>JAMPIT010000893.1:0-4800000 GCA_026261815.1 Monarcha castaneiventris obscurior
TTTTTTTCTTTGGCAGCTTTTGTATATGGATCATACTTTTATGCCAGAAATCAGTTGATGGGAGTTTGCATCCAAAAGTGCTGAACTTGGCACATTTCCTGCTTCAAGTTTTTCCCCCTCCCCCTTTTTCTCTGGCAGACAACTATCAGTTAAATGCTGGAAAGGATTAATGCAAATGCTACTTTATTGGTACCTAACGGACAGATCTTTTCCCCTCTTTCTTGTTGCTGTAGAAATTGCTTCCTTACTCACATTTTAATATAATATTTTCTCTCTGGCTGTTTTAGTGGTTTTTGTAGTTAATGGACTGCAATTTGAATGTATCATGTGGAGGAAATGGCATTGCTGCTGTGTATCGTCTGCTCCATAAATTGTCTGGAGGCTTGTGCTGGTCTCTTTCATGCTACATAGCAGAATGCAGCGTTAGGGTGGCATTTCTGGCTTGTTTTTTAAAGTTACTCTAGAGGGTTTCTTTTTGTTCCTCCCCCCCCCCCCCCACTCTTTTTCACTGCCGTTTTATTGTAGGACCTGTGTGTGTATTTTAATTCATTCCTTTCTCTTGCGTGTCTGTTTGTATGTGTGTGTGCGTGTGTGTCTGTCTGCTTTCCCTCTTGTCCTCTCTTCCCCTGTGTGTCTGGGCCACATTTTAATGCACAATATCCCATCCATTAAGTTGTGGTTGAATGCGGAGTGTGTGAGGACTTGGCAGCTCTCAGGTTGAAGGGGGCGGGGAAGCCAGTTTCGACTCTGACACAAGATGCCGATGTGGCGTGATCTGAATTATTATTAGTTCTGCGAACATAGCCATCTTCTCCTCCCGCTGCTGGAAAGTGGTGCCATTGAACTTGTGACGGGACAGACAAGATTTCCAGCTTTTTTTTTTTTTTTTTCTTCTCTAAAGTACAGTAGCTGGCAGGGAAAAGGCGCCAAAACACACAGGATTAACTCGTAACATTCTCTCAAGCGGTTTTGAGCTGCAATGCTTACAATTTTAACGTTGAATCACAAGAAAAAGATCAAGCACTTTTATAATTCTAATTTAGGCAGACATTTAAATCCAGCTTCTAGACGCTGCCCCCACCCCCACCTCTATCCCAATATTCCCATAATCTGGCAAGTGATATAAACTGCCAGAAAAGAAATGTGCTGGAATTTTATTTATGGTGTTGTCATTGCTGGTTAGGTCCAGGGCATTTGAAATCAGCACATGTGAATTTTTAAAGAATTTACTGTATTGGTGAAAGAGGGATTCATGCCTTTGTAAGGCTGAGGATGTGACTTGCAGTGAGAACAAAAACTGCACAGTTGTGTAACCCAAAATGCTGTGGTTTACAGCTTTGTACTTGAGGTTTGATGTTTTTATTTGCTGGTCTGGGAGCTGTGGAAAGCTCAAGTATTATAGTCCACATCAAACCATACGTGGATGAGGGTCAAGCACACACCCCCATCATATGTATGTGTGTCTCTGTTTAGAGTAAGTAGTGGGTTTCTTTCCTTTTGGTTGTACATGTACACACTTTCTAATGATCATACATGTATACAGTTTATATACTGTATGTGTTCCTTCCTATCACCCAAAACCCAGTAAAAAGTGCTAGTAATTATTATGACATGTGATTTTATTGTTGATATTGTACTGACTTAGAAGTTGTACTGATTACTGTTTACATTTTAAGTCATAAATAACTTAAAATTTAGTCTCATGAAACTTACCAAGGCCCCATAAACCAATATATTATGAGTTTGCTTATTTAACTAGTTGTTTTTTTTTCCCCCCTGAATTTCTGTTCATATACATGTGTTTATATATACCTATAAGTCTCCATGCACAGACAGTATTTCTGCACATAAGAAAATTGTTCAAGGCCCTGGTTATGCCAAAGCTTTGCTTTGTAGGTTAATATGCTTGTATAAGAAGTCTTGCACGGCACCATGACCACTCCTACAGATAGAATCACCATTAGGTAACAATATTATATCATATCATATCATATCGTATCATATCATATTGTATCATGTAGTGTAGATTATTTGTTACTCATAAGTGACAAACTGTACTCTATTCGTGCTACTCAGTATTTATATATGTACTTAAGTAATTGTCTGTTAAATGGACGTGTGTTAATTTTCTAACAAAGGGTAGAAAAGGAGTTAATGGTAGTATTAAACTAGATATAAAACTTCTATGTTGGATCACAGAGAACCCTCTTACATGTAAGAATCCTTTTACATAAGAGTTTTGGTGCTAGTTCTCAAGTATTTTGTACTTTAGATGAAATGCCATATGCCAGAATCAATTCTTTCTGACTTTTATAAAGAGACAACTGGAATATTCGTCAAAAGTTGATTTCTTTGAAGTTCAGTTTGTGTATGCTTAGACATTTGACCAAACTGCCTGCTTTTGTCCTGAGATAATTTTAGGCTTCACACTTCAGCATTAGTAATTCTTTTCTTTTTGCTCCATTAATAATAGTCTTGTTCTCCAAAACCTGAAAAAGCTGAGCAGTTGTCTGGCCAAAGGGCAGCAGCTGAAATTCTGCTCTAGGTGGGATATATGGTCTAAATGGCCTTTCCACTTTTAAATGTTATTATTTCTGAAGCCTGAGGGCAGTGCCACTTTTCAGCATCTGGTGAAATTTGTGACCATGGTTTGTGAGGGAGAGGTGGAAAATATCCATGCTTTCAGTGCAAGTCTGGCATACCAGGGTCTGCACCGCTGGCAGAAAACTGCCCTGGGGAGCTAGGATGGGTGGAGGAGAGTGGGCCCATCTGCCTATGGTGTCTAAAAGCCTTTGTGGCCCTTTCCTGTGACATGAGCATCTCAGATCAGGCAGTGTGGGCAGTGGATGTTCTCCCATCCTGGCCACCCTGCCAGAGTTAAATGGGAGGCAGGGGGAGCACGGAATAGCTCCCCCGTCTGGAGAGTGCAGGCTCAGGATGAGGGTGACTCACACACAGCTTTGATATCTGCCACTTACTGGTGTGAAAGCTGCCTTTTCTTCCTGAATGTACATTTTTGTCACCTGGAGGTGGCTGTGCCCAGCTGTGTGTGTGTCCAAGCGGTGTGATCAGCGCTCATATTGCATGCCACCTCAGAGCAGGATCCATTAGGGCCAGCCTGACTCTGAGAAGTCGATGGGTTAGGATTAGTGTTAGAGAACAGCTCTCAGTGTGTCTCACGGGGAAGGTGAGATAGTGACTTTTATTTTCTTAATAGTCCACATTGAGATGCTAGTTGAACTTCCATATACAACATGTGGTTGGCATAGCTCTGGCAGTGAGGACAAAAAACAATTGTCCTCCAGCCTGGAGCTTCAAGGGTGGAGAACTTGCAGCATTAACAGGGTTTTCAGTATGTGAGGAGGGAGAGAAGGGTCTTTGGGGGGGGTGGGGGGTGAGGAATTAATGCAAGCCAGAACTGGAAAGCAGTTGAACCACTTTCTCTCGAGGTCTCACTGCATGCCAAGGCCCAGCCACTGTGGCTGCTGTCCATGTTGCATTAATGTCATGTTTCTCCAGGCTAACCCAGTTACTACATACCCTTTTAAACACACCTCTGTAGCAAAGTGATAGACTTACACTTTGTTATGGTTTTAATGTAGTTTTTTATCCATTGTAGAAAAAATCTTTAGCTTGCTTTTCTGTGAAAGGAGCCGAGGGGTTGGGGTGGGATGGAGGAAGATGGGGGGTGTAGGCATGTACACTCACGTGTTTCTGAGGAGAGTTCTCCCAGGACAAAACCCTTGTCCTTTATGGGTTCCTATTGGGATTAACCAGGAGCAACAGAGCTGAAACATGTGTTTGGGTGCCCAATTCAGCCTGCTTTCTGTCGTGTACTGGGAGCCTTTGGGTCAAAACCATGGGTAAACCCGTGGCAACCTCTACCATTCCTGCCATTCCTGATCATTCAGAAGACCAAATGCTGCTGGAGCCACGCTGGCTGGGCAGTTCCATTTCCCCGAAGATGCTTTCATATGAGATCCCTGTTCAATCCTGGCCAGCAGACTGGCTCTGTGCTGGGGTGTCTGGCTTTGCCTGGTCCGCAGCAGTGCTACTCTGGAGGATTACTGGCACGTGCTGCAGGGCTGTCTGTGCTCATCTCCCACCTTGTGCACTCTGGGTAGGGATGCCAACCCACCCTCAGCCAGCTCTTGTGGGGATGCACACATAATCTCACACTGACTCCACATCTCTTGCAGCAGCCAAGGCTGCAGGAAGTGACTGATTTCTCTCTGTCCTTACCTCACTCCGTTTGTTTTTTCGTGCTTCCCAGACTTTACCTGGCAGTTCTTGCTTTTAGTGCACAGGACTCTAGTGCAAAGCAGTCCTTTGGCCAGGTCACGGGAGGGAGTGGGGCCTTCTGCAAGTCCTGCCTGGGAAAGGGGAGCCTTCTCACTTCCTATGCAGCTCCCAGGGGCAGCCTTGCTGACATGGTGTTAGGGGTTTGGTTAGGTTACCCTGATCCTTATGGAGGGATGAGAGTGATAAAGGGGACAGGAGATAGTTACTGTCGTTTTAAATCAGGTTCACAATAATGGCTTGTTGTGTAAGAGATCAAGCACTCAAAGAGGTGTGTTCAAGGACATCAGTGTATTTGTGCAGAGAGGAATGTCTTTTATGGTAAATTAACTCCAGTTAAATAGAATACTTATTCGAAGGGATACTCCACAATTTAAAGCTGGCATTATCAGCTTTTTGTACTGTCTGGGTAGAGGAAAAACCGTTAGGATTTGGAGGGTACTTTACACCAGATATAAAAAGAAATTTTGCTAATTACGGTTAACCTCGAGTTTGCATCATCCCTTCTAGACTAAATGTATGTCTTTAACTTGTCATTTATCAGGATAGTCTGTAGAAGAGAAGATGAATGTTGGTTGTTTGAACCCTGCAAATCTGAGGGAAAGAGGCAAGAGCAGCCAGAAACCGAGCTGTGGGGATGTGGCGTGGATTCTGCAAGGGTTACTGCATTGGTCTCTTGCTGTTTCCTTTGACGTTACCTGTCTTGTATGGGGTCTCTCCTTCCCCCACCATCACTCTGCTTCTTTTGGTTTGTAAATTTATGGGAATTGCAGCTGGTAGCCTTGGCAAGCTCCCCTCGTTAAGAGCCCTCTTTGAAAATGGGCTGTGTTTGAGCATTTCCCTAATGAGGACAGGACGGGGTTAAAAAGTGACCATTTCATGCTTGACTTGAACCTGCTTACTTTCCTTGACGTGTCGTTGTGAAATGCCTGACGTGAATAAACTCTCACTTCGGGCATGGAGGAAGTCAGCGGTCCCTCGGGGACGCCGCCGGGGGCTGCGCGGGGGCAGCAGCGGCAGGGAGCGGGGCGGCTCCCGGGCAGCCCTGCCCGCAGCGCCGGGTCTGGGGCTGGGGCTGGGGCCGGGGCCAGGGCCGGGGCCGCACGCACCCGCCGCCTCCGGCAGCTGGGCACGGCGTCGCAGCCCGCCCCAGAGGAGCAGAAAGAAGTTTCGCTGGCTGTTTCCCCCGCTTTCCCAGCTCCCCTGGTTAAAGCTGCCCCGGGAGAATGAAACCAGACCCCGCGCCCTGCGGCCGCCCGGGAGCCGGGACCCCTTCGCCGCCCCCGGCCGCAGCCTGCGAGGGCGGGGACATCAATCACCGGCGGTGCGGGACCGCTCCCTCCGTCTGGGGGCGGCGGAGGGGGTGCCCTCCCCTGCGTCCCCCGCGCAGGGAGGGGGGAAGCGGGGGCGCTTGAGCCCCGCCGCAGCTGGCAAAGTCGTACCCCGAAAGAAGAAAAAGAAGCCTCTCGCAGATGGCAGCCCCCCCCCCCCCTCCGCCCCCGCAACTTTCTCCCACCAGAAGAGCGGGAAAATGAGGGAGGGATGTTTGCGAAACGTGCTCGTTCCTTCTGCAGCGTTCGGTGGTAATGAATGCAGAGGGAGGGCAGAGGAAGGGGATCTGGTGGAGAAGGAATGTGTTTGCAGGAGGAGGAGGAGTGTAAGCGGTGATTGTGTAATTAAATAATTAAAAAAAAAATACTTAAATCTCATTTGGGGAGAGAGCTGGAATAGGGTACACAGGGTGTAACCGGTGAATATTTCAACTTCCAAGTTTTGCAGAGTCAGGGGCGGGGTGGAGGGGACGCTCACGGACACGTTGAGAGCAAATCGGGTGGGAGCGGCAGGGAGAGATTTATCTTTTGAATTTCCAGGAGATCATTTTTATTACGGTGGCCGTTTGGAGAGCAGTCTCTCGGCGCTGCCCGCAGAGCGAGGGCGGGCGGGCGAGCAGAGGCTGCCGGAGGAGCCCGCAGGCCGCGCCGCCCGCTCTGCCCGCCCGAGCGCGCCCCCGCCTCGGCGCGCCCCCGCCGCACGGTCCCGACCGCCCGGCCAAGTTTCGCCTGCCATCGCTGCCCGGGAGCCTCTTGCTCAGCTCCGGCTGTAACCTTGAACTTTCGAAAGCGTGGTGACAGTGTCGTGTTATCACGGCAGCACCACCAACTTCTGAAAAAAGAAAAAACAAACCCCCGCTCCCCCCCCCCCCAAAAAAAAGAAAAAAGAGAAAGAAAAAGAAAGAAGGATAAAAAAAAAAAGCCAAACAAAAAAAACCTCCCGCCCACCCCCCCCACCCCCCCCCCGAGTCCTTCCCCCCTCATCTGCAAAACAACCACCAGCAGCAGCAGCAGCAAAAGCAAGACTCCTGCGCCGCCGACTACAAGAGGGTTAAAAGTGTAGATTGGATTTCACCCCGGGAAATCTAGCACACGGAGTGAACTTGAATCTTTGGCTATTTAAGGAGGACTGGGGTTTGTTGTGAAGTTGTGGTGATCCAGAGCAGAGCCCCGTCGTGATTGATTTCATCTTCCTTGAGTCTCAGATGACTGTAAAATGAATAGATGAAATTATTCCTTTTTGAGGCTTTTCTTAGGGGCTCTCCGGGCAGCGTGTTCTCAAAGCGAAGTCATGATGTATTCTCCAATCTGTCTCACTCAGGTATAGACGCTTTTTATTTAATTTATTTGTTAATGTATTTATTTTCACGTTTTTGCTGGATTTTTTTTTTTTAATATTTATATGTGTGTGAGTTGTTAATGAGTCATTGCTGGTAGCTGTAACGGGTTAAAGTACAGTTGTAACTGCTTGTCAGATCCAAACTCCTCTCTCAGGAGGGAATATTAGAGAATAAACTGTACCAGGCCATTGTTTTGGGGAGATCCATTCAAAGTGTCACCCGTAGACAAATACTGTTAATTGTTGGTGCATAAGAAGTCAAAGGTTAAGAAGCTGGAAATGAGCATAATTACGCTAAAAAAACAGGTTTGAGAAGTATTGATTTGATTGGAATCAAACGACTTGCACTCTTTTCAGCTCGCCTGTTTACACACAGCCTAATGAAAGGGTTTGAAAGGAAAAGTGCTTTTTTTGACAAAACACGACCACTAGCCGGTGCGAAGTAATCCCGTTTTATGCTTAATTAATAATATGAAGGCTGCCAACAATGAGGGAGATGTGAGCGGGGATGACCAAGCTGTGCAGTGTTTTCTCGTTCGGTTATACAAGGGCACGGCGTTTTCCCCCTCCCCGCTAAAGTGTGGTGCTGGCGGAGGAGCGTGCCCTCTCCCCAGCCCGGAGAAAGACCGAGCCTTTTTTTACAAGCGCACTGGCGGCCGCTTTTCAATCCCGAGCGGCGGCTGTCAGCGGGACGCGGGCGCGGTGCGATGCGCGGCCGCGGAGCGGGGCGCGGAGGCCGGGGGGCGACGGCGGCGTGGCGCGGAGCGCGGGGGGCAGTCCGAGCGGGGGTCCCCGCAGCGGAAAAACGCACATTTGGAAACCTGAAGGGTTTCGGGAGCAGCTTTGGGAAGTTCCCCTGGTGCCCCTGGAGCGTCCTCGCCCGGCGTACGGTGTCGGCGAGCGAGCGCCGGGGCACCGGAGCCTGTTTCGGACAGTAAACTCGGTCTGCAAAGCCCGGGGATAGTTTTCAGCTTTCCTGAAAGTCTGTCTTAGGAGGATGTGATGTAAACTGATTAAGCGATAACTGCATGCTTCCACATTGGTGCAACAAATAGCTAAAGAAGCAGAAAATGTGCGAAAGTAACGTCTGCTGCAAGGCTGCTACAGAGAGGCCAGCGATGCACGTACAGTTGCACCGTGAATAAATAAATATGATTTAAGTTATTCCCCAGTTACAAACCATTGTAATTCAAAAGGAGTAAAGTATTCATAAATTGTGATTGAAGATGGAAACAATGATAAGGCTTATTCAGTGATTGGACGCAGTCCTGTAGTTTTTTGGCTGACACATTTTTTATTGTTTATATTTTGTTTGGCATCTAAGTGTGATTGACTTAGATATGGATATTTTCAGTAAGTAAACGTGAGCTTCAGTGTAAGAAAGCTGGAGAAAAGTGTTATTGAGATATTTCTTCTGCAAAAGAGAAACATAGGAAGCATTTTGTGTAACAGATACGCACATGCTTGCAGGTACACACATAGAAATAATTACTTACTGTGGAATCTGTGGTTAGAAAAATTAATTCTGTGTAGGCTGTCCAGTGTGTGAAATTATTGACAGGCAATAAGACCTCTGCGTCAGAATATAAACGTGAGAGTACAACTTAAGAAAGCAGTTTTTGCATTTGAGACACAGATTTTTCACAATCACCTCTTTTACAGTGGTAATTTATTATCTTGTTTCCTGCTCTAAAGATTTTCTTTCATATATTTGCTGTTTGGACTCATTGATGTAATAGATTTCCTCATTCTTTACAAATTTGTGTTAAAATACTGCACTCAGGTGTATACAAAACCACTACATTGTACTTCTACTGCCATTAATTCAAGAAAGTAGTTCCTGGCTTTTGTGTATTGATACCTTCTCCATAATATTTTACAATCACACTCTACCATGTGCCGTGCAGAGACAGTTCCCATTTAGTGACACATGCATGGAACATAGTTGCAGCAAATTGATTTTAGTTTGAAATATTTTTCTACCTACTTGGAATGATAAGAGTAGTTTATAAATAATTTTTTCTCTACATAAATTATATATTAAAATTACACCAACAAGAAGAACTTATACCTTGCATTCTTTATTTGTTTAAGGCAAAAGATTAATTCATCTCACTTTGAGTAGCAACTGCATTAAAGTATTACTGCCAAAATTGCTCTCTCTATTGTGTTCTCTATCTCTAGGACTCTTGCAGTGCACATTGACTGTGGTAGTATATGTTCAGAAGAAAATATTTTGGTAAAAGTAAACGCAGAACACCTGTTTGGATGGAGCTACTTAAGAAAGGGGTAGTTCAGTTTGTGCCGAGAGAGCACTGAAGCACGTTTTAGAAACAAGTCTAAAATCCAAAGTACAGCTTTAAGACAAACCTTGGCAATTTGAGTGTTACCCGTCACACTTACAATAAAAGTTTGGTGGGTGAAAATTACTCCAAGGAAGAAGAAAACTTACCAAATGCACTTTAATTTTGGGGGCTCCCTTCCTCTCTTTCCCATATACATCTTTCTCTGTGTTTTGGAATGAGTGGAAACTGCATTTATCTGTCTTGCTGAGGCATGAATATGATGCAGTTATTGCATGCCTTTTAGTGCTTGCTCTCCTGTGATATTTTTTCCATCATTTATTTTTATGTTACAGTAGTCCAAAAACTCACAATATGTTGTATTTTCTTTTGCTCCTATATGTTGTTTCACTAGGCATGAGATAATTCATGCAGGGAAAGTGAGTAGATGAAGTTTTCTGTATAAAATTTCTATACTTCTGCCCAGTGTATTTATTGTACAGTCCTCAGTTTGAACTTCCATGGGCTGATACAAAGTTTAAGAGTGGAAGGTAGAAAAAGGACACCGCATATCCTCTTTATTTTTTCCGTAAAGAAAACCTGGCCCATCTATCATCATTAGATGACTGTTATTTTTTCCTTTATTTACAAGCTACATAGATGTTATATAGTAACTTCCATTTTATTTAAATTGCCAGTGCACAAGGTTCACCTGAGCTATTTGATGTGACATCTGAAAATCTTACCTTCATAAATCACTTCATTGCAAGAGCAACTGTGACACATGGATGAGTGCCACATAAAACCAGAAAATAATTCACTATTGTCTACATGACTATTAAGGGGGAAAAGTAAAATTCTGTAGATGCCTTTTTAGGAGATTTGGTGGAGAAGGTGTGTGATTAATTGCAAATGTCCATTTAGGATCATTTTTATGGGCACTTCTCCATGTCAAGTAGTATTTTCATTTGAAAATACTCCGGGTGCACAATGAATACCTCAAAAAATCTGATAAAATTGCTTTCAAACAGGATGTTCATTGCTGTGTTTCTCCTTCACATGTTTCACCTATATTTATATCTTTAGGACTTAATAATACTTTGAAAGAAAAACCTAAATACAGTTTTTTAAAGGTTGGAGGTTTTGGTGTGTATGTTTTTGGGTTTTTTTTTCCCCTCTTTTTGAAAAGGAAACATTCAACTGCTACAGAATGGAATTTAAACAGTGAAAATCTCTATAAAATTTTCATATATATAAAATACTGTACGTTATTATTGTTAATACTATATTCATTATCTCAAGACATAGTCATTCTGAAATAGTTTATGATGCTCTTCTTCAAAATTAAAACTAGATATGCAGTGTTCTTCTAGGGTAGAATATGTCCATGTTTATTTTATAGCTGTTTTAAGTTATAAATGCCAAAGTCTGTTTAGATGTAGGGGAAATCATTGTACTGAGGCAAAAATTAATTTCTCCCAAAGCTCTTCAGCCACCTGCCTTCACCCCACCTTTAGCCCCAGATGTTACAATTTTCAGAATCTGTAGTAAATCTGTTTTATTCAGCCTAAAATGAATTGTGAGGATTTAACAGTGTACAGTCTTTATCCTCCCATTAATTAAAAAAAAAGTATTTGTTTTATTTGAATACTTCAATTAAGATGACTTCTGTAGGAGAAAAAATAAACTTTCTTTAGTAGTTTTAATTGAGAGGAAAAAAAGCATGGCATCAGAAAGCGTATGAAGATAGGGAAGTCTTATCATGGGCTGTGGTTGCTCAGAGCAGTACTGCCTTCCCACACAAAGAACAGATTGTGGTTTAACTCTTTCCACGGCCTAGTTTTATGTGCCAGTATAGTATCAGAATTGTTCAAATCTGTGCTGGAAACTACTAATCAGTTTAATTGTTGCCTTTGTAGTGAAATTGTTTATGTCCTTAAGTATCTTCCTATATTGCTGCTCTGCTCTTTTTTTCCTTTTTTTCCCCCTTTGCTTATTTTTTTTTCCTGTGAAGACAATGTGATCATAGGTAAACTGCTTGTAACTTTTCTGTTGTTTTCAGTTGGATTTAAGGATGGTTAGGGACGAGAGGTAACTAGATCTAGTGGGATTTTTAACATTCAGGAAATTTTGAAGTTTGTTTGAAATTCAAAGATTTAAACATGGAATTCTTTGCCTGAAGCTTCTGCAATGGCAGTCTGCACTCTATAATTGAGACCATTAGTTATACTTTCATCATTTTTACCTAATGGAGTTAATCAGCCTATTGATTAAACATAATTCATTCCTTGTCTAGCAGCGTAACTAAAATAGTAGTTTGTTAATTGTATTCTTGAATATAATTGCATAAAAAAGGTTCAGTTTTAGTTTGATTGCACTGTGCCACTAAGTATGATGAGCAATCTGGTATTTAAAACTAAATATGCCTGCACACAGGAAGAAAGATACCTCCCCTAAGGTCTCCCTTTCAACCCAAAATATAGTAATGTTTGATAAGCAGATTGCAGTGTTTTAAACAGCAGATTTGTTCACGGAAAATAATTTTTTGGGGAAGGTCTATTTAGATATTAACATTTATATGTAGGATGGTACTTTAAGCAGACAAATGAAATTAATTTAATTGCTATAGGATGTGCTTGTAGACAACAACTAAGCATTACCTCCTTAATGCAATCCATATTGCTGCTAGGCAGAAGATAAGAACTTGCAGGTGAAGCCAAATGAAGAAAGGGATATTTTGAAACTGTAAATAAATTGCATGGATTTCACAAAAGCAGCATTGGACCAGCGGTGGACTCATAATGTCTCTTTGCCACAGCATGCAGAAACACAAAGAATGCAAAGTTTGTGCCAAGTTGCCATTTTTCATTGTACACCTCAGATTGATTTTTAAGGGGTTTAGAATAATTGCCACACTCATGTGATCAGTTAACAAATTAACTGACTCTGTGGGGCTTCAAAATCCACAGTGGAGCTGCTGGAAGGACATAAATGTAATTTTTGTTCTCACCTTCATAAACTCTTAATTTTACAGAGTTTGGGGGTGGTGGGAGGGAAGCCAGAAGAGCTGAAAGTACAGAAGCTTCTGTTCAGGATTTGTATATGACATGTTGTGTCTTTCGCCTGCTTTTCCTTACTGTATACTGGTTTCTCTAGTTACCACCACTGGAATGGTGCTGTTTCAGTGCTGGAATGTTGGACGTTTGATAAGAAAATGGATCAAGTTTAATGGCGCATGCTCTTTGTGCCACCAGCAGTCTCTTGCTGAGAGCATGCTCCAAAAGCGGGAACTGTGTGGCATTACACTGAGCATGTATATGCTTTGTGTTTCTGTGCCACAGAGAAGAGAAATGAATTGTGGCATTTGCCTCAGCCTTCTGAACATTTCTGCTCAGATTTTTTAAAACCGTATAGTGTCCTCTTTGTGCAATGGTACTTTTCTTGATGTTACCTGTTCACTCAAATATTTAAATGTTAGGAACAAAACATCTTGGTAGCATCTCTTAAATTATGTTTTCTGTGCGGTGTTGTGGGATGAAATGAGGGGAGGAGTACAAAATAAAATCTTCACATGGTTCTTTCAAAGAATGAAACATGGAAAAAAATGTGATTCTCTATGCACTTTTTGTCTACTGCCTGATAACAGTAATAATTTCATAAAAGATGTTATGCAGAAATTTGCGTAAATTTTAAGCGTTTATTCTCTTCGTCTCGTATTTCACTTAAAGATTTTCAGAAACGTTTCTTGATACTGCTTTGGTTATGAGAGCTTACTGACTTTGAGTATTCTTGTTCTCTTCTTCCTTTTTTTCCTTCACTTCTTTCCACAGGATGAATTTCACCCGTTCATTGAGGCACTTCTTCCACATGTCCGTGCAATTGCCTATACTTGGTTCAATCTTCAGGCTCGAAAACGCAAGTACTTTAAAAAACATGAGAAACGAATGTCAAAGGATGAGGAAAGAGCAGTCAAGGATGAGCTACTTAGTGAAAAGCCTGAAATTAAACAGAAGTGGGCATCCAGGCTCCTGGCCAAGCTGCGCAAAGATATTCGCCAAGAGTTCCGGGAGGATTTTGTGCTCACGGTTACTGGGAAGAAGCACCCATGCTGTGTGTTGTCCAATCCTGACCAGAAGGGCAAGATTAGGAGAATCGATTGCCTGCGACAGGCTGACAAAGTCTGGCGTCTGGATCTAGTCATGGTGATCCTGTTCAAAGGCATCCCTTTGGAAAGTACGGATGGAGAACGTCTCATGAAATCCCCACATTGCACAAATCCAGCACTTTGCGTCCAGCCACATCACATAACAGTATCAGTCAAGGAGCTTGATTTGTTTTTGGCATACTACGTGCAGGAGCAAGGTAGGAAGCAGATTGTCATGTTTCTATGTTAGTATGTCAAACTCTGATTCCAAGTAGCCCTGTTTCCCCTGTGGGCTGGCTTCCAGTGAAACATTGTTCTGTGGTCTATAGATGTAACGTGGCTACATACCCATTTGTAAATCAGCATGTATACCGGTATACTTAAACACACACATATTCCTGCAGACCTCTGTAAATGACACGCATATTTGACATATGTGCCTCTTTCAAGAAAGAGAGACACATACCAAAGCAGCACTTTCATTCCACTGAAGTTGCCTTCTATTTTTTGTGAAAAAGTGGCAATACATAGTTGTGACTTCAGGAAACATTCTTGTTTTCAAGTTGTGTTTAAAAAAAAAAATAGAACAACCCCCCACCCCAGTACTATTAATAACAGAAGCAGGTATGTGCAATTGCACAGTCACAATAAATACTACAAATATTTATTATTGTCTTTGTAGTTATAAATAATCAAGAAGTCATCCTTAAATTGATGAATCTGCTATTACATTGAAGAGCAATTGTAGACTTTCTCATACCTATAAAACAAAGCTTGAAAATACATGGCTATATTTCTTGTAAAGCCAGATAGAATCAGAATTGCATTATGTAACGTTGAATTCGTATTTTACATCAATAGCTCATCTTATCTATCTGAGCTTTAAAGCAAAGATCCAGCTCATAATATTTTGAGAAATTTTTATGAAGAGTATATTTTCATAATCACATTCATATACTTTTATTTGGCAGGTAATTGAAATGTGGAAAATTGCAGGAGCTCTATGGAAAAGCTCCTTAAACTTAGTATTACAGGATGCAAATAAAAACAGGGCTTCTGATAATCATGTATCAGGGGAAAAACCTAGCCCTATTGTATTTATTGTATATTTAATAACAATACCCATAGGCATGTTCCCTAAAATTGTAAATAGCTGTAAGTACAAAAGGGAGGAGTGGGTTTTTTTTTTCTTACTTTTTATTTTTTCTCCAATACTAAGTCTTGTGAAATACTTTTTCTCCGTTAGAGTATTTTTGGTTCTTTCTGGTAATGATACCATCTTCTAAATGTCTTCGTAATGCTGACTGATCAGCGGTAACAATACATTTCATTTTAGCCACAGATCTCAACTAGGGAAAGTTTGACCATCTGCAGATGGTGGGCCATTTCACAACTTGGCCTGGTAGTAGGTAGAAATGGCCTGCAGAAGGGCAGATGGCAGGCTGTTATCTGATACTTGATAAATAACTACGGGATTTAACAGGAGAACAAATTGAATTGATTTTGTTAGTAACAAAAAAGTAAAATTGCATGTCTTCATTTGGTGTATACTCATTCTTTAAGAGAAGAGATACACAATGCAATATTTTGTTCTAAGTGAATTTCTCTTTTAGCATTTGCTCATGCAAGTGAAGGACTGTTTTTGTGAATGTATATATCAGGTTCTTTTTTGTCGGTTATTTGTCATGAAAAAAAAAGTGGGGTTCTTTCCCCCCTACTCGTATTTTTTTGTGTTTTTTGTCTCTCCACAGCAGTAGACACATTTGGATATTTTACAGCGACTTTAAGTAGCTGCAGAGTGTGGTAAATCTGATCCCAAATAATATAGGAAGAAAGATTTCTTCGACAGCATTAAACAAAATAGCTTAATTACAAATAATTTGTACCTTTAAACTCATTTTGTGGAAAAAAATTAAAATTATATTTTGAATTCATATAGTGTAAGTCATAGCTTACTGATTAATTCTATGGATTTACCTGTCTCTAGAAGTCAAAACTACAAAGGGAGGCAAAACAGTTTAAGTAGCACTTGAGCCAAAGAAACTGGGGTCAGAGTACTCTTAACACACTGTTGACATAAGTTGTTGAAAGCCAGTAACTTGAAGTGGGAGAAGGAATTGCAGGGCATAGCTGATTTTGTTGATTTAAATGTATTGAGAATATAAGTTTATTTAAAACACTTCTGTCTAACTGGAAACGAGTAAGTTAACCATGCTGTAATATTATAACTTTCAAAGTTACACCATGCTACTTAGAGAATATACTGAATATGAAGCTGGATAATTTCTGTATACCAAGTCACTCTTAGAAGACCCTTTTGTTTATTGCAAACTGCATGTGTTTTTTATCTGTCTTGCTTCTTTACAGTAAATCTTCCATTAACATCTGTTGGCTCTCTTCTTGAAGAAGTCATACTAAGTTGTCTAAGTATTTTTTTCCCATTTTATCAAACTTTGATTCTCTATACTCACTGATAGCAGGTTAATTGTGGCACTTTGTAGTGTACTTGATTAAAAGTACCAGGCTTTGTGAAAGATATGCATGAAGTCAACCAAAATGCTGCATTATACATATGGCGTTTTGCTTTTTATTTGTCTTTCAGAACATATAAACATGCCTAATAGCACTGTGTAAAAACTAACTGGAAACATAGAAACAATTAAATCCCTGAACGAAATATGAAGAAGGAATTAGCACGTAAAATGAATACAGGGGCCAAGTAGTTTGCTTTTTTTGTTGCTTTAAAATAGAAGATTAGGGGAAAAAAAGAGGAGGAAGGATAGTTCGAGTGCCAGTGATGGTTGCCAGTGGCACCAGGATTGGCATCAGACCTTCTTTGTTTAGCCTAGGATGTCTGTGATTTGTTGGTTGGCATCCGCATTGCAGTGCAGGGTAATGTTACAATATATTGACAATTTCCAGATCTAGAAGTGTCAATAATCTTTTCAGTTCTTAACAAAAAGAGCTTCTACTTCCATGTCTGCCTTGAAAGAAGAAATAAGGACTGATCTATGAAGTTCTATCATTGATGAACTTCCTCATATTCTACTTTTCGCTCATCTCAAAATTCAGCATCCTTTTGCCCCTCTATTCTCTTCCTGCTATCCTCTTAAATAAAAGAAAAAAAGAAAAGAGGATTGACATAGGTTTCAATGCTGCTCCTTTGACTGAAATGGAAGAAGAAACTTTGAAGTATACACTGTGATCAATGTTTAACATCAAAATAATTCTTAAACATAACACACTTCCAAGGGGCTCTGCTTGTTGTGGGTATCAGGGGCGTGTGTGTGTGTCCCGCACAGATCTTTTATAAAACCCAAACTTGAAAATGGTATGAACATTGTTTCTGTTGACAGAATTGCCCCCCTTTTTTTTTTGCTGTCAGCATCAGAGAGCATCTATCTTTTGGTATGAAATGCATTTCAGTCCATAAAATCATTTGATGGTATTTGATTCAGCGCAGCGCTTATGCTGTGTTCCCGTTGCTACAAGAACCGCCATTTTGTTTGTCGAGTGCCAGGAGAGGGGAAAAAAAAGGCAGACAATGTGCTTGATGCCAATAATGGTTGCCAGTGGCACCGAGGTTGGCATCAGACCCTCTTTGTCTAGTTGCTGAATGCCTTTGATTCGTTGGTTGGCATCCGCATTGCAGTGGGCACATTGGAAAGTTTTTGACAATCAGTGAATGAAAGCTGCAGTACTTGTTTGCTGCAACAGAACCAAGATAATACAAATCCCTCCTTCAGATAGATGTTTTAGTTACTCTTACAGCGACTAATTAAAAAAAAAGCTAAAAATTGCCTTTTTTTTTTTTAAAACATAAAATATCTATAGCAATATGCCTTGTCTGCAGAATTCATAATTCCCCAATCATCTCTGTCACTTTTTTTTTGCAGTATAAATAAAATGCAAACTTGATGTTTGGTAATTCAGCATATACTGAATGAAGCAGAGTAGACCTTGAGAAATGCTTTGAGAGTTTAAAGAACTGAAGCAGTAGTACATGTAAATGTTAACATTTTTAAGTGTTTTTACTGCATGTGCCTCTCAGAGTACATTTCTCTGATCAGTCATGTTACTGTTTACACTCTCCTTTGTCCTTATGTAAGGGTGATATAATTGGGGGAACCACGTTCCCAGCTGTTAATAAACTCTGGAGTCAAAGGAGGAGAGGATCTTTTAATTTATCTAGGGAGCAGGGCAGAAAATAAATGCAGATGTCCTTAGTCCCATAGTGTTCAGGCACTCTTTGTTTTTTAAATTCTTACACCATCAAGATGCTACCACAGCTCCACCTGTGTGACTTTATTACCAGGAAACTGGCAAAAAGAATAAATCATTTCTGTTGGAAGTTTCCTAGATAGTTAACATTAATATTGCTTTCTGGCTAACTGCTATTATCTCGTTAATTAATAAGAAGGATTAGCAGCTCTACCCAAAGGGCTACACAGAAGGAAGCCTGGCCTGTGTGAGTCCCTGAGTTGCTAGACTGTGTCCTGTCTCTTGAGGATTGAAGGGGGGGGTGCCGAGCCAGGAAAAGAAAGAAAAAAGCAAGAGAAAGATGAGAGAAGAGTGCGGGCACTGGCCGGCCAAGGGGAGAATTTTGTGCGCAGGACTCTCGTGCCTAGCTGCCCCTGTGCCGGGGAGGTTGGCAGTGCCCTGCCCTGCCCCAGGTGCTGTGCCCCGCCAGGGGGGTGTGGGAGGGGGCACGGGCACACCCTGGTGTGGTGCCTGCACTCCTAAAAAGCGTGCTTGCAGATAACCTCAGCTGGGGTGCAAGGTGCTGCCGCTGCATCAAGCAGAAGCTCTTTTGCCCCTAGCTTAATGCCAGCAAAGTGGCAATCCCTAGCCAAGTGGGGATATCGCTTTCCCAGTTCAGACAGTCCTGGCAACGTGTGTGCCTTGTCTTACTTGGAAAATGTGTACTCTTCCAGAAGGAATTGTAATTCCTTTTTTAATGTGACGTGTCTGAATTGCATGAGTGGGTGGGTTTATCAATTGCTTGATCTTTTTTAAAGCTTTTTGAATTTTGTGAATTTATGTCTATAGGGAAATCAAATTTTGAAAGAGGTTTGAGTACTAGTTTTCATGTTGCAGTTTAGTTTTCATTCTGTAAGTAGAGAAAATTTACTGTGTAGTCATTCCTTTCATATTTTAAAATAATAATAAAATTATTTTGGTTAGTTTGCTGTGACAACATGGAATTCCACTTAAAATCACACTCAAAATAATGTTTTAAGCAGTTCCTGATTAAGTAATATTATGGTCATATGCCTAAATGTCACGCCACCCAGATAGATTTTGGATGAGGGTTTGCATTTTTTGTGTGCGCTGATGTTCTCACATACGATTAATAAAAAAGCAATGGGCTTAGAACAATCAACTATTTGCGGATTGTTCCTACTTCTTTTAACCTTTAAGTTTTGCTTCCTTCTGGATACTTTACCTAGGAACACACACTAGAACATTTTGCCTGTTTTGCAGAAGGAGATGTCAAAGTGCAAGGTGATTTGTTGGGAGTTTATACAGCAAATGATGAGTTACAGCAGGAACAACAGGAAATAGAGCTTATTACTGCCTGTACCTACAGGCTTCTATGTGCTCTAGGACCTTTTTTCTTGCACAGTGAAATGGCATGCAGATCCCTTGCTCTAAATCCTCATTTTGAATCAGAAAGCCAGTACAGAACAAGAAGTATGAGTTTATATTTTATCTGCTCTAGTATGAAAAGAGCTTTTAGTAGTTTAAAAATCTCGTAGGGAATAATAAACCCTTTTAAAACGGAATTACTGGACAATTCCAGTCTGTTGAGGCGTGCAGAAAATGCAATTGAAAAAAAAACTTTTTTGTGTCTATGGAAAAAGACAGTGTATTATTTTCTAGTTTTCTAATGTAAAATTTTGGATAACTATTTTGTTGACTGTTTCTGCTGTACTGAAAATTATAGGCAAGAAGGACATTTGCCATTAAGAAATGGAGGTTAATTCAGTGTATATATGGATGTAATAGTGTTTTTCAATTGATTATTATAGTTACTTTGTTTATGAAGATGTAGGATACTGAAACATTTTGAAAGGTCACTTAGCAATTTTCATTTTTTCAGAACATTTTTTGTGTGAACTTCAGATAGCAGATCTGAAGAGTTCAAAATATTTATTTTTTTCTTTTTAGTTTAAAAATGTTCCCCTCAGAGCAGGATTGTGGGTTGTATGACAGGTTCATGAGAAAGAAAAAGGGATTTTTCATACTTAATATTACTGTTTTTAATAGGAATTAAATTTATGTGCATTTTAGGAAGGAGCATTTACCTCATTCTGATTTTTCTTACCTGATACACTAAGAAGAGTAATTTTCACAGGGTTAAATAACATCAATTGTTTTTAAGACAAAAGAAACTTAAGGTTAAATAAATTCTGTGCAACGACTTGAATATGTAGAGGTCAGTGTTATTTATTAATGACATTTAGTTCAACAGCAAGAAGCTACAAAGAAAAGAATGGAAAAGGAATCAGAAAATTCTTGCTTCGTGGTAGTTTCAGACAGAAATAATACTGTGAATAAAAAGAATGCTTCTAAACTATGTATAAGACCACTAATCCATAAGGGAAATATGTAAATTTAAAGTGGAGTTTTATGTTTTGGTTTCTGAAATTTTTATGCATATTGAATTCACAGTAACTGCAAAAACTTCATTAGAACAACTAAATGCTAAATGCCACTGCAGGTTGGATTTTAAAGTTAATTGCAGGAGGTTGCTGTCAAGTCCACTTCTTTTTCTAGCTTTCCTTTTTTTTATCTGCTTTTCCTCCTTCTCCTCTTCCCTGCTGCTAGTGTAGTAACATAATCATGTCAAGGACAGGTGGCCCTCTGAAATGGTGGTCTACAATGCCAAACACTAACTCAAGAGGTTTCCTGAAGTGCTACTTTCCAGTTTCAACAGCAAGGTGAAATGTTTCTTTGATGTAATTGCTTGGATTAGGACGATCTTAAAATCAAGTTAAATGGCTATCTTGACTGAGTAGGGTTTGCTCCTTCCATTGTGGGGTGAAGAAGAAGGCTCCTTATGTGGAGTTACTTCTCAGACACTAAGTGAATGTGAAAAGGGAAGAAAGTCTCTGTTACTACTCAGTTTGTTTGACAGATGTCAAACAAGATGTCATTCATTATAAGGAGGCTTCATGATTTTACTCGTATCCTTCTTTTTATTTTTTTTTAAACTCTGGTGGAATTTTTAGAAGTTTTTGCTAAAAACCAGGCTCAGGGCAGTGAAGCCTGGATTAGAAGAGGTTTGAAAGTCTCATAAGCTAGTAAAGGGTAAGTTAATCTTAGATTATTAGTTTTGCCTAAGAGAAAGCAGAGTTAATTTTGGTGAGTCTGGTGGTACCAGTGAGTTGTGTGTGAAGCTGGAAGGATTCTTCTAGCACAGCTGTTTATCTTTTCCCCCACCACGTTTTTATTTACAAAAAGATTACTTACACTCTCCCCCCCAGTTTTCCTCTGTGGGGGGTGGTTCTTTCCTTTTCTGAAATAGATTGGGCTTTTTAAATTTTAAATAAATACATTTCTTTAGCTGTTTCTTAGGAGCATCAACATTGGCATGTGACTTTTGTCCTAGTTTCCCCCCTCCCTCCTCCCCCAAAGAGAGTGGTGGGAGATGGGCACTTCAGACTTGGTGTTTGCAGGGAATTTTGAGGAAGGGCTGATAGTCTCAAGTGTGTTTATCAATAATAGTGTTTCAAAAGTTTTTAGCTAACCTGAGGACAAAAGCTTTTGCCATCATGCCCTATGGCTCCTGTGTGTCACACCCCACTTTATCCCAGATCCCTCTTCCAGTCAGAAAGGTGGCTTAAAATTATAGGGGCCTTGGTGTAATTTTAACCTTAATTTTCTCCTAGCTGCCTGTGGTGTTTGGAATTTTTAAACTACATGTATGTTTGTTTTACTCCAAGCAATAGAACTGAAATAAGGAGAAGTTATGGTGATGTAGCATGGTGTGAAGCTTAGCTGGAGCCCTGTCAGTCGTTGTGTGTGTTTCTCTCAGTGAAACCTTGCACTTTTTAAATAAGTAGCTGCTTACCTCCAGAGCAGACGGGACATGTTAAGTTTTCCTGTCTCCTTCCATAAAGGCACCTTCATTAAAGGTACCTCTCTGGCTTTAAGTGGGCTTTTTATTATTTTCCCCCCGAAAAAAATACGTAAGGAAATCAAAACAGTTCCCATTTTCTTCCTTAGAAAGCCAAATGCAAAAATGAACAGTTAGTAAACTCTGAGAACCTTGGTGTGGCTGTCAAGAAATTAGGAAAATATTCTGTGATTGTTTGTTGGAGGCAAATGCTGTGCACTGGTAAGTATATTCTGTGTTAATTGGAATTATTTGACAATTGATAATTTTAAGTATGTACGTTTTGAACATGTTGTTTATGTATTTGACTTCCTGGTCTCCAAGCTATATTAACCTGAGTTACTATACACCTTTTCTTAAAGGATCAGCTTAAACAACTGAAAGATGTTTATCTATTTATCTTAAACCTAGCATTGTATTTTAACCTTGCCATATCCTTCTTAAGCTGTGTTCTGAGATGTCATAAGATTTATACATTTTTCTTTAAAATAGAAACAAAACAATGTGCATGCTTTAGAGAACAGTAATTACAAACTCTATGCCTTTAGAAATTAAATGAAATTAAAATATTCACAGAGTATATATTTTTTGCTTGTGAATTGCATTGGGCTAAAATGCCAAACCATTTTTTATGAAGTGTCTAACAGGGAAATTCTTGGAAGATTATTACGGATGTGCATTGTCTGAGAGATAGAAAATACACTTACTGCAGCATCAGCTTTCCATTGCCTGAGACATGCCATTGAGAATGATCCCAGATTCTTTGAAGGGATGACTCCAGTGTCCCTGATTTAAAAGTGTGAAAATTTCTCCTAATCAAGACAACTTACTCTGACATCTGCAGTTTCTAGACAGATTACCTTAAATTTGTTATGCCACATTAAAAGATGTGTTTTACGACGCTGGCCTCAGCTCCCGGCCTTAGTGTCAAGAACCCTGCTATGTGATGCAACGCATCTTGTTAGGTTTAATTGACCAAAGCTGATTTGTTAAAACAATTCATTTGTGCTGTAACTCATGCCCAGGCCAAGTTGCTACCTGAATCTCTTGACCTTGGTTTGTCTGGGTCATGAAATGGCTGTGAACTGCTTGACCTCTCCATTGTTCAGTGGCCATGCCACTTCCTCCACTTCTTTGTGGTAGTTGCTGACAAGAAGACCTTGGCCCTGAATTTACACCCCATTGGGTTTTGCAGTGTCCCTCCAGAGCATCTGTATCCTCCTTTGGAAGTGCTCCTGATGTCACCACCTATTGTCTGCTGACAGTGAGGGGGACAAATTGACAGCCTTTCATAGTAGAAGAGGTGGCAAGGGAATTTCTGGGAGCTGGAGGAAAACTCCATCCTCTCTCAGGCTGCTGTGCATTTCTGTTATGTTGGCGTACATGGGGTCACTACTTTTTTCAAGGGCAAACACCATCAGTCTTAGTCAATGTCATTTCACTGTGAGCTTCATTTGAGTGGGATGTGCTGGGAAGTAGGTTCTGCTTTGAAAATATTTTGTGATGAAAATCTAATGAGTATGCACATCACTTCAATTTTTAGGCCACAGGAGTGATCGAAATAATTTCTTGGCGTGAAATGGAGGGGTGTTTCCTGTCAGTGTCAGAAGTGGCTCTTGATTTCTTTAGTACCAAAACATCAATCTCTAAAGACCTAGCTTGTATTCAAGAGCAGTCATGGTTTCTAAGCAAAGGACTTTAAACGCTATGCTTGATGCAGTATCTAAACTTAGTAAAAGGAAGAAAGAGCAATCTCTATATTACTTCCTTCAACAACAACAACAAAAAAAAGATGAAATGCATTATTTCTGGGGAAAGCTACTTGTCCTTAGGAATTATTCCTGGTGGGTGCCAGTCACTGGCCCCTTATCCTGACAGACTGCCTGCTGTCAGTATCTCAGATGCTAATGTCAGCTTCTTGATGTGGGCTTTGTGCTTCCCATAACTACAAAAAATTTGACTGTTGGGATAGTTTATTTTACTGAAATGGGCATTACATCTCATCATAGGCTGCATTGTGACATGGTTTGAGGACATAGAGCCTTTCACAATCAGTGACTGGTTTGTCAAAAAACTGTGGCTAGGTTAAGACAGCTTATAGGCTAGTACTGGTAACATTATAAAACAAGTAAATTTGTATTCCTGTGATCATCAGATAATTGGTATGTTCTTATTTTAAGTCCTTAGCCATAGACTTTGCTCACAAGTGGATTTATTCAATTGAACAGACACAGTTTAAACCCCATATTCTTTCACAGCACTATGTACTGATTTTTGCAGCATATGAGCAGGTTTGTATTTCTGCAGTACACCTGATTTCTTTGTAAACTTATTCTTTTTTGTTTCTTGAAAAAGAAAAAAAATCAGATGGTATGTTTACATACAGCATTCCTGTGCACGTCTATATGATGAAATCTTTTCCTTCTGTGTGAAACTCTGCAAGCTAGGTGTGATTTCTAATTGCAGTTACCTAGTTCCTCTGAAGGAAGAGGGTGGGAATGCTGGTGCAAGGAGCTTGAATGCTATCATTGTGATGACAGTGTAAAGTATGACTCAATGTTTAGTTGCAAGAACTTCAAAATCCTTGTCCCTGGTCCCCAGCCCTGCCGTGTCTCCCTGTGTGAGTGCAGGCAAGTTAATTAATCTCTCTGTGTCTCTGGTCCCAGGGAGAGACAACACCACTTGCTTCAGTGCTGGCCCAGCAAGGGTTGTGATAAATACTGAGATAATGTACTGGCTAAAAAGTTCCTGTATTCCCCTACATCAAGCAAAACCCACGTGCTGGTGCCCAGCCCCCAAGAGGGCTCTGTATCATAAAGAAATGTTGTACCCAGTTTTCTCATGCCCAGACAGAAGAAACTTGCCCAAGCAGGGAGGGCCGGCACAAAGCATTCCTTGCCTGTAAGCCCTGCGGTGGAACTGCTCCGTGGGAGACGGTGTCAGAGCGAAACCACGCAGCAGGGCTGGCCCTGGGGAGCGGGGCTGTGCGCAGAGCGCTCCCCCTGTCCCCCGCGCTTCGTGCCGCAGGAGCTCTGCGCACGGCTGGCCCTTGGCGATGGGACGTGGCACCGACAGCTCTCTGAGTTTCCCTGCCCTGTGACAGTGAAGTGAAAATAGACTCCAGACAGAAAGATGAAAGAAACACCCACTGTGGGGCAATTGTATGGATGTTCGTCCGCGTTCAGCCACAAAGGAGGCATCTGCAGCGCCTGCAGGGGTGGCCTGTGAGCTCAGTCTGGTTCCCCATCCTTCTCTCTGCTATTATCACAGGTTTTCAGTCAAGTGGGCCAGTAGCTCTGAACACACTGAAGTTCCTGCTCTGTGGTCCCATGGAAAGGATGAGTTGTCAGGATTTTGGTGAGGTGTGAGATGAAACCCAAGCTAATGTAACAGTGTACCTGTGCCTAGAATATGCTGGCCATCCTGTTTCATCTCCCAGACTTGGACAAATTTGGTTTGTGAGGCAGCTGATGGGGAGATGATTGGTTTGTAGGGGCTTAGTCCAGGACTGTATCTTAGAGGGCCTAGCTTTTCCTGAAGCCCCAAGTGATTCTCGTGAAATGCTCCGAACTATTTTGTAACCTGTGCCTGTTGGACCCGGTATGCCACATACTTCTACTTCTTAAGTCATTGCTTTCCTCATTCCTTCCTTTATGATGATATTTCAGGGTTGGTATTTGTGCTAGCCATACCAACAACTACAAAATTACTATGTCTGCTTCTCAGAGTGGGAAGGTGACAATAATTTACAAAAATGAAATCTGTCCATGCATTTTTTCCAGCTGATACTGAAACAGCAAAACAAGGGTTAACATCAAAACTTATTCTATTGTTTAACTTCCAGTTAAAGAATAACCAGCTTGAGCAGAAAAGAGAATTGAAAAATTGATGGGACTTTTGGATTCAGAAACATATTTTAAGTGATATCAGGTTTTGATTTTACCATATATGCATTCACAGGTGAGTTTACTGCCTGCAGTTCAGTCATTTGTAGAAGCTTATGTTGTAGGAGTCACAGACTTAGTTGGTTTTATTAAACCCAAGGGCATTTGTTTCAAAGCTATGTGTAATTACCTTAACTGGCTTAATTGCTGCCATTTTTTTTTTTAGTTAAGAAAACATATCACATTGTTACTTAGAGCATAAGAATTGTTTTTTGCACTTCATAGCGATGAGTTCTGGTGTATTTTAAAATGTGTGCTGATCTTGCATTGTCATACACAAGTGCAGTGTGTCTATGTAGTCCTTCTTGGCCTTTCATGTATTTTTTCACTATACTGTGGATATAACTTGAATATTCTGGGACAAGAATTATAGTTGTCCTGTAATGATTTCTGTTCTATTTACAAACTCCAAATAAAGGAAAAGCTGCTTATAGTAAAATGAGGATCACTGGTCTTTCAGTAATTAAATAGACTTGTTATACTGCATTAATCCTTTTTGGAACATTTGGAATGACTTCTCAGCACTCACAAACACAGCATTAGGGCCAGCAATTAATCTGTTGTTTGTCCTTCAATATTTGTGTGATGTAAAGAATGTGTGTTCAAAGATGTAATTCAGGTTCAGAAATAGCATCATCATAGAGTAAAATACTTACATTGATCATTCAGTAGCATGAACCAAGTCCTAGAATGAAGTTGCAACAGTTGTTGGAAGGACTCACACACTACTAATTGCATCCAACTGACAGAACTAATAATGGTTGTCAATGCTGTCTAGTTTTGGTTGCTCTATGTACATAAGGAAAAAAGTGTGAATTATTTGGAGATAGCCAGAAACTTTCTAATTTTCTGATTAGCCTTCTTTATAGGTAGGTCAAGAAGTAAAGACTTAACATTACATCAGTTACGAATATGTGCAAGGAAAAAATTCAATATCTTTCTAATGATGAGGACAGTGTTACTTTTTATCAAGGACAGGTTTAGGGAATATCTACCAAGATGTCACACCTAAGCTTGATCAAGTTTTCTAGCAGAGAAGTGGTTCAGGTGATCACTTGATATTCTCTCTAATTTCAGGGTTCAGTGGTGCTAATGCAGTAGTCAAATTTCTTTTTTCTGATGACTTCACAAACAATGAGCAACTAAAATCACACAAAATTTCTCTCAGATTTTTCCAGTTTCTTAATTGCTTTTCTGGACATATTCTGCTTAGTCTTTGATCAGAAGGCTACACTATTTCACTTGGTGCTCTATTAGAGTCCTGTGCTGTTCTTCTGCATTGTTCAGCTGTAATTAACTTGAAGCATGGTACAGAGCATAAGCTTCTGAACCTAGGTTAAATCAGCAGAAGAGTCTTATGTTCCTGTGGTATATAGTCTTAGAACACATTATCCTATTGCAGTAAGATAAAAGTGTTTTAAATATAGTCCAGCCAGTCTGACCTTGTCAGAATTCAAGTCATATTATTGGTAACTTGGGCTTGCTGACGTGTTTCACAGTAGGATGAGCATTAACACAGAACTCCCTATTCCATCTGGTGAGGAACCTACAGAGAAGGCTAAACATAGATTTTTCCTTAAATTCCATGTTATGGTATAATGAGATTCTGCCTTCTCTGTGCTCATGACACTTCTCTTGCCACTGATAGGCACCTGTGTCAGAGACCAAAAAGCGCAGTTGAGACACTATAAGCAGCAATATTAGATCATGTAGATGTGACTGCTGAATAGTAATAGTTATGGGTTGTATTTTTGGAAAAAGTGATTAGTGACAGCTTTAGCAAATTTTTTATGAAGTCCTTGGCTTTCATGGTAAATGCCCTGGAAACAGGTCTCAAAATTAACAGAAGAGAATTTGGTAATTAATCTACACATGGCACAAAAGTTGCAAAAAGGGTCTACAATTTTTAAATTTGATTCTGCCGACATTTGCCTACATGTTATAACAACACAGTGATAGCCAGAGATATCATGGTGAGGTCTGAGGAAGCTCATGTGGGTCCTGAAAGCAGCAAAATCACATTCATATGGCATCTTCATGTGCTGTCATGTACACTGCTCCTTTGGGTTCCCTACAGGATGATGGATGATATTATTTTCCAGTAATAATATACGCATACAAGTCTGACTGTGTCTGTCATGAGGTGTTTGATATGTAGCTTCCAGTCTGAGTGCATGGTGTTTGGTACTCATCCTAGTTATTATGTATCTCATTGACAAATGTACCTTTGGTTTTTGTTGCTGCTTCCTCTGTCACTGGTAACTCATGACCTCTTTGAAAGCGGCACATGGAATCCTAGAGTCACTTAAGTTGGAAAAGACCTCTAAAATCATCAAATCCAACCAGTAACCTAGCACTACCAAGTTCACCACTAATCCCTGAGTGCCACATCTACACCTCTTTTAAATGCCTCCAGGGATAGCAGCTCAACTGCTTCTCTGGGCAGCCTGTTCCAATGCTTGACACTTCTCTTGGTAATCAATTTATTTCCTAACAACCAATATAAGCCTCCCCTGGTGCAACTTGAGGCCATTTCCTCTTGCCTTGTCTCCTGTTACTTGGGAGAGGAGGCTGACAACCACCTGGCAACCACCTCCTTTCCAATAGTTACCGAGAGCACTAAGGTCTCCTCTCAGCCTCCTTCTTACCTCCACGCTAAAGAACGTCACCGCTCGCAACTGCTCCCCACAGAAGTTTTTCTCTAGACCTTTCACCATCTCTTTTGCCCTCTCCCTGGACTTGCTTCAGCACCTCAAAGTATGTGCTGTAGTAGCCCAAAACTGAACACAGGATTCAAAGTGAGGCCCCCCCAGTGCCATGCGGACATGTTGTCTGAGTGGCAAACAGATGAGTGGCAGAGTAACTGCTTCTTTGGACATCACCAGTGATGGATAAATATGCCAGCATTTCCTACCTTCACGGAGTGTTTTCACAGAGACAGTTCACACTAATCAGCTTTTTTGGATTCTGGCACAATTTGAGTGCTAGGTGGCTCTGGGCTGTTTGTGCCTCCTTGCCAATGAAAACTGCAGCAGGAACCCAACTCCTGCCACAACTTGTGCAGATGCAGGGAATGGGTGAGGTGAGGGAAGAGAGAGGATATGGGGCTGGGGAGGAGTGGGCAGGGGCTGTGTGAGGAGAACCCAATAGTGGGTGTGAGTAGGGGGTGGTGGAGGATGCCATCTCTATTGCGAATAGCACCAGTTTTGAAACTCCTGCACTAGACAGGTCTGTTGATTGCTGAATAGTAATCTCTCTTATTCTGTCTCCATAGTAACCAAAAGTTACTGTATACAGAATGTTTGTAGCTCTGGGTTTTGGTGCTGGAAGAAGAAAATTATGCATATAGATGTTGTGTTCCATTTAGGAACCATAAGAAAGACAAAGGAGAAAAGAATCTCTAATTTATTTTCCTCCACTTCCCCAGGTTTGTAAATGTGAAGGACGTTCTTGTATTTTGTAGGTTAATATGGATCTCATCTGTTCTCTTTGAATCTCATTTGGCTCAGGAGGGGTTGTTTTACAGTAATTCAAAGTCCTAATGCTAAATTTATGTTGCAAGGACTGTGTTCAGATTCATACTGCTTCTGTAAAGGATGTTCTGTAAAGGCCTGTTCAGAAGCTATTCTGGTGTATTGATTTCCCAGGCAACAAAACTAGAACATGTATGACTGAAGTACTGCAGACTCCCTAGACTGTAAACCTAATCCTGCAAATCCCTATTTACATAAATCCCACTGATTTCAAAGGGCCTGCACATGAGAAAGCAGGTTTTACAGGATCAGGCCATTCTTCCTAGGGACCAACATCTGTTGCACCAACTGTGATAATCTCATGACTGTTAAAGAAAACTCTGAGGAAACATTTTATCTGGGCTAAAAGAAAACAGCAAAATAGTAACACTGTTATCTATTGCTATAAAGTGGATTATTACCAAAGCAACTCTCTTCCCTCTCCCTTTCCTGTATGTTTTTATTTACTCTAGGAAAAATGCTGTATGTAGCTATGTATGGTCGCTGCTGTTCTACACCGATGTTGTATAAAGTTTGGGAACTGTAGATGTTGAGATATGCTTAGGTACTGAAAGAAGCTTTTGGTATATAGGTTGAAGACTATCACTGTCTTTTGGAGATTTTGGAAATAGAGAAAGAAATGTCTTCAGTAAAATTTTAAGGTGTTTTGGGTCCTGCAGTTCAAGTCTATGCAGATTTGGCTGAATTAACTGATGTTCTACAGTCAAAGAGTCCACTTAGCGTTCACTGTGGAAGCATGGGTGGTCAAGTGGTAATACTGCAAGCAACTAAAAAGGAACAGCAAAGGCAGATGGTGGTTGTGCTGAGAAGAGTAAAGTCCAGTTCCTTTGATTTCCTTTAGGAGCAGAGAACACTTGCATAGCTGTGGTAGCACTTGCTGCAGCTGGAGCTTAGTAGCTTTTGTGACGTGTACATAGAGATCTGGAAAGGGACAAATAGATTGCTGTGTTACCTTGGTTGACTCCCAGTTTCTGTAGACCTGGTTTCATAACACACAGGATTGTGTGGATTCATAGTGGTGGGGTTATTTGCTATGTAGTCCTGTATGCTTGTTGCATTCCTTGGGCTGTGCAGTTGAAGATAGACATGAAGTGTCATTCATTGTGCCTTGTGGCACAGAAGTTTTAATAAAATAGCTGTAGAAAAGAAAATCAAAAGAGCCAAGCAGCTCAGCTGGGCTGTTAATGTGTTGGGGGTAAAGATCTCTCTAAAGTCCAAAAGCAAAGGGAGTCTGTATCAATAATGAAGTACATGCACAATAATTCTAGCACTTCATCCATGCTTTGGATTCCCTGCGCTTAAAATTTATAGTCAGTCTGCGCATGACAAGGACAATGGCCTGGGATTTCCATGAGCCATGTAATGGACAATAAGCTACTGGTACTCATGTCATCAGATCAATGGGGAAAAAAGGAGTAAGATTTCAAATATGCCTACAGCTCTAGCTTGCTGTCAGCAACTGCAGGGTTGGTGGACCAGAGACATGTTATTCCTCTAGATGGTTGTATATTCTTGTAAAGTTTCCTGCTCATTTTGAATAATCCTAATGATTACTCTTTCACCTCTGTGAAATGAATAAAATAATGTTCAAAGCCTAATAGGCAAGGCTTGAGGGACCTGTATTTAACAGATATGCAAAAGCTAGAATATAAATAAAGCTTTTGTGCAGTTACTTGAGAAAGTAACATGTTCACAAGCTTGAGAAAGTAACGTTCAAAGGTGGTGCTTTTATTCACAAGCTTTAACTTTACAGCATCATTTTGTCTCCCTATCTTTTCTGATTATTATGAGTCAAGTTTCTGTAAATGTGCAAGAATCATAATTAAGCATACTGTTCATTAGGGAAAAAAATGTTTACTATAGGTTTTTCTACTATGTCACCTGTATCTCTGCAATGAGGTTACCACAATTCCTCCTTCCCTGTCATAGGCCCACATTTTCCCTCATGTTTTTAGGAAATAATTAGGAATTATACTCTTAATGATTTTTTAATGAGAGTTTAAATGTACCAGTTTACTTAGAAGTAATTGCTTTTGAGAAGCAAGCAATATGCTTTAGGGAATATTTTCTAGATTTTATATTGAGCTCTATGCAAGATCACACCTATGCTAAATATGCAACATAAATCTATTATACTATGCTTAAAAAAACCAGAATGGAGATGAACATCCACTGAAATTACAAAATGTACACTGCCAGGAAACAGGTCTTGAGACTGAGAGCAAAATAATTTACACATTTGTTTTCATATATGCTAATATGAACGATTTTAGAAAAAAAGTCATGCAAAATCTCAAGAAAGTTTATATTAAGGAAATATCAAGTGAGCACTTGTACTAATTTTCTGTATTGAGATATTGTCAACTTCATTTGCTGGCAGTAATTAGTTCAGCATAATTTTTTTTTTTTTATTATTTTTTGGAACTACACAGAATTAGTGTTTTCAAAATAGGAATTGTATAAGATCAAGCTTGCTGAAATGTAAATGTGCACACTCTTTCATTTGCCTCCCCTGTCTCAAATCCCAAGAAATATTGTAAGTTCCTTAAGGTCTGAATTTGTCTTTTGTTTGTGCTAGGTTAAATCCAAATAATGTAACAAATATTTGTGGTCCTTTTAAATTTTACTGGACTTTGGTCTGGTTTGAGATTTTTCCTGATATTTTAAATCAACCCTTGCCAGAATTTGGAAATGCATTACAGGACATTGTGACAGCAGTGGGAAGAAAGTAGAACTGATTCTGAACAAGAAGGAAACCAATCAGTTAGTTTTGAAGAATAGTTCATTGTTTATTTCCAGAAGACTAGTTGTAACAAGGGATTCCTTGTGTCATTCTCCACAGTTTTCTATATTGCTCTCTTGTATCTCAAGAGAAGTAACATTCTTCTTCATTAGAACCAATGTACCTTGTTAAGTCATTAAGATAACAGGATGTCCTGTCATTCTGCTGTCTTATGGGGCTCTTCCAGAAGGTGAACACCTTTGAAATGCAAAAAGAGTTTTGCATTATTTCCCTTTTGAAATGCCATCTCCTGATGGCCTAAGTGAAATGACAATTGTTCATATAAACACGCTACATTTTCTTGCTTCTTCTAGAAATGCTTTACACAGATTTGCAACTGAGTGTCTGAATGGAGAAGGAATGCAGTTGTTTGAGATCCATATCCTTCTGTGCCTCAGTTCAGCACCAAGCACAGCAGGATCTTCAGTCCTGTTGAGGTTGTGGTACACAGTGGTATCTGAAATGCTTAGTGTGGAATCTAATGCTAAAGCAGTACTCAGCATGGTATAGCTGCATTCCAAGTTGCAGGCTGTGATTCTTAGTGCTTTCTTCTTGCTAGATAAAGCAAATCATTAAACTGATTTGGTTTGTTAATTTCTGATACTTTTCATTGCAATACGGTATTCTGAAATTAAATTCTCTGAATAAGAAAATAGTTTTTCACAAGCATAAAGAGGTAAGTATGTTCTACATCAGGTTCTGTACAACAACTGCTGTGTTTGCATATCTGATCTCTGACAATAAAATCTAAAGTCGGTGGAGAAATAGTGCTCTCATGCTTATAAATGCTTAGATTTTTAACTTTTTTTCCCCTATGATAGTTGTTGAAATGCCTGTCAGTGGGAGAAACTCTGTAAAGAAGCTAAAATTTTATTTTAGAAAAACAGATTTTAATTAATTATAGTGAAAATATTTTTCCTAATCTTTATAGCTGTTACAAAAGCTCAATATACCAAACCAAATAGGACACATTGTAGATAAACACAGTTATGCTTTAAACTTTGCTAAGAAATAAATGAAATAGCTTTTGATGAAATTTTACTACTTCAAAAGAAAATAAACAAATTAAAACATACATATAAACTTAAAGGATGAGTTCATCTTACTGGATTGTTCTGGGGTTGCCTTGTACTCTTTGAGAGTTCAGTAGCTGATGCTTCTTGTGATGGTGTCATTGCTATTGATGCAAATAGGAAAATTTACAAAAGTCTCTAACCCTAAGGATGCTTAGGACCATGGCATATGCTGCTGTGACTTCTCTTTGGATTAAGCATTCATTTTAATTTTATACATAAATTCATAGTGTTTTTTAAAATTACAGTATTTCTTTCTCCATTTTTGATTTTCAGAACTCTTCAGACACAGCTAGGAGTTTTTGGTTTTGACTGTAAGCGTGCATAAATGAATAGGCTTCAGAAGGAGTGTGTTTCACTCTATAGTGTACAGATTCCTCATTTAAGTAATCCACTCCCTGTCCACAGAATCATACTGAAAAATAGCCTTTTAAATTAAATGTTTAATGTCAAAATTCATGGCAGTTTCTAAGAAATGGTGAAAGTTATTAGTGTGGTCTTCACTGATAAAAAGTGTTTGGGTAGCATGGGCAGTTCTTTTGCAGACAGATCAAACTCTCTGTAGAAGAAGTGAAAAGAAATTACACAATACAATAGCATATTTCTATCAGAACATTTAAAATGTTCATCTTGGAAACCACAAAATTGTGACTCTGGCGTAGCATTCATCCAGATAACTATCAAAATTATAAGTGCCTTATGGACTTTATGAGTTGAAGAAATTTTTTTTCTGCACAAAGTAAATATTTGAGAGTGTGTGGCAGGTAGTGTTCTCACACATTTGTTGGAAAGTGAGAAATATGAGGCATCTAAGCAAGTCCAGATTATTGAGAACCCTCTGCTTTAAAATATGACATTTGGTCATGTGAATGGACTGAACCTTTGGCCTGCAGCAAATTAGTATGCGCCATAAGTGACCTTGATGTGCTTTCTGCCATGATCTTTATTATTGCTGTCATTGGCTTTCCTTCTGGTGTTTTTCAGGTTTTTTTATCCTTTACCTATATTGTCAAAACATGATTATTTGAAGTGTGTATGTTCAGTAGCAGCAGTTTTTCTCTCCATGGTTTACAGAGAGAGTTAGAAGCCAACAACTGTAATTACTTCCATGTTCATAGCTTAGCAGTAAACTAGGAAAGTGAAGTTAAGGTATGCCATTAATGCAGTACATCAAGAAAGAATTACAGGGTAAAATCATTGCTATACATTCTTTTGGTTTAATGATGACTGTTACTTAAATTTGGTTTTGGGGGAGCTTACCACTGTCTGTTGTGTTTATGTGACCACATAAAGAGAGTTTAAGTTACATGTTTTGTGAATAGCTTTTTGCTGTAATTATTTGCCTTCCTTTTGAGTCAGCAAAACTGCAAATTCCAGATAATAACTTTCTACAGTAACCTGGCATTGTGCTGTGTGGAACCTGTGCAGTTTTTACCCTTAGTGGTGGAAATATGTAAGCAAGGTTAGAACACGGACATCATACACAATGGTGAAGTGTCATAGCCACTATTCTCTACTGGCTTGCTCACGTTTGTTAAACATATTTAAATGAGGCAGCTGCCTCTAAGGTTGAAATGAGTATAATTGAGACTAATATGCAACAGGTATTCTGTAATAATGGAAGTCTTACCATCTAAGGATACAACTCATTTGCACAGATTTATTTACATGTATAATTATTTTTTGATACTTGGCAGTTAAATTTGAATGCTCCGTATGTAGAATACAGTTTATTTGTTGTGGTTCATGTTTTTTTTTCTTCCTGCCATAATCATGCATATATTTAAATATTATTTTCTTACTGAAGCAAACTTGAATTCATCACAAGAAATATTTTATTTCCTGAACATCACCAGCATCACCATGTGAAAAGATGCAAATCTTTCATAATCTATATGATGAAAAATGTTTAGCCAAATGTGGAACACAAGATACAGATGTAAGTGACATGAAGATACTGAAGGGTCTAACTGAACATGACAGATAGCAAGAGGTCTGTAGTTAATATAAAGTTCCTTCATTTTGTGCATTAAGCAACTTGGCTTAGGCCAAACAAAAAATATATGCCAAATTGAAAAGGAAATTCTAATCTCCAGTGTCTGGTGTCTGCACCCATTCAAATGGTCCACGTTACCTGGTTCTCAGCTCTGGAAAATTACAGCTTGTTCCCTACCCACATTTATCAATGTTTCCTCTTGGTTCCCTGAGACTCCACTAAACTTCCTCTTGCATTAGTGTTGTGTGGTACTGTCATATTGGCATCCAGTTTTAGAAGGGAGGGCGCATTATATTTTTACGGATGTTGCTGGGCACTGCTGCTGCGAAGCGTGTGATAGCAGGACATTTTTGTCACAACGTAGCTTTTACACAGAGAAGTCTCCATCTAGAGCTCACCATCTAGGGAAATGCTTTGTGCTAAAGTCGTTTAGCCAGTAGTTAAGAAAATTGAAGCAAGATTAGGACATACTTACACAGCATTTTGTGAGCAGACCTAAGAAACTTTCTCTACACTGTTGAGCCAGCCAGGCACATTGCAGCAGCTACATGGCATTCAGTTCTGGCCAGCTGGCTCATGGCACACTCAAGGCTTGCATACCACTGCCTACAAATATACTCCCATACTTGCAATAGCAATGTGAACAGGGGAGTGGTCACACTGACCTCACAAACAGCTCCCTTCTAGCTCAAGTGACAGGCATGAGGGAGGCCGTGTGTCTGCGGAGGAGGATGGTGAGGCCAGTTGCTTTTCAGATGCAGCTACTGTCTTCTAGAGGTTCTCTTTGAAGCACCCAGCTGCCACTTAGCAATGTAGCCCACCCTTGTAACATGACCTAGCACAGCAGCAGCAGCAGCAGGAGTGGCTCCAGCTAAATGTCTTCCCTCTTTGGAAGGCCAGGTTGTCTATTTGCATTTTGCACAGAGGGACGGAGGGATAGGCCTGCTGTAGGCCTTGTTCTCTCTGATTCCTAGTTGAAGAGCTTCCTCATTTATTTCAATCTCCAGTCCCCCTGGTTTATTTTGGAGTTTGTAGAAAAGCAAAATAAATCTTAAGTTCACATTAGTTTCAGAACACTATTTTTACTGAGTTAGAATGCTTTGGATTTAAAAGGTCCTTGTTTCTGCTGGCAGTGACCGCAACGTTACTTTTTTGTTTTGTTTCAAAACAGTCCTTGAAAACTTAGATTTGGAGACCCAGAGGAGAAATTACTAGGATTTAACCTTCACTTTCCTTCTGTTCCTACCTCTGTGCTCGCCACTTAGTTTTCATTTGATGGAAGATTGCCTAAAAATGCTTATTATCATAATAAAATAAGAACAGTCTGAAATAGTTGAATTCCCCAGGAAATAACAGTGATTTTTTCTAAATTAATATTTGTCATAGGATTTAATGTGGTCATTCTTTTTTAGGGACTGAAAGGAGATGCACAGATTTAACATGTGTACCTTGTTAGCAATGTTTTGACAAAGAGCAGCAGCTGTATAAACTAATCTTCCTGTAGCTTTCACACATGGGACTCAATTAACAATGAGCCACTTTCAGTATCTAATCCTTTCTATCATTTAAAAAAAAGTTTCCTGGTTTCTGTACATTTTTCCATGTCTAACTCTTACCTATAAACTGAGGCAAGTGGCTGACTGTAAATGGACTGACCTTGCACGACATTTTATATGTGATTTATAGAAGACAATGGCACTTGTGTTTATATTCCTGGTAAACTCAGATTAAAGTGAAGATTAAAGTCTGTTATTTGCAGAACGTTGTAATGATTGCAGGATCTAGAAGAAAGCTTTGTTTGAAATTCCGGTGTTTCAAGCTCTGAAGTGTAGAGAATCAAGAAGTATTGCCCCAGGTATGTCATTCAACCTCATTGTGGTAAGTGCTCTGGAGGAAGGAGGAAGGAAGAGCTCTGTGGTTATTAAGCCTGTGAACCCATGGTATGCATTGTAAGAAAGTCTGTATTTACCTATGGCGGGGTCAGGTCACAAGACTGGATAATTGGGCCTTTAACCAATTTCCAGGTGGATCTGTGGCCAGAAATGGAAGTATTATGTACTTCCACAGTGACACTTCTGGAAATTTTGAGTAGTTTTAGTATAACAGCAAATTAATACAATCTTCATTTTAATTGCACTTAATGTTTCAACCTTTAATTTGAAATTCCTACGCTAGAATGATCTAGAGAGGACATTCTGGAATTACAGGGGCTTCTTGTCTTTTGCAAATGAGCAGGAAGATGGCAAAGAGCAAAATGATCTAATCATCATAAAGGCAGAGCCCAAACAATATAGCATTAATTTTTTTCTTTTACCTTGTAAAACTTCAGTAAAGCTTGAATTGCTAAATTCAGAGTAGGCTATTGTCACTACTTGCCAAATAGTACATACTTGTGCATCTGTCTAATCCATATATGAAAGCCACAAACAGAAGCACATAATTTGGCACAGCACCAGAAGCTTGCCTCGGCACACTTCTGGAGATTCTTCCAAATGACTTACTGATTCAAAAATTCTATAATGTTTGCCTGTATGCACGCGCTGAGTGTCTGGAGGAGTTAGGTATGAACTCCACCAAAAAGCTAAGTGTTCTGTTTGATTTGGGATATGATGATTATGTATCCCTACTAATTTACTAGGAGTTCTAGATAGCTTTTTATTTTTGTTGTTGTTGGGTTTTTTTTGTTAGTTTGTTTGTCTGTTTGTCTGCATTTGTGGACTAGTGGATAAAATCCACAGAGGCAATGTACATAAAATGGACAGGTATTAAAGAGTATTTCTTAGCCAGAATTTCTTTTTTCTTTTTTTTCCTGTTTACTTTGTTTTCTGCTATTTCTTCCCTCTCTTTTTGTCGAATTTTTTAAATTAGGGTATGACTACTGCTTAGGGACATCAAAACTAGAGTAGAAACCCTGTCCATAAAATCAGTTCTCTAGTCAGGAAATCAGTCTTTTTCTTCCTATAGTAACCATTGTTCCTTATATGAATCCCATTAGGCTCTTCTTAGGCACATCTTTTATTTCGCAGTAAAGTGTTTCAAATATGCAGATAAATTTAAGGGTACAACTCCATGAAACAGCTGAGATGACTTTATGGATAACTTCTGCAGAAAAGATGCTATTGCTCTCTGGCCATCTCCATATCCATACAGCGCCCCACAGAAGCCTTCTCTTGCCCTGAAACTGCTGGTTGTTTGTCTCATCTCTTTGCTGATTTCTATTTCATGCTGGCAGGAAGTCTGTAGGTGATCAGAGGATGAACTTAGTCTGGAAGCTCATCTGTTTAAAATACTGTATTTACAAAAAGCAGATGTAATGATTTGTGCTTTGAAATATAATGCAATGAAACAGCATAAGAGTAAGCATCCATTCCATTTTTTGAAGGGGTATAAATTTTTCCCCTTAGCTTTAAAACAGTAATCTCATTTCCGTCATGCTTCTTTGCCACTCTAGATGTAAAATTACAAAATTTTAAGCAATGTATTCTGTTGGAGCTATTCCACTATAAATTACTGTTTTAGATGCAGGTGTTTAGAAATGAAAAAAGATGTTTAGAAGAGGAAAAGATACTTTAATTCCAAGTATACTTTAATACTTTTTTTCCAAGATACTTTAATTCCAAGGCAAGTTTTCCAAAGTGGTGTTGTATTATACCAGAATAGCTGTCCTGGTAAATCTGTTGTTTTGGACAAATCTTTTGTGGCCAATTTTTTTTTTTTGATTGCACACTGTATGTGCAAAAAAGTGAGCTAGATCCATCTGTACTCTGGCTCATACTTGTGTCCATCTTTCAGCAGAACAATGACTGGCATTGTATAAAAACCAAGAGAAATCTGAATTTTCTTAGGTTTTAAAAACTTAGATGTGGCAATACTGTCACCTGACAGTTGTAAATATAAAAATAACTTTTTTTTTTTCTTTTTTCATGATGAGTAGAGAGTATCCTGAAAGGTAAGAGTGGTGAAAGACAACTTATATGATAAACTGAGATTCTGGCTTTTTGTCTGGACGCTACTTCTAGGAGAGAGGGGCAAGCACAGCATATTCTGTCACAACAAGAAAAAGACAAAGCCTGTTTTGTCTTTTTTTTATTGTGGTAGGTTGACCTTGGCTGGCTGCCAGATGCCCACCCAGCTGCTGTGTCACTCTGCCAGCTCAGCAGAACAGGGTAGAAAATAAGGACAAAAAACTGGTGGGTTGAGATAAAGACAGGCAGGTCACTTACAGATTACCCTCATTGGTAAACATACTCAATTTGTGGAAAATTGATCTAATTTACTGTCAACTAAAATAGAGTTACATGGTGAGAAACACAGAAAAATTCTAAGTCACCTTCCTCCCACCTCCTACCTTTTTACAGGCTCAACTTCGCAACTTCATTCCCTCCTCTTCTACCACCCTCTGTCCTGGGCCTTAGTGGTGCAAGAGGACAAGGTGTTGGGGTTCTGGTCAGTTCAGAACAGCTCCTTTCTGCATCTCCTTCCTCCTTTTCCTGTGTTCCAGCGTGCATCTTCTCCATGGAGAATAGTCCTTCAGGAAGTATTAACCTGCAGTGTGGACATCTGAATATGAAGAGAAACTTTACTGTGTGGGTGAACAGGTTTCCAAAAAATGTTGTGGAGTCTCCCTCACCCGGAGATTACACAGGCCTGAGTTACTACTCTAGGGGACCCTGCTTGAGCAGGGAGGTTGGACTACATTACCTCCAGTGGTCCCTTCCAAACTTACCCATTCTGTGACTCTGGCATGGTCCTCTCCACAGGCTGCAGGAAATACCTGCTCCACCATGGTGCTGGAGCCTCTCCTCCATATCCTTCTGTGAACACAATGTTTGTAGGGCTGTTTATGACACATTTTTTTTTCCTCAGCCCTCATTGTTTTGCCCTTTCTGACACATATTTTCCTAGAGGCGCCTCTGTCTTGGCTGAGGGTCCCAGCTCTGCCCTGTAGTGGCTCTGTTGGAGCCTGCTGGGGCCAGGGCAGGCTCTGTCTCTTCCACAGAGGCCACCCCTGCAGCCCCCCAGTGCCAACACCTGGATACCTACACCCAGTACACTCTTAACAACTTAAAGGATGTTTCCTCTTGGAAGAAGACTCCATTCTTTGCCTATGCCATGGGGCTTTAAGCCTCTCCTTAATAGGTAACAAAGAAGGATGTGAAAGTCCTGTTCCTCCTTCATACTTCAAACTTACTGCATTAAGCTAAGCATGTACTAGATATGCAAAGCATCAGAGATGTATTCTGCATTACATTTTTCAAAGACTTGGTATGGAACAAAAAGACTCTAACAGTTCTACTCACTGCTTTGAAGGCAGTTTTCAAACACATCTCTACTTGCAAGAAGGATGAGACCTGTCAGCAGTTGTTTCAGCTGAGGTTTTGGGTGAGCTTAAATCAGGAGGTGTGAGGAAAATTTGAGTTAGTGTAGGTAAACAGTTTTTTGGCTTCTATAAGGGAAACTGTGGTTTAGTAGTACAGGACCAATTTATTAATTTCAAAACTTTTGACAGAAAACTTTGCATTTGTCTACTTTCTTGTTGTGGTTGGAGGCTCCAACCTAAATGCCACTATTATTCATTCTTCTCTTCCGCCCCTTCGCCTCCTCCAAACAATAGAGAAATTTTAGGACAGTAGTGTGGTATATTAAATATTCTTCAAATGGGTTTAGGGTTTTCTCTCTGTATGGAAAGCCATTTTAAAGTAAGCTAAATAAGCACAGCTGCAAACTCAGCTACTCTCTTCTGCATTTCAGTAAAAGCTTTGTACCAGCTCTTGGTGTGAACATTCTCAGCTTGTGTGAACGCCTTTGTGCAGGAAAATTTATTGCATTGGCAGAGTTCAGAAATATGATGGCATTGCTAACTCTGGACAATGATGCAGTGATTGCCCAGTGTAGACAGACTGTTAAATGCAATACATTTTGTAAGCTACCATATTTTCCTGTGCAACTGGTGTGGATGGGCTGCTGAAGAGAGAGTTCATCATATACAGTTCATATTTAGAACTTTTTAGAAGAATCATAAAACTGATTTACTTGCTCTAAAAGCCCATTGATAATGCCAAGAATAAAATTTAGCATTTTTTTTTTTCTTGTAACTTTTAATAGAAAAAAAAGTTCCTGTAATAACTTTTGTGAGGCTAACAATTAGTCATCAGTAGAATTGAGATTAAAAGTTTGGGGGAAAAAGTACATGGAAAAAAACATGAACATCACTAGTAATGCTATTCTGAAGTTGTAGGACCACAAAAATGCATCCAGTATAATGAATACTATTTTTATATGTATCCCTAGCATTAAACTAGGGAAATTAGTTTCCCGTAAGCTTTCTATTAAAATGATAGTGAAGATTAGATCTTGGCTTAACTAAAGTTTTCCCGTTCACACTCATGTGTTTGGTCCTGCTTATAGATTCATCAAAAATTTCAAAGATACATTTTCATTTTGTATGCACCCATTCGGATTGTAAACTGTCTTAGCCCCTGTCAGGCAATGGCCAGGAATGTGGATTCTCTGGGAATTTAGATCAAGTTCTTCAGTTTTATTAGTGAGCTTCTCGTTGATTCCTGCCTGAATGGACCTCAAAGGCTAAACTCCTTTGCACATTACTAGGTGCCTCAGCTTCTCAACTCTTGGACTGAAACTCTTAACAGGTTTTCTTATCTCCCAGTCATGGTAAGACTTAATCATATTTGTAAGACACTTCGAAGCACTTGGATAAAAAGCAGTGCAGTGGTTATCAGTATAAAATCAGCAATTCTCCATGGTTATTGCATTGTGCTGTCTTGGAGACTGCTGTATTACCTTGTTTCTAAAATAGGAAATGACTGTGGTATTTCAGAGGTTGTGGTTTTGGAACTGTCGATAAATCCTGATAAAGAGTATATATAAGAATCCAAGATCTCTAGACCGGCTTTTTGAGTGTTCTGTGTTCTGTTTTGGCTTGGTGACTGGGGGCAAATTTTTTGAATTTTAGGCTTACAATATTAATTTTATACTGATGGGAAAAAATATTTTTTTCCTGGTGTTTGTAAAATTAAAATGAAAAAAATGGGTGCTCTGGTAGATCCAGAAAAGTGATGAAGGTGTGTTCTCATATAAAATGATAAAATCTTTATTTTTAGGAGCTTCATTGTCAAAATATAAGTCCAGTTTTATAACTGTAGTTTTGTGTCCTCAATTGTGTCTAAAATTTCAAAGTAAATTGTCAGCTGGGGGAAACTAGGGGGAAAAAAGGCTTCTCTTGTGTCCAAAAATGAGTTTGCATTTCTGAGTAAAGCACTGATGTGTCACTCTGGGAGAACAGAGTCCAGCAAATTTATTTCACAGATAGAGAGGAAGAATGATCCCACAATGGGTGGTATAGTCTAACAGTAGACAACTGTTGGCAGTAGTGCCACATCTGGCACTGATGAGAGTTTTGGTTTGGCTTAATCACAGTGAGCTACACTGCTTTTTAAAATAATTTTGGCAGCCAGTACCAGAAACATACACCCTGTTGGTATAATCTGTAATTGAGCGTGATTTAGAACAGAAACGCAAAGTGTAGTTCAAGGAAGGACAACACATTTGGGCACTCCTTATCTAGTAGTGGTGGAATGGGTTTACAGTGTGTCCTTGTCTTTGGTAGTGAAGGATCCTGTATCAAAGGAAAAATATATGAAATCATGAACAAAACCCTCCCGACAAACATAAGTTTCAACAATCAAACCCCCCCAAACCTATTTTTTTTTCCACTTTTTAGTCTGTGCTGGTGCTGGATGTGCCCTTGTCGGCTATCCTGCAGCTCAGAGGAGGTCTGTGGTAGGGTTGTCTGCTGCTGTGTCCTTTCCAAGCACTGCTGTGGTTGGAGCACACACTAATTGATGATGTTGAACATGGACAAATTTCAGTCTGAAAATGGTAAAAACTGCGCTCAAGAGACTTGGAGCTGCTACTGTGATTAACCAGTAAAAGTCGAGAATAAAAGTGTCAGAAGTACCTATTGAAGAATGTGGTCTCACTTACATAAAAGACTGAGGATTGAGTCTGGTTTCTGGTGAACTGGTGTCCGTTTTATAGAAAATGGTTGGTGATCTCAGCAGAGAAACCAGAGAATGAATAGGCATGGTTTACTGAGCAGTTGTTGCTCTCTTTGATGTGGTTGCTAGAGAAAATCATTAAGGCACATTGATAGATCAGTGAGAGGAAACTACTGTCCCTGTTTATATGTGGTTTGCTCAGCAGTTGGGGGATTTAAGCCATTAGCAGGCCTGTTTTATGTGCTACTTTTACTTGTGTTTTGCACCCCTCCTCCCCATCCTAACCCGAACAAGTGAAGCACATAGTGCATTTTGTCCTTCCTTACAAAATCAAAACTGTTGTAGGAGCCTTAAAGTGTTGGGATATCTATGAACAAGTTCCATGATTAGCTGCAGAGAGCTAAAAGCTTGCAGTACCATCTCTGGTTCTTCACTTTCAACGTTACTTACAGTTCAGGAGTGGAAGATGGATGGAAAAACAAAATAAATTAATCATTTGGTATTATTCACACAAGTAGAGTTAGTTATAAACCAACTGGAGAATTAATCTTTTCAGGCTAAACCATTTTGCATACCCAAAGTAGCACACTCAGAAAAAATATATCCACATGAAAGAGGAGGAGACCATTTATAAAATTAGGAGAAATAATGCAGAACAACTTTATCAAGAAAAATTTTATGAGGAAGAAATAATCTGAGGACTCTTTTCTTATTTGTGTGGTTTTTTTTTCTTCCCCTGATGCATGTTAATAACTGCTGCTGCTAACAATATCTGCAGCTACATACACCTGGTTTTGAGCATATTTGTGCTGCTGTGATTATTTTTCTTATTTTCATTTTTTTCCCAGATTTTTTTCTGTTTTGTTTTGTTTTGTTTTGTTTTTGTATCCTGCTTGTTGCACAAAATGTCACTTCTTGTCCATATAAGCACTCTCTTGATCAGACATCTTTGTGCCTTCAGATACGATCTTGAATTCATTGTCTTATCTCGTTAATGCCATTGGAGGTGAAAAAAAGGCTGTTTCCCTCTTACTAATTATGGTGAAGTGACACGTTATGTTGTATTGTAGTTAACAACTTCAGGGGCGCCGAGAACCTTTAGTTTTGCCCCTGGGGAGTGTGACTTTTCCTCTTTCACTCAGTTCCAGGAAACTCGAACATTTGTATTTTCAAGACCACGTACCATTGGGAAGGAAGCAGGGGTGGAGATGTGTGCAGAGATTAAGTGGATATGAGAAGCAGTATGCTTTGTAAAGATCTAGGAACTGCAGAATTTAGAGAAATATGCACTCTAACTGCCATGTCCTTTGGCATTTTTAAGAGTTTAATGACAATGTTGTTAAATCTAGTGACCTGTCAGAAAATTCTGTGTAGAATTTTTTTTCACATGTGGTTATCACAGATCGCACTTTTTGCATAATGTTCCTTTCATGCACTTTAGCATACATAATGTGCATGCAGTACATGTGTCTGTGTGTGGGTGCACAAGCTTTCGTGCTCTAGCTGCATTTTTCTGGAATACACATTTATCATTCATCATGGTAAAGGAATTCCATAACTGTGGGAACTAGTTACGAAAAAATAACTTTAAAAATATTTAGACCAGTTTAGCATAAACTCTTTCCACTTGGATCTTGCATTTGAAAACAGTAGTCTGGATTTAAATTTAGACTCATGAATTCTATGTCTCTACCTACTTTAATTTCTGATGAGATGATATTTTGGGAAAAATACATAGAGCGTTCAGATGAAATTTAGATTTACTAGGTATTTTGGAAATTGATGGTACCACTCAAACTTTGGTCATGTGCATTGTTGTAAATTCAGTTAACAGCGTACCAGCTGAGAAAAAAATTTCCTTTTCTTTCCTGTTAGAACTCCCTAAACATATTAGCTCAAGGCCAGATTCAGTGTGGTTTATAGCTACGCTTAAGTGCTTCTGCAGGGCAACATGTCCTAGAGCAATATATAATTTGTGTGTTCTTACAGTAAGAACAGAAGCAGTACATTCCTGCAAATTGAATTACCCATGCTTTTATCAGTGAATAAAAACTGTATATCCTTTTTGTCAAATAATCCATTAAACTAAAGTCAATGAGAATCCTGAATGCACCATGTTCCTCCTTGCTTTATTTCTTCACTGTTTTCCTGGGGTTTTTTTGTGATGTGAAGAAGCAATATATGCCTATGGATCAGGCAAGGCAGGATCAGGTTGCGGGGAGGGCTCTGCAAACCGTTCTGTGGCAGGGACTATGAGTGTAGCAGGGAGTAGCATGGTAATTTTTCTACCTACAGACCTAATCATACTGTGGAGGAAGCCATAGGTATCAATATCAACATATCAAGTCCCCTTTGAAGAGAATTTCTCCAGAGTGGAGCTTTTGAGAAGACAGAATGTGAGACTCATCCTAGCAGGCATAAAAATCTGTGCAGAACAGCCTATGTGATTAATATATTTCCTGTTTCTTCTTTATTCTGGTTCTACAGCACTGACACATTCAAGTGATAGTAATTTATTTTCTAGGATACATAGCAGTCTTATTTGGCCAAAGCAAAGCTGGGACTTCCTTTTTAGTATTTACTTTCTCTTTATGACTCTCAACTTCAGGCTAAACGAAATAGTTGAATAAATCAACCAAAATTTTCCTGCGAGTAAGAAAAATAATTGAAGTAAAACCAAATAAAAATGAGTAGTTAAGATGAGGTTTCGACATGGTATTTCCAGTAATTTGCATACATATTACTTGAAAAATATGAAGAGGCCAGACAACCAGTATCATCTTGTCTGAAAGCTAATTCTACAACATTTTTTCACCAGAAGTAATGCTGGAGGTCTTTACTTGCAAAGGGCAGTATGTGCTACTAACACAGTGAAAAATATGCTCTAATGGGAGAAATAGCATAGATGAAGATGATCTGTAGCAAGTAATTTCCTATCTACTTTTAAAGTTGTGTTTTATGACTGACTCATAAAAATGTGTTTTATTTCTGTAACTAATTAAAAAGCCCTGCCTGAGATACGGACATTTCTGGAAGGTGAGTTCTTTATAACAGAGAAGTTACTTAGGAACCCTGTGTCCTGTTCTGGAGGAAGCACTGTTGACAGTGATTCAGTTGGTACTGATGGAAGACAAAACACTTTTTCAACATTTATGTATTCAGTGCCCAACATATTTTTATTCACTGCACTTAAACACAATACATATGCACATGTTAATGGTTTGTTTTACCTATCACATGATTTTGAATTATTCAAAATGAATTAGCCATCAGTTCCACTTTGCATTTAAGGACCACTTTTGAGACTGAAGTACAGAGTGAGGTGCAGGACTGTATCTTTTACAGTGAAAAATTGTTATGATTCCCAGAAAAGTGTTGCAAAGTACAGGAAATGCATACCTTTTCTATGAATGCCAGAGATATTTACAAGTGTAACAAGTGAATGTATGGTTTAACAATTTTAGTTGAATTCATACCCGTGTTTGAAAGAAAGAAACTTATTATCTATGTGAATTGTGGCAAAGTGATCCAATAGCTTCAGTAATCAAATTAGTAGCCAACGTGCATATGAAGTGTGGCAGTGCTTTATCCTTTACAGTCTGCACTCAGTGAAATCTGAGATATTTTATTATTTATGAAATTATTTATATATTGCAGATATTTTACTTTTTGAGTATTTTATTTCTTTTGCTATTTTCTAAATAAAGTTTTTCTGAGATATTAGACTTTTTCCCCTGCCCCCCCCCCCCACAGAATTTTCCTTACGTTAGTCCTTATTAAGTCTGAAAATATCTTTACTTAAGATATGTGTGTTACATTTGGAGTAACTGAATTGGGGAGGGAAATATGAGATGAGAATAACCAGGTTACTGTGAAATCTTATGGAAACAAGATTTCTCACAAAACACGCACATTTACAATCCTTCTGTGAAGATCAATCAGTTAATATGTTTTTCTTCCTTTCTTGATAAAGCCCACACAGGGGGGTAGAATGTTCTGCAGGAAAGTTCTAGACACTCCTATCCTCCCTCCTTTATTTTGTGCCTTTGGGCAGTTAGTAAGGCACATTTTTAATAACTGAATTGTGGAAGGTTAGATTTTTTCCTCCTGGACTATTTTCCCTTCCCCCCACCACCCCCAACATATTTCCCTCCTCTAATGCAGAGTGTTTTTATTTCTACGTGTGACAAGTCTGCAGTTATGTGTTCTTTCTGAGTTATAATGACTCAGATGTCATAATTAATTTGATGAGCAGGTGGGGGTTATTAGCCTTGTGCTTCACTTGCTAATAGCTGCACAGCTTTTCTAAAGTACTCTTTCAACTAAGGAGGCATTTCTTCACATAGAATAAACAGTGCAGCACAAAAGCCTCAGTTAGATAACTATCCATGGGTTTGAAAAGCTGCCAAACAGATGTTGTTATTGGAGCGGGCCCAGACGAGGTTGGGCAAGGCAGATGCGAGATGGGGGAGGAGGTTACACACAGCCCAGGCGCTTTCGCTGCGGTGGCTGCAGAATGGGAGGCTGGGAGGTGTCTTCCCATAAACCAAATCCATTCTTCACTAGCCTCATGCTCATTCCTCAAGACCCACCCTTTAACTGTAAATAAATGAGGAGGAAGCCCCCTCCCCCTGCTTTGTCTTAATATCCATGTGGGAATGAAACCGAATGTTCATCCAGCAGTCAGTGACTTCTGGTTTGCATTAAATCGGCTGTGTGCAATTTTTGAAGGGCCTACAGAGACTTTGCTTCATACCTATCAACATATGTAATGAACATGACTGCACTGACATTTACCAGAACTCGTAGGTTCTCCTTTATTACTATGAATTAGGTTGTGCAAATTTAAGACAAAATGCTGTTTTGTTTCCTGTCACCTCTTGGTTATTTTTTTCCTAGTGAGTTTTTTTTTTTCTTCTTTATTAAAAAATAACAAATATCAAATATTAGTCCATTTTTATTCTTTTAAAAGAAAAAATAAAACCACATAGAAAATCCAGAGGATTTGCATGTGAGAAACAAGTAGGTTGGCTTGAAAACAGAGCTGATCTGTCTTTTGCCCTCTCCGGATTTTTTTCCCCCTCTCTGATCCTAGGCTTTTTGAAACACATTTCTCTGTCCCTCTCTCTCAATAAAATGGTATAATCCCATTTTTCATTGACTTGATCTCAAGCCAGTGGTCTGGGCTTTTATTGCCAAGGGATAATTTTTGATAATGGGCTATTAAAACACTTGGAGCTTCCATCCTATCTTTCAAATCTGTATAAGCATAGGTTGTATTTCTGTGGAGAAAGAAAATCCCTTTGTTGGCAAAAATCAATAGATTGCATGTTTGTGTAGTATAAATGACTTAAAAGAAATAGATGCTTGTTAAACTAAATATAACATAAAAATATCACAAGATCCAGGTGAGTATACTTAATAAAAGATGATGTTCTGAGTAATTTGCCTCTATGTTTTGTTATCTGTAACGATAATTTTCTGGCTTTTTTGCAGACTGATAGGGTACATACAGGGAAATTGTCCTACGGTCTCTTTGACCAAGGAAATTTATTGGTACATGACAAGATGTACAAGACATTTGATCTTTCATTGCCATTTAAACTGTAGTTAACACTGGTTTTAAAAGGACAGAGAGCTTAAAGCACATTCATATATTTTATACAAATATTTACAATTAAGTATTTGGTATGTTTGACTTGTAAACTTTGTTAGTCTTCTTCAGTAAGTATTGTAAGAGTCATAAAAGCTCAAACTAAGATTTTATTTACCACAATGTTCTTTTCACTAGCTCAGTTTTGATTTTTCCAGTCTGAACACAGTATGTTTACTTGCTTCACAAGACATCAAAATAGTAATGACTTTTCAACTTCAAAGATTCATTTTTTCTCTCATGAATCAATGAAACTCCTTGATGCATTGGTCTAAGAATTTTTTTTTCCTTAATCTTAAGTGTTATTTTTCATGGTAGTCCTTCAGCAAGTCCATGGACTCTTGCTGACTTGCTGACCTTATCCTTTTAGGATTTCTTTAGCAAGGGTCTGGTATAATACAATTTAAAAAGAAGAGAACATAATGCAGCAACATTTCAAAACCCAAATTGTTTTAGGGGAGAACAGCAAAGCACAGCTTCTATACATCTTCATATGTATATGACAGACTGATCTGAAAATCTTAATTTTTCTACTTTTTCATGTTGCACCAGGAAGCTGATGTTGTAGGACTCTCCATATATTATTCCTTACCTTCAGGCCTTAGTTCCATTTTATCCCTAGTTTTTCTCCCTTGATTGACCAGTGTCAGATTGATTGACCAGTAAATATTAAGATGTTGGTCCTTAACTCTTCTCCAAAATGGCGCTATTTTAATATCTTATTCAGATGCATGGATAGGATTAAGATTTGTCTTCTTAAACAAAAGCAGCAAATACAAACCACCCTCAAAATCATATATCTAGCAATAGGAAAGAAAAAGGAAAAAAACAAATTTCCGGGATCTGCTAGAACATAAAGAACATCAGCCTGCTAAGGATATATACTAAAAACTTTGCTGCTAAGGGCCTCATACAATTTCATTCGGACTTTTTATCTATATTACCTGTTTTGAAGTTGGTGACAGTTTTGTCTGAATAGAAATCAAATGAATATTTAAAAAAAAAATGCTTACTTTGGTTTATTCTTTCTAAAATACTGAATGTTTAGCTGTGTATTTGCAGAATGGTTTATTGATTTCCTGATGATCTTTCAATTTCTCAACTTCACCATATATCATATTCATGGAAATGAAAAAAGTTAAAAGGTGTTTAAATACATCAATAAGTTTAACAGTCTCTAGGGCACCAATCTAATGTCTCAGAATGCTTGTAAGGAAAAAAGCCCAGGAGAGGTTAAAGTGAATGTGAAATAAAAAGTCCCTTCACATGTAAAAGTCCAACTTCTTTTCATTGAATTTTATTATAATTATTCAAGATGGCTGCGGTCATCCCAGTAAAAGATATGAGCAATGAAAATAATAGCATATGGAGCTGGTAATCAATGGAGACACTTCTCTGATGTTATTATTTTTTTTTCTATGGTAAGAGTTTCTGACATATTTCACACAAGGCCTAAAAGTTTTTTCAATGACAAAAATTGCAGATACAATGGGAAAGATGAAATGCCATTGCAAAAAATCACTGGCAATGCAGTCACTACCATTTAGTTCAGGACTGTCCAAAAGTAAAGTTCCATGGAGCAAAGAATAATAATCCCAAAAATGTGAGAAACAGTCACCTTGAAGAGTAACTGAAAATGTTTAGTAGACAGTAAGATGAATGTGGCAACAAGCGTGAATCACTTATATGTAAACAGGAAAATCCTAAGCAAATGGCTGGCATAATTTTGGCAGAAGTAGTTACTGATTCTAGGCGCTGCTCTAACATGAGCTTCAAGAAGAACAATTTTTAATTACTGTTTTCATTAATGCTGCTTGAAGTACCGTCTAGCAGCTAGTTAAAGCCAACCTTTAATCAGATGTATTTTCAAGGCAGCAAAGTAGTTAACTAGATTTTCACTAACGTTTTTCTGGAATTATTCTCCGGTTCATCTGGGATCAGAAACGCTGAAATACCGCAAGTCCATCAATTTTTACACTATTTCTGCTCCAGTTGGAGAAAGAAATTATTGGCTTGATCTCGTAAGATTCTTAGTCCAACATTTTGTGAAATATCTTCTTATGAGGCAAGGGCCAGATATAAAACCAAAGCTTCTACTAGTTGAACAATGCTGGCTAGAGGCTGTGAGATTTTTCGGTAAAACTGTAGCCTATGCTCAGTTCAGCTGCAGAAACGTTTGTGTTGGAGTCGTCTGTTGTTCTGTGGCATTTCCCTAGGTTAGTAAGTCAGTAAGTTCAGAGAATTGAGTACTTTGTTCCATGATTTTATTTTTTTTTAGCAAAGAAAATTTGATATGCAATCAACTGAATTAGTTGCTGCAAAAGAATACAGATAATAATGACCGAAACACTGGCAAATCTTGATAGCTGCAAAATATTGTATAATGGTAAGAATCGTGTATCAGTTTTATTTCAAATGAGTGAACAGTTAACTTGTGTGTATGTGTGTATTATTGGCTTCTGTAATTTTACACGTTTTTACTGTACATTGTTCCCTTACACTTCTTTTCTGTCATGTCTGGTAAGTTGTCTCCTTACCAGAGTTTTCAAAAGCACATTTACTGAGGCAAATCACATAAGGAAGAGTCAAATGTGGTCCCTGTTTCTGAAGACTTGATGGGCAATATGAGAACAAGATTTCTATGTGGTCTTCTTACTTGGAATGACACTGGGTAGAGTTTATTGGAGGAAGGTGATTTCCTAATCATAGCAGTGGAAGGAGTCAGAAAGGAACCTGCCTTCTAAAGGAGCAGAGGGGATTACGGGTTTCTCTGCTGCAGGGCTTTTTACAGTGTATCTAAGCTGGGAAGTAAAGCCTCCATTCATCATGGAAATCTTAAATATCTGACCCAGTCCTTTCGATATTGCTGTGGAGAAGGTAGGCAGAGAGACAGATGCAACCATATGTCAGCTGAGCACTGCTCTGAACCCCAAATTTTCCTTAAAACCAGTGAATATGCTGTGTCTCATGGGCTAAGAAGGGTGGCTTAGACTTCTGCTTAAAGCAGCTGGATAGAAAATGAGACTGGTCACCATATTTTGGGCACAGAATTTTGTCATCTAGAATATTTTCAAAGACAAATCCCTGATGAGGCTAAATGCTGACACTGTACCCCATGAAGACCCATATTCTATGTCAAGCTTGGCTAGCATTCATTGCCTGTTTGGCAGCAATCTGGAAAGATATTTTCAGCTCTTGTCCCAAACAGAGGCTTTTCCTATATTCATGTATTACAATTCTAAAACGTCTGCATTAGAGGTGCAATTGTTTCCTTTTTTTCTTAAAAAGTTCATTATTTCTTTTTATTCTAAATGGGACTGGTAATACTGTTGAGAGTTGATGTAGCCAGGACCTTCCCATTACAAGTATGCTTCCCTTTGCTTATAAATCAGTCAAGCTTCACTTTTTTAAACTTTGCCTTTGACATGCAGGATGTCACCTGGGACTGAACTTTATTATAAAGTTTCAGCAAAATTGGGCTAGACATTTCTAAAAATGGCATTAACAAAAAATATATTTGATTATAATAAATGTGTCTTACAGCTGTTTTGTTGACAAGCTTTGAGTTCTCTGTGCTGTTGAGCAAGGCCTTGAAATTTGGCATAGAGGTCATAGTGGTGTGAGGGTATTCCTCTTGCTGTTCTTCTGAAAAAAAGACCTGGATGTGGCCAAGTTATAAGCCTTTGCAAAGATTCGGTTTGCATGTCAGCATACAGTCACATCAGAATTTGGCAGACAAATTCGTGTGAGGGTGCTGAGTGCTTTGAGCATTTCCAGTCTGGGAACAGTGCTGGACTTTCTCCAGCTTTTGCTACCAGCTCTTGAGGTCCTCTCTGGAGTTAAGAAGAGGAATATGTTCCCTATTCTTGTCTCAGTTCTTCATCAGACAGGCAAGTGAGGAGAAAAGCTGTTGGTTTTTATTACAGTAGGAGCAAGGAGTTTCTTCAGAGAAGTAGAAGAATGGTAAAAACCTAGGATAAAGAAGCACACATTACTTGTAAATATTATACTGTTAAAAAATATAATGTAATGATATTTGATTTATTAACGGAAATGATACAGCTGTAAAAAACATGTCTTTTTAGGATCATTTCAAGTAAGGAACAAGAATTAATTTTTGGCTTGCTGAAATGGCAGTAGTGAATGGAGTGAATGAACAAACCTCAGCTATTTCTCCTTGCTTCTTTGGCATTATTTATTTCTTCTTGGAAATACAAATGGTTTTGAAACCATGAAGCCACAGAGCTATGAAGCATTTTTCAGATCTGATACTGGTGTGGTCAGCAGCCATTAGTCATTAGACAGTCAGAAGTTGCTGGTTCTTTGCTGTGGCAAGGGCCTTTCAATGGCAAAGAAATGAAGACAAATTAGCTACCTAGTAGCACAAAATCAGACCCTAATTTCTTCAAAGTGTTTTGATCACATCATAAGTTGAGTTAGTTTAGGTTTCCTTGGAGGCTCTCTGTGAATGGTGGTATTTATTGCTGTACAGAAGTTGGTATGACAGTGTGCTGGAATGCTAAACATTAGTTAGTCTGAGAAAGGAGAGTTCTCTGTTTGTGTCTGAGGAGAGTTCTCTGTGTCTGAGCAACACGGTGTAAATTATCTTTGTTTTCTACCCTATCAACTTGCAAACTTACCCAGAGTTTGTTATAGCTGCATGGGGCTTGTTCCTTCTCATGTGAAAACTATTCTACAGGCCAAATTATATCCTCAATTGCACTTTTGCCTTGAGTCAATCTGTACAGGTGTGCAGCTTTAATAAACAAATGTAGCTCTAACAGAAGGCTAGAATTTATTTCTCATTCTCTCTAACTATATAAGCTCTTCAAAGTCAACCAAAGTAAAATTCTTCTTTAGTTTCCAAAATGAGTAGGCTGGCCCTGGATAAACATGTTACTGGTGTTTTAATAATGAAATTACCATTTGTTTTTACAGATTTTCATATTTGTATTTTCCAACTTTTTTTTAATAACTTAGATTTTGGGCCCTTCTGAAGGTGAAGTCCATCCACTCCGGTGTCCATCACTCTCCAATTAATTTAATGAAACCTTTTTTAACAGACTAAGAAAAGATTTGTTTATATTACTAAATAAATGTATTTTCATAAATTTTTGAAGTTATTAATATTTCTTCAGATTAGCACTCAGAATTTTATACTTAGATTACACAAGAAAACCCTTCTGGTCAATTGTTGTATCTATAGAAGAAAGTGCTTTTATTAACACTTTGCATGAAGAAGAATGACAGATTTGGGCCTTTGCCCTTCTTGCAGTTAATCATTATGTAGCATACATAAACCTACAATAGTTTATACCCACAGATACAGTATGTCCTCAAAAGTTATTTTACGTTGCTCACTGAATTCTTAATTATTGGTTGAACTATGAGTATTGCTAGCTGGTATGCTATTAGCATATAAAGAAGATACTTAAAAATTAAAAAGATTTTTCTCCTACTTTTTCTTCTTCTAACACAAAAAAAATCATTTCCAAATAAGTTTGCCAGATGTTTAAATAATATAGCCAAATTCCTATGCACAGTAGTCCTGAAGGAACATGTCAAAAAACTTCACTTGAATCCCTACTGTGTTACAGTTTGAGATTATTTTCCTAGAGACATCTTTAATGGATATATTGCCTGAGATTTCTACATTGGCATTGTAGTATCTTCAAAATGACTTTGAACAAAATGTTTTTGAAAATGTCAGACAGCCGTTTCAGGAAGTTTTTCTTTTATACTTCCCTAGACAGTGACCAGTTAAAGGGTGTAAGGGTGAAATTACAGCTTCAGAAGTGCTTTTAACTATGCTTGAGGAAATTCGCTGCTGCCTGTGGCACATAATATGTGAGGGGCTTGCCTTTGCTAACTCTCAGTTGTAGATAACTGTCTTGGTTTTTCTTGCATGGCAGCATGAGCCTGTTTGCACAGGTTGTGCAGCAGAGTACACAGAGACTGTGTGCTTGCACCAAACAGGCATTTACCCTTTGAGTGTTTGAGGTCATTTTACACTGTGCTATTCTGAGCCCTGATCTTCCCTCAGCCCTCTCCTGGCCCCTGTCCTCCACTCTCTCCTTACCATCTTTGATTCTGGCAATAAAAGTTCATTTCATAGCTCAGGTCAGACAGAAATGATGCATTGCATCACAGCTGCTTTTATGAAAGTGTTTATTTCATATCTGAAATGTTTTTATACACATTTGCTCTGCTATGACTTGCAGGAGGAGAAAGAAAGCAGTTTTACTGGAGGCAAAACAGCCACCTGTGAAAACTAATTGCGTAGGTTGTGTTGTGCTGATATCTCTGGGAATGATCCATCAGGAAGAAAGTAAATATCCTTAATCTGTTAGGAGATCACCTATATGCCAAAATGATCTCCTTTATCAAAGTGGTGATTGAAATATCCCTTCAGATTTGCAGTGGTATGTGTAAGGGGGGGAAGGAAGGGAAGGAAGCATAACTCCTGTAGAGGCAGGTGCTTCATCCCAGAAAAGCGTATAGACAAATGAAAAATTATGAACTTGAGAGGCTCTGACTAAATTGTCTCATTAAAGACTGTAATTCAATATGCTTGGAATCCAGTTACTTTCAAAGAAGAATTTCAAGAGACCAGGCTGCTCTTCTTTTTTTTTTTTTTCCCTCAGTAAGATGAGGATTGCAGTGTCAAATTATGCCCCTCTCCTCGCTTCTGCCCCAAAGTTCTGCTCTCCATCAGCTTTCCAGAAAACTCACAGTAGACTTAAAAAGAAAAACAGGTTAAAAAATGCAGAGCTCTAAGGCAGTTCAGTCTTCTGCCACCTCTGGGCATGTTGTTCATGCAATCGTGTGAAAGCCTGCCATGGAAAACTTAAAAAAAATTATTGGGGCATTTCTTCAAGGCATGGGCAGGAACAACTGCTTTGTTTCTACTACGTGCTGTGCTCCTTAGTGGCTGCTGAGAACTTGCTGGGAACTTCTGGGTTTCCCCCCACCCCCGACTGCAGTGGCTTATGAACTGTGCCCAAGTGCCCCATGCTTGGTTCTGTGTCCCTATGTCACAGGACAAGGTGGTGATTGGATTTGTGTCAGCCTTGTGAGGGTGTGAGGACTTGGACCCAGGATGCTGCTCAACTTACTGAAGCGCCAAAGGCCAGGGTGTTCACTGGACCACATTATTTGAGTTCAGTCTGGCTGTCTCTTCATTGTATGATGAGATGACATTTTCCCTTATTTTTAAACTTTCAGTTTCACTGTGTCTTAGAGACAGACCAGTTCAAGAAATGACCACTTCTCTGTAAAAGCACAAAAACTGGCGACTAACACCATTCCTGTAATTTGCGACCTATGGGTAAAGGTTTCAGACAGCTTTTCCATCCCTAGTTTTGGATTTTTGGGTTGTGAGGACTCCATGGTGAAAATTATTATTAACTGCTTTTTTGGCCTGCTTGTATGAACGAGGTATTTGACTGATACTTCACTACAGCTTGATACTTGTCATACGTACTTAGTGACGGTAAAACACATTACAGCAACTTGTAAGGGTAAAATAATTTTGTTGCTGTGTTTTAAACAAAATATGACATCACGTGTCCCTCACCATTTCCTTAATCTTAAATTCAATTTAACAAAGTGGAGATTGGAATATGGGAGAAAGAATCCACCAGCTGATAAAGAAAAAGAAAAAAATGGAATCAAAGGGCTGGGCTTGTCATGTGGCATGTCTCTAGCCCTTAAGAGTTGAGAATAACAGAGTATTTAGTAACAGAAGGCAGTCTCTGTATGAAATGCAAATCTTGAATACAATTATGTTAGGAATGAGTAACTAGGGGAACCACAACTACAGTGACCTTGAAATCTGAAATTGACTGGGTATTATACCTCTAATTAAATAAATTTTGTCTTTGGGATTGACAGAAGTGGGTATAAGTAGTAAGAGGGACATGCCAAAATGACAGGTTGATTAATATATTGAGAGATTTTGTAACTATGGGCCCAAATGAAGTCATAGAACTAGTTGTTAGTGGCAGTGAAGATCACGTTTAATTAAAAATGTGCATTTTTCAGAGATGAATTTGACTGCCTTGTATATTTACCAGGCTCATAGGAGGTAAACCAAGGCACATCACTTGACTTAAATGGATTTTGAGAGAATGCTGAAATACTAATGCCATCTCCTTGCTTTGCATCCTAGATATTCAGATTTCCAAAAGACTTGCCTGAAGTGCTTGGATTTAATATGTGAGCCATGAGTCATGGTTTTGCTTAGTTCATATATAGTGTAGCTATTGTACTGTGCTTTTCTCAAGAATAAGTGACATTACTCTGAAAAACATGCACTGTAATTTGATCTCTGATATTGTGTGATAGGTTTATCTTTATTCTAGGATTTAGGATAATAAACAGTATATGCCTAATTGCCACCAGGTGGAAGGGTAACAAACCTGAATGACAAAAAAGATGCCTCTCCTCCAAATCAAACAAACCATGTGTTACTTTTGTTATTCTGTCTTGAAAATTAAATGAGGGGCAGTTTTAACCTCTCTTGGTTGTTATTGGATCACTGCTTTTCTAACTTCCGTAATTCAATAGATTATTATTCATTTTATGGTCATAGCTGCTTCTTCAAGTTAACAGAAATGGCTGTCATAGGTGCAACCTTATATCCTTTCTGATTAGACTAGGGACAAGACAGAAGGGCCACTTGTCAAAGTCTCAGATGCTGGAGGGGAGCAGGATGTTGCTGATGCCGAAGAAATCTGAGAAACACACACCTGTTGTTATTTCAGAGTGCCATGCTTCTGCTGATAATTGGCTGAGGTTTAAAGTTATGTGTGATTTAACTCTAATTCATAATTCCACAAGAGATAGACACTAGGGTGAACAAGAACAAGTCCAAAGCCGAGACGTTGATGATTGTTGGATTGACTTTGGAAATTGGCAGTGGTCCTCCAAATTAAAAGGAGTCCTTGCATTTTTTCAGGCCGATACTGGCACACATCTACAGAGACAGGCATTTGAGCCAAAGGGTTTGGGACTGCATTTCAACCCCATCTGCTTTTGTCACCAGGCCATCCTGACATGCTTACTTTGTCAGCCAGAGATTTTTTTTGTTCACAAGTCTGTGTCTGTGTTGTGAGAATTCCTGGCTTCCTCAAGTATTTTGGGCAGCTGTGTTGGGCCTGAGGCTCTAGCTCAGTGTTTAAAGCCAATTTTTCTACAATACTCACGTTGGTTTGTATCTTGCATCATTGCTTCTTTTGCTGTAGACACAAAGATACTACCTAAAAGTGATCAAAATTAGTAGAATTTGGTTTTGTGAAAATTATTGTCAGCTCCATCCCTTTTTTTTTCTCTTTTAAGCATGCCAGAGATACTCTTCAGCATCTCCTCCTTTCCTCATAGTTTCCATTCTTCTTACTTTAATTCTCCATGACGTCCAGAGGACTTTCCTAAAAATAGAATCATAGAATGGTTTGGTTTAAAGGGGATCCTGAAGATCATTTCATTCCAAATCCCCTGCCATGACCAGGGATACCTTCAAGTAGACCAGGTTGCTCAGAGCACTATCCCACCTGGCCTTGAATACATCCAGGGATGGGGCATCCGCAGACTCCTTGGGCAATCAATGTCTCACCATCCTCGCAGCAAAGAATTTGTTTCTAATACCTAAGTTAAACATAGTATCTTTCAATTTGAACCCATTACTTCTTGTTCTGTCACTACATTCTCTTGGAAATAATCTTGCCCCATCTTTCCTGTAAGTTTACTTCAGGTGACCACCACTAGGTCACCCCAAAGCCTTCTCTTCTTCAGACTGAACAATCAAAATTCTCTCAGCCTTTCCCCTTACAAGAGGTTCTCCATCCCTCTGATCAACTTGCTGGCCTCCCCTGGACTCACTCCAACAGGTCCCTGTCCCCCGTGTGTTGGGGACCCCAGAGCTCGATGCAGCCCTGCAGGTGGGGTCTCACCAGAGCAGAGCAGAGGGGCAGAATCCCCTCCCTGGCCCTGCTGCCCATGCTGCTTTGGATGCAGCTCAGGACTGCAAGTGCCCATGGCTGGGTCATGTCCAGCCCCTCATCCAGCAGCACCCCCAAGTCTGCTCTGATCTGTTCATCCCCCAGTCTGTGTTGACCCAGGTGTAGCACCACTTAACACCTTTGGGATATTTGTCTGGGCTTCATACACTGATACAGGCAGCAGAACCTGCAAAAGGAACCCCCAAACCCAAAAACTTGGTGGGAAAGAGCTGCATGTTTTTTCTTCACTTATCCAGACTCAAAGTTCAGAACCCTAACTGCCCCAGTGCAGCTGCCTTGTGAGCTTGACAAACCTGCAAACTTTTGAAGTGGAAAAGAAATTTTGTTCTTTTTTTTCTACCATCACTGCATTTCACTTTGCAAATGATTTGCACATTTACAGTATTATATATGCTGTTGGGTATATCAGATGAAAGTGGACAAGTCTGTATATTGGGTTGGGTGAAATTTGCAGGGAGAGAAATATTTTATGAAGTACATAGTGCTTATAAATCGGTTTCTTTTTTTTCCAGTTTTAAATTTCCTTAGATATTAAATTAATACACATTTTCTTCTAAGACATTTTAGGAGTTTCATTTCCATTCCATACATTTAGCTGTAATTACCTAGCTGGTTTCTGTTCAGCTCTACCAGACCCAACTGTCTGTTGTCTTCTCTTTTTTAAAAAAATATTTAGAAACATGGTTTCCAGGGAGGGATTTGGTCAGTGCAATTACTGTGGCAGTTTCTTTATATAATTACTGCAGGAGGCCTGAATGGACAACACTCTGTGGCCCTCTGGATCTCAGAAACACTCTGCAGAGGTGAGGAGCCGACCTGTGCATGTAACCCCTGGAAGTTAATGCAGGCACAGGCTTTGCTGAGCTGATGGTATTTGTTTGCATACCATTTGCAGCAACCTGAATGACTGGTTATTCTGGTCTGGAGAAAGCAGCACTGACATCATGTGATTCTGGCAAAGTGAGCCACTCTGGATCCTGGCCTTTGAATACCCAAGGGGCTGGCAGCAGTCTCAGGGGTTGGCCGGCAGCCCCATTGAGCTTGCTAGTAATCAGTTGACTGCTGGGCTGGACAAGCTGCCCTACTTTCTCTGACAAGCTCTGTCTAAGAGAATGATGGGCAGCCTGCCACTACTGCTCTTTAGTGGAGTTACTGAAGATTAACTGTTTAGCAGCTCAGCACTGACAGTGCTTCCCTTTGAAGAATGGGTGCCAGAGAGGACTTCATTGAGGAGGGATGCCACTTCTTTTTCTCACTTGTTATATATTTTTGTCTTGAGGAGCAGGAGTTTCCTTTTCTTGTTTGGTTTTTTTTCTTCCCCAATGCCTTTCTTGCCAATTTTCAGAGAAATGCCATTGGATTTGTTTTTCTTTGAAGTTTCTGAGGTTTGTTTTATTTTTAGTGAAATGTGACATTCCACTAGATATTCAGCATTGCTAAGTTCCTACACTGCAGAAATCCCTGGAGGAAAGATAAGCAAAAGAAAAGTCAATGCTTTGAAAGGCCAAGAACATTTAGTATTTATTGTGACAGACATACTCATATATGTTTCTTTCAATAAAAATTTTGATGTATCCAAGTGGGATATTCAGCATAGAGGAAGAGTTGTATTTGTGAATAGTTTTGAAAACCTGATTGTCATAAACAGAAGGCTGTTTGCTACCAGAAGTGTAATGAGTAAGTCGTAATTATAAACAAGAAAGGTTGTATTTACAAGAAGACTGTTTATCAGGTCAGTTGGTGGAAATACAGTTACAGTAATGTCCCACATAAAAGAAAGGAAGTGCTAAAATTATGTCTGTAGAATAGATATTTTTTCAGTGGGTATTTTGTGTAGTATTTTGCTTGATAGTGGTATTTTTTCCAAGACACATTTGTCGTGGAGTCAATAATAATATAAAACAAGCCACTGACATTTTTTAGATAAATTTCTAAAAAAGGGAGTTTCCTGTGTTATTATCATGATTCAGAGGAGTTAATCCAAATTCTTCTGAAGTCTGAAGTGGAAATTTTCTGAAGTGGAAATTTTTAAGACATTTCCCTCTCTGACAATTACGAGAAACATAAAAGCTTATTATTTTGTGTCTTTCAATTTCATCTGTTACATGTGTAGACAGTGTCAAATCTGTATGTAGTGTAGACTGGCATACCTTTGCATTGCTTATGATGCAATTTAGCTGGTTCTACAGACTGGCTGCATTTGAAAATTATCTTCCTATCTCTTAAGAAAATGGCAGGCAGAGAAATTCAAAGATAAAATGACATTCTGAGGATATCTTTGAAAGGTTTCCATTTAAGTATTTTGGAAGATCCCATCTTTTTGCATGTTTCACTTTCCCATCCTTTGCTATGACCATAATATTTTGACTCCACTGATTTATAAGACATTTCTCTGAACAGTCCAGTCAGTGAGTAGTTATTTGGGAATAGTCTCCCTACTTTATGACCACTTAAAATGAATGTATTTCGGTGTTTCTTTCAGAAGTCTTTCTCCTCTTATTCTCTAAAACTTTAAGTAACCTTATTGTTAAGCCTCTTTGGTTTAGGTCATAATTAGTTCAAATGTCTGCTAGACAATGGCTGATCTGTGGACTGACCAGTCACTGTAAATAACTTCTATCAACTATCTGCTAAGAGATAAGATGTTCTGAAACCCAGTCATAAATGGGACCCATTGCTATTAGGAGATGCCTTATCTCTTTCACTTGGCGGTATATATTTTTATTTCACACAGCATACAAATGAGGCACAGTTTCCTTGTTCATGAGTGAAAATACACCAAGAACACAAAGAGCAATCTCCTATAAAGATGCCTATATTTGTTTCTCTGGCTCTTGTGATCTTTAATTGATTTTCTATCATGAACACCTCTTCACTTTGAAGGGTCTGGGCATGGCAAAAATTTTTAGTGACAGCATTTTTAATTAAAAGGAAGAATGCAATGCTGTTTAAATCCCACAAATATAGTAGTCAGTCTTTGTGAGTGTCATTCACTATGAATGAAAAAGCAGACTGTTCATACAGGGGTAAGATATACATGTGCACTAAAGCTTTTAATTTACTTCAATCTTAATCATATTACAGGTTGCCAAGATACTTTTGATGGATATTAATAGCCAGATTTGAAAAGAAGATTTCTTGCTTACTCAGATAAACTTTCCTGTGTGGTGTATCTTTATGGGGAATGATAGTAATCTGGAAACTCATGAAGACTTATCGTCCTCTAATTGGTATGGTCCTATAGTGCATTTCTGTGTAATTCAAAAAGGTGAAACTGATTTCATATTGCAGGATAAGTGCTGATTTGTGAAACCTATTTTAGTTATATATTTCTGATTCTCAAGACATGACTTTACTCAATTAAAGAAAGTGCCTACAAGGTAATTTTTTTGCCAGTATAATTTTGAGGAATTGTCGCTTGAATTCTCTCAGAACGATTTTTTGTGATTGTGATGGAGGTGCCTGTATATCAAGCAGCAGCATGCTGTTTATGTATGCATTATTAAAAATCTGGTCTTAGACAAATTACAGTAGATATTGCAGGAAGGCTTCTTCAGCCATTTAGATTATTATATTCTTTTCTCTCTTTTCTTTTAGATTATTAAACCAGAAAAATATAGTGTTTCAGTGCATTACTACTGAGTGAATGTTCATGGGGGGACAGGGAAGAAAAAGTGGAAGAAAAGGAAGAAAATGTAATGTGGAAATTATATTTAATTTTGTTTATGAAAAAATAATTTTTATCAAAAAATATGTTCATACCCATGATAATGCTAAAAGTTGCTACCATGGATTGTAGCTGTGTAGATGCTCTACATTTTTCAGGGAGGGAAGAGTCTCTTGGACTAGTCTGAGTAGAAATCACCAGCATTAGCTAATTTTATTAAAAATTCCCTGATTTCAGATATTTGTAGATATTAGAGGTATTCCTCAGTGATTTGCAAAGCCTCAGTGCATTTCTAAACATGATGTTTTATAAACCTTTCAAGTGCTCCATTTCAGCACTTCAGCAGGAAAGAGTGTCTCAGATATAATTTAAACATTTTCTTGAAAGATTTTTTTCCTCTTGAAAGTGTTTTTTATTGAACAATGAACTGTATAAAATAAATTTCCATGGAGTAAAAGTATGTTGTAAGGTCTTTGACTGATACAGAATAATTGCTTTGTTGATTGTATATCCATGCATGATAAGATATGCATAAGAAGAAATCTGGTACAGAAGTATAAATAATACTTATCTTTAAGCCAGCATCTGTCATCTGCTTCAGCAGACAGTGTTTTCTTTCATTCCTGCATAAAAAGAGCTGAGAGATTTATGGAGCAGCTTTGTTTGTGCTCTGTGATGCTTAATCAATTTTTATTAAATTCTAAATTAAAACTTGGCTTTCTTCATAGTCTTTTTTTTTTTTTTTTCTGCAAGTAGACATATCTGATGTATAGAACAGGAGAAAGGCTCATGACAGCCACAGAATTTATGTGAAGGTGGGAGGACTTGAGTCCTGAACTCCTGAACACTTTGTTTTCAGAGGGGCTACTCTCAGTCATTTTTTAGAACTTACGTTGATATTTCTGTGACATTCATGAATACGACAGAGCAACCTTTATGCTATTAATATCTGGACTCCCTGGTTGATATAATTATTATTGATCTTTGCAAGAAATCTGTGAAGGAATTATATTTTTATTAATTTGCAGATGGTATGTATGGTTCTGTTAATCAAACTGTGTTTAAAGCCAGCTTTCATCTTTATGGCAGTTTAAAATATTAGCTAATTCACATTATGCATTGTGATATGTAAATAAGTAGTGTTATCTCCATTTTTCAGATGAAGAAATTAAGGTAAAAGTGCAAAGTTACTTAGTCAGGGTCACATCTGAAAGAGGCAGAATATAGGCCACAGGAGTGCTTCAGTCCTTGGCTCAAATCATATCTCGAATTACTTTAATAAAGAATAGACACATCATGTATACAGATTTTGTTTTCAAAGTTCAGACACATGAAATAAATGAGTCATCTGAGACAAAAAAACTTGTCTTAAAATTTGGTAGTTTGGTAGTTTGTTCCAATGCTTTGTCACTCTCGCTGATGCTAAATTGAGGTTGTTTACCTTCACTGTATAGTTGACCACCTTTTTATGACCTGTTATTTTCTCTCCATGAAGGTGCTTACACATGCCAATTAAAACACTTCTTTTCCTTCTTTTTGAGGAAGTCTAGGATTTATTCTGTAGCTTCCAAGTAAGGTTTATGTCTCAATCCTTCTAAAACAAGAAGACAAAATGGTGCTTCTTCTGCTTTCCTCTTTATTATAGAGCTACATCATAACTTGTCCTAGATCATAGCTGGGAGCTTGTATTGCAGTTTCGTGATTGAAGCTTTTCAGTCACAGGTTTTAGGAATATACTCCTCCATTCTTGTTTTTCCTGTCTAAAAAACGCATGGGAAAGAACTAAGAGGAACTGTCTGCTCAGTATAGTCAACGCGTTCTTAATAGATAATAAAAAAAATGCCTCTTTGTTGTCTTCAAGGAAGCTCGGAAAATAGAAATGTAAAAAGAAATATTTTTTGTTTACCTTAACACCTCTGCTTTCAGATAGGTTGGCTTGTGTCTTCTACAAAGTCTCTGGTATGCACCAGTCTGTCCTTGAGACTGTTTGTTGTCCTCACTCTTCTGAGCAGTGACACACTAATGACAAAGTGTGCTGAAAAGCAAATCTCTCAATCCCCAAAGCTGCTTTAAAAGACCTCCTTCAGTTTATTCATGTTCATTTCAAGAAATACAGCAGGTGGTAATGTGAATTCAATGTGGCTGAATGCATTAATTTTCTTTGGTGAGCTTTTTTAGAGAATCTGAGAAAATAATTTTGGTGATAACTCCTAGGAAAGCAGAATACAGCCTTCAGAGTTTTTGTTGCTCAACTCCTAATCAAAGAGATGTCAGTTCTTTTTTTTGGAGTCCTTTTGCCTTTTTATCCACTCAAAACACTGCTCGTTATCTGTTCTGAACACATTGGTTCTGTGTCCAGTGCAGCAGCAGCAGCAGCATGGAAAAAAAAGCGTGGAGCTGAGAAACTGGAAGAACTTAGAAAGGAAGACAAATAAAGAGAAGTGTCACTGAGAATTTAAAATGAAAACAGGATGTGAAGATGATGTAAAAGTGGGCTTTCATGATACAATGCAACTGTCTTTGTAGCTGCCTAGCTATATTCAGTATTGCTGTTGGCCAATGTCTTTTTTTTTTTTTTTTCATGAACATAACACAGATCTAGTAAGTTTGTGTCTATTTCATGTGGAGTAAATTTAGACTAGATGAACTGAGTTTTTGGAGCCACTGCCAAATGAGGTGGTGATGATGGCCAGAGAGGTTTGGAGTTTGGAAATGCTTCTGACTGGAACACAGCACATACTGCATCATGTCTTTGACCATGATGCTTTAGACATGCTGCCAAGTGTTTCTAACAAGATAGTGCTGTTACTGCATTTTAATTTTCCTGTTGCATAGAGTATATTTCCTTTTTTGTTTTATAAACTGTGCTCTCCATGGTTTTTGTACCTCTTTAAACAGTTCTGACTATTTGATGCATTGACAAAGTATGAGGGAATTTGTTGCAGATTACTCCCTGTTATATGACGTTATACACTCCATACAGTTTTGGTGGTGTGGTCAGCTTGAGTCCCTAAAGCATGCTAAAGATGTGGATAGAATTTTATTGTTAGATGTTAGCCAAAAAATAAAACAAAGGGGGCATTCCTTATATCTTTTTAATGAGCAAGAAGACAATTATCAATATGAGAGTCATTGGATACGTAATGATGTACCTTAAAGCAGTTGGATTGAGATTTTCTAAGAAAAACAAGAGTTTGGTCTTCTGCTTTGGATAGGGAGAACTGGAGTCTTCTTTTTCATAAAATGCAAAACCTCTAAAATTCAATGAATGTCATTGAAACCTCAATACGTATACTATTTCAGTCTACCAACTATTCATCCATTTATAGGCTGAAATTTTATCTCTTCGGCAGAAGAACAATTACATTATTTTTACATTTGGAAATGGTCACATAAAACATCGAGTCTATGCTATATGTTCTCAGGTTATAAAATCTACAGTAATAACTTTCAGTAATGTTAAAAAGGGTATAATGCATTTTAGCCCAACTACTATTTTCCTCTTTTAGTCTTTTCCTTTTTCAGTTTTTAATGGTGCTCTTGTAACTGGGGTCTCCATTTGAACAATAAAGTTCTCCCTGCCTGAATGAGGTCTCTGTCCTGTGTCTGACGGTGGTACCTAATGATTGTGCAGGATCTTGCAGTCACCATAGGCACCTTTAAGAAGATAAGATTATATTAACTGTGAATGTTTGTAACTGCAGAGGTTTGTCATACTCACCTTAAGGCATTTCTGAGATCCTGAGCTTCTGAAATACTGAGTATTTTTAATTTCAGGGCTAGGCCTTTATTGCTGTTCACCTTAGAGGCAGCCACATAACATTATATCTAGTGGTATAAAACAATAGCAAACTTTTCAATACCTTTTTTTTGTAGGAATTTTTTAAATGCTGTGATGTGCACCCAGTATCATACCATATCAGCATGCAGTACCACAGCTCTTGTAACATTAATCTGGTCGTCCACATCATAAACAGTTTTGTAGGCTAGTAAGAATAGCAGGGTCAATGCTGTGTGATGTGGTTTTGGCAACATCTCTGTTGTTTCTTCATGCTTATGCATTCTGTAAAAGGTATCTGTTACCCCTGAAAAAAATATGCTAACCGGTAAGTGAAAATTTACTTCTTGTGGCTTGGCTACCTTAGTTACTATTGTGAATATAGTAACTTCCTATGTTTGTATTTGCAAGAGTGGTTTTCCCTCAGAAGGGTTACTGAGTCACCTTCTCAGCCTGTACACCTTCTGTCTTTCTCCCTGACAACATTGCTTTGACAGGTCAGTTCAGTGCTGTGCCATCATAGCAGTAGAAAAACTGTTCACCACAAGTGATTTCCTGCTGGTGAGTAAATGTTATTGCAGAGCTGGAGATTAGGAATTGAAAAGAAAAGTTAAGGACCAGGAACTCTCTCTTGAGCAAAGCATTTATCTGAACACCCTTGCTGTTTCTGTTTATCTGCTGCCTTTCTGGGTGGGCTTTTTTCTGTTGGCTTTTTTTTTTTTTTCCTTCTTCTGGTAAAAGAGTGAAGAATAGGTACGGAGTTCCAAAGCACTGACTCATGGGACCACAATGAAGAATTAGGATACAGCCATTTCCTACCTTTGTTTGAAATCAACCGAATGGCTCTGGCGGATGCGGCCCTTGGCTGCAGGGCTTGGTGGAAGGAAATGCTTTTCATCTTTATGGAGTATGGAAAGTTGCTCAGTGATTACTTTGTGCATTGCATGTGGCAAGCATGTAAAAGGCTTTGCTGTGTGTTGCTATATACCTCATAGGCACCTGTGGCTCCAAGGTTATTGACTTCAGGAAAAATACTTGCCAAGTAGTTAGAAAAGCGTGGCAAGGGAGGTGAGATAATGAATTCTAAGAGCACTGTTGACTTGCACTCTTTCTGAGGCTGTTTTACAGGTGTAAGTGAAACAACACCAACTCTTCTTTGAATCTGAGAAACACTGTAACAACAAGATGAAACTAAGCACAGAAAGAAAGTGTTTTCTTGCCTGAAGTGATGCTATGGATTCAATGGTTGCTCTGAAAACGGTCTGTGTGACTTTGTGGTCCTACTTTTCTGCTCTGAGCACTTAACTCCACTTAAAGGGGTGTGTCTTAATCTCAGAAAAGACAGCACATTTGCATGCAGTAAGAGTAAATGCCTTAAAATCCTCCAGCTTTCAGGGTAGGTAACTCAATGAAGGACTAAAAGGAACAATAGAAGTACTAAAAGAAAAATCATGACAGTTGAAAACTTAAGTGGTTGTTGTGTATTCATCTTTAGCCTTGAAATTCATTGAGACTCTTTCCAGTATTTTTTTCTGAGGTCTTTTATAAATGACTCTTGTCGTTTATAAATTTAACAACACTAGACGTAATTTTTCAGATTTTTGGTTTTTTTTTTTTGTTTTTAAACTGTGTATAATTTGTTGGTTTAGTGATTTCAATTATATCTCAGAGGCAAAGTGTTTATTGGTGACCTATCATTCTTTTCTTAACTAGTGCTTTGTTGGCATGTGAACATATTTAAAGAAAAGGCAAAAATGTATAATCTTGGAAATTCTCCAGAGAAGGGTTAGGAAACGATGTACGGACAAATGCTCCTGCTTGGAACAAAATAGAAAAGGGTCCCTGGTTCATGTATTTGTCTCTATATGTTTCTAGTTTTTGTTAAGCCAAAATTAAACACAGTAGAGTTCACTGTTTGCTAATCACCATGTGTTTACTTTCTCTTCCAAAACCAAAGTTGCCAACCAATACATTTCCTACCCAGCGCTATGAATCTGTCCAAATAAACATGGGAAGTAGTAAAACAATGACACTGTATGAAAATACATCCTCATTCACTAAACAGAGTCCAAAAATTTTTGTGAGGTTTAGCAGGAACAGAGAAATGTGCATCATATGGGCTCTCTAGCACATGAAAAAATAATAACATAACATGAATTATGTTCTCAAGAAAAACATCCTGTGATTTACAGAGATGAACATTGATTATTTTATATCATGCTCCCTCTGTAATCCCTCTGGGCCTGTGCATTTTGTGTTTCTTGTTCTTTTATGTTAATGAGGAAGGTAGATGTCTTGCAGAGAGCAAATGATCAATTCTATCTACTGTTTCAATCACTAAAGGTTACCGACATGTCCTTCAAAGTCAATTTTAAAAGGACTTCTGTCACAGATCACAGAGGCAACAGCAGAATCATTAGGTGCAAAATCAGAACCATAGAATCATCATGGAATATCCTGAGTTGGCAGGGACCCACAGCAATCTTTGAGTTCTGTCTGTACACAGGAAAACTCCAAGAGTCACACCATGTACCTGACAGTACTGTCCAAACACTTGAACTCTGTCAGGCTGGTGCTGTGACCACTTCCCTGGGAGCCTGTTCCAGTGCCCGACCACTCTGGCTGAGGAGCTTTTTCTAATATCCAACCTAAACCACTCTTCACACACCTTCGTTCTTTTTCCTTCAGTCTTGTCACCATTCACAAGAGAGAAGAGATCAGTGCCTGTCCCTCCTCTTCCCCTCACAAGGAATCTATAAACTGCAATGAAGTCTCCCCTCAGCCTCCTGTTCTCCAGGCTGACAAACCAAGTGACCTCACGTGGCTTACCCTCCTGACCCTTCACCATCTTTGTGGCCCTTCTTTGGATGCTCTCTAATAGTTTAATGTCTTTCTTTTACTGTGGCACCCAAAGCCTCTCCCAGCACTCAAGGTGAGGCTGCCCCAGTACCAAGTACAGGGGGACAATCCCTGTCCTGGTCCTGCTGGCCACACTGCTGCTGGTACAGGCCAGGATGCCATTGGCCTTCTTGGCCACCTGGGCACTGCTGGATCGTGTTCAGCTGCTCTCAATCACTACCCCCAGGTGTAGTGATTTCCACAGTGCTGGTTTCTAGCCTCTCCTACCCTGGTCTATATACACAACCAGACCTGCCCCATCCCAGGTGCAGAATATGATACTTATCTTCTTTAAACTTCATACAGTTGGTGATTGTGCAGCCCTCTAATTTGTCAAGGTCTCTCTGCAGGATCCTTCTACCCCTGGGGGACTCAATAGTTCCTCCATTGGCAAAATAACTTTGTATACCTTTGAGTCCTTAGGTAATGTTTTTTGCTTGTATGACCAGCTAATATTGAGTGAAACAGTCTCCTATGTGTGGCAGAAAAGAAGCTGTCCACCTTTTCCCACCAGCCAAATTCAATTAATTCCCAACATGTTTGGTCTGTGGCAAAATTTATGATGATGTCAGCAGGTAGTTCACAAATGGATCAAAAGTAGCTTTTAACCACCAATTTTGTCTGTCACTGAGCTGGAGAATGGGAGATGACTTTTTTCAATACCTCAGGCTGTGTAACATGTATTGGGTGGAAAATAAAAACTAGACAAAATGCATGGCAGCAGACCATGACACGAAGTTTAACAAACCCAATTCCTCAGGAACATACTGATTCATTTTAGATCTCATCCAAAGGAAGAGACTTTCAGGAGTTCATCCCAGTGTGTGCAAAACTTAATGGGGACCTATACTTTGAAGGCCCTCTGTTCTTAATATGCAGTCCTGAAATGGCATTCTGCCCTGGGGATACTCCTTGGTTGTCCTTGGCAGCAAGTCAAGCAACTGCCTCTTTCCACCAGCAAACCACCTACTAGTTCTCTGTAGATCCGATTTTTGAACCCCATCCAATGCGTGATACATTTAAGAGTTCATGCTTAAATCTTGTGACTTGCCGTGCAAGGTGACAACCTGGGAATGTCTGATGTTGCACTATAACAACCACATAATTCCCACACTTCATCTGTGGATTTTCTTTTGAAGTGCCATGGCAGCTGCAATTACTAGTTCTGTTGATATTTCCTTTGTTTTTACAATTTTTTTTGTTGGTGTTTGTGAACTTGAATGCTAAGAAAAAATGTTTCTGTCGCATTTGGGAGCACATCCTTTACAGTGAGGCCCGACTGTTGTGTTAGTCTGCAGCCATGCAACCTGGAATAAAACCAGCAAGAGGTATAAACTTCTTGCAGTACTCTGTGACTGGGAGACTCAGGCTTTAAAGCTGAGCAATTATCCCTGGGATGCTTAGGAGTCAGCCAGTTCACTGTTAATCACAAAGGGCAGCAGAAATGCTTGCCCAAGCGAAGCTTAAGGCTTCTGTTCCTTCCTGTAGCTGATACATTCCTCAGAAAGTGGTTTCTAAATATTATTCTGATTGCTTGGATAATTTAGAAAATAAGGTAAATGTAGTACTATCATCTGGAAAGCACTAGAATTTTTCACATGGTCAAGGACATTTCATTGCTTGTAAGACAATTTTAAGTTATTAAAAATGGTTAGGATGTTTTTGTTGGTTGTTGTTTGTTTGTTTTTCCCTCATCAAGGAACACTTACATTAGTGGAAAATTTAGGAATGTGATATTTTCATCTCTGCTGAAGAACCTGTATAAATAGAAAATAGAAAATGCTTTTGCTGGCTTCACACTTGCAAGGGTGTGAGGGCAGCAAAAGCATGAGGACAATACACCTGTGATTCCTCTTGGATATTTAATGAGGATTTAAAAATATTTTTATTCTTACTTTAAATCACAGTTTTCTATTACATGAAGTGAAATTCTGGGGCCAAGGAGTATGTGAACAAAATCTTGATGACATTTGATAAAAACAATGCTCAAAACTCCTCTTTAGCCACTCTACTTCCTCTATATTTGAAAAAGCTCCAGAAATGACAGTTGGGATCAAAATTGAATCACACTGGGCACTGTGCAAAACCAACACAGACATAATATCTGCCCTAAGGAGTTTATGGACTATTTCAGGGCTTGATGCCAGGAGAGGGTGTAGCAAGTAGTGAGAACAAGGAAGAGGTAGTAGTTCTAGGAACTTGTGACTATCCTGTCTTGCTAGATAAACACTCTGCTCAGTGTCAGCATCATTCAGTGAGGTTAAGATGCAAACAAAAACACTGATGCATTTGGTAATCATGGCTAGTCATCTGTCTTGTGACAGGCCTGGTGAATTTATGAGCTAGAGCTACTGTCAGCTCTGTTTCTCAGATTTTATTACACTCACTTTTGGGCAGGAGGCTCTGGGCCTCAGCTTGTTAACTCCTTGTTTATAGTCTGGTTTTTGATATATCTACTCCTACAGAGGAACAGTGCTGACATACATCTTTAGAAGTTTTATTTCCAAAAGAAGAATATTTTCATAAACATAATAGCTGAGGATTTTCTTCTTCCCATCATTTCTGATAAGATGAGAAATACTTTCCCCATGTGAACATTTCAGTCAGTGGGAGTCAACTAATAAGCAAGCATACAGTGTATCTAAAACAGATAAACCAATTTTCTGGGTACAGGATGCTGCATTCTTTAGCTGCTTTCACTCCCCTTTCTTTGGCTTTATTTGGGGAAGGAGGCAGACTGCTGACAGATCATGAACCACTTCAGGAAGGCATTCTCTTTATAGGGCATCCTGAACTATGTTCTCAGAGCTCATAGAAATGGAACGCCTGCTTTATTGCCCTGGGCAGGTAGGAATGGCTGTTTATCAGAGGATCCCTTAAAGAGAGGTCACAAATTCTGTGTGGAAGTGTATGAGATGCTACAAGAGCTGTGCTATGACCACAGGGATTTTACCATATCAGATAGGATTCAGAGGTCCAGGTCCATGTACTCAGCTCTTGGTGCAGCACTCCATGATTCATAGCAGCTGGTGGAACGTGCAAGAAACACATTAATTGACAGTTAGAGAAAAACCTGCCCATAGGGGAAGTTGCTTTCTCAGCTCAGGCAATTAGTGGTTTTCTTTTGCCTTTTAGCAGGAGTTTGCATACTTTGTCTTTAGGGAGCAAGCAGTTTAGTTTGGTGAATAAGAGCTTTCGGGTGGCTGTGCGAAACTTTGTAACTGGGTTGTGCTCCTACTTTCAGATCTGCACTGTGCTACTCACAGGTACAGTTTAAATGGATAAGTGTAAGGCGAGAAAGCTCAAAGCAGAAAAGCAAGATGCATTTTAGTGAGACATAAACAGTCAAATCTATATGCTTTACCCTTTTTTATGACTACCTTTTAAACATTTAGGCCAAAATGTGCTCCTTTATATTGATGTAGTGATGTACACATTCTAATCCTTGGGACTGTGATACCAATCAGTAAATGAGACCAACGCCTTCCACACCTAACTCTCTTCTCGTTGGATGTCTCACTGAATCATGCATCTCAAACGCACCTACTTCCACAAACCTAGTATAGATTGGTAAGGGAGGTGTTATGTCACTTCTTTGGGAAAACATAAACAGGGCAAAATATCTCATGAATATGAAATTTTTCCCAAAATTTAGACTAAATATTCAATTTTTTTTTTTTAGACTCCCAGCTTGTTTACACTATATTTTATGATGTGCCTTGTACTTTCACTATTTGAATGCTTCAAAACTCTGTTAACAGTCATCCACTGGCCTTTGAATTCCACAGCTGCAGTCTAGTAACTGGACCTAAAATTTTCAGATTTATTGTAATTTACAGTAAAATTTGTAACTACCTCACTATTATTGCAAGATCATGTGGAAAATATATTTTATCTTTATCCACATAATTAAAGAGGTAATATTTGTTGAGTGGTTTTGGGGGACAGTGGCAAATGCAGAGTTAAACAAAAGACCAGTTTATGTTGAACTGAACATTCAGTATTGATGGATCCTTAATCTCTAAACAGATGGTTTACCACAGTCCCATTGTAGTTCAGAAGTACCTCTTGCATGAGAAAATGCAGTCATGCAGAAACAGTACAAACACTATTGACTTGCCCAGTACTTGCTGCTGCTCCTTTTCTCTCTCTTCCTCCTCCTTTTTTTTTTTTTAAAACAGAATGGAATGTTAGTTTTACTTTCATGCCCATAATGCCTTTTGGCCTTTTTACCTAGGACTTCTGTTTTGCTTCTAAATTAAATTAATATGATGGATATGATGGACCCAAAGACCTTCAGTATGAACTGATTATGAACTCATTTTCAAATTTGACTGTTTTGTTATTATCAGAAGACACTTATTTTTCTTCATGTAACTTGTCAAATCATGGCATTTCAAATTTCTGAAGTCCTGTAATGCTATAATTTGTGAACAAGAGAGAGGAGAAAATAGAGATATTTTAGTTCCCGCTTTTGTTAACCCATTTTTGTTCTATGCATAAAAAGAAACAGGTCTCATTACTCAAAGTTGAAGATCTGCCAGCTTTTAAAGTATTCCTTTTCACATAAGGAAGATTAAGTTCACATTTTATGCAAGTTCCCTAGTATGCACCTTTGTCTCTTGTCATACGGCACATAATTACTGCATTTCACCGCCAGCAATCATTCTTAAGTTAAAACCATCTATAAACCTCTCATTAGTAAAAATAAGACAATGAAAGCAGGATGTACACCTCAAAAAGAGAACCTGCTGTTAAGGTTCATTGCACAATAGATAAAGAATGAATAATTTTCACTTAGGGCTTTTCTTTCACATGCAATCAAAATAGTTTGTGATAACAGATCTGCTGCCAAAGGCTTCATGAACACAGAGTTGTTTACAGATGGGGTTGATCTTCCTTCTATACTGCATTCAAAAATGGTAGTTTTTTTTAAGTCACAACAGTTGACCAGATTTTGGTGCTGCTTGTACTACAGAGGGTGGAGAGCTCCTCCATACAGACAGCGTACTACAGGGGGTTCCCCACCACCTATTTACAACCTCAGCCAGGATAAAAACTGTTTTCTGTCCAAGGAAAAGCCCGTGGTCAGACCAAATTACCTTTAAAAGTTTTGTCCTGAACTGTAACTAAAGCATGGAGGTTGACATTGGCCCTGAGAATGGTTGGCAAGTGTGACATTATTCTGTGCCACGCAGAGACTTGGTGTGTCTTCTGGTATTACCTCCTATGTAAAAACCATATACTCTTCCAATCCAGTTCCATCAAGCCAAAAGATGAAGAGCTACAAAACTAGATGTTTTTTCTTGTTGTCAAAGCTTTCCAGAGTTAAGAGGGAAGCCGGAAGAAATGTCAGTGTTCCATGTTCCTGTGGGAATTTCATTCAAAATGAAAATACAGCTAAGATATCCTCCACATCATATCAAACTTTTAAATGGCCTTTTCCTGTAGAAGGCCTACAGGATCATTGGCACCTATGTTTGGTACTAGTAGTGCTTTGCTATACCCGTTGATGAATTTGCACTTTTAAAAGGGACAACAGAGAAGAAGGTAGAAAAGGGATGGAGGAAGGGAGGGAGGCTGGGAGGGAGGAAGAAAGAGGTTGCAGATCCAATACAATAAGGAATGATATGAGGAAGGAACTGTGTTTGAAAGTAGTGCACCATCATGTATCATGAAGTCTATGACATCCATATTGTGCTTATAGGATCACTGCACAAGATAAATCTCCAGGAAGTATTTTATCTTGCCTTTGGAATTCACTTGATATTTGTGTTTAGTGTATGCAAAGTGAAGGAAGGTCAGCTAAGTGTCTTGGTGCCCTGGCACAGCAGTGTCATCAGGAGAAAAAAGTGAAGAATAGAGTAAAAATAAGATCAGGTGAGACTTTCAAAACTGACTATTGATTTCAACAGTAGAACTATGGGAATGCAGCCAGGTCACAAGAATGCTTTTTGCAGCCCTGCTTTTGTACCAGAAGATGGGTAGGTTAAATATACCTGAAAATTCAGGAAATAGATTTTCTGAGTAAGATGACCCAACATTGTGCAGCTGCTTTGCAGCTGCAGGATTTTCATACGTGATTTACAATGAAAGCACACAACCAAACAATTTTCAGGTAATTTTTTAAAACTTTTTAGCACCAGGGATAGCTTGTTACTTATAAAACCTCTGCATTTCAAATCAAAATTAACAGATAAATAACATACTGAAGTAGCATACTGAAAGTTAGCCATGCCAAATTTTTCCTCTGCCTCCCGCAAAAACAGTTGAAAAATCTATTGAACAAGATTTTTTTTCCGCATAGTGTCAAATAGGATTGAACTACAGCAAAAACAAATTTCTAAGAAACCTGAAATTATATAATATTAATTATAGTAATGATGAAAGATTCTAAATAAATTAGTTTTTCTAGAAGCCATCCATGAGAAATTATAGTGGGAGCCAAACCACAAACACTTTTTTGCCTCTTTGAAAGATTTAGATGGAATGTTTTCCAAAACAGGGATGTGCTTGAGGGGAAAAGAAGAAAAGTAATCTTGTTAACCAAAATAAGTAGAATTAAAAATTACTTTTGGAGCTTTCCCTTTCCTATTTTATTGTTTTGAGAGAAAACAATAGGAGGGGAAATGTTCCTAAACTAAAACTCAGTTCATATGTAAAATACATTTGCCATTGCAGGGTCCTCTTGCAGTTGCAGAGTGGGAATATTCTCTAAGCTCCCTAGTTTTATTCTTCCAAGCAGCGTGACTTCCTAATTCTACCAGAGCCCTTTGTGAGTAAGAGTGCACATGAAGTTGGTTCTTTCAGGTGTGTGTGGTATGTATGCTAGAGTTATGAAGCAGTTTACAGCAAGAAATATCAAATAAAACCAGCTACATTGCACTAATGACTTTTCTCCAGGCTCTTTGAGTTTAATTACTGTAACCAGTAGCAAGTGCAAATATCACTTCAGTGTAATAGGTCACCTCAGGTCCAATTAGCCTACAACTTGTGCAGAAATCACATAGTCAAATTGCTTGGTCACCAGTTAAGAGGCTCTCTGCTTTTCCAGGAAGTTTAAATCCCCAACTGTTACATAAACCAGTGTCAACTTGCCTGCTAAATGTGGGCATTTATATTTGGGATTCATCAAAATCTGGGAAGCAGTTATTTCTTACACCACATTTATGAATAATGAAAAGACGCTGCCAGCTGGTGTGTTTAAAGTTGTCTAGACCAATCTAAGAGCAGTATGTTTTTGCATCTTTTCTTATGGCAGCTTTGAAGGCCAAGGAGGCAGACTGGATAATTCTCCAGTGACTGCTAAATGACCTCAAACTCCAGTGGAAATAATGCCTGCAAACACTACAACTTTGGCGGCTGTGACAAAAATACCAAAAAAAAAATTGGAAGGGCATCAGCACTTATGATTTAGGACAAATGTTGTCTTAGAGAAAAGTTTTCTACCTAGGTCTAATATTTCATAATTTTGTAATGTGGAAATTTTGAGTTATCATCACAATTAATAGTGCTGATCACTCTTTGAAATATGATCATGAGTTAAGATCTGGAGGTGTGACCTAGTGGGGTAGGTTGTTGTATCTGCAGTGCATTCTGCAGTGTTCCCTAGTGAAAGACTGCATGAAGGAATTTATTAAATTTGCTTTCCTTTTTAAACCACATTTACTGACACCTTTTCACATGCATTTCTATCTTGTGTACATGTTGAATTCTAGATAGCTGTACAGTTGTGTGATATAACTTGGATGGTTTTTTCCCCCTGTACTTTTTTTTTTTTCCTAGAAGGGAGCAGTCCTGAAATCAACATCCAAAATTCAAGCTGTCTGTAGTAAGGGTGAAAATCCTAACCAAAAATACTGGATTCTGAAAGGGATGATGTGTAGGGATTTAGAAAAGAAAGGAAAAACATGAGCTAAGGAGTATATGGGATGAAGCAGACTTTCATGAAAGAGAAATTTTTTTGCAAGAGAAACTAAGAAGAGAAAGACAGACAACTGTAAAGGAAAGTTATATTATGAGAGACCTAATTTCTTCCATGAGGCGTAAATGTTTTGACATAGACATCAACTCCATCTCTAGATCTGAAAACACCCACTGATACCATGATTACCACAAATCGAATTCTTTAATTCTTCTTAGTAAAAAATTACCTATATATTTATTGTGAATATCCTTGTCTTTATGAATAATTAATATTCAATTCATGTTGAAAAGATTAACTTAGAGCTTAGCTTTGTAGGCAAAAATATTTGATAATGATTATAAATACCGCTCATAAATCTCTTAAATAACATATAGCCAGTTCCCCTGAGTGATCCCTTGAACAGTCATATATACTGTTATTTTAAAAAAGATTATGTGGGTAGAAACACTAAAAGTAGCACGGACACAGTTCATGCTAATATTTTGTCACTTTGAGGACTTACCTCTCTTTTAATTTTTTATTTTACTGAGTGTTCATGTCTAACAAGTGCACATTTAAAGAAAATTGAGTTTAGCCATGCATAATAAAAAGATATAATTCTACTGAACTACTGAAAAGAGAGGTAAAGTTATAATTCTACAGATCTCTTGAAAGAGAAGTAAATTTGAAAACATGTTAAATTTCCATCTCTTGCCCCACTGTGCCACCATATTGAAGAAAAGGACGATCCGTGAGTGAGTTTATTTATTATTTTCTTTTACACCTGGATACAATGAGTTGCTGTGGGGAAGATCATGACTCTCAGAGGCATCTAGACAAACTGTGACTCATTAGACATTCCTGAAGCATGGTGAAATGGAAAAGTCAACGGAGTGCTGTAATATCTGGGTATAAGTTACGCAAGGACAGTTAAGAGTATAGTGTTGAGGGATTAGCCTTATGTGGTACGTTTTCCATTTAATTAACTAGATGATGCCACTCCAACTATAGTGGTATCTGTAGAGAAATGAATCCCATATCAATATGTATGTTTAGAGCTCCCAAGCCAAAAGCACAGCTTACTCAGCAAAGAGAAATTGCCTTTCTGTTTGGAAATGAATGGACTTATCTGTGACACTGCATAAATAGCCTTGTTATTTTTTGCAGTGAATACTTGCTCACATCCCCAGAAGATGCACTCATCTGTGTTTAGGGAAAGGATGCTAAGATTCTGCATTTCTTGTTGAGCCATAAGTAGGTGTTAGGATAATTCTATCACTGAATAGATGGAGGGAGCAGATTCTCTTCTGTGCAGGCTACTGTCTGTTCTGTATCTCTGCCATGCCTCCTCAGCCTTGCTTAACCTCTGGTTTTTTATTGGCAACTTCAGTTTCATGACATTTTTCCCCTTATGGAGATTTCAGCTTTCTTGTCTGACCACCAGAGTGAATGGGTCTCACTGCATCTTCTTCCTGTGCTAATCAGCAAAATGCCATTTGCATTTTCTTCACTCTCTTCTCCCAGAAACAAGAGAGAGAACACCAAGTAGCTCCCAAATGAGAGAGGGATGGGATGAAAATACCTTCCATCAGTTTCTGCTCTCCTTTTCCTTCACCACCCACTGGAGCTGATAACAGGCATAAAAGGAGACTCAGAGAAAAGGTTGATTAATTCAGCTGATAAGTGAAGGATTGTTTTGCCCAGGTGTTCACGTACATATTTCAGTTTGTTGTGGTTTTTACTGGTGATGGTACAAAGTTGAGTTTTCAGGGCTTGCAGTATGGGATACGTACAACCATATCCCATTTTGCTTCTCTGATGAGCTGCAGTCTAATGGCAGTCACATAATAGCCCTGCACATTGCTCTATCCTGTGATTTTAGAGAGCATCCTTAGATAAGCTTCTCTTGTGGGAGGCCTCTTCCATTGTTGGTAAATGGTACTTGAGGCTGTTAGCCAGTATTGAAGACTCTGGTTGCCCTCCTGACTGACATCAGCTATGTTTTGGGCATTCAGTGTTATCAGGTACATGCCAGGAATGGCTAACAAAACTGGCAGGGACTAAGTAGGTTAAATTTTAGCGAAGTATTTATTTCTGTGGTTTGTGCCCAGGATGCACCTCAAGAAGTCTCATGTGTAAAAGACATTATATTTAACTAGTGAGGAATATTGTCAAGTCATCTGAGAATTTCTTTCCATGGAGCTCATCTAAGAGTGATAAAACAAGGGTTGACATAATCTTTTTATAATACAAACAGTATTATAGAAACAAAATATGCATTTTTTTCTTTGTTAAGGAAACAAGTCTATACTGTTTAACACAGGATCTTTTCCTACTGCTATTTTGCGTAGACTGGTTTTTGTTATCCATGTTAAGACAAGAGTACCTGACCTGCTAATCATTCTCTTTTGCAACTATTCCAGCATTCCAGACTTCTGACAGCAATCACTAAATGCCTAGTAATAATTTTAAAGAACCCTAAGTAAACCAAAAAAATTTCAAAATAATTGAGAAGGATCTCATTCGTTATTTTCAGCACAGATCACGTGCCTTCACTCTTTTTTGCCTCACACTGAAAAAGAAATCCAGGCAAATAAAAATCAAATAGCAAAAACCCCACCTGGACTGATCCACATCCTTAGAGTAGTATGAATGATCACTTGAAACTACGTCATACTGGGAGACGTAACTGCTCATGTTTGTCCCTTATGTTATTGTGAAGGAGAGAGTACTCAGGATCTACAACCTCTATGCTCCATTTTGGCAAACAAATTGCTTATTTAAAGTATGAAAAACTACCTAGGGTAATTCATCTTTCTCTGTCTTTCTCTGCCTGCACATGGTGGGGCTGGGTATGCTAATAGAATATGGCATGTTTGAGAAGATGAACATGTCCTGTGGTATCACATAAAATTTTCCAGAAGCTAATTGGGGGAAATTTTCAAAAACACCTTTCACAGACAATCTTCTGCACCCCCTCAAGGTGGATGCTGGTAGAAAATATAAAGCAATTTGACTGTTTTTTCCTAAGAGCCTAAAGACTGGAAGCACTTCAACCTAGATACATGTATCATGGCCAGCTTAAATTCTGATTCAGTTTCTCTAATATATGGTATCCTTTTTTTACAGTGGCAAGGTTGACAGATATGTTGTTACAATTTGCAGATTGTTTTCTGTTTGAAAGTTAATTTTTTGGAAGGCTCAGGTGGAATATCTTACTTCCTGCTTAAATTATTCCTTTGGGCTCCAATATGACTACTCACAAGTTAGATATGTATTCAACAATACAGATTTATTAGTTAGGCTTATAAACTGCGGCGTCTGTGAGTCGTGTGTGGCTTAAAAAGCGTATCTCAGAGATGGCTGACATTCAGTTGTGTGTGAAATGCAATTTGTGGGCCAAACTTTGCATTTCTCTACATAAATCTGCTTCAGCCCAAATGAAATCTGTAGAACTATTCCTGATTTACCCTGGAGTCATTGAGGGATGCCGTTCACTTCAAAGACAAAGAACATTAACAAATGTGAAGTTCTAAAAATCTTTGGAGCCACAGAATTTATTAGCCATTTTAACATCACTGTGTCTTCTCTTATTTTCCATCCCCAGCCAGTGGAAAATCTTTAGATAACCAGGTTGCTGAATGTACTTTGCGTCTAAAAGGTGTGATTCTGAGCAAATATATTTCGTACCATTAAAATGGCTTACGTATATTTCCAGGTGACCATATGGGCTTTTGAAAACTACGTTATATATTGAAAGTGAAGTGTTAGGCTGTCTTTGATGCAGAAATATGTCATTGCTGCTTATGGATGAAATGGTTGGTGCCCAGTGGCAGCTAAATCAAAAAGAATTTCACATAGTAGTGTCACAGTTATTTTGTAAGATTTTGTAACCTTTTGTAGTGAGGTCTGTTGGGTTTCCCCCTTGGCCTCAGGAACCCATCTATTTCACAACTTGGCATCCTCTGAAGATACTGCTAATTTTCACATATTTTGTGGTTTTGTAGTGTGGCAAAGTCCCACTAGGTGCTAGACAAACAACTTCCGTATTTGTGATTTAAGCCACATTTGCACTGGGCTGTCAGAGGTAAAGAATTAGTATATCATTCCAGCTGATTAGTTGGTTGTCCGTCCCAAATCCTTCAGGGAGGTTTGTACACTGGAAATTTCATGTAACTTTCAAGTTTTTAATTTGAAATAATCATCAAAATACCCAAAACTATTATTACAGCATCAGTGAACAGTCTGTGGCATTTTAGTTGTTTTTTCTAAGGAGTGCACAGTCTTTGTTCCACAAGTTGTTTTCCGTTTACTGTTCCTTACAAAAACCTCTTCAATATGCTGTTTTTTCAGAATATGTTTTTAATCAAAAAGTACATGTTGATGTTCTACGATAAGGCAAGAGGAAAGACTGGCCACACCTTAAGGAAAATGCTCTAATCCTGCAGCCTACTTGTTCCCTTGCTTGGAAAATTTTGTTGGCTCTCCGAATATTCAACACCATTCAAATTTGCCTTTTGCTCTAAAAAGGATGCAAAACACTAAATCCCTTCTCCAAAACCAAATGCTTGTAATGTTATGAAAAGGGAGAACAGATGGTAGCATAAAGCTTAAGGGGAAAGTATAGCACTTTAATTCAAATTGTTTGACAGAGCTAAAGACAGCCACTTAGTTACCAATTGCTTAATTTATTTATGCCCCTTTGTGTAAAAGAAGAAAACAAGGAAATTAAAATATTTTGTACATTCAGAGAGAAAAGGGTAAGATAAGGCAAAACGGTAATTTATTTGATTATGCTGTTTGCTAATAGTAATGCCCAAAATGTGATTGATCTTACTAAGCAGCCTTACAGATTCATTAGAATAATTGAAAACTAATTGTTTAATAAGTTATCGTATAATTTTGGTTTCACAGTGGACAAGTTTACCCTGTTAAAGTGTGATAGCCTACTAGGAAAACACTCAGAGCTTCATAACTTGGAACCTTTTGGAATTTTCCTTCCACTTTTAACTAAATTAGTTTTGCAGTTCCTCAGGATTTAGATTGTGATTCAGTGCATTAACTTATCCCCATGCTGCTTTGATTGAACAGCAAAGCATCCATTACCAATGCCATATCCAAAGTGACGTTTCCATACAGACTGCCTGCTGTTTCATTCATAACCACAAGGCAGCCCAAAATGACTTTACTTCTTTTTACAACTTGCAAGGAGTTAATGGACTGTGCTGGCCCCCTGCCAAAACCTTTAAGAAACTTTATTAATGTGTTATGAGGCTGGGACACCATAGTGCAGGATTTTATTGGTTGCTCATTTTAATGAATAAAAATATGTATGCACAATTAAAACCAGGTTTTCAAGCTATTGCCTTCTAGTAAATGTTAAGTCTTTGACAATGATATTCCTAATGTTTGCTAATGACAGTTTTGTATATTTCTTTTCATAATGCAAAACTTTGCACTGCAAGGATAAATTTGTGTTGTGAATGTTCCTTTCCATGCTAGCACCACCTTTGGCCCTGACAGTCCTCCTTTCTGATGCAGAAAAAGAAGCATTGAAAGCTTCTGGTTGGACTTTACCATAAAAGACTGTGAAGGCTACATGACTGTGGAGATGTAGTCAGTCTGTACACACTATATTAAGAGCTAACATAATGTAAATAGCTTCAAAATTAATGCCAGAAGTCAGTTACTGGTAGGCTGGTTGTCTGGTGTGATTTAAGCGTTATTTTGCAAACATTTCTCAACAGGCGATGGTTCCTCTTACCCATCATTAAAATATAGAATTCACTCAAGCAGTGAAGTAAGTAAGACTAAGTAATACCCTCAACAGGTTCTAATACCTGGGAACAAGAATAGAGAAGGTTCATTGCATAAATATATGTGAACACTTTATTAAAAGTGGGCTGTTTCATTACTCTTCCTTCCATCATGGAAAAATAACAGTGATCATTTAGAGTCCTTTTTCACTAAAAAATATCCTAATTTCTAGTCCCTGGATGCTTTTCAATAAAACCTATGAATACTATCAGGGAAAAAAATAATCACAGTTTAATGTATATAAAAATAGGAAGTACAGAAAGAAACATGGAAGTGAAATTCAGTACCTGATGGAATGAAGACTTGGTAGCAAAGCAGAAAGTTTAAATAAAAATGCCTCAGTCTGTTTAAATAGTTTATTATACAGAACATGTTGACAACTGTTGAGTTCTCATTGAAGTTTCCATTCTGCTTTCAGGCCTCTCATTTGGACTTGAAAATTTCAAAGCTTGGTCCCTTAAAAAATAGTCACGATTTGCATGTAATTTGAGCAAAGAAGATGACAATGGTTTGCATGTATAAGGAAACTCATATAGGACAGTCCTTGGTATCAAAACAGAATGATCTTGTGACTTTTGTTTACACTATTTGCCTGTGAAAAATACCTCTAGATAGAAAAACTATATGCTGGGGACCCTTACTGAAGAGCGTTGCAGTGATTATTTTAGGTTTGCGGGATGTGCACAGCATTTTTGCAGGAACAGTGCTTCAGAATCCCAGGTGTAGTTCAGCCTAGATTCCTCCTCCCTTTAACCTCTAATACAGGGCTTGGACAGGCCTGACACAGCTGAAGTTGGCCATGAGCATATGTACAAAGCTCTCAAGGAGATGCCTCATTTGGTAGATCATCTCCAACTGAAGATTTGGACTCAGGAATATATTTTCCATATAAAATGGAGGCACCCTTATGCTAATAGAGATTCTATTTCAAAATTAGAGATTTTTGGTTTAATTTTACACATACATATGTGTAGAGGTGCTGCATGAGTATCAGTACAGCATGAATTTGGCGTCTTTCTAAGTTTATATAAAGCCTTAAATGCATGAATATTTAAGGCATTAGGTTCACTTGAGGCAGTGAGGCACTTTAAAAAAGGATTACAAAAACTGCAATGGATTTGGCTCAGAGAGCTAAGAAATAAAAAGTATTGCCAACACCGATTGTGACACCTTGACTTTCAAGTGCCTATCTCTGCAACTTTTTTTTTTGCATACAGCTTTTTTATACTTCAGGAAAGATAGATTAGAAATCTCTGGATGTGTAGAATAAACAAATAATAAATTGATGCAAAACCCAGAATTATCTTGTGATAAGTTCTGCCTCTCCATTTTTTAGAGTGAAGTACACACACAATTCGGCGTTCTCTTCCAACAGATTTTTATGGAATTTAGCCATAAATTCCAGCCATCAGCTGAGGAATTCAAGGAAAGTGGAGGTCTTATTCATAACACTTGTGTAAAAATGAAACATCTTTAGTAATGCTCCTGATAGAAGAAATATTCTGAGTTTTCCCCTCTTGAAAATTTTCAAAAAAAGGAAGATAATGTAGGAGTAAGTGTAAATAAAAATAAAATACATCTTTATCCTTCTTTCCTTTGAAACTTCAGCTACCCATGTACCAGTGAAAATGTGAACCAATTGGTAGAGCTTTTCTAAACACACAGGTGAAACTGCTAAAATACTGCTAAGAGACAAGGATGTTTCCTACAGCATTAAAATTAGAACATGAGTATAATGGAATATTTTTTAATACTGTAAATGGAATTTCACAGTCAATTGAAAGCTGGAATAGGTAAAATTTGTCCGTTTGAAAGGAAGAAGAGTGGCATGATGATTACAGAATGAAGCTTCCTCTGTAGAGGCTGTAAGCAGCAGATAAGATAGAGAAAATGGCATGATGTTTTGAAGATGTCCTTTTGCATACTTGCCTGGTAAACCTAGTCCCTTGCTAGTTTTGTCCCTTTTTTTTTTTTTTTTTTTTTGGTAGAGAGCAGTTTAGTGGTACACTTATTAAATATTAATAGAAGAGATGCTCTTTGGAACCTTAACCCCAGCTCACTTGAACCTTACAAGGACATCAGTATTACACAGCTGTGTGACTTTGACCCTGATTACTAATTAAACAGAGGTAAAAGTCACTTAATTCAGAAGCACGTTGAGTGGACATAACTATCACAGTACATGTCCTCTCTATTTAATAGGACAAAAGTTTGCTCAATAGAGTTGAAAGGATTAGAAATGAAATATAGTTATATAAATAATTGACTGGGGTTGATATGAAGTCTTCTGATGCAATGTAGCCATGGACAATAAGCAGTTCATGGATCAGTTGACTAGCATTTTCACAAAAAGCTCCTATTCAGATGTTATTATATAATGATAGTTGATAGGGAGGCTTAAGACCGTAAATAGATAGGGGCAGCACCCACAAGACAAGCTTTGTATTCACTAAGTGTCTGTAAGGTTGTGATTCTTCTACTAATGGACTATTTTTTTCTGGTGAGGACACTTTCTATTTTCTTTTTTAGCTCCAAGTGATGCTAAAATGCCTGTAGAGTTTTATTTTATAAAGGAAATTCAGTGAAAATGTCATGGTACACTTGTTAGCTTCATTACCCAAACCACCAGAATCTCATGAAACTGCCCGGCAAGCGATAGGAAAGCAGTGAAATGCCTTTGCTTTGGTTGTGTAGAGTCACGGTTGAAGCAGAGTACAAGGTCTAAGGAATCTCTCAATTTATGTTTGTTTTGACATTGGACACAATGAAAGAACACTTTTCTGTCTATTATACAGACCTAGGACAGAACAGGTCAGGTTTTCTAATTCTGGCCAAGGGTGGCATACCTTGGTGAGGAGCTCCACCTCAAATAAAATAGGGACTGTCACGGCAAAGGCTTGAGATGTACATTTTGCTGGTTGCTTTGAATAGAGAGGGATTTTCTTTAAAAGTCGGCAAATGCAGTCAATGGGAAGGAGGAATCAAGCGTCTGAGGCTTTGCTGTTGCCTTCTGCCTGAGCAGAGAGTAGCTGTGCTTTGCAAAGGTCCCAACGTGTGTGCTCCTGGCACAGGGGAAGCATATGACGATTTCTGCATAATTTAAAACAATAAAGTACGCTTCCCTTCAGGAAACTCCTCCTACCCCCTTTTTTCCCCAGTGATGGGATATGTGGAGCAGTCAGCATGTCTTTAACCCACTGCCGTGTACAGTGTACTGGTGAGCCTGCTGTGACCGACCTGCAGTGCCAGGTCCCACTCTTGCCTGGAAAACCAGCTCCTTGCCTCAGTTAAAACAGTCTGAAGGTTTTAGAACCAGTTTTGGCTTCTGCCCTTCACACAGGACGACACTAGATCGACGACATTTCGGGATAACTGTTTGGCAGCCATTTTAGATACTGCCTGTGCTGAGAGCTCTCTGGCTGCCAAAAATTGCAGACACTCTGTGCCAAAACACTCTTGGCAGTAGAGATAAACTTTGCAGAGATACACAGTCCAGAAATATCTTATAATTACAAAGCACAGGGGGCAGAGTGTTTTTACAATACAGCTGTGCTAATGTAAACATTTAATTTGGCAGCCATCTCCACCCACTTTTCAATTAACCGGGTTTATGCAGATACTTTAGGTCTGCAATAAACTTTATTGCTGCTTCTCTTAGAGTACAGTTTATGAAACACAGATTTGAAGTATTTTGGGGGCTTTCTACCCATTTAGCAAGGCACATTGAAAATGTTAGGCTGTTGTAAAGGGAAGTGTCAATTCCTGTTTTAAAATGCCTTAGCTCTGGCTTCGCTAAAAGCCTTTGCTTTAAAAGTATATATTAATTGGGGCCTGTCTCCTTTGCTTTTTCCCAAAGCAAGTAACAGGATATTAATAGAAAGAAATGAAATCACTTGAAGAGCTACAAAAGGACATTTGTGCTGGTGGTGATCATTAGAAAAGACAAATGTTCCTGGTGTTGCAAAATGGTGCTACAGAGAATAGCTCTGAAGAGCAGTCGTTACAACTGTAATTGCAATAATTGTGTGATAGCTGCAGTAATTGTTCTTGTAGAGTAAAAGAAAAATAATTTCCAATCACAAGCATTTTTCAGCCTTAGATGGCAAAAGCAGCCAAAGAGCCTTTCCTGAAAACTCCAGAATGCTGGAGGTTACAGTATTTTATCATGAGATGAGTTAATTGGCTTTGTGAAACTGGTTAATGTTTTATAATATAAGAAGACGTATTAGATAAGATCTTTTCACTGATTATCAAATAAATTAAAATAACTATCTCTAATAACTTCTGCATTTTGTGGGAATGAAAAGCTTCAGTGTGACTTTGAAAGGCCAAGAGGTAGAGTCCTTCCTCACTATCCCTCCCCAATCCTGTGAGGGATCAGACCATGTCAGGGGGGCTGTCCCTGGTCTGGAGGGCTCTGTATTGAGCAGCTAGGCAACACAGTCACAGAATCAGATTATCATGTCCTCTATGTCTGCCAGACTTTGGGATTCAGAGGATCACTTCACTTTGGACAAGCTGAGGAGTAGGACAGATTGTTGGTTGGTTTTTTTTTTTTTAAAGTATGTTGAGACTTTAGTTATGAAACTTGGATGGGCAACCAAGAAGGAGCTATCATGTCTACTTTAATTTTGACATTTGTATTTCCAGGCCAAGCCACTAATTGTTGATAATTATGCAGTAGCAGCAGCAGAATGAAGGCTTTTGATTGTCCCACAGCAGTCTGGATGATGGTCTCTGCTCCACAGAGCATTCAGCTTTGGTTTGCATGTGTGTGGGGCCAGGATGTGGTGGTGTGAGGCAGGGGCATGACTGGTTAAGGACATCGAAGTGCCTTTACAGCTGACGTGCAGAAACTTGTTGAGGACTGGTTGAAGTATTTTTGCTTTAAACTTCAAATGAGGGAAGAAAAGTTATGGAAGTGGATACAGAAGTGATAAGACTGAGGGCATAGTTTACCAGAAAGTTTTTAAATGAGTGTATTATGGCCCAAAAGCAATTCAGTGGGAGTAACTACATCATTTTTTTAATGGATTCCAGAAAGTTTGATTGGAATTGTGAGTGAAAGGCCATCAGAAGAACAAGAGCTTCTTTCTATTAATTTGCTCTTTCCCAATTTTAATTGAAGTGAGTTAATCTTAAATACATTTTTTAAAAAAGTGAATTTACTTGTTTATAGTAGATATCATATAAATGTGATTAAATTAGTAACTACTAAAGCATAAAAACATAGATATATTAAAAAAGTAATTGAAGAAGGTCAGCAAAAGGAGATGTTAAACACTAATGATGTAAGCATCCTAGATGTAATAATAATTCTATCTCTGCAATCTCTTGAGCTATAAACATTAGCTGTGAGGAAGGGAATATAGTTTATGTATGGGATCCCACACAATCCATTACTGCAGGAATCCAGGCTAACTTCTTGTCCTGCATGGTCACAAGACATTTTCTTACACTCCTACTGTAGGAAGTATTCATTACTTTAAATTTATAGTCTTCTTGCTTTTTATCAATCAATCAATCAATCAATCAATCAATCAGTCATTTAGTTTTGCTGATAAATTGGAATTACATGTTTTCCTTAGGTGCTTGCTCCTTTGTAAGGAATACAACATTGTTGCTGGGATTAGAGTGTAAGTACAGTACAGAACACAGTGGTTTTGAGAGTAGTATAAAACTTTTTAATAGGCTTTGGCCTTTTCATGAACTATAAAAATTCAGTTTGGTGGCCATGATGAGTGGGATCCTTATTATCTCATTTATTTGGCCACAGGAGTCTGTGAGAATGCTGGTCATGGCCCAAAGGCAGAATCAGCATTTTAAAAAATTATGCTTTGTAATTCATTGGTGTTAAAATAACATGTGTTGTCAAGATAGTAAAAGCCTGGCCACAGGAATGAAAGATCTGAAAGGCAGTGAGGAATGCGTTCCACACCTAAAAATGATTGTTTATCAGTCATCTTTCACAACAGTACTTTAAGGGATTATTGGTAAATAAAGTTCTGTATAAAATTCAATGTCCCCTGTCGCTTCCCTTCCCAAAGCTTTACTGAACCATGGGGTTATTTGGGGACAAAATAGCCCTTGTATTTTTTCTCTGTTAATAAGCCTCCTAAACAGCTGGGATTGGCCCGAGGTGATTTTGCACCACTCTGGGAGCGGAGTCTCTGTACAGCTGCTGAGGGCCTCCTATGTGAAAGACAACCTCCAGGTCTAACAGGGAGCCAGACCTTCCTGGGTAGTGGAGAAATATGTGCCATACTCTGCCATTTCCCCTTTGAAATTTGTGGTACACAGTAAGTGCAGGAGACCTTGACTAACTAATGGAGGAACCATCTATAGGTTCCTCCCTCTGCACATGCTGGCAATGCTCCCACCTCTTCCTTTGTGGTGCTGAGGACCACTGCTGCACTGCCCCAAGTAGCAGTAGCCTGTAGCAATCTGCAGAGCACAGGGCTGGAAGTGACCTACCCAATTCTGCATCCAGGGTGGGAGCTGTAGCCACAGAAAAGCCTAAAACAACTTCCCTTTGTTTAGGTATCTGGGATGATGCAAAACCAAAGCCAGTTTCTCATCCTAGGTTTGAAGCTGAATGTTTGCATAGTGTTTGGGCAAATGCTGGAAGTGAAGTAGTACTGCTCAGCCAATGTGGCAAGAATTAAAAAACTATTTTCAAAGTGGTAAATGCAGTTTGTCACAATTGACAATCTGCTGCTAATGCATCCTGGGGGTGCTTTAAGCTTGGATCCTCAGGGGTGGGAGTTGGGGGCAAAAAATGAATGTGTGTGGAGGGGATTCCATGCTCTAGCAATGTCTTAGTGGATTCTTTAGAAAGATGCTGAAAGCTCATACTCATGCAGTGGCAGCAAGATTTTAACCTGCCAGCCCATAGATGACAGTAACAATGCTGTGTCAGTTCCTTTAAAAACACACAAACAAGGGCAAATGAAGTATTCCCCTGTAGAGCAGAAGACAGTTTAAATAGATTAGGCTCTGGCATAGCACTTAAGTTTATCAAGCATTTAGTGTTTAGGATGTACAATACAGCCGTATTTGACTTGCCAACTATCTGGGCTTCCCCCACTGTTTCTGGTTTGGCAACAACATGGTTTTTCACCCTGTTGCAATGCTGACTGCCAAGGAGACATGGCCAGCTTTCTGCTTCCTGTCTTCCTCTTTGTTCTGGCTTGGCCTGCTTACTGCCTGCCAAGTCACAGATGCCAAAAGCTTATACAAAAAGGTCAAACAACTAAGGCTTGAAATCACCTATGCCAACATTTGTATTTCCCTTCTATTCTTCTGCATTCGGCAAACTGGAAAGTACACACCACATAGCTGAGACAGGCATACAGAGAAATTTTTGCAAAAGAGTGTATGGATTATAGCTCTACAAATTGCTCATGGAGGCAGGGAGCACTGAACATTCCTTAAAATACCCCTTACAGAATTCCGAGTGCTAAAGACATATAATAACTTTTTGGTTTTGTGCATTTATTTCTTTTCCCTCCCTCACCCAACTTGGTTTTACTTAGTCTTGATATTTTACTATATTTAGGAGTCAAGTTACTTTGGAATTTACTACTACAGATCTTTGCACTTGGATCTGCACCTACATTGACATGTGTGACCCTGTTGTAACCACTAAGAAAATTAAGCTTTCTTTAATATTTACAATTGGGAAATTCTAATAATAAGTATATAGCGATATAGAACTATAATAAGTTCTATATAGTATATAGAACCTAAACTTCACCAACATAAACCTGTAAACTCCTGAACTATATGGTTTTATATATTTTCTTCAGAATAAAATTTATTTTCCTGATTGTGAAACAAAAGCAGAAAAACATATCTGCCACTGCTATTTCTGTAATGTTTCTTATCATGATAATGATATTCGTCTATTGCTTTAATCTCCAAGTTTTAAACTAAACACTAAGACTTATAATAATAGCCCTAAATGCCGAATGACTGTTGACCATGAGTTTTAAAATTGCATGGTTGTAGGGTAAGCCTTCTGTTCAGATGATTCATCAAAGCTCAGGTTGCAAAGCACAGCTTGCTATTTCAGCCAGTCTTCAAAAGAAACAACTCACTTTACTCATCATCCTCTCAGCCTCTCCCCTACCCTACACACCCTTAAAGAGAAGGCGTTTCTTTAAAGTAATGGTAAGAAGCAAAATAAAACAAAACACGAGGCCTTCAGCTTTCAAAATAAGCAGCATTTGGTTATCTCTTAACTTAGATGAGCAAGAAAACTGTACAGCTCTGAGTGGTTTTACTTTGTTTAAGTAAAAATGTTTTCCTGGACATTGCAAAAAAATTTGCAGTGTTGAAGAATATTCCTAGGCATATAGTGGTGGCACAAGGGAGGTAGAGAGAGAATGCAAAGAGAAGGTAGGGAAAATAATGTGTTGTTGGTTGTTTTGTTCATTCATACAGGTGGTTGCAAGTTACCTTAGAGTAAATCTTTAACAATTTAACAATACAGTAAATCTTTAACAATACAGTATGCCTAAAGTTAATTGTAGACCTAGATCTTGGGTGAAAGGGGCTGCCAACATCTTTAATGGGGTATGTGTGCCCTTTTCAGAGTCAAATATTGCTTGTGGACAGCCACACATGTGGAAAGATATGTCAGTTTTCCGTCACTCTCCCCTACTAAATGCATGAAAAGATACAGTCCAGAGCATTCTTCTTGTTCTGCCCTATATTCAGTGCACTTCTTTTTTCATGCCTTATAACTTAATAACTGTTATTTTTTGACATGAATTTTTAATGTGTGTTTAGTCTAGTCTTTTTTTTTTAACGCTGAAACATACTGATTACATTTTTTTCCATCTGCTGCTTATTAAAATAGACTTATGCTAATACATTTGGGAAGGCAGCTATCATTTTGGTGTTGACATATGCCTTTGCTGAGAGATCCTCATGCGATTGGCTGTATTCTACATGAACTTTATGTTAGGTTGCGGTGTGTTGTTTGAAATAGTATAGGTGAGAAGCGTGCAAAGATACCCACACTTGCTGTGGCTGAGCCAAGTGGTATATGAAAAACACTGTAGTTTTGCAAGCTTTACAGTCTTCCTAGACTGATGTTTTCTGGGCTGTCTCCTATATACAGTCACATACTGTCTAACAAACTGTGGTAACCTCTAGACTAAACTTGGTATAAAACTTTAGTTTTATTCTTATTGTCATGGCAATCTGTCTTCGTGTGCTGTTTCCATCTCCTGAACACTTACATCATGCTGTTATCAATAGCTATGCGTATGGAAGTGATTTCATTGTTCATTTGATTAAAATAGAAGAAAGGGTCCGTACAATATGGCTAGTGTTTCCTGGGGGACACGGCTTTAGACTTAGAGCAGACAAACTGACTTGATATGGAACGTGTTTTAATGTTGTTACACAGATTTAATTTTAGCAATTGTGTATGTAGTAAGACTAATGCCAGAATCACTTTAGAAAAATTGGCCAAACAATGTGCTGGTCTAGGCTTAGTTTCTGGAGGTTGCTTTGTTGCTGGTGGAGTACTTCTCTTACCAACCCTGACGCTGCCTTGCTCTATTGAGGGCAGGTCACACACCACTGTTCTCCTTCCACATGTGGAAATGAATGTGGGCCGTTGAACAGAAGGGCATCAAATGAAAAGTGTTTATTGCTATGTGGCAAGTTCAGACTTTTGAGAGGGGGGACCAGTTTGGGAGGACTCCTAACCAGCAGACTTAACTGTACTGTGTCCTTGGATCAGTGCCGTTTGGTTTTGTTTTGTTTTGTTTTGTTTCTCTTGGTTTGTTTTTTACAAGTGTGATGTGTGACTTACTTGTGGGCCCTCTTTAACGCTTGCCTGTCAGTCACACCCACTGGGTGGAGAAACACAGCCCTAGGCCAAGGGGAATTTCATGAGAGAATTGTATTTTCTCATGTTCTTGCCGTTACTGATATCATACGGTTGTCCTGAAAAGGCTCCATTTCTGTTCATGTTTCACTTTTAAGTTGGCATTAAGGGGATACAGTTGTTATTCAGCGGTACACCACCTCCTGGAAAACTGCTTGAAAGCATTTTGGGGCTTTGGAGATTTGCTTGATATAACTGTTCATAAGTATAAAATTTAATGTCAAACTAGCCAACTGGTCTCATCTGCATATCAATGCAAATTCTAGCAACTGCATGGAAACCTGAACTGCTCAAAATTAGGCTGATGTGAATGAAATCTAGTGTTGGCATTGCACACTTTTCTGAATTCACTTTAAGTTGCTCAAGCAGCACAGACAGACTGACTTTACACTGCTCTGGAGTGTTTGCCACAACCACACCAAAAGAAGGCTGGGCTAAAAAGGGAGCTGTAATAAGGTTTTCATTTCAGAATCACACAAGATGTGTTGTGTGTTTATATAGAGCAGGGAGAGATAGAAGGGAGGAAGGTAAAGCAAAATTTGAGTTTGCAGGTTTGCATTACAGTATTGTCACATACTTGAAACCAGTCATAAAAAAGTCGGCCATAATTTCAATGCATATAACTGAACTATTGTGCAGTGCACTATGTCTCATCTAACTCCTCCAGGTCACGTGTTTTTAACCCATTTGTTCAGGAAAACAGGCCTGCCAAGGGGCTTGAATACACATAAGGTATTAAACTGAATCTTGAACCTGTTATGTGGATGCACAATAGGGAAAATGATTAGTATTGTTCTCAGAAGAAGGGCAGTGCAAGTATGAAGTTGTTATTTTTTGCTCTAAAGTTTTTTGAAAAATCTGAAATATTTCTGTAATGAATACTATTGTGAAGGTGCTGTTGTTCACATTTATTCCTGCTCTTTCAATAATACACAAGAGAGTTAACATGTTTAACCTGTCAGACTTCCCCTTCTTAAAGCCTGGCTATAAGATAACCCTGAAGCTATATGAATTTATAGTTTCTGCACACATGCACACATATGCACAGATACATGAATATAAAGCATTATTAAAATGATGTTTGGATTGAAAAGCTGTTCGGATTGAATTCTATCGTATATATTTAGCTAGCAGAAAGCTCTTTTTAAGTATTAAGGGGCCTTTGATAAGAATCTAAATCTGCAGTTATAGTAGACATATTGAATAGCTAAGGTTACACTGGCTTCAGGTCTTGGAGCTGTTGAGCAGTACAACTCCTTTTGCTTGATGCACAGACTGAAACTTGAGTTTCTGATATATTTTTAGTGAACTTGTACAAGGTTTTTTAACTCCAAAGACTTTTTTTTTTTTTAACAGCTGCAGACCAAATCAGTCTTGATAGCTTTCTCAAGGTCCTGCTGTGATGTAGTAATGGTAAGAAAATAAGCCTTAGAAACAGTGGATGGTTAAATAGTATTGGAAGCACTAGCAAATTACCAGGTGTAGTAAGAATTTTGAGGCAGGGTTTTTGTTCTCCCTCATTCCCCCTTGCTCTCCCTCCCGCACCCCCCCCCCCCCCCCCCCCCCAATTAGCACTCAATTTTTACTCATGGAAAAAAAAAAAGTAGTAAGCAATAAAAATTAAAGCCTTGGAATTTGAATCCATACATCTGTTTTTTTTAGATAAAAAGTAGTATCCTTTTTTCAACTATATAATACCCTTAGGTACTGCAAGAACATGTGCCAACTTTTGTAAATAAAACAAAATGGAAAGAGCAAAAGCAGCCTTCACTGTATACTGAATGAGCAAGCATATTTTAAAATCTTGCAAAACTGCAGCCAGTATTGTACCTATCAGGTACAGTAGTCCCTGTCAGGGAACTTCACCTATGTAGATGATTAGAAAGTTAGGGAAATGAGGAATTGGGAAATTAAAAGAAGTGAGGGATATGGTAATGTGTAATTTCCAGTGAAAATTACAGAATTTCAAAACAGATGCTGCCATGTGGTATTAACCACAAAATGACAGTTATGTTGGAAGGCACAAATGAATATGATCATACAGGATTCAATACTTTTTTAATAACTTTTGACCAATACAGTACTGCTTTTGACTGCAACAGCAGTACTGTTGCTGGTAGGGAGATGAGGAGCCTGTGGGAAATCTGTTCTTTAAAATTGCTTTGTTTTAAACTTGAGAGTCACGGTTTAAACCAAGATAACTTTTTTTTTTCTTTTTTAGTTACATGCTTTAAAAATAATTCCTTGCATTTATTTGAAGAATACCCCTGCCCAAACTCAAAACTAAGTTGGTCATACATTTGTATATGTTAGTCCGTTCTACGTTTTAAATTCTCCTGGGGCACATCATATGACTGGGTACTTCTAATTTTTATCTACTGTAAAAAGCAAAGTAGACAGAAAATTAATTCCTAGATCATAATTTTTTTATCACTATTGCTTCAGTACTTTCTCGTTATTTGTCATGAACTTGTGTATAAACATGGTGCCTGTGAGCACACATGCAATTACAATCAAGTTATGAACCACTGGCATGAAAAGGTAAGATAATTTTTCTCAGCCAGTTCTTGTATATTACCTACTTAGTGCCCATTGATAGATTTAATCTTTCTTTTGTCATGGCTAGTTTGTTTTAATTGTGTGTGTGAGTGTGTGTGAATACGGATCGGCAAAGTGGGGCGTGTTTTGTCTATGAACTTTTAGATTACAGCAGATGAAATTAAATCCACTTTATAAAGAACACGTGTGTATACTTCCATTTGAGACATTGTTTTCAAAAAGATCGCTGATAAAAAAATGTGTTACTTGAGGATCCACAGAACTATGGCATTCCTTATGCCCCATGTCTCTTAGAAGTAAGTTAAGTAGCATAAGATTGTAAATTTCTGAACTGCTGAGGAATCTGTCTTTTATTACTGTATGATTTAGTGGAGAATGCAATGCACTTGGAAGAAAAAATGCAAATCTGTCCTACAGTATTTGTTGCACTATGCTATTTTTTGTACTTTTAAACTGTAATTTACCATAAAGTACCTCATCCAAAACTCGTTGGAGCAACTTTCCATTGATTTTAACAACCTTTGTCATGTTAAAAAACCTGATTTTTCCTTCATCCTATCATCATTATTGCTGGCCTAAGAATGTTGTCCTATGTAGTGGAAATGTGAATTTTGTCTCCCTGAACTGTTTTTGCTTTACTGCTCTACAGTTCAACAGAAAATGAAATCCTGATTGCATGGGACTCAGTGGTAAAATCTACATTGACTTCTCTGAAACCAGAATCTACGCAGCAGGTTCAGGTTGGATGTTCGAAAGAATTTCTTCACAGAAAGTGATTGGAACGGGCTGCCCAGGGAGGTGATGGAGTCACTGTCCCTGGAGGTGTTTAAGAAAAGACTGGATCTGTCTCTTAGTGCCATGATCTGGTTGACAGGGTGCTGTTCTGTCATAGGCTGGACTCAATCATCTCTGAGGTCTTTTCCAACCTAATTGATGCTGTGATTCTGTGAAGATCTCAGCAATATACATGGTATAAACATCAGGGTCAACTCTGTCTTAGAGAACAGAATGAAGTGGACAGTTTATTATTTAGCTGAAGGTATATGCAAGGAAATTCCTATTATTTGCTTGCAGATATGAGCTTTTAAATTAATATAGTCATCATTTAATTTCTTCCTTCTCTAAACATCACTATAAGTCTTCCATGGTGTTCTGCATTTTGCTTTTGATTTTCTGAAGAATCAGTAATAAAAGCCCTTTATGAAACATACCTTAACATAAAAGGTCTTCTTGGTTTCCAAAAATGACTTCTGAATATTTCTGGCTATAGCTAGTATCCTCCAGATGGAGAAAATTAAACATTCATATGTCATCTTTTCCTACTGAATCCAACAAGTTTTGGAAAGAAATGTCATTCTTTCACATTCATCCACATGTGGCTTGATACCTATATAAATCTCTTCTTAATGTACATGTCAAAAAGGAGCTCAACTAATATTATGAGGTATGGGAAATATTTGTTTCAGGCCATGAAAAAATGTAACTCTTAACTTACAAATATGTGTGTGTGTGCGTGTGTGTGCACACATAGATATGCACATATTCCCTGCACAACTTAGAACACAACTGGGGAAATTTGTTCAGTGTTCAATATGAGCAACATATGGTCTTTATAAATTGTATAAGAAATATTTTGAATAAATAAGTGTTGTGACTTATTTCACATAAACAAATAAAGGAATTTAGATTAAGAAGATAAATCTTTGCATGGGATATAAAGCTGAAAATCTTACTGTACTTATTGCTATTTTCGTTCTGGTAAGTGGTCCTAGGTCCTTGAATTTCTTTCAACTATATAAAAACTGGATTTACTCCCAGAGCTCCACTTCTTAACTAGGGCAGTTTAAAAACTAAACAAGGACTGAGTCAGTTAATTAATTTAAATGAGATTACAAATCAGAAACACATTACGTAATGTTGATTTAATTACCATTTTTTATTTACCTAATTAAAATACTCTGAAGGAAAGTTAACAGTCTTGACAATGGCCGGTTGGGTGACTTGGCAGAGGCAGATGTGCTGATAAAAGGGGAGGTGAAGCAGGGAGCCTGCCATGACCCGTTGGGCTCTGACGCCCCAGCCCATCACACGCCACCTTGCTGGCAGCCCACGTGGCACTGGCATTGCCCCGACAAGCCCAGGCATGGGGATGCTCCTCCATGGCAGAGACATGGGGTTTCAGCCAGCCATGCTGGCCACAGGCAAGCTTGTCTGTGCTGGGAGGGCATGGGGGCATGTGGGCAAATGGTTCAGCTGGTGGCTTAGTAGCTCGTGCTGTGTCCCCAGTCCAAAGCAAACAGTTTTAAACTGAAGTGAAAACAGAGCCCAGTTTCTGCTGACTGGCCTGACCAGCTCCCAGCAGAAACACCTCCATGGCCTGAGCCCTAAAGGCTTTGTGAAGTGACATGCCTGCTGGGGCTAAAGCCTAGATACCAACACCGACAGACACCTTAGCTTTCTGGGGCAAGCAGTCAGCTCTGTTCTCTGCTGTCTTTTTCAGGTAGGTGAAGGTTAGACAGCAGCAAACTCTTGAGGGAAAGATCAGAAGTCACTGTTACAGCTCCTGGTGCAGCACATGTGTGCTAATGAAGCCTGCCTGCATAGGTTCACCACATCCAGCCTTCAGGATAGCTTCTGCTGTTGCACTGATCTCCTGAGAGTCCCTACTATTCCTCCTGGGTCACTGTGGACGCTATGCTGCTCATTTACCACCAGTTGTATGAACAAGAAGCACAGTAAAAACGTGTAGGACTAGCCCTTCATGTAGTCACCCAGTGCAATAGCAGAGCTGTCTTGTGAACACAGAGGAAGTTCTTGCAGAATAAGGATAGCAGAACAGCATTATTAAAATAAGTCACTGATTCAGTGTTGTGGGTGTTTTCAGTCTGGGTGTCATGAACACATATTGCTAACAAGTATATACTGTTGGGAAAAGATACACAGGGAAACGTGTCTTTCTCAAAGTGAAGCCCTACTTGTTTTTTAAGGTGCTGCTTCCTTTTGTGCTTCATACCACATCTCTTCAGGGATGTATAATCATGGAGTCCTTTTGGTTGAAAAAGACCTTTAAAATCATGAAGTCCAACTGTAAACATAACATTGCCAAGTCTACCACTAAACTTTGTTCCTAACTGTCACATCTATAGGTCTGTGAAATACCTCCATGAAAGGTGGCTTCCTGACTTCCTTTGGCAGTCCGTTCCAATGGCTGGCCACTCTTTTGGAGAAGAACTTTTTCCTAATGTCAAATCTAAACCTCCCTTAATGCCACTGGAGGCTGTTTCCTCTTGTTTTTATCACTTGGTACTTGGGAGAAGAGACTGACCCCTCCTGCCCAAAACCTCCTGTCAGGTAGTTGTGGAGGGCAATAATGTTCAGCCTCCTTTTCTCCAGGCTAAACAATGCCAGCTCCCTCAGAACTTCTCACAGGACTTGTGCTCTACCAAACAAATTGGTGGCAGTAAACATTTTATCAGAGGAAATCAGAGAGCCAAAATTTTCTGGAGAAGTATTTGAATTAAATGTAGTGATCTATGAAAATGTGAAAAATAAATCCCCCCTCAAGTTAACATACTTTTTAAAACAAGGGTGACACTAGCATTTATGTGTTTATAGCATCCTTTCAGCAGATACTTAAAGCAATAAACCACTTTTAGCTTGTTTATACCATAAATTAGCTGTCATATCACAAGAGCTGGTATGAATAATGCTCATAAAATTGTACAGTAATTCTTGATTGCCAGAGAAATACTACACAAAGAAAGACACTGCTTTTGCAAAATGAAATTGTTACAAGTGTTTGGCAAGTTTGTCAAACAATCAGTTGCTTTGTCAAGGTAAAATAGTGTTGGCAGTAGAAGGTATTTATATAGTAAAATCAGGGTAATAATAAGTAAGGTAATGATTTAAAGTACAGGGATGCAATTATTTATTTGTTTGTTTTATAGATTTTTGCTGCTCATGTTATTTGCTTTGGAGGAGAGCTTTTCTTTGTTATGGATGTTCTGAGAGTCTTTGAGAGATCAAGAACTGATTAGGCAGGGGCTGAGATGGGAGACATCCCCAGGTCTCTACCACACTACGGTAACCTGTGACCCTGTGATTTTCAGGGGTACAACCATATGCCTCAAGTTTTTGATGTCAGATGGCAAAGTAATCCTGACAGTCTGGAAGGCAGTTGTGATTCTTGTTCATGACAGTGACTCTATCATCTGTAAAGTCAAGTTCTGTATGTGAATATCAAAGTTTGAACAACATCAGACAGGTACATGGTTTGATGATGGCCACATTTCTATGGTCCCTTATCCCTCATACCAAAATCTCAGCAAGGATATATTTACCTGTTGGTGAATGATTAAATTAGTATCTGTCAGCTGAGATCAACTGAGACTGATCAAAGGCTGCCTCCTAGCCTGTGGCAAATAGAAATATGTTCACTGAAACCACTGAGAAAGTTTATTTCATTAGTATGATGCCTGTGGACAATCTGCTTATTTCCCTAAAACTTGGCTCTAGAAAGAATTTTCAGATTTGAACAGATTCTTCTGCTACTTGTTTTCAATGCCTTTGGTATTATGCTCTTACATAGAGCCTTAAAAATAAAATTTCTTTTACAGGATGGGGCATAAGGAAGGTATAGCATATCTTACTTTTGAAAGAGAGTATCTTGTCAGCTGAAAAGTGAAAGGTTGGATTACTGTGGTGAGCAATACTAAAAATCCTTCAGGAAGCTGGTGAACAACAATGTGACTTGGCTTTGCTGGCACGAGCATCCTTCCTGCTTGTCAAGGACAAGGTGGTACAAAGGGAGAGAGCATCTTGTCTTTGGCTGTATGGAAAACCATCAGCTTTTTTTTTTCCCTCTGCCTTATGATGCCAAGACTTTTCATAGTGTAGCACAGGGAAAATGGAAGCTTATTTTCTCACTTGAAGCAGTCTTCAGCAGTCAGTTTGTCTTAACTCTGGCTGCACGAAGAGTTACCTGCACTCACAGATGCTCATTGTGATCAACCCCTAGAAATGAAAACATAGGAAAACAATTAAATGTAAAATATATCAGCTTCTTAACTCATCCTTTCATACAGTCTCCTAGAAGCAAGAGTAATTCGAGATAGAGTTTGAATGTCTTGGTGATAGCCATCCTAAATCATGGTAAGTTATACATAAAGTGTATCAGCGTTACATGACCTGTTAAAAGTAAAGACTGGCTTGAACCTATTTTGTATAAACTGTTCATCCATGGGGCAATAACTTACCAAGGATAAGTTGGATAAGTTGGTACCAAGAAGAGCAGAGCAGAAGATATGCTACTGTAGCTGTGAGCTGCATATAAAAGCCATTTTGTGGAAATGGTATGTGTAGGTGACCTTTTGCTCCCTATCAACAACAACAACAGCTACAATAACAACCAACAACCAAGTTCCTAAGGGAACTTAGAGCTGGGAGCTACCTAAATGAAAATTATGAAAATTTCAGTTTCATTGCATAAATATGATGGGATTTTATTTGCTTCTTTTTGTGTATCTTTTCATCCAGCTTCTAGTTTATGAAGTTGCTTGGCGTTTGGGTTTTCTTTTCACGGTTTGGTTTCTTTTGCTTTTGGTTGTTGGATGGTTTTTTGTTGTTCTTTTTTTTAATGTGCAAAGTTATTTGCTGGGACAATTGAATGCAAATCCAACTAGACAGACAATGAGTTTGGTTTATGTCTTTCTCAATCACTCTGGAAGAAAGGGCTCATGTTGTTAATTAGTGATCTTGTACAGATGAGGACAAAGAAAGATTTAAACTGTCTTAACATGTCTTTTTTCTTGCTTAGCTTCTGTGCCTTCCCAAAAATGCTTCTTACTCCCTCTTTTAGAAGAGCATTGCTCCAATATATCTGTTCATTCAATGTTCTGCTTATATGAAATTCTTAATGTAATTTAATCCTGTAATGACCATGATTCTTTTGTACTTTGTAAAGCTATTCGCATCCAATCAAAACAGAAGAATGCTTTATAATTACTGGCACTGGTAAGAGAATTGGATCATCACAGGCCATCTCAAGTCTGTGTCTTTCATCTTGAGGATCAGATGCTTCTCTGTGTTTTAAGTGCAGAGTTCCATAGGTTGATGCTCTCATACAGAATAAAATTCTTTGCTTTTTCAACTGCGTTTAGTAAAGGGCTAGATAAGTTGCTTTTCATATTCATCTTCGGTAATTCTTTGCTTTCTCAAAATCTTATTGAGATCTCTGAAAACACAGACTGGGAATCAATATGTAAAAACCATGATCATTGAGTAGTTAACAAAACCCAAAGCTAAGTTTGACAGGAAAATGACAATAAATGGCCAACTGCTTATCCCTATAATGAGAAAATTCTTTGCTAAGTTTCTTATTATAACAGCAGTTGTTTAAACTGCCATTAATCTTTAAATCCTGAATCCAGAAAGTAGAAGTAAAGGCAAATTGCTGTGCAAAATCTAAAAAATTACTTCACTTTGTGCTTCTTTTTCGTGAACTTTAACAGGAGAAAACTTCAAAGGTTATTTTCTGGTAGGCCTCATTAATTCAGTTTCAAATCTCTGTGATCCCAAAGCTATGTTGTTCGAGCTTTATTTGGTTTATCTACTACCAAATTGACACTTCATTTTGCCACACATCTGCAGTAGTTTTACACTCAGACCATTGTGTAAAATTAAGCCTCTCTGATAATCTGAATTTAAATAGCTGTATGTATGGTTTGCAGAATCAAAAATGTCTGTTAGAATAACATTAAATTCACCCCCTGCAGGGAATTTCAACACAGGAAAAAGGACGATTCTCCACAGATTGGTCCATATGTGGAGAAACGTTGTATTTCTAACATTTCTTGTAGCTGATTAAGTTTTCAACTTAACTTGATTTAATTCTTTTAAGGGAAGTGCTGTATCATATCATGCGAAGAGCCAGACATACTGAATGTTAACATTCTGTGGTGCACAATGGGACTCCTAAGAGTACCCAACTGCCAAAACCACGGCAAGGGCAGAATCCAACCTGTGTGCAGGTTCTAGTCTCTATTCAATGTGTATTTTATTGTGTACAGGAGTTATTTAATTCAGTTTTGGAAAATTTAGTTGTGTTTCTTAATACCATTGGAACTGGGTTTCACATGCGCCTTGGACTTCCAGTACTCAGGTAGCTACCCAGATGTGTATGTTTTGTGACAACTGCCATTCAGATCAACTTAGTAGAATTTGAGCTGTGAAAAGGATTTCCATCTCAGTTAATATATTCTGTAGAATGAAGCTTGTGTTAACTTGAAGTGCTTGAGAGACGTGAGTTTATGTTTATGAAGTTGCATAACAGGTGGCAACAGATTGAACTTCTTGTGGCAGGTAGAGAGAATGTCTCATTCTAGGCTGAGGACTACATCAGCAATAAGAAGTGATGATAATTGAAGGACAAATACTTGTTCATAGATACTTTTCTTCTTTTCTATCTTTTTTTATTCTTTAATTTGGGCACTCTAAGCAGCAATGCATTCAACAACTCTACATCCACCTGGAGTCCATTTGGTGGTAGCAGTTTCTGGGGTGCTATGATGCAATCTTTTGGTGGTCTTATGCTATTAATAATGCCACTGCATTCAAGAAAATCGGTATTTTTTATTCAGGCTCTAAAACAGATCAATTTTAGATGCTTGTATATGGGACAAATGGTGGTGCTTCATTTATTTTCTTCCTCTCTGCATTTTTTGTTTCTTATATCTTTGTTAATTTTTTGCAGTGGAACAGGTTTTTGTTATATTATTGATATGGGAATACAATGAAAAGTACATGATTTTAAAAGCGACTCATTTTATGAATAAGGATGTAATTTATTATTTAGTGTATTAACATGAAATGACATTCTCCTTTTGATTCATTAGGTGCTTGTATCATGAAAAGAACACAATCTGAAGTCTCCAGTGTTTGAGTTTTGTTAGTTTTTACGTTACAGGATCTTAATTTCACAACAACAGTTCTCACAGGCTAGGAACACAAAGACCATATGTATTTGAACAGAGTGTCATATCCTCGTTGCAGTCATGAGTCTGTGGAAGCAATGTAGGCCTTTGTGCTTTAAGGAAAGGCTAAAGCAACAGGACTCATCATCACTGCAAGCACCACTAGTTGCCTGATCCAGTGTGTCTTTTTGGTTATTTCCTGAGAAGAAGTTACCTCTCCTTTGCTCATTATGCAATATTATATTTGGGGGATGGAGGGAAAGGGAATGAAAAGGCACCCTTGTAAATGTGTTTACAACTTGAGTATTTGCCTGAATGACTCTCTTGTCCTTATTCAGTGATCTAGAAGTTCCTCTTATTAGGATCATTGCATCTTTCACAATGTTTCTACTTCTGCATAAAATAGGTTACATACAGTGCGTTTGTTCAATAATGCTTCACATAGAAAGTCAGGGAAGTGACCTTTAAAGAGTAAAGTAAAGTATTAGTTTAATAGTTAATAGAGGGTATTAAAAGGTTGTGAGATACTTGCAAAACAAATTATTAAAACATTTCTTTCATTTCTTTGTAGATTCTGGACAACCAGGAAGTCCAAGCCACAATGATCCTGCCAAGAATCCACCAGGTAAATATAAGTTCCAGAACATGTGCATCTAACATTGTTCGAGAACAAAGATACTACTGTTAATAGCTAAAGAGAGTGTAATTGGTCAGCAACCTATCTTGCACTGGTAAGTATATATAATCAGGAAAAGTTGTGATACTTTAGTTCCTTTGAACTGGCAGTGCCTCAAGTGCAGTTTCATCAGCAATCATTTATTCTAAGGAGTTTTTCTTTCGTTTCATGGTGTTTAGGATTTTCTAAGTGGGGCTGGTTAGAGGAGTAACGAAACAAGATCCCCGGTTATTTTTATAAAAGTCTTCATTCGCTACCAGTTTTCTTTCATCGTGGACAAAAGACAATTGACCTATGTCTAAACTCTGTGACTGAGCTACCAGATTTTTTATTTTTCATAAGTGCTTTATAAAATACAAATGTGTTAATTTAAAATTATTTTTTTGGTATCAGCTCAGAGCAGTTTTCTAACATGTTAATGGGTCATGGCTAGTAAGACTTGAAATTTCTTTGAGAGAAATGTAAGTGTAAATGGTCCTTTAAAGGATTCTTTTCAAATGAAAGTACAAGACAAAGTCAAACCCAGACTCTGCCATTCCAGTCTGTTTAGACAAAAGGTTCCTTGTATTTTCATGAAGTTATCCTTCTAATCAATTGGGCTGTGCTAGTAAATCTTGTAAACCTTTGCCATGTTATGAATTTTATCAGAGTAAGACAAACAAGTGTGACAAACACACTATCACTTCTTAGTGAGCAACAGTGACTCCAGCCACCACCAGCATGTTGTATCTTCTCAGTTTAGCTCTCAGAAGATGTGTGTATCTAAAATAAGCTGCAACTAAGTTTAACTTCTAAATCCAAAATGAACCATAGCCTGACCAGGAAGTAATTTTGTGTCGCTGAACTCTTAACATATACGTGGGTATTTTCTGGATCCGTTGAAACATTAGGAAAAACAGCCTTCTTTGTGGTTGTACAGTTTTATAGTATGCATATGATCTATTTGTGAAATATGTCATGTGTGCTGTGTGTGAATACCCAAAAGCAGGAGAACCATCAGAGATCATTATACAGGAAGCCATACTCCTGTAATATAAACCCCAGATACATGCACTTGAAGATAGCAGATGTATTTTAAAGATAAGAGGGCAGAGCAAGTCAATAACATTCTAAGCTCTAAAGCAAGTGATTTTTTTTTTTTTTCTTCAAGGGATGATGCAAGTTTGTTATCAGTTTCAATTGGAGACTTTGATCCTGTTTCTTTCCAAACTGTGTGGGATGCTAAGAGTGAAATTTTATTTTTCTATCTAATACATGCCATACATTATGTAGAATAGTGGTTTAAAAACCCAAAAGAGCAAATTTACACATAATATAAATATGAAAGTTTCCTTATGGATAATTACAGTTTTGGAAACTCAGAGCATTTAGCTGTAGAGTATTTATTTTGGCTTTAGAAAATCTCTGTGAGTGCAAGAACAGACAAATGCATTACCTTACCCCTTGTCATTTTGAGGGATTCTTGGTAGCTGCTGGGTTTGGGAAACTGATGGCAGGGTCAGTTCACCTTCAACAGTTTTTAAAATTCTGATTTTGAAGTACCATTTAGCATTCGGTGTAGAAAGATAGAAGTACATATTTTACTAGTGAGGATCACACCCTATAGTAAGTCCAGTCTCTCCAGCCTGCAGTCTTAACTCCAGTAAGGAGTACTCTTGCTGCCAGCAAGAGAGCCTTGGGGAGGCAGCAGACAAGCTGTATAGGCTTTCTTGTGGCAGAGTTGTGAGACAAGATGTAACGTTTGACAAACTCCACTGTCTCCAGAAGGTGGAGGGACATAGAAAGCAGATAAATCTGTTGCTGATTTCATCATGAAACTTCCTGCTTAAAATAAGAGCATACACTTCCTCATGATTCGGAGTCACTGCAGCCAGTATTATTCCTTTGTCTGCTGCCAAGTAGGGACAGAAAATAGAAGCTGTGTCTTGCTTCCCTTGAAACTCTTCATTTAAGCAGAGACAGAAAGATAATTGAATATCATCTATTGGAAGATACAACAACTTCCAGCTTTGTTCAGCTTCCCCGTGTAATACTGTTTTGGAGTTAAGCTGGCAAGGTGAAAGTGCTGTGGTTTGTGGGACAGAAGAATGCAGGACTTCTAGGGCTGTGCAGGCAAATGAGAGGGAATTGCATGGCATTCAGCTTGTCTGGGAAGAGGACTGCTGTCCTATTCTTTCTTACTAAACTTCACACAATTCTTATTATTATTATTAGAGCCAGACAGTAACTTCTGTCAGAACCCCAGAGGATATCCACTCTGAGGTTTGTTTTGGGTCCCAGGCCAGGAGCATGTGCTTCTATGTTTTGTTCTAGTGCCTGTGTGTCAAGGAGCCAGGATGCTGGCAAGGGATATGTGCTGTTAGCTTTTGGGTGCCACCACCTTCACAAAAATACTGCCAGGGGAGAGGATGCTGGAAACTGAGTGGTAGCCGGCAAAGCTGTTGGTGTTAAGAGTGGGTTTTTCCTAGGTTTGGCAAGACTGTTGCATTCTTTAGGGTGTCTGGTAATTTGCTGTCCTCACAGCAAATTGGAGAGAGGGTAGTGTCACTTGCCAAACAAAAGAGCACTACGAGCGTTTGTTGGAATTCTTTACAATATGTTCCTAAAAATGTACTGAATATTTTGATAGCCCAATGCAGTATTAAGATGGTGTAGCTTGTGGTGAAAGTGGTACGTAGCTTTTGTAGCTAAATCCATGGGTACCCTCCTCCAAGGTTTTTTTAAAATAACTTTGAATTATATATTATAACATATATTTGAAAAAATGTATTTATATTAACATATATTTTATATTTTTAAAGATTGAATCTTGCTTTTCAGAGAGCTGGATTGTAAATGTTTCTTCTCTGCAGGGACTATTAAGTAAGTTCCAGACAGATAAATGAGCTGAATTGAACTGAGTGAGGAGAAAAATCCGAACACTACTATTGTCTGCATCAGCCATTAATTTCCTGGTTATCTAAAAGTTTGTGCTGTGCTAGCACACTCCTAACTATTAAAAGTTTACATGATTTAAAAGAGACAATGGACAGGATAATGGCTCCAGTGAGGGTGTCTGAACAGATTGAGGCACACCTGATTAATAAGTTTGAAAATACTTGTATTTTTGCACACTAAAAACAAAGAGCAGTAAGCCACCAAAAACCAAATGCAACCCAAGTACTTCAGGCCTTTCTTGTTTCTTACTTTGTGCTCAGAATTCTCTGAGCTACTGCTGAAGCAGTATGTTAAAGGTAACCTAGTGTGGCAGTTTCAGTGTAATGCTGCATTATTATTTGCTCCCTGAAAGTCCTACAGGTCTTTTATATAGCTTAAGAAAATCTGAAAAATGAGCCTTCACAAGTGTATCTTGAAATACCTGCAGTGGTGTGGCAGGATAGGTACTGAAGACAGATGTCATCTTTCAGTAAGTTCATCTCTTAGGCATAAGAAAATTATGAGGGTGAGTAAAAAGAGATAAGTATTTAGAACTGTAAGTAAGCTAATGATATTGACACCAACTATAACAATATGGTGTCAGAGATATACTTCTTACTAGCCACTTGTAGGTGAGGATTATCTGGGTTTTGCTTTGCTTTGTTATTCTTTCCCTTTCTGCCTGCTGGCCACAACTGCTTGACGTTATTTAGACTATTTGCTGTTTGCCATTGGTTTGAGGTTGCTTTTTGGGCAGATTTGATTTACTTATATGCCAGTGTTAAGACAGCTGTGTCCAGTTGTTGCTGTGTTGCTCAAATCTTTGAACACAGCCTTTTAAAGCTACTAAAATAGGGGTAAGAAATAGCAACATTGATAGAGTTAAACACTGTCTGGGTGGGACAGTAAGCAGACTCAATTTGCCATAAAGCTTGCAACCAGACTCTTTTTATATGGGTGCCTTCTAGACTTGGAGCCATTTTTGTCCAGCATTGGACAATACAAAAGGCAACTTTTCAGAAAATGCAAAGGAATCTTAGCTGTCCTGACACAGACCGGTATGAGCTTTTTTTGTGAGGGAAGACAAGTGTGTTCAGATTTTTCCTTTTGTCCAAGCATCTGGGTTCAGAGGTTACTCGAGCTGTTTCCTAGTAAACAGCAAGATTTTTAGATTTTTTTTTTTTTTTTTAGCAAGGCGGGGTTTGAGGGTTTTTTAGTTGTTGTTATTTTGGGGTTTTGTGTGATAGAATTTATTCCATTTTAGCTGGTTTAAGAAATATTTTCATATAAATTTTTCTGACTCTATAAGATCAGTCAGAATGCAGAGGACTCAAGTTTGAGCCTGTGTGCTGATGAATATTAAATCTTTTATGTGGGGTAACACTTTTAGATGAAGAGATGGACAAGCTGTCTCTGCCACTTTGCCTTTCATTACTCCCCATTGGTCCCTTTCTTTCCTGCACTATACACCATGATATGTTTTCAGGGAATTTGCCTAGAGATAAAATCCTTAATCTGAATGAGGCATAGGTAGCTGAATTCCCAGCCCCAGCCTCACTGCTCTGGAATTGTTTTTCTTCTTCTTTTTTCCCCAGAAATTTTATCCTAGGAACCACTTCCAAAGAAGACCTGAGTGAAATCACCAACTCTGAAGTTTGTTTTGTTTTGTTTTTTAATTAAAGAAGGCATTGCCAAGAAGCTTGCAACGAGCCTCACCTATCTCTCAGTATGCAAATGTATCTTGCAGCTGTAGAGCCCCAAAGGCTTTCCTTGCACTTTCATATGGGCTAGCAGCCATAGGGAGAACATTTTTTGGGATCAAGCCCTAAGAAGTGTGTAATAAATTTGCCTATATATGTCTTTTTCAGATAGAAGTATTTCAGTTTTAAATTTTAGTGTATGTAGTTTCAGAAATAACCTCTGAAGAGGAACATGGTCTCGACCTTTGAACCCTTTTGGAAATGCAATAAACAAATGCCTTTGGGTTTTGAATGTCTCAGACTACAGATGGTTTCATTATTTTACTCTATTGCAAGCTACCCTCTTGTGGATGGAGAATTAGCCCCAAAATTAATAGGAATAGAAGAGATATTCCCAGGCATCATTGGGAGCAATGATGCCATGGTAGCAGTTTAGGGAATTCAAACAGAATTGTATTTAAATAAACACACATTCACCTCTTTTTCAGCATGGAAGTGGATATCCTGAAATGTTTGCTGTTTCTCATATGCTTGCAGGTGTGCCATCTCAGATAGCAATCTTCAAATAAAACAGGGTTGGGTTTGGTCAGGGCTTGATTTTCTGTGAAGTTCTCCCTTTCACAAATGTTCTATGAATTAGTAATGTCAGTGATTGAGAGATGATATTTTTCTTTATCAGCTTCCCAGCACGGAGCTGGAGAGGAGGTGAGGCATTCTGGGGTCAGTGCCCAGCTGTACTATCTCGGCAGTCATAGATCTGCACAGGTGGTACAGTCCCTTTTTCCAAAAGTAAGAGTTTTTGGCCTTTCAGGGTGGTTTGGAATTTGGTGTGGGTAATTAATATTGTCTACTGGTTTAGGATTACTTTTACATTCTTTTTTGCATTGGCTGTCCTTCTTTATGAACTGACTGTGCGAATAAATGATGCTGAGATCAATTCTCATGCTGATTCAGATACAGTTGTCCAATTGTGGATGCGATGGTTTTTACTTCAAAGCATGCACAGAGAAAGAATTTACTAAAAACTCTTATGTCCCCAGTTAGAATTCCAGAAACCTTCTTTGGCATCAGAAAATTCCCTTTAGGCACCTGCTAGTCCTATAGCTGTTAAAAAGCAGTTCCCCCAACTTTTTCTTAAATCTCAGCTGTAGTTTCGGTATAACCTGAGACCCTCTAGAACAGAAAGCAACAGGCATTTGTGTTACTTACCCTTTCTGTTTCTTTCTAAGTTTCAGAGCAACTCACTTGAATTCTAGTAATGGATTTCAGAGTCCATTAAAGCTGGTTTTTACTTCAAATTACTGCAACACAGTAGACTATTGTGGTTCCGGTTATAATTTTGAGGGTGTCAAAAATCTCATTTGTTTCTGAAAATGTCACATTTGGCTTTTTAGCTCCTCATCATGCTAAAAGGTTTGATGAAGTCAGGGGATCTTTTTGCAAGTTTGTTTCCTGTCCCAGTTACGGCATTATCGCAACTTTCAGGATAAAAAACCCCAAAAAAACTGTGGGTATGCCACATAACTGGAGAATGTTGTGTGATAACCAAAATGGCCTCATTCTCTGAACAGTCCTTAGTTCAGCTGTTTCAAACGATATAATCATTGAAATTTTCTTAGTCACTCCTTGGCAAATATTATCCACCTGTAACTGCCTTTAAGATATTCTATTTTGGTAGTAACCTGCTTCTGGTACTCTTTTTCAGATACTGGTTTCAAAATGCATACAGTAAGAAAACAAACTGCATGTCTGCTGACTGTATTTTGACTTCTGAACAGTGTGAAACTAATTTTTCACTACTTCTGATTGTAAATAGTACCTGTACAAAGCTGTAGCTAGTAGCATCCAGAACATTACCTTGCATAACTTAAAGTTTACATACAGCTGTCTGCTATACACTGGCTAAAGTTTTCAGCCTTTCTTCTCACAGTAGCTCCTGGTGTTGTATGTATTTTTCTTACTGCTATTAAGTCTATCTACTCTTGTATAATTCCTCTTTTTAAAGATGCAGAAATAAAAGTATATTAGTACAAATCCAGCACTGGTTGGGTCCTTACCCTTCTTTTACAAGTTGCTCAAAACCAAGGCAGTATCAATGAGAAAATGATATTTATAACAGTACCAGGAAACAGTTTTATGGTTAGGCCCTAGTCAATATGCAGCAGAACATAAACAGGGATTCTATTCATAAAAGTACAATTAAATCAGAAGATATAAAAAGGCTGGTTAAAAATTTGCAAAGCTAAACGTCACTAGTAAGGTTTTAAGTAATGTGAGAACAAGCTTGTTAGACTAATTGTTTGTGCAAACTGATATTCTGTTCCAGTCAGTTGAAGCTACTTTATTTTCTCTCCCGTCTCCCTGCTTTGAAGGTTTTTGCATGGTTGAAACAATTAAAAGCTACACTTGTAACTCATCTCTTCAAGGCATAATACAAGGCATAGTGAGAAACAGAGTGGAAGATGTAGTGAAAGATGTATAAGAACTTCTGTAGCAGTTGGAGGCATTGCTGAAGGTTTCTGCCTTTACTGACTGTATATGGGAACTTGATCAGAACTGCTGCTTCATTTAGCCTGTTTATCTTTCATCCTTGATAACAGTGGCCTGGCCATTGTGGAATTGTATGAAAACTGTATTTTTCATGAGTGAGTTCTCTTTAAAATAGGCAAGAAGAGAAAGATTTCATACTCACTATGTACAAAAGCTAGAAGAAAATTTAAAAATCCACTTTTTATATGGGTTTTGGAAGGTACTGACTCTTTATGCAACATTGCACTACAGTGGTTTTGTCAGAAATGCTCCTTTTGTAGAAATCAGATTTTTAAGAATAATGACAATTAGTAAAATGCATTTCAGAGTGTGCCATCTCTCAGGCAGGATGAGTTTTATTAAATAACAATACTCAATGCTTTTGTTATGATAAAGACAGAAAAGTGCTATCATGACCATCAAAGGATAAAGTAAATTGCCTGTGAGGAATACAATAGACTTATCAAGTGCATTAATGTCTGTACTGAACAGATCAGAAACACACACCAAGAGTGCTAATTTAAGGCTCTTTAGCATATTAATGTAAACAGTGCATTAGGGAATGACAATCAAAAAAACCAGTAAGACCTATACTCTATGAAGTATCACCACATATTTTTGTCTTGCATGAAGTATAATAATGTGAATATGAATGTTAACTCTTACTCAGTAGTGTGATCAGCTTCACCAGGTAAAAGGCAGTATCTCACACCATACACAGAAAAGGTACTATACTGCTTACCTTTTGCATACAGTCTTGCTGTTTAACCTTTATCTTATATAGAATGCAAGTTTCCACAACAAATTACAGCAATTTATTGGCACAGAATATTTTCCTCTTGCACAGCTGGGAGCCAAGAACAGTTCTGTAACATACCCCCCATAGATTATCTTCATAACTAGGTGAAACTGTTGAAGTTCACTGGTGTTGGACCTTAACATGCACCCAGAGGCACCACTGGAGTCCACCTGCTCTGTTAGAAAGTAAAGCTCAGGATGAAGTTTACTCAGTGCTATGAAATAGATTGTTTATTGTTGCATTAATTCTTTAATAGCAATTTGTCACATTATATAGAGGAAAAAGTCAAGCTGTTTTTCAGGTTGATTGAGTTTGACAATAGCTGCAGTTTCCCTTTCTTTCCTTATGCCAGCCAAAGCACTTGCATGTATCTGTGGGTGTCATTACTTTTGACCCGTTCCAAGGCCGGATAAAACCTGGGTGAAAGACATGACCCATCAGTCAACAATGCATCCTTTTGTGAGGGGATGATAGACGGTGGTACCACTTGGTGGCAAAATACTTTCCCTGCTCCCATTTCCTTATCACAAGGAGAGAAGCGCTGTATTGCTCTTTATATTATTTTATATATAAAATCAAGCATGGGCTTTTTCTTATTTTATTATGAGCCTTGGGCCTTGTTCTCACTGTAATGATAGCTTGATTAATCTACACTTGGCTAAAGCTCCTCTCAAGTTAGTCTGGCTTCAACGAGAGAGGTTGTGCTTCAAAGTAGTCATGCTTGGATAAACAGCAGAGAAGTTCAGTCATGTCTCATTACCAGCCTCAGAGCTGGCTGCATGGTTGTACACTGGCTTTTAGCCACACTTTGCTTATGAGCCAACTAAAATCAAGAAACCATTTTCTCTTTGGAAATCTCCTTTCCATGTAGTACTTTAGATTGTTCCTGCTGGAGCAGGAGGAAATAAGCAGAGAGGGGAAAGATTGTGATTGCTTGAGGAATTACTAGCATTCATCCAGATTGCCTGTTCTTAGATTAAAAAACCCTAACTGAGGAGGAAAGGAAAAGTAAAAATTTACTGTTTGCATTTTTTTTTATTGTATGGGTATACCAAGTTCTGTCAAATAAAGAAGTATTTCAGAAGCCATGTCATGTTTTCATCCACACAAAAAACATGGAGAAACGGTGCAAGAGAATGCAGAAAATAAAAGAGAAGGGCTCTTACTTCTCAGACACTGCAGAAGGGCTGGCAATATCCAGGTGAAGGATGGTAAGAGAGGAATAATTAATGGATATGGAGAAAATCTGTTGAAAATGAGAGAGAGAGAAATATGAAAGGAAGTGAGTTAAAAAGGGAGGGAGACCCGAAGAGCTGCTGGTGGAAATAAAGATGTGCAGGAGTAGTGTATGAAGTGACATTGACTGGAAGATGGGAAGATGGCAGCATTGGCAGAACACTTCGGGATGATCCCACAGGCCTACAGTGCTCTGTACACCCATGGCACTTGGTCACGGGATGGTTCTCAACTGGGAAGGGCTGCAGCTCACCTATAGGTTTGACAGTGTAACAGAGATGTTGGGAAACATGCTTGGTTGGATGTGTTCCCATTCTTTCAGCTTTTGCTCTCTGGCACACTGTTTATACCTGCACTGGTGAATAATACCAGAGGTGCTGGGTGAGGCAGATCTGTGGGACTAATAAGCAGGGAAAACCACTCTTTTTGCTTCTGCCCTCTGTCTGACCCTGGAAAATAAACAGAGGTTTCTCCAGACATACCAAGGACAGACCTCTCAGGTGAAGTGTACTGCTTTTACAGTCACTTTTCTGATTATAGTGGCCATGTTTTTGCTAAATCACTTGAAGATAAAAACAGTAGCTTCCAAAAGAAATCCAAAGAGAATAGTACCAAACCACTCTTTTCTAAATCAGTACATATTCCAGTAGGTGTATTTTTGTTTGTTTGTTTTTTAAGTTAAGACATTTAGAATACTTTTACTCCTTCAAACAATTGGAACAGAAAAGTGACAATTTATTTCCAAAAGAAAAAAACCCTGTGTTAATTCAGAAGAGAGACTAGAAAAACCACAGTAAGAAATTCTTAATGCACTGTCTCACATGAAAACAAACAAAAAAGTAACACTGTTGGGGCATCAATGTGCATCAAGTATAGTTACTGTATTACTACCTATAGTACTATATTATAGTTACTATATTGTAGTTACTTATATTACTACCTGTAAAAGGCCATGATGCCATGTAATCTCAAATTCAGTAATACAGCTTTTGCAGTGATTATTGGTGTGAGGCTTCCACAGAAACATGGGTTTCTCAGCTCTCTTTGCATAATGTTACTAGTTACACTACTGAGATAAGTCTTGATTATCAGCTGATGTTTCACAGCAGTACTCCAACTTATGCCTGAAACTCACAGCAGGGAAGATATATAATATACATTTATCTTATAATGAGTAAATATAAGCCAAACTAATAATATGTGTTTTCTTAAACATAGGTTTCTAGATTAAGAGTTCAGCATGTAAATAAAACACCCCACTGAATAGCTCAGCTGCTTTGTTCAGTTCCTGTTTTCCTGGAAATAATAGCAAACCCCTCATCCACCTCAGAAATGTTGATTTGGTAATGGAGGTCATACTGTAAAGTGACAATCAGCAAGGTGAGAGTTAAGTAAAAATCTCTTTAGCAGAAACATACACAAGGAGAATGCTGCTCTATGGTGAAATTGCTTATCCGGCTGATATGGGTCATAGTTCAATACTGACTTAAAATTTGAAGATACTAAAAAAAGAAACTAGCTTCCAGCCTTTTTTTTTGATGGTTAGCTAGGCACTAAGAATATTGCCTGATAGTTTTCACATACTTTTTAAAAATTGTTTTATCACAGATCCTTACGACTTTTTTTGCACCTTTGCCTGAATTTCAGCTTACATTAGATCCTGTGATCAGCTTTCAGTGTACTTTGATATGTGTGTTGCAGTTCAGGGACTCTGTTAATACCATTGTTAGCTGTGTATAAACCTACTTGTTAATTCTACTTATAAAAATCCTACTTATTAATCTTCTCATTATACTGACTATGGTTCTATGGTCCTTTTCAGTGTACCTTGAGGACAGTTTTGTGAAATCCGGAGTATTCAACGTGTCAGAACTTGTGAGGGTGTCAAGAAGTAAGTTAACATTTGTGTTTAACCATTTCCAAAGCCTGCTATAAACAGGAGAAAGTTTTTTCCTTGAAGCTTTTTCTCCACAAGATGTAAGATGCATAAGAAATGTCTATAACCATGCACAATTTTGATATCTTTGACTACAGGGTTACAGTCCATCTTGCACATGTTTGCAATAAAACAAATAGGTCTTCTTCTGTCTCTTTGATATTTAAAGATGGAATCAATTTGTTATATCTCCCTCTACACACCTTAGTGGAGTGACATATCAATAAAAATACCATATGCAGCAAAACATTTTATTGTTAGGCTTACAGTTTTTTAAGGGTACCACACATCCTTGGATATTGCTAAAAGGTCTGATTATTCTTTTAGTTTGTTTTTTAATTTGTAACTTATAATAAAAAATCACAGTATGGATATAAAGGATGATCAACAATTTATTAAATGTTTGTGGTTCTTTTAGTCATAGCACTGCCTGTAATTGAATTTCTAATTACATTGTCTTGGCGTCAGAAATATTACACACATGAATATGTAAAATTCCTCATAAAATATAAATATAAAAGTACAGGTGAAGCTTCAGCTGCAGAAAGAAAAACCAAAAGGAATATAAGATCTCTTTTGCTGACATCTAACAATTTGTAATAATACAATTTATACTAATTTATACAATTTATACAATTTATACTAATAGTGTAGTATAAAACTTGTCCACATTTTCGTTTTGCATTTCTTCCTGACCCTTTCTTTTCTCCCTTTACTATCAACACTATTAAAGTATTTTTCTTAAGACTTCATTAGGAAATGAAGAAGAATAGTTGAAAGTTATAGTTAGAAGTGTCCACAGTGATGATACCACCATTGTAAAAACTGAATGGTCCAGAAAAATCACTTTTCTGGTGAGGTGAGGACAGGGCCAAAGAGGTGCAAGTTTCCAAAATGTCTGTCCATATTTTGCACAGGTGTTAATTCAAGCAGGGTCAGGGTCCTTGAGGAATTTAATTAACTTACTAAGGCTTCAGATGCATGGGTTATTTCATACACTGTGGTCAATTAATATTTAACAACCAAAACTATGTTAAATCCTTCAGCAAAACAGTGAGCATTGCCATCCTGCAGTGTTAAGGCATATCCTTTTTGTGCTTGCTGAAGATACAGTTTTGCTGTTTTAGGAGGCTGAGGATGTGTGAATTATAGCTTTCTTTTATTTGTCAGGTGGTCAAGTACATTTTTAAGTATCAGGACATTCAGGTTAAAAAAGAAACAATATTGTAATTATGCTATGAAACTGTGCATTATGCAGCTGTTATCCATGATATACTTCTAATAATAAGCATTAAAGCATGTGGTTTCCGTGGGATTTCTTACCATGCATTTGTTTAACCTCAAGCCGCAACAGAGTTGTACTTAAACTGTCAAGAAAAATACAAACCTTCAAATACATTACACAACATGCAATTATTCTTTTAAATGCCAAAGGTAGTTAAAATGCACGATGCACAGAGAATGAACAAAGGTAAATACACCACAATACGTAACACATAATTTATTCTTGAATTGCAAGGGTCCGTATGGTACACAGACCCTGTAAGGAGGTGAAGGTAACCCTGAGTGTATGTATTTGTGTGTAGGTGTACATATGCAGAGCAGAACCTGTGGCACTGGGCTAAAGAAAAAGAAGGCAGAAAACCAGGCTGTCAACACAGAAGGGTTTTATTAACACAAAAAGCTGAACATTAAGGGAAAAGGAATTTGTGTGTCTCTGAGTTTCTTATTTCCTTTTTTTCAGTTCTTTAATAAATAGTGCTAACGCTCCTCATAAGCCTAGCCTCATTCATTATAGTGCTTGAGGTTTGTATTATCTTTTTCATATTGGCGATTCCATTTTATGTCTTATAAAACAAATGTATTATATCTGCATAACTGCTAAAGGTTTTGTAGCTGCTAGGGAAGATAATTCACTTTTTAGATACATAATCAGTGATACAACTTGTCTGTACTTGGTTTCCACGAGAGGCAGAAAATAATATACATGTATTAACATCTTGATTTTTATCCAAGTGTTAGAAATTAAAAAGATAGAAGATTATCTCTGAGTTCTTATGGTGATGTGTTTTTCAGCACCCATAACCCAGGGAACTGGAGTGAACTTCCCAATTGGAGAGCTTCCGAGCCAGCCATATTACCATGATATGAATTCGGGTGTAAACCTACAGAGGTCCTTGTCCTCTCCACCAAGCAGGTAATAACTTGAAATAAGTGCTAATGTGAACCACATTTAATAGTGTAGGACAAGCAATTCACAAATCCGGTCAGCAACCAGCTATTTTTTTAATTTCCTCTGATTTTGTGAGGATAGCTACTTATGTATGTTACCATAATCTCTGTAGAGGTTTGTAAGATATGAATCTTGTCATTTGAAAGGGTGTCATTATTGCCTGTCATCTTGCATGATATTGAAGATGGTGATAAGTTTTTTCAGGGTTTGAAGTGCCCACTAAATCATCTGCCAAGAGAAGAGCTACACATCCCAAAATTGTTGCTGAGCTGCAGGAAGGTCTAGTGGTTGGGAACATACTGGCAGGGCTCAGAGTGGTTGCAGGCACAAAGGCTGTCTTTTCAGGGCTCCCTCTTGGACCTCTGTCTTGAAAGACATGTTTGGACAGATACTGTTTCCTCTAGAAAAGGTGTTAGGACAGGTATATAAAGACAAGGTGTTCTCATCCATAACAGCTCATGAAAGTGTGTTTTCTGCCTCCCTCTTTCAGGGTCATTTCCCAACAGAGTGGTAAGAAGTAGGAGCATGTGAAATAGCTGCAGGTTAATTTTTCTCAAGGGTCTCCCTTCACCTGCCACAGGCAATTTAGTCTGAGGGACCCACATCCTCCTTGTTCAACACGCTCCCTTCTCCCACCTCTGAGAAAGACTCCCATTTCCTCCCTTAGGAGCAGCTGGTGGGCCCATGGATGTAGAGAACCTGCTGTGCCCTCCTCCAGACTCCCAGAGAATGTACTGTCTGTCAGATACCTAGGGCCCCTTGATTTTCTGAAACTGTCTGATATAACATGAAATCGCAAGCATTATAGGAGCTGTCATTGTCCCACGTTTCTGCACCTCAGTGAGTCAGGAAGTTGTCTGCACAGTGGGACAAGATTTAACAGGACTTTCAAGGGGCTGAGGTATTCTTCCACCAGCATCTGGTGCTTCTGAGTTATTTTGCTCAGGTTCCCCTATTTCATTCCATCATATTTTCAGCTTGGCATTATACCAAATGCACTTTAGAAATGGATGGATTAATTAGAATAGATGGATTAATTATCACAGTGTAACAGTAGCAGTTATAGTAGCAGTAGTAGTAGCAGTAGTAGTAGTAGTAGTAGTAGTAGTAGTAGTAGTAGTAGTAATAATAATAATAATAATAATCATCATCATCATCATAGTAATACCACACCATTAAAAACTTCATCCTGGTTTTCTTTGGCAGTCAGTATAACAGCTTCAGTATATATTGCTCTGAAGAAACTTGACTTTCCTCCACCGTATTGAAGTTCTGCCTCATTTTATATAGTGTGACTTGAAATATGGGCCTTTTGTTTTTAATTAAACTAGTCAAAAATGAAAAGTGTTTGTTTCAGACTAGCCCTCTTTGAAAAGTTAGGAGTTTGACCTGGTGAAATACAGTAAACTACATTTTTTCCTCATTAACACATTCACAAAAGTTCCTGTTCTACCTTGGCTTTATTAGTAACACTTTCCAGTGACTTGCTATGCTTCATGGTTTCTGTGTAGTGTTTTGTACCTTCATGACCCAGTCTTTCTTTGGTAGGCTACAGGAACTGGTTTCTTGGTTGTTCAGTGAAATGCTGGTGGACTTTCATATTACCCATTCATGCCATCTTTGAAATACTAAGTCATGAGAAAAATGCAAACATATGCCTGCATTATATGTTATTAATATCGCCTGTGCAAGTTAATGTAGGTGGTATATCCTTTTTTGTTTGCTTGTTTGTTTGTTTTTTCTTTGTAAGCCCAAAGCTATTGAAATATCTGTAGAGATCCAGGAAGTTCATATACCACTACTAGATGTATACTTTATTCACTGCCAAATCTCACAATTCTTCAACAGCAAAAGACCCAAAACTATCTCCATAGATGAAAATATGGAGCCAAGCCCAACAGGAGACTTCTATCCTTCTCCAAATTCACCAGCTGCAGGAAGTAGGACATGGCATGAAAGAGATCAAGGTGAGTAACATGGGATTATTTTACCTTGAAGTATACTCAAATATACAATAAATCACTGCATCTGCCATTCCATTGCTGCAGTAAAATGATGACTTTTTAGAAGAAGCTTTTTTTTTGTGTGTGGTGTATGGATTAAATGTAGTTAAAACCAACAGCCAACAGGATATTGTAAAAACAACACTAAATAATAATAGTAACAATAATAACAATAATAATAATAATAATATTTTCTACCTGGTGACAGCCCTATTGTTGAAAAGATGACAAATGAGGACTTGATATTGTGTATGCTGTGATCATGCCAGCAGAATTTTGACTCCAGTGCTTTTAGATACAAATCAAAACATCTCCTTACTGTGGTTTAATCAACACAAGAATGCTCTGTTTTTGTATTACCATGACATGGACATTTAGTCTGTACCATGTGACTTGGAATAGATTCAATACGCTCTTTCTGAAGAGCCTGCGTGTAGCTCTGTGGACTCTATCCATAGGTTGAAGGGTTTGGTAAGTGCTGGGATCTTCTGGATTATCCACAGCAATAAACATGTATACAGAGAGAATAAAGTTGTGGCTATCACAACAGTGAGATTAATTGTCATAACTTTCCCTCAGGTTGTCTTGATGATAAACCTAGGTGCCAGTGTAGGCTTTCCCTCCTCTTTGTTATGTGAGAATGTATTTAAACTCATATATTTGTACAGTGTTGGTTAATGGTACCTGTGGCTGAGATGCTGCAGCTGTCTGGAGAGACTGTGAAATGTGAAAGGGAAGTAGAGAAAAAGATGTGCAGTTGCTTCCTTTGGGGACCTTTCAATATTTGCCCTCAATTTCCACATCCACTGCTGATCACTGCTTGCTCAGTTCTTCAGCAACTGAGTGACCCTTTGGTCTTACCTCATTTTTATATTGTTTTTTTTTTTTTACTGCTAAGTCATCTCTTCCATCTCCATGTGCAAGGAAGCATGTGGCTGGTATTCCTTTTAGCTGCCTTTTGCTTTCACATTTCCGTTATAGTTGGTCTCCTTTTAATCTGCTTTTGCCTACCCTCTTATCTATGTTCTTAACCATTACACTGTTCTTCTCACTCAGTGTTAACTAGTCTTTTTCTTCATAATTTTTTTTGGTCTCCATTTCTCAAGGGGGCTCCGATTCTGTCTTATTTTTGACAGTTTGGAGCATCACTTTTAAATTTTTTTTAAAACGTCTTGCCTGCGGTTTTGCATAACCAAACTTAAGGACAGTAAATAGGAGTTCTGCCAGCCAGAATCTTCCTCCTCATGCAAAATATTTTCCTCTGTGAATGCTAACTGGTTTGCCATGAAACTTTATTACAAATTTTCATGAAAGACCTCAAATAAACTTTTTACTTTCTAGATAAATTATTTTTGTAGAAAATTATTTTGTAGTTGTAGGGAAAACAGCTCATTCTTCCTCTTCCACATATCCCAATTTGTGAAATGAAGTTTTGTGTTGCTGAGTGAGCTTCTGAGAAGTACACTGCCACATAGACTCCTGAGCACAAGCCCTGCTGACAGCCTTTCACAGACGATCTCTGTAATTCTCAAGTATCTCAGCTGTAATTTAGTTTTTGAATCATTCTGCTTGCAAAGAATCATATTCCATGAACACTGGATTTGTTCATGTTTGTATGAATTTCATGTTACAGTTATCAGTAGTGAACAATGTTATGATTTAAATTGCTTCAGTGTGTTTACAATGAACCTTTACTCATTTTCTGTGCCATTGGGTAGCTGGACGTCTGAACTGAAGCAGCCTTAACGTGTTCCATAAACCAGGGAACTCCAATATGAGGAAGAGAGACTAAAGAAGATAGACTTAAATCAGTGTGTTTTACTTTTGCTTTCTGGAGTTTACATCCCTCCCTGAATATCCTGTCCTCCAGCACTACTGGCCTTAATGAAGTTTTACCAGATCCCTGTCAGAGATGTTGCCTTTAAGTCACTATTAGGGACTTTGTTTTTTCCATCCTTAAGATATTCCTCCATTCCTGCAGAGACACAGATATAGCACTGTCCAGTGTGAAAACCATTGTACTGGGGAAAATAGAAGCCTTTTGCCCCTAAAAAAGTTATGTTTGTCTCTACTCAGTTTCTGAGGTTATTGTGCTGCTGCAGAAACATTATAAGGTAGTAATGGCAATGCCTGCCCTTGGTGCCCGGGCTCAGTGGGAAAGGGTGTGGGAGACAGCTCTAGGCATAATTGTTCTGCTGCTGGTTTATTAGGTGCTTGTTATCATCTTCATGGCACTGATTTTATCTCTCTGGTGACCAATGGCACAACCCAAATGAATGGCATGAAGCTCTGTCAGGAGAGATTTAGGTTGGATATTAGAAAAAGGTTCTTCACCCAGAGGGTGGTTGGGCACTGGAACAGGCTCCTCAGGGAAGAGGTCACAACTCCAGTCTGACAGAGTTGAGAAGTGTTTGGGCAATGCTCTCAGACACATGGTTTTTGGGGCTGCCTTGGGCAGGGCCAGGAGTAGGACTTTGGTGATTCTTTGTGGGTCCTTTCCAGAGTCTATGACTTTTATGTCTTTTGGACACAGATGTTGTATCATGATATCACACTTATGAAAACCTATTTTCTGTTTCCATATGCCTGCAAAGACAAAGATAACATAAATAAATTTTGGAGGTGGTTTCTATGTCAGAGATCTCACTTGTGCTACTTCCCTCTCACCCATGGATATCTGTGTGCTATATGAGGTTAGGGATAAATGAAGAAGAAATAAGACTTTTGAGGTCACATTTGTGTTTATCCAGTGTCAACAGGGAATGCTCATGTAGTCAGGCATGCTTCCTCAGACAGTATCCACAGGTCATCAGCATCAAAAATGCAAATCATTTCACAGAACCCACAAATAAATATATCTCTGGATATCATGTTTATGGGTAAATAGCTTCTCTCCCACTCTAGTGCAATTTTAACTTTTCTATGAGAGACGACATCAGGAATAGGGTTGATACTAGCATATACCATTGCTCATTTCAGTTTCATTGTCTCAGTTTTGAACTTGACAGATGTCTTTAACTTCTGAGCTGAAATAGATTTGGTTTCTTCATCACTGTATCTAAATGTAATATATTTTCATACAAATTGAAATTACATAGTTTTGAAAGACTCTTATCATTTAGGCTTTTCATATCTTTACTTAACTGTGCCTAAAGTAACAGAAATGTCATGAGTGTGGTATTTTGGAACTGGATAGTTACAATAAAACAATGACATCTGAAACACATTTGAATAAAATATTTAGGAGTTTCCTAGGTGTTTGAGTGGTATCTAACAGTTTTGATTAAGAGAACGAGACAGAAATTAATGGGCAACAGAGAAATATACTGAGATAAAAATAGGACAGAGGAAAGTTTGCAGCAGGGTGAAACAGGTTAGATCAACCTTCCACTGCTTTGAAAAACAAATATCACATAGTTTAGTAGGTAAGAAGACTTTAGGAGAGAAGTGACTTTGTTGTATTCCCAACAGGTTTTACTGCTTCTCTATGCAAGCATGCATCATGAGGGTCAGGGACATGATTACAGGAGTACTTGTGCTGTAGCCAGGATGTAGCATTTGTGAAACTAAGACAAAGAGGTCTAGCCCAGTTACAGTAAAATCTTGCTGATACCAGACTCTACTTTCAGTTGTAAAACTCCAGACTGTCCTTTTGCTCTTAACTGTCTTCCTGTCATAGTACTTCCAAAAATGTTTTGATAAGAATTCCAGATGTTGTGCTTTATAGTCTGTTTTGGGGGAGCTGTCTCTTTGAAGATGTAATTCTGGCCAGAAATAAGTAAGCATATCTTAAAAATAGTAACTTTATAGCTGGCATACTCTTGGCAAAAAACAATCCAAAAACATAAGAGTTATGTTACTGATCTGATATAGAAATATAACCACCCCCTATAATTAACCAAAATTACCATTAAAAATAAGCTTTTATTTTTTTAAGTCAGATTATTAATCCCTATAGAAGAGAAGAAAATCTTATGAGGCTGTGACACTGTCCTGGAGGTTTACATCATTGGTTTGCAAAAAAGTTTGTGACTATTTTAAAACATATGTAACCACAAGAGTATGCGTAACTGTTTCAAAAACAGATTAAAAAAATACTGTGGAATGACAGTGTTTTTTACTTTGGAGAGATCCAGTCAATGTGGGAAGATTCTGTAGTTTGTGACATTATTTTTGCTGTGTTGAAATACTTAAAATATGCCTCTATTTGCATGATTTTTTGCAACAGGTTTTAGGTTTTCTGATAGAGCAAATAGGCAGGTTTATAACTGTGAAGATTTCTCCCAAGACCCTTGCCATTAGCCTTTCAAGTAGCCAACTGTCCTCCAAAAATCCCACAGTCTCAGAAAGGGAAAAGTAATCCCTGAGAATGGTTCTTACTTAGAAGTAGAGTCCTAACATGACAATTAGGATTTCAATTGCTGTGTCTTCTGTCAGATATTGTGCAAGTTATTTTTTCTCTCTTGTGCCATGTTTCTTCCAGCTGGATGTCTTAATAACTTTGATGATGTCTGAATCATGTCTTACACTTCCATCAATAAGAAATGTATCTACATCTAAAAAGTAATTTGCTGTAAATCTCTTCCAGTCTTCCTTTCTCCAGATTGCTGTTACTGAATTCTTTACTATGTTTCCATATTAAAAAAAAATTTGAGTTCCTGCACTAGTAAGATTTTGTGAGATAGATGCAAGTTTCTGCCAGAGTTAAATTGATGAGTGTTTTAAAAATTTAGAAATTTTATGCAGTAAAAAATAAAATTCCCCTCACAATTTGGAAGAGGAAGTTATTCAAAATCTAAAAACCTCTAGTGACTAGTGCAGCGGCTAAAGAGTATTTAGGATTTAATAGGCTACTAACTGTTGGTGAATATCTTGATTTACTAACTTGTAAGTAAATCAGACACTTTTTTCTTAACACGTAAGGAAGCAGGAATATCAGAAAAGAGAAGAGTGTGTGGATCTATGGCTTCCTTTCTGAAAGCTGGCTTAACAAAGTTCATTAACATAATTGCAGACAATTTTCATATTTGTCCTTTAGATCTCTTTTACTGTCATAGTGTTATGACGCCGTGTACATTGGAAATAAGTAAAACAGTTGTCATCAATGCACATTATCCATGATAAAAGTGGAGAGATTCATGTGGATTTCCGTAGTAGTCAGGTGTCTGAAATACTGAATATCAATATACAATGAAGTGAATTTTAATTTTACAGTTTCTTCATCATGTTCATTCTCTTACACCTCACCCACCTCTACCAACAGTCAAGAGTCAAGATGCCATCATTCCATTAAAACTGAAACAGCTGGACTGCCTTCACCTGTTTGGCCAGCATCTGTTAGACCCTCCACTTCTCAGGTCCCGACACCCTTTGTTGGATACCCCTCTTCTGGACACTTGTCCCCTTTTGCTTTCTCCCCATCCACTGGACACTCCTTCCCCATTGGGGTCCTTCCTGATGGCTCGCTCTTTCTTGAGTCTTCTTCTAATCAACTGTCAAGGATGGATGCTCTCATTTCTGAAGTGAGGGAACTAAAAGAGGAAGTAGTTAATGTAGTCCAGGAGTTGAGAACAGTAACAGAACACCTTGGCTTTTTGGTGTCCTGTGTTGGATAGGCTTCAGGATTTTTTCCAGCCTCTTCTGAAGGCTAATGCTTTAGAAACACACTCTTCATCTAACAGATCAATTCAGCTTGCAAAGGTTTACCTTGATGAATACCTGTTAAATAGCATGCTGTGTTTTTGACTTAGTCTGGGTTCTAAAAATCCTTGTATGTCAAAGTATATTTGAAAGTTATCTGTCTTGTTAGTTACTTGTTACTTCTACCTTTGTATATTTTATTATTTAAAAATACTCTTTAAACAATGTATACACACATATACACATACCTTTCATATCTGTGTATCTCTATATAATACATAACATTTTCTGTGTTTTTAACTAGTATGATGTGACTATTTTAAGCACTGTAGTCAAATACTACTGCTTGATAAATTTTCATAACTTCAGATTTGTAAAGGGAGAGATACTTTTTATCAAGACTAACTTCTCAAAGTGTTTTTCCAGGGTAAATTCTTAGCCATGGCTTCTGTGAGCCTGTTGGCTGCTATGATGCTGAAAATTGCATCATGGAAACAAACAACAACCTTAGCAAGGAAGACTTATCTGGAGGCCCAATTTGAGTTCTCCTTGTTCTTCCTCATTGCAGAACAAGATGTTGGTATAATTCAATGAATGAACTTTGTCTACTTGTTAAAAATAATGTTAAATGCTGTGACAGTTGAATCTAAGATCAATAGGTACTTGGTTTACTTTTGTTTTCTGTAGGGGGAATTTTACAAGAAAAGCTGCTGCTACCTGAAATAAGACAAACATTGTTGTCATAAACATGAGAGATGTTTAAAGCTTGAAAGGCACCAAGTACAGAAAAATTGGTAAAGGATTTCCCAAATGCTTATTTAATGAAAATACAGAGAAAGAAAAAAAAAAAATCCATGAACAGGATAGCAAAAACATTACCTTATAATGAGTAAGTTGCTTTATATCAAGAAAATTTACATCTTCCACTACTAAGTGAGAATGATGTCAAGTTTATGCTCACTTCAAAAAATAAAGCAACAAAGATTATATCTGGTTTTCAGTGTTTAGAATAGATTTAGACCAATGTACACTTGTTTGTAAGTATCTTCAAGTATTCAGAATAGCAGGTGAGGAAGTTTTTATACTGGACAGAGCAGGCACCTGACTTGTCCTTCAGATCATGAGCACTTAAGTTTATGACTGAATGAAGAGTAACAAGATGTTTAGAAATATAAACAGAAAGACAAATACAGTTGGAGATGCAATGGGAAGCATACAAAATGGGTTTGCTATTTTTGCGTTCCTGGAAATTACTGTTGTTTGCTCAATAAAGTCACTGTAAAAAATCTAATTACAGGTTCTTTGTCTTTTGTTTTGAAAAATATTTTGTGGAAAGACCTATTACTTAATATTTTCTCAGTGTGATTAGTGAGTTGAATACATTCAAGGTCTCACATATATATCAGTGAATGATGTTAGTGCAAAAGAATATTTTTCTTGAATTCATGGCACTCCTCCTGTGATGAATTTTATGTTGTGGCAACATCCTGTTATCTGGATGGTTGATATCCTTTGACTGAAATTAGTGATAAAATGAATGTCTTAATTCAAGATTTGTCCCAGGAGCTACTATGGGTAATTTTCCTATTCCAGTTTTGCTGAATAAGAGATTTAGTATTATGAAACCAATCAGCTCTTATTAGAATTTGTAGGGTATGTGTAAGTCTGCATAATTTAACCTGTGTTGTGCAGAATACCTTCACTTACGGAAAAAAGAGGTATTTAGTATCTTCTGAACCATAGATGTCTGCAGTACATTTTTATTTTCCAGTTCTGGTACATCCTTGAGATGAAAAATACTAATTTAACTCAGGTATTGTAATTTTTTGGGCATCTCTCTCTTTTATCTTTATTCATAGATTCTTTGTTTCTGTGCTGTGTACATAGATATATTTGAAAAGGTTCTCTTTTTTACTGCTTTCACACAATCTGTATCAAACTTGAGCAAAGTAGTAAAGGTCAGTGTGACTTAATGATTTTATCGCCATTCAAAACCATTCCCCAGACTGATCAACAATTAATGTGGCACACGTGTTAAACTATCCTTAGCTGTTGCCTGTATAGACTATAATAGTAATAAAAAAGGAGATTTCATAATCTGAATGCTTCTAAATCAACAAATTCCTTCACATTATTTTATCTCAAATAGCCCTTTAATCTTGCATTAGAAAATGGAAATACTTTTGTGACTTTTGCAGTTATGGTTACAGTATTGATTTTATTTTCTGGCCAAGGTCCTTGGAGTCTCAGCATTAATGGGACGTTACAGCTGTATATTTTTCCTTGAAGTCTGGATGACTTTCTATAGAATAACTTAATAAATGACTAAAATGTACTCTAAAGTCTTTATAACTTGTTTGGATTTTTAGGAAGATTTTCTCAGTCTTCCACAGTGCTCTTCTATCACAGCTACATACAGGAATCACACGTCTTAACAATGATTCATAGATGATAAAATGGCCCAGTCTATTTCTGAAGTGTAAAGATAAACAAAAACGCACCTGAAGTACACTGGAGCTGCTTAAAGGATTTTTATGGCAGGGCAGAGTTCTCGGAGCCTAATGTGGCTTTCTTAATGATGGTGTATATATATTTGTTATAGCAACACAGTATTTTTGGTCTGATGCCTTTTATCTCTATTTCCAAGTCAGCATCATTACTTGCAGTGCCTTCAGACCATGAACACTTAAGATTCTGACTGAATGAAGAGTTACAAAATGTTTAGAAATATAAACAGAAAGACAAATACAGTTGGAGATGCAATAGGAAGCATAAAAAAAGGGTTTGCTTTTTATTGGTGTTCCTGGAAATGTTGTTTGCTCAATAAGGTCCTGTAAAATATTACCTGTAATAAGTAGTCACCCCACTGAGCTCTGTGTTAGTCCCAAGTAATTCCCATATGACATCTGATGGGCTGTGTTGGTACAGAAGTGGTTGGATAAACTGAGTCTGCAGCTGTAGGAAGACATGAAACAGGAGAGGGCTGCAGAGGCTGTCGATCACTGTGAAGGTGGTGAAGACATTCTCATCTCCTTCCAACAGCAGCACCCTACATCCCAATGATCTCCATAACGGCACCTGCATCTTGGGGCTCTCACAGCAGGACAGTGTTTCTGGTATGAGATGAGGGTGAGGAAAGGTGAGGAAGGCTGGCCAGCTTTATGCCACAAAATCAATGCATGGGGAACAAAAAAGGTTTTCTCCTCACAGGAAGCAGTACAGATATGGTAACATAGTCATGCTGATTATAAACCTTTCCTGGGAGTTTTACTGATCCTTCCTGATGAGGAGTGGTGAGGTGTGTTTAAAGGATGAGAGTGAAGAATTGCTGCCCACAGTTTTTGCAGGGCAGCATGCCACAGTTTCAGCCTAATCTTGGTGGGAATAGATGTAAATTTACATAGACATAATCTCTTCAGTATGGCAGTTGATTACTTACATGTCATATGATACTGCCAAACAACAGTTACGGGATTTGCTCTGTTTGTCCTGTCCTACAGCTGGACATTTTTTGAAATTACTTTGGGATGTGGATGGTTTTGGTGTGCACATATTCAATATTAATGCTTTAATCTGACCATCATAGCTTTTGTCATCCCCTGTTTTATAAATGGCCTTGATAATTCAGAATTTAAAAAAAAAATTAATTTTAGGAAATGTGTGTGCAGATTTCCAAATTACCTTAGCTTAAATGTCCATGCACTAGATTATACTTTCCTAAAGCTAATGCATATAATTTTAACAGGAACTGTACTGAGTTTTTTTGCTTTCTGTCCATAAACAGTAGGATAATCAGTAATGCAATGGAGAATTTCAGTAGTCCAGCTTTATACAGCTAGTCACAAACATCAGCAGAGTGTCCTACATTCATTTGTACAGGGACTTACCTGGGTTTTCCACCCTGCCCCTCCATATTCCCCCTACCCCAGTATGCTGGGAGGTATAAAGGCAGGCAGGTAAAACCCTTCTGTCTCTCGTCCAAGCCCCTTTCTGCTGAGGTAAAGAAAATGGTCAAGATAAATACAGCCCACAGAATGTGACTGTTGGCAATGGAGTACAGTATTCTGCAAGTTCATGTGGGTAAGGATGAGAAGAATGGCATATCTGCTCCAGCTAAAGGGCTTTTGGCTTTTGTGTTTCAGTCATCTAGAAGTTCTTGTATCACTTTCTTCTCTTATGTGTATTAATACTTACAAAACAATGCAAAATAAAAAGTTTAATTTATTGTAAGACTTATAAAAAAAGAAATAATTCAGTTTCTATTGCAAGTAATTTACTATTTTTACTGTAGCTTCTCTGAATTTCAGTATTGTTTTAGTGTTTTGCTTGACAGCTTACAATACTGAAAATGACATTGGTAGAAATTCTAGTCTAGTTTCTCTTCCTAGGTTTTCCAATACAAATCTCAAAAGATGATACATTGAAATGGCTTATCTGTTGTGAAATGTCATAATAGCACAACAGAGTGTTTGATTAGCCTTGGGCATGGTTCCTGATGGGAAAACAGGTGTCACAGTCTGGTAGACTGGGTTGTGTAATATCAGAGGTGTGCCTGTGAAAATAACATTGGCGCTAAGTGGGCTGATTTGAAAATGGGAGGTTATCAAATCTTCATACACTGAAATATTCTAATCTAGTATAAAATTTTCATATGTAAAATGGTTTTCTACACTTGATGTAGAAGTAAAACTAAAACTGAAATGTGAAGTAAAACAGATCAGTCTTTTAAACATGAAGTGAGCAGCCCTTTCCAAACCTTGACACTGGTCCTAAAGTTCAGAACACTCTCAGCTCCTAAGCAATATGCGTGCAGCTGCATGACCTCGTTGTTTCTCTCAAAAGTCAGTACAAAGGCCTTCACCTTGAGAATTGCTAAACATGTCTGAGAAATTCACAGCACAAAATTGACCATGACTTGTTTATTTGTTTTGTTTTATTTTGTTGATTTTCATTCCAGAGAACCTCAATTACCAGAATTGAATTTTTCATGGAAGTAAATAAATTTTTAGGAGGCCTTGTCTCCTGTCCAAGATAAAACTTACAGGGAAGTGGAATGAGACACCAACAGGTCAAGGATTAGGGCACAGATTTGTGAAAGGGAAGAGCTAGTTGCAAAGGCTCATCTCTGTCTGATACAGATCAGGGACTCTAAGCCAGTCTTTCTGTTACAAACACCAAGTATCTCAGACACCCAGCTGTTCAGGCACATCTCTCTTTCTCTACTATTTGTTCACATACCCATATAAAAATGTATCGCCATTCCTTTTCCTCTTTTTGTGGAGAAGATAAATGAATTAAAATGTTTTGACTTTCAAGATCCTCAGTTTCCATCCAGCCTTAGGGATGCCAAGTCTTTAGGGCAAATATAACAAAGCCTTTTTTCATTAAGTGAGAGGTGGTTGTGGTTTAAAGTCACTCAGCTGTCAGTATTCAGTGTTAGGTGCCTTATTTAAATGCACAATTGAAAAATACATAATGCTTACAGCGTTAAAGGAAATCAGATGGAGCTTATCAGAAAGTTGGTGGTGCTGGCTCTGCCTGTGCAAAGTGGCTCTGCTCCTTCTTCACATGTACAGGTGTAAAGCGAAACAAATTCTCCTGAGCACAGTGGGATTTGTCATGATTTTTTGTCATTATACAGCTACCCAATGTGAATTCAAAATTTTACCTAAGTTTTCACATGTGCTTCACATAAGTGTACCTACCAGAAGAGGTGGAAGCAATGAAGAGTGAGTCCAAGCTAGATATGACGTACGTAGTGTATCCTGCCACCAGAAATTATCCCAAGTACCACCTCTGGAAAAGAGCAGTTAATTTAAAACTAGCATGGAAGGAAGGATGACTTTTGTAGCTTAACAGTGGTGCTATGGACTCCACAGTTTTTGTCCTTCACTATGGTGATATATACTGAATATGGGTTTATCTTACTTTCTCTGGAGGTGATGCTACACTAGTGAGTTGTAAATAAATATTTAGAGATGGTCGTTTTCAAGAGTGTACCTTGTAAAGAAAGACTTGTGAAACCAAGCAGTAGAAAATATATTAATAAGAAGAGTTCAAGAATTAAAAGATTAAAAGTTTAAAAGCTTATGGATTCTTCTAGCTCTGCTAATAAGCATCTCTCATGAGCAAGAAAGGAAAGCTGCTATGCTGTGGTGATGATCAAGAAAGCAGGTTGGGTGCACAGAAACAGGCAGGTGAATGTTTAAACTTGCCCTGGGTCACTGTTCGATTCCAGCCGAGTTCTCTTAACAGGTGGCTTGCAAAGTGCTGTGCCAAGATGATATTCATCCAGGAACTGCCTGTATGGCAAGCTGCTTCAAACTGAGGAAGAGGGTCTTTGCTTTGATGAGGAAATTGCCAAAACCCATGTCTCATTAGTGTTTCCTAAGGTTCTTTGGAAGTGAACAACAGTTTAATTAAAGGCTGATGTAAACATGTTTCTGCACTTTCCCCGCAGCATTTTATCACATTAGAATTGATCAAAATTGTTGCCTTGGGCTGTCTTGAACAGCTATACATCTGGAGCACCATTTGTGCAAGCTGCTGATGAACAGGCTACATATGCTATGCTTCACAGCAGCTCTTCTGCCTTCCTATGTAGGCAGATTTACCTTGTTGGAAGATGAGATGTTCTAACTATTTTTATTTGCATAAGCCCTTTTCACTTTGATGTGATGCTTTAAAATATATAACATGCCACTCATTTGGGTGCCTGTGTCCTGTATCTCCAAAGTAATGGGAATACAGGCAATAGTGAATTGGAATAGCACTGAGAATTTCACATTTGAAGAACATTCTCGGCAGGACAGGACACTGCGTCTGATTAATTTTGACCTCACAATGACTTCGTCCAAGTGCTTTTGGCATCTTTCTGCTTTTCATTTGTATTGAGGATTTTTTTCCAAAAGTCTGTTTTATTTTCATTCTCAAAGTAATAAGGATTGGAATCTCTTCCCGAAACTTTAAAACAAATATATCCTTTTTCAGCAGCATTGTTGAAAATGTGAACTTTTCAGGGTATTCAGGCACTCATCAGCCTTAGTAGTCAGGATCAAAGTGGAGGGTGGGAATTGCAGGGGGATGGTGGAGGGTTACAGGCAGAGTTTGCTCTGGGTCTGGTGCCAGTGCCTGTGCAGGGCTTGACAGCAGCATGAGGCAGAGTAAACAAGTGGACTCTCAATTTCATGTGTCCTGCTCTAAGTATGCTTATCATGGTGAAAATACACTCAAGCTATAAGCAGTTCAGAAAGCGTTAGTCCAATTTGGTCCCAGTAAGTCATTCACATTTTTGCAGGCCTGTCTTAGCAGAAGAGTGTGCCAATATTAAAAGGGTCAAAAATCCCTTTAAAAATGACATGGTCCATGTAAGAAAGTCAGCTTCAATGAGGCCCCCTTCCAGTACAGTGCTTAAGAAATTACCTTTGCTTTGAACATGAATTAGTATCATTGATTTGAAATGGAACCCAGCTACAATATTGATGTCTGTCCTAGAAAACTATTGTAATTAAATTTGAAATAGTTTGGTGCAAAGTCCAAAAAATTTGGTCAATTAATTTAAACTTTCAGAAAAAATCTAGTGTTTTTTTGCTCTGTGAAATATCAGTAAGCTTGATAGAAATCAAATTTGTCCTTACTTCACATAGTGAGCACTAAAGAGAAGTTTTTATTGATAGGGAAACTTGAAGGAAGAAGTGGCAAGACCCTTCCTGGGACATGGGAAATATGAGATAGACAAGTTGAAGTACCCTTTGTTCTTGGGGAAGTTATGTTTTTTCACTATGGTTTTGGAAAGAGTAAGGGATAGGTTTTGAAGTAATACAATAACAAATACCATGAACCAGCATGTGTATGGCAGTTACCCTATGCACCTGACTGTAGGTGTTCCATTAAAAAATGCAATAAAAATTAAGTGGCTGTTGAAGAAGCAGATGATTTGGTGATGTTCTGTGGAGGTGAGAAGTATCTGAGGAAGTTCTAAAGACAAATTTCTCTGCTGTTTGACTTGTCTGGTATGAAAGGAATGTAGTTTCTGTTTTGCAGGACAAGGACCCATTAGGACACTATTTTTAATTCTCAGGTCTGAAAGCAGTAGTTCAAAATTAGATTATTCATCACAGAGGATTTGGATCATCATACAATATTTGTGCAAGAACAGTAAAAAGAAATATCTTCAGTCCATAAAATGATGTGTCCTGAGACAGGCTTCTAAGCTAATATCACTGTTACATTGTTTTTGTATTGTAGATATGTCTTCTCCTACAATGAAGAAACCTGAAAAGCCTTTGTTTAGTCCTACTTCTCCCCAGGATTCTTCATCAAGACTGAGCACTTTTCCCCAACATCACCACCCAGGAATCCCAGGAGTTGCACACAGTGGTGAGGGTTATGGAGGAGGAAATAAAAACCTCCCTATTCGTTTGTTCTGTTCTCCTTTCCTATTGTGATGCATTTTTGCAGACTTTCTTAGAGACCTAATCCAATTTATAATACTGGTGAGAATAAAAATGGAAAAGGTTGGGATATCCTTGCAGAAGTGTTCATTTAACTGTTCAGGTAATCTGACTGCTGGAAGTCACTAAAAAGGATTTAGGATTAACCAGAGAATAAAATAAACTGTACAATGCATGAAGAAGCTGACAGAGGAAAAATCCTCCCTGTATTTCATCCTTTCACCTAAATCCCTTTTTTATTATTGTTGCTATGACTATATTGTATTTAGATACCAGAATAGGCAGCATTTAATACACAAGAGAAGTCCCGACCATGTTCACCATGTGACACAATGCAATAGGTACCAGTTCCTCTTTTGAATGCTGAGTGTAAAGATGTAGAGTCCTGATTAAGTATTTTTCAACACCTGCTTTCTGAAATCATTAGTAAATACATAGTAAAAGTTCTCTTGAAGTGAGGAGGAGATACAGAAATGTGACAGAATGCAGGTAGTCTTGAGGGTTTATCAGTAACAACAGGGAAATTCCAGCATCAGGGTCTGTTTAATTTTAGAGGTGAGACTGACCCTGGTTTTTCAGATGAGAACACAGTCCTCAGAATTTTCCCCTCAGCATCTCATCAGATCTCCTTATAAACTGCATGTAAAAGTTTTAATTTCTTGAGCAGAGCTGAGTGGCTAGAGGAGTAAAAGAGATTTGAACACTTTCTTGAAAACTTTTTCACATGGCAGTTTTGCTTTGAGGATTTTCTGTTTTATTTTTCCTCCGTGATTTCAAGTGCCTCCCTATTTTCCCCTTAACATCCACTTATTTTGTATTAAAAAATGGTCCTGGACTCATTCTGTTCTCTGTGAGTTTCCCACTAGTGCTCTCTAGGTGTGTAGTCAGGATGGAAAGGGTGTTCTTGTGCAGTGTGATAGAAGAAAGCTCTACACTTCCAGACTGACAGCTGGGCAGCAGAAGGACAAGCTGTACCTTTCTTGCACTGTGAAAACATTGTTAGTTGTTTAGACATTGCACAGTCTTTAGATAGAGAAGTGTATGTTTGTAGGGGCTGGAAATAAAGAGAATTAAAAGAATAAAAATGCTTAGGGTAGATATTTTATTGGATGGATTGGTTTCTCAGGCCTTGAAGTTGAATATTCATTATCATTTTCATCAAGGTCAGCAAATATTTGTGGCAATATTGATGAGCAGATATTGCCCTGTGCCTAGATGAGGCAGGAAGAGTCCAATGCAGTGAGGAATCCCTTTTTCTTGGAGCTTGGTAATTTTCCTCAGTGGTTGAGTGCTGTAAATAAAAGTGGGGGCTTTATTGGATTTGGGTTTTTCGGGCTCCAGATGGGAAAATTGTTTAATTGGAACATCTTTTATGCTGCAGAATGACTCCTGTTCAGAAAAAAAGAAAAAAAGGAAGAAAAAACTGTAATGGCATTACCCACAAAACCAAAACAAGATACAATATTTATGAATTTGAAAAAGTTGCTCTTTCCATTTCCTGGGGTGATCTGAGGGCAGGACCTGTAAATTTTTCTGTAAAAATGCCATAAAGCAGGAGTACAATCCATTGATTTATCATTGACTTTTTATTTTTCTTGCTGTAACACAGAGGTGAAGAATTTTAGAAGAAACAAGATGCGAAGTAATTTTAATTTTATTTTATCTTCTCCAGTCATCTCAACTAGAACTCCACCTCCACCTTCACCATTGCCATTTCCAGCACAAGCTATTCTCCCTCCTGCCCCATCTAGCTACTTCTCTCATCCAACGATCAGATATCCTCCCCACCTGAATCCTCAGGATACTCTGAAGAATTATGTACCTTCTTACGACCCGTCCAGCCCGCAGACTAGCCAGGTACTGTAAAATTATGTGAAACCTCCAAAACAAGTCCTGTGAAGAAAATGTGTCTTCTAGGGCATCTAGACTGGTGTCTCACCATTTCAGGTCTTAGAGAAATCTGGGAGCTGCAATATTAGTGATACAACTTATCCTGTTCATCATGATTGAATAAAGGGTGCAGGTTAATCATAATTACTTGCTTTTCCTCTGTCAAGCGTAAGAAAAATACTTTACTGAATGACCTGGCAGCAGCAACAGGGCAGGTCCTTGTCCTGCACTCCTCCTGCAGGTTGGGCCACCAGCAGCAAAGCTCCCAATGCAGGATGCAGGAAGGAGTGTGCACATATGTACATATGTCCGTACATGGATATACAGGTATATTTATAGACTGGCAATGAAAATAAACTCTGGAAAGTTAATAAGTGCCCTGTTCCATAGGCACTGATATTTCTTTGCATAGTGAGCACAGCACAGACATACAAATTCTTTTTTTCTTCCTTTTGTAGAGAACATCCTGTAGCAGATGTGTTCCTGGCAACTGCACCAGTTCGAAGTTGTGTCTGATATTGGAAATTAGCATGTTTTTCATTAGTGAAGTAATTTGTGAAGGACTGTGTGCAGAACTGCTTTCCATGATAGCATCAGCACACAGTTACCGTGTGCTCTGCACTACAGGATAAACTGCAGTTGAGACTTGGTCTGTCAATACCTGGAATATGTCCAATGTCAGTGTAATGTAATCTTTGCTGTTCAGGCTGTCATTTTTTTGATACCTTGTCTGAAAGGCTCTTGTGGAGCCCTGGTGCTTGTGCTTTAGCATGTTTTTTGGAAGAGCCTTGGGTATGTAAACTGAAGAGACAGTGGTCGGGTTTTCCTTCTCCTAAGAGTCAGGTTCCTTTGGAAGGACTTCCTTAACAGGGATGAAGGGGTTGCTGTGACAGCATTTTGTTTTGGGCTTCATTTGTTTTTTTATTTTCACTCATAATGACAGGCCTTGCAGCATTCATTTTGGACACAGCAGCAATGGAACTTGGGACTGAATCAAACTTTCTCTGTTGAATAACAGATATGTACCCTTTGGACTGTGCAGAAGGTCGTGGTGGCTGTTGTCCCCATGGGCTAATTCCTTGGTCCAGCTTCATAACTTTCTATGTATTTAATTAAGAGAAAAAGGAGAAAAAGTGGTTCCATAAAATAAAAATTTACTTTGAAGAGAGAAATCCTATGTAGGTTTTGTTGGTTACAGTATTACTGCAAATTAAACCAAAAAGTGAACGTGGAGTATGTTGACTTTAGAATACAAATTGCTATCTGCACATGGATTAAAAGTCTTTCAATCCTGTATAGCATTTTTTCTGAGACTCAGCTGGGAATGTTGCATGCAGGACCTGATTTTAATTTGTGTAAAATTTCCATGAATAACAAAGTCTAATTAAGACATCCATTAAAAGTCCTTAGCGTTAATTCAGAGCGGAAAATCTCAGAGTTCTGTTGGATTTTTTTTTTTAAACTGATGTCTTAATTAGGCACTATTAAGGGAAAAATTATGCAAATTAAATCAGGCCCTTACTGTTATGCATTTCTTTAATTATTCAGTGCTTGTTTTACTTACATTTTGATTTCTTATATATGTTAAAAGAGCAGATTAGGTGATAATCTCTCTGGATTGTTCCACATTCTGCTTTGGATCATTACTGAAAAAACTACAGCATCTAAATGAAGTATCTGACTTTCTTTCAGTTGAAAAATGTGCTGTCTTATGATTTTAACATTAGGGAGTATATTCACGGAGCTGGAGCTATGCTTTCAACTTTTTGCCCAAGTCTTTTCCCTTATCTTTGGTTGAAGAAATAATCTTTTGACCTTAAAAGATTAATTTTACTCTGCTGATTTTTTTTTATTGTAGTAGCAAACTGAGAACACTTCATATTTTTGTACATTCCATAGGGAATAACAGACTTAACTAGCCTAAATTTACTACTTTCATCCCTTTTCATAACCTTTTTATTAGGGTAATTTTTTTCATTTCATTTTACGTTTGATTTAGTTCCTGACAAGAAGGGATGGGGTAAATAATACCAAATATGCAATTTCATGCATCTGCATCAGCTATTCACCATAATTTATTATCATTAATCACTATTATTAGTGGAATCTTTAAAAAATTTAATTCTTTAATGTTCTTCCCTGAGATTTGCTGTAAGTTGGAGTAGTTGCATGCCTAGTCAAAAAATCTCCGAATAGAATGGTTAAATTTTGGCTGTATAAAAAGTAAAACAGCAGGATTAATTTTTTGCTTAGGAAAAGAAGAAGCAACTGTCTGTGAAGTTTCAGTGACAAAAGGGAATTGTTCTGATACAATGGCATGCTTTGAGCCAAACCAGTTTTTCTTTCCTAAATAAAACACGAATTTTTTATTCAAACAAATTTAATTATTATAAAATGCAAAACTGCATCTGTAGGAACAGCACATCAAATTTAATTATACTTTCCCACCTCAAAACATAGTCATTTGGATTTCAAAAGAAGAACTATGATGATAGTTTTAATTTAGCTGTAGAAAGGATGGATACCCTGACAGCATTTACCTAAAATGAACTGTTCCTCCTGAACATCTTTCAGTTATACGCTAATTTAGATTGTTACGACAAGTAACTGAGATGCCTTGTACTCCCCACAGCAATTTTGAGATTAATTACATTACTGCTGTACTGATTATAGTGAGACAGTCATGCTATTCAATGGAATACTTCAAGTAAAATTAGTTCAAGGATATAGAGCTCTCATAGGTTTCCATGATGGGAAGCACTGAGCAATTTTCTTGACGTAATGTTAAATAGTCCAAATTATGTGTGATGAACAGTCAGGAAGTTCAAGCAGGCCCTTTGGCTGCAGTGAAAAATGGTTCAACAATGGATGATCCTAAACAAAAGGGAGCTTTTCATGATTATCTGCTTTTTATCCCCTGCTCAATATGGAGAATAAACAAACAAATGTAATGAACAGAAATGGACCTTGTTAGATATAGAGCTGGACTTGTCTCAAGCTAGTAGTCTGGTAAGTTCCCAGGGTTTTGAAAACTACTGCACTTTCCACTGATTTAGGATTTCTGCTGAGCTCTTTTCACTGTACTTATTTCAATGCTTTTCCTCTTAGTTGTAGACATGTTACTGGTTGTGTGTTTGAGTATGTATCTGTATTACGATGGGGTGCAGGTATCTCTGTTTGATACTGGTTATTTGATGCAAGTTTCAGCAAAAACTAATTGATTGATATGTGTCTAACCCACCGATGGTGCTTATCCACCTAGAGTGTGTTGAGGTTTTCAAAGCTACCACAAATTTCCAGCATGTGTTTCCTTTTTGAATGATTCCAGATGGGCACATCCTTTAATCTTAGAAAATATTACCTCCTTTGTGTCTGTGTACACAAGTACACACACGCACACACAAATATGCACACACATGAAATTAATTATTACTCAGGAGTGAATGAATCATATATAGTATCAAAATAAGACTTCCAATAAGCCTAAACAAATCGTCAAGCACAGCATCAGTGGTGTGGCTGAAATCAAAACCAAAATCTCCACACTTAATTCACCACTGATTTAAATGGAATAATTTCCTGATCAAGGCGTGGTGAATCACAGAAAAAGGATCAGCAAATGTGATAAAGGAAATGGTAGTTAAGCAAACAGTTGAGGTGAATCTTGCTGATGAACATCCTGGTATCAGTGAGTTTTTTTTTTTTTCCTGACTGAACCAAGCAAACAGAAGTAGACAATCTTCCAAGATCTTTGACTATGTATTATGAAGGACACAGTTTACCTGTAACCTTAGCTCAAATGTTGTGATATTTTTAATGAAATACGAAGTTTTTATGATAAGGTAAAACTAACTGAACGTGATGGGAGTTAAGTATTGGACTGTTTTCTTCTTACAAGAAATGGCTCACATGTTATATACTACAGGCTGAGTGAACTGCTCCATATTTGCAGCACATTTGACCGCATATTTGACTAAAATTCCTGGGTCTGATAAAACATACTTAATTGCAGTGTGGGCTAGTTTGCAGCTTTATCTTTTTGTTGGTTTTATCTTTGCCTGAAGACAGAAATATCTGAAGTGCTTGAGAATAGCTGTTTCTGGAAGCTGATGAGGCCACTTATTTTCCTCTTGTAATTGATTGGGATATTGAACCTTTTGTTGAATGAAAGGCGCATTCTTCAGGAATGCCAGGCAGACCCTTTGTCTTACATTCTTCAAAACAATAACTACAGTCATTTAGTGTTGAGGAGGGAATCTTGTGAGGCTCTCTTTGGGCTCATCAAAGTGTTTCCTGTTGGTTCTTGGGAGAGTACTAGCAGAATAAGCCAAAAAAAGCAAAATTGTGTGCATGTGGTTTCTTTGGTATAGCTAGCACCTCTTTTATTTGTTGACATTTAATAGTTTTCAGCTTCTTGGGCATGTCTTTCCTTGTAACTTTTAAGAAATTATTGGAGATTAAATAAGGCAACGTGCAGTTTTTAGTTGTGATTGGGAGGCAAAGAGTGAGAGACCTATCTTAAAACTATCTACTGACAAGGTGTTTTAAGATTTAATTGCAGCTGTAAATTATTATTTTATATCTAGTCTGCTCTAAGTGTATAAGCCTCCAGAGTGCATGAAATGCTATGTAACATAAAGATATCTTTTGAACATTTATCTACAAAGATAATTCCTTTCCCATGCTTCTGTCACACGGAATTACCCTGTAGTTAAGGCAAATAAACAAGAAAAGCTGAGTTTTTCCTTGTGCTCTACCTGTTGACAAATAACTGATATTGTGAGCTCACAGGTAAAACTGTGATTCAGGCTGTAGGACTCTAGACTGTCTTATTATATCCATGTCTGAACGTGTATTTCTGAAACTCTGCAGTTGCTCTCAATTTCGGCAGCATTACATCAAGAGGAAAATTCATACATCAGTTCATCAAATGAATGAAGGCCTTTATAGATTGAAGTCAACACCTTCATTTCTTATAGAGAATAGTACAGAAGAGATGTTGTCAGCCAAGAATGGGCAACAGCATGTATTTTTCTAAAGCTAATGCTTCAGACAGGTAGCTGTGTGCCATAGCACGTGAAGCTTTGGTGTGGCATTTCAGAGTGAGGTCTGTGTAACATGTGCTGTCACAATGAGTTACTCTGATTCTTAGTGTGGAAACTAGGGAGATTCATTCCTGTGAAAAGTGGTAAGGGGCACTAAAAGAAGGTGAAGTGCATTTCTGTTGCTGCCATAATGTTCAATAGCAGAAAGGGAACCTGTGTTGCCTTGCTTCGTGTGAAGCAAATGCTTTATGGCACCCACCAGGTTCAAACTGCCCTACAGTATTTTCTACAATCTCACTGGTGGTGCTCTAGTAATGCCATTCCCTTATGTTTAGCAAAATCTCAAGAATATCATTATTAGTCAGTCACATCCTCAATAAATTGAGGATATCTGTTTCACACGTTTCATGAAACTGCCTGCTGTACTATTGAGCTGTGTCTGGTGGGAGAATAATATAGCCAAATGGCTAGATTTTTACAGGTGATGGAGCACTGGGGTGCTCTAGACAAAAAGGAGAGGGGGAAAGTTAGAAAAATGAAAGATATTTCTGATTTCTTTCAGTTTTAGTTTTTCTAAAACATTCATCACTCTCTGTGGGCACCACAGAGCACAATGACGTGGGCTCAAAGACAGAACCTATCAGCTATGATCTCCAGGTTCACAGATGTGTCTAATAGACAATTTCTAATGTAAGATATTTGTTATGGGAGCAGGAGACCAAAATATCAAGAACTGGATCTCCTATAATTTCATCAACAAAATTAATTCAATCAGCCTTCTCAAAACTATACTGCCATAGGGTTTTACAGTGATCACCGTAGTATTGGAACTTCGCCATTTCAAGCAACTGGAATTATTGAGAGGAAATGGGTGACAGTATTTCCAAATGCATGGTATCCAGTTTGACTAAACTGTATTCATTGGTTGATCACCTGGCTATGGTATGTTAATGCTGTGAAGCGCAGAATTACTATTAAAAACCTGTGTTTTGAGATGTAAATATATTATTCTCCAAGTGTAGTGGTTAGCTGGAGCAACATAATTTTTTGCTAATCCATGAAATTTCTTTCTGAAACACCTAACAGAGTATCATATGCCACTATATCTAGGCATGCTCAGATCAATATGATTTCTGGCCTTTTAAAATTATTTCTTTGAAGATGATTTGTACTTAAGATTTGAAAGAAAACTGGATTTATTTTGTATGGAATTCAGAAGTACAATTACAATTACTTTTTAAAGAAAAAAAGTTAATATGTGAACATCAAATGTATTTGATAATTTAGGCAATAAATAATTGACGTGAATTTTTAAACAGATGTGTCAAACTTCTTTTATGTTTGGATAGCTCATCTATAGATGTTAGTAGTTTCTATTTCATTATAGCATCAGAAATATTTTTGTAACACTGAAAGTAGTGAACTATATGACAAAACCCTGTCCTGAATTGTAACTGAATAGCTAAATGAATATGCTGATATTTGGGCATATACATGAACAGAAGTCTGAAAGGAGGTTGTTTAATAACTGATTATAAATATGTTAGAAAATCCTATCAGGGAAAAGAGGCAGTGAATCCTGACTTTAAGAAAGTCCATATTAATATCTGTTAACAGGTTTCTGTTCAGACTTCAGACCTGAGGATTAACATAAAATGTGCACAGTGCACACCGTCAGATAACAACAGCCTGACATTCTGAGTTATGTTACAGCTGTGACAGCAAGTACAACTTGTCTTTGGCTTTGGGCACATAAATGAATTAAACTGTGGCAATTCAAAATGGTGTGGAATTAAAAAAGCTGAAAATTGTAACACAACTGAAAATCAAATTAGCATCCAGTCCAACAGTAGAAAAATGTATACCTGCCAAAATAAGGGCTAAATTTCCCCGACCTTCATTGTGTTTGCTTCTTTTCCTCACAAGTTTTCCAATGCACAGCTTGTTTATCTAACACAGCTACCTCTATGGAATTTGCTTGAGGTTTACGCCTCAGGCATCACCTCTGTCAATCCATCACACAGACGTATTGATGCCCTATTTGATGGTAACAGTTGATTCTTCACCTGCAATGCATTTGTCTGTAAGAATCTCTTCTGGGAAACTGGAACTAGAATGTAGAACTTCTTTTGTATAAGTACAAAATTAATTTGTGTTAAAGATGTACTGTAAGAATTTGCACTTGTAATTCAAGTGGATACTCTCCAAATAGATATGCAGTTTCCATGCTAAAACATTGTTTGATATAACTGTAAAAGATAGAAGGAGAACAGGTCACCAAAGTTCTTTCTAGCTGCCAGTTTTCAATAAGATTATGAAGGGTGTGTTTTTGACCAGAAGGTTTCCCTTTTTTGGACTGAAAACTTAAAGCAGCTCAGAGGATGTGGGACATTCAAGACAGCCAATGTTCATGAGCTTGTACTGCTATCAATTGCTACTGTCTAGACTTTTATTTCAAAAGCTTTTAGTTTTGTGCTTCCAAAGATAACCATAGAAGTGCGAATTGAATATAAACTGATGCAGCACTATCTGCGTCAATCTGAAGACTGTCCAAAGCAATAACTGAGACAATTATGATCTGATTTTTAGGATTATTATGATCTTAAGCTGCAAACTAATTGTGATAACTTAAATACCAGTTTGGTTAACTGCGCCACTGTTGTTCGCTGCATGCAAGAAAATCATCATGGATGTTTTGTGAAGGCTTCTTATGACAGACATTCCTCTAATAGAGTTTGGGAGAGTATGAGAGCACTATTCGTAAACTCTGTTTTCAAAAGTAACACACTTAACGAAAAATGCTGAAGTTTAAAGAAAATTTCAAGCTTACCATTTCCCATGACAACCTTTGTCAAAAGGAGGACCTTGGTTTACATCTCAAAGACAGCTAGGATTGTTGAAGAAGAATTGTATTTGTTAATGTCACACCAGGTATGTGCTTACCTACAAATGGATTGCAATTGCATTTGAAATCTAATGTGCAGAGTGTGAAATTTTGGAACCATAAGGATTAAACTTACTGAGGTAAAAAGTTTACATTTTTTATTTCAGAGGTTTCTTTTCTGTGTCTAGCAGACCTCAGTGTCATTGTAGTGTGTCTGCACTCAGTTTATGTGTAAGACAGATACAGAACCTCCATTTAGGAGGAAATTGGGGGAATAAAAAAAAAAAGAAATGTAGGCACTTGGTGTGGGGCATCACAAACTGCATCTACTAAAATCACTGGTAAATTCCTTATGGGTGTCAACAAGGACAGTATTTCACTCTCTGTTTGGATGGAGTGGGGTGATGTACTGCCATGCTTTTATGTATCACACAGGGAAGAACTTGGTTTACAGCAGAATGTGGTATAAGTATAATCTTTGTCTTATAACTGAACAAGGAGTAGGTTTGCTCATTTGGACCATATGGACAAGGGCAAAACTGGGGTCCATGTGAGCCACTGGATTCCTGTTGGCTGGGATCACTACAGTACACAATATAAGGTGATACATTGCTGTAAATCATCGTGGTCTCCTGTGACATTCTAATTTATTTTAATTTATTCTAATTTATTCTAGTCTGTCTTTGGAGACAGCTGCTTTTGTAAGCTGATTATACTGTCTGTTTAAATCCATACACTCCATGGAATCTTCTTTCTTAGTTTCAATAGAAGGTGATCATTTTGTTAAGAGACTCTCATTTACTTTTGTGATGTTAGCATGCCACATAAGATAAGGCTCCTAAGGTAGCCTTGTGGTTGCAGGTCAGCGACTCCACCTATAAGCTACCAGGTGCAACTGAGAGACGGTATTCCCTCCAGCAGGCTGTGTGGACAGCTGGGTGGCCAGGACAAGAGAGGGGCCTTGCCTCTGCAGCAGTCTCTCTAGAAGCATAGTGAAAATCCAGTCCAACTTAGTGAGCATGTCTTACTGACAAGAGTTGTGTCTAGGGAGTGACTCTTTCTCATTAAAAGGGGTAGTTTGTTTGCCACTCATAATTAGTGCGCATTTTTACTGTTATTTTTCATTGTAAGGCTTGTGATTTTTGAAAGGGGAAATAGTCAGCTAACTGCTCAATGTTCCTAAGGACACCAGATTGGTTTCCATTTGCACTTACATTTTCTAGTGTTTTCTGCTAGATTAGTTTTAGATGCCCTAAACAAGGCTCTCCCCTGGGTGCATTTGCAAAGTCTAGTAGATCCTACTGCCAGGAAGTTTCTTGTGCTATTAATTTTAAATTTCCTCCTTCTCGATTTCATTCCATTAGCCCAAGTATGTATTTCCTGTATTTTCCAAATAATTCCTTCCTCTTCTGTGTGTTTATACTTCTCACATTCTTGCAGTAATTGTCTCAGTCCAGTTATTATTTCATTACCATAGTCATGCTTGCCTCTTTTAAGCTTTCCTTGGATCAGTTGAATTGCATCCTTTATCAGTCAGTGTCTTTATATTAACTTGACAAGATCTGATTAAAAGATTCCCAGTATTTCATGTTTGTATGGCTCTTTTAACATACTTGTGACTCATAGAGCACACCATCAGTTTAAGACAGAAGTTATCAGCCACTGTTGCAAAAACTATTTACTACATGCTAGTTTTTATTGCAAGTTATTTACTGTTGGAGTATTTGCAGTCATGCAGAATGTCTAAGATATGCTTAAGCACTGGATAAACATATATTTACCAGGCAGCTTTGCAATAGTCAGATGTACCTATATGTAGGAATTATTATATTACCTTGATGACCTGTACCTGGCATAAGGTCATTTGCAGATTGCCTCTTGCATCTATGAAAGAAGTGTCATTACTTATTACGCTCTTGACTTGCAAAGTTCCCATTATTTAACACTTCTGTGTTTTTAGTAGGTGGCTTTTTGCCAGATGTTATGATGCATACATTATAGTGCATCGTATCCAAACCCTCTACCCTACTCCCAAGCATGTAAATCATTAGTTAGCCTTCCAGTGTGAGTAATCTCTGTGGACGACTGTGGTCAAGTCTTGGTTACCCTCCAAGCCAGAGTGGTATGGCATGTAAAAACAGAGGTTTTGCATCAGTCATTTGCTCTTAATACTTCATACATTAGGGCCTATGCCTGGTCAGTTTACTCCTGCTGTCATGGGATTTTGGTTCAGAGACATGGCACGAACAGCAGATATAATTTGAAACAATCTTATGCATGTGCTCCCAGGAAGGAAGAATGCTTACCAAAATGTACTGCTACCTAAGCATGTACTACCTATCTGAGAAGAGACCTGCCTCGTGAAAGTACCACATGGAAATTCATAGCCTATTTAGAACAGCACATTCCAAAACACAGGTGCTATGATGATGGACAATTCTGGAAAACCCTGAGATAGGTAGGTTCCTTAAACACAATATGTATGTTTCACAAGGCATTCTTTTGGTTTTGTTTTGTAGCCTAACAGCAGTGGTCAAGTAGTAGGGAAAGTGCCTGGCCATTTTACTCCAGTTTTGGCACCCTCTCCCCATCACAGTGCGGTGCGACCTGTGACCCTGACCATGACAGATACTAAACCCATCACTACATCCACTGAAGGTGAGGCATCTTCACCTACAGCAACCAGTAAGTATTTCTTTAGGAAACAAAAAATGTCCATCGAAGATTTGGTATGATTTCAAACTGAGGCCAGAAAAAGGCGCCTTTTCCTACTATTTGACCAAGTGGGTGCTCATCATTTTACATGGAGAGCAAACATGATCTGACTGCAAAGCTTTTGCTCCCAAAATTTCAACTAATGGGTCATGTTACATGAACCAAAGTTTGTGACATGACAACCAAAATAAAAGGGAAAAGCCTGCATATTTGACCACTATTCAAGGAAAAGAAAAAGTGTTTTTTCTTCTGAGGTGGACATTGTTAAGACATTGAGAAGCACACCCAGGCAGTAAGGTTTTACAAAGACCCACAGATGGAATTCCAAACAGGGACTGGATAATTTGCTCCTCAATGAACTTTCCTACAGAAATCAAACCTTGTTACAACGCATACTGAATCTGAGCTATGATAATTGCATGTTAATTTAGGTTGTGTCTTTTTTAGCAAAAACAACTGTTGTAGCAAAAGAAAATTTTAATTCCTTGTCATTGCTACCAGGGATGGTAAATTCATTGTTTGTGTTTGTCTGGTTTTTTAAAAGAGATAATAGTGAACTCTAAATTAAATGTTTTAAGTTCTTTACTACATATAGGATCATGTTATTTATCCTGTTTTCTTCAATGGAATTGCAGTTTTAGATATAAGGGAAAATATCTAGACTAATTTCTTCCCTTCCAAGTATTCATGATCAGTGGTGCAGAATGTTGCTTTTTAATTGTGTTCTGCATTTCTGTTGTCCTTGGACTTTTAGTTGGACTTGAGATGGCCAGTGTTACCAATATTTATCAGAGTGGTGAAGATTTTTAGGAAACACTTCCGGATTTTTGGAAAAAAAGTTATCAGTCTTTAAAAGTAGTAGTCTCTTTAGGGTCTGTTACATTAAAATTACTTGTTCTAGACCTATTTAATATTTGAACTGCAAATACAGTCCCTAACTGTTGGTCTGTCATTAATGGAGACTGTAAACTGTATGCTTTTCAGGTGTTATACTATTTTAAATCTTTCCATTAGAACCTGAAGCAGAGATGAGACTCAAATACATAACATGTAAAGGAGGAAAATTGTTTAAATATTTATTATAACAGGGTAGTAGTAACTTTTGGAGAAACTACTGCTCAAGTATATATAAAAAAATTATACAGATATATTTATGGAAGTATTTTATCTGCACTTCCAGTATATTATTTTTATTAAGAGGTAGTAGAGTCTATCTGCAGCCCTACTGGTGATTTGTGGTACAGTTTTTACACCTTTTGAGTTAGTTTAAGCAGCAAAGCAGAAGCTGTTGCTCTAAATATTTGCACCAGAACAGAAAACTGAGAAAACTAAGTATATACTTGTATAGTCTCAAGTATTCGTAGTTTCATTCTGTGTTGACATGATTGTGCTTGGCCTCCATATCTCTCTTAGATGAGGTCAGGGTTTCTGATAAAAATGCCAAAAAGGACACAGCAAATGCCAGAACTGTTTTGGGATATTTTCTGGCAATCTGACCTTTATCATAATTTTAGGAAAGCATACCTAAGCTGTCCATTGTCCTACTACCAAGGGAATGATCTGGGCTGTATTTTCCAATGAAATCATCACCCAGTTGCTTGTGCAATTTATGGGAACTTGAGAACCTGATTCCTGCTGACCCTTTAGAACATATTGGCTTAGATACTTAAAATTAGGCCTCCTCATTCTTCCACAGTAGTTTCCAAGTAAATTCTTTCCTCTACAGCCTATAACTAAGAGTAGAAATAATCCTTATGGGCAAATTTTATTTGAATGTGCCCATATGTCTACAAGATAATTCATAACACCTCACCTGCTCAGGATGTTATGATTTTCAGAGAACTGCATTAGTCTATCTCCTTGGTAAAGCCTTTTGACATCGGATTGGTAACTGCAAGAGCATAAAAAATGAAGAAATATAGCTTGTTGATGAAAAAAAATAGCGATAAAATGAGGGATCATGTCCTTCTGATATGTAAATTATATATGAATACATATAAACTGTATTATCAATGATAATAGGTCCACCACACAGATTGCTAATAACTTAATGGGAAAATCAACACTGAATATATTTTATGGCATAGTTCTACTTTTATTTTCAGTGACTGACTGGGTCAAAATAGATATAGTTATATATTTATATAACTTGGACAAAAAATTACCATTATTATTCAGTGTGATGAGAATAAATTGGCAAATGATTAGCACTGTTTTTCATTCTGAAGTGCAATAGCAGAATTGTTTTTAATGAGAAAGAACAGCAGGCTTTAATAATATTTGGGGATCCCTGTGGCCTCCACAGTAATTTACTTCTAGTACTGGTTAATTTTTATGACATTTTTTCAGTAAAGCCTGTTTACTCTATTTAGCATTTAAAATTTTTTTTAAATGAATACATTTCATTTTCTTGTTTTTTTCCATGTGACTTTAATATTAGCTGGTCAGTTTAGTAAGTACTGTCCTGTAGCTTCTCACTGGCATGCTTGTATGTATCTGTCCAGTTTTAGTGGTTTTGCTACTAAGTCTTTGCCACTTTTCCTGCAAGTTTCCAGGTTGTGGTGCTACAAGTTGCAGTGTGGACATCTCCACACTGGGAAGTTGAGTAAGACCACCTAACTAATTAGATCAGTTCCACAAAAAGCCATGATAAGGTAATGGCTTTTAGGAATTACTGGCAGAGACCAGACAGGAATTTGTCCTACAGATGAAGGATCCATAGTCTGTAAATAATCCCAGCATCACTTTCCTCTAAGAAATTGATTTCTTCAACCTTTTGTATCATGCAGTGAGAGTATTCTTTATATAGTTCCCCTCAGAAAATATTGTTTTCTGATGTTTGTGGGAATTAAATATTTACTATTCTATTGTGCAGTAAGAATTAGATCCCTTCTTAGGAATTAATCAGATAACATCCCATTACTCCAAAGATTCATTTCATGCCACATAAGTAAACCAAACTTTTTGTTCTAATTAACATTGTTCTTTTATAGTTGTTTGGGGTTTTCTTGGTAAAAACAGGGCCTTTACAGAAATAAAAATAATGTGATCACAAATGCTTTTTCTCAGCATTGTAATTTTAGTTATTTCAAAGTTGCTTTAGATTGGTATAATGGAAACTTAATTTGTGATTTTTTAAAATAAATACATTATTAAATAATTTGGAAAAAATTATTCAAAGGAGCTATTATTGGCAAGAGATATCATTATGATTTACACATGCAGCTTCCATTGAAGTTTATAGGAATTTACACATGCCTTTCCAAATTTGGTCCAGTATTTCTTTTGCTTTATCTTAAAGGAAAACCAAAGACACATCCTATGTATTGCAAAATCATAACTCTGGATCTCTCATACTTGTACTGTACCTGCACAAGGTAATAGATATGATAGACTGGTATTTTTATCAATATGTTTTGTTCTTCCTTAATCAGCCTACACAGCCTCAGGCACACCCCAAGCCAATCGATATGTGGGACTAAGCCCAAGAGACCCATCCTTCCTACACCAGCAACAGGTGGGCAAGTTTCACATAGGTGTAATGATATAGAGAAGCTTTTGTGATATTACCTTCCTACACGATGCCGCTGTTATCTTGGATTAGACTGAAATCTTGAGGGTTTCAGTATTTGCTATGTGAAGATGAAGTTTATTCAAAACAAACGGAAACCTTTAAGAAATATCAATTTAGCCTCTGCTTTGTTTCTTAGATTTCTACCACCTTAAGGAACTCCTAATCATGTTTCTTTCAGTATTTTATTTTTCAAAAGTTCATTCATGTAATCTTTAATAGGATTTTAGGAAGCAGAATGAGGTGTTTAAGAAAAAAATACTAATTTCAAAATCAATTTAAAAAGTAAGCAAAATGTTCAAGTAAAACATCCAGTTTATTACTTCCAAGTTATTTTGTTTCTTTTCCCCTCAGATTTTTACTACATTTCTTCATTTTAGTTTTAAAATATCAGTTATAAAACTGAACTTTCAAGGCAACACATCATCACTTCTAGTGTAATAGGTTTAAATTGGTCTGCTGATTTCAAATGTGATAAAACCACATTTTTGTTCTAGTTTCTTACATCATTTATATTTCAAGTAGCATTCTAAATTTCACATCTCATTAATGCTGTAAATTTAATGCAAATGAAGTGTTTACCCAAACTGTGAACATATACAGACGAGATTAATGATGACATACAAATAAATTAGCTGAAGTCAGTAGCAAGGTCACATGCACATACAGAAATGGCACATAGCTAGTAACAAAAATAAATTCAGAGCCTTTAGAATTTTAATGTAATTTATGATATGTGTTTGTGTTCCTCTTGGATCTTAGCAGTAGAGGACTTTGAAATTCACAGCATGTAAAATGTTATAAGGAAAAGAGCTGAATGTGGCAGTGAAAAAGAGGTTGTTAAACAGGCCTTGGTTTTTGTTGTACTGTATTTTTTTTTCTCAGACTTGGGTGCCTGTCAGCAGTTTATACACATTCTCGTTTCATTTTCCAGTAAAACCTACCTATTCTGTATTTGCTGAGGTATAGATGACAAGTGCTTCAGCTGAAACTCCCTATCCATACCCACTCCCAGGGCAAGGTGGCAGTATGTCCATTTTAAAGGTCACCACATGCAGAGTTCAGAGAAAATCATAAAGTTGATAATTTATTCAAAATAGTTGATGCTTTGCCAACTTTTTTTTTAACTAGTAAGACCTAAATTCAAACATCTGTACACTTTAATGAAAGTATATAATGACTGTTAGTGGGTTTTCTAGCCATTAGTTTCTCAATAACTTTTCTGACATATTGTTTTGTTGGGATTTTTTAACCTCTCAAAGATTTTTGTATTAAGAAATGTGTTATAATTACTATAACATGTCTTTTTTTTTAAAGATACACAGTATTTGCTTATTGTTTTTTAAAGCACACACAATACCTCTCTTTTTTATGCACAGTGAATATAATTTGTGGAGCTCCTTTGAACTTTTATATAGTATTCTTTGAAATGTCTCTGACATTCTGTTTATTTGGGGATGTGCAGTAGTTTTTTTCCCCTCTGTATTTTTGGACACACTTTTTTTTCTGCAAATTGCTACTGCTTAGGCCCACTCCACCTTCTTCCAGCCTCATTGAAAGACTTTAAACTTCTCATCACATGCCAGAAAGTAGTAGAAGCATATTTAATTTTATCCTGGCTGAATTTTGACATATATATTGCTAATGTTTTGCATCTCTATTTATTTTTGTCTTTGTGTAGATCAAAATAGATTTCAAAATTCCAGCAGTGTCTTTGGAACTCAAAGTGAGAGACATCTCAAAGGTCTTTGGTGTTTATATGCACTGTGCCTGACACTCCCTTTTGTGGTAAAACATGTGGTCAAATGGCTTAGAAGGAAGGGGAAACTAAGTTAGATCTCACATACACTTCAGAAGCAGAAAAAAAATTTAATACCACTGTGTTCAACCAACGTTCTCCTTTCTAGAGTATATTGCTTCATAGTCTCATTATAATAATCCAAGAGCATCAACTGGTGACCAGTGAGCTATGTAGTACATTTTAAAAATATCACTGTTTTATTGTCTTTGCTCTTAACTCACTATTCTCTTCCAATATATGCAATGGACATATCTTTGTTTGCCTGAGAGTGTTTGTGTGTGTACGTGGGTATGAACGCCTACAATATGTAGAAAATTAAGGAGCAGTATGTACAGCTGAAGCCATTTGAAAGAACAGAATTCTTTAAGTAGAAAGTTCTTCAGATGGATAATTATGAACATATAAGTATGTATATGTATGTTTCTAATGAATTAGTTACCTTCACTCAATTCTAAAGATATCTTAGACATGACAGTGCCACATCGATATATAGATATAGATAGATATAGATATAGATATAGATGATATAGATACAGATATAGACATAGATATATAGATATAGATATAGATATATAGATATAGATATAGATAGATATACACACATACATATATATTGCCCAGAAAGTAAGGCAGAGCATTGAGATTGTTTATCTTTAATAGAGCAAAGGTTATCCTTTGGTAAGGCAGAAATGGGATTGATTTGCTATGTCCTTTCATTACTTGACAACAATTTAAAGAGACCACTCTTCTTGTGGCAGATTTTAAATGCATTTGCTTTAAAGCAATCCATGATGAATGAAAAGAAAAATCAAGGGGTACATGAAATAAGGCAATTAATCATTTTGTATTAGTGGAGAGAAATTTTAAATTAGAAAGCCAGTGGTTTTAGTTCCAGAAAGGTCTTTTAAACATTCCCCATACCCTGTAATGCACAGTGACCCCTCAAGAATAAATATTGTCACCGTTACCTTTTTTACTTCATTGGAGGAGTCTTTATGAAGATTTATTCTCTCCGGGTATGAGAAAAATTGGCATGTACCCTTGAATACCTTTGGTTTCTGTTAAAAAGAACCATTATGTAGCCCATTTGAGTTACAGTAACCACAATAAATTTGAAAGTTACGCATCTATTTTGCAACACACACTCGCATGGAATCCTGGCAAAGGGATAGCTTGCTAGAACTTCCTGTAAACAATTTATAGCACAGCGCACCTCAAATTCCCACCTTTAGATGGGAAGCACTGAATGAAACTTTTAAAACCAATGCATAATAGGGCCAGTGGGAGAATTTGTTGTCCTTTATTGGTCTGGATACGGTGAAAATGTGGTGTAATGTGCAGTACTTAGCATGTAACACGGATAGTTAGAAAGACCAGATTCTAATGGGGAATTATAACTGTGCAGTACACTTTCTGATTAACTAACTGGTTGATCTTCCTATTGCTTGCTCTGAAATGCCAGGTGTTTCTATACTGTGGCATGAATAGTTACAAAAAATACATCTTGCTTCAGTGGCATCTGGAGAGTCCTATATGTCTTGTAATTTTCTTGTAGAAAATTCATGTCAGACCTCCTCTGTCTATTAAAAAATATTAGTGACAACTTGTTTTTCTGTTTTTGATTCAGCATCAGCTTCTGAGAATTGTTAAGTGTTGATAATGTAACTGCAGGGAGGACACCATGGGACAGGGCAAGGGAAGTGATAAGAGCTAGTACCTGAGTGAGAGTTTTTCATAATTTTATTATTGGTGATTGAAGCCAAATCTACTGCTCACTGTTCTGTGTCTGTGCTGAGAAACATCCTCAATAAATTAAATAAGAAAAAGTTTGGCTAATCTTCCCAATTTATGGGTGCACCTTCTGCACTGCACCCCATCCCCCCGCAACCCTGAGCTCTTAATCTGCATTTATTGAAGATTTGTGGTTTCTAAGCCTAGACTAGAGGAAAAAGCAACAAACCAACAAACTGAGGAAAGTCAGTCAAATTCAACCTTCTACAAGTGGACAAAATTCCTTGCCAGATTCTAGTTGTCTGTATTCTTTTAGCTAAGTAACTTTAATGGCAAGAGCATTAGTTTAGCAACAAAGTCTGAGTGATCAGAATTCTCATGGTTACGTGATGGCATTTTTTTAGCCTCCTTGTGTCACTGTTCCCCACTTCATGCATTTATTATGGTATTGAAATGAGAAACACTGAGAGTCAGGTTATGTTGTTTCTGGCAATAATGCTAGAAAGTTGCCAAAAATACTAGTCATACACTTTGCCTATGTAAACAGCATAAAAAGATAGATGGATGGATGGATGGATGGATGGATGGATGGATGGATGGATGGATGGATGGATGGATACACAGACACTTGTATTTATTGCAAGTACAGATTAATGGTTTCACAAAAAAATAAGATTTCTGTTGGAATGTATGAAATAACGGAAATGTTTTTGTTCTTGACCATTTAATTTTAGTGCACCTTGGGGCCTTGGATGTATGATTCTATTTTTAATTAGAAAACCACAGCTATTAAGGTCTGTGAAGACAATAACCTCTGGAACTTTCCTGTCACTGTTAATGGTGTTAACTAATGCTGGCCTAATTGCTGAAGAGTTAATGAACTCTTCCAGTCTTTGCACTGATAAACTCAGTGGCATGGTTTTCACTACAGCTTGCACTTTCTGGGTATGGTATGTTGCATTAATGATTTTCACACAGATTTTACAGTTATGAGTGAGGTATTTTCAATATACATACTGATGAGGTCTCTACAATGATCAGAAAACTGTGGATAGCTTTTTATTTCCTACAAATGCCTTCCCTGACTCATCAGTAGAAAGCTGTTCTTACCAGATGCATCCTTTAGTTATTAAGTTGCACAGTTGAAAATGTAGTTCTCTTCATACTATTAATCATGGAAATTGTGAACTTAAATGTCCACTAAACACAGAGTATTTGTTTACAAAATGTTTTGGGTGGATGTTGCTTTTGCTTTCAGCAGCAGGCTGAAAGAAGAACACAGGCGGACTGCTAAAGAGAACTTGTCAGTAAAGTCAGGAAACAGGTTATCAACACTTAGGCTGTTCTTATTGTGTCCCTTATCATAATTGACAGTTTGACGTAAAACTGGGTCACATGATCACCAGGGAGGTATGCAAATGGCTAAGAGGTCACCTTTCACATATGCTTGCTGGAAAGGAAACACATTTAAAGGAAGTTTCAGTCAGAACAATGACAATATGCAAATGTTAAGTTTTATGGGCTTTTCTCAACTAACAGAAGTTATAGCAGTAGCCCATTACACTTTCCAAAACACAATTCTACTTTCACTAGCTGTCACAGAAACTTGAAATGAGTGTTAGTCTTAGAGAGCCATTCTTTAAATACAAGACTACAAAATCTGCTTAAATACTAACCCCTAAACATTATTCATACTATGATTAAAGATTGAGCTGTTGGCTGTGGGTTTTTAATGTATGTATGATTTGCATACTTAAGATGCCGCAGGATGGTTATGCTTGCAAGGTGCTGTTTAAACTGTGAAGACAGCTATAGTAAAATCTAGCACTTGGGTAGAACTTCACATCAGTATGTCTCACAGCTCTGGAAAGTGCAAAACAAAATCAATTTCCTGGCATTTTACAGAACAGAAGCACTGGGTCTACTGCTCTGCTTGTCTCCAGGCCTGTGATCCCTTCCAGGCCTGTGTCCCCTTGTCTCCTTCCTGTAAAGTGTTTGAGGTAAATGAAGGAGTTGCACTGCTTCCCAGGAGAAACACAAGCAGTGGGCTTTGTGCTCTCTGCTGCTTCATGAGTGCAGCAGTGGGGATGTATCACAGACATGAGGGCAGAGCCTAGGATCCAGGACTAGGAAAATGGCTGGGCTGCCTGTGAGGATTCCTCATCTGCTGCAAGGCTAGGCATCCTTTTCCACTTCAGAATATAGACTCATCCTCTGTTCTTTTTTGGTTAGATGAGAGATAACTAAGAAAATCATTGTTACTATTTTGAGGATTGAAGGTGTGCTGGTAGTGAGGCTCCTGTGACTTGCCTTGCTAAAAAACCATGGAACTGCGGACTGAAGGTCAAGTCTGTTCAACAGCCTTCTAGGAAAGACTTTTCACCATGTCATATGCCGAATCACGTCATTCATTTTTCATTCATAACATACATTTGAAAAAATTGGTAATGCTTTTCAGCATTTATTAAATGTAACAATTTCTTATGTGCCTCTACTGAGGAATATAAGTTTTCTCAAGTAGACTTCAAGTAGTTTCCTGCCTCTCCTCTTCACATATCCTGCAGAGAAACTCTTTCAGGTGGCTTATAGTGTGTGAGAGTGACTGTGTCTTCTCATCTCCAGCTAACACTGTGGCATGACTTTAGTGGTACCTAAGTTACTCTGAGGACAGTAACTAAACAGAAAGCTTTCAGTGTGACCTCAGACAACATATGGCACTTGAAATCCTGTAATGAAGAGCCGTATGGCCTTCCAAAGCTTGGTACTCATGTTAGGTTTGTGCACCCAGACCTTCCCTGCTGGGCTGGCTGGATATCCTCCACGGGCAGCCTCCCAGTACCTCCCACTTCTTCCACCAAATGGAGCCCAGTCTTACAGGGTGCTATTAAATTTTACAGTATTTTTACCCAGAAAGCATGAAAAACATGCAGGGGATGCAGATGCAGACTTTGGAAGTGATACTTCTAAATCTTAGACATGCAGATCTTTCAGTAAGAGTGACTTGGGAGAGGAAGTTTTATGTGAGGGAGATTTAAAAAAATAAAAATTCCAGGCAGGTTGGTTTTTAGAGACTGCTATGTGAGCCTACCGAGAAGTGTGGAGCAGCAGTTTTTGATGTTGGGAAGGTGTATTTCAGTACAGCTAAAACAGCCCTGGGCTTGTCACAGAACCAGTTGTCATGCAAACCTGCACTTCTCCAAGGTGTTGTCAGTACTGCAAGCATGACACAGCTGGGGCAGTGAATAGCACTACGGTACTAACTATGAGTCTCATGTAGCATGAGCCTTCATATAACTGTGCATGCACATGCCTACAGCTTAGGTAAAAAATGCACATGTTGCATTACTACCTTTGCAGTATTTGGATGTAGATGAATTGAGGTACATACGACCATATATAATAAGAAGCATGTCATTGCTAACATTTATGAAATAGGTTTCAAAAGCTTTGTGGAGCTTTCTTGATGGTAAGTTTAACACATTAACTGTATGTGTGGAAGGTTTTCATACAGACTGGGAAGAATATAGTGATTTAGTGCAGAAGCTAATTTACTAAAATGTAATGTATCAGTCTCTTACTGTTTTCCCCAAATGACAAATGGAATTAGGTTCTATATAGCAAGCTAAGTGCTTGCCAGATTTCTTAGTTACCTAAGTGAACTTAATAATTTGGTAACACTAAGTTTGTGATTTTAGTATATTTTTAATGGTTCTAATCAGCCAAATGGCTTTTATTCATAGATTTTATATTTTGTGAAAGAAGCAAAAGAGGGGGATGGGTGGGAGGGTTTAACCTTTTGGTCTTTTGTTTCAGCTGCAAGTGAGTTTTTATAGCTAAGTTATGAAGCTTTAAAATATGCATTTGTAGTGAAGATGATGACATCCTTAAGGATAATAGCTGAAATACATCTACTGTACATTGAGTAACTGGGCTGACATATTTTATTATGTTTTCATTATTAAAATCAGGCTTAGAATCTTGCTTTGTATAGTGACTAAATCAAATGTTTACTTACCCATTTCTTTAAACATGTTTAATGTATTATTCACAGTTACCTCTAGCAAACTTTTGGACTGCATGTTTCCTTTTCTGGTTAATTTCATGTGGTTTAGTCATGCTTTTAATGGCCTTTAGAAGGTCCCTTGGAGTTCTTTAGATAACAAACAAGAAACAATCCCTATGAAAACATCAAAGACTAACATTTCTATTTCTCAGACCTTAACAGCAGGAAGCTTATGAGTCTAACTGCCAGACAGGGTCAGGTTTGCAATATTGTCTTGTCCTCAGCATTTGTATTTTTCAGGAAAAGACTGCAATTAATCGTGCTCCTGTGAAAACAGTTTATTGTAGTTTGTTTGCTGTAGTTTGTGCTATCTCAAGAATGTGAATATGGATAGAGAATACTAAAATTCATTGAACGCAATTAAACTCAGCAACATTATCTTCAATTAAGAGTGTTTAATCATATATAATAGTACAGCAAATTATATAAACATGACTATAAAGAGGATAAAATGTGTATTTTCTTCAGAAGCCAGATAAGCTCACTTTCTTAAACTTAAAAATAAGCAGCATATATTTTCAATAAATCTGCTAACACTATCAGGCAGCTGTTAAATAAACAGAGCTGCAGAGGGTTACTTGAACAATCTGTGAAGACAGAACTGATGATTTGAGGATCTGGGGAGAATTTGTTTCAGCTAACATTTAGTACATTCCTCATTATATTAAAATGCAGTAAATATTTTAAATTCTACTTTTCTGAGTCTGAACAAGATTAGATTTTTTAATCACCTCTTGCTAAGTAATACCACTTTCAGTAACACTAGATTAATAATCTTCAGTTACAAAATACCTTTACTATTCTTAAATAGCAAGATAATGACATACAGTTTGTTTAATTTGGGCAAATTTTCTATAAGTTGCATGTCTTCTATGTTTCACAAAAAGCATGCTAGAAGATATTGATTATATTTTACCTTTACTCAATACACATTATATAGAGCATTGCTTAAAAGCCAGCATAATTATTTCCTTTCTTAAAGTATCTCACTATTGATTATTAACATTTCCTTTTATTCCAGCTCAGTTTGTAATCTAATAATGGCTAATTGTTATGTGCTACACACTAGTTACTCTTTTATGCTTTATTAATAGAGGATCATATTAAAGTAGCATTATATTAAACAAGTCTATAGGCATTTATTTCTCAAAATAAGTTATTTTTCTTTGTTTTATTTTTTAAAGTTACTTCTTGGGAAAGTAAGACTTTTGCCATGTACAGTACTAGTTTGCATGTGTTCATTTAAATACTAAAAACTGTAGTATGCTCGATCCATATCTGACTGCTAGGTTTCAATTGACAGCTGAGAATTTGTGACTGGACCATGAATCAAAACGGCAGGCATTTATACCCCAGTGCCAGTGAGGATACATTGGGAATTACTTGGCAAAGGTAACATTTTAATTATTTCCACCCCTACACCACCTCTAAAAAAGTTGCATAGAGCTACAGTATCTGTTATAGTGGGCCTCCAGAGGTATATGTGACAGCATTATGATCAAAATACGTGTGTAACATTCCTCTTATACACATTCAGGTTATCTTTCATGTAAGCTGACTTTAGAGGGTCCCTTAATGTAACACCTGAAACAACGTTGTGCTGTCCTATGCAAAGGGTTTGCAAATTGAAGGAAATACTGATCTTAGCCTTTAAAAATGTCATTTGCACTCATATTTTTGGGACCTTAGTGGGTTAACAGAAAGAAAACGAGGTATAGATGTTAGAGGTATAGATGTTAGATGGTATAGATGAGTATAACAGTAAAGGGCTGAGGTGGTGGCTGGTTTTGGGCAAAGATCAACTATATTATGCTTAGAAACATTTCTTACCAATTGGCTGGTGTAGATTTAGGTCACTAACTTACACCATAAGGTAAGATATAAACCATCTTATTTTTCAACCAAATAACAGAATAATTAGGAATTATTTACAAAAATAGGGTTTCTTTTTGTATGAAAAAAACTCCCAAAATAAACCAAATGATAAATCCCATTAACCTTTGGTATATTATTAATTTATTAGATTTTGCGTCTCTTGGTTTAGAGTGGATTATAGTAACAGTAGAAGGTGTGTGTCTATCTATATAGGCATATAAACTAATCCACATAATTTTGATGCATCAGTTTACACCTTTTTCATGTACACGATTATCTGCAGCACTCAACGAGGGTTGTACATGTAGCTATTGGAGCCTATCAGATGAAGTATTAGCCAGTCACTGATGAAATAATTTTAAATATTTTTTTGAAATTTATGTGCACATGAAAATATATGTGCTTCTGAATAGTTTGTGTGTGTGTGAGTGTAATTTATACGTATTATGTACAAAATGCCTTTTGATGCTTGTACTGATGGTACTATGGATTGGTAGAAGTTTTGAGGTTTTTGAGAATCAACTTGGAAGGGAAATTACTGAATTTGAAAATTGGTGCTGTTTACAAATCTGAAGTTTAATTTTTTTGCAGTTTGTTGTTTTTAATTTTTCTGAAACAATGTTTTGAATCTGGAAGAATTGTGGTGGCAAAATAAGGTCTCTTCATTTCTTTCCTTATGTATTAAATAGTACAACAGAAAATTAGCTAATGGAGTCATCTCATCTACTCAAGGGCTGTGATTCACATTACAAATTCCCATCATACAGTAATTGCAGAGTTTTCAATATACTGCTGGCAGTGAATCCCAACTGAGCTTGCATAGCACAGAGGGGGTGATTTATTCTCCCACTACAAAGTGGCATTTTTCAGGGCATTGACAGGCCTTAGAAAATTACATCACAACAACATATCTAGGAACATCCTCACGTGGTTTTAATTAGTTCCTCTCGAGCCCCTTTTAAAGCAATGCCAGCTATACTGGTTGAAGCACTGTCCTAGAGTTTGGTGAATTGTGTTTTTCAGTACCAACATACACCCTGAGCGTAAATTGTGTAAAGAAAGGAAAAGTGGGGGAAAACATTTCTGGGTGATGACCAAGAAAACTTCGGTGGTGAATAAAAGCCTGCTCCGTGATCCATTCACTGTTACAGACCAAACTGCTTTGCAGGTCATTCCCAGAGTTCTGCCTTCTACTGTGGCCCTATAAACATACACAGGCACTACCAGAAGAGCTTGGGCACAAATTCTGCTGTGGCCATTTCATTAGAGGCCTAGGCTATGCAACTTGCTCTTGGGTCATGCACAGCCTTGAAGGACAAGGAAACAAACAGTTCTGCCTAAATAGATGGCTTTTAGGTGTTAAGCTTTGAAATATGACATTCTTCAAATCCCACTGAGATGAGGACCTAAGAAAAGAAATTATACCTGCACAGGCTAAGGAGCAGTGAGCCTTTATAAAACTAAAACTACCCTTGAAGAATGAGAATATGTTGCAAAATGAATTGTCACATATTGACAAAGAAATATATCCCAGTCCAGACAAGTTTCTGCAACCCCGAATGGTTTGATACATACTTGATGATGTGATTTCCTTAGATCTGCACTGCTCATTTTGATTCGCTCAATCTCACCTTTTACATCAGGCTTTTGTGGCTATTTATACTGATTTTTCAGAAGTATTATTGACCTCAGGCTGCTGAAAAAGTTGTCAGTCCATCAGCATTAGCTGCCCTGTCTCTACAGATACCAGCTAGCAGAGATGGCCAGGTTGAGAGCTTTGTCATCAAGAATTTGTCAGTGAACCACACCTTGGAAACTTGGGGAAAGAGGATGATGAAAACCCTCTGTTATTTCTGTGTTTTTTGTCTTAGCAATAGCTTCCTGTCATATCTCATTGTAGGTATGATGCATAGATTTCAAAAAAATTTTTTTCATTTGCTTCCTTACAAATTTACGTATCTGTTGGCACTTAAAGATTCAGGTATAACACAGTAGTGGTCTGTATGCAAAGGCTGAACATTGCAGAAAAGAAGAGAATGTGAATAATACAAAACATAAAAAGGAGCAACAAGCTATGAAACTTTAGGTCACTGATACCACTTTCTACAAAACCAGAAGACTTGCAAGGAATAGTGATAACAAAAAATAGATTAATACTGAATAAAACATTCTAGTATCTTTAAAGGTAATACTTGTATTAAATATTCAGTGAGCAGCCTAAATAACACAAAAGAAAATGGAAAAAACCCACCCCAGTTATTTGGTAATGTATTTAGAAGTAGTTATTTTTAATTTGCTTCTCATACCCAAACTATCTGCAGTTTTTGTTTGGATTGGTTTGGTTTTTTCTTTGCTTACTTGGAGCATTTATGGTACATATTCTGCCTTTATATGTTTTTTAATATTTATTTGTTAATGTATTTTATTGTGCCTGCTGAGCTTTGAGCACCATTTAAACACATCAATAGAAATAAGTTCTCCAGTACTTTTATGATCATTTAGGTAATTTTTTTGGTGTACATGTGAAGAAGATACTCAGAAGCATTAAAAAACACCAAATCCTTATTTTTTTGATAACAGCTGTTCTGTTTACCTAGAGACAGAAGGTGAGGGAAAGCTGTGAAAATCTGTAAGGCTCATTTAGGAAAATAAGGTCTCGGTCACTACATGAGGGCAAAAGTGTATGCAAAAAGTACACTTAAGAAATGAGTGAGAGTGACAAAAAGTGGGGTGGGTGTTTGTGTGAGGCTGATAGCATGAGTTTGATTCTAAATCTAAGCCACTCATTACACCACTTATGGTATTTCCAGTATGAATACTCATAAAAGCTGGCATGATGGGTCTCCCCTAGACCATATGGAGTATTTGCTAGTCTTCCACAGACTGTTAGCAATTTTTCATTGCCAAAGAGTACATTTCAACTCAGCTATTGACAAATGTATTTTTATTTATATTGATTCTTTTAACAATCATTCTGTGTTAGTTTTATGCGTTAACTGTTTAACATTATCTTTACAGTATCCAGGGAAATGGACTGGGCTAGAATTTCATGCTTTCATTCTGTTATCTTGACACATCAGCAGAGTACAACAGCTGTCTCATTCCTGGAGATGCTGAGAGGAGCTCTGTTCTCAGAGTGCTGAATTTCTTTCTCAGTTGTAGCTGTAGGGGTGTTCAGCATTCCAAATATCATTCCCCCCCCTGCCCCCACCCCCGTCCTCCCTCAGCACCACTGTGTGTTTGTGATAACAGTGATGATAAGGCAATCAAATGGGATCATCTGATTTGTGAAAGAGTTAAAGGGAAATTGAAAATGGGTGCATATTGCTTTTGTAGCACAACACCTTGTGCATGTTCGGTATTGAGAAAACATACAGCTAAAGTTACACAGGCAGCAGCTTATCTGTGGAAGCACATTTTGGCAAACACAGACACCTGTTAGACTGGTTGCTCATACCCTCTGACCTGTGCCCCTCCCTCATTCCTCTCCCCCTAAATGGTTTGGAATAGAAGTACCATTTCATTACAATTTAAGAACAAAAACGCTGAAGTATCCTGATTGTTAAAATATTCACAGACAGAAAATCTAATGATTTCTTATCCTTATCAATTTAAATTACTAGTTCTAATAGTTTTGCCCAACTCTGTAATGCAGAAAGATGTGCAGAACACTGTTTCCTCTCCATCTAGGCAAACATCTTCTGAACACTTCCTAAGAAATTAGTTGTATTCAAGCCAGACTTGCATGCTGCCATCCCACAGGAAATGGGTCAGCAATCCATTAAGATGCCATTAGATAATCTAATTTGGAACTTAATCTCTAAATTAACCATGCTCCATACTTGAAGCATACTTGAGAGAAAGAAAAAAAGTTTATGTTTGAATCCATAGGGGAGCCGAAGCGTGAAGAAGGCTGTTTGTTTTTTCTGTAGCTGTGGTCACGTCTCAAGCCGTCTGGTAACCAGGAGAAACCAGACATGATGTAATTCCAGATTGAACTTGAACTTCAGGGACTTAGAATGGGGGAACAATGGACCATAGGAATCAATAATGTCCATTTTCCACATGATTATGTTTGGAGCTTTAAGTTAACCTTTATGGGAGAAGCAACAAGTATTGTAGTGTGGCCAAAATGAATGAGTTGCTCTAGAAGCAAGATGTTAAAATAAAGAAAACAACTTCAGTAATAATTTGTGAGTAAGAGCGCAGCTTCCAGCAGGATTAGAAAAGTTCTTGCTCTGTAGTGAACTGGTTGCCTGTTCTGAGCTCTCTTTGTTCACTTAGGTGGGACAAACTTAATCTTATGTTTCCTGTCAGATGATTTTTGGCAGCTGCTAGGGAAGGAGGAGCATATTGTAGAGAATTCCCAAGTGTAAACTGTATCTTTAACCCCTTGTTTACTCCAGCTTTCTACTTCTTTATCAACTTACCTCCAATTGTTTCTTTTGAAGCAGTAGAACTGCTTTGTTTGGGGTTTTTTTGTTTGTTAGGTACAGTTAGGATTGTCTGCATTATTATTTAGTCATTCTAATTTGATAAACTTGTAGTTGTATTTTTTAAAAGTGCTAAGGTAAAAATTCTAATGGTTTGAAATGCAAATGGTCATATTTGGGAAAAGAAAAAGGTAGTGCAGGTGTGTAAAGTGAAGAGTCAGTTTTTCATAGGCAACCCAGCGGACTCTGGTAACCAAGCACATGTTCCCCATGGTTTGGCTTGACTTGGTCATAGCCTCCTCTGTGCAAGTGTGCGTCTGAATCCCTCTATTAGGCCTGTTCCTGCACCAAATTCTCATACCTGAATGGTCCAAACACAGCATGGACATGCACCATTTCTCTGGACCCTCCCTCTGTTGTGGGTATTCTTTGTTAGTAACAGGCTCTGTAGCCTCTTCCTGATCTTTACCTTTTTGTGTTACACTGTCAAAAAAAAAGGAGTCTGCAGGGAATAGAATAAATAGTATTTTTATAGGAGATTTCCCTTTTCCCTCCCATGGGCATAAACCAGTAAGTCTTCAACTCCTCCATCTGCTAGATGGGAAGTATGTGCCTGCTAAACTGTAAAAGTCATCCTAAACTAACCTGAGATACACTTAATACATCTCTTGAAACAAGTGCTCATCTTGGAGGTAAAATGTGGGAGCTGTTTACCTATGGATACCAGTCCAGAATGGTAACAGAAGTACCCCATTAAGCAGATGTTGGAAGGGTGGTTATTCTTTTGGTAGAAATGCAGAAGTGGGAATTTAGCCAGGGCACTGAGGTTAGCAAAATTGCATTTCCAAAGTTCTTATGATCCCAGTAATTTTAAATGGTAAAAGTCCCTGCACTTGTGTGGGCAAGCACTTACTACAGAGATAAATGTGCCTTACTTGGTACTTACTATTGTCACTTCTCTCAACATTGAAGGTATTTCTACCTTTTCTGTCCAAAGACTGACTTGGCAGGATCTGGTCTACCTTCTGCAAGCTAGTGGGTTCATGTAGGTTATAGTAAAGCCACAAGAAGGAAGTACTGCTTTAGGTGTACTTTTGAATGGTAAAATACTCTTACAGACTAATGAAACTGTAAAAGAAAGAAGGTAGTAACTGGTGGAAAATAAGAATCTCAAAGACATCCACATTTACTCAGGTCAGATTAGATTTATTTTTTATTGCATTTAGTTAATTGTTTAATATTATTATGCTCTTTATGTTATTACAGCCTCCAAAATGGACTGTATATACATATAATGTAAGCACTACTTGTGGTCCATTCCAGTAATATTTTAATCAGAGGTTCTTGAAACAGCAATTATTATCTTTAAGAGGAAATCATGGCAGAAATCTTGATTGAATTAACATCTGGAAACTGTAATGGAAAGTGTAATGGAGAATGTTAACCCTGTAGGATGGTTGCAGAATTTTCCTTTACTGTTTTATTACATTTCAACAGATAAATACATTATACTTCCTGTGGACAGAGAGGGAACTGTATAATGTATCTGATAATCTAGCTATGGTGAAGAGAATACTGCTACCAGTAGTGAAATTACTGAAAGGCATAATGCTTCAGGAAGGTGGTCCTGCAACAAAGATGGATCCGAATCTCACAACAGAATCTCATGGTGGTTCTCATGTAATTTTCTTCAAGAGTTAGTCTTGAGCAGTTCTTTTAAGTCTCACTTCATGTTTCAAGGAAAAGGCATTTACATTATACCTTCTGTCAGCAGAAGTAATATATACTACTCCTCAGGAGTAGTAAGCTGGAGTGTGCGGCAGACCTGTTTTATTTCACTCATACATACAAAGATTTCTATCTAAAGGAGAAGCCATGTGGGCAGAGAGACATTCTATTAGCTTCTGCAAGGACAACAACCTTGTCTGTGTCCTGACAATGGAAAGAGTTTTGGCTTCCCTGGTTGAGGTACTTAGTGGACAGAGGCAGAGTACTGCCTCTGGTTTTGTGAAACCAGGCTCTGAACTTTAACTGGGACTCACACAAAGTGCTGGATGGTATGGTGGAGGGAAGGTTGTTTCCCCATTTCCTGTATTTCCGTTTGTGTGGGCACCCAGGTGGAGGTTGATTTTGCAGACAGAAATAATTGTGATTCCTGCTAGGATGTTCTGCAGAAAAAACCGTGGATGGTTTCTGTGGCAAAAGCTAAGCTCTGCAGTACTCAAGAGAGGTCCCTTCCTAGTAGGCTGGAGAAGGCTAACAGGGGGACCTTGCTTTTTTGGGTAGTTGGTCTGGCTTGGCTTCAGGCTGGAGTGCTGGGGAACTACAGAGCAGAGTGTGGCTCACAGGGTAGCTGAAAGTCCAGCTAAATTTGCTGTAAGTGTAAAGGGAGGTCATGGGAACGTTGGAGAGTCAGCCATACTCATGCAGGTTAGCAGAGCCTGTGTTGTGTGTTTGGTTATTCACAGTTGTGTCACAGCTGTAACTAGGGCTGTTCTCCTCAACAGCTTTCATTCAGGTTTCTTCCTTTGTCTGCAGTGAGCAGCTGCTGGTGGTACCAGGCCTTGGGTGGCCCAAAACAGAGTTACATCCACCTGTAGTATGACAAGGTTATTTTCTAAACTACAACCAATCAAGCCTTGAAGATAACAGCTTAGGAAATGCCAGCAAACAGAAGGAATGGGCCGTTCTTCCCAGCTGCCAGCACAGCCAGCCTCTGCCCAGTGTGTGTATTTAGACCAGGACTTCAGCCACCTGCAGCGGTGTGGAAGAGGTGGCAGTTCCAGCCCTGCTGGCAGACAGTGTGGGGCTGTCCTGGTCCCACTGGTGAGCCACTGTCTGCACCACCATCTCTGGCAGAAGGTTTGGCGCAAGCAGTAGAAGGGACTTTGAAACTCTTGTGGGGTATACACAGTGTTAACACTGGAGATTTATTACTCCCTCAGGATTCATAACTAGTACTGATAAATTTCTTGCAGTCTGCATTTTTGTCATGGTCACAATATAAGGTGGGAGGTTTGAAAGGTTTAAACAAACACCTGTATTAACCTGGTAGATCATATGGCAACAACAGTCATATTAGGAACTTGCTACAGCTCATTTTTATTGAGCACTTTTCATAGAAATGAAGATCTCTGTCTGGAATTTCAAGTAATAAATAAAAATTCTGCTCTAAATAGTAATTTGCTTTTAGTCAGCACTGACTTGTTTCCTTCATCCACTGTAGTCACTAGAAGGTTGGTAACTTTAAAACAAAGCAAAAAGTCACAACAGTATATATCCAATCACTGAAGTGAACTATAAGTCTTCAGAAAGATAACCTGAAGCCTGTGTGTTTAGCCTTAGCCACAGAAATTTTTTAAATAGAGTCTTGACCTCAAACAAAATTTATATTCTTTGAGTTAGTGTTGTATTTTTTTTGAAGTCGCTGAACACAGTAAATCCCATGTAACAGGATAGCAAAGAACTGTGCACACTAAAACATGTATTCAAACAGCTCCCAAGCAAATAGAACTTCTTGATTATTTTTTTTTTTTTTTATTACTAGTTCTTATTTTTACAATTCCACGTGCTTGGAAGCAATTTGCATTGTGTCTGTTATTTTTAGAATTTGCTTCTTAACATCACTGAAATCCAAAGAGGAAGGAACAAAAAATGCATTTTAAAACAAATTGTGAAGGAAGCTGAAGAATAAGTTGAAACAATTAAGCCTCTTAAATGCAATTCTGGTATTGAATTTTTTTTTTTCTTTTTGGAACATAATGTTTTCATTAGATCATCTTGGAAAAATCTTTCATGCATAACTAGGTTTAAATCTTTGTGAGTGCTTCAAGATTTGTGGTGTAATTGTGATTTTTAAATTTCAAGAGGTTTTTTTTCCTCCAATAGCAGACTTTTTTGTGTAATAGTCAATAGAATCAAAACTATAACAAAGAAGTTAAACATATAAGCTGACCTTACGTTTTGAAAACAGCAATTTTAAAAAAATTTCTCAAAAGGTTAAAATCCTGTAGATTTTTAGGTGTCCTTCAAGAATATACCCATTAGAAGAAAAAAGCCCAACAGCCTTATTGAATAATATTTTTTCTTCAGGCATTGAAAACATGAAGTTATTAATATTTAGTGTATTTTCTTCATGAAATAAAATTTTTCCTTCTCCTTTGGGAATATGACCATCATTGAGACAAGCAGGTCAGGAACTATATCCACTTTTTTGCATGTGTAAAAGGCATATCACCTGAAATTAATTGCTAGGACTTAAAATAGTAAATTAACAGGTTTAGAGAGGTAAGTAGTTTCAGACAGGAGTAAACAACAGACTCTGTTTGTATTATTTTTAATATGAAAGTCCTGAGAAACATGTCCCCTGGAATTCACAAAAAAAGTTGACTGCTCTTCAGGAACTGAAATGATCACAAAAATCTGCCAAATGAAATGTAGTTATTTCGTGCATATTTAAAATAGATACAAAGAGTCTATTTTCCTCTTTATACATGGGCCACAAAAGTGCATCTGCTTGCCCAGGGAGAGAGCAGTGCAGAAATGGAACAAAAGATAGAGAGGAAAGAAAACTTTTAGCCTCCACAATGCACATGTTGAAGGGTTTAGTCTGCAGATGTGTTATGATGAAACTCGTTAGTCTAATCCCAAAATGTATTTCCAAGTAAGAACTTATGTTTGTGGAATAAACTAATGCACAGAAAAGCTCCATAGAGTGGAATGTAGAGGGAGGATGCATTTGCATGCTGTACATCCAGTTTTGGTGTTAGTTCTTTGGCAATAATGCTGACTTAATGTTACTGTTTTTCTTCTGAATAAATGTGACAAAACATTCTTTGGAGTCATAGAATCATATAGCTTAGGATAGTTTGGTTTGGACTTCTGTTGCCAGAGGGACATCTAAGGAAAGGGCTGCTCAGGCTGCTGGGTACTGAATACCAGCAGCTGAGGCCTGTCTTTTGAGTATCCATCTTGCAGTTATGACTGGCTGGTGCCTGGTGAACCTGTGGATGCCATTGGGACTTCAGCTCCTTAGTGACAGAGTGCTTTTGAAATGATGACTTAAGTTCCTAAGTCATTGAATTGTCTTTGAAAATATTTTTTTTTCTCAGAGGCTTGTTGAAAAAAATATGGTATGCACTGTTACCCTTGACTCACAGCTACCCTTGGCTGCAAGTGTTTAGATGATTGGGTCCTGTGTTAGCTGGTGTTTCTCAGACACTGATGGAAAGTTTTTAAAGAAGCAGGTTTTTTGAACATTAAAAGACCTCTATTCTTATGGGCATCTATGCATCTCAGAGGCCCATCTTGGGATGGTGACAAGACAAACTGCTGTACTGTAAGAGAGGAGGAAATCTCACAGGATGCTGAACTACTGAATCTTTATACTGTATTCTTAAAAAAAGAACCCCTGTACCCCGTGGTATATTTCACTAGCTCTTAAATGACATCATGCTATATAGTGTCTCTTGTATGGTTTAGTTGTGCCTGCTCTATATATTTGCACCCGACATTTTGGGAGGCTTTCATAAACAGACCACTTAGTGTAACTCAGGAGTAATACAACTTGCTACTGAGTTCAACACAATTATTTTTCTTTCAAACAACTCATACTTTCACAAAGAAAACTGTAAAGTAGAATCTCAAATTGCATTCACAAATTTTGTCTCCAGTTTTATCTTAAGTAGTGCTATTATTAATGAATATTGGCTGAACCTTGATTCAAATTCATTGTATACATGTTTAATTTATGTTTTGTTTTTTTCTCTCTCTTTCTCTCCCTTCTTGTCTCTTTCCCCTTTTCAACAGTCCTGGTACCTGGGCTAGCTTGGTTCCTTTCCAAGTATCAAATAGGACACCGATCCTGCCGACAAATGTCCCAAATTATGGTTTGAACATAATTGGAGAGCCTTTCCTTCAAGCAGAAACAAGCAACTGAGGGAAACAAAATTAAAAGCAAAATAAAAAAAAAAAAAAAGAATAAAGAAAAGAAGAGAGTATGAGGAAAGAAACTGAAGAAAGAAGAAAAAAATAGACCAGCAATTGCAGCTCTTACAATCAATAATTCCCTTATGGTTGAAACTGAAATGATACACAAAGGGTCGATGATATTTCACTGATGGGTAGAATGCAGCTCCTGCTAAGTAGCCTTTGTTATATGAAGTCCGCTGGGAAATAGATGTTCTGTCTCCGACAATATATTTTAACTGACTTTCTAGATGCCTTAATATTTGCATGATAAGCTAGTTCTATTGGTTTAGTATTCTTGTTGTTTACGCATGAGATCACTATTCCTGGTTATCTCACAAAACAAAGGCTAGGCAGCAGCAGCAGAGCTGCAGGAGGACAAGGGCCGTGAGCCAGCCATTTTCTCAGCAGTCTGATTTCTAAATGTTTTAAAAATAAGCTCTGTAGCCTTTAGTTATCAGTATGGATTTATTAAACTTTGGCCCTTAATTCAGCCTTTTTCTAGTGTGTTATGCAGTTTGAAATTTTCAATCAGTATGAACACACAGGCTCTATGGAAGAAATGCCTCTACGCAGGTAAAAGTGTTATCTTCTCATGCAACAGTAAAAAATGAAACTGAAAAAAGTGACATTTTCCCCACTAAAGAAACACTTACAGAGGCAAGTGCAATTTAAAAATCATATCTAAGAGGTCATCACTATAAGTCCTTCAGCCCTTGGACTCTAAATTGAGGGGATTAAAAATAAAAATAAAAATGACTTTGAACAAACTTACTCTTCCCCTCAGTTTTTGAGGGCATTAAAAGGCATTAAGTCAAGACAAATCACGTCCTTGAGAATAAGAAATCAATGGAAACACAGCACTTATGTTGGTTTAGCTGCTGCCTCCTCAGAGGGGTAGGATTTATTTATTTAAAGTTACTTGTTGCATCAAGAACCCATAGGGTTTACATGTTTCTGTAAAATCTACATCATAGAGACAAAGACATAGGCAAATCCATGTCACAAGGGCAAAGCTTACCGTTTACAAACTGGTAATACCAGGATGGGGATATGTTGTATTTAAATAATGCACTCTTAATGTAAGTCTATTTACAGGGTGCTGTAAACTTGCATGGTGCTTTCAGAAGTTAGCCTTGTTCAACAATTTTCACATATTGACAGGAATATAATGTGCATGGGCAGACATTTTGCCTCTATGTCTCTTTAAAAATTTAAAATACTCTTTCCAGTAATCCTAATTTGCACGAAGATATAATGTCCACATTACGTGCCTTGCCTTGAAATCTAAAAAAACGGAAAAAAACAAAAAAAGAAAAAACTACAAAAAAATTGACATCACTACACTTGTTTTGCTGCATTTATTATAATTTTAAATCTTTACCATTTTTATGACAAAATATTTTGTACTCCAGATGCGAAAAATGTGTGACATCATGGATTTTTTAGACAGTTATACCTTTATCTCACATTTATAAAGCATATCATGGCTGTGTATAGTTGCCGCTTAAGAATTGTAATCGACCAGCAATATTTTCAGTATTTTGGTGTTTTTTCTATTAACCTTTCATGTTTTTCATCTTCCAATTAATATTGGGGGGAGGGGATACAAATTTATACGAATTATGCAATACCAAGTTTTGCCTATGTAGGTAGTGCTTTTAGCTGTATTGGTTATTATAGGTAAGTACACAGATTTAAAAAAAAAAAAAAAAAAAATAATGTATGCTTTTTTTTGTTTGTTTTAATTGACCAAAGTGGGTACTGCTATTTTTGCAGTGTGATGAGGTCCTTTTCTGTACTGAGAGGTGGACAGGGGATTTTTTTTTATACATACATATATATATATTCTGGGGTGGGGGGGGAGGATTTTTAACACTTTACAGTGTAGCTGTGAAGCAGTGCACCCTTAGCCAGGCAAGGGCTGCAAAGCAACTGTTCTGCCTACTGTGACAAACTTTCAAATCGGTTCCCTCTTTTTAACTTCCCACCTGGGGTGCAAGCTGAAATCATTTCTGGATTTAAAAAATAAATAATGAATTCTGTTGGAGGCAGACTTGACTTGAGGAAATTGTTTTACTTCAAGGTTTTTTTTCATGAGAAAGAGAGACAGACAGAGAAAGAGGTCAAGACCCACAGTGAGATGAAGCCTTTTCCATTCTGGCAAAGATAGTGCATCCTAAAGTGTTTGTGTTAGAAAATGTTTTTAGCTCAGAATGACAAAGAAACTCACTTTGTCTACGAAATGCAAGTACAGGGCCAAAATCTTTGCTGGCATAATTCCACTGACTCCAGTGGACTCTGGAGTTGCTCATGGAGAGAATTTGCCCCCCCCCCCTTATCCTGCCTGATTTTCTCTCCCGTACATATTTTTTGTTTTTATATTCCACTCCCCTCTCACCCTGCCAATTTTGTTAATTCAGCATTTGAATTACAATTTTCAGCCTACTTGGGCTATGTTAGAGCATAGTCTTCTCTTCTGATAGAGCAGATCAGATGGAGAGCCCTGGGGTGTAGTGGAGAAGAAGTTTCTTTTTGTAAGGAATTAGACCATGGTGGAAATAAAAGTGTGTTTCCAGTAAAATCCCATTTTGCAGACCAGTAGTGGGCCCTATTGCTGGTGACCTTTTACACACAGGGGATCTTTGCAATGCATGGCTCAACACAGGGTGAATTTTTCTCTAAAGCACATTCTCCTATTAGGGTAAAAGCAGAGGAGCGTATAGCCGTGTGGATGGGAAAATTCATGCCTACACAGCTGTCTCTGTGTTTTGGAGGTTTTCCTGCCCTGGAGCAGTCCCAGAGGTGCAGCTCCAGCAGCAGTCACCCCAATGAGCACTGGTCGGGGCGTGCCACCGTCAGTCCCTTCGGGCTCCAAGTGTGGTTAAGAGCAGTAGCGGTGGCACATCCCCATGGCTCCAGGAAGAGAGAGTATGTAGGCAGGGCTTGAATGGCTACAAAGACCGGAATAGCAGGGAAGTCTTTGAGATTTGCTAAACTGAAAAAAAAAAAAAAAAAAAAAAAAAGACACAGATGCAAAAAGAAATGTGGGGTTCTTTTTTGGAGCCCCGCAGTAAGTCAATTTGTTTGCTAAACATATGGCAAAGTGTGCTAGACCCACACACCGTGCTCCTCAGGCTCTGGCCTGGTATGTGTTGTCCTTTACACGTGTCATAATACACAACAGTTTGGGAGCAGAGGTGTGCTGGGGGCATGTGCTTGATTAGTACCATTAACAAGGTTTTCTCTGAAAGCTTTTAATAGCACATTGGGACAAAACTGGAACAAGTTCAGGCTTCAACAGGAAATACCCAGAATGGTGACTGCCCTTTGTAGGAAGATAGATGCTCTTAACAGAGTTGGTTTTCTTAATCTCTGGCCTCCTGTATGAAAAAATGCTGAGCTTAAAGATGCAGATTTTTAAAGATGTAATCTCCTTCCTTAAACTGAGTTATTCAACAACCGTGGGTTTTTGTTACCTGCCTCTCTAAAAGAAAAGCCTGCTTGGAAGATAATGAACTTTTAATTTTTTGTATGTTTGGTTTTAGGTTGGCTTTGTTGGTTGGTTGTGTTTTAAGCTCAGCAGTCAAAAGATTAAGATAAGATTGAGAACTCAAATCCAGTCTCTGGCCTCCTCCTTCACCAGGAAGTGTATTCTGACTAAATTGAGCCACCCCGTTCTATGTGCACTGTTCTGCCTTTATTAAGTTGCTTTGCAGCCCTGGCCTCATGGCTGTGCCACTGAAGTGTGTTTCCCCTGGAGTGACATGAACGCTTGAGGCTTGACTAAGGAAAAAAAAAGGCAGTGAAGGAGACTGTACATAAAGACATGGCAAAAATATTAATTATAGCAATATAGTTGTGGGGTGATGTTCAGGTGGGCAGCTCCATTGAAAATATGTGAATGAGTTTGTGAAGCTGCAAGTAGCAAGAAGAAAGGATGATCTTCTGAATAAACCGCCTACCTTGTAGACAGTAATTTGTACACTGTATAGTTTTGTTAAGAATTTTTTTTTTTAATTAAAATACCCTTGTTTGTAAAGCTAACTTTTTAACAATTATAATGGAAAATGCCTTTCCATTTTTAAACAAGAATATTCTTTGTTTAGAAACTGGACTTGGGTTAAAACTCTCCAGTTTCTTAATTTATGTATTAAAAAAAAAAATCTGTCCATGTTAGGAGTTATTTCGCAGATTCCTGTGCTTGAAAAGCATAGGTTACTAATCCTTTAAAAATGTAAATGGAGAAAAGTTATATTTTATGAAGGTTATTTTGTTGTATTTAGTATTGGAAAAGTTGGTTTTCAGAGCATTTCAAAATGTTGGAAGCACCACTGTCTTTTTTATTAGTATATATGGCCTTTAGCAAAAGTTTTTGTGATTGTTACATGATGGTATTTAAGATTAGGTTCGCAGAGCTATTCAGGATAGGCAGAGAGCTAAAACAGTACTTAAGTCTCACACAGCTGTGTCCTCAGGGAGCAGAATTTTGGATTTGCAACTTGTAGCTTCATAAGGACTTAATGAAAGAGATTGCACAAAGACATCTGTGACACCGGAGTGTGTTCTGTACCTAAACCTAAATTATATATACTGTGTGAGATTATGAAGGCTGCAGAAAGTTATCCCATATTCAGTGTACAGTTTTCACTTTTAATGAAAAAACTCTCTAAGGTTGCTGGCAGTAAGGCCCCAAGCATTACATCCTCTATGGTTTACATGATCCTGTCAAGGTCTTTTGTTAACGTTAACCAGCTGTATGCTCCTGAATTTTTTTATTTGGTTTCTATAGAAAACTTAAGGAAAAAAAAAGAGTAAAATCACATGCCAGCTAATCAAGTTAAACAGGAAAGGCTCAAAGCTGAATGTTCTACTCCATGCTGAAGGAGCTGAAAACTGCCTCCTTCTTATTTGCACTTTCTGCTAGTTCCCCAGTTTTATTAATTCCTCAAAATTGTGTGGGTGTGGTGGAGCACTGCAGTTGGAGGATAACATGGACCACTGATTTTGCCCTTTAACCCTGCACAATGATCTTTGCATCAGCCAAACTTATTGCCATGACAACTCTTTGTACTGTTTCCATGCCACAGCTCTGTTGGTCACGTTGTCAATAGTAAAGGGGACAAGTTGGAGACGGTCAATTTTTACATTTTTTTGTTGCAATTTTTTCTTCAATGGTTGTAAGTAGTTGTTTGTTTTTTTTTTTTTATGATAAAAGGGTTCACTAGTTAGTACTCTTTAGAAATATCTGTGTGTTGCAATTCAGATGTATGTTGAATTTGTGAAAAGGGCTTCAGTGCCACTAGCATCATGATATCCTAGAATAAGCCTTTGATACTTTCATTGCATGATACCATAACAGTAAAACAAAAGGTGGCCTAAATAAAGGGAGAGCAGTGTGAGCTAGTGACACTAAAGCCAGTCTTTGTATTACTGTATTTTTGACAGAATGGTTTTGAAAACTGTGCTACAGGGACTGATGTGGCAAATGTATCTCTATATGCAGAAGGAAGTTTTTTAAGAAGTATGGCTTATTATGCATTCTTCATTGAGGGCATTGAAGTTGCATGGACTGATAGAAGTTGATGCAAAATGAGAAAGAAACAAAAACCAGCAAAATGTTTACCAAAAAACTCAAACAAATGAGCAGTGCCTGTTCAATTTCACAGTCTCTGTTGAGTTCAGTTGTAAATATGTTTCAGATAACATTTTCTTCAAAAATAATCTCTACAACATTGTAGAATGTGAGGGGTTCCTCAATCCCAGGCATAGGCTTCTCAAGAGCTGCATTAGATTATGTCTTCATCAAGCTGTTAATTTGTGCTTATATCATATAGAACTTTTAGTAATCTGGGAAGAGGCACCCCATCTCAATGATATTTCTCTGAGAAAAACTTTTGTAGGGCTGTGTGTTTCTTTAGATACATTTAGTACAATTGTAGGTGACAAGTAGTCAGTTATTGCTTGCTAGCTACATACCAGGGTTGATCCATTTTAAAACTTTTGGCATTTTTCCCCATACTGTAGGCCATAAATCCTGAAGGTCCCATTTTAATTAAAAAGAAGGTGCGTGCAGAGTCTTTGTGTAATGAACCTTCACTAGGAGGATGCATTACAGTACAGCTACTTAATTTTGGAATTAGAGCCCTCTGGCATCAGACCTGATTTTAGCCTGAGTGTTAACAAAGGTTTTTATTGTGCCTGGTTGGAGGATAATAATGTTCTTTTTGGTACTTTTTTTTTTTAGGTTACAAATGAACTCAACTGCCACAAGTTTTAAACTGGTGTAAATCAAGCTTGACTTAATGTGATTGTTACTGTTATATCCAGCCTATACTGCTAGCAGCTGCTCATACTGCAGTCAATTACTGGAAGCGGATATATTTCCTATGCAAAAACTGTTTAAACAATAAAAATGAGCTATGCTACAGACCTGGTCTTACGTTTTCTTTTCTGTCTCTAAGAGTCATAATTGGTAATATCTCAGAAACAAACCTTAAACCTTGTAGTCTGACAGCATGGCACAACTTATGGAGTTATAGTTTAGATTTAACGTATTTGTTTGCACACATTGGGGCTTATCTTACACAGAAAAAAAGAGGAGAACGAGAACAAAAGGAAATACAATCAGGTAACCAGCTCAATTTAAATTTTCCACTTAGATTTCATCATCATGTTTAACCAACCCTACAAATTATACAGGTGATCTTGATGCCAGACTGATTTTTGCTTTTATATATTCACATGTATTTGTAGCTCTGTAGCCTATTATTTTATAAACTATATACATTCATAGCTAGTAATTTCCCACCTGTTAGACAGGAACACAAACTACATTCCTAGGCCCCTATCCTATCTTGCTTCTTCTGAGAAGCAGAAGCAAGGAAACAACCAGCGAGGAAGGGGGGCTTCAGAAGAGGGTCGAACCAAGAGGGGGAATTGCTTCATCACCTGTATTTCTAATTGGGGATTCTTGTCAGTTATGCTTATTTACTAAACTTATAAAACTGCACTTGTTCTATGCCACATGTGCATCGTCAGGACATTTTCAGTGTGTATTTCAGGATGTTGTGCACCTGAGGGGACCCTTCATAAAAAGTAACTGCATTTTATCACCTAATTGTGTCTGGCTCATAATTTTAGGGACCAGAAAAAGGCATCAATCTGCACTGCGTCTCCTGTGATGTAAGATTAGGCATCAAGACAGCAGAAGGGCAAGAGACCTCTGTTTTCTTTTAACGTTATTGGTTTTTGACAGACAGTCAACTTTTGATTTCCTAACTGCTGTCATGATTACATTTTCATTGAATAAGGATAGTAAGATCCAATCTTCCCAAAATTCTTCCTGAAACCAGAAACCCTTATCTTGGGTCAAGACCTTTCAATTCTACAAAAAAGGAATTATTTTTCATAAGTGTGAATTAGATGTATATATGGGATGTCTCATTCTGTTCTTGTTCCAGGAAATAGACCATTTTCTTCTTAGACCCTTAGGACTCCATAAACCAGTAGCAACAGTTAGCAAGTAACATGAATATAGTCAAAAGACTGGTGGGATAACAGTGTAAAGACTTAAACTGGTTTCTATATAAATCATCAAATTTTGTCCCACAGTGAAACTAAACAGCTCTCCACCTACTTAGATAAAAGTATTCAGCAGTTTCTAGAGCATAAGTTTATCCATTTACAACCAGTAGTGTGAAAAATGTAAAATGGTTTCTTATTTTTCCCTATTGGTTTGTTTACACAAAGACCATTTGTTTATGAAATGTGCTAATTTTTCTGTGAGAGGCCTTTGTTGTGTGTGTGTCTTTCCAAAACAAATTGACAAGCATGAAAATTTAGGAAATTCAAACGATTTTTCCTGCTGGGGTTTCATTAAATTATGTCATGTCGCCATGATTTGAAGACTGTATTAAGGACCTCAGGTTCCATGTTTAAAGCTCCAAACCAGTAAACTTTCATGCATAATCTAGAGACAATTAAATTCAGTCCTGCCTCCCCTTTCTATTAAGAAAATGCCCTACTTCTCCAGCCACTCTTCAGCCCTGTGCAAAACATGCCAGTGATGAAGCCTGCAGCAATCCTGCATGACTTTGAACTGCCTGCATGCCAGCTGTAGGGTGGCACTGATGAAAATAGTTCAGGAAAGAGAATGGCAGCTGCCTGACGCTACCAGTGCCCCAGCCAGGGCTGCAATGCCATGCTCAAGTTACACAATACAGTGTCTAAGAACACCAAAATGAAAGTAGCAGGAAGGAGAGAATGCAAAGACCGTGACTTGCCACTTTGCGGTGAGTACAAAAAGGGGACTACTCCTGGTTCAGGCCTTTCTACTTTCCCATTTGCAATATTTTTGAGAAGAAATTGACAAACAATTATTTTTTTCCAAGTCCAGTGTTATTTTTGTGTATTTTCCCACAAGATTAAAAATTGTAATTGAAAAATAACACAAAACTTGACGCCAGATCCAAAGACATATGCAAGCAACAAAGTAGAAGTGTGCAGTGCCACCCCACATATTTTTGCTGCTTACGTCATTACATGAAGTTCTTAAATCTTTGCTATATCTGGGTTTCTTTTTGAGTCTTATCTTAATTTCTATGCTGGTTACTGATCTAAATTTGCACGTTGTAACTGTTGGTCAATCAGCTTCTGGTTTCTTGGGTAAAGGTTAAAGCAAATACAGTCTTAGCATCTTGCTTGTGAGCCTCAGCCCATGAGCATCTGTTTCTTTGGGGATGTTCCCCTGTTGTTCTGTTTCTTTGGATCTGTTCCCCTGAGTGCTAGGGGACCCTTGGGAGTGTTTAACTGCCAGTATCTGAGTCACAGCCAGGAGTGTCTATGAACCCAAGAAGGTTATTGAATGCTCAGGACAGAACCAAATTTTGCCTGCAATTTGCTGGAGGGATGAAAAGTTCATCGCTGCTATCCAGGTTGATTCTCACGCACTTTGCCACATCTCCACTCAAAAGAGCTGCAGCCTAAAGTCTTTCTGGTAAGGTAACTACAGGATTGTTTCACAGGATTTTTTCATAGATAGGTTATATAAGTCACCCTCAGAAATGGTAGAATTATGTCCACTATGATTTTAAAACAGAGACCAGTCTAAAACAAATTGTTGGCATTGTCAGACTTTGACAGACATATGCAGGACCTAACCAAGATCTTCATGAGAAGAGGTATCCTACTTCTGGCCTGCCAAATACATCTTCAGAGTGTCCCCTAGTACTTTGTTTAAGGTTCTTGACATGAGATGAGCCACTATTACCAAGGCCATTACCCACAAATGTTGATGGACTGAGCTGCTGAGAGCTGTAAAGATCTATCCTAAGCTAAGCAAGGATTCAAGTGTGTCTTGAACTCAATTTACCTTTTGTGGCATTCACCATTAGGTTGTACCCTGGTCCACTTTTCTTAATCTGTCATATCAGTATGTTCTCCACACAAAGAATAGAGTGGACAAAGTTACAGGACACTGTAAAATATAAAACATAAAACAAACCGAACATATGGGAGCCCTGAGAACACCACCAGTCTTTCATATCAACATATGGCCTCTGCACATGCTGTTACGTGGTATCTAAACAGAACCTGCTGCTTTAAAAAATAGGGAGTGAGGGGTATGTGGGATCTGCTCCTCTGGAAAGTTGACTGATGCCACTGGAGTCAACAGAAATCTGTCAACTGATTTTTAACAAGTCTTATTAAAAGCTACCCTTATTGCCGGCAAGGCACCTTAATTAAGGTGAAGATATATTTTTTCCAGGTCTTAATATGTATACTTTTTTCTTTTTTCCCTGAAGTGGATGCCTTAGGGTGAAAGGAGATGTTCAAAGCAGAAATGTTAGTTTCTGCTGCTAAGATGATGCTCACTACTAAGAAAATGGTCTTCATTGACTATATTTAGATGCACTGCAGCTGCCAAAACCAGCACATATTGCTGTGGGCAGACAAGCAAGAAAGTTTGATACACCACAGGACTAGGGCAGGGGTAAGAGATATATCTCTACGTAACTGACAAGTCAAGCTCTGCAGCACTGCGAAGCTGGAACCATATCAATTGTAAGCAGCTGTCTATTCAATTTTCAGAAACTGTCTGACCAGATAATTGCTGATGTTTCAAGAAACAAATGGTGCCCCCAGTAAGAGCACTGAAATGCCACACAATGCAATGAGGTCACCCAAGGGTAAGTGGGGGCTTTAGTACTTAAACACTTTTCAGGCATTCTTCTGGTTGTAAAACACCTCTCTCCCAAATTATTTGAGATTGAAATATTTCCCTCAGTGTATTTTTCTGCTGAAGTACATTGAAAAAATGTCACAGTTACTTACAGTGAATTTGTTTCACAGACCAGAAAACATGGATCTGTGGAAACCATTAGAAGCTGAGTGTATTTTCTGTTTCATGGAGACATGCATACAAAGATAAGGTTGCGGTTTTTTTGGTGGTGTTTTGTTTTTTTTACTTTTGTTGCCTTTTTGGTTTTTTTCGTCTTCTTTTTAGGCAGCTTGGTCTCCTCCCACCCTCAGTCCCTCCTTTTGAAAGAATGTGATATAGGAATTCACTTTGTATCCAATACCTGAAATATCTAATGTATGCTAGTTTGTTTTGACTTTGAACAGGAGAAGACACACACCACAATACTCATAAAATACACTCAGTAGTAAGAAAATTAATTAAATATAACACAATGCCTCTAAGACTCGGAGCTTGCACAAGTTGGAAATATTAATATGTGGACTGCAAATGCGTTAAGGCACTTTGGAGGATGTGAAAGTGAGGTAAGCAGATCATGCAAACAGATGAACATGTTAATCTTGTTAATCTTTTCTTAGTGCCTTCTGGGCATGCTATGCGAGCATCACACAAGCATGACTGTGCCTTTACAGGTGCCAGCATCACTCTGCTCAGGGACAGACAGCAGCAAGAGCTATGGGGTGCTGGCAAGCCTGGACTGGTGTATCGATGGGAAGCTCCCACAGTATGTGCTGTGGATGGTGTGTTCCTTTAGGATAGTGGCTTTCAATCTTTGGTCCTAAGAAATCTTGGGGATCTTTGGAACACTTCTGTAAAGGAGTGGAATAGGGAAGATAAAATGAGTGGTACAGTGATGGCCTTCTAGTAGCTAGTTTTCCTGTCACACCATTATGTTTTGAAGGAGATATGCAAGACACCTTCACAGCAGTTTTTAGATTTATAACCCTTCTGTTCAGAATTGTGATGTTTCATGCAAAGAACAATGTGAGGAACAGAAACCCCTGCTATCTTGTACATTTACAAGTTAATTCATTTTCCATTTTGATAGTTGTTCAGAGGGTCCCAGGAGGATGATATTAGGGTAAAGCAGGAAAAGAAAGAGTCTTGCCCTGTGCTCAAGGATGAAATTTGACTGGGTACAGCATCTCACTACGAAACATAAAATCTCTCTGTTCCCTGTGTTCTAGGGACAGACAGACAGCTGACATATCCTGACTCACAGCTGGATTCATAAAAAACTCCTGCTGACAGTCCTGTCCTCATATTTCCATGGGCTCACTAGGTTCTCCAGTATGCTCAGTGAACCCCCCTCCCTTTCTGGCTTTTACCCTAATTCTTCAATTGCTTAGGCTTCTTCCTTGCCATTCCCCACTATCTCAGCCTGATGTCGAGAGCTTCCCTCACTCCATGTGTTCTCGTTGTCTCTCCTGAGGATGAAAGGCAGTGGAGTTGGATCACTCTCCCCCAGGGAGGGAGGTGGCAAACAATGGGTGAGCAGGAGCTCGTGTACAATCCCTTCCCATCCCAGGGAGCAGCAGAGGGACAAGTGAGTACCAAGAGCGCCTGCAGAGATGGCAGACATCGTACTCTCTTCTTCACCTCCAGTGGCATCACTTCTGTGCGGAGTAGCTATGCCAGGGCACCAGTGTCAGAAGCCCCTCTCCAGCCTGATTTAAGGTTGGCTGACCTGATATCTCAACAGAAGTTGGGACCTGCTGGGTTCAGTCATCTCAGAATTAAATCTTCAGATAAAGGCATATGTTCTGTCTTGGCTGCATTTAAATCCAGTTTTTAATGGCAGCTATGAAAATAAATTACCAAAAGCTGAGGGTCTGTGGGTAGCCATATGTGTTGTTGCTGGGGGCTGGAGTGTTTTGTCCTATAGAGACTGTCAAGTGATTGTAGTTTTGTAAGCAGAAACAACTTCACTTTGACGTATTTGCTCCAGGGTCGTGCTGAAAGCAAGTGATTTTACAAAGAAGGTTGAGTTATGCTGGTAGACAAAACCTCTCTGAAGGGCTTTGTTAGGCATGACTGGAGCAATGGGTGGGGAGGTCCTGTCCAGAAGTATCCAGCAAAGGGAAAATTCCTACAGGTTGATCATAGTATAAGGCAAAATTATGATTTCGAATGATGTTTTCTAGCAATTGACAGTAAAAGAGTGGATTGGGAAAAATCTATTAAAATGAAGGAAGGATTGGTATAGAAGGAAATGTTTCAAATTAATGGCACCTAGAAGCAGCTTTAAGGATGAATTCACTACCTGGTCCCTGGGTCAGGCAGTACCTCAGGGGCACTGTGCTTCAGTCAAGTCCCCAGGCTGAGAAAGCAGGGAGATGTGAGCTGGGGCCAGGAGCCTGCTCCAGGACCAACCTGTGCTCTGTGCTGGGCACAGTGCATGCTGATATATGCAGCACTGTGGCAGGTCCCAGGTGCTGTACCAAGGAATATATAGCAGATTAGAGGCAGAAATATTAAAAGCTGTCTCTAAGGGGTAGCTTAATCTCTAATGCCTCCATTTAGCTCTGTCTAATGACTACAAACTCAAAAGCTCTGCTCTTGGTCTTGTGTGCCACTATTCAGGCACAGTGATGACACCTGTATGGTATAAAGATACTCGGGCTGAATTGAAAATCTGCTTTAAAAAAAAGAATCCAGGCACTTCCTGAGGGGCATGGGTCAAATCACAATTATCATTAGCTCTTAGTAAAGCACAGAGCAGATGCTGGAGATTATCTCAGCATCTCAGACTCAACAATTTTTAATGTTGCTTCATAAGCAAAAGTAGCCCTTGAAGCCAGTATAATTTCAAGTGTTCTGAGAGCAACACACTGAACTTTCCAGTAGATTTGCAGGTAAAATATATATGTATGTCACCAAGAACTTAATTGTGAGTGCTCTTAGCAGAAGCATAGTCTACTGAATGATGATTTACAATAATAATTTTCAAAATGAAAGCCCATGCAGACTGAAAGCTGGAATAGTTAGGTTTTAACCTTCCTGTATCTTTGTTTCTGTATGGTCAAATAGGATAACAGCACTTCAGTCTATGGTCTACTTATGTAGCTTATGGGAACTTATGCCCGCAGATTTCACTGAGGCTTCCAGGTGTTCATATTAATATAAGTAAGAAACTACTGTTACAAGCTCAGTCCACATTTTTGAAAGAACCAGATTTTGTAGCCTTTTAACACAGCTTGTTTTCACAATGTTTGAGTGATGATCAGTGCTTCCTCTCTCCATGGAATTAACTTGACTACATTAAGAGTTTTAATGGATCTCAAATTCTTCAAACTGAAGTTTTCTAGTTTGAATGAAGAATCAAAATGACTTCCTCTACAGTCAAAGTTTTCTTGCAAGTCAGAAATCTTGCAAAGAATGAAAACATTCACCTGTTTGCCTTGGCTCCTAGTACTACTCTGCTTTGTTGTTACTGAAATATGTGGAATCATCTAATTTCCACAACAGGTCTTTGACTAAGCAGAAGGTTTGGCCTGATCATGAAATAAATACAGGGATATGGTTTCTAGTGATGTCATCACGCTAGCAGTTATAGGAAAAAAGGAAATATTAATGACTGCTGCTCAAAGCCAGAGCCTTTGCATTGCTAAAATGTAGCATTAGGCTGCATTTTCGTGCTGAAGCTTCCTCTCTGAATAAGAATTTGGGAAAGTGCATACTTTCTCCAGTGAAGACAACCTTAACCAACTTAGTTAAGAAATCTGATACTTAGGGAAAAGATAAAAAATTCCCCTGAAAACAATATAACTCCATATATGGGTTCTGTACCTGGGGGTAGACAGCTGAGATGCCTGATCCAATATAAACAGTACATTACCTCCACATCAGGCCACTGGAAATGTTGAACTCCATATGCAGGAATAATTGGAGAATAAAGTTCCCAAAGTTGAGTGTTTATGTACAATTTTTTAACATCATCCCCATTTACATTTTCATTATTTTCACATTCTGTATCCAGTTCTTTCTTTTCAGCTGTTACAGTGATGTTGAATATACTAATAGGAAAAAAACTAATTCTTCAGCTGGAGGAAATGTTATCAAATTACCTGATTGTTGGTGTTCCTTCATGCAGTTTGCATGATCAGTATGGATCTGTTTCCATTTTGATTGTACATTCAGAACCTGGGTGAAAGTCTTTGCTCACTTACCAAATACCTGTTTTATGAAAATGTTCTCTAAAGTATGGCTTCATTGAAAGTGATCAAAATTAAGAAAGTTGGGGAGATGTATATCTGTATGGCAAGTCAGCTCACAAGTGAATGTGAATCAGTTTTAAACTAAAACAAATGTCCCATAGAGTGGTGTTGCACATTGCAGCTGAACATCTGTTCTGAGAGCACAGCAGAGGTGAGCTGGTGACCTGAGAACAAAGCTGCAGGGCAAACACTTTAAGGTGACAATAGGAACAGCTGTCAATGAAGGGCAGGAATTTACTGCTGATTATGGCCTGTTTTGCCATTTGCAGGGATCAAGAGTGGCAGGAGGAGCACTCATGTTGGTCTTGCCTGATGTTTTTCCATTGTTTTGCTGTCAAAAACTGCAGATGAGGAACCCACCTGCTAGATGGGATTTGGTGTCTATGTTGATAGGATAGAAAACCCAAGCATCTTCTAAAAATAATTAAGAGGTGCCTTTAGACACTATTGAACAAGTTGCTGCCATTCTTCAGTCTGCCTAGCACCTACGTCATTTGTTGTGAGGGAATTTGTATGCTGCACAGAGTCCAAAATGTTTTAAATCATAGTTTTTTGCAGATGATATGCTCAGATCCAACCTCATTTATTGCTGTTAACATGCCTAGCATGAGTTGCAACTTCTGTTCTTCTCATCTGCTCTTAGAAGATATTTTTCTTCTGATTAGGTTTATGCTGATTAGATATTCTTTTTTCTCCTAGACAGCAACTAACTAATCCAGCACAAAAAAAAAGTAGGAAATTTAATGGTGAGGGTGATCTCACAACTACTTTCACAATCACCTTGTGAGACTTTTTTTTCTGACTTGAACACTTTAATGAATAATTTAGGATTTCAGTCCTCTCAAGTGGAAAGAAAATAGTCTGACATCTTCTCTGATGAATTTGAATGCTATGTTTCAAAAAAACCCAAAAGACAACAGCAAGAACAGCAACAAAACCAAAACAAACCGAGACCGAAAACCACCCAAACAAACACAAAACAAGAAAGGAAGGAAAAAAGAGGAACTGTCTGCTAAAAAGATGTACAAAAAAGGAGAGATGTAACATGACAAAAAATAAAGGGAAACAAAAGATATTAAAAAATGTAATGTGGTTTAGAGGACTCAAAATGAGGAGGAGCCAGAATACATTAGGAACAAAGAAACCCTTGGAACTAGGCCATTACCAAATGGAGATGATGATAATTTCATAATGATGCTGGAAAGACTGATTCCAGAGAAGTGCTCCCTTAAAGGTGTTCCTATTCACAAAGAAGCAGAAAATAGTCCCTGTATGCCATCAGGATGTTGACATGCTTCTCAGTCCTTTGCCAAGGATGAAGAGCAGTATTTGCAAAGCACACATAGGGCCAGGGTGGAGTACTCAAAGAGAGTCAAAGGCTATTTATAGTATATAAATATGGAATTAAAACTAAATTATATTTAGAGCCCCTTCTAACCCAAATTATCCTATGATTCTATGAATATGAATATTCTATGAATATTCTATGAATATTCTATGAATATTAACTTAATATTAAGCACTATAGAAGTTCCAAAAGCCTGAAAAAGTGTTAAAGTTTGAATGAGCAGTTTGAAAAATAACTGTATCATAAAGAGTAATGAGAACAGAAAAAATCCAGAAAAATTAATCACAGAATCACAGAACCATTGAGGTTAGAAAAGATCTCCAAGATTGTCAAGTCCAACCTTCAGCTGAATAATACCATGCCCACTGAACTTTATCCAAAATGTGCCATGTCTACTTTTTTTTGAACATTTCCAAGGACAGTGACTCTGCCACTTCCCTGGACAGCCTCTTCCAATGCTTAACCACTCTTTCAGTGAAGAAATTTTTCCTAATGTCCAACTTGAACCTCCCCTGGTGCGACTAGATGACGTTTTGCCTCGTTCTTCTGCTACTTGCCTGGAAAAAGAGACTGACTGCCACCTCGCTACAACATCCTTTCAGGTGATTCTGGAGCACCATAAGGTCTCCCCTGAGCCTCCTTTTCTCCAGACTAAACAACCCCAGTTCCGCCAGTGACTCCTAATGGAACCTGTGCTCCAGACCCTTCACCAGCTTCACTTCCCTTCTCTGGACTCATTCCAGCACTTCAATGTCCTTCTTGTCATTAGTGCCCTAAAACTGAACACAGGATTTGAAGTGCAGCCTCACCAGTTCCAAGGAGAGGGGAATGATCTGTTCCATGGTCCTGCTGGCCACACTATTGCTGATACAGGCCAGGATGCCACTGAACTTCTTGCCAACCTGGGCACATGCTAGGCCATGTTCACCCTCTGTTGACCCTCAGCACTCTCAGGTCCTTTTCTGCCAAGCATCTTTCCAGCTGCTCTTCCCCCAGCCTGTTGCATTTTTGTGAGGGATTGTTATGACCCAAGGGCAATTCCACCTGGCCTTGTTGAACCTAAGACCACTGGCCTTGGCCCATCTATCTAGCCTGTTCAGATCCCTCGGCAGAGCATTCTTACCTCCCAGCAGATCAACGCCCCCACCCAACTTGGGGCATTGCTGTGGGTTTTACATGTGTCTGCAATGACAGTGAAAGTACCATGGCTATCCTGCAGTAGTTCAAAGGTGAACACCTACAGCAAAAAAACAGATCATCTTGGAGGAAGAAATATTTTATAAACTAGGAATTCAGAAAAAAGGACTGTGGGAAATCTAGAGCACTTGACCTGGTTTCTTTATCAAATATGCTTGACAAAAAAATGGTAGGAAAATGCCTTTAAGCTGTAGCCAGGCAATTTAAATTAAAAAAAAATAGATTTTAGTTTTTAAAGATTGATGTTACTAATAAGCAACCAAAAGAGATGGTAGAGTCTTCAGCTCTTGTATTCAAGTAAAGTATGCATCTTAAGCTGTTTTTCCATCCAAAAATGTTTTTCCATTCCAAAAATTATATTCATATGAAAATAAGAATATCTGGATAAAATTAACTGAACTGTCATGATTGGACTTCATACCAGACTGGTGCCATACTGTGTTACTTAGCGCCTTTTGCGGATGTCTGTTCATGAACATGCAATGCTTTAATTCCTTCTGCTATCTTTCAGTGTTACTGCTGAGGACTGACTGATAAGAAAGTACAAAGGGATAGGTTAAAATGTTTGTTGTAGGAGTGGCAGAAGCAGGAATTATTCCGAGGTTTTCTTTTTTGACCATTTCATTCTACGTACAAATAAAAAATTCTCAGTTCTGAAACCAAATGGATTGATGGATATTGAACTGTACCTTATACTTTCAAAATAAACTCTGTACATTATCCAACTTTGGTTTTAAAAGTTTTATTTCTGTTTCAGGGGCTCCATCAGTTTTTATTTTAAACTATGACTCGCTATTTACAGTTTAATTCTTTTTCAGTAATCTATTGAAATATTTCCTGAATTCTACCTGGGTTTAATTTTCTAAAAAAGAAAGTGGTTTTACTTTTTCTTTCCTTATAAGACTATTCACACTTTAGGTGAAGTTTGTGCAGGTGAATGAGTATGCTAGAGATTCAACTTTCTTCAGATCAGAATTTCTCCTTTTGTGTCTGTGGTTTGTTGACCTTGTCTGGCTGCAAGACTCCCACCCATCTGCTTTCCCACTCCTCATTCTCTAAAGGGTTGAAGGGAGAAAATAAGATGAAAAAGCTGTTGGATTGAGATAAAGACAGATAGGTCATTTAAAAATTACCCTCACAAGCAAAACATACTTGGCATATGGAAAAATAATTTGATTTATAGCCATTTAAAAACAGAGTGGATGAGAAACAAAGAAAAAACTAAAACCTCTTCCCTCCACCTCCCCCTTTTTACAAGTTACAACTTCACTTTTTCATTCTATTTTAATCCTCTCAAGCCATAGGAGCAGGTTTGTACATGATAGCAAAGAGGTGGAGATGGGATACAAAACGAACTCATAAGACTAAAGCTGCAGTACCGGAATAGGATGATGCCAGAGGCCAGGTATTTTTTCCTGTCCTGCACAATAATTTTGGAGTGAAGGGAAACGGACAGAAGTGGGCTGCAGCCCTATTGCAGGAGTTCCTGGTGAAGGCACAGCCAGGAGAAAAGTGGTGCATGAAACACAGCTGGTTGTTCTCAGCCATTTTTTTTGGTATGCCCAGTTGTTTCATATCAACTGGAGTACTGACAGGTATTTCAGGATCTGGGACTTCAAAATCAGGCTGTAGACCACTCAAACCTTTCCACAGACAGCATTCCCACACCTGCCTGCTCATGTGGTAATTCTCATGTCACAAGATACTCAGGTCTTGTGATATTGCGTGCTTGAAGACAACAACAACAACAACAACATAATGGTTTTTGGATGTATATTTTTTTTGAAAAATATGAAATATTTTTTGAAATTAAATGAAACCATTTCTTCCTATCAAGAAAGTAAAAATATATTTCTTGGGTGGGATTTAGGATATTCTGCCTAATGACTGAGATACAGTCTCAAGATGGCATATTAGAACAACTAAAATATTTTTCTTCTTGCTGGGCCTTACAGGATTGCACTATCTTATGCTACAATTCAGTGACACATGGGTTCAAACACAATATTCTGAGAGCTCTTTTTTAGAGCAGAAGTAAATTCAGATTCAGAGTGCGACCACACTAAAGAAACCCAGCATCAGAGAGAGGTAAAGTAAGAATAACAGTATTGCTGGTCTCAGTGTTGGAACATCATTAGAGAACTGACAGTTATTTTGGGATTAACATGTTTCCAAAAAAGCCAATTTAGCAAAACAATACAATGAACTGTGCAGATACAACCTGCATGGTAACAACAATAATTATACTTTTCTGTATTGCTCTACTGCAAATATTCCTGAAGTGTCCTGAAGACTTCTAAAATATTATTACTTATGAAAACAGAGCGATTTTGAACACTCAAGAAAGATTTGCTGTTTTATTTATTATATTAAACCAAAGCATTATATTCACTCAAACTTGAGTTTCAATGGCTCTTGTTCAATCGAAGTTAATATTTGTGTATTAATAATTCAGGAATCAAAATGCTTTTTGTGTCAGACAAAACTTGACATAGCATATGTGGCATAAACAGATGCATCAAAATACAGGAACACAGAGCAGCCAACAAATAAAAGAACATTTACAGAAACATTTATGTTTTTGTAAAGCCCATGTATTGTGCCTTGGTGAACAATGACACAGGAAAAAATTATGAATGAGTCTGTGAGATAAAATTACTGTTAGACAGTGGTCATTATTATTGTAACATTTATCAAGTCCAAGCAGCCAGCAAAACATCTGGCTTTAACAAATATGTAGGACTTTGAGTCTTCCTTTGTCCTAGATACATTTCATCCTTTTTGTCCATGTCAATTGTCAGAGATTTCATGATGCTAAATAAACTATACTTTCTTCTCTCAGTGCATGGGGAAATCAAGGCATGTGTTGATTTTCATTGTGGGTTTTGTTAGTTTATTTATCTGTTTTCTTTCCTGAACATTCAGTTTGGTTTTAAGTAGAAATAGCTCAGGTCATCATGCTAGTGTCTTCAGAACACATAATGAAAAAAGTGAACTATGCTTGAGGTCCTTTATGTTTTTGAGTAGGCTTTTATAAGCTTCTCTCAACCATACACTTTCCTCATGCTGCAAAAACAAACATCAGGTGCTCTGCCTGTCTAATCTGAATGATCTCATCTGAGACTGAAATGACTTCTACACTTGAGATAAGTTTGCAGGACCTCTTGGGGTACCTATAAACTGACAGACTCATCACTAGTCCAACTGATGAGTTGCCATTGGAACTGATGAGTTACATTGCCAGCTTGGCACAGCTGGCAATGTAAGCTTAGTAAATGACAGAAACTGAGTGAAGATGGAGGTTGAATTTACACCTCATATATCAAATAAAGGGCATTTTCTCAAGGGGAATGTTTAAGTGAACAAGTGGAAGAATATTTGGCAATAGGCCAAGTGCTCACCAGTTTTTGCACCCTGCATTCAGTTTGTACCCCCGGGAGCATGGAGGGGTGAGGAAACATTTATCTTCCTAGAGGTACAGGAACAAAAAAAGGCACTTCCCTCCTCCATTCTCCAAAACACAACTTCTCAAAGTCAGGCTGGTTTTGCTCAGATGCAACAAAGAGCACATTAAAACAGAGATGACAACAGAGAAACTAAGAAAAGGAATAGATCTTCTTACCAAGGGTACTCATCACAAAAATGTTTAGCAAGCAAAAACACCCAGAGATCAGTTTGAGGAACAAGGGAAAAATTCTCTGTGAAAGCCAGCTAAACTTTGCAATTGCAATTGCATAGTGCAAATTGTAAGTTTTTTGCTTCTGAACCTCACGACCTAACCCAAGAAATTGTTGTGTCACATTACAAAAAACCCAAACAAAACCAAACACTTCTTGCTCTTTCTTTTGTGTTGTTTCAGTCTATGGAGTTCACAGGCAATGAGGACCACCTATTTCTTTGTGATGTATCTTTCTCTTCAGGGGATGGCTACTAACTAATTTCAGTTCACATGAAAATAGCTCATAAAATAACTCCTTTTCTGGCCCATGATCACTATGACTTTCTTACACTGCATTAAGGGGATGGCTAAAGTGTAAGCCACATGGTTTGCCCTGGAGTATAAAGGGAATAGCACATCTTCAAAAGAAGCATTTAATTTCCTATAGCTGAAAGACAAACTTTTGTTTCTACAAGGAAAACATCTCCTGCCTCATGAAATGTGGGAAGGCAATAGATCACTGATGTCATGGCGAAAAACCAGATATTTCTCTGGTTAAAGAAAAGCTGGAAAATTAAATTTTTCTGTTAACTTTAGAAAGGTTATCTTTGGGGTTTGTGAGAAGAAACCTGTGGAGTAACAGGAAATTTTTCACTGTGTAGGATTTAGCTAAGATGAGGCTTAATAATGATAAACTGTGGTTGGCTTGGTATTTGGGAGAGGTTTATTAAAATGCCTTTCAGGCACCTAATAAAAAATTTCTCCAAGTTCTCCCTATCTTGAACCTAAATTCTGGCTAATGTCAACATTTGACAGAATATTTTGGATTTTATTTTGGTAATTCATGAAATGGGAAATGCCGCTGATCATGCACACAATATTTGGAACACATGCTAAAAGTTAATGGAGAAAATTAGGAAGCATTACTACCACTGAAAAAGATTGGCAGTTGATTTTAGGACTAAGTTGTGGTGGTAGCAGGTATAAAGTACTCTTGCTTCTGCTTCTCCTGAATATCATCTGATAATGCAGACTTTAAATCACACCATTTTCCTCGTGCATGTGTTAAATTCTAAGGTAGCCAAAGACAAGATTGTATACTGAAATGTAATCTGGGTTACAGTGCCACAGATCCTAATTAGGGCTAGCCAGAAAGGCAGTGATTTTAAACATACAGGCCATGTATTTAAAGATATGGCCCCTCCTTTCAATTAACTGCTTTATTCCTGCCTGCTTTTTCACAAAATGTTCTAATCAAGTTTCTGTCTACTGTGCAATTAAAATTTCCTTTTATTTTGCTGGTCATCCCTGTCCCTTGCTGCACAAATTCAGCATTCCCTGACAGAGTGATTGCTTGCTGGCACTACTTATTTTGTGCAAGTTAGCTTTATTAGAGGTGAATGATGTGCTGGAAGGATAGTATTATCAGAAAGATGCTCATCTTTACCTCCCCTTCCATTCTCAAGTATCCTGTTTCTTTCCACCTTAAACCAGCTGGCAAATTTATACTGAGATTTCCCCCCAGTCTGGCCATCAGTTTAGTTACTGCTGCCCCCTCCTTGGTGAAAATGGCTAAGCTGTGCTGCACCGCTGTTATGGCAGCAGAATGACCTGGAGATCTGAAGCAAAAAACAGATGTCTCAATAAATTTTTGTCAAAATGTAATTATCTTGGGAGCAGGGAAACAAATGGAGGGAGAGGCAGAACCAGATGCGTGACTTTAAAATATGCAATCATAATTACAAGGAAATTTTGAATAACTAAGTGGAGGAGCCAATGACTGCAGTAGAGAAGAGTCCTTCTTCCCTTCTCGTGATTGTGATTTCAAATGAATCCTGAAACTCAGCTTCTGATAATGGTGCTCGAAGCAGAAACACGGAGGGCTGCACAAAAGAAATCATCCTGAGTGCTTTTTCACAAATAAATCTTTGCAAATATGACAGGCTATCTTTCCCCAAGGAATCCAGCCAAGCTGCTTCTTCCTTTTCAGCGAATAAAACACGATGAACTGTAGATTTTGTATGGTAAGTAATGGTGGGAGTTCATTTCTCTAAGACATCAGGTTAAATAAGACAAGTAGGGAAAACTAATTTACTCAATCTATGTGGGGCTAAAAGGTCCAAAAATAAATATTTTTAGTAGTGGTTTAACATTAGATAATTTGATTACGTTTCAAAGAGATTTTTTTTTTTAATCAGAAAAAAACATTCTACAGTTGCATTTAAACAAAATGTTGTGAAGAGTCAGACCAGAGTTTGTTAAACTGTCTTTTAGGTGAATATAAAATGCCATATTCAGCTGCTGTGAGTAATGTTGCAGAAATTCTAGATTAGAGGGCTTCCTAGGAGCACTCAGGTTCTCCTCACCCTGTACAAAACTCACTGCCACTCCTTGAAGCACTGCATACTGTAGCTTGGTATGCCCACTGACTGATCACCTTACCAGAAATGCTTGCATGCACCTGAAGCCCCACGTGCAGCCAGCCTCCCTTCCACACGTGCTTCTCTCCAGGGCACTTGCTGGAACTTTTAAAATTAGAAAAAGTTTAATAAATTACACCTCTACTGAGGCAAGTTTTAGCTCACTCATTGGAGAGGTTACTCCTTCATTTCCCCTTTTTTCTCTCATGTTCTTATCTGTCCTGTCAGTACAAAGGATTCTGCTGTTGTTTATCTTCACATGGAAGTAACAGTTGATGGGAAGTGTTCTCATAGCTTGGAAGGTAGCTGGCTGGGATCCATTCTGTGAAGAAGAGTAAAGATTATTCAGGAAATAGTAAAACTTTACTCCTGTAGCTGACACCTTGTTTAAACACTTTAGGGTTTGGACACATCCATGGCAAATTTATGACATCAAACAGAGAAAATATGCAAACCAGTTTTCTTGCAAAGGGAGGTTGGTTCCTCCAAAATGCCTTGTTCTAGATGTGCCGCCAGACACAAAGTCAAAAGTTTTGTTCTGTCTGTAACTTAAGAAGTGTCTGGGACCCCACTGGTGAAAGTGGAGTTTCCGGTTGTTTAATAAATATGATGACTGAATTATAGAAGATAAGAGCTTAGAAACTTTATTAGCCTGACAGTTTTCTCCCTTTATATGGCCCATTTTATAATTGATATTGAATAATGCTCTCCCACTCCCCAAACATCCCCGCTGTTCTTTAGTCTTCAAGGCTGTTCTTTTAAAGGCAAGAAGACTAACACTGACTGACTCTAATAAGGAACATCGATTTCTCTTCTCTGCTACTGATATATTTTCAGTTCTTTCTAAATAATCATTGGATAGAAAAGAAGTGGAGAGGAATCAAAACTAGTTGTGAATCAAATCTTAGAGTTCATTGTAACAAGTCTACTGAATTTTATTTCCCTATTAATAATCCCAACCCTAAAAGGTTTGCATGAGTTGGTGCTGTTCAAATATAACTTAGGAAGAGAAATTTTTGCTTTCCTCTGTTTCAGACTGAAGTTAAAGACTAAAATTAAAAGTTTAATTGGAAGTTAATAATTTATTCAGTAGAACAAGCCTAACACTTTCAAGGATACCTTATAGATTAGTTACCCAGGTTACTGATTTTCAGTGTCAGTGGACAGCTAATTTTAGCTTTATAGGTAGACTTTAAAAAGTCTTTTGAAGATTTAGACATGAACATAAAATATCCTCAGGTGTTAGAAGTAACCTAAGATCTAAGACACAGGTGAAAAGAACAAAGATCAAAGTGTGATCTTTAATACATCTAGTTAGAGCTGCCTCACTATGGAGGCACCCAGGTTTTTCCATTGCAGTACTTTTATTTTTCTTGTAAATACTTAAAAAAGCCAAAATACATCTAAAAACCAAAATTAAGTTCTGCCAATAACAAGTTCCAGAATAATTTCTTTATTGAAAGGGTGTTCAGGTACTGGAATAGTCTGCCAGAGAAGTGATGGAATCACTTGGCCTGGAAGTGTTAAAAAAAATGTAGATACGGCATCTGGGGACATGGGTTATCTGTGAATATGGCAGTGCTCAGTTAAGAGATGAACTCAATGATATTAGAGGTGTTTTTCAACCTTAACAATTCTATGATTCTATGAAAGAAAATACAGATTAAGCATTTAGGAGGACATTATCTCCCTATTTGTTGAAAAGGCAGTAGAGCTTTTTCTTATATATTCAAATTGTTCTGCAAACTACAGGATTAATAATGTTTATTTGCTTGGTGATTCAGGCCAGATTATCAGGCTTTAATAGTGCATGAAATGCCTCCATCTATTGGGTTATACTTTTTTTATTTTATTGTAGCTATGGTATTAATTAATAATTAATGTTAAATTGCTGTTTTATTAAAATATATATATTTACAAACTCTTAGAAGGAATGTTGGAAATTTGGTTGTAAAGCACAGACACATCTGTGGACTGTACCTTTTTTTACCCTTATCAAAGTTCTCAGAGAGTACAACATCATTTATAAACATGCACATATGTATTTATATGACAAGAAGTGCTGGGTAGGAAATCCTGAGTTCTGCAGGGGCTAAGCATGACCTGCTTGAACTGCAAAGCAATAAATAAATAGTCTCCTCCAGGTATAAACCAAGAAAGCAAAGTTCTGCAGTCTTTTTCAAGATTGAAAAGTGATAAATTGAAATTTAGAGGTACAGGAAAAGAAGGTTAGAATAGAAACCACTATATGACCTTTGTAACATGTTATTGTAGGATGTCTGAGTAGGCATATGCATCTATATAAACAGGATGTTAATCATTTAGACTATGAATTGAAAGAGCAGCAGAACAGAAATTCGTAAATACTTGTCATTTCTTGTTGTTTTAAATAGCCTGCCACCTAGTCAGAGAACTGTCTTTTTATAGAGTAGAAAAATGTATTTTCACTAATGCTATCAGCTAGATAACCAGATGAAGAGTGAAACTATCAAACATGTAAATAACAAGGAAGACCATCTGTGTTCCACTTCATCGTACTGACCATTTTGGATACGTGCAATATTTATTGCTAGTTAAATTTTATATGCTTTTTAGAGAGAGGTTAATATGCAAAATATCTAAATTTTAAGTGCTTTATGATTGGAAGGCCCTAGAGTCCTTGTCCTGGATTCCTTGTCCTTGATTTAAGTTAGATAATCAAGTAGTGATTGGATTTAAGCATAAATGCTGTGGTTTTTCAGCATGGAATCTAAGGTTGCCACAGTCACAGGCAAAGCAGTGACTCAGTTATAATTTTTCATATTCTCATTTTATATAAAACACAACATTGAAAAATGTTGCATAAATTTAACAAAAGTGGCATATTTCAGTGTGAACAAAATTATTTTTAAGTCGAATTGTTTTGCTGTCCCACATGTTAATGAGATTAGAGCCTAAATCATAAAACATTTTTAGAACTCAATACTTTGTTCTTCAAAAAACTCAGTAAATACCTAATTTTAATATAACTTCCTCTGGACTTTGTGCAGCAGCTTTCTTTTTTCCTCATGTGTCTCTGTTTCTTCCAATCCAACCCCCATACCACATGCTTTGCAATTCCTCCTGTTTCCATTTCACCCTTCTAAGAACTGCTCAGTCTGAGTACATTGAGAACACCACGACACGTTCCAAAAACATAAAGTTAACCCGTAAGTGTCCCGTGACACACTGCACAAACCCAGGGAAACCGTTCTTACATAACCTTGTCAGTCAATACACACTTCCTAGTAGCTGCCACTGCCCTGAAATGATGATGACAAAGCATGCCTTCCTGAACTGACCAGTGATGCACTCCGATGAAGGGGTTAATTACCATCAGTTATGCACTCAACACCATATTTCTCATCAGCTCTCTCTCCACCTTGTGCACACATGGCATTTCATTGAGAAGACAAAAACCTTTGGATGAAATCTTCTTATCAAAACCACCAGAATCTGGACTACATGTACTTGGGTGTCCTAAAACCTCTTGCTTTCCAAGGCAATGAAATAGTTAAGAACTTCAACCGATGAAAAACAGATTCCAGTACTCCTTTGCTATTTCATAGGCATAAGGGTTAGCTGTAATCATGCTCCTTAATTTATTATTCATTTTTGTTCATTTGAATAAGCCCTTCAGGTTTACAGTTCCATGACTCATTGTAAGTATGTATGTACGTATGTACATGTGCATGCATTATTCAGAACCTAAAACCATATGGAGAATTCTAATTTCCTCGGTGTTTTTTTTTTTTTTTTCTTTTTTTACCAGAAAGTAGTACAACATTTTGAGATATTATTAAGTCTTAAAGTTACAAAATCTAGATTCCACCTTAAAAATGTTCCATACTGTATGTTGCATAGCCTGGGGTTCTGACTAGCTGCCAAATATCTATCAGAGAGTGATTTATGATATATGATATGTTCCTCAGCCCAAGTGGAGGCTGTTTAGTTGAAACATGAGAAAGGAGAGGCCTTGTGCTCTCCAAACCATGATGACAGGTTTCTGTTTGGCTTTCTGAGTGAACACACAGTACAAAATGTGCCATATTTTACAACACCAAAACTTATGTAAGGAACAAAACTAAATTCACTTAACCCCTGGTTTCATTATTTTTTCTTTTTTTTTTCCTTTCTGTTTTTTTTGTGCAGTCTGCTTCCTATTGTAAGAAACCCATTTTTCTTTTGTTGTTTGCAGCATCTGTAAAATAGAAGTGCTACAGCTTAGTTTTAAAATTTAAAATATTTTCAATAGCTGTGTGACCATATTTTTTTAATGAGATTTCAGTCATACAATTTAAATTTTGCTTTTACTTTTAACTAAACTAAAGTCTGTGCTATGATTTCTGGTGCATTTTTTCCTGAAGAGAATTCTTCCCTGAAGCTGTAAAGAAGTACCCCTTCCATGCTGTTTTTGGGGTCCCCTTTAAAACGCCTGGGTAGAACAATATGGTCAGTGACCTCTGTGGTCTTGAAAAAGAAAATTCCTCGAAGTTGTGTTACAGTAATAACAGATATTTGCAGCCATGGGAAAGAAGAAGAAAAGAAAAAAAAAAAGAGAAAGAGAATGCTGCCAGTTTAATCTAGCTGATGAATCTGTTTTAGTTAGACATTCATTCACCACAGTACCTTACTACTAAAGTACAGCATGGAACAGAAAAAAACCCAAAATCTTGTTACTTGAAAGGGGCTGGATTTTTTCTTTATATCATTATATTCTCTTTGCATGTTCTCTCTCTGCATTTATTATTCATGTTTTGCTGTGGGAGAACAGCTGATATGGAAGGCTGGTTTTACACAGGGCAATGAAATGGTCAGCCTAGAGCATGCTCTGATCTCAAGCAGAGCTTTTCACAGCTGCACAAAAAATGCATGTCATTATCAGCATTTTGTGTGTATGATACACTGAAAGCCTCTGCCTACTCAGAAGATGCAGTAAGTACATATTATAAAAATATGTAATCTCTGTTTACAAAACCTCGCTGCTCAGTACCTGAAACAAATCTTTAAATCTAAGGAGTCAAAATGCAGAAGGAAACAAATATTTTTTCTGTCTGTCTACAAATGAACAATTGTGATAGAGGCCATGTCTGGTCCTAGGAGTGAATCCCAAATCTACTATGACATTGTTCCAGTGCTCTATTTAAGGGAAGAGCAAGAACCAGGATAGTACTATGCTGTGTCTATATTTTTGCCAATGGGTATGGGCCCAGTAGAGCTAGGGAGTACTTTAACCACAACCCAGTCCTGACAACTGTGAGCAGAGGATCATGGCATGTGTAATGACATCTATCCTCCACTCAGTCCAGATAAAGACAGGAAGTCAAAGTAATATACCCTATGACAAAACAAGAAACTGCTGGCAGCTAAAGAAACCTGCTTTTCCTGTTGTGAGTCCCTGTAAGTCCTTAAACAAAGGACCTAATTTCTATAAGATTAATTGAAGACATAGATAATTTCCACAAACATGATTTGCAGTTATTTGGAGAAGCAGCAAATCATGTGGTCTTGAGAGGTCACTATGGCCTCAGTCCATTGAGGCTGTCAGGATGAAAGATCAGGCTTTTATACTGGACATGCAGAAAGGGGAGCCAGTAGATAATCAACATGTGCTGGTGTCAGACCATTAAGACAGAGGAGCGACTGCTGAAGAGGCAGTAAAAATGAACTATGACACAAGTATGTTTCTGTTTACGTAGAATATTATTCTTGCTCAGTTAGAATTGTATCTCTGCAAAGTCAATTTGACTAGCCAGTCAATAGCAGAAAAAACCCACTCAACACTGTCTCTTGAGGCTGACTATTCTTTCTGTTCCTGGGTCAGTTTGCTATTAATAGATGTCTTCAGGCTCAGTTATTGGCCCCTTCTGGATATGCGCAAATCCACAACTCAGGAAAGCCCCGCTCTGAGGGCTTCTCTACTACTTCTTTTTCTTTTTTTTTACCCACAAGTCCAGTCATTGAAAGATGTTTTGGGGTAATGCAGCTGACTGCTTTAAAGCTGGAAACCTAAGAATTATGTACATGTCTAGGAGGTAAGCATTTGTTAGTTTGGCTAGAGAGACATTCCAACATTAAGAGTTGTGCAGTCATTTCACTGCATATATCTCACAAACATACATATGGTAAATAGTGAGTCATATTCTTACCTTAAATTGAATCTTGGTATATTCCGAAATATGTCTTTAGGAACCGATGGCTTTTTAGAGTCCTTTATCAAATGGTAATGCAGTTGTAGTCACATATTGCGTTTTTGAGAAAAAAATAAGACTCTGAGTCTGAGTACACTTGCTACACTTGAGATATATATGAAGGCACACAATATTGAGAGAACCTTTCCAACACTTAAGAATGGACTGGCAGAGAGGGACATAAGCCTGCGAATAGAATAATTCTGTAACAAGTGACAAGTGTGAACACTTAAGTTCTGAATTAATCCTTCTTGCTGTGTGGCTTTTTAGTTAATGCAGTGTAATAATACTACACTTATTACTGTTTAACCAGTTATAGGGATCTCTCTTTATCTTGAAGTCTTTCTTCTGTCCAAACAGGCACAATTTTCACCATTTTGTGTAAAGTAACCCAGCCTCTTCTGTCATAGGGATGCAAACATGACCCAGTTTTATTGCTTGTGGAAGATCCACAAGCAGGCTAGCAATAGAGAATGGAGCAGCACATAGAAAGTGCATAGTAAATTAGTGAGATCCCTGGAAAGCTCATTTGATTGTCTTTCCACTGTATCTCATACTGTTACACCAATATTTGATGTTCTGAAATAATAATATTTTGTAATCAGAGTGGAAGCTTGCCTACAGCAACTAAATAGTGACTATTTTAGATTAATTTGGAGGAAAAAAATAGTTTTCAGACCTCCATGCCTGTGGAATGATGGTATTATTTGTTACTTTACTAACAATACTGAAAAGGTCTAGTTGTGTTTCAAAGTACATTTTATGTTTGGTATCTGTTCTGCAGAACTATTAGAATATGAAAACTGTTGAAGTTATGGGTTCACCAGCAAGTTTTCCTCACCTGGGAATAATCTATTGCTCATTTAAAGTATAAACAACCCTACTAATGTTAAAATAATTGCTTGAGACATTTTCTTGTGCTTGGATTTTCAGTATAAGTGCTGAGACTTGCAACTTGGCTAACGTCAGCAGCAAACAAACATCCTGTCAAAGTGCCTGGCACTCAGTGTTCCTGTATGATTGGCAGGAAACAGAGTGTTTGGAGAAGGGAAGATGGACAGTACAAAAACTATAAACTTGTTTTCCCAAAACAATGGCATGATACAAACCCAAAGGGGCCTTTTATTAAAATATTTGCTGTTAGATTAATGACTTGCAGGGATAAGTGGGGGGAGGGATTGGTAGAGGGTGTGATTGCTCAATATATAACTGAGGTTTAATATAGCTGACATATTATACACATATTTATTTTCTCCTAGGCTGTGCTTCAGCCACATTTTAGCATGCATGGAGCTGAAACCACCCACCTGTATGTATCCATCCCAGTGGGGTTCATTCCTAGTACACTGTATTGGCAGTAGTTGCTACATTAACTTGGTCTGTCTTCCTGACCAGTGTTCAATGCAGATGCCCTTCTCCTTTTTGGGTCTATCACAGCTCAAATGGTAAAGCAGACCAGGTTTTTTGTTGTACTACTGCTATCCTGGCGTTGTGCAGAAGTTTAGGTTTAATTGCTGTGGGGCATTGTGTGCAAGTCCAGCTGGCCATAGCTGCAGTATGTGTGCTGAACAAGCAGATTTCCCAGCCACCTGGGCAGTGTCTCCTGTCCAGTCACTCTCCAAACTCTTACAGCTGTGCTGCAACCTGGAAGCCCTTACAATGAAGGAAAGTGAGAGAGCTCTTCATTAGACTGCAGTCATTCAATCTCAAAACCTTCTGGCTCTCTCTGATGCTTTTCTCCTGAAAAGCAGTCTGGGGAAATTTATGAGTTTTATACACCTATATGGGCAACCACATAACTAGTTTAGCCATCTATACAGCACACAAACAGGTAAGGCCTGCCAGGAGGGGATTGCTGAATCAGGCTACATTTGACGACAGTCAAAACTGGGAAGTGGAATTTGGTTTTTTTTTCCTACTCTTTCCAGTGGGCCTATCTAGAAATATACTGCCATGTCAGTGAGACCCAATAGCATCTTCTGAAACTACAGAAGTAAATTGTAGTTAGTTTGTAAAAAAAGGGGTTTGAAACATGCAAATTATAACCAAGAGTGTGATGGTGAAGGTGTGAATCAGTTCTCTTTTCTCTGAAGCAGCTGTGCACAGGACATGGGAAAATCTGTGATACTTGGTTTTTGTTTGATTTCATCCTGAGCTCATTGACTGGGAACAAAAGAAATCATAATGCTGTGACCTCTATATCTGATTGTTTTAAACATATACATTAAGAAATTAAAAGAGGCTTCCAATAATCTTGGGATGGAAGATATCAGTAAATTATGTGTCATTTGTTCAACTGTGAAAGGTTTTTTGCTATCATGAAAAGCTCTTGAACTAAAAGATGTCAGCTTTGCGTTGGTGTGCGACACCATCTGGCACATTTGCAGCCGCAATTGCTTAATATAAATGGTGGTTCAAGCAAGGAGCATAATGAATTTTGGCAGCAAGTTTGAATAACAATGAGAAAGTTGAGTTTCTCTTCTTTGGTCATAAATAAGGACATTTGTGTTGCCTTACAGTGATAGACCCAATGAAAAACAGAACTTCTGCTGGTGTATATTTGTACTGGTCTTAGCCAGTAGAGTTAACTTTCTTCAGAGTAGCTGCTGGTATGGAGCTGCATTTTGGATTTGTGCCAGAGACAGTGTTGATAACGTGTGGATGTCCTTATTACTGCTAAGCAGCACTGAGGCATCATCAAGGCCCTTTCTGCTCCTCACACCGCCCCACCGAGTGCACTGGGGGTGCACAACTTGTTGGGAGGCAGCAAGCCAGGACAGTTGACCCCAAATGACCAAAGGGATATAATGTACCATACAGTGTCATGCTCACCATATTGAGCTAGGGGGAGAAGGAAGAAGTGGAACATAGAGAGTTGTGGTATTTTTCTTCCCAGCACACTGTTACATGTAATGGAGCCCTGATTCCCTGGGGATGGCACAACACCTTTTTATGTGTGACTTCTGTTATGCCTCTACTGTAATGCCTCTATATCTCAACCCACTAGTTTTTTTTTTACTCTTTCAATTCTCTTCCCCATTCCACTGTGCCATACTGAGCAGGCAGCTGTGTGGTGCTTATTTGTTGGCTGGGTTAAACCATAACAAAATTGGGTGCTTCTCTGGAGTCACATGCTTTCCACCTACTCAGGATCTGTCAGCCATTCAAGGGCTATTATGCTGCAAAAATGACAAGGTGAAATGTGGAGAAACTGCTGAGGAAAGACAATAGTTCCAAATTTATGGAAATCCCTGGAACACATCACCCCACTGGACATTAGTATATTGCCACAATACTGTAAAACTTTAAAAGAATTGTCCGATGTGCTGTCTCTACAGCTCCTTTCTTCCCTGTGCAGATGAGACATCTATGTGTCCATGGATCACGGTAGAGACATTTATACCCTTAATTATGTGCAGATACACTAGGTGTCCTAGGTGTGTGGGAGCAGATAAGGAAAATTCAGTCTAACTCCAGTATTTATCCTCCAAATGTGTCTTAACCTACAAACATTGCATGGAAAGCATAAAACAAAGAAACCAACCAGCTTTAACCAAACTGAATCCTACAGATTCTTTAGTGCCAGACCACAGTCATGAATAAGACAATAAATAATCCACAGGAGGAAAGGATGGTGTAATTTTTATTATGGAAATTTAATGTGCTTGTCCTTCCACTAGCATTGTTTCTCCTTTATATGGCAAGTGGCTGGTGGATGTTTGATCAAGGATGTCATATTGCAGACATGACAGTAAATCTACCTCTGTCTGCATGCTCTGCAGCCCACCACAAAGGCATGGGCAGGTGTGGCAACATGCTACTCTCTCAGTCCACACAGGTAGGTCTGCAGTAGCTTGGGAGATGTCAAGCTCGCTATCTCAAGGATTAACTTGCACTACTGGAGCTGTGTGAGTCAGTTTGGTTAGGGTTGGCTGAAACTTCTTTTTTACTCCAGATTCAAGCTTATGAATGTTTGCAATTAGTTTATTTTAATGACTTGGTCTTTGATTTTACAGCCATTTTGTTTAATTTTGAACAAACACGGGTTTCCTACAATGCTCTCCAGCCTTAATTAAAAGTCTTGTCTTAAGTAAAAAGATTCTCCTTATGGCGAACTGATTAGCTGGTGTATAAGCTGAGTGAACACAGACTAGTGAAAGGAAAACCAGGAGCAAATTCTGTTTGGAATTGGAACAAATATCATTGGGGAAATTGCATTTAGACATCATCAGTCATAGTAAGAGATTTCTCTGTGAGTGGCATCTAATTTAATGATTTCACAAATGGGTGGGGGTGGCTCCATCAATTTTTGGTGAGATGACAGGCTCATTACATTTATAATAGCCAGGACTTGATCCTGCAAACCTTACTCACCAGAGTGAAAAATAGTTTGAGGCAATGCCATTGTTATGTGCAAAATAAAGGAGAAATAAAGATCAAAATAAACATATTTTTTCCTCCCTTTTTGCCATCAACAGAGTATTTCTGAAGCTGATAAAAGGATACTCTTTCTCGTCTGCTCTGAGATATAAATCAGTCTTCTATCTTTTTTGATGCGTACTTGACGTAAAAAGCATTTTAGCAATAACAATAATAAAACCAATAATGTGCAACCCACTGGATAAGCAAATTATTAGCTATGCAGTATGTTATGACAAAGCAGTAATGTGAACGGAATATAATCAAATACTTATTCCCTACAACAGTAGAACTACAACAATCTAATACTTTACAATGGTGTCTTTTTGCTAGATTTCACTCCTCCAGTTAGTGGTTTAACAAAAGGAGAAAGTAAAATTCAAAATATCATCAGGCTGCCTGTGCATCAAGTGTCTTGCTGAATGCCCTTCCCTATAGCAGTGCTAGCACGAGAGCTGGCAGCTGGGCAGCATATGATGATTCCAAGGTTTAAGTCAGGGATCCTGAGGAAACAACCTCACCTTCACTGCTCTATTTCTGTCCTGGACTGAGAAGTAAGGTTTGATGATGCATGCAAAACACAGGTCAACATTTATTATACATTCTTTTGAGCCTAAAAGTATTTTTAAAGCATTTTCATCTCAAAGGACACTAAAATTGTTTGTGGTTAACTGAGAACAGCCCCCTCCAAAAAGGAAAGCTCTTCTGTGGCAGTTATGATATGCAATTTTGAGAAAAAAGATAATGGGAAAGAAAAAGGGAAAAGGAAGAGAGGAGAAGGGGAATGAACATGAGACATAGGTGCAGAGGAGCACAGATGAATTTGTGGGGACACCCAGATTAGTAATCTTGGTAAAAAGTCCCTGAAAGTCTTAAAGAGGAAATACACAGTTTTGCATTTCATACTCCAGAGGGGAAAGTGATTAATTTCGAGAATCAACATATGATGTCATGAGGCATAACTGTGGGGTATGCACCACCCTATAAAGCACTTTCTTGTTTAGGATCAGTACAGTAAAGATGCATGTTAACTGAGACAGCATTATTCTAGCTTTACTTTATGGCAAATCCTTCCTTTATAAATTGATAAAAAGGCTGATTTACTTGTAAAGTTTAATTCTACCCTGATTAGTGATCACTTCATCACTTGAAATACTAGAGCAGGGGGGAATTAGAAGGGAGGGAACCAGTTTCCTATTTGTACTTAAAATAATAGGCATTGGACACCTGGCACCCTATAAATACTGTGACACTGTACGATGGCAAACATGGGCACAATGCACTGCTTATTCTCAGTTGGAATCCATCTGTACACTACAGTAGTAAGACAAAAGAGGATTGTTAGCACTTAAAGGCACCTTGACGCAGTCATACCACTTGACTGTTTTATTAATTGCCCCATCTGTTAAGTGAGAACTTTCTGACATAGGTTGGTACACGCTCTTAAACCCCTTGGTCTGCTTCCTATTGGTTCCACATGTGTTTGTATTTGTTCTCAGTAGGCAGAGATTCCAGAGAGAAAATGAACCGCTGCAGATCGATTGCAGTATCAGTCATGCAGAAGACATGGTAATACATGCCACTTCAGCCTGATTTGCTGTTAACCCTTTGAACACAGAAAGGTAGCGGGTGTGGGATGGAGAGAAGGAGAGAAACCAGTAAGCTGCCAAAGCGTCTACTGGGAGAAACAGGATTGGTATCATGACTTCTAAATTACTCATCTCGTTAGGGGCTTTTTGCCTTCCAATAATTCTTTGCAAATTACATTTCTACTGCTGCCTGTCTTAGAGCTATGTACTTTAATACAGCCAAGCCAGACAGTATTAGGATAATGTGAAAGATTACACTGTTGTGCTGAGTATTCCTCCCCATTCTGCACTGCCTGGATAATTCTCTGACAAAATTATAGTGACAATAGCAGTGACTGAGGTCTAGAGTGACAAAAGCCAGAGCATTGAAAGGTAAGGCCATGATTCACACAACCAGGGATAAAACAAGGACCTAGTGTTGCTAAGTATTTGCAGAAGGTGTAGGTCTGCTTCACAGAATTTTTGGTTGGCATTTACAGTATTGCTTAGAATTGTATACTAAAACTTGATTTTCAAAGTCATTGAGGGAAAGTTTGTAGTTTGAAGATATATACTATGGACAGTATAATTCAAAGCATTTCAATTTATTGAGCAAGTGGGATTAAAATCAAAAGACCATCCTTATGTGAACTCACAAGTAGAAAAGCAGGATTTTTACTAGTTAAAAAGGATTGGCAGTGTGGTACTTGGTAGGGCTCTAAAAACATAGTGAAAATTTTTTTAAAATGTGACTTCTGTGAATTGTACACATGTATTCCTATGATGAGATTTGAGGGAGGCAAGTAGGACCTGTTTTCTCAAAAGTTCAAGGCAGCGTAAAGGTCTTCTTTTGTTATAGTGCTACAATTGTGTTGACTGCAAAACCTGCTAGTGTCTATGCTAAGTACAAAGGTCCATATCCAACCATTGTTCACAGAATCATTTAGGTTAGAAAAGTCTTGTAAGATCATCAAGTCTAACCATAAACCTGACAATGGCAAATCCACCACTAAACTATATCCCTTAACTCCTATCTCTCTTTCAAATACTTCCAGGGAGAATGAAACAACCACTTTCCTGGACAGCCCTTTTCAGTGCCTGACTGCTTTCTGTAAAGAATTATTTCCTAATACCCAGTCTAAACTTCTCCTGGTATGAACTGAAGTAATTCGGTCTTTTTCTGTCTCTTGTGACCTGGGAGAAGAGACTTATCCCCATCTTGCCACAACCTTCTTTCAAGTAGTTGTAGAGAGCGGTAAGTTTCCTCCTGATTTTCCTTTCCTTGAGGCTAAACAATCCCAGCTCCCTCAGCTGCTTCTCATGAAACTCCAGACCTTTCACCAGCTCTGCTGACCTCTGGACACAACCCAGAACTTCAATGACTTTCTTTTAGCAAGGGACACAGAACAGGACACAGCCCTTGATGTGTGACCTCACCAGTGCTGAGCATAGGGGGACAGCCCCTGTCCTGGTCCTGCTGGCCACACTGTTGCTGATCCAGGCCAGGATGCCACTGGTCTTCTTGGGCACCTGGGCACATGCCGGCTCTTGCTCAGCCACTGCTGACCAGCACTCCCAGGTTCTTTTCTGCTGAGCAGCTTTCCAGCCACAGCATCCCAAGCCTGTAAATTTTCATGTGGAGTTGCTGTGATCCAAGTGCCCAGGAAGTGTGACCAAGTGTGACCCAAGGACGCAGAACTTGGCCTTGTTTAACTTCTCAGCATTGTCCTCAGCCTACTGATCCAGCCTCCAGATCCCTCTGCAGAGCCTTCCTACCCTCCCCCTAGTTGTACTTTTTTTTCCAGGAGCAAATTTCTGCCTCTTGATCAGCTCGTTGCCCATTAGGGCCTCTCCTTCCCAAGCGCAGGACACCACACTTCTCTGTTCAATGGCATAAACTCTCTGTCTGCCTTTCTCTCCAGCCTGTCCATGTTGCCCTGGATTGTAGCAGGACCTTCTGATGAATTAACATCTTCTCATCAGGAAATTTGCTGAAAGTGTAATCTGTTCCATGGTGTAGGTATTTAATGAGGGTGTCAAACAGTCCTGGTCCCAGTACACAGCTAATAATAGTCCTCCATCTGGGCTTTGTGTCTCACATCTCAGTCCTCTGGGAGTGGCCATTCAGTTGATTTTTAATCTACCTCAGTATCCACTTATCTGGCCCATATCTCATCAACATGTCTATGAGGATATTAAGAGAAGTGCAACAGTGTTAAAAGCCTTACTGAAGTGAAGGCAAATGACTTTTACTGCTCTCTACTCAACCACCATGCCAGTCACAGAAGGCTTCTGGGAGTTTGCTTTCATGAATCTGTGCTTACTACACCAGTTGACCTCCTTCATAAGTTTAACATGGTTTCCAGGATTATTCACTCCATCTCATTCCTAGGAGCTGATGTGAGACTACCAACATGTTCTTCTCTAGTCTCCCCTGGTCATCACAATATTTCCAAGGTAACTGAGAGCAGCCTTGCAATGACATAGGCCAGCTCTCTCAACATTAATGGCTACATTTCCTCCAAATTTGTGAACATGCATAGGTTCAGTTTGTTTTAGTTCTGCCTATCCTGATCCTCCTTCACCAAGGGTACAACAATCTTCTACTGGGTTTACTGTAGTCTTAGGCACCTGGGGTTCCTAAAGGCAAGTGTCACCAGTAAACACTGGGGTGAAGAAGGTGCTAAGTATTCCTGTCTTTTCTATGTCCTTTGTCATCAGCTCCCCTACCAGACTTACATGTTGGCCCACATTTTTCTCACACTACCTTTAGCTGCTGATATCTTTTTAGAAACCTTTCTTGCTGTCCTCCAAATTCAGACATTTAAGCTATTGACACTTTGAGACGGACTATCATTGTTATCTTTTCTTAAAACCCTCTAATTAGATATAAAGTAAATGTGTAGTAGTTACACTAAGAGAGCTAGAGGATATATTAGAGCTGTCTCATATAAATTTTACTGTGGTTTTTACATAAGATTTTAGCTTTGTTAATCATAGAATCATAGAATGGTTTGGGTTGGAAGGGACTTTAAAGATCATCAAGTTCCAACTCCATTGTCCCTCCATGGGCAGGGACACCTTCCACTAGAACAGGGTCCCATCCAGCCTGGTCTTGAACACTTTCAGGGATGGGGCACCCACAGCTTCTCTGGGCGTCTTGTTCCAGTGCCTCATCACTCTCACAGTAAAGAATTTTTTTCTAGTATTTGATCTAAACCTACTCTCTTTCAGTTTGAAGCCATTCCCCCTCATCCTGTGCATTTACATGCTCTTGTAAAAAGTCTCTCTCCATCTCTTGTAGATTCCCCTCAGGTGCTGGAAGGCTGCAATTAGGTCACTCTGAAGCATTCTCTTTTCCAGGGTGAAAAACCCCAGTTCTCCCAACCTTTCCTCATAGGCGAGGTGCTCTATCTTTCTAATAAACTTTCTAATAAACTTGCCAGTACTTCTCCGGACTTGCTCCAACAGGTTAATGTCCTTTCTGTGCTCATAATCATCCTAAAAAATACATCAAAGATTTAATCTCTGAGTTTATGTGAGATGACAGTTTCTGTACTTGGAAAGGTAACAGACACTCTACATGAACAGAATTAAAAGATGACTGATGATGTTTCAGTCATCTACTTCTCTTTAAAGATACACATTTTCTGAAAAATCTCAGGGTTAGCCAAGCACAGAAGTTTCCAGGTATGCATGAAGGATATGTAAGTTGATCACAGAAGACTGCAGTAAGGAGACGTGGCAGTTTCCTAGTTTTGGAGCTTTGAGTCAGATTTTCTATTCCAACATGATTATTTTGTTGAATTTGTTTGGCTTGTTAACACATCTTGGTGACTCAAGGGAGTTTCCACTAAAATTGGTTCTTGCTCAATGCTCCTTTTTATAGATGCTCAGTTGTAACTGCCAACCATCTTAGTGTATGGCGCTTGCTGAGAGGCATCCAGAGGCTGTGCTCTTTGAGTTTTGCTTTTTTTTAAACTGAGAGATGACATGGAAAAAATTTTGTGAGCATTGGATCATATTTAGAAATGGAAGTGCTATTAACATTTTACTTTTCTTTTTTAGGGCCAGAAAGAAATATGACCAATAAAATGTTAATATTTCATTTACTGGTATTATAGATAATTATTCCTCTTTTCCAAGCTATTACTGTAAAATTGAGGTTGTTATTATTGAAAATGTACATAGACATATTTGCTGTGTTCTGCTGCTGAGGGATAAAAATAAAAACAGGAAACAGTTACCACCACAAACCTACAAAGAAATCTTGAGTCCAACTCAGTTAAGAACAGCACACTAGCCTCAAAAAAAGGTCCTTTGTACAAACAGAGTTAGTAAATACATTTACATATACAATAGTTTCTAAGGTGATAAGACTTAATATCATGATAAATTCTGGGAAGTCACAAAAAGTAGCTGTTGGAGAGAAAAGTGATTTCTTCCATGTCCTGGTGCTCCTAACTCATGTCATTTTGCCTCTATAGCCTCATTATATGAAAAGATAACATTAAAGACATGCTGTAGGGGTGTGCTGATCATAAAATTCCTTAATAAACCCTTTATTTCTAGCAAAATATTTTTTTTATAAACATTCATTTCACAGAACATTTTAAAATTATTTATAATTAAGAGCCAATACTTATGGAGTAGAATAGGTCAATGATCTCCTGCTGGTTCATGAATGCAGAAGCATTTATTTTCCAAGCAGCTGATCCTCTGACACTGTTCTATTAGAACAACATTTTTTCTATTATATAGAATGACTAGGGCAGGTTTAAACATTTTATCTGATGGATATGGTTGCACAGGTGCAACAGCTATTGTGCGACCCCGTGCACTTTTACAGATTTGAAAGGGGCTCCCTCTCGAGGTCCTAGATAAGTTGAACAGACCTTGTTATTTGATTGGGATACTTGAAGGTTACTCGTTTTGATGCTTCCATTCTCTTTTTCTATTCCATTTCTCAGAAAAACTCAGCAAAATTTAAACTTCTAGCAATTTATAAACAGTTCCACAAATCAGTTCCACAAATCAGTTCCACAAATCAGTTCCACAAAACAAGCTCTTTTTAGGAAAGTGTTAGGAAAAAGGAAAGAAAATTAAGAAGTATATCCTCTATAAAGCAAACAAGGATTAATAAAATTGTATATTACTGGGATTGCTCAAGGGAAAACATGGTTCCGACTGTCTGTGTGCAGCCTGAGTTTCAGTTTAAATCTTGTCTTTGTTGATTTCCAAAAGTGACCAGTGCCATGTTTATAAGAGAAAAGACAGAGAAGTTCCCTCCTAGAAGAGGTCTGTCTGCACTCTTATCTTTTTTTTTATTTTTTTTTTCATGTGTACACACCTGTGACTCAAATATCAAGAAGAGTGATGAAGGAGAAATGTGGTTTTATGCTACGGTCAGTCTCATAGTCAACTGAACACATCTTCCATGTCACTGGCTCCTTCTATCACCCTGAGCACCTAACTGCTCTCCCTCCCTGCTGTGATTATTAATTAGATAAGCAGCACTTGTACAGAACACCAAGAGTCAAGAAAAAATATCATTAGCAATAGTTTTTTGAGATGTAATAGGAAAAAAGAACTGGGTAGGATTTACAGAAGAAAGTTCTCTGAGAGACTGAGTGCTGAACACAAAACCAGATCATGTCAGAATGTACCTTTGAAGAAAAAATGACAATATTTTTTTTAAATCTCACATAACAGGAACTATAAGTAAATGATAACACTGCGAAATATTAACCTGACAAGGCAAGTGATGATTATGAAATTTTAGAGTTAATGGGCTCTCCTCATTACTTTTTGATTTGAATACTGTTGAAGACATTGCAAAAACCTTTCCAGTGATAAAGAGTTAACCATCACAATGGCTGGGTATCCTGTTGGTTATGAAATATGTTTCTTCTTTGTCACACTCCCTCACTCCTTTAGAAGACTTTATGAGTCAGTTTAGCTTCTAGTAGTTTCCTTTGAAAGATATTTTTGAGTAGAACTATAAATTCTTTACAAAAATGTAGGTAATACACTATTTCTGATGTTGAACACTATTGGCCTGCACTAAATTAATTAAAGAAAGATTCGTTTTCTTTAGTAGGAGAGGGAGAGAGTGCATAAGAAAGCAGGAAATGATCTTTACACATCAGTCTCTCTTAGGGAATAATTCAATGCTGAGACCGCTGACCAGGCTGCAGCTATAATGAGCTTTTATTAACTTTTCTATTAGTGCTCCAATTCTTTGTCTACTAAGATCCCCTCCTTTCATATGGCAGGAATCCCAGGTGGATGACCATGCAGTAAAGAGTGGATTTTGCTCAGCTAATAAATGTGGAAATAAGAAAATGCTTTCCCTGAAGCTTAGCAGCATTATCTGGAAATATATTCTTCATACAGAGTGTGTCCAAATGTCTGGGAACAATGTGAAGTCTGGATTCCCATCACTCAAAGTTTAAGTGCCTGTTGAAGAGCAGGAAAGAGTTGGGCCATTATGGTGGGATCACAGTTCACTATCAGAGGTGCTGTAACACTGTTGGTGTTTGGTAACAGCATCTTTTTGAAAGCCTTATGAGCCTAATTGCTTGGTAAAATTGTATGCCATTATTATTCAGGTGCATTAGTATTGCTAAAGAGCTACTCCGGATTGAGACTAGCAGAAGCATGACTGAATCCAGCTTTCCAGTTGGACAAAAAACTTTTGTCTCCCTTCTTTTCCAAGGAAAGTAACTTTATGGCTTTTTGTGTCCAGCAAGTTCAAAGGGAGGAGATGAATTCTGTGGAGGGTTGGGGAAAGAGCTCACAATACAACGAAGCTTATGGAAGAGTTATTCCAGTTTAAAATGTCTTATGTTTTGTACCATGGATTGTAGAGAGAAAAAAAAACTTTGTACCTAAGTACCCTGGATACTAGCCAGAATGTTCTCCCAAGAATACCTCTTCAATAGGGGTGAATGAGGAGGTAAGATGAGCCACAGGGAGTGTGCAAAGTACACAGGAAGAAGGGTCAGAAGCAAAAGGAGGTGCCAATATAACCGACTAAAGAGAACTTGGACCTCAGAGCTAAGTGCATGTCTGCTAAGTCCTTCTGTGAAGATCTCACCCACATCTCTGGCACTTCCACAGCAGATAACCTAAGCTGACATTCACCTTGGCTACATTACAGAAGTAATATTTTCAGCCGGACAAACTGTTGTTGAACAGCAGCTCCATTGAATTAGTCATGCTTTCCTTTATGAGCATACATGTTTTCTTTTCCATAGCAGGGGTTTTTGGTTTGTTTTTTTTTTTTGTGCATACTAAGATACGCTCAGTTCTCCTTTGTACTGTTGAGCCTTGCTAGGTTTACTTCCACAGTGTAGTCATGTATCATTCACTCACAGTACTTAGACAAGAAGCAAACCATGGTTTAGATCTATTTTGTAGAACAATTTTGTCAGTGTGTGAGATATAATTGTGGGGGAAAGTTATTGCTCTTGCCATTTTATCTTCTAGCTTTTTAAATGAAATAAATGAGGGCTTCATGGCTATTGACACAATCCCGACAGGACCAGCCTTTTTTCATCCTAGCCTAAAACAGACAAGATCCTAGATATGAACAAGAGGAATTGCAAAATATTTGCACAATGAGAACTTTATTTAGAATAGCATCAAAATTATTAAATTGGATAAGGAATTATTCAGTTGCTCAGCTGCCTCTGAAAAAAATGTTTAGCAAAAAGGGTGGGATGATTTGCACCAATATTTATCCTCCCCAAAAGCTGTCAGTCAACAATGTTTTTCTCTCTTCTTCTGAGAAACAGGATTTGTCAGACTTCCTGAGCCAGTGGTATTTAAAATATAAACAAATTAAGACAAAAAACAATAGGTGTTTTTCTACAAAGGGGCTATTCATTTATGCTGGGCTTTTCATTAAAAAAAAAAAGATGTTGCAAAATGTCTAACTGCAAACCTATGTAAAAACATTAATGTGTAGGGCAACATCTAATTTTTTTCCCATCAACTTTCAGCTTTTGATTGGTCTATTTCTCAACAAACTTGGTCAGTAAGAAATCATAAATCTGGCTACTTTATTCTGCTCTGCTTTTTGTGACACTTCCTTCTTTTGATCATTGCCTTAGTCAATGAGTAGTCTAAAATTAGCGGACCTATGTGTGTAGTAAGGTGATGATGTGCTAGGCACATGATAGGATTTGTCCTTTTGTCTGTGTTGTCAGCTGCAGACAGACACTGGTAGAAGAGTGCAGAATTGCAGCTCTGAAATATGTTTCCCAGATGTAACCATTTTATAATCTGCACAGTAAAACAAATATAACACCCTAGACTGAAAACAGCTAAAAAAAGTTCCTACTCCCAAGCTCTACTTACATGTTCTCTTTCATCCAAACATCCTCAGTCTCACAAAAATTGATGAAAAATGGAATATGTTTTTATTTTCATGTGTAAGGAACAGCATGACATGATTTGCCTGGGGCTTCATTTGTCTATTTCTTGTTTAGGACATTATGCCTCTATCATTAAGTGAAAATTGCCCACCTCTGTTCATCCACCAGATCATAAAAGTAAACAGAGGGACAAATCCAAACCACATCTACCCATATTTACAAGAAAAACTAATGATGCATTTTTCAGTTTTCCTCTATCAAGCAATGAATTTGAACCCTTTGACCTTGCTGTAAAGCCTCAGTTCATGACATAAGAAGTGATTAGAAGCCCTTATTGTGGCAGGAAGACAAAGATATCGTGGTATATAGTCCTGTGAAAAGCAGAAACCTTGCTCTAGATAGTGTGGCTCCTGTATCCTACATTTTTCCTAAATGTCCAGTATTTTACTGCAAGGGGCAGTGTATGAGCAGGGGGTGTTCAGCACTGTTCTACTCACCGATCACCATTTCCGTTCCCTGGTTGGATGGGGTATGTCTGTGAGTGTTCTTGTGTGGAGGCTCAGTGCCAGCTATGGGTCACAGGGGTGTGCAGCAGCTGCCAGCAAGTGGAGACACTAGTGGTAAATAGGGTGAGAGGTTTGGGAGCCACAAATCGGGGTGGCCTGCGCTGGGTACAGCTGAGAACAGAAGGTCTGAGGGTTGTCTACTAGACCAGCAATAGGTTCAAGTCAGCTACGTCAGAGACCCATGGTCTGAGCTGGGTAATAGGAACTTCCACCAGTCTGAATCAGCTCACAGAGAGAGTTGTTTGTGTGTGTTTGAGAATGCATGAGGCAGCTGGGAGACATTCAGGTCCAAAGCAGCTGCAGATGTATGTCCAAGGCCAGTTACTGACTGATATATATTAACTTAGACCTGTGGACTTGAAGTAACATCCTTGCCACCTTACACTTGGGAAAGCTGAGGCAGAAAAAGGAGACAGAAGCTGGTTTACCTAACAGGCAGATCACCTGTGGTTTTGACTTCTGGAAGAGACAGTCACTGCTCAAAGGCAGTGAATAGCACAGGACATCTCTAAGCTCAGGGTGCTGTAGCTGAAGAGGAGTGGAGAAGAACGAAAGCCTTCCACCTCAGCTAGCAATGTGTCTGTGCAAGGAAGGAGATTGTAACTTTCTGCCACACCTAATCTCAGCGGGCAGAGGTTAATCTTTTGAGAAATATTCAAAGTGAAGGCATCACAGATTTTATGCTACATGTCCCAAATCAAATCAAAAAAACATATAGAACCAGGACACTTCCAAGAAAGCATCATACTTTAGGCTCGTAAGCTGTAACACGTTAAGGTGCAATAACTACTATAACAACACATGCTTTGTCATGTCTTGTTCTTTAATTGTCTTTCACACTATACAGCTTTCCATTCTATCCTCTTCCTTGCTCCAAACCACATACTGAAGAAAATATTTCTAGCATTTAGCATTAAAGTCTTTAAGACAGACCACAGTGCAATTAGATTATTGTCTTGCTGGAGGTGCATAACAGCTTGGTATGTGGTTTTTCTTATACTTCATACTTGGCTTGTGTCAAGAAAAAATGCCAAATGGCAACATGTGAAGTCTGTAGATGGTGGCTAAATATATCTTACTGTGACTAGTCTGCAGATCCTGTTTCCTTGCTTCAAGCACCACAAAGCAAGCCAGAAGCTGTGCAAAAGGCAGGATGCTTGGCTTGACTTTTTCCGCGGCTGAGAAACTCTAGAGAGATTTTCATCCTGAGTTCCTTAGTTGAAAGGAAAGTTGTCAGGACACCGCAAACTTTTAACTGGCACACATGGGGTCTGTGGAAGAGACAGGCGATAAATCCTGACATGAACTCTTGTAGTGTTAGAGAAAAATACTGCCCTGGCTGAGCATCTCTGGATAGTCTTATTTTGTGTAAAAGCCACTCGGAAAATCTTCCTGACTCAGCTGGAGTATGAAAACACTTGCCAAAACATCAGCCCAAGCTCAGCTAACCTTGATGCTAGTTATTAAGTCAGTATTCGAACCATGGAGGAGTGAAGTGAATGGGTCAGGAAGCGTAAGACTGGGGGGATGGATGTTGTCTTCCCTTCCTTTTGCTACAAAGCAACACTACTACAACTTGTAGCCTCAGAGCTCCACATCTATGCATTGGTGTCTCTGTATGTGTGATAAGATTTAAAAAAAATATATATCTATGTAGCTGCATACAAAATAAAAATACATATGCTTGAATATACATATTCATGTATATGCTCTTCTGCATATGTATCTGCATAAGAGCAAGATCTAGTGAACAGCTTGAAGCCTTCTGTGTAAGTACATGCACTTCAACAGCAATTGTTATGACATTATAATTCTATCACAACAAAATCGAGTTTGATTTTTTTACTGTCATCCAAGTCTGCCTTAATGTGACAGGGACTATTGGAAACAGGCATTCTCTTTGAAGGGAAACATCATCCCTGCTAACTTCTGTATCAAAACCCAGTGACTTGAAGAATGGGTGCTAAGATGACAGTAGCACAGCAAATTACTGCTTGACATTTTTGAGAGTTTAAATGGCCCTAAGGTTTTATTGCCCTAGGTGTCATTCCACACCTTAGTGTTGACTAAGATGAGTTACCACTGTATGGAGAATGTTGCGGCGCATGTGATGGTGGCCACAGCCACAGAGCATTCGGAGTGGTGGACAGGCCTCCAGAACACCAAGGTCTAATCCTTACCCCTTGGTTACGGCGAGTTCCCGTGTTCCTAGTGGTTCTTAGTTTACATGGTCCAAGTTTACCACCTTCGGAGTTCTCCACCCAGTTTTACGTACAAATTAATGTTTATGCATTTCCGTTAATTGCCTAGGTATTAGTTCTGGAAAGTTCTCCCTTCTTCGATGCCCCATTGGTCTACTCATGTGGTTTCCTCCCTTAAGTTATCCCTATTGGATATTCCCCTGGTGTTTCCTCTTCCTCAGTTGATCCCCATTGGTTGTTTCCCTTTGCTCTACCCCTGTATAAAATATCCTCTTCTTTCTTATCCCTGGTCTTTGTCCCTAGACCCTCCACCTGTAATAAACTAGCTGGAACCCATGCAAAGGCCACTCTCTCATCCTTTGCTGACGCCTTTGTTTGGGACTCGCTCTTTGTGAAGGAGCCAGCTTTCCCTGCTTGCTGCAGCTGACACCGAGGATGTCTGCAGCTGGATGCTGTGTGGCCTCGGGCAGCTCCACCGGCATCAGGAGAAAGTAAGAGAAAGGGTGGACAAGGTACCTGGTTGGGGGAGCTCTGCATACAGCCTGAGTCCTTTTTTTGGCATTGGTTAGCTTTGTCTTTGACAGACATTCAAATTCATTCCCATGCCTGTTTTGGAGCAAATGAATTCCTGTGTCAGCATAGGTGGGTTGTTGCAGTTCCTGGGATGCATGAAAATGCACTGTACCTATGTGGTGCATTCAGATAAAAGGCTGGGCAATAATGCCGCTCAATTAGCAACAAACAGGAACCAAATGAAGATGATTACATTTCTTTTGCTTGCTAGGAAGGCAGAAGCTCCTGTGCTTCAAATGAATGGTTAAAGGGACTGAGAACATTTTAAGGGTTCTCCAAAGCTATTACGATCTTTCAAACCAATAGCTACGTTAGGAATGATGAGCTGGGATCTTCAGTCAAGAAGGAACTGGTAAAATTTCCCAATACATGTGTGGAGCTGTGTAGAGCTCAATGATAGAAACAACTCCAGCTGCTTCAAGGGCAGAGCCTGGGGAAAAAAACCCAGCATTGTGAGTTCATGGTTGCCTGTTACCTATTGTACTGCAATATTTGACCAATTAGTGTTCAGAATAGGTGACAAGGCACTCTGTTTTAGGATAACTTTTCAGACTGAAAATGTTAAGGTCTATTTAAGCAATGCATTCACTTCCACAGTATGTAAATCAATAAAATCTCCAAAAACCTCACACTTACTTAATAAAAGAGATGATTTTATTAGTTGAAAATGTTACAAGTATATTTCAGTGTCCATAATTTATTCAGACATAAATATTTTGGGGATTTTTTTCTTCCCTCTCCCCAAAAGAAATCCCCAAAGTCTTTTACTACTTTCTTACTGCTCTGTTTTTACTACTTTTTTTCCATTTTAATGACATAAAATACACACTTTAGAGTGAATTCCTTCAGCGATAATGTTTATTTTACTGTAGCTGAAATTATCTGTTTTGATATCACTTAAATGTGTTTTTGTCCAAGTTTACTGTAAACTGCAACATTATGGCATTTTTAGAGAATTTGAGAGAAGTTCAATCATGATTAAATTAGGGTCATTAAAGAATGCTGGTAAGATGGAGTGTGAATTATAAAGAAGAGTAATTAAGGTATGTAAGTGAAAAAAATTAATGATGCCTGATTTTCAGTGAATTTGAGTCCATTTTCAACTTACATGACCACCGTGTCATAACCTCAGTTGTCACCCTTTAGCCTATTTGTACCTCAAACTCCTTTTGAATCCCCAGTACCCTGGAGGCATGTAATTGTCTTCATCTCTACCTGACGGGATGGGAAAGAGCAGACAGAAGCACTGGTCTGGAGTGGGATTTGTGCTAGCCTTCTAGGATAGCTGTGACCTCTTAAAGCTGACATCTGAGCTACCAGCCATTCCCCTGAAACAGGCACTAAACTTGGGCTCGCTTCTACTAAGATTTTACATGTACTTAACAGATACTTGTTGCCTAGTTACATTTTTGGGTGAAAAAGATATCCGGTGCTTATAAATGCATATTATTTTCAGCAATTTAAAATAATTGCAGTAAAGGGGAAAACTACTTCATTACCTTTTCACTAAAAGAAAATAAATTTAAATGACCATGAACATCAGAGTCAGAAGCAGCTGGAATGATCAGAAAGGATGTTGCAGAAGTGTAAGTTTACTGGGGAGACAAAACCATATATGTTAAAAAAAAGGAATTGCTTAATTGCTTCAACACAATCTTGTTAAAGATTGCTACACAGCACTTGGTTGTTTTTTCTAGGGCTTTCTTTTCTTTGGGGGATGTGTTTGAGATGTGTGCAGAGGGGCTGAAATGTGCTGCTGGGAAGTAAGCAGCTTTGGGCTTTTGGTTTGGTAGGCTGGACTAGTGGGAAAGAGATCTTAGGATTTGGCTCTAGAACAGAGGATTTGTGAGGAGGAAGCAAGTGGAGTTGAACAATAGCTGGTCCATCCACAACTGCAGGTCAGTAGGAAAAGGTGCTAATGGCTTGCCTACTAGTGGGTCTTGGCATGCAGGCATCCAGAGTGAAACTTTCCATGCAAGGAGCAAAAACTGGTATATGATAGCTGTGCCCAGAACAGTAATGATGTAATGAACCCCTTACAACACTTCTGTCCCACAGAGCATCTCCCCTATACACCATACTGTCTCTAACAACAACCTTGAATGAGAGGTTTCTTAGCTGAAAGATTCAATATGTAGTAGGAAAGTGGTCACTGAGCCTGAACTACATCCAACAAACTCTATCTGGTTGACAAAGGCCTTTTGATGAAAGATGTTTTGTATATGCAACTGGATCCCTTTTTACTGCCTCTCTTCTAGCACCTGCTCAAAGAAACAGGACTCATGCACACTCTGGAAATAAAGACTATCAAAATGCTGCAGATTAGACTACTACAAGCTTTATAGCTCTGTTGCTGCATAATGGAGAAATTTTTATTTTTTCAGTAAGGAAGCTGAAAATTTAATGAAAAATGATGAGGGAAATGTTTTCTTAATGACATGCACATATAAAGTTTGTCATACAAGTGTACTGAGATGTGCAAAATATTATTTGTCTTAAAGTTGGACAGTTATTGCACAACGAGGTTACTTTTAAAAATATGATTGAATTGGTAATAAACTGCTGAAAACATTTAGGGAGCTGGTAGGTTGTGATTATAATAGGTTAGGAGTCTGTGTGTTTGAGTTCGGCAATCACACATTCTTGTTACACAGAAGAGAATATGATCCTGCATGGGAAGTATTAAATGAGAAAGGAATGTTTTCATTAAAGAAATTCAAAACTGATTTATGGCCCACCCGTTGCATCTCATACTGGAAAAAGGAAACCCTATAAATAAAATTGCTTAGAGGGAATCCAGTACACTTTCCAAAGGGCCATCTAAAAAGTTTTCTTTTAAACTTTAAATTAAACTTTAAAATTTTAAAATAAATTTTGAACAATAACGTTAATTTTAGTTCTAGCTGTTTTTCCATGGTTTAACTGCTTTGTGACTGTATTCGTCTAAGTTTCTGATAGAATTTTCTGAAGAGAAAAACTCCAGATGAAAAGACTAATCCAAAACTGATATACTGGCTGGGTAAGGAAATGCCTGGATGCATCAATTTTCATTATCTCAGTAATGTCTGAAGATCTAGTCCTTGAGATCCAGTTCTAAGACAAGCTGTATTTCCCATAACTTTCTTTAAGAAAAAAAAAAAAAGGCAAAAAAAAAAAAAAAAAAGGCAGGATAGAAAGAGAGAAAAAAGGAGGAAAAAAAAATTATTGAATACACTAGGTTTCTCTTCATTACAGAACAAATCTGCCTGGAGGAAGAAAGCTGCTACTGTGTATAAATTCCTTAAAGGTCAGCTTCACCATTGCTGATATTTTGATGGTTGCTACTGGGGACTTAGATTTAAATTATTAGTGATCTTACCAGAAAATAGGTTTAAAATTTTCTTCTGGATGACACAGAGATACAAAGAAGAGAGTGAAGTAAAAAAAGAAAAAAAAAATTATATCCTTATTTCAGAAGGAAATCTATCATGTCCTAAGAGAACCTGTGACACAGAAACAAAATTTGTGTATCTGACAAAATTTGTTTCTCATGAATAAGTTTTCTGGGTGTAGCTATATAGTAAAATAGTTGGCATTTCCCTTTTCTGTTTTAAGGTCTGTTTCTGAAGAGTTTATCTTCTTAGTATAAATGATGGATACCTTGTCTGAAGTTGATAATATGAATAATAAAAAAATGGGGAATTTGTATATGGTTACAAACCTGCATCTTACCTAGCAAGAAGTTAATTAAGCAAGATATTTAAGTGGTTTTTTCCTCCCTGAGGTGTTAAATTGAGATAAAACTCAAGGTCTTGCTCCAAATGCTCACCATATTTGGAGAAATTCAAACACAACCAATCTCCTCTACTGTTTCTGTTCTGTATAAAAGACTAAACCAATATGTCATATCCAAACGCTGCTGCCTTGAGTGGGAGGGAAAAAAGTAGTGATGACAGGGAATGAACTAAATAATTTTTGATGCAGCAATCCAAAAAGCATAATCTATGGAACATGTCCAGTTCTATATTTACCAAGCAGAGAACTAGCTGTAGCTGTTTATTATGACTGTTTGTGCCAGTTTGATAGTGTGGAATCACATTTGCATAAAGATAAAAGGGAAGGTGATACAGAATAGAGTTTCGCCATGCTTTTACCATCAATTAATGTAATTTCAGAGAAATTAGGTATAATTTGTTAAAGAATTCATCCCAGTAAATGATAACTCTGATTTCGCAATTACAGGACACTGCTTGCTAAGATTTTCAAGGCAGAATAAAAGATACCTGAGGCAGTAGTGTCCCTCACTAGACAGATGTAACGTTGCTGTGAAAGATGTTTTGTCAGATTTTGACTATGCACTTTCACACCTGCCATTCCTTAACCAGAGCAGTGATGCTAATGAAGACCAGGTGCTTTTTCCATCCTCTAGACAAGGAGCAGGCATAAGTGCTACTGTGTGATATCTGGAAGCCTCTCTTTGTCTCTCCAGATGGGCTTTGATGCCTGCCACAATGTGCCTTTTCCAAATTGTAGAGTGGAAAGAAGTTCAGACCTGCGAGAAAGTCCAGTGGAACAATCAGATAAGGTCAGACAGGGAAAACAAACAAATATAATGGCTATGTGTGGAGCAAGCAAACATCTTGTACTAAAAATGGTATTTCATTAAGGGTATGCATGCATTACCTATTCTTCTCATACTGGGATCTGGGTCAGGGACCTGAATATTCAGGAAAGAGGAACAAAATAAAATAAAAACCTGCAAGATAGATATCAAAGAGATGTCATGTTATTGGCAGCTGCCAGATAGTCCAGCTGAAGGGCCCTTATCCCCTTACATTTTGAAAGTTTGCTATTTAATTTGGAAATGAGTAGTGAATATCTTAAGCAAGATTTATTTTTAATAAAACACAAGGTTTTAATTGTGATTGCACTTACATTGTTATAATATTCCATTATGGAACACAAAAACCTTTTGAAAGGAATTCCTTTCAGAGCACTTTTCCCACTTTTCTTGGCACTTCTGTGTATTAACTTTGAGGTTGTCCACTCCGCACAGTTTACAACAGTTAAGGAGACATTAATAATGGCTCTGAGAAGAGGGAAAAAAGAAATCTGTTGAAGGGGAAAAGAAAGGAGAAAAGGTCTACGTTTTCAGCAGGACCTTAGTTAATTATCTGACTCCTTCACAGCCACCTCTGCACGTGACACTAACTCAGTGTAAAAATTAGCATTTCTACATTGAGGGGAAAATCCAGGAATGGGCAAATACAAAAATGTGTGACACAGTGGACTTTAAAGTCCTAGTTTAGCTAGAGTGGACTTGAAGCACTGCAGATAATGGGGCTTGCTGTTTTCTCTTTCCTTTTAAATATAACATTCTTGAACTGAAAGTACACAGTGGAAGTTGACAGGAAAGTTCTGTGTAAGGCAGAGTTCTGAAAGGTTAAGGTGTGGTGCAGTGAAATGTAATGAATCCTCTTGAGTTTTCCCATTTATGAATCCTCCTAATAGTGACCTCTGATGCAGCAAAAAGTGGAATGACCCAAAGTGCTTTCTTTGCCTGCTCATTTGTTAGTTATTTTACTCCATGTTTGGGATGCCTATGGAGTTCTTGGCCAAAAACTTCTTGAGCCATTGTACATGTAAACCATTTGAAACCAACAAAACAATCTGTATATGTAATCTGAGTGTTGTGCATCCACTTTTTCCTGATTAGTCAGTCAGCCCCACCTTGATCCTTGATCCCTGTAAAGGTGGTGGAGCACTTAGTCGTGGAAAACATTTCCAAGCAAATAAAGGATGAGAAAAGGATGAGACAATCATCAGAAGTATGGCTTCACCATAGGGAAGTAATGACTGACCAACTTTTTAAGCTTCTGCAATAAATGACTGGCTTAGCAGATGATAGGAGAGCAGAGGATATTGCCTACATGCCTTCAGTAAGGCCTTTGAGACTGTCAGCCATAAGATCCCTGTAGACAAGCTGTTAATGTTGTGCTGGTTGAATAGTCAGCGATGTGGATTGAAAACTGACTGAATTTCCAGGCCCAGAGAGTGAAACCAAGTCTAGTTGGAGGTCAATAATGATGGCAAAATATTGGGTCGATACTGGGTCAAGTTCTGTTAAACATCTTCATTTATAATCTGGCGGATGAGACAGAATTTGCTTTCAGTAAATTTGTTGCTGACACAAAACTGGAAGGAGTGGCTGATAAACCAGATGATCCTGCTGCCAGACAGAGGGATCTTAACAGCCCAGAGAAATGGGTCAACAAGAATTTGGTGAGGTTGAGCAAAGGAGAAGCACAAGGTCTTGCCCTTGGGGATAAACAAGCTGATGCTCCAGTGTGTGGTGGGGGCCACTCAGCTGGAAAGCAGCTAGGCAAAAAGGTCCTGGGGATCCTGATGGATCCCAAATTGAACATGAGCCAACAATGTGTTATTGCAGCAAAGACAGCAGATGGAGCAGATGGGATCCTGTGCTGCATTGAAACACTGCCAGCAGGTCGCAGGAGGCGATCCTTCACTGTACATCCCTCTCCCTGTCCTTGGCACTGCTGAAGCCTCACCTTAAATCCTGTGTTCAGTTTTGATCCCCTCACTACAAAAAAAAAACTTGGAAGTGCTGGAGCATGTCCAGACAAGGGCAAAAAAGCTGGTGAAAGGTCTCAAGCACAAGCCATGTGAGGAACAGCCAAGGGAACTGGGATAATATAGACTGGAGAAGAGGAGGCTCAGGGGAGATCTTAATCTCTCTCTACAACTGAGATTGTAGGTGGGGTTCTTGTTACTGCTGAGGGGGGGTTCTTGTTACTGCTCCCAAGTCAGAAGTGACAGGTAAGTAAGTGACAAGAGTAAATGTCCTCAAGTTGTGCCAGGGAAGGTTTAGAATGGAAACTAGAAATTTTTTTTCACTTGAAGGATGATCAGGCATTGGAACAGACCACCCAGGGAAGTGGTAGAATCACCATGCCTGGAAGTGTTCAAACTGTGTGTGGGTGTGGTGTTTAGGGATACGGTTTAGTGGTGAACATGGTTGTACCAAGTTGAAGGCTGGACTTAGAGGTCTCTTGCAACTTTAATGATTCTATGATTCATCTCTCCTCAGCACTGGTGAGGCCACATCTGGAGTTTTGTGTTGAGTTTTCGGCTTCCCAATCCAAGAGAGGCATGGGCATACTGAAGATTCTCCAGCAAAGAACCATTAAGACCACAAAGGAACTGTGGCATTTCTCCTTTGAGTGAAGGCTGAGAGGAGTGGGGACCATTCAGCCTGGAAAAAGAAGGCTCTTCAGGAAAATTATTAATGTGTATAAATACTTAAAGGAAGAATGCAAAAAGGAAAGAAACAGGCTCTTTAAAATGACAGGACCAGAGGTGATTGGCACAAACTGAAATTCAGGAAGATTCCTTTGAATTTCAAGAAGTACTTCACTGTGAGGGTGACCAACCACTGGTTCAAGTTGCCCAGAGAATTTCCGTCTTTGGAGATGGTCCTGGATCAGCTGTATCAGGTGGTCCTGCTTGATCAGGGCAGTTGGATCTGCTTGAACAAGGCAGATGACACCCACAGGTCCCTTCCAACATAAACCATTCATGTTCTTTTATTCAATGACCTCTGGATCAAACACTTTTGCATAGGCATTGTATCTCCTTAAACTCCAGCCAGCATACCTCCTAGGAAAAGAAAATGCTCTTACTGAAATAGTTAGAACTATTACTACTATTGTTTATGTTAATAAAACAATGTAATTATATATTAGTACAAATAAATTCTGCTGGGCTTTATAGTCTGCTCCTCTTTTTACTCAAAGTTATAGTGTAACTGCTGTCTTTTATAAGAAAGATTTACCATCCCCACTCTATGAGGAAAATCTGTGTTTTTAGAAGAGATTCAAGAGTACATATTTAACATAGTTTTGAAATCTAATCAATATTAAGAATATTTTCAACAAATTTAAATTTCAGTAAATGTGTCTTTCCAGGTCCACTGACAGAAAAAGAAGCAAAATATTAAAAATTAGAAATTTATATGTTCTAATGAATAACCCACACAAGGATGGTTGTACTTGAAATGAAACAAAGACAATGACAGCAGGTGCTGTCAATGGGATTTTATTCAGCAATATATAGTAATTGTTCTAGGAATGCAGCATGAAAATCTACAAATGAGAAAGCAATCATATATAACTGATTAATTAATCTTTTGCTTAATTTTCAAGTAATTTTATTATAGCAACCTGAGATGGTGTTTTACTATTTTGTGGGTGACTGGACACAATTATGAAGTATTAAAATATTTTAGTTAGCAGAAAATGGAGACACAAAAATATCAAATTTTATGTTTCATCTAGATTTTACAGGATTAAAATATGTATCTGCATAGTTAGATAACTAATTGCACATCTTAAGAATATTTCTTATTTTCCTAATGTCTTTTTGTCAATTGAGAATTGACTCATAGTTCCTGCCCAAAAGTCTCTGTGACAAAGCAACCGCTGAACTGGGATGATGAATCCTGGCCACCTGAAGTGCTAATTCTTCATGGCCAGCCTGTTTGAACCTCTGGTACAACAAAGTTATTTCACAAATCTTTACAGAATCTTTATAAACTTTATATACTAATTATGGAAGTGGAACAAACTTATGAACAGCCTAGGCCGTTCTGTTGTCTATAAGAATTTCCAGGTGTCTCCATGGATGGCATAAATTATTTGCAAGGAACAAAATCATGGAACAGTTTAACCATGGGAGAAGTCTTTTCCTAATGCTAGCTGATAATCAGTTTTGTACCAAGGTATGAGTCCTTTTGCCTCGGATATGTATGTAAACTGAATGAGGGTGCCCTGCCTCCCCTCCACAGTTCAGGGATTACAGTTTGTGCTTCCTGTCAAACAACAGCTTTGGTCTCCAGAAGAGTGACTGAATGACTCTGCATGACAGCTACACCCCTATGTCTAGGTGTTCTGCCATGGAGAGACACCGTCTATCATATGTTATCATATGTTATACCCCAGAAAAAAAATAACTCCCCAGTTCTTCACTTAACAGCCTGAAACACAATTACATATATTCACAGTGCACCTTATTGCTGACTTTCATAAGAATGCCTGATTAAACCCTGAGGTATCTTGCACCTGGACGTCCATGTGTTTTATTCTAAAACAAACACTGCAGCTGTTAAGATGCAGTCTGGTCACTGTTTCCTGACTCTCTCTTTCTTCAATCTGTCCTGTTCTTTTTTTTTTAACTGCCTGTAATCTGTTTGAACAAAAAGGCAGATGTGAAGCAGCTTATTATCATCTTTCAGGGTCTTTGGATAGGTGAAATGGAAGAAATGGCATTGTATGCTTATGTGTCTTGAGTTTTAACCTATCCTGACAGAATATTGCAGTTTGCAATTATTCTCAGCCATAAAAAAGATAAACAGATCTTTCTCATAATGGAGTGCTGGATTCAAAATAATTTTTATTTGCTCCAGCTTTTTTTCTTTGTATGCTACTGCATTCTCTGTATGTGCTCTGCATGCTCTGTCCCTTGTGTCTAACTTGCAAGTTTGGTAACTGACATCACCCTCTAACAATGTACTTAGTTTTCCTTGTTCTCACATTCTGTTCTCTAATGCATGTAGTTTCTCTTCTTTTATAATACGTTTTTGTACTACTCATTACATACTCATGTCCAGCTGAAAACTAATGCACAGAACTTTCACATAAAATATTTCAAACGATGACTTCTACAACATCCAATTTTCCTTTAAAATATTTAGCTAGTGATGTTTTCATTATCTTTGTTAACTTTGCTGATGTGTGAAAAATGTTAAAAGTTTTGCATTTCTTAGTATGTGTAGGATATAGTGTTGATTTTTGCTGTTTGCAATAACATGTGAACCTGTATCTGGTTAGTATTTTCCCTAGAATGTGGAGCTCCTAAAGCCTTTCTTTTCAGTAATATGTTGCAGTTCTTTCAAGAGTATTCAGTGCCAGAACACTGTTGGCCTTCCACAAGCTTTGGCCTCAGACAGATGATTGTCTTTTATCGGTTAACTCTAGTTATTCCGGTAGTTACTTCAGTCCTGGTCCCTCTGCACTGCATTCTTAAACCTTTCACCTACATCTGCTACAGCCATGTATTTTCTTCTATTTATATCCTCTGTTTGACAGAATCTCACTCAGAAGTGTCATACAGCTTCCTATAAAGCCGTTTGTTAATGTTGTCTTCTTAGTCCTCTCTACAGGAGTTAAATGAAATATCAGGCAGAACTTGAAATTAAAGACATCAGATACATCAGTCAAGGCTATCTCTGAATAGATAGCAATTTTTCCACCATTCTTTTTTTTGGTGGAAGTTGTTTTTTTGCAAATATAAATGGGACTTAAGTCCATTCTTGGTTTGTGTGGTCCTTTGTAGTGTGAAGTGATCACTCACTGCTTAAGATACTTGCAGGATTTATGCTTTATTCTGTGAAGGACTTCACCTCTCTCTGAGTAATTAAATTGCTTTGCCATTTCTTGACCATGCTTTCCTAGAATTTTAACTGTTAATGTACAGATCCAGTAAGAGAAAATGCTGGTCTCTGGTCTGTAAAAATTCTTAAAAGAGGATTTAGTGAGGAAGATCACAATCCTCTATATAGTGCAGGAACTAAACTGAACAGAGGTTTGATAAAAATACCCTGAGATCATCTCCCACTGTGAGAAAATTAGTAATAATAGTAATAATAATATCATAGTCATCATCACCATCATCATCATCATCATCATCATCATCATCATCATCATCATCATCATCTAGCCTTTATTCAAAGAACTAGTGGGTCATTCAACTTTTGAAAGAGAAACATAAAATGTCAGGGAGACATAATAGGCTCATTTTTGAAAATACTGTTTATACAAAACTTTTCCATTTCCCACTGTGGTCTAAAAGGTAGGTTCCATATTTGTTTTTAATTTCTTTTTGTAATCTTCAGAGTTTTGGTGACACTGCAGCCTTCTCTGGTCACTGACATGTTCTTTCTACCATATCTGGCTTGTAAGGCTGCTCACTCAGCTTTTCCCAGAACATGAGCCCTTCCCCTGCAGCACCCAGAGTCCTCCCCCACCCCTTTTTCTGGGAGAGCTGACCTGAATTCTTCTCCAAAAGGGAACACAGTGCAAACTGAGAAATAAACAAAACAAACCTACTGTACATCACGGGCCTTCTGTCTGTAATTGAGAGAAGAGAGGCCTAAAGTCCACAGACACAGCCAGTTGCAGCAGTGTTTCATCATGCATTTTGGGGTCTTCTTTTCTCCCCAAGCTGTTTATTTTTGTTTGTTTTGCAGTTGTTTAGTTTTGTTTTGTTCTGGGGTGGGGGGGAGGTTGGCTTCTTTTTTCTTTTTTTTAAGTGAAAGATGCATGAAATGTGCATTATCCGGTATAAATTCAGTCTGGCCTTCAATCCACCTGCTGGATTACAAGTGTTATTTTTCCAAGCACACAGTTGTTTTTAATTACTTCTTCAATGAAGCTGAACAAATGGCAGTCAGGTCACACCATCCAGCATGGTTCATAAGTTTTATGAGCTATGTTGCACATCACAACAATGTGTGCAACCAGCTTTCACAAAACAGCACACTAGCTCTCAGCCAGATACTGGACAGTCCCAACTGCAGGTCTTCTTGCAAGGCTATTGTATAAATTCAACAATTACATTGTTGGAATTGAACAGTCTCCCACTACCAGGATTTTGTGCTAAATTTCAAACAGTGGTTGGCACATTTCAACTGTAGCATATGTGTACACTGTCTCATGGGAAACTTAACAGTGCCTATGAAAATGGTAATCAACTATTGAGAAGCTACAGTGGAAACAGCCCCCTATGCCTTCCACATGGGTTTGTTATGAAGGTAACATAGGCACAGATTGCTCATACTATGTTCCCATCTCTGTCACATGCCTTCCATTAAGATATGTCAGAGACTCTTGAGTTTCTCTTTTCCATTCAAAATACTTTATTTCTGTATTTTCATCAGTAAAATTCTTGGTTATTTTTTCAGCACCAACAGCATAGGGACATAATTAGTGCTTGAGCTGTTCACAGAAGACTGTTTAGGAACAACAGGTGGTCAGTGTTGGTAGCAGTTGTCTTCTAATCCAGCTTTCCACTAGAAAAGCGGTTTTCAAAGTTTCTCTCTGTTTTTCAAGTAAGGAACTGCTCATGGTGAATCTACTTCTCAACAATAAATGTCATGCCAATTAGAGGTGAGGGAAAGAAATCTTCAGGTTTTCTGTCATGGAAAAGAAAGGTGCAAGGAGCAGGGAAGGGAGAGGAGAGAGAATGCAAGAAAAATGAAGGGGATTTAATTTCCTACTAGTTCTTACAGTGTGGCTCAATGTTTTTCAGCAGTATGGCAATAATGTCAACAAACTGCAGTGAGGATCAGGCCATACTGCTAGGCAATGCATATGCAGGCAGAATATTGCCTGTATTGAAACAGTACCACAGGCAATCTTTAAGGTCTTCCTGGGGCTTGGTGATGTTCAGAAATCAGGCTTTTGCTTGCTTCTGATATAGATGTCCTGGTTTCTATCTCAAGATATTGGGGCATGGCTGGGGTGTGCACATAGAGTCAAGGAGGTGAACAATGTCCTGTCAGCCCTGATCCCAGAGCTGTGATAAAAGTAAAAATGTCATGGGAAGGTGACAAGGGAGAGAGATGGGAAACAGAGAGGGAGAAGAAGTACATTGAATTAATTTGCCTTTGGGAGTTTTGCCCTTGGTTTATCGAGATGGTAAGGCAGTTAAAGGAAAGAATGCTGCAAACCCAAGGGAGAGTGAGTACTTGGAATCAGGAAAGGCAGTCTGAAACAATCTTCCTAATGAGTAATTGCAGAGGGCAGCAGAATGCTGAGATTTTACTGTACCCAGTGTCATCTGCAAATTGTACCTGCATGTTGTTGTGACTTCATGTTATTAGTTACAATAGACCATACTTCTGCAGTGTTACTGTTGTATTTCTTCTGTTGGTAGAAAAGTTCCTCTTTTCCTCTTACTCCACACCACCCCCATCTCATGAAACAGGATCAAGTTTCAAACTGCAGTCTGGGATGAAAAAGAAAGGAATAATAAGGAAGGGCCCTGGAAGGGAAAAAGTAGCTTGTGGTTTTAAGGGCCTCCTAAGGAATTCCCAGTGTGGGCCACCTCCAACTGCAAATGCTTTATCTATGAATGCAAACTTTATAGTATCAGCTCTAATGTTATGTCTTCGCAGAAAGGATTTAATCACTATGCAGTGGACAAATTGCCAGACAATTCCTGCTTGAGTAATTTGTACCTCAGACAAGTAATGAGCCAAATCATTTGGAGAGAATCAGAAGGAACCTATAGTTTTAACACTTTGAATCAAAACCAAAGTTCAGTTTGAGGTTTGGGTTAGAGATGTACCCAAACCACCACCCTTGCTATAAATAACTCCACATTTTAGAGATGTTTGATGTAGGTTTGGATCTGATTTTGGGGTTTGGACTCATTCCAAGTTTGTTTTTCTGTCATTTGATTTGCAGGAAAAGTAAGGCATATTACTCCTATAAGCAGGCAAATTTAATGACACTCGTAAGTACACAAATTAGCAGCAGGTAATATCTTTTTCTCTGATGCATTCTCAGAGTTAGTACCACTGCTGTGAATCTGAGGAGAGGAGGAAAAAAAAGGCTAGTTGTGTCAATGGAAGATCATTATAATAAATAACATTTACACAGCAATGGAACTGCTACATGTTGCGTCTTCCAATTAAACTTCTATGTGTACTAGTTTCTTTGCAGGACCAGGATGTATGTCAGTCTGTTCTACATTCTGCTGAGAGGTAAAAGAATTCTGATTTTAATAGATATGAGGACTACCCTATCTGTTAAGAAATATTTGCAAGAAATCTGAGAATGAAAATTTGCAATAATGCAGACCTATGTAATGGGGAACATATGCCTCACTGTTTTAATATTCAGGTATGATAAGACCCCAGGATAGGTAGATTTCTGTCATGTCATATTTGCACCTTGAAACCTGTTAGGTTTGACTGCTACCTCTTGGCTGTTTCTGGTATTCACCCTGACTTAAAACATCAAGTTTTCTTCTTATTTTGCACCTTAGATGCAGAAAACAAAGGTCAGTTTGACCACTTTGAGACACTGGAGGTCAGCGTCTTTTCAAGTGTCCAGAGCTTCATTCTTTAGTTGGTCTTGCAGATATTAAGTGCATTTAAAAAATACTTCTTTAGCTATTCCAAGCTGGGTGCTGTCAGAACATGCTGTTCTCACTAATCCTTTAGCTAGAAGAAATGCATTTTGTTGAGGCACTTCAGTAACGTTATATAGATGCACTTTTTGTAAGGTAAAGAATTTTTCCCTCAGAGAGCTTGCTTTTTACTGCTGGATAAGTACATCTTGTGCCTAAAATTAACCATGTGGGGTTTTTATCTCTTTTTCTTCTAGCCACAGTCTTATACTGTAACAGACATTAAGCAGAAAAATGACAAAACCAGCATGCATTTTCTTTGGTCTTTATCTGTGTTAACCCACCTGGGGAGCTGTTTACACAAACCAAGCAACAAGACTAATTAAGTAAATAGAATATCCATTTAATACATGTACTTCAACTCTGTTTGTTTGGGTTCTGTTTTGGTTTTATTTTTTTAACACAGATAAACCACTTTCTTATTGCACATAAAATATCTGTATGTGGAATGGATATATTAAAAAAAAAACAACAAAAAAAAAAAACAAAAAACAAAACCAATAAGATTAGAGAGATCTGCTGGGGAACCTGAATGGGCAAAAAACTCACCAATCTCCTGGGAATAGATTTGAGCTGGCACACCTGCTAGCAGTGCCTTAAAGCTGGACAGGCAAGATGTATATATTCCACATTTTCAGTTGCTTTCCTGCTTGGCTGACTTAATATGGAGGTTTTCTGGAGGGATGTTTTTAATGGCAAGATTTCACATGGTAAGGATGTAATTCAGGAAACAAAATTTGGCATGTTGGCATCTGCAGAGCCATTCAGACATCTAGATGAATGAAAGCCTGACATGACCACAATGATGCTGTCTCTTACAATTTTATTTTAAAATCTTAAACCAGTCTGCTGTTGTGAATGTTTCTAGGGATACAAATCTCTTTTCCATGGTCTAAATGAAAGCTGAAAGTGACAAATGGCAATGATGTAAGTGTGATTTTAGGTAGAGTCCTTCCTGACCACTTCAAATAGTTTACTGTACTGAATATTTAGAAAATAAAAAAAGCCCCAAACCAAACTCTATAAGTTTCTGCAAATGTTTGAAATACTGTCTACTGAAAACACTTGCTTACAAAACATCACACCTGCTGTTTTGATTTCATAACCCAGTTTGTATCTACTATGTAGATGTCATCAACATATTGTTTTATTCTGAATATTGTCTTAGGGAAGTGGTTTCACTCTTGACTACTTTATATGCTAATAAAAAGTTGGTTTTACACTTTTTCTGCAGTGTTACATTGCTGTCTTCAAATTCCAAAATGGGTCTTTTGACATGTCTCAAGATAATAAAAAATAATGAGCTTGAAATCCTCTTCTGTTACTCATGTTGCCATGTTCTTTCTAGAAAGAAGCATGTTGTCAGCTTGCATTTCAAAACAGCCCTTCAGGAAACCATGAAAGATACTTCATTTTTCTTCATTGCTTAGGAGTTGAGTTGGGAAGGCTGAAGATGTTTGAACTTCTTTTGGTGCTTATCTGTTTGCTACTGACTTGGAGACTTTTTTTCATACCTGTTTGATTACAGTTCTGGTAAAGCATGGAAAAGAACAGTTTCTGGACAGGCTTATGAATACACTGCCACATTCCATCTTGTCAACGAGCTGTTCTAGAGAGAGATAATTAAATAGTTTATATAGTTCCTCTGTTACCTTCAGATATGAAGAGGGACTACACAGCCGTATAGGTGTTATATAGGGAACTAGATTGCCTTAAAATAGGAAAAGTTAAGAAAGGAAGGATTATTTAGGATCAAATGTGTAAGTCAAAATATCATATTTTCATTTTTCAATGGTAAATTTTCTAAGTTATGAACGTGTTTTGCTTAAAAGGTTTTTTCTAGATTATGAACAATTTCTCTTTAAAATAAGCATGTGTATGTGTTTTTACAGACGGTTGTTAGCTAAATATGTAGTTAAGCGTCAGTTTGTAGCCAGAAAAGTATTACTTAAAGCTCATTGCACTTAATTCAGTTGGTTAAATCAATCAGCATTCAAACAGGTGAAGCCAGATTTTATAAATTTCTAAAGAAATGCCTTGAATCCTTCATGAGACAAAGCCCTACATTCTGTTAAATAAACTATAATGCAAGGTCAGTTGCTTAGTTTTATTTTTGGCAATAGTTCTACACTTTCAAATGAAATAAACCCCCAAACCCCTGTTTCCTTAACATCAGAACTTTTTCTTGTGACAGAAATTGTTGAAATAAATTGTTTAGATTCTCAACCAGATTTGGCTTTTATACATTATACCACCACCATATCAGGGTAATTTATAATGGAAGACAAATGCCTGAAATTTTTTATCTTCCGTTGCATTTAAAGTGATTAACTTTGTTCTGATTTGGAAGATGAAAAAATTTGGAGGTATTGGAATTCTGAGTAGCATGAAACCCTTTTTGTTAGTTTCCCTTATAACACAGATCCTAAACCTGGCCAGCTGGCATGCTCTCATCTTGAAAGATGTCAGCACATCTCTTGGAATGCTTGAATGATGTACATGTACAAATAAACACTTGGATCTATCACACACTGGTATCAGCTCTGCCTCATCTTGTGGTCTGGCAGCTGTAATATTCTCCCCATCCTGTCTCCCCACCCTGGTTTGTTGAAATGCCTTAAGGATATCATACTGCAGTAAGCCAGGTGCATCCACTGACTTGTGGATAGCAACGTGTGTTTTCCGTTGCTGCTGGTTTTTGTGATATGCTGTAGGCTAACTAGATGGAAATGACAAATGATTTAATGACAGTTCATGTCAGGGGTCTACAGACATCCGCAGCAACTTTCACACTTTCAAGTGACTCTGCTTCCTGGTTAAAAAAATGGCTTTTTCAGTGTACCTCGACTGTTCTCTGTTCCTCAAGAGGTGAGAATGCTATGACAGGCTCAATCTATGCTTGCATAGTAATGTGTGTGGGAACTTCAAAGGCTCTGCTGCAGCCCCTTTCCAGGGGTCTCAGTGCTATCCAATCAATTTATTGTCAGTCTCCCATTAATAAGGTGTCATTAGTGGATCAGTAAGAAAACTCCTAAACCAAATAACTTAGGAATCGATTGTGAGTGTAGACATTTACTACACAGTTAACACGTTTTGGCATGCACATCTAACCTAACACCCAGGACTGCAAAGGTTCCCACAGCAAACCTCCACCTCTGATAGCACAGCGCCGTTGCTGCTCCTATTGATCTGTTAGGGTTTGAGGATATGGCCTCCACACTAATATATCCCAGTGTTTCTCTGTGATCTTTACAGCAATTCCATCTGGAGGAACTGTAAAACGTGAACTAGATGACTATCACCAGTTACGGTGAGTCACGGTAACTATTAATCCTTCCTAACAAAGAAGTGCTCAGACTGTAATCTCTATACTGACTATATAGCATAGCTGATACTGTCAAACCTCCAGATGTGATTCTGAGAGTTTTCTAGATGCATGACGCAGAAGGAGGTAGCAGTCAAATACAGACTTTCTTGTCGTGTCTCAGAATGGAAACCAGTTGCCACAAAGATAAGTGAACTGTTAAAATTCCTTCTATTTTCAGGAACAATGGGGTATATTTTCCCCATGGTTTTTAACCTCTTAAATATATTTCACTAACTGCTGGATCACCTGAAGCAGTCAGAAATAGAAGATAGTCTCTTAACAATGAGTTTGGTTTTATAGTAGGTCCTGTGGAAAGCCACTATTTCAGTTTAGATTTGGGATTTAATCCCACTGCTAAAATCTTAGATTGTAAGAAAGTTTCTCGCTACCTACACCAGGAAGTTGGAGAAGAGCTGTGGGAGATGGTGAGGTGTAGAATATTGTTCTGAGAGGAAATACCACTTCGGAAATGGGAGGCAGGAACTGGGAATGCAATGCAGAGGTGGATGCTCTTGAAGGACATTGATGAGTTACCTTTATGTTGCACTAGGCAAGGCAAGGAAGACTTCCCAATGCACTGTGGAAAGCCATGTTTGCATGGTGTTACTCTGAGTCAATAAAATTTCTATGTTTCCAAGGTGATTAAATCAACCAGATGTCTGTTTATGACACAGTGAAAATAAGCAAGCTTGTGAGAAGATTTTGAGAGAGAAGATAATCACTTCTTCCAAGAGTTTTCTACCTCTAGCATGAATATTCATCAAGTTCAGCACCTTTGTATTGGGGAGCATCAAACAGCTGATTGCAGATGCAAAGTTGTATAAGCTCGCCTGATGAAATCTCTCTTGGGTTTTTTTTTCTTTTTGTAGTTTTTTTTTTGGTTTTTTTAAATTGTTCTTAGAATTTTCTAAGTCCTACAGTAATTGCTTTTGCAAGGAGGGAATAAAGTTAAAATATTCACCTATGGGATTTCATGCTGATAGTTTGTTTAGTATAAAGTGGAAAAATGAGTTTGAAATATTTTTAATGCTTTACTAATTAATTGGCTAGAAAATGATTCATTAAGCTTTCATTTATTTCCCTAATCTGGAGCTGCTGGTTCAAGCTTTGACTCTTGGGATTCAGACTTGCAGGCTAATTCCTCAGAATATGAAAATGTATAGGGTATTTCTTGTTGGCCATGGAGTCTCTTTCTCTTCTCTAGCAGTCATCAGTGCATCATAAGCCTCAGACCTGGTTATGCTACAACTTATGGTACTACAATCTATGAATGAATAATAGAACTTCTTTCTGTTTGTACTTTTAAATTATTCTTTTTTGTTACAATCTTGTTTATTGCATCTGTTTCTTCCTAACTGAGAGATCTGTACCTTTGGGGGTAATTGTAATCTGAGTGGTTTGTTTTATTAATTGTTGTAAATTAAATGATACTGAGATACACTAGCTCAAATTCTATTTTTTTTTCCCTTTAGAACTCAGTTCATACTCAAATCCAGTATAAAGGCAAAATAAGCACAACCTGCTTTACACATTCCCAGTTTTTACAGGTAGATTCTGAGCAGCAGTATTGTTGTGTAGGATCATCATAACAAATGACCTTAACAAGTGTCTGTCTTCTTGTCTAAAAAGACCATATCTACCTGTCTGCTGTTTCTTCTTCTTCATGGATGAAATTCTCGGGCAATTATAAAGCTTTTCAGAAAACAGTCTTGGTTTCCGCTGTCCTTGTCACAGGACTTTCTGTTCAATGTGGCATTCTGTAGACCCCCTAGAGCCAATTCACCTTTGATTTGAGGGGTAATGCTTTCTAATATTTTCTAGGACAAAAGGTGGAAATAGCAGACACTCTTTCCACAGTGTACCTCATTATCTCAACTTGGTTTGTATAATGACTTTTTTTCAGAAGCAGTCAAACAGGCTTTCCAAATCCTAGTCGTGCTTTAAAAGATAAACTGGTTCCCTACAGTCATCACTAAAATGCAAACACCACTAGGATGGAATTTCATTGTGAGGAGGGTATTGCAGTGATCGCTGAGGAAAAGATGATTCTGAATTCACAGTTGAGCCTTTATGCTTCCATAAAGTGATGCAAGATTTCAAATTAATTTAGAAGAAAACATCTCTTAATTTTTATAGTTGACCATGGAAGAATAATTAGAAACTTTCAAGAATTCATGTTGTTTACTGTGAACTGAAGAAGTAACAAGACACCACACCAATATATTAATTGCAATAAATATTGAAGAAATAAGGATTGATTGATGAAATTTAAGATGATGGAACTTCATGAAGTTCCACAAGGAGAAGTGCAGGATCCTGCATTTGGGGAAGAATGATCCCATGTATCACTATATGCTGAGGAACACTCAACTGGAGAGCAGCTTTACAGAAAAGTATCTGGCTGTCCTGGTGGAGTCAGAAATGTGCCCTTGCAGCAAAGGCAGCAAATGGGATCTTGTGCTGTAGTAATGTACTTCCAGTGAGTTGAAGGAGGCAATTCTCCTCTCCTCAGGACTGGTGAGGCCACACCTGGCATGCTGGGTTCAGTTCTGGGCTCCTCAATGAAAGACAGACATGGACATACCGAAGATTGTCCAGCAAAGGGACACAAAGATGATGAAAAAAATGCAGAATTTCTCCTATGAGGAAAGGCGAATATTAGATGACAGTGCTTAGGAAAGTTTTTCTGTTTAATTCTGATCAGGGTTGAAGGACTGAATTCCCTTTATACTGCAGTTTGGCTGAAGACAAGCACTTCTTACATTTTTTTTCAACAATTGCACTCTCAATCAGTTTCCGTATTCTTTATCTGGTTTGATGCCTATTGTACAATTTTCTAATTCATACAAAACCGAAGTTCCTTTGAGTAAAGGAGCATCTTTGGTCAAGATACTCTCTTTGCTACATTTCAGGGAATCTTGGTACTGGATGATATTTTGCCACCACAAAAAATGAAAGCAGCTTTAACTCTCAGTTTCTCCTTGAAGACCACTGTACAATTCTTGTCTCTACCACTCAGTACATCTCCTATGCTGATGACATGCAGTTAGGTGATCTTCCCTTTCTGCAGCTCAAAAAACTTGACGTGATTGCAGTTTGCACTGAGTTGATTCATAAATTAGGCTGGATGCACTCTCGGCAAGGCTCCTTGAACAAAAGACCTGATGTACAAGTATATTTTGATGATTTGCACTTACCACTTATTTAGCAAAGGGGACATAACTTAAGTGTTTTTGGGTTTGGTTTTTTTGTTGCCTCATGAGCTGTTAAATTACAACTGCTAATACTCAACTATATTACCTCATCTATCTGAAATCCTCATAATTTGTGTGAATGTGATTAAAGAAATCCCATACCCCTGAGGCTTTTGAATGAGTTTGTTTCATTTTGCTGACTGATAAGGGTTGTCATATTTAATCTAACATCAAAAGTGAGGAGAGGAAAAGCAGAAGCAAAACAAACTGTAATTTTTTTTGAGGTTGAGTAGAAAATTTGTAAGTTACATGAGTACAAATAATTATGCCTCTTCACACTTGTTGAGATACAGAGGCATTTTATTCTTGGGGGATTTTGAACAAACAGATGCCACACTGGGGTGGATTGCTTCAATGGGTGGCCTGGTTCTATGGGAAGTACATAGCCTATAGGTAAAACCGAAGGGAACAGAAACATTAATTGATTTATTTTAATTACAAGGTACATCTGTTTTCCCATCTTGGCTGTGTTTAACAGTTATTTTTAAGCACTTAAAATCATGCAGCTAGACATATCTTTATAAAGCTGCAAACAGAAATTAGGAATTTTCCCTTTACATCCACCAAATTTTGTTAATTTTATTTCTTGAAGTCATTATTTTTAATTGTGGTTACTGATGGATGATAGGAGGCTATCTATTTAAAGTTTATGGGGTAGATTCTCACGTGGTGTCACTTCGCATCATTTTGTCATGATAGAGCACTTGAGTTTTATGCTGTTGAATCAACTGAAGGTAGTGGAATTATCTAACCTTATCAGCAATTCCTCTTCAGACTATGTATGGTAATGTTTCTGAAAACAAAGCAAAATGTGCAATCATAGGTAGCCAAGAGGTTTTTAGTGCAGATGGACTGAGGTAGATGGTCCAGCTACCTGTTTATACTGCAGCAGCAAAACAGCATCATTTCAACAGAAGACTGGGAGTAGAGATTTCTTATCTTGAATGCTGGCTCCTTGCTTTAATGTAATTAATTATTATTATAATGCTAGGACCTAGAGGTTTTAAAAAAAAGTATCTCAAAATTGCTCTGAATTACTTGTTGAATAGAATAGAGACAAACAAGACAGAGAATAGGTTCAACTGCAATAAACAGCATGAACAGTGCAACAACAGCAGATGCCAGTGATGTGTTGATTGCAGGGGGAATATTTGGTGAGGTGATGAAGATTAACTAAAGGAAATGGGATGAAGGGAAGGGAAAAAAAGTGAAAGAAAAGACAAAATAAGAAGAGGATAGAGCAGCAGATGTAATTAAGGAGAAGAGGAAAGGAGAGCTGTGCCAAACTCATAATTTTCTTAACTATTTCTGAGGGGTCTTATATGCACTTTTGCAGCCATTCCCCACAGATCTTTCCCCAAGGTGAGTTCACCAAATCCAATGATATGTCCCCAAAATGTTAAGGGGGAAGAACCTGAACTTTGTCTTGACTGCTTCTCATTCATTCCTTTTTTCACCCTAATTTTGCTGGTGCTTCTTCTAACTTGTCAGCTTATCTAATCACAAGTCTCAGTTTCTCCAGGTGTGGAAACAACATTAACATCTAAAGATGAAAAGGCTATAAAAATGCTCAATCATTCTTGTTCATGTCAGGCTTTGCAATGAAACTGTTTTCTCCCTTGTCACCTGTCTGTGCTTGTTCTTCGTAATCTTTTTAATGAATCTGTTATCATCAAACTGAGCTCTGAGATGAGCTCAGTAACATACATTATTGGTTTTAAAGAACTGAAGGTGAGGATGACTCTGTCAATGGAATGCTTTTAACATTTATTTTTTTGGAGGGGCTTCTATGGCTACCAGTGTTGTAAGCTTTAGGCTAGAGTAATCAATATGCAGCTGCTGTTCTCCCATCTAACCTTATCTGAAACTGCAACACAATTCAGAACAAAAAGAGACCTGGTAATTTTGGAATGGATGAACAATCTCTCAAGTTCTTTAAATTTTTCAGGCCATACTCATAGTTAAAATCTTTAGTTTGCTGGCGTAAAAATTAAGTGGTAAAAGTTTTCTAGGTAAAGACTTACAGCAAAACCTTTCTTTCTACAGGAAGTAAACATGCAATCTCCATACTAAGCATGCTATGATAAGCTTCTTAATTGCCACTTGAAAATTGATGAAATATATCATTAATTACACATCTTTTAAGAAACCTACCTTCAAAGGGTTTTACCTGGAAATACTTTGTAAAGCCTCTTTTCCCACTGTAGATGGTCTCACAGTTTTTTTGAGCATGATTTTTGTGTAAGACATGTTCCCCGATACTAAGATTAAATTATAAAAATAAAAGACAGGGACAGCAATAGAAGAGGGTTTTTTTTGCTATGATAGCTGAAATTTTTCAGCTTCTTATTCCTTGAGTTTGATATTTTTCCTTTGCTGGCCTCTGAATAACCCCAGACTGCATCTAAATGTATCTTTTTTCACTTTTCAACCCAAATCATAGTAGTTATGAGAGGAAAATTTTATATGTGAAAAACTGAAACTCCTATTAAATTTTAAAAAGTATGTCCTTTTACTCATTGTAAACCACACCCTTAGCCAACTAATCTTTAAATTCTTCATGTTTTATTATATAGGTTCTGAATTAAAAACTTAGTGATATTTTAATAAAAAAGTTTAGTAACTTAAAAAAGAGGTAGACTTAAGCTATGTGAAATGGTGTCAATAATCTTTAATTTTTCTGGGATCATGATGACTCATGCTCTGCACCATAAAATCAATAATTCAGAAATATAGCAGGTTTTAGCATAAAAAAATTAGAAAGTGATATTTAGCTGGATTTATGGTCACCTGATCTGGGCCAGCAGCAATAGTTTTCTGACACTGTAGCTGGTATGACCAATATTAACTTCATTGTTTCAAGACTGAAGAACTGTTTGAAAAAGAGGAGCTGCTAAACAACAGCAATTCCCTCCTTCCACTTTCTGTGCCACCCATCTTACTTGGATGGCTAACTTACGCTCTTCAACAAGACGTATTCTCTTTCATAGCACACCTATTATTGCTGGACTCAGATGATCAGTGCAGTGTTTCACTCATATTTTGCTATTATTTGCATGATGACCGTGTATTAGAGATCATTCTCTGCACATACAAAAGCAGGGAAAATAATAATGAATTTTCTGCTAGAAGGTGAGGGTCATCACTATGTCTTTCATTCTCTTTGCTTTCATTGAACACAGAAACACGACAGAGCATGAGCAACTGACAGTTCTGTGAAACACTGGAAGTGGAGGCAAGACCAGCCTAAGTTCTGTGCACTGTCCCAACATCCAGATGTGGCTTAAAATGATTAAAACCCTCCTTTGATTTATTGCTGATAAAGGAGGAGCACTATATTTAATTTTCTCTCTCTGTAAATTGTTCTTCCATCTTCAGAAATGTTTTGGAGGTGAATCCATTTTTTGGGGTTTTTTTTCATGTTTTTTATGCTGCATTTTTTATTGGTGTCATTACCATAGTTGCCATATGTAGAAATATGTCCACTGCTTAATGTGTAAACATATATGAAGACACAGTTCTTGATGCAAGGTATTGCCATGCAAGAAATACAGCATCAGGCAAAACATTTCATTCTTTTCATATTGTTAGTTTTCTCCAGAGTCCTGAAAGTGTGCTGGAAATTTAAAATGTGCAGATAGTGAAAGCTGCGGTTTGTGTGCTGCTCACACCTCTTCTAATACCCCAAAAGATTTACCTCGCCTTCAACTCTGAGTAGTCAGCTTCACTGCTCTTTTGTTGAAAGTCTTTCATGGTACAAATGGAGAGCCAGTCTTGACCTGAAGAATGTTTTTCTTTGCGTATGTATTTTAAAATACTTACTATGATCAGTATTTTATAGACAGGTTTTCTTCCTTTAAAGCAGATTTAACTTGTATTGTTTTTGAGTAATAGACCACTGTGTGATGATTCAAAACCTAACTAACCAGCAAAATAATTTTAGGATAGAGAGCTGGAAAGACACAATCTGAGGGTTTTGGTTTTTTTTAATAGCCCCGTGTCCCTTTCTGCTCATAAAACTGACAACATCTCAAAGACCATAACTAAACTGCCCCCACACATCTAGAAATATGAAGGCATTGGCAGGGATGCCAAAATGCTAAACCAAGAGATTGCCTTTTCTGGGGCTCTCTGAGGATCTACATGTGTGTAGTTTGTGTGGAAGAGGCTCTGAAACTGGGGTCTTGGTCATCACATCTTCCTGGGAACATAACCCCAGGACACCCATATAGTAGCGCAGTTTTAAAAACAATTGTTCTACCTTGTACTCAAGATCGTCACCTATCAAATAAAAAGATATAAAACTGAACTCTGGTAAATGTGATATTTTGCATTTTCCTAACTATGATACTCAGAATAACCTTAATGGAAGCTTGAAAAAATAAATTGAACCAATAATGCATGTTTAGTATCAGAATTCAAACAAACAAACCAAACAAAGAGAATTCTGCTTTGTAATTTAAAATACCTTCTGAGAAGAGGATTAATGCATATCCTCACCTCTGAAGGGCTGTTCTCTCCTGTTCCCTATCTTCCCTATCTCAACAGACTAAATTTTCCCCACACTGAGTCTTTTGCAATTTATAGACCAAATATGCTGACTGTATTGTTCAATGAGTATTTTTGATCTGTCATGTGCCAAAATACCTTTAATTTAAACACAGATGTAATATCTCCCTCAAACAGAACTTGAGCACACCTTTTGGAAGCTGAGTGTTTCCACATATGTAAAAACTAAATGACTATGATTCAATTCACTGAAGGTTATTTATACCTCAGAACTTACTGTCCTAAAAGTGCCTGTCCCATTGGAAATATGATTCAGATGCCCTGAACTGAAGAACTGTTTTCCTTTTTCCTGTGTAAAATATGAAACAAAAGACAACTGAAAACAACCTCATTAAAACAATTCCTTTGTCCTTCTCTGACAAGTAAATCTAAAGGCACATGGCAGTTTCCTTGCATAGGTGGTCTATTTTATGTGTTAACCTCACAATGACCTCTGAGATACACTGTTATTGATGAGTTCTGAGGATTTTTAATCTGTTGAAAATCAACACATTGTGCAATGAGAGATATCAGGTTTTCAGTCTATTAGAGACTAAATTTCCAAGCGTGAGAGATTTCTTTTAAAAGTATTTCTCGTCTTTGGCGAATTCCACATGTGCTCAGGCTAGGTGAACATGTTAACCAAGATGACCCTTCCCTGTTGGGCCATGTTCCCTTAACAGTTCAGGAAGACACAAGGAGGTTTTCGTGATCAGTTGCAGGGAGTTGACGTCATCATTGCATGCACGTGTCATGTTTAGGTATGCTCCTGGGATGACTACTGGAAGTGTTTCTTTTCTTATTTAGTAGTCCTAGCGCTTTTTACCACACTTTTATTATAGGCTGAATATCTTTGCATGTAGTCAAGCAAAAGAAGCTTCTTTTGGTAAGGAAAAATGGATACCATGGGCCAGACCCTCAGCTGGCATAAATCACGCCTGCTCTTGAAGCCACTGGAGACATACCAGCTACTTCACAGAGGAAGCAGCCATGCGTTCTTTGTGACTTTTTTTTTAGAAGAATCTTTATAGAGTTACAAATGTGTTTCATATCCTTGGTCCTGGGAGGAGAACAAGCCAACACTTGAGTATATTACAGCTTTCTAAATACAGTAATTTAACGATGCCCGTTAATCAGTCAGCTAACTTGCATGGAAAGTCTTTACAAATGAGAAAATAGAACTTTTGGTTGTTACTGTTATTTTTTTTTCTTTTTTTTTTAAATATAATTGGTGTCAGTTTTTCAGTGCCAAGTAAAAGCAGAGGCATTTTTCCACCCTCTAAATCTTCCAAACTGTCACTACCCATAGTCTGAGACAGTTGTGAGAGAGGAGTTGAACTGCTTCAGGGTTTAATGCGGTCTCTGTGAGGGCTGGGGCTGTCATTGCCCAGTGATGTAATTTCATTAGTTTGTACAAAATGGTTGGGCTGGTACAAGTTGCTTGCAGACACTTACATTCCTACTACCTACATAGGAAAACAATTTTTAATAGCAGATAGCAGAAACAGGATGGAAATGTTCTTTCTTGAACTGGTGCCACATGGCTGCATCAGCCCTTTTAGGGGTGAGCCAGGGGCAGTCTTTCATCAGTCTGACATACCTATAGTTGACTGGAACACAGAAATACTGCCAAATTAACAATAAAAGGGAGGAAAAATATCCCTGAAGGTATGCTTCTGAAATTTGTTTTCCTGAGACTTATTAAATAGGCCAGGGAGAACCATTGTATCACCCCATGTCACCTTTTATACATCACAGGCCATTAAAACTTCACTTAGCTATCCCTACCCACAGCCCCAAAGCTGTCAGTGGGTTTAAACATTTCTGCAGTGTGAAAGCAGGAAGGGAATCCAGAAAAGGAACTGGAAGGACCATGGTACTGCTGACACTTGAAGCTCTAGTCTTTGCAGTGTACTGTGTATGTGGAAGGTTAGTCCAGATAATCTCAGGAGATGAACCAAATTCCACATTGCAAAGTAAGGTTTAAAAACCCCCGAAAAAATGGATCTGGTAGTCCTTGTTAATCTAGTATCACAAGAAATTCTCTCTTGATCTCTATGGCTATGAAGATGTTCTAGGTGAGTGACTGGGGAGAGGGCTGTACGATAGCAGACTTACAGGGTTATCTGCTAGGAACGACTGGACTTCTGCCATATGGTAAAGCATGCCTGGACCATCAAGCTTCCTTTGCCAAGGATTAACAACATCTCTATAGTATGAGAGGAATAGATCTGGACTAGCCCATTTGGGCTCAAGTGATGTTCCAGCTCTTCCCCAGGACAACTGTTACTGTGGTTGTACTATGAAGAATCCCAGTTTTATAGATGTATGCATGTACTGTGTCAAGGACAGAAACATGATTAGGATCTGAAAGACCCATCAGAGACATCTCCTGTGCTCTGATTTAAACTCAGGAGGAGTGACTTTATGAGCCTCTGTGCTGTCTCGGACAGTGACATGTTATGCTCTTGCCTGCTTTCTTTCCTTCCCCTTCACCCTGACGGTTTTGCAGCCAGATCTGAATGTTCCCATCAAGCTGCCAGGCAAGCTGAAAATACTGATATTGTATGGGACAGCATAGTTACATATATGTAGATGTAAAAAACAGAAAGGAAATAGAAAAAAAAAAGTGACTTCAAGCAACATGACCTCGATTGCAGAAGTTTAAAATGCTCATGACCAATACAAATCTAGAACAAATCCTCTGTGGGAGCAATAGTGTGAAACAATGACCACTACAAATTGAGAAATTACTGCCAAGCCTTAGGCTGCTAAAAGAAAATAGAGAAAAAATGGATATGGCACAGCTAGGTAGCAAGCTGATCTGGGTGAGATGGAGCTCATGGGAGATGATCAGCTGGTGAAGTAACCCTTGTTTGAGCACTGCTTCTTTTTTCAGACAGCAGCAGTCAGTGACTACACCACAGACTTTCACGATTATAGGATCAGATTGTCTTGTTTCCTGCTCTACTCATCACATTTTATACTGCACTTACACTGATACTTAGAGTATCACCCTACACATGTGCTCTTCAGAATCAAGTACACAGCATTAAATTCTGAAACACCAGATACTGTGTTCAATATTGCCTGCTTCAGTATTTTACACTGCTAAATGTGAGCTTCTGCTTATAAAACAGTTTTCCCACATGAGGAAAAAAACTAATACAGGCCCTACATGCCTCTTGTTGTTTGACTTCACACTGTAATATGCCAATTAGGTGGAATTTTGAATTTTAGTTCTCAAAAGTATGTAAAATGCTAATTAATTAAGGTGGCTATTTCTCATAATACAGATAACTAAAGGTTATTAAAATATCCATAATAGGATGAAACAGTGGCATAATGTTCAAAGCTATGACAGCTCTCTATAACACTAATGAGTAAATGCCAACTGATTACAAAAGACACAATTATAGAGGGTTAACAGCTATGAAATTAATAATGCTCGTTAATCTCTAGGTAAGGTTTAATAATCACTTGATAGTTATTTAATTCACAATAACTCTCCATATTAAATCTAAATGAAGGGTTGTGTTCCCAGTTTGATATTTGTATCTTTAACTGTGCCACTGGGAGTTGGGTAGCTAAAGCCTTGTTCTTAGCATTGAGACTGTATAATCTGAATAGGAACCTTAATTAAATATTACCAAATGTATTTTACTTGGCAGTAGAAGGGGAAAGACAAAGTCTTGGATCTGAACAGAAGCCTCAGATCTACTGGCAGTGCTCAGGGGGAGGAAGGGCTGTGATTCATGCTTGATTTGTTTTGTTGGAATGAGGTAGAGCAGCTAAGTTTAGATACCTGCAACTTGGGCCAAGCTTTAAAAAAAGTTGGGGAGTGGAGTAGAGCAAGACATAGAGAGAGAGAGAGAAATCAGTCAGCAGCTTACTTTGGTGTCCTTCTGTTGCCTGAGTCCTACTACTTAACCATTTATTGTGCCTGTCAGTAGTTTCTGGTTGCAGATTGGATTTCCTTTTCCCATCCATTGACATGCTACATGGTCAGCAGTAATATTAACTGGGTGTTAATTTCTTTTCAGTTAAAGAGTGGATAGAATTTAAAAATTGAATATAAAGCCTAGCATCTTAATTGAAACATCTTTGTGTTTGGAAATCTCTTTCCTCTTCTTTGATTACCAATTCAAGTTTCAATTTTGGTAGAAACTCTAAAACAGATAATGATTGAATACAATATTTATGCCAATACTTATGTACCACTTGGCAATGTCAAAATACTTAAGTACTGCTGTTTTGAGTCCAGCACTTCAAGTCCTACTGCAATCAAGAAACAGAGTGTGGAAATGGGAAATGGATTCTGCACTGCTTTTGCATTATCAGTTTACCAATTCAGCCTGATCTGATAGTACCTATTAAAGGTAGAAGAAGTGCAGAATGCAAAGTCTGACTTTCTGACCTCACAAAGCCTGTGGTGATGGAAATTAAATTTGTCATTTCATTGAGTTGCCAAACAATACACGTGAAAACAAGGAATCCTAAAAACCCTTAACACTCCTCAATATTTTTAAGAATTTTCTCATTTTGTATGTGTTGAAAATACCTAGCATGGACTCATTTCAATTATTGTATTACTCTATTAGCATAGTACACCAAAAATGTATGAATCAAAAGTAAACGTCACTGAATGTGAGTACTACTAGCAAATCAAATTATCTCTGTGTAGCTCTTTATCAGGTACCAGGGATACCTTTATATGTTTTCTTATGTCTTATTGATCTTTTATAATATGAACAACAACAAAAAGCCAAAACATTTAAATGATACAGTGATTAGTTTCTGAAATATGTTGTGGTTTAAGTCCAGCTGGAAATTAAGCTTCTTGCTCAACCCCCTTCTCTCCCTATTTCAACCTGGTGGAATGGGGAGGAAAATCAAAGTAAAACTTGTAGATTGAGATAAGAACAGTTTAATAATTAAAAAGAAAGTAAAAGTACAGTAATAATGGTAAATTATAATAATAGTGACAATAGCAAGGGAAAAAACAGGTGATGCACAATGCAATCGCTCTCCACCCACTGACTGGTGCCAGACTCCCCTTCCCGGACCCAGATTGACCCCTTCTGGGTAATTCCTTCCAATTATATACTGGACATGATGTTTTGTGGTGTGGAATATCCTTTTGGAATGTTCAGGTAACCTGCCCTGGCTGTGCTGCCTCCCAGTTTCTTTTGTTCACCTCCTCACTGGCATAGCATGACACAAGGAAATGTCCTTCATTTAGGATAAACACAACTTAGCTAAAAACCAAAACATCAGTGCATTACCAACACCATTCTCATTCTAAGTCCAAAACACAGCACTGTAACAGTTACTGAGAAGAAATTAACTCTCTCCTAGCTGAAATCAGAATATTTTGTCACAGTGAATCCTGTAAGAACACATGAAAATACAGCAAAGAGTTGTTATTGTTATGCAAGGTAAACCAATTACCATGCTGAGAAATTACAGAACAGAATAATTAGTGTGATGGGGCTTTCTTGCCAACATGAGGAAAAACCTTTTGGTAGAATAAGAAAAACTGTATTATCCAGGCAGACACTATACTCATCTCTCTTTTCCACTGCCAAAATTCCACTCAAAACAATTTCCAGCTACTTTGTTTTGGCTTTCTGTTAAATGATAAAAACCAAAACCCAATAAAACTTCTCTTTTATATAATAAAATCTCTGCCAGAAGCAAAAATGTGAAAAGTAGATGAAATTAGCAAATACTCTTAGTAATTAAGAAAGAGTAATAAAAATACCCTAGAGAAAATTGTTAAATTATTCCAGGTTAATAAGAAAGGCACACCCTTTTAATTTTTTTTTTTTTAACTTTGGAATGAATGCTGCTAGAGCTATTTCTGAAATAAATGTGAAAATTCAGTAAACTAATGGCAGAGTATTTGAGAAATGTAGGTGAAAATTTCTTTTAAATACCTTTCAAATGTAATAGCAGATAATTTTTTGTAGACAGTTAAGTGTCTAAGTAACTATTTTGTGATACTACGATTTTTTTCGTTGGCCTTTGCAGAAGTAGTTTTTTGCAATGTTCCTTCAGAAATTTTGGTCTGAAAATTGTGAAACATTTTTGCCCAGTAATAGAACTCATCTTCAGAGTACAGTAGCAGATAACATTAATTTATTTTATAGCTGGAGAAAGTAGTTTAGCTGGGAGGGACATCCAGTAATCCTGTGTTAAAACAAGGTCTAAATATTTTTTCATAACATCATTAATTCTAGACTCTGATGTCTTGACCAGTTCATTAACATTCCATTCCTATATTGTTATTGATTGATTATGAAGGACGAAAATACAAGTAGGGCTTGACAATTTTCCATGTGAACTTTGTAGTAAAAAATATGCTAGAAGGAAGTGAAAAGGTGTATTAAGAAGCATAATTTAAGAACATTGAAAACAACAGAGGAAAAAAAGCCAATCTGCAAAATTCTTTCAAATAATGTTACTCCACTGCAAATATTCTAGTGTTTACTCTGCCAGTAGTCATCCCCTGTTGCTGAGTTTGACAGTGTTCCAGGAAATCTATTTCTCACAGAGAAGAAATTCTGAAAAATTTCAACAATAAAGCAGTTTCAAGAGGCTTGTCTGCCATAATTTTACCTTCTTGGGATTGTGGTTTGGTTTGGTTTTTTGAATCTAGAGTCATATTGATTATGGAAACCACAGAAAAAAAATCTGACCTTTTGTTATATTTGACTTTTTCTGACCATTTGATAATATCCCAGACCAACAAGCAAGATATGGCAAAATCTGAAGAAAAAACCAAACAATTTAGAAATACATTAGCACTATCTTCCTTGCATTTGTTTATTGAAAGATAATTTATGTGCAGGTTATCTATTTTAATGCACCTTCTATATCTAGAGGCCAATTTAGTAAGAGCCTCTCAGACACACACAAATACAGGTTTTGAGGATATATTTTTGAATATTAAAATTTTAATAAGGTATAATTTGGCTCTTTTTATCACCAGTGTACAATGCAAAAAATTTATTTACTGAGGCATCAGACACAACAGATATGTAAGAGACATAAATTGTGCCCTAAGGGTTGGTTAAGATTAAATCCTACAGATTTTTGGTGATTTCTGGCATTTAATTAGTGTATTAATTCTTATTTGGAAATGATTGTGGGTTTTTTTAGTGTTTGCCTAAATTATTTTTGATTTTAAGTGTATATGCCTGGAGATCATGGACTGTGTGCTTGCATCATAAATGGTAATGAATGCAAGCTGCTGGCTTTGAAATCAAAACTTCCTCAGGGCTTGGGATGCTTATATTTTACTTGCTATGAGGAATAGGTGAGGGTGGGTTTAGTGGAGGGCTTGAAATTTCTCACTGTTTGTGATGTCTCTGATAGGTAGCTTAATATTCCTGCTTTCCTAATTATAAAAATAGATTAACATAAATTATTTATTCATGTTTGTGCCATGGTCTCTTAGTCAAAAGACAAACTGAACTGCCTTTCATGCCTTTTATGAACATTTTCTGGTCCAGCTGGGCATCTTATTCTGAAGAAGTTTAGAATACAAGTGTTAAGATGCTGGCATTAACACTTTCAGTTTCCTGTTATTTAGGATCATGCAATCATACAATTGTTGTAAGGGACCTTCAAAGATCTTCTAGTCCAAGCCCCAATGCCCTGGGCAGGGACACCTTCTGCTAGACCAGGTTTCTCCAAACCCCATCCAGCCAGGCCTTGAACGTTTCCAGAAGTGGGCATGCACGATTTCTCTGGGCAACCTGTGTCAGCGCCTCATCATACTCACAATAAAAATTTCCTTCCTAGTCTAATTTAAACTTCTAGTTTGAAACTGTTCCCCCTTCTCCTATCACTATCTACATGTATAAAAAGGAACCCTCCTGCTTTTTAATAGACCACATTTAAAAGTACCTGATGGCCTACGTGAGGCCTCTTCTCCAGGCTGAACACCCCAAGCTTTCTCAGCCTTTCGTGACAGAAGTGTTCCAGCCCTCTGATAATTTTTGGCCCTCCTCTGGACAGATCTGTGTTTTGGGACCCCAGAGCTAGATGCAATAGTCCAGGTGTGGCCTTACAAGAGCAGACTACAGAGGCAGAATCACCTCACCCGACCTGCCGGCTTCTTTTGATGCAGCCCAGGCTAGGATTGGTTTCCTGGGCTGAAAGTGCATATTGTCAGGTGATGTCTAAAGTTTCACCTGACAGTATTGCCAAGTGCCTCTTCATAAGGCTGTTCCCAGTCCATTCACCTCCCAATATCTAGTGATATGGTGGTTGCCCTGACCCAGGTGTAGGACCTTGTTGAATTTCATGTGGTTCACATGTGATGTGGTTTCACATTGATGGTTCCAAATTATAATCAGGGTCAGGGCTGGGAGTGCCCTGGAAAATGTAATGGCAACATTATTCAGGGGTAGCTATTGGAATTGCTGTGCTTAAGAAGATTTGGTTTTCAGACAATTTTTCCTTGACCAAACCAGAAAACTGAAACACAAACCATGGGGAAAAAACCCATTTCTATTCCCAGGTCTGGTACAATCATGTTCCTCTATACCCAAAGACTGGTCTAAATGTCGTAAAAGCTGATAGGAGCTAGTCCTTCCTAACAGTGTAAATTTATGAGCCAATACTTCTGGTCACTCTGCAGGGGACACAATTTACCATAATTTTCATCAATATACCTTCACTTTGGTCTTGTACTAGTTGGTGTAAGAAGATTTCGTCAGGTATCTTCTGTCAGTTTGAAACAAACTGCGGTGTAAGACTAGCCAGTGAATAAAACTCAACCAATAGAGATTCTTCTGGATGTTTTCTTTCTCTTTTGTTTGTGTGGTTCTTTTTATTTTCTTTTTTTTTTTCCTCCTCTCTTTGTGGTGGTTTTTCTTTATTATTTGGTATTAAGGGATGTTCATTTTCATATCAGTTTTTGGGTGGGGTTTTTTGGAAAAGATTCTCTCCATCTCCCTTCCCAGCCCTAGCTTTTTTTCACTGTCTTGAAGGTAGCTTGTCTGCAGTTTGTGGATGCACTCTGAATAAGGCAGCCATGGGAGAAGATCTGAGGGTGTTACATCAGACACATCTCCCCTGGGACAGAGAGAAGACTGGAAAACCATCCTTCCTCCAGAGTCAGGGTGTGCTTCATGGAGAAACACTGCTTGCCTTTAGTGTCCTGTCTTGTGCCACAAGACCGGGAGCAGAGAACACCTACATCAGACCAGGGCCATACCCTTACACCAGGGCTCTGGTTCTGCACAGCAACATAAGCTCAGTAACACTGAATTCTGAAATCTTACTTGAAAATAAGGTGATCATCCTGTCAAACTGCTAGTCTTTCTCCTTTAGTCTTGCATGGTCTTCCTTCTGCAAGCAAGCCTCAGAAGTTCTTGTTCTCTTGGTTTAGTGATAACTCTGGGAGCTTGTGTGCTAGAGTTGTCGTTCCTGTCCCGGCATGCTATTGGGGTGGTATTAATAATAATACAAGAAATGTAAGGGTGATATTATTATGATGGATAAATTAATCTAATTTGAAAAGGAAAGTTTGTCAGCCTTCACATGACAAAGAATACAGGAAGTAAAAGTATGCAGAACAATTTGAGGGCATGTCAGAACCTTCCTAGGCAGCACTGTCATCCCACTCATTGAGTGGGAAGCAAAAGAAATTAAAGTATGTTCTTTGTTTCCAAATTCCAGATTGGCAACTGTGCTTTTAGACATGTTTCAATCTTCAGTTGTGTCTAGAAGGTGTTTGTTTTCCATTTTAATATATAATTTTCCATAATCACATAAGTTAAAGTTTTCTATGTTCAGTGTATATTTCAGATTTTCACTCTAGTAAGGTATTAAAAAAATCAAAAAACTCCTGGCTGCAGGAATAGAAAAAGTTCAAAGTTCATTTCATAATCATAAGCAGACATCTGCCTCCCTCTCCTTCCTCCTTCATTCTCTCCCCCTCCTTCTCTCCACTTTTGTTTCGTTTTGGTTTTTTCCCCTAAAGCGGTCAAAATTAAATACTCACTTTTTCTCTCTTCCTCTGGATGAGCTGTAATTTCATAATATGATAGTTTTATCAAGAACTAACAACTTTGGTTTGGCATAGAGCTATATAATTTTCTTAAATATAAAGTAATAGTTTCAAAGTTTGGGCTAAGGAAGGAAGGAATACTGCAGCTTAGTGAAAGCATATGTTGCTTATGGGGACCTCACAACCACATTCAAATTCAGCTCTTGCCAAATCACGTTACATTGCTAGAACTCCTTCTTTAAATTTCCCCAGTGAGGCTCATATGGCAGGGTCTATGTTCCTGCTACACAGTACTAAGGAGGTTCATGGGTTTCTCTTTACCTTTTATATTTCTTTTATAAAATGCTTTTGCAGTTTAGACATTCCCAAATCAAGAACTCATTTTACCTTTTGTGTTTTTTTACAGCATGATTCCCAAACCCAGACTTTCTAAAAGGCGTAGTAACATGGAAAAAACTTAATCACACATACAGACATTTTTCTGTTGGGCTCTCTGCTGGAAGCTGATTGCTTTGTTTTATAGTGAAGCATATGTTGTGTGTATAAAGTATATCTGACCGCATCGGAGCTTGAAGTTTGAGTGCTGAGCAGTGATGAACGATCTGGAGCTGTGCAAAACTATCTAGGTTTAGTTCAAAAAACATCTATAGTTTTTGCAGAAGGCCTACTTACAAATTTTTACAGGGAGAATTTTCCCACCCTTTTTGTAGGTACAAGCTATTTTAAAAATTGAAGATGAAAAAAAGTATGAATATTGTTATTACTCTTTTCTTCGACAAAACCTGTAAAACTACTAGAAATACTTTTTAAGTTGAAGAACCCACAAAATATTCTGAAGAATTTTGTTTTCTGGGATGAATTTTTACACATTTTTTCCCCCTGCCTTGATAGTAGGGCACATTTAAGACTCACTTAATCTAATCTAACTGAAAGCTCGGAGACGACATCCTTAACAATGTAATGTCAAAGTGGCGGCTCATTTGACTGCATGTATGCTATGTGCATGCATATGCTGGCGTTACAGAAGTAAAATAAACAGTGCATTAAGAATGTCACTCTGATGAAATGGATGCAATTTTAGGTGGAAAGTCTTGCACCATGAACACTTCATAGCCAATCTTTTGTTCAAGGATTCAAAATAAAGGAAGTCACATGCACCAAAACTTTATTCCAGGTTGAGAATCCCTAGAAGACTTCTCTTTTAGTCTTTTATAAAGCTTGGAACGGTATTGACAGAAGATCTACCTTAATCCATAATTTTTTTATTCTTATTTCATCAAATGCTATTTAATATGCTACTGAATTGCAAATTTGTGTTGAACTTTTTACCCTATCACTGGCAGATAGAATAGAAATATTAAATATAGAAAAACTAAATGTTTTCTGTAAACACATAGTGCATATTCTGTTTCTTTAATGAAAAGGAAAGAGGAAAGAAAGAAAATAAATGGACAAAATAATTTTGCAGACTTTCTGGACTCATTCTGTCCTTAAGAAAGGGGTTGTGTTGTTCAAACTATGAAAAGACAAGTCTTTCAGTTGCATATAGGTGACAGCTTTCTCAAGTTGTCATGGCTTTGCTGATACAAAAGCTATTTTTCAGTGAAAATTTTCAATTAGTCATATCTTTGGCTCGGTTTTTATTTGGAAGAGCAGATGAGGAAAGTGTCCCAGACCCCATGAAATTGGGGCTGGGACTGTATGATATTTATGGCTGGTCCCTTCCAGCCCAAACTATTTTATGGTTGTGTGATTCTGTGGTTCTGTAAGCATGCAAATTTGTGCTTATTTATGTGTCAAACTAAAACTTTTTTTATGGTGAGATGTACCCATAGTTGTCACATTTTGTGTCCCATAATCTTGGTTAAAACCCAGTCTTTCTCAGTTTCTTGGGGAACAATGAAAAACAGGCCATGGTCTAAACAGAAGATGTTTCACTGGGTCACGTGGACCAATGCTGATAGAGAAAATTCTTTAAAAATCACTTGGCCATAGCTGCAACTAAGTGTAAATATTACTGTGGGACTTTGACATCAGGTCAGGCATCGGGAAATCTCTCACTTAACAAAGTAAATCCCACCACACACTAAATGTTTGCCTCTTTTTTCTATATGGCAGTTGTATATTTTTGCTATATCTAAAGGTGAATTTGTCCTGTTAAGATGAAACAAAACTTGCTATTAGAATTAAAATCACAGCCTATGTAAGTTCAGGTTAGGAAGAGCGCACATTTTTATCTTTTAAAGTGGTATTTTATAGATGTTATATAAAAATCCATCCAACTCCATTCAGAAAATCAGTATATCAAGTTGTTACACTCAAAACTGGTTATTCTTCTGGATTTCCTCCTGCTTCTTGCAGTGTTTGCTCTCTTACGTAAAGTTCTAAAGTCCCTACATTTCTGACATGGGATGAAGTTTAAGGTTGCCTTTTATATGCAGCTTTCTTATTCATAAGCAAAAGTTTTATGGTATCTTTTATACATTAGGAAGTAGAAATATGTATAGGGTCAAGATTAGGATGGTTAACTGTTTTAGTAATTTACAATATGTCGGAAGGCTTTATCCAAGACATCTCAGATTTTCACCAAAGGTGACACAGTAGAAGAGCAAGTGCCTACCCTCTATCAGTTCTGACTTGCTGAGACTTGCATGCAATATTCTCTATCTTCAGCTGGAAGACAAAATATCAGGAATGCTGAAAATAGATAGATACTATATGTATATATGCACTATATACGGTACAAAATTGTATTGAAAGCAAGTCTCAGATCAAATATACCAATCAAAAAAAAAAAAAGTATGAAATGACAGAAATTCTAAATCCTGAATTGTCCAACATTCATGCTCTGGAGAGTCAGCCACTTCTCTAAAAGCCTGCCTTCATCTTTTCTAGTGTAGTTCAATAGCCCAGATACTAAGCAGTCTTCAGCTAGAGCTAAAGTGTGAACATTTTATCAGTTATTTCTTAGCTAGAATATACTTTACTCTCTCATAGTAAGATTAGTTTTGCAGAGCTAACAGAAATACAATAGAGAAAGGCAGTATCAGTTCATAGGGGTAAGAAAATAAATCAGTTTTAGGTCAGAATGCTTTGTATGCATAGACCTGTAAGTTTTAAGATGCCATTTTGTATAGTTATTTTTCTGATCATAGATAGATTTTCAATGCATACTATATGTAGTTGAAGGAAAAAACACGTGTCCCTTTTGAGAATGTAATTAATCAAATTAATTAAATTAATCAAAGGAGGGGGGAATATGGGAGCTGAATCTTGCATGGCTGCTCATTCAGTGTTGGTGATGTGGGTTACTGAGTCTACAGACACTTTTACTTCTGCATTGACAGAAAATATGCAGACTCCATGACCAGACTCCATGACAGTGCTTATTTCTCTACACTGAAAAAAAAAAATGGATAGGAAAAACTCCAAATCACTTTGGATTAATACAACCATGTAAACACAGTAACCATTAAAAGCTCTGTTATAGTGCTATAGTGGAGCTTTTTAATAAACGGTGGAATCTAGCGTAGAAAGATTTCAGCTTTGGAAGTTTTCAACTGACTTCCAAGTGATAGCAGAAATATTTCAAATATAAATTTATATGAGACGAGGTGCCTTCTTGAGATGTTTGCAGCTGCAGGGATAGCCTTTTCTGCTTATGAACACCTCTCACAAACATTAAGACAGTCAGACTACTGTGACAGCCTTATAATTTGCTAACAGAATTTCTTGTAATGTGTGTCTGCTGCTAAAATTATAAAAGATAGAATCTGAGAAATAAGAATGGATTTCAAAGCCGATTCAAACTCCACTCCCAATGGCCAGTATGACTACTCTTGTCTGTGGCATACTTGTTGGCCTTAGAAATCTTTGAGAGGCTAAGCAGGATGCAGTTTTGAATAAATGCTGCCTCATAAGTGCCCTGGGAACACCGGCACAGTCTAAATGAGATGTATAATGACTGTTATGATAAGTGACTTTCTTCCCTGGGTAGCAAAGCTGATAGGATGGTGTGATTCACAGCAAATGTCCAAATAATGTCCTTTGTGGTTTTACTTTCTTAATGAATCTACTTCCATGAAAAAATTAATTGGTCTCCAGTGAGCTTGAAAAGTTACTGACCACACTGAACTTGGCCCAGGAAAGGTTCATAAGCACCTGCTTATCTTTGAAACTAGTTCCAAACCACTATTGTTTCAATTTACATCCTATTTAAATGAATTGCTTGCAGATCATCTGCAATCTTTGTAACAGAAAAGAGTCTGAAGGAGTAAGAACTGGAACAAAGACAAAGTGACTCTGTTACCACAGATAAGCATCCATCCAACTGGCAATCTGTTTTAGTGCAGAACAGCTACTTTACTGCTAGTAACAGTCAGTTGCTGCTTGTTGAACTCTGTACTTTGATGTAGAAAAATATAAATGACTCTGTGGATGCTTTAGCATATGGTTATGGGAGCAATTTACGAAGAGCAGAGGCATGTGGACTGTAAGTTCTAAAGTGATAGGAAAGCTTGCTGTGCCGTCTTGCATTTTAGCCAGACACAACAAAACCTCAAGCACATTGTGACCTTTTTCTTTCTGATGGAGGTGTCTGGTTTTTCTTCCCTGGGATCTGTTAGACATTCCACCACAGATTTCTACACTAAAGTAGGACAGGATTAGTGAGACTTGTACAAACACATCCAAACAAGCCATGCGCTTGGTTTTTTTCTAGCCATTTCTACCACAAAGTGATTAATTTGTCGCTTTGTCTATAATCATCAGAGTAAGATTTTTATTCTTTAATCCTATGAATGCTGAAGTAAGTGTGAAAATATAATAAAAAGCTATGGAGTGTCATTAAGGGCAGTTTCACTTGGCTTTAAGGAGTTCAATGAACTCCAGTGATTCAAATGTTTAGTATTTCAATATTAATAAGCAATTTCATTATCTTTTCTAAAATTGACACTATTTCCTATACAGCACAATAGCTGTTGACACTCTGATGAATATAGCTTAATCACCCTTCCAGTGTTTTTCGTGTTGTCTTTCTAGGAAGATAAAAAGTGTTTTAGTCTTCAATATTGTTAAAACCTGTTTCATGCAATACTGAAAATATGCTGTAAATTAGCATTTTACTGTTTGTAGAATTTTTAAAAAGTTGGATATTCACTATTGTTTGGTTTAATAAAAAAGCCAATTCTTATTTTTTAGGAATTGTCAGATAGTTCTACCTCAGCTATAAGTGAGAGGTGATGTTTAAGCAAAGCTAATGAAGGCATCTCAGAGAAGAAGTTAATACCTTGGAAACTGGTCAATAATTAAGGAAGGCTTCAACCATATGCAGCAACAGCTATGCATTTAGTGACAATGATTTAGTGGCTGAAGAGCAAAAAATGGTTGGTGGAACGCTTTTGGAAGACTGCAGTTAATATTCATGCCCACAACCAGGAATGTATTAAAATATCTTCATAGGCAAGGGTGGTTTGTAGGTCTTCCAGAACAACTCTCAGTGAAATTAGCCTTGTTAAGGTGAGGATTTCCGAATGTGCCCACTTGTACTCTGTATGATACTTAAGTGGATTAGAAGTTAATTTGGTTTTATGTACATATGAAAATATTTCTGGGTGTAGAAGCAAGATTTGGTTCTTCTGCTGTGATGTTGTATAACTTTTAGACAAGATAATACTGAGTCTGTGCTTAATATTTTTTTCAAATTGTCTATGATAACACTAAGTATTGGCATTCTTTTGGTCAAATACCGAAAAGAACATTTTATCTCAAATGATGCATTGAACAGAAAATGAAGACCAAACTGTAGATTGCATGTCAGTCTTCATAGGGGAACTCTGTGTGCAGTTAGCCTGTGTTCACTATGTTTGCTGTAGATTGCAGAAGGTAAGAATGTGCAGCTGGAAAAGTTTACTGGTCTCTGAGCTGCATATTCTTAGCTTGTGAAGATTTACATAGAGGTGCAATGGTTGCTTGCCAGCAGCTGATATAATCTGCCAGCTCTTCATAGGTTTCCTCTCTGTTTTCTGCTATGAGTCACAGATGTCTATGCTCTATGAGTCACACCTGCAGTACTTGAAACAGATCTTTGAAGAAAAGTAGATGTGTTCAAACTTGAGCATGTGAAGGAGAAGGCATAATGGCTGCTCTTTTATTTTCTTTTCGATTTCAGAAAGCTTTTCTTTGACTTCTGACATGACAAAAATATATCCAGTAGTCTTTTGCATTATGTTAGTTTGTTAAGGGTTTCTAGCTCTGTTCCTACGTGTATCTGTATAGTGTCCTTGCCTGACTCTGCACTGTAGATACACTTGCGTTTCTGTCTATGTGCGTAACATACCCTGAATATATCTGGTCTGTGATTTCAGTTGTGCCTTACTTCCAAAAGGGGGACAGTATTAGGAGTGAAATGAAAAGCTATATCCTTCACAACACCTTGTGTAAAATTAAATGCTGCTAAACAACATCACTTACCCTCTATTTGTCTTCAAGGGCATATAAATATCTAATGCATTTTTGAACTTAAATTTTCTGCTCTCATCTGACTTAAATGAGCCTTCTAAGTAAATATTACCAAACATAAAGTCATTCTTTCAGTTAAAAATCTTTGGCTAAACTGTAGCCATGGCTACAATAAGGTTCCAGGATTCTGAGGGCCAGATGTAGTTGTTATCAATTAGGGGACAGCAGAAAGTGGTTTAAGGATGTCACAAGTTGAGTATTTCACAGAGTTGTTTAGGCAACGCACAAAGGAATTTTTTTAATGTCTGCCATACTGTAAATTGCCATGGGATGTCACCTATCACTTGAATTGTGCATTTGCCTGTTATATACTTGCTTCACATCCTTAGATACAAGAAGCTGTCAAAAAGATAGGAATCTACAAAAGGGAAATATTTTACTGAAAAATTCTCCCATTCTTTGCCATCTTCATCATGAAGGTATAATGAAGTGGTATCTGTAGATCAGGGCTTGAAGCCCAAGAGAGGGGAAATACCTCTGAAATTACGTCATGTCAGAATTTATTTGAGTAGAGATGCTCTGCGTGCATATTAGGAACAACAAATTGGTTAACAAATTCCTGTACTTTACTAATAAAGAAAGCATGATTGGCTCTCACTTTGGCTTTACTTAATTCAAAGATGTATAGATTTTCTCAAGGATGCTTTTCATATAAAATAGAAATAGGAATTTTTCATGTAAAGAAAAACAGCTTAGTCATGAAAACAAAGTGAAGAAATAAACCTGAAGTGAATGTGAAGGTACAAACACTTCTGTAAACTGTGCGAAATTAATATCTCTGGATTTACTTTCTGTCTTTGGAAAGAATCTCAGACAGTTAAGCTGAGCAAGTACCAGTAGTCAAGAGTAGGAGGCAGTCATTACAACAATGCTAAAGCTCTGAGATTAATTAAGTACTTGAAAATTAAATTATGAAAATTTGAGTTGCTGTATCACTAGTGCAGCCAAGTTATACCTATCTGTTTTTATTTTTTTCCCCTAGGCAACTGTGATAAATAAATGACATTATTTTGCCATCTTACTCTGCCTGTAATAAGAATGACTGTGATTCATTTTATCCTATGGAGGTAATATTTACTGATAAAAAAAAGTATTACCACAATCTGCAAGTTAGTTCAGCAACACAACAGAAATTATGAAGCAGTAATTCTTGGGGTTTTGCTCAACATCAAGCTCAAACCTAACATGATCATAGTAGCTCTTCACAAACTTACTGTACTGTAATTCTAGCCTCTAACCATTTTGGTACTGAAGTATATACAGAGTACACATGAAGTGTTTAAAATATAATGTACACAATTTTGTTATGAAAAGCATCTTATAATAAAATCTGATCATCAGCAATAAATAGTGCAGGCTTCTTAAAAATTTCTTTATATCACTCATCTTTATTCAGTTTAATGAAAGTTGGGAGTCAAGACCAGAAGCCCACTTCACTGAAAACCATTTTCAGTGCTTGCTGCTATAACAAGAGGCTGAAGATATGTAGCACATTTATTTGTTCAAAGTATTAATTTTATTTTGTTCTTGGATTTCTAGGGTTCCAGAGAAGAAAATGAACCTCATCAGTTATATGAAAGGAAATCAACTCATACTCTTTGATAACAAACAGAAAGGCTTACAGAATTTCTGAGCTAACTACTGACTTCTTTGATTTAAAGAATTCAGGAACTTGCTAACTGCACCTTCTTTTTAAAATTAGATTTACTAATATATTTGAAAGGCATTTTAAAGATAAGTAACATTTGGATGGATAGTTTCATAGTAGTATATTACTAGGGACGTACAAAGAAGTGAGGGACTAGTTAAAACTGGAGAGAGTAATAGCTTGCACATTAAAAAGTTTGGTCAGAATTTTTTAAACTTTGCAGAAAAATGATGCTTGTCTTTCAGGTTACTTCTTTATCAAGCCAAATTTTTTAGTCACTGTGATAAACCAGTTAACAACAGAGTTTATAATGGAATCTGATAGTGAGGCTTGTGGGGGAGAACTTTTACTTCTGCTCTTGATTTCTAACTCTTTTTTGACCTGCACTCAATCTAAAAGCATGTTAGTAATTCAGCAAATCTGAGAGACATCAAAACCTGAAATAAAGTTTACCCATGCCTCCTTCAATATGGCTAACATATGTTCTTAACAAATTTCAGTATTCCTATATAAAGAGATGACCTCTAGAAAATGTTTCTGATACTCTTTCAGTTATTCCATTGGCTCAAAGTGTGGAAGTGACTGTTTTTAGGATTTGGTTCCTTCTGAATTACTAGTATAATGCTAGCAATTATTATTTCTACAAAAAGAGATACTTTTATGTGCACACTTTACTGGTATATTTGCAGTTTCCCAAACACCTTTACAGTGATTATAGTAAAATTTTCTTTATGTGACAGGGAGGTACAATGCATTATTGGCTTTATATGTCTTTAAAAATATTTTTCAGTCATAAAATTCCATATCAACATCCCCTGAAGCTCACTACTACTCTATTTAATACTGAACTCTGCACAATACCAAAAAGCTTTAATATACTGTGGCTAATCCACTTCTGTTTAGAGTTACAGTGCTCATGGAAAATGAGTCAGAAATGTTGTTATACAATTGCTAGATTAAGTTGCTAAATACAGTGGGATCTATTCTCTTGCACTGTCTTGAATAAACAGAATTACATCTGACTGTACGTTACATACCGGTAGTTTACAGAACCACTTTTGTTCATTAAATTCTAGCAGACAGACTCTGGTTTAAAAAGCCAGAGTCTGATAAGACTGTTGGCTGATAAGAAATGTAAAATCTAATCTCCTTTCCTAAGGCCAGTGGATCAGAGCCAAATGGAGGTTGAAAGCCCAAAAAATACCACCATCTCAGCTGGAATCTTGTCTTCCAAGGAGTCACTGAATCTGACATTAACAATGCACTGGGATTTTGGGTGGGGTGTATGGGGAAAGACCTTACAGCAGAGATGGCCAATCATGTTCTCCATGCAACCTTGCTTCTGTTCAAGGGGACTTAACTTAAAGGCAGTTGAAAATATTGCCATTTACTATACCACTGTACAGTAAAAACTATAAATTAAAAAACTAACTAAGATATAAAAAAATGATAAATGTGAAAACTAATTATACCCTCAGATGGAGTGCAGAGTTTTAAAGCGGCACATGGAAATTAACCTATCCAGTTGCCACAGGTATGTTTTAGTTAAAAATGAATACATGTACACAGTCTTCAGTAAAACTCTATTCTGATATGTGTTTTGATATGAAAATTCATTCATATCCTAATTATATTCATAGAACCATAGACTTTTTTATGGTGGAAGGGTCCTTCAAATATTGCCTAGTTCCGGCCCTCCTCCAATCAGCAGGAATATCATCCACCAGTGAGATTGCTTGGAGCCCCATCCAACATAGTCTTGAATATGCCAAATGATGGGGCATCTATCAGCTCACCTGAGCCAGTGTTTTACTCTCTTCATCATAAAAAGTCTTTTCCTTCTATATAGTCTGAATCTACCGTCTTATGATTTAAAAACATTACTGCTTTTTCTGTCTCAACAAGTCCTGTCGAAAGTTCTGTCCTTGTTTTCTTGTTACACCTGGTAATTGAGAGCTCTTGTGCTCTTTGGAAAACACCCAATACCAGATCTGTTCTGCTACCCGGTCCCTGAGGGTAGTTCCCAGAGGGTGCTGCCAATTACCTTCTTGAAGAGGTGAAAGTTTTCTTTCCTGAAGTTCAGGGTTCTGATTTTACTCTTCGCCTGACCCATATCTCTTAGGACTGTGAACTCCACCAGTGTGTGATCACTGCAGCACCAACTGCCTCCAGTCTTGATTATCTGATATCACTGGTGACCATCAGGTCCAGTGTGGACTTCCTTCTGGCAGGGCTGTCTATTGCCTGGCTTACAAAGTCATCCTTCATGTATTGCAGCTGTCTCCTGGATTGCTTACAGTTCACTGTGCTACTTTCCAGCAGGTGTTGGGGTGGTTAAAGACCCCCAGCAGGACAAGATCCTGCAAGCATGATCCTTCTTGTAGCTGGAGCAAGAAGGCTCCCCTTGATGGGGGTCCTGTAGAAGACACCAGCCACAAGGATCCCTTTGTTGCCTCAGTCTTGAGGTCTTACCCATAAATTTTCAGCCTGCTCATGGCTGTTCTTCAGAGACAGCTCTTCACACTCAATACACTTACTGATGTAGAGGGCAACCCCTCCCTCTCTCCTTCCTTTCCTGTAATTTCTGAATGGCCTGTAGCAGTTGACAACTGCACTCCAGTCATGGGGTTCACCCCACCAAGTTTCAATAATGGCAACTCTTTCAATCATTTCTAGGAGCACGGTGGCTTCCAGCTCCTTCTGGTTGCTGCGCATGCCGCATGCATTTGTGTTGAGGCACTTGAGCTGGCCTGTTGGTTGTGTTACCTTCTTAGATGAGCGTCCCTTAATTTCTTTGAGATATTTCCCTGGAGTTTCCTTGTTTCCTCAGCAACAGGCCGAGGCCCCTCACTAGTATCCTTCCCTCTAACCTTGGTGCATACCAAAGGTAACCATGGCTTGTCCCAAGCTTGATGTTATAACCTTCCCCCTCCAAGTCTTGGTTAAATCTCTGTCAGTGAGGGTGTAAGCAAAGTCCTCTTACACCTTTGAGAAGGATAAATACTGTCTGATGATGGCAGACCTGGTGCCATGTAGGACAATCCATTACCAAAAAAACCCACAAAATTCTGACAGTTACACAAGTCACAGAGCCACAATCAACTGGGTATATTGTCACATGATGCTACTTGGTGTGTCAGAAGTGAGTGACTTGTGAAACATTTTATTCACCTGCCAAAGAAAGCCACAGAACTAGGGAATAAGTCAGCAATTACTGAAATGTAACTCTGGAACAAATCTGAACAACAAAAAATGCTTTTTGGGAGTGTTGGTCAAACTGCTTGCTGAATAGAATATGCCAACATCTTTTCAATAAGTCTAATGACTACCTGGAACAAAATAACAACACTTGAAAAAAATGAAAGTGTCAACAAAAAATGAAATCAGCTGTTACAGCAGCCACTATTTACAAGATTCCTAAAAAAATAACCTTACTGTAACATTTGAGCTCCAAAACCCACTAGGTGTATAGGCATTATTTTTCTGAATTCTGCATCTCAGATGTTAACACAGTTTTTTGGAAGCCTATGATTTAGTATTAGAGGAAAATGCCTGTGTGAAAAAAATTGACATGCTAATTTTTTATCCTGTTTTCACATTGGCATTGAGTAAGTGGTAGTTCTTCAGACCTTCAGTTCACAGAAATCTTAGTCAAACCATAAGCTTTCCTTTTTTTTTTTCTAATTTTGCCTAGTCATTCTTTAATATTTCCTTGCCCCAGAATCATGAGAAAGGGGTAGAAGATTTCTTGTAAAGGTCCTGCTCACTCTGGGTATGGTCCTTGGATCAGATCCTCTGCTGTATGTCTTCTCCATTTACATCAACCACATCTCTCACAGCTCCAAAGTCTCCTCTTACCGTGTCTTTTCCTCATTTCTATCATCCCCTTAATTTTTAATCCCTACACTGTAAATATCAAAAATTTTAGGAGTTTTGTGCTGCGTATTTTTTAACTGTGTGCTCTGTTACATCCAGTCCCATTTCAAATCAAATTGAATCCAGTTGGTATGTCACATGTAAAAGCTAAATGCTACAGCTTTTCAGTCTGGTGCTCTTCAGTTCAACTCACATAGCCAAGGTAGTACATCTATAGTGCAGGAGTACAGGCTCTTTGTTTCTTACAGGAGACTGTGCTAACCAGACCCAACATTTAAATTCTACATCCAGCAGCCTTTCCTCCTTCAAACAGGTCTAGTCAGACACACTGTAGATGCAAATGCAGCCTAACAGGTGTTCTCCTTGCATCAATTTCTTTGATCTCTTGAGTAATCATTTACTACTTTCCCTTATTCTTTCCCAGAAAATTCAATTTCAAGGACAACACAAATGGTTGGGGACTACAAGCAGAAGTGAGTTCTTCTTTTTTAGGATCTCAGACATCACCACATCGAATTCAATTTTATCTACATTTATGTTCTAGATTCTTGAAACCTGCATCTCTGGGTTCAGTGGAATCCCAATTTTAATGATTAGAGGAAGACTGGAACTGAATTCCTTGATTAGCGTTTGGCTTTCTGTGTAAACTTGGATCATAGGATGATCATGTTTTCCTGTGCTTCCATTTCTTGAAATGTGAGGATAACTGTGCACAGAAATCACAGGGAAATAGATTCTGGGAGAAGGGGAGGTCTCCAGAACCAGGCCCTTCCAAGAGCAGGCTCAGCTATGGGCTCGGACTGGGCTACTCAGGGGTTCTCCCAGCCAAGGTGTGAAATGTTCCCAGTGATAGAGACAGTTCAACCACCCGGGGCATCTGTCCCACTTCTGGGCTGTACTCAGCAGGAAAGGGTTTCTTTTATTGCCAGTCTGACCTCTGCATGTTTCAGCTTGTGCTGTTGCCTCTCATCCTCCCACCAGGCAACACTGGAGCACGGCTGCATCTTCTCATTCTGCTGCTCCCAATGCCAGGAATGCTGTTGGATACCCCTGAAGCTGTCCCTTCTCCCAGCTGAATCACAGAATCACCAAGTTGGAAGAGACCTTCAAGATCATCGAGTCCAACCTGTGCCCCAACACCTCAACTAAACTAAGCCATGGCACTGAGTGCCACATCCAGTCTCTTTTTAAATACATCCAGGTGATTCCACCACCTCTCCAGGTAGACCATTCCAATATTTTATCACTCTTTCTGTAAAAAACATTTTCCTAATATCCAACCTATATTTTCCTTGGCTCAGCTTAAGACCGTGTCCTCTTGTTCTGTCAGTTGTTGCCCGGAAAAAGAGACCAACCCCCACCTCACTACAAGCACCTTTCAGAAAGTTGTAGAGATTGATAAGGTCACCTCTGAGTCTCCTTTTCTCCAGGCTAAACAGCCCCAGCTCCCTCAGTCTTTCCTCACAGGGCTTGTGCTCCAAGCCCCTCACCAGCCTTGTTGCCCTCCTCTGGACACGCTCAAGTGTCTCCACGTCCTTCCTGAACTGAGGGGCCCAGAATTGGACACAGTACTCAAGGTACGGCCTCTCCAGTGCCAAGTACAGGGGAAGAATGACTTCCCTGGTCCTGCTGGCCACACTATTCCTTGATACAGGCCAGGATGCCATTGGCCTTCTTGGCCACCAAGGAACACTGCTGTCTCATGTTCAGTCAGCTGTTGACCAGTGCCCCTCGTCCCTTTCTGCCTGGGCACTGTCCAGCCACTCTGTCCCCAGCCTATAGCGTTGCAGGGGTTATTGTGGCCAAAATGCAGGACTCGGCACTTGGGCTTGTTAAACTTCATCCTATTGGACTCTGCCCATCCATCCAACCATTCCAGGTCCCCTTGCCGAGCCCTCCTACCTTCCAACAGAAGCTGTCCCTTCCCCCAGCGGAACCAGCCCTGGTTCTACACATTCTCCTTGCAGAACAAGGACTCCAGTTCTACCAGCTTGGTGGCATCCCCTCACCTCCCATCAGCTCTGTCTACATTGAGAAAGTAGCATGGCAGTTGTAATGAAAGCACAGGCTGGTAAGATATTACAGTGATAAGAGACGTGATGGCTAAGGTGGGGAGAATTTGCCATGCATTAAAGTAGCAATAGTGACACACTTATCACAGTCATTATAGTTTCATGCTCCACAAAAGTGACCTGAGTACCACCAGCTTGTTTAATTTTACTATTTAGTAAAAAGAAAAAGAGGATAGGTTTCTCCTAAAACCTATTCAAATAGACTTTATCTGTGGTTTTCAGTAAGGATTTCTTCCTTACTGTATCAAAGTTTTTCTTCAAGGTGACACAAGAATACATGAAACTTCTATTAAAAAAAAATTTAAAAAAAAAGAAATACAAATTGCAAAGCTGGAGATGAGATTTTTTTCCCATTTAAACCATACTGCGCTTACCAAGTAGCCTTGCTCAACAGCTAATTTCTTATGGTTAGTCACATGTGATATTTCTAACTGATGTATCAGCACTCAGAAAAAGGATGAAGGCCAGAGTATTTGTGCAGCACTGAAGTACAACACAAACATTATTTCAAGACCTTGACTGGAGCTAAATGAACTTGCACACATAGTGCTTACCCTCTGCATTTAGGTTATTCTGGAACCCAGTGTGTAGAAAATTTCAGAGACTTTTTGAGGGGATTCCTGTTTCCTCTTTCAGACTGAATCTTCAAACAACCTCCAAAGGATGAGAACCCTTCCCTTCCTCTCCCATTTCAAAAATTTCCCCCAGCCAAACAGAGTCCCCAGGCCTTTCCTTCTCTCCTACCCTCAGATACGAAAAATGTTATATGACAAGTTTGAGGAGACATTTGTTTGCAGTGACTGAGTGCTGCCTGTTAGGAAGGAACCCTGTGCCCATATGAGTCTGGTCTTTCCCATTAGGGTCTGGAGCTTTTTGGTGTTGGAGGTGAATAGTAAAATAAATGGTGTTGGACATGGTGGCTATAATGTAAATATTTTTCAGTTACATTTTGAGGAATTTGAGTCCAACCACAGTCCCAGGACACAACCGTGGGTAAAATGTTTCCAGTTGCACTGCATGTGGTAACCTAACCAAACAGTTCTGTGACAGTCCTGGAAATTACATTCTTGAACTCATGTTGGTGCTGGACACTTGCCACTGGAATTAAAAATGCAACTTTATCCCTTGACTCCAAGAAAATTCTCCCCTGAGCCATATGGGGAAAATACACAGAACCAACTGGAGATGCCCCTGTTCTGAAGCAAAGGAATACCTTGCTATAGCACAAGACAGTAGGGGAAGCACAGACAGGAGTTGTGAGAAAAAGGGCATGAGAGGAAAGGTAACAGAATTATTTCTGAACACAGTGAAGGGGGTAGAAAGCAAAAGAAAGCAAATCAGCGTTCTTTCTGAAATGGCCAGATATAAAATATTTGACACCACTTCGTAAAAAGATTCCAGGACCAGATATAGAAAAGAGTTTTACCAGAAATGGCAGATGCTCTGGAGCTCACCTGGACTATATTCTTGGACAGAGGGGGCTGTTTTTCTCAAATATTCCTTTTATTTCAAACAGAAATTAAGGTGAATTATCAATTTGATGCACTAAGACGATTTTCCTTGTCCTTTCTGAAAGCAGAAAAAAGGTGGTGGAAGAAGACTTTGCTACCTCTGAGTAAATCTGGAGAGTCTGCAGGTGAAAGAGCATGATTCTAGCTCATGTGACTACTTGCCAGATTCATTGGTGGGTCCTGGGAGATGTTCACAGGTAACTTTGTTTTGAACCTCCATTCCTGGTAATAACAGAGGAACAGGACTATAAAGCTTCAACAAATTTGTATGAAAATCAAGGAGTGGGAAAATATAGGAGGTCTGGAGCACAGTAGGGTTTATTCTCTTTATTAGTACCTGATTTCTGTAAAGTGAACATGTGCAGACTGTGCTTATGCTGATCTTTTTGATGTCCTTCTCTCCGCTCCCTATTTCCACCTTCAAAGATTTTGTCCTCTGTTTCAAGACTCTTGCCAGCTGTTTGCATCATCTGCCTTCTTATCAGGCTTCATGTAAGGAAGTGGATGATTGCTTTTCTGTAAGTATCTTCAGTTAATCCTCGTCAAGATGAATCTGAAAGTAGAGGGAACTGGGCACCATCTCTTTGAAGTGTAACCTTATTGTCATTTATGAAGATGCAATGGAGGAAAACACCTTAAACTCGGCTTGATTAACAGAAATAAACAGTGAATGACATTTTAAATAAAGGCAAATCAGGACATTGAAAGTTAGGAATTATAGTATCATATGAAACTTTAAATAAAAACGCATATTGCAACATTGGTAATAAAACTGTGGGAGCTTGCAAGACTGGTGGCATTTATGGTTATAGCAGCTTATATCACTCACAGCCAAGTAGTTGGCATCAATCTGAGAAGGATCACACAGGAGGGCACATAGGCTTCCAAAATGCAAAACTCAGGAGCTTCGGCCTGTGGCTCTGGATAACAAGTTGCAGAGATAGGGTCAGGACTGAAAGCTTGTTTGTAGGCAGGTGGAGGAAGGGGAAACATATTCTGAGATGGAGAGTTTAGCTGCTCATCACAGGTGTTACATGGAAATAACTTTAGTTAGGCTTGAAAACCATCTCAGTCTTCAGTGCTGAAGTAGTTTTTCCCAGCTTACAATTGTTAGGTTGTAAACACAGGACGCCATGAGGTTATTTTGCAAATATAACTTATCAGGTAATGCAATTAGTGTAATCTTTGTGACTCATCACTTGAAAGCTTACCTCTACTTCTGCTCTGATATATATCATCAAATGCTATCCTATGGAACAGTTTCTTTCTAAGCTGTCCAAGAATGAAAGGGAAGCTTTTCAATGTAAAATCAACAAAATGTCTGTGTTCACTTTTATACAGCTGTGTTTCACGTTATATGTAGGATATATAACAGAGATACTTAGAGAAATCAGATTCTGAATTCACATAAGAGATAAGTGATGAGTGATGAGTAGGTGCGTTAATTCAGTCAAAGATCAGGATCAGCACTTTGTGGTGCATCCTCAGAAATACAGCTGATGAGCTTGTGTTGCACTGCATAAATCCTTCTCTCCTGTCTCCTCACACATCTTAAAGAAGTCTAAATATCTATATTTTACTGTTTAACCCAGGATTTTTAAAAACTACTTAGTCAGACTATAGAGATGGAGCTGATTTGTCTAATTCAGCCTTTATTTTGATGTTACCCATTGCATTTATAAGAAATACCTCTGTTTTAGACTGGTCTCAGGTAAGAGCATGAAAGTGAAAACCTTAGCTTAGCTACTTTCTGGAAAGCAATTTTGGCATCTGAATGCCAATTTCTGCAGCAGTCATATTTTTTAGTTTCTTTAGATTCAATGCCGAAGATTATTTTCAGCAGGTCTGAAGAGTTACACACATAAACCACAGAAAATAATTTTGTGCATTTGCATTTGTCCTGATTTCAGCTGGGATAGAGTTCATTTTCTTAACAGCTGGTACATTGCTTTGGATTTGGATGATAATAATGTTGATAGCACACTGATGTTTTGACTGTTGCTAAGTAGTGTTTTCCTGAAGTCAAGGAGTTTCCAGTGTCTCAGGAGCTGCTGGTGAGGAGCTGCATAAAAAGCTGTAAAGGAGAAAGGTCAGGTGAGTTGGAATCTCCCATACAATAGAACATCCTGCTCAGTATATGCACTGGGGGAACTGTGTGGAAGGGGGGTGCCTGCTGTAAACTGTGGGAGTTACACAGAAAGATGCTGACTAGTTTTGGGCGATGGGCTGGGCAGCAACCAGCAGGTGGTGGGCAATTTTATTGCACATCACTTGTTCCTCTTGGGTTGAATTACTTTCTCTCCCTCTCCGTATAATTACAACTATTTTTATTATTGTTGTATATGTTTTTTACCAGTTGTTAAATTGTTCTTATCTCAACCCACAAGATTTACTTTTACTTTGCCATTCTCCTCCCCACCAGGCAGAGGGTGAGGGGGTGCCTTGGTTTGAAAGACAGGTGTCAGACAAGGAAGGCAGGAGCCTCCCCTGAAATGGAAAATGCAACCCCCTTCCCTCCAAATTATTATAGATTTGAAAATAAGGGGCTTTCAGGCAAAGATATGAGGGACAGGAATAACAGTTCTTTACTAATAAATATATCTGTATAACAACACAAACAAACAACAATAACTGTGGCAGTGACAGCAAACAGCAGCCCAAACCCAGTGCGGCCTCTCTCGGCCTCAGGCCCTTTCCCCTGGGTGCAGTTCCTCTCTCGGCCTCAGGCCCTTTCCCCTGGGTGCAGTTCCTCTCTCGGCCTCAGGCCCTTTCCCCTGGCTGCAGTTCCTCTCTCGGCCTCGGGCCCTTTCCCCTGGCTGCAGTTCCGGCGGGGCGGCTCCCGCTGAGCAGGGCGGGTGCGATGGTTCCCCCGCGGCTGCAGGGGGCGCTCCGCAGCGAGCTCGGGCAGCACCGGGAATGGCGGAGCGGGGTCCCGGGAAGGGATGGGTGAAAAGCCTCACAAACCCCTGGGCGTCCAGCTGGATCCTCAGGAACAGCAGGTTGGAACAGCAGGGGCGAGCGCAGATCCCGGGTGGATCTCCCCGGGTGCGAGATGCACCAAACTCCGGCGCTGCAGCAGAAAGCCCAGCAGGTCACAGCGTAGGAGCCACAGAGCAGCGACAGCTCTGAGCAGTGGCAGGGGCCCAGTGGCAGTGCCCAGCTTCCAGCGGGACAGGGAAAGGCAGGCTTGGAAATCCTGGGGTTTGCCCGTAGAAAGCAAACAGCCGAAGAAGCAGAAGCTTGCAGTGCTGACCAAGAGTCCACACCGAAGGCAGGCAGCTCCCAGACTGAATGCTGAGCACACCAGGCAGCCCCCGGGTGTCCCAACCCCCAGGTGACAAAAGGGTGGCCAGTCCGACCCCGCCCCTGTGGCCAGGTCTTTTGTTTTCTCTTAAGCACCCAGTAGTTTGTCCTCTGGCAACTAGTATGGGGAAAATTCTTTAAGAGAAAAACAGGCTAAAATCCTAAACCCCAGCAGGGGGGAGTGAGAAAGGGCCTGTATGGTATTTAATTGCCGTCTGCAGTTAAACAATATTAACAAAGTTAAAGCATTGCTGGCCATATCTATATATTTTCATCTCTTAGTGTGTAAGAATATTGTCTCATATAAATGGCAGATTATTTCTAATACAACATTTTTGGAATTCACATTAACCATTAAAAAATCAGCGTGTTTAAAGGAAGTTTGAGAGGAGAAGTGAATATGAAGAAAAACTAAAAGACTGTATTGAACAACAGTGAGTTATAGGCCTACTCAAGCATATGCACACGAGCAAGAGGATGAAACTTTTGTAATTTTTCAGCTCATTTAATCTGAAAGGCCCACATGCTGAGTTACATAGCCAGAGTTCACATCTGCAGTTCGGTTGGTACATGCCTCTGGTGCTGGCATTAGCCCTGTGACCACAGTGGCTTCTAATGCTCAGCTCTTTTAGTGGTTTGGCATCTTTCATAGTCCCTCAGGCTCTACAGTAGAGCAGGACACGACAGTGGACGCCAAGAGAGTCTTCTTAATGAATGACATATTACAAGCCTTGTGAAAGTAATTTGCTTTGCTCCATGGTGTAGTTGGCTAACTTCCTGTTTCTGAAGGTTGAGGGCAAAATGCAGCTATACTAAAGCTATGCAAATTCTTGCCTTTTGGGCAACATAATACAGAAGCAAGTCTTATTAAAAGTAATTTTTGCCTTTGTTTTCTAAAACAAAACTTAAATGTTGCACCGGGTTGGAAGTTATCTACTGTGCCATGTTAGGGGTAATGAATTCACATCTGGAGACTTGTCATTTTTATAGCAAGGTATGTCTTTTATGAAATGTAGAACAAATAATCTGCTAAATCTTATTTTCTGACCTGTAATTTGATGACAAGTGATACTAACTGTTGGACAGTGACCAGTAAAGAGCTGAGAGCACAGGGCAGGCAGCTCATTCTTCCCTCAGTCTATGCCTTATTTTCTTTCTTATTCTCTTTTTACAGAGCATTATCTGAATACAGCAATTTTGTGACACGTGCAAATATGTAGGCACTCATTACTTCCACAGCTAAGATTTTGCAGTATTTTCTGCTTCTAGCTTCTGTTTCAGTTACTACTTTGGTGAATCATTCTTCTTTGCCTGAACAATCTGTCTTCTGCCTTTGCTTATGGGCCCCTGATTCTTACAAAAAGCACATGGATCAGAGGGAAAAGATTTTTATATATAGATGAAACTACTTTTTTCTGTCATGAACATTAGGCCTGGAAACAGTCTCTGTGGAAGGGCCAATCGGGGCTTGAACTAAAAATTGGCTTTGATTTTACTGAACTTTGAAGCTCTGAAAAGAGCTGCTTGTTGTGTGTATGGTTCCCAGTCAGCTCACACTGTGTGAATCTGAGGAGTGGTGAGCTGTGCCAACATGTGAAGCCAATTTAGTTGGGTAGTGAAAGTGTGAAGTTCTGTCAGGCGAAGCCAGGACCATTATCATCTTCTTTCCTGAGGGCATGGTAGGAATGATGGCAGCAAACTTCAGGCTGTTATACCCAGGCTATGACTTGAGGGCACCATGAGGCAGAAAACAGTTTTTACTTTATTTTGGAGTAAAAGTTTCTCCTTTTTTTTTAACTCTGTAATTAAACCTGACATTAAAACTGAAGTTCAAATGTCACAGAATTGCTTTCCTATTGATACTGCCACAATGACTGTTGTAAGATATATTGAAGTTCATGCATGGTTAAAATACCATTAGTCTCTTAGTTGTGGAGGTTTTCCTAATTCCATGCTTGCCTCCCACCCTACCCTATTGGTAGTGCTGAAACCATTTTGTCTAGGAACTGCCTGTAGTTTAGTTGTATCACTAATATACAAGGATTTGAGTGGAGACATATGGTCACCATCAGCTAAGATATTCAATTTTGAGATGACATTCTATTAATCCATCTGAAAAGGGAGAAGCCACCATATAACTGGTTGCAATTAGCCAAACCACAATTTTCTCTAACCAATTCAGTATAAACTGAAAGCCAAAATAGTATTTTAGAATTACAACATCACTCCCAGATTTGCATCTCATGAAGAATTCCCAGGATTAAGATTCAAGCCATACTGTAAAACCAACCCTCAATTACAACTTTTTAGAGAGGAAGATCAGTGGCAGGTGGTGCCTGCTATAAAAGCCTCATTAAAACACCTTCTGTTTGAATATCACAAAAGGGAGTCACCAGATGGAGGCACAGCTCCACATGGTAGCCTTACCTCAAATGAGAGCTTCACCTGACACTTCGGGGACGGAAGTTTTTTTTTGCCAGCTAACAAGCCACTGAGGTTCAAGAGAGGATATATTAGGATTAATTGCACTTGATCACTAATCCATTGTAATGCCATATGCTAAAGGCATTGTTCATTGTCAAGCCAAGAGACAGGTAGGGCCCCTCTGGTAATGTAAACTGTCCCCATTTCCACAGATCTAATCTAATTTCACCTCCTTACAGACCTCAGATTCCAGTAAAGATATTTAACTCTTCCTGCTTTGTCTCCTGATGCATTTTTGAATGGTAGTAAATCTGATATAGAAACTAATGATGCTGAAATGTGCTGATGTGTTGGAAAATGATTTTTCCTGTTGCGGCTTGCTGAAATGAACAAAATACTGAAAGGATATTTACTCAATTGTGTGCTCAGCCTCTTGGTCCAAAGGTCCAGTTCTTCCCTCATCAGCCACACAGTTTAACTTCTCACACTTCCTCCCTCTGCTAGTCCCAAAACACATTTGAAAAATATATTATTTACCAGATGAGAATAATTGGCAAGCTAAATCATGTGAGTAAAGTTTATGTTTCTTAAAGGAGGCGTTGTCACCTTGCACAGCCCTTGGAGTGGGAGGATTTTTTCAGTGGCTTGGCTTTGGCGCTGGTCCAAATCATTAAGTGCCAAACAGTGTAACCAGAGAATTTTTCATAGTTCTGTTGTGTGTTTTGTGTTAAGCTACTTTAAAAACTGCCACCCACCAAGGCTGTTTCTTAAATCAAGGAGGTCAGTTGGATTAAATATATAGTGTGTGTATTTATAAGAAGTCGAAGGAAGGTGGATATGTGTTTTGAATTCATATATTTTTTACCAAGTGATATGTAGCATCCTATGTCACAGAAGGAAAAAGGTAAACAAGCCAAAACCTGTAATTTTTTGTAGACGTTGTGCTAACTGCTCAGGGCCAAAATTTGTTTTCATACTAATCTGATTTGAGGGCTGATCTACTCAAACTGAGGGAGCAAGAAATGAGTCAGAGGTTTGGTATGTAACATCTCATCTTGTGCTACTTTCTTAAGACCACTCTATACTTACAAAATGCTTTCTGTTCCAGAAAGGACTCCAAGTGTGTTGCCAGCTGTACACACTTAAAGATCAATTCAACCACCAGTGAAATGTAACAATCTCTGGGGTGGAACACAGCAGCTCCTCCATTCCATTAAAAGCAAAACACTCTTTTTAGGAGGAGGAAGTAAAAGATGTCTTCAACTGCAGTTCCAAGGGAAATTGTGTTGGCAGAATATAATTACTGTTGTTGAAAATTGCCCGAGACACTGGAGCTAACATTTTCCACTCCTGGAAAATGTGCCAGTGGGTCTTTAGCGATAACAGGTGCTCAAGGCCTCAAGTTTGCTTTGAGTTCAGAAGACACTGCCTGTCACACAGGACAAAACGTTTCCTCTCCATTAAGTAGAATGCCAGGTATCTCTAGCATTTCCAACCCCACCTGTTTCCCTCTCTTCCCAATATCTGTGTTACATATACTACAAAGGCAGCTGACTTAGTCCACCTAGTCTACTCCAAACTCCTAGCCTTCATCCCTAATATAAATTTGGCTTCCTTTTAAAACAGGATTCCTATGGTATTTCCAAACCAGTAAAAGCTTGTCAAAGCATTTTTCCACTGTCTCTTCTAAGGAAATCCCTTTCAATTATTTTGGAGTGATTATTCCTATTTAATTGGGGAAATTAAATGTGGTGGCTGAAAACAAGAGTTACCTAAGGTATAGGAGTCCCATATGCTTATTTGCTTTCTGACCTGCCTGGGCTTGGACTCAGCAGTTGTATGTTGTGAATTAAGGGTAAGGTAGTCCACAATCTCCATTGTGTATACTTCATGTACATGGGTCTTCATTTATACCATCATTTCCTTCCATCCAGACACATGCCTTGTTTTGATCACAGATGAATGGATCTGGTAGACTTGTGATAAACAAATGATCTCCAAAACCAGACTTAAGACTGTGTCCATGAACAAGTGCTGAGTTCAGTGTAAATCTAATTTAACTAACACATAATATTCAAAGAAGTATAGGCTATCCTTGGGTACCCAGGAATAGGTCTGAGATTCATAAAATCTTGAAAATATTTAACAAACATTATGTGTAAAACTTGTAAGTGCACATTGATTTTCATTAGTATTCATTTATTAAAAAAATAGACAATTTAGAACAGAAATAGAAAACTGGTATTTGGAATCAGTTACACTATGAGAAAAAAAGCATCCATAGGTATGTATGGTTTTGCCTTCTGAAGAATAGATGGGACATGACATTCCTTGGGTATTTTTATGACTTTTTTGTAAACTGAGTGCTTTGAAAAACTGTTACATAATCCTTGTTGTATGATGATTAGCAGTGCCCTTTCTGGCTGTTATTCCTAGAAAGTGAAGAGAGTTTCAGAGAAGTCACAGGTGACTATTTTTCCATTTGTTGAAGGAATGTGACTTGTGAGAAAATTGTCTCAAAGCAACAATTCTGCCTTTATGATAGTTCTGAAAATTTTGTTGAGGTCAAAGAGACAAGATGTAGATGTCACGGTAACTCCAGTTTTTAACTTGGATATATTAGAAGGGTAGCAGGTCATTTTCTGCTAAGCTATTTTTTTTATCCTAGATGACCCTTAGGATATATGGGTGTATTTGATTGTTCTTTCCCCAGTGTAATACTTTGGTCTTCTCCTTGCTGAACTTCATGAAATATCTGTTGGTTTATTTCTCCACCCTGTCAAGATCCCTCTGGCAATGAACAGGGAGGCAGGGTGAGCAGCTGGTATATCAGCCACTCTGTCTGGATTTGCATAACCAACAAACTTGCTGAGGATATGCTTTCTCTCATCATTCAAAACGTTAATGAATATGTTAAATGGGATCAGCACTGAGTCCTAGGGTTCACTTCTAGTTATTGGCTGTCAGCTTTGTTCCCACTGATCACCACTCTCAGAGCCCAGCCATTCAGAGAGTTTTCAATCCACATCACTGCCTACTCAACCAGCCTATACCTCAAGAGTTTGTCTAGGATCTCATGAGAAACAGTGTCAAAAACATGACTGAAATCCATGTAGATAATATCCACTGCTCTCTCCTTGTCTATAATGGTTGTTTCATCACAGAAGGTTATCAAGTTGGCCAGGAGTCCTGGTTTCATCTGGGATAAAGTTAATTCCTTCTCAGTGGTTGGGGCAACCCTGCATTTTGTATTCAGTGTGAGAATAATGTTGATAACACACTGGTGTTTTGGCTGTTGATAAGTTGTGTTTATCCTATGTCAAGGGCTATTTTGTGTCTTATGCTCTGCCATTGAGGAGATAGAAAAAGGAAAGCTGTGAGGAAGCATAGCCAGGACAGGTCATTTGAACTGACAAAAGGAATATTCCACACTCTAGAACATCATGTCCAGTATATAAACTCTGCGAGTAACCCAGAAGAGAGGTTGATTAGGGTTTGGAGATGGGGCCTGGCATTGGCCAATGGATGTAGAGCAATTGTTTTGTGAATCATTTGTTTTTCTTTATTTTTTCTTTTTCTACTGTTACTATATTTTATTTTGTTTTAATTATTAAACTGTCTTGATCTCAACCTACAGGCTTTACTTTTGATTTTTCCTTCCTTTTCCAGGAAAGCTGTGAGTGAGCAGCTTTGTGGTGAGTAGTTGCAGCTGAGCTTAAACCATGACACCAAGCATCATCAGAGATCTTTTCACACTGGGGTGGTGAAGAGGTGAAAACATATGGATTTGATTGGTATATGTAGAACTGTACTGGTATGAAACAACCCTAAAAAAATCTTTTGAGAGTCATATGAATGATATTTAAAAGGTAGACTGCTTCAAAGGTCAGATGAGACCTATGCAAATATTTTAATTTGTAGTTAAGGTTTGGACTATTGACCCATTGAAAATTATTTCAATTTTTTTCTTTCAACAGAATGAGGTGAGGGTCTTGAGGAATGAGGAGACGCTATTGGGTAAATCAATTACAGGGTTAATATCCTTTTAAATTGTTAATAATACTAATAATACTAATGCTACTACTACTACTACTACTAACAACAATAATAACAACAACCTTCTAATAATACCTTTTTAATAATTAACCTTTAATAGTAATAGTAACAATAATAACAATAACATCCTTTTAAAGGATTAATAACCCTTTGATGGGTTAATTGAAGCAAGAGCAAGAGGGATGTCTGACGCTTCATTATTTACACTTAATAGCAAAAAATGATATCACACTGTCGTGGGTTAGTCAAAACTTGACAGACAGCCCTCTTACCCAATGCGCTTCTCGAAATTTTACATATTTAAGCCCCACGGAGGGCGGGAGTTTGGAGGAGCTGCAGTTTTCCGGGCCCAGGTGGGTGTATGGGTCGGGAGTGAAATGGAGAGGGGTCGGCCCCGTTCCTGGAGCCTGCGGGCCCTGGGATGGGGCGCCCCTGCCTCCTGCCTCCTCCCCTCCTCCTCCCGGTGAGGAGGGGGGCAAAGTTCGGGGGCCCCCGGGCTTCCGTTCCGGCTCGGTGCGGGGACGGCAGAGACGGAGGGGTGGCCCCCCCTTCCCCCGGCCTGCGCGGCTGGGGACAGGGCTCCTGCCTTCTGCCCCCTGGGGATTTCCTGCCGCAGCATGGACTCAGATTTATAAGAGGGGAGCTGTTCTCCTGAGCTGTGGGGTGGCTGCTGGCTCCAGGGCTGAGGTCGTCCGAGACAGAGCCTCCGAACAGCCAGTAAACTTCGCGGCGAACAGGAGAGACACCCTCTCTCTACACGGTGCAGCGCGGCAAGAGTAAACCCCTGCAAAGAGGCAGAGGAAACACCCTGGACATGGCGGGCTTCAGAGCCAGGGAGAAGGAGAAGGCGGAGTCACGTGAGACGGAGCTGCTGCGGCAGCGCTGTGGGTGTGTGACTCGGCGGGAAGCTTAAACATTTCCCTGCCTTGCTGTGGGATGAACTATTACTATTACAAACTGTTACGTCTCTTCAGTTCATGTTAAATGGGGGGAATGGGCATTTTCATCAAATGGCTTGTAAAGAGGGGGAAGAGTGCCGAATGCCAGGATATATATGAAAGCAGGGGAAGGCTTTCAAGACCTGGTGGCAGAGGAAACCCTTACGTTCAAGCCGAAAGGGAAAATGTTTCATCCTTAAAAAACCCATGTAAAAGCCTGTTGTATTAGCAGTCGCAAGGGCTGTGAGGGCTCATGAAAAGAGATGTGTTACACTGTAGCAGAGAATGTTTAATTGTAAGCAAATCTGCAAAAAGTGGCAGTTTGGAAACCCACGCAAGAAAGGGGAGACCCCTTTTTCCCCCTTTCCTAGGACTGTGATCCTGATTTTGGGGAAAGGGAAAAACGGGGGGTAAGCTCTGAAAGTTTGTTCTGTTCTTGACCATCTGGGTGTTGATTAAACTTTTTTTTCTTTTTCTTTCAAGTTGTGTGCCTGCTTTGCTTTGCCTCCTACCAGTTTATCTCACTGCAAGGACATCGGGGAGGGCTAATGCACATAGTTAACCCTTAAACCGCTACACACATTGGTGTTTCCGCCCGGTTACCAAACTCAACCCGCTACACACACATATCAATTTCTTCTGTATTAAAAGTAATGTGCATCTAGATGGTACATTTAATCTGTGTTTCAGAGTCTATAGAACTATAGTCTATAGTCTAGAGTCTATATCTGCTCCTTAACTGAAAATGGGGGAATCCGATAACCCACCCATGTTAAGCAAATTTTGTAGAACATGGAGGACCTGGAGAAAAGCATTGGCGACTGTATGTTTTTTTCTCTCAGTGTTGCTGGTAATTTCATTTTCTTTCATTAGAAAGAATTTCTAGACTTCCTCCTTTCTGAACTTCATTTGTGTGCTGTATGATTCTCCATGTTCAGCCATTTCCACAGTTTCTATATGCCTGTTTCTAGACTGACCAAAAGACTGGGCTAAGAACCTGTTGAAGTTGGGTTTGGGAGAATGGAGATAAAACAGGTTTTTGCAGATCCTACCTGATAGTACTTTTGTGTTAGTAGGCATATATCCTTAGGATTATTGAATGTAATTAAAATAAAAAGTGTCTTTTTTAGTTACTATTTGATCAATGGTATTTATATTCTCTGCAACAGATTTCACTGCTGTCATTTTTATATTCCTCTTTCTGGCATTTTTTGTTTCTCAGTTTATCCTTTACCCTAATATTTTACCTTACCCACCCAAGGAACAAAGGCATTAGAGTCCCAGACACTATTTTAATCCAATTACAAATAACCTAATATTCCTGAAAGAGACAGAATTTCAAACACAGTGATGCCTTCAGATACTACTTTTTGCGTCACATGAGTGTAACATGGATAATCTTAATTTTTGTAAATGCAGAGAACCTAGAGCCCCCCCTTACATTTTCTGGCATTTTGAATCCTGAAGGATTTGTATTAATGAAACATTGGTGAATACTCAAGCACAGTATCCCCCTCATTTTCCTCCTCTCTCCCCTTCCCCCCACCCCTTTCCCATACTCTTTTCATGTTTCTTTTAAGTCTCAGATGAAACCTACATTACACTGGTCATTTATATTTTTTTCCCAATAGTCTTATGGCCCTTCATGGCTTCCTGAATTATCTGTCTTTCTGTTTGTTTTCTGTGTTCTTATTAGAGTTGTTGTTAGCTCCATTCTGATGTTTGTAGTTTTTGGAAATCTGAATCTTTGATATTTACGTTATCAGTGATCTGACCTGCCTTGCCCACAGCAATGTTCCAACTGTTCTCAGGTCCTCAATTACTAATTATGCAGATGAACAGATTGTGCAAACTCTTTCCTTATGGCCACATTCTGGAGGAGTTTTTTAATAAAATGGTGCTGCTTTTGAATTTTAAGGAGGTGCCGACCATTTCTTAGTAGGTTTTTTCATGTGTCCTGTACATGTTTGTTGTAGTAATTTATTAACGAGTGATATTTGCACACACATATAAAAAATTTCAAGCAGATAACATTCAAAAGTGAAGAGGTTGTAAGTGGAAGTACAGGACACAGATCAAAGGCAGGTATCCAGAGGAATAGCTTCTTCCTGAAGATCACCAGGACAGTGGACAGCCTGCCAGTACTTGGAGCTGTTAACATTAATGAAACAAATTGATCACTAGTGAGAATTTATTAATGTCATTACAATAGGGATGTCCAGAAATAATTAACTTCTGAGGGGAAAGAATTTTGCTATGTTAATAATGCTTTACCAACTTTTGCCCTCGTTTTTGAGAAGCGATTAACATTGTGACATTCTATTGAAGGAAATTATATCTTCATGGAAATCTTCTTCAATGTCTAGTGTCACTGGAAGAAAACAGAACTGATCCTAGTTTGTGTGACAACACTGGGCATAGGATTATGGTTGTATGACATCTTTCTTTTTTTAGTATGCTACAGCGGTGCCCAGAAGACATACTCTTTCTGTTTGAACAAAATACATGTTCATGATAATGTGCACTCTACTTGGTCATTTGAAGTAATTTAGGCACTTTGGTGAGTGCAGAAACCTCAATTATCTCTTGCCAGTGTGACCATGGATTTGTAAGTCCCCTAAGGATTCATCCTTACCTCAAAACACAGATAAGACTGTTCAGTTATCGCACCAGAATATCAGTCCTTTTCATCACAGAAAAGCCTTTTGGAGATTAGAAAACAAAGAGTTTTTACTTTTGCTTCCTTCCCTTCTCAGAAGGGTAGAAACCCCTTTTCTACCCTCCTACTGCAGGGTAGAAAAAGGTAGGCTGCAGCAGCTACAAAAATGGAAAAAGTGAAAGCCAGAAATCAGAAGAAAATTTTTATGTCTGTGAAATCTGAATATGCAAGAGTTTTAGAAAAAATATCACTGTGAGATTCATACTGCCATTGGAATCATCAGAAATCTCCTACTGACTTCAGTATGCGCAGACTCCCGTCTTAAATGTTGTTGCCAACCTAAATGGCCACTTAAGTTTTACATATAATTGAGAGATTACTTGAAAAAAAAAAAAAAGAAGAAAGTTTCAGTTTAACAAACTTACATCCAAGTCTCATGTCAGTCAATGCAGTGTTTCAGTCAATTTTTTAAATAGAAAACACTAGTTTTTCTTTTCCATGTGAAAATAAATGTTTCATATAAAGAATGGGTCAAGCTGACTAGAAGTATTAATATCTGATACTTACTAGAAGTAGCGAAAGTATAAAGGTGCTGTTTGTAGCAACAGGAGGCAAAAAGGTTCAGGAAGAGGGGAATCTGTAAAAATAAAATACTTTTAAACAGCACATATTAGAACATATTACTGAAAATAACTTCCACCATAAGCAAAACACTTACTACTTTTTGTAAGCAAAAGCTACTTTATCTGTAGCACTCACAGTATTTTACAAAGTATCATCAGCCTCAAGTTGCAGAGAAACAGACATTTGTAGGCAAACTGATTAGAGTTAACCCATCAGAACTCTGATAAAGGTGGGAGGAGAATCCTAAATTCCAGGTACTCTAGTATTTATTAGAGCACAGAGGCGTGATGAAGGAGTGTTCCTGAGTCTAAAATGTAAAATATCTCAAGCGAGTCCTTGACATAACCACTGGAAAACTTTAATCAGAAGGCAATGGGACAATGACTCAGATCACTCAGTATTAGGGGAAACACTCAAATTAACTTTGAAGCTAACTGTTAATACAAATGTCTTTCAAACAGCTTTCTCAGTAGAATCCTATCAGAAATGTTTTTCCATTGAAAATATATATATTCTCATTTATACTCAGGGACCCTAAAGGTCTATACTTCAGGGTTCCGTTAACAGAATATCTTAAAAAGCAGGCTTGTAGGCTTCACTGCTGAACAGAAAAAAAAAAAGGCAGAAATGAAGTGTATTTTGTATGTTATCTTTGTAAGGCCACACCTGACCAATAAGCATCTGTTTGGCTTGGGATCTGTTTGCATAGGTTATTTTGGCAAAGCTGAAGGATGGGAGCTACAAAAGATACAAAAGACTGAAAAGAGTGTAGGAAATAAAGACTTCTTGGAGAGAAGCAGCAGCAAATTGTTTTGCCCTTTCCCTCTGAAAGCAAGTTTTTTCTGAATTATGACATCATGTTATGTAATTATGAACTGGAGTTACTGGTGGGATTCATGTAAGGAAGATACAATTACCTTGCATTCTGCTCTATATTCTTTTTGTTCCAATGGAGCAAATTCAGAGCCATATCATGCTTTTATGTAGGAAAAAGAACATATATATGACTGCCTGCAGAACAGTTGCATATCAGCAAAAAAATCTATTGTAAAAAACCCTGAAATTGTTAAATCCCAGTTTTCATAGGTGGCAATCTTAAGTGGTAGAATAATGAATTAATTAATTTTAGAGAAGAGTGAGAGCTACAGATAAGTTACTTATGCTGTTAGAGAAGATGATGTGGTGTTCCAGTGCCACCCATTTCTGGGTTCTAGGAATAGTCAGAGAGGGAAAGCAGCTCTGGCTTATTCTCCCTTCTTTCAACACTCTTCTTCTACTCAGCAGACACCCATAAAGTCTTCTGGTGTGGTGTCATGATGGAATACCATAACACAGACATCAGATTGATAGGACAGGATAATCTGCTTTCAGTTTTAGTTGGCATAAAATCAAACCCACTCTTATTTCCTTCTCTTGTTTTTCTTCTAAAATATTCAACACTCCTACTGTCTAACAGGAAAACTAAGAAAAAGATAAGAAGTATCCTGCTGATGACTGGGGAGGAAGAAGGGTGGGGAAGTATATCTGTCAAGGCATAGGGTTGATATGCATAAAAGAGTGATCTCGATGAAAGGTAAATTCAAAACTCTTTCAAACATTGCCCAGGTCATACAGATTATCATAGTTCATTTATATACATCCTCACATTCTCACAAAATGTTGGGATTTTATGGCATTAAGCTGAATGGGAAGATGTACTTTTCCTCATTTTTTCTTTCATTCTATAGATATCTGGACCTTTTAAAAATTACTAGAGTTTATGTTGTAAATAAAGGGCAAAGTAACAACTCTTTTATTATCACTCAGAAGCAAAGAAGAACAGACCTCATGACTAAATCTAGGAAGATTTAAATTAGACTTTAAAAAAGCCACATTGTAATGATTAGAAGAGGCAGTGGCATGGTTCTATGCTCTACTGCCTGGAGTCTGTAAAAGCTGATTTCCCTTTTCTAGAAGTGACACTGACAAATGCTATTTATTTGTATGTTTGTTTGTTTGTTTGTTTGTTTGTTTGTTTTGGTTGGAAATAGACCTAGGAGAATGAATTATAGTGATACAGTGGTACTTGTCTGAGGAACACAACTTCTGGGTTCTCCTTATAGAGTCAAACAAATACACACTGTTCAGATTTTCATTTTTAGAGAATGATGTTCTAGGAAGTTTACTGATGCTGAAAGTTTGATATTTTTTTGTCTGGAGACAGACATAAGAAGTCCTAGTCATAAAATAGCTTTATTACATTGTCACTGTAGACTACCAATTTTGAACTGGAAAATGGTGGTTTTCCCTTTTAGCATCTGAGCCCAGGTGCCTTCCAGTTGTTATTTGTCCCTGGATACAGACAGTGTTTCTGATAAGCTCAAGGGGAGCTTAACTACGTAGGAGCCATTAACCAAGTGTGAGGACTAACAAGAATTCCTGAGGAGATTTTAGAGCTGCCCAGGGAGAGAGGGCTAGGTGGATGCACCAACACCAGTCCGTATTAAAAGCTCTGACTTTAGTGCAGGTCTGCAGGATTTTTTTTCCCTTGTGTCACAGAATCATAGAATCATCGAGTTGGGAAAGGCCTGTGAGATCATCAAGTCCAACCTATGACCAAATACCACTGTGTCAGTTAGACCATGGCGCTGAGTGACACATTCCATTTTAACACCTCCAGGGATGGTGACTGCACCACCTCCCTAAGCAGCCCATTCCAATGCCCATTCCAATGCCCAGTCACTCTTCCTGTGAAGAATTTCTTCCAAATCTCCAGCCTAAACCTCTCCTGGTGCAGTTTATGGCTGTGTCCTCTTGTCCTATTGCTGGTTGTCTGGGAGAAGAGACCGACCCCCAGCTGGCTACAGTCTCCTTTCAGGCAGTTGTAGAGAGTGATAAGGGCTCCTGTCAGCCTCCTCTTCTCCTGGCTAAACAATCCCTGCTCCATCAGCCACTCCTCATAGGACTTGTGCTCCAGACCCTTCACCACCATTGTGGCTCTTCTCTTTACACACTCCAGCAGCTCGACATCCTTCCTAAATTAGGGGGCCCAGCACTGGACACAGCACTCAAGGTGCAGCCTGACCTGTGCTCGGTACAGGGGGACAATCCCTGCCCTGGTCCTGCTGGCCACACTGCTGCTGGCACAGGCCAGGATGCCACTGGCCTTCTTGGTCCCCTGGGCACTGCTGGCTCATGTTCAGCCACTGTCAATCACTACCCCCAGGTCCATTTCTGCCTGGCCACTGTCCAGTCACTCTGTCCCAGACTGTAGCACTGCCTAGGGCTGTTGCGGCAGGACCCAGCACATGGTCTGGTTAAACCTCATATTGTTGGATTCAAATCACTCATCCTCCTACCCTCCAGCAGGTCGACACTTCCCCTGAGTTTGGTGTCATCTGCAAATTTGCTAATGGTAGACTCGATCCCCTCATCCAGATCATCAATAAAAATATCTGTCAGGTTGAAAGATCCTGGGTTTTGAATTAGAATTTTGGGGACACTTGAAAATGGGGTAAGATTTTGCTGGCTGTACTCATATCAGTTGTCCTTGTCTTGAGGTAGTACCAGGAAAATTTTACCTTGCCAATTCCTTCAGACACAAGTGATAATATTACTACTGAAGTGAAAGCTGTAACATAATTTTATTATAAAGCAGAAGGTTCTATAAGATAAAGAGCAAGGAGTTAGCTAGGGGCAAAAATCTGTCTTGATGGTAAAGTTTCATAGAAATCTGTTGTGTACTGCTTAAATATACTTTACAGAGCTGGAAAAGTACAAAGTCTACTTAAACAGAGACCAAAGCCATGAAGAACTGGACAGATTTATCTTTAATATTTTGTGTTTTTATTCTGTCATTTGCTTTGGATATGAATTAAAAGTGCCTAAATATTTGGAGAAAAGCTTGGTGTTCTTTATCTTGTGACACTATTCAGATGTAGAAAGTAGCAAAAATCTCAAACAACTTTCTGCTTTAAAAATTTCAGTTCATTTTTTTCTGGCCTAGAAGCCTAGCTTGTACAGACCTATTGAGAAAAACATCAAAACTATATAATTTTTCTTTAAAACAGATTACATTTATTCTATATGTAGATGTAGAAAAATTAAATCATAGTGTTCCCAACTATTGTTTAATAAAGAAAAAATGCAGTCATGTTCCCTATTCATTGTTTTCCAGTACTTTGGACTTTGACATGATGTTTCATAGTTTCAGACATGCTCCCTTAAATTACCAAATAGCATTATGACTGCCAGTAAGGATGCTTGTTAAATATAACTTCACATTTTTGTATCAAAACCAACAGACACAATTGTCTTAAATCTAGAAATCTTACATAATGACTTTTAACTAAAACTCCCACTGAAAACCCTTAATGAAAAGTTGGATTTCACAGTACTTGCGGCATTCCTTTTATAATACACCACATTCTTGAACAGCTTCTTTAGGGAGAAAGTTTTGTGGTACATACAGTCATGTCAGAAGTTTCCTCTCTCATCACAGTCTTGCAGCTGATCCGCATTCCTGAAGCATCCTGGAATAGAATGTTTCAAGCAACTCTAGGGACCACAGCAAGCTTCCAAAATGTTTTTATTTGGACTTGATAAACAACTTGATAGTAATATATTAATCTTGATGAGAAAATATGTTTTTCATTTAAAAGAGCAGTTTGGTTTGGAACAAAATTTTGTCTCTGAGTGGTGACATGGAGAAAGATTCCCAGTTCTTATTCCCGTGAACTCTGCTGCCTGACCCATTGAAGCTATATTGACATCCACATTGGTTGCCTTTTTCTCTCATAACATTTTTCCCTCCATCTCATTTAGTTCTTTTATTCCAGTTGTCCTTATATGACCTTAAAACCCTTTAGCAGATGCAGAATTCTGTATCCCAGTTATATTGTGACTTTACCTGGTAGAACTTACTTTGAGAGGAGCACATGGATATATGGGTGTTGTCATTTTAAGCCGAGCTGGAGATGAAATACTGTGCAGCCACTTGCTCAACCTCTTCTCTCTTCTCCTAGTCCAACCTGTTGTGATGGGGAGGAGAATCAAAGTAAAACTTGTAGGTTGGGATAAGAACTGTTTAATAATTGAAAATAAAGTAAAATATAATAATAATGATAAAAAATATTAATAATGATAACAACAAGGGAAAAAAACAAGTGATGCACAATGCAATTGCTCACCATCCACTAACCAACGCCACATTCCCCTTCCTGACCCCTTCTGGGTAACTTCCCAAATTTTTTATACTGGTCATGATGTTCAATGATGTGGAATATTCTTTTGGACAGTCTGGGTGACCTATCCCAGCTGTGCTCCTTCACAGTTTCTTTTGCTCACCTCCTCACTGGCAGAGCATGAGACAATAAAAAGTCCTTGACTTAAGATAAACATGACTTAGCAAAAACCCAAAATATCAGTGTGTTATCCATTCTCATTCCAAATCCAAAACACAGCACCGTAACAGTAACTGAGAAGAAATTAACTCTATCCTAGCTGAAAGCAGAACAATGGGTTAATGGAGAGGAGGTGATGCGTGAAAAAGAAAAAAAGGGTCATAGGGGGTGTGTTTTGAGTGAAATGTACCATATATAGAGAGAGATACATACATACATACATATACACACATACATTTCTGACATTTTCCTGTGTGTATCTTTGCTCCTCAAAGGACATGATTCAAGGTCTTACTCTTCAAAGGCTAGCAAAATGTCTTGGGGTGACATTATAATGCTGCATCCCCTATTGCCTGCTCTATGCCAGACATAAATCTTGTGCCTTTCTCTGTCTTTAAGCTGGGTCTGAGAGAAAGGGAAAAAAAGAAACCCAAGCGGGTTTGTGTTCAAGGACACAGATATAGACTCCCCTGTGTTCCTGCTGCTAGAGCCCAGGAAAGCACCTTCCTGCTTTTAGCCAGCTTTCGGCTCTCTTTCTCAGGAGCAAGACAGAGAGTTAAACTTACTTGCTTTTTAGCTAGCCTGATAGCTGAGGCAGGAAAGTTTTTTTTTCCCCTGGGACTTTGGCTTCTTATTCTTCTCTTCTGGACTGTTCAGCAACGCCAGAATATCACCAGGAGGCCCACACCATGGCGTGGAGGGGCCCATGCCAAACCCCAGCTCTGGAGAAGGGAGAGCCATGCCTACAAAGGACTCTGAATTTACCAGGTTCTCTCCAGTTTTATTTTTTAACATTACATAATTACATAAATAATAAAAAAGACAGGTTTTATTATTTAACATTATTCTTCTTCCGTGCCTGCGTGCACTTTGCTTGTTAAATAAACAGCACATTTTTTCTCTTTCCTGCGAGTAAATTTCTTTCCAAACCTGTGGGGGAGGGGCTGCTGAAATCTGCCTTCTAACAGAGGGATGTTAATTTCGGATGTTTTTCCACCAAATTTGTCTCAAACCAAGACACAAAACAAGCAAACTAAATCAGAATATACTTGCAGGTAACTTTCTCAAACCTTTCAAATCCAAATCAAAATGCAGACTATAACTAATTCTTCAATAAGAAGCACTTCAATTTACAACAGAATATCTCCTTTTAAAGGAGAACACTTTAAAAGAAACCAGAATTCTTTGAGTGTGTATATGAAAACCAGAAACATTGTCTTGTTTTAATTCATGTGAAGACTTCCTGTGGGCTGCATGGCTCCCTGTGGCTAGCAGAAGAAAAGTGTAATACACTCACGTGTTATTTCTAACCCACTTACAATTAAAAGTTCTTCCAACCAGTTTGTACATGCATTTTCCTTAATTCTCTTTTGGCTTTCAATGTGATTCAGTGGACCTTTCTAGAGAGAACACATTGGAGAGCCTGAGATGTGGAAATTGGCAGTCCTCTGAGCTTCAGAGGTTTCTTGAGGTCCAGCTGGCTGAGTAATGTTACTTTAGCCTTTGTGCAGAGGATCTTTTAAAGTCATTGCTAGTAGTAGTAATAGTAGTATTCAATTTTTTGTTTCTTTTTTAGTGTTTTGTCTCTGCTAGAGCAAAGACCTTCTGCAGTTAACAATTGCAAAAGAAAAGCAAGGCCTTTTTGAGGATAAGTTGGGAAGAAAAGAGGACACTGCTAGTTTGGAGCATATAATGTCATGCACCTTGCAGGCTCTACTGTGGTAAGATATAGAGGGCATACTTTCTCCCCAGAAATAGCAGGGAAATTTGCTTTATTCCTCCTTCTCTTCAGTTGCTCACCCTGTAGGTTTCTTAAATGTGTCACTATCAGTAACTTTAGCTTTTGTTTTTGCCTATAGTCATATATCTTTGAGTGGTGTGACAATCCAACTTTCACAAGAGAATGAATCCCTAGTACTTGTAATGAAAAAAATTCAGATGGTAGTACCATGAGTAATATAAGGGCAAAATCCAGGAAAGAGCTACCCTTGTAAATGTATTGTTCCTAAAATTCTCATGGCTTCTCTGCAGTAGGTCTATAAATTTTGGAAGTTTGGAAGTATCAGCCTAAAAGATATTAAGGAAAGTTCCTTTTATTCTTGTGGCAACAATGCAAGCGGTTATTTTCACAGACATTCAGGCACTCTGACCACCATCGCTTTATAAATATCTTACAGCAATGGTACTGTTTTCTAAGTAATTCAGATATCAGTATGTTTCAGGCAATAGTAATTTGTTTTTACTAATAGCCTCAAATTTAGGTGTTCTAATGGGCAAGAGAGAGATTACTGTCTAAAGAACTTCCTGTAATTACAAAGTGCCTTTTACTAATTTTCCTTTTCAAAGTTATTTTTTCAATGTTGTGATAACTCCTAGCCCTTCAGATATTTTTCTTGTGAGGATGAATAAAAAGTGACTTTTCAATAAATAAAAATGAGTAAAATATTTAACATTTCATAAAACCATTGAATTGTATCAGGTTGCCTGTTTGTCCATGTTCACTTGACTCAAGCAATGAAAACACTTTAAGCTGATTCTGATACTGTCACTGCTACTAGTGCTACCACTTCAGTAAAAAATATTATCATTTGTCGCCCTGGTTTTCACAGTGCTCCATGTTTTTACTTTTGTAGTAGAAGTTCTCATGCATTTTCTATAAACATAGCTCTTGTTTTCTAACGGGCTAAGAATGTTTACTGAACTTTTAGATTGTTGTTCATTCCTTTCTCCAAGGCGGAGAAAGGTGATAGACTGTTTTCCTATCCTGTAAAATGCTAGAGGTGTTAACCTCATCCACCAATGTATGATTGTTTTAGAAGAGGTATAAAAGTGTGATAATAAAGGTGGGCAGAGCCCTTTTCGCTCTGCTCGGTGGTCCTGACTGACCTGCTGCTAACCTGCTGTTTGAGTCTGCGTGTTCGTGTCCGACACTGCGACAATCATTAGTATTCCAACCCCAAGAATGACTTGTCATAGCATTGACATCCCCATATGCTGCCACTCAAATTGTAGTTCTCAAGTTATCAATGACATGGGTATTTCCCAAAGTATATGCTTCTTTTAGCACATACTCTCCCAGTCACACAGATTTCACAGTGATCACTGTAAGGCAAAGGTTGTAAAGAAAGGGTTGGGAGCCCTAGATCTTACACAAGATTAACCTATTCAACTATTCTTCCTCCTTCCTCCTCCAAAAGCTGTATTAGAGATGATTTTTATTTGCTAAATGATAGCCTACAGCAGGACTTAGAAAACATGAGGAAGATAGATTCCTTGCAGCTACAACTGTTAGTTTATCCGTTAATGCCCCTGGCAAAAAACTGTTGGAGCTGACATGCATGACTGATGGGCTCCCTCAACTAGTAGCTCATCTTTCAAAAAGTAGCTGAGTATCTCTAGCTCTGTTTTCACTGCTGTTTGTGTCTGAGGCCCTGCAGATGGTAATATAAGTGGTTTTGCACCAACATGATTCTGGATATTGTGTTGTGTCTAGTGTGCAACCCACATGAGCGTTAGGGCTAGCCAAGATATGGGTGATCACTGCCTGACTACTCCTCTTTCTGCTTTTGTCATGGGATTAGAACAGCCAGCCTGATTCCTGCCTGTGTTGCAATTTTGCTACATTTCTGTCGTCTTTGCACCCATAGAACAATATCAAGGACTCGTCTGTAAGAGTTTGAAACATGTAAGTGTTGGAGTGATCCAGCAAAAATGTTCTTGTCTCTTCAGCCTCTTATAGCTGAACAAAGTCCTGTGACAAGATTGGCATTTAACATTGTAAATTTTCAGCAGAGTATTGTCTTCTATTTTTCAATATAGTCCCATAAATTTTGTTGCATAAATAAATAAGAATTGTAACCACAGGTGGTCTAAAATGGTAATTTGACCTCAAACATGTTTCATGTATAGAATTTTATCTGGGTTTTTAAACTATGATTCCTATTGCTTTTGACATTTTTACTGTGACTAATATGTGATTTTCCCCATAATTTACCATATCAGAGTCCTACCCTAATAACATTATATATTGTAAAACCACTATGCCTGTAACTATGTAGGGTGAGACACAATTATTGTATGGCAGCCTTCTCCGTCATCCCTTAGACAGGGGAGTCCACCCAGAAAATAGTCTTTTCCAAAGTTTCTTAGTACATCATTTGTGTTTCTACTCCATTTCTTAGCAGACTGACAATGACTTTACAAAACTGCTTTAATATCCCACAACAAAGCTGACTCAATTAGTGTCTCCTAGTCCCCTGGAGAGTGGTGTGGCTGTGTGGCAATGATCTACTGTCACCTTAAAGTCACTGACAAGGCCAAGTGACAAATAGTACATTATGGCTGTTGGCACCATACCTGAAGCTGTGGATACAAAGCAGGAGATGAAATTTTCTGATGCTGCAAAAGCTTTTTTCACATAGTTGGAAACCCAAGGTCAAGCAATTTTCCTGTATGTTTTATGCTTAAAATTGAGGAGAAATGAAAAAAATGTTCAAATATAAATACATACATATGTGCATATTCTATCTAAAAATAAGTTAAAACTTTGTTTCATAATACTTCTACAGTGAAAGCAAAAAAGATTTACTTGCACCATATTTTACATGAAGCAAAGCACTTACATTTTAAAAGTTGCATGTATGTGAAATGACGTATTTTACTACTTGTATTACAGCACTGGAAATACTTAGCTGTTTTTAATTTATACATCATGCTCTATGAAATTATTTTCATTTCAGCATCTTGTACTCCATTTCTTGTAGAAAGTTGCTTAGATAATAAAGCTGTGTGAAGTAGAATGCAGAAGTTCATTTTTGAGGGGATAAGTTAATTGAACCTACCTGGCTTTTCCTAGCCTAGAAAGAGAGTGTAAAAGAGGGTTTGGATTCTCCTGTGAGTGTTCCAGAACTTCCTTGTCTGATCAGGTCACTGAAGAATGAGTGTTCTTGCAGAGTTCTGGCCCCAGCTCAGAAGAGCAGGGACACCTAAACTCTTGAAACACATGAAAGTCTATCCCAATTGGCCCTGGATGGCATGGCAAAGACAGCCAGTGTAAATGATTCTGTTCATGGGTAAAGGGATTAAAAGGGAAAAAACACTATCACAGCCTGCTCTTTGAGCTGAGTGCTTCTTACCACATCGACTGTATACAATATTGAGCATACTGATTGCACCCTTGGCTCTAAGGCAGAAATTTTTGCTTGTATTTCCACAAAGTACAAGTCCTAAAATGCATTCAGATTAGATTTCCATTCCTTGTTTCTAAACACTGACTGAACTCTTGAACCCTCAGTTTGAGAGATATATATGTTTGGGACGGTTTCAGTTTTATATTTATTGAGTTTCATCATTTCAAGCTTAGAGCTCACACACCTGAATTCAAATGAGTCAGAAATCTGTGGATTTGCCCCTCAGTTTTTAGCAGTGGGCTATGTGGGGGTCTCTCAGGAGGGACAGACTTTAAATAGAATCACACACAAAGCCTGTGAGAAAAGGCCACAGGAACCTATAGGAAACCAAGGGCCATGCAGTAAATTATCAAGCCTCTCCTCGCATGAGAGATGCTCCCCTTCATTTATCATCTTTCTGGCCCTGTGCTGGACTGTCTGCATAGTGTTAATGTCTCTTGTACTGGGAAGCCCAGCACTGAAAGGACTAGTCTAAGTACAGCCTCACTAGTTGTGAGTAGAAAGGAAGAACTGAGATAGAGAGGATATTAGGAGAATTAGGGGTGGGGGGAAATTTACAGAGAGGTTAAGCTGAGAGCAAAAACATGTCAGAAAAAGAGAAAGGTGCAATAGAGCAGTCCTAAGACAAGAAGTATAAAACCTTACAAAGTAAAGGTATGACAGGGCAAGGAAAAGAAAGAACAAATGTAACAGAGAAATTTCAGCTGGAAATATTTAGTGGTTTCTTCTGTAAAAATTGATTGAAAACATTACAATGGAAGCATGCCTCCTGATATGTCCAAGAATGTACATAGGTTACAAAAACTTCCACAACCACAGCTAATGAGCTGAGTCACATGGTCAAAAAATGCTGAAGTTATGGCTCCCAGAGTAACATTAATTACATTTTCTCACTCTTATTTGACATAGTCTAGAGTTCAGAGCATATTAACCATACTAAGAAAAAAGCATGCATGCATGCGAACGTCTTTGGGGAAGAGGTGCAGTTTAGGGACTCTTAGATCTTAGTTTTAATCTCCACCTCACTTTTGAAGACAGATCTAAGACAGGTTTGTGTATAGCATAAAATTAATTACAGCAATGGCTTATCTCTGAAATGAAAAAATAGTATTCTAAGCAATTATGAGACTAGGATAAATTTAAGAAACCATATTGCTTTTGAGTACAATCTCGGAAAATAAGAAAAAAAGAAGGATTATATGGGAATGAAGGTTCCCATTACTTTGCAGAAACAGGTACAATAATAAAGTAAAATAGTGAGCATTTTAGACAAAAAGATCTTCATAACGTCTTAGCTTTACTGACACGTTTCTGATGTAAAGTCTGTTCTAAGAAGAGACTGACAAACTGGAAGTTTATATGATACCAGTTCTGGCTCTGTAAAACTGATTTATAATTCCTGTGCCCTAATAAACTGAGTACCCTGTATATACACATGCTGTATATTTAAACACACACACCGTTTATTTAAACAAAAGCGTAAGTGATTTTAATCTCTAAACTTCTCCTCCCTCCCCCCTTCCTGTTTTCTCCCTCCTCCTCCTTCTTCCCCTCTGCCACCCACTCCAAAAAAATAGAATTTGGGGAGGAGTCGAATGTTCAGCCCCATTTGAAAATCATGAGAGATTTATATTCCCCAGTAAACTTCTGTTCTCCAGATTAGCATAGCTGACAATGGATTACCACAGCACAATTCTTTTTAGTTCATATCTCCTTAAGGTTTCTGTAAATAGATTGAAATTATGGTGCTGAGAGAGGTCAGAATAACAATATTTGCTAGCTTAATAGGGTCCCTTTTTCTTTTCAGTTGGCTGAAATTTGCATTGCTCTTAACCATTTTTTAATAAATTCCAAGTTTTGAACACTGTGCATTTCTATTCAGTTTGCAGCTGAAAATAAGCAGTCTCACAATGGCTGAAGATAATTCAACAATTTTTACTGGTTTTTATGAGGATAATGAAGTGAGAGTTTCTGGAAAAAATATCTCTGCATATTTTTTTTCCAGAATTTTCTCTTGTTTAGAAAATAATGTTCTCTCCTTACAGAGTATGATTTTCAGTAGATTGCTTGATTATTTTTTCTGTTAAAAATGCCCACCATATTTAAAACTTCTCATTTTTTCCCTACTCCCATTTCCTCAGTGTTGTTTATAAGGATGGATCATATGGCAGCATAAATTATATCGGAAGTTACTCACTGAGTGCAGACTCTGGTCTGTGTACAACAGCCTGCTTTTACTTGTCTTCTGCACTTCTGTATCCTATTTTTCTTTTTATTCTTATGTTTTGTCAAGCTTTTCTGATCAGGTAAAGGATCATTTAGCCTACAAATTTCCCTTTAAACTTCTTGAGGAAAAAAGATTCCACAGTTCTTTTTCTAAGGCTGCAAAAAAATGCGTGAATTGCTCTACTTTGTGGCTACTGGGATTCTGGAGGTACCACTGAGAATCATAAAAAATAACCCTTGTGTGGAATTCTCTGACAATGTCTAACAAAGGAAAACAAGAAATTTAAGTGGATTTGTTCGCATATTTCTCTCTTGCCTCTGAGCTTTTGCTTTTATGTCTCATTAACTCTGTAAGTATAGAAGAGACAGGTCTTTTATTTACTAGCAAAACAGGTACAACGGCACGGAAGCATTTAAGGTGTTTAAGATGTTTTCTTCATGGACACCAAATTAGGATAGAAAGTACTCCCAGACTCTAGACTTTTACAAATTGGGAAGGACCTGAGGGAATAACCAAATGAGTTTCCAAAAAAAAAAAAGAAAAAGCTGATTCTCACTCTACTTTATTAATTTTGGTTTGCTCTTTGATGCCCAGCAATTATGAGCTATCTCAGGAACCTATCTGAATTTTCTGCTCTGGAAGGAAGATCTCTAAAATTTTTTTTCTCACTCTCCCTGTACCATCTAACAGAAAGGCTAGGGCATAGTGTAGGACACTCTTCATAGCATCTGCTTAACTCTATATTCTCAAGTTTTTTATTAACACTAGCAAAAATACTCCTAAGTTTTATGTAAATTATTCCTATTTTACTGATAAAAAAGCTTTGGTAAAAACACACCTTGTTGAAGTTCAGTAAATAGCTTTGGACAGGGACTAGAATCTAAATACCCAATGTGTTTAATCTCAGGGATTGCGAACGCTTGTTTGTGATGATAAATGTTGCATTAAGAACCAAAGACACTTGAATAGCTGTGAAAGTCCATTTATTTTTCCCTGACTATTCCTGTAGTTCCTCCTGAAAATCTTCCTTCTTCTTCAGAGTTTTCATTAGAAAAGGAGGTTTACAGAAGCGTTTAGATTTTGGAAACATTCTGGTGGAGAAGCTTTTGGGACAATCCTTTGGAGGTTATTTTAACTGCATTCTGTCACAAATCCTTCACTGCATTGTTAGGCCCATCCCTAGGAATTGCATGGTGGCACCTGTGAATGCAGCTGTTGAGCCATGACAGCAAGACCAGCCCCACTTTCACGGGGATGCTTTACCTGTGTCCTGGTAAAGAGAGAGGGCTTCGAGAGCCACTTGTGTAAGCACTGCCTGACTCCAGCCAAAGTCCTGCTCCTTGGGCAGCTGCATCGGCCTGCACCATGCTTCAGATGAACAGCACCCCTGACAATTGTGAGAGCATGCTCAGAGCTGACTTCACATCTCGGACATGTTGCCAAATTGTCTTGTAAAGAAGTATTTCTAGCCCTTGCCCTTAGCCATGAGACAAGACTGATCCAGAAAGTGTGTACAGGTGTGTTTGACTTGGTATTGGCTTAGGAGCTTAGAACTCATGGCTTCTTTCACTGAGCTCTTTACTTACAACACTTACTGCAATTGCAGAAGATTGTGAGAAACTTGCAGTACTGTCAGCATAAAATTAAAAACCCCCAGATGGGAGACTCCCCTGACTTCCCCAAAAAACATATGATAAGGGTATCGTGAGCCTTTAACATTTGTTTTGGTGTCTTTGAGGAGCTGAAGTATACTTGTCATGTATTTCCAGATTCTTTCTTCAGTTATAAAGGTTAGAGACTCACTTTTATATATGCTTGTTTCTGGTAGCTGCAGACTTTGAAAGAAAAAATGAAAGGTATGTTATTACAAATTATAGGAACTGGTGATCTGCACTTAGGTGCAGTAGTGAGCATTTCAGACTTCAGTATTTTTTCATAAAACGTTGCTTCTGCATGACTGGGATAAGAAAAGTTGCAAACAAAACTTCTTGAGCAGCTGAGAATCAAAAATAAACTAGCAGTCAGTGCAAAATGCAGCAATTTTACAACACGTCTGTAGATACATATACCACACTTTCCCCAGATATCCTGATTCTTTGGGCCTCATTTAGACAGGCAGCTATGTTTATAGTTAATTCTGTCCTGAAAATTAAAAGTTATGTTAGGTTTAACTAGCTCTGGAGAAATTAAAGGAATACCATATCAAAATTACCAGACTGAGGAAATCCAGTACTGAGCAGGAAAACTAAGTCATTATGTCATCAGAAGTGCATTTTGAAACTCAGTGCTTACCATTAAATGTAGCACTTAAATTATATTCACTTAGTCTTATTTTACACCATTGAACTTCCCATAGGGGACCAGAAATTGGGTCTTCCTGTTTGAATGGTTGCAAGTATGTCTGTTTCCCTCCCCTTTCACCACTCTCTGACCTTCTGATACAGCTTGAATGTATTTTTTTGCAAAAATCCCCCTATTATGGACCCCTTTACTTGTGCAGATTCACTTAGTCTACAAGATGAACAATGGTAGTGATGGTACAAAAATTTTTTCTGGATTCATCTATAAAGTTTATTTACAGAGGAGGAAAAACAAGTGAGAGTCAGTTATTTTAAAAATAACTGCAGAGTGCTAACTTCATAAGCTTCCCTCTCTTATTAATTGTACAATATATTTTAGCACAGAAAAGGAGGTTGAGGCGGGTACCTTAAGTTCTGTAGACGACATTTTGTTCAGTTCTCCTGAAATTTATCCAAACCTTTCAATTCCTCAAAACTGTTCTCACAGTACTGGTATTGCAGGCACTTCTTGCTAGGTTGTTTTTGCGTTTTTTCTTCCATTTAAGGTGGCAGTTCAGTCTTTTACACAGCATTTGCTCACATCTGCTCATGATTCTAGAGTAGAAACAAAAGTAAGCTGTGAAAGCTTGCCAGAATTGTAAGATGTTTTGTTCTCAATAGTTCTGCCCAAATATATTTTCTAAACCATTCTTCCTTTCCTCCATAACATTCTGGGTATGACTTTATGCTCTGGTGTTTTGCAGCTAGAGGTACTACAGTACAGTAAGATAAAAAAATAGATGATTTGAACTACTTTGGTGACTATGAGAGCTCCTTCTTCACTTATTTCTTCTCTTGTATACTGTATTCCTCCAAGAAAAACATTGCTCTGAGATGTTATTAAGCAGGATGAGATGTCAGAAAGCTGCTGCTGGTCCCCATGCTGCTGGTCCCACATAGCCATGATGAATATTTTCTGTATATTGAATTATGCTTCATACCGTGATTAAGAAAATTTATGTAATAAATAATTGGAATAAGATAGCAAAACTATGGACAAAAACTTTCTTTTTATGTCTTCTTTTCCTGGTTCATACTCTGTTGTAGGACAATAGATGTTACATTCATATCAGCATCTATCAAATCCTTTGTCAGCTGAATGCAATGGAACAGGCTCACATGCAGGCTGCATCTGGTGTCAGATGGAGATTACTCATTTTTCTTTAAACTAGAAGTCACTTCTCAGTAAAGGTGAAAGAGGTTTTTCTGCAAAACAAAAAGGATTGGAAGTGCCCTCTTTTTTAACCCTTTTCTTCCTCCTAACATTCTTAGCTTTTCCGTTTACAAAACATGAGCCAGTCAGTCTGTTGGAGTCTGTCTTCATTGACTATGAATGGATGGGAAAAACTGGGAAATGTCAAGATTGCTGTAATTCCCCAAAACCTCAGCTGATGTCAGTTTGGCTGGGACTTGCTTGTTTTGAAACTATTTTTTTTTTGTATTGCATAAATGGATTAGTGATCCTTCACAGGTATGACAGTGCTGATGTCATAGAGGAAGGGCAGCCTCGATATTGTTGTTTCAGAATTTGGACAAAGTTCTGATTTCAGCTTCTTTTTGAAATAGTTTAAAATCCTAGATAAGACTTTGATGAGAGATTGTCCTGGTTTCAGCCAGGACAGAGTTAATTGTTTGCAGGAGTGGCGAGGGTTGGAGCCTTGACCCATGTAGGCATGTCTGAGTTGTTATTCTGCACCATCACCATTACCACCCAGGGCAGGAGTGAGTGACTTTTGCTTCTTGGAACAGGGACATGGTTTTGGGTGGAACAGTGTGGCGGGGCAGAGAAGCCCTCCTCTGCTCTTCATTGTTGAGGAACTGTCAGGCCAGACATGGTGGGTGTTTGTGCATGTGAATCACCATCTCTCTGTGTTGTTAATATTGTTGCTGCTACTCTTGGTTTTCTTATATCATTGCTGTTTCCAGCAAATTGTTCCTTATCTCAACCCTTGATCTTTGCCTTTTGCCTCTCTCACAGGAGGTTGGGAGGTAGGGGAGCAAGGAGCAGTTTGTGGTTTTCTTTTTAGTGGGAGTACTTAATTGGAGAATACAATTCCTAAACCATGACAAAAATACAGTTGAGTACCATTTCAGAACTGTCATCAGAGGAGGTTTTCTTTATTATACACACATTTCACAATGCTTCTTGTACATAACACAGGAGTGATAGAGAGCAGGAAGCATTTATGTGGCGACAGAAATGAGGAAGTGGAAGGGAAAAACAATTTTAAAAATTCACCTTTGAAAAGCTGTATTTTCTTTACAGCAGAGTAAAATCTACATTTTTGCTCTACATTAAATATATTAAACATACATGGAACCTGTTTGGAATTTTTATAGACCTTTGAATCCATAATATCTGATCTTTAGAGTAAGAATTGTGGTGTTTGCTGTTTTCTTCAAGCTTTACCTGTACTGACATAAAAGTCTAAAATTCAGTCTGGATTTTTGGTTTTTTTTTTGAGAAATCATACAATTGAAAAGTTACAAAGGACACAGAACAAAGCAAGACAATGAAAACCAAGAAAAAGATAAGCAGCTAGGCTACTGCTGCTGTTCTGCAGATTTGTATCATCTTAGGTTCAATCCTGATTGCATCAACACCTAGGTATGATCCCATCCTGGCTGCAGTCTGAGTAAGATGGGTGTATTTACGCATATCTTGTGCCTGACAATGGAGCTCATGCCAATGATATTATTTATGATTTTTTGTGATAGGTGAGGTTGTGGAGCTAAGGAGCTATCAGACTTTCTAATGAACAGTTTTCTAAAAGTCTCTTGATTTAGCTCTAAACCAGAAAATCTCCATCTAAAGCTCAAGCTTGTTTGAAATAAACCAAAGTGTACATGCTGACACCAGTAGTGCATACTTGGTCACATGGGAAAGACCTGCAGCAATAGAGCACCTTCTTTCCAGTTCTAATTACTATTTCAGCAGCCAGCGAGGGAATATGCTACTGGATGGATTTGATTATGCATTCTTTAAGGTGAACCATAGGCACCATGTTTACCTAACTGCATGATCTATAAGGTCTGTAGTCAAGAAAACAGAGCATATACAATACTCTGAGAAGATGACATGGAGGCCAGAGAAACCCTCTGAGATTTTGTTTTCTAGGCAGAATGTGAGTTCCCATGTCCTTGTTGATATCAATAATACTTCTGTGCACACAGGAACAATTGTACCTGCCCTTTAGCTGATGCTTTCCTGCAATGGCTGTGGATATAAACAAGTAGATGAAGTTTTTGAATGGTTCTTAGCTTCATTACTTTTAAAAAAGGATACTGATTACAACTTGTGTCAATATAAGTGATGCTCCATCAATCCACTTTACCAATCTGAGTGGATAATTACTGAAACCCTTGAAGGACACATGCGAATCCTTTTGGAAATTACCATCGCTACTGCTTTGTGCTTATATACATGTACTCCCAGGATGAACTCTGGGGTTTTGATTTCAGTATTGATTCTCTTCAGGACAGAGTCCAGCCATAGTGCTTGCTAAAATAGATGTATAAATTTGGGAATAAAGATACCTATTTGCCTGTCAGTTCTGGCATATCGCTGAGTGTTAAAACTGTTTTTAAAACTCTCTGCTAGTCATGTTAAGCAAATGCCCTCTCCTGAGCACCAGTGCAGTACTGATTCTACAGGCTTATTCTACCTCTCATTAAGCTTTAACCAAATGACAGCTTAAGGGAATACTGCTTGTAAATCAGGGAAAATTCCAATTTTATTGCTGCAGTCTAGATTCTGTCTTTCACCTGTCCCATGTGTTTGCCATTCCTCTTTCTCTTATGTTGCGTTCCAAGTTTCTCTTCACTGTATTAGCTCTGGGCAGATTTTAACATTAGGGGAGCTGCTTGTGAAGAAAAGCAGCATCCTCAAGTGAAACAGAAGCAGATTTTGGGCTTTTGACTGAAAATCGCCCTGTGCATTTATTTCTCTGTAGTGAACCTCACAATATCTATGCAGCTGAAAATGTTAAACTATCCAGAATTAATGATACAAAGGTCAGTTTTCAGCAAGATGGTTTTCAGAAGCACTGTATTTAGAAATGCTAATTCCATTTCTATATATAATTACACAAAATATTTCAGAAGTGAAATGTTTAAAAAAATGGATGCAGCCTTCTCCTTGGAAATGTATGTCAGTGTCTGAGATGGTTACCCAAAACAGAAGAAATATGTTCTTTAGCATGCTGGAAAATAAACTTATTCCTTCTGAGGAACACAGATGGTGTATGTGTTCTGAGAGACAGCATGTCGTACTGCCTCTCATGTAATTTTGTTCTTGTGGTTTGGTCATGGAAGTAAATTGGTCTATAATTCCTATTTTGTTCTTCACTTCTTATGTATGAAAAGACTGCACATGTAAGTAATCTGCTTCTAAATGACATTGTGTTTTAGATATTGAAGTGTACGTGTCAGGCTTGATGTCTCATTTTGTCTTCCAAACATGAGGATGAAGGCCTGGGACTTCAGCTCTGTAAAAATAACCATGAATTAATTTGATGTGCCTAGTTTAGAAGCTTGTTGAAATCTGCTGCTTACACTGAAGCTGGGGCAGGAGGGGCAGCTAGGAGTCCCATATGCACATACTTGAATTTGCTGCTTGTAGCAGTTGGCTGCTTGACTGACATCCACATGGACAAAGCAGTACTGAAAGGTGTTCTTGGTCTGCTCTTGTATCCTTGATAGTTTGCACGTAGAATACCATGCCTTGAGTGTTAATCAAAATTTAAAAGGTCTACAGATATTTTTATGTGAAGGAAAGGCTACTGAAGACATTTTGTGTTTGAGGGAAGAACAAGCTTGTTTGTATATAGATCCTTCTACTTTCATCAGAGCATAGATAAGGATGATCCTGTCAGTTAAGATATTATTCTGCAGTTTGCAAGAGCTGGGTGCCATTCCTAATGCTACTGCAAACATCCTTCTTGAGCTTGGACAGGTACAACTATAATGTCCCCATTTATAAATTAGCAAGAGCACACTTAGGCAAATCCTTAACCTTAAAGATCATGAGGAATACGAGACAGAAAACTTCAGATATATGGTGCTGGGCACCATACTGATTTCTAATCTACTTAGAATCCACTCAGGTATCTTAGATAGCTCAAATTTTTTACCTTTCTGTAGTGGCCAACTTTGGGATTGGGGAGTGTAAAAACAGCTTATGAACGGCTGCCATAGCTATGTGTGAATGGCTGTGACCATCTTGTGGAAAAATAATTATCGGGATGATGGCAAGAAAACTGTCTATGAAAGTATCACAGAAGAATTGACCTTAATGCATTCTCAAATGTAAATAGAGAGAAAGGTTGAGTTTTCCTCACCTTCTCTCTCTTTGAAAGAGGGTTTGTTAATGAATGTTTGAGTTAAACCAAGTCAGTTTTACCCAAGCAAAAGAGAGTAGAAAAATATAGAATCCATTTTGTTTGTTTATACACTAAGATTTTCAGTGTTCTCTTTCAACAACTTCAGTGCCACTAGTGTGTAATTAAAAAACAAAGAAAAGACAAAAAGAAAAAATAAAGAAGAAAATTGAGAAGGGGAATTGCTCTAATAGATAAATGTCTTTTGATTTCTGCTGGAAAAACTGTTTTATTTGGATGAATTCTGATCCAAGGGAAAAAAAAAAGCTTTTTTTGCATGTGCAATGAATTCATAACAAAAGCATGACACACTTGATAATAAAGGCCATTCAGTGCATATAGCCAACTTAGAGTCACATTCTAGCAAAACATCTCCAAATCATGCATTTTTTAATGCTCTAAAATCAATGTAGTGTTTATTCTAGAATCAAGGTTTGTTATATCCTCATATGCATTCTTGAAACATTAATGTCCTTATAACATACATCTGTTTGAAGAAATCCTATAAAGTTTTTCAAACAGCTGGGGATTTAAGCTTTGCATTTTGACTATACTTAGGAATTTAAAGGAGATATATTGTTGGAATTGGGGGAATCACAAATTGCGAGGATGAGTAGATTCATAAGGTAGAAGAAACAGATTTTATCTGTTATTATTATTTTATCAATCAGGCTGTAGAGGATGAAATGAATAGTTTGTTGGGACAAATGGAACACTGTTTATGTTGTTTAGCACTATCTTTCATGTTGTAAATGCTCACTGTATGTCCTTGAATCCTTTAGTAAACTCTGGAAGGGGTTTGAGCTGAGAACTTGTATGATTAAAAAACCTAGAAAAGGAAAGAATAGAAAGAGTAAGAGCTGTCTAAAAGACTAGTCAGTCAATACTTAGCCTTAATCTGCTGTGATAAATTATCCCTTAGCTGCCTTTTTCTTATCTTCCATAGGGAAATAAATATACATTTCATCCAGGAGAGTGCCAACTTTTTGTCATATGATCAAGAGCAGAAAGAAGGTCATTGATAATAGTAATGACAGAAAGCTTTCAGGCAGAGAAAACTGCTTATTGAACAATGCAGTCTGATGCAGCCTGCAAGATTCAGTCATACACACTATACGGGAATGAGGAAACAAGAGATTGACATCTCCCAAAACTCAGTATGGTATGAGTTAAGTATGGTTTACTTAATTTGAGTGACTTTAGTGGAAATACACTTGATCCATAGTTGAATAAAATGGAAGAGGAGCCAATCTCATGGCTTATCACCTTTCTTGCTCATTTCTCCCCATGTGTACACTGTTCCCGTAGACTTCTGGGCTCCATCCTGGATTCTGTGAAAAGATCCTTTTGCAAGTACTAGCAGTAGAGGGATCTGAAATCCCTCTAGGATATTAAAAGGAGAGGCAACTGGTAGAGAAGAGCAGGAGTCACAACTCTGGAAGGAAACCCTCTCTAAATATCCCAGGAGCGGGGCTGAGGTAGCCTACTGGGAGCTGAGTGTGGAGTGGGCAAACAGCACCTGTGTGGCTGAAAAAAAGACTTTGATCCAAGCTGGGGGGGCAGTGTGTGGGGGCTAACAGTAGAATACAAGATTAGATGACCCTCGAACAGGATGCTTTATGATGTGATTAAATGAAGCAGAGAAAAAGACTGGGGTAGAACAACCTCTAATGTGATGAGTAACTGCCACAGAAGAAGCTGTGATGTGGAATGCTTGAGTCTGTCATATACCAGCTGGAACCAAGTTTCATCATTTCAAGTGATGCACCTTGCATACCCAGAAAACTGGAGGTGCTGCATTCATGATTTGGTTAGAAGTGCTGCATATTTGTGGCACTTGAAATAAGATAGAATTGTTGTTATTCAACACAGACAGTACTTCTCAAACCTTCCATAGGCTTAGTAAATGGAAGTGCTGCACTGAACAGCCAGTATAATGCTTATAACTGCAGACTCTGGGAGAAGGATACACCTACTGATTTTATAGAGGTGTGTGAAAAATAATGCCATCATGTTCTGTAAAGCAAACCACCAAAAAGAGCTAGCTTTTGTCCGTTTGAGTCTGTACAGTAACAAGTACTATTTGAGAACGCTCACCATTACCTCAGGAGCTGCATTTGTGTTCACACTCTTGCCATTCATCCTTGACTGAGCTATGTTGTCAGAGATTTCTACATTCGTGAAACAGCTACACATGTTAACCACAGAAATGTGAAAGTTGACTTTAGTTAAAGATGCTTTCCAAACAGTTACGTCTTGCATTTTCTTTCTTTTCTTTGTCATTTCAAGGATATTTTTCCAAAACCTTCATGACAGCATTATTTGACAAATATTAACAGAAACCATAGCAAATATAGTGTGAGAGAGAAGTATATTTAGCTTTCTCTGAGGTTGTTATCCTTTGTTTTATAGATGAGAGGAATATACTATATATAGATAGTGAGGATGTAAGATTTTATAAAGGACCATATCCTAGAAGAAGTAAGTGCATCTGAACTGCTCCTGGAAACTTTGATCTACTGTGCATTTATGTTGAGACTGCACTTACTATTTGTGCAATAAAGAGTTGAAACCCACTGAAAACTTTTGCTCTTGAAATATGTAGATGCACATGTAAGTGTCCCTTCCAGCTGGAGCACAGTGTAACATTGACTCAGATAGCAGTTATGTGGACTTTAAAAGGCTCATCTGTCCTGTTTATATTTGGGCTTCACAGAATAATGGACACTAAAGCATTTTGTTTTGCTTACATGGATTTTTTAGTTGTTTGCTACAATGTGAACTATATGTGAATATGAACTACAAAGTGAAAACTAAAATGTATCCATTCCTTTCTGGTCCACAACATTAATAGTTCTTCTGCTTATGAGCCCTAGGCTGAAGCCAGAAAATCAAAACTAAGGCTCATACTTTGTGCCATTGTGCTTTTATTTATCCACCATAACAGTTTCAATTGACATAGCTCTAGCCTTAACTTTTGATGTCTTAAACTTCCACAGTTCAAGCCAGCTCTTGACATTTCACCTTTTTTAAAAATACTGGATTCCACACCCCCACTCTTTGTATTTAAGGCTATTTTTAGCTGAACTGTCTTGTTAACCTTGATGGGCATCAATGGAGCTGAAAACTATTCAAATAATAATAGCTAAACTACTTGTTCCCCTGTGGATAACCCCTAAGAGTCTGGAAAAGATCATTTTCAGCTGGGATAGAGTTAATGTTCTTAGTAGCTGGTACAGTGTTTTGGATTTTGTATGGAAATAATGCTGATAACACACTGATTGTTTAGTTGTTGTTAAGTAGAACTTACTGTAAATGAAGGACTTTTCAATTTCCCATGCACTGCCAGCGAGTAGATGCACAAAAATAAAAAAAAATCCCATTTCCTTATTTTTTGAGTTCATCTGGATTAAACCAGAATCAAAACAGGGGATACTGCCACACTAATTAAACAGAACTCATTCTTAGAAACTGTGTCTTCTGCAAAAAGGGAAGAACTAATTCAGGGCCTCATTTCCCACAGCACCCTTTATTTTTCAGGGAACTACATTTTTAAATTTGATCAAAAATAATGCCACTTTTGTTTTAGTATACTCTGCTTGCCAAACATGAGTCCTGTAGAACCTGCCAAACTTTAAGTTTAGTAGTCTAAGCCTCTTTCCAAAGGTTGTCATACTCTCAGAAACAAGGATGGGCTCTCAATTGTCCAGCATGGGAAGTGTTACCACTCTGCTACTAAAATTTTTAAAAAAAGAACAAATATAAGGAACACATGATGAAGCTGGAATATTACGTTACTACCTTTTGGGAAGAAAAAAGTTCCAATTTCACTTGTAAATTGTTTTAAAGGTACAATAAGATCACAGCAATATTTTCTTTTTCTGTCTCTTACACTGTTACTTACATGAGAGGAAAAGATACACAGCACAGTAATAATTCAAGAAAGTCTATCAAACAAATCAGAAATGTATAAACTTGTCTATGGAACATCTCCTTCTATTTTTAATAGAATATCATATTAAAAAGTGTAGGTAAGACTATTTAATTTTTCTCTCCCTGTCTTTCTCTGCTGTGATTTACTACTGTCCACATTAACATCTAATAAATGAACACTCCTGCTGGTGTAGGTTATTTTAGTAGAGAATGTTCTATTATTTTACCTGATTGATTTTTAAAGATTTATTATTTTAGTGCTGCTTCTGGTCACTGACCAGAAGCATAACTCAGCACAAAGAAAATAAAAAGAGCTAGGAGCAAGAAAAGTAAGGAAAAGAAAACTTAGCACAAGTTTTTTTTTCTTGGCTATGAAGAGAAACTCCATTTGCATAATAGTAAAAAGACGATGTTCATTACAAATTCAAGGAAAATATTTTCCAATTAAATGTTTCACGCCAAGCCTGAACAAGACAGAATGTTACATTTGAGGTTTGCATTCAGAAATTGCATCAGCTTTTGGGTCTGATCATCTCCAGATAATGTTTTGAATATTTTGTTATGGGTGGGGCTCATACATTTGAAAAACTGTGAAACTTTAATGCTCTTATCTATTAGCCTGAATTCAAGCATTCACTTGGTCTCCCTTATTTGGTTTGATCCTCTGATCAGTACAACTCAGCAATGTTTTTACCTCCCATTTCTAAGAAATAGTACAAATCTGCTTTCCCTGGTCAAGACACAAAGACTTTGAGAACCCAACTCTGAAACATATATTCAGTTCACGATAGAGAGAAGTGAACTCCATTCCACAGTGCCTAAGGAAACTGCTATGAGCGCAGGATCAAATGTTGTTGCTAATAAAATTTTCATGATACAGGAGAAATTAAGGACTTACACATTTTGGATCATTTGTCCTTTTGCACAAATGATTGAAATTGCTAGCTAAATGAGGGTTTATATGTGTATGTATCCTTGTTTATTTTTAATGAAGACTAGTTGAACATGCACTTTGGGAACTTGAGACAAGTGACAGATTTAATGTCTTAGCTTGTTTTGCTGAATCAAAAGACATTTCTCTTTGTCTTTTGTGGAGCGGAGTGGAGTGGAGGACACAATGTGTGAATAGAAATAAATGACTTTTCATGTCTACTCCTATTAGTGGACAAAATGTTACAAGGATTCCAGGATGCAGCTGTTGAAAGCAAGGTAAGCTGTTCTGCCTAAATTCTGCTGATGTTTTGGAGTGACATTCACGTTGCAAAGGCGTTTTGACCAGTGATACCACTACAGTACCCCTCTCACATTTCTTACCATGCTGCTAGTTGCAGAAAGAGTAGATAACTCTCAAACACAAGAGTAGATAAGCTCAAACACAACAGGAACTACAATCAAAGACCAATCCCTTTTGTCAAACTACTCTGTTGTAGGATATTTGGAATGACAGTGAACGTTAGGCCAGCACATGTGCCACTAACTTCACACGGTTAGGTGTTGCGAAAAGCAAGAGAGCATACAGCTGTGAGTGTACCTGTATTTTTTTCCTGAAAGGCTGAGCAGCTCAGTGCTTTGGTGTGACAGGAGTACCCATTGGCACTTTCAGGGACCAGTCTGGCCAAAGGCTTTGTCAACAAAGTCTGTGGCCCCACATACTGGCTTTATTAGTCAACAAAGTCTGTGGCCCCACATACTGGCTTTATTAGCACACAACAGCATGGGAAGGTGAAGCACAGAAGATTTGAGACATCCTGATTTTATATTTAAATAAAGCATTCCTTTAGCCAAGATCAATCTTTTGTGACACTCAGTCCAAATGCATAGGCAGGTACACGTAGTCCACTCAGCAAGAAATTATCACTTGCTCAAAAAATCATAATAAAAACCACACGGAAATGAAAGTTTCCCCACTCCCCACTGATTCACAAAGGCCATTCAGCTTCTTGGTACGCCATTTCTGTGCCTGCATTGCCTTATATTTTTTGCACACTGGTGGTAGGAGGAAATGCTGGTTTTTGGAGATATCTCAATAGATAGGCAATGGATGACACTAGTCTACAGTAATTGTGAATTGCTTAAATTAGAGCTACTCATTACTTTTGCAGTCATACCAGCCTCTCTTTTAAATTACTGCATGCTATAAGGGACATTAAGAAGAATGATTTAGCCCTTTAAGATGTTTTGCACTTACTCGTTCATGAAAAGTTACACAGAAAATTGATCAGTCAGTGATACAATTGCACTGGATTGTTTAATTTTGGAAAAAATTACATTTGTGTATGTCAGCTTTTTTCAAATAATTGCTACATGGGATGGTGATCAGAAAAGACTGAAGATAACAGTCTTTAAGGATATGGCTTGACCTAATGCTTTAGAGGTGTAGTTCAGTGTTTAGTATTTGTACTCTAATGCTGAAGAAAATGTCTGCACAGTGCATGAAAATGACAGATTAGAGTGCCTTAGCAAGTGTTTTTGCTGACAGAAGGATGAACAATGTCTTTAACATTTCATGAGAAAAGCTTTCTTTTTTTTTTTTTTTTTTTTTGTAGTAAAGCTCATACTCTTGACTTTGTGTTTCAGCCCTATACACTGTCTAACCTTGGGACTATGGAAGTTTCTAACACCAGTACACCGTTTATACTTATTACATTTATAAACTATTGCAAAGTTTTAAGGATTTCCTTTTGCGTTGATGAAGTAAGATTTCAGTATCCTTCTCCCAGCTTTTCTCTGCTGTCTCATGAGATGGATAATGGGGTTGTTCAGATCTAAATCCAGTTACTACCATGCTCTCTACTTTTCAAATCCTTTGAGAGACAACCCAAAGTCCAACCTTTCTGTTGACTTCATAGAGCTAGACCTCAGGGCTAGTACATGGTGTACCTTATGTTGTCCATTATCCATACAGATATCTCCTCTACACCAATTTTCACACAGAAGGTTCAATGGAATGCTAACTTTGCACCATCTTGTTCGCCTAGCTTTTCTGGTTTTTTTACTGATGTTGGTGGAAAATCCACACTGACTCTCATGGATCAGGTTCAAAAGCATAACTTCCAAGCTCTACAATCCATTTCAACTCCTTTGGTGAGACTGGCAGGAAAAAGTGGTAAAATGTAGGGTAGCATATTTAATGCAGATTGCCAGAGGAAGTGTTACTCAATATACACCTGTATTGTCTGTCAAAAGACTGAGGAAGCTTTTTAGGGACTGCTACAATGCATTTTTACTGTCTTTCTTGGTGAATGTCAAACAAGCTTCACAGATTTGCCAGCCTTTGATTTATATTGGTCTTTGATATCTCATTGATATGGAAATATATGGATATGAGCTTAAAACCTGTTCTAATGAATTTGGAGAGATTGTTATGGGGAGGACAAGCACTTGTCTCCACAGGCAAAGTAATGGTTCAGTGGTGTCCAACTAACCAGCCATGCAGTCATACCAGTAATAGCAATGCTACTGATAATAGGAGCTACTCTTTTGTCTTGAAGTCCTGATCCTCTTTTATCACCCATCCAAAATTAACTTCCTGATGGTTTTATACTCTAACTAAGAAAGACAGAGTCAGGGTGGGAGACCACGTCTGTTACCCTCCTTGGTGCAAAGAGACAAGTGGTATTCAAAGAGACCAAGAAAAACATCCAAGACTTCACAGGAATTCTGTGTCATCGGACTAAGAACTTCATATTATTCCCCTTGAGTCTGAATCACTCCTTAACTACAAACATACTCAGCATCCCCCAGCAAAAGGTAACTGAGAAATGTAGTGCAGGTACATCTTAACAGAGGACTGCTGTGGGACAGATGTTAGAATATCTAAGCTCTTCTGCATCACTTAGATATTAGCTAAAGGCTTTTATCTCTGCAATTGCACCATCCCATCTCTGTAGACTCAATAGTACAAAATAAATGGAAAAGAAAACTCAGCATTGGGTTCTTTATTCTATTTATTTGACATGAGAACAAAATCTCTACGGTTTCCTCAGCAAATTGAATAAATGGTATTTGTACTTTGCATATTGGAGAAGGATTTTCTTTTGGGAAACTACCTATGTCAGAATTTGGTCATTTTTATAGTTAATAGCCATGCATTAATAAGTATTTTCTATCCTGACTTTTCTGCTTAGGTATAAAATTTTACTATGTTGAGAAATTACTTGAGAGTTTGTATATATAAAGTAGTAGCGTTTGGGGGCTTTTTTGTTTAATTCCAGTCATATTTTTCATTTTGCCAGTCTCTCTAAATGCTTCTTTAGCTGTCTGTACCTATGTTTTTGCTGAATAAGCACTTAAAGATAGAAATACACCACTGTCTGCCTGTGATTGACAGAAAACAAAGCTTCCAGGCAATGCAGACATTTCATTGACCCCAATGACTGCAGGTGCAGAATCATAGTTCTCCTTTGAGTACACTGTCAGTGTTTATTTAGGTGCAAAGACTTATTTAGGTGCAGTGGTTCAATGATTGCTGGTTTTAGTACACCTAGATCTAAAGCATATTTCTTCCTAGCATAATGTATGAAGAGAAGGACCAGAAAAGTTCAATGTACTAGTATTTCATTTTTGTCATTTAAGGTCTCTTGACTAGGGATATTGTAAATATTTCTCCAAGTGCAGGGAATTACCTCCAAAGTTCACCATAAAGCAGTTTCCTTCTGGTCTGATAAAGCCCAAGAAAGGTGTAAGAGATGGAAAGGTTTACAGGGTTCAGTTGGGCCTCTGATGTATCACTCAACTTTGAATTGAAGCCTCTCTTGATTAGATCCCATACCTACTTAAAAAATACTATAGCCAGATTCTCAACTAAATCTATAGTCAAAACATTAAGACAAAATGTCTAGAGGACTATCTTCCAGCAGAAGAGAGCAATAAACAGGAGAACAAAACATTCACAAAACTGAAGGTCTGCTTCCAAAGAAATTTTGAAAGGCAGATGTGCTTTATAAGAGTTGTGGCTATATTCTGTGCCAGTGCACTGTAAGCTTCTTTCCTTCCCTTCAATGAATAAACATATCTGTTTGACGTGAGTTAAAGTTGGTATTGCAGTTAAATAATGATTGTGAAGATAGGTCTTTTTGGGAGAAGTTACTGTTCTGTACAATCCTCTATTCTCAGCCAAAGCACACGACCTGCTGCAACTAATCAAGGACTTCTAGAGGAGTCTAACAGTGTGTGTTTGAGCTGGAGGTCAGACTGGATGAACACATTGATCCCTCCTTACCTTACAGACTAATGACTTTTTGCTTAATGATGGTATGGCTGTTAAACAGGTTTATTTCCTGTCTCCACTGTAATCTATATAGAAGTCTAACAGAATGTAATTGAAAACAAGCGAATGCTGGATGAAAGAAAAATATAGAATTTTCTGCTTTTCTGGATGGAATATTGTCAGTGTTATAGAAACCATCATTTTCTTTACCTCATAAAAAGCAAACAGGATTTGAAATCTGTGTTCTTTCATGTCATGAATCGTAAAGGTGTATACAGCTAGAACCAGGTCTCTCCTTTGTCAAAGCTGTGTAAGCCTGCTATACCCAGAGAAAGAGAGCTACAAATTAACACTTAAACAACAGAGACAGATCCTGAATATAAGAGACCTGATTTTTTTCTCAGATATAGGAACATCTGCAGTGGTCAGCAAATATGCTGTCATTTACACAGTACCATATATGATAAAGAGAACTTTGGGTTAGCTTTTGCCCCAATTCTTTTACCAGTACATTCTCTATCATTAGACAACTGTGCTGCTTGTCTGAAGTGGCTCTACTCGCCACAGTAAAAAACCTCTCCTTTGGAGAACATGCAGTTTTGAGCACCTAAGAAGTGTAGTGGCATGCTGGTAACATCCTGTACATGGCTCATTCCCAGAGATGAGCATACAGCTTTGATTATTAAAACATCAGTATTTTTCCTTTGCTTAAATGCATACAAAACTGATTTACTTCCAGGAAGCTGAATCTCAAAGACAGATGAAATGTTGAGTGAAACTGAAATAGACAAAAGAAAGTAAGTTCAAGAACTTTAAGAAAAAGCTTAGTTAAGCAGTAATTCTAAATAATTTACTATGGATTTGTTTCAGATTTTTGGAGTTCTGCTTTTGCAGTAACTTAATTCATACTTTTACTCCAATTTTCCAGATTCCTGGAAACCACACAAGTTGTTAGGATTTTAACTGTACCATATGGAAGAAAGCTGTCTTTCTCAACACACTGTATTTTTAATTACAGGACAGTACCTATTTCCTGATGCACAGATTTACTAATTTTAAATTTTGAAATATCTCTCCATGTAAATATCCCATAGAAAATTAGAATTCCAATCTGTAAGGCACTGTTGCAGACACTTAAGCATGAATCATTGGCCTGAAATTTAAATAAACAGAAGGCTAAATTTATGGTCAAAAATAAAGAAAAAATAAATAATGTCTGACAAAGAATTGTTCCTACTTTGCAGATGGGAAGTGGAGTCAATGCAAGATTAAGCAGTTTGCTGTGACCAGGGTCAGGCACACAACCTGTGGCAGCACTGGCACTGAATTGCTGCCTCCTGACTGCCAAGCCTAACAGGAGAAACTTCTTTCTTTTCATCATACCTTCTCTCTTCTTAATTCTTTCATGTTTTGCTCTGATAAGTGGATGTCACTGGGTGGGAAAATGCCTGGTTTATCAAACATTTTTCATTAAGAGCATATGCCAGAGCTAGACTACTTCCAGTACTTTCCCCTTCATTGAAACCTCATCTACATACCTCCCACACAGCTTTCTAGAAGACACAGTTGAGCACCAAGTGCACCCTCATTTCTTCTCCCCACCATTTTGCTAGACACATATGTTCTCCTTTCTGTGGCAGCAGCACTAATGCTCATGCTTCGCTCATTGCTAGGCAGCTGTTTGCACTGTAAAGAAGAGTTCCTCTGTGCAACAGTGGGTCTCCTGGTTTGTCTTTATAAAGCATGGAGAACAGGCCATGGAGAACAGCCAATTCTCAAATAGCACATAAAGTAACCTTAGTTATTTTTGCTGAGAAGAAGGAAGTAGTAAACCCTCCTGGACAGCAAAAAAGCCAGGCTGCTTGATGCATTTCATGTAGTTACTTTCTTATGAAACGAAGTAAACTCCTTGTCCTACAATAGCACATTCCTGATGGAGTCCTACATCCTAGACTACCAAATTCTGGACTGCACAATGCATTGCCAAAGAATCATGCCTGCAAATTAATAAAAATTCTCTTTGTGGTAAACAATTTTTCAACATTGTCCTCCCTGAGCTGTAATGTGGAAAGATTTCACAGGGAGCAGTCTCAAAGGGTTAGAAAGCAGAGCCCTGTCACTGATGGAAATGTTATACGTCAGATCTGTAAGGAAGTAACAGTGATCAGAAAGAGGAATGAAATGCTAAACAATGTTATCATCAGCACACTGGAGGAATGCTTTTACTTCCTATAATGTTACAGAGGGTACTGACCTCAGTCTGTATGCAGTAGAGCACAGCACAGATTTGCATTAGCTAAACATTTTTGACCTTTCGTCTGCAGTAAAATGGTGTCCCTCACTGCAGCTGAGAAAGATGGAAATTCTCTTCCAGTCTCTCCAGTTCTGGCAGAGTTGATGCTATTATGCTCTGCAGACTGTTTATACTGTTATACTATTTAGTTTACTAGAAGTGTCCAAATAAATCCAACAAGCAAGAGGGAAGAAGATAACTTCTTTTTTATGCACACGCCTTTCTAGCACTGTACACCTAGCTGTCCTGTATATTACATTATCAAAGACCAGCTCAAGTGAGGATGAAACAGACCCCCACTGTACTTGCTAGATTTCAGGTTCCCAGGGAACATTGGTATCAGTCTGGACAGTTTGATGTAATCCTACTAATGTAGCTGAAGCTATCTGGGCTCAAGGATTTATTAGTTGTGAACGTTCATTTTTGTTTTTACTGGGTTAGTGCCAGTAAATAAGTCACCAAAACCACCAGATGAGTGTCATATGATAGGAAAAGCCTGGGATCACAAGTAAGTCTTCTGTCTTTTAACAAAAAAAAAGTGCTGAGGTAAGCAGCGTCAAACCCAGCTGCATCAACATGATGGTGGGAAGACAAATGAGAGCTTTCACTGCTGGATACAGGGGATAGAAAGCCCACAGTCTGAAAAACCTCTTCATATCCCAGGAACAGCTGTCATAACTGAAACTGCAAGGGACTGCTCTTTAAACCACGAGCTTTGATAAGGAGTATTCTCTCACCAGTCCTTTCTCTAGACAATAAACACACTGCTAGCAGAACTGCCCATCTGAAAGGTGACTAGAGATTTAAATACCTTCAAAGGTTTCCAACCCACTCTTTTTATAACCTCTCCCAAATGCTTATGTTGAGTTCCCAGCTGGTATCTCTGAAGCATCTATCACTACAGTATCTGGCTGCTGAGCCATATGATCTCAACAATACTGTGTAATGTAAAACTTCTTAGACTTTTTCCTACGGGAGGCTGAACTTTACAAAGTTAGATCTAACATTTACCTTGTTATTGGTAAGAGTGAATCATTAAAAGAGACACAATAGAAGGGACACGGGGTCATTTTAGAATAAATATTCAGGCAATGACAGCTTTGAAATATTCTGTTGGCCTCTCCCTGTGTGTATTCTGGGAACAGGAGGTCACGTGAAGTCAAGGGTGATGAAATGCATGTGCTCCTGATCTGACCTGCTACGAAGGGGGGAAGGTATGAGCGACATGCAAGGGTCTAAGCTCTGCATGTGCGAGTCTGTGTGTGCATGCACGTGCATGCAACATTTGTGCAGGGCAAAGAACAGAGAATCATGAGGTGGGGGAGGGAGGTGTTCGGTGCTGGTGGTGGAATGAATTCCAGACAGGGACTGCTTTCTCTCCACAGGGCCTGCCAGCTCCTTGTGGCTGTTGCCTGGGCAATGGCTGGGGAATTATGAGGAATGCTTGGAAACTATATCCTTCTGTTGGGCTCATGGATGGAGTAAAAGGGGGTGGATGGCTTTTCTCTGTCTATTTCTTTTTTATATTCAGCAGATTAGACAGGCAGGTTGCTGTGGCGACGACATGGAGGAGGTCTCCTGCACACCTGCACCACAAACAAGAACTCCTGCCAACACAGAATTAAGGAATCCCAAAGGCACCTTTTCCTTTTTTTTCTGTTGCTTTTTTTTCCTTTTTCTTTCTTTCCTGTGGCAAGTGCAAAAGAGAAGGGAAAATGGGAAAGAAGAGGAGGATATGGCAGAAGAGGGAGGAGGAAGAGAGGAAGAGAAAAGCCAGTCAATATTCAATCAGCTTAGCTGAGCAGCAGTGCTTGCTTACTGTGAAATAGGGTGTGCATAAACAAGATTGTCAACCTGAGCAAGCTGCCCTTAGGAGAGAAAAAACAAGTGTAATTTTGGTTTTAACTACTGAGTGTCCTGAAGTTCATGATGTCTCTGGTGGAATCCTAAATAAAGTAACTATGGAAATGGCAGAACTCAGGCACAAGACACAGAGATGTGGCCATGGTGTGAAAAGCTAGAAATTGAAATTACTCCTTTCTATCGGGAAAGGGTAGACATATTTGTGTTCGTGCCTGCACATAAGATTCCATTTCCTAGAGATCCCTGCCTTTTGAAAAAGCAGAAGAATGGTGTGAAAATTGACATTATATGCCTGCTCCTTTGCTAAAAGAAAGTATCCAAAGCAGATAGATGTGGGTAGGAATAGTAAACCTTTATAATCAAGAAGTCCTCAATACAAATGCGTTGCCCTGGGATGCCATGGCATTCCTCCAGCTTCTCCTATTGAAGTAGTCAGCTAATGAAGAGATACTATCCTTTTCTTATATTTCCTGGACATCTTCTTCAAGCCTTTCCCTTTTCTCTTCTCCTTGTCCTTTTTCTCCTCATTATTTCTTTACAATCCCTTTCAGCAATATTTCACATCATCTTTTCTTGACATCTGACTGCTTGCATGCCTACAGCACTATCCAGTGTACATACAAACAGATCAACTAAAATTAAAAATGCGTGTGAATTAACAGGTAGAGAATGCACTTGTAAGTCTTTGTTTCTGCATATGCCAGAGTCTGGTTGTGACTTCTCCACTTTGCATATGTGTCTTGTCATTGGTAGGATGAAGGCTCCCACCAACTAGGATGTTTGATAAACAAAAAGAAAAAAAAATGTTGAAGTCTTCAAACTAATACAGTTAGCAAGTACCTGGAACCCCCACTTTAAGTGGGGAAATGGGAGGGAGTAGTGGAGACTGGAAGGGGTCAGCAACTTTAACCATTTCTCATTCTTGGATACAGCAGATGTCAGGAGTGTTTGCCAGCCTCCCAGGGAAAAGGGCATTTTGCTGTTCTCCTTACTGCCCCCCATCCAATTGCTTTTTTCCATGCACAGAGTTTCACGTAAGTAGAGAACTATGCAAGAAAGCTTTCTGCAGGTACCAGTGATAACGAGCTTACATTTAGAGAGTGGATTACTCAAATATAATGAAATTCAGTTGTTCTCATGACCAGTTTCATCTTTGTAAATAGTTGCCCAATCTATTTGTAAGGTGAAGCTAAAAAAACCAAGTTTCTGCTGCTCGGATATCAGTAATTTTCATGGAAGTCTATCCACATTTATAGACGGTAACAGCTTGTTCAGATCCCACATATTCTGTTTCCCTTTCCTTGCCTTTGTTTCATTTTAAGGTTAACTCTAGCTTTTCTCCTGTATAAACTGCATTGCTGTGTCTATGGCAATGTTTATAGAACAAGCACTTAATGTATAATCTAAAACCACCATAAATGTAAAATACAGCTATTGCTCCTCAGGTTATTCAGATTCTGAGCTTAGAGTTCATGTCAGTAATATTTGGAAGGACAACCCTGAAAGAGATTGCTTGTGCTCCATTCCAGATAAACTGAGTGCATAACGCCTTTGTTCTTCAGTCAGGAACGTGGGGGGGCCTCACGCAGGCACATTTCTTTACTAGAGGACAACTGTGGGTACTTTAATGCCCTCTATTGTGCTCTGCTGCAGTGACATCCTACGCTGAACTCTATTCTGCACAGACAATTCTAACAAAGCCATGAGTGAGTGAGTATATGATTCTGAGTGTGATGGCAAACATGAACTGACTGTTCAAAAGATCATACTTTGTCCTGTCCAAAGCTGGCTGAAGACAGTGAGAATTCTTCTCTTGCTGTCAGTGGATTTTTAATGTCTTTATACATGCAGGAAATAAAATCAACTGCTTTACTTTTCTCTCTCTAAAACCAAAACTTCACCAGTAACGAGTGTATGCAAGAGATAAACCAATATTCACACCTTGATTACATGCAATGAAGGAAAAAAATCCAATTTAGATTACAAAGGAAGGGAAATAAAGGAGAATTCATGGAGAAAACACCCTTCTTGCTTCCTATGGCTGTCTTGCATCTACTATGTTTACTTTTCTCATTTACATGTTTCTGAGACCCATCTTGACCCGCCAAATCTGCCCTAAGGAAAACACTCAAAGAACAGTGGCACTCATCTTGCTGAGGGACAGCTGAGACGATCTCTAACTGGCAGGCCTCCTGAGCAAGCAGAATTCTGTAGCATGATCCAGCCAGTGCTGGGAATATGAGCTGAAAGATATTAGAGTTTTATGAGGTGATAGTCATTGATCAGGTAAAAAAAATGAAAAGAAAACCAAGATTTTCAGAATTGGAAGTGCTATCTGGGGTAAACAAAGTCGATATTATTTCTAGAATCATATAAAAAGAGCTGAAAATACCAGCTTCTAAGCCACATTCCAGTCTGATGCTTTGTAAGCCTCTACTCATGGTAGGGTAGTCACTCCAAAGTTACAGGAGTTTTATAGGTGGAAATTGATTTGTGCTTATTTACTAGCAATACCTCTTGTTTGCTTTCCTTTCAAACTATCATATTTATTGTAATAAACACAGAAAAAACAACTGACTTTCAGACAGAAGAAGAGTTTTTGATTGAAGAAGCATTTGGTCAGTGAGCACTAGTTTGTTTTTGTTACATGAAAAATGATGCATTTCTTGCTGAACTGAAGCTGAGTTTTTTCAACTGTCCTTGAAAGTTAAATTAAAAGAGTAAGATATGGAGTGGTCCATGCCTGACACAGAAATGCAAAAATTCAGAAATCTGCGTGAAACGCCTAGTAAAGAGAGATTATCCTGGTACCCAAGGAAAAAAATGGTGACATATTTTTCTTTTAAAATACTGCATAAATATGTAAGATGCTATCATTTTGCATCCTCAGGTTCTTCCCAGAGAAGTAAAAAACAAAGGGAATGCAAAATGGCTTGAGAACCCAGTCATGTACAAAGAAAGGTCTTACAAAGGCCATTTAAAAGTGCCAGATATAGACCCCATTTTTTTTAAGGGTTACAGTCATTGACCTGGAAAACTAAAAACATCCAGCATGAACAGGTGTGTAAGCAGGGCATCTTGGAAGGAGCTACTGAAAGCTGTTTGATCCATTTTTCATATCCCTAGGTTTCCTCCCAAGAAGACTAAGAGGCTGGAAGGGGCCTGGTCTCTTAGCTGGCCCACCTCTTTGGCTAGAGAGGAATACAATTGGTGGATGTGCTGCACCACATAGTGGCATTTTGGAGAAGACCTGATGGTCTGGTCTGCCCTTCAGGTTGGCAGCACAAGTGTAAAAGTAGGTCTGAGTGGAAGGGGGAAAAGGACATACGGTAAAAATCAGGGCAGGGCTGCATCTGGGGCCCCAGCCAGACTGAACTGCTGTGAATTCCACGCTGATATTGTAGGAATGGAATGTTGGTTCTCTTCCTATGCATGGCCATCACATCTAGTGTACAGGGTTCTTTAGAGTCTCGGGACCGAAATCCAATGCTCTACAGCTGGCCAACACCCTTCCCCCTCCTCAACCGCACACGGAAAAGGGGAGATCTGTTTGTGTGGCTCGCCTTAGACCGACTTGTTCTGGAGCTGTAAATTCCTTCAAGGCTCTTCAAGATGAAGGACTATGTAAATGTGGGGCAGTTATCAATGTAGACGGAACGCACATGCAAATCAAATACTATAAATGTGTTTGGAATTAAATCAATGTGTTTTTGCTTGAAAATTTGGCATGTGATTAATCAACATGCTCTGAATGAGTGCAAATACTGTTGGTGTATAGTGCCAAAGTATCTGAGCAATTTCGTACCCATGCAAGGTACCCACCTAGGTCCCTGGAAAGGAAACCCACCATTATATGCATATTCTCATGAGTCTTCTTAAAAGCACCATTTAAAAAATAAACATTGCAGAAACCACCATGTTCTACTTTTAAGCCTGTTCTGAAGTGTAACCGCCTCTGGACTGAAATGTGCCAGCTGGCACATTTAGCAACACCTGGTTAACCCTGCCTTCCATTTTAAGAGGAGTGAATAACAAAACATATTAATTCAAACCATAATTGTTTTTAGATGAAATATTGCAATTTATGTTGGAATTTGATTTAAAAATTAGAAAAAAACCTGATTCATTTGATTTTCACTGAAATGTACCTAATACTTAAAGGTTAGATAACTTTACTGAGCATCTAAAAACTGATAAACATTCTACCTTGATTAAAACATACTTTCCTTGTCTGAAAAATTTTGTTTTCCAAACAGTATTTAATTTTACAAAATATGGTAGTGTTACATATTTGGTTTTAAGCTTTAATAAAGTCTGTGCTTGATGCTGCTTTTCCAAGAGCTCATTTGAGCCTTCATTGCCCTTCCACACATTTTTAGTTTTTACCTGCATGAAGGCATGTGGTTTTGAGTAGTGAAAAATTAGGATTAATTTTATATGTTATGATTCTTTTAAATGTCACTCTTCTTGCACACTGCTTTTCAGATATAAGTGTTCTTATCTAGTAATGCTAGCTGTTATTACAAATTCTCTCTCTTCCAAAGCATTTTGGGAACCCAGTGTTACTCTGGAAGGTACCCTTGCACAAGCTCTTCTGTCTTTTTCTTCCACCAAATGTAACACTTGAAGATTAAATATTCAACATATCTTCCAAAGTTTTCATTACATCCAAACCCATGCCAATAAATTTGATTTAAAATTTTTAGATGTTAACTGAAATTAATAAATGGGAAGCCCTGGATAACTGTCCCACTTAATGTAGTAATACCTTCAGTAACAAAAGAGAGAAGATTGGTTTTTTGAGAGTCTTTTAAAAGTCTTTCAAAACTTTTGCCAATAATTTGTATATATACATACATATTAATATGCATTTGCCTGATTTTTGTTTTCCTGTTAAATAATTCTACATCCCATACACAGAGTATGAGACAGAAATCAGAAAAATAGATAATAACATTCCATTGCCTCTGCATTTTTCAGTGGATTGTTCCTGTGTGGTCTCTAAAATTTGTCAATAATTTGGTATTTCTCTGGGGAATTTTTCATTCTTTAGCCTACCATAGGCAGTGGAGCCTTAACTGGCTGGTTCCTCTTTTTTGGCTTTACAAGTCTAGGGAATTTTACCAGGAAAATTTTCATTAGTTTCATTAATGTTAGCTGACATTAACAAAAGTTATGTATTCTACCTACCCAAGGTGATTTTACCTTCACCTGTATTCTGCTTTGCTGCTATAAAAGCAACTAGATTACTTACTAGATAGAAAATATCATCTTTTCAGGCATACACCTACTACAGCTAGTTTAGACTGAGATTTAGGTATGATTGATTGTACAGCCAGCAATTATAAGGGGAAAATTTCGGAATGTGTTGCTTTATTTTTAATTAAATAAGAAAAAAAGAAAAAAGAACAGGTGTAGCCAAAGTGGTCCATGTTATTCTGATTGTGTAAAGAATTAAGGCATGCAAGCATGTCCTGTACTGGTATTAAAAGGTATATTACTATTAAAATCATTATTGAAAACCTTGATTTCTTGACCTCACCAGAGGTATTGCAGATAGATATGAATATAGCTGTAGGTCTTATGGGACAATGGACCATTCTTACACTGTGATCAGAAATAATCAGGAATGTAAACCCTACTACAGACCTGGGCTGAAGAGATCAAAATAATGTGAGTTTGGGGAATGTAGTCCACATGGGGCTTGCAGAAGGTCTTTTCTGGTCATCTGTTCAGGGAGGTTCAGAGGCCTGTCATTTCCATTCAATATTTGAAGCTGTACTGAGATGGAATAGAGACAATATTTTGTAATAATTCAGTTAAATTTTTAGATTTTCTGTGATGCTTCTCAGTTTACAAAGGTACTCATGGTTCAGGAAATCTATTGGGGTTTATCTAGGACACTAAATACATGACCAAGCTCTTCTGGTACAAAGCCAAACTTGGGCCAAGCCCATATTTTGTTATGAAATCTATTCCTATTTTTCCGAGTCAGCAAGAGATCTATCTGCTTCATTTACCTCACAAAATAAACTTTCCAAAACCAGGAGTATGTCACACTTACTACTGCACTCTTTTGGAGCAGCTACGTCTCTGAAGCACATATAAATGAAAACAGCACTGGAGCCATTCTCCATCTTGTTTAGCTGAAGAATCATATGATGTTTGCCAGCATTTGTTTTCTGCATCCTTTGTCTCAGTCATCTTGTAATCTCAGGGTAAATGGACCGTGGATTTGGGTTCAAATTCAAAGCTGCAAGAAGAAATGTACTTATTGATGTCATTCTACCTCTCTGTTCTTGTGGCCCAAACACTTGGCCATTGGAGGTTGTTCAGTGGTAAGGAGCCAGATATCGTTCTTGTTCACAACAAAGATAGATTCTTTTTTTTCCCCTCTGAATATGGAGAAATCAAGCAGAGGGTAGCTGTCTACTCACAACTTCAAACCTTTTTCACCTCATAATAAAAGCTGTTTAAATTTGCTCTTTTTTCCATTCTGTGTTGGTCAGGCTTCATTTAAAAGCCCTTTTCTTCAGGCTGTTCTATTTTCCATTTTTTTTTTCTACTACGAGGCAATTGATCATTCAGAGAATGAATTCACATCAAATCACTCTGTGCTACTGCTCTGGGCAGCAGAGAGCACTTACATTGATTCAAGGACCATGTTTGTTTCCACTGTGAATATACTTACCGAAGCTCAATGGCTTATTTCCCTGCAAGCTGGCTGTTATGTTCATGGGCCTTCATCCTGGTAGTATAACCCAAACCCTGTCATTACCTTCAAGCTTAACGACCGATTTTTACATAAAATAGGGAGAAAATATCTTAAATTATTGCACTGGATGCATGAATATCAGCAACCAGAGTTAAAACACAGAAAGACACATGTCTAGTTTTTCTAGACTGGTTTCTAGGCTGCTAGGTTTCTCAATCTAAGAAACTCACAGTTCCTCAAACACAAATGTAGATAAATTGGTGTTAGGATGCATTTGCTTTATTCTTCCTTTGACTATTAATGTGTCTTTTCTTCGCCTACATTGTATTTTTTAAAGCTTTTTCATAGCTTAATAAAGAAATGTTAATCTAGCTGAGTGAAACAGCTGCTGCTCATACTGGCGCTATCTGAGCTGTTTATTTCTTCCCCAACCTCCCTTCTAACACTGCTTCTATTCTTCGTGGCTTTATTGTAATTCTTCTGCAACACCCCTTTTATTTACTCAAAAAAAGTTAGGGTGTACTGCTCTTGCTAACTCCTTTGCAGAAGGACTTGGCCCAGTATTGGTGAAAGTCAATATAAATCTTTTGACAAATGGGAATAGGTTCAGGTCTTACTGAAAGAGAACATGAGATCAAAAGGTCCACAAAGCTGGTTTCTGTCCCATGCCAAAATGCTGCTGCAGTGAAATTTTAGTTTTTAGCCTCTCCATGCTAAGAGCACTGAGCCAACTCCTTCCCACCCAGAATTACCTGTAGAAAAGCTCTTGAACTACAGTTGTTCAAACTATGAAAATCACATTCCTTATCTTCCCAGATGGCCTAGAAAGAACCTTCAGACAACACAGATTAAAGATAAGCTTAAAATTTCCAAAGAAAATATACTGTGGAATTTTTGCACATCTGTGGCACTTTCTCACTCTCTGCTGAAGTGATGTAGTAAACTGAAAAATGTCCTGTTGGGGAGAATTTTTTATCTTACCACACACAGAATTCTGGAGTCAGTCTAATGAATATCATGTTGTTAATAGCTCTGAATTTACACTGGGGCACAGGAGATCAGAGTGAACTGTGATCTCTAAGGCAGCATGGAAACAGTCGGCTTGTGTTGAATACTTAAGCTACTTGGCACTTTCTTTGTCTCCATTTTTTTCTGTATTTCTTTTTTCAGTGCAGCATTATGGACTTGTAAAAGCAGAAGAGGAAAGATACAAAGTCAACAAAATAATTCCAGGGTCTAGCAGCTTAGTTATCCCACCATCTGTTTAAAAGGACAAAACATTAAAATAAAACAGAACTTGTGGTCCAACAGCTATGTCTGCAAAGAAGAATCAGTGCTACACTTTAAATTCTAGGCAACACCCTTTGGATCAAAATATTACGACAACAGATAGCAGTGACCACATTCAATGGATACTCACACAGCTAGGCCATGACTCAGACTCCTTACTGTTGTTTGGAACTGAAACCTGAGAGCAGAGAAGCGAGAGGAAAAGAAACCTTGTGTTAAGCTGGCATGCACCAGTGAATAAATGGCTGGCATTTGCAAAGCTGCATTGCAGGGGAGCTTTTAACAGTTTGCCACTGCCAGCTGATGTCTCTTTAAGCGTCACTGCCAAGAAGCCAAAACTGGAAGCAGGTGCAGGGGCAGAGGAACTGAATGTGGAAAGGGAGAGAGAGACAGCACAGTACTTCTGTTGTTAAAATTCTCTTGCTTTCATTAAAACCTAAACAAAGCTTTACTTTAAACTTGAATAATAAATTTTGGTGTGATAGACTCCTGCCTATCCAGTTTGACAATCCTCTTACTTTTATACACTGAGGTAAAAGAATTTTGTTGAGCTTTTTTTCTCCCCATGTAAAGCCATGGATTGACTGAGAGAATGCTGTATACTGATTATAGCAGCTTTCTTTTGGAGATTGAGAGCATCTGCTTCGTAATGCCTCTTGTTCCTTCCCCCCAAGCAAAGTGCTTTTTAAAGACTCCCACCCCCATTAGTCCAGGGCCTGGGAACAGAGCAGTTTCCCCAGATCAAGCCTGTGTCTTTGCTGTGCCATGTCACTGGTTCAGGACCTTAGTACACTGCTGTCTGATAAGATGCATAGCAGGAAACATTAGGTGCTAAGAATTTACATTTGTCAATACACTAATGCAATGGGCTACTGATTATTTTGTGAAATGTCTTCTGTTCTTTTTCTTAAGAGATCAGTTATGAAAAGCACTGAGACAGGTATAGGCTGCACAGTAGGGTTTTAGTAAGCTCTCTAAGAAACTGTGAGAGGTCTTGGCTGCCTTTGGGATACCTCAAAGAGGAAATATATTCCCTAATTGTAAGGAACAGAAGGCCAAAAGAAAAAAAGAGAAAACATCTTTTTATGAAGACAAAACTCTAAAACCTTGAAATACACATGGCTGAAGGTGGGAAGCTTTTCTTAAATTTTTTTGCTAAAAGCCTTGATTTTTAGTCATTTTGTAGTTATTGTTCCCACAGATTAGAGAAAAGGTGTGTCACTTTGTGGTCAAACCTGTGAATTTGGGCATCTTTATTGTTTTCTACCCTTTAAGGAATTCGTACTATGGTTAACTAAAATATTTTCCTTTCTGGTTTGCTTTTCCTGTAGAGTAAAAACAGTAGTTAAAGCCATACTGGGCAGAGTTAAAACAACAAAAAACCCCAAAATAAAATAAATCAACATACATGAGTGCTTCTGTGTGGCTTGTGTTTTAAAATCATTCCTTCCCAGGTTCTAAGTAATATGATTTTGAATCAAAAGCTGTATTTTTATTTTGGGGTTTTTTCTGTCTCAGGACAGATTGTTGAAACTAATTTGATGACTGTCTTACTGTTTAGAAGCAGCACAGTCTTGAAATTACTTGCTTTCTCAATTATACAGACTGTGTATTCTAAAGGAAAATAATTCTACTTTTTTTAGTTTATATTGTATATTAAAACACTTTTGTATTTTTAGTGACAGTGAATTTTCTTCTCTTAAACTTTTACTTAATATCCAACTGCTTCTTACTCTCCATTTTCAAAATGTCCAGGAAATAAAGAGCTGAGATACAGACATGTCTATATTTCCATCTGTCACTCATCTTTATAATGGCATCTTGTTGGACTGCCAAGGAACTACTATTCCTCTGGCTCAACAGGAAACATACAGTCTGACTCAGGATAAAAAGAGTACAGAACACAGTGTGGTTCAAAAGAGAATTTACAAATCAACAATGAACTTTGGCTGAACATTCATTGCTCAGTAAAAGTGAGCAGTCCTTCAAATATTGATGTAGACAGTGTGGGATTTTCAAAATACCTACTCTAAGCTTTCAAGCTGTTTCCTCCAACTCTTGCAACCTGGGGAGAAATACTCTTATGCTGATAAAAACTGAGATTCTCAAAAGAATGGTTCCGACAGCTAGATCTTTTTAGAAAGTACAAAAATGTTTGGATAAGAATAGAAGTAAATCTGTGATCTTTTCAAAAGGGAGAATAAACATAAGTAAATCTATTGTGTTTTCTGTGAAACACAATTGCATATGAGACTGGCCACATATGGGAAAACATGGAGGCTTTCTTAACACACAGGACTGGCTTGGACAAGTAGGCAACTGCTCGTCAAACTAAAGGGAAAGAAGCAAATGTATGTCCTGGCAGTGGAAGCCAGGACAGGTGACCTGGGAAGAGTATAGAGATGAAGTTTGGTTGTGAAGGGATGGGGTGAGGAAGGCCAAGGCAAAGCTGGTACTGAACTTGGCAAGTGATTAAAAAAATAGTGGGAAGGGCTTTTACAGGTATGTTAAATAAAAAAAGGAAGGTCAAAGAAAGTAACCCTCCTGCTAATCAATGCAGGAAACTGGAAACAACAGATGAGGAGAAGGCTGAGTTACTATTTTTGCCTCAGTCTTCAGTGACAACCTCTCTTTCCAAACCTCTCGAGTATATGAATGGCAGGATAGGGACTCAGGAAGCAAAAGCCTTCAATGTATTTTTTGGAACAGTTCTGAGCACTGAAAGGACATAAACCTACTGGAGCATGTCCAGAGGAGGTACACCAGGTGGCTTAGAGGGATGGAGCAACTCTGCTGTGAGTAATGGCTAGGAGAATTGGGATTGCTCAGCATGGAAAAGAGAAGGTGACCTAATTGTGGCCTTCCAATACCTAATGGAAGTCCACAAGAAAGATAGAGAGGAACTTTTTATGAGAGCATGGAGTGACAAGACATGGGGGAATGGCATTAAACTGAAAGAGAGTAGGTTTAGATTAGATATTGGGAAAAATATGTTTACTGTGAGGGTGGTGAGGCACTGAAACAGGTTGCCCAGAAAAGTTATGGCTGACTTATCCCTGGAGGTGTTCAAGGCCAGGGTGGACGGAGCTCTGAACAACCTGGTCTAGTGGAAGGTGCCCCTGCCCATGGCAGGGGGGTTGGAACTAGATACCTTTAAGGTTCCTTCCAACCCAAACATTTCTGATCCTATGACTTTCTCAGGTCCTGTAGATCTAGTTCTGGATCTGCATGTGTAGTTTTTACAGGTCAACAGTTCTCATTAGAAATCAAACTGCAGTCAATTCCAAGTGCAAGTCCCATGTTTTCTCATGTGGAACGTAAGCCAGACTGTAACATGAGAAGAGAATTCTTTGAGCAAGCTTCCAGGAAGTGCCCTGGATGAAGTTGTCCAGAGTGTGTGAGATTTGGAAGGAGCATCAAAAGCAGTGACATGCATTCATGTTCTGTTCCAAAATATTGTGGGAAGTAAATGCTAAAGGTGTAGTATCTGTGTAGATGATGGATATGAGGCCCAGAAGAATCAGACAGAGTCATCTCTTTCTGCTTTTCGTTTTTATCCTTGGACTAATATCTTCCTATTTTTTTTTTCTTTTTTAGGAGCATTTTAACTGATTTGAAGGTAATACATATTTCAAAGGATTATCACAGCAAAATTAAACACTGTACCTTTAAGCACTCGATCTCTGCTAAACTTTGCTATAACTTCTCTGGTTTTATTTCTGCAGCACTCAGGAAAACATTTGAAACTCTAAGCACTTTGCAGTTATTGTTCATGACTAAAATTTAAAACAATGAGTGTTCTAAGATAAATATGTATATATCTGTGTATAGTTAGATAGGTACACACAAAAAGACATGTTCACACTCTAACTAAAGTACAATAGCTCATTTATAAAGTCAAAAAACTGCAAATGGAGTACATTTTCTATAAACTGAACTAGCTTATAGTTATATATATATATATATATAAATATACAGCCAGGGCCTATTAAATGAAACCATAGATGAAGTGAACTTATGTCATCAGTCTTTGAATTTTATACTTTCTGAACAGTGTCCAAAAATTATAATCCACTGTTTGAAATACTATATCAGTGGAGAAGGAGAAATGATCTCCCCATTACAAACCTATAGCCTCAAACATTCACATCCTGCTGTAAATATATCACATATTGTATCATATTGCTTATGGAAAAATTACTTTTTGTCTCCTTTAGTTTGCTGACCCTTTTGCTGTAGATTAATATTTGGCAAAGTAACAGCTCTAATTATTCCTTTCCATTTTACTCTACAGGAAAATGGTTTCTCTATTTTATATTTCCATATTCATGATGATCTGTACAGGTCAAATAATGAAATTCAATGCACCCTGTGGATGATGTGACTGTATATATGCTTGCAGTTGCTTAGTGTCTGAACTACAGTATTTTTGTTTCACATGCTGTTGTACTTCATGATCTTTACATGTAGAATGTACTTCATGGACAGGTCCTAAGTATTATATATCTAAGAGCATAATAATAACAAAATATATGCCAGAAGGTCAGACTATCTTAAATATGATAGTAACAAAAGTAAGTAACTCAGCATAAGAAAAAATTCTCTCATGATATAAACAAGCATGTTTGTTTCTGGGTATGTTTTGTTGGTAGAGTGTAAGCAAAGAAATACTAAGCACCTTCAGGATGGGATCCTCAAGCATCTGGGGCCCAATTTCCAAAGTAAAACACAATATTAGGTCATTATTAGATTCTGGCACATTTTTAAAATGTGAAATCTAAGCCTTTAGGCTTTTCTTGCTTTATATTCTAGTAAATTGCAACAGTACTGTTCCTCTGTAGCATAAAATTTATTCCACTTTCATTAACAAAGCATTTGTTTCACTTTCCACTTCAACACTTACTTCAACAATTATCTTTTTTTATTGGGACTTTTTCAATGTGGAAACAAAGTAGCTTACAAAGAATTTACTCACTATTGAATAAGGCATGAGATAAAAGGTTCATAATGGCTGTTCTCATTAGGAGACTTCTACACTATAGTGCATTTCTTTACACTTGTAACTGATCAAAAATGTAATTCTGATTCTGTACATTTTGGGCAGCATCATCTCTCTGATTTATTAGTTGTATATCGTCTTATTGTTATTTGTGTTGCTTTTACAATATTAAAATTTAGTGTTTCTTTCTCAGTACCTGTGACATTATATCAGCACCTAGTAATTGTCACATTTCATGTCATTACAAGAAGTGGAATGGAGGACAGTGTTCCACATAAGCAGATAGGTAGTCTGGCAACAAAACAAGCAAACACAAACAGGACATAAAAATTTCAAAGCCAGAATCTCTGCAAGCCAAGATATATAGAATGGTAGTTGCAGTTTCAGCTGGGGCCAAGCCAAAATGAAGAAAATAGTGCTACTCCAGATTTGTACATTAATTGAAGTGACAACTGAAATTAAAAGGTTATTTTATAAAAACTTGAAAGTGAATGTGCATTAATACTGCATACATTTCTTTTCCCTGGTATTTGGCGGTGAGTCTGTTCTCAGATTTGTGGGGGGTTTTGGCATTTTTTCCCTACAGGTGTTGTAGTCAAGAGGAATGAAAAGTAGATGCCTGTAGAAAGAAGTTTGTCCATGTTCAAACACACACTTTCTCTGCTATAAACTTTTGAAGAAGTTCTCAAGCAGGCCACAATTCCATCAAGTTGGCTACTGGACCTCTATTCCAAAGTAAATTTTATCATTTGGAGCACATTTTTTTGGCCCCAAATACTGTAGCCTCTTCATGCTCTGTTTCCCTTCACACCTACCTTTTTTCTTTGCTAGCTACATGTACTGAAACTTGCTCTTTTCTTGACAACACAGGAGTGTGTTTCAGCTTATTGTACTCCTTCTTCTTAGAAAACTTTGGCCTCAATATAAGTGAAGCACAAAAGACACAGTAAAGAGCTATTCTCAGATATGATATGAAGGTATTTTTTCTGTCTGCTCTCTGAGTAGACAAAACCCCCAAATTTACATATGGAAAACAGAATATCAGGATCAATTTAAAAAATAACAGTACAGTCATTGGTAGGGGATACACTATAGCAGAGGACAGTCTACTGGCCTCTGCAAAGAGCTCTTAAAAGTGAAGGTACTACTTAGCTCCCACTAGCTGCTAAAAGAGACCTAAAACTACTAGTACGTTTTGCAAGCAACCATTTTACAGATGGAAATCCTTTCTTCCTGGCTGTACTGAAAAAAAAAATAGCTGAAATATCTTATTGCCTTACATATTAATGCTAAGGTTAAAGATTTATTATTTTCATGGATTTTTACAGTAAAAAGAGTCCTAGGCTCTAATTCTAGCACGCTTTTCTCTTTTTCCCCATAACAGTCAGTGAGCTGACTGCCTAGATGATTCTTATTCACTAGAGAGGTCCTGCTTAATTCTTCTGCTCTCTTGTCGTATTTTGAACCGTTGTTTCTCAGGGTTTTCAATTAATTTTGAAATTTCAAGAGGGCATTGGCCCACAAAGAGAACATACCTGACTGCTAAATCTGTTGTTTCAACAGTTCAAAATCTTTTTGTTTATCTAAGTAGAACAAAAAGCTATCTAAACCCACTCTTTTTTTCTATTTTTGGGGAAGTGTTGTCTACCTCAAAGGAAAGAAAAACATTTATTCTTTGAATTTGGATGGAAAGTGGAATGTATCACTGTACTCTACTTTTTTTGCTCATTGTTGATTATAAGTTACAGCACCATTTCATGTAAGGTTCAAGTCTTCCCCCAGAATCTGGTTGTTCAGTTTTTGTTCTTTCAATGAATTCTACAAAGCATATTTGATCAGTAAATCAGATGTTTTTATGAATGAGTAATGATCCTAATTTTATGGATGAGAAAATAAGGAACAGTGTCACTCAGTGTCTATACTCTGATCACCTGGATATCAGAAGGAACCACCTCTCATTACTGGTAAGTGAAACTCCACAAGTTTAGGTGCTTGGTTTGGATAAAACCCTCAGACTCTGAAAACTAATCTCAATGAACCTAATCTATAACACTGAAAAAATTGCTTGTTATCTGAGGGAAAGTGGAATACTGAGTTGTGAGAAAAAGCAGATGCATTGTAAAATTAATTAATTTAATCAGGTTTTAATGGATACATATTCCACATACTGAAATTTTTTCTAAAAAAATATTCTCAAGGCAAGTATTTTCTCCAGTTCTACCAGCATATTTCTAAAAAGAATATTTTTAATTTTCCTCCAACACTTCTCCAATTTTCCCTGCCTATTGTAACTTCACCATTGCAATGAAGGCAATATCTTGCATTCTCGCACTACAATGAATGCCTCTCTTTCCTTTGGAAGGACCAGAAATACAACAATATTATTCTATGTATTGTCCAGTTTTCTAAGAAATGCTGTCTTGTAAATGAAATTGAACCGCATTTCAACTGCCTTTGGGTTCTAAGGTAGATGTATAGTAATTAAAAATGATAATGGTTTCGAATCAGCAACCATGTAAAACATTTTGGATTTGCAATGACATTCTCTTTAACTAAAAAGGAGTCACTTTTCTGTAGAGTCAGTAATTTCTAGATAAAACCAGGAAAAGATACAGACACTTTTCTTTACATGGAATACCTACAGGACCATGGACTTGTGTTAGTAGCAAGTAGACAGGACAAGGGTAATGCCTTTAATCTGTATTTAATGACTCCATGCCAAACATGCATTTTTCATTCTAGTGTATCTAGCTGCTCAGATAGGACTCTTGATAGGTGATTAAAATCAGAGACAGGCCTCTACTAAGGATGCTAATATGAGCTACAAAGAATGATTACAAAAAAACCCCAAAACCCAAAAAAACAAAACCAACCAATCAAACAAACAAACAAGAAGTCCCAACAACCCTTTTCCTAGGGACTTTTACAGCATTGGTTTTCTTAAAACATTCAGTATCATAAATCACTGGAACTCCTTTATCTTCAGAAATATAAACCTTATGCATGGGTGAAATTATGGCCATAAAAAGCTATTTTAGCAGGACCTACTGGTTCATTTTAGAAAAAAGACCTGATAGTCATTTGCAAATATTTAATAACAGAATTAGAAAAAAACAGGCTAAAAAACACTCCTACTCAATCCACATGCTTATTCTCTGTGTCAAAGATTTGTGTTTGTTGGCAAAAGTAAGGATTTTCAAAACTGTGACAGCTAGATTCAATTTGTCCTGTAAATACTTACTTATGTCTGGTTTTTTCAATGAATTCATACTTTCAGATGAAAGTATCAAATTCAAACTGCTCAAGGAATGTGAAATTTCAAAGAGGTTTTCTTGCTTGTGTATCTTGTCCAGAGTACATCATTTTAAGCCATCCATGCACTATATATTTTGTGGGAACAAAGATAAAGATTTGTACAAGTATGGGCAGAAGTCCATCTTCTTCATATTGATAGAATTAATTCAAACTCAGAGCAATTAAGAATTTATCAAACTCAGAAAACTAAGCAGAATTGGCAAGGTGGGTACTTATGTCTTTAGTGCCAGCTGAGTTTTCAAGAAAAAAAAAGACAAAAACTTAACAGCAATGGCAACTGTCTTCCTAAATTTAACCAGTTATCTTAGAAATAGTAGTTATCTTAGAAATAAACAATAAAATAAAATTTGAATGAAACTTTCACTGATGTCAAAACATATCAATAGGCTTCCTAAAATAAGTTGCCAATCAAAATCGTGCAGTATTTTCTTTGGCACAATAACAGCTCCTTATATGTCATTATTAGCCTAATTTTCTTTGCTAAAATTTTGCATAATTAGAATACACACTACAGTCTAAGACGAAACCAAGACATTACTTCGTAGTTTAACTGCAGATGGATTTGAGTCAAAAATTTGGAAAAAGTTCCAAAGTTTTCAAAGCTTGGGAATGTTTGGATCTGGTTTTGTGGTAGTTTTGTACTCCAGTTCAGCCTGTGGAAGCATTCTTGTAGGGTTACACAGAAGTTGGATCAAACCCTCAGAATATAATGCAAATGGACAGTACCATAAATTTCTGTATTGCAAGAGCATGAACTGTTGGATTTTGTAAGGAAAAAAATTAGCATTGATACTGTTCCTAAAGTGTAATCAGATTTCCAGCTGAAGAGTACTGTTTATATCTGTTACTATGAAGACAACTAGGAAATGGCTACAGTCAAAAAAATGGAAGGGTTTAGACTTTCTCTACTTGATACACCATCTGACTATAAAATTAAAACAGGGGGAAAAAAAAGTTAATTTGCATGGTCATTAGATAAATTTATTCTTTGTAATAAATACATCAATCACAGAAACTTCAGCTTTGTTAAGATCCTGTAACAATTCTTATTTCTTAATGAGGCTTTTTTCTAGCCAGAGGGGAAAAAATAATAGTGCCATATCCAAAATCTGTCCAGAATAAAATGGTTTTGGTTTTTCTGTAGCTAAGACAACTGTTCAAAGCAATTTCAATCATTTTTTATTCAACAGAAACCAGACAGCACGCCAGTTTCTGAGGATAAATTCTATTTGACCAAAATTTAAATAGCAATGAGACTAGATACCGACTAATAAATTGGCTCACCTGGAATTTTATGGTAGAAGAAATGGAATAATTTTTGTGTATGTGTATAGTGTAGGAATATTAACCACCTCCACGTAATTAGATACCTATTAATTACAAAATCTGCATCAGATTTTCACCTTGAGCTTCCATAGACATACCTGTCAGCTGGAGATCTGTGGTCTTATTTTCCTGTCTATTCTGTATGCCACAGTTGGCCATCTTTTTTTGTCTGAGTCTAGTATTTATGCCACAAACAATGCCAGCTATGAGTACATCACAAGTTTACCTCTCAGTGGTTGTAGTACAACATTTGTGGTTCTAGGCATACCACTAAGGGACCATCATACAGAATTTGCTCTAGTAGTTTTGAAAAGAAAATTACATCCAGAGGGGAAAGGTTAATTAAAAAAATGAAGGATGTGTTGAAAATAAACATACAACTTCATGGAGATGAATGAAAAATCTGTCTCCTACCATTTAGAGTCTTACCTCATAGAAATTATGAGATTCAAAGAAGCCAACCATTAGGTTCTCATTTGATTGAATACTGGTGCTACATGGAAAAAACACCGAAACATGCTGAGATGCAACTATTGGGTTATAAATACATGCAGGTTCATTTTACTATTCAACACAAATATACAGTGTTTTTATTCTTTCGCAAACTATCTAAGAATCTTCCATTTCTTTCTTTTGAATTTTGAAATTTCAGAGAGAACTGTGCTGTAAATGTCCCCTATCTAGGGTTCATAAAGCTGTCTGCAGATGTGGTGTGCCAAGGCAACCAAGTGCTGAATTCAGGGAGTACACACATACTGGGCAAAGGCTAGGCTGTGCTGTGGTCACCATGCAATGCTAAAACCAGATGAAAACTGTCCATTAACCTTTGCAGGGAGAGGGAGAAAGGGTGGATAAGCCCTCTGACCTAAATAGTTGCCCACAAAATTACTGGGCACAGAGAAAGAGAGGTAAATTTGCACCATTCTAAGTTTAAAAATACCTCTCATTCCTTAAAGAAGTTAGAAACTTCAGCACTCAGAGACTGCCAGTCTGCCATATATCCAGACTGAGTACAGGTACTCATATATCCAGACTGAGTAGCATGGGTACGACAATGTCAGAACACCGTCATGTCTTTTGCAGAGCTCAGTTTTTATGGAGCATTTAAAGTGAAATGGCACTTCACTCTCCAAGATCTTTCAGCTCTGTCTTTCTCAATGAGAAGACTGACATCTGAAGGTGTGATTTTGTGACAAGTAAATTATCCTTTGGGAAGACGACAAAACCCAAGAGCCTATTTAATGAGTGACAGTGAGAGGACAATCATCTAATTTTGGTTGCTATTTTCACTGAATGGGTTTTAAATCCAAAGCTTGGAAGGCAAAGGAACTCTTCTAAGTCAGAAAGCAGAAAGACTGGGATGGCACCATAAGGGAAGATTAACTGAGAGCTGGGGGTAATGACACATGAGCACAAGCATCCCACCCAGCAGTCAGTGCTAGACTTCTGTTCCTCCAGCCAAGGCAGCCTGAGGATAACAGTGTAGAGGGGGATATACAGGAGTCTCTGCCAGGCCAAGTCCCATAGTTTACCTTAGGGAGAACATCACAGCTCCCACTCACAGCAATTAACTTGGCTGAGGTGTGTTGTGGCTAAGTAAGCATCTGGATATTCACACAAATTTGGAGGCCACGAAACTATGGGCACAGTGGACTGGCCAGTGCTTCTGCCCCAAAAGGATAAGACAAAGAGCATTGTGTGGCAAGAGCGCTGGTGCTGATGCCTCCCAACAGCACTGCCTTTGCAGTGGTCTGGGCATGAATGTTGTTCTAGGGGCATTTCTCAGCACAGCAGAAGCATGATCCTCCCTGCCACCTGCATCCCTACTCTTGGGGTGAGTTTGGGTGGTGCCCATCTCCATGGGCTTTTCATCTGTGGGTGGTAAGTAGAAGAAATTGTGGCTGGGCTTCCTCAAGGGCTCTGGTGAGCTCTCTTGCATTCCATCAGGTACCTCTCCAAAGTGACAGCCAGGTTCAAGAGTTCTCACAAGTTCCATGTGGCTCTACCCTGGCCATCTGGAAACTGACACACTCGGTGATAGCATGTAGTGGGCTACAAGGACTTACTCCCTCCTAGCCAGTTCCCCTAACCAGCTCCATGAACCAGACAGTGCCACTGGTGACTAATTGGCCACTCTACTGGAACACTAGCAAGGTCGTCTCAGCAATGGCTGGGAGATGGCTGTTTCCAGTGTTGTTCCAGAGCAATGAACAGTAGACCCGCGTCCTGGGACAGGGGGCTTTGCTGTCTGAGGGAACACCCAGCTGACCATACTGGAGGGGCAGGAAATTACTGCTGAGGATGGGCCAGTGTCTGTCATGCAAGTAAGGCATTACACAGCATTAAAGATTAGGCTTGCCTGATTGATTTGAGGATCCTTGTCTGATTGATAATGAGGATCCCTTTGCTGGATCCTCATTAAAGCCTTTGCTGAATTGAGGGGCAGGGGTTGCTCTGGGTGCAATGGGTTGCCATGCCCACAGCAATGGGGCTGTGACCCACTGCTGCGTCTGGACCCTTTTTGGACTAAAGTCCCTGACAAATGAACTCCATGGGACACAATGGTGGATGAAGCCATACTGGCTGTGGGGCCAGGACCCATGGTGTCTGGGTGTGGGGCCCAGTGGTTGTGGGGCCAGGACTCAGGGTGAGGGCAGCCCTTGGCAAAGCTGTGAGGCCTATCCCCCAACCACAGCTAAGGTCCCATAAGGGTTAGTCCCAGGACCATCAGCAGGAGGTGGGGATGGCCCTGAACAGACCTCACAACTCTGGGCCCAGGGTGGTGGTTACCCTGACTTGTATGTCAGCAGACTTTGAGGGAAGGAGACAAACAGATACAATTCTCTTTATTTGTGTGAATGGATTATTCCATCAAGGTTTCCACGTTTCCACACTGTACTCAGGCAATGAGTATTTTTTTTTTATTGGATATTACTACAATATGTGTAGTGGATGTGAAATCACTTTTTTCTTCCATTAGAAACAAATTTCCCAGAAGTCATTGAAGTGTTGGTAGATTGTTCCAGGATTATGTTGCCAGATTTCAGTGAATTGAAAAAACCATGAAATGCAGAGAACAGAGCCACCATTCATATTTACATATCCAACTGTTAATAGATAGTTAGAAATTCAGGTGCAAGGAAAAGTGAGATGTTAGTAATAAAATGTCTGCTGCCTGTGAGGACTCATATATCCAGTAAACTCCTCCATCACTTTTGGAAGCAAACTGTTATTCCCACAGGTGGGTTATCCTAGTCATCATTATCTTTAACGTCTTTAATCACACTAATATTTTAGGGACACAGGATACCTGAAAGGACTCCTGAAAGGAGTTCTCATTTGGGAAAGCGTCATCAATGGAGACACAACTCACGGAAAGCCCATGTTGACCCTTTAATCTTTGTTAGCATCGTTTTGAGGCCTTAACTAATGAGAAGTTTCTGGTCTCTGCAACAGAGAAATTCTGTGGCTTCTTTAATAAATATGCATCAGAGCACTGATAGTTCACTTGCAAATCCATGCACAAATACTGTGTATGTCTGGATTATTTCTGATCTTTCCATTAGGTATTTAAAGGTGTTTTTATAACACTAGTTGTAAATATCTTTGCATTATTGTCTCAGGCTGAAGAATGAAAAATGGAAATAATTTTTACTATATCTCTGTTACCTTCACAGTCAACCTTGGCACTTCAGTATCCCGTCTGTGTTGTGTTAGAAGCAAGTCACTGACTTGAGTATAAAAACCTTAAATTGATGTGTCGTGCAATTTCCTAAATTTCATACACTGGACAACTTAAAAACTTGTAAGAAACAGATTTTATATAGCAACTGTCAACATAAGAGGATGGTTCTCTGATTTATAACTAGAAATAAAGGCTAAAGTTTCAGGGTTGCCAAACTGCTCTCTTGAAAACAACAGTAACTACAATAGGGAAAGAAATGGAAGAAGTTTTTAGTGTTTACAGTCATTCCCCAATGGAACAATTCTTTGCTGATTACTGTTAACCCCTTCCATAGGCTACTCTGCTTACAGAAAAGGAAGAACTATTTATTCCTAAGGATATATTGACTGTGAATTACTCAGTGTTGGTATCTACCCTCACTGAAGAAAAATTATGTAAAAAAAAATACCTTAGAAGATGCCAGTTGTTAAATACCTTGTGTCCTCTGTGATAGGTTCTGTAATTGTGTAGCAGTCCTTATGTCTTGAGGGGACTGTGAAGCTATTGCTTTTGAAGTTAGCTAATAACTCATGAAAAATATGGACACCATCCAAATTGAAATTATTTCTAAAAGGTAAATTACACGGTGATGTTATATAGCCTGTAGACAGCTCCATCTGAGAGGGCTGGGACGGGTGAAGACTTATCTCCTACTCACCTTCCCAATAGAGGCAAGATAGACAAACAGAGCATTTGACAAGAAGCTCCTCTTTATTCAGTAAACCTAGTCCTCTGGGGAAACAGTTATCTAGGTGCTTGGATGAGAGATAGTCAATAGATGAGTCCAGGCAAAAGCTTTGGTGGAAAAAAGTCTTCATAATAGAATGGCAGCAAAGGTATAGAGTTATTTAACAGCAATAAATACAACATAGCTGGCAAAATACAAGTAATTTCCAGCCAAAACACAAAGGAATAATTGTTCCAAAACCACAACTGGAATAGAAAAGAAATCATAGATGCTAGACTGGAACAGGAACTTTTCATTACATCAGAGTGAAATGTGGTCAGTTGAAAAAGAATAAAGACAACTTCTCCTAATTTCAGGATGGCCGAAGATTTTGTGTTTAGCTAGTCTGTGGTCTTCATGAAGCTACACCATCATTCTCATTACCCAAATAACAACCATTTCAGAAATAAAAATAATTGCCTTTTTGAGTTGGCATCACCCTTACTCAAACTCCTTAGTACATTATCCCTCTGCATACTCCTCAGTGGGATCTGTTCTGTCACCTTCTGCCTGCTTTCTGCTTCCTACATTTCAATCACGTTTTCTGATTGCATGTCTATAAGGATGTTCTCTGTCTCTAGCTGATCCATACTTCTTTTTCATGTTGTTGGACTCCATAAGACTTTGATGATGTGGTTAGATCTGCAAATCCCCCAGTCTTTAATGACAAACATAGTGTTCTTCTTTTGAGATAAATTCTGCTTGGAAGTATATGCCAGTTCCGTGTAGGTTTGTTCAAAACATAAAACCATCTTGTGGCAATTCTTCCCCTGGTCCCACCTTGCCTTTCCATGCCCTCAACAAAATGATGCCCTAATTGAAAGTGTAGGTTTACTTACCTACGAAAATTGAGTTTTCCTTTGGGGAAATAGGAATTGGATGCAAGCTGAGCTTCATAGAAGATCACAAATATTTTGCTTTTTTTCAAAATAATAAAATGCAGGGTGGAGGAGATGGGGGGTAGAGATGAAGCTATGCGAAGTTGTGTCCTTCAAGTGACACAGAGATACCAAGTTTACTGAGCGTAGCGGGTTGAGTTTGGTAACCGGGCAGAAACACCAATTTGTGTAGTGGTTTAAGGGTTAACTCAGGCAGTAGCCCCCTGATGTCTCTTCTATGAGATAAGCATTAGGAGGAAAAGCAAAGCAGGCACAAAAACATAAAGAATATAAACAAGTTTATTAACAGAATTAAAAGAGGGAAAAGAAAGTCAGACTAAACCTTCAGAACACCTCTCTCCCCCCACCTCTGCTCCCTTCTACCACCAACGTAAAAGAAAAACACAACCCTTGAGGATTCTAGTCAGTTCACCACCTATATAATAATTTCTGATTTTCAGTTCACTTAGGGAGAGGAGTCTCTCTTGGTCAAAACCATGGAAACATCTCCACACGAAACAATCTCGTGCAGCTTCAGTGTCACAGCAAAAGCAGCCGCCCGGAATGGTTTTCTGCTTGCATGTGAAAGTCCCTTCCCCCGACTACAGCTTTCCCCACAGCTGCTTCGATGGCTTCTTTAGCTAAGGGGGTACTATTTTTAAGGATGAGCTGTTCAGAAACAGAAGTTTTCTTCACTTATCAAAGTGCCTGAAAGGTGTAAGGACCCTCTCTGGGAGTATCCACATGGTCTAGGAACAGAGCTCCCTTTACTCTCGTAGGATCTCTGCTCAAATTTCTCATCAAATCACAGCTACTTCAGCATGTACTTTTTGCAGCATAGGTACTGTTGCTCACAGCAAGTCACAGCTACTTCAGCGTTTGCTTGTTCTAGTACAAGCACTTTTGCTCACAGTTGCAGTTTGAACGCTCCAACCCCCCCCCCAATGTTTTCAAGAAATTACAGTGGGTAGTCTAATATATCATAGTCCATCACCATGGTTTTTTCCAACAGAATTTCAGCTTCTAGGATTAAAGCATCTCCTCAATCTCCGTCCTCGAGGTCTCAGGTTTTTCTTCCTCACTGACTTGGGCATCTTTATAGTGTTTCCTTCACAAGCCTTCACTTTCCTCTCTCCATCTGATCGGGGAGATGATGAGTCTCTGCAGGCTTCATCTGGTCTGGAAAAAATCTTAACAGCACTAAAAGAGTTAATCTCCCCCAGGTCTTGCAGCTGGAGCTTGGAACTCGCTTATCTCTTGGCCACGTGATCCTGCCGGACGGCAGCCTCAGGGGAATTTCAGCTGCTCTGGGGGTGAGGTGAGGGCCATCCTGGCCTCTGGGGGGTGTCTGGCGAGTTGAAGTGACTGCAATCTCAGCCAGGCCAACCCCCGGCTGACCCGGGCCAGGCCCGGCCAGCAGAGCCCGGCCTGGCCCGGCCACCCCCACCAGTTACCTGTTCGGCCACCGGAAGCAAGAGAGGGCTTCCCGGGCTCTGCTCCTTCTTAAAATGTGGCTCACAGAGGCGTGTCAAACTCTCTAAGTGGTTTAGAAAGTTGCCAATATTCAACCTGGCCAGTTGATTGGGTCTAGAGGAAGATGAAAGCACCTTTTTGCAAGGAATCACTTCCTGGCAGATGCAGCCTTCTTCAACTACAATTCCCAGCTATCCTAAACAACAACACTGAGTTATGCCATAGATGGTAAATGATCACATATAGAACTACCAGGAACTCATGGAGTTGATGACCCACTGCTTCTGTGTTTATTTTCAGAGTGTTCATAGGCAACACGTACATGACTCTTCTCCAAGGTACATATTGTATCTGTACTGTTGGGCAAGCAGGATAGCTAATGCACAGATAGAGAAGGACAAATAAAAGGACAAAAAAACAATAATAAAACCAGTTGTTGTGAATTTTGCTAATTTGGCTGTTTGGTTGCCAGGCATATCTAATATATCTAATTTTTCATGTAAATTTTCTTCCATTATAAAAAGAATAAGCCATAAATTGTAATGAATCTTTACAGGTTTAAGGTAGGCATGGCCTATGTGTCATTTTAAGACCAGTGAGTAAGGTCGTTAGATATACAGAGACTGATCTGCTGTTGTTTCATATTTTCCGCATGCAGACTCTGCAGTCAAAAAAAGAAAAAAAAAAAAATTGAACACTGAAGAAATAGTAATACACCTTTTAATAAAGTCTGTAAAATCCAGCTATGGACATCCTTCAGGTACCAGACTAATCCTAACAGAGCTCCTGACAGATCAGCCAGTCATGTGGGCCATAGCAGTTTCAATTCCTATTCTTGCACTACTACAGTGAGTGAACTCCAGAAGCTAACTTCTCCACAACAAGGCAAATCCAGTATTCTATCTTAGCTTCACATCTAAAATTCTTCTCATTTGTCCATCTGGTCTCTCTGAATCATCAACTTAATGATGATTCTAACAAACTCATATCCAAATCACACCTGTTTCTTGGCGCCTCTCTCTTAACTGTAGCCTGGCATCCTCTGTCTAATCCAGTTCCTGCTGTGGCTTTCCAGCCTACTCCAAGCTTGGTGCTCTATCCTGGTTCCAGTTCTCATTTCAGATCACTAGCTGAAACTTTATGCTCAGCTAAAACTGTCTGGGCCCAAATCATCACATTTGGCTGAAGGCCTCTTCTGATGTTAGTCCTTCAAATATTAAGTTATACACTAAGGCTTTTACTTTTTTTTTTTTTTTTTTTTTTTTAACTACAGACCTACTTTCATGTTCCCATCTGGTTACATCCCTCTTCTGTAACACAATTTAAAGAAGACTTAGTGTGCAGTGCTTACAGAGTCTGGCAGATATCATCTTCTCTTAGAGATCTAATTTTAAAATGTTCTCAGCTAAGGAAGGACTCTCTAGGAAATCAGTTCCAGAATATGGAGCAGACTGGAATATCTAAATTGTATTCCACTGGTTTATGACCTTACATAGACAATTATATTGGACTAACTATTTTACTGCTAAAGAAGGACTTGAAATGCCTATTTTGAAATGATAGTTCTTTATGCTTCATATTTGATCTCATTTAATAAATCAGACCAACACTTTTAAGTATAAATATCCATCTTATTACTCCATGTAGTGTGGCTGCGATGCTGTCTGTTCTTTTGTTTCGACTCAAACCTGATTTCTTTCTAAAAGTGCACTGAGATGCACTTTATACGTATTCAGGATTCCTGTTTGTGCCTTTTTGTTGTTGCTGCAGTGATTAGGTTGGTGTTGGAATAGATGTGTGGAAATCAAATTCCCTTGCACTAAGCAGAGCTTTAAGGTAATGTATAGTATTTCTTGAAACAGGAATTTTAGGTGAATTTGTCTGAACAGTTATTTGCCACACACTCCTGCACCAATGGACTTTTGCTCTTATCTAACTATTCAATAACATCAGTAAAAGTAGTTTCACATTTTGCTTTTTAAAGTCTTATCAGTTACAACTTGCAAGCCCCCACTGGGGAATAATTTCAGTAATTAAGTCTACCACAGTTAATTTTTTTTTTTACTAGGGTCCTAAGTTTTCTGCTCCCTATTTGGCCAACTATTGTAAAGCTCAAAGATTTTTGCTCTTGTGTATGAGAAATAACGTATAAATAATGTGGCTTTTCATTGCAACCCCTTATAAAGTAGAGAAAAAGCAATCAGAGATGATTTCACAACTGTTTACATGGGAATTCTTACAAGGATGACTTAACAATGTGGCTCTTACCTGCAGTAGACTGTAACCTGCTATTCTTTGCAGTTCCAGGAGTGGCTGTTGCTGTGGAATAATAACCTGAAACAAGAAGCTGTAGGATATTTTCCAAAGAACAAACTGTACTCCTCCCTCTGTGTGCATGTTGTGTATGTGCGCACACCTGTGTGTGGATTTAGCTGTGTAGATACAAATATATAGATACAGATAGGTACCTTCTACGTGTACCTTCAACGGTTTGCTTGATTCTTTCTTGGCAGCTCATTTTAAGATTGTCTTGGATGGGGAATGTGAAGTCCTGGGAGAAGAAAAGCCATGGAAGGATGCAACAGGCCTTTCATGCTGGACATAAAGGACTTGCAGGATTACAGTTTTTAGGAAGGCCTGTCCTTCTCCTCAGCTGAAGTGTCTGTAAATATTTTACTATACTGTAAACCTATAGAATGGTGCTGACTGTTGTAATGCAAAAAGTGATCCAGCCAGGGTTTGGAAATCATTGTCTGCAATTTTTTCAAAATGATTGCAACCTTACAAGATTGGGTGATGTCTGTAATGTTAATGAAATATCCCATATAGATAAATCTGTTAGAGTATGGCCTTCAGTAAGTATCAGGACTTCCAATTTGTGGTTGCAGTTTATGCCAATGCAACAGAATGTCATTTTCATACTAATTTCTATAAAGAATTTCTTGGCAATATGTTAGAATAAAGTTTGTACATATTGGATGTTCGTCAGTTATTTCAACATGAACAAATATTAGAGTATTGGTAATTGCTAACTTTTCCATATTAATTTATGTGTATTTTTAGACTTTTCAAGTTACAAGTTATTTTAATAACTCAGTCAGCAGTATCTTTGAGATATTTTCACAGAAAAGAATAAGCCAACTCCCTTGCCTGTTTCGCAGCAACTAAGTTTATCTGCTGATTCCCCCAACATTTTCTGGTTTTGCATCCCAGTAAAACTGGTTTGGAAATTGTCCACTACTTGTGATCCAGACATGTGCAACTGAGCTATTTATGAGATGGACATGACTTGAATTCCTACATTTCCTTTTTTCAGGTAAATGTCTCCTTTTATCAGGTAAGTGACCAGCCCATCTAACTCTTGTTTTTCACTGGGGCTATTTGAGTTATCCTTCCCTTTTATTTCAAGAACAAACACCATCCTGTATTTGCAATTTCACTGAGACAGGCACATTCTTGTGGAAAAGATTTTTGTTTAGTTTTGTTGGATTGTGTCTGCCTATAACAGATGGGTTTATCAAAAATTAGAAAACTTATTCCTGCATCAGCAACATCTGCATTTGCACAGTGAAAATTTCTGTTTTCAGACTACAATGTAACCAGACTCAAGTGTTTGTTTTAGTAGCACTTAATTATAGCCAGAATATCTCTGCCTAAATTCTGCATATTGTACCACATTTGGTTTTTATTTACTGTGCCCTAAACCATGTTACCAGGAGTTTTACATTATAAATCTGCTTAAGGAATGATCAGGACATAATTTTTGATTTCCACATATAGCAAATAGCTTCTAGTTTTAAAAGAAGCAATAATTGATTATTCAAGAGAAAATGCCCCAGTCACAGTGAGATAAAGCAGTAAAGGGGCCAAGGAAGAAAGGAAAATCAAGCAAAGCCAGCATCAGTGAGCTCCAAATTGCCAGTAAAACTTCTGCAACATCTGAGGGCAGAAGAGACTTGGAAAAATGCTGATCATAAGAAATAATTTTTGGACAAAAAAGGAATAGTTAGTCATATGCTAAATGGAACAAGACCTACTCCTGGAACAAAACTACATGAAAGTATAGTGCCCAGATTTCCTGGAGCACTGAATCAGGCACAAAGTGGACAGCAGACAGGCTACATTATTGTCCTCCCAGATCTTTGGCGATGTTTTGCTTAATCTTTATCAGGCCTTCTTTGCTGGCACATCAGATAGTACATGCGACAAAGAACTCAAGTTCTGTCAGGTCATATTAATTTCCCAAACAGTTTTGTTGATTAAGCAAAATTACTTACTCTACAAAAATATTGAAATATTTATTTACCGGCTATACAGCTGCCAGAATCATCTGCTATTGCTGCTTATCAGCAATTTAAAACCTGGTGGAATGTTTGGGATATCTCTTCATCCCAGTCATATTAGAGAGTTTCTTTTTACACAACACATTATAAAGCTCTAAAGGAATTTCTCACAAGTTGTGAGAAATGTTATATAAAATGTTATATACATTTTATGAACAGATCTTCCTACTTCATTTTGGGTTTAGAAAGTCCTAAAAACAATAATAAAATATTTTCTTTTCCTTCTCAGTCTGAACAAAGAATTTTACTAAAATAAAAGCTATTTAATTTCTAAACCCAGTCTCTGTAAAATCACCACCACTTCCTGTTTTGTTCCTCGCTGCTTTTTAGACACTAACACACAATTCCTTGCATTTTTCCTTTTTCATCTCTTTTTGTCTCTCACTATGATATTCTAAGCCACATTTGTTATTTAAAACTCTCATTGCCATGCACTAAAACCATAAAATCATGTTTAAAATATCAATAACTTTATTAAAGGGGTTAATTTGCATCACAAAGGCATTGGGGTGAGTAGTACTGCTAATAGAATCACATAGAAATTTTATTTTCTCCCAGGCCTGGGTGGGGCACCAGGCATTGACTTCACCTGCAAGAAAAGGAGATGAAAAACAGAGACAGTGTGTGCTTTCTAACGTTATCTGGCAGCCTGAGTATTGGTGTTTTATGGTAGAGCAAAGTGAAACCACTTCATCTTGTCTAATGGGACACAGCACAGGAATCAAATGTGTAAGTAGGAATGCTTGTTCACAGGCACAGCGGTTGCCAGCTAGCTAAATTTGGGGAAAAGAACAGAAACTGCCTACTTGTTGTGGAAAAAAATAATACTGGTCCATCTGTTCCCTCTTTCCAACACTGGTCCATCTGTTCCCTCTTTCCAACACCTTCTCCACTTAGGAGGGAGAGACCTGTGACAGTTGTTCTGCCTTGTGGGGAGAAAACTGTGATACAGTCTCTCATGTGTTGGTGGAGCAGTGAACCCAATGTTGAATGTAAGGAAGTCTTCCCTCTGCTCCACTAGCAGGCAACAAATCCTTCCCTCAGAAGAAAAGCACCTAACTTTGCCTAGGTTTGTTCCAAACACAAGGGAGAGGTAGTTAAACTTTGGAGCAGAGGTTGGAAGAAGAGTGATAGCTCCTGATGCTTAGACAGGGAAAAGGACATACTAAGTTCTCCTTTCTTCAGGTGCTATCTAGCCTCCTTACCTAATTGGAAGAATGACAAGCTTCAGTCTTCTGCGATGTCCTCCTTACAGGATCATAAGAGGTTCCTCACAAGTCTGCTGATTTTAGGGTTTTCTTTTTTCCAGGAGTCAAGGCACTGCCATCTGCTGTTGGACACATTTTTGTGGTTCTACTATGAAGCTTTTTCTCTGATGGTTGTTGGCTCAATAGCTCTAGAGAAGCTAGAGCTGGAAATTCATGCACTGGAATGCAAGAGAAATATCCTTCTGCCAGCTGGAGGAGGAGAGGTGGGGACAGGCAATCAAGAAGGACTGGTTAATCAAAGAAAATCCAGGGGTTGATTAAAAGGGAGGGGAGAGAGGAAGGTGAAGGGACTGACAATTGTGGTTTTCTGGTTAGAAAGGGCTACAGTAGAATGAACAGGAAAACAGGAAGAGAGGAGAGGCTGTGAAAAAAAACAACTGAAGGTAGCAGAAGAAGTGATAGGAGAGATACATTGTGTTTGAGGGATTAGCCAGGATTAGAACAAGTTGAGAGCCAAGGGAACAACAAAGGTGATGTCAGATTTTTAAGAAGGAAGGAGAGGAAGCACATTAAAATAGGGGAATTTGAAAAGGGGAAATTTGTGATGGTGGTGGAAGTGGGAATGGGGAGAAATGCTAGAAAAGAAACATGAAAAGAGAAAGGAAGAAAATCCCATATTTTACCCTGGCTTTAATATCTCAGTAATTACAATTGTGTGGTACTAATTTGGAGCTCTTTTCATTTAGAATGGAGTATGTCAATGAAGGACAAATTGAACATCTGATATCTGGAAATCTTGCAAGTGGTGAATTAGAAAGTTAAGTACATCTTGTGCAACTTCCATGGGTTTTCACTTATAATACCACACCAATTACACAGATCTTTCTATTCATAAAACACACTTGTGTAAGCATTACCATCATAAATGACCCATTCTTGGAAGATGACAAAGAATACATTGTAAGGGCTTTATAAAACAATTATAACAGGTGAAAAACTTCTGCATTCCTTTCTCGTTATGTCCTAGGCACTTCTGGGAACAAGAAAGGTACTGAGTTGCTTATATACTTAACCAGTGCCACGCAATTTTGAGCCTGACAAGCTAGCTAGACCTCAGCTAAGCTAGGGAAAATAAAGTCCTCATTGTTAAGCCAGAAGAAAAAACTTGCAGCTGCTATATGTGTAGGTAAATACATGGAAAATGGAGATGATTATATGCACCATGAAAACCGCTAGTTTATGCATCCTACCATTTCTAGGTCACATCAAACTATGCATGGTGTGAAGAAGTGCAGATTTCAATTTAGGTAATGTATATGCAATTGGAGTAGAGCAGGGGACCATGACCATGACAATCTATCTCCTGCAGATTAATGTCTGGTGCAGGCAGGTATGTCATAAACTATAGCTTAATATGGAGAACCTCTCAGTTTTCCCCTCATTTTCACTAATGCATTGTGTGTGCTTGTAAGAGATTCACAGTAGATGTAGGGCTATTGCTTTTAAATGTTGCCTCTGACCCAGATAATGTCAGAATGTCTGAATATGCTATGCTCTTTTTAGAAAGAGCATCTCTAATGTAATGCAAATGCACATTGTGGGGAAATTCCAGCTGAGAAAATGAGGCCTTATATTTTTAAAACTATATACATGTCAATAGCCCATTATTCTCAAGTTTTAAATGTAATTGCAACCCAGCTTGGAACGAATTCCTGAAATAATAAAATACACTGAGTAGCAGTTACTGTGTCTTCCAGTTATTTTATGCTCCCCCCTGCCCTGCAAAATTTAAAAAAAAAAAAAAAAAAAAAAAAAAACAGAAAAGAGAAAAGTGAAGTGAAAAAAGTGGAGGAGAATGGAGTGAGGAAGGCAGACAGAAGATAAAAGTGAAAGTCATATCCTTTTCTGTAATGTGTTATTGGAACACTCTGTGCAAAAATATGCTGGGCTTCTAAAAGGCATTACAACATCAACGCATCTGAAGCTTTTGTATAAATGTATCTCAGTCCAATTTTTTATGACAAATTATTTCCAGGCAATTAAGAATATTTATAATTGTTTTCTTTGGTTGGAACTGTCTTCTATTTCCAAATTTCTTTTAAGCTAGTGTTTCCTATAAAGCCTGAACAGCCGTCATTTTGAAAGAATTCTCTCTTAGTCATGTGAACTGCTCCTTGCAACCATCTTTTTCTGATAAGTTTAACATGTGCATAGTACAGCCTTTATCTTCAATACTGGTAGATTTTAAGGTATCATTATTTCATTGTGGAGTTTCCCCCCTGCTCTCCTTCTCTGGAAGTACTCCAAGAAACAGTTTCTATGATTAAAAACAATATAGATTAATATTAAGGTTGCACTGAGCTGCAGTATTTCTTTCCTTTCCCTGCTCTCTTTACTTGCCTCACAGATTTCCCTTCTTAGCATGAAACCCTACACTTCTCAGTAAATGAAATGTAAATGGTTCAATTGCCTAGTCACATTTCTAGGGTGGAGAACGTACACATAGAGTTCCTGAAAAAACCAGTATTTTAGCAACTGCTTAAGAAGCTAAAGGGCTATTATGCAGTGAATCCATGACAAATAGTCCTTTGGAATACTAAATTTGAGATACAAATGTGTGTTTACTGGAAATGCCTTCTGAAGACTTAAAAAAGTGAATTTAGTTTGTCAGAGGAGGTTGTTTTGTGGAAATGAACAATCACACTAAGAACCAACTTTCCTTCTCTGTTTTACACAAAGCAAGAGGTAGCTGCAGACAGTGTTCAGCATGCTTTATTCCCCTTTCAGTCCTTTCTTTTTTCCTTTATGTAAGGGAATCTGGGGTCTTTCTATCTGACTTATAGAGGTGCTGTTAATTATTTAAACCTTTAATCTTTCTTTAATTTATGTCACACTGTAAGCAGAAATTCTACTTTTTATCTGTTTCTCATCAGGCTGAATTTCTGTCATTGTTTGTAAGCCTGAGGATAGACAAAACTGTAAAATTAACTGTGTTTCAGTCTTTGAAAGAGAAAAAAAGCAGATAAAAACAGTCTCCTCAGGACTTAGTGCCTCTGGTAGTTGATTAGTCCCTGCAGTAGGGAAAATTAAATTTTGTGGTTGAGACCCAGCATGCTTGGATGGTTTAATAATGCCGTGGCCATCATCCAATGGCTGACAACCAAGAACTGAGGTACTTTCTGTTCTTTACTCCCTCATGCAACACCTGAAAATCCCGGGGCAAATCAAACAGCAAATTAAAGCTCAAAAAAACCCCTCACCTGCAAAGCATGTATAAGGAACTCATTTTAATGCTTTCAAGATGAAGTCATTGGGACAGGAGCCCAAACACCAGCGACAAAGGTATCTTGGTAAATTCTGAAAGCACATTTTTCAATTTTTTGTAGTTCAAACTGTGCTTGCTGTTTTAATGTATTTCTGCTTCCAGTGCAGTTAAAGCCAAGTAGCAAAAAAGCAATCAAGTCACACGAAGCATTTCAAAAAGCCAAATCAGTGATTATGACTATAGATAAAATTGAAGACCGTGGCTTCTCAAAAGTAGTTTGTGTAAGGAATTCCCTGACAACACCTAAGCCCCATCTAGCACCCAGTGTGCACTCAAGTGCTGCCTCTGGATTCCCTGTCCAGGATGGGGGTTTGCATGACACATACATTTCCTGTCCATTGGGGCTGTCCCTGAAGACGATTCTGCTGTGACCACGTCTGCCAAGCAAAAATGGCTTTGTTACCTAGCAATGAAAAGTCAGCTGTAATGATACGGGCTCTGTTATTCCACAGAGAAAAAGCAAAAGTGTGACATTGGATCTGGATTATGCTATGTACAAAATATCCCCAAAAGAGAAATAATATTAAAGTGTGTTTTTTTAGCATCTAAGATTTTTGCTACTTCGTTTTTAGTAAAGCAAAACAAAAACCACAGGAAATTCAGACGGAAGAAAAACAGCCATTTTATGCTCCAGTGCTGAGAACATGGTGGATATTTTTCTTCCTAAGGCAAATACCTTTACACTCACAGTTTTGGCAAGTTCAGTTGGAATTTTGCTACATTTTGCCTTTAATGCAACATTTGCTGATGGGAAAAGTGGCATTTTCTTTTGGATCAGATATATTGTTAGAATAATCTTGAAGAAACAGCTGTCAGTTTTACTCTGATTTAAACAGAGGCTTCAGTCAGAAAGACAGCAATTCCTTCCCTAATCATTCACTGCAGTAGTACCAGAAAGCTATATTACAAGTACTCAGAACTGTATCCTGGTGCAGTTTTTCTGGTGTTTTGCTTGAGCAGGATTGGGTGGAAGAGAGAAATGAGACCAGGCGCTTTAGTGGTAATTCTTTTAGTCAGATCACAGTTATGACAATTACAGCCACTGAAATTCTTTCCCTGCTTTTACATTCTGTCTATCAAGAGTGCTTGGAAAAGATTGCTTCACAGTAACATTGTTCTGTTTGTCAGTCTTTCTTAGCCATCACATCTACCAGTTTTGCAGCTAGTGGTCAACTTCAGAAAATTTGATAAAGACAGAAGACATTATATTTTTATCAGCTTTTCTCTATGGAGCATAAACTATTGCAGCTCATTTCCCTTTCTATACTGAGAGGCTGCCCCATCAAAAAGTTCGCCCAGACAAGTCAGAGACTACCCTGAGTGTGCTAAGTCTATCTTACCCCTAACCTACCTGCGAACAGACACAAAGCAGAGCTGAGAAAGCCATGCATGTGGAACATTAGATAAAGATACATAGAAGTTTGTATTCACGAATTTAAAACACAGACTTAGAGAAGGAGCTGGGGTTTTGTAATGTTGTTATTAGAAGGCATTTCTACACCATACAATTAGGCATCCATGCATTAGAATGTAACTGAACTCTGAACTGAATACACAGGCTGATGCTCAGCCTAGGTCCCTAAGTTTAAAGTGCTAAAAATCCCAGTATGGAGATAAAGTTTGTAGTTTAATTCTATTTATTATTTGCTTAGATAGGTATTTATCTTATGCTTTCCTTGTGGAAAGTCCTTTGCTCTGGCAAATATCCTGGCATTTGGTGGTTTAGATATAGATGTAAGGCCTTCTTGTTTTGCTCGTGGTGACTCAAGAATGGGACACTGCAAGTGATGTTCTCAGAGTTGTAACAGTTACACATGATACAGGTTTAAATGTCTGCTCTGAATAAAAGTCAACAACTTAATGTCATATGCCAGTCTTCTAGTCCAGTCAGACCACCTTGTGTGATGACTTCTGCACCCAGGAGTCTGGTAGAGTCATCAGAAACAAAGGACTCCCAAAGCAGAAGATATAATTTCCTGGGGAATTCAGTGTGTAAAGCCGTGTTTCCTCCACATTACATCTGGACCAAAGTACACGATTTGAAAACTACACAGCTTCCCCCACCCACTTTTATCATGTTAAACTGGTGGGGGTGGAGGGGGGTTAGTTCAATTCCTTTGTTGGTTTCACTGCTAGTTTCTATAAGCAAGCAGTAAGATTTCAATATGGTGTCCTGACATGTTTTGCCCAGTTTAGACAATGTTCTTAAATCTTTACCCAGCCTTTTTTCCTTTTTTACTTTCTACTCTAATGGCAGGAATCAGAATCCTGATTTCTCTGCCACTCAGAATGGTTGATGTTGTACATTCTCAAGGGCATTTGCTAGTGCAGTCATTCCTCGAACTCTCAGACCTTTTGGTAACACTGTTTTCACAAGGGTGATTTGCATTCAGTCTAGATTGAAGTCCAGTACGTGCCCACAACGTAAAATGTGCTTGTTATGAATGAAGTATATGCAGAGCCTCTTAAGAATTCACCCAACATAATTAGATACACCCTGGTTCATCTAAATGTTATCCAAAGGCTAAATATCTGAAGCTTTAATTGAAAAAGCTCATTAACTTTAAATACAGTTATAGTTGTTGAAAAAATCTCAGTGGAAATAGTAGATTCTCCATTAAGACCAAAAATAAAAGCATTTGAGTCTGAAGCTATTAATCATAAAGTTGACTTGCATATTTGTGCTACTTTTGAAGTAGATCTGAGTGCTTAATTAAAAAAAAAAAAAAAAGGAAACTTGTGCATGCATGCTAACTAAATTTTGCTACTTTGCTGTGTGTTCAGTGGATTTCAAGTACTTAAAGAGTGCAAAATAAAAATAATTACTTGATGTAGAAGCACAGTAGACAGGTCTATAGTCAGCTTGAAACAAGCTGATGATTATGTGTGCCCATAATGTGATAAACTAGTGACTGTGTCTATGGAATGTCAGATTAGCAAACAAGCCACCATCAGAACATTCAAAACAAGTATATACATGAAACTTGCTATCACATCCTACAGAATTGTGTACCCAGAGGTAAACAAGACTTAGTAAAGTAAGTAGTCTAGTGTGTGCAATGATGCAACCAGAGCAAGCTCTTATGGATTGCATTGACAGTAAGCTTCCACCTGATGGGTCCCTTCCAACAGATGGGAGGGGAGAGTACCAGTCCAAGGTGAGATGCTAGTAGTGATGACAAACTCGCATAATATTTACATGTGCTACAGAATGACCAGGATTAGCTGACACTATCATTTGAATTTCAGAAATACTGCTGAGTGGAAAACCAGCCTGATTACTTCAGAAGAATTTGGATGCAAATTTGATGTTGATGCAACTGACATGGAACAGAGGGTGTTACTTGTTAAATATGAGAAGAAACGTTTACAGTTTCCAGAGCTTCTTTGATATTCTTTTCTTCCTTCTCTTGGGAACTAAAGCAGACAATCTATTGCTGCTGTTACAGAAGTGAATGTGAACATGGCATCAAGCCAGATTCAACACCACAGCTCTTTTTTTTTTTTTTTTTGCTATTCAGGTGCACACTAATTAATCTGAAGCACATACCAGAAGAAGTAAAGAATTAATGTTAGCAATATTGGTAAAGTGTAAATCTGCATTACAGTGTCTGACAAATCTGGACGGGAATTTCACAGGATTTTAAAAGACTTTCTTAATATCTGAGAAGTATTCATCTACCACCTTTTATCTGCCTAACTCTTGAAATACAACAATTCTCAGAATTCATCTGAAAATTACTCTCTCTTAAACTAAATGATCAAGAGTCATTACTTTCAAATGATTTCTGTGGGAAAAGAGATAATATAGGAGCAGACTTCAAACCACAATTGTCCTTCCTAAAATAAATAACCCTTGACATTAAAATGAAAAGAATAAAATCTGAACCCAACCTCCCTTCTCTCTTATTTTCCCATAGAATTATCTATTAGAAATACCTTTTGGAGATGTATAGTTATAGTAGGTCATTGTAATGATAATGATAATAAAATTGTTATATCATTAATTAATAAAAATGCAAGTCAAGAAAATTATTTTCAGGACTTTCAGCTTTAAAACCATAAAGAGGCAGTGAAATAATAAAAACTTAGAGTACTAGAAGAATGTCTTTCATTTGCTGATTTTTACATAGTATTAATACCACAGAGGAAAAATTAATAGATATGTTTTGACTATTGGTAAACTTCATTTCAGACTTCATACATAGAAAGAGAAATCATGACTTAAAAAAGTTCTAATATAAAGTAATAAAATTAGAGACATATACAAAATATTATTTAGTTTAACATGAATATGGTATTTGTTCTTCAAGTAATTAAGCCAGTCTCACGATTTTTACAGGTACAGGAGCTGAACTTATTTCTTCTAAAGATCACAATTCTGCTATTTCCTTTTCACACACTGAAATTCACAAGACATTGTACCTATGTACACGATAGTACATGATACATGATTGTACCTATGTAAGGATAGTTATACACAATTCATGGCTTCTAAACAGTGCTTTTTTTTAACCCTGACAGTAATGGTGTAAAAGTTAACAAGTTTTAAGACTGCTAAAAAAATCTACTAAATAGATTCACTGGCTCTTGTTTAGTAGATATTTAGTAGACATATAGCATTTAGTAGATATTTTAAGAACCTATAGCTGATGATGTATTTAAACCTGTCACATAGAAATCGAAGTCAACATTTCTGACTGTGAAAGTATACAGTTAACTTTTAAGATTTGTTCTGAACATGTGGAGAAATACTGTATTTCACAACAAATTTTAGATGCTTAAAACAACTTTAATCAGGCTGTTACTCTACTGCCCAAGAAAACTAAATTATTGCCTAATTAGAAGTCTCCAAATTAAAAACAAAGCAAAGTGAGCTGTTACTTTCTGTAATGCTGGAGGAAGAATGAAATTTATAAATGGGATTGCTAAACATAATGTATGATTCAAAGAGCTGTCTTTTAGCTTCCTTCTAGCAGATTTTTGTTTAGTACTCATTAAACCAGCTCCATTCGTGAAAATATGTGATGAAAAATCAAATGCAGGTACTTTCTGTAGGTTTTGATGAACTCTATAGTTATAACTAATGCTCGTACACCCGACTACTTGGTTGGAATGTAACAAGAAAAGAGAATATAAAGTCTATTTAGTATTTTAATAAATATGGCTTGTATCTTTCTCTTGTTGAGAAAGAAATCAAGTCTTTTTCAGTCTGTCATTGTTGTATATAGGTAAGTCTAAAACTCCTGTTTAAAATGCAGAAAAAAAGTTTGGATATATCACAAATTTGCTTTAATGACTCTTTTCACTTTAAAGTGGGGTTTCATCTCTTGTTTTGGGAAAAGCTTTTCTTTAGATGGTTGGGGTTTTTTTTTTCCTTTTTTCTCTCCACGGTTGCTTGTACAATGCAAGCTCCTCAATTGGCAAACAGAACTACACGTATTAGCATTCAGCCGAACCAAATACTGGATTCAAGACCAAATGCTTGCAGAGGTACTGGCATTAAACTGGTTCCATACCGTGGAAACTGGTTTGACAAAACCCTCCATGAATACATTAACAAAAGTTACAATTAAGGAGGACACTTCTACCATCATGTTTATTTTGCAATCAAATGAGGAAACCCCCGAAACTTCATGACTCCTTTGATTCATTATCCACATGTATTTAAAGCGAGACAGTATTTGACTTAAGAATGGAAAGCTACTTATACATAATGTTCCCTGAAAATATTACTTTCAAGTAAACATCTAGCCCTCTTCCCACTTGAAGAATGGTTTATTTCTTTTTCAGTTAATGCTCACATTGCAAAGGAAATAGGTGTGATATTTACATGCCTTGAGGTAAATGTATTAATACATACCCAACCAGTTTTGTTGAAAGGTAAAGTCTTACCTAATCAAACCAGAAATCACACCCCCTGCAACGTGTGCTTTTAAAACATAGAAAATGTCCAGAAAAGTCCCGCTGTAGACAAGAAAAAAGGCATTTCCGGGAGACTTCATAATTAGCATTCAAAAGATTTTTTTTTCTTTTTTTTTTTTTTTTTAGAGAAATGTTAGTACAACAAATACTTGAAACATTTCATGAGAAGGATTTCTCTGTACAATCCTCAGGTTACTACAAGTTGGGTTTTCTTTCTTGCTTGGGCTTTTTTAATGTTTTATGAGGTTTAATGCACACTCTTCAATCAACAAATATCCTCCTGAGCCCTGAAACTGTTGTTGAAAACTGTGGTGGCTGGTGAGGCTACAATAACAAAGGACAAAGAGAGTCCTCTGGTGAGAAGTCCCTAGTACCAGAGAACCTCCCAAGGTTAGGATGACAAAAGAAGTGTCCCCCAGGATGCATTGCTTTGCTATGCTAATGTACCCCAGTTCTGCTTCCCTGCTTGGCCCGTGGCCTCTCTGCCCCCTTGCTACCTTCCATGTTCCACATGCCATAAAAGGCTCTCCACTCCAGGTTCCCCCCATGGCCCTTACCCCTCACCACTCCCCCAGAGCTTTCCCATTGGCTTCCATTCCCTACTCCTGCCTGGGTACCGCCCCTGTGCCCTCAGATCATTGGCCTCTGATCCTCACCCCGCTCCCGTACTTAAACCTGGACCCTCCATTGTTCCTTGTCTTCGTCCTTGGGTCCCTTTGAGGTGTGCCTGCAATAAACCTCAGTCCGTGGAACTCTGTACAGAGACCCTTTCTGCCTCTTTGCCATCTTTGCATTTACTGGAGCTGTCCGTGTGTGTGTGTGCGTGCACTCCTGGGTGAGTGTGTGCTGCTCCTGCCGAGCGACCTCGCTGAGGAGACGCTTTTGGAGCATCGCAGCACCTCGCACTGCGGCACAGCACTGCAGTGCCAGGGATTGCAATAATACAAATCTTACAGGAATAAATTTTTCCTAATTTTGAAGTGAGTTTTGAGAAAATACAAACCAACAAAGTAATGGTTGCTGAAGGTCTAAAATATGTTTGAACGTTTTGCAAGCTTTATGCAGCAGGACTATCCGTTGCTACAGTTAGCATTGATAATAAGTTTAAACTGTAGTCCTGGTTGATCAGCTGTGTCTGTGTTCTGAGAAACAAACCTTGCTAAAGGGAGTAATGGTGGAAAGTCAAGTAGGAGAAAAATAAATACGAAAGCAGGTTGATGAACTAATAAGTAATCAAGCAATATTTGATTTTTTTCATGTGAGCTCATTTGTTGAACAGCAAGGAAATCTGTTTCAGATCAGACATCCTTGTCATCCAGTCTGAAATCCTACCCTTTCCAAAGAAATAGGATGTGAATTTTGCACTGCAAATTGTATTGGTGCAACAGAGCCATTGATTTTCCGTACCATGTTTTTGGTTTAGTGCTCCTGTCTAAAGACATTGATGGGTAACAAGAATAAAATTAGTCTCCAGAACTGGATTAAGTTAATACACCCGGAACACTGTTGTTAGTCCAAGAGACTTAAAAGAGTAATAAGAACATCCTAAAATGTCCTCACCAAATTCTTCTAAAAACCAGAGTTTGCTCTGAAAAGCAATATGGTGAAAACTGTCCTTGTCCCATTTATAAATTAGACCTATTTTCTTTCTTGAGTCTTCTTCTTTTACATTTGTATCCCTAACCATAAGTTAAGGTTTTACTGTTTAATATGTATGTGATTTCTAGCCAAACATAGAAGATACAACTGAAGAATACTCTTTGGATGTGAAAGAGAAATTGGAATGTAAGCTGGATTTTTTTCTGAATAATTTCTTTTTCTGTATTAAATATTCTGATCTGAAACAGTAAACACTTAACAATTGTGTTGATAATGAATGAATCATGAAATAAACAAGCTTATTGTCTCCTAGATGGATCAGTTTCTGTGAAACAAAGAGAAAAAAGTCTATTTATGTTCAAAACACGAAGCATATGTAACGCAATGCAAACATGTTGAATTTCTGTTGCATACACACCATTTCTACAGTTATTCTTCTGACCACAAACAAAATTTAAGATGGGCGAAGTGGTAAACTCCACTGTGCAATCAATGAAACAAAAAGAAGACAAAATAAAACCTTCTTGTTAAATTTACTGAGTCAAATTCTCTTTCAGAGACATACAATGGGATCTCTTTCAGAGACATACAATGGGATCTGTTCCACCATCTGTGAAGACCAGACATGGCCTTTATCTATAGCTGATGGTAACCAAAACCAGGTGATGATTTCTTCTTTGGTGACCGCATCTTCAAAATAATCTCTATTTTTCTGGTTTTTCTGAAGCAACAGGGACACTGACACTAACAAATATCAGAAGGAAGCAGTAGAGGGAAAGAACATTGATACAGGGAAGAAGTGCTGTTAATCAGATGCTTCAAGCAGGTGGCCTTTGAAGCAGACTGGAGTCATGGAGGCTAGCTAGCTACATTTTGCTTTGTGTTGTATTTTTGGGAAAGGTAACTGAGAGTATTCAGTGTCAGGGTAGAGCAGCTAATGCAATTTTGATCATGGCTGCCTTTGACTCTATACGTTTCTGTCCCTATTAATTTCATACTGTGACTGGTTGCTCAGAGGGTGTCTTTTATTGCTTTGAAAAAACTGCTGGAGGTCCTAAATATTGACTTCCTCTGGTCCTTTAACTTTTAATAGGGTCATATCTTTTACACAGGAAAAAATAGATGTCTGGTAGGAGATAAAGAAAGCAAACAGCTTTGTCATGATTAGTAAAATAGCTCTGGCTTACAGTATGAACACAGAGTATTGAAAAGTGATATCCCTGGCACAATACTGGTCTGTTCTTTAAGGATGCTTGGTCCCAGAATTAAAGATGCTGCTTTACGAGAACTCGTGGTTTAGAAATAAGCGAGGGTCCTTGAGGTATTGGTTTCACAGCCCTCACTGCTTGAGGATCTTTGATTAGTCAAAAAATCACCCCCAGCCATGGGCAAAGGCATTGGCCCACCTAATCTGCTGTGTACATTGTTCTTATGGAATATCCCAGTCCTAGCAGCTATGCCTAGAGTGGCTCATATAACTTGCTCCTGAGTGACTTTAGCTGCCATAGCTGATGCCATGTTTAGACTTCTCAATCCAATGCACAAGCAATCCAGCAGCAAACAGTACCCACTTTTGTGTAGTACTTCATGGTACTTCTACACTCTTTTCTGATTACACAATTTTTGACATGCTCATTCATTCCTCCTCTAAGTCCTCCTCTAGTTAAACTGGAATAAATATTGGCAGTGTACATCCCAGGATTTACATGAGATTTTAAAACAGAAATATTAGAAAACCCTTTAGACAAAAAAGGCAGAAGTTTTCGTTCTCTCCATCAATTCTTCATAAAGCTATGAATTAATATCCTGAATGTGGCTAAGCTTAGCAACCAAGCAACCAAGCAAAACTTTCTGAAATATTAAAATATGGTCCTCTAGTCTAGCCAAATTGTTGAACTAAGATTCTGAACACGTCATAAAAATCCCATCTTGTATGGTTGATCTGAGGCAATTCACTTAGTTTATACATCTTTGTCTTTAAATCAGGATAATGCTTCCCTACCTCAAGTGCATGTTGTCAAGATAAAAGTGATTAATCATCCTTTCGAATATTGGAAATGAGACAGTCAACTGAAATGAACTGAGCAAGCTGCACAAGTAGATAAAACAGCCTGAAAATATTTCTAAATTTCTACTTGCGTAACCAGCTAAATTTCCTTAAATTCTCTATCTATACCTCTTACTATTTTCATAGCTTTGACAGTGATTCACCACAGAGCACATTTTAAGTCAGGGAAGTGGTCACAGCACCAGCCTGAGTTCAAGAAGCATTTGGACAACTCTCCCAGGTACATGGTGTTCCTGAAAATCTTGGGGCTGTCCTGTGCAGGGCCAGGATTTGAACTCAATGATCCTTGTGGGTCCCTTCCAGCTCAGCATATTCTATGATTCTATGATTCTAATACATTACACTGCTTCCAATTTAATGTCACCATACTAAGATTTACATATGTTTCTGTGTGCTTCCCACTGTACACAGTTTGTAGATGATACTCAAAAATGCTCGATTTATCCAGCACATATGTAAGGGCATGGTAGACATATTAATATAAAGTAGGAACATGGCAAAGATTACAAGGACATTTAAATGGAACAACTGAAATCCTTTAGAGTAGGATCTTGCAGTTGCGCCATCACAGAGAAATATTAAACCACTCAAATGCAGTCTGGGAATTACTGATACCTGGATATGTTCAGAGATAGAATTCACAGCTACCATTATCCACCTCACAATACTTGTGTGTTTTCCTGTTGATTCCTATATGAGACTTCTGACTGTGCAAGGTACTGAAAGATGTATCCCCAATTCAATTTTCAGACTCTTGCAATTCCCTGGTATGAGTGTGTTTTAGTCACAAGGAGAACACTCATGTATTTCTTATCTAGTTGGGAAAAGAAAGAAAACAGTATATCAGAGCACATATTTAAATTGCAGAAATACATACTCTTTATTTAAAATATGCTTATCATCACCAGATATGATTAATGTGTATTTTTAGGCAACTATACTGATGTAGAAAAGAAAGAAAAACCTAAAAAATCTCATGTATAACATCTCTAACTGCTCTGAAATAGTAGCATAAGTGTACACTGGAAAAAAATGCAAAATAGTTCTGATGGTCTGATTCAGATTTCATTGCATTACAAATGAGAAGTTACTCTGAGTATACTAAAAATCAAAAAATTTTCAAAAAATTCTTCCATTTCTATTGCTTTAGTTTTTGATTACATGGAACTTTGTGGGGGGGAACCCTTTTACTAATTTTTTTTTCAGTTTTACTTTTATGTGAAGCAATTGCTTCTGTTTAAAAATGTTGATTTCTAATTGGAAATGTGTGGGGATTTATTAGATTTTTTTTTAGGACACAAGAAAGTTAGCATAAAGGAGAGGGAAAGAGAGAGGGAACATGTTCAGACCAGCCCTAACAATGGAGTTGTGCCAGTCAGAGAGTGAAGACTCATATGTTCTTAGAACCAGAAAGCATGATCATATGTAATGTTGCTGTATGTTATTTTAGAGAAGGGCAACTTAAAAAACGTCCTTCATCATTCTCAGTTCTAGAGGTTTAGGTACTCATGTGAGTAGATGTGTTACGAATGTGGAGAAAACAGACGGAATAGCTCTTTACTGATGAGTAATAGCTACTATATCTTTTCTGATTGTACTGGGATGGTGATGCTTTTGTTACTTAACCTCTGATTACTCCAGGATTGGAAGCAATCAGTCAGTATGAGTTTGGCAGCTGTGGAATCCAGATGTGCAGCCCTTGGAATGAATCTCTCTGGCAGTGGCATCTGGCTGCCACTTTCCCTTTTCTGTTTTTCTCAGCAGATGTGATGTGATTGTGGTGTACATCCCACCAACATTATTCATTTTCACACAATTTTTTTTTGTAACAATGGGGAAGTGACTCCCTATAGCATGTTTTTGATGTTGAAGAGGAAAAAATTGTGTACAGAGGTCCTGTTTGTCTTGCTTGTGTTTCTTTACGTTTTTTGACCTGAGTCAATTTTGCCTTGAATTAGAAAGAATGAGGAGAATAAGTCTTATAATACATGGTGATCCTTCACCGGCTCGGCCCTCCGCTGTCTTTTAACTAGTGCAAAATGCTCCATTCAACTTTCAGGAAAACTAAACTAGGACTGAGAAAGAGATTCTTCTAACTGCTGAAACAGTTTGACACCAGACTTAAAACCAGAGTGAAACTAATGAAAGTAACACTGGAAAGGAAACAGCTGATTCAGTCATCCTGGGCAATATGGATGGGTATAAAATGAAACAGCCTGTGTAAAAATAAAGAAATAGAAAATACAGAGCAATTTAAAACTTCTGTCCAGAACAATGAATGAGTAAGAAGTAACACAAAGAGCAGAGCTCAGGAGAATAGTGAACCTTGCTTATTACTCATGCGGCACTAGGCACTGACTAGTTCAGATGAGATAACCATGGATAATCCAGAGATGACTGCACATACATTTATTGTGCCATCCTTTTTTCAAGCTTATTCCCTTCTTGGATTTTGATCAGCTCAGCCACATGCAAAACAGGAATGAATTCTCCTGGGTTGTCTAATTACAATCAAGCCTTAACTGAAATTTATTAGGGAAAGATAAAATCTCACCAGTAATTTTCTTGTAATGGCAGGGGATGCTGTGAATTTCTGGGCTTTTCACTAACTGTTTCTATGGCATATGCAATTAAATTAGCAGGATTGTTTTCTGCAGTTTAAGTTGGAGTGTGCATTAGTCGCCTCTGTCCCAACTGCTTCATCTAAAAAGTAGATGGAAAGGGGGAAATAAATGCATGGATTTTGTTTGTAAATAACATTGTCTTAGATGTAACTGGAATACTTGCCATCCATTTTTCTGGTGGCCAGTTTTGATCCATATAGAAATAGTTATTCAATGCATCTTTTTTATTAGTCTGAGGAAGGAATATTCTCCTTTACCCTCTGTGTGTAGAAAGAGCATCTCACATTGGTAACTGACAGTGGTTCAAATCTGAAGACACAAATATGTGGGGATATATGATGAGGGCATGTCTGCCTGCATATAACTGACCCAAATTCGTCTTTTCTTCCTGACTAAGAAATTAGTCTTGAAATACGGACTCTGTTTTTCTTCACATCCTGTAACATAGCATGTTAAGAAAAGGAAAGAGCATACATCACTATCTTTGATCCAGAAACATGAAATACCACTCTCGTATCTCTCAGGGTTTCTTGGGAAGTAGTTTTCACTCTGCATGGTAAGTGTAGCACTGCTGTCTTCATTTCCTGATTTTCTTTCACTTTATTCATCCTATGCTTTTTGCTGGAGTCAAGTCCATGGATTCCCAGCTGGAAAGGGTTGGGTCCATATCTTAGTAAAGGTTCTAAGAACATCCAGCTGCTGCTACACTTTGCAGGAGAATCTGTTTGCAATGACTGCAGACCAAAAGCTTGAGAGAAGCTGTTTATACAGTGTTTTAGCATGTCGCTCTCTACAATACATGGAGTTACATCCCCGCAGGAAAATTTGAGCCATAAAATCAAATGGACGGTCAAAAAGCTTTATTTTTTCCCCCAAGTTCTAGTTGTAAATTTAATTTGGGAGTGTTCTCATTTTGCAGTCCTGGACTAGCACATATGAGGTAGATTTCTGCTTTTTAAGATTCTGGGCAATGTGGAGATTTCTGCTACTTAAAATTCTGGACTGTTGGATTTTCCCTTTTTATGAAAATGAGGTGCATAGAAAAAAATCTAACTGGGCTTTCCAACTGGAATTGCTTCCAGAAGGACACAGGTAGAAGTTAAGTGGTTCTGGAAACATTACAGGGTGTCAAATGCAAAAAAAAAAAAAAGGGATAGAAAGTATAAGTATTCAAGTATTCGTTTTTATGCAACGTAAATACTTTTCTGTATTTAGACATTTTAAAAGAGAGGAGAAGGAAGGAATGGAAGACTCATTTACTTTGTTCTTGTTCAAATCTTTATTGCTCCAGTATAAATTACCAGTTATCTTTGTTTTCTCTTGCATTTAATTTTGTCTTATTTGAAGCACCACAAAATCTCTTCACCACTTTGGCAGACTTTAAAAGATGGAATATAAAAATTCATTAAGAGGTCTAATTTTGTCAGATTAATATTAAACATACATTATCTGAGCCAATCTAAGGCAGTGAATTCTGCTATGGAAAGACAGCTCCCTTTATAGAGAATCTATTTCCCCCTCCATTCACCAGTTCTCAGCTCAGGTGTGATGCTCTAGAAGACTTGGGGTTGATTAGGGTAGGAAAACAGAATTACAGTTTGATGCCTTCATATGCTTATTCTCAAGGGCCCACAAACAGCAAATTAGGCTTTTCTTTCTATTCCGAGCTCTGTAAGATCAATTTTCCTTGTCTTTTATTAATTTTTTAAAATTTTGCCTGTAAACTTTTTTGATCTGGAGCATAAGAGAACCTCCTAATTCCACTCTTTCACCCTGAACAGGATCATATTCTGAACACATATGGAGAGAGGCATGTTAGTAATAACAGAGGGAAATAGGGTCACCTGAGGCTGTGGGAGACAGTCCAGAGGAGATTGAAATTGAGAACTGTAGTGATGACTTTGGAGAAGATTGGGTGATGAGAGTTGTGCAATGCAGAGTCTGATCTGGGCTTGAGTGAAAAATACCAAAATGCTTAGGTCAGAGTTGCAAGGTACAGTGCTTCTAAACATATATGAAGAGAAGGCTGCTGCCTTGTCTTTTCTCCCTGATCAGCACATTCTTTGAGCCATGTTGCATGAGAACACACAAACTTTCCTAAAGGCTACCTGTATTTTTCATATATTTTATTAGTCAGTTCAGGAAAATGTATATTTTTAATGCACATGGTTGTAATTGTCTAGCAAAATGGTTTCAATCTAGAAACAACTGGCAGAGAATGCAGGAGAAAACTGGGAACAGAGAAGGCTCCAGTAGAATTCTCAGAGGACTCTACATTCAATAATAGGAAGAACAACATGAGAGAATTAAAGGCACAAACTACAGTCAGAGCCTTTTTAAGTTCTGTTATCAGTTCTTCTAGCATCTAAATTATTTTGGAAATTTATTTTATTTATTTATAAGCGTGAGAACAATTGACAGTTTTAAATGACTGGTAGGTGTGCGTCAGATTCTTGGCAAACAGTCAGGGCTTGAGCTCTTGGGTGGTGTCAGGGAGGGAGGGAGGAATGCCGTCCTGAAAAGACCTCAGCACCACAAAAGTTCCAATTGCAGCCCATTTCCCTAAGCATTTCTTAATGTCTCTATACTGTCTTTTTCTAAACATGTGAGTTTCAAAAGCTGTGTTATATAGACTGGCTAGGTCAATGTGCTTTGCTCAGAAGAGTTTGTATGCTCTATTGTCTGCCACAAATTGTGGTAATTTTCTGTCTTGTGTTACAAGCCTTTATTTTTAATAGGATAACAGCTCTCTTTCCTTCTCTTTTTGTATCGTTGTGTTACAGTTAACCCAATTCCACAAATAAAAGTAGTCAAACAGAAATGACACTGTGTGCTTATCCAAATACTTGTGTATTGGACTGTCTCTCATTATTGACTAAATTTTCATTACAAGAGGAATCCAGTTATGCTTTATTGTAAGAGACAGACTGGGAGAGGGCAGTAAGTGTTAGATAGTCTCTGCTTGTCTTCCAAATGCAGTTCGGCTTAGGACATCAAGTGCACAGACAGTAAGCATCAAAACCAGACACACAGAAAGAGCCCAATCTCAGCAGACATACATTTAAAATAATAATATAATAGAAAGAGCAAACAGAATTTTGCAGACATCTAACACAGAGTAGTTTACCCTGGCATGAACCTTGGTCAAATGATGGAATTATATTTGGCACGGCACTCAGCGACAATGACTGTACTGTAGCCTGTGTGGTTTATACATTTGCCTAGTGCTTTCCTTGGGACAAAGAATTTAGAGACAGACAATGAAAAAAAGAAAAAAGAGTGGGTTTAAGTTTACAGTAACATAAATACACATACACATTGCTGCAGATGTTATTCACTGGCAAGTGCTTCTGCCCAATTATGCTCTGAGCTTCATGATATTTTAATGAGCTTTTACCCTAAATAGCAATGAAATGGAACAATAAAAATTTCTCAAAAAATAAAACAGTTTGGGAAGAAGGGAAGGTTTGTAGGCATTTTCTTTTGGGGAGGGCTATCTTTGGGAAAAAAATCATGTAACATACAGTGGAAACTATCAGGATTGAAATAATGTCTGTTTGGTAAAGCCAGATCAACTCTAATACATTAGAAGTCTGTAAAATTAAAGATTTGGGTTATTTACTTGTTTGCGTATTTACTTTTTTTAAAGTACATTTATACTAAAGGAAAGTGAGGAAAGTAAGGAAAGCTGCTTAGTGTAATTCAAGCTGGATTTGTTCTTTAATGCTGGTGAACTCATAATCAGCACCTCAGCAACGGTGTTGCTAAGAATCTGTACCAATTAAAGATTTTTTAAAAATAAACCATTTAATAGTTATTGTAAATGCCATGGTGATTTAAGCATTGTTATACAGAGATTAAAAATATTTGGGGATGCATAGCAAGGCAGCCAGTTTGAGTTATTTTCTCCCAAAAAACACACCACAAAATACAAACCCAACTTGATTGGGAGAAATTCCAGCAAAAAAATGGTGAAATCTAACCACTGTATTAATGCAAATTGTTTTAATTCTAAGGATCTGTGAAGAAGATCTACATTCTCCCCTGGATTTGGCATGCCACCACCTACCTTGGCAAATAAAAAATAAAATAATGTCCACTCCTTCCATCCAAAGCAATCCAAATCCACTTGGATTTTTTTTCAGCATACCCCCCACTATGAACTGTTTTCACAGACTTCTCTGTAACTCGGTACTCCATAAATGTTGAGCACAGGAGATCTGCTTTCTATTTGAGTCTGCTCCCAGTGGATTAGTGGGATTCTTGCTGTTGATTGCACTGAAAGCCCTTAAAGCCCTTCCTTCTGCCAAGGGATGGGATGAGCAGGCAGACAGCAGCAGGGTGGGCAGAGCATCTGTTTGAAACTGGTGTTTGCCAGAAAGCCTCCCACCCCTGGCTCCCTGCTGGCTACAGGGGAAGGGACCTGAGCAATCCTCCCCGGGTGTCTGTGGGAGGAAGCTGACAGGCCCATGGCCTTTGTCTGCTGCAGCTGCTGGAAATGCTCACGCTGGTTGAACACGGGAATGAAACCCAAGTGGATTATTGTGATGCAAGACCATGATCAAGACTATTTTGGTTGAGCTGGTTGAATCCTCAGTTTACCTTGGGATAACCCTTGTCTCTCCTCCCAGTTTTCTGTACTCTGACTCTGCGCCCAGTCAGAGAACAGCAGCACTGGCTGCACAGAGGTCATCTGGCAACATCCTCCCCACCTCTTATTTTCTGAAATTACGACTGACTTGACTGATGAGCAGGATTGTACTAATTTTGATTTATACACTTTAAAACTTCCCAGTTTGAAAGTGAAGTTCACAAACTGCACATGGAGTGCAGAACTGGTGTAATTTGACTCCCGAAGTCTGTCTTTCTACAGGGAAAAGTTTAATATCTGCAGTTTCTTCTCTTCTATAGGCCACTTGCAAATACACTTAGATGCATAACGAAAAGGGAGGGATTTCCTGCAGTGGAAGATCTCTGACATACCTTATGTGCCATCAGGGAATCCGGATGTTCCAAAACCTTTGGGTAATCCTCATTCCAAAACTGGAGTGTGGAACAATGCCCTGTCCTCTGCATCCCAGAGGGAAGCACCTGAAAGGAAGATCTGACCTACCACCATGAAAGGACACTAGGAGAGGGGGGAAATGTTTTTACCATTTATACCATGTTTACCATAGGATGTTTACCATTTCTACGGCCATAATTTGTACATCCCAAACACAGAATTTGATGAACTGATTTTATTTGTTCATGTATCCCAACCAAAAGGCACAGGAGCAGAGATATCCAGGGTCAGAATTTGGTTAGCATGGAAGCCAAGGCTTGCCTGTACTTTTCATCCTATTTATTAATAGAGGAAGAGGAGGTGGGTAAAGTGACTTGTAATAGAAGTTGTAGCAAAGAAAGAGTAGAGATATGGGAGAGAATAAAGATTGCTAGATTAAGATGGTTTTCAAAAGCAGTTTCTGTTCATTACTAGTTTTTTTTTTTATTCATTCACCTCTTGAATAAATGTTTGATTTTTCCTGCTGAAATTCTGAGCTTGAGATTGCGATATGCATTTTGAGATGAAAAGCAAAGTTAGATGAAATTCATCCAGCATAAATTTCTATAAATCAGTAGAGAAAAGTACATTACTTTCAAAAGCTGGTCGAAATTAATCTTGGGATCCACCTCTTGGAACACTTTGATTCTGCCCATTAAACTGCTAAGTCATTTAAAATACAAGTGCTTTAAATACTTTGTGAGGAAGCTGAATTGAATGTGCAGTCTTTTTACAATATTCTCTAATGATGAATTTTTATCAAAGAATTAAAAGACAATCTGTCCAGGAAGAACAGTGCGGGCAGTAGAGATGGCTGTTCTTTTACTGGGCAATTACTTTTGGTGAAGCACTTGAGAAAATCATATCTGACCATGTTTCTACTCTGAAGGCCTTTACCACAAACACAATGATATCAATGACCTGCACGGATAAGTGTGTGGCAAAAGAGCAAAATCCAGCAGAGGAAAGTATAAAAGCTTCGGAGGGGAATGACATCTTTCTTGTGAAGATGTGATCTTCCCTGATCCCTCTGAGCCCAGCTCAGGGAATTGTGGATGTATGGCAGGTATGGGTGTAGTTCTTTGCTAAGGAATGGAATGAGTGGAAAATGTTCTGTCATGTCTGTGATATTGCCATGCATTTTAAGTATTTCAGGCTCTGGTTTTCCTCTTTATCTTCTGTTTCTTGTTCTCACTGAATGCAATGTAGTGAATTCCATTCCCAACCTTCAGGGAATGAAGCTGCTGTATGTGCTATATGAATGTTTTTCATTTGGTTTTGGTTTACTTTTTTCCATTTTGATACGTTTTAAAACCGCCAACTTTGGAAAGCTACAGGATGTTTCTAGTAATAATGGAGAGTATATCAAGATGATGGCAATGAAATCTGCATGCTTCCTCCACACCTTTTTCAAATTAGAAAAGTTTGGAAACAAATGGAAAATGGGGAGTGGGTTGTCAGAAATGAAATGGAGAAAAAACTGAAATCAGCATCAATATCCACCTTTGGACTGTACTCAGTGACAAAAGAGACTAGATAATCACTACTTATTTTAAAGTTTAACATTTTTTCAAAACGTAATTTGTGAAATTTTTCAGAAAGATGGAAGACTTATAAAGCTCCTTTAATGGAAATTTTTACAAAAACTGGTTTGAATCTTGTAAGCCGACCTTAATAGAAGTGGCTTTAGGTTTATCTACATCAGGACTGAATTTAGGGTACTTGGGGTTTGTATTTATCTTAAGGCTCTTATACACTTTTTAGAATTATGCAACTTTTAAAACTTTGGTAGAAAAATGCACACTCACTCTCTCTTTCTCAGAAAGTATGTGTACTACAATTCATAGTAGAGGTGGACACTTGAGGAAGCTGCATTGCGTGACAGAATCAATTGCCCTCACACAGCTGCAAAAAGCACCTGCTTATTGAACTCACCTTCAGCTTGCCACAGTGTCGTAAGTCCAAAGTCATGGATGGGCAGGGAAGAATTTTTGGCTTTTTTATAAGGCACAGGAGAATAGTTGGACTATCACTATGATCATGCTCTATCAGTAGATTTATTGCCATGGATATTAATTAATGTTTCTAAGGTCCCTACAAAGGATAGAAAGCTCTATTGAGGATATAGAAAATATGTATTGCTCTTTTTTTGAAATATTCTCCTTTGAAGATTGGTAGATCAGTCCATACTGAACATTAAGCTTGCTGCCATTGTGGATGACTAAGTATGAATTTATGACGTCATAAAAATTATCGTGTAAATGGTGGGCTCACCCTACTACTTACTGCTATTTTTCATCTGAAATGCAAACTGTCTAGATTTATTGTAATTGTTATTATTTTTATTACTATTTTTATTGCTGAATTAATGAAATTTGAAGAGATATAAGCAACTTAAATGTATAAGCCCTGCACTGCCCTGATGATCCCAGTGTACAATAGTATGACATCAACTTCTCTATAGCACAGAGCATTACTGTAATACATTAGTCATGAGGGAATCATTGACTTCCAAAACAAAACACCCCATCCCAGATCTTGGCTTGAATTTAGACATCACAGTCCACTGGGAAAAATATAGTTCTTTTCAATTTGTCCTCTTTAGAGCATATTGTGCCAGTTGTAATCTGTCTTAAATTGTGATAATTTCTCTGCGGCTCTACAGTAGAATCATAGCATTTGGAGGAGAAAGCAATGCTTTTCTGGGTAGAGATCATGCTATTTTATGTTTACAGGGAGTCCAATATCTGTTACACCTTCTTAATATGAGTGGAGTACACATATTAAGTGATCACAGAAAAATAGAATGGCTTGGGTTAGAAGGGACTTTAATCATAATCTAGTTCCAGCCCCCCCTGACATGAGTAGGGATGCCACCCACCAGATCAGGTTCCTGAGAGCTCCGTCCAACCTAGCCTGTAGCACTTCCAGGCATGGGGAATCCAGAACTTCTCTAGATGATCAGTTTCTGTGCCTCTCTATACTCCGAGTAAAAAAACTTTTCTGATATCTTACCTTATTTCTCCCCTTTAATTTAAACTGTTCCTCCTTGTCCTATCACTATCACCCCATGTAAGAAGTTGTCCTCCATCTTTTTTTATAAGCCCCCTTTAGCTACTGGCCACAATAAGTTCTCCCCAGAGCCTTCTTGTCTCCATGCTGAACAAGCCTAGCTCTCTCAGCCTGTCTCCATGTGATAGCTGCTCCAGCCTTCTGACCATCTTCATGGCCCTTCTCTGGACCTGCTCTAACATCTGCAGAGCACTCCAGACCTACATACAGAACTATAGGTGAGGTTTTATGAGGGCTGAGTAGAGGGGGAGAAAATTGACCTACTGACCATGTATGGAGAGTAAGATGTGATGGAAATTTGAATTCATGGCTGAGGAGGGAAGGAGTGTTCCCCTTCTTTCATCCTGCTCCATGGCATACAAATCAATTTGCATCTAATACCAAAAGATGGACATCCCTCAATCACATTTTTCTTCATCCTACTTTTGGGTGAAAAAGAATTTACGGTAGCCTTTTCAAAGAAATTAAAACTCTACCTGCCCATTTAATAACAGCAATTAAGGGAAAATTAGAGACTCATGTTCCGTCCAGTCAACAACCAATTTTTGTTTTGCAAATAAGTGGAGAGATATATAATTTCCCAAGAGTCACCACTCTCCATTGGGTAGCATTTGCTGATTCAGTAGTAATTATCTTCTTGAGACAGCATGGATTCAAAAAATGCAACTAAAAAATTCAACACCAGAAAAGGAGTTCTGTACTGTGGATTGCTCAGTGACAGAGGTATAAAAAAACATTTCATCCATAGCTTATGAAGGGAGAATTGTGCAGAAATCTTTTTTACACTTACTAGACAGAGTGCTATAAACCTACTTATACCATTTTAATTCTTAGGGTGGTCTTTTTTCAACTTTACTATGTTTTATTAGGATTCATACTGTTCTTTAATGTATGTGTCTATATTGTGGTAGATATCTAAGTGATGAAATCTTCTTTTACATGTATGATGTTTCTATTGAGATTTTACAAAAGTTGTCTTTTTTGTGGCAGACTTATCCACAAAAACTATGGTTGTATTGTGCTTGCAAACTGGCATAAAAAAAATAGTGGCTTTTAGGGCAAGTACTTAATTTCACACTTTCAGAGTGAAGGGTTTGTCAGAGGTATTAGACCAGGAGTGATTTATCCTATTAATATGTATGTGTTCGTCTGAAACAGAATATGTTACATTTTTATGGTCTTGTGGGGCAGGCGTCTCTTGTAGACAGGAAAACAAGAATGGTGAAGAAGGTATCTTCATCTGTACTTTGTATTATCCATACAGAATATCTCAGAGGCATGAATCTGGCAGGAGATAACTGTATATCAGCTGTATCGACCTCTATTTATAACTGAAAACAACTCACTGTAAATTGAACTTTATTCGGTGAAAGAGTAATATTTTCTCTTCTATATACAAATTCAGTAGTTTAAGAAATCAGTCAAAAAATGTTCCAGTGTAAACAACATTAAATGCAGCAATTATAAGAAAACCACTGAAGTAATTTTTCCTCAACAGGGTGGGGGTGTGAAGAAGTAAACTTACTATCTCATGGTTGCTGCAAGACTTGCTTCCATGCCAGTAAAGGTTTATTGTTGCTTATTATTAAATGCTTTTAAAATGGCAGTTTTAAAATGGCACACACACATGAATGGCAATGTTGTGATTGTTTTCTACAAAGACACTAAGATTTTCTTTATCACAAAGAATGTTGCCAAATGGGAGCAAGAAGCATCTGTCTTCTCAAGATCTCTATAGCCACACTCCATCCTTAAAATGAAGTCATTGCTTGGATGTGGCGGTATGAATTAGGAGTGACTAGAAAAGGAAAACATATCTGGAAATTAGGAGAACTTCCTTCAAAAAAAGGTGTAAATGCTCCCTACAGAAGAAATCTAGAGGATAAGCTGTATTTTATATTTCTACTTTCTATATTCAATACAGGATGTGTGCATCCACTGTCATTTGACCTATGATCAATCATGTCACTGAGCTGACATGTAAGGTGCTGCAAAAATATGATGAATTCGGTCACGAGAAACACTATAGCAATACAGTTTGAGTAGATATTCCAGGATGCATAGCACCACAAATGCACCCCCATCTGCAGACTACAACAAAATAACACATTTGCCCTTTTTGGGGAATCATGTTTTTATAAGGCTTCATGACAGCACAGAAATGCAGCCTCTTATTAGGAACTTTTCTCCTGCATAAATTCTGGGAAGTCTGAAATGGGAAGCTAAACTAAGCAAAGGCAGATTAGGTCATCCACACTTGGCAAGAGGAGCTGGAGCACAAACATGGCTCAGTTATGACAGCCTTTGGCTGAACATTTTCGCTGCAGTTATTGTGAAGTGTTAATACATCTTGTAAGTTATAACATGGTCCTTCTGATTGTGACAGACTTGTGACAAAGAATCATGCTAGCATTTGGGTAAACAAAAATAAAGCATTCTTGGAAGGAGAAAGTTGGTAGCTGAACCTCATTCAACCCTCTCTTCTCTGGAGTTACGTTTTCAAAAATATTTCTTGCCTCCAGGAAATGGAGTTTGAGATTCATTTCAAAATACTGGTGTCCAGGTATTACTTTACTAAAATTCTACTGTTGCAGGTGTCTAAATTGTCTCCAATAACCAATATTTTACCTAACAGTCCATTATAAATTTAAGATTAAATTGTTTGATTGTTGCCATATGAAAATCTCTGGCAAATATTTTCAAATCCCTTGCATGTCTGTATGTTCTGCTCTTAATCTAAATGCTGGGCTGCTCATGCTGATATCAAGAGATAAACCAACACAAACAGTATTTTGGTTGTATCTGTTCTTATCAAAGGCCATGCTTAAATAACTTATCTTTTTTGATCCCAGTATATAATAGTGGTATAAAATAAGCATAATGAAGTTAATAAAAGTAGCAGTTAATTGAAGCTGGAATTTGTTGAAAAGAAAAAAAGAAGATATGGTCATTGTCCAAAGAAAGATGACTGGAAGGAAATTCAAGGAAAAGGGTTGAAAAAATGTGTTTAATATGGTTTGGAAACCTGAGAAGAAGCTGACACACAGTGACAATACTTTTAGTACATAAATGGTTTTACAAAAAAGGCTATCATCAGCTGCTTTCTGTGGCTACCAGGGTATTTTTTTTGGGGGGGGGGGGGGGGGGGGGTGGGGGGTTGAGAGAGAGTGGGTTGAAAATTAGCATGGATTATCAGTAAAAGCTTTCTTAAATATGAAGAGATTAACAAAACAGGGTATATATAATAGTTTTAAAATATACTATATTTGAAGAATTAGTTGAATAAACATCTGTTGATAATGTCCTCAAAGTAGATATTCTGCCTGTGAAATGAGCTGGTCCTAAAGGTTTTGTGGTGATTTTATAACCATGGCTGTCACAATTTCTACAGCTATTCAAACTTCTGATTTTGATCTCCTTGTCCATGCTTGTGCTGTTATTCAAAACTGCATAAACTGGATGAAAAAGAAATTTTATATCTCCTGTAATTCATTATCCTTGGACTCACAGACAGATTTCCTTTCCATATATCTTAAAGAAGAAAAAACAAAAAAAAAAAAAAAAAGAAAAACTAGTTTTCTGGTTAGGAATTAAGAAAAATATTGCTACCTATACACTAAAAATTGCTCCTGACTTCAGCTTGGGGAAAGGTCAAGGTATGACTACCTGACTAGAGAAAACAAGAGGAAGACAGATAAGAAAAAATAAAAGGAGAGCATTGAGATGCAATAATTAATAACAGTTATTTTCTCTCTTCACCCATCGCTCTGTCTCTCTGTGTCTGAGAATTCGCAGGGTTCTAGAACTTGTGTTCCATTGACAGAACCCAAAGGAATGGTATTAAACTGTGTCAGGGGAGGTTTAGGTTAAAGATCAGGAAAAGGTTCTTCACCCAGAGAGTGGTTGAGCCCTGGCACAGGCTCCCCAGGGAAGTGGTCACACCACCAGCCTGACAGAGTTCAAGAAGAGTTTGAACAATGCTCTCAGGTGCGTGGAGTGACTCTTGGGTGTGTTCTGTGTAAGGCCAGGAGTTGGACTTTGATTATCCTTGTGGGTCCCTTCCAGCTCAGGACTTTCTATGATTCTGTGATTCTTTCTGAACATCAAGGATTATCTATAAGTATTTTGTAGCATAAGGGGTAAGTCCTGGTCACTGATGCCTGTAATTGATTTTTTAAGTCATCACAGACATTGATTCCCTTCTTTTAAGGGGGTCTTGGCAAAAACGGGACCACTGCCTCTGGCTGCAGAATATAACAATGTAGTGCATTTTTCAGCTCCCAGTACTGACTGCAGTGAGCAACAGCCCAGCCTCTGGAGAATGTAGAATAATCATATTTTAGCCAGAGACATTGAAGACATGCCTTTTGGCTCCATAGAACATCAAGATCTATGTTCTTTTGTGCAAATGGGTCAGTGAGGCAATTGAATAAGCAAAGGAACTTAAAACTCACATTGCCATACAATGCCAAGTGTGGATTGTTTCCTTTAAGAGTATTTACCTTTCCTCTGGAATACTTCCAGCCACTTTGAAAACTCAAGGTGTGTTTCAATATTAAGGTTCACAGCTATGTATTGACTGAGACGTCAGAATTTCCATTAAATGCTTCAGTGACTTATTGTCAGGGATAGGCATAGAAGAGAGTTCTTGTACCTCCCCTCTTATCCACTGAATGCCACCTCCATCCTTAACATTAGGTGATTGTGGTTAACCTGCAAGTCAGACTGTAAAGAAAGCAATTATATAAGAACACACTCCTTTGGCAAATTGCAAAGGAAGGTACATAACTACAAGGTGGTAAAGAGGCACTGTTTATATCTTGATAGAGCACAGAAGGAATTGGAAATGGTTAACCACAAAGTCTTCTTGCTTCAAAGTTGTTGCAGGAATAACACTTTCCCCTCCAGTGTTTGTACTATGGAAATAACTACGTGACATTAAAATAGTACTAGTAATTAAAAAAACTTGGCTAGACTGCCTCATAGTATATTCAAAAAAAAAAAAAAGCTGCACACATTCACTATCAATTTCATCCCAGTGGCATTACTTAGCATAGTTAGTATTAAGATTTGAAGCTATTTTGCATAAACAGGATGACAGCTCAACACAGTTGGGGGTGTTTTTATTGCCAATTTAAGTGGTGTTAAATTAGTGAGTATTTAAGTGATACTAAAACAATTTAGGGTCCAATCCACAAAAGTCTTGGCTCCAGAATATTGTAATATGAATGAAAACCTCAGTTTTAGGCTTCTGTTCAACACATTGCCTGTGCAACAGGCAATCACTTTCAGTTTAAGTATATTATTGCCTTTCTGAGAGCTATCCCATCTCACTAGGAATGCAGTCTCGGGTATGTGGTTTCTTCAATGGAACTAGGGATCCACAGTCCAGTTGAAAAGCATGCTGCAAGATTAACAGCACTAACTCATAATCATATTGATAATAATTAATGCAAAGGATTCATTCAGGGTTTTCAGCACACAAAATATACCTGCTGAAGTTGTCAGTAATTAGTACATGGAAACAAAAAGCTTCAACTCTAAATTTGCTTCCCTCCTTAAAAAGAATTGCTGTGCACTTACCTGCTAGCAAATGTATTATTTCTTTGGTGGTTTTCTCCCCAACACAAGGGAAGAATCATTCAGAAGGCCTGGTTTCATATACCTATTGTGTCAGCTGTTGTGGAGACAGTATGCTGCAGCACCAGGAGGGCTGGGCACTTTACTTTTAGAGCTGTGTGTTGTGCCTTCCAGGGGCTCATGCACTTTTGGGTTAGTGAAGCAAGCACAGGGAGTTAATGGTGCTATCAACTGTGAAGGCAGCTGTTTTGCCCACCCTCTGTGCTAGAGGAAATGTGCTACATGATTTTTTTCTTTTATTCTTTTTCTTTTTTTCTAATAATAAGTTGTGAGTGAGAAGGAGTAAAGGAAAGATTTGGAGGATCAGAGAGAGATGAAAGTTTTACAGTTGGCCCTGCTGGTTTTTTCCTTTTTTTTATTTTTTCCTCCCTCCATGTTTGAACATATACTGTAGCCACCAAATTGTTCATGAGTCATTTGATTCTGGTAATGTATATATTTGAAGATTTTATTGGTGTATTTTAGAAACTATTTATTCTTCAGTTATTGCTTTATTTACATACCTAATGGCTTGATTGATGTGCCAGCCACCCCCAGGCAGCAGAAGCCTCATTTCTGTTTTTTCAAAAGAAGTGAATTGCTAACAGACAGGAGTTTCACAAACATATTAAGTCAGATATTCCTTATTGTTCCGTGTTTTTAATAAGTTCCTGTTGGCCCACATACAGTACTTGTCACTGCCTATCTGTTGAAACAGAATCCCACACGAGGCAGTTGTGAATTATGGCAGTCTCTGTACAAATAAAATACTGCAAAACACTGTGGAATGCAAGCAGTGTTTTTCACTGGCCTGGATGCTCAGAGGATGCTGCTCTTTCAGGCAGCACTTTCCCAAAAGTAGCAGCACTGTTATATAAGAATGGGAATTATTACAGTCCCATCTGGTATTGCTTATTTAAAATGAGAAATGTGTAGGCACAGTGGACTAAAGTGTGACTTACTAAAATGGAGACTTCACATTGCCTGCTGCTTCTATGTATCTAGCTCATTTTGATTTTGAGATGCATATTCCCTTCTAAAAGAGGCAGCAATCCCTGGGAACAGGGAGCATCAGGCAGATGGGAACAGGTGCTTGCATTCAGTATCACATGGTCTGTCTTTGCTTCTCCACCCTTCACTGCTATTACCTCTTTTTACTTTTTTATTTTAACATTACCTTATTTCTTCTCCTGTAACCTTCTGGGATCATAATATATTTCAGAGCAGAAAGGCTTTGTAAAACCTTTGTAAAACCTTGTACAAGAGCAAATATTGAAGGTGAAGATTCGACTGGCCCCATTTCTTCCTTTGTTCCCCAGGCAGGCTGTTCCAGCTGGCTGCACACCTCTGGAGGTTTGCTTCTGACAACAAGAAGTACTAAAGCCAAATAAAGGGTTGTGGTGGAAAATCAGAGCAAATCAGCTGGAGCGTGGGGCTTGGATCAGAACCTTTTGCTTTCCCTCAGAGAAGCCTGGGACTGTTTTGCTGTTATTGCTGGGTTTTGATCTTTTAGGTGTTTTACAAATGTAAGTAAGAAAGTATCACAGTCCTCCACAAAACAAGTCATAAGGCATTTCTCAGAAAGGATATGATTGAGAAGTTAAGTTACAGCAACAGAAAAGGATAATGTGAGACAAGTAAGACATCACAGATCTATACTGAGACTGCTTGGCTGTGCTTCTGTTGATTCAACATAATGGAAGAACAAACAGCAGCACAGCTGATGGTGTGCACCAAAGTGCACATTATTTGGTTCAGTTCAGATTCTAACCAGCTGGTCCCCTGCAAATCAGGGAATGCATTTCAGTGCTCAAAAATCAACAACTGCTGCTTCTCATCAAACTGGCTCTGTAGTTGGTTTGGCACCTTGCTGTACAGACAGGTATCATATTATTAGTATAGGACTGAATATACTAATGATGAAGTAATGTTCCTATGGAAGTATCTATGCTAGCAGATGTATTCATACAAAACCTATAATATCATTATGCAGCGGCTCAAATGGATGTTTTCTTTTTTTAACTTTTGGAATAATTGTACTTGAGAATCTCAGTTTTCATCAGAAATACTAAACACTTGCCTTATGGCTGTGGAGGATAATAATTGAAATGTGAGTAGAGCAGGGGCCTGAGTCTGCAGTCTGCCTGACACATAGATCTAAGACTGAACTGCTTTCGCTGCTGTCAGTATTATTTTATTTCAGAACATAACTGGTGGCTCTTCCATTTTTTATATTATTCAGAGACTTACGGATAGTTTAATAGAGCTACAAAGTTTATAGTTAACAGTACTAGAAATGGATGCTCACTGACTGATGCAAAATTCAATTTTTTTCCTCTGACATGAAAATCATACGAAAAAGATATCCACACCTTGAACTGAATCACTGGTATTGAATTCCTTTGCTGATATCTAGAAATTGAGCATGACTCCAAAGCCTTCCTGAAAACGAAGAGCCCTGAAATTGCTCTGTGGCTTCTTCTACTGTACTGGTACATGGCATATTTAAAACCAACTGTACACCCCAGAGTCATCAACAAATAGAAATACAATTATAGAAATGAGCATTAAAAAAGTAATAATGTGAGACAGCAGCTATTTCACTGATAGTACTGTACCTGCAAGAAAGGCTCTGAGAATGAAATAGAAACAGAAGGGATATTCTCAGGGTTCTTGACAAATAATTCACATTAGTATGCAAATACATGGCAAAAGGTCTCTGAGCATGCCCATATTCTTACAAAAGAGTTCTGAAGCCTTAATAATGCACAGCCAAGAGTGCCAGGTAGTTGCTAGAGAGTTTTCCCTCCAAATTGCCTGCCTCACCAGCATTTAGTAAGCATGACACCTTCTCAGAAATGGTATCAAAACAAAGATCTAAACATGTTTCAGTGAAAAACTTGGGAAACAAAAGTTTTTATGTCATAAATAGCCATATTTGTAATTTTGTATGTAAGGTTTGCCTTTTGGCAGGTCAAATAAAATAAGCTAGAAGACATCAAATATAGAATTTGAAGGTTTGAAGACCCATAAATTGCAACTTGATATTAGTTTTGTACCTGGGGTGTTTAATAGAGTAATTTAATGGATTTTTGAAGGATTACATGGTAATTATATTGTAATGAATGGTGACTTAGTCTAGATTGTGAATGACGCAGAATAAGAAAACCTATTTCCTTATAAAGATAATGGAAATATCTGAATTTTAAAAAGTCCAAAAATTGATCTAGCAGCCATTACAGCTATTAAGCATACAAGATAAACAGACGTAATTGCTGATTCAAATTAAATAAAGGCTCCATTCACAGTAAAAAGTGAATCTACACAACTTTTCAGTACAGATTAAATTCTTTTCACACATGTTGAAAGTCAACAGGACCTCACAGACCTGATGGAAAACTACTTCATTTGGAGTTTGACCGACATTTACAATAGCCATTTTAAAATTATTAAGACTTAACTAATCAGTTGCCTGGTCAATATGTCATCAGAAAAAAAAATAAAATATGCAGGACATCCCTGGTTACCACAAACAAATCCTGCTGCAGCTTACAGCTCCATTGAAAGAGACCCTGAAGTCCTCCACCTTGCTACACTGACTACTGCACCATCCCTCACTCACCTGCTCTGTCCCAGGCTATCACCCATATCAAGGGATGCTTCTTCAGGAATTTCCCAAGGCACTTACACCTTTCTTCTTGAGTGTTTATGACAGCTGTGTGAGACAGTACACAATTAGGCCCCAGAAGAGCTTTTCATGCAGCAGAGACAGCTGTATTTGCATGTGGATCAGCAAACAAGGTAATAAAATCTGTGCTCAGACTGAAAGAAAGAAGAACAACAAAAAAAGAGCCTACTTGTAACTTCATCAGCTTTTCTCTAAATACAATAGCATTACACACAAGTAATGTAATTATATAAACTATAGTTACTTCAAAAACTTCACTCCCCTACAAAGCCATATGAAAATATATTTATGTTCCACTATGGTACACAATGTGCTGAAACTTCAGAAATGTGTGGCTGAACTTACAGCTTTCAGAAAGAGTACCTTTTAAATGCCAGCCTGACAAACAGCATGCACATGGTGGGACTCAAAATATTTGGGAATCCGGGCCTGTTTCCAGTGTCCTGAGAGACTGGTTTCAGAGGAAGCATTGAGTCACTGCTGATTCCAGCATCACCACTGCCACAGAGTCCAGCTAGTACCAGCTGAATTTAACAAATTGCACTGGACATGTTGGTCCTGTGCTGTGACAGCCCGCCACATACAACAGGGACAGTCTGCAGGGAGCATAGACTAAGTAAATGAGCCAGCAGTGTATCAGATGCTACACTCACCTGTCACATCCTGTTTCAAAGATGAATGTTGTTAGAGATGAATTTAAGTTACAAAAAGGCATGTGTGTGTCTGTCAAGCAACGGTTGGGATGTATGTCTCAGTATCAGCTTACTGGTATGGGAATGTATATATTTCCATTGCTTTGGATGGGAAGCAAGGCCATGAATTGGTCAGTCGAGCTTCTAAGTATGTCCAATATGAAACAGACATTTCCAGAAACTAGAACAGACTCAGGTGGGCTAACTGTTCATGCTGTTAATAAGAGTTGTTTCTTTTTTCCAACCACCTGAGTAATTATTAAACATTGCAATCACTGCTAAACCTGTTTATGGGCAATAGTTTTATCAAAGTGATGAAATGGTTAGAGAAAAGATCCTGGAGTAGAAAAGGGGCATTGTGGTGAATGACAAGTAGAGACTGTTCCAGTAGCTTGTAAATTTGGCAAAGCAGTAGTGGGTCCTTCTCTCTTGAAGGTCAATTAAAAATTCTAGCTGTACTGTAAACATAATCTTCCATATAACAGTGCCACACAATGTCCAAAGCAGTCTCTTAATACAAAATATCAATTTGATTTTTCTCAGGAGATTAGCTCTTCCTTTGCAATGCAAATATTTTCGAGTGTACTAAACACATTCTAGCACCTCAGTATAGGGACTAAACTATTTGCATGCAAAATTACCCAAAGTAGGCAGACTGGCACAAGCTTATGCTTCTGCCATATGTGCTGAAGAATTTGAGCCAGGAAACTAGTAGTATCTGGATACTATTTACAATTTAAATTTGACTTTATATTATTATTCAAAAGAGAAAAAATAAAAAGCCATCATTAAAACTAATACTATATGTAATGCTAAGTTTACCCCAATGTCTTCTGATTACAATTTTCCAGTTAAAAACTTGATCCAGGAAGTGCAAAGAATTTTCTTCTTACACGGCGTCTTTTTTTTTCTCTCTCAGTGCTTCTATATTTTAGATACTTTTTTTTAAATCTGCAGGCTGTATCCCTCACATTTCTCTTAGACATTAGTTTATGTGTCACTTCACATTTTCTCCCACACACTGGTGTGTAGGAGGCTGCCACTGAACTTTGTAGTATGTCAGAATAAAAATCAATTTTTTTTTGCCTGGTTGAGATTCAGGGCCTATCATAGCTTTTGCTTGCATCACAATCAAGTTTGGAGAAGCTTGGTGAATTTTGGATCAGCTGCTGTGGCTTTGCAGTGACAAAATGGAAAAATAATTAGACCGGCTGTAGTTAGCAGTGAAATACCGGAATGTGGAAAAAGCACAGCTCTTGTGCTTCAGAAGTTCATACAAACACCATTTTCTGAAAAGAACTATTAGCACAACATGGGACAGGGGATGGAGGGAGGGGATTTTGCCTGCCATTCCAGCTATGCTTATACCCTTGCTAGACCTTTGCCTGCAGCACCCACTGACTGACAGAAACACCTCAGTGGTGTGAGTATCACCTGCCGAGGTACTGCACTGTGCTGCCTGTCCTACCCACTTGAAGTGGCAGGGATAATTTGAATGAAGCCAGCTTTGTGCTTAACGTAGGTGCCTAAATTTTAAGTCTTGGTTATAATTTATTTGGCTTGAAGTACCATCTCCTGAAGGAGCTGGATGTTCAACAACATGTTCCCCTTGCATCAGCGCAAGGTGATAACTCTGTAAGAATCTTTAGGTAATTCTATCCTTTTTCTTTGAAAAAAAATTTATTAGGAAGAAATATCTCACCTTTTTCTCTCTTTTACACACAAAGGAAATCCAAGGAGAAAAAAGTGATTAGTAAGATCAACCCAAAATTTAAGGCATGTGACTTCAAAATCAGTTTCAACTCTACAAACAAAACAATTTCCAGACAAAACTGTCAAATTTCTTTCTTTCCAGTTTTTGTCCATGTTTTTCAGCAATTGAGTTGAACAGAGTTGTTAGCAAATCTGCTGAGTGACTGGGAAAGCAGAGCTATCAACACAAGGCATTTCTCCTCCTTTGGAACAGCAGAGAAGCCCCTCACCCTTCTCACACTTACCTTCACTAGCAATTCAGTGGAGCACATCCTGCTGAAAGCTGTCTTCAGCCAAAACAGAATCAATTCTGTATATCTCCTTCTACTTGATGTCTAAAACGAAATCTAACATTCACTGGACTCTTTAAAGAAGTACAAGAGTAAATGCTTGCTCTAGTTTCAATATCCTAAGTTAGCAGATATTCTTCCCAAACAGAAAAGTAAGTGAGAATACTGGTGTAGTAACATCCAGATTAAATTGGAACAGAAAGACAAAATTCTTGCCTGACACAAATTTGACATACTTTCTGTGGCCCCTTGGCTGTGTTGAACTGAATAAAGATTTTATTTTTATTATTGTTTTATTATTATTGCTGGTTTCCAAGATAAAACTGATCAAGTTTGATCTCACCACAACCATGGCATCAATGTTTATCCAGTGTATACTAATAGTACTCACAAATGCTTATCCCCCTTTAAAATGGTTGCAATGTGTCACATATCCACACAAACAAACAAAAACACATTTTAGGGTTTGATTCTGTCTTCCTACAAATTGTCACATTTGATGTGTTTTCAGTCTCAGAAAAGCTGAACAAAGGCCTCAGAGCATGAACTCTTTCCTGAGAATATTTCGCTGTAAGAGTATATCTGTTGTACTGACTTTCCAAAAACATCCCACAAAAGTACTCAAAATTTGTGGTTGTGTGGAAAGTTCATTGGAAATTCTCCACGTTACTTGCCTACCCTTGTGTGTTAACACCAGTGCAGTTTAAAGGCTGGTGCGATTTCAAACACTGAGCTAATGAGGTGGCAAAACCCAGCCGAGACAAATCTGTACCGAAAGGCGTGCCGACATCTCCCTCTGCTGCCGGCCTGGCGGTGCAGCGGCTGGGCGATCCCGCAGGGGGAATTTGGGAGCTCGTCCCGGCGACCCCTGAGCGCAGCTGGCACTTAGGCTGTGCGCTCACACTGTGGGAGCAAACCCATTAAATGCAAGAGCTTCCCTCTGGCATCTTTCATATCGGGTTTTTTTTTTTTTTTGCTAGGACCGTGCGTTGCTGAACACCCCATGGACATGATGATGAACTCTTTGACGTGTTTTTCCCTCTGCTAGAACAAAATCAACATGCAGGCACTTCCTTACACAGTGCAGATCTGGAAGGTCTCTTGTACCAGATCTCCTCTCCTCAACTGCACAGAAAAACAAATCTCCATTAAAAAGCCTCTAAGAAACTTTTAGAAGACTGGCAACTTTAAAATAGAGATATGGGAATAAAAAGTCATTTTGCATGCATAATCAGAGGAAAAGTATTCTTGAAAATTAGGAACAGGGTCCAATTTGTGGCTGGCTTTTGAACAAATGTGCAAGCATGATGTTCAAAGTGTCTGCCACACAGACATCGTCTCTTCAGGAGAATCTGTGACAGCAGTTAATGCATTGGGGAGGGGGTGGCTATGGAGTCACAGTTCCCCCCTCCAGCCAAAAGAAATGACCTGCAGAGCAAGTGATGCCAGCTTTCTCCTACAGAAAGTTCTGTGTCATTGCAGGAGTGCAGCCTCCAGAAGGGCACCTCCAGAAGGGGTCTTGGCTGTGACATTTTACCTCTTTTGAGTATGGGGTGAGACTCAATTTAGTTTTCAAAGCGTATGACTCTTCTGTTGGAGTCATTGCTTTTTGTTTCTGTCTCTGCGATTAAGTTTCCCTTCTTTATCTAAATCCATGCAAACCTGTCAACCCCATCACCCATCTCTGCTTGGAATTGCTATCCTTTGAGCACCTGAAATAACATATGACAGACCTATCCAGTCTCACTCATTTGAAGTGAGCTGTCTCCTTTTACTTTTGGCTTCATTTTCATGCAGTCGTAAAGATTCACGGCATATATCAATGGAAAATGTAATATAACACTCAGAAGTTTTCAAATCTCACTCATTCAAATGAGTGTGACTTGACAAGTCTGATGAGATAAAATAATGCAAAGGCGTTTAAAGATTTCACTTAAATGCACAATGAAATTAAACCTTTTTTCTTTCTTTTTTTTCCCTGTTTTTTAAAACTTTAGAAATGAATTCTAAAAGGCTGCATCAAGCTGATAGAAAAGAGGAAGACTCTTAATGTAAAGTCTGTCATTTTTCACCTCCAAGCAAAAGTGTTTTGCTGTCACCCTCACTTACACTGGCAAGGTTTTACAAGGGGAGATGGAAAGTGGGATTGATGTAGGCAATTGCAGATATGAAAGACTAAGGAATTGTATACAGTGGAGTGAGTAATGTATTTACCAGAATAATGTTGCAAAGTACTGGAAATTAACAAAGAATTTTGCTGTACCACACCTTAGCTATCACACTGTAAACAGAGTCAAGAAGAGAGAGGAGAGAACAAAAACAGAATGAAAGCTGGTAAAAGCAGATCACCCATCTACAACCAGATGGGTGCTCCAGTTGGTATTCAACAGTTGGCTGATTAGATGCTAGGGTAGGGAGCAACCTTTTAAAATGGAAAAATATCTACACATATTCAAAAAGCAGATGTTTTACAGGTGCTGGTGAGTACAAGTCATCATAGGTATTGAAGACATAAAAAAAATTATCAAATTTGTGTAGCTAAGTGTAGGCTTCTCTATTTCTCTTTAATGCATAAATAGTTGGGGATGAGTCTTTAGAAAACTGAAATCACACACACATTCTGCTGAGGCTGGCAGGACCAGAAAGCTTACATATTATTTGAAAGTTTTCTTATTTCTTTAGACATGCGAATCCAGCTTCTTCATTTTATGGACCCCATTTTAAAGACCAACCTCAAATGTTCTAAATGTAGTGTGATCTAATAAAGAGCACTGCACTTCTTATGACCTGTAACTCCCTGGTGAAGTGAGACTTGATTGGAAAGACATATATGTACACATCCTGTTTACTTTAGTGGGGTCTCCAGCTACAGCAGATGGAAAAAAATCTCTCCTAGGTTACCCTTTTTTCAGCTTCCCCTAAAGCATATATTACTTCCTGCTCTCAAAAGGAAGAAATTAGTCTAAACAGGCTACTGTTTTAACCCATTATGTGGCAATCCTTGTCTTCCCACAATTCTTCTCAATACTAGAATTGAAGTGCTTGTCTTATTGTTGAACTACTTGTGCATCAAGAACTTTAAATTGTTGGTCATTTAAAGCCACTCTGAGTCTCTCAGCTTCAAAAATCAAGCATGCCATTGCACTGTGAAGAATTTGACGCTGCTTAACATCACATAACTGACATGTAATACATTGGATCTCCTTTAGACAGACAAAATACAAGGAGAAGGTGGAAGAAAGCCCAACTAATTGGTGACAGACAAAGCAATGGAGGCATAGACACAGACCCTTCTGCCAGATTGGGCAACTAGAGATGTGTTTCATTCCTACTTCAGAAACCAGTAAGGCCAGAATTCATCTCCACTCTTAAGTTCCCACAGGCTTCCACAGTACTTCCAGCTGGAAGGGACCTTGAGAGTCTTCAATCCAAACTCCTGCTCCAAGAGAGATCAATACTGAATTCATGTCAGGTTGCTTAGGACATTGTCCAGTTGGGTCTTGAAAACCTCCAGTGGTCAAGGTGGCACAACCTCTCTAGGCAATCTTTTCTATTGCTAATTATCCTTACAGTGAAATTTTGTTTCCCAATACCCAGTGAGAATTGACAATGTTTATGAGCATTGTGTCTCATCAGCCATATGAATGCCTTAGAAAATAGTACAGTTGCAACTCCTCAGTCCCTTCCTCTTGGTGCCTGGACTGCTGTTGGGTTCTTCTGAAGCCATACCTCCTCCCAGAGGAGCTAGCCCCAGCCCTACAGCCTCTCCTTGCAGAGCAAGGAATCCAGCCTCACCATCTTGACTGGCACCTCTGACCTTGTTTGAAGTTCTTTGGATCTAGTTTCTTGCCGATTTTGAGGATAACTGCAAGATTTTACTTTGTCCTGTCATCAGGAGATATTTACAGAAACTTTTGAAGATGAAGCATCCTTAGATACTTCCTACTGTGGACTTGCAGGGGTCAAGATTACTCAAGAGTTATAGAGCTATTTATGTTGGAAAACATTCTTAAAAATATTGTGTCCAACCACAAACCTAGCACTGCCAAGTCCGCCACTAAACTAAGTCAATAAACACCACATCTACATAGTTTTTGAACGCTTTCAGGGATGGTGGTTCCACCACTTCCTTTGGCAGTCTGTTCCAGCACCTGACCACCCTTTTCACGATTAAATTTTTCCTAATTTCCAATGTAAACCTCCTGTGGTGCAACCTGAGGCCATTTACTCTTTTCCTTTCACTTGCTGCATGGGAGAAGAGACCAACCCCCACCTGGCTAGAGTCTGCTTTCAGATAGTTGTAGAGGGAAATGAGGTCCCCCTTGAGCTGCATCTTTTTCTACAGGCTAAACAGCCCGGCTCCTGCAGCTGCTCCTCACTTGTGCTCCAGACCTTTCACCACATTCATTTCCCCTTTTTGGACTCACTCCAGCACTTTAATGTCCTTCTTGTCATGAAGGGCCCAAAACTGAAAACAGGATTGAGCCTCACCAGTGTTGAGTACAGGGCAGTGATCGCTTCCCTGGTCCTGCTGGCCACACTGTTGCTGGTACAGGCCAGCATGCTGTTGGCATTCTTGGCCACCTGGGGACACACTGGCTCATGTTCAGCTGCTGTCACCAGCACCCTCAGGTCCTTTTCCAGTCATCTTTCCAGTCACTCTGCCCCCAGCCTGTGGTGCTACCTGGGGTTGCTGTGACCCAAGGGCAGGACCCAGTACTTTGCTTATTGAACCTCTCGCATCATTCACCTTAGCCCACTTATCCAGCCTGTCCAGATCCCTCTGCAGAGCCTTCCTAACCTGCAGCACATCAACACTCCAACCCAACATGGTGTTGTCTGTGTTGTCTGTTGACTGAGGGTGCACTCAGCTCCTGCATACAATCATTGATAAAGATGTTAAACTGAACTGGCCCTGGTACTGAGACCTGAGGGACACCAATGGTGACCAGCTGCCTGCGGGATGTAACTCCATTCACCACCACTCTTCAGGCCCAGCTATCCAGATTTCTTTTCCCAACACAAAGTACAATTGTCTAAGCCATCAGTAACCAGTTCCTCCATAAGAATGCTGGGAGACATTGTCAAAGTTTTTACTAAAAAACAGCCACAGCCCTTCTTTCATCTAATAAGTGGGTTGTTCTGTCATAGAAGGAGATCAGGTTGGTCAAGCAGAACCTGATTTTCACAAAGTCGTGCTGGCTGGGCCTGATTGCGTGGTTATTCTGCATCTACCACTTGATGACACTCCAGAAGACTGGTTCCATGACCTTCTGCAGCACCAAGGACAGTCCTGCAGTTCACTGGATCCTCTTTGTGGCCCTTCTTGTAGACGGGCATCACGATGGCTAACCTGCTGTGAACTGGGGCCTTCCCAGTTAGTCAGGGATGCTGAGAAATGACTGAAAGTGGCTCTGTAAGCACTTCTGACAGCAACCTCAGTACCCTTGCATGCATCCCATCCAGCTCCATAGACATGTATGTGTAAGGGGTGTAACAGGTCGCTGACCATTTCTCCTTGGATTATGGGGGCTTCATTCTGCTCCCCATCTCTGTCTCCCAGCTCTGTGAGCTGGGTACGATTAGAACAGTTGCCCTTGCCATAAAAGATTAAGGCAAATAAGGCATTCAGTACCTCAGCCTTTTCCTAATCCCTTGTCACTCTTTCCCAACACCACCAAATAAGGGAAGGAGATTCTCCTTGACTTTCCTTTCACTGTGATTTTAGTTAAGGAAACGTGTTTTAATGTCTTTTACCACAATAGCCAAACTAAGTTCAGAATTCATGTTCATCCACTGCTGGTAGCAGATCTCTTCCTGGGGGCTCTGGCAGGGGAGACATGGGATGTTTTTTCCATGAAGGCCAAGGAAATGAACAAAGGATAACTGAGCCTTTGACATGTCCACTGTCACTAATTCAAGTGCTTCATTTAGCTTCATGATAACGTTTGTTTTTCATTCTTTGTATTCACCTGTGTTGATAGAAGTTTGTCTTTTTGCCCTTGGTGTCCTTCGGCAATTTCATTTTTAGCTGAACTTTGGCTTTTCCAACAATATTCTGCATGTGCATAAAATGTTTCTGTGGTCTTCACTTGCTGCCTGTCCTCACATTTCCACCTGCAAAGATAATTTTCACTAGGGCCCAGACATGTGTTCTCATTTATTCAAGACGGTCTTGTGATAGGTTGACTATCTTCCTGAAAATCTAGATGACTTGGAGTTTGGAGAAGATCACCTCTGTAGACTTTCCAGTTTTCTTTATTTCCGTTGCAGTAGTTCCCCAATGGTTTCATCATTCAGAAAAAGCCTTGCCTTGAGTCAGCAGCAGTTGTCCCAGCCATCTGGCATTTGAGTTGTTCTTCATATACTGCTATGTTATTTATTACTGCAGAACAAATGCATAATACTTGCAATACTAAAATATATCAGACCTTCCTGTCTGTGTGACTAGCCCTTGAATTGCTTACCTTTCTTTGTACGTCCTTCAAGATTTGGTTGGGTGTTGCAGTGATGTTGCAGTAGTGGTTCCAATTTTAAAGCTGTGCTTCCCAAGGCAGATACCTGAGCAGTGGTATTTCTCCCTTGGTAGTGATGTGTTTCTTGTAGATATAAAACATGTCATGAATCTGTTGTATATGGGAGTAACTGTTACCCTGGAAGACTTATCTGAAAGGAGCTCTTGAAGGCTCTTGCACAAATGGGAACTTGTGGACTTGCCATGGCTGCAATGGATAAGAGGAGGACTTTCCCCTGTGTGATAATCATAAACACTGATGGGAGAATAAAAACCCTTAAAAACGAGTTCTGAGCCCATCAAAGCACACTTGTGTGAGTAAAGGTAAATCTGCAAGGAGAGGAGGTAATACAGCCCCATGTGAGTAATTTACAAGGTGTTGTACCTTTTAGTATTTGGAAAATGCTCAAAACACAGCCCCAGGCTGCACAGAAAATGAGGCTGTTAATTTAATTCTGAACCAACCTCCATGTGAAGAATAGCCAACTCACCAGTTATCACACTTGATCAGCAGTCTGTACTGGAAGGCCCCAAGAGACATCCACAGTTTGGAGAGTTGATATACTTAGTGAAGAATGATTTTTCATGTGTGTGTGTGTGTGTATTTGTAGGTGTGTCTCAAGGAATTTCTACTCATAAGGTACTTTTTGCAACATTAGGTTTCATTCTTTAAGACTTTTCTTGTACTTTAATTTAAACTAAAAATTGCAGAGAACAGCTATGATTTATTTTGTTTTGTTCCAGTCCTGCAAATGTACAATTTTCACTCTTACATTTATGGATATGTCTTCTTATGTTGTTTCTGAATTGAAAGAGGGCACACTCATATGACTGCTAGATATTTTTCTTGTTTAGTGTAACATTTTCTTTCATGGTGTATGTTCTCAATTTCTTTTTTTCCTTTAACACCATTAAGTGACTTTTTTTTACCACGAGGAATAAACAGCCTAACAGTTCCTGTTCCTCACCGATCTACATCAAGTGAATTTTTATTGCTCCTTTGTGTTGACTATATTATTGGTGTTTTCCATTAAGCCAAAATTTCATCATATTTCTACAAGGTTATTACTACAAAATCTCTAGTTAATTCCTCGTAGTTCTCCTTTTCCTAGGCTCTCTTCAGATGTATGTCTTTTCTGAAAATCTATGAGTAGCTCGTAAGCACAAGTACAGGGTACCTTTGATATGAAAGCCAATTCCTCTCATGTACTCTTCTAATGACCCTACAAATTAAGCTTTTCTGACTTCCTTTCCAGAAGGTTTACTGCTTCTGAGCATAGCTCTTTCTTCACTGGTAAGCCCTTTCTTCTACTACTTTAAAAGCTTTTGCATGTTGTGGGTGATCTCTCATTTAGTAGGCCCTATTCCTGATTTTTAAGGAAATGGAGAATGAATGCTATTTTCTTCTGGTTTAGTACAGTTCCTCAAGCACCACCCGCCTTGGACTCTTACAGTATATTCAACTGTAGTGGGTAAAAACAATGTGTACTAAGGTTTGCAGCTTGCTTAAAAAGTGAGATGAACAAATATTGTTACACCAATGAGGGAAGGAGAAACTGAGGCATGGAGAAATGCTGCAACTGAGTGTAGATATATATGGAATACACTCAATATAACTGAGCATTACATCACAGAACAGTGATCATAATTAGTAATTACATAATTATTATTGTTTAGCTGCTGTAAGTACACTTCCAGCGACTGAAATCATAAGGTGTGGATCTTGATTTTCACTATAGCACAAAGAATACACTCAACCAATATATGGCTCTGACTGGAGATTTATTGTTATTTAAATAAAAGCAGAACAGCCTAATGGCTACAAGTGGATAAACAACAGGCATACCATTGCAAAGGCAGACTGAGGCTTAACTAAGTAGCTTTCTGCTGTTCTGGGAGCACAAGTTGTAGGATTTTCTGCTGAGCAGAATGGCAGTCTTAGACTACCTGTTTAAAAGCCCAATGGCATTAAATTAACTTTGTATCAATTCCCAATAAGCTTTACTTGTTCTGTTCTGTATGAGTGCCCTGCAGAGATAGGTGTAGCTCAAAAGCTAAGCAGCAATACTTTACAATGTCAAGTAACCTGTCAAAGCTTCCCAAAGTTGCTTTTTCTTTGAGCTTTCCAGTTAGTCACAACTATTGACTGCATCATTGCCTGTGTTTCACTGGCTCTTTGCTCTTTTTATTCTAAACTGAACTTTCAAATTTTAATATTATGAGCAAAATATTCTATCTGTCCTCTCAGCTTATAAAAGGTGATTTAAACAAAATCAAAGCTTTGTTAAAGTCAAGTGAATGGGTAACTACATGGTATGTTTCTTGGTTTTAAGTTTTAGGTTTTTAGGCATTCAGTCAGATGCAGTAGGTGGAATCTGAAGAAAAAAAAAAAAACTGTTACAGCCTGGGTTTCTAAAAAAAGTAGAGACAGAATTTATTGTTAGAGTAAACTAGTACCAATAAGCATATGAATGAAGGAAAACAAATACTAATAAACAGAGAGGTGGAATAAAGAATCCACTTGATCTTGGAAAGCACAAGAAAAGGCTTGGATCATACCTACTTGGGTTATGAGCTTTCTCTCGAGCCATGTGTAGAAAAGAAGGCATCAGAAGGACTACTTGTGGTGAAAAGTTTTTCTGCTGGAATTTTTCTTCCTCATTTTGGGATTGATATATAAAATTACCAGGGAAAAAATGGGATTGCAGTGCCTTTTTCAATTGCTCCACAAACTGAATTTGCCTACTCAGAAGTGGGAGCCTACACGCCTTCTCTTAAGCCCTTCCCAAAGCCTCGCATCATGGAAAGGTGTAAGGCTGGGTTAGACAAGAGTTGTAACCACCACTTCAAACTATTTATAGAGGGGTGGGATGTAGATCTGCTCATAGAGGATACCATGCTCCTGTCTGGCTGGATTCCCAATATGGCTCCCAGAAATTCATCTCCCGGCTACCAGAAGTGGCTCTTCTCAGCTATTCATCTCATGAGAGACTTTTCTGGTGGGCAGAGTACCCAGAGCACCTCCTGCAGTCAGCGCTAGCAATTAGGAGAGTCAGACAGAGGTCCCAGCCTCTAGCAAAGCTTGGATGTTGGGATGGTTTTGTGGCATCATGGTGTGGAGTCCCTTCCCATTCTGCCCTGAATGTGAGACACTTCCAAAACAGATGTGTGATATGGTTTTGCTGGAGCCTGCATTGCAAGGGTGCCTGAAGTTAGGATGTGGCTTCTAATATGAAAATAAACTAATTAAATGCTGCCATTCTGTTGCTCCAGAAAACTGGTATGCTGACACATACCGTGTCTTAATTAGGCCTCTCCTGATAGGAGAGAATTCTAGAGTCCTTGCCAGAAGCCCAGGAGACAAATGGGACAGTCCAGCATTAACGGCTTTTCAGACAGTTATTTATTTAAGTCTTACCAGTGAGAGATAGCACTCCCAGCATAATGCAGACATAGCACAAAAGCAGAGAAATCTAAGAATGACGCAGTATCAAGATTTTACAGCTCTTTTAAAGGTAAATTATCCAATAGGAGCTTAAAACGAAAGATATTTTTACTTTTCCACCAATGTTCAGTAAATCACTTTGTCACATAGACAAGAACTGTGGCATTTTCTATCCAATCATCTTAAACTGCTTTTGTTGCAGAATATGGGGGACTGAAGGAGAAGGAAGAAGGCTTGGAAACTACAACAGTCCTCCATCTTTGAGGTTTTACTTCTTATCTATTTACTATACTAACAAACCTAAAAACTCTAAATTCTTCATCCTGTGACATTCTTACATAATATTCTATTACCTAGTTCACCCTCATGTAGATTTTAATTCTTCCCAGAGCGTAGGCAACTTTCTCCATGGATAAGGGTCAAAAACAGTATTGCTCGGAGGGGTTAAGTTCTTCAAAACAGGCAGAGAATTATTCTCTGCACTCTGGATTCCCACAATACCGAACCTAACATAGGTAGCAAGCGTGTTTCTCTAGAATTAGTGAAGTTAGCTTTTGGCTCAAAGATACAGTGTGAAAAAATTGCTTCTTCCACTGTGTCCTGTGGATATAGGAAGAAGCTGCTATCATTTGTCCCTTTCCCAGGCTTAGGCACTTTAAAAACAGCACAGGTGTTAAGAAGCTTGTTTGTTGTTGGGATGGTGCTGCCAAGACAGTTGCTCTTGCTGTTTGAAGTCTCACTTGCCAGTGCAAGTCTGGTCACTTTGTTTCTCCTCAGAGTCCCCCCTTCCCTGCCTCCACCCATCCCATCTTCTCCTCTCTGTCTTCCTCCATTGTTTTGGTGATGACACTGGGCTGGACTGGCCAATCACTCCTTGTCACCCCTACAGAAACCTTAATCAAAGTAAGACTCTGCTGCAGTAATTTAATCTGGAATTTCATAGCAGATTTCAGCAGCTCAATTGGATCATCTGCCTGCAGATGCCTACACACTCTCCTGCCAGCTTGGCAGAGCAAAGCTTAACCTCCTCACTTCACATCCTGGTCTGGTTAACTTGAGATGTAGTTTTACCATGAATCAACACAGAGCTGAAGGAAATAGCAGAAACCCACAGGAAATATCCAATAAAATTTTGTAAGGTTATACTAAATGTGAACTATTAACATAATCTTTTTTTTTTTTTTTTATAAATTTCATTCTTCAAGCTGAATATTTTTAACAGCAGGAAAAAAGAGCAAATTACTTTTTGTACCCCAACAGCAGGAAAGAGGTCACCTCCAGACTGCGTCCCAAGGTCTATCACTACTCTCTTCCTTCAGCCTGCAATTACAATTCCCCTCTTTCTGCTTGAACACATATTAACTACAGCATTCAGGAGAGACCATTTCTGTAACCATTCTATCACTACCACACAGAATTATTTGGGAAAGGACATAATCATCCAACAGATTGAAAAGAAGCACCCACCAAAGCTCACACATTCGACAGGACTTCTTCCCAAGAAGATTCTATATGCTTGCAGGGTGCTCCAATGCTCACAGTGCTTGTTCAGTCTAGGCATTCATACCTCAAGCTAACATAAAGAAAGCTTTTCAAATCAGTGTACAATTCATAAAATATAGCACTTTCTTCTCATGCCATGGCAACCCTCTTGGTTGCACTTACAATTTACTTCAGCGGCTGAACTCATGGACAGCTCTGCTTTTTAACTGTATTAGGTGCAGCACATAGGTTGTCAACTGCCCTGGGAGGAGTGGGTTGCTAAGTATTTAGTGTTTGCTCTTATATTTTTCCTTTTATATTTTTTTTCCTTAGAAGATAACTTTCTTACTCTTTCTTTCCTGCCTTCTTCACGAAGACACAGTCCTCAGAGTCTGACAATCTGTTGAGAACCTCCTGAAGTATTTATGGTGAGGGTGGGAATAGAAAACTTGTACAAGTTCATGACCACTTTTTCTTGGAACTGATTGTCTGGGTTCTTCTCACCCACTTCAAAGCTAGATTCAATTTTAAACTTGTTAGCTAAAGCACTGTGTACAATACTATGGCTAAAATAATTCTTCCAAAAAGTGTCTTGGCAAAATGTGCACCCCGTGTCCAGCAGATGCTTTGTTTAACACAGTTTATTTTGCATTAGAATTCTTGCCCTATACTACCCTTGCTTTTTATATTACAGGTTTGCATATGTTCATGTTCTCTCTGTGATGTAGGTGAACATCTTCTTTAAAGGTTGGGCTGTTTCTTTTTCTTTTCCTTTTCTTATCAATAAACTCTGAAATCCTGACTTTTGTGTCCAACTTTGATGGTGTCAGGCCAAGTTCAAACTGAGCAATATGTGTGAGCATATGATACTTTTAAGGACAATTTGCCAAGTCATGACCATCAAAGCTATGTTTTAGAGACTTAACATTGAAATCTGGCCAAGGAAAACAACTTCATGAGTTTTTATTGCTGTCTGTGCCTAAAGGAGAAATGATGATTCCATGGATCTTACCTCTACGCTCTTCTAATCATCTTTACTTTGTTCAGTGCTGTCACAGGTTTTACACTGTGAAAATAGATGAAGGAGGGGTGGCATCTGCTTTTCAGATATAGAGCAGATCAGACTAACAAATTCTCTTTCAAAGAAGGATTCTCTCAAAAATGCAGAAGTTTGGTACATGGAACAGCTCTGGTGATTCATTAGCTATTATTTTTTTTACACTATAATATGCAATATTTTTTCTGAACAGCATGTAGAAAACAGCCATATTCCTGACTCGCTCCTGGGTAGCAACAGAGTTCTGCATTATATATGAGCCTTGCTCCCACCCTGCCTACATTACTCTTAAACTTTTCAAGGTTCACAGAACTGTATAGAGTTCAGTTATTTAAACATGCAGTGGTTACATGAAAATTAACAAAATCTGATCACAACAAGAGAAGACATTTATATGCCCCTTTCCCACCAATATCTAAACAGATCTCAACATAATACATGCACTTTTAGTGAAAATTAGCATCTGCCAAAATGTCTGAAATGCAAAGAGCTTCTGAGAAAAGGCAATGAGGTGAAGAATCTGGGCGTTTAATCCTGTGGCAGTCTTGTTGCAAGATGGAAGCCTGGGCACTGGGACTCCTGTATAGCCTACCTGTTGTGAAGCGAGGACCTCTATCAGTCACTGAGGGACTCCTTGGTGCCTCTGAGGGCTCCTGGCTGTGTGAACAGTTCTTCCCTCAGGGTGAAAGAGTAGAGGATGCCATGGCTGAACGAAGGACTTTACAGCTCAGTCTGACATCGTTTCCTTCCGGAGCAATACTTGCATTTTTTCAAGACTGCTCTTCTGGCTAGATGTTTTCCTTCACAGAACATTTCAAATTTTCTACTCTGTGCTCCAAAGCATAGTGCTTTTCCAGGGTGTTGAAGTTTTAGAACGGAAAAGAAGATTTTTGAATAGTGACGTGCTAACTAGTGCCTTTCTAATGGTGTTGGCAGGAGAGCCAGGGAGTGAAGATACCTAGATCAAGTCTGAGAGGCAAGAAAAAAGCAAGGAAGATTTCTTAATGGTATTGGTGCAAGCCTGTGAATACATGCAGCGTTTATTCTTTTGCTCTATCAAATAAACACCGTCCTTGTATATTTAGTTCCACTCAACTTCATGCCCACCCTTTTACTTCAGATAATATAGATGAACTGCACGAAATGTTAAAGTTCAATGCTACTCAGAGAATAAAACAGTTCGAAGCCAACCACATGGGGATGACAAATACAAAAGGAAATACAGCTACGTTTCTTGGTGTAGTTTTTAGGTAGGTATGTGGTCACTCTCCCCAGTTTGAGCGGCCTAGATTCAAGCTGCCTCTCACCTGGGAGACACACTGCTGAGCCCCGACACCAAGCCTCATCCCTCACCCCTCCTCTCTGATTTTAAAAGACTGATACTGATCCCCAGATTTCCAACCACATAGTACAGCTTGAGCATCCTTGCCTGTCTCCGCATCCCCCCCTTTCTCATGACTGTATTCTGCAAAAGAACCTGCTGGCTGAAGAGACGCTCATTGCTCTGTCCTTTTTTTCTCCTTCTAGAAACCTCCATTATCTGCAATGCAGCCCATTCTGCTGGAACAAGCTGCTCGTTGCAAACGGATGAAGCAAAGATTTATTATCATCGCAACACGTGGAAATTAGAAAATGCACTAATGGAAAGCATTAATGTCCTCCTCTCAACAATCAGATGAATGGTAGATCAATGCAATATATTAATATATTGGAAATGATTTAAGATGGTATAAACATTAAGTCTCAGATATTAGATGTGAAGAAAGCAAGCAAGACAGGGACAACACACTAATACTCTACTGTACCTATGAAAAAAACCCCACCATATTTTAAGACTTATTTCCTGTCCAGTATTTTGATATCTTTAAAGAGATAATATTGAATAATTGCTCTGTATCTTTCCATAACACCACCTAAATTTGATATGAAAGTCTGTCTCCTTAAAGAGCAAATCTATTTGCCTCTTACAATGAATTAATTCTTTGTATTTTACAGGTAAAATAATAATACTCAGAGTTGGCAGACAATAATTGTTACTTTTTTAGTATCAATGAATCTTGTTTGAAGCTTGTGTAAAAAGAAATTACTAAATATGATTGATATAACAGTTGCAGTACCCACATGCATAAACCTCAAAGGAAATTCTCAAAGAAGGAAAGAAAAAAACTATAAAGGAAAATAACTGCACAAGTACTTTATATTAACCTGGCATCAAGCATAAACATAATACAATGTCTGTAAGTGAATGATTCTTAAGCTTGAGGGATTAACTGAATTTTTTATGTGGTCACATTTTTTGGAAAATATTAGAAGCCTTAGGATTCAAGAAATTTTCCTTCTCAGCTAAAACTTTGCGAAGGTCAGTCCATTCCCATTTTCAGGACCTAATCAAAATTCCTCAATAAATTCCTGCTGAATTGCTTTGTGTTGTTACTTGTGGGAGCATTTATGAAGGCCTGATGATGATTTGAACTACCACAAATCCCATAAATGAGAGGTCACAAAGGTTACATCATGGCACTTCAGTGAAGAAATGAAAACAAACCATAAATTATCTCCACCAGAAGGACAGCATGTTCAGCCAGATTTCACAGGCTTTGTCTTTCAATTGCTCACAGCTCACAGACACTCTATCACGTTGCTTGGTTTTAATCATGTGTAATAGGTCACTGAGATCAGGAGAATTCAGGACTCACATGTACATACTTAACATGCCAAGCTCTAGCTGGGTAACAGGGGGAATTCTAACAGGGTGGATACTGTAAAATATGTTGCTAAAATTATTTTTTTCAAGTTGTGTCTAGTAGAGAAAAATGTGAAAAAAAATCTGTGGTTCACTTAATTTGGAATGAGGTTGTTGACAATGAGTGGCCCAAATAATCTTGTCTGCTAGTATTCTTAGTGCATCCAGAAAAAAAAATGAATATAGCAAATTTTAGAAGCTGTTTCTTATTATTTCTGGAGTTTAGAAATAAACACAATGGAGAGGACTGTCCAAAGGATTCAATGTCACACCATTACGATGGATACTAATTTATTTCATAATAAGGTTGGATGCTATAAGTGCCTTCATTGCTGTTAAATCATATTCAGGATAGCTAAGTGTGCCATTAAAATCATGTATTACTGACAGAGGCAATATTTATTTAATTTAATTTTATGGCACATATTTCAAGCAGGACAAGAAGAAATGCAGTCTGACCTTCCCCATGGCCAGGAAGTTTATTAGCATTGTCAAAGAGAGTCAGAATCAAACTGCACCCATTAACACCAAACCCACTGGTATTATGGGATGTTTTATACTAAGAGAGGTTAAACAAAGAACAGAAAACACTTGGAACTCTTCTGGTCCATGGAAAGCATGGTCATACCTAGAAGAGAGAGAACTCAAAAGGTACAGTGGAGATTCTGGAATATGTGGGTCACGGTCTGTTGAGGACCCTACCTCTGGTTCAAGGAGGATGAATAAAAGCTTAGAAGAGGAATTTTAAAAACCCAAAGATTTAAGAAAATATGTAGTGAAAAGAACAGGTGATAAGTTATACTGAATGTCTTAAAAGACTAAAATATTGCCTTTCATCTCCAGGTCTTTGGTTCAAATCCAAATTAAGGCAGTTGTGACAAAAATACATATTGCCATCAGATGTTGGCTTCTACAAATTGGAAACATGGTCCATGTCAGGGTGCTGTCAGAGAGGTACTGCAGCAGCCACCATTAACTAGTCCATGTTGGCACGCTGCCTTAAAAAAGAATGCAAGACCCAAATGATTTGAGCAAAGAAAAAGCTTTTAGACATGAGAGTGGTTTCTCTTGTGGAGTTGGGGTATCCTATCTGAACAGAATTGGGAAAATTTGAGATGCTTCTGTGCTTGTTACTCTCTGAACGGATGGTTTTCAGGACTGTCACAATGCCAACTTCTGCAATGGTTAAAAAAGACAAATCAAAGTGAATCACTGAATATAATCACAAAGGAATGGCGAGCTGAAGTTCCATTGGAAATGAAATGAGCACAACAGGACCGAAAGAGGTAATCACCTGTGTGTTGCTCTGACATCAAGGATGAAAAGGCACTGGACTACTCATACATGCTGGAGAACATGGAGAATGTGAAGATATGTGCTGTAAGACAGATCTGTGACAATTACCTGCAATCATAAGAAAACACTGACTTCTTGCTGTCAGATCCAGATGTCTGAGCACTTTACATATATTTGCTGCCTTCTTAAAAATGTCATTACTGGTTAATTTCAAAAAGAAAAGCAAGATTATCCAGTCCTGACCTGAATAGTGTAGGCAAAAATTGGAGATGAAGGATTATTACTGGGGGGAATGAGATCCAGAAGGAAAAGCTATGGACCAGTGCCAGTAACTCCCATAGAATAACCAATTTAAAATCTGGAGGTTAAAAAGGACCAGCCTACTAGCAATTCAGTCAGGATTTAAGTTACAGTCCTGTAAGTTCTGAGCTTAGACTGTCTAAAAAAGACCTGTTGATGCAGGTTAGAGGAAGTGAAATAAGTGTTGTGTGTGTTTCACATCTTTGCTTAGACATGTGAGGACAGATCTGTAAAGGTATGTAGGTACCTGAGGAATCTGATAAGGACCTCCTCTCTGAAAACTCACAAGGGCCAAACCCACAGAAGTTAATTAGAGGTTGACACTCAATTAAGATTCTTAAATTTTACTAGAGATAGGTGCCTAAATATTTCCGAGGATCTGGGAGTACGTATCTATCAGCATCTGTGGCCACTTAAACATCTTGCAAAACCTGGCCTCCACTGGATAATTTCTGCATGCACATACCAGTTTGCAGACCCAGTTCCTACTCACATCTCTGGAATTTGCTTTCTCGGAGCAAAGAACTCCACATCATTGTTTTTTCCATTTGTGTTTTTTCCATTTCCTCTCCGAATTGTTTCTCTTATCTTCTTTCCCTCTTCTCTCCGTACACCTTTGCACATGCCATGAGGATGTGAGAGGGAGCAGAGTACAGTGCTGGTGGCTGGCAGTGCCTTGCCCATAAAAGAGGGCACGGGCTGTTCCTATATGCCAAGCTCTATCATGTCCTCAGGAGCAGCGTGGTGCTGCTGAAGGAAAACGTCTTGGGAGAAGGGGCAGGCAGGGTCATGGCAGAGCTTTCCTGTTACCTGAGCTGGCCCCAGAAACTTTGTGCTAGAGGGAGACAGAAGAGTTGAGTTTCTCTCCACTTCTCAGGTGCTTCCTTGGTAAAGGAGAACCTGCATCCTAGCATTAAATACCTGAGCGATTTTTCCCTAAAATTGTAAGCTAGAGATCACAAAACAAGACAAAGCAACATGGGGCACTTAATAGAAATGAGTAGCACAGTCTCACCAGTTACAGCTTCAGATGACTTAGCACAAAAAAGGGGGCTTTTATGTTAATAGAAGAAAGGATCCTTTCCGTCATTTTTCTGTGATTTGCACCATCAAAATACCAACAAAATTCCTTCTCTTGTACATTTGAAGTATACTGTGTTTCTGTGGTTTACCATGTGCATTAAAAATAAGAAAAAGGCAGCCAAATTAAACTCATGATTAGCTCCACATTTTTTCCTATATGTTTGTCTGTGTGTTTAGGCCTATATAATTGCATGCTTATACCATGTGTACGTCTGTGCCTTTCACATAGTAGCAGAAAGAGCTGCAATTCACTAAGTGCTACTGAGGTGTGTAAGTTATTTACCTTCTGGAAATGACCAACTGGGTAAAAACCTGTCAAGAGTTTCTAGCTATGAAGTCAGGCCTTCTGAAAATGCTGTAGATGGAGAGCCATAATTTTTTCATGCTTATGCTCAGTCTTTACAGCAAGGGCTGCTGTCAACTCCCTCTGGGTTTTGCAAGCTGAACACCTTTGGATAAACTGAATGATCCATTTGCCCATAGTTCCATCAAATACCGCAGAAGGCCAGTCCAACACATTCTGAACATTTCATGTCCCTCTCTGTGTATCTTACACTTTAAAAGCTGATGCTGAGCCTTCCAATGCTCCAGGCAAATCATCAAATATCTGTTCTCCCCACAGGCACCCAGATAAAAATAGTCATGGATTGCTTTGTTGATCTTGCTGTTTGGCTGCCTTGGAGATAAAACAGTTCCTGCAGATTCAGAAGTGATTTTGTTTTAAGCTGTGTTTAAACATTGGAGTTTTTCTTTGTTTGAGCAGAAGGATCAAAAGAGGAGTTAGAATAAAAATCAAGAGCGTTTGAAAACCATGATGTCAACTCATATAGTGACACAATGCCTTAGGGAGTGGAGACAAGCACCTTGAGGAACCAGTTGCTCACTCTGCTGTAAGTCAAGGACACTACTGCTTTTTGCATTACCTTGAAAGTCCCTAGCAAGTTTCTTCCATGTAATAATTCAGCCTACCTCACTGAATACAGTTGCAGCTTTATTTTGCAGTTTGCCTCTGCCACTGGACAGGCCCCATAAAGTGCTGGCTGCTCATTCACTGAGGTAGGGTATTTCTGCTCTGTTGTACTATACCACTGACTAGGCCAGGTGGCTTATGATGCTTACCAATTGCAGAGTTTACAACTAACTATTGAAACAGTATCAGAACAAAAAATTGAGACCTGCTTTCTTGCCCTACCCCTTCGTCAGACATCCCACCAGGCGTTAAAAATACCCTAAAATCAAGCAACTCCTAATGTAGCTGAGGCCCTTGAGTACAAAAACCAACATTTTTAAAACTTTTGTTTATATCAGCTATAATTGACAAAGGCTGCGAGAAAAGTAGGTAGACAGTGATTTACACTGAAATCATAATTTCTTCCAATATCTGAAAGAGATGCTGACTGAGATATCATCTGGCTAATTTCTTCCCTGCCAAATATAATATATTAATATATTTTTAAGTACAGCATGGGTGCAGAACCTGAGATTTATTAAGCTGAACAACTGAGCTCACTTTGTGGATCTGTGGAAAGCCCTATTCCTCTAATTAAGAATCTGCTCACCAGGAGGCAGTTGTCAGCTTTGTCTTACCTGCAAGTCTCAAAATGTGTGAGGTTTTGGTGCATGCTGGTTCAGTACAGCTGGCGCACAACAGATGGCATGAGGGAGTCCCTAGTCAGCAGATGCATATGTTCTCATCCCCAAAGTCAAATCCGTGTTGTTATAAGCCAGGGAGTTGCCAGGCAGAGCCTGTGAACATGTCCGCAAGGTGCCAAGAGAAACTAGAGTACAGCTACTGACTAACCTTGCCTTTTTTGCAGTGGCCTAAGGGATGCTGTAGTTCAATCGGCTGTGCTGACTCATTAGAGGTTTGCTTTCAATTCTGCCATTGTTCACTGTAGCTAAAGGTTTCAAAAGGACTAAGCACTGAGGGACAGCACAGTGGGCAGCTTTTAGCTCTTGGCTATTTTACAACATCTAGGAGCAAACCTCTGCAGGAAGCTGAAGGGTGAGAATTAAATTTGGAACATACCTTGCAGAAAAGGGAATTTGACTTGCTTGCAAAGAACTACCTAAATAGAGGCATTTCCCATTCAAAAAGAACCAAAGACATTCAAAACTTAAAATTTACACAGAAACCCAGGTGACTGCATGTAACCAGGAAGCAGGTGCTAGTTTTAAGCAAACCTCAGGGCTTGTTTAATTGAAGCACATCTGGTCTTTAAAAGTCAGCCCAGGTGTTTGCATTTTAATTGCACAAATCTATCCTGCTGCCCCATGTTATACCCCGGAAAAGTCAAAAGTCAACTCTGAGATAGCTGTGCTATTAATACAGGTGTTGCTAATTGATCACATTTGGTCATGAAATAACAAGTTCAGAACTACGGCATTGCCTCTGTTTACTCTTGTGGTTCTTTGTCATATTTAATTTCAGAAAGATACCCTTGTGGATTAATTTTCTACAGTTTTAGGAATTCCTTTGACTTTATAGTGTAGCAATACCGGCTGTGATCATCATTTCATTCTATAGCTTGGCAAAATGGGTGTCATTGATTTTTAGAGGTTGTGAAAATTCTTTGTCTGTGTTTTGATCGCTTTGTGGACTAAGCTGGAAAATGTGAGAGAAGGTGAAAAAACATCTTTAAATGAAAAAATTTTTGAGAGCATGTTGAGAAATCATGGAAGTGAAGACTTGTGATTTATTTGCTGAAGATTATTAAACAGTCCTAAAAATAATGAAAGATTGATACATCAAATAAAATTCAGTGATGAGCAGTGATGCTGATAATGGAACTAAAATGGCTTGGATTAAGACAGAAATACTCACTAAGCCTATCTGAACCATTACTTAGATACTTGGGAAGGAAAAGTGTCTGTCTAGAGAATGATTTGGACAAGAACAAAGCAGGTATTAGTGGGGAATACAGGAACACAAAAAATTGAAGACTAGAAATAAAAGGAAAATTTGATAGTCAATCAATTTACCTATTAAATGATAGGTATCCTTCTTTTAGTCAGAAGGATACCTGCATGTTGCCAAAGACTCTTAACCCATGTAAGAACATGGGGTAGTATTGAAAAAAACCCAACTAGTTGATGGATCAGAAAACCCCACAACAGTGAGGTATTGATCTTCTGTGGATGCTTTAGTACGGTGACTAGGGAGTGTGGAGTTTTATTATCTACAAAGTTAGGATATCAATGTTAGGCTGCATTTTGCAACTTTGAAATGGCTTTTTTTTTTCTTTCAAGATGTTGTTTGTCAGGGGGCAGGGGAATTTTAGGATATCTTTTTCTTTAAGTTTCAGCTCCTGAGCTGGCATTCCAATTGCAGCATATTTCGCGTAGTATCCTGTGCAGGTGGCATACTTGGAATCAAGCCGATTTAATAACTGAGGGATTTAAATCAGATTTAGTTGAGATAAAAATGAGGATAAATTAAGTTAGGCTTATTTCCTTCCTGCCTTTATCTATGTAACACTTCACTAAAGCAAAAATTATGGAGGAATGAGACATTTTCAGAAGAGAGTAGAGCATGCAAGAGATATAACCATAAGTGAGGAGGGAATATATGTTTTTAAAAATATACTTTTAGAAATGTATTCTCTTTTTAAACCTATTCTCTCTGTTGAGAAGGAAGGCCAGGTGAAGGAAAGGTTTTCTGTTGAATTTAGAGATGGCAGAATCATCCTGGTGTAGTAAAAAGAGCTTCTCACAGGAGTGTAAATCACTAAATGCATGAAACTAAGAGATTCTGACAAAACCAGATGATATTTTAAGAAAAATAAATACATTTTATGGCTGGGAGAAGACAGGGGTAGGAAGGATGAGGAGCTATGCTTATATGAGAAGTTTCATGCATCTGCAGAATGCCTGACAGGCATAGAGCAAAAGAAGGACTGTTTTAGCCATGGGGACCTCATTGTGGGGCTTTGAAAGCATGGCAGGCTATTTGAAAAGGATAGAAGCTGAAGTCAGAAACAAATTTAGAACCAAATTTAGAACCAAATTTAGGTTATTCAGGACAGTTATCATCCCAGTGACAAATGTGAGAACTGAGCAAGCACAAATACAATGGAAGGTATTTAAATTTGGATGGGTCTGCAACAAAAGCTTGATGAGGTTCATAAATGTCAAATGAACAGATGGAGCTGAGAATGAAACCAGCAGGGAGATAAGGCAGAGATTGCTGTGTGCAGGGGTGGAAAACAGGAAACTCCTGTCGGTGGGTTACAGGGTGAGGATGAGGGACGAGGGACTGCCAAGATAAGAGCTGAGACAAAGGCAGTCTTCAGGCTGCAAGGAAGAGCAGAGGTCAGCATAATCAATTATGGGAAGAAAGACTCCTGCTTGCAAATGCTTGGACCAGACAGAGGGGTCGGGAGTGGGGTATGCATGGGATCCAACTCAGAGACAGGGCACAGGTGGGTTTCCCTGCATATCCCTTTGGTGGTTTGCATGTGGGACCGTGGCCTTGCACCCCCAGGTTTCAGCAGCAGCCTGGGGAGGTCCATATGTCCCTGACAGGATGCTCCTGCCTTACACACAACTGTTGCTGTGGGGTAGACTTATATATGGCTGTGCCACCGGAGCTCCTGGGAAGTAAGAACACTTGCTGGGCTGTGCTTGCATTCAGAGTCTTGTGCAACACAGCTGTATCCTGCTCCCCAGGGCCACATTGTGCCAGAAGCTGGATAATAAACAAACCTACATAGTTTTGTCCTTGGGAAAGGAGTTTCTTTTTCTCTCTTTCTTTCTTTCTTTCTTTCTTTCTTTCTTTCTTTCTTTCTTTCTTTCTTTCTTTCTTTCTTTCTTTCTTTCTTTCTTTCTTTCTTTCTTTCTTTCTTTCTTTCTTTCTTTCTTTCTTTCTTTCTTTCTTTCTTTATTTCTTTCTTTCTTTCTTTCTTTCTTTCTTTCTTTCTTTCTTTCTTTCTTTCTTTCTTTCTTTCTTTCTTTCTCTTTCTTTCTTTCTTTCTTTCTTTCTTTCTTTCTTTCTTTCTTTCTTTCTTTCTTTCTTTCTTTCTTTCTTTCTTTCTTTCTTTCTTTCTTTCTTTCTTTCTTTCTTTCTTTCTTTCTTTCTTCTTTCTTTCTTTCTTTCTTTCTTTCTTTCTTTCTTTCTTTCTCTCTCTCTCTCTCTTTCTTTCTTTCTTTCTTTCTTTCTTTCTTTCTTTCTTTCTTTCTTTCTTTCCCAAAAAAAGGGAAAAAAAAAAAGAAAAAAGAGAAAATGAAGAAGCAACTTTGATTACTTTCAGGCCATGTGCTCCCCAACACCATTTCCTTTATAAGGATCTCTTGATCTCTTGAGATTCAGCTTTAGCTTTGTGCTGTCTACCATGAAAATTTAGGCTAATGAGTGCATATGCAATGCAGCGAGTGCCGGTATAGAATCCTCCCAAGCAAATGACATCTTCACTGTAAGGCTCATTCCGATTATGAGCTACCTCATAATCTGAATGAGCAGTCTGGTCTACCTTGATGATGCTTTCCAGTAACTCCTGTACAACAGAAGCATGCTACAGGCACAGGGACTATGGACACCTGTAATTTTCCTTCATGTATATTGCAGCAGGTTTCAATGGGATGTTCACCGGCTCTCAAAACTAGGCTGAGTGCACAAGTATATGTTGACTTCTCTCAGAGCATCAAACATCAAGGTTTTGTCTATGTGCTTATTTACTTTACAAGCAGACATACAATTTGTAGATCATATTTATTGCTTGGTTAGTTGGTTGGTTGATTTACTTTTACAGTCTGATTGACCATAGCACAAAAATAAGAAATGAGACTACTGTTCCAAACCTTCACCTTTAGAAGAGCCCTGCAAAATTTAAATTAATTCTTCATCTTCATATTAATTTTTCACTTTATTCTTGTTTTTTTGTTACAATTGCATTGCTTGAAAATAATGTGGCCAGAGAATAAGATGATCCTTTATGTCTTTAGATTGTTTAACCAAGTTAAAGTATGCTGAGTATGAATATAGTTGTTTGCTGTCTTTGGATACTGTTTAGGAAAGACTACTTAATTCTCAGGCTGCTTGTAAACTTTGAAGTTAAGCTTTCTGTGTCTTGGAGAATGGTATTTGATTTTATGTGCCTCAAAACTCAGCAGGTAAGAAATTAGATACCATGCTGACTAATGCTGTTCCTTCATACAGTTACAATACTAAGGCATGGCACTAAAAGCCATTTTTTTTTCTCTTTTCTCTTTTTTTTAACATGAAATTGCAATTCTGATAAAGTGCCTCTCTTTTAAACTACACAGACAAAGTACAGGAAAATAAGACAGAAATGTAAATTGTTCTTAATAACTTCAAACACTTTTGTGTTTGACTACTTCTGACATAGGCATGTTTCTTTTAAGAAGTAGTGTATTAAGGCTTCTGCGGCATTCTAGAATAATCACTGTATATTGAGAAGAAAAATTAAGTAAAAAAATGTTCTATAAAGAGTAAATGTTTTTTTGCAGCCAGATAAAAGCATGTGTAGATGAAGAGTGCTCCAGAGTTTCTCTTTTGCTATAAATGGTTCTAGTCCAATATTTCACACTCCTTACACTCATTTAAAACTGAATTAAAATTCAAATTAGGATTAACCACCCATCGAGTCTGGCATGAAAATAGAAGCAGTCACTAACTTTTTTCCTACATGTTATTTGCAGAGGGAATTTATGTTAAAGTTTCATTACAAAAATATAATTTTTAATTCTTGACTGCCTGCCTTTTTTTCCTTCCTTCCTTCTCAATGACTGAAGTTTTCACACACTGCTGGGGCCCAGGGTGAGCTTTATTCAGTAAATATTTTAAATAGTGAATAACAGACATACTGATGAGCAAATGGAGAAGTGACACAGCAGGACAGGACAAATAAATTGGTTTGGTTTGTTGAATGGAGTCTAGTACCAGGAGAGAAAAAGAAGCAGTTTCTTGTCTATCAATCTTTCACCTTTAATCATTCATTCAAAACAGTTAAAAATTGGACAAAGGCAAAAAATGTTCATAGACATTTACAATGTTTTTCTTCACATTTAAGAAGACCTTTTCCTTCATTTATTTTGAATGGTATTTTGAATGGCTGTAGCAAAGAAATAAAGAAAATATTAAAGTTTGAATTATCAAACACAGAATTTAATGGACTGAAATAATAGTGGTTTTTATTCCAGAGAAAGTTTCAGATGTTAATGTGTTAATGGATGGCTGAATCTTGGCTGCTTCAGTCAACATTAAATACAACTACATAAAATTACTGTTATTAAGCTTCAGAAGGCACATCCAAAAGTGGAATTTAGTCAGGTTAATCAGTCTTCATACATGGGTATCTGCACGTAAAGTTAATAATAAAATCACAGAGGTAGTTGCTCACACATGTGAATATCTTCAGTAGAGTTTGGTGCTGTAGCTGCGAAATATTGTGACATAGCCTGAAAATGTTATGAGGTGGTCTGAAAAACTGCTTTATTTAAGCAATATTCAATTTATATTTATATTCAATAAAATCCCTGTTGCTTTTAAATAAAGCAAGAATTTCACCTTTGAGACAAGTGCAGTATATTTTTCCCCCAAACTGCAAGGAAACCATGGCAGTACTCTGTGTTAGTGAATGAACTGTTTATTTTAATTAGGGAGGTAAAGAAGAAAGCGCTGATGAGGGCATTGGCCTCCTGAAGTGTGGTTTAAGACCTCATCAGAGACTGCATGGATGTGTAAGTATAGGCCGAGCAGTAATTCAGTACTAAGACAAGATGGAGATAATGGGATGATTAAAACGGAAGTTTGGCAGAGGTTTACAGTTCTGGTTTACATTACCCATGACTTTCAACAGAATTGTGTTGTCATACTACATAATTTCTTACCTAGGTGTAAAAACGTGAACTTCTTTTGAGTTTTAAGGACAACTGAAACCCCTGGCCAGAGGCTTAGCCAATTAACAAGGAGTTTCCTCCCTTTGCAGTAACAGAGCTGCATTTCTAGACCTGTCCCCTCCTTTCTACTACCTAGGCTGCTGCATTAATTTTTAATTCCTTAACAGCTGATTCCCAGTGAGTGCATATATAACGTAGCTATAGAGGATACCAGTATGAGTTTATGAGCTGTGACTGGCATCACTGAAACTGTGCAGATGGAGTGAGACTAAGTTTTTGCAGAAGTGGAGCTGCAAGTTCTATCACTAGGTATCACTGGGCATTCTCAAGTGAAGATGTTGTGACCACATCCTCCTTCCTGTTTTTTTTTTCTACTGGATAGCATGGTTCAAGAAAAATAAAATCCCATCTCAACGGGAAAACCAGTTTCAGAAAATAATTCTTTCAATAACTGTCAGCCTTTTAATTATGAACAGCTCATCTTTCAAGTTACCTATTTTCCCAGCTTTGAATTTCTTGTCTGAATGCTTCATTTGCAAAGACATAATTCTCATAGAAGCCTAGAATCATAAACTGTTCTCTGATTTAAAACTAAACAAAACAAATACCCTACCAAAGCTAATTTCCTTAATTTTCTCTTGGCCAGACTGCTACATTTCTACAGAATTATACCTAGTCCAGAGAAAAAACTATGCAGCAGCACTTTTTTCCAAGCATTCATAGCTTCTATTGTCTTTGGATAAAATTTTCTCTTGTGCAATTGGCCTGTTTGGGATCTTACATTACCTTACATTGCATGTAACTTTTCTGGGGTGAGTGATCAAATAGCACAACAGTCTTCAATAGCATTCTGCTAATTTTCAAGTTATTCTAAAGGGATCTTGCTCACACAAGGAAAAGAAGCTTGGATATTCATCATTTGAGAAGTGAGAGCTTTAACTCCTGTTTCAAGAATGAATGCTGTGTCATCACGAGGGATAGGGCCAACATTCCTCTCCAGTATCCATAAGCATCTCACAAAAATCTGTTTTCAGCTTTACCTTGCTTTCAGTTTTCACTCCTTGCTCATGTTTTGCCTCAAGCTGGCAAGCTACACATTTTAAGTGAATATCTCCAGGTAACCAAGAAGACTGAACCTGTAAACGTAGTATCTTTCCTGTGATGGTGGAACACAGATGGACTTAGCATACTCAGCAGTGATCATGTGGCATAACATGGAGGCTGTAGGTGCAAGAATGAACAGTAGATATGACAATCAAAATATGTCACTGTTCCTTCATCAAAGTGCAAGAATTGCTTTGAGCAATATCACAATATCATAGTATAGTTAGTGTTGGAAGGGACCTCTGGAGATGATGTAATCCAACCCCACTGCCACAGGAGATTCACCGAAAGCAGTGTTGTTTGATGGCCACTGGCAGGGGTACAGACTGCCAGGTGAGATGCTCCTTTCCATTATCCATCCAAAACCAAGCTAGACATTAGCACACTTAGAGCATGACTTGCAAGGCAGCTGAAAGTGGGTCATGACCCCTGCACTGTGAATAGGATCTGTGGTCTTGCTAGAAACCATTCAGACACATAGGCTCAAGACTGTGATACCTGGCAAGCTCTAGTCTTCCACCATCCAGTAATAAGTTTAAATGGAGAATTTGGAGGATGAATTGAGCTAGCTGTAATATTCTTGTACATCTGACAAAAGCTGAACAAGACAATCTGATCTTCACATTGCTAAAGTTAGAGGTACAACTACTTCTTGTCATGTGAAGTCCAAAGCAAGAATTACACACAGTAAAAATTTGGGAAAAACTTTCCCAGAAAGTATATGATTGATGGAATTTTATGAACAGCTAAAGCAAGAAATTTGCCAAGTGAATATTTTTCTATAACGTATTTGCTTGTTTCTATTTAGTGTTATAAAGCTGGTTAGTCCACTTGCCTTCCAAGCTCACGTTGTATTGTGGACCTACAAACAGACTGAAAATGGCTAGTTAGTTAGAGAGACAGATGGAACACAGGGCTTTATTGTTCCTTTTTTTTATTAAGAAAACGGGTATCCAAATTAAGTGTTCAAATTACCATGACCAACTCATGTATGCTATTTGCATGACTTGCTAAGGTTTTGCAGATTTCAGGAAATTCATTTGCCTTTTGAAATGGAGGCTTCAGTGTTCAAATAGAGCACTTACCCTTCAACTCAGTAGGTGCTTGATGGAGCTGAACAGCTGCACCAGCTTGAAAAGAGTTACTATTGTGCATTGCCCATTATGGTCCTGAAAGCAAGAACTGACTGCTGCCAACCCACATGGCTCTTCACATTCACTGCTGGTAAGTACCCTCCAGTTGAGAAAGTGATGCTACTGAGCATTTTCCTCTGGCTTGCTTTCCCCCATGGTGATACACCTCTATGGACAAACCTTTTCTCATGCAGTTACCATGCTGAAGCTAGGAGCACTGTAAAGGATGCTCTTATGGGTGATACAGGCAGAAGACAAAGAGCTGATCTCTGATACATTGTCATTAACTCTGTGCTTTTTCTCTGGCTGTAATCCCTTGATGGCACCCCTGTTTAGGTAGCATTAAATACTCACTATTTAGTTCACACAGTCCATGGAGAAAGAGGAGGACATTGTATTGCAGTGGTTGACTCATTTTGAGAGCCAAGCGCAATAGTGCTTGTCACAAAAAAATAATGCAATATTCAAGTGCACTCCATGCAGTCTTCCCGACATGCTCTTTAAAGCATTGTATTCTAACTAGGCAGGAGGCTCATATCTGATGATGACCAGTGCTGGCTTCTTGCTCTGCCGGCTGGCAGGTGCGGGTAGTCCTGTGGAGGCAGCACAATCAACCCCTGTGGAGGAAAGAGTCCTTCACACCACTCAATGGCAATCTCTCCTGCCAATTAAGGGGATTTGTGGATGAAATCCAAGGGGAATTGCAACCCATTTGCCTTGGCTGGGAGAATGAAGGCTCTGGTCGGTGCAGGCGGGGCTGTAGGCAGGGAGAAAAGGCAAGAGCTGTTTGCAAACAGCTCCCTTTTGGGAGACATGGATGAATTGGAGGCTATTTTAAGCTTAAAACAAAAGTGGAACTTTTGAAAGGACAAGGAGAAATTTTTAACCCTTCATCTCTTGCTGCACTAGCAGGCACTTGGAGCAGACTACAGCACAGTATTTTTAAATGCTCATGTCTCTATTAGGATGTGTAAGTGAAACATCACTGAGAATTTGTGCACTGTTTATTCCCTTTTGGTCGTAATGACTTGATTTTGACATTCACAACACGAACACAAGTATGGAACAAAATACAGCATCAAGGCAGATGGATATACAGCAAAAAGGATGTCTTCTGTGGGCATAGGAAGTAGAGGGGAACTCCAAAACAATTAAGTTACCCACTGTACTTTACACTGTCAGTCAGATCCAAGAGAGAGATATCATTTAGTGAATTTAAGTGTGTGCATGGACTATCATCTGGAAAAGGCACCAATATTTGACAGTCTTACCCCAAAAAAGTTAGGATTTTAACTTTTTTGAGGGTAATATCTTCACACTAGCTCTGCTGCTTAGTGGCGGAGGTGCTGGGCTGTGCTTCTGCTCAGGCAACATCTGGGGTTAAGTGAAAACCCAGCAGACAGAGAATAAAGGCTATCTCTGCCTAAAATCAGAAATCTTGTTCCTCCTCCTTCTCCCTTTCAGAGGTTGTCTTAGACAAACCAGTGAGGCTGTTTTGTAGTGCTGCTCTCTGATAGGCCAATAATCATTACTACTATATGTTTTACAGGATGTGAGTTTTGAGATGGTGAACTCAAAACAGCCTTACAAAAACAGGCATGAGTATGACAATTTTTGCATGAACTGATTTTTTCACTTTAAAATACTGCAGGTAAGGTTCAGTTGTCATGAATCATTGGACCCATGTCTTCCCTTATGCAGTCCCGCCATCAAATTACTCTCTCTCATAGCTAGCAAAAATCAGTGAAAGTAATTTGTCCATGGTCAAATGGTCCTTAATAAACACCAAGATGTTCTGTTGCTCAGTGGCAACATTTCTGTCTATCTGTGAAGGAAGGAGTAAACTATATAACCTGTTAGTCGTTCTGGAGGTTTAATCCTGGAATAACACTTTAGATTGTGCTCTAAACAGCCTTATCTCATTATATTGAATTTTAAAGTTGAAGAAAATATACTTCCTAGAAACTAGGATGCATAGAGAGTATCCATTCAACACTTAAAAAAAATCAAAATAGTTTTGAGTTTTGTGTCTACCAGAGAGGAATTCTGCCTTTGCCATTCCTGCAAAGGTGTCTCCCCTTAAAATGATCTCCATCCATTCAGCTATTGAGATCTCAGAAATGCTTTTCTTTTCATGGTGAGATGTGTTAGGATAAAAATAAAATTTTAAAGAGTTAATCATAGTTGTGTATCTCTATCATACGTGTATATCTCTGTTGGCACCAGGCACTGGCAGAATTATGTCTAGTATTACATTTCTACAGTAGCATCTCTTGGCTTCCAAGACAAATACAGCTTGTATATCTGCTTTTAAGAAACAGGATATCCTGACACAAGACCCCTAGAAGCTCTCTGGACTGCTTGAGGATGTGCTTGTGCACAGGAAAACTGCATTGTGAACACGGCATGGAATCAGCTCCTCAAAAATTCTTAACAGTGGTCTTTAAATGCTCCTTGCTGCCCTCTTTCTCCACACTTCCATCATCAAATATGAGATGACTAGAGCATATTTTTTTTCTTTTTTTTTTTTTGCCATTGAGGTGCAATGTTAATTACAGGATTATCCTGAACACTCCAGGACATGTAGGCAGCTGGTCTCACTGCTGTGTGTGGGTAATAAACACCATGCACATTTCCTGTTTCCTGATCACACACTGAGTATATTTATAAGTATGTAGATTTGACGGTTGATTTCAGCATTTATCATTGTTTCCCAGATCATTTCCGTCTTTCCTTCTCTCCAAAGAACATTCCTTCCTGAACTGTATCAAAGTAAAGTACATTTCTGGGTGGTGAACATTTGTTTCCGGACAGGTAACACCCAGCAGAAACAGATAACTCCATAGAACTGATGTTTCAGTGTGCAGATATTTTTGCAGAGCCACGAAATCCCAACACAGCTCCTGCATGTTCTTCTAATGTTGACATAAAACCAACTCTTTGCCAGCTGGTATAGATCAAACTTTTTTACTGTTCGTTTTACTTTGAGCTACATATCATATGGCAGTTGGTCGTGTGCTTAAATGTAAAGAAAGAACAGAGAAAAATGCAGACAGTGAAGTTACATCTAAGCATTCATCTTTGCCTATGTACTGTATTTCAGAATCATCTAGTATTGTTTCGTGACTGGCATAAATGTGGTGGTTCTTCGTTGCACATAGGATAATGTCTATGGCACTAACAGGTGCACAGAAGTTTTGTTTTATTGTAAGCTTTATTTTTATATGGTCTGCCTATTACGTTTTGTTCTTTTTTGGGATAGGTTTTTTCATACTCTTCAAGCTTGGGGTACTCATTCTTTACCTTGTCTTAGGCAATTCCTTACATTTAAAAGACGTTTGTTTTTCAAACTAAGTCCCTGTTTCTGTATAAAAATCTTAGTATTGGCAGAAGATGATATTTTGATGACAGTATTCACTGTCTTCTTTTTCCCCAGTAAGCAGCTCTTCTTGCATGGATGGCAGCCAGATCTACACACATTCATGACTCTCTATTGACCTTCTCCTGGATAGTAGGAGCTTTCAAAAAGAATTCTATACTTGAACAGTCTTGTTTTGGATCTAGCTTGGATATTTAACAATTTTTGTTTATCTTGGAGATCTGAGAATAATCCATTTCATAAAGGTCACTGAAGTAAATTTGTTCAATATTGCATTCTAATTTCAGTGATTTAAATTGTTTAACTTCACATGAAGGACTTCTTAGGCTCTTATTTTTTCTCAAAACTTTCGTTAACATTCAGCCAACCTGTCTCTTCCTACTCTTCCCACAAAAATAGTTTTATTAACTCTTCTGTCTAAAATTACAGAATTAGTATTACTAAGTTTTATTGTCAATTTTTCAAGTAGTGATGCAGGGGCGTTGTGTCATGGTGATTATTGAATTTCTTCAGCTATTTGACCAAATCCTTTCTGAAAATTATTTTAAAGTTTAAGCAACAGTTAGTTAGAACCAACAAACATGCATCTAGAGCAAAGTAAACTTGCTGGAGGGGGATCGGGTGAGGGTATATTTAAGTGAACTGGACACAGATTCTGCATCACAAGATGCACCTGTGAGTACTAAGAGAACTGGCCCAGGTCTCTGTAAAATGACTCTTGGTTGTCTCTGCAAGGTCATGGTGATCAGGAAAGAGCCCTCATGACTGCAAAAAAAGTAAATATCAGTCCTGTCTTCAAAAAGGGCAAGAAGAAGTATCTGGGGAAGCACTGCTCACCCTCACCTCATCCCCAGGAAAACTGTGGACTAAATAATTCTGAAAAATTATTTCAAAACATATTGATGACCAGCAGGGTATTTGAAGAAGTCAACATGGATATATAAAGTGAGATCATGTCTGACCATTCTCATAGTCTCCTACAATGATAAGAAAGAGCTTTATGGATGGGAGGGGCAGGGCTATTAAGCTTGATTTAACAAGGTTTTTGCCACTATCATAGAAAATTCTGACAAAGCTGATGAGGTATAGACTAAATACCTTCACAGTGAGGTGGATTGAAAGCTGTCAAAATCTCTTTACTAGATAAAGAAATGTGAAAGCAGCACAAATTCCAGCTGGAGGATAATCACTTCTGGTTCACTCCAGAAGTCAGTAGTAGGTCCAACAGTGTTTAACACCTGTTTTAGTGATCTTAATGATGGGACATTAAGCAAATTTGCTGACGATACAAAACCAGGAGGAGTGGTTGGTTACATCAGCTGTCCTTGCTGCCCTTCAGAGGGACCTGGACACACTGGAGAAGTGGGATGCCAAGAACTCCATGAATTTAAATGAACGGAAAGAAAGGTCTGTATCTGGAAAGGAATAATTCCATTCACCAACAAAGACCAAGAACCAACCAGCTGGAAAGTAGCTTTGCGGAAGAGTTACAGGGGGTCCTGGTGGACAGCAGTCTGACCATGAGTCAGCAGTGTGCCTTTCCCGTGAAGAAATCCAACAGTATCTCAAACTGCATTAGAGGATGTGTTACAAACAGATAAGTGATGTGATCCTTTCTCTCCACTCAGCAGTGGTGAGACCCTCCCTGGAATGCTGGATCCAGTGCTGGGCTTTCCAGTTCTAGAAATACATAGACACACTGTGGAAGATACAGTGAAAGGTTATTAAAAAGTTGAAAGTACTGATACATCTGCCATATGAAGACAGGTTGAGACATCTGCAACTGTTTACCCTGAGGAAGGCTCAGGAGACTCTAATGTATAATACCTGATGGGGTGCTAAAGAAGATGAAGAAAGAATCTTCTCAGCTGAATGAGACTCAGAATGAGAAGTGGCGGGTATAAACTGAACTGAAATGCAGTTAGTACTGCTTAAACATAAGTTAAAAATAAACCTTTTTTTTTTTTTTTTTTTTTGGTGGTGGCAATGACAGTCAAACACTGATGAAGAGCCCACAAAGGCTGTGGAGTCTCCATCTTTGGAGATAATCAAACCAAACTGGACATATCCCAGAGCAACCTGTTGTAGCTGTCTCTGCTGTAGGCTCTCTGCTCTAACAAGCAGAATTAGGACTGGCCAATCACTAGATTGGCCAGTCCTAATTCTGGCTAGCCCCAGACACAATGTGGTTCTATATCACAATGTCATTCTTCTACTGGAAGGTGCCCCTGACAAGGGTTGGAACTACATGACCTTTAAGGTCCCTTCTAACACAAAGCATTCTGTGATCCTATGATTCTGCAACTGAATCCAATCAAAAATAAATTTTCTTTAAGTTTCTAATTAATAGAAGAAAATGGAGCTTAAGAGCCAAAGTAACTGTGTGAAAAAAAAAATTACACAAGACATGGCATTCTTTTTGGAAGTTGTTTCTGACCAGGTTAATTTCAGTGAGAGAAATTAACAGTCCAGAGCAGTGAGTAAATTGTAAGACCAACTCCAAATGCTGTTATCTCTGTATTACATTTCCTTGCTTGGAAAGTCCTTCTTAAGTCTTTGAAGTTCTGTACTTGAGACTAAAGATAAGATACCACATGCAAAACAGAATACTATATGTCCTTTTAGTGGCTCTTCCCAAAATGCTCATTGCTTGTGTTTAATACCTAGATTACATAATGCTGGTAGATTACTTCTGGGTTAATGCCAGCAAGTTGCACAATCCAAGAAGGTGAGATTCTCCCCAAACTACAGCAAAATTATTGATGCCAAAACTGGGTTGAATACTTTCCAAGAGTATTTCAAATAAAACTCCTCCAGTTTTGGAGGATGCCAATAGCAGGTCAAATTTAAACTTTGTAACTTTAAATGCAGTGAAATCCAAGAGCTCATTTGCTACATTTTCATGACTAGCAGGACTTTCTTTCTATTTTTGTTTTAGCTATAGAGGATATTTTGTATATTAAGACATAAGGTGCTTGTCCTGGCTTTACTGAAGTTATTAAACTTTTTGTGATCTTACATAGAACAGAAGGAATGCAAAAAAAAAATACTAAGATTAATTGCCATCTCAGTTACATTGGTGAAAAAAATGGGTCATAATATTGATCTATATGATTGTAACTGAAGAAATGATGTATTTTTCATTTGGAAGTTTATTATGAGTGCTTAGAAATCTAGTTATCCTTTGGTTTTGTTTTTTTTTTTTTTTAATAGTGAAAGTTGGTCTAATTTAGTAAATTAACTCATGACACTGCCTGTATCAAATACAACTTGTCAGGCATTGTGTATATAAGTTTGTGAGTGGAACATCCTACTAAGTAAATGTAACAATAAAAAATAATAGTGTAAATTCAACCTATATAATTAGGAAAAAAATAGTAACCAGTTATGCATGCAATTATTTTTCATTTTTAACACTCATTCTACTTCATAAATTTAGGTCTCTTATGGGTCTTTGATATCTACCAGAACACTGTCTGCCAGATTTCACTTTTGTGTTACTTCAGTGACTGTTATGAAACTACTCAGGGATACATTCAGTCCCCTATAAGACACCTTTGGAGGCAGAGAGGGCAGTTGACTTTATACAGTCATGCACATTTAGCTGTGAAATTTTCAAATATACAATAATAAATCACATTATACATGTCACGTATTTATGTATTTGGTATGTATGGGTGTTTATGGATCTGCTGAAGACCAAATGGCTTCCTAATGAGATCTCCTTACACAGGGAGTGATTGTAACTTTCAGTCTGTGTAGACACATTGTTTTCAATAAGTAATCTCTAGAAAGGCATTTTAGTTCTAAAAACAGTGAGACTTTGAGGACAAAAAAGTGGAAGATAGAAGGAGAGAGATTGAACTGATCCACTCTCAAAAATGGAACTGAAATGGGGAAAAGGTCTTCACAGACAAGAATTCTGAAAAATCACAAAACACTTCAAATAAAAGGCTAATGAAAAACTGAGAAAAATGATTCACCATTATTTAAGAGGGGAAAAAGCAAAATAGAATAAAAAAACCCCCAGATGTTTGCAACAGAAAAGTAGGATGAAGCAGAATGGCCTTAATAAAACTAACTGTAAACACAAATTGAATAAAAATAAAATCAAAGAAAAAACTAAAGGAAAGACAAGGGGGTCAAAAATCAGGGATTAAGCTTTTTACGACATACATACAGTCTGCTCTTGATTTACAAAATGACCACACCAAAAAACCTCTGTTCTTTGGATTGCACCAGTGCAGTGAACCTGTTCGAGAGATCTGAGATCCACATCTGTTCTGTGATCTTAAACATAGCAAGATTTTATAAAATTTTCCATCTACCCATCATATTCTTCTTATATGCTGTGGGATTTTAGCTACACCTGGACAAGGGCAAAAAAAGTCCTGATCTGTCTCTGATCTTTCTTGACCTGTATCCTTAGAAAGTGCTAGCACAGCTTTTTGAAGAGCTGAGGTGAATTCTTACAAGGAAGTTTGCTGACTCACTTTAACTTTGTTATGAAAGAAAACTCTCTCTATTTTGTGTAAGGAGGGGAAAAAAGGGTTAGGAGGCAAAAGTGTGAAGAAACATACTTCATGTGTGTATGGAGCATGTGGGAGAAGCTGTTGGGGTCTCAAGCAGAGTCAGAAGAAAGCATTCCTCAACAGTATCAATCCCACCATATGGAGTTAACTGCGCACTCTCCTGCTGCACCCATGCCTGCTTCAGTGTGTTTCCACTCTCCTTTCTGCTAGCCAGGCTCTGATCCAGAAATCCTTATCCTGATAATAGAGAAGGATCAATCCTTTCTGTTCCTGGCGTAGCTCCCACCACTTGCTTTCCCCAAAACTCAGGTGGAAGCCTGCCCCTTGCTGTCCAGCTAGGCATTTTCAAAAGGACATCAAGTTCCTGGTCTGTGGTAAGAATCCTGATGCCAGCAACACTATAAAGTATTCACGAAATCATCTGGAGGGCAAAGGAGCATGGCTGTAGGAGGAGGAAATGGGAGAGAGGTCAGGAGGAGAGTGCATGCAGGGCAGGCCGGGTGTGGGAGATATGGTTAACCATGGGAGGAAGGCCAGGGAGAGGAGTTTTGTATGCTCACAGTGCCTTGCTTTACTAAGTTCAGTGCTGTCATTTGTCACACGTATTTTCTTATCTGTTTGTTGCGACAATTTTCTGCTGCTTTATATGCATGTTTTGATTATAGCTGATGGGACACGCACCAGTGTGCCAGGATCCCTGTGGGCTGACTAATTTATTGTTTACAGATGGCTATGGATTCACAGGTAAATACAAAAAGTTTTTGAAATAAAACTTGGTTTTTTTCCAACATCTTATAGCGCTTCTCCAAATAACTGAACCTGATATTTCAAAATATACCAGTGGACTGTTTTCACATAAAGATTGTTCTGACTTTCCTACCAGTGATATTTTCCCTTTTGGCTGTGTCTAAATGCTTACTTCTGTCAATGCTTATGGCATTGTATGTAACTTGTGCCTATGGAATTGTGGGATATGGAAGCAGCTTCTCAGTCCTTTCTTTATCATCTATTCTGCTTTGCGAATTTCTCTTCACAGCCCTAGGCCAAGAGAGTTAAAAACAAACCCCAAAAAATCTGCTCCCTGCACTGCTCATGTAAAAAACTGAAGTGATTAATCTGAAATAAAATTGTTTTTATTATTATTGCTGTCACAGAGAAGTTCTAACTATAGTACAGCTTTTTGGAAAGATAATTCAGCTATGCCATAAATTTCCACATACAGACAAGCACTGAAAATGGAAAGCCAAGATATAAAAAGAGCTATCCTTGCAAACCCTTTGCGTAGCTCTAGCATCTGTTCTAGGCATGCCAGCCAGCGGGGACCTCTAGAGGCTACTCATGGCTTCATCCTCCTGTGCGTTGGCATCCATCATGCAGGAGATGCATCTAAATACTCCACCATCTGTGGGACAGCCATTTGCTCCCATGGTGCATACATGAAAGTCCCACAGCTTTCCCATTCTGAACCATATGCTGCTCTCATTTATATCCCATGGATTTGGAACTGAGGCATAATGTAAATGGGAAAGCCTAGTTATCAGGATCTGCTGTTTAATTTATGCAAAACTGAGGAATTGTTATTCTGCAAATCATATGGTACACATTTTAGGAATCCATCATTTCCATAAAGATGGGGGTGCCCTCAAAAGCAGAATGTGTATGAAGACACACATCTGAATCACAGAATTCACACCCAGATTTCTATTACTACCTCACCTCCAGGCTCTGTGATGCTTGTTTCTCACTTTTAAGTTAGATCGTTACAGACACAAAGACAAAATTTGCATCTGGGCTAGGTTTCCAAATGTCTTCAATATTTAGTTGCATCTGTAGTTTTCAGTCGGTCACTTTTTATTTTAAAAAGTCCTTTTCTGCAAAATTATATGAAGACTCTGCTTTCTGTCTTCTAAAACTATGTTTTATTCATGTTTTTGTGAATTAAAATAGTGAATTGGCTCTACCATGGACACAAACTATGTTATCTGTGTTTCAAGTCAGATGATGTGGATTTTTTTTTAAATGTATTTGTGTAATGGGTCTAGCCAACATGAGCAAACTCCTCTTACTGCTTCCATCAATGCACACTCATATGCAGTTCTATTCCTTTCATGATGCATACCTTCAGTATGGTTGATTCCAAGCATTTTAAAGTGTTGTGAGCCTTTTGATGATGTCAAGTTGTTGGAACCATAGCACTGCAGTCCTGAGGGCACCACCACGTAGTGTGAGAGGAAACTGAACTTTGACTAAGCTAACATTGCTCCCTCTTGTATGTGCCAGTCTTTATTAGTTAGGACCTGGTACTGGCTAGAAAAAGGAACAAAACCCAGAGGCTGCAACAGGGAAAGCTCCTCATTGAATTTACTACCAATTTGCATGTCCTTATTTTTTTTCTCAGCCGACGTGGCTTTTCTTCTGTTGCCACAAATGAAGGTTAGTGCATAATTCACCAAACTGTTAGAATAATAGAATCATAAATTATCCTGAGTTGGAAGGGACTTACAAAGATCATCAAAGTCCAACTCATGGCCCTGCACAAGACAACTCCAAGAATCACAATATGTGTCTGAAAATGCTGTCCAAACGCTTCTTGAACTCTCTCTGCCACCTCCCTGGGGAACCTGTTCCAGTATTCAACCACCCTCTGGATGAAAACCTTTTCCTTATACCCAATCTAAACCTCCCCTGACACAACTACAGGCCATTCCATCAGGTCCTGTCACTGGTCACCAGAGAGAAGAGATCAGTGCCTGCTCCTCCTCTTCCCCTCACGAGGAAGTTTTAGACTGCAAAAAGGTTCCCCTCAGATCAAGTGACTCCTCCTACAGCTTCCCCTCAAAGCCCTTCACCATCCTCACTGGCCTCCTTTGGACACTCTCTAATAGTTTAATGTCTTTCTCATATTGCAGTGCCCAAAACTGCCCCCAGCACTCGAGGTGAGGCTGCCCCAGTGCAGAGCATAGCAGGACAATCCCCTCCCTTGCCAGGCTGGCGATGCTGTGCCTGATGCCCCCAGGACAGGGCTGGCCCTCCTGGCTGCCAGGGCACTGCTGGCTCATGTTCAGCTTGCCACTGACCAGGATCCCCAGTCCCCACGGCACTGCTCTCCAGCATCTTATTCCCCAGTCTGTCCACACATACAGGGTTGCCCCAATACTGATACTTCTCAAATTCTGGGACTTTCTCTTGTTGAATTTCACATGGCTGGTGATTGCCCAGCCTTCCCACTTTGTGAAGTCTCCATGCAGGGCCTCCCTGCCCTTGAGGGAGTCAACAGCCCCTCCCATTTTAATACCAACTTAGTATTCCTTCATTTCTGCATGCAGGTGGTTAATGAAGAGGATGAAGAGCACAGGGCTGAGGATGGAGCCCTGTGGAACCCCACCAGTGACAGGTCCCCAGTCTGATGTCACCCCATTCACTGTAACCCCTTGTGCCCGACCTGTGAGCCAGCTGCTCACCCATTTCACAAGGCATTTATTGCATTGTGCACAGGACATTTTCTTCCCGGAAGATACTGTGAAACACAGTATTGAAAGCTTTACTGAAATCCAAAAAGATTACATGTTCTGGTTCCCCTTGATTAACTAGGTTGGTTACTTCGTCATGAAAGGAAATTAGGTTTGACAAGCAGGACTTTTTTTCATGAAGCTGTGCTGGCTCTGATCAATATCTGCCTGTCCTTCAGGTGTTTTTCAATAACTCCTAGAAGAATAATCTTCTCCATAATTTTACCAGGCACTGAAGTGAGACTGACAGACCATTGGTTTCCAGAATCATCCTTCTTGCCCTTCTTGAAAATTGGGACAACATTAGCCAGCTTCCAGATTGCAGCTGGGATCTCTCCAGAGTCCAAGACTGTGCAAATATCATTGAGAGAGACCTTGCAATGACACCAGCCAGACTTTCAGTATTCTCAGATGAATCCCATGAGGCCCCATGGACTTAGAGGGATCCATCTGGAGCAACAGATCCTGCACAAGTTCAGGGCTGACTGTGTGTTTATCATTATCGCAGTCATGGTCCTCCAGCTCAGGGCACTGAGACCCATTTAGTTCGTCTTCAGTGTTGAAGACCTAAGCAGAGAAAGCTTGTGGGCTAGGAATTTGGTACCTAGATGCTTTATGGATTTGAACTCCAGTGCCTTCCTCCTAGTACCACGCAGGTATTGCCTCTACCACTGTATCACTGAGTCAAATCATTGAAAAACGACCCATGACACCACAGGATGCACTTATGTCTGTTGCTATGAAGTGCTTTATTACGACAGGCTGTCCCACTTGTGTGTTTTTCTGATAACTCTCACTTAAAGATCCTCCTCAGTAAATTAAGTGGTCCAGCAGTCTTCAAATGGAAAATAAATTTGAAGAGCTGCTGCCTTCCTTATGCTATTACTCAGTTCACGTTTCCTTTACTTTTTGCAACACCAACAAGTAATATGGAGGCTAAGGAAATGCAGAACTGCCCACTCCAGCTTAGCTTAGCTTAGCCTTTGAGCAAGCTAGCAGTGGGCTTATCTCATCAAGTTATGTCAAGTATTCATTGCAAAGCTATAGAAATTGGAGAATCTTGCTGTCTTATGGCAGTGAAGAATTACTATGATGGGTTGCAATTGGTACTTGCTGAGTTCCTGGAAAGAAGTAAGTGGGATAAAATAGGCTTTAGCCAAGTTGCATATGTCGTTAAAGTAACGCCACCACCTGGTGAGCTGTCATTTTTCACAGAACAGTGTGTTGATACCCTTCAGCACCTGAGCAGGCACTTCAAAGGCTGTGGTTTGAGCTCAGCTCACCTGTGTGTGGAAAGATGCTCCTCTAAGGACCATGCTCAGGACAGCTGTCTTTGGGTCAGAGGAGTGCGTCAAGGAAAGCAGCCATTTCAAGCAGTGAGCAAGGGAGATGTGACAGTGAGATCCTAGATGGGCATGGTTTCATCATGGATTTTATGATTTCCCTGCTGGGGTGAATTTCCATACCTAGTGGCGAGACCAAGCCACCAGCAGGTTATTAAAGCCACCAAAGGTTATGAAAGGTCTTGCATATATAATAGCATGAAGATCTTACTCTTTTGGTGCAGGCAATGTAAAATGAACATTAATCTGGGAAATACTAGCAAAGTCTGAATGGCTATGCAGCCTGGCAACTCAAGACAGGCAGGCTTCTATAAATTTTTAAAGGTATTTTTAAGTATTACAAAAAATGTTAGTGCTTAATTAAATACAGCCTTCCCTCCCAGAAAATCTGTACTTGTCATGTTAAACTGTGTGAAATTTATCTTCTGCCTATGGTTATAAACCTGCATCTTTCTTTTCAACTTTAGTACTGAGGGGAGAAAATTTTTTCTTCAGTCTTGTCGAAATATCACTGACTAATTTTAGATGTTTAGCTCCTCAGAGAGCAACAAATGGAAAGTTTTTTTCTTTTTCACAGGGACAAACCCTTCTCATGTAGTATTGCTGTGTGATTGATAGAACAACTGAAGAAATGGGTGAAAGGTTTTGCAGTGTTATGTGTTACATTCCATTTGCTTTCACAGGTCTGTTGATTTTAAGAGGCGAGTCCCTCTTAAATACAAAACACAGAGTATTCTTTATCTTTGATCCTAACTTCATTTTCCAGGCTGTGTATTAACTACAGTCTCCTGGGTGCCTGATTTAATCTCTCTTCTTTCTTGTTCACATATCTGATCAGAGAACTTAGTGTCACTGAGGAATATTCATCCCAAGCTTTGTAACCGTTCTTCTGTTCTGCATATTATGTACTTTATGCATCTTAATGTCAGCTGTCTGGTAATGATCAGCAATGTGGGATTGATTACTGGCTTTCAGGAGAACTGTGGAGATTGTAAATAATACAGTCTGTTGAGTTTGATGAAGAGATGTTAAACTTTCTATGATTCATGAAGCCAAGAAGGATGTTAGTCAAGAAGAGATCTGTTCCTGATTATCTTGGCGTCTTTATAGAACATTGTGCATTTCTCAAATCATTCACAAAATATTCCACCTCATTACAGGAAACTGATATTTGTATACAGACAAGACACAGATAACAGGGGTCAGAGGGAGGAGACAGGAGCATACAGCTTGATGAAATTTCTGCATTTCAACTTACTCTGTTTACTATTCCATCCTGGGGGTCCTCACATGAGATTCTAAAAACTCAAAGAAGTAGGACAATTTGCTGATAACGACTTTATTTAACTTGATATTAGTTTGTACTAATTACTTTAACAGTTTATCTGTCATTTAACAGTTTTTCTTCTCTCTGCTTCTCCTTCTTTGCTTTCAGGTAAACATCTCAACGGATTTTGTTCTGCCATGGACTTCAGGTTTTGGAGTGAGTTCTGTGTTTCTCTGCCAACAGTTAATGACACCACTAACATCTAAATCATCATGGAGAATCGAATTTTCTGCAATAAGTGTCATGACTAGTATCAGCTATTGCAGGAAAAAATAAAGAATCACGGTCTTGGCATACAAAAACTTAAAATATGGAAGAACAGCACAGTAAGCTATTTTACTTTTCAATGAGATTCTAAACATAAAAATTCATTATATATGGCTGCACCAACTTAACTGCCTATATAAGCCACCATGCAGTTCACTCAGCTCTGGACTCTACCTGGAAAGATCAGGGAAAGCTACAATTATCTTTGGTAAATTATAGCTGTGCCTTTGGATGGATAATCCTAGGTTCTGGTCGGAAAAAGTCAAGTTCCAATACCTATTTCTGTTAATGCCACATATTAATGTACATTCAATAGGCTTTTGGGGAAAAAAAAGGAAAATTAGACTTACTGTTTAGAAAGTAAAGAAGATGCCTAGAAAACACCTCTAACATTTTTTGAATGGAAGCTCCCTTCAAGTTTCTGAAGGTATAAATGAAACAGTGTAAGAAAAACAGACTCAGGATTTTCCAAAACCATCACACTGTTTCATGATATAACTTTAATTTGTCTGCAGTAGTGAATATGAAGAATATACTCTCCTATATTATAGCTGAGTTCAATGGTTGCACTGACATCTACTGGTAAAATAATATTTTTAACTACCATGTGTGATATCTAAGGTAAAAAATTACATGCCACATAAAAAAATTACATACCACAAGTTGTGGTATAAGAAAACATTACTTTGTGCAAGTACTTATTTTCCTTTGCCTTTTTTTTTTTTCTCTAAAACAACTAGCTATGCTACTTTCCTCAGATCTTGCTCATAATGGAATATATTTTAAGAATCTACATTTTCATTGTAATGAAATATACCATTTATGTATATATATTTAAGATGTATATATTTGTAATGAACTATAGCACACAATTTGACTACTTGGACTGGTATTTTGCTTGGTTGGTATACCAGCCGACTAGGCTGGGGTTTTTAGCACTCCCTAGCGATGCACTGAAAGGGAATGGGGATGCTACAGGTTAATTTGGTACTAAACAAATGTCATTACAATGACATAAAAGGTATACAACGCAAATTTAACAGTAGACATGGGTTTTCTGGGTCATGTTTAAATAGCCCTAGTATGGCATCAGAACTGCTGTATTATGACTCTGACAGAAGAGACATCCTGCACCACAGTGTCTGCAGGAGCACAGAAAAACAATGAACTCTCTCCTGCCATCACCTCTGACTGAATTTTTTTTGACACTTCTTGGATGAATTTTTAATTTATAGCTGTCCAGGCACATCATGAAATGGAATGGAATACTATTAAAAATGAACACGATAAAAAGCTGATAGGCAGGGAGCAGTACACATAAATGTTCACAAATCATGTCCTTAAAGCATAGAAAGACAAACAAAACTTAAAATGTAATAAAATTTCAAGGGAATGTGTCCTCAACTATTTAAGATGCAAGAGAGAGTATGTCAGTCTATTTTTTAAACATCAGTCTGCAACCTTAAAATAGATAATTTTTGGTATATTTTTGTTGTTTTCTTCCTCAAAATCTGGGAAAGAAAATGATATGTTAGGGTACCACCTTTTAATTAAAGTTTCATTGCTAGACTTCCAGTTGCATTTTTAAAAAGTCCAGTGTAGGGACTGTTCTCTCTGATTTTGGTTGAGCCCTCTGACTGCATATCAATTTTTTTTTTTTTGGCTAGAGGAGGAAGACACATTGGGTACTCTGCAAGTTCAGGATGGAGAAAAAAGACTAAGAAGTAAGTTCCTCTAAGATTTAATAAGAAATTTGTATGCTTTGTCTTTCTAACATCTAACATCCTTTGGAACAATTAGTGGAATAGGTCATTTAATAATGAAGTTGCAGGGTTTGTATAGCAGCTGTTGCTTAATTTCTATGTTTATCATTAAATCTACATGCACAAAACACCAACACAACAGGTTACAGGACTGTGCTAAGTTGGACAGAGCAACACTTGAAAGTGTTGAGTTATGGTTTACCTGCAGTTACACAGCAACTACAGTTTCACACACTCCTTAAACATGCTTATATTTTTATCTCATGTTTTGGAGTTTATCAAAAGTGTAAGAAATGATGAAGTTGGAGGTGGAGGTACAGTAGTCTTGATGAGTGATTAAATGCTTATTTTGGGAGGTTAAAATGCTGAGAGATATCATAGAATCACAAAATCAGAGAATTAACTAGGTTGGAAAAGACCTCTGAGATGATCAAGTCCAACCTATGACCTAACACCACCTCCTTAACTAAACCATGGCATTAAGTGCTACATCCAGTCTTTTTCTTTAACACCTCCAGGGACAGTGACTCCATCATCTCCCTGGGCAGCCCATTCCAATGGCCAGTCACTTTCTGTGAAGAATTTTTTCATAAAGTCCAGTCTAAACTTCCCCTGGCACAGCTTAAGACTGTGTCCTCTCATTCTGTCAGTGGTTGCCCGGGAGAAGAGCCCAACCCCCACTTGGCTACAGCCTCCTTTTAGGCAATTGTAGATAGTGATAAGGTCTCCCCTGAGCTTCCCTTTCTCCAGGCTAAGCACCCCCAGCTCCATCAGCCTCTTCTTACAGGGCTTGTGTTCTACACCCTCCATCAGCATTGTTGCCCTTCTTTGGATGCATTCGAGTTATCTCAACATCCTTCCTAAGGTGGGAAGTTGATTATCAGTAGCTTTAAAGGTGAGGATATTTTGACTGTGTGAAGATCTCATACTATTTTAATTTAAACATCGTAACCACATTCGATAAATCCCTGTATGTTTCAGTCGTTACAAGGATACACAACTCAGTGAGCTTGCCCAGAGAGACTGCTGACCAATAGCCATGTTAAATGCTTTCCCTGTATGATGCACAGCTTTCTAAAACTACAATGAATTACAAGCAAGCTGGCCCAATCTAAACATCTTGATATCACATGGTCTCATTGTAGCATTAGAACAAGGCATTAGGAATATAAACTAATTTTCATTAAATGGTTATTTTTTTAGAAGTGTTTAAAAGAGTATTTGAAAAGGTATTTAAAAGACTGATTTGTTCTTCCTATAGATAGTAACACTATGAAAACCAGCTTTTAGTTGGAGCCATCTAACTAAGCATTTCACAAATATTAGTTAAAAACATTGTTCTTTTTCAGTGTTAATTTGTGAGAATTACATTCTTTTTATAATTTTCAGTACAAAATAATACTTACATATCATTTCATAATCCCTAAGGCTGTGGTAATGGAAAAACAAAACTAATATTCAGGGCTGCAAATAGTGAATTTATTTAAGGTATTACGGAAATGCTGCTGTACCTAGAAAGCCTAAATATTTGAGAATGAGACTTTAGTACTCCTAAGCAGACCTAGAGCTTACCTTTTATTTTCCAGCTGTAATCATACTGAGAGAGAGCTTGTTTTTTTTACAATGAGACAAAAGTGAGAATAGGGCTAAGTTGTTACAGATGCTTTTAGAAAATTTTCATATAAGTAGATATAGCATTTAAATATTTAAATTAATAGTTTTTCCATCACATGCCTTATGTATTGGAAAATTTTGCCACCTGTGGCCAAACCTACCACATACTTTTTGATAGCAGACTTGAAAGCCACCTTTGAAGGTCCTTCAGTAATCAAAACAAGGGTTTCAGCACGAATTTGTCAAATCACTGATGCTGTGAAGGTAATCTTAGGCAAGACGCCCCAACTTTTTCTGTAATCTGGGGTGTCAGATTTTAAGAGTGGGTCCAGAGGAGGGCCACGAAATTGATCAAAGGGCTGGAACACCTTCCCTCTGAAGAAAGCCTGAATGAATTGTGATTGTTCATCCTGGAGAAGAGAGGGCTCCTAGTGCAGCCTTCCAGTATTAAAAGCAGAGTTGATAGGAAAGGTAAAAAGAGACTTTTTAACAGGGCCTGTAGTGAAAAGGCAAGGTTCAACAGTTTAAAACTTAAAGAGGTTAAGTTTTGGTTGGGCATAAGGAATAAATTATTTATGAGGATGGTAAGACACTACAACAAGCTGTCTAGAGAAGTCATGACTTTCATTCCATGAAACTAGTACTTGCAGTGGAAGAGGCCATTAACTTTTGTTTTCCACTTTCCCTTTGTATCCCATTTTTCTGTATAGTGTCTCTCAAGGCAATCAGTGCTGGCTCCCTGTATGCAAAGACTGAAGCCACTATTACTGCATCTATTGTGAAAAAATGTTGCCCCAGTCAACTAATTTGTACATCTACAATTTCAACAATATTCACTACAAACATTGCCTGTAATTTACAGTATTGTAAAACAGTGATGTGAATTTTTCATTCCTTGCAGTGTATATTCCATAGTTATGTGTGTTTATGTTATGCAACCACACGGGTATCAGGAGAAGGATATTTAATAGCATGAGGTCTACCTGGGCCAAAATGCTCCACTGCCCAGAGCTAATTAGCTGAGTCATAGAATTATATAATCATAGAATATCTTGAGTTGGGAGGGACCCACAAGGATCATCAAGTCCAGCTTCTGGCCCTGCAGAGGACATCCCCGAGAGCCACAACATATCCCTGAGAGCGTTGTCCAAATGATTCTTGAACTCTGGCATGCTTGAAGCTGCACTAATATGTATCTAAGGTTTCTGGTACTTCCAGCCATCTCTGAATAACTGAAGCCAGGCTCTGACCCTGCAAAGCAGTGCATTGTGACATGCTGGCCTATCTGAAGTGCTAAGTAGCAACAAGGAGTCAGGACTGATCCCAGTGGGAGCTTGAACCACCATGGAGATGAACTCTGCAGAGAAACTGCTAGGGACCTGATTCTTTCCTTCTCTATGCACTCTGAATAAGTGCTGCAAGTTTCAGTGATGGATACTTAATAACATTATAAGCCCCATTCATCTGACACTTGATAAATGTATTCCTTGAATCTTCTTTTAGTTTATCTTGGGTGTCCATCTGATTTTTTAAAATATTTTGACTAGAAATTAAGAAACCCTTCTCGGACCCATCTGCCAAATTAATTTTAAGTATAAATATATATATATACATATATATATATATATTTAAGTCTTTCAAGCCTCTGTGACAAAAGTCTATCAGATTTATTATTTCACTCATTGGGGAAACACTTACAGAGTTTTAAGAGATGTTCACATTAATTAGAGTTTTCATTTCCCCCCCATGCCCCAGTTTTAGCAAGTGTCTTCAGTACCTCTGGATTAGAAGGCACTTTTGTTCCCACAGGAAATTGGATTTCTCAAATCTCTCATCAAGGTTGAAAAATCACTTATGCTTTGCCACTCTTGTAAGAAAAGTACACTTACAAGCAAGGCATGCCTGTCACTGATGTACTTAGTACACAAGCCACAATCAGACTGCTGATGCTTATGGCTTAATGAAAGCCTGAGGCAGCTGAGAGTCAGAAGGCAAAACTGGTATTTTTTATCAAAACTGTTTATAACTGGGGATAAAAATACAGTTTTTGAATAAAATTGGATAGGCAAAATAAATCTATGACATTATTCAGCAGATAAATTTTCCTGTTAAATAATTTCAAGGATTTTCTAAAGAAAATTTGTACAAAAAAATCAAATAAATATGCTAAAGATGTTATTTTCTAACTAATAACAGAATACTCTGAGTTGGATAGGACCCACGAGGATCATCAAGTCCAACTTATAAATGAATTGCCCATACTGGGATCAAACCTACAACCTTGGTGTTATTAGCACTACCCAACTGAGCTAATCTCATATTCCCAGACATGAGTGCATAGCATTAAGTAAGAGACCTTTTGAATTTTCCTGAGACAAAAAACAAGGTAATGAATAAAGCTGGATCCAGAGAAAATATGATTGATCCAGTTTCTTAAAAGTTTGCAAATATGTTAGATACCTATGACCTTGCTGTGGCTTTCAAGGCCTTCATGGAAGTACCGAGGTAGAGGCAGACACCATTTGTTTTTGTAGAAAATGATACTGGCCCTAAAGCTGCCTTAGCAAGGAAGAACATAGACAAGGATATTCAAATCTTTCTCACTTGCTGGACTGAGGCATTTCCTATTACTTCATATTTATAAATTACAAAATGTTCTGGTTATTTAACCCTGAAACAAAGGCTTGTTCCTTTTTGTCTGGAGGAGAGACAGCCACATATACACAGAGTAGTTTCATGGGCAGATTCTCCAGCTGGATTGTAGCAGACTCGACCAATTTTATTTCCTCCCCTTGCTAGGACTGAAGGCTCTCTTGATCAAGGACTTTACTATGACATTCCTGGAGGGGTTTAGGTAAAAGACTTTTGGGTTTAGATGTCAATAACGCCATGTATGAAGAGTATGAGATGAAACAGTCTTGGTGTCAAATGCATGGACTGTGCCCAAATCAGCATACTAATAGCTAAGATAACAAAGGTTATTTTTGCAAGAAATATAAGTTTAAATCCTTTCCAAGAGGGATCTCAATTCATATGCCTGTGTGCCAAATCCTTTCTCAACACAGGATTCCATTTAGTCCTTGTGGTACCACCACAGGAAAGTATCGTCTAGCAGAGAAGTCTGGGTACAGTCTCCAAAACCAGATAGAAAAACACCTGGTTTATGAATTCTAGCAGGACTTACCTGAGGGTAGACCAAAAATATATTAGGAAACAAAAATGGACTCAGCTAGCTATATTAGACTTCCCAAATAAAATGTTGGTGGCTCTCAGGCAGCAGACTTGGATGGGGCTGGGTATTGGGTGTAGCAATACTGGTAGCTTTCTCTAGGTACTCACATAGATCTGAAGAAAGACTGTTGAATCTCTCCAGCTTGAACTAATTCTGTAAGAGCTGCTTCTTTCTAACTTTTCTAAGATAGTTTCAATACCCAGGTCCACCATTTACTTCACTACAGTGGAAGGGACAGTGGCATTATAACAAAAAGCACCTGGAGAAGTCATCTGCAGTAAGGGTGACCTTGCAAGCATGGATGTCTGAAAGCCCCAGAAATGTTCTTGCAATGAAGTCCATGTGAGTTGTCATGCGTTAGATTCTGGAAAAGGAGAACACATACAATGACTGCAGGAGGGAAGGAGAAAGGCTGACTGTAGCCTTGTGAGTGTGATGATGCACTCTGTGTTGCTCGGCTGGGGGTTATATAGAAACTAGTGGGTCTAACTTTGTATACAGCTAGTTTATGCAGAGAGCAGTCCTAAAAACTACAAGCATTTTTCTCCTGATGCTGGCTTCACTTCTGTTGCTCTTGTCAAGTCTTTCCTATTGAAAAACATACAAGAAGGATAAGGAGGTGTAGGAACGTTTCTCTTGCTGTCTGAAGCAGCTCTTTTCTGCTGTTTGAGTAGCATTTACAAACCAACGTGTATTGTGCAATTTTCATTCTTCAAGAAGGTCTGGGTAAGGCAATACTGGATTATGAGACAGAATATGTTCAATATTTCTGTTTTCCTTGCCTTCATATGTTTCTGTAGTTGCCTGGGCATTTATAGCTCTGTTTTTCAAAGCTCAAGTACCCAAATAATAGGGACATGAAAGAGAAGAGTGTGAGAGGAAAAGAGTGATTTTTGCTTAGTTGTTTATTTTTGGAAATGACATTACTATTATTCATTCCTCCTACGTACAAATTAGATTCAGAGTTCAAATATTATTAACGGGAGCTTTAAAATTCATCACTTTGCAGTTGCTAAATCCATTTCCTCTAGGTTTGTCCCCTTGGCAACAAAAAATAAAGGACACCCATATAATGAAAAAAACAAATGGCAGCTCATATGAGCCGGTCTTTGCATAACATATTCTGAGATTCTGACTGGATGAAGACTAAATGCTGTCTCAAGTCATAAAACTGGAGGATTCCAGCCTTGAGACCTTGTCCTGTGCTCTGCACACTGTATGAATCCTTAAAAGGCTGAAGAAAAGAAAAAAAATTGTACTTAGCCAATGACAGTGGCAACAATCTAGCTAGAGAACAAACTATTTCTTGCATGCTAGGTTGTGAGTGCTGATAGGTAGCCACTTAACTCCTGAAAATAAGGGATTCCGCTTACTACTGTGGGTTTGGATGGAGTATCAATTCTTATTTTTACATATAATGCAAGTTTCTGGCACTTACTGACCAGCTGAGGGCAAATTTGCTTGTTTCATGTCAAAGTTTTTAAGAGCTCCTTATGACAATACCACTATGAGATTTTCACTTAGTGTTAAATTCCTATTTAAGAACAAACTAAAACGAAACTTTCATTTGTCAGATACTTGTATAAATGAGCTTATTCCAGAAATGCCAACTTTTTTACATCTTCTGGTCTGCTGAAATCTCTTTTCTCTCTGTGTTTTTTCATAGTTTTCTTAGTACTTTCTTGTGGCTTGTAGGAATGGTGAACTCCTTTATAGCACTTGAGTATGAACAGAGGAAGAAAAGACCTTCAATGAATCAAACAAATTGTAAGAATTTATATCCGTGAACCTGACTGAGACTCCAAAAACTTGGCCAGTTACAGACATGCCCACTCATATCTGGGCCCAGAGTCTGTAGCACAATGCATCAGAAGTTTCCTCCTTACATCCAGCTGGCTGAATATGAGATACTTTCAATAACAGAAAGGCTCCCTCCACTCTTCTTGTTTTTACAGGTGCTAATCCTGCTAATAAAATAGCTTTGGTATAGAAGGACAGGCATAATAGCTAATAAAGCCTTTTTCTTGGGTAGCTTCTTCAAAACAGTGGAGTGGTCTTCTTCGGAGATGTCACCGACCATCCACTGGGCTGATGTAAATGAGCAATATGTAGTTTTCAAGTTCACAGGCAGATGGATATATTCTTTGCATGTTTGGATTTTGGATTCTCTGTACTGATACCAACACCATGCAGGTAACCCCTAGTCTGTAATAATCACATTTTCAATGCAACTATGTACTAATGGTATTAATGGCGGTTAATAATAGTGGCAATACTAATGGCTTTAGTCCTAACCCAAAGTTCACCTACATTATTAAACAAGATAAAAGGACACAGATGTACATTTCTGCCTCTTCTCTACATGTAAGTTAAAACTAAGAACATGCGGAGTCATGTGGAATCAGATCCCTTAGAAAAGCAATGGAAGAAGGTTGGTTGCATGGTCTCTGTGTACACAGTGCCTTGGCAAAGCTATCTGTAAAACTTCATTGCCCTCTCAAACAGACTACAGCTCTAACACTGGTCCATGGCTGGGACAGGGTAGTGAGTTGATACCATTTTGATGGGTCAATAGGTAGGGAACTATTTATCCAAAATGGGTAATATCATGAATGTTTCTGGGAACAAAAGACCTAAGACTGCAAGTTCAGAGATTTACTTTTTCCTAAGATTTTAACTCTAAAAATCACTGAAAGCAAAACACTTCTCCAATTTCATGTTTGGATCAGAAGCAGAGACTTGAAGACAATGTGTACTCTTACATGTAATCTGCATCATACACTGCACAGGGCAAGATATCAGATACATTGATTAGCTAAACAGTGCATACGGAGGCAAATACTATTTGGACAGTGATAAATTGCAGAGCCATACAACAAATCATTCTATACATATTGCTGTGCTTTACCTTAGTTTTATCAATTCGTCTGTACATAAACTCCTGAACTAGTCTGGTCAGGTTCCTTTCATTCTGAATTTTTTAGAACTAAATGAAATGTCATGCAGGAGCTCCTGTTTTTCCTAACACAAGAATTGCTAATGAGATATTGCCTTGTCTTTTCAAATACTGGAACAACTGTTGCATTGACAAGCATACCCAGATCACATGTTGCTCTGGACTATGTCCCTTGAAGGACTTCTGAAAAAAGCTTCTAAAATTAGGTTGTCTGAGAGTAGGGTCTGTCAAATACGTGGAAATCTCTAGCAAAATACAACATTTGGAAAAAAAAAAAGCTATAATCTGACAAAACCAGACACTCCTTGTAGGTATTATGTGTCTGAAGAATTTATGATAAGGTTAATATGCTTTGTCACTTATTTGGCTTCACTTCTCTGCTGTGGGCAAGGCCTGTGGCATTAAACAATCCTGTTTGTGTGTAAATAAATGCCCTTTTAATTTGTCATAATTTCAAGTATTTTGTTTCATAGTTATAAATAATTAACATACCTTTTATGATTTTTTTACTCTGTTTTACCTTACGGGGCATACTTTCCCTTCTGCGCATATGTGTAGCCTCCAATAGCAATAATAACAGTTACGAAGTATGTCCCCAGGGAAGACAATTTCCCAAAGAACCTTTAAAATGTAAATCTATGCACCATTCTTGCCAACATGCATGCTTCAGTAAGTGAAAATAATATTTGCTACTTGCCAGAATAATAATTCAAAAACTGTGTAAGTTTCAAACATGAAGTTAAGAGAAAGTTCCCAATTTTAACTCTGTATAACAACATACATGGTGTTACCTCCAGTAATAGAAGCAACTGCATAGTTACACCATCTGACTTTTGAAGTGTAACTTTTATGTTGAGATGATGGAGGAGAGGAGTGTTATATTTAATACTGTATGCTTCTGCTAGTATAACTTATTCTACTCTAAAGAGCTCCATGAAAAAAGATGGTGATCCATCCTTATTTGGGTAAGGACAAAAAGCATAATCACATACTTAATATATTTAGATTAGCAGCTACAGCAATTAGGATCATAGTTACCTTTGATCTCAGATTGGTTTTCTACAGCTTAATTCCACTTAATGCAATGGATTACTCTTGCTTTACATAGCTGGGAATAAAATTTATGTAATAAATTATTACCATTCTCTAAAAAGGAAGATGGTAATTAGTGGGTTTTCAACTTAAAATTTGAGCAAATGCTGTAATGAAAAGTATAATATTGTGTCTACGTATGCATATATACATATGAATATACGTTAAGAAAATTATGCTGTAATATTGAAGAGTAAGGCTACAATAGCAGAAATGTATCCAATTTTTAATCAAGGTAGTACTTATGAAAAGTGTTTATTGGTCCCTTCTTATATTTTATTCTAAGTTCAGGGATGGAATATTTCAAGGATAAATACAAAACATATAAATATTCCTGAGTTCTTCCTGACAGGATTCTTCTAGGTCCCTAAAATATATATTCTACCCATTCTGCAGTGGGGCAAGCAATAGCAATGCCCATAACAAATATGATAACCAGAGTGATGAAACTAAACAATTAACGTTATGAATATTTTTTTTTTTGCTAGGGAAAAAATAGATCTGTGCCATAAATGTTGTCAAATGTGTTTCATAGGCAATAGCTTCTTGCAGTGAAGTCAGTACTTGTGACTCAGAAAGAGCAGAATCAGTCTCATTTCATTGGCTAGATCCTGTTCCCATTACTATTTTAAAAGGCTGCATCCCCAACAGCAGCCTAATGAATGATTTAATGGAAACATAGCCTTGTTTCTGGTGCCCCTGTTATTTCTGTAAACATTTTTTTCTGAGTTTACTTCTCTTTCATGTTTTGTAATAAATCTAAGCAGCAGATCATTAATATCAGTATTTTATTTAAGTAAATCAGCAAGGCAGACATCTCATCCAATATTGATACTTTGACCATATTTCAAATTGACCTCAGAAATGAAATACATCAGGATGCTAATATTACAGAACATAAGATGAGGGTTTCTTTAGACCCCCTTCACCTTCTCCTTGAGAGACCTTTCTGACAGAATATTTTGTTATGGATTTTGTAGTCATAGTGGTCTTTTGATAAAAGCTTAGGATTTTAAAAACTGCTTGTAATTTTTATTTAAAATCACTTGAATAAATATGTGTAGATATAAAAAGTATTTGTAGCTTGTTAAGACATTCAGCCTTGAAATACAAAGTAGATTCTCTTTTTCATATATTAAGTATCTCTCAAGATTACACAACACCAATGGCCACACTCCTTACAGTAACAAAGCCATGACATAACTTAAAACATCTTGTGTCACAGTACATGATGTAACCCACACTAAGGAAATTATTAATACTTTGTGACCCTCTTTTTCTAGGAAGGGGCTGGAGAGGTCTTACCTTATAATAAAAGGAAGAAATAAGTAAATATGAATTTCTGATGTCTTTCAAGTTATCTTTCTAAAGCTAATACGTCATATCCACAAGACCAGTTGCGTACTCCGAATCCTAATAATTTGTTTTGCTATTTGCTAGAACTGTGCCTCTTCACCAGTGTCATCAGCTACTGTGCACAAGAGCTCATTAGGTTACTGTGTTATAAATTCCCATTACAGTTTAATGTTTATTGTATGCAGAGTTGTATGTTTACTGAGAGGGCTCAGTTTGTGTGTACACCTATGTTGGCATAATTATACCCAGCAAATATTTTTAATACAGGCAAGGCCTAAGGTAGCACAATGTTCTGAACTTCAGTAACTATCATCTACTTAATATACACTCCAAGGACTTGACAAAATCTGAATATAATTTAAAATTTATTTCTACTTGAGAATAGCAGCCTGTATGTTAAAAAAAAACTTCTGAAAGGTATATCCCATACAAAGACAAACTGCACTGGGAAGAACTATTATGCAAGTGATACTGTTGTACATCAGGAGTACTGTTACACCTAATTTTTACCAGATTTTTGTCCAAATAGACTTAATAGAATCACTGCATTTTGTTTCAGTTGTATGCCATGGTTAAAGCCTGAGCAACAGGAAAAAATTCCAATAGATGTCTCATTTTGTAATTGTCTAATCAACTGTGGCTCATTGAACAATGATACATGGAAACAAACTGTAACTTATTTTGAAGACTTTATTCTGGATTTAATAAAGGCTCATGTAACACACAAAGTTGGTGGGACAGTTATAGAGCATCCAATGTCCTAGCTATAGCAGAGCCTCTGGTTACAAAAGCAATATGCTTACCAGCACATGCCAGACTGAACAATGGAACTTGTGAATAAAATCTTGAAAATTACTTTTCGTAGTTAAAAGGTGGAAGAACTATTGTTAAAAAGGTGTAATTACATGCATATTTTAGTGTTCAGCAGAGGAAAAGGCAGCTAATCATTTGGAGTTTTTCAATCCACCAGCTGTAATAGGAGCAAGCAAGAGAAATATTGCTTAGTGATTCAATCTTTTTTCGGAATTTAATTTTCCAAATAAAATAAAAAAAAACCCCAAACCATACAACGTACAAAAGGCTGTGTTTCTTAAAGATTGCATGTTAAGTGTCCTGCTAATTAAAGTGTTTGTAATGGGATTGCATTTATTGATACTCTTGAAAATAGATAGGGCAGTATTCCGTTCTATCTTCGTAATATTAGGTTTCCATAAAATGTTTGTGTGACCAAAAGAAAAAAAAAAAAAACAAACAAAAACCACCAACCAAACACTCCCCCCGGCCTCCCCCCCCCCCCACCCCGAACTACTATAACCTGATTATGATGGCATTTAAGGTTAAAATCTGTTTGGACAAAGAACCAAAGCAGGCCAGAAGGCAAGCAGACAAAAAGCTCACGGAGCCTCCGCAGAGCCAGAGTCAACATGCCGGGTGGACAGCCGGGGCCCATCTCCCCCTGCAGGGGGTTTACCTCGGCTGAGCCGCCTGAGAGCATCTACACCAAAAAATTATCTTTTGTGAAGGAAAAGGGGAAACCGTGACGCTGATGACACTTGCTAGGAGAAGTAAAGTTAACAAACAGCAAAACAATTACACCTTTAGCTGAACTTACGTTTTGGGTTTTTTTTGTGGTCACCGCAAAAACCTCTGCATTATGTGCTTTATTCTTAGACATATATACATGAAAGACACAGCACCTTCCTTACAAAATTTTAATTAACACACTAACCAGCCGCTGCATCGAGAGAAAAGCCATCCCTTCATTAACTCTATGACCTTATAAATAATTTTGTCTAACTTCATCATGTGTTGTTTGTTGATCTTGGCATTTTAACTTTTTTTTACATTTCCAAACATTTCCCATTTTCCTCCGTTCCAGGCCAGGCACATCTTGTTGCACCAGAAGGGGTACGGCCGGTGGCTGGGCTGGCAGCGAAATAACCGCACCACCGGCGAGAGGCAAGGGCCAGCCTGCCGCCCCCTCGCTTCACAGGCCAAGCGGGGAGGTAAACCGGGGCACCCGGCTCCCCCGTGTCATCGCGGCAAGGCGTGCGCTCCGGCAGCCGCGGGGAGACAAACTTTGCGGGAAGGGCCGCGGCAGGCCGGGAGAGACGGGGCCGAGACCCCCGAGCGTGCCCCGCAGTCCCCTGGCTACCCCCGCCCCCCGTGGCTGCGGGCGGCGGCCCCGGCCCGCTCCGGTGAGACCAGCGGGCGCGGGGTGCTGCGGCGGCCCGGGGGCGCGGCGGGGCAGGATTAGGTTTCAGGCCGCCGGGGCGTGCCGGAGCGCTGCCCCCGCGGCGCGGCTCCAGCGCCACTACTCGGGGGCGGGAAGGGCGGAGAGCGGGGCCGGGCGGCGGGGCCGCCGAGCCGCGGGGGTAAGCAGGGTGTGGGGCCGGGCGGCGGGGAGCGGGGCGAGCCCGCCCGCGTCGTGCTGTGGGGATGCGGGCCGGAGACGGTGGGGATGCGGGCCGAGGAGGGTGGGGAGGGCCCGCTGCGTCGGTGGAGTTTGAGCGGCCTTTTAAAACGCGTTTCTCTCTCGAAGTTTTATTTATTGTTGTTCATTTGATCCGACGGGTTTTGCCGGGCGGGGCTGGAGGAGGAGGGAGGCCGTGGAGCCGCGGGCGGGAGGGCCGAGCCTGTTGCTGTGTCCCAGCACATCCCCCCTTTCTCCCCCCAGCCGGCCGCGGGCGGCGGGAGCGGCTGTAGGGGCCGGGCTGGGTCGCGGCTCCGGCCTGCGGCTAGCGGGCGGTCCGCGGGCTCAGGCGGCCTGGCGGGGCGTTGTCCTCACGTAAACAAAAGCCGAACCTCCGCTGACATCCGCAGGGAGCCCTGCTGCCCGTTCACGCGTTCCGTTTTTACCCCCTGCGGGTGTTCCGGGACGGGAGGAGGTCTCCTCATCTGCCGCCGCTGCCACAGACCTTGCGGGCGGCCGCGGCCCTGGGCCGGCACTCGCGGGTGGCGGCGGCGGCGGCGTTGACACTCGCTTGGGGCCAGAGCCGGACCGGAGGCCCCGGCGGTGCCCTCGGGCTCCGGAGGGGGCGGCGGCCGCGGCTCCTCGGGACCGGTGCCTGTTACCGGGCTGGTGTCGGCGCTCCCCGCAGGTCCGACCCCGCTGTAGCGCTCCAGCCGCGTCCCGGTGCGCCTTTAAACGTAACGGGTTTGGCTGGGGGGAAGCGGAGGGCGAGGGGCCGCCCGCGGTTGATGAGTCTGGGTGCGCAGAGAAAAGGGATGGTTCGTTTCTTGTGTCCCCCCCGTGCTGCCAGCACCTCCCTAAGTTACTGGAAAGAGTAGTCGGAGGAAAGAAAGAAAAAGAAAAACTCACTAAGCCGACCTTTTGAACTCCGTGTATAGCACTTAACAGATTTGATTTGCCATTTGACTGAGATATGTTGTGGTTTTATTTTTGTTTCCTTTTCCTTGTCTTTTGCTTTTATAAACACTGCCTCGTCCAGGTGTATTTTTATGTCTTAATACGTGTAGAAGATTTTTCTTACTATAGACTGTTGGGTAGAAAACGTCCTTAGTGGCTTTGGTGCCAGAAAGGGTGTCAGGAGTCTGTCGCCGTAGGAGAGCGGTGATTTACTGAAATGAAGCGGAAGGGTCTGAATTCTGCGGTTGCGGAAGTTCTATTGTGTGATGTCCTGTGGTTTCCATATCATCACTGCGTTTTCCAAGATAACAGCAACTCCTTGGTAGGGAAGAGTCTAAACTGGAAAAGGGGAAAGTGGTAAAGTAGTTTTTGGGAGTGTTACTTGATGCTTCTGTGGAAATTAAAAGTAATTGGAACAGTAGAGGAAAAGAATGCACGTGGAAAATATCGAAGGACATACCCACCTTAACAAGCAGGATTTTTTAGACAGCGAGCATCAATTTTCTTTACTGTTATGCATTTTCAGCTTGCTTGTTTTTATCTCTCGTATCTTGTTAACAGTAACATGCCTGTAACATTTACTGATCAGCCTGGTGTTTCTAATGGTTTCCTTAATGCTTTGAAGAAGCTTCTCACTAGGAACTGGAATACATTCTTCTCTCTTTGCACAAAAGTGCACGAGGAAAGTTAGATCAGTATCAGCACTAGGGAAAGAGAACTGCACTGCTTACATACTAATGGGTGATCTTTTTGCTCCACCTGGCCCTGGTCTGTGAATTTTTCAGAGGGGAATGCCTTATAGCTTCTCAGTCATGCAGATAGCTGTAGATGGTTTTGTTTTAACAAGTAGTATTTTACTCAGTATATTGAGAACAATTTTAAAGACTGTTTAAATGTCTGCTCCATGTTTCACATAAAAAAATTCAAAAATTGTGTGAAATGCATCCAGCACATTTTCTATTTGGCTTTATATTTGAGCATTCTGGTGAAGCAGTTTTGGCCAATATAATGCCATGCTGGCAGGATACTGTAATATCATTGATAAGGACAGTTTTGTTTCACTGCTGGTGTTCCCAAGAAGTCAATACAAAAATGTTCTATTTTTGCCCAGGCAATATTAAAGTATTTCTTTTGTAGGCTTTTCAGATCCTGTCCTTGCATCTGAGACCCCTTGCACAGTGGTCTTGTTAAACAGTGTTATGATTTTCTGTATAAGTCACTTGTTATTGTCACAATACACAAAGAGAAATTTGCGTTTTCAGTTTTTAGGGAACATGGTGACTCTTTGTTGATGCTTACTGGCAGCTGTTCAGAGAGGCTTTGTATTTATTCATTTATGTATGCTGTTTTCACCTCTGTGAAGAATCCAGTATATACTGAGGTGCAACTGCTGTAAAATCTATGCTTCATCAGGTTTAATTGAATTTAATGAATATGGTAATCAATTGCCTATGCTTGGAAACATAAAGAGACAATATTAACCGTGCCTGTATTTCATTAATTCAGTATAGGTAGTGTCCCATATATTCTGCATATGCTAAAAAGTTGCTTTTCAGTTTCTGAAGCTAATGTAGAAGGATTCCAATTGATCTTAATTTGAGATGTTTACTGAAAAAATACATTTATTGTAAAAGATGATCTGGTTTTTTTCATTAACAAAAAACCCCTGAGCAAATCCCACCAGAAACACCCTATGTTGTTGTTTTTGGAATGCTCTTTACAAATCACTTTTGAATACACTCTATCACACACATTTATCAGTAAGTGAAATCATTATGGATAATTTAGGCCCGTTTCCCGGTTGCAATTATTAGTTGAATGTCATTTAACATGGATATTATATCTTATGCTGATGTAAGGCTTCTTACAGTGTTACAGAACATGATTTATTATACAGAGTGAACAGATTGCCAGTTCATGGCATTTTTAAGTTTCTTTAATACATTAGTGCGATGTGTACAGACGGTTAAAAGCAGTTGAATGTTCAAAATTCTCTTTTCATAGTTTATTCAAAGTACTTGATGCTGTTCAGCTCTATCACAGAACTTTTCTTCAACGTGCAGAGCCACTACGTCTCTATTTTTGATGCATTCAACATTTTGCTAAATTTCAAGGGGCTAGTAATGTCCTTTCTAAGTGCTTAGAGTCTTAAGCTGTGCAGTACTGTCTTTTTATTTCTGCTTTGAATGTTTCAGAACAATTTTCATTAGCATAGCTTTTAAATGTAAATGTCAGGCATCTCTTGCTTGGTTGTTACATTCCAGGTAGTTGGTGGAAATCTGGTTTGTTCCTTGTGGGACAGTGCACATTAATTTTGCTTGTATTAAATCCTTAATTTGAATCAGTTCTCTGTCATCCAGAAGTTCTCAGTCTAGAGTCTCTTGGTTGATGTAAACAAGTGGTTGATGTTAATTTGGCAAGCTTACATCCTGTCAATAAAATGGTAGGCTAGCCTTTTTTCCCCTTCTTTCTTCCTGTCCACTTTTTGTTTATTCTCTTTTCCCTGTTGGTCATTGCTCTCTGGCATTTATTTTCACACCCTCTGTGTGCTTAAGAAAGTGCTGTATGCAACAGCAAGATTGCAGTTGTGACAGTGGAAAAATACCTAGAAAAAAATACGTAGACAAGCTTGAGGTCTTTCAATTTACTGTGAATAGTTTCCACGGCCTTGATTTTGACCACCTTAGTTCTCCTGTTAGTAGCCAGCATTCAAGAGGTAACTGGGAAAAATGGAAGAACTCTTAGGCAAAGAAGAAACTTTAGCAGTTACTAGTATCTCCCACTTCCTCCGTGGTTTTGTTTCCATTCCTGCACCACGCAGCGCTAACACAATATGCCTGTTTGAGTGATAGCCAGAAAACTGGGGAGGAAGATGACATGGGTTAAAAATCAAGTACTAAAGGATATCTCTAACCCAGACAAATCCAGGCCAAAGTGTTGGATTAGAAGTTTCAAAATACTCTTTTTACCAGCTATAAAATGCATGTTGTGGTTACCTTGCTGCTTAATTGAAATAGATTTAATTTTAATCTCATGCAACTCCAAGCCAAAGTTTGGGCCTAGGGATCACTCTTAAGATAGGCATTTCCTCTGTATCCTCAGAGCACTTCAAGTAATGCAGGAGCTACAGGGCAAAGCCTATTACTATGTTTTCTATCTTTGGCATTTCATGTTTCCTAATCCAGTGCTATGAGCATTAGCTTCCAAGGTATTATCTGAAATGGTTTTGCGAAATAGTAGGTGGAGTATCTGTCGATGAAACAGAGTAGGCTTTCTTGTAGAGAATAAGTGATCAGATGTGAAAGAATGATCAATGGAAATGGAAATGGGTCATCTTTCTGTTTTTGTGAATCTTTTGTCTGTTCAGCTAAATGCCTTCTGTGATTGCAGTGGAAAGGAGGTGATGAACTAAATTTTGGATTTTTAAAAAAATTCTACCTCTGTGTATTTTAGTGTTTCAGAAGTGGACAGAAAGAAACCAGTTGCAACATGCCAGCTGTTTTCTGGCAACCAGTGTTATCAAAGAAGGGTAGCATAAAGAGTGGCGAAATGTATATATAACACATTTTTGTTCATTAGCGTGGGAAGAATCAAATTTCAGGAGTTCAAGCTTGAAAGGGATCATCTTTAGCTGTAATTTGTTCTTAGAAGATGGCGTGTTTGTCACCACATACCTGTCTAAAATTCCTTGTGTTTTCTATTCTAATATTTGAACACAAAAGGAAAAAGAGAAGATGATGAGGATTGCGGTTTTTTTCCTTTATTTTTTTTTGTTTGGCTGTTTGTTTTTTGTTTACGTCAACGCTTTCAGCTATCTGTGTCTTTAGGACTTGAAAGTAAATTTAACTTGTTGTTTGCTTAACAGTATTTCTTTGATTTGCCAGTAGTCTTAAGTCAGACAGTTTGTGTTCTTATTACTGTGAAGAGATTAATGAACTTTAGCACTGAAATACAAAAATAGTTAAATCTACTTTGAGCTAAGCTAGTAAGCTCTTTGAGGTGTGAAGATTGTTGTATCATGTATAGAAGGGCTGGTTTTGGATTCAGGTTCCTGTGATACAGACTGCCAGGAGACTGCAGAATGAGAAAATCAGAAGTAAACTTCCCACTGTGCATCTAGAAATCTATGATGCCATTACAAAAATATTCACTATAGTGGAATTAGGTTCTTCAACATATAATCATGCATGCCACTCTACTTCTCACTAGCATATTATTGCTAACATACCTAGAAGCAAGCTGGTTTAAAGGCCAGGGTGTCCTGTAGTGGGTGGTGGTGTTTATGGCTATGTCTCTGCAGTGCATTTTGGACAGATGTGTGGTTGCTTCTCCAGTAGTTCCACTATGTTAATGTTCTGCTAAGCTGGTGCTGACAGGTCCCACTTGTTAGTGTGGATGTGGCACAGCAGGAGCAGTCACGTGGCTTTTTGCCATTTCAGAGTGCAGACAGAGCGAACAGGGGTCATCTTGGCCTGCGATGTGTAGAGGCAGATGCTGGTACCTCAGTGCATTGAGTCTGCCTCAGAGGAGGTATCTGAGGGAAAATATTCTCATGACAGTTTTGGTCTTCCTCATGCTTATTGCTACAGTCCATAGAAGCATTAAGCTGGCCAGCTGTGGAGGGGTTCCCTGCTAGTATAAACGCAGATAAAGAGAATTAAACTGAGAGTTCAAAATGGATTTGCTGAGGCTAGCATGACACTAGAGCAGTATTCACTCCTCTGTCTAAAGCATGAGGTAAATAGAAAGTATGTAATGAGTGTCTTAGCAGAACTAAGGACTTCTTTTCATTGCAAATTAGATAGCATAATCTCAACCTATAGATATGTTTAGAACTTGTGTCTGCTTTTTTTAGAATCTTCCGCTATAAGTTTTTAGAGTTCATACCTTCAGGATTGCATGAACACAGTTGAGACCTTGGGTGCTGTCACTTGTAAAACTTGCCTTTCACAGCACAAGAGGAATGAGATTGTAGGCAAATTGAATCGTAAGTTAAAGCAATATCCAGCTACCCCAAAAAACAGAGACATTTTACAGCTGCATCTCTTCTTGAGGTTGTTGCAGAGCTAAAGCAGAAGAACAGTAACCCTGTATTTTCCCTGAGTAGTTTCATCTGTTGAGCATATGATGTTATGTGCTTGTGCTTCTAGTAGTGATAAATGAAATTACTGAAAAATACTCCTTTTCTAATTTTTTTGCACAGTTCTCTGGTTCCGTCCACTGCGCAGCCCCAAGACCAGGTATTGAGAAAGAACTGAACAGTGAAGCAGGAAAGCACTGCTTTGATTGGCATTGCCACTGAGGAAAACATCTACAAAGATGACATAAATGCTTCTATTTTTAAATAGGGACTCTGAATATATAAGTGATAGTAGTTTTTTAATCTAGAAACAAAAGGGTGATTAAGGTTTGGGGAAGTCTGCTTCCTTCGTGATATTTAAATAATCTCATCCAGCCCTTCCCATGTAAAATAGACTTCATTTTGTCCTATTCTGTAGAGTGACAAGGTGAAAATACAAGATATTTGGGTTGTTTTTCAGATCTGGTAATAATATGCTGGATTTTCCTTGCCGAGTGAGAAAAAGATTCTTCATAAAAGCTTATTTTTATTTAAACGCATAATTTGGATCGCAGAGTAGCATTACTTTGAGAAAGTCAAGTTTAAGGAGTTTGAATTTTGTACGTTGTCCTAAAAAGGATGATCAGTGATCCTATATCAATGAGTTGTTAAATTCAGATTTAGTCTTCAGAGAGGTTGTGGACTCTGCACTCCTGTAGTGGGCTGGACGGGGCTCTGAGTATCCAGGTCTAGTTGAAACTAGATGATCTTTAACATAAGCCATTCTGTGATTCTGTGAATAAAACTGATAGGAAGCTTCAGGTATGTTGAAACTAGGGAAGTCATATTAATGGAACTTGAAACCATTTTAAACCTGTTTGGTTTGCTTTTTCTGCACAAACTGGAAATAGTATAGGCTTGACAAAATGATCAGGTTCTACAAATAATGATTCTGTTAGGCTGTCTTATCCAATGATCTGTCAACATAATTCCTTTTCCTCTTTTTATCCAAAATTTCAAGAAAAATTCACTTTTCCTAAGTGCTTAGAGATCACAGCTCTGCATGATTTTAAGTTCTCCAGATTCAAGTTGGGATGCTATAATGAAGTGTTTTCCTTCTATAAAGAAAACAAAAGCACCATTGTGAAAGATAAGATCAACAGTTCATATACCTGCAGTGATACTTGAACTCCTCAGTTCTCAGCTATCCATCTCCATCAAACATGTTCTGTCACTGCAAATTTCTGAGCAGTTGCAGGTGTACATTTTTTAAAAGCCCCAAAAACAACAAAAAAGAAGAGGCAAAGCAGAAATTCAGAATTTCTTCCTCTTAGTGTAGAATTTCCTTCCTGGAAACCCATGCTGATGAAAACTCAGGTATCATCCACATCTGAATCTCAATTCCAGTGGGTATTAATAGTAGAGGCTCTAGTGAGAGAGTCCTGCCAGCCTGTAGCCTTGTGATTTAGATGACTTTTCTTTCCAAGGTGACTGTAAAAAATGTGCTGTGGCTCATGCACCTGAAATTGTCAACACAGAACTTGAAAACTGATCCCACAGGGAATGTCTTTTGTGAATCTCTGAAAAGGAAAGCAGTGAAACTGTGTGAAAAATCAGTGGCAGCTATGATTCATAGCATCTGATTAAAGGAGTGCAGGACATGTTGTGCAACAGTATGCAGACAGCAGCTTTGATATGGAAATGCAAAAATATTACAAAGATATTCCTAAAGCAGTTTTCAGGAAGGTTTGGAGCACCAGAGTGAGTCAGAATATGGTCACCTTTGAGGTTATTTCAATTATCTGTGGAGATAGGTTTTTTGTGGATTGTTGTTTTGCTGTTTATTGCTTTCAAAAGCCAAGCTTTTTTCTTTCCCTTCAGAGCTTAGTATTTCCATAAATGTGACGTTTTTTACTTTCTGTTATTTTTCAGGGAAATACTTACTGGCTCTTTCCAGTGTTGAAGTAAAATTTGAGGAGCAGAAAACATGTTGGAAACAATTGGTAATCTTTTTTTCATTTATATCACAGTATTTTTGTGGCCAAATCAAGTGTGTGTGATTGATTTGGGATATGGGTATATACTGCTGAGAGAGGTTTTGAAAGAAATTATCTTCTGTGCTTAGAAATGCATGTTGCCTTTGGGTTTTGTTTTGAAAACAAAAGTTGTACAATCATATGTTTAGTGTATTTAATTTCTAGCCTGTTGTCTTGATTTAATTGTTTTAATCTTTTCTTGAATTAAAAGTTTGCATGGAAAAGACAAATGTTTTCTATTATGACTATTTATGCCACTATTTATTTACAGTGGACTGTAGCCACAGTTTCTGTAACTGAATTTTAATGGAGGCTCTTTCATAACCCACTTCTTGATGGACAAAAATACAATTTTCGTTGGCTTCTGTTTTGTGCTCTGCCTCTGACTTCCTGCTTCATTAGACGTGTTTGGGCTGGGATTTTTGTTCAAAATGGAGCCATTCAAGTTCTCTGTAGAATTGTAGTTTGAACAGTAAAGAGGGTTACATATAAACCTGTTATCGTGTGTGGCTGTTTCTAGACTGCTACTGACTAGGAATGATTATTGCTACAGATACACATCGGGCCCTCCAGGCCATGGAGCGCTTACAGGCCAAACTTCGGGATCGAGGTGATGTTGCAAATGAGGAGAAACTGAGCTTATTAAAATCGGTGCTGCAGAGTCCTCTCTTTAATCAAATTTTGAACCTTCAGACTTCTGTTCAACAACTGAGAGATCAGGTAGGAAAAGCAGTCTTTCAAGTGCAAGGGAAAACTTGCTAAGGTAATGTAAAGGTGTGTGTGTTTCTGCTTGTTGAACAGTGAAATATCTTAAACTGAACATCTGATCCAAAGGTTTGGGGACATACACCACTGACTTTTCGGGGCTTTGTTGGGGCCATATTTTGTGTATGTGATTTTTATGTATATGCTCATTACTTAAAATGTGCAGGGTAGGGAAATGATGATATGGGGTGGGGGGTTAACATACAGCTTTCTTTCTCTGCCTTTCAAAAGGAACATGTTTTCTATGAGGTCTAGGACTTTTTTCCTAGGAGCCTTTTATTGCTCTTTTGTGTCTTACGCTGCTAAAATAAGGTTGTAGAGGGAAACTATGGAACGGTTGACTTCAGAAGGACATGAAGATCTGTTTTGTAGTTTGTATGGGAATAAAAGATCAAGGAGAAGCCAGAACTCCTGCCTCCTTTTTGCTTCCTCAGGGTATTAAGTATTAATTTTCTGCATGTTTTCAGTGAGCTTGAGAAAAGGGTCAGCAGCTTGGCTACTTTATTTGTTGCTATAATTTGCTTGTAAACAGAATAAGAATTTGAAGAATATAGAAAGTAGTTCAGTTACTGAATTAGGACTAAACTGTGTATCTGGCTTTGCAAATAGTTGTTCTTGTTGACTGCTATAAGAGGGGCAGCTCTGTCTGGTATGCAGAATTGCTGAAGTGGGAGGGAGCAGACTCTGCACATGGACCTTATCATCAGTGTGGAGCCACATCTGGTCTCTGACCAGACTGTGATGAGGAAGATTCCTCACAATCCTCACAGTACTAGAGCTGTGTGGCAGATGAGTGCACCGTGGCCCTTCTCGTGCATCATCTTGATGCTATTTTGCACGGACAAGAAATAAATTAAAATGGTGTCCATGCTGTATTCATCACCATGTTTTTCGGATTTTGCCTGTTTAGTATTTAGAGACTTGATGACATTGGAGTCATTTTAAAAAATCTTGGGAAAAAAACTGTCCTGAGGGTTTGTTTGCACTGCTCTTTGAAAATGAGAATTTAACAGTGGCATCCAGAAATTGTGTGAGTTATGTTGTGAAGACCCTGGGAACATTTAGTGATAATTTAAAGTATGCGTGAAACATTAATAGAAGTTTGGTGAAATGGCAAATTAAATTTTCACTTCTGGACATTAGCCATGGAATTAAAGAATGGTTATCTTTTTCAATACACTCGCCTAAATTAGAAAATAAAGCAGCTGATATTAGGATGGGTAATTTAAGGCATGTGTTTTTTTAAAAGCAAGTAATAACTTCACCTTCTGTCCTGACTCTGCAGGTTTATCTGCGAAGTAACTTTAGTGATCTGTGCATGTTGCATGGCACATACCCTGTCTAGTTGACAGGGGGGCTGTTTGGATGTGAATTCCCTCTTTTTATGTGTGCTTATATGAACACCTACACATGTAAATACATGATTCCAGCATTCTTAGTTTTGTGTCAGCTGTTTTCCTGTGTTTTCTCTGTAGGATTTCTTCCCTAGAATAATAATATGAGATGATCTGGTTTTATTTTGTTTTATTTAAATATTTACAAAGCATGCTGAAACAGAATAAAGAATAAAAGTACAAAATAGGCAGTTATGTTAAAAAAAAATTGTATTTTCAAAGGTTCGCTTTTGAGGACACTCTTCAATTACACCCTTTTTGCAACTGGCAGGGTACTGTGCTCTTGAAGCTACAGGTTGATGAAAGCTGCAAGGCATGTGAGTAGTGACCAGTTTTTTTGGCCAAGCTGTGCCAGACTGAGGAAGGAAGCAAGTTGTGTCCCAAGCAGTTGCAGTCAGAGCTGTGTTTGAGACAGGGTGACACATGGTGCTGAGCTGTGCAGTGACAGGATGTTGTAGCCTCTAACGACTCGAAACTAAGATGGCTAATTTTTTTTTGAAGTTTAATGATGAGCTGCAATGACAGTTGAATAGGGGTTTGATTCTTCTCAAGGTGAGGTATGACAGTCTATTTAACTGCTCCAGTGTTTTTAATGAGTTTTTAAAGAGCTACAAGACTACTGCTAAATTCTCAGGGAAGTAATCTTTTAGGAAAGTATAGATCGAAAGAGGGGATGGGAGCGGAGAAGCCAGAATGGCAGTTTACTTTACAAGTCAAACAGATTCCTTGCAAGTATCCCAGCAGAAGTAGATCAATCAGTGAGACTTCATTATGGGCCCCTAGGGGTGTCAATAAATTTGAAGGTAAGGATGTATTCCTGGCTTGAGGCACTGTGTCTGCAAGGTGTAGAGATGATAAAAGTCCTGCCCTCTGTTTGTGCAGTGTGTGGACTGAGTGGTATGTTGCTTTATCTTGAGGCGTGGTGCTAAAGTCAGCAATCTGATGCATTGGTTCTTATTGGTAGGTGCTTTAAAGTTGTGGGGTTTTGGTTATTTTTTTCTTAAATGAGCGACCAGGATTTGTTTGCACTGCAAAACTGTTATTGTGAAGTTAACTGAAGTGGAAAAGTCTAGGCACAACAAAGGGATGGTTTTTTTTGTGAATTACTGTTCTGAGTTCACAAGTCACTTGAGCTGGGGACCACTGAAGGAACCAGTTTTTTTCCTGTCTCTTTCTGTCCTTGTTCTTCAGTGAATGCTTGTTTTCTCACGTTGAAGAGCAGTCTTCTTGTTTAAAGATAAGGAAGAGACAGAGAAGAAAAATAGGGATTGTGGTGTATTAAACTTTACAAAAATATTTTATTTTCTTCATGAAATATTTTAAAGAAAGTGCTCAGACCATATTAGCATTCCTGTCCTGATTCTCTTCTATTTCTTTTTGTTTCTTATGTGTTCTCCTCCTCCTCCCCACCTCCTCCGGCCTCCTTTCCACTCAGAGCTCAAATATCCTGTGGTTGGCTCAAATGGCAGGGCTACATTCCTCAGCTTTGTTTTTTGGTGTGGTGGTTTGGGTTTTTTTTTTTTGTTTGTTTGTTTGGGTTATTTGGTGGTTTTGTTTTGTTTTTTGTTGTTGCTTGTTTGTTTATTTGTTGTTGTTTCATTTTGATTTATTTCTGTTGTTGATTTTTGTTTGTGGGTTTTTTTTTTAACTAGTGAGTTTGACCATAGTGTTTCCTTCACAGTGTAGTGGTGGGTAGTAGCTGGGTGTCAGTGCTAGGGAGGGTTTAGGGAAGAAGTGAGAAACTTCTTTTCATATTAGCTGTGAACACCCGCTTAACTTTGTATTTTGCACAAATAGAGATGTTTAGTTTGTGTTTTGAACCCCTTTTGGCAACAATACTGTTTGCTCTGTGTTTAAATGAAGAGATCGTAAGAAATGCTGATTGGGGATCTGCTTCATCTGCTCTGAGGGTGGAGTCATAAAGGTGCAGCCAGCAGAGTGGTGCCGGTGCCAGTTCCTGTTCCTGGGAGCACAGGGCCTTTCCCTGCTGTTTTGCTGACATGGCCTCTGGCTTGCACTTTCACAGTTCCAGTGTGATTGTTGTTGCAGCTGGTCTTTTTGCTACTCAGGAATCTTGAAGTCAGTCTTGTGCTTCTTGGGATGTCCAGGGCTGCTGCTCAGTGGCTGGAGTGCAGAAATACTGTAAATTTCTTTTTGTCTTTATTTGAGACCTAGTAATGCTGAGGACATTGCTTTAAGTGTTGATACACTGCAAACATGGCTTGTGTAGTTGCTTTTTTGTTAAAAAATTATTTTGAGCTACTGCATGGAAGCATGGCTAGATTGTAGTGTCTGTCTGTGTGAATAGAACATAAATTTTGTCTTACTCAGTGGCGTTTATGAATTTTTCTTTTTATCTTGTGCAAATTTTGTCCACGTTGGAGATGTTTCATAGTGTAAAGAGAAAGCCAATCAAGGAAAAATAGCATAAGCCAGTTTATAAAACAAAGCAGTAATGTTTCATACAGTAGTTACACAATCACAGTGCTGTAAAGCTACTTCTTAATGGAATTAGGGTGATTGTATTACTGCAAAGTAGTACAGTTTGTAAGTTATGAAAAATACTTCATTTCAAGATTGGCACTTGTGGTTTCTTGCTCCCCCTGGAATGACCTATACTTCCGTGGTTAGCAAGAATATATAGCAGTTATTCTCTGCTTTTTCATGCTATAAGCCTGGATTTCGGGAGGCACATGGAAGAGTAGTCATCACATTTCTGGTTATAATTTGTCTTCAAATTTTTAACTTCTACCTTAAGTATTACTATAAATGTCATTGTAAATGTTCTTACAGTTTTTAAAGTGTAACCATGTCTGTTTCAGAAGAGGAGATGGGAATTGTGAAGTTTTTGCACACACACACGTACACAAAACTTTACTCTGTTAACAGTTTAACATTTGTTTTCTTTGAGTTTATTTTTTTCATGGAGTTTCAGAGGTCAGATGACATTTAATGCGAGGCTGGCTTCATGTGCTAAGCACATCCTCCGCTGAATATGTGGCTGTGTTTGTTTAAAAAAGGTGTGATGAAAATCAGGTGTTGCTGTCAGTTGATGTGACTGTGTTCAGTACTGTGTTGTAGCTGTACTGTTGTACTGAAATTTTGAGGAGAAGCTTTTAAAGTTCTAGTTAAGCTAGTGTGAATTGGAAGGTTATTTTTCCCTTTTCCTGCAATATGTGTAGTATGCAACACTTCTTTTCAGTGGTATTTTAACCATCATGCAAATAAAAATAATCCAGTGTTTTCAGAATAATGGAGTTGTTACTTAGTTATGTGTCTTAGGAAAACATGAATAACTTCCATCTTTTGCTTTGAAAGGCAGAAGGAATGGGAGAAGTTGGTCAATTCCTATAGGTCTGCAGTGATGCCCAAGCTCATATAAGTATGGAAAAAAAGATGAAATTTCAAACTGAGAAAGTGGCACTATATTGTCGGTTCAAACAGGATTTGGTCAGTACAAACATACAAAGTAAAACTAAAACAATTAATTGCCCTGTAACTACTTCTATTTCAGCATGAGAATGTGCAAGTTCTCTACCAGGGAGAATACCATAATTCCCTAAGGACATTGCCTTATCTTTTTTGAAGAACTCCTTCAGTACTGAGTAGGGAAAACCAGTCACAATTTGTTTGAGACATAACCCAAGTGATTCCTCACAAATACGGATAAAAAGCATAATCAAGATGATAAAAAATCACTGAGTTCCAAACATCCAAATTTTCTTCTTTACAGTTTTTTTATGTCAGAGCAGACTTCAAAATGCTGTTGAGAACTTTTCTTTCCTGTTGCCTTGTGGTATTTTTTTCTTTAACTTGAGGGCCTTCCCAGGCACGTAAGTTGTTCAAAAACTTACGTTTCTTTTATTGCATTTTCCTAAAACATTCAAATGAGATGGAATTGTCTGATGGAGAACAGTATTGATCTTTTAATGACTGGACTGTTGGAGGATTGATATGATGAACCTAATAGAAGTACATGCTTGAACAGTTGAGACTGATGCAGTAGACATTTTAGAATATGTCTACTGTTGTAAGATTTTTATTGATACTTGAAGTTTAAAATATGACTTTAAGGAACGGGAACCTTAGGTTTCTGTATTGTGATGCAGAATGCTAGAAAGTGTGCATCGTGAAACTATGAAAAGTGTTTGAAATTGCAAAATGATAGTTAATGTGCTAGGCAAGTATGAAGCAAATTTATCTGGAGTAAAGCAGTACCAACTGACAGTCCACAGGCAAGTGGGACGAAAGGCAAATGAGGGTTTCTGCTTCACCTGAGCTTTGTGTCACCAGCAGCTATTCATTTGGTTGGTTTGCACAGATCTGCTCGGAAAGAGGTGATTTACTGTGGCTGTGCTAAACGGAGAATTTTCTTACTTTCTTTTCTGTTCTAAGAAAAGTGTGTTGTAAAGTCTGTCTCTGTGAATGTATGATTGTGACTTTCAGATAAGCCTAGTGGGTGGTTTTAGCCTTGTTCAGTAATCTTGTATTTAATCCTAGCTCATGCAAATAGTCACAATCCTAGCTCATGCAAATAGTCACATTGGTAGCTGTAGTATGTAGTGATGTGGAAATCCTGACCAGTGAAATTTGTTTGCTATGTAGCTGTGAGATGTACTTATTTTTTCATCAATATTCACTTTTTTTTCCCCTTGTAAAATAACTGATTTTTTTTTCTTAAATACTGATATTTAGAAAAAGTTTGTTCCTACTCTAACACTGTGATGGAGTTTTTCAAGATGCTATGATGATGGGAGCAAATGAATTTTAGACAGTGTGGAAAATAATTTTAGGTTGTTCTAATAAATTTCTTTTGTGTTTCATGCTTGTAGTTCACAACTTTACCTTGTGTATAAATACTTAAGATAATTTTTCTTCTTAAAATGTCTGTTTAAAATTGCAAATTGGAATTTCAAGTACTTCTAATGATCAATTGGCTTATCATGATCTTCTTACCTATTGAAAAGGTTTCTGCTGTGCCTGTAGATTTGTGTTGTCTTCAATCTTTTACAGGTAAATATTACACCTTCCATACATTCCAGTGGTGAATTCCCTCAGCTTCTCCATCATGGTGTGAATGTGGGGTCCTTGCCACTTAATGAGTCATATTTGTTGGCTCAGCAGAATGGCAGTCCAGCTAATGTGCTAGAAGCATCAGTGAGATCCATTACTCCTCAGATTAATGGGAAGTTCTCTAGTGATGACTTCGAGCAGCTGATCAGAAACATGTCCCAGGTAACCTTGTCATACAATAACCGCAAAATATGGATTACTGATTATCTGAAGATTAAGATACATGTGTATTTATTTAAAAGCAGTTGAGTTACTAAACAAACCAGAGCTCACTTACTGTTTAATATAAAAGTAACATTTTAGTTTGAGAAACAATAGTAGATGAGAAAGCAGTTGTAAAACTAGCCCTGACATTGTCACTTGTGAGCTACTGTCCTTAGCTGACCAGTGTGTGTATTACAGATCAGCATGCCATTCTTTTTCCATGCTCCTTGTAGAGCTGCTGCTCTGTGCATGAGGGAGATATACTCGGTCAGAGCGTGCTCTTGTATGCATAACTAGTGAAAGCTACTTCTGTGACTTTCTTGGAAATAAAATGGAAAGTTTTGACCTTGCTATGCATTGTTCTGTAATCTTACTACTTTCCTGTAGTAGGCAGAAATGGTGCATGAGTCCCTTCAGTGGCTGGAGCTGGGAATGCCCGGGCATATATTCCAGGATTTATCTATTAAATCTGTAATAGAGCAGCACAGGAGATGTCTAATGGTGTTCAGGAGAGCCTTTTGCGTAGTCCAACTTTTTTTCATGTTTCTGAAATTCATCCTCTTTTTCTGGTTTTGCTTGAATGTGGTTCTGTACCCTCTAAAATAGATATATATCCTACTTTAGTCACTAGTAAACCAAAACTCTTCATATTTATCTTTTGTTCCCTGATTTCCTCTTCTGGACTGTAAAAATATTTATTTCTCAAATATTTTCTGTATGATAGCAAGAAATGGGAAGTGAACAACTGTGTTTCAGTTATTAGCTTGTGTGGTCTTGCCCAGCTGTAGCTGACATTAGAAATTAATTTCCAAGTTGTTCACCACATTTATTATTACTGCTTTTCAGCATTTTAACCTTTGTTCATTTCTAACCTTTTGCTGAACAGGGTCGTCTTGTTGAGACAATTGACCTTATTAAACCTCTAAGTGGTGGTCTGGGCTTCAGTGTTGTAGGACTCAAGAGTGAAAACAGGGGAGAACTAGGAATATTTGTGCAAGAAATCCAGGAGGGAAGTGTGGCGCATAGGTAAGATGGCTACTGAATATTTTACTATACCAAGTGTTACTGTGGTACTACAGTTCAGTTGTGTTACTGCTGTTGTTTTTGTGGTACAACGGCATGTTTCTCTCCATATTCTGAGCATTGTTACAGATGTAAAATTACTTGCCACAATTTATGTAGTGTTGGAACAGACATCGTATGAACTGTTTCCAATTTATAGAAACTACAAATGTCATTTCCCTGGAGTTTTTAAATAGAAAAAAATGAGAGGCTACTGTTCTGTGTCATGTCTTTTAAAGATGAAATATGTATTTTGCTGTACTTGAATTCACTGAAGAACAATTTCATGCACAAAAGTCAGCTGTATCTGGCAGTGTTGCTTGTTAGAGTCCCATTGAGCAGGTGTGAAATCCATCTATAAAGTCAAGCAAGTCTTGGCCTAAAGTCAGTGACATTCACAGAGATACTCAGCTGATACTACAGAAGCTCAGCAATCATGATAGCTTGCTGAACTCAGATTCCACAACTAATGTTGAGAGAAATGCCCAAGGAAGCACACAAACTCAGTGGTAAACGGCAGCAGCACTGGTTCACTGCAAACTGGCGTGGTGTGTCACTGGTCAGGATCCTGGCCCAAACTGCTTTGTGGTGTACTCCGTATTTTGTGTGGGGAGGCTGAGTCATGTTGGTGCTGTTTCTCACTATGCTTTAGGGAGAAATTTTCAGATTTTTTGTGATCTGAGCACTGTAAATCTAATAAGAACATGGGCGAGAGAGACAAGAATGTGGTCTACAGAGTTAATAGTAGTTAATCAGTTACAAAATGTGACATGATTTGTATCTCTACAATATTTTTTACTCTGCCTAAATTCCACTTTCTCTTTTTGTTTGTTTTTGTTTTGGTTTAGGTGGGGTTTTTTGTTGTTCTCTTTTTTTCCTTTTTGTTTGTTTCCTTCCCATTTGAGAGGTATTTGCTTTTAGTTCACTTACTGCTTGGAGGTGAGACCTATCTTTACTGAATCAGACCCTGCCTGATTCACTGTCAAGAAAAGGAACATTCAACAGCTGTTACAGGGCTTATAAATTATAAAGGCTCTGGCAATAATAAGTCTTTGGGATCACTCTGAAAAACAGATCAAATTCACAAGTGAAATGCTATGGGTTGAAGCTAAGTAGTCGTTTTCGTGAGTGCTCTACCTGGGTTTCTGCAGTGTAGGTGCACACAAAAGCTGGTGTAGTATAGATCCTTGTTTTCTTTGCTGCCCTTTGTTTTCAAAGCATTGCCACTTTGGGATGCAGAGAAGTGGTGGAGGAAAGAGAGGGTGATTCAGCTGTGTAGGCTTCATACAATTCTTTTGGAGTAGATCTGGGGAAGGACTTGGTATGTAATTTTGCAATGATGCTTCGTTTGTCAGAAAGTGAAGAGGATTTTTAAATTTGTTCAGGGCTTTTTACCCCTTGTGTAAAAGGGCTCTGTTTTATCATTTTTGTTCTGTTTCTTTCTTTGTCTGTCCTTTTTTCTTTTTTTTTTTCTTTTCCTTTTTTTTCCCTTGTTTTTCAGCAAAACAAAATTTGTTTCTGTAACATATTGATGAAAGTGTGTTCCGCTCCATGGTTTGATGAATATTCAGTATGGGTGCACTGAACAAAGTGGGGCACTTGGTCTGTAAAGCAAAGTCAAGGATAAACATAAGTTCCCAGGCTGTGGTTGGAAGCGACTGAGATTAATATGCTTAGTCTCGCATGGGGGTTCAGGAAGAAGAAAGCTGGCTAGGGGGTAGTAGCCGGGGGAGAGTGGCAGTGGGATTAGCTTCAAAGGGAGTGATCACCAGGGTGCCACATCAGCTCCTTTCAGCAAAACTGCAGGGGGGGATTAAAAAAGTGGGGGAAATAGAGACCAAGTTATTAAAAATACTGGAAAATTGTCAAAATATTGAAATTTCTGTGGCAATGCTTCCTTGATTTTTCTTATTTATTTTGTCATCCCCCTTCCTTGTTTACACCTATGTGACAGAGATGGAAAGCTGAAGGAAGCAGATCAAATCCTTGCTATTAATGGACAAGCCCTTGATCAGACAATTACACATCAACAGGCTATCAGCATTCTGCAGAAAGCAAAAGATAATGTCCAGCTAGTTGTGGCTAGAGGCACTTTTCCTCAGCTCATCAGTCCTGTAGTTTCCCGGTCTCCATCTGCTGCTAGCACAGTTTCAGCCCATTCCAACCCGGTGAGTATATCCCAAACATGTGTATTCAGTTCTGTGCAGGCATGTACTTACCGCATACAGTCTTTTAAGTCATATTTTGTAACTTGTATGTACATTACTTCACAGTTCCTGGGGTTTTTCTTCTGTTTATCTTTATGGTACCTTTTCCCTACAAAGAGTAGAAAATATTCAGGCTGGCTGGGGGAAAAAAATCTTCATCTTCGATGTATTCCTTCTTCCCATCTGTTAAATTATTGGTATCCACTAATGCAAATACAGCATGTTTACCTTACTTGATTGATGTAATGACTAAGGCATGGACTCAGACCTTCAGGGAATCTGAGACATGTATTCAAAGAAGTGAAGCTGGTTTTTTACACTTCTTCAAGACCCAGTATTTTCTTATATGGTATTTTTCAATAAGCGACCTATTACATGTTACCATGTCAGTAACACACTTTCTTAATGTCTCTATATGGGGGTAGTCACTTGCTGTCCACCTGACCAGCAGCCTCTGGCAGGCTCCTCTCCTCAGGGCTGTGCCGTGTGGCATCTCCTCCCCACAAGGTCAGGTGGAGATAAGTTTCTTTGTCCTGTCAGTGGCATTCTTCAGGCACGTCCCACAGCCTGCAGTTCAGTTCCATCCTATCTCTTCCCACATTTGATGAAGCTGTATTTTGAGGTTGCAGTAAACAGGATCTTTTTTTCTTTACCTTCTGCTTGAGCAAACAATTTTTTGAGGCATTGTAATCTGATCTGCACCACCAGCTGGATGAGTGCTTTGTGTTTGTTTCTCTGTTGTCTGTTAGCATGAGGGCTCCAGTAAAGTTAAAAGATGCACTTAAGGACTCCCCAGTCCACAGCCCTGCTACAATGCCTTTCTTTTGAGAGCTTTTGCACATCCAGGCGTAGAGATTACAGTTCAGAAACATGGTGATGTTAACTGTACTTTCTCTTCCACTTATCTTACTCATGTAATGGCTTGTCCTGGTGTCTTGGAGTGAACTGGGGTGTCGTGGGATGAAACAGCTTATATTCAGTTTCTGTAGGTTTTACTGTTTGGTCATCTGTGGCCCTTCTTTAAGGGAATCAACTACCAGAAGTATAGAGAACAATCAGTCTAGAAAAAGGAACTGTTTAAGTGGTTTTTTAATCATTAGCGTAAAACCTTTAGTGAAGGAATGTCAGAATTATTCTTTTTACCTGTGTGCAGGAGAGCAGCTGATTGACCTAACTTTGCTTGCCAGCACACAGGAGAAGCCTGTTCTCCTCCTGTATTGCTGTGGGACACTTCTTTCTCTATGCAATTGCCTCTGTATTCACTGAACAGTTCCCCTTCCTTGAAAAGATGTTTCTTACAAACATGCCACAGCTGCTGCTGCTTTTTTTAGCATGCCTTTCCCAATTCTCATGTTCTCTTTGTTTTCAAGTGCAGCACACTAGGAGCCATTCTTTTTCCTTCAGGCTTGCTTGATCACCCTAGATTTATGTTAAGATTCAATTTCCAAACAGGTACCACAGGTTTTGAATTTGCAATACCGTGATTATTCCAAAATAAATGCTTATTTCAAGATTGTGCCTGGTGCAGCACCAGCTGCAGTTTAAAACTTCAGATGAGTTTACTGTGTGAGTTCTTCAGGAGAAAGAATACCATGAGCTTCCAGCTGTCTGTTCAGGCAGTGCCCCATGTGAGCAAGTTAGCATTTGTCTTTCAGAGCAGTTTTGCTCCTGTCAGAACACAAAGTCTGTCATCAGAGCTACTTCCTTCTAGTGCTGTTGCCATCAGACAACCCAGAAGTCTTTGTTCATTACATGAGATAATTCTGCTGATACCTGCCTCACAATACTTGGTGCTGCTTTCAGCCTTAAAAATACTGAATTGGGATTTTGCTTTCTCCTGTGCTTTGTTGTAATGGTTGATGTGAACATGCACTTATCTGAAGATACTAATTTGCAGTCCTTTGTGGTTTCTAGCAGCAGTATTTTCTGACTGCAAATGGGCATGAAGGAGGGTAGCCCTAGGTTGCTGCTTAAGTTCATTCAACAAGTTCTTAAAAGGTCTGACCCATTACCCAGATGTGGTTTTATGTAATATTACACCTAATAGTAATCGTTAAAAAATTGTATGTCTATCTTCCTCCAACCTTCCATGATCAGAAACAGACTCAAAAAATAAGAGAAAATAGTTCGCAAGTTCTAATACGTATGTTAGCAGTTGGACTTGGAATCTTAAAGGTCTTTTTACACCTGAACAATTCTATGATTCTATGTCTTTAATAATTTGCAAGCTTATATTTATTCCTTTTAGGTTCACTGGCAGCATGTGGAGACCATAGAGTTGGTGAATGATGGCTCAGGTCTGGGATTTGGGATAGTGGGAGGAAAGTCAACTGGAGTGATTGTTAAAACCATCCTCCCAGGAGGGGTGGCTGATCAGGTAAATTCAACCTACCTCTCTGTTACTGTTCAGTAGGGTGTGAGGTTACTCTTTACTTTTATGGTCAGACCAAATAGTGGTAGGTTTTATCCAAAAAAATATAAAAAAAAGAAACAGTAATTACTAAATTTTTTCTTTGTAAAGGTATGTTTAATGCAGGAGTCTCTGCATTTGAATGTTAAAGATGGATTAGGCTCTAAATCACATTTTCAAATCTGTAACGTATATGTTTTGTGCATATGCATTTAGAGTCTTAATTCTTTCATGAGTGTACTGGTTGTAATCAGGGCTAGAGGGAGTCAACGTTGTCTTGCTAAGCCCTAACAGCTAAGAGCATCTGCTTTTCTCCACTGAGGTTACTGAAGCTTGGAGCAGGTATGTGGCTTCATGTGTCTGCTTCAAGACACAGGCTCTGCTTTTCCTGAAGGGCTCATGTGAATTGAATTTGGTTATCACAGCTTATTTCAAACTTGTTCATTGGACAGGTATATAGGACTGCATTAGTGATGGCCGAGGATTGAATAGGCACAGAGACTGGTCAGTCTTCCAACAAGAGCAGTAGAGGTCTGATAACAGGACCTGGAGATGCATGAACAGGATTTACTGTTGCTCTCTTTCCCCTGAATCATTAGATAGGTCCCTTTTACAAACCTGTCTCTGTAATAGTCATCATGTGACCTAAATTAATGTGAAGTTTTTTATTAATTAAGTGTAAATCAGTAAGAGAGTAAACCAGTGTAAAGCAATATAGATAGTTGGATCACAAAAAGAAGAATTTTATTTTGGAGTCATGGTTAATCCTGTTACTACTACTACTAGTTTTTTTTGTAGCAGTGCAAAGCTGAATATATGTTTGTACAATGTCTTTTGGAAGTGTGCTTGGAAATAAAACCCAAAGTTCTGCAATCTACATGCAGTTGTTAAACACCAGTAGGAGTAACCGTAGCTAAATACAGTTTTTCTTTGTGCTTGGGTGACAGCTTGAAAAGGGATCTCCTGGATATTTCTGGGGAAATTACAAGTAAAATTAGTGAGCTGTTAGGCAACCTTCTTTTGTTTTCTGTGTTACCAAGATATTGACTTGGCATCCAAAAAAAGTTACCTGATTCATATGTCTTAAAAGTGACTAAAGCTATGTGCTCTTTTTCTAATTGTATGGTAAGTGGGAGAAATGGCATTTTTTTGTCATTGTTTTTCCTTCAGCATGGGAGGTTGTGTAGTGGAGATCACATCTTGAAAATTGGTGATACAGACCTAGCTGGAATGAGCAGTGAGCAGGTGGCACAAGTTCTGAGGCAGTGTGGAAATAGAGTGAAACTGGTAATTGCAAGAGGTCCTGTTGAGGAGCCACCTCTACCAGCAGTTCCTCCAGGTACACCAGTACCAACCTCCACACCAGAGAAACGGGTAAGCAACAGTGAACGTAGACAACCCATTGCAAACTTCCATTCTTTTTAACTCCTATTTGAATGTCTTTTGTGCTTATGTTCTCAAAAGCCAGGATTTTCTTACCCAGTAGCGCTATTCTCATTTGACAGTCTTGGAGAATTTAAATCTAATGAGTTCCTAGTGCAAGGAACTGTATTCTTGAAGACTTTTGGGATTAAGGCTTAGGACTTCCGTAAATACAACCTGATTAACAACTTGTTCTGGGTTGCTTGTAAGGGTATGTTACTACATTGAGACAACTGAAGCAACGCAGTCTTTTCTTCAGACAGAACTAGTTGATTATTTAGGATTTCTCTGCCTGCCCTTTTTCTTTCCATTTCGTTTCATCTGTTTGTCAGAACTTTCCTCTCTGTGCCAACCAGCACACAGATGCTAATTCTTTCCTACATCACCTGGCACTGCTCATTTGCTAGATGTTTTTTAAAAAAGTCAGCCAGCTGCTACTCTTACTCCCCTGCTGATGATTGTACTCTGTATTGTTGCTCATCTACAACTGTCAGCCACTTAGAAAATGCTGTAAATATTATCATGACTTGTCAGCTCAAAACCTCTACAAAATAGGTAATTTGCATGTTTGTAACAGAGTCTGGTTTCATGGGAGTCAGAAACAGGACTGTTTTGCTACATATGGCTATGATCAGATACATTTAAAGGTGAATGAAGTAAATTAATGAGAGAAGAAAAAGTTTGTTGTTTTTGAGCCTACCCCTAGACAGATTTTTTGTTTTACTTTTTCCTGTAGTTTTTCTACACATTTTCTTCCCAGTTACAATGTCGATTTGAGACAAGTCACATCAGAAGAGAAAAAGTCCTTGCAATTTATGCATGATTATTATCCAACAATTTATGATGGTGATACCATCATATTGTCCCTATCTATTATAGTGATATCTGTGAAAACCCAACATATATTCTTTCCCTGTTTTGTGGCTATAAGGCAAAGAAAGTTAATTTTAACATGGAGGCAACTGAGCATTCAAGAGGAGAGACAAACTGGTACTTTTGTGTGTTTACAGCACTCAGAGGTGTAAAACCTTGCTGCATTTTAGATAAAGGGATTGATACTTAGCCCTAGCATTCCTTGTCTGAAAAGCATCTCTCAAAATAAAGCTGAATTTTGTAATTTAATCTGTGTATATTTCTACAATATTTGCCTTCCTGAGGTTATATGATACAATGTTAAAAGATGTATCTGTAGCTGCAGAATAAGTACGATTTCTAGTACTGACAAAATAGCTCAAAGCAGCAAAGTGGCATAATTTGAGGTTTTTGCCACCTTCCCAATTTTCATACTTTTCAATACCTCTTTCCTGGTATTTATGTCCCGACAGGAGGCAGGCTATTTTTAAACTGCTTCTGCCTACACAAAGTCACATTCTTGGAAGGAGCACCTTTTTAACTCGTGCAAGACTCACTGATTTGGGTCTGGAGTGAAGATGATGATGCAAACAGCTTGGTTTTTTATTTTCTTCTTATCAAATATGGTTTGGGTGGAATCTTCATGATGCTCTTAAAACTATTGTTGAGACCAGAATGGCTTTGCAAAATGGGCACTTCTTGTCATACCTGCAGATGTCTATACTGTAAAAATTCATGAAGCTGTAGAAATTGGATCTTTTTTAGTGGCATTAGCTGTGGCCAAAATAATCTTGCATTTTCAAACAGAGGGATGGTTAATGCAGTAGAAATTTATTTTTCTTGTGTTTAATTTGATTTCTGGTGGAGTTGCTTGGTTAAAGAGATCAAGTCAGATTCTTTTTTGGCAAGTAGCATCATATCTCTCCCGAAGTCTTTTTTAGCGCATACTTACCTAGTCAAACTGAGTTTAGTTAGTATCTGCCTGCTTGCCATATTGGCATTTAAAAAAAAATGTTGACTGCTGCTTGGCATGCAGAAAGAACAGAATACAAACTTCTAATACAAACCCCCTATTGTAAAAGTTGGATTTTAATACGTGTTCCATTTTCATTAACAACAATAATTAATTAACCCCAGAATTCATTGTTATTGAAATTCAGAGAGTTATAGCAGGTATTAATGGAGATTGTAATTATTTAGCTAGCTGAAAGTATAATTGCTATGTGCTACAATTTTTAAGCCTTTCAAAAGCAAGAAATGTAATTGCCTCACTAGTGATGGCTTTTAGTATATTTTAAACTTGACAAGTTTTAAAAAGAGACATATACTTAATGAAGAGAATTTTAAACAAATAGAATGCAAAATGCAATTTGGAATTTTTTTCTTCTTTTTAATAGCACAACAGTCTAAGGCTAGTTCTGGGGAGGTCCCAGAAAGGCAGCAAGCTACATATTCATGTACAATGTACATATATATGTAACTTACTGTACAAGAACTTAATTGTTCAATTTGTACAGATTTCACCAATCATTTATATGTAACTTACTGTACAAGAACTTAATTGTTCAATTTGTACAGATTTCACCAATCATTTTAGTAATTGTTTTGATAGATTAGAGGTAATATCCCAGAGCAGTGGGGTGGGGAGGACATGACCTGCCCTGCATTGCTTTACCATGAGGAATGTTACCTATGTCTTGCTTCTCTGATGAACAGCAAATAAGGACATAAGCAAATTTCATACTTCCTTTTTTATGTTTTTATCTCATTTTACGTGTTACTGACATTAAAGAATGTATATGTGGTGTATCTTTAAAGAGAAAAAAGCTTCCTTTCTAATCACGCATTTCTTACTAGGACGATGCTTCTGTTGATAGCTTTGAAGATGGGGAGAAATTCACTGTGGAACTCACTAAAAACAACCAGGGTTTAGGAATAACTATTGCTGGTTACATTGGAGACAAGACATCAGGTAATTGTTGATTCCTGGACTTTGCTATGCAGTCAGTCTATTACATACTATGGTGTATGTACATCAAAGATATAATTTTCCTATAACTTCTCTTAAAAGAACCCTTAACCATCTAAAATCTATTTGTAGTTTGTAAAGGAAAAAGAGTAAAAGCAATCGATATTATAAAATCCCACCTCAGTATTTTTAAATCAGTTTTTATCTTCACTTTTGGCTAAAGCTTGTGCTTACGTAGTTTTAAGAGCTATTGTTACTAATTTTTAAAAAATGTGTATAATGCAGCTGGCACATCAAGAATTCTATACTGACATCTTAATATAGTAAATGTTTCTTCACCTGTGGGCTGTGGCAGACAATAAATATGCTTATTTAAATAAATAAATACGGAAATGTTTATGTATGGTTGTTTATTTTTACTTTGTAATTTCCACTACATTTTTCAGAAAAATGGTCCAGAGCTGTGTTAGGCCTCCCTAGGGGATATTTGACAAATTGCTGGGAAGGGATGTTTGTTGAATGTGCCATAAAACTTCTCAAAGAGCTGTTGTTTTGACTTGTATCCACACGCATATTATTAGAAAAATGTATGGATAAGTACAAGCCATATTACTGGAAGTTTATAGCTGTAATTTGTTGGATTAAAGAAACTGGATTTCCATAGGACCAGATAGTCACAGCTTGTGCAAGTCCACTCTTCAGCAGCTTCCAGTTGAATCCTCAAAAGACAATTTAAGGTGTGGAACACGTGATAGATCTGAGAGCACATTTCAACTGATTTAGTGTTTGGGTATCGCTAGTCTTCAGTTTGAAATTACTGTTCAGCATGTAACTATGTTAGAGAGTATTCTTGTCTTAGGAACTAATTAGGTAACTAAATTTTGTGACCTAACAGTTACAGAACAGCTTTGCTGTCAGAGAAATAGCAATAAGACTACTGGACAAGAAGTACCACGGCTGAATTTTTTGCGAATGACAAATAACTTGTCATGTTATCATACAGCTGTTACAGCATATAAAAATGCTTGGAAGTTAGGAGGACCAGTGATGTAATTATACACAAAACCTGGGCAAACAACTGCTTAAAAAAACCCCAATCCCTCCTCCCCCCACCAAAAAAAAAACAGCAAAAAAAGAGAAACTTGTCCCTGAGGTGACTTAAATATTTGTATAATCTTACTTTTCCTAAACTGAATTGGGTCACTGGCCCTCCTTCCTTATAACTTTTGTCATATTGAGGTCCAGTGAAAAGTTAGCTTGAGGTCTGTAAAGGCTCTGACAGCTTTTAAAATGCATTTTGTAGTGGATTATCTTCACGTCAAGCATATTCACTTAACAGAGAGGGAACATTTGTTCAGGAAGAATAGATGCTGTTAAGATTTCTGATACCAGTGTTACAGGCCTGTGACCATCAGAATGATTTCATGCCAGCTTACACTGTTATTTTTCCTGTTTTCATGTAAGCTGTGCAAAGTGTGCATGTAGGAACTCATTATATTTTCATTTTATGAGGTGTTGAAGTTCTTTCAAAGGCAAGTGTGCTCTTCCTGAAATGTTTTCCTTTAGTAAAATGTCCCTTCTGTAGTTGTTTTCTATATATTACTTTTCCTTCTGATTCAGAAATAGTAACTAGCTAGTAACTAAAATGTTTCTGTTTTGATGGGGGTATTTTTTGTTTCATTTTGTTGGTTTGTTGGGGTTTTTAAAACTTTGTGGCCTTTTTATCAAACACTGACAACTGCAGTTAAAAGCTGGTTCCAATGTAGTCCTGTTTGCTTATAATTTTCTCAATTTGGCTATCCAAACATGCTTTTTCTTAAGTGGTTATTAAGTACATAGAAAATTCAGAAATTGCCAGATTAATGTGTTCAAGCTGAGTTTTCTGTCCAAATCTGGCAAAAGTCAGAGATACGGTTTTTGTTGATGTTGGTTTCAACATTTAGATTAAAGTAAGTTAGACTATTTCTTGTTTTGCAGCAACAGTTATGGATTTGAGATTGTAAGATTTTCAATGACATCTGCTCCAATGCCAGCAGACATTAATCTGGCTCATTCTTTAAGAAAATAATAATAATAATAATAAAGAAAGCAATTTTCTTAAATCATTGCTTTCTTTATGATTCTTTTATTATCTGACTTAGAGATTGTGTTTTCTGTTTTTTTTCCTTGCTTTGACTGGTGCCTTTAGTTGCATTATTTAAATTGTTCCTTAATAACTTAGTTAACTTAATTTTCCCTGTTTCTTCATCGCAGAGCCTTCTGGTATCTTTGTGAAAAGCATTACAAAAGGCAGTGCTGTTGAACATGATGGCAGAATCCATGTGGGAGATCAAATTATAGTTGTAAGTAAACACAGGAAGAAGTGAGATCACTTGTCTACAAAACTCTGCTTAAGTTGTAAAGAAAGTACTCATTTAGTACTTGTTTAAAATATTTAGGATCAGTGTTGCAATTCTGAGTCCTTTTCTAACAGATTATCTCATTGCATGCTTTCTGATTATGCTACCTGCACATAACTTGTATTTCTTAAAAAAATCTGGTTTGTATGTCTGAATATATCATTATATGTCCTCTTTATCAGTAGGAGGTTAGTAAGTGTGAAATTTCAAAGTTTGATTCAAATTGGGCTACTGTTTTCAAAATTATTTTAAAAAGTGTGTCAATAAAGTTTTAGGTGTTCAGAGAAAGAAGACCATTATTTTCATCCGTAAACTGTTGGCTTTGTGGTGGAAATCAGGTCCTGAATGCAGGGAGTGCATTTTTGTGTCTCTCATAGATCTGTCCTTGCATTTGTGTGAAGACAGCGCTAAGAACAGGTTAAATACTATGACCTCTTTCCAAAAGTGCCACGTGTTTCTTTGTGGGAGTACGTATCTTTTTTTGTAATGATTTTTGTGCTGAGTACAGATGGCTAAAATGAATTATTCCAGAGTTTGTTTTCTTATCCTGAAGATGCAGAAGGAGAAAATTATTTGAGTGATCTCAGACACAGAAGAGTAATAAACATTTTTAAAATATGGTTTAAGTGTGGAGGAAAAATTAAATAGTCCCAGCTGATTTTTAATTACTTTATATTTAGAAGAATTTCAGACAAGGATGACAAATGACTAAGGGTCCAGGGGATTCATTCCTCATGTAGGAGGAATTAAAATAATGAAGTATGTGTGTTGTGTAGATGGGCAGAAACAAATACAGGAGTCAAGGAACATAGTACTGTAAGAAGTATTTAAGACACTCTGGGGTAGATGTAGAAATAATTGGGTACTGTGGAGTTTGCAGGGAGAAGAATAAAATGTGGTGAGTGCTAGGGATAATGGGATAGAATTAAGAAAAGCCAAAGTTTTGAATTTCAGAAAAAAAAAACCCTGAGTTTTTTTAATGAGATAATCAAATAGTTTCAAACAGAGGAGGCCAAAATTTTATTCTTTAAAATATTAAAATGATGAACCAGCAATAACATCTGGTTTGTTGTGACAGTGTTTTATTTCGAAATTGGACTTCATGGTGTTCATTAGTAGACTTCTCTGTATCTGAGTTTACTTGACCTCAGGATGACTGCACTCTGTAGGTCTTTCTACCACAGTGGATCGATGTGTGTCTCCTTGCTCTTCTCTCTCCAGAACTCCTAGCCATGGCTGTGTTGGTTTATTCACCCAGTATTTTCTCCTCAGAGGTAGGGATGGCTGAAGTGGTTGAGCAGACAGGCTGCACAATATGTCCTGCACAGCACATGCTGTATCCTCTCCCACCTTGCAGAGCAGATCTTCCTGGCTGCACCATGGTGGGCACTCCTCCCCTCTTTGCTGTGGTGCTGGTTGTCACCTCGCTGTGGGGTACTTCAGTGGGAGTGCTTAGCATATCCAGTTACATAAAGTTGTACAGGTTTTGTTCTCGCTCCTCCACTTGCTTTTTGCTTAGGCTAACAGATGCTGAGAGCTCACTGCATTGTTTTGCCCTGAACTTTTTCTTCCTGGGTGAACTGAAAAGCTGCTTAATCCTGCAGGTGGATGGAACAAATCTTCAGGGTTTTACTAACCAGCAAGCAGTTGACGTTTTGCGGCACACAGGACAAACAGTTCGGCTCACTTTGATCAGAAGAGGTCTTAAGCAGGAAAATCGTATTCCATCCCAGGAGGACTTCAGTGCTCCTGTTGAAAAGGACTTACTCTTCCAAACAATGGATAGTACCACAGCCAAAGGTAATTAAAACTGGCTTTTCTGTAAAGTTGGCTTGGAACATTTTTCTTCTCAAATGCAAACTGGAAATAAAATGGGCTAGATTCAGTCTGGGTAGCTATTACAGATGGCAGAGCTGCTGTGCAGAGCTGCTGCACATGAGGGTGGAATTTTGTCTACTATGGTTTGATTAATCTTTTAGACACAGTGGTATTATTTGCTGCATTTTCAAAGTGAGTGTTTAAAGTTCTGTCCTGGATTGCACTTCTGGCTGAATTGCTTCAAGGATTTGATCCTGAAAATTTTTGAATGGTAAGAAGGCAGCAAATGTTTTATTCATGCTCAAGAGTGCATTCAAAAGGAAGCAGAGAAAGACCTTCCTTGATGAGCATAACCAGTCTCATCTCCTTTCACTCTTGCTTGTTACAAGCTACAGGTGTGAGAGCCTGTATTTAGAAGCTGATAGGGTATTGACAATGGTATGTAAAATGTTCAGAAGCCAAAGACCAGTATTAATTTTTACTGCTGATGACGTGAGATTAGTGCAACTTTATCTTACATACTCTGCACGTATTTTAGTGTATGTGCCAGATCTTGAAAGTCAGTTTGTTTGAGCACAAGGTATCTGCACAGGGGCTGGAAGCACAAAGCAGTTTAGTGTTGTAGTTTGGTGTCGGTGAAAGTATGTCACAAATAGTCAATGGAGGCCTAATCCCCACCTCACACAAGATTTTCAAAGACCCACTAGCATGTTACCTGTATGTCATCCTCTCACTCCTACCTTTAACAGGAAGTATAGATGAAATGTTCAGAATGCTGTTTCTCTAGCCAACAGGTGTTCAAGACGTCTGACAGGCAGAAACACACGTAACAGAACTTGATGGTAGGAGGGGTTTTCTACATATGAAAAGTGTGCCAGGTGTGCAGATCTTCAAGTCTGTAGCATTTGTATTTTCAGTGTCAGCTTTCCAAATTGTATGAAGGAAAAAAAAAAAAGAAATTCATACAAGATTGCTAAGGGATTTTATATTTAGATATATTTTCATTCAGTCATGGAAATGCAGGTACTGATAGTTGTGCTAGGTTTTTTGATGGTTTTTTTTTTCATTGACAACTCACTGGAGAAGTCTTCATTAACAGAAGACAATGTGTTTGAAATGTGATTTTTCTTCTGTGCCCCTCATGCCGGATTTCATTTGCCGAATATGAGTGCTCTGAAGTCCAGTGAAGGAGAGAGTTGGTGCCCCAGAGCATACCTGTATCCTTGATGAGTATTACAGCATACAAAATCGATAAATAGCTGAAAAATTTTTTTTTTTTTTCAGATAACAATGAAACAGATCAGGCATCCCCATCACTGTCATGCAGTGCCAGTGTGGTAAATATTGGAGATGACATGAAACAACAGGAAACAGGTTCTCAAGGTTTAATATTTTATTCTGTGAAAATGCGCTTCAGTGTGCTTACACAAAGATCAGGTGTTTTGTGTGTCTTTCCATCTTCTGTGCACTCTGTAGCTGAGGTAGAACTACAAAGTCAAAGTAGTTGTACATTTAATCATGTACTCTTGATCATGAGTGCTGTAGGAACAGGGCTGCCATGTGTCTGAAAATAATTACATGCTGAAGATGTCACATGAAGCTGTCTGCTTTGGCTACTTGCTCAGCCCTCTCCTAGTCTACGTTTGCATATCTACTCTTTTTAGTCTAGTCTAGAAAAAAACCTTTTTCCTCCCTATTGCCCATTACCTTTACAATTGTCTGCAGCTGCCCAGCTACAGTTCCAGAACTTCTGCATCTTCTTATAAATTTCCTTTTCACACAATCTTGAGTTTACATTTATTTCAATCTGTATTCTCTGATAATGTTTGAAATTGTCAGTTCTGGTACACTGATATTCTCCAAATTTTCCCAAACTCTTTGTTGAAATTTTTATTTCCTAATGGGTGTTTTTTCCTGCTTGAGCTCCTGGAACACTGTTCTGCATTTCAGAAGTCCTGTGTGATGATATGTTTTTCAGATTCAGACATAACTTGATGTGTTAACCTCATGTGTAACATTTTTGTGCTTCCAAAGTAAAAAGGGGAACTGAAAAGTTCTGCAATATGTATCTTTTCATAAATTATGCTTTTTCATTTTCTTGGATAGCTGAAGGAATTTCTTTTTAATGTATTTCCTTCAGATACTGCTGTGTCTTGACTTTGGGGAAAGTATCATCCTTTTTGAATGCCATGCAACATCTCTTTTTATGCTTAGTAGTGTCTCTGAGCAATGACTAGACTTAAAACAGTGTCTGAGGCTCTTAGTCATTTTCTATTCTTAGTAAAATCAGTGGGATTCGAGAACTTTGTAATAAAGATCCTTGCCTTTGCCTTTGACAAGCATTCAGATTTGAAGCGTTTATTTTGATATTTACTGTAGACACAGCCAAGACTATGGACCTTGAATATGTAGGATCCTGTTAAACCTGCTGCGTTTGCTGGCTGTTGCATCTAAATACTGCTTTTTATTGCTTTCTGCAGTAGAGCCTAGAATGCAGTAGAGCCTAGAAAATGTGAATGAGGGGAAAATGAGCAGGAGGAAAGCATTTCTCTTTTTTTCAGACCTGCAGATAAGTGTTTGGTCAAATTAAGATTTTCCACAGTTTGCTACCTAGCCTGTCACTATGCTTTTCCCCCTTCCTTCCTTCCATTCCAAGTTTGTTGCTGTTCTTTAGCTATTAAAATTGCATGTAATTGTATGTGGGCATATATGTGAGTAGTGAAAAAAAAAAATGCAAAAAAAAAAAAGCAAAAAGGTTGGACTTCTTGTATTCTGTTATTGACCTCTAGGCCTTACAGTAAAGTCTTTCACAGTTGTGCTCATGGTTTTAAAAATAAAATATCTCCAGATTGTGTTTATGGACATTCTCTGTAAAATTCAGGCTCTGTCCAAAAGGATCAGTACACAGTTTACATTTTTAAATATTTTGGCCGTCCCCCTGAATCAGTCTGATCAGCCCACATGTAGCGTGATTTAACACAGGGCATGAATGCAACCTTTTCATTTCCTTTGCGCCTATTATTTTGAAAAATGGCAAAAAATTGACTCAACTCTGGGGCCAGTGTAAGAATGAATCCTTTCTTCCCAGCCACATACACCAAACTATTTGACTGAATTTCATGTCTTTCAAAATACGCAGTTAGTTTTGCGTGGTTGGAATCTTAATACTACTTTTGAGTTTTCCTCTGGTAAACCCAAACTTGGTGAGACTAAACATGCCAAGTTTGTAGTCATATTTAGGAGAATTCTGACAACATGGGAATGATTGTGTCAGTGTGCATGTTCCATATACTTTATCAGTTATAGGAATTGACGAGATGTTTTAATTCTTTGTCACAGTAATTTTAAATACAAATTTTAGATTTCCAGCTGACTGCTACAGAAGAAGCAACTACAAAGATGAAATGGCAGAGGATTATGGGCTCGAATTACGAAATAGTGGTAGGTAAATTTTGTTTACTCTTGTTAAATGCCCTTACATCTGTCCATCTATTATGTTGACAACATATGGATAGAAATATGTTCGTATTGTATTTGTTCCTTCATGTATAAAAATAAGACATACACTCCTTAGTATGTTGAGATTTTCTTAATTATAGATTTTGAATGTAGATATGTATTTTTCTGTATTATATCAAAACCATAACAGACTCATTAGATTACTATGCCCATGACTATTGTTTTACTGATTTTCTAGCTTTGGATAAATGTGTATTAGAGAAAAAACCCCCAATATTTAGTATTAACTTCAAAGCTCCCTTCATTAACTAGAACTTGAAACTTCATACCCATTCTGCATACTGAATAAATGGTTTAATGTAATGATGTAATGCATAGAACATATGCTGTAGATACTGATGAAAAGTGGTATCTGAGTTTAGGAGATACCGCAAAATCGTGTGTCATCGATGTAGTCTCTGCAGAAGTATGTATTATTAGATACATTGTTGTCATAAACAGGTCCTACTTGTGTATTGCAAAGTGGCATGTGATCAAAGAGTTTTTACCTGACTGTCCTCATTGCACATGACAGTACTTCTGGTTTCTCACTTCTGGAATTTTGACCTCATTATACGTAAATTGAAATGGAAGGTAACAGATCTGGCTGTAAATATGACAAGTGTAACCATTTCTTCATCTTATTTTAGGTGGCTGTGGTTAACAAATTTAGTGAAAGCAGCGGGTTAGGGATAAGCCTTGAAGCTACAGTGGGTCATCATTTCATCAGATCTATCTTACCTGAAGGGCCAGTTGGACGAAGCGGCAAGCTGTTCAGTGGAGATGAACTGCTGGAAGTAAGATAAAGTACTATTGTATCTTAGTCTGCATTCAGTAAGGTTTTTGAGCAGTAAGTTTGTTCTCATCAGTTGTGACCATGGGAGTGATGCATATCTAACTGCATGCCAGTTAGTGGCTGAGTAGTCACTTCATATGTACTTTCATATATTTTTGTGGATAACTATGCCTACATACATTTCTCAGCTGGTAGCTGATTTTTCAGATACGGTCCAAGAGATTTTTCAGATACAAACATGAGTCTCTGTCGTGGTCTAAGCTCAGCTGGCATGTAAGCACCATACAGCCACTTGCTCACCCGCTCCACTCACCCCCAGCCTGATGGGATGAGGAGGAGTATCAAAGGTAAAACCTTTTAAGTGGAGATAATGACAGTTTAATAATTGAAACAAAGTAAAGTATAATAATAATGATAGTAAAAAGGAAAAAAAATCCCTCAAGTGATGAACAGTGCAAGTGTTCACCACCTGCTGACCAATGCCGGACCTTGTCCCTGAGCCCTGATCAGCACACCTTCCAGTTAACTCCCCAGTTTATATACTGGGGGCATGATGCTCTAAGGTATGGCCAGTTTGGGTCACTCTACCCTTTGGCCAGTTTGGGTCACCCCAGCTGTGTTCCCTCACAGTTTTATTTGTTTTTTGTACCTTCACACTGGCAGCACATGAGACACCAAAAGTCCTTGACTCAACTTAGCAGCAACCAAAACATCAGTGTGTTATCAAAGTTATTCTCATACTGAATTCAAAACACAGTACTGCACAGCTACTGAGAATAAATTAATTCTATCCCAGCTGAAACAAAGACAGTCATCAAAAAAGAATATGTAGCAAAAGCATTAAGATTGGATGGGATTATCCCTACTCAGTGAAGGGACTAAACACCTAATTACTTTTCTGAATTATTTTCTTAGAATTGTGAATTTGGTTTACATAAATGCAAGAAACATGAAGCTACAGTGTATGTGGTGTTTGTAGGGTGTCATGCAATTTAAAAGACTATACATTCAGTTTGATATGTAGAAATTAAGGGTTCAAAGTGTCTTATTAGCTTGAGGATTTTTGTTGCTTTTATTTTACTGTTTTTTAATGAGGTGGTAAGTGAGTTGGGATTTGCTTGGGTTTTTTTACTCATTTTACTTACTGTACTTATAAATACTCTGTAGTTCTAACCACTGTGTATTCTTTATTTATTGAGGTGAATGAGATCTCTCTGCTTGGAGAAAACCACAAGGATGTGGTCAGTATCTTGAAAGAGCTGCCTATTAAGGTGACAATGGTGTGCTGTCGTCCAGTAGCTCCACCCATCACTCAACCAGAAATACTAGAAAGTCTAAGCCTGTCTGAGGTTCAACTCACAGAGAAGGTATTTTGTCTTCAATCACTGAAAATGACAGTTTCCTTGAGAAAAAACCAGATGAAGTTCTTCTACATGATTAGAAATATGTGTTAATGTATTTTGAATTGGAACCAGACAAATAGCAAATAATGTTTATCAGCCATTTTTTAGGCCACTGGAAGATATGAATCCTGGCTGGTCATAGACAAAAATATTCTAGGATGTGGGGCTACCTCTCTAAGTACTGTACTTCCTGTTGTGTAGGTGAGATAAAGGGGTATGGCAAGTTGAACTGTGTGCTCTTCAGAATCTGAATGTATTTAAACTAGTTTTGAACTTTGCTGTCTGGGTTCACATTGCACATAACTGTGCCTGCATTAATTGACTGACTCTTCTGTCACTCGTAAGTGCACAGCTCTGGGCAGCCTGGTGAGCTAAATATGTGGGAACAGCCCATGGTGTAGTATACAAACCAGTAGCATTTGTGTGAAAAGAGAAACAGTTGACTCTGAGTTCTGAGCAAGGCACCAAATTCAGCTTATAGTTTCTAAACTTCTCTAGGAAACCAAGTGAAGAACAGACTGAAGAACAGTCTGTGTATGTACATGTGTGTTTGTTTTTACTTTTATTAAATATTCTGACTACTGTCAGTATGATTACATTTAATGAAGGTGTATTTTAGACATACCATTTAATAACATACATTTCCTGTATATTTGAATGCATATACTAATAGAGGTTTTGTAAGTTTTTTGTTTGACAGAAATTACATTTTGTAAATATTTTTCTAGTCAGTAGTTTAATATACTTGCAGCATAGCTATAAAGGAAATTTGAATTTTGTGCTAAGTTTATCAGAGTTCGTTAAATCTCATGAGTGCTCGCACTTCTTCTGTATTTAGAGATGTATCACCTAATTTTTATATTGTTTTTTGTAAGCAGGGGTTTGTCTCTACAGATTCACAAGTGTTTACATTTTATTGGTGAATTTTTACTATTTTTCTCAGGGTCACATAGATATTGGATTCATTGGCTCCTCGGACACAGAAGGAACAGCTTTGGAAACAGCTGATGAGGGTCAGAGTATGGAAGAGGTGCAAAGCTCATCTTTGGCAATGTGGGAAACAGAAGTACAGCACATTGAGCTGGAGAAAGGGAGTATGGGGCTTGGATTTAGCATATTGGACTATCAGGTAACTTCTGCACTTCTTTGAATAGAGAACAGAGTACTTTGTATTGTTTGAATCTTGCAGTATGTTCTGTATATTTTAAGGATAAACAATAATGGTAACCAAGCAACAGAGTAGAACTAATCACTGCTGGTAGGCATTCCAGTAATTATATTGCATATTCCTCATTGTATTAAGACTGCAGGTTCTAATGATGATGGTAATAACTGATTTAGAAAAACAGCTAATCCATTATATACTAGGGTTTTCAGAAAGCTGTCTTCTAGTGACCCAGGGACGATGAATGATGTAGCCAGCATATTTAGGCATTTAGCCATGTATTTTGCACCTGCAGTGAGGTGTTTAGGGCACGATCCAATAAAGGACTTAAATGCTTAAAGCAGGATTTACTAAAATCCCGAACTGTAATTCTGAAATCCCTTGCTTAGCTGCTGTCTGTCGAGGACATGCTTAAACATCCCCATCATTTTGTGTTTGACTTCAGAATTCCTGGATGTCTAAACTATGTTTCTTGGTGTGTCCCAATAAACAGCTTAGTGCCTGTCTCTTGCCTTCACTTGGTCAGGATCCCAGAACAAATACTCCTTCTATTCCCAGTTTCCCAGTGGATAATTTTTAATTGAACCTCAAGTAATTTCTCCCTGTGGTCAATGTAGGCTTTTGCTGAGCTGTTTTACGGTGCTGTGGGATCAGGTCTCTATCCAGATCTCTTCTGGATGTTGTCCCTAGGAGTATATGCATTTACATCTGGAGGTCACTTCCCGGTGGAAATTATGGCCCCAGGGCACTCCTTAGAATTAACCTGTGCCTTAGAGGTTGCATTTGCATACTGATCAGGTGAAGAGCAGTGTAGAGTAAATAAGGTGAAGGATAAAGGCATAGTCAAGTGTCTTCTATGAATCAGTGACTACTCTTTATTATGTTGCTCATGATGCTCTGCAGTGAGACATCACAGATGAGCCTGAGTATTTGAAGTCCATGTCAGCACACAGTAAAACATATTTTTGCTTAAGCCTTTTCTGAGCATTAACACAAATGGTGGGTTCGTATGTGGTTAGTGACTGAATTTTGTTTATGGATAACAGTACTAAAGGCTTGTGGGAAGTGCCTTAAATTGGGTAGTATCTTTTTCAAATGTGAGTTAGTCTTACAACTTTAGTCAGCTTTCTGAAACTTTGCTTTTTTTTATGTTATAATATTTGTGTATTCTCATGTGTTGTCTCCTTTGATAGGCAGTAAAAAAATTTCCTTTGTCACCAAAGTTTTGCTTTCTTTTAAGACTGTGAACAGTAAATTTACACTGAGATTTATATTGGTATTTTGCTGTTTCCATCAAATTTTCAATTGATTTCCAATGAACGGTGACTAAAGTTAGAATTATGTTCATACTGATACAGTCCTCATGTTTTATACAATGGCAGGCCTGTAGGAAAGTCTACATGATTTCTAGCCTTAAGGAAGACTATCACATAGACTAGAGAGGCTTGTTTATTTTTTTTTTCCCAAAAAGTGGGTCATGCAGTGCCATCTAAAGTGACAATGTAAGTATTTGTTGTTAAAATAGTGAGGAAGATGTCAGTGCTCTGGCTCAAGCACTGTCTGCAGCACTGCTAGTTATTTCCACTTGTGAAGTGTCTTACTGCTCCATGGCATTCTTCTAACTGCATTAACAGCCATCAGGTGATAAGGGTCTTCTTGATGTCCTTCCTTCCTTCCTTCCCTCCCTCTGTCCCTCTCTCCCTCCCTCCATCAATGCTTCTCTCCCATACCAGCTTTTTGCAGTTTTCCTGTTCCTGTGGCTTTCTACTGTCACCTTGATGGTGTCCATCCTTTCAGATGTACATGTTGACATGGAAACTTGTTACAACTGTGTGTGGATTTGTAGATGTTTGCTTTTCTTTACTTTTGCTATCAGTAAAGCTGTTACATGATTACATTTTTTGGGGTTTTTTTCTATTCATGCATTCAAGTGAACTGTGTGTTGGAAGTATTAACATGACGTTCCTTGCAATTGTAGTTCTATAAGAATCACACAAACATTTTGCATGTGTGATAATAGTTATAGCAGAATCATATATACCTGTTACTAGTATTTGAGCTAGCTTTTTTAATAAAAATCAGTGTATTGGAGGATGGTCACTTCAAAGCAGTTTTCTTTCTTAAAAGCAACCACTTCGTTTTGTCTTGTTGATTAGACTCCTGTATTGGTATGTTCCTCTCTCATGTAAGTATTTAATTAGGTATGTGCAAGAACTTGCCTCTTGAAAAGTGCTTTCTCAGTTGAGCAGATCATGAGGTATCAGACAGTTATTGAAAATAACTCCTTTGTCCCCCTAGCGTGCACATGTTACATTTGCCCCAGTCTACATTGCCCACCTGTGTCCTCAAACCTCTGAGTGTAAGGGAGGATGGTGTTTGCAACACTGTCATTGCAGTAGGAAGTATATGAATTTCTGATGTGTATGGACAACACTCAGCAATTTAGTAGTATTTTGTACTAGAGATACATGATGGAACATCACCCAGAAAAGAGTAATAATTTTCACGTTTAAAAATTAAAAATAATGGACCGTACAGGCAGGAGGGTTTGCTCCTACTGAAGGTTCATCTGGAGGAGCGCAACACTTCTTAATAACACAACTCTGGTTAGTAAAAGCTCAAGAATAAAAATTCACCTCTCAAGATGTGAAAGAGTAAAACAATGAAATCTTTTTCTTCCCTTTATTTACTTAGGATCCTGTTGATCCAGCAAACACTGTAATTGTGATTCGCTCATTAGTTCCTGGGGGTGTGGCTGAGCAAGATGGCAGACTTCTTCCTGGAGATCGGCTTATGTTTGTCAATGATATCAACTTGGAAAATAGCAGCCTGGAGGAAGCAGTGCAGGCACTGAAAGGAGCACCAACAGGAACAGTTAAAATAGGAGTTGCCAAACCACTACCTGTAAGGATTTGGGAATTCAGTGTGTACTTTTTGTGTCATTCAAGCTGGTACATGCTGATCCTGACTTCTCCATACATTTTGTGTGTTTTGGGGTACAGCTGGGTGGCCCAACTATTGTCTTGCGTGTAGGAGTGGCTTGGGTAGTGTATGACTGGTGTAGTGATTGCAGGACCTAGCACACCTGCCTTGCAGCTTGAGTAAACAGCAAAGCACCTTGCAACCAGCAGAATCTTTCAGAGCTGGAAGTTGACAGGGGTAATATTGTACACTGTACACTTTACATAGTTCTCTAACTGTGTGAGATGGTGACATAAAGTTGTTCTTACTTGATTTGCCTGAAATTTACCAATTCCTTTGCTTTGCAGGATACAGTGTTGTTAACGCCTGTTATTCCGCTTGGAGAGGTTGTTTAATTTATTCTGGGTGGTGTGTGGGAGAAACAACAAAACTTTCAAGAGTTTCAGTAACAAACTTCTAATTGCAAGCTTTAGAACATTAAGGTAGAATAAGGTATTTGGCATATTTTAAAATGTAGGCATTTTGATTAGAAATGCAACACTATAAAAGCATAAAAATAACGCTTTAGATAAATGTATAAGGAAAAAGAAAAAAAAAGGAAAGGATGAGGGTAGAAAGGCATGTAGTCACCACCCATGGATCCAGTGACAAGACTTGATTGTTGCGATTTTGATGCCCCTTGTTTGAACTGCTCGTCGCAATCTTGGTCCGTCAGGGATGGGAGAAACCCATGAAACACAAAGTTCAATGAGTTAATACACACTCAGGCTAGATGGGAATGTCCAGGTACCTCCCCTGGGATGGAAAGTTTTACGCCGTCTCATGTAACACTGTAGATCGTGATGCATTTCTAGAGTCTTTGATGGTTTATGACACCTGAGATGTTACAGCTTCCTCTCAGGGTAGCGTAGTTTAGCCAGTTATAGCCAATGGCAAGGCATGAATAATTTCAGAGTATGTATGAGTGTCCCGGCATTTCTCCAGAGGGGAGTTTTCACACCTAAGCCCCTTGTGTAGTGGGCGTGATAAAAAGCACTATGATACCTCACAGGATTAGCTTTTTACCAGCTTCTTCCCTTACCTGGCTCAAAACCCAGTTTGCAGTCTCTGGTGGTGGGTGTGTACACTTTGTGCCTGGTCAGCAAAGCTCCCGCTGCTTCTGCGAGTGTTTGACTCATCGACCATTAGCATTCCAGTCCCTCACAAGTATATATGCAATCTTTGTATTCATACAGCACACTTTGTTTGTGTAATAGTGTGTAGTCTTCATTTTGTGTACAACTAGACAACTAGTTATTTCAGTCTTGATTTTAGAAGATAGTCTGTAACAATTCAAAAAAAGAAGTGGTAAGAGACCTGTGGTGACTGAGATAGTGTGTCGGTAAGAATGCCAGTGAACTAAGGTCCCTCATGGGTTAAATTCAAATCAGTAGAATGGCGTTAGTTCATACGTACGAAGAAGATACCTTCCTGTATATTAGTAATCCCAAGCGCAGTTTTTGGTGTTAATTTTTGCTTTTCGTGAATTGGTAATCTTGTAATCCTTGCGGATGTCAAATTTTCATTCTTAGTAGATCTTTGCGGAGAGTGGGAGGGAATGGCTGTTGTTTAAGTTCCCAGAAACTTTTCTTTCCATAGTAAGAGAGTATGTTTTAACTTGCTCTGTTAAATGTTTTTTTTAAAATTGGAGATTCCATATTAATTGTAGTCAAAAATTTCATGCTCTAGAACATGTCGCTCTAAAAGAGAAAATACATGGGGGTTTGTTTCTGTTCCCAAAAGTTGTAAACATACGGCATTTGCACTTCAGTATTTCCTTTATTATGCTTGCCAAGTAATTTAACATTGCATATAATCACAGGTTTCTTTCCAGTACTGGACAAAATGCACCTACGATCAAATTACGTTGGAAAAAGCTATTGGTTTATAGTCAGAATTGTTTTGACCTCTAGAATCTGGCAGATACAGTTGTAAAACAGAGAGTGGATGAAATCTTCCTGCCTGCAAACAAGATTGCTCTGTGGCTAGATTATAAAGACCTCTGCTATTAGGATCTTTCTCTATTGACAGCTGTGGTGGCAGTTTTAGTATATCTTTATTAAGAGCAGAAACTGAAAATGAGTTTAGACTAAGTTGTGGGCTCTGTGGTATTCCTGGATAGGCCTTTTTCATTACTTGGGGTTACAGAATGAGGTGTGAAGCTGAATCAATTCAGGTAAATTTGAAAAAAAAAGTTATCTCTTTACTTTCTGAATACTGTGACTGTGGTTGAAATGAACTCTTTGCTGCATTTGGAATCCATTTGCCTTTCTAAACAGCCCCCTACCCCTCTCGCAGAATGCGCTCTGCACCTCCTGTGTCCAGGCCACTCATCCGACTCAGAGCTTCGTTCTTTCTGCAGCTTTCACCTGAGGAGGGCTATGTCTCTGCTAAGGAAGATTGCTTTTTCTACACTGCCCAGTCACTTGAGGAAGAGGGGCCAGCTGATGCAGCCCTCTTCCATGCTGAGCTGGCACTGGTTAGTGGCCCACCTTACCACAGATTTCTTCAGTCTTTGCATTTTGTAGTGAAAGGAGTTGCCTTGTCACTGTCCATTTTTTACTGCTCATTTTTTAGTGTTTGCTGTCTTTACATTACTCACCCAACATAGGTGGTATGGATCCTGACATTGTAGAAACTGGCATCTAGAGACTTCAGCTTTTTGCATGAGCTGTCAGTCTGGCCTATGATCTATTAATTGCTGGGGGAAAAAAAGTATTTTGCTTATGTTTTCAAAAGTGCATGGCTATCTACTTGTCCTTGCATGCACTGAGCATCCTTTTGGAAATGTCACCTTTCGTAGAAAAATGTTCCTGTGCTTATTCTTCTATGTATAATAATACATCACTTCTTTACCTTGGAAAGATTTTGATTTTCCCTTTTTGCATGTAATCCAGCCTTATAAGGAGTGCTGTCTGTCTTCAAAAGCTGCAAATACTTCCTTCTAATAATATTCTTCAGCCTTCAACATCAATCAGTGATTATGAGATTTACAAGGTCAAAAGGTGTTCACTTGTACAAACAATGCGGCTTACCTGAGCATTCAGTGCCTTACATAGCCCAGAAGTTACCAATAAAAACTCAGCTTAAAAAGACACAGGAAGTAGGGCACTACAAAAAAAACCAAAAAATCCCCCAATTCCTACTCCTGCAAAATAAAAAAAAGCCCAACCCAGAATACACGTGTATATGTATGTATTCCAAGTGTGTATTCTCATAGTTTTTTTTCTGGTCTGGATCTAATGTTGAAATTATTGGGCCCTTATTTTCTGGAGACTTGAGCAGGGAAGCAGCTTCTAAACACCAGAACTTAGTTCACTAGAGAAAATTTCAAAACTAAACAAAAACCTGAAATGCATCCTGTCAAGGTGAAAATCTCTGCATTACTGCTTCCAGCAGGTTTGCTGTTTTTTGACATTTGTGGATGACAAGCTGGCTGGCTTAATAACTTCCATTTAAATAGACTGCATGTTTTTAATTCTTCAGTTTGTTTGCTTTAGCAGTTAGATAGTAGTATTTGTCTTGCTCCATTCATTGAGAAGAAGCGTGAGTTTGTATTCTGAATAACCTTTAATTAAAGATATGCTGAAATGATCAGATTTAAACGATCTAAAAATTTGATTTCCGTCTGTGGTTCATATTTAAAAAAACTTGTGAAAAAGAACAATGAAAATACATGACACAATAAAATTGTCAGTCAGGTTTGTCAGTTATCTAATTAAATGTGCAAAATAGGAAAGTAAATGTGCAGTCATCCAGCTGAAGATGGGTGAAGTTTTCAGAGTGCACGTATAAGATAATTGTTTTTTGTAGACAGATCTGTACTCAGATTCTACAGATCTGTCCTGAATTTTCACAATACTTTTTTTAGGGCATAGCTTTGGTAAAATAAATATGCATTTTCCAGAAGATGAGCTGAGAGTAGGTTGCAGCGAAGAAGCAGTTTGGATTAGTAATGAATTCTTGAAGCTCGAAATAATAAAAAATCCTTTTTACCCTGAAAAGGAATCAATATGTTGAATCACTGCAGATTGTTGCTATTGCTATAATGAATTCATAGTATGATTAACATCAGGGGCTGAAAAACAAGTTAGGTCCCATCTCTGCAGGTGGGTGCACTCATCTGCTTCATGCAAGTTTATTATACAGTTATGGCTCTTAACCCAATGATGATTTTTGTTAGCCTTAACTATGTTCTTGATCTCTGCCAGGGGAGATAATAATCAAAGTGTAGTATATGAAGCACCGTAATTTAGGATTTTTAGGGCTTAATTTTATTCTAGTATTTGAAAGAGTATAAGTCTTGGGAAAAATTATGTTTCATTAAAAAAAAAGGGCAAAAAATGCCCATCAACTCAGGTCTATGTCTGAATATCTTTTAAAAATTTTATTTCTCATAAATACGAGAGAAGTAGAAATATAGGAATGCCCATAGTAATCTTGTTGTCAAAAACAAAACAATTTAAAATCTATTAAAAATACAATGTAATGAATTTTTCATATGAATTTACTGGAAAACACTGCAGTTTCCAGATGATTGTTTTTAAAAGCCTGTAAAAATAACTGAGCTTAAGAAGTTGAGTCAAGGGAACATTCCTGACATGTGGCACCAAGTGAAGCTCATTATTTTTTCCATGCTAATTTTTGTAAAAGAAAATTTAAAGAAAAGAGAAAAGCCCTAAAGAAATCCAAATATTGACACCAAGGACTACAGCAGAATTCTCCCAATGCTTTGTACTTCTATTAATGGGCATGAGACTGCCTCAGCCCCGCAACTTCCTCTGGTTCAGACTCTCGCTTTACTTCAGATATTCTTTGCAAGCTTTGAAGTTGTAGTAACACAGATTATTACTGGAAGCAGAAAATTTTCCTACTGCACTGTGCAAATGTAATTTCAATCTAAAACATGGAATAAAAAAAAAAAAAAAACCCAGAAGAGTATCAGTATGTAGTGGCTGGTGTGCATGTGTTTGGGGCTTATGTGGTGTGATGGCAACAGCCTGGCTGATTGAATTGCTTTTGTTGTTAGGTGGACTCTGGCGAGGCAGACCTAGCGGATGAGTCCACCGTTGAATCACAGTATTCTCTAGAGAGAGACGTCTTCCAGGATTCAGTGACAGCTCTGCATGACAGTGCCTGTAGCGGTGAGGTGAACGACAGCTTCTCCCTTCCATTGTCAACTCCGAAGGTAAAAACAAGGATGGTTTTATTGATGGCTAACTTCGATTTTAAGTGTGAGCAGGCTGTATTATCAGATATAAATGTTTTGTGTCATTGTGGATCAAAATGCTCTCTTTGTTACAAAGTTAAATTTTTATTTAGAGTAGTGCTGATGTCTTGCGGATGTCTTTGTTGAAGAGAGATAGAAGGCACAAAGCTTGGATTTTTGCTCGATAAGGTGTAATTTAGCTGGAGTATGGTGATATGTTTGTAGTATTAAAGGTGTGGTGAGCAGTCTGCTAGAAAAAGATAATTGTCATTCAAAGCATAGTGAAGAGTGGTAACACAAAATGACTGTGTTGCTCTGTGGTACTTTAGTATGAAAAGCAAGAGTAAATTTTCATCCTAAGTTTTGCTTTTGTGCTTCATAATTAGTATGTTTCTGTAGTTTTGAATGAAATTTTCATAATGATTCTGTAATTAAATCTGTATCTATCAAAACGCTGCTAATAATTTTTATTTAAAACAATAAATGAAGATTTATTTAAGAGTGTTAAGAAGACCGGTAGCATTTTTGCTTCTTGGTCACATACCCGTAATGACCTGATTGTGTTTTGTTTCTTTCCATGGTTTTTCATGTTCATTTTTTCTTTTAAATCTTTAGATTATTTCACTAACCTAGAGCCTTCCAGTTCTATTCTCCTAGCAGTCATCATTGAAAACCACTGGGTTTGCAGTCTGTGGTGTTGAGTAGAGTAGCTGCTGCTTTTTCTACACCTGAGCTGCAGTAACTCCCGTTAACCTTTCTGGAATACATTTAGCCATTATGAGGGGCTGGTTGGAAAGCTAGATTCATCTTCTAATGGTTTCTCCTAATCCACAGAAGAACACATCTCTGCTGTTCCAGTGGGACAGCTTGCATTGTTTAACTCTGTAATTGTTACTTAAATGGATTATGCATTTTACATGCTTAGGAGCATTTTGTGAGATAGAGAGTGGATTTACATTATATATTACATTGAGGCTCTAGAGAGTCTTTAGTTATTTTCAACAGTGACTTAAAGATAGTTTCGGTTTACATGTTCTTTTAAAATGCCATGGTCCTGACTTTTCAGTGTTCATCTCCATATACCAATATGAGGTGAGTATTAAGTTCTCATCAAGTAACCTATTCGTGGGTCACAAAACAAGCATAGTGGGAAAATCTGTTCATTAATGAAGACTTTTGAAGCAAGTGAAATGGAGTAAAAATTAAAACAGCACTTCTTGATGGTATGAGGAATGCAGAGATATTTCTGTTATTTCTGGTGTCAGGGCAGTTGGCAGGTTCTGAGTGTCACTTTGGTGTCACATTTAAAATAGGTGATGAAAAACATACTTAAAATAATGCAGATCTAAGGCTCTGGTGAGGCCACATGTTACTATAGTTACAAATTCCTGGAACTGTGTTATTCTTAAAAAATTACAGCATTGGCTTTTCTTTGAGTGAAACAAAAATAAAAACGATCATATGATGCAACTCTTAATATGTATATATGGCATATGAAATAAATGTTGAGTATGATCTGATGCTTGTTTTCACTGGATTGGAAATGGATACGAAAGAGAGTAGATGTCCCACCTGTATTTGAAACCTTGTAAAATAATTTAAATAGATTATAGTACTCGTATTCTCTTCTGTTCTCAGAAAGGTAGAAAATTATGTCATTGGTTATATCATACAGATTAGTTGTATTTAGGCTTTGCTTAATTATCTTCTCAGCTGTTACTTAAACTACTTACTTACTGGTAAGGCTTTTTTGATTCTTGTCTGGGGACAGAACAAGCATGTATGCACCTCATGAAAGTTGACAAAAATGAATTCTAAGGCTCTTGAGACAAAACGTTGCAAAACATCCCCAAATCCTGGGAAGCTTTCCAGCTTTTTGGAAAAGCAATAGAACAATTAATAGGACCAGTGGATAACAACTAAGACAGATAGTAGTTTCTGACTACTTTTATTTCATTTCAGAGAAAAATCCCTGATATTGATACAGAGCCTGTTAAGTCTAACTTCGGAGTCCTCGATACATCTTTTTAAAATCTAATGGCATACATGTTTTTAAAATAACTTACTTTAAAAGCTCAGCTAGAGAATATTTGAAGATTTTTTTTACCAGAATGTTGTGATCATTGAAATCCCTTGGAACATTTCAAAGGCAGGGCCTCAGAATCGTGGAAGTCTAAACAAATGTGTAGAGAACTTAGTCCTAGTATTGCAGCCATAATTGGATTTGCAATAAGTATTAACACATAAGCTTCTGTAACTGCATTATTGTATTTCATTGTTGTCACACTTCAAATCCCGCATATTCACTTTTTGCTGAGGTTTGACCAAGTTTGTACTTGTCACTTCTTTGGAGGAAGAGAAATCTTAATATGTTTCTGCTCAGTTAGATGGATGATTACATTGCATTCTTGTTGTCTGAACTGTATGAAATTCCTTTTTGCTTGCTAAGTGTGCTGAAAGTAAAGACATTGCTCTTGCAAAGTTCTTCCACCTAAGAAAAACAATTGGATGCTTGAATTTTAAAAACTTACTGGAATTATGTCTAGTATGAGAACGTGAAAGTGAATGTTACTTGCTGAGCTCAGTAGAAAGTTATTGAAGACTACCAAGTTAGAGTTAGTAATTTACTTTACTGATTTCTGGTATTATAAAGCAGAAGAAATTGTCTAAGAAATCAAGTTCACTGTATAGTAGAATGAATGCCTATAGGGAATTGCAGATGAGGTTGATCTTACTGATCTTACAGCCGTATGTTTAAATTCTATGAGATGAGTTTTTGTTTGAGGTTTTAGCATGATATATGGTTTTGAATTATAGTACAAGTGAATGGTGATTGTTCATTGTCTCCTGTGTTGAACAGTCTGTTGGAGAGGAATGCCCAAATGCTGCAGTTGATTTCCATGTTTCTGAGAAGAATCTGTACAACATGAATCTGAATCAGAGACTGAGAGATGAAAAGGCTGTAGTGGACTGTAGCCTGGAAACGGCAAGTGATTTTACTAAAACAGATCTTCTGACTCTGGATGTTTCGGATATCAACCAAAATGAAAGTGAAAATACAGCAACATGGACAGGATCTCAGACAGCACCAGAAATTGTCCTAAATACAAGCCTTGCTACTACGCCACAGCTTGATCCCAATGAAAAAGTAAAGTTATTTGCCTTTTTTTTTAATAATAATAATTTAAAAGCATACAGAAAGCCTGTAACTGGGCTAAAGAATTTCCTACAGAAGTTGTCACTGGCCAACAATCTCATATAGTTCTTTTATTATTAATGTCCTTCAAATGTGTGAGCTGACATCAAACCTTTGGGATTTAGACCTTTCCAAAACAGGACATAATTTATGGCATCATATCATAGTTTTTTCTCAGAAGCTGGCAATACAGCGGTATATACAAGTCTTGTAAGGCCTCGCATCATTAGATACTGCTAGACCTCAGTGTACCCATTGGTCAGGACCAGGGGAGTTTTTGTAGCCCTTGTTAACCTTCACAGGGGCGTGAGTGCAGGTAGGAGGCACACAGCTGGAATCTGGTCTAGGAAGCCAAGGGGGAGTGGTGTGAATGCCTTGCATCATGGTGTTCTTGCAAGCCTGTGCAGTTCAGCTCACAAACTGACCTGTGATGCTACAGTGTGCAAACATAATCTTCCTTTATGTGTCAGTCACTGTGATGTGTGCTTCTTATTTATTCTGTTCAGTGATTTATTAAGAAATGCTTAAAAGAGCTGCAATTTCATACATAAGATTTGTTACTTCAGTACTGGCAGATTGTCAGGCATCTGTGGTGAATGAATCTGAGGCCCTTGAATTCATCCTACTAATTTTGATGTCCCTAAATTAAAAGCATGCTTTGTGGTAGATTTGGTATATTGCCTGAATGAAAACAGAATTCATGATGTTCCTTTGAGCTTTGATGAAGTGACTATACCAATGTGTGTATAAGGAGTCTGACTTAATTACGTCCATGGCTTTCGTGTAAGGCAAAAGTAGTTGAGATCAGTATGACCAATGATATTTTTTTCTTGGTAATCTGAACTAATGTTATTTTCCCTTATGTTAGGATCAGTTGCTTTTAATGCAAAAGAGATGCCCAGTGTCTTTGGAGGGAAGTTCCACACCCCCAAATTCAGTCAAAAACGTGTATGAGAAGACTATCACTATTGCAAAAGGAAATTCAAGCCTAGGTAAGTTAGTGAACTTTTTTCTAACCCCTTCAGGAATACGGCTTTTGGTTTCTGTTGTATGTTCCCTTTTTTATTAGTAAAAACTAAATATTTTCCATTTAGTGGGGACAGGATATTCATTCTTTGCTGATCTTGCCCTGTTTGACTGTGATGGCATTGGATCCATTTGCTGTCACTGTGAGCATGATGAGACTTTCAGGTATTTGTAAGCACAAAATGGTCTTGCTTCCTGATGATGGTCAAAAGGGTCTAAACAAGCTCTTTGCTTCCTTGTCTCAAATTTGTACTTGAATCCAAAGTGCTTCAGTGTTTCTGAAAATCATATCATTGATAAATTTAATAGGTATTATTTTTGGCTTAATGATACTGTCATTTTGTAGTGAAGTTCAAAGGTGTCTGCACTCTGGAACTTCCTGAGCATACTGAATAGAAACACATTTTGGACTGAACACACACAATAGATGATAATGTTTTTTTTGTCCTATCCTACTCTCTGGTGTAGCCCTGGGCAGTGTGAGGGGGAGAACAAGAGCCCACACCAGGAAAGCTTTGAGTTGAAAGGCAGTGATGCGTCCCTCCTGTTCCTGGCTTGTGTGTTCGTTTGGTTAAGTTTAGGTTCCTGGTGCTGTTTCTTCCAGCCAACTGCATATTCTTGAAGACTCTCTGGGATTGGTCGGGCAGGACTTTGTGTGGGTGCTGGCTATTAGCAGTAACTCCTCAAGTGCTTTAAAATGTGCTGTCCACAGAACTGGATGTTTATAAACAGTCCCCAGTCAGGACTTCCTTGCTGTGCGGAAGTGGGTGTCAGTCTATTACAGCTGTGATGCTGTATTTCAGTGGGCACCTCGACCTGGAGTAACCTGCTGTCTGGTGGCTGGATGCTTGGTCTGCGGAGTATCACCTTCATGAAACAGCCATCCTTCAAAAGGGTTTAAAGTCAGGGTCTCAAAAATAGAAAGACGTAGAGAAGGCTGACACAGGTATAACGTTTATCTTTCATTGGTATGAGGTGCTCAGTTAACTACTACCTTTACTGGCCTCATTGCCAGTATTAAGTGCAGGTCACAATGCATTTTGAAGCATCTGGATTTTGTATAAAAAAGTTTTCTTTGCAATAAACTCTTCATTCAGTGGAGTCGGTTTTCATTTATATGTATGAGTATTTTAAGTGCAGTGAACATCAAAGCACATTTCATGTCAAGCCTAATACAGCATGAAGATACAGACTTGGGGCAGGATGCATATTGGCAGATGTATGCATGAAGAATAAGACTGGTCTTGATATGTACAAAGTATGAATGTGAATATTGCTGTCTTCTGGCTTTTGACTGTATCATTTTTCTTCCAGTCTGAGTATGCTCTGGCCTAGGAAGCATCCTGGGCACAGTGACCAGTTCACTCACATGGCTGCAATGCTTTTACCTTTCATTTTTAAAAAAGGAGCTAGTCAAGAGCTATGAATGATGTTGAAAGCTGCAGCTGCATCAATTAAATAATTGCAAGTTGAGAACTGGCACTTCTTTTTTCCTTTTAAATGATGTCACCCATAGTTTGCAGCAGCTCTTTAAAGCCAGCCACAGCTGGAGCTCTAGCGTTTTGGCTGTGATTATTTAAAAGATAAGAAGCACCCTAATGCAGAAGAGGGGCTGAAATGCCATTTTCTTGTGCAAAAGTTTTGGCAACTTTACAGTGGCATTTGCATTTTTAACCTGAAACTGTAGGTGTCCAAAGGGTGACGTCAGCCTTCCAGACCTGTAATGATGACATCAGCATAGAAAAAGGGGAAGGGAGTCTGTTGTATGTGTGATGTTTTTCTAAAGTGCTGTTTCACTACCCTTGGTAATGTCTCTTACTATCTTAACTAAACAGCAAAGTTAGGTTCAGAATTTCAAGCCACATTTCAGAAAAGTAAAATGGTTTTTATTAAGCAGTATTGAGATAATGGAAGTCCACTGGGTGGACTTCAAGAGTCTCAGCCCTGCCTTTCACACTGCCTTAGAGAAGAACAGTTTTTCCTGAAACTAGGGTTTGTTTCATGAGCACCAACTGCCCTGAAGATTACAGTGACAACTCGTATGTAAGAACAGTCACAGTGACACATGACGCCCATCATATGTCAGTCGCTATGGGTTCCCCATGGGAGAAGAGGGGCAAGAGCATATCCGTCTCATTTCCCATCACTGAAAAGAAAGCAGAGTTAAAGGGTGTATAAATACTGAGAAGCAGTATTCTGCTGTGCCAGAGGTTGGATACTGGTTTAAGTAAAATATTGGACTCTGTCCATTAGCAGTATGCATACTTTCACAGAAATCAGGATGCTCTTCAGGGTCTAAGCTATGGCCCACGTAGGAGAGCCGGAATGCAGCTGCCCTCTCAGTGGGATCTGATTCACACTTTCTGTTGAAAATAACTGTGTATTTGTTTTCAGCCTATTAATTACCTGTTTAATCATTTCACCTTCTTTGCAAAGAGAGTTGTCATAAATGAAAGTGAAATGTGTATAAACTCAGTGAACCGTTAGAAGAGTGGTTTAAATGGTTTTTAAGCAATTTCATTATTTTTCTTATTTTTTGCTTAAATTCCCTCTGTCTTAATTTTTTTTGTGTTGAGCTGAGTGTGTGAAATGACAACAAGGTAAAGTTACGGTGATTGAGATTTGTAATTGCTGTCACAAAGGGTGAGACTAAGAGCAATGTTTATAGGCTTGGTGATATTGGCAGGTCAGCTGACTGACTTTTCCTGTGCCCCAAGTTACATTTCTTTATCTTGGCACCCAGTGCTGTGGCTCAAAGACATTAACTGTTTTATGTGTTTTTTGTATAGGGATGACAGTAAGTTCCAATAAAGATGGTTTGGGAATGATAGTTCGCAGTGTCATCCATGGAGGCTCAATAAGTCGTGATGGACGAATTGGTGTGGGGGACTGCATCCTGTCTATTAATGAAGAGTCAACCACTAACTTAACAAATGCACAAGCCCGAGCTATGCTGAGACGGCATTCACTCATTGGACCAGATATAAAGTAGGTAAAACTAGATGATGAATTATGGTAGGAAGAAGCTAGTAATCAAAATTTGTTTATTTATGCAACTATTTAGGATGAATATTTTGTTATTTCACATGAATTTACCTTTAAATTGCAGCTTCAGATGGGTAATTCACCTTCAGATTACATTTCCAAGATTTTCAAAGATGAGATCAGTTGTGTGAAAAGCTTCAGATGTTCTTAGAAATTACTGTCATGAGTATCATCATCATCATTACTGCCCTGCCTAGTTATATGAAAGAATAGGATTAGTCAGAATTTCACATTCATAGTATGACTCTTGTAAAGAAAGTAACAATTTTCTCAAGATGTTTGTGGTTCTTGAAGGTGGACTGTCCTGGCCATTGCACAAGTGATTTAATTTGATTTTTTTAATGGGTTTTGGTTTTGGCTGCCAGATAAAAAATCTGAAATATTATGTTAATGCAGAAAATTAATGCTTAAAAAATTTAAGTTCCTCGGTGACAAACAGTAGAAACACTGTTTTGTGTAGTCACTTCCAATTTTTTATTAGTACATGTGAATGAGCTGTTACTCTTGTGCATAACTATCTGCTCTTGGTGATAGTAGTTTTAAACTTCCAATAATTAATACAAGTTTTGAGAAATCCACTTGATGAGAAAGTTTCTCCCTCTCAAGTTCAAACAATTTACAGAATTTTAACTCTGCCTTAAAGTACAATTCTATCTAGCTGCTGTGGCTGTGGAATTAACTTTGCCCACAGGCACCATGTGGAAATGAGGCTGTTCCTGAAGTTGTTGGTGGAGCTGTAGACACACCAAAGCTGAGTTTACAGCTTCAAAACCTAGTGGCTGTTTTCTGTGTTTAGCCTGTGGTTACATTGATTGGGTCAGATATGCAAATGGGATTAATGGAGTTGTTGGTAATAGAAGCCTCTACTTATTTGAGAGGGTGGCCTTGAAAGAATCAGTCAGGTCCCAGTGTAGTTACAGCTAACTGTGGTTAGAACTGAGTTCGGAATGGACAGCAGGGGCATTCCATACTTGCCCAGAAGTATTCTAGTTTGGAAGACAACTAGTATTTTGGGAGCAGGTGGGCAAAGTACCTTCACTGGGGGTGGTAGGTTTACTTGCCTGCCCCATAGCTGTCATGCATTTAAGATTATGATTTAATGTAAGCCTGTTTAAAGAAAGGGATATGCTCATATAATGAATTACATTGTTGTCGCTGCTGTCAGGAACATAAGCAAGTCAGTGTTGATGAAGTGTGACATTGGTTATTACTGTAGGCTTCCAAACTATGACTCCAACTGTCATGATTGAAATCGGTTGTATGTGTTTGCATGTCTGTCTGTGTCTGCCTAGAGACACAAATGCTGCTGCACCATTCTTCTATGAGGAGTCTTTTCTTAGTGCTGTGGTTACATGATCAAATATAGGTGTGTTCATTATTTGTGCTTATCCTTTTATAGCTGCTGTATTTTATGCTGTGTGACTACAAGTTTTGTAGTCTTACTCTTGCGCAGATATGTTGGAAATACTAAAATCTTGCCTTAGATGTGGATATTTAGGTTTTCCAGAGAAAAATGCGTCGTGTTTCTGAAAGATACTGCAGAAAAGGGGCAGTAGCTGTTCTTATTTTTACTCTAGATTTTTGTCTTTTGTTTTGTATTTATGTTCTTTGTTGCATTCCCATGACAAGTTTTAAAGTGAAGCCAGCTTCTCCACTTCAGAAACAGAAAGACTAAATCCTTCAGTAGCTTCTAAAGGAGTCTTGCAAGAAAAATGACAGTATTTTTGGGACTACATAGTTTTGCTACAAAGCTATTCAGCATAATCAAACTTTTCTTTAATTTTTAACTTGCAGAAGCCAGTACAGGATCCCAGAAAACTATTGTGACACAAACATGTGGGTAACATCCCAAATCAGAAGTTTGGAGATGAAGAGCTTCATGTTAAGATAGTTCTTCATGTTTGCTGAGAAGGATATACACAAACCTTCCCTGCTCCCGCCCCACCCCCCACCCCCCATATTTGTCAATTCAGAGCTAATGTGGCACATCACCTTGCAGCATTGTGATTTAAGGGCTAGCATTTCAAAGATTTAAGTTGAATCTCTTTGGTGTCTTCCTTGGAAAACAAGGGTATGCTAACTCAGACGTGATCATATAGGTATCATTCCTCTTAGTCCTTACTGCAAAATTTACCCCTTAACTTTTAGACTGAGCTTGTTTGGGGTAGCAGGGTTCCCCCAAAAAGCAATTAAGCTGAAGTATTTTGCTGTGTTTGCTGTATTTCAAAGCTGTTTTTCAAACGGCGGCAAATAGTATTTGCAGAGAAAACACAAAGCCGTTTTTACTGGCCATGTAAAGGCATTGTTTAATTCTACTAAAGGAAATTTGTCTTTGAATAGTTCAAGAAGAACCAGCAGTCTGAGTTTCAGAGTCGAGTACTTTTTTTTTTTTCCCCTTTGTGTGTGGAAAAGCAGATGTGTGGCCTTACCAGAATGTATTCTGTTTCACTTCTCACTCTACCTTGCCAGGAGCTCTTATATTTCTGTAATAATAGCCAATGCTTTGTGCTCAGCAGCAGCTGCTTATAACATCTGTCAGATAATTATAAAGCTGAATTAGAATTCACCTGACTAAACTGGAGGGATGAATTACTGATCAAGAGATAAGAGAGATTACAATTCCATTTTCCATGCGTCATAATAATCACTGCTATAGACAGTAATAAAGGGCAGATGTTTTCTGGGTTAGGTGTAGATGAAGTGGAGGTGGAACAGGACAAAAAAAAGGAAAGGAAGAATAAAAAGAACAGCTCACAGTTCTACATCCATAAATATGCTTCTCTCATTCATCATGAGACACTGGTATTAATTAACACCATTGTAAAAAGACACTGCATCGTATGCTTCACATTCTAGATCTTCTCCAGCACCTGCTGATGATCAGGCCCTCTGTTATGTGTGAGTATTGGCGATTCAGAAACTCATTATGGCTCTGTGTTGCAACTTGTCTGTAAAATCATTCCATGCTTTTATGACATCAGTAGTAATGTCAGGGATATATCCAGATATAGGTACATACTCTCTTTCTCCTCATGTATGTTTGTGGGTGCATGCACATGTGGCTGCACATGTGGATGTGTATATATTTTTTCTTTAAAAAGGATATGACTGTGTATAGCTGTATTATATATTTATATATGGCTTTAAACTTGAAGATTGGAGCATACTTTCTAAGTCTGGAATGCAAATCCCAGTATTTTAAAAAAAATTATTGCTAATATTTTTAAATTTCATCTATGACAGCCACTCAAGGTGTTCTCAGAGCACGTGTGTGTGTTGTGTGTATGTGTACAAGGTTCACTTCTAGAATTGGCATGAGTACAATGTACTGATATCTGGATTAATCTCAGTGTCATATTTTCTGTGACACTCACATTTTAATTCCTTCATGTATGAAAAGGTTCAAATTGAACCTTAAGTGTTAATTACATTAATTTGTCCTGAGCATTTTCCATACTTTGTAATTCGATTTGTTGGTGTTTCAAGGTTTTGTGTGGCTGTTCAGTCAAGCATGTGATAACTGTTCCTCTGTACTGCATGCAGTGTTGTGTTTACAAGATATTTTCATATGTACAGCCATTGGTGTTTCCATTGTCACTGCTTTAGTTGCTAGTGCATATCTCTGGGGGTAGGAGAAGTGGTGATAGCTCTCAATAAAGAAAACCAGCACACTTTTCTTTCAAGCTGTACAGCTACGAAAGAGAGGAAAATGGTTAAACCATGGATATGCTTCCCTTTGAAATTGTTGAACTTTAATTTCTCTTGCAGCAAAGAAATACAGCACAGAAGTGGAGCAGTCATTTACTTATGTCTTCTGTGTCTTCATCTCTGTTTTCTGGCCCTTGTTTCTCTTACTGTCTTCCCTGTAATTATATTAAGACAATAACAGTCTGTTTTGCAGATGAACTATTCAGGTGCCTTGGTGGGTTTTTATTTTCACTTTACAGCATAAGGTTCAACTGAGTTGGTGGGAGCCAAAAACACTTCTTGTTCAGTGCCCCTCATCATCCCAGCCGCAGTCTGAGCTGTTCAGGATGAATTCTGAATGTCTTCAGACATCACTTTGACCTCCGAGTGAGCTCCAGTAGCAGTCCAGCAAGTGATGGATTTGATAACTGTGAGGTGTCTACCCATGAGCACTAAGGAGGGAAAAATCTCTTCTAAATCTGAGGTCTTTAATGCACTGTGACTTTGCCAAGTGTCGCAGAAGGCAGGAGCAGGCTGAATGGCCTCTTAGCAAAGACTGCTTTCTGGTATACATATTTCCTAAAAATGTAGTTTACCACAGAGGGAGGGTTTTTGGTAAAGCTTTTCATTTCAATAATAACATGCAAAACAGAGAGAGTAGGAGGACAGTCACATCAGTAATACAAGTATTAAGAGCAGCTAGGGAAACTTTTGCAGTTAACCGGACTTCAGAAATCATGAGCAAGGTTCCATGTGGAATATAACTTTTAATGTATTTGATCCATGTAATTTGGTTTTCTTTTGTATGTTGTTTTTTTTTTTTTTTTTGCAAAATGCTAGTGTTCTGATTTATATTAGTGAAACAGCTGAAGCATTACAGAAATCTAGTTGTAGATAAGAGTGAACAGTTAAAAACATATTGAATGTTCCTTTGAGGGCTTTAAATTAGACTATTAGAACTGTAGTTAAGCACTAGAATAGAAATAATGTATTTTTCCAAAGAGCTAAAATATAACAGCTCCCAGTGAGATTATCTAAATTTTATTCCATCAGTGGAAATTGATTATGTAATTCAGTTGCTCAATTTTAGATGCAAATTTTAAAAATGGTAAAACAAACCTCTTTGCTTCATAGTTCCTGTGCTGTACACAGAAAGGGAAGCTAAGGCAGCTTTTGGGAGACATTTCTAAGTAGCATTTAAAACTCTTTGAGAGCACTGTTTGAGTCATACCTCTTTAATATTTGAATACAATGTCAGTTATTTAATCATATAATGAAAAACAATAGGGTATCCCAGAAGTTGGAGTGCACATGGTTTGCCTCCCCCTTGAGATCAGCTGGTCTCAAGTGCTCGTGTGTAAGGTAAGGATTATACTACCCGTGGACCTTAGGACCCTGCATAATTGTTTGCCTTGTGCTCCTTGCAGAAAAGACTAGACAAGAGTTGATACATACTGGAGACTGTACTGTCAAGAGTTTACACTCTGCTGTATACATTCAGGCTGAATATGGGCTAACCTTTTCCCTTTGTAGGAGTGTGCCATTCTCCTTTCCACACTTTGAACCAGAGCTTCCAGCTTCAGTTTAGCATAAAGGAGATCGTCCAGATCTCCTAGCCAGAAGAAACATTACAGTTTTGGTTTCTTTACTCCATCTTTCTATCAAGGGAAAGCATTATTTCCTACTTATTTTTATAAGTGATGAATGTAACTGAATCAGTGTTACATTTTCTTACATTGAAATGCACTTTGCAGACCTTACAGCTTTTGTAGAGGCAAGGTATTCTTATGGACCTACTGCATAAAGCTGCTGCATCAGCATTTGACCCATAAGTTTTGTGAACATAATACTAGTACTTCGCTGTAGTTCAACACACTTAGAGTTGGAGATGGCTGAGAAATAGTAATCATTATTTTCAAAAATTCTTCCCTCTCTTGCTTCTTGCTGTTCCACTGCTGGGTCTTTGCAGAATAGCTGCTGCATGTCTGTAGCATTTTCCAGTGCTAGAATGCCCTCAGGAAAGGCAGATAAGAGCTAGTGATGTTGTGCTGAGGGTTTGTTTCCTAGTGTATGTTAATTTCTCAGCACTCCAAATATGTTATGTCTAGTGGAGTAACACTTGCGTGTTTGAAAAAAGGCTAGTGCAGAACAGGGAGGAGATTTAAGGAAGAAGTAAAGCTGGTGATAATAAAGATTGGAGAATGGATATGGATTTAGATAATAGGGTTTTAGAAATTTCCATTAAAAGAACTAGAAAGTTCCTTCTGTTCAGCACCCTAGGCACCTCCATACTGACCCTTTTTGCATGTTTCTAGATATGGTAGATGTGAGAGGAGGTAAGGGAACATGCTTGGACACATACATAGATGGACGAATTAAGGTGGTCCATACAACAACTTTTGGTAGAGTGTTTCAGATCGACAGCATTAGTCGTATAAAAGTTGATTTGCATTTCTTCTGATGCTTGATGTATTCAGTGGAAGAATACTGCAAGGGGTAATCAGTGGCAATCAAAGTGTGACATAGAGGACATCAGTCAGGAGTGATGGACAGGAGGGGGCTCCATGTAAGATCCTCAGACCTGAAAGTGTCTCTTCCCAGCAGCTTACACATCCTTGTGAAGTGGCTGAGACCTTTTATATTTTTTTTAGCCCTGTCTCTTCTGTGGAAAAATATGTTATTTTTTCTTCTAACAATGTGATGTTTGGCAAGACAGATGTTTTTCTGCTGTTCTTCCATCAGCCTTACTTCTTGGTATACTTGAGTCTGATAGCTAAGCTGCTTAATGAACTACTGCAGGTTTTTAAGAAGACCTCCATTGTTCAAGGAGGGCTATCTACGTAGCCCTATTTATATGATGGTATATACTGTGGTATCCTTTTGCCTCCCAGGTGGAAGTTTTTTTAAGATACATTCTTCAAGCCTTAATCTTTTTTCCCCTCTTTGTTTCACTCTCCCCAGTCTATTGGGCCATTTCTGGCATTCAGACATCAGCTGGAGTCTCCACATCATTTGGCTGGTAAAACATGCCTGTCCCAAACTGGTTGGAAGTGCATGAAGGCCTGGAGGAAGGAGTTGAGCAGGGGATTTGTCCCTATGGCATCGGTGGTGTGCTGTAACACATTTGTATGTCCAAACCTATGAAGTATTCTTCCCTAAAAGTATAGAAATCTAAAATAAATACAAAAGCACCCAGAAAAGCACAAAACCTCCTACAGGCCAACTTTCAGAAACATTTTCAGCAGTCATTGAGGGTGGTAATGGTGCCATAAACGTCACAGATCCTTCAGTGTTTGTCTTTGCACGAGGAATCTCTGTTTTGAATGAGTCTGGATTGTCTCTTGTTACATTCTTGTCACTGTTCAGGCACCATTTACTTTAATTATAAAAACTGTATGCAGTTCAGCTACCTAATTTGACTATAAATGTGTACTTGTTGCCAAGTCACAAAGGATTCCTGTAAGTGCTTATTTCCAACATACCAGCACTGTTGGCTTTGAAGTCAACAAAGTAGTCGTGAGTGGCTTCCGCGTATCCATACCTCACACCCACCAAAGGGAGGACTGGCATTCCTCATGCTGGTTTAATTATGTCCCATTTTATTGCAGTATTACATATGTGCCAGCAGAAAATTTAGACGAGTACAGGGCCAGTATGGGACAACAGACAGAGGGAGCTGTGCCAGTTGAACTTTTTACTTCACATATTGTCAGGTGAGTCAAAAAGCTTATGGTTTTCTCCCAAAAAGCTCTTGAATCTGACTCTCCATACGCCTTGCACATTTTGGGATGATAAGTTTTGTTTTAGGAGAGATGAAAGATGGATGATTTTCTTCAGACCAGCAGCCACTAAAATAAAAAGCTGTTAAGAATACAGTTTTTGCTTTGATTAGCAAATTTTAAAGCATTTTTACAGGGCTGTTTGATCTGTCCAAAAAGGAGATTGAATTGTTTCTCATCCTAAATTTCTCTTAAATGCAATGTAATTAGATTTATGAATTGCCACAAATACTGAAGTGCTTCCAACATAAGACTTTGGTATTGATGGCCTTTCCAGAATATAACTGTAAAGAATAAATTGTGCCGTTCTTTTCCTTGAGTTTCAAAAAGTCATTGCAATTACAGTCCAAAATTTCGAAGTGATTAATAATTGTTTTTTTAAAATTCATCTCCAAAAGCATTAAGTTTTGTTGAGTGTTGCTGTTATAATTTTTTCCATTTTGAAAACAGTTAATTGCCTTTAGCTTTGATTTAGTTCTAGTTCCAAATTGCAGTCTTTTATTCTGCGTTGTGGATAGAAGCTTCAATGCTGAAAATAAGTGGATAGGGACTCCCTGAACACCATATGTATTGTAACAGACGCCAGAAAAAGAAGTTCCTTATGTGAATCTGGAAGGTACAAATTTTAATGCCGGCAGGGTGAATGAATATATGAACTTTTTCAGAAAAATCTAGTGATTATGTGGATTCTTTAGAAATAAATTGCATGTTCCTGTTTATCATCAGGGAACTCCCAGAACTTCCAGAACGTGAAGAGGGGGAGGGAGAAGAAAGTGAACTTCAAAATGCAGCTTTCAGTAACTGGAACCAGCCCAGAAAGTAAGTGCGGGTCTGGTTGGACATTATAACATGTCATCTGAAATTCAAAAATTTTGAAACATATTTTAAGAGGAGTAAAAAACCCAACAGAATTGCTGCACTTACGTATGTTGTGCATTGCAGGAATAATTAACAATGGACTTTTACTGCCATTGGGCTAAATCCATGCAATCTAGCAGTTTCTTGATTGTTAGAGTAATTTATCTGTACTTATCCCAAGCTGACTTCAGGGATCAAGTCAGAAAAGATGAAGAGAAAGATTCAAGGTTTCTATTAGAGCCCAAAATAAATTGACCAATACTAGACTCAATTACAGAATTTCTGATCAATCCAGTAGATAACTTCCACTGAAAGACAAAACTGTTCAAGGAGGAGTTATGTCAGAATTTTTTAAAATCATTTTGCAAGTCCAGGTGTCTTCAGTGTGTAGCTTTGTCATATTGACAACAGATTTTAATTTATTTTGGTCCTTTTTTTGTCACTAAAGGGTCGAACTCTGGAGAGAGCCTAGCAAGTCATTGGGGATCAGCATTGTTGGAGGACGAGGGATGGGAAGCCGCCTGAGTAATGGAGAAGTGATGAGAGGGATCTTTATCAAGCATATCCTGGAAGACAGCCCAGCTGGCAAAAATGGAACACTGAAAACTGGAGATCGGATTGTAGAGGTAGCATCAGAATGCCTTTTGCTGCAATTCCCCCAGCATCTCAGGAGTCACTGAGATGGATGGGTGGTTCTGGGCTGACAGCTGTGCAGTTGCTTCAGCTGATACCACTTCAGCCACACAGACTGTAGTACCATCTGCTGATGTTTGTGTCCAGACAGCTGTCTGTTAAGTTGAATATCCAACTTGAAACATGGGTGGCTGACTGTGTGAGCAGGGGTCTACAAAGCCAGCCTGTTTCAAAACCAATGTGTAGGAAAAAGCTCAAGTTCGGTGAAACTAAAAGATTTTTCACCTTTGCATATTGGATAGCAGTATAAACAGCCAGTGCAAACTATGCAAATGAATGCCAAGCTTATTTCCCTCTTAAACCTTAATCAATTCACATCATTCTTTTGCACTTTGTGCAGGAGTTAAGGGAGGCACAATTCTTTTTTTCTCCTGACGTGAAGAAATCTGGGTTTGATACTTGAGACATCAAGAGCATTTTGCCCATGCCTGAGTGTAATGTTGCCAGTGGTATTGCAGGGAGGGATTTATCTTCATTTCTCTTCTACTTAGAAACGTGCTCATGCAGCCACTTCTGCTTTCTCACTTAAAGATATTGAGGAATGAACATACTGAAGGGAATAGGTCTTTCCTGGCATGACTGTCAGTGTCAGACATTGCCCTGTCTCCAGTGTCAGGCTATTAGAAACTGCCTCTGCTTAACTGTGCTGGATGGCCTTAGCTGACTATCCATCAGTAAGAAGCACGACAAGCAGAGTGATGGAGTTGGTGATTCTGGCTCAGACTGGGCTTGACCTACATGGTGGTACTGAAACTGCAGTTCGCTGTTTGCTACAAGATCCATATCAAGGATCTTGAAATAATACTTTAGTATAGGTAGCACTTTCTACAACAGGATGGAACAGTTTGCAGTATATAAGTTGGGAGATGGATTTTTGCTGGAAGGCCACAAAGTTAAAAACATTAATTTCATGTGAATAACTGGATTTTTATGAGTGCAGTTGTTTCTGGCAGTGATGCTTGCAGAAGCTGGAATGGGTGAGTGAAATCGAAATGCTGTGTTAATGTGACTGTTTCTGAATGGACTGTTTCAGTTTCTCATGTTGTGGCATATGTAAACTTCCATCTCTGTAGTGCATACAGTTTTTCAGGCATGGGAAGCTGGAGAGTGGTATTGTTCTTGATCAGTTCCTCATAGGTGTAGAATTTCTCTCAGATTGTTTTTGTGCTCTCTTACTTGCATTGGATGGTTAAGTTGGAGTTAGAAAATTATAAAGTTGTAGAGGTAATCCTCACCATATAACTTTGTGTGCTAGAATTGCCACTAACAAATAACCTTTCTGTGTTAATAAAAGCTTCTAGCTTTTATTGTGGTCATTGTGAGAATACTTTACTGATACTAACCTCACTGTAACATTGTTCTTACCTGGATATCAGGACAAATTGCTTTAAACACCCATGCATATACAGACATGAAAGAAAACAGCCCAGCACAAAAATGACCAGGCACAAATTAGCCATCCTTTGTAAATGCCTTCTTCTAGAAGGCATTAGTTTTTCAGCTCTGACCTAAAAATTTAACTTCTGAAGAAATTGTCTCATGCCTAAAATTGATTTTACCTTGCTTTAAAAAAAAAAAAAAAAGAGAGAAAACAAAAAAAAAGTATACTGTACTGTTATACTACCCCATCATGAAAGACTCTCCAGCACGTAACATGTTTCAGTTTGTAAATCTCATAAAGTCCTGGGTAATAGTTTTTTCTCGAGGTGGGATTCACAGGAAGCAGTATTTGGTAAACACTACCACTCTCTTCAGATTATCATATCTCTTCTGTTACATTGCCTGAGGGAAAAGTTATGGAGCCTGAACTAAAAATGTTGAAAATCCTGTTTTTATAAAAACAGAGGAATAAGAGAATATTTATTTATTTATATCGGTGCTCTTGGAAATACCAAACCTGTGTGTGAGGGACCTCAGGCCATGTCAGGAGAAAGGTTTCCACTAAAAACAGAGGTTTGGGTTTTAGTCAAAGTTTCCTAACCAAAACTTAAAACTGACTCATGATATTTGTAGCTTCTTGCAATGTTAAGAGAAGGCGTTCCAATTGCAGGTGGATGGAATTGACCTCAGAGATGCCAGCCACGAACAAGCTGTGGAAGCCATACGGAAGGCAGGCAATCCTGTAGTCTTTATGGTACAGAGCATTATAAGCAGACCAAGGGTAAGCATAAACAATATGAAAAGAGATGTAATACATAGTAATAGATGAAGCAAATGTTCAAGATGGTGGTGTTTGGGAATGGGATATTTAATCCTGAAAGTGCCATCTCAACTATTTCAGGAACGAAGATTTGATTTAAGTATTATTTCCATTTAGAATGAAATCGATTTGGATTTGGAAATACCTTCCAGCACGCCGTCCTCAAACTATTTTGAAAAGCCTCAAGAAAGATAATTTGTTGGGGGGCAGAGTAGGAGTCTAACTAAAACCAACTGTTAGAAATTGACAGCATATCTGAGGAGCGCATGCAGAAATACAGCACCTGTTAAAAAATTCTTTGGACATTAATGAAAGGACCTAGAAGTACACGGAAGTTTTCCGTCACTAAGCTGCATGGACATTGCAGACAAAAGCTACTGAGCTTTAATATAAGTTGCTTGCATCACTAAAACCTAAACTTCCTCATTGTAGAGTCTGTGTAAGCTGCATGTTTATTTACTAGTTGTCTCATAACTTGTTCTCCAGCCAGAGTCCCTTTATAGCCCTTCTTCAGCTTCTGCTCCCTGTGGGCAGAAAACTACTAACCCATTTTATCGTCAGTCGTCTAAGGTAAAGTTGCATGAAAAAGCTCTACTGAATGTTGATTATTGATACTCAAGCTACTAAAGTAAGGCTTTTGCATTTGCTGTGATGTGAACAGAATTGCCACTGCTGAATGTTTAGGCCCATTTGACATGGAAGTGATGCAATTACTTTATCACAACTTTTATTTAGAGAATGCTCCTTTGCTATTTTTGATTGTAGTTCTTTATTCTCTGTTTTCAGATTAAGCTTGTTGGTTGTTTCTTGACTGTACTAACAAACTCTTGTTTCTCTGTAAGCAGAAACATTGCAAATGCTCTTCCTGTACCCGTACATTATGTTGTGATCTTCATAAATGGCATTATATTTATTATTTTCATCTTTTGAAACTTGCATTTGTACTTCATAATAAGATCTTATAAGGGAATTTCCTGCTTTCATTCATGTCCAGTCACCCAAATAGCTAGCTGCCTGCACACGAGCTATAATTATGATGTATTACTATGTATTTAACCATGCAGTCAGTTTTAAGTGACATGTAGCTAATGAGTCCATTTCTTCCCTTTTGTTTTTTTCCTTCAGGTTTAGTAGTTAAAGAGATCCTGTGTGTACCCCAGAATAGCCCAAATAATGCAAGTGGCCTGTGAAAAAATAGTGATAGTTTTGCTAATAAAGAGTTACCCATCAAGTGTGTGTTTCATACTGATACCCCACTGTTTATTTCTGAGTAACAAACAATGTATGACTGTGATTATGGTCCCGTAGTAGTGTTAACAGTGTTATGCTGTATGAAATGCTAGCGAGTTTCTGATAACTTAGCATCTTGGACACATTGATAAAATTCTGAATAGAAGTTAGTTGAAAAGAGGAAAAAGCAGAAAGGGAAAATCCTGTTCCTTTAGGCTTTATTTGAATTTAAAAAATAGTTAAAGAGAAAATTCCCTTTATTTTAGCATTTGCTTTTCTTGTCCTAGACTGTACAAGAAAGTATGCTAAACTGAACTGTTCAGGCAAATTCAAATGCTTCATATTTTATCACAGTAATCAGTCCGTATTAATACAATGCTCTTGCATGGATTAATATTAGGGCTAGTATTTTAGGACCTACGCCATCATGACAAAATTAAAAAGGCAAAAGTTTGAATGACTGTAGCTGATCTTTTGTTTCCTGTTTTACTAGAATTCTACTTTTGATATATGAAATGTTTGTGATGTTTATTTTAATTACCTATAATTTCAACAAGATACATTTTAAAATTCTTTGCAGATGAATTGTAATTGTTAAAGTGTAATAGGATGATTACAGTAACAAATTACTTTTCATGAGTTTCTCATTATAAAATTCAAAATCAAATGTGAATCACATTCACAGAAAATCTTGCTGTACCCCAGGGAGACAGCTTGTTGACTTCGAGTGACATGACCATGAAGGCACCTTGGTCGTTCATGGCATTACTTCATCACTGCTGAAGATAGAGTAGAGCTAAGACGTATGTTGTCTTACCAAATTGCAGCTTAACTTTTTGCAACATGGTCTTTGAAAATAAATTGTCTTACTTTTTTGCAACATGGTATTTGAAAATAAATGTTTAGGGATGTGTTTACTATTTTCAGGAGCATTTAAAAAAACAAATGCATTAAGAAATTTTTTAAACAGCACTGTATATTTGGATTAAATTTCTCTTAATACGCATGTTCCTGAAAGGTTTTCACATTCCTGTCCGTGCTATTTTTCAGCAGTGTTAAACTGACAGCTGTGAGACTTACAGGTAATTTCCAGATGGATACGCGTAGTGTAGAAATCACTTCTAGGTATACACAGTATAGTTCCAACGTACTGTTTGAAATCAGAGCCATTTCCTCCTTATTTAGCAGATTCTGATCAAATAATAGAATACAGTACAAAAACTGCATAAGGAACACAAGTGGTCAAATTACATGCTTTTGTTTGATCTAAATGTGTTAACTCCTTTTCTGTTTAATAATAATGGGAAAGTACCTTGCTTCGGGGCAAGACCAGAGTATTTAGTTTCATTAAACTATAAATTTAGGCAATTATACATGCATAGGCACATACAGAAAGTGTGTCATAGAAGTTATTATTAGATATGAAATCTGCTTAGAGATGCCTGCTATTACTAAACCCTCACTTCTGCAAAAGAAACAGTGAGTATGTTACCACAGATGTTAAATCAAATTATGAGAATCTGTGGTTTTCAAAATGGAACTAAACCTGCTGCATTGTTACAGATAATTGTTTTTATCCTAACCCAGAAATACAGAATTTTTTCAATTAATTAATATGTAAGAGTGTCCCATATGCTGAGATGTTTGGACAAAACTGTACAAATATCACAGCACATAAATGCTGTGCAATTCTGCACTTGACGTGCTTTGCAGTCTAGAACAGGTGTGAGGATTGGTGCTTTTCCTCTCTGCTGCCAGAAACACAGGGCAAATACAGTTTTTCCCAGCTTCATGTAGCTGTTGCAAAGTGCAGAAAATGGACCCTGTTTGGTTAGCCCAAACAACTAAATAAAAATGTTTTGCTTCATGAGTGAAATAATCAGTTTAATTTTTTTTTTGCTTAGTTTCTATTATGTTTTCCTTTTAGAACCCTTCCCTGCCTTTCCCGCAGAACAGTGTTTTCTGTAGGCCAGCTGTCTTCAGCAGCACTAACCCATTTGCTGATTCTTCTCAATTCAACACTGCTAAGGTTGGATGATGACACACTATCTTTTCATTCACCAAACATCCTACGTGTGCTTTCCTTTCTCATTACTATCTCTCTACATTTAAATTCTTTCATAGCCGTTCGTGTTAAATGCTATGCTGATGAGCTTGAGAATTCTATATAGTGAATTTAAAAGACACAGACGTGCATATACACAGAACAGTTGTGGAGAAGTTAAAAAATGCCAGCTCCGTTAATCATAACCATGAAATCTGATCTATTCAGAGCTACCAAAGGAGTAGATTTTTAGTTATAAGATCAGTTCCTGTGGTATATGTTAAAATGCCCACCAAGTGTAACTGTCTTATCAGTGTAAGGTGTTTTGCTGCCATATACTTCCTTTTGGTTTTTTTGTGGTTATGACTTTCCAGCCTTGATATCTCTCTTTTATTTTTTGCATGAAAAAAAACCACTGGCAGCTTTCTTCTATGATGTTTCATGAAAATATTTTCCTTCTGCTTCTTGAAAATTCTTTTAATGCACCATGAATAGGATGCTGATGTCTTTGGGAATACAAAATAATTAGATTTTTTTTTTGTGGCTAGGGCTTCCTTACTGCATGTTGTTCACAATGGGAACAGAGTTAACCTCTAACACAGTAATAAAAAGGCTAAATCCTAATGTGCATGCATTTTTGATTTAATAAAATAATTTCTAGCTGGTTTTACATCTTGGAAGTGATTGTGCCCTTTGTCTATTTTCACATGTTGTCAAAAGTATTGAATGTGCTACAAACAATGATATGATATGTGGTGTATAATTGCATGTGTGTTTTGAAATCTTTTTTTGTGTTTGTTACAGTTCTGAGGAAAGGGAGTAGGCATGTAACATAAATGATGACTTGTGTTTTCTGTATTTTCAAAAGTACTTCTGAAAAAACATTGCACGTATTTTAAAAGAAAGCCTGATGATCCTGCAGTTTCTGCATAATTCATTTTTTAGCATTGATACAAGAATGGTCTTCTGTCATCTCAGTCCTTTTCTGAACACAGGTTCATGTAGAGTGAGAAACTTTGATGAATCAGGGTCCTCAGTAACCCCTTAAATACTTTTGTCCATTTATAAATCGAGTTAATAAAGTTGCTGCAATTAGTAAAATGAATCCTTAATTGAAAATTAGTTATTGGTTAATAGTACTTGGTATTGCCAAAGGTGCTGTAACATGTGGATTGCTGTTTTCTGTTGCTGTAGGAGGTATCGAATCCAATTAGGGTTACCTTCCGTTGTTCCCCAACTAACCCTTTTGCTCCCACACCATTCAAGGTTTGTCTTAATTCCCATCAGTTGGTCCTGCTGTATGTGTGCTGTACATTTGTACATGGCCTGTGATAACTTCTGGAGTACCGCTTCTTCCTCTGCCTGTGCCTTCATTTTTTCAAGTTCCAGACTTGCTGCCATTTTCAATATTTGCTTGGCTGTGATCAGAGAGACCCTGGTAGTTGAATGGGTTCAGCAACAGTTGGATGCTTTGCATTTTAAATGAAATACTGTGGTGTGGCACACTGAAAGTATTTCATATGTTAAAGCCTTTTAGGTTTTTTGTGCACTGCCCGATTCAGGGAGCAAAAGTCTTATGTGTGTGTTAACTGTGGGAATCGGCTTCTACTTCTGGCTATTGAAATGTGTCAGGCTGAGTTCTGGAAGCAGGATGTGTTCCCCTCCACCCAAATAGCATTGTAGCACAGTTTTTACCCACCTACCTATAAAGAAGTCTTGCTTCCACTTTCATTTCAGCATTTCCTTAAACATCAGAAAAGTTCAGGTTATGTTACATTGTTATGCATGTACCGTGGTACAGAAAGATGCATTTTTTTTGTCAATCATATTATGTTGGCTGCTGTCAATAAGTGCTAATCTGTCAGGATGTGTCCCTACATCCACAACTTACAGATCTCCCAGAGATCCTTGCTACCAATGTTTTGTTCCTTTTTTGTAGTCATATTTTCTTTAATTTTGCTTTACTTTGACACTGTCACTTATCAAGAGTACCTCTAAAGTAATATGTTAATTTTGGTTTTAAAACATAGAGGCTAAGTTTTGCTGATCTGGTTTGATCTCACACTTGAAATGCATTTGTCTTGAAAGGTTATGGTAGTTGGGGAGGCTATGGGGTGACTTCTGTCATATTTTTTCTCCCCTGTCCAGCTGAAGAAGGGAGTGATAGAGCAGCTTTAGTGGGCACCTGGCCTCCAGCCAGGGTCAGCCCACCACAACACTGTACTTCCTAATTTTTTCAGGATATTATTTAGCTTTAGTAAAATTCTAGGAAGAACTCTGAAAAAAAGAGTGTTTCTAAAACTAGTCTCTCTCTTTTGCCCCTCCTTGATGTGGAGGTCTATCACCAACTTTCTTTTTGGTGGACACATGGATTTTTGATTCTGAAAAATAACTTCTGGTGTTACTAGGTAGTATTTCTACTCTTCTCTGATTCTGGTAGGTGACAATGTCTTTGCTAGACTTGTGTTGCTTCAATTTAGGGATGTTTGGTATCGTCTTAGGAGATGACATTGTCTTAGATTTGAAGCATGGTGCAATATGACTCATGATACAAAAAGTCATATAACACTTATATGCATTCTTTATAAAAATATTTGGCTTGGGTGTCACATTAAAACTTCCCACAGTTTTGACTCTTAGTGACTTCTTAGTTAAGTTCCTAGAACAAGTTCCTAAATTAAAGGAAAATCTTTTTCAAGCAGAGCCAGAATTAGAGAAGGGAAACAGTGCATTTGCAATTTCTTTCTATCTTTATAGAGTTATAGGGTGAAGATAAGTCATTTTTGTTCAGACATGGGACCTTTCTTAAATTTCAAAATTATTAAATTGGTAATTTCCTAGGTTTCTCAACACCTTTAGTTTTAAAGCCGATAAAGTCTTCCAGGGTGTATGTTGTTATTAATTTTACTGTTGCCTCTGATGGAGAGACTACCTGAGTGATTTTGGCAACTAAGGACACCATCTGAGATACTGTGTTCAAGCTTGCTCATGAAGGTAGTGAGAACTGAAAGGATGAGAACAGGGTTATGAATCTAGGGTAACACACCTGAAAACTTCAGTCTTGGAAAGAGACTTGTTTTTCATTTGAAATTCTTGCTGTTTGCTTCAGTAGCTGATCTGCCAAGTATCAAGGTCTCTGGCATGCATACGCTTCAGAATGATGACATTCAGACAGAAGTTTCTTGCTTACATGTTTACCCTAAGCAAGGCAAAATGATACAGATTTCACATAGTGAAATTCCTGATCAGAGTCCATATTCCTTAAGGAAACTGTCTTGTATGGAAGCTTGCAAGACTGTGGATTTGAGCATTTAACCATTATATTGCAGTAGTCGTGTGTTCATACCTCTTAACTTTTTTTGAATATGGATAGAGCACATCAAGACCAAAAGTATTTGTCTCTTGTGATTTAATATTTATCCTCCTTTGTTTGATCTCCTCTGTGCAGCTTATAGGAAGCTAGTAAATGAGACTGAAAAGGTCCAGTCACTATGGATTTCTTCAGTTACCATCTGTTTAATTTTGGTTTTTAACTGTTCTATCAGTTAATATGCCAGTTTGGTTTCTCTTTTCCTGTAGGTATTTTTGAAAGTACCTGGTTTTTTGTTTCCTCTCTCCTTCCTTGTATTTGGCTTCCAAAGCATATGATGGGAGGAATTATATATGATGACTTTTAAAAATAAAATTGGTTATAAGTTTTTTACAAATCTGGCATTAAAACAAAAGCACTTGAGTCTTCATAAGAGGGTTTTTCTGAAACAAAAAGTGGCACATAAAACTTTACTGAATTGGGCCTTTCCTGTGAGTTGTTTGCTTCCAGATACATTTTGGAGTGATGTTCTCTCTTACCTTGCCTGGTGTTTGTTTCTGTCTTTGATCTCTTTCTGCCTTTCTGTGTGCTGTTATTAATTTAGAGTTTCAGCTGCTTGGTATTGAAACTTTGAAGCTGTAGTCATTGCCATTTTGACATTTTTGTATACTAGTTTGCCCTACAGAGTTTGCATCTTCTTAGCCACTGCATTTTTCTTGTTCTCCACAGGCATTTGGTCAGTCAGATGTAGAACCAGAAAAGACTTCGCTTTGTAACTTGCCTCTGCCCCCTCCTTCAGCATTTTCAGGAATGAGCTGTGATGTTGCACAGTCATCTTCTGTCAGAGTCCCAGAAGATGTGGAGAAGGAGGATGAGTTCAGTTACAGCTGGAGTAAGTTTTTCCTGTGTGATAATATTTGAAATAGTCAGTATTAAAATTGTGCTGTATAAGACACAGGTGTGGGGGCATCCACTTTAAACTGCTGCTTTCTCACGTGCACAGTGGTATGGGTGTTAAGGGTTGCTGTTTTAGTTGTGCTTGGTCAGATGCATATGGTAAAATATAAAACTCATTTCTTCTTCATTGCACTGCACTCTTGTTTTTCCTCCATGGTCCATATTCAGTGTAGGAATGCTTGAAGAATTTCATTGTACTCCAGGTAACTGATGGCAGTGATCAAATTGATAATTTCTGTTACCTGAAGATGTTACTGGAGAGAAGATTACTTACTCTGTGTATGAAATTTGTTTCCTAGGAAAAGTTAAAACATTTTCTGAAATTATAAGGAAAACAAAAAGCTAGAAATATTATTATAAATCACCTAAGGCTTAGCTTAAAAGAGGGTGTGGTTTACACTGAAAATTTCAACATCCATTGTGGGCTACTTCTGTCAGAGACTGCCCACTGAGCACTGATCTTGACTCTCTAGGTGACTTGTGAAACTTTCTAATGTAAATCCAACCTCTGCTACCCACACTTTTACATGTAGAAAAGATTATGCAGCGCTATGGAAATCTACCAGGAGAACTACACATGATTGAGCTGGAAAAAGGAAAGACAGGTCTGGGACTTAGTCTTGCTGGTAACAAAGACCGATCCAGGATGAGTGTCTTTATAGTGGGAATTGATCCAAATGGAGCAGCTGGAAAAGATGGAAGGTTACAGATTGCAGATGAGCTGCTAGAGGTGAGTTTTTTGCAGTTTATACTGAAACCCAAAGGTACTGATTCAAATACCAGATTCTTGCTGAAATATATATGTTTTCAGTGGATTTTGAAATCCCGAATTGATCCAAGTTCATATCTCTGTGCTATCAGATTTTCCTTCTGATGTATGCCAAATAGTAGTAGCAGTATTTTTCCTGGTTATAGTAGAGTTTGGTGCTATTAACATGAAGGTTTGGGTTAGATCCCTATATGCACCATTCACTTAAAAGTTGGACTCAATGATCCTTGTTGGGTCCCTTCCAACTCAGAAGATTCTGTGATTCTGAATCTGTGTGTTGAATAAAAATGTGGGACAACAGCAGTTTCTGAGTTATGGAGATGTTTCAAATGGCAGTGAATTGCAGACCATTGAAAATACTGAAGTCCTCCAGTCCATCCATCTGTGGAATACTCCAGACTTTCTAATTACTTCTGTGTTTACTGTAAGTGGAATAATAGCAGAATATTTTTATATTGTGCAACACAGAATGTGGAAATTAAATTGGGGAAACAGGAACATATCTGTTTTTATTATGGCCTTCTCACTCATGACGTGTTTGGGTGCTATTTTCTAGTGGAATGGAGTGACCGAACCACTAAACATGCAACTAACATTTCCAGTACATATGTGAGCATAAACTGTATTTCTATATTCCCACAGCCCAGTTGATGATACTTGCAGATATTCCCTACTACAGCTTTTCCCATTCTTTCTGATAACATTACCCTCATGGAAATGCTTTGTATAACTTCAAAGCTATGTGTGGAGGTGTTCGAGGATGTACTGGGGAAATGGTTCAGAGAGGGAATGGTGAATCTGAACAAAGCTTGAGGGAGACATTGAGAGCATAAATTATATTGGGTGGAAATTGCAGGCTAGGAAGGAAATTAAGGGATTTGCGGCACTGTCGACCAAGTCTCAAAGAGATAACTTTGTTGCAGACTCCAGTGTTGTGACACAGTTCTCTTAAAATATCTGTTTTAAAATCCTGATGTTGAAGAGGTGGACTATTCTGAAAACACATTGAAACACATCTGTCTGAATCTACCGTCCTGTGATTTCTTGCTTACTGTCCACACTGTAGACTAATGTCCACACTGTCCAAACTTGCAGACTAATGCTAAGAAATTGTCTCAACCTCTTCTGAGAGGAGGCATCTGAGCTTGCTCCCTATATTCCCAAGCAGCTGTCCATCAGCTGTTGAGGGCCATGTCCCATCCCCCCCACTTGGCAGCCTGACCATGTATTTTTCACAAACCTGTGGCCAACACTACAGGGAGTGCTGCATTTGGATTGTCAACTCCAGTGTAAATGACAGGGCTCAGGATCCCTGTGACATGCCTGGTGGACACACCCTGCATAGGAGGTGGTTGCTGTTACGCTCAGCCCTCTGTACGGTGTCTTGCATCAGTTGCTCACTGCTGTGGCTCTGCTTCTAGTAGTGCTATGTGTGTGCATTGTAGTACTTTCCCTTTGTGTAGGTCCAAATTGTCCTTTTTCAATAATTTCTCTTTTCTTGAGTGAACTTCAGCACCATGGTTTTCCATTTTCAAGAAAAAATGCAACTAATAAAATGCAGGCAAATAATGGCCTTAAGTCTGCAAATTCACACTGGTAGCTCCTCTCCTATCTGAATCGTAGGTGCTTCAGGGTGTTATAGTGAATCTGCTCTGCCAAAAGGAAAAAAGATTGCCAGGTCACATCTTCAGATAGTAAGTGTGGAATCATAGAGTGGCTTGGGTTGGAAGGGACCTTAAGGATCATCTACTTCAAGTCTCCCTCAATGGCCTGGGTTGCCAACCACTAGATCAAATTGCTCAGGTCCCGCTCAGTCTGATCTTGAACACTCTCAGGGATGGAGCATCCACAGCTTCTCTGGGCAACCTGTTCCAGTGCCTCACTATCCTCTGGATAAAGAGTTTTTTCCTGACATCTAATGTAAAATGTTCAGTTTAAAACCATTGCCTCTTGTCATATCCCTGTTGCCCCATGTAAAAAGTTGCTCTTCCTCTTTTTTGTAAGCCCTGTTTAGGTTCTGGATGGCTTCAATGAGGTCTCCCCAGAGCTTTCTCTTCTCCAGGCTAAACAACCACAACTCTCTCAGCCTGTCTTTGCAGGAGAGGTACTCCAGCCCTCTGGTCATATTTATGACCCTCCTGTGGAGCTGCTCTGATGGATCCACATCTTTCTTGTGCTGAGAACTCCGTAACTAGATGCAGTACTTGAGGTAGAGTCTCATATGGTTAGAGTAGAGGGGGAGAATCCCCTCCCTTGATCTTCTGGTCACACCTCTTTGGATGCAGCCCTTCTGGGCTATAAGCCTACAGTGTTGGCTCTTGTTCAGATTTTCATTCAGAAGAATCCTGAAGTCCTTCTCTGCAGGGCTACTCTCAATGACTTCTATTCCCAGTCCATGTTCTTGTCTTTGGATTGCCCCAACCCAGGCGCAGGACCTTATAATTGGACTTGGTGCATCTCATGAGATTCCCATGGGCCCACTTGAGAAGTGTGTCCAGGTCCCTCCAGATAGCATCCCACCCTTATGTTGTGTCAACAACACCTGTCATCTTCATGTCATCTGCAAATCTGCTGAGGGTGCACTCGATCCCTTCATCTGTTTCATTGATAAAGATGTTGAAGAGCCCCGGTCCCAGGACAGACTTGTCACCAGCCTCCACCTGGACCCAGAGCCATTGACCTCAACTCTATGGCTGCCTCCATCCAGCCAGTTCCTTATCCACCAAATAGTTCGCCCTTCAAATCTGTCTCTCTAATTTGAAGGTAAGGCTAATGTGTGGGACTTTGTCAAAGGTCTTAACAGAGGCTTATGTTGATGTCATTGGTTGGTCTTCCCTTGCCAGCCGTTGCTGTCACTCTGTCAAAGTATGACGCCAGATTGGGCAGGCATATTTTATCCTGTGTGAAACTGTCCTGGCTATCTCAGATGACCTCCTTGTGTTTATGTGCCTTAATATTGCTTCCCTCCGGATCTGCTCTGTGATGTTCCCAGGCACAGAGAAGAGGCTCAGTGGTCTTCCTTTCTCCACTTTTAAGAAATGAGAGTGATGTTTTATTTTTTCTACTCATTGGAGATCTTACCTGATTTCCATGACTTCTTAAGTAGGATGGAAAGTGCTTTGGCTACTACATCAGCCAGTTCCCTCAGGAACCTGGATTCCAGATCATCAAGGCCCATTTACTTGTGCCTATTCAGTTTCATCAGGTGGTCTCAGACTTACTTTTTGCTTATAGTGGGAGAGACTTTGCTTCCCCCAACCCACACCTGGAGGTTCAGTAACTTGAGAGGTGTGGGAAGCCAGACTGTCATTGAAGACTGAGGTGAAGAACTTTTGAGTTCCTCACCCTTCTTCATGTCCTTTGCCACCAGCTGGCCCTTCTTGTTTGTCAGGGAGGTGCAATCTCCTTGGCCTTTCTTTTCTGACCCCTTATAGAATCCCTTCTGATAACTCTTTGCATCCCAGCCCTTTTCATCTGTGCCTTAGCTTTCCTAAACCCATCTCTACCCACATCCTAATCATATCCCTGTACTCTTCCCAAATCATCTGTCCCTAGTTCCACGGACTGTGCATTTCTTTCTTACTCCTCAGTTTCAGGAGCAGATCCTTGTTTAGCCATGCTGGTTTCCAGCTTGATTTCTCACACATAAGGATGGAGTGTCCTGAAAAAGCTGCCAGCTCTGGTGAGGTCCTCTGTCCCTAAGGACAGTTTCTGCGGGAATCTCATCCACTAATTCTTTAAATGTCTGGAGGTTCATTATTCTAAAGATCAGAGTCAGTTTCAACTCTGCTCTTTTTCAAGCCCGTGTTCCTTGAGATCAGTTATTTAACCAGATCTCTACAGCTAAGGCTGACTCCAGTCTTGATCTTTCCAGTGAGCTCATGTGTGCTGGTGAGCACCGGATCCAGTAACACTGCTTCTTTGGTTGGTTTGTCCAATACCTGGACCAGGAAGTGGTCCTCATGCACTTCAGGAGTTTCCTGGATTGCTTGCAGTCAGCGGTACCACTTTACCAGCAGACATGCAGATGGTTGAAATCCCCCATCAGGATGAGAGCTTGTGAATGTGATGAGTTCTGTATCTGAAGCAAGAAGTCAGCAGGCTCGCTGTGATCAGGTAGCCTGTGTGGACCCCAGCCACAAGGTGTCCCTTGCTGATGCTGTCCTTCATTTTTACCCACAGGCTCTTGAGCTGTTTTCTTGGCCGTTTTCGAGGCAGCTCTTCACAATCTATCAATTTCTTAACACAGAGCACAGCACGTCTGCCCGTCCTTCCCAGCCTTTCTTTTCTGAGAAGGCTGTGGCCCTTGATTGAAGTGTGCCGGTGCTGTGATTCATCCCACCAAGTTTCTTTGAGAGCAGCTAGATTATAGGCTTTGAATTGCACTATTCTGGTGCAATTGAGGAACTGGTTTCCAGTTCCTCTTGCTTGTTACCCATGCTGCCCATATTAGTGTAGAGGTACTTAAGCTGGGTTATCAACCTCTTCTCCTTTTGAGAAGAACCCTCCTTAGTTCATTTGGGACAATTTAGAGTTGTTTCCCTATTGCTTCCCAAAGTGTTGATGTTTCCTGGTTTCTCTCTGACACACAGAGAGAAACCCTCTTTCTCATCAAATCTAGTTTAAAACTCTGCTAAATGTGCCAGTGTTCAGACTTCTGTGTATAAAATGCATGGCTCAGGGATGCGAAGTGCCTGAGATTCAATAAATAATAGCAAACTCGTTGCAGGATATAAGCAATTCATTTATTTGTTATAGTTAGAATTTCCCATGGCCCTACTTAATCACCTCATCAGTCATGAAGTGATCAATGGCAAGTGAAAATAGATGATGTGCCAAGTCAACCCAATATAACTCAGAGAATGACATTTTTAGCACTGTGACAGTGTTAGTCTGAAGTCAAACTATAGTGAATATTTTTACTGGAAGAAGGGAGTGAAAGCAGGATGTAACATAACTCTCTTATTTTTATACAGTTGCTGTTTAGCCAGTGATACGGTTTTTTAAGGATTAAAAATTAGTTTAAGGAATTCAAATACTTTGACTAATAATTGCTGCCTTTTCTTATGTAGATAAATGGCCAAGTCCTTTATGGAAGGACTCATCAGAATGCTTCCTCAATAATCAAATGCGCGCCATCTAAAGTAAAAGTAATCTTTATCAGGTAAGTTCTGGTTAAAGGTTTGGCTAAAAGAGTTTAATTTTTAAGTGCTCAGTTTTCACACAGTGTTTGTTATTTTTAATTTTGGTAACATAGATGTGTTTTTGATCAGTAGTACTAATTGTTAAATATATCTTGGAGTTTTCTGTTTTGATATTTGTTTTGTGAGTGCCAGAAACTAAGAACCAGACTTAAACTTGTCCTAAGAAATACGGGGTGGTACTATTACCTTATTACTGCATTCTTTAACTGACTATATTGCAGAAACAAAGATGCAGTAAATCAGATGGCTGTTTGCCCTGCGAAGTCAGTAGAGGCTTCACAGTGTACTTCAGGCGCACTTCAACATCAAGAGGTAAAGATTTGTTTTTCTTATTTGACCAAAATACTAACATTGTTCTGGATAGAGGAGGACCCTGTCTGCTTAGGAAATACAGTAAAAGAGAAAGAAACCTACTAGAAAAACAAGTGAGATTTTAGTAAAGTTGCTAAATTTAGTACAGCTGTGATTGATGCTGTTTCATTTTATATTCTTCTATACTATGAAGTAAGCCTAACATTCCCATCAATAAGGTTTTAGAAGTTTCAAGTGAAACTAGGAAATGAGCAGATTGACTTTAAATGTTTGTGCACTACTTCATTTTGATGCAAAAAGTTTTATGTAGTCGCTTGCAGTTGCATTTTCTTTTTCTCTTAGATTGATTTCAGTGTTGCAAACCCGAGTGCATTTTCTGACTTGAGTTCGTGTAAAAATATTCAGTATGTGGAACTTCCTAAGGTATGTACTTAATTTATATCATTTTTATTCAGTATCCATTCAATTTTGTAATGCAGTCCCTCTTATGGCAAACAAACTGTCTCTTAGTTACAAGAAGTCAGTGAAGAGATTTCTAGAGATGTTCTATTCCTGTTTGGGAATGGACAGGACTGTTTTTGATTTGCCAATTGCTTTGTGTCTCTGGAAGAAGTATTCCCTTGTTCTATTTGCAGAACTTTTGATAAGCATTTACTGATGGTTCCTCAGGTAAAATCAATGCCTTAATTGTTTAAAGTAACAACTGAATTAAAATTTACCTTTTATGCTTCAAAGGGGTGGGTTTGAATTTAGAAGTGTTTCAGATTTATCTTGGTAGTCAGTATACTGTTTATGGGTTGGCAGAATCTATTCCAGAAGTCGTTTAAAACAAAAATATTGATGCATTATGAAACCCCAAACTTGGTAAGTCAGCAGGCTTCACTAGTCTTTAGTGAATGTATTCTAGCATTTTGATATCACAGTACTTAACCATTTGCATTTTTCTGTTTGCCCCAGGATCACGGAGGCTTTGGAATTGCCATTAGTGAAGAAGACACAACTAATGGAGTAGTTATTAAAAGCTTAACAGATCATGGTGCAGCTGCGAAGGTGTGAGAATGTTTAAAATCTAATTAGGGAATGAAGAATGTTTTTTGGAGTAGCATCCATAGTTTATATTTTTTATTTTATGTTTTTCCAGGATGGACGGATCAAAGTTGGAGATGTGATTCTGGCAGTGGATGATGAAATTGTTGTGGGATATCCTGTAGAAAAGGTGCTTCTCAAGTGTCAGGAATGTTGCAGAAAGCACACTAGTTAATGTAGGAGGTGATTGTGTCTTAAACTAGTGAGGTTCTCCTGAGTATACTCTTACTAAATTTTCAAAGCGGGCTAAAAAACCAAAGATCTGCAGGCACTGTGTGGATAAGTAAACTACTGCAAAATAAGCTAAATCCTAAATTTATAGCTCAATTGTTATTTTATATTAATGCACTACATGAATTCTCCTATCTCTGCTTTGAATGTGATTTTGTTTTCCCTGTGGTACAGACCTGATGCCTGAGAGACTCTTAGTAGTGCGATAAAAGCTGAGAACTATTGCTCAGTAATGACTCTGCACAGCTAGTCCACTTTAGGAGTATTAGAACCAGTAAAACTAATATGCATAAATTTACATGAGTGAGTTGTATCCATGGTAAATCAAGTCATAAACTGTGCTTAGCCATGGAACTGTCTGTAGTAACAGCCTCATTATATTCCAAGTATAGTATTTCAGCCCTTTGGAGCAAAATATCTCCATTCCTAAATAAGAAGATTTATTTCTAGCTTCTAGCTCTGTAAACTCAATTAGGGTTCTGTAGTAAATCAAGGAGGCCTTTTTTCTAGCACCTGCCTCGCAAAAGAAAAGTGATTCTTTAGGCATGAGTAGATTACTTTCTGTTTGTTAAAGGGCAATTAGGAGAGCATCAATCTTACTCTCTGATGTATTGCTATCTCTGAAGCAGTAAATAAGTAAGAGATACTGACGTTGCCTGTGAGGAGGTAGGGGTAGGTAAGCTTTGTAAGAGCAAAGATTGAGTAAGTAATTTCTGAAAATAGCTCTACCAAAATGTGAAGTGTCAAGAGGATTTGGTGTCTTTTCTGTAAGATGCCAATTGATTTTGAAGGGTTTTCAGTATGTCTTTGAACTAGATTTTGTGTTATACCCTAGTGTCCTTCTCTCCCTTCCACAGTTCAAGAAATATTTTCAGGTTTTTCTTCCAGAATGACAGTTGCACATTTCTTTAGTTCAGTAGATATTTTGGCACTGACTTCTGTGAGATCAGAATTTGGCTTCACCCAGCATTAAAAGGCAATACTTTCGTTTTTCTAATAATTGACATAAAAACAGTACTTTGTCTGGAGAAACCACTGAAAGACTGCAGCATTCTCATCTGGTATTGTTTGGAAAAGTTTCTTAGAAAAAGATCAATATTTTTCTCTGTTCCTTATGAGAAAACCTGCGGGATTGTGACTAGTAGCTCCAGTTCGTGGAATTGTTACTCTGCTTTATTTTTCGTTTGTGACTGAACAATCCAGTTACACTTTTCATAGGCTTTTGTCTTTATCATTCAGTTTATTAGTCTCCTGAAGACATCCAAATCTGTGGTGAGGCTTACAATCAACCCAGCAGAGACAGATAACCTGACTGCAGCACCAGCCCCTTCCAGTACTGTCCCAGCAGAGAAGAAAAATATACAACCACCAGCAGCTGTCCCCCCTTCCAGCTCACCAGAACCAGAAGCAGTCAAAAGTAATGTTTTTCTTGTGTGTCTGTCTTCAGTGCGGTTGTAACATAAAAACAAAGACCCAGCTTGTACGTTTTCCCTTTTAGCATGCCTTCCACTGTCTTCTGCACTTTCTAATATTTCCAGATTACATGTTCATATAAATAAAGCATTCTGCCACCATACTAAAGACCTACCCCTTGCCCTTCTGTTGTAGAGGCAGGAGGATGAAAGGATTTTCTCCTCCATCTCAAACATGCAGCAGGTGCCTTTGTCATGGTTGTCTAGAACTAAGTGAAAGGCATTCCTTTAAATGAGGGAGAAAAGTAATACCATTTTTCATAGAAAAAGGGGATGGTTGATACTGTCTTGCCGTTTATGAGCAGCCACATTTGACTCCTCTCCTTCAGAGTGGAGAGTCACGATGTTTCTGATGGATGATGGTTACTGGTTAAGCAACACACTTCTAAGTTAATAGTAACTCAAGTAATGCACATATCATTAAGGTGTTTAAATTAAATTCTATCCTAAATAGAATATGTTGTGTACAATATCTTCTTTGGCTGTCCAGACTGTAATCCAGGTACTTGATGGCGTAAAAACAGGACACCTGTAAATAAAACTACAGGATAGTACTTGTCTGAGGAGGAGGGAGAATTGGCAGCATCATTCTCTATTGCTGTACAGCTGTCAGTGAACTCTGAAAAATGCTGTTTTAAAGTCAGTTTTCTAATACCAAACCCTGTTACTATAACCAGGATGTTTCATTGTTGTTTTAGACACAAGCAGGTCTTCAACTCCAGCCATGTTAACCTCCGATCCAGCTACTTGTCCGATCATTCCTGGATGTGAAACAACCATTGATATCTCCAAGGGGCGGACTGGTCTCGGTCTGAGCATTGTTGGAGGAGCAGACACTTTGCTGGTTGGTTGGAAAAATATGTGTCACTCAAGTGAAATAACAGTAATGAAATTAAAGTCTAATAGAAGAGATTTTTTTGTCATTTGTTTCTATAGCATTTATTGAAAGACGCAAAAGAAAAGTAAGAAAAAAGCCCTTTCTAAAATTATAAATGAGCTTCTTAAATATTTTGGTATTTTGCTCATCATGCATCTGACTTGCATTCCATCTGACTTGTCACTGATGAATTATAGTAGCAATTTTCAGTTACTTCTGGTTCAAAATGGCACCTGTTCTTTCAACATACAATTTTGTTGTTTTTGTTGTTTACTGACAGGGAGCAATCATTATCCATGAAGTATATGAAGAAGGAGCAGCATCTAAAGATGGAAGACTGTGGGCTGGTGATCAGATACTAGAGGTATGGTGATTTCTTCAGTTGCCTTTGTTTTCATTGCTGGTTAGACCTGTTGTATTTGTCTGCTGGAAGGTGCTGCACATTCACCATTATACACTTTCATTGCAGGTGAATGGAACTGACCTCAGGAATGCCACACATGATGAAGCCATTAATGTCCTCCGACAGACTCCCCAGAAAGTTCGTCTGACTGTGTACAGAGATGAAGCTCAGTACAAGGAGGAAGACATGTATGATGTGCTGAATATAGAGCTCCAGAAGAAGCCTGGTAAAGGCCTTGGGCTGAGTATTGTTGGGAAAAGGTATGTAATGTACCTGGAGATTCAGTGTCTGTAACTTCCTTATCATGTGTCTTTTGTGGTCTGGTGCTCAGATCCTGTGGGCTTGAAGGCCATGCATCTTATTTTTGTGCCTAAGCTAACCAGCCTTTCCTAGAGGAACTGACAGTGTTACTTAACAGAAAAAGGAGACAATGTTTGTTGTGTTCCCAATAGGAAGCCAATAACATGACTGTCAGACAGTACTGTAATGTAAAATTAATGTGTGTATTTGCAGAAATGACACAGGTGTGTTTGTGTCAGACATCGTCAAAGGAGGAATAGCAGATACAGATGGGAGACTGATGCAAGGAGACCAGATACTGACAGTGAATGGAGAAGATGTCCGAAATGCTAACCAGGAGGCTGTTGCAGCTTTGCTAAAGGTATTAGGAAAAGAGAAGATGGGTAAGAATGAAAAATTAAGATGCAGATTTCTTGCAAGTTTTTAACTTTATTCAGAATGAGATCAGACTGTTAATGGGATGTCAGTGAGGTAAGTTGTGGATCCAAATCTAAGCTTCCTGAAATCTTGAGCATTCAGATTTTGATACTTTACCTGATAAATTAGGAGTAGTGGTGGTGCAGAAAGCCATCCATTTAGAGGGTTTATAGAAGACCCTTACAGAGTACCATTACCTAAAACAACCAAAAACTTAAAACTGTATTTTGTCGAACAAACTGTTAACTGGTTAACTGTCTCACATTTTCAGAAAGATACGCAGAACTGACTTTAAATGTTGGAGAATTCAGCAGAGGAGTTGTGCCAAAAGAACTACTTTCATAGTTTGTTTACAAGGGCCTGTATTAATAGGACAAGAGGGAAGGATTTTAAACTAAAAGAGTAAGTTTAGACTAGTTGTTAGGCAGAAATTCTTCAATGTGAGGGTGGTGAGGCACTGGCACAGGTTGCCCAGAGAAGGTGTGGATTCCCCATCCCCAGAACTGTTCAAGGCCGGATTGGATGGGGCTCTGAGTAACCTGGTCTACTACTGCTGTTAACCTTTTTTTTTTTATTATATATGTCATGTGCCTTACATCCATTAAATAACACAATGCATTTTTCAGTGACCAGGCATTTGGTATAAGAAACTGGTTTTTCAGAGTTTACTGAAGTAACTATCTGCAGCTCTTGGTCCCAGTCTATTCTTGATAAATTTTTTGTTTCTTATGTCTTTCCCTTATTTCCAAATCAGAATGAAGTCAGATATACAGTATTTCCTGTAGTCTGGCAGGAAGTTCAGGTGGTCAGCCAGTTTGTCTGTTTTTCAGTCCAGAGTTTTGAGACATGCTGCATGATGAGGATTCCGCTGAGTCAGCATTTCCAGTGGAAAACTTCACTGGAAAAAAATTTATCAGATACTAATTATAGCTGTCTCTTGGATACATAGGCATATGGTCATGCTCCTTAACACTCACATTCAAAGGTGTTTTTTCCAGATCTTTTGGATTTACTGGGGAGGAGAGGTTCTGGGGGAGAGCAGTGGTCAGAGTGGTGGAGATAGGAGGACTTCTGTATTCAACGTGTGCCCATTAGTGAGAATGCCAGCACAGAGTCTGTGTTGTGACAATGAACTTGTTAATATACTCTTCTTTGGTTACAGTACTTTTCCATTCTTATATGATAGTTTTTTATTTTTATTTAAGTACACAGCATTTCTTCTTCATATGCTGTACCTTTATGTCTCCTCTGAATAAAAATGCCATTTCATGTGGGAAGTTTCTTTAATTTTGAGAAGCATTTTGGAGTATCTTACTGAAGATGCTTAGTTCCCATTTACCATTCTTATATTGAAGTTTTAAGTACTTCATCATTGCTCATTAGTACTTGTAATTAATTTTCATAACCTTGAGAAATGGGCTTTTAAAATACCTTAGACAGATTATTTTTAATAATTGTTTTGTTTACATAGTGCAAGTGGAATAAAGCATGGTCACTCACATGTAGCAGTCACCACTTCCCGTTCAGGTATCCATTCAGTTCTCATTCATGAAAGTAGGATCTAGGAATAAATTGCCTTGGACTGCCTAAAATATAATTTGCTAGAAAATTATTTTATAATCTTTGGAAAATTCCTGTGTACTTTAAGTAAAATGAGACAAATAGAATGTGTCATCGGTCTGAACATTTTGCCTGTTCTTGCAGGGTTTCTTTTGAAGTAGCCCTTAAAGTATGTGAAAAGACTATTAGCTTTTCCCCTCACTAGACTTAATGCTCCTTTCAAATGGAAGGATTTAGGTAGAAAGGTGTAATAAAACTCAATGGGAATTGATTTATTCACAAGTTCTGTTGGAAAGTATTACCTCCTACTTTCACACATTATAGTTTTGAAATCTCATTTGTGGGTTTGCATATTTGTGAGGACGTGGTAATTTTAGATACACATTTCCTTAATTTTCCACTTGAAATGAGAGTTGTCCATATGGTTTAATACGACTAAATTCATACAAGCAAAGAAGAATGGTTTTGCCTGAGCTTTGATCAAGTCTTTTCCAGGACTTAGAGAAGTCAACATTATTTTTGAAATAAAAAACGATTTAGCAATAAATCTTTTTTAGTGAGAATAAGAGAATAGCAACAGAATATGAGGTATTGAAACCTTGTTTGAATGGATATATCTGGTTGTTTTTGATATATTCACCTGTTACTGTGAATTTTTATGACAAATACGTGAATCTCTGTTAGGATAATAAAGTTAAAACATGAAAAATAAAGGCAAACTTATGTATTTTTAAGTTCTTGGAATGCAGAAGTTTACACTGACAACTTCCCAGTGAATGAAAAACAAACCAAAATAGCAACAAAACTGATATTTCTATATTTATACATTGGAGATTGATGTCTTCTTTTGACAATACTTGTATTATGTTGAAAGTCTAATTTTCTTAGTCTTGTTTGTGATAATAAGTTCTCTGTTTTTCTCAAAATATTGTCTAGATTTTTAAATATTTAATTACAGGGTGAATTTTCTTCTGAGACATGCATTTTATGTAGACTCAGTAGTGTAGTTAAAATCTTAAAGGGTAGTGAAAGAACTTCCCAATGTGTAATCAGGCCATATCACCCAGCTTATTGCTGGGAGTCAAATGCAGAAAGGTCACTTAAACTATAGATGTTTAGGAAATCTTTTGCCCGAAATTTCTTTAGTTATGTTGGTGTCTATCCAGAGTAACAGCTAATTTCAATAGTTTGAGAGAGATGAGTAACTTCCAGTTCAATTACCGTGTTCTCAGTCATATCAAGAGAAATAATGATTAGAACTTAGAGGTGTTACACGGTTTTTAGTTTTTATTGTGAAAATTGTATGTTGACACTGCAATTCAGAATCTACTCCTTATTAAGTGCAGTGTAATAGTGTTAGTATTCTTGTGTTATTTTCATGTCTGCATTATAGTACTAATTAATCCAGTATAAAAAAAGTATCCTGCGCAGTATTCAGTATCACGGTGTACTTTGTGTGTCTCTGGTCCTGCCATGAACTCTGTCAGCAAAGTGCTCATTTCAGGGTTGCTTGTCCATAATTCTTACCTCTGTTCATTTTTTTCTCCTTCCACTTTCTAGAAAGGCACTTAAATGTTGTAGATTTTAGTCTTGTAGACAGAAGAGAAGTGTTAAAAGTGACTGTTTGTTTAGTGTTCCTTAGGTACAGTAAGACTAGAGGTTGGAAGAATAAAAGCTGGGCCATTTCACTCTGAGAGGAGAACATCCCAGAGCAGCCAGGTATGTAACTATAAACTGGTTAGTTTAGGAGAAATAATGTTAAATAATGAAAGCAAATAGAAAGAGCAGTTTTATGATTACGGTTATTTTTCACATACTTGAGCCAAGCTTGAGAAATTTTGCAGCTTTTCAGTAGCCATTTTATATGTTCAGTTTAGCATATTGTGTGTTTTATAGACAGGATCCAGCCAAATATGTAATCCAGAAACTACTTTGCTGCAGGCTCCAGCCCGCAAGCACAGAGAGCTCCAATTCTCATCAATACCAAAAGAAGCTGGAGTCAACTTTAAACCTCTTAGTTACTTTCAGAGTAGTTGGCATGCAGTGGAGTGTTGCTTCAGTAAGCTTAGGGAATTTCTCCATTCCTTGGATGTTCTTACTGTAATCTTGGCCGCCAGAAGCAGGAAACTTGCGCCCTTTCCATCAGACTTCTCTTATTTTTTTTTATTGTTGGTCTGATGGTGGATTGTTACAACCTCACATCAGTTTCTGTGTTTGAAAGCACCTTCCATGGTGTAGCAGCTCACACTGTGATTGTTTCCAGTAGGAGCTACAGTTCTGAGAACTCACAAATTACCTTAAGAACTTTCTCTGGTTGTGAAATGGGGATGAAAATTATCAAGTATTAAATATAAATAGTTTTAAGATTTAACAACAATTAAACAATTTCCACTGAGCAGGTTAAGACTAGATAAGACTGAAAAGTTAGGCTCTCTTCAAAAGTAGTATTGCTAAACAACGTGGAAACACGCAGACTCAGGTTTGTCTTATTCTAAGATGAAGCTCACAATGTTGAATGTTTTCAAGAGTGTCACAGTCAGTGAACTAGTCTCACTGGGAACCATGTTGTGCTTTACTTGCCCTGGAACTATAGTGAATGTCTTTCTGGAAGTTGTGCTGTTGAAGCTGAGTGGAGAGCCTAATCTTAGTTGCTGTTGGTGCAGTAGGTGAACATTTGAGAGCCCACATGAGGATGTACTGAGATCTGTCTTTTGTATTCTGTCCTTACAGTGGTACTTGTGGCTAACTTGCGTTAGAAGATCTCTGTAAGGTGATAGAAGGTGCAAATACCAGGGCCTTTTTGGGCTCTCAGAAAAAGCACTTCAAAGCTTTGCACGGGTTTGTAGACATGAAATCTCTCTTGATTTAATGGTATTTCAAAAAGGAGCTGTCTAGAGTGACCAAAAAGTATGTGGAGTTCTCTGACTCAGTTTTAACTGGTCACAGAAAAAATAAAATACTGCAGAAGATACACTGAATACAGCAAGTTACAGTTTTACTTTTAGTCACTGGGTCAGTGAAGCTCCTCTCTAATCCCACTCTAACATTGTGTGCAGGTCAGTGAAGGAAGTGGCAGTCTCTCATCATTCAGTTTCCCAGTTTCTGGGCCCAGTGCACCTGAGGTCTTTGAAAGCGGCCTGAAGAAGAATACCAGTAAGTTTGAGAGTTTTTTAGTGCTTTCAGTGTTTAGTACATGTGCCCTGGTAGCTGAGATCTTTCTGTTAAAATGTTATAACTATGTGATGCAGACTTCAGAGTGATTCTCTAGTCAGTAAAATGCTGCAGAAGTGGTTACTGCTCAGTACATCATACATATCTTGTAGTTGCTTTTTATAAAAGAAACTAGCAGCTTATGTCAGCGGTTTAGATATTGACAATCTAAATTGAGTTGTAAATTTATATTTAATCTAAATACATTGTATGACACACTGTCTCATTCACAGAAATCTAGATACATGTGGAGTAGCTGTCTCATGCTTAAATTTAGAATAAAGTTACTTCTGATCAAAGTATTTCTGGAAAATAATAAGTTTTTTTCTATTCTGTTTGAGCATGCTTAGCAGTCTTATTCCAAAAGTTATTTAAATAGAGAAAATGGTTGCTTCTTTCACCTGTTCTAAAAGTATTTCAATCCAATTAATGTAATGACAGCCACTATCAACATCAGATTAAACTATGTATTACAAGCAGAAAGTTAGAATCATCATAGCGATTTGGATAACTTTATTGGAAAAGTTTTTTAGGAATGCTAGTTTAACTTTTTTTTTTTAATTTTAATTCATTTGACAGCAGCTTCTGAAATACAGGGACTAAGAACAGTTGAAATAAAAAAGGTAAGTAGTAACATGCAGTGGCATATATCAGGAATAGGTTTGGTAGATGTTGTCAATAGGTGTCTTTACAGGATGGAAGAAGTCTAGGCCTACTCATTGTTTTGGGAAATTAATTTGTCTGTCTCTTTAGTTCAGGACTGTACTATCTCCACTGCCTATATTTTTATGTAAAATAGTGTGACTTAAGCTATCATGTTTTGTGAGCTGTGTTGAAAGCAAAAGAAGGAAGAGATACTGGGACCTAATTTTGTCGTTGCCAGATTGAGTTAATTGCAGACTCTGTTTTGGTAAAGTCAGGGGAATTGTACCAAAGTTGGAAGGCTGTTTTTTGGTATTTGATGTTTTTCTTCACACATATTTTTAATGAGTAGGTTCTTGCATGACAGCTGCCAGGCTTTCAAGTGTGAAATTCAGTCACCTTCATTATGCACGTGAGCTTAGTCACAGACAACATGCTTCTTATTTTCCTAAATATTTATATTTATTTGTCCTTGCTTGGTATCTAGTTCACTTGATTACATGGATTGTATTCATTGTATTCAGCCATTCTCTTCGTACAGTAGAATCTGCAAATACTAGTTTTCAACAGCAGTTTTTACAATGAGGTATTTGGGCATGGTGCAGTGGTTTTGCTCTTCAACATTTGGGCACTAGGGGGAGCATAAAGATTAATTCTAGTCTTCAGAAGATTCAATAATAGGATATTCATATAGACAGTACTAAGGACAGCAATCCCATCTCACTGGTTTTCCTTGCTCAGACCTCTGTGCTGACATTAAGAGTCAGGTGCTGAATTCTCTAAGTATTTAGTTTGGTTAAGATAAAACACACAACTAAATCAGCAAATTTTCACCTACCACTGAGAAGAAGAAACATCCATTCTGGTCTCTCTTCTTTCTTGAAGTGATGCAAAGTGTATAAGCTTAAAAACTGGCTTGACAGAGGAATTCTGATTTTCATAAAATAGGGGTTTAGCAATCTTTTGAGGTAAGCTTGCAATTCTTTGTGTTTTTCTTCCCAGAAAAATCTAACATTTTTTTCATTACTATAACAGAACCCTGCAGATTCACTAGGCGTGAGCATTGCTGGAGGTGTGGGAAGTCCTCTTGGAGATGTTCCTATATTTATTGCCATGATGCACCCAAATGGAGTTGCAGCTCAGACTCAAAAATTAAGAGTAAGTTAATAATTAAGAAGTCTGTAAAGATTGCATGGCAAATGCACCATAATTACTCTAGACAGGCAGTAAATCAGCAGTTCAGTGATACAGCCGTAAGTGTTTCTGGCTGTGCGAAGAATTCTTGCTGTTCAGATTGATGAAACAGTAACTCAAATTGGTAGCATAGGAAAGTGTAATTGCTGGCTTGTGCTAAAGTAGTCTTGGACCTGAGAGTTATTCAGCTTGTGAAAATTAAAAGCAAAGAAAGAGGTTCAACAGGATGCGTTCTGTAAACGCGTGCCACTGCTGAGTGTGGTGGTTGGTCCTGCAAATGCAGGAGTGCAGTCTGTTTTATCTCTCATGTTCCCTATGCTTGGGATTGAGAGAGCACTTTTAGGCTCTGAGTTAGAGTGGGGGATTTTATCTGAAACAGTACTTAAATGCGTACTGTATCCAGTCTGCATCAGAGGTGATAATAATTTGCTACTTCAGTCAGTCTGTCTGTCTTCAGGTAACGTGCAAAATCAATCTCTGATTTTAACATGTTGTTTATTTCTAGAGTTATAGGATCGGTTCTGTAAAGCATCATTACTTTTTACACTGAATACACTAAACCAGTGTAATTTCCTAGTTCTGATGTTGAATTGCCTACATTTGTGCTGGTTTATTTTGTAGTTTAAAGATTATTTGCTTTCAAGAGGAAATTTACTATGAATTTACAGTTGCTTCTTTCTTTCTTCCTACCCTAATATCACTGATAAAATCTAGTTAAAGGCAAATACACAGATCTGCTATTGTTGGAAATGACAAACAAATCTATGTAACTGAGTTAGATTTTCTACATTTTCTTCTGTAGGTTGGCGACAGGATTGTTAGCATCTGTGGAACATCTACAGAGGGGATGACTCATTCCCAAGCTGTTAATATCTTAAAAAATGCTTCAGGCACTATTGAGTTGCAGGTAAAAAAATCCTTAATGACATTTTGAATTTTTTCTGAATACTGTTTTGCCAGCTGCTACAATGAATTATTTGTGTCAGCTTTCTTATTTCAGTGTTTTCTAACCCCTGTTCCTAGGTTGTGGCTGGAGGAGAAGTGAGTGTCATAACTGGTCAGCAGCACGATCCACCTACACCCAGTCTTTCATTTGCAGGACTAACTTCAGCTGGCATTTTTCAGGATGATTTAGGGTCAGTACTTATAGAATATACAGCCTCTATAGCCTATTACTTTAGATGGTATTCATCCTATAAACCTTACAAATTCTAGCAAATAATAAATGACATTTTTGGCTTAATCGTGATTAACATACTTGGTAAACATGGGACCTGTGGGCCATAGGTCCTCTTCTGCATTTTTCATGATCTTATTTGCGGTGCTGCAAATTTTTTTACTCTCTGTAGGGTTATGATGTGACTTGATTTCTTTTACAGCCTCCATTGTTTCACTGAGATTGGGTAGCTGGGATTAATTGGTACAACCAAAAATTCTCTTTCCACTGTGGTATCTGTGTTTCCATACCATGCTTTCTAGTGCTGAGCAATCAGGAGTGTCAGGTGTTTCTGGCGTACAGGGTATACGGCTTCTGGTATTGTGGAAGGTGCATTATGTAAACAAGTTTTGTATCAAACTCTGTCATAAATCTGAGGCATTTTTATTTTAGGAATGGGGAGAGAGAAAAAGGGGTTCTTTGGCCACACATATCTACTTCGAAAAGTAGAATTCCAATATTTCTGACAATCAAAGTGTATGTGGGGAAATACACCTATTAATGATCTGTATAATAAACACATACATACGAATACACAGTCATCTATTAGGAGAGAAGCAATTAAACCTTAATAGCATAAACCATTTGAGCTAATTTTAGACATTACAGGATTTTTAAAGTAGATGTTATAGAATCTTGAAGTACTGGCATTGCCTCTCTACTTCACTAGTAAGCACTGTTGGTGGCACATAGCAGCCATAACTATGTCCTGAGCTGTGTATTTGAAATAGCTACTTTTGTATAATAACAGGCATTAGACAGTTTACAGTGTTTTACATGAATTGAAATAGCCAGTTCTTTATAATAGAACTATTTGTAGTTACAGTGGAAAGGGAAGTGTATTGGTTAGCTTAAAAGGAATTTTTTGTTTAAGGTCTTTTGTTGAATATTCTATGTGTTAAATCCAAAGTTCAGAAAAAATGATCTTTTCCCTTTCCTTAGACCTCCTCAGTACAAGACCATTACTCTGGACAGAGGACCAGACGGCCTTGGCTTTAGTATTGTGGGTGGCTATGGCAGTCCCCATGGAGACTTACCCATTTACGTGAAGACAGTGTTTGCAAAGGTAGGTGTAAATTTGTTCAATCAATCCGTTTATTAGTTTACTGCAGTTACTGTTTCTAAATCATGGCCTGGGTTTGCATTCAAAAGAATGTTACAGTTTCTCACAGCTTTTCCTTTTTTGTGCAAAGGCTGATCAAAATGTGCTTTCAGCATTTGAAGGCTGTAATGTTCAAAAGATTGAGAATTTCCGAATACAGGTGATTCAGCCTTGTAGCAGAGTCTTGTCCCCCTCTTGACACTGGAATTGTGCAAATACTTAGAAAAACAGCTCCCTTGGCTTATATTTAGAGTGTGTTTACTTCAAGTAGTATTGGGAACTGTTTTATTGAACTCAGACTGGACCTTCAGAGAAGTTCAGATGCTGACCTGGGTTGGATAATTTGGACTGCTCTAGGAAACAGAAGAGAGTCAGCGAAAACTGGAATAATGAATCCTAAATTTTTATGGTAAATCCCAGTATAAAGCTGTCTTACACAAAACTCACTGTAAAGTTCTCCAGGTCATGAAAATGTTACTTCTCTGATACTAGGTTTTAAACATTATACTAGCTGGAAAAATGGGGTTAAGGGAACAAAACAATCATACAGGTCCAATTTCTAGATGTGGAAATTAGACAGGGCAGGGCATACTGCAGCATTGCAGTCTTGAAAACAATTGGCTCTATCTGTATTACTGAAAATCAAAAGTGTTGTAAGGGGTTTTCTTTTAAGGACTGTGTGTCAGAAAGAAAAAGAAATGCATGAGTCTGCAGTTACTTGTTTTATTATTCCAGGGTGCAGCAGCAGAAGATGGACGCCTCAAGAGGGGGGATCAGATCATTGCTGTGAATGGGCAGAGTTTAGAAGGAGTGACCCACGAGGAAGCAGTTGCTATTCTGAAAAGGACAAAAGGAACAGTCACTTTGACTGTGTTGTCATGAACTGGCTGCTTGGCGGGTTAGGGTCAATAAGTCAATATTATTTAGTTTCTATATAGTAAAGAGAATGGCAATGTTTTTTGTAGTCCTGTTGCTCTTTCAGCATCACAGGACTGTGTTACAACACTGAAGAAAAGCAACATTTAACCATATTTTTGTATAATTTACAACTACTTCTCTTCCTGTCAAACCACTGGGATGAAGTTATGATAAATATGGAAACACATGGATATTTTTCCTATTAGTAAGTCACCAGGAAAAAAAAAAAGTTTTCATTGGTAACCACACAACAAAACCGAGATGTTTTGGTAAAAGACTATGGGTATTTGAATAATGTTGGAAAAAAGATAAATTCACCAAGTCAGCAAGGGGGTTGCATGGGTAGCAGTAGTCAGAAAACAGGAATAAGGTTATCGAAGAAAGAAATTATTAATAAAACAGAGATTTGGGACGTAAAAGTATGTAATCTGAAGGCAGATGGTTGATAGACTAGATGTGTTTTTGTAACTAGATGAGTTTTAAGGTCCCTTTAAACCCAAACCATATTATTTCACAATGCTCAAGTAGGTTGGTGACTTGGGTGGGTTATTTTGCTTGTCTGTTTGTGTGTTTAAATTTACTAAGTCATGGTGTGTCTGAAAAAAAAGAAAACTGTTTCATTTTGGCTTAGGTTTGAGGGTTTGATTATTTCAGGGAGGAGGTTGGTTGTGGTGGTGATGGTGGCTTTGGTTTTTGTCTATTCATTTTGTTTGTGTGTTTTGTGGGACTTGTGCTCAGGGCTGAAAAATCCATTACTAGTGGGAACTATTCCTGATGAATGAGAATGCCCAGCAACTGCGGTATTAGAAGAACTGGACTTCTGTAATAGTAATATTTTATAGTCTATGTGGTTGAAAACAGCCTTCTTAATATGAAATGTCTGTACGCAAAGGTTCTCCTCTTCCAACATACAGTACTACCTGGAGGCTCAGTGCAGACATTTCTGCAAGCTGCTTGAATCAGAGCCGGGAACAAACTGCTCAGAGCAGGTCTACTTAGCTGCCAGCAAGATGTCTGGCTATTGCCAGTGTAGAAGAAGTAGATGTTGCTGCCATTATCAGTAGCAGCGGAAGTAGAGTCCTCCTTGAACTGAGGAGGCATAAAACCAGGAGTAAGGGGTTGAGGATGGGTGAAGACCTGAAAATTCCTCACAGTGGAGGTGAGCAGTAAGACATCAGTGAAGGTTTGCATCAGTAATAAGCAGAAAAGGAGATTTTACAGCTACAACTTTTATTTTGGGGATATTAATTTTAGAGGCACAGATAAAAGTGTCTGGTAAGTACAATGCAATCATGGAGCTGTTCTTTGATCAGCAGCATGGTCAATAAATGCATCACTTTCTCATCACTAAAACTTTATCTAAAAACTGCACTCAATGAAACACTTAGCTGATTGTAACCTGCCTGCCTTTGCCTGCCATGCTCTTAGGAATCTGGCAGATAAAGCATGCTTTTCCCATGATTTATTTTCCTGCAGAAAAATTCAGCTGAGTCTTTTGAGAGAGGAAGATACCAGGCTAACTAGTATGCTATTTAGCAGCAAGGTGCTTTGTGTTAATTAGCAAAAATGGAATTTTTGCCAGAAGGCCACCATCTCAATTATCACTTAAGAGAAATATAAGCTGAAAACGCAGGCAGTGGTCAGGCCATTATTAGGGGATAATACAAAAGACTAGCATTCATTTTAGTGGGTCACAAAAGCAGTATTAGGAGTGTCTGTTAAGTAGTATTAACAAATTGATAGCTGTGTGTAAGTGAATTAACAAAAAACCCCACTCCCTTTGTCTTTTTAACTGTTACACTGTGGTAGGCTAAGATGCAATAAACCAGATGGTACAGTTACTGGTTGCTGCTGTTATTGAATTGCTTTTATACTTATTCCTTGCTTAGAGTGAGAAATACCTACATTAGAGTATGTAAAGTCACTTTAAATAGTATCTATATTTGTAACAGAAGTAGTGTACAGCTATTTTATTACTGCTCTTGTGTCACCATGGAGGATTTAAATTAATAAATTCCAAACTGTCATGATGAAGTAAAATTCCACGTGTTTTACTGGTTGCTTTACAGTGGCTCGCTTGCATTATTCATTCTGTTTCAAAAGATTAATTCAAAACAATTTAATAGTTTTAAAAAGGCATTACTCTTTATGTGAACCTTAAAGCATCTGCTAAAAATTGATTTTTTTTTTTTAAGATTTTATCTTCACTTGTCAACTCTTAGCGAATTCATGAAACATGCTTTTTTGTAACACAGAGCATTAATCATTGTTAAAAAAGCATTTGTTCAGACATGGGACTTGCCATGAAGGAGAAAAACAGTGAGCCATGGAGCTTGGAATTCAGAGAACAGGCTCTCCCCCAAGCCCCGTCCCGGGAAGCTGTTGCATGACCACTGCTTAGTGGCTGCCATGCCCTGGACCATGTAGTAATAAACTTTGCAAGCTTAGGATGTTTGGTTTTCGTTTTCATTTGGTATTAAATGCAACTTTCCAGTCAAAGGGGTTAGTCCTGTAAGGTGCTAGATACTGTGGCCCAGTTCTACCCGGTTTTATGGTTTTGGTTACATTTTTTCCATGTGATTGGGTTACAGGTTCGGAAGGGTCTGGCATCTTAAAGGCTCCATCCCATTGTCTGGTCAGATATCCAGCCCTTTCTTTTAACTTTGCTTAAGTCTCAGCTATTTTTCATTCATTGCTGAAGGGTAATCAGAGTGGTGTTAATGTAAAGGTCTTTAATTTTAGAGTGGTATTAATGAAATGGACTGTCACTTCTTGAAAACATGGGTCTGGACAAAGGACAGCTGATTCATAGGAGTACACACATTTCATTTCTTGACAGTGAGCAGGTATTGTTGGCATGGCTGCTTTTCTGTTCGTTCCTGTGTTGGATTTTATTTCTGGGTTGGCTTTATGGAAGCAGTAGTATTGTTAATTCTCAGCTGGGAGAAGAGCTGGAATTTAATAGCTGTTGCTGATGCCTTTTCCTTCACTCTACTTGGTCTCTTTTTTTAAGAAAAAAAAATAGAAGCTGTATATTCTATAGACCTAAATGAAGAAAAAAGTGTCGTCTTTGCTGTAAGTGTCTGGAAGATGTTAGGTTTTGCTGATAAAGACCTGCAAGTAATGTGGAACAACTTAGTGCTTTTAATAGTGTTTTGCAAACAAAGCCTTACCTTGAAGTGAGAGTGACATTGGAAAGGGACATCTGTTAGATTTCTGCGCACACTTTTTCTTGCTTTTTAAAAACAAATAGTTTGAAGCATTTAAAATATCCTTGTGTAGAGGGCACTTCTGTTTCAAACTCCAATTGAAGCTACTAATCCTAAAGTTTTCACTTTCTTTACAAATGTTATGAAAACTGTAAATAGTTTTAATAGTAAACAGTATTGTCCTTAGCATATTCAACACCTGCAGTGTGGATTTTCCTTCTTTTTTAACTGGTCATCATGTGTGTTCCTCAACAGACATGTAGATTGTTAATACAATATATTTTAGTTCATCACCGGTGTTGCAGCATAATGCATTAACTTGTGGAGTTTTACCATCTGTTTTCATGGAAGTGGTAACAAATGACAGGTAAGAAGATTAAACTCAAACACTTGAGAAGAATACACCTAATGGAACATGATGCCTAAGTAGACTGAGGTTCCTATTTTTACTATGTTTTTATTCTCCTGTCATAAAATCTTCCTAAGCTTTCTACTCCCAGGGAAAATTTTTGTTTGAAATGGGTAGGAAAAAATGTAGATGCTGCTTCTCTTATTTCAAATTCTAAAAGCTGCATATATCTGAGTTGAAAATAACAGAATTTTCCAAGTTAAATTATTAATTTTCAACTGGAGATTTTTTTTTGATAAGTTGCAGCAGCCAGCTGGTTTGTGAAAGTGAGGCAAGCAGATTTTCACTTACTATTTCTTTTCAGACTACTTTGTAGTCAGTCCATTGTTTTTGATCTTCATATAGGTAGTTTAAATACGTAACTTTTTTAATTACATCAAAGGAGTGTTTGAATCACACACAAAACAACTTACCTGTTTTTGTGGCTGCAAGTAATATGTTGGATTTTTTAAATGTCTGCAGTTGTATGTCCAGTTTGTCCATAGGCAGACGAGAGAAAGATTTTTGTCTGAGAGGGAACGCTTTGAATTTGTTAACACTTGTTAGTATTTTCTGGTATTTCAGCTTTTGGCATTTTATTAGTTAAGACTACACTTCGTTAAGTGAATTCAGTTTAATTAAGAGTACGCTTTGACTGACCAAGGTGGACATTAATATCTAAAAGAGAGTGAGTGCTCTTCTTGAGTATTTCTGTGGGATGTCAGGTGCCTTTTTGGGTCTCTCAGCACTGTTCAACAACAGTGTCAGTTTGGTGTGTTTTCATAGCATTTTGTTTATGCTCCTCACTGACCATAGCCACAAAAGAGGGCATGATAGCAGGACTCAGAGGACTGAGGCCATGGGGTACATTTAAAGATGTGTTACCAGATTTCAACTACTGCACACCAGTTAAAGATGTTTCTTGTTGGAGCACCTCATACAACAAAGGGCTGAGACACAAAGTTTTTTTTCAGGCTGTAACTGTCAAGTACCTCCTCATCACGGGGATGCCAAAGCCACTGTGTCCAGCACTTGAAGTTTTCACATTACTGGGAATTCTACAGAAAGCAGCAGGAGCAGCACTTTGAGTAGTTAGTAGGCAGTAAGTTGTACTCTCTTTTGGGAGAATATTATCTGAAACTGTCAAAAACATACACAGTTTGTTTTGACTGAAGAAAATACATTCATTACTCATTGTAAAATGTGAATATGTCTGTTGGAAGTGGAAAGACCAGTATTGCGGATGAGTTTTAGATAGAAAGATCTCAATACAATCCTGGTGGTTAAGGTAGTAGATGTTCACTGGAATTCCTGTTTGTGACAGAAACCACTGAGGACAGGTGATAATAAAAGATGGTCATATGGGAAAAGCATTAACCTTTGTTACTGTCACCAAGACCAGAAGAAGGGTAAAAGTGCTATTTTTGTCTTCTTTTTTGTTTTGTTTGTGTTTAATAAGTTCACACTATCTCTTTTTCCCAGATTTTACTTTTTTTCCCAAGTGCAGAGTTCGTCTGAAGGAAGGAATTTCAAGAGTATAAGAAGAATAATGCCTTATTAGAGGGCTAGTAAGGTGTTCTTGTCGTACTCTTGAAATTTAAAAAAAAATACAGTGTTTCATATGCATGATTTTTCTTGTGTTAGATGAATATATACATGCATCGGTAGTGAAGGAAAATGTTAATGTTAGAATTCTCTTGGGGAATCCAAGCAACTCCAAACCTAGTATCTGGGCTGGAGACTTCAATTTTGGCGGTTTAAGTAGGCCAAGTGACACAGTTGGTGTAGAAAATCAGTGTTGTTCCATGGTGATCTTAAGCACCAGCCAATTCCCGCAGCATCTGCAGTTTCTTTTTGCATGCATCTGGGTGGTACACTACTTCAATTGCCATGTCCTGGAAAAGTTAGTGTGAAGAGAAGGTCTGGGCTCCACCATTTCTCTTGCAACTCATGCTTCAATTGAAAACTAAGGACCAGCAGCATTTTGGAAGAACAACTAGGTTTCCGTGTATGAGAAGTTACAAGTTTTAGGTCTCAGGCAGACAAAAGCTTGAGCTGCTGTTCTCTGACAGATGTGGTGGTTAGCAGCTCACCTCTGGGTACAGCAGGCTCCAGAGACACTCCTTGATGGGACTGATGCATACTGGCACTTTTCAGTCCTGCATGCTGGTGTGTACCACAGATTTCACTTGCAGTCCTGGAAAATCAGGGCTTGGGTGGCTGGTTGACTGGGGTTTTTTAAAAAAATCTAGTCTTGAGCATCTTGGCTTTAAATTAAAGATCATGTAGGGGACTTGAATTTGTTCTGCCTTTATCTCCAGTTCTACCAGGTACCTCAGGTACCTCCCCTTTTAAGCATATACATAAGGAGAAGTACTCCACTCAAATTTATTGTTAATGTAGATCTAGAGGTTGTCTAACCGAGTATGTTGATTACTTCACAAAAATGTTCATGGACACAGTCTCTTGGTAAGGCTTTTACAGCCTCTTTCACAACACTAAATTACTGCAGCGATTGCCTTTGTGTTAAATTGACAAAATCTTTCCAATAAGGATAAGTTTGGGCAGAAAGGAGAACTGCTTGAGACAAGGTAGGAACCTCCTGGTCTGAACTGATTTTCCTGTTGTGACTAAGCATGCTTTCTTCAATCTATGCCTTATTTCCCTAGGAACAATCTTTGGTTCGTTTCAAACGGAAGCTGACCATCAGAATTCTATATATATAGTCTCTTTCCCTCTGGAAAAAGTCTTTTATTCAGTTGTGGTTGCTAGAGCAGGAAGAGAAAAAATATAACCAGCCCTTTGCTTTAAATGCAGATTTATGGAATATTAACATTTAGTAGAAATAGCTCATTAACAGTTTATTGTTTGCTGTAATATGTTCTCTTCTTTCCACTCTCAGAGTCTCTTCAAAGCCAGCTATTTTGCCAGCAGCCAAACCGTACTTGTCTGTGCTTCTCCTGCTCCCATTTCTTTTGATTGGTGTGTCTGCATTGGGCTGGTGGGGGAAATTATGTGTGAGGGGAGGTTTTCAAAGGCTTTGTGTGTGTGCTCATGCACATGTGTGTATGTGTAGATCTGGGAATAGTAGTGTGTAAGTGCTAACTATTGGCCTGCGGATATTTCCTTACAGATATGGGTTTTTTTCTTACAGAAGAAATTAAAATGGGCACTCTAATCCTTTTTTCTATGCATAGATTCTCAAAGGATTTTTTAAAAGAGAGTAAATATTTGATCTATTTTAATATCAGGAAAAACTGCAGCAGAGGCATTATCTGTTTCTTCTTTGTGATTTTGTGATTCCCAATGAACCTTTTTCTAATGTGGATGTACATGTTTTCTATTAGCCTGGTGAGTTTAACAATGGAACACATTCCATGTCCTGCTTTTGGAGCAATGAAGTCCTATTTGAAGCTGAGAAATATTTGGGCCTGGGATACTGATGCTGTGTTTATGGTGCTAAGATCACCTCATGAAGTATGAATACACTCCAGAGTTCCTCACTAATAGAAGCCCTTTGTTTAGGCCGATGTGAAAGACCTCACATTCATAGGATGGTTCCTTTTGTATACAGGACCTATGCTCAGTTTTACTGTACTGATAGTTTGAGCTCAGCCACATGTATTACCGACTCACACTGGAGTATGAACCTTGAATCTGTTGGCCAAGCTACCGAATCTCTGATCAGGCCAAAAGTGGCAACCTGAATTGGATTGATTTCCATCTAAACATCAAGCAGGAGGTGAACCAAACAGAAATGTTGGACAGCCAGCAGCAAAGGTATTTACTGCCACCTGGTAGCCTGTGTGCTTTTCTCTATACTGAAAGGTGGCTGCAGCTGCCCTAGTATGAACTTCCAAATCAAAAGTGAATTGAATTAACAGGAGAGGGGTTAAGTTAAATTAACAGGTAACAGAAGAGGGGAAGTGCTCACCTATTTAGGCACCAATAGGCATGGAGGTGGCTCCATGACTGTTTCTTTTGTGTTGCAAAACCAATAAACCAGGTGCTTGTGCAGTCAGGTCTGGTTTCAGCTTGGGCACTTAGCCTGGGAGCTTTGGGTGCTGTAGCATTATGGGAGAGGCTATTTGGCTCTACTACCCAGCCCCACATGCACACCTTGAAGTCATACTAGTCCTGGAAGAAGGACATAGGTCAGTCGACAGAAGCTGACTTTTGAGTAGCTACATTTATACACATTAATAATTTTCAGTAATAGCCACTAGATAGCACTAGAGAATCAAGGTAAATCTCAAACAGCACAGGTTGCAGAGATTTCCACAAACTCAAGCACTCCAAAACAAACAACTGCTGGAGCCTGTTGTTGCTGTTCAGCTCAGATCAGCAGCCTAATGGAAATGATTCAATCAGGAGAATGTTTTTTTAACTTCTGGTGCATTTAAAATGTCTACACTGATGTGTTTCCAAGCAAAAAAACACATAGCAGTAGCATGAACAGTTACCCTATTCTGACCTTTTTTTTTAATGCTTTTGAACTTTATTGAAAACCACAAGCTTCAACAAAATATGCATTAAATCCAAAATGTTTAATACTGGCCATCACAAAATGAATGCTTTAAAATAAAAACATGCCTCTAAAAATATCCATTGGGATATTATGTTTTCCGAAAACATGCCTCAAAAAATCATATCCTCAACAGAACTTATTTGCAGAGTGAATAAAAAGTCTGTCACCATCTGTAAGTTTATCTCTTGCAAAATTATTTGCCATTTTTAGCTTTTCAAGTATAGTTTAAGGTTTTGAAGAAATCTTTACTGATTACCTTTATGAGAAATCAGGAACTGATCTTTTTAATCTCTGCTATGACAGCAATAATGGTACTGCTCCTACTTGCTTACTGATAGCCCATCTTACTTTCAAAAGCCCCGTATGAAGTTTTTTCTAAAGGGTTAGGAAAGGCATAAAGGTTTTAGGAGAAAGACAGGGGTTTCTGCTTGTATGTACAGTGCATTTTCGTAGGTTTTGCGGTCCTCTTGCAAATCAAATACTAAATGCACATAAATAATTTTGGTTTGTACATTCATAAACAGGTTTTTTTGTGGCAGTTTTGAGGAATATACACAGCTATCCATGATGCTGTGGGTGCTGTGCAAGGTAAGAACTTGGTGTCACCACTGAAAACTGCATTCCTCAATTCAGTTTCAAAGTAATTTGTAGGTGATCACAAATTCTTCTGTTATTTATTAACTAGGGATTTATACCCAGTTCCATATCCTCCTATGATAATGTCTAAAGGGTTTTTCACAAGGACCTAAAATTTGAAGTTTGATGGTCTTGAACTCCTAGAGAGTGATGTGTCATAAATGCTTTTCTTGAAGGAGAGATTCTTAATCAGCTCAGGGCATCTGGCTCTTGTGGCTTGCTTCTATAGTACATTAAACAGACTGATATTCAACTATACTGGGGCTTATTTGCTATGGGCATGCTTCATCTTAGGTACAGGGACTTCAGAGACCTCAGTCTTGGTTGTCATTGATAGGAGTTCGCAGGAGTTCCCAGTGGACTGGGCTGATGCCTGTGTGAACTCATTCAGCCAGTGAACTGTTTCTTGCAGAAATGACAGCCTGTTATCAGGAGATGCATGGGCTGTCTTTGAGGCTTGCTTGCACTTACAGTACACCCAGAATATCATTACCTACCAGCTTTCTATAAATTCATCTTTTCCCAACACTGTGTGAGAGGCACACGTTTAAACAAGATAAGAGATTTAACCGAATTGAAGGTTTATCATCTGTTTCTCCACAATTTAAATGAAGATTTTGCAGCTCTCCTGTTTCCTCCCACGCCAGTCCCTCAACTACAGCTTGGAAGGCTGAACTTCCTTGGTGATAAGAGTCCATTATGCGAACATGAAGCTAAGTAAGGTTTTCAGTCACACTTTGAGGCTGCTTCAGGCATCCTTTAGTAGTTGACAGCTCTTTGCAGTTGCCAGGCCAGTGAAGCGGTTCCTTACAGGACCAGGAGGTGAGCTAGTGTTACAATGCAACTAAAACAAGATTGGCAACTGACACTGTACTAGAAATCCTTTCCAGCCCCTTTTTGGCCTTATATTTCTTACACATGTAAAACCATAGTAAGTGTGTTACTTCATTCTCAAATGCAGCAGATTTTGCTGCTTGTTTTGCTCCAAGTGCCAGTGGCAGGGAAGCTGTTTTTGTAAGTGCTATGAAAACAAGTTCCAGCAAAACTGATCTTTATCAGGTCCCATTGAAAAGGCTGCACATACTGAATAGTAAAACAGGCCAGTTAAATTTTAATCTGAGTTACATAAAAGTTTGTTCTTAAAATGGCACTTATTGACATTGTTCTCACACCCATTAACTTGCAGCCAGAAAGTGAAAAGGCCAAGAGACGTGTAAAACCTCAGTGTGAATCCATCTGTGCATGTGTGCATAAGCAACTTCTAGGAAGGGTAAGGTACAATCTCAGAAACCTTTCTGTAGCATCCTGCCTATTGCACTGTTTTGTTTTTCCCATGTGGGGTGTGAGGATGGTGCCTTGCTGACTATGAGTTATGTAATTCAATAGTTCTTTTGGGGGGACAGTCCTTGCTTTGGAGACCTGCTAGCAATACGCTGAGAATTTTTTCATGTAAGTTTAGAGGAGTAGCAAGGCTGTGCCCAGAAGCCTGTGTGGGGAAAATCTCCAAGTAAAGGCAAAGGGATGAAACACTTGGGCATATGATAACTTGCATTTAGCTTATTAGAGGTGGTAAAATTTAGTTGAATTGCCAACATAAAATTCTAGCCAGTTATTTTTGAAAGTATGGGCTCTTTGATGCCATTCTTTGTGAAGGAACTGGAGTTACTACAAGAAAAGCAGTAAGTAAAGACACAGATGCCTTGATAAACCAGACTACGACTCCTGAGAACTGTAGGATGGCATCAGTGCAGAGTAGGAAAAATGAGAAGACAAAGTGATGCTTCAATTTTTGGGGTTTTTTTCTGATAGTATTTCTAATTTGTAGTGAAACCTGAAGCAAGATTACTTTTCAGAAAGTAATTTCTGATCTTTAATACATAATTTAAAGTATTTATTTTATTTATATAGGATTTCTTTTCTAATTAACTTTATTTCAAAATGACATGGAGTTTTTGTACAGAATTAAGAGCAGTTTTCTTGTGTTATAAAGTTACACTTTAGGGTATTTTAAGATCTAAGAGCAACTAAGTTATAGTGTGCCAAATTGAGACATCATTTACATACCTGTGATGCCTATTAATCTACATCAGAACCCTTTCATATTTACTCCTGTGTACCTCAGATGATAAAATGGCCCGAGGCATTTGGTTACCCTGTGGTTTCAAATGCTCTTTCATTAGCATTGGGTATGACTTCATTTAGATGCAGGACTGCTTCTTAAATTACCATGGGGAAATTTTTCCTTGTTTTTCTTTTTGCATGGGAATTAAGTCGTAATCAAAATCCCAGGAACACTGCTGTAGCTAAAAGTTTAGTCAAGTGGATTGCAGTGGCCAGCAGCTGGGTGCAGTAGTAGGGCCAGGTGAGAATGCTACATGCAAAAGCATCTGAAGTGACAGAGTACAAAACAACCTCAGGAGTTGGAGGGCCAAACTTAATTTCCTTAACCTATTTGCTGATGTCTTTGGGAAGACACACAACCTCCCTGTTAACTGTATTTGGTCCTCAACACAGTGTTAGCTGTGTCCTCAATGCAGTGAATTCTCAAAATGGTGGGTCATTCAGCCCTCATCTGTGAGAAAAGATCAGAGCAGGGGGGAAGAGTTAGAAATACAGAGATGGTCCCCCATTTTATCACAAAAGCTGTGCCTTTTATTGTGTCTTGAGTTAGGCTCAATCTGTGGCCCAGGAAAGCTAACCACACAATAAAATCGTATGGTCTGTTGAATAAAAACAATTGCTGAACCCACACTTGACACATTTTAATGATTAAGCCTGACTTCCTCTCCACTGTTGCTGTGGTCTTACACTTGCTTGCACCAAATTTGTGTGGGTAATTGTTTGCTTATATACACTGCCAAGCATTATTTAATTTAAAAAATGTGCTTGGCAGGGGGAGTTGGAAGCTGGAAAAGACAGAATTTGTGTCAACAACCCATGTAGTTCCCAAAAATGCAGAGTGAAGGTGTGTGCAAGAGAGATGGTGCGCACCATGCAAGCGAGATGTTTATGTGCAAGGCATAAACAGTGCTATGTGTAGTTGCTGACAACCCAGAAAGTGAACATTAGCAAAGGTATCTGACTGAAAATTTCAGAAGCCACACTTCACTATGCTATCCTGTCTCAGGAAAGGTGCAGGAAGGCTTTGCCTTCTGGTGCTCTGTAGTCCCTGTTCTAGTGCTTATGGTGCATATGAGTAAGGCCCAGGTCAAGAAAGGGTGAGAGCATTCCTGCCTGGGTGTTTCTGCTGATAACAAGTAGCTAGGAAAAATTGTGCTCTATCACTTTAGAATCAGCAAGGACATCTGCTAAACCATCTCCTTTTGTTTTCCATTAAACAGCAGACTGTCTTCTACACGCCTTACAGATACACCAGAGATTCAGACTAATCCCTAAAGACCAGTTAAGATTAAGCAGGTGCACCACCAAAATAAAACAAAAGGACTTGTCTTTCTCAAAGTGTAGCTACACCAAAAAACTTCCTTCAGATTATATCGTGTTCAGAGGAGAAATGCAGGGAAAATAAGCAGCAGCCAGCCTGAAAGACGGGTAATGTTTAAAGCTCAGCACAGCTCTAGAGAGAAGTAGTTATATGTACTGTATGCTTTATTGATAGGCTCCTAAGTTAGGTGATGTGGGAAAATAAATCTGAATTTCAGCTGGAACATCTTCCCTCTCTATCTATATAATCACTGTTTCCTTCCTTGCTTTTCCAAAGGCCTATAATTACTGCTTTAGCAGAGAAAACATGCAACTGGAATTAAGACAACTGTATTAAGCAGCTGTCGTTGTATTAGTGATCAAGTCAAGCAGGGCAGATCTGAATTAAATTTGCAAAGCATAAATTTTCCTTGTAGCCAAATCACCTTAAAGTAACTCACTCCTTATCATCTGCTCAGTGAAATTTTCCAGCAGTTGTACTGTAAACATACCCTGAAACTACTGTTATGGAAAAATAATTGATGAGCAGTCCAAATGCTTTAAGGGATGACCAGTCCAGTGGTGGCTTCAGAGCTCCCTGGACCTCTAGGGACCAGAGCAGATGCCCATTTTTCATTCAAACATATATTTTTCAGCCAAAATGTAGTTGCGATGAGATTCCAGCTGCACAATTTGACCCATTAAAGGTGTACATTCATTTTCATTACCATGGGTACGTTTGCACTTTATTAAAGGTATTCTCTATCTTGCCTTAATATGTAATTATTGTTTATTGCTTACAAATGTGGCATTTTAATGCACTATGAAATGTCAAAAATTATAATCGAAACCCTAGAGTCTGTATTACACATACTTTTTGCTTTAGGGAATGAAATGGGCAAGTTAATAGCCTCTGCGTGCCAAGGAAAAGACACTTGTTTCTGTTCAACGGGAATTACATCTTGACTTGGAGAAACAGGACAGGCCTAACCCCAAAGGTGGTGCTCTTTTGTCATCAGCAGAGCTCCCATCCTGTGGTGCTCCATATTGCATGGTGCAGCAGAGCCAAGGCAGGTCAAATTCCAGCGTGTTGCTGTAATCTGTGGGGCTGGACCCAGCACTCCCGGAAATATGAGAAGAAGGGTGCACTTGTCATTGGGTTGTCACACAACAGCTCAGGACAGCTCATTCAGACAGGACTCGAGAGAAGAGGCTTTGGACTTGGAAGAGCTCCACACAGTGGCTGCTGATATTCTGGGAACAACCGGTTCGCTCTAAGTCTAAAAGAAAACTGAGCTTGGTTACAAATGATCTTAGTCCTCAGACCCTACTCCTCCTGTCCTCTCAAATACTAGAGTGACAACAAAACACTTACCAGGGACAAGGGAGAACTTGCCACTTCTTGTGGCTGATATGCAGAAAGATGTCAGTAAAGCAGATCCTTTCCAAAGGTGCAGTGATCACCACAGAATACAAATGATAAAATCAGCTCAAAGGGAGCAGAGAAGTTCCAAAACATTTAGCTGCAGAAGCTATCACCATGTAGCGTTCCCCTGAGAGATGTCTGGGAGACATAGACATATATATAATATAAAAATAATATATTTATATATAATATAAAAATATACATTGAAAATCTTCTAAGGCAAGAACTTTATTCAAAATAGCACTTTCTTAACTTTTGGCTTCCAGCATTCCAAATATTTTGTTGTCTGACCATCCACTGAGATTACCAAATGTCTCTTTACAAAATAAAGGAGAAGTCAAATATCCACAAGTAGGCTGTACAAACAGTTCTCAGATTAATCAGCCACCCACAGTTAACTGAATTGCTCTTTTAGGTTTTACCCAGCACCTCAGTCCTTCCAGCATACAAAATCTTGAACGTTTTCCTCAGGGTAGGCAAGTAATACTTATTATCCAGGAAGATGTTACCTCCACGCATGGTGAGGAAAATGGTTGACACCCAGCTGTTTACCAGCAGCACCACTGGAGCACTTATCAGGGGAGGTACCAGCTCACAACTGCCTTAGTGACAAACCATATGATGTTCTGCTCCGTGCAATGTTCTGCTCCATGCAATATACTGAAAATTTCTTTGGGTTGGCACCTGTACAGTGTGAGACTGTTTATGTTGCTCACTAATTGCATCACTTTATTTATATATGATAATTATGAAGCTATAAAAAATGTTAATGGATTTAAATTATTTAAGCTACTGTAAGATATTCAGTGGAAGGAGCTTTCTCTCCTTAATAGGAGATTAATTGTAACTAGGACTGGAGAGGCAGTAATACCAGCACCAATGTTATTCAAATAAAGGTGTTCAAGTGGGAAAATTTAGAATTTTGTAACAAGATAGTGGATCTGATACAGAGTTGATCAGGGAACTTGTATTTGGTCTTGAAACTATTATTAAAAGAGAAATGTTAAAATATTCAAGGAAACCTGATGCAAGGTTTTGAAATTTATAGTCATATCTCAGGTTCTCAAAGACTTTGTGTCAGCTGATGACAAACTGAGATGGGATTTGGTTTTGATGGAGATGGCACACAAAAATATCACAGTTATAGGCTAAAAATTCCATTGTAGCTGTTCTCAAGCTTGAGTTCTGTGGCCTTATGCTTCACATAAGCACACAAACAGGAGTGGTGTTTCCATTTATTTGGAAATGCATCGTATGTTTCTCTACTAGTATGGTCAAACTATAAGCCCAAGGCCCATGTCCAATTTGTCAGAATCAGTGGTTTGGAGGAAGGTGGTAGGAAATGACTGTCAGAATATCATCCCAAATACATAAGTTAAACTTCGCTTTCTGTTGGCTCACAGCCATAGGCTTAAACCGGGTTTACCTGTGTAGCCGGCAGAGTTGCCCCAAACCTGGCAAGGGCCTTCTGAAAGACTGAAAAATACTCCTTTTTCTAAGTCCCTCTGCTCCAGTATTTGCAACAACACCTGTCATTCTGCACACACTTGAACAAACGGGAAGTCCCAGGCTCAGCAGAATAAATACTGACCACACTGAACCTGATCACAAGACTCTGGTTTTAAGGAAGGCAGTATTTCACCAGGAAAGTCTATTGCTTAGTGTCAGAAATGGTAGAAGCTCAGAAGGAGGAATATAAAACATCTTTGACTGAGGCACTGAAGAGAAGTAGGAAGTTGTGCCACAATTGTTCCTATACCAGCCCTGAAGACGTAATATGTAGAGCCAGGTAAGCAGCAGTCCTCAGATACGGTGCAGTTGCAATTGCCGTGTGGTGGTGATGCCTTTCGTAGTCTTAAAAATCAAGAGGCGAACACGGTTAGAAGGGGAAAAAGGGTTTTACCTTGGTATTTGTTGTAAGGATCCTTAGGTGCACCACGAACAGGTCGAATACACCTCTGTGCACCCCACCATCACCACCGCAAAGTCCCTCTCACCCCTGGTCTTACATTCCAGGTCTTACTAATTAGCATATCTATCAAATATTCCCCAATGAGAGGCTCAAATGAGCCCCCCCTCCCAAGGAACCTTCCCCTGGATGGTTTTATCTTAGTTTACAAAATGTGTTCTGGAGAGGACCTTGGGGTTTGGGCACCCTGGCACCTTAACTACGAAGCCTCTAAAATGTTTAGTCTCTTGGCTTAACAAACAAGTCGAAGAATGTAGGCAAAAAGCACCGAAAATACAGAAGTTGCAGAAAGGTATAACAGGGGTATAAAAGAAAAGACAATAATCATTATGGCATCAGTGGTGACTCGAATATTGTTGCTGAGAACATTAATGATCTATTTAATAAAGTATCTGTGGTGGGTTAATAATTGAAACTCACAGCTCCTACTGCAAGGACATGGCATTCAGCCCTTTACTCATACCAGGATTTTGGCTGCTAACTGGGTCTTAACCAGTGGCGTGGATTAACTGTGTGCTGGGACCTCTTCCATTAGGATGCCAATAGCTACACGTTCCTGGAAAAAGAGAAAAGACAAGTCAATGAAACAAGCTGGGACAGGCCCATGAAATTTTGTTTCAAGTAAAGAACAGAAAGTAACTCTTTTAAATTGCCTTTGAAATTAGGGTGCAGTTTGGTTGGTCAGTATGGTTTTGTAGATACGCCTGGTGCGGAGAAGTAGAATAACCAGTGGGACTGTACAATGAATTTCCCTAATAGACTCAACATGAAGGAAAATTAATTGGTGCTAAAGTAATAGGTCATTTGTGTCCAGCCCTGTAAAGATAATGGGTTTTTTTTCTATGCAAGAAGTTACTTTGTGCAGGAGGGAAGCTTGCAGACCAAGGGTAAAAATATCTTGGTCTTTGACCTTGTTTGTTGGAGGTTATGTAACTTTCCCCAGATAATTATTTTTCTGCATTGATGAAAACCTATTGAGCTGTTATTTAATGCTTAGCTACTGCACTATGCTTTTGAAAAGGAGGTCAAAAAAGGATTTTCTCTGTCTCTCATAGAATGGAGTACAATTTTTTGTCCTGAGTCTGTTCTCCTTTTCTCAACTCAAATGTCTAGTGCTTTGGAAATTTTTAGCTTGAGCATAAACTGAAGAAGTTGCTTTCCTCTGAATCATGGAAAAATACACTTGCCTGTGGCAAATCAGTGATAAAAAGGTGCAGGTAGAACTGAGATACTTAAACACATCTGTTAGTCTCATTTTAGGTGTTCTATCTTATACCTCCACTGTGGTGGAAGAGTAAATTCAACAAAACACAGTTAATTATCTGGGTTTGCTTTGTCCAAGAATGTTTTGCTGTGCCTTCTACTTAAAAACTGGAAAGTCCTGTGAGAAGGAAACTATTGATGCTTCCTACTCATTTCTCATTCAAGGCAGAAACCATCCTGAATGATGTGAGTGCATTTATCTGCTACTAACTACATTTCACAGCAGAAGTGCTGGCAGAAGAAAGAATCATGCCTCTGATTTCGCAGGCACATGCACTTGATCTGATGGTTTTGGTGCGCAGGATTTGCACCTGTGTTTATGCAAATCTTCTTAGTTAATAGTAAAACAGCATAGTCACCACTAGCCAAAAAATAGCAACAGCTGCCTGGGAGTGGTGGGCATATCGTACTGAGTGGTGGGCACGATGTCTACATGGCACTGGTTTAGGTTGTTGTTAATGCTCAGGCTGCCTTCCCAGTATATATTTATTTAAGAAGAGAAGATTTATTTAATAAAGGTTACAGTCTGATTTCCCAGTAGTTTTAAGGGTAATAAGATGTCTAAATAAAATCCTGAGATTCTGGGAATTTGTGTCAAATTTATGGATTCACTTTTAGCTTCACCAAACTCTCTTTAAACATTTACATTTACATTGGTATGCCTTTTGGGGTTCATTTCTCTTAAATCTTATCTGTAGCAGGTGGTTGATTTTCTTCTCTCAGCTTGTTTAAGTTTCTTTTGAGTTTTGTTATAGACAAGAACACAAAATGCACGAAAAGGGGTAGTGCAGGCATTAAAAAAGTCAGGAATCAGGAAGTTGAGAGGGTCAAATGAGTCAGTAGGAAGAAATTACAGCCACTCCGACATCTCATCATTTTGACTGTGTATTATTCCTACAGATTGGAATTCTCTAAAACAGCTCATTTGAATTTTTAATACAGTCTTCATTGCCAGATAAGGTAAATAATACCATTGTATGCATTATGCAAAAACTTTTCCTTTTTAATCTGGAGTGTTCATTTTGCTATTCCTACAACCTGAGCTCAAGCACTGAAGCAATCCTCCTGTCTCAGCAAGAACATTTTGTAGTTCAGCCTGATTTCTGTCAATCTTATTCTATTAACAAGGGTTTCTTCTGTTGCTCCCAAGTCTTTGACTTCCCCTGAGATAGTGAAGAAAATTGTGGATAGGATTTCTGTAAGCAGCATCTAGATGTGAGTCCACTGACTCTCATAAGAAAAGTGATCTGCATTCTGTGGGGAAGTGCCTGCTCCCAACAGGAAGCCTTGTCTCACAGTAACCCATGCTCCTTAGGTGGGATGCCCTAGCAGATAAGGATCCAGCTTGGATCCCACCAAGCTGCATAACCCTATCTCAGAGAAGTGTGACCACTAAGAGGGTGCACAAACAGAGCAGAAATAAACTCTGAAGAGAAATAAGAATGATAATATTACAAATGAGGGAGGCTGGTTGGAACAGGACCATCCAGTGTACAAAGATCCAAGAGGTAAAACACCTAACAACAATTGTAAATTCTAAATAAAGAAAGCAGAGAGCTTAATCTAAGCACTACTTGATGTCACCAAGACACCAGTGTAAGATGTGGATGGAGCTGGTGGCAGAGGGCAGAGCAGCAGCAGAGTGGCTGGTCTGGGGAGCCCCAGGCAGTGGCTCCTCTCCCCCATTTCACTGGTACCTTCCGCATCAGCAAAGAATGTTTAAATGCCTTATCAGGGTGGCAAGAATATCTGAATCCTCTTGTGTGTGTGTGATCTGAGAAACATCTGTTTCATATTTTTTATTTGTGCTTATCTTGTCACACTGTGCAGAGCCTTTTCATACGATTAAGGGAGCCCAACTGGACTCACCCAGAAGATGATTATTTAAAAGGTAAATTTAAAATTTAATAAAGTGGAGGTTTGTGAGTTTGTTTTTTTTTTTTTTTACTGATTGTTATGTATTTGCAGAATTTTCAGGATGTGAATGCACCAAATGTCTGAACTGAGTCATTGCTGAGAACACATTGCTTGAAGCAAGCTGGTAATACATGCCTCTAGGGTGGAAATGACAGCAGGTGTACTGGGTCAGCAAAAATATGTTAGGAATTGTTGTCTCTGACTATGTTAATATGCAGATTTCTGTAATCTGTCAAATTACAATAACTGCCCTTTCTACTTGAAAATTAGTCTATGAAAATAGACCCCCCTCTCCTTTTTCCCCCCTTTCTTTTAATATTTTTTCCATTTGGTTATTTAATTCTTCATATTTGTCTTATGCTTCATGTTAGTACTTCATCAATTATTAACTAAGCCCTCCCCAGCTTTATGTATTTAAAGCAGCTGGTGTGACTTTAACAGTCCTTCTTCATGTTTTTGAAACCTGGTGATTTACAGCTATAAATGATAACTTTCAGTTTCTTTCCATGCTGCTTCTCTTTTTCCCATCACTTAATTTGTAACAGGTGTCTAACAGCGCTTTTATGTTATCTGTGACAAACATATTACATTCACAGGCTTGGGAGTTTGAACTGTTACACCAAGAAAGGTTTCATGCTTGGATTTAATGAGTAGGAAGTCATAGATTAATTCTGGCATGGCTTCTTGGAATTCAGTGTGGCCTATTCATAATGCTGTGCCTAACCTCTTCATTCTTATGGGCCAAGGAAGAAGAAAACAAGGTCTTGGTCTTGGATTTAGATTCTGGAATTTAAAGAGCAACTCAGTGAGACAGCTTTTATTTTGGACCCATAGTCTGTTCATTTAAATGCTCAGCTCTAGAGGTTTCAGTTTTAGCTGGCAGGGCTTTGCTGTTCTGAGAAGCTGTATCCCACTGCTCTGGTCAAGCGCAGTGTTGCTTGATGTGGTGTGTCCCAAAGCAGAGCTCCAGAGGTGGCCATGACTCCGATGTATTGCTTCCAGTGGCATGCTTACACTCCCAAAGCACAACCCCTGTAACTCATGTGTGACACCTACTGCTCCGAAATGTCCCCCCCCATTTTCTCAAACAGACACAGCTTTTCTTCCTTAGGGCACGGGGAGGTACTGAGTGTTAAAGCTCTGCTTTAATGTTTGAGGGTGATTTTCTACTGGGTGACCATTTCAATGACACTGCTTTTCTTCAAGACTTAGGGCATTGTCCAACAGCCTGAATTATGCAATGCTTGTTCATGTGGCTGTCGGAGGTTAATTGCCATGGTGCTCGTTCATTCTGGTGTAGGTTGCACACATTTTTCAAGCAATCAATGTGATTTGCATTCTATTTTTGTATTATTGGGCTCTCTACATAATCTGTTTAAAATCTATTGCATGAAGTTCCTTTTTCCTGTCCTGTCATCAATACAAATAATTTGTGGCATCAATAGTAAATCCTTCCCAACTTGCAGCCTATCAGACTGCAGCTCAGCTCCACCAGATACTTTAGGGTAATGAAAAGCACATAAAAAGTTGATTTGGGCCTGTTTCATAAAATTTCTATATATGTCCATATGTACCTATGCATTTGCCTGACTCTGAACTAAATATTTATGTTGTGCTTGATTCCTGAAGACACAGATCACATCTGAGACACATGACATGGATTTTTTTTTTTCTTTAGGTTTGGGGTTTTTTTCCAAGAAGAAAAGATTCTCATTTGCCTTTAAATTTTCTGGGAACTTGTGTCTATTAAGAAATTGCATCTTCCTTTTTTTGGCTCAGTTGCATATCACAGGTGAGAGGAAGAAAAGGGTTTCTTCTTCTTCTTCAAGTGAATTGCTACAACAAAGCTAGTGCTGAGATCTAAGTTCTGAGTTCTAAGTTCAACTGAGTGCCAGTTCATAGGTGTTCAGGACTTGATGAAAGTCCTTTTTCCATGTTTTACTCCCAAATGATTTGATCACCTGTGTAGCATGGTCATACTTGCATGTGAATGGGCACATGCAATAAAAGACAGTATTGTTCTAGAAATGGGATTTATTTCCTGCAGGTACTGCTCTTGATGGATTTTGAAAGAAAGTAAGTGCCAAAGACAACAAAGAAGAAAAGTAATTTTTCACATAAAACAAGAACTTTTTAAAGAATCAAGGATGTTAATGGTGACTGTTGTACTTCAGCTTAAGGCCACCACATAAATTACATGTGGAAAATGACTTATGGAAGGTTGTGCACACCTGTTTGTGTCAGTGCTATGAAATACTAATTTCAGTGTAGCTTCTGTTTAACTGAACATATTGAACCCTTCTTGAAATCCTTCAAAGGTATTTTAGGGTATTCCTTGAGTCTAGGCAGACTAATAATTCTTCCCTATCTTTGTTTACAACTGTTTGAGGCAAACATGTTATGTTATCCCTCCCAATAAACCAGTGTCAATGATCCCCACTGAAAGCATCAGTTAAACTTCCAGAAAATTCAGGGGACATTGATTTGCTTTTCTACATAAATTATATTTCATGCTGAGGTTAGAGACAGAACTCCATTGACTAGTTTATTTAAAATGAAGTTGTAATGCATAATGCATTCCTGTTCACTTAATTTTGTAATTTCCTTAGAAGGTTTTCTGCATCCTATGTATTGAACTGCCTGTTCTTAAAAAATTTGCTAAAATATAAAAATGACAGTGACCAAGTTTGAATCAAAATACAACATTGGTGATAAAAAAGCTGGTAGGATGTATTACACTATAGGCATAAACAAATAAATCTTCCTGAGTATAAATTACTGTAGCTGCATTGACCAGTCCATCTGCTCCAGCATGTCTCAGAACATTACTATTTTTTAAAATGTATCTATGCTCTTACGAGGAATGTAAAAATCTGAAGTTGTAAATATACTAGTAAATTTGAAGAAACAAAGATTTATTGTAAATCCATAGTAGAAAGGTGTCGCCGCAAATTATAGACAGCATGTACTTGAGCTGTGTCTCTTTCACCCTTTCTCTTTGCTGGACATTTCTCTTGTACACCCTATTGATCAAGAGCTGCTGTAAGATACCTGCGTATTGAGGTAAGTCCTCCCCCAACCCTGCAGCCCCTCTCCTTCACTCACCATCCATCCCAATCATCAGCCCCACCATTCGACCCCACCTCAAAAAACAGAAAATGATTACAGTGAAAATATTTGGGTGGACTGTCTGGAGTCTGTGATTTAACACATTACCTAATCCATGTTTTCGGTTGTACTGATGAGAAGATGACACTCAAGACTCTGGATTCAGGGTGATGTTTCTTCTATTAGGTCAAAACCAGCAGTGACTCCTTCCAGAATATGCAACATTTCTGTGAGGCTTTGCACTGTGGAAGAAAAATATGCCACAGGTGCATGGAACACCTCTTAACACACTGCATTTTGCAGCACAGTTTGTGGTCTCCATGTGTTGCCCACAGCATTTGGGAGCCAGACCCAAAGCTCAAGGCAAAAAAGGAATTCAGCTCAAACTGCTTTCTCTCCTGGCCTTGACTGCATCTGGTTGATGTACATTATCAGTGCTTGGCCTTTGAGTGAAATGAAACCCAGCTGATGAGAGCTTATTTGTTATTCTCCTTCTAATTTCACACAGATGATTTGAGTAAATGTGATACAGGATTTCAGGATTCAGATGAGTAGTGATCTTCTAAGGAAAGAAAGTGTGTTTGGCTTTTTCCCAGTGCTAATATGGAGCATACTGCTTCTTTGCCCTTCCTTGCTGTTTGGCTTTCTGCTAATTTTGTGTTTTAAGGATGTATTTATATTCTCTTTGCTAGGCATGGACTGAGAGGTATATTCTTTGACCTCCTTTGACCTTTTTTTTCCCCAGGAAAATGCCCAGTTATGACACATTGCAGTGTTGTCTTCCTCATCTTGCAGCTGGCCTGAAAAACTGGTTTCTGAAAGCAGTGCACATCTTCTCTTTGAATTTTAGTGATCTCAGTAAGGTGGTGTTAATCCTGGCAAGCTACAAGTGTTTCCTTTTCCAGCAGTGAGAATCCTTTTGGGAACTGGGAAAACTCCATGGAAACTGGGAAAAACTTGAACATTCATGCCTTGAACTGGAGTTGTATTTCACCAAAGGTATTTTAAACCATTTTTCTCCTTGTTTCTAAGTTATTAGAAGTCTTTATTTGTCGTTCATCAACTCGCAATTAATTAATAGAATTGCATAATAATTACCAGACTGCACCGTGATACAGATCATGGCATAGCCGATCATTTCGTGTGCTGTTCCAAACAAGTATTCTTCTCCTGTGTTGGATGTAGTGATGACATTTTTGTCAGTGATGATGCTCCATGATTTGTAATGAGCCCCTGATGACAGTGAATGACTGCCTTCTGGAGATTTCCTGCAAGCATCTCCAGGGTTTAGGAGACTTTGGCAGTTGCTGTTTTTGGCAAGAAGCAGAAGGAACATGGTAAGAAATAACAAGAACCTTGTGTATGCCCTATATCTGATGATAATACCCTCCAAAACTTTGAAGATTCCTGATGGAATGCTACATAACTGTGTTCATGCTTAATAACTTAAGTTCTATAAAACGAATATAAAAATAAAAATAAAAATAAAAGACTTTTGAACAACTTCAGTCTGTGAGGAGGAAAGTCCTCGGTCCTCACTGTTCCCACAAACAGAGTATGAAATGAGGCTTTCTTTGGTGCTAGGGAGAGACAAGGTGATGCACAGAGTTAACCAGAGGCGACCATGGTGCACATTTTTTATTGGAATTTGGGAAAACTGTACCATAGTGCATTTGATCTGCAAGATGGGCTTTTTTCTGTATTCTAACTCTTCAGTATGAATTCAGTATGTATTTGCTTGAAGAAGGATGCTGAATATTTGCAAGATGGTGAAGGTAGATTATGAAACAGCTGGTGTGGAATATCCTACCCACATTACCTAATATGGAGTGTTGTTTTTGGTTTTTCTGAGTTTTTTTCTTATCTTTGTGCCAGCTGTCTAGCTATTCTTTCCTTAGTGTGTTCACCTGGGCAAATCCAGACTGGAGTTTCCATGGTATTGTCACGTAAGAATCTAACCCAGCACATTTTGTGTGTGTGAGTAATGCTCATCTGTATTAATGGTCCTGCTGGAAACACTAATGTTAGTCATGGGAACAAGCCTTGGAAAAGCAGATCTAGACTTATGCTGGCGAAACTGGAAATGTGGGTGAAAACTCACTGGGATACAAGATTTGCCTCCTAATACAAACTGTGAGGTGGTGGGAGGAGCAAGACATGGTATGAGTGCCCTTCCTTATCTGGTATTTCTCAAAACTTGTTACGGCCATTCCTCTGCCATCCTGAAGATAAATTGCCTTTGCTTTAGACCATCTTACTGGAATGGGCTCAATGCAATTGCAAGTGACAACTCTCTGATAAGAGCAGTAATGTTATACTGAATCCTCTCCAGAGGAACTCTCTCTTTTGGCTATACCAAAAGACATTCTAATCCATGGCCTGGCAGTATTTGTTCTTTTTTTTATTCTGTTCAGGCAGCATCCCTCCACGTGGTATAGATGTGATGTGTTCATCTGAAGCAGATGAATAATTTCTCCTTCGTTAAATTTTAGAGGACTGGAGATCCAGATTGTTTAGATTGCTACTAATTTGGAGAATTTGTTCTATTTGCTAATACATGGGATTGCTGGCTACAAGAGGGCATACATGAAAGAAGCCCTTGACAAGGAACCTGTTTGACTTGTTCTTGGCAGAGAAGTCAGCCTATGTGAAAACTATCCAGCCAGTGGTTCTTGGGAACACACTCCCCAGAGTCTCCCAAGAATAGTGGGGGCACAGCTTCCACACTTAGCACCAGCAGTTTGGTCTTTCTGCAGGGATCTGGCTTTCTACAGAACAGCCTCTGGAGACAATGACACAGTCCCTTTGGCATCTGTTCTGAAGCGCAAGAGCCTTTGCGTAGGAGCTTATGGAAGAATGCAGAAATCTCTGTGCCAAGAGGTGAGATCACAATGTGTATTTAAAATAACAACAGAAAATGGCCATCTCTAGGGGCAAAGGTGTCTTAAATATACTCTTGAGCAGCATAGAATCCTCTTTTGGCTACAAATGTGCAGTAGCGGCTAAATGTTTTAATGCTTGGACACTATTTATACTGATTTTAGGCAGCTACTCATTGGTAACATCCACACAGAGAAATTAAATAGTCATGTTGTGATAGACCACACCACTTTGAGAGAGTATTTGCCAGAACTTCTGCTGTGCTTTTGGCTTGGCTCTTAGTAAAAACAAAATCTGTAAACCCCTTTTATTGTTGGAGTTTTATGCAATGGCCATTGTTGCAATCTGCTCTAATCACAGAGGAGTAAAGAGAACTAACTCTCTATGAATAAAGCAGAAAAAACCCTGAAGATTCAAATATTCCTCAAAACATGATTTAAACCAAATGAGGTTAGATGTTGATACCAAAAAAAATGATATATTTTATTTAATAGTAATAGAGGCAAAGAGACAGACAGGAAGGAAGGAAGGAAGGAAGGAAGCAAGGAAGGAAGGAAGCAAGGAAGGAAGGCTGACAGAGACAGATTAAGTAGAAGTGTATCACCCCTCTGTGGGTCCCAGTGATGTCTCGTTTCTTCCCTTCATCCGGTCTTCTTGGTGGTGAGGGTCCCAGTCCAAAAGCACAGAATCCAATGGATTGATACATGTTTGGGCAGGTGGGAACACCCAGGTGCCTCCCTTGACGGGGCAAGTTTGACACTTTCTCTTGCAAGACTTTGGATCAGTTGAATCTCATTGCATCACTTGCAGGGCTTGTGTTCAGGGTCTGGGGACCCCTTGGGGTGGGGGTGATGCCCTTGATGGGCTATGACACCCCCTCTGCTGTCCTTCATGTGTAAATCCTGTAAATGGGGCTTTTTTCCCCCTCCCCAGGGTGAGGGGACCTCCGCAGCTGGGCTGGTCTGTGCAGCGGAGGATGGGCTTTCACTACTTCTGACCAGAGGCCTTTTTTGGCCATACATCCAAAACCTTACTCCTCCCCACAGGACTGGGGAAGTGTGCAAGCCTGGCTAGTAGTAAGCCTGGAGCTATAGCCTCCACCTGAAGCTGCTGATCTGAGCCCTGCCATGAATGCTCTTCCAGTCTTATCCATCACTTCCCAGATGCTTTGAACAAGTGTCACTTTTCTTATCCCTACCAACTTACAGTCCAGGGCCTCAGCCAGGATGCCCACTCAGGGTCAAGTGGTCTTCAGTGCAGCTTTTTTTGAACAGTTTTGCTATAATAGGGAAAAGTTCTTCATAAAAATTTTTAAGCCATAAACCATAACATTTCAATCTCCAACACCAGTTTCATTTAGTTAGTCTCTGCCGGCTCCTGCATGTCCATTGCAACAACCCCAGGCAGCACTACAGGCTTGAGTCAGAGTGACTTGAGAGCTGCTCAGCAGAAAGTCTTGAGGGTGCTGGTGACAACTAGCTGGAGATGAGCTATTGTGTGCCCAGGTGGCCAAGAAGGTCAGTGGCATGTACCAGCAATAGTGTATCCAGGAGAACCAGGGCAGGGATTGTCCCCCTGTACTCGGCACTGGTGAGGCCACACCTCAAATCCTGTGTCCAGTTTTGGGCCTCTGACGAGAAGAAAGGCTTGGAGGTGCTGGAGTATGTCCAGAGAAAGGCAACAAGGCTGGTGAAGGGTCTGGAGCACAAGTCCAGTGAGGAGCAGGTGAGGAAGCGCGGGTGTTTAATCAGGAGAAAAGGAGGCTTAGGCAGGGCCTTGGTGATCTCTACAACTGCCTAAAAGAAGGCTGTAGTGAGGAGGAGGTTGTGCTCTTCCTCCATGTCTCAAGTGGAAGGGTGAGAGGAAATGTCTCAAAGTTGCGCAAGGGAAAGTTACGGTTAGATATTAGAGCTTTTTTTTCACTGGAAGAGTGGTTAGGCATTGAAATAAGTTACCCAAGGATGTGGTTGAGTCACCATCTCTGGAAGAGTTCAAGAATCATCTGCATGTGGCACTTGGGGGTATGGTTTAGGGGTGATTATGGTGGTGCTGGGTTGATGGTTGAACTTGCTGATCTTGAAGGTCTCTTTCAACCTTGAGGATTCTGTGCTTACGTGTACTAACACATTTTTCTTTAATTTGAACCATCATTGAACTACCGTCTGGTAATTTGCTTTGGAGAACAATGAAAAACCTTGTTGTGTGGGTGCAAAAGAATATTAAAAAAATCAAGCCATGATATAAAGTACCACAGTCAAGATATAAGGGGAAAAAAAGGGAAGTAGGTAGAGAAACAAATACGCTTTTGCTTCAGCTAGACTGGTCGTACTGGTTCTGGAAGTGTAATTAAAAAAAAAAAACAACCCTTCCAAGTCAGTAAGACTTTCTTTTTTTTTAATGTCTTTCAGAAGTTAATTCTTAGAGAGGAACACCAGTAGGGAAAAAAAAATTGATTGTCAGTGTAGAAGCATTTACATAAGATGTGAAGATCTGTTTCTTGCTACCTGTGATCCAAAGGCTGTACTGAATAGATGATGGACTTATGCTCAAGACAGTGGGACAACACTCAAAGATGTCTGATACATCTGATGTCATGCCTTTCAACTTGTGATTTGTTGGATACACTGCTGTTGAATTTCATACCACTTTTACTTTCCGTGTTAAATTGACAGATGTGTACCACTTCTACACTTCAGAACTATTACGAGAGCACTGTCCATATTTATGAGCATACATATTCATCTTGGTGCCTCTTATGTTCCTCCTCTGCAACTGAGTTCTGCTTTTTGTGACATGACCCCTTTGTCCTTGCAAATTACAAAGTTAGGTTCTGTTACAGTAAGGACATGTCTAATCACAGAGAAGACTGAGATTAGCCTTGCAAGAAGTGTTTGTGGATCAGATACTTTGATCTCAGAGATTCTCTGAAAGAATCCTGTAAGTGCCTTGCCAGTGTGGAAGTTGGCATAGTCATGCTCTGTCTTAGTCTTCTTCCAAAATGGGTCGAAGAGGTTATGTATTAATTTCTCTCCTATTATTTCTCTGGAGTTCTTTTGCTCAGAGCTTGGTCAAAAACATGTGAGATGCCAGGCTTTTCTTCTATTCTTTGTTGTTTGTTATATTCTTATCTATGGCTCAGCTGTACAGAATGTGCTCCTCTGATGACAAGGCGGAAAATGTCTCCGAGTTCTTACTTTCAAAGTTATTTAAAGCCTAATTTACCCAATTAGGAATTGCCAAGTAATATGTTTTTACTTATAACCCAATAACTAACTATTCATGGTCCGCACTGCGGGACTTTTGACCCAATAATAGAACACCTAGGTTTGTGAAGAAGAAAGAAGAATTAAAAAACCCACACCCCAAATCCTCCATATTACATCTATTACATTACATACATCTATATTACTATATTCCATAAACCTAATTTCTACATTTCTACATATTCCTCCCAGTGACGTAACTTTAATTACACAGCAACAATCTCAGTGTTATTCCACAACTTAGGAGGTTTTTCCCAAGGCCTCAGGTAGAGTGTAGCGAGGTTTTGAAGTTCATTGTCTGTCAGAACTGAAAGATTGGAATTACCTAAACCCAGGGTTCCAACAATTATGCTGTGCTTTCCAAACCCAGAACAGCTCCCAGCACCTTTACCTGCCAAGGTCCAACTCTCCATGTCCTCTGCTTGGGTAGTTTTATCTCCTTTCTGTATGATTCACGTACACCTTTCAAAAACTCATTGAATGTACTGTATGAGGGAGAAATCTGTCATTTTCGTTGCTCCTTTCAGGAGTACAGGATGTCTCACAGCAAAGTCTATAACAGGCTGTTAATCTCCGTGTGGAGTGGGGCAGTACAGACTCCTCCACTCCCAATGCTCTGCTCAGAATACAGAGAAGGAGCACCTGCTGACTTCTAATGTTTGCCAGGAGATGCTGATGGAGGCAAGTGACTTCAGTGGAAAAATGCACTGGAAGATACACACAGTATATCTGTAACACAGCTTGCCAGACCCTTTTGTTTCAATATGGACTAGCATAAGCATGAGAAAATCAAAGCTCTTAATTTGAGGAAAGAAAAGGAGAAACAAGCCCAAAGATTCTTATACTAAAAGCAGATGTATGGGAGGTTTATAGATGAAAAAGTCAAGTTGGACTGTCAAGACCACCTAAATACTAGGGCAGATGAAAGTTTTGAGTAGAAAGATCTTTTTCTTTTTTTCAATACAGCTATTTATGAAAACAGTCACGATTGCTTAATAGTGTGTAAAATTTTGACTGGATGGATCTTTTACTGGTCTGAGCTGTTTTGCTCCACTGAATCTTTCCCTCCTGACCTTCTTATTCACATGGAGTATAAATTCATGAAAGTTCTTGGATTTTAGTGATCCAAGTCTACTTAAGCATCATTATATTAAAAAAATCTTTTGGATAATTACAAAAAAGTATTCTTAAGGTGAGATGTATATTTATAAATATACATATACACCCATACATATCTATGTGGTGTGTCATTTAAATAAAACATAAAATGTTTGTGATTTAGGAGCATATCCAAAAGTTATTCCATGAAAATTAATACAGAAAATCTAGATTTCTGCTGGGATTAATCAAATGCAAGAGCTTTTCCTATATAAAATATTGCAATAGCAGTCCCTTGAAAATTTATTTGAGAGCTATTAAATTTTGAAAAATTCTGACTTGACAATTTTGTAAGAAACGAGAAAAAAACCCAATGGAAGTTGATGACAGGTTCTGCAGAAAGATTTACCAGCTCTTGTTAGCATAAATATGGTTTGGTGCAAAGAAGGAAGCATTTTCAGAATAAGTTGTGCTCAGGAAAAAATGCTGTTGATATACGGGAGAGCAGACATATAGATTGGACTGGAAAAATAATAATGATGTAAGAACAGTGGTATATGGGCTTAGTGGTTAAATGGGATAAAGATAAATGTTTGGTTTGAATTTCTCACATGAGTTTGTTTGTTTTGTTTTTCTTTTTACTTTGTCTTTCTGTTTGAAGTCCAACAACTTTTTCAGATATGCTACAGAAAGCTGACATATATATTTGAAAAGAAGATTTGCTGTTACCCAGGTGGAAAACTTCACGTGTACACATTTACAACGAATACTTCCATGGAAAGTATAGTGCTTAATACTGTGCTTTTATGACAGGCTTTGCTGATTGTGCATTGGGTGTTTGTATACTCTGACTTAGACTGCAGAAAAGATGGTTTTCTCAGTGCAAACGATACTTGGAGTCCCACCTCTGACTACCCTACTCCAATGAGCACTAAAGAAAACACTTTAAAAGAGCAGTGGTCTGCTGCATAGATAGGACTTTAGGACAGTTACTTTGAAGGCTTTTTAACAGAACAGCATTGGGGATATAATATAAAGAACACACTTTGGGCTTCAAGGGCCAAGTGTTTTGATTATGGAGTGTGGGAAGTTGTGCTCTGGAGAAGACGCACACATGGGTCAAGAAAGGATGCAAAAGGATGAAGTGGTTGAAAGGCACTACATCTGCCCACAAGTGAAGGAAAGGCAAAGCAATTAAGTGGGGCAAGGTCCCCACAAAATGGCAAGCAGAAAAACTGCTGGCTGTTGATATGCATCTGCTAGCCCCTGACCAGCTCACAGAGTGCAGGCGGATGCTTTTTCTCCATGCTATGTGTTCTGCCACCAGATCGATGGCATGCCCTTCTCCGTTGTTTAATTTGTTTTCATTTGTTTTATTTCTGTAGCTGGTATGAATGCTTTAGACTACTCCATCTCTCTCATTTTTTTCGGACTCTTTGGCATCATAATCTGCTATGAGCTGAGATACCAGAATGCTTGAATTTTTCCTATTTGTTTTTACAGCTCATTTCTAGCTCTCCATAATTTTTTTAAGATGTCCGATAGATAAAGTATGCTTTTAAGTTTGCCTGGCCTCAATTCTGAAAAATATTTGGAAGGGATTATGGGACACTAAATGTCTCTATAACTTAGAATATGCTAAAAATTATATTTAAATTTATGAGGGTTTAAATTTTTGAAATGCTGTTTCTTAGTAGTGCTCTTTTGCATTACTGCTTAGAAACAGACAATTCAATGGCTGTACTACTAAGAAGACCTGTTGCCTCGGTTATTTTAAATAGCAATTGACAATGAAACACTAGAGCAGCAATATTACAGAGATGAGAGAAAAGAAGAATGAGTAACTTTCAGGTTTTTATTATGTAATTATGGAAAAACTCACATATACACCTATTTCCTTTGCATTTCATGACCATTTTATGTGAATTTTTTCACATTAATTGTGCAAAATATACCTTACTGTGCATTTTTCTTCTTAAACTCTAATAATAGATGATGCTTCTTGTATCTTTGAAAAAATGAATAGCATATGTGGAAATACGAAGATTTGTGAAGACCTGAAATGTCTTAATTAGAGGTTTTTTTTCTGAATGGAAGAACCTTGTTCGCATGCATGAATCCTAAACTTTTTATGTTCACTAAATCAGAGATAAAGGTTTAACAAAAAAATCCTACTCATTAGACATAGTCTCACTGCCATAGATTTTCTAGCTCCTTTCAGTTTTGTTTTTTGAGCCAGCATGGTTTACATATTTTTTTCTGTTTAAATCAAAGTTTCTTTAAAATAATATCAGATGTAACTGAAGCCTAGTTATTCTTAAAAGCTGTGTAAGGACATCTGTCCCAGAGTAAGGCAAGCATGACATGACAATTCTTCCGAAAGTGAAAAACCAAATACAAAGTGATAAAAATAAACTAATTTTAAAATTGTTTGCATGCAGTAAATTGACAATATTTAATTTTAGTATGATTTTACTGGACAAATGCTAACAGGTCACATGACTTGTATTTTTAAAAAGCCATCAAAGTCAATTTACTGACTAAATTCTCTGGCAATCAATCAGGTAGATAGGCATGCAATGAAAAATTGACTTCCACACTGTCTTTATCATAAGGTGGATTTGTTTCAAACTAGGCAAAATGACAACTCTGATAATTAAACTGTTAAAAGGTATTTTTAAAAATAATCAAATAAATGGAGACAATAGGGAAATCTCATTTCCCCAAGATATTTACACCAAATGAACCATTTTGATTGCAAGGCAAACTGGTGCAGGACTCCATCTTAGCTTCCTTTTTCCTTGTTATTACATGCCAAAACTCATTGTGGACAGATTTCATCCCCTAGCTACCTGCAGCTGTTGGTTGTGACTGTATGAACCTGAGGCTGCTGGCTGCAGTAATTTGTTTGTTGTGTGGCCACGGTGAGTGGTGGCTGCTCAGGCTCCCATCCCACTCTGAGCACCCCAGTGATAAGACAGCTGCCAAATAACCTCCTGTGTACTTTGGACAGAAAGAAATCTCAGTCGGAAAGTGTTTCTCCATGCCTCGTTTTTGTTTGTCTTGTCACTACAGCAACAGGGAGTTGTATTTTATGGTTCTGTTATATGTATTTTTTTTTTCTGCTGATGACCTTGAACTTGTAAATTTTGGTTTCAAACTGGTTTAAGAGATACAACTCCCTGTTTCATTGAAAATAAATCAGAATTTTCCTGACATTAAACCCCAATAATTTTATGTGGGTTAAGGATTAAAAAAAAAGCCTGATTTGGGAGAGAAAAGGAGAAATGTGCTTGGATTTCCATCTCAGGTCTGCTGAGTTTATCTCAGACACAACGTTCTTAAGGATATCCCTTGTCAGGAATGAAAAATAATCAGTTTTTAAAATATTTTTAAGCAGAGCAAATAGCTAGTCTTCAACCTATCCTTTTTCCAAGGTTAGCAGTCTATGTTTCCAGAAATTATATTTTACTATTAACAAGTTAGAAGATCCTCACTAGCCAATGTTACGTGTGTCATTATACTGGGGGTTGTGGTGGTAGGACCCTCGCTGATTTATAAAAATTCTGTTACTCCAGATCTATGGAAATAAGAACCCTGCTTTGCTAGAGGCCCTGCTCTGTATGAAAGTCTGGATGATGAAAAAGAATTCTCCTCAGTTACTGTAGTGAGAACATTTATTTACATGTAAAACACAAACATGCAACTGAAATACACTGACAGAAAAACAAGCATTTAAGTGCCAGGCTACAGACTGTCAAATCAAAGCAAAATGAGAATTGGGTAGATAAACTAAACTAAATTAACAACATCAAAGCTTTCTGCAGGCTGCAGTCAAAATCCTTGTGTGTGAAATAAACACTTGAAATCAATACAGATATCATGCTGCAAGGGTGAAAACTTTATGGGGGCATCTCATTTCTTCTGGCCTTCCCTGACAATGCTCTGCTGTGTGGGTGAAGAGCTATGAAGGAGAAGAGCATGTGCTCCAGTTGGAAGTGAGGGGGCTGCACAAAGGGCAAGGCTGTTTCAGTCTGGTGTTTCAGTTGTGCTATTGTACAAAGGACAATCCTGCTTTGCACAGGGAAACATCAGGTGACAATCTCAAAGATTGCATTAGTCTGAATCAGGTTCTCTTCTAATATCTGCACCCTGATTTCTGTAATTGACAACAGTAACCCCTTATATTCTTCCTTTTTAGAGGCATGCAAACTATATGGTAGTGAGGGGGATATAGTCAGGATATTAAGCATCAGCTTTTAGTGTTTCAACGCAGCAGCACTGAAATACATCTGCACTTTCATATGAAAACTATATAAACAAACAAGGCATGGTTAGTAGCCACTGCTTGTGGAAGGCTTGGCTTTTATATTTTAAGCTATTTCACTCCTGTTAAACTGAGAGTTCATGTCATGGATTTGATAATTTATTCTATAATTTAATTCCTGTAACACTGCCAAGCTAATAAAAACATATTGCTGGCCTTGCAAATTATAAAGAGGCCATTCAAGTGACCAGTATCTGATGCTGATATAGAGCTGCTGTGGGAAGACCTGATATTGGAGATTTAAGTTACTACATCTGTAATTCAAGTTCTTTTTAACAAGATAACTGCAGTGTTAGTGCCAGTGTGTAATGGTTAAATATGGAGCTATTGTTAGCTCTGTATTTCACACTTCATTTTAACAGCTGTTCCAAAAATAGACAATTAGACTAAGGCTGAATATTTGTTCATGTAATGAACAAAATGTAATGTAAGTCGTAATTTATGGTAAGTTTTACGTGTTTCATGGAACTTAGACATAATCCTTTCAAGCTCATTGCGGCTCCACCAACTACTCTTTTAAAAAAATTAGGGTTTTTGAGGTAGTTAACAGGAGGTCTACAGGGTGGGCTCTAGAGTACAGTTGTCCTTTCCAGCAAAATGCTTGACACATTTGGAAGAGAAGCACAACTTCTTCTGAGCCTTTTTGTTCAGAGCACTCACACTGTAAACACCACACCACAAAAGCCCCGTGAGTGCACCTTCCCATCCTGCACAGGAGAGGAGTACAAAAGCAGCTCCACAATTTGGAGTGGGTTAATGCCATACATGCAAGATGATCAGGTGCTCTGCAAGGGAACAATGTAGGAATGCCTTGGTGAAAAAGACTGAACCCGCAGAGGCTGCTGCCCTTCAGATTAAAGACGTTTCTCCAGGGAAGTTTGGCTTAGGGTTTAGTTTGCACTTGTGAACACTGGCCATCTGTATGAAAATGGGTAAAGATCTTCCAGTGAATGGGGTTAATTTTCATGTCAAATGAAGGCAGAATTATAAGCATGTGGTCTCTTCTCTCTTTATAAATGGTAATGTTGATTTATTGGGAGAAACAGAATGGCAGGAGAACATATTTTCCCTTGTTTTTGCCATAGATTTCCCCTGAGTAAAACCTGTTATTTAGTAAAACTGTAATGTATTTTCCAGACTGTTTAGTCTGTGTGGTAAAGTGAAAGCTTTTTGTTTTTGTCAAATATTTGTTCTTTATAACCTTTATCTCCCTTTGTGAGGGCATCAGGGACAGCTTTTGAAAACAATAATCTTTCACAGCCTTGGGCATAACCTTTGAATGAAGAGGCGTGTTTGAGAAGAATTGGGGCTGGTATTCAGCATAGGCTGCCGAAGGAGTAGAAAATTTTGATAGGCATGGTTAAATTCTCCCTGAATAGTAGAAACATAATGTAATACAAAACTCCATCTATTTTCTGCCACTGTCAGCTAAATTCAGGAGTTATACGCAGGATGGATTCTCCTGTTACATCTGTAAGCAGACTCTCTGTGTCCTGTTTTATGTATGACGAACTGCAGAATGGGGGTTTATGAAGTATCCTCAGCTTTTTGGCATAATGAAATAGGAAGTTGGGACTTTGGTTTTAATTTTTCAAATTTCTATCTTATTGCTTTAGGCTGACAGCTGGTGTAGTGACAGCATTTCTACATTCTGTATCTACACTGTGAAGGACTAAGTTACACCCTCTCTCTCCTTCTTTAATATCTCACAATCTCTAAGCAAGGTACAAACTGTTCCATAACAACCCTTAAACACTGGTCTTTGGCAAAGAAGGGAAATACACACCACTTCTCTTCAATGACTGGAAAAACATTGAGTCAAAGTGAATCATTCATTCCCCACTGAGCACAAGGCAAGATAAACACCTGTACACTGCGAATACCCAAACCAGCTCGATAGAAACCTCCCTTTTTCTGTGACTAGAGCAGACAGCAATACAGCAGCAACAGACTGTGGTAAAATATGCTCCAGCAACCTCTTCTCTTCCCGGCCTTTGTTGCACATCCAAGTCATGAAAGAAGGCAGCAAACACAGGAAACCTCTCTTCTTCAGTTACTATAAGAGGAGTCATCTTATTTCTCTATTAGTGGTTAGACCACCTATTTAATCTTCCAGGATGCTGTGAGACTTCTATAGGTAGCTGTCTCCCTACTGATGGTGTGGGAATCTACCCCATGAGGAAGTTTTTCAGTAAAGATGAAAAAATTATTTTAAACTTTTGGCTATGGCATCTGTGTGACTGCTGGACATGCCAGGATCCATTACTGGCAGCGCCAACAGGAGGTTAAAAAGGGTCTTGAATTCAGTGCAGGATCTAAACTATGGGCTCTCTTCTGAGGTGCTTCTGCCATCAGCCCATGTGTGAGGATTTTTCATTTTCTGTTCTTCCAGACATAAGTAATGTCATGACTGACATGAGTAAAGAAGGTGTTTTGTTAGCAATAGAGGTGTTCTTTTGCTCTTTCATCAGCATTCTGTTACTATACCATTGCTTTGGAGGAATATTTTGCATTGAGGTAGGAATTGATGAGCCATCAGAATTACAGCAAAAGGGAATGGAAAGTTGAAACTACTGTCTGAGAAATTGCACTGCAGTTATGATTTGTCTGCAGTATAGTTTTACATTGCAGAACTAGGTCCACCCAAGAAGAGCTTTATTCTGTCAGTAGTCACAAAACTGTAAGTATTACTACTTTAAACTCCATTTGCAGCTGGTTTGTGTATTTCTAAATTGCACAGGAATTTTCAGTGGCCCTCAGAATGTGTATTCGGATCCTGCTAATAACACATCAGTACATATTCTTCCAAGATGGCAAGCCAGTATATTCCCAGACAAGGAAGGAGAAAGGTTGGGGGGAAAAAAAGTGGGATGTGGGGGATGTAGCTACATGTTGCTTAGGATAGAGAAGGGTCAGTGATAATTTTGTGTGTCATGGGGTGGGAAGGGTTTAGGAGGTCTCCTGGCCCAGGAAAATTGATGTGTGGTTGGTTGACCTTGACTAGATGCCCATCAAAGTCACTCTATCAGATGAGTGGGGGAGAGAAGATACAACAAAAGGTTTATGGGTCAAGATAAGGACAAGGAGACATCACTCCCTCTTACAGTCACAGGCAAAACAGTCTTGATGGGAGGAAATTAGTTGAATTTATGACCAATCAAATCAGAGCAGGATAAAGGGAAATAAAAACTAAGTCTTAAATCTCCTTCTCCCCCACCTCTAACTACTTCCCATGTTTTACTCCTGAATTGTCTAACTGCTTCTCCGGAGTGGAGCATTGGAGCAGGAGGATAGGGAATGGGGGCTGTGCACGGTTCATCACATGTCTCCAAGTGTTCCTTCGACCTCAGTGGGAGGCCACTCCTGCTGACAGGATTTGTCTGAACAGGACTGGACTGTCAGAAATTTTCTGGCAGAAATTTTTCTAACAGGATTGTCAGAAAAAGAAACCACGCTCAGGCAGGATTATGAAGCTGTAGAAGAGCTGCATCACCCTCTAGACTTGCTGGTCCTGTCAGTGGTGGACAGATGTCACAGGAAAAGCCCCTCTTCTTCCAACCTTCCACCAGCTTCCATGGCAGACAGCCAGGCTGGGTTGGGGAGGGTAAGATCAGCTTTGGGCAGGTGGGGTTTAACAAATGGTGACTTTCTCTCTCAGTCTCAGAGCCTGTTTCTGTTGCACGACAGTCGGTAGCAGGGCCAATGCCACCTCACTTCTCTCACCAGTTTGTTACCAAGATTAATTATACAGCTTTTTAAAAAGTTGCAGCCATTCCCGAGCAGCCTTTGAGCTTTTTCTTGGTCTAGATGTCTACTGTGCAAACGCCAGAATGTAGGGGGATATTTGATTTCAGGTACAGTTTTGTGGCCAGCCAAGTGAGGTCGGCATGCAATGTCCTCAGGGGCACCTGCTCTGCTGACAATGAATCCCAGAGAAGCTACTAGGATTTGTGTCTGACCTGGGTCTGTATGTCAGGTCTGTATTTGGTGTATATAGCTTTCCAAGCAAGATGAAGAAATTCTGCAAGGAACCAGGACTTTCCACAAGGCTCAGATACGAGCACTCAGCTCTAATCCACAGAATGAAGGCTTCCAAATCCAAATGCAGCCACGACAACAACACACTGCTCACGTCTCGTCAGCAGCTTCGGGTTCAACTGAAGAGTCTCACTGAAAGAGCAGTGCTGTTGAGTTCATAAGAATTTTAATGAAAATGAAGGCTTGTGTTTAACCTCAGTTAACTTTTTGGCCATCTGGTAGTAAATTAGATTTAATTCATGTCATCTGATACACAGTTTAAAAGTCTGACTTGCCTTCAGGTGACTACTTTCAGCTACCCCTGCACACTAACCTGAGTCTTCACTTGTCTTAAAGTCTTCCAGAGTTGTGGATTGAGCTATACTTTGCAGATGATCCCTTTGCAAGGACTTATGATTTTGGTCACACTTTTTAAAATCCTGTGCCTGCATCTGGCAAAATAGATCCTTGGACATCAAAGCTAGAACTGTGTTAGTGCTTAGATTCCTCCCTACAGTACTGATGAAGACCAAAAGAGCTAGAGCATGCTTTTCAGAAGTGGATGGTGCTTTTCTTCTACTACTCTTACCCTGTAAGGTAAGCAGTTATGTCCTGTAACTTCTAATTCTAAATTAATCCTTTGAGCACGTCTCTTCCACATGTAGTAAAAGTAACAGAATTTCACTCCACTATTATCTAAACTGCAAATTGTTCATGGATTTTACCTTATATGACCTGACTTTGGTAAATTTTGACTGTATGACTTCCCTTCGTAGCTACCTGGTGTTGTTTTGGAGCTCAAATCCCAAAGAGACTCTTTGCTTAATAATAGATAATCTATGCAGCAACATATGGGCAGGTCATTAAAAGGGGTTCACATTATCTAATTCAAACTAGTTCACTGTTTGGCTTTCTGCACAGTGAATTGAGGCTTGGCTCACAACTCTGCTTCTCTGCTCCCCTGGGATCTTCAGTTCTACACCAGGCTAAAACTTTAACTGACCCGAGATGAACCATTTTCAGCAAATTCTGCCTCTCAGCCCACAAATGACTGTCCCTTCCCAAGTAACCTTGAACCTTGGCTGGCTGCCTGAGGAGCGCATGGGCATCAGTTTCCCTTCTGCAGATCCTGCAGAGCATCCTGCTTGATGTCTATTTGACCATGGACAAGCCTGCTGACAGCGGAGGCAGGCAGGGAGGAAAGGGATGATATGGCTTTTGAGTGCCCTGAGGAGCATGCAAGGCTACCTCTGGTGTTGATATACACTATATCTAGACTTTCTAGCTTGAGAAAGGAGAGTTTGAGAAAAGAAAGTTTAGGAGAGCCCTTATCACCATGTTCCCATATTTAAAGGATGGCTACAAAGGAGATGGAGATTCCCTTTTTACAAGGAGTCACATAGAAAAGATGAGGAGCCATGGGTAAAAGTTACTTCTGGGGTGATCTCAATTAGACACAAGAAAATATTTTTTCACAGTGAGAACAATCAACCATTGGAATAATCTCCCTAGGGAAATTGTGGATTCCTCAACATTGAACACTTTTAAGATTCATCCAGAAAAAGTACTGGGCCATCTTATCTAGACTGTGCTTTTTGCCAAGAAAAGTTGGACCAGTTGATCCTTGAGGTCTTTGATACTTACTGCAGGCTCTTAATCCTAGTTATAGGTGGTTGCTGAGTGAAGAGATTTATTAACAAACAAGGAGTTAAGGGGAAGACTAACACTTTTCTGGAAATGTAATCCTGTTCTGCTAATTCAAAATCCCAGCAAATAATTTTCCTACCTCTGAACAGAGTTAAAAAAGAATAGCATGTGCAGTTTCTACACGTAATAGTTCCTGAACATCATGTGATTCAGAAACGGCTTCTCATAGTGTTTTCTTAATGCAGGTGGCAATGGAAATTGCTTTCCTCTACAGAGCACTGTTTCTGTGAGGGGATTCCTAGGCTATGATTGATACACTGTCATTATTCTTTAGTATATATTCTAAATACAGCATGCAGTTAGATAGATTGGGATACAAGAGCTCAGAATGCAGTATACAGATGGCAAGCTGGTAAGCTGCTGGGATGTCCTGGCCCAGGGCCTCCCAGACGTCTGTGTTCTCTGCTGTCTTAATTCACTCTAATAGACTCCAACGAACTGCTGCTGTATGGTTGGTTTCTCTTTTACCTTTTCAGTCATGCTGAAACAATGTTGTAAAAAGCCTGTCTTCAGAATCATTCTTCTAGGTTACTGCTGCAATTCTAACCCAAACCTCTGTTTCAGACATGTCATTTTTAGACAGTGATTTTTTATTTTATCTTTGTAACGCGTTCTGGGGTGAATAAGCAAGAGCCTTCCTCACAGAAAAAACTTGTTCCCAGCATGTTATGTGATAGCATTATAGCACACTATTCTATGAAAATACATTTTAAAAACACACTAAGGATTCATGCTTGAACTGGTTCAGTAGACATGTGAATCCTAAAAAGCTGTCTTCCTACAGTCTGTGAACAAGTCAGTACAGCTTCTCTCAAAACACATTTCAACTTGCTCATTACTGTATCTCAGTTCCTCAAAACAGGAGCTTCTGGCAGGTTGAACAGCACTGCAGTGGAGACCAGCTTACAGAATAGTCAGAGCTCACCTGAACAGTTCCAGGTTATCTGTGCAGGCATGGACTCTCACAGGCTTGGGCAGAATCCCTTCGCCAGCTGAGTCAGCCAATTGTGAAATTTTCAATTCCCCATTCAATGCACCTTTGAGATGTTCTCTGCTTCATCTAGGAAGTAAAAAATTCCAGGCTCACTTTTAGGATTGAGCAAAGCTCAGACAAGTCCAGAGTCCACAACAAAACTCCAAAGGGCAGATGTACGAGAGTTTTGCTTGAAAGAGCCAACTTTGGAAGCCCACAGGCTTAGAGTTAGACAAGGCAAGTGCTATACATGTATCCTGTAGCTATTTGATTTGAATATGTATGTATTTCAAAACAGAAACAAACACAACTCACTGGGACACGATTTAGCTTGAACTGACTTCAAATAACTTGTATATGTTTTTAATGCATTTTTTCCATGTCTAGAATGCTAAGATGTCAGGAGACTTATTAAACAACAAAGCCAGGTGTTTCTCCTGGGCTTGTGGTGGGCGGGATAATTAGACTCAGAGATCAAACTGAGAGACAGATTTTTCAATTTAGACTTTTCATATATTGTCTCCACTAATGGTCCTATGCTTTTTTCATTCTGCTCACAGCAGAATGCATCTTTTTTTTTTTTTTTTGAAGTTCATCAAACTAATATTATAATCTAGGTAGAGTTAAGGTGGTGTGCATATTCCTTTAGTTATCACATGATAAAAGATGACTGCCATACACTGGAGGTAATCTGACAAACAAAGAATTAAATATGCAAGTAGCTGAACTTGTTTCAGTGTGATTAGTTAGTGCCTAAAGAGAGAAGTTGATGTGAATATATTACTGACCTATGGCTACTGTTAGCACAAACCTGAGACTGCAGGAAATGCAGAATGAGTATATTCAGGCTGACAGTTGTCATTTTGCATGTTCGAGATGAAGTGGAACATTTTTAACATAACTGGGATGGGATAAGGGTTATGAACGAAGAGAGAGCTAAGTTTACTAGTGATTTATATTTTTTTTTGTATTTCCATTTTCTCCCTTCATTTCTAAGTGTGAACATCTATGGTTCGATTACTCTGATGAGAATGGAAAAATAAGCACTAAACTACAAACAGGGCCTAAGTCAACAAACCAAAGTGTATGGGTTGTTCCAATTTCTTCTAAATCCCTTAATCATCCTACTTTTGCAATAGAGATCGTAATTCTTTATCTCCCTTAGCACATGAGATAAATGAGATTGTACTGGTCAGCATATTGGTCAATGAAGACAGCAGTATTCTTCAAAATTTTTTTACTGCGTATGTTTCATCTTTGAAAACAAGGATAAAAAAGGGATATTGTGTGGATCACTCCAGGTTGAAGACCAAAATGGAGAAAAAAAGGGGAAGCAATAGTTTGGCATTCCAAGTTTTTTTGCTCTATTATTCAAGAATTCCTCTAGTAAATCAGACTATTGCTGAATTTAGACTTCTGCCACTAATCTTGCACGAAACCTTATCACAACAATGTTGTGATATTGGAAACTTTCTGAAGAGACTTATTTAATGTCTTTAAATCTAACAGTCAGTTAAATCCAAGCCACAATCTTATTTCATCTTAATTTTCTTTTACAGATATTAGAACATGAGATTTAACTGAGTTTTTACAGTAAATGTTTCTGAGAAAATCACAAGAATGTAAATGAAACTAACCAGAGATCTCAGACATCACGTTTTTAGTTATGAAAGACAGAAGTCCTGAAAAACTGGCTGGATGGCTGGGTCCAAGAGGTGGGGGGGAATCTAGCTACATCCAGCTGTCAGCCAGTCACTAGTGGTGTTCTGCTCCTCACTACCGGGGCCAGTTCAGTTTAATATCTTTATTGATCTGGATGAGGGGATTGAGTGTACCCTCAGTAAGCTCACAGACACCAACACAGGCAGGAATGTTAATCTGCTGGAGGGCAGAAATGTTCTGCAGAGGGATCTGGACAGGCTGGATTGATGGGTTAAGGACAGCGATGTGAACTTGCACTAGACCATGTGCCAGATCCTCCCCTTGGGTCACAAAAACCCCAGGCAGCGCTACAGGCTGGGGCAGAGTGGCTGCAAAGCTGCCCACAGGAAAAGGACCTGGGGGTGCTGGTGACAGCAGCTGAACATGAGCCAGGGTGTGCCCAGGTGGCCAAGAAGGCCAATGGCATCCTGGCCTGTATCAGCAACAGTGTGGCCAGCAGGACCAGGGCAGGGATTGTCCCCCTGTACTCAGCACTGGTGAGGCCACACCTCGAATCCTGTGTCCAGTTTTGCATCCTTCAGAACAAGAATGACATTACTCTCTACAACTACCTGAACGGAGATTGTAAACAGGTGGAGATCAGTCTCTTCAGTTTCAATTGAAAGGACAATAGAAAACCTCAAGTGGTGCCAGGTTAGATAGTAGAATTTTTTTTACTGAAAGAGTGTTTAGGCATTGCAGTAAGTTGCCTAAGGAGGTGGTGAGTCACAATCTGTCAAAGTGTTCAAGAGGCATAGATCTTGGCGATATTGTTTAGGAGTGATTATGATGGTGCTAGGCTGACAGCTGGACTAGAAAATTTGAAAATCTCTTTGAACTTTGATGATTCTGTGATTCTGTCTCTAGATTCTGCAAGTTAATGGTGGAAAGTAGGTTAAAGAACCATCTGTAGGGGAGGGTTCATAACCTATCTCAAGTAAAGAGAGTTGTACGTGGAGTAACTGCACTTCTATTCTTCAAAGTAGCCAGAGTATTCTTAAATTTAATTTCTGTTTCCTACAGGAAAACAGATGAACTCTGGACAACCTATGGCAGACTGTGACAAGAAAAAACCACCCTGAATTTTAAATAGCTAAAGGCTGGAGAACATGTTGCCTTCAAACTATCCAATGTACTTCAGGTGGTAAAGTAGCAACTGATATTTAAATACTCACCAGCTTTTACAAAATTACTTCAACTCATTCAGTATTTTCTTTACCTCAATGCAGCAATAAGATTCCAATGACATACTTGATAGTTTTTATTTCTTACATCGCTATGCAAACATTCCTCTTTCAAAAGCATCTTGCTGCTCTTGGACACTGCCCTAAAGCAGAAACAAAATAAAAACAAAAAGTCACAAGTGACATGTAAGATATTTCAGCACTGTGTTTATTGTATTCTGGCAGGAAGGCAGCAGACTAAACCAAGATCCAGCCCAGTACGGTGCTATGTTTGGTGGGGGGAGAAGAGCACTGCTGTAAAGGAAGATAGCACAGTTGTGAAGGAGGTTGGCAGCTTTTATGGATGCATTCTGTGTTCAAGGTAATTCTTTGTACTATTAATGTCACTAAAGGTATTTGGTGATAGGAATTGATGGATTTAAAGATACAGTGGAGGAAATCTTGGTTTAAATCATCAAAAAGAGAGATAGAACTACTCTAAGGGTTTTTTCTAAGTGTTCTAGTGGCAACTAAGACCTTAGCTAAGACTATTTTTGAGGAACAAATATGGTTATATTTTATACAGAATTCCTCTGTGTGCTTCCTTCTTGAAGAAATATCGGGAGGGGGGAGGTAAAGGTACAGTAAGCCCTGAATTTTCTTTCTTTACTTGCCATACTCTCCAGGCAGATGGGGTGCTTTCCCTAGCAATTATTTTTTGTGAGCTGAAATCAAATTTCTAGGTTAAAAAGTCTATTGCTTCAGTAGAGTTGATCTTATGACAACACAAAAAAGTACAGTTTATGGTTTTACATGGAAGTCACTATGATGAATTGAAGTGTTTGCAGAAGAACATATTTTGACATTTGCGGAAGAACATATTTTGACATTGGAAGCCAAACTTCAAGATATTAGGCTTTATTCCAAATTTTATGAAACTCCAAGGTATTGGCAAGTAAAAGCATTTAAGAAATCATCTCTTCCACATTCTTTATTTATATCCTTGACAGCATTTTCATGTGATTTTTCTAGTCAGATCACACGTAGTGAAAGATCTGGGGAGACAGCCAGAACTCTAAAGAGGCTAAACAAAGCTGTTTGGCCAGGTAAGTTTCACCTCCAGTTTAATTTTTGTGAATTTTTATTAACTGCACTCATATGGACCTTACTTTAAATTTACATTCGTATAACTCATTGCAGAACTTGGGTCCAAGTGCCCAATGTGAATAAACAAAGCCATTGCATTTTAATGGTGAAGGCTTTGCCCCATTTACTGTGGTCAACCAGTGAATATTTTACTGCAATATGTTAATTGCTTTCTCCTTTTTCAGTTGTTTATTTCAAGCATAGGAGTTTATACAATTATATCAATATGTGCATCTTCCACAGAAATTCCAGTGAGTCTACATCCTGTTGCAGAGGGGACTTCTAAATCTGTTGCTGCAGATGAAGACATGAGAAAATCTTAAAGTTTGAGAAAGTTCTGAACTTTTTTGAGACCTGTCTGAGGCCTAGAAGAAAAAGTGTAGAGTTTTAATTCCGTTCCATTCTAGAGGCTTAATTAATGTCATGATGACTTCAGGAATGCATCAGTAATAGCCTTGGTGAGTCTGTTTACACCTGTGGGGACATAGGCAGGACCACAGATACACCCACCCACACTTTGGACATTACTGAACCTTAGGTTTGTGACCAGGTATCTCTCTGTGGTTTACTTCTCTGTAAAACAAGAATATCACGTACAAAAATGTGTTTAAAAAAAGTCAGGAATCCATTTATTGTTAGTGGCCTTATTGAGAGAGTGGCAGTCCTCAACTGCTTATTACTGCGTGATTCTTCTCTTAAGTAAGCTTCTTCTTCAGTAAGCTGAACTGAGCTCTGACTGTTTTATCCTCCTCTGAGCCCAGTCAATTACTTTTCTTCCTTCTTTTTAGAGAACTATGAGCCTAGAAGTCTTCTGTCTCTAAATGCTAAGTTGAATTCTACCTGCAAATTAAGAGAGAGGATAATTTATTTTTAATATTATTTTGTGGCCAAAACATAAATCACGTCAGCTAGCTCATTTTTCCTCATAAGCTCTCTGAGATAGAAGAAACGTTTTCAGTAATGTAGACTTTAACATACTCCTCCAAATGTTTAGGGAGGCATGGAATGTTTTAATCTTCCTGTTTGCCAAAACGACCCTATGATATCAAGGGTGATGCTGCCTTGGAAGTGCAGCATGTGCTTTGCCCTTGGGTTGCTTTACCAGCTCACAGGTTATATCCTGAGAATCAGGTACCATCAATGTTAGCAGTCTAGCCATAGATGAGTCTTAGAGTGAGACAATTAGCCAAGAGTGTAGCCACGTGTCCTGGCAAATACAGACAGTGGCGTATTTTAGTCTGAATGAAAATGTGTGCTCTGCAATGAAGAAGTGCTTTATGTAGTTTCAGGTTAGAGCATCACTATGCACTGCAAAGCCTCCTGTGCTTTAAAAAGCTAACTGTGTTTGAGATATATAGATGCACATCGCTGGGTTTCAAGATTTCTTGACATACAACCCTGAAAGAAAAAGGGAGTTTGAATTAGATCTTGTATATATTTTAGTGCAGAAGCTTTCGGTCACTTTGAAGGCTCAAAAAAATCTTTACATTTTGAAGGTCTGGAGAACTATCCTCCAGTGGCTTTTATAATTTTTATGCAGTACATTTTAAGAAGCAAAATGAAGCATCTGGTTCTCTGTTTGTTCTTGTGAGCCTTTCTGTGTGATAACTTCTCTTCAGTGCATGTTCTTCATTCTCAGTAATACAGTGCTGGCACATTAATGTTCTGAAGGGAGGGAAGACATTCAGCAGGCAGTTCTGGAGGAAAAAGATTGATTACACCCTGATAATGGTATAAATAATTCAGAAGGTTGAAGTAATGAGAACCTGAGTACTGGTGCTGAGAAAGTATGTGGGCGATACCCTCAAGAAAAACTTGTTTCATGCCTTCCTCACTCACTGACAAAGTAAGCTGAATACTCTCTTAGCCAGTAAAATGACCATCCCACTTCATCAGCCTAGAATTTGCTTTAGATACAAAGAATGAGTCAGGGCAGTTTTATTTTAAGGCCAAAAAACCTGCAGATCTAATTCTAGAGACTGTTGGTGAATTCTTTCAAAAACATGACCTGGAAAGTGACGTAGTTCTCAAATGACATACCTCAAAAAAGTACAGGGAAGAAAAGCAAGCTGAGCTTGACCATTACTTCTGTGGAGTTTGACAGTTCTGTTGCTACAACTTCTCTCCCACCCAGTCAGTGGATTATAATAAGAGTTATGAGACAGACCATTGTTGAAGAAGCCCATCATTCAATTTCTCACCACCTTTGAAAAGTTACCTATTAGGAATTTTCAGGTCTTGATTCCTAAAATTGTTTTCTGATGTATGACAGTGGAGATTAAGTAGTTACTGGAATGTCCCTCTTTCTGACAGGGGTTTCAGGGTGGATTTTGTTACCTCCCCGCTGTGCCTTTCAGTTTGGCATCCTCATACATATTCTAAGTACAAAACACACAAATATGAAAAGAACACAACCAGATTTTCCTGAAGGATAATTACTCAGATAGTATCCTGTAACAATTTATGAGTCATTGACATTATTCCAGACACCAGTAAATTAGACTCAGTTTGTTGTAAAAACATGGTTAATGGGAGGGAATACTTCCGAATAAAAAATTTATATTCCTTTCCAAAAAATTACAGGTTTAAATTTTTGAAGTAAATCCTGATAATATGTAAAGAAAAATGCATACAAGTGACAGCAGATGATGGATCAGTTGTAACAGAGAATGGTTTGCAACTGGGTTGGTAGGACAGAAGAGAGGACATTTCAGTTAGATTACAAATTGGGCTGATTAGGACAAAATAAGTTTTTATCAGAAATGATGGATGTTACAGTTGGTTTATGGCATATCCCATGGATTTACTTTTCCAATAGCTTGGTCTATACTATGCTGGTTGTCACTATCAAAGCAAAAGATGCAACAATCTCCTTTTTGCTGATCTCATAGTCAGTGTTTATTTTCTAGAGCAGTTTAAACAGCAAAATCCTTCAACGCTAAATACTAAGAAGCAGTTAGCTCACTAAAAGTATGTGTTCCTAAGTAAATCTGAGTGTTGGGAAACATTGATAGGTGTTACTAGCATTTTTGTTGCGTATTTGATTCTGAGGCTGTTGGTGAGGCATCTCAGTGGTCAACAAACTTCATCTGAAAACATGAGCATCATAAATTCCACCATGATTATGGCTTCCCATTGTTTCTATTGTATGTTTTTATAAGACAGTGATGAAAACATACTCATGTGTAGTAAATTCAACTATTCAACACTTAAGTGTAAACAAACACATTCAAGCCTTGATCTATGAGTAACTGTTTTTCTAGTTATTTTCCATAATTTTTTTCATGTGTTTTGGTATTAGAAGACACTGACTTAAAATATCGTATTTTTCCATAGCTCAAGGAGTTGTGGTAGTGAAGTTTGTCTGGATTATTTATGTCCACAGTCAATATTTTGAGACCATAAGCCTAGATAAGCAAATCATTACTCTTTCTACTGAGTCATTCAAAAGGCCTTCTCTTTGCATATATTATGACTAGCAGCTTCTTATAACTTTTGCCTATTGCTTTGTTTCTTGTATTCAAAAGTCCATATGCAAGATTTTAATTGTCAAAATGTTTTCTTTGTCTGCAGCTGAAAACTCATGAGGGTATTTGTTTACTTTTCCTTTTGTTTTTCTGTGAAATACAGATTATTAAATAAAATTTTATAAAGATGGAATATTATTTAAAAATTCCATTACATCATGCTGAATATTTTTATACTTTTATGTTAATACAGGTCTTCTATATACTGATAGAAAAGCAGATCTCTCAGTCTGTAAGAAAATTTTATAAATCAGTTGGTGCTGTTCTGCCTTATGTTGTGAATAGGATATTAAATCTTTGCCTTTCCTTGAATCTTCACCAATTTATTTTATTCCTTGACACCAGACAAGCAGTATTGTTATGGAAATGAAATCACATCTGGGCAAAACTTATTTCACACTCATCCCAAGTCCAGCAGAAAAAAGTTTCAGCCCATGTGTTTAGGTGCTTTTAACTACAGAAAAACTGGAAGCTGAATGTTACTTAAGCTATCATAAATTACTTTAAGGATAGGCTCAACAGGAGAAGGAACTGTCAGAGAGGCTTTCTGAGGGACCTGTGCATTGGGACCTTTATTCTCAAAGCTTATCTACAAAAACACTGTAGACCTGTGGTTTTTGCTCTGGAGCATTTCCAGGATGATAAGATACCCTCAGGGATAGCAAACATTGAGATCTTGTTACTTTTTGGAGATAGTCACTGAGATTGGCACTTCTTGTGACTGATCTACCTCAGACTGGGATGTCTAGGATGCTGAATACAATGTTTGCTGATGACTAAACTGGGAATATATCCAGGTAGTCAATGTCCTTTTATATGGCTAAAGGTGAGTGAGGTCAACTCCACCCCTAATGAAAAGCATTGGATTTAAAAAATCTGTCCTGCTAATGCTCAGGCACAGTAAAACTGACGCTCAGGTAACTGGAATGTCATTGAGGAGGACTCAGTACTAATCCCTGGGTTTTACATTGTAAATTATTACTGCTCTTAAGCCCTATAATAATGTATGTTTATGTTGCCATATAGCTAGTGGTAAGGCAAAAACAATATGGTATTAATTCTGAGGAAAGACAGACTGGACAACAAAAAGCAAATACTAAAACAAAAAACATCTAACAGTCCCCCTAAGTACCTCAGTGCCCTCTCCATGTCACTATTCCATACAAACTGGATCTGGAAGAGAGAGCGACATCACCAAAGGCATCATAGCCTGCATTCAGCTTTGAGAAAAAGAAACTCTTTTTTTTGTAACTTGACAGAAAATTGAGTTTAACAGCTCTAAAAGACTGATCAGGATCTTACATGAGTCGAAGGCTTTATCTGTTGAAAATTTAACTTCAAAAATTATGGGATTTAGAACCAAATGGATGCAGGTCTTGGTATTTGAGTCAACACAGGGGTTTGTTCCACTGTAGATGTGCAGATTCAAAATTTACATTACTTTCAGTAACAAATTAAGTTCTAATGATGAACTTGTGGGCATCCAAACGAAAAACTATTCTTCATTCAGTCTACTAGGTAAGCATGGAGTTAAAAAAAATGCTTAGATAATTTTGGACATTCATTGTGTCATAGTTGGGACTTCTTGTCATAAAGCTTCAAGTACTGTCTGATACAAAATTCAAGAGCTTCTTCTTACTGCTGCTAGAAGAAAGTTTTGTTCATTAAGGGTGAAGGCAGGTTGTCTTCAAAGAAGGGAATCTGTTTGATCCCAGTTTTCCCTTTGCAAAGGTCATCTGACTCTCATTACTGTTACAGCTGTTGACATCAGTCAGCCTTTGACTTACTCAGGAAGGTCAGCCTCAGCTGGACCACATAAAGTGTCCCCTGGGCGGCTGGGGGCTGGCTTGGGGGCACGGGTGTGGTGTCACTCATGGTAGCTCACCCTGCCTGGTGCTGGCATGGTCCCCACCCTCTGCCCAGGGCTGGGCACTGCTCCCAGGCTGCCAGCAGCTGCCAGTCGGGCCTTACGGGGCTGTTGTGGGCAGAGTGGGACCTCCAAACAAAGCTTATCAGCAAAGCCTTTCCACTGAGTCACACGGTTCAGAAAGAACCCCCTTGCTCTCCCAACTCCTCAGAGAGGAGTCTAGCTGAGGTTGGATCCAATCCTAACCCCAGACTTAGTCAACAGTTTATGTCTAAAGATTATACAGGTCTAATTGGATATTTCACCAGAATTAAGGATGGCAACCCAAATATATTTATATTAAATGATTTATTTAAATTCTTTCACCTTTGGGAGGTGTGCCAGAAGTGCTTGCTGTGCAAAAATGGAACTGGCCTTTTACAGTATGAAGTGATTGTCATTTTTATTATTTTATACATTTTTAGAATGTGTGTTGTCATGTTTACTGAGCAAAATATTCTTTGCTGCTGAAAAAGCTGTTATCAGCCCTGTCGTTTTTGCTGCTTGACAATTTTGAGTCTCACTTCCGTATCAGGGCCTTGCTGCTCTAAGGCTCAGTCAGGGAGCATCTTTCTTGTATGTCCTCACAAGTGGTCTGATAGTATGGTCAAGCAGGTCTCAGCATTCTTCCGTACTAAAAGCAGCAGACTCTTCTTGCTTGATCCTATTACTGATAAGAAGAACCTCCTTGCTCATCTATCACTGGTAACTTGTAAGCCAAAGTTTGAGCTGCTGTGTCCCTGCTCTGCTTGATAGAGCAACCTGCTACAAGTAAAGCAGTGCTGCTTCCTTTCACTGACTAGACTTAGGCTTATTACTTGTTTGTAATCAAAACATATCAGCCCTTGCCACTAGCTAGGTAGAGAGGTGTAAATATCAGAGAGATGTACTGAAAGGGAAAACCAGTAAGTAAGGTAGTTGCTTGCAACTTGTGAGCTGTTAAGTGTAAATGTCCCAGGGGGTTTTAGGATATGTCCAAGACAGGATGTCTCAGGGGTGTTTCCCTGCAATCGGCAGCAGTGCCACATGGCTTTAACAAGGCTACTGAAATCTGTTAAAGTTACTACAGTTTCACGTTGAACATTTCATGCGCTAGCTAAAAAAGGTGATGGGCTTGTTTGCCCAGGACCAACCCAGCATACCCAGCTGACAGGTGCACGAGAAAGTAAGGTAACAGCATGTGTTCAGGCGGCAATATGAATTAAGTTTTCTCCTTTACAGGAGAAACTCTCCTTGACTTATTATATATCATCTATCAAAACAAAAGCATAAATAAAAGCAAATAATTAAGTGTATAACTTGCTATATATATGTATGTGTATAAATACATATATGTATCTCCAAACATACAAAAAACTTCTTAGTAGAGTCAATAGGAATCTCTAGATGCATAATCATGAACTAAACAGACACGTGCATTTGGAAAAGCACAATCTTGGCATCTTATATATACCCTGCTCATATAAGGAAATCTGATTTCATTGCATTTTAGGACACTGGCACTACACTTAATTTCAGGGTTGGGCACAAAAATCTTTTGGAAGTTATTTTTTCCAAAAGTGAGGACTCGGAAAGCCCATTTAAAGGTGGGGGGGTAAAGGACATGTCTTTTTTTAATGAGATATTTAAATGTAACACTTCAGGCTATGCTAAACAACATCACCAAGACACTGGCTAAATTATTATAGATGCAGGTAAACTGCTAGGTCACACAGTCTGTACTTTTCTCCTCCTAGATCTGTAAGATTTTCTTATGTGCATTTACAGATATTTTCTTAACAGAATTAAAGTACTGTGTAAGGCAAATCTTCCCTTCACATTTAAACCTGGTTTCTTTAAGTATAAGTTTATTGTAATATCATAAATTAAGATGAAAAATTTTAATAACTAGTGAAGTAGCATTTTCAATGGTCCCAAAAATGATATTTGTGGTTTCATAGACAAAGGACTTGGGAATTTTTTGCCCCAAGCTGAAATGCCATAAGTTTTGAGTAAAGAATTGCTGCTGATCTCTGCTGGCATATTCCACAATAATAGGAGAGTTTTTCTGCAGACATGACATATAAAGCACTGTACATCTAATAACTGGTGGAGATTGCCACATATTGTTTCATGTGGAAAGAACTAATTCTACTGGGATAGGAAAAACCCCACTTTAATATAATTACATTTTAAAACTTAAATCATATTTAGAAAAATTAAATAATTCATGAGGGATCCATTTAGGAAATATTCACTCTTGGCCATAATTTACAAGGCAGCAGATTCCCCAGAGAGTAAGAGAAAAAGAATGGAAGATTAGACAACATCACCCAATGGTGTCCCATAGTCTGATCTGTGGAGTCCCATCTCCCAGTCAGATCAAAAACACTGACATGTGCCGAAGTCAAACAAAGATAGGCTTCTGGGAAAGCATGAATAGAGAAGCAAAGACTTCTTCCACTTCCACGAGCAAAGTAATTTTGGTTTTAGCTGCTGTCTCAACCATAATGTTAAAATTCATAGAGATAAGGTAAATGGCAAGAAGGAAAAAAGGAATGTAAAGGAAAATACAACTGTTTGTGCCTAGAGATGTGGACCACTGAACTTTGAATCACTGGAAAGATACCTTAAAAAACCTGTAGTGCTCAGAGTTCAATTTTCAAATGAACCAGAAATTCAAACCTTTAACAAATTGACAGCATCATTATCTGTGTTAAATGCCTTTAAACTTCTTTCAGCACTGGTTTTGGAGGAAATTTATCATAAATTGTTCCCTCTGTACTGTTTCATACTGGCAGTTTTCCTGAGGAATGTAATTGGCAACCAAGGCATCAGGGGGCATGGGATACAGTCCCATTGTAGGTTTATAAGCATATATATACAACTATGTGTAAGAAATATGTACTGCCATCTATTTGTCTGGCTCTCTATCTATCTACCGTGTACTTTAAAAAAAAAATGGCAAAGAGGAGTTTGGCTACTCCAAATAAAATCAACTCTGAAAGAAGTTATATCTCATTGTCTTAATTTTGTAAGCAGTTCATTTCATGCTGAGCTACAGATTTCCAGTGGAACAGAAATACTATTAATCAGGATATCCTACAACAGATCACCTTCAGATGTTAAATGAACTGTTGGGAGAAGAAAAAAAAAGAAAGGAATATAAACTACCATTGCTTAAATGTTTATTGATCATGCAGAAACTTTCCACTTTGCCTAGAAAATATCTAATAAATAGAGCTCCAAGACAGCTGAAAAACAGTGATTAATGCTAACATTCGCTCTCCTATTTCACCAAACTGAAATCTATGTAAATGGGTCCAAACCAGAAAGCAAGGATATGTAACTATTGCCAAGGGTTCTAGCATAAATAACATTGTAGAAGACAGAAATACAGAAATATGAGGAATAGGATAACTGTTCATAGAAACATAGAATCACTAAAGCTGGAAAAGACCTCTAAGACCATTGAGTGCCACTATTACTCCTACGTGCATTTCTACAAACTTTGCATACTTTGGTAATGAATTGAAAACTCTAAGCGAGATAACATCGGTGACCCTGAGGATCCTAAAACCAGAATTCCTTATAAAGGGTTCCAAGATGAAACTCCAAGGCTGCGGAGCAGTGTAGACATCCCCCACACTTTCTTACTATACCTAGCAGATCTACATAAGTAGTTTACACTTGTGATACACATATTTAAACTAGGTTAAATCAAAGGACTGGATTTCTTTTTTATCTCTTTCTCCAACACAGTCATCATGGCTATTATGGACAGTTAAATGTGGTCATGAGTATCTTAGTGAACAGCAATGTTAATTTTGGTTCCAGATATTTTATTGTCCAAGATGTTAGCAAACTAAATGGCAATGGAGTGAAGAGAAGCACTGGCAAAACTCATTTGAAAGAAAAGGTGGTCAGGTTTGTTTCAAGTGAAAAAATAGGAATAACATAAAAGTAGTTACAGATCAAAATCTACAGCTAAGACTACTCTTTAATTGCCAGAAAATGTAGATAATTTTTTTCCTTCATGAAACCTTTGTTCCTTCCATCTGCACATCTTCCTGGTAAAATCTGATCCCTAGAGACAATTACATTCTATGCAGCTCTGAATAAAAAAGGAAGGAAAATATTAAATGTTTGAATTTAAAGTATTTTCTTCCCCAAAAGGAAATAAAAACAAATATTCAAAATAATGTTTTTGCTGGCCAAAATGCACCTTACATGTTTTTGAGACTCTTCCCTTAGATTTTGCTTGTTTTCTGCTATCAAGAATGCCTATCATGGACAGGTTTTCATATGACCTGCTAATGCTATGCCCTGGTTCTGTATAAGTGTATGTGACAGTGATAAACAGAAATTAGACAAGAGCATTCCTCAAAATTGTGCTCACTGGGATCTTGCATTTGTATGGCCAGAGCAAAAATTCATTTATTTTGCAGTGTTAATTTCTTCAGTCTTACTGCAGGGAGACAAGAGCAGAAAGAAAATACAAAGTGGTATGTGTGCTTAAATAATGATATAGCCAGATTCAAATATCTTCTGGTTTGTTTCAAGTTGTGTTCATAAAAAATTGTATTAGAAAGGGATAGTTCTTCTGTGTTTGAAAATGAAATGCCCTCATGTTAAAAGTAATAAGATTTTACTTGTTTTCATGCAATATTTACTTATTTTTTCCTTCTTGGATGTCAGAAAATTTTTGGAGGTCATTATGAATTTGGCTGTAAATGCTATTAGCAGAACTTTTAAACTGTATTTGAAACCATTCTTCAATTAAATCATGGCCTAGTTAAAAACAAATAGAAACAATGAAACTGGTAATTCTGATGATCAGAGAAAATATGTTTCTGCTGTGAGGAACATAAACTATTTCATCAGCCATATTTTTTAAATGTAAATGACTGAGAAAAAAAAATAAAACTCTTTTTGATAGACTCCCTGGGAAAAAAACCCATGTACCAAAGAACTTTGGTACACATAAAAATGACAGCTGTAAATATCAGTATGAAAAGTTAGAAAGAACAATTATTTATGTCATCTTATAGCCCTAGATATCTTCTACTTCTAATATAGAAAAACTTATATAGTAAATATTTCCACTAGATGCCTATCTAGCTTCATCTTTTGTTGTATTTTTCAAGGGACTGGTAATTGTATAGAATCAGACAATCGTAGGATATGCTGGGTTGGAAGGGACCCATCAGGTTCATCAAGTCCTCCTCCTGATCATAGGACACCCCAAGAGTCATGCCATGTCCTCGAGAGCATTGTCCAAATGCTTCTTGAGCTCTGTTAGGCTGGTGCTGTGACTACTTCCCTGGGGAGCCCAGACACCACATGGATGAAAAACCTTTCCCTGATATCCAGCCTAAACCTCCCCTGATTCAGTTTCATGCAGTTTCCTCAAGACCTGTCACTGGTTACAAGAGTAAAGAGATTGGTCCCTGTCCCTCCACTTCCCCTAATGAAGATGTTGAAGACTGCAGTGAGTTTCCCCCAGACTCCTCTTCTCCAGGGTGAACAAACCAAGTGGCCTCAGCCACTCCACACACGGCTTCCCCTCAAAGCCCTTCACCATCCTCACTGGCCTCCTTTGGACACTCTCTAATAGTTTAATGTCTTTCTCATATTGCAGGGCCCAAAACTGCCCCCAGCACTCGAGGTGAGGCTGCCCCAGTGCAGAGCAGAGCAGGACAATCCCCTCCCTTGCCAGGCTGGCGATGCTGTGCCTGATGCCCCCAGGACAGGGCTGGCCCTCCTGGCTGCCAGGGCACTGCTAATTCATGTTCAACTTGCCATTGACCAGGATCCCCAGGTCCCTTTCCACAGCACTGCTCTCCAGCATCTTATTTCCCAGTCTCCATACATCTAGGGTTGACCCAGGTGAACATCTGGCACATTCCCTTTTTAAATTCCACATGATTGTTGATTGCCCAGACTTCCAGTTTGTCAAGGTCTCTCTGCAGGGCCTCTCTATGCTCCAGGGAGTCAACAACTCCACCCAATTTAGTGTTGGCAACATTACTTAGTAGTCCTTCAAGCCTGCATTCAGGTTGTAAATGAGGATGTTGAAGAGCACAGGGCCAAGGATAGAGGCCTGTGGAACCCCAGGATCCTTCTGCACAAAATGTCCGGCACACAGCTGGATAGACACAGCTGGCTCACAGGTCGGGCACAAGGGGTTACAGTGAATGGGGTGACATCAGACTGGGGACCTGTCACTAGTGGGGCAAGTTAATAAGGCAAGTACCCACCTCTCAGAAGGCACTGAAGTTTATTTAAACAGAGCAAGTCGTTTTTCCAGGTTTGATACTGCCTGCCATTTTCCCCGTAGTCATTTCACCTTGGGGACTGAGGTCAACTGAGAAAAACTGCAGGCACTCCATAGCTGCACTGCAGTAAGGTATGCCAATTTCATACAATATGGTCTAGTCATCTACAAAAGATGAAAAACTCTGAAGAAAAATGAAACACATTCTGTCAGACTGTAAGGCTCCTGTACATGATGCCATTCACTGGCTAAAAGAATGCCAGGGTAATAAAACATAATTCTGAAAGTTTCACAGAATGTTGGCATAAGTTTGTGTTTCACCTATGTATTGTAGATATGTATGTGCATGCACAGCATCATTTCTGTTTCTGTACTTATGAAACTGAAGTACAATATTGAGCCTGTCCGGTTCCGGTGCCCCTAGAGAAGTGGCATGTTTAACCACAGCCCTATGCAACTGCTTGCTCACTCCCCCACCAGTGGGACTGGGGAAAGAATCAGAAGGGCAAAAGGTAGAAAACTCATGGACTGAGATAAAGACAATTTAATAGGGAAAGTAAAAGGTATGCACAGAAGCAAAGTAAAATGAGGTATTAATTCACTGCTACTCATGGGCAGGTAGGTGTTCGGCCATCTCCAGGAGAGCAGGGCTTCATCATGCATAATGGTTAATTGGGAAGACAAACACCATCACGCCAAATGTTCCCCTCCTGCTACCTTTGTGTTTCTTTCCCCGTTTTATACAATGAGCATGATGTTGTATGGTCTGAAATACCCCTTTGGTCAGCTCAGGTCACCTGTCCCAGCTGTCTCCCCTCCCAAGCTCCCAAGCATCCTCAGCTTCCTGGAGCACAAAAAGCAGAAAAGGCCTTGGCTGTGTGTAAGCTCTGCTCAGCAATAACAAAAATATCTCTATATTATCAACCCCATGTTCAGCACAAACCCAAAACACAGCCCCACACCAGCCACTGTCAAGAAAGTTAACTCTACCCCAGCCAAAACGAGCAAATGTACCTAACACAAGATACTATCAAAGAACATCTCTTGTTTTGGTTACATATTCCACTTAGCTATCTGCCCTGCTCTATATCCTTTCAGCTTTGTTTGTAACTTCAGTGATGCATGCTGAACTGGAAAGCATCAACAGCAAAAATACAGAACACGTAAGAGGTCAAGCATACTGTTGGAGGTCATCAGTGTTTGCAGACTTATTATCATGGAAAACTCTGTAATGAGACAAAATGTTAAGACAAGCTAATCTGTGATGAACTTGCTGACAAATAAATCTCTAAGTTGTTCCATAAAAAAAGAACAAGTAGTCAAAAGTTTAGACAGTTTAAAAAAAAAAAAAATTAAGTATGTGCAGAAATCACTGGAGTTGAAGGAGTTGACACAATAATTTGTTGTATCCTGGCAAACATTAAACCAGTATCTCTCTAGCATTTGCTAACTGGTGTATGATTTCATAGATGGTGGTTTTAACCTGTAGATATTTCTATATCATATCTGTCTTCATTATTAATAACAAAATCAGAGGTATCTTCAAAGGATCATGTATTAAGACTGGGGCAGGGGGTAAATTCAGTGCTAAAAAACCTAGTATTAGACTATAATAGCCTAGAGTGATAATACTGAGTTAGTTAGTGGGCTTGGATTGCATGGTTCTGTGGATGAGAAAGGACTCCAGATTAATGGAAAATTGTTCCATTTTTTTAAAAATCACATAAATCTTTAGCCAACATTAAAATTTCTTCCTACAAGGAAAATGCATAAGGTAAAATGGAGAGAAACATCTATGTTATACTGCATAAATTTAATTCCTTTCATCAGCAAAAAATCAAAATTTCTTCAAAGTAGTTTATCATGGAGAAATTTTGGAGTTTATTCAGGTTTTGGTGCTACCCAGTCATTTGTCTCTATGTCTGTACTTTCACTACTGGCTCACATGAAGGCAAAGCATTTCATCCACATCAGTGCTCCTGCAGCACAATAATTGCTGCGTCCTAGATTCTGATTCTGCTACTTTCAATGAATGCCCCTTTTTTTTTTCTGTAAGATTCTTAGAAGAAAAGCTCTTTCATAACAAATGTAAAACTTCATTTTTTGCCCTTAGTTTTCCACCTGTGACAGCTGAATATTCTAATCAGCCCAAATTAGAAAAGGGACTTGGGAACATTGTCATTTTTTCCCCTTTAATGTCACTTTTATCCTGATCTCAGTGATTAGTTTTGTGCCACAGAGCAGTGAACATTATGAAAATGAACTTTATATGTAACTATAACTTTAACTATAGGTATTCATATTTCACTTAATGGTGCATAGGAAAAGAGTTGTAGAAAACATTTCTTCATGTGGCTATTAAAAAGAGAGTGTTTATTAACGGACATTTCTTTTCGAAATTAGAAAGATTCACACAAAAATCTGTACTTTCAAACTGCTCAACAAAATATGAGGTCACCATGCATGGGACTTTTTCAATAAGTCTGTTTATTAGAGGGTTAGATTCCTCCCACACGTCTTTACCTGGGTTCACCCTAAACCCTTTCACTCACCAGCTGTCAGGAAGAGGATGATTACTGTGCCCTTTGCTGTGGCACAGAGAGCTAGGCCATCCAGAGCAGCTGTCTGACTTATGCTGCTGTTGCCTCTCCTGCTCCACACTCTTCAAGTCTGAATAAATTATCCTATGGTTTTCCACAACCTCGTGGTTAGCTATAAGTTCTCTGAAGCCATGGCATTTCAGCTCCTTTACCCTGCTTTACAAATCAAAGGCTACTTTATTGTTTCATGAGCTCCAGACAACTCTTTCAGCTCTGCTTTCAGCTGAGTGCAATTACAAAATACCCCGCTGTGTGCAAGCACAGACTACACTGATGTTTTTGGACAGACAATCTCAAGTGAAAAAACAAACATTTTCTCAGCTTACTCCTTTATTTCTTTCTAACGCTTTCCCCTTTCTCAGACACTGGAGACATTCCCTTCACAAACTGAAACTAGCTTCTGAGCCATCTTGAAAGTTTGCTTCCTTTTTCCAGGTTTTCAGTAATTAGGGAAACTGGAAACCTCTGGCGAATGCTACAGTATAAAAATACTCATAAAATTCAGGCTTCTCTAAAGTCACAGTGATGGAGAAACCAACTATGTCACATACACTTCATTTGCAGACTGCGAAAACTCCTTTCTAAGTGGAAAAGTTTAGATTTTTCCTCTCATGTAAACTGAGGAACCTGTAAATTAATCTGCTCAAGAGACACGAATGTGCCAAAGAACTGGAGAAGAAGGGGAAAAAGTGGAAAGGGAAAAGTTAGGATTGATTTATTTCACACACATCCCTACTGTTTGACTTCTGTTTTGAGAAATCTGGCATCAAAACAGTTCTGCTTTCCTCTTATCTGCAAATCTCTTTGACAAACCAGTCAGACAGACACTGTAAAACTCAGGATGGATAAGCTTCTTCAGCAGTGGCATTTCTGGTATTTTAGTGTTTATACAGAGAGTGGAGTTTTAGTCCATGTGATTCAATGGAAAAGAGTAATGAGGCTGTATGCCTTTCAGACTTTCAGTTTCCCACCATGAACTGTATTAGTTATCCAAAACTAAATATAAAGAAAGAAACAACACATTTATCCTAGTGACACAAGGGGTTTTTTTCCTGTTACATTGTTAAGCTGTGAGGCTGGCACACCACCAAACAGCTAAACACAGCAATGCGTTGAAGGAATCCTTAAAGAGACATTTGGTGAAGATTTACCTTAGCACTTCCTTAGTCCTTTTGGATATCATTTCCATTGTCACATGTTTTGTGGAATGGTGTGTCTGTGGGGCTACTGGCAAAGGAGAAAAATGGAGAAACAAATTTGCAAGAAGTGAATGTGAGAGCTCCTTGAAGTCACTGCTTTTGGAACTTTTCATGGTGCAGTGTTTGGTAGATGGACTTTTTGGAGCTGCAAAGGGAAGCTTCTCAGACATGGTGCAAAGGTATATCTGGAATGAGGGCTTTTCTATGTATACATTGAAAAGGCATTTCAAAATGAAAGGCAACTTTGGATTCTCTACCAATCTTTCAGTCGAAATATGACTGAGCGAATAAAGTTTATGCCTAACAGGTGCTTAAGTACTTAAAGATGTACCTCAATGTAAATTTTTAAAAAATGTGCAGTTTAACTTCACGAAGGTGTTCAAGATTAACTGCGTCCTGATGTATTCCTTAATTTCACTGAAATATCTTAGAAGTGCATATCAAGATGGCTATCAAACTCTGACTGGGGGACAGTAAATATCTTTAAATACCTAAATCCATTTTAAATGTGTAAACAGATGTATTTGTCTAAAATTTCTTCTCCTTTCTTTCATATTAGTAAAGGTATCAACCATGTGTTGGTGTACCAATGGGCCAGCAGTAATCCATCTGGATTCCCTGTGTAATGACATGAGCATCTTCTAAGAAAACTTATAATGTCCCATAGTCTTTGCCATTGGCTCCTGAAATTAGCATGACCAAATCTGAACAAATCCAGAGAAAGAGAAAATTTTGAAAAATTTTACTGTTAATAGTAAATATTTTCATGAAGCATAAAGCCTTAGTTTGAATTGTAAAAGAGAAACTAAAAACTTGACATTTTTATGTTCAGATCTATATGAAGATAATTAGTTCTGAAGTAAATAATTATTTTAATAGGACTCCATATTATTTTTCCTGATTATGTATTTGATTCTGAAGGAAATATTTCAGTTATCCTTGTCTAGAGGTTTTCTGAGCAGGCTGGTATGAAATGTTAGCATTTTCAAGAGCAAGAACACAGAAATTCACAGATTACTGAGGAAACAGATGGAATTCTGGAATATTTTAAAACTAGATGGTTTTTCTGGGGTTAAAAGATAAAGGGTAATTTGCATTCCACAAGCAGTGTATTTATTAAAAGAGATAAAACATGCTATGCATGTAAGGTAAGGATTCTTAGGAGGACCAGAAAGCGGTAAAACTGTGTCTGAAACACAGTTACTACCCTACAGCATTATAGCGAGGGCAGTCACTAATTTCCAGTTGATTTGGTCAATTTGTTTCTCCTACCAGTTCCCCCAGGAATCATGGTTACAATCCTAAATCAGAAGAGTAAGTTTTATAGTATCTAAACCAGCGTGTGAGGACTATGTTATCAAGTTCAAGGTGTAACACATTTTTAAATAAATACGCCGTTGATCAGTGATTTCAAAACCTTACCCAGCCTGATACTCCTTAATAACTAGTACCTGTTGAGATGATAGAAAACTTGTAAAGTGCTGTACCAAGCTCTGCTACCTAAGAGCTGCACTAACTTATATTACCTGACATCCTGCTGAAAATGCAGCTAACTGGTTACAGGGTCTCCTATGCTACAGGCAGAGACCCATTTTAATTTGAGAAAAATGGAAGTGGCATTTGACAAATACCAAACTTCCCTGCTTACAAAAGTGAAAATCAGAAAGGGATATAACTTCCTGCTTACAAATCTGAATTCATAAAATCTGTATTGTTGTAAAAGAAAACAGACATACTTTGCAGGTAAAAACAGCTCAGTAGTGTTTCCTGGAGACTGAAATTACATTTACAAGAAGGATCCCTAAGCTAAAATAGGATTATTTGTCACAGATGAAACATATTTTGTGATTTCTTTTTAAAATGCCTATCATTTGACCCAACTGCATTGATGAAGTACAGGGCAAGAAGTTTCTATTCATTCTGTAAGAGAGAATTGTGAGACCACGTCTTTATACTGCCATTGACTCATTTAATTTCTAAGTTTAGTGATCCAGAACTCATGATTTAAGAAACTGAAGACAGCAGAATCTGATAAGAAAATAGGTTATATAAAAGCTTGGTGAATAGATAAACAACCCTGGCTTTCCTTGAGATGACTGAATAATTCTTACTTACTTTGAAAGGCTTTCACCATGTTTTTACATAATTGTCTTGTGTAATATGATGCATACAGATACAAATAGGAAGGAGAAGAGACCTGTGGCTGTTGCCATCACCTAAAAAATCTTGTTAATCTTGTATGTTTTTTGTATTTCTAGATTTTAACTCAAGGATATACTCTGACTGGTATTTCTAACCTTGTAAAAATTTTTGAATAAGTAACAATATATTATGCTTTAGTTGTTATGCTTGTACAATAGACCTAGCCTTGCGTAGCCTTAGAAACCCATATCTTATTTGTCTTTTCACAGGGCTGAACAAAGAAACACAATTTTACAGATGACAGAAGTGATATATGGGGCTTTGAATATTCAGCCTTCCAGAGGATGATCAAAACATTTTGAGTTTTGGAATGAATTATAGAAAGTAAAGTATAATAAAGAAGCATTCCATGTGCTCTAAAAGCAAAGATCAGTGATAAGAGAAAATCCATTCCTGTTTAAAACAGGAAAAAACTTATTCAGGTTTACTATTGCTCTTAGTTCACAAGGATTTTCTGTTAGAGTTCATTGGTCTACTCAATCTATTTTTAATTAAAACTACTTGCTACCCTAGGCTTACACTAATCCCTGAGAATTATAGACACAAACAGATACATGAACAAGCAGAGAGAAAATAGTTACTGATAGCTACTCACGGAGAACAGATCTGGGCTCTTTCAGGTTATCACGCATGAGTTTCAAAAGTGAGGATTAACACACAGGTGGGCATTTAAGATTTTGTTTCAAAGTAAACCTGAAGCATGAATGTCCACAGTTTCTCTCTGTTCTGCATCTAAATAGCTACAGCAAACCAAGGCAAGGGAGTAAGGGGGTGTGAGAAGCAGTGGGAGAATGAAAGGAGGATAGGAGAGATAGGATGTAAAGGACAGAAGGATGCTCACTTAGCAGGCTGTTGTGTCCTCCCCATTAAATACTCCCAAGCATTCTTCCTCAAAGTATAAATAGTTGTGTTTCTGTTCAGGGCTGCTGTACTCTGCATTGAGGCAGGTCACAAACAAGGACCACTCCTGTGGTATATTTAATGAATTTTCAAATGATAATGATTTCAGATTTGCTCTGCTTCTTGCTGATTCAGCAAGTAAAACATCTGTATTTACTACATATATGTAGTAAAATTAATTTACATAGACGTAAATTAAAATGCGCTCACTGGACTTTAAAATCCTCATGTCTCCTAGGTGTGTCCTGTGGGGAACATAAAGGAAATTGAACCACAGAAAAGACTGTAATGTTGACATCATCGGGGATTCTCATGGTTACAGAGACAGGTTAACCTGCACAAATAATTTCAACCCAGAAATGAAGGGAAGAAAGACCTAAACACATACCATTCAGTGATAAAAAGATCATTTATTAAGATGAGGCTTTGCTCTTAGTTTTGAACCATCATAAAATGAAACCACCATGTATATTTGTAAAGATCATCTACAAACTATTCCTGTTGCTGCCAGTAGAAAGTAGATGGGGAAAAAACTGTTTATGATAGTGTAACTTCTTTCTTTCTTCTCTTCTAAAACCTATTGTTTGAGAGAGTATTGTACACAGATAACTGATAAATGGTACAAGAAATGGAGTTGCCTTTGCTCATTTATTAAATGGCTATCAAGGGAAAGCTTTCAAAGCAGTAAACAACTTTTGATTCTCCACTGAGTTAAGATGAACATCTATAAGATGTCCTCTAAAAATGTCTTTATCTGATCCTAGGTACATGGATTAAACTTGGAACAAATTGGCAGCAAAATTTTTGTTGGTCCTTGCTAATGCCTTGTCAGGAAACAAAAACATTTGTCTTTATGAAAGACAAAGGAAATTATAAAATGAAAAATTATTTATATACTGTCTATCATCTTGCTTTGCATAAGACTTTTTTTTTTAATGGACAGCAAGACAAAGTAATAATTGCACAAAACCAATTAAAAGAAATACAGAAAATATAAATCTTGAAATGGGAAACAAAACTGCATTAAGTACCTTCATGTATGCACTCCAGTCTAAACTAACCTTGCTTAAAAATAATGACTTTTATAAGATTGAAACCCCTGGGCTGGGACCACAGAAATCAATGCATCTGGTTTGTTTAGCTCCTTCACCAGCCATCAGGATGCCAAGTTTTGATAATTATACTTTGTTAACTGGAGGAAAGGCCTAGCTAATGCTCCCAGATTAACAGTTGTGATAGCAGCCTCATGAGACCAGCTACCTTTCTGCAATATTCTTGTTTGTACACAAAGATTTGGTCTACTGACTTGAATAATTGTGCCTTCAACTGCATGTATCAGAGCAATTTACAAATAAGCATTCATTAATAAGAAGAAAAGAGTAGGGGATTAACTCTTTTAGTTTATTATTTTTTAACATCCTTATTACTGATTTGGAGTACTAAACCAACACCAAGCCACTGACAAATAGAAATATACTATTAATTCCCTAGATATGTTATTCATTCCTTCACTTCCCACCATAATTAAAATTATCTGTGGACTTAAGACGAACACATTTTAACAGGAATTCAATAATTTTTATATGGTTGGAAAATTTTATGGTCTTCTAGTCCAAACTGCTGAAAGAGAAAAGGCTTATAATATAAAAATTAAAAAAAAAAAAAAAAAGATTAGGAACACAGGTTTTTAGATAATAAACACTTTATAAAGCAAAAGAGAATTTTTTTTATATATAGATATGCTTTGGTCATGAAATATTGTCTTTTAGAACATTTTTATGTCTCTTTCAATTGAGTAGTTTAGAAAGACCATCTGGAAACAGATCTAAAAAAAGTGCTATGTAAAATTGATTTATTGAGATTGGTTGTCCAAATGCACAAAATGTCCACAGCAGCAGTAGCTAAAGAAAGCTATTAGAAAGTAGCATTTTAGTCTTCCTAATACTCAAGAGAGATACTTTGTGATCTCTAGGCTCTCTACTGATAAACAGGAAACCTCTAACAGGTGATACAGCAGCTATTCTTGAAACAACAATGAAGGGTTGTTTAACATCAGAAATGTTTTAATTGTGAAGGAAGGACTGATCCTGGAAGCCTGGGAGCCTCCAGGAAGCCTGGAGGAAGCCACTCAGGAGCCTCAAGCTGTTTAAAAGGTTAAGGCATAAAAAGAAACTATCCGTTGCTGGGGAAATGAATAGCAGTTTGGGAATGGGAAAATCCCTGGGATACAATGCTGCTGCTCCTACATCAATCATGTTTTCCAAAGTTCAGAACAGCTTTTCCACATTTCCACTACATTTTCCACCCACATTATCTCAGCTTTGTGGAATACAGGAATACAAGCTTGAATGACTAGATAGCTAATTCTTAACTTTCCCTCAAGTTCAGGACAGCAAAGCCCATGAGGTATCTTAATACCTATAGTAATTTCATATAGTTTTACCAATCTCTTCTTCTGGAATGAAAATATGCCTAACAGGTAACATGCAAGAAGTGAAGCACCAGTGTCTGTGCCATACTGTCAGCTTGTAGACCTCAGAAACTGCACTGCTCATGGCTAAAATGTATAGGACTGTGGCTTTTCCCCTCCTGAATTAGCTCACACCAAAAATAAAGAAATCTCAGCCACAAGCACTACAATAGGCTGAGCTCTGAAGCATGATCTGAAACTTTCCCAGTCCATAAAGCAGAAATTAAGTTCTGAGCAACAGCACAACACAGGTATTTTTGCACTAAACCCATCATTTCTGTTTGAATTACAGTGTATCTTTTAAAAAGACAGCTTGTATTGATTTAGGAGTTTCAGGTGGCATGGAAATCATTCCACTGTTAATACAGTGCTTTATTTTCCGTTGGCATTCACCTCCACCATCTTACTTCTCTTGATCTCTTTATGCTTTCTTTTCTGCTAAAATCCATAAATCTTTCCTATGTAGATACTTTGAAAATGAGATCAAGTCACAGGCTAACCTCCTGTTGGATTATTTGATGGATTGATACCTTAAATCTTCTACAGTAGAAGGATCTTAAATCTTACCCTTCATAGTCCATTATTCAGATTTCAGACCATCTCAGTAGACCTTTTCCAATTTTATATATTGCTTTTAAATATGTCTGTCAGACACAGTAATAGCCTCACTGATGCTATAAAGTGTAAGAGCATTTTCCTCCTTCTCCTAATATTCTTCAGTTGCTCTGTTCTCAGGCTGTATTTGAGACATGTTTCTCTAGCTGCTTCTTAAATCAAAGGTTACCCTTTTAAAAAAAGGTAGAAATTTTAAGAAAGCACGCCATCATTGGATGAAATTTTTAAACTTATCTTTTCCACTTAGTTTGTCTGTTCAATAGAGGCTATACTAATTTTATGGTATGTTTTTAAAATCAGAATATGTGAACTGAGCCAAAAATGTTCTTGGCCTGATTCCCTGAACAGTGAAGATATCATCCTACTCTGCAGCACTGTTTTATGTATTAAAAAATACAGTCCTCAGTCAATGGAGGACCACAGAGTTACTCTGCAGCACTTTCCTCTCAAACAAGTTATAAATATTTCTTCAACCTAATATAGCTGTTCAAACAAATGTGGAAAACAAAACGTTACGGGTCATTAAGCACACCTGCAATCTTTCCCTCAAACATCTTTTCTTTCTGAGTGCTAAGAGAAACACAGGGCTTTAGAGCACAAAACACTGGGCCTGAAATTTTATACACTGGACTGTCTTTTCCACTAAACATGAAGATGTGGAATGCCTTCAACAATACCTGTATGTACTGTGTATGTACCAAACTTGATAAAACCAAACCATAACTTCATACTGACATGTAACTGCATGAGTAATGTCTTTCAAGAAAAGTCTTCACTTTCCTGAAGTTCCTTTTCATGCAGGATAGGTCTTTGTCAATATCCATGACACCTTGGATCAAACTCCATGATAGGAAGCTATGAAAGGTTTCAGAACAACAGTTTTCAGATATGCCATTTTAACCTTCCAAGGATTTCTCCATTTTGGGGGTTTTTGTGGCTTTTTTTGGTTGTTGTAAGTTTTTTGTTTGTTTTGTTGTTATTTTGATTATTTCTTTTCTTAAAAAAATCCTAAACCAACCCCCCTAATTCAATAAATCTAAGCTTTGAAACTTAAAAGAATCACTCTATTTTTTCTTTCGTTATGAAAACAAACATTTAGTATGTTCTAAGCATCCAAAACCTTTGTGGGAATATTTCTACATCCTAGTTGTAATACAGTGTAAAGTAAAAGATTATTTCCTCTTCAGCTTATAAACACTATGTCATCAGTGGTCCTTCATTAACAAGAAAGCGAAATCCAGACCTGTGCTTGATAAAACTGATGCCTTCCTCCTTTCCATATAAAGCTGTCTTAGACATTTTCTCACTCCTTAAGAAACAAGTCTTTTCAAGGTTATTATTAATCTACAAATTCTTTCCAAGCACTGTTATTAAATTCCTTTTGATACTTGCTCAGAATAACTCAGAGAGTGGTAATTTTGCATTGCCCCAGACTCCTTTTTCAACAACATTGTGATTAAAGAGCAAATACTTTGAAGCAGCCTTGGAATTAGTCTTCCTATGGGCAAATTAAATCTGACATTACTTTTCATCCTGCATTTGAACACATAGATTTTACATCATTGGAACAATTCCCTATAATTGAGTCGAAGCTTCATTCTTGCATTTTACAGGACATCTCTTTCAATTGTTTCATTATTTAGTTTTTATGGAATAATATTTTCCTTTATTTCCAATACTTTAAACTTCTGCAGGAGTTACTTACGACCGGGACTTAATATGATGTATGCTTAGGGTCCAGGCATAACAAACCTAAATTTCCTGTTAGTCATAACTTCAGTCTTTTGTACTACAGTCCTGCATTTACATTAGAACAGTAATAATGGCAAGTTAATTACATTTGAAATTCTGAAGTTTTAATATACAAGAATAATATGTACATAAAAATTCCTAAGGCAAAATCATTGACATGGGGGTGTCTCTAAGTTCTGAAGTAATTTTACTAATTTGAATTCTTGTTTTACCAACTACCCCAGGAATGAAATAGGGCAAGAGAAGGATATCAGATAGCACATATACAGATTTCACTAGGGGTTATAGTAAAAATATTAAGAAAAAATAACTCTCTAAGCGGCAAAATAATTGGTAACAGACAGCAGTGGGTGCCAAAGTGATCCAACTTAACTTTTGTCTCATTTATTTTGCTCATTGACAAGCTTAAAGCAATAAGAAACAGAATGTGAGTGATACTTACATATGATAAGTTTTAATCTGGTAAAAAAAGACTAGACAAGAAAAGAGAAAAGTTAGAAACTGGTCAGAGCAGAAGAAAATTATGTCTAATTTGGAAAAAATGCAGGCTACTCTAGGGGAAGAATAACCTGAAACAAATATATTTATCAGAAGAAGGATTCAGCCAAAATCCCTCAGGGTGACTCCAGATACCAATTATAAGGAATCTTGCAAAGGAACACAGCAACAACAAAATGCCAGTGTAAATTTAGGCTTTATGTGTAGAGACACAATGCTGTGGCCTAGGGAGAGGAGTGCTCTAGTCAGTGTAGCATGAAAGAGACCACACCACAGATAGAGCTTATGGGAATGAGCACCTCTGCGCCAAGGAATTTCAGCATGCTGGAGGGAGCTCAGAGAAAGCAACAGAAATAAACATGTGGTTGTAGGGATTATTTTATGAGGAAAGCTCAAATGAAATAAATACCTTGATCTGGCTAAATAGTTACTAGGAAGGAATATGATTACATTCTTCAAACACTTCAGGACTGATCATCAAGGAAGAAGACAAATAGGATGCATAGAAGATCTGGCTCTACATCTAATTTCAAAACGTTCATATGCTTGAAAACATCTTCTGTACTGTCTTCCAGATGAACTCTTTCTTCTTACGTCAAATTTCTCTCAAAAATGTATGCTACAGTATGGAGGTCAAACTGAAAAATAAAACTGATTTATGCCAAATTAAAAAAAAAAAAATATCAAACTTAAAATATTGTTTTAATTTTATGTCCCTTTTATCTTGGATTATAGAAGACATTAGGACAAAGGTTAGCTCTTTCTTAGAAGTTTAGCCCTTCAGACTTTCCTGGTGATATGGTCCTATTTTGTACAAAATACACATAAAACCTTATTGACAGCAGGACCGAAACTCAGATGTGTCAGTTCCTAGGGGATTGGTTTAAACTGTAAACCATATGACTCAATGGGGAAGTGTCTAGAGGGAAAGAAATGGAAATTAGGGTTAGAATGGATCTGAATCAGGATTTTCACATCTTAATGGTAGGCTGAATAATAGGCTTCAAGAAGAAAAATAACTTCCTTCTAAATAATTTGGGAGATGGGGTTTGTTCCCCTTTCTAAGGCTGGAGAGGAAACTTGAAATAGTATGTTCACAAAAAGTTGAAATGAACTTTCTTGCTATCTCAAAAATAATTCTCCTTTCAGCTCAACCTAAACCACTAACTGAATAAGGGCTGGATTTATACATAGTTTTAATGTGGCAAAGCTGGCATTTTTCAGCCAAGACAGCTATTAAAAGAAACATGAAACAAAAATAGTTCTCAATGTTAGAACTCATTTAGGCTGTAAATACTTCCTGTGCAGATCTGTTTATCCAACTGATATCCACAGCTTAACTGATGCTCATAAAGTCCAAGTCAATTTTGAATTAGATGGAGTTAAATAATTAACGGAAGTGTTCACTCATGTGCACATTTAATTGATTAATATGAAGTTAATGGGCATTCTGAACTTCGCTTCACCACTGGGGACTTGGAGCTGGTAAAATTAGTCTTAGTGGAAAGATGTCCGATCTGGGTATGAGTCAAGCAACAAACCAAAATTAAATCAATAGCCAGAGTCATATTGGTAGGACTCCTAATGAACACAACTGAGCCAAAATCTTGAAGCTTACTGCAAAGAGCAAGGATTTTGGCCTGCTTTCTTGAATTCAAGGACTTTAGGATGTGCATCTCATTTGTGCACTTACTACACATTTCCAGACACAATTTAAGACACAAACACAGAATTTAAGATGTCAATACCTTTCCACTAAGATGTTGTCAATACCTTCTGCCAAGCAGAAAGCATAAATGTGATGAACATGTAGTTTCATGGTGCTGCTCACTGCTTTGGGATGCTGGACCAAATCCATGTTTACCTAAATATGGATCTATTTGCCGAGTTTCAGGCAATACATTTTTAAGCTGTTGACTTTCATTTCAGAACAACTTATTCAAGTCAAACTATCAAACTCTCACTGAATTCAAAAGTAGTTACTGTTAAAAGCAGCTAAACTGTATTATAATATTGGCAAGAACATCAATATTCATCTATTTCTGTTGACAGAGGAAGTCAGCCCACCATATAAGAGATTCACATTGAAAAATAATTGACTGTAGCTGCATAATCTTTTGAAAGCACCAGGCTACATACTTCTGTAGGGAAAACATAAATATGAGCCTCACACACCACAGTATCTCCAAAAAGCAACACAAAAATTTCAAGGACACTTCTAGGCCAGAGTTTTTGAAAGGGTTTGATAGCTCTGTTTTCACCTTTTTGGGCAAGAAAGTTGTGTTTTGTCTATGTACACTGATACTGTTTCATGATTCAGTTTAACACTTCTGTGAGATGCTGGCCCAAAATATTTGTGTTCTTTCACAACAATCTGGAAGCTTTTCCCATGTAATCAGCATGGAATGCCCTGCAGCTATTTTACTACATAGCTTTAGAGAATGAAGTGAGTATAAATTGATGGTTTTCCCCTAATGCAATTACAGACATTCCAGCTCTTGTCAGACTAGATCGGGCGCTTCTAAACATTTAGACAATTCTGAAAGTATTTATTCCACCCGTATTTTTTGCCACAAAAATATTATCATATTTTGACAAGAATAACTGTCCCCGTACTGCTTCTCCTCTAAGTGAAAGTAACAATTAGACTAGATAATGGTTCCAAGGGTTTTTTCCATTGCCTAAATAGAACACAGCTTTGAAAAGTTCAAACACTTGCATGTATTTATATGCTTATACCCTGAGGATGCAATATACTGTAATCATTCTTTTTTCAACAGTCATTGATTTCTTCTGCGCTGGTCAATACTTACTTAATTCCACAGCCTATTATACAGATTTATTGGTTCTTGCATTCTATTTGGTATAATCCATTAAATGTGATCCAGCCAACCATTTGTCTGAATGTCCTTGAGCTTCACAGTGAATCAAATGATCATTTCCTAAACAATCCTGCATTTATAACAAAAAAAAGTAAGTGCAGATTCTGGCAAGCATGAACCACTTCTATAATTAAATTGTGAATGATATCAAAGAAATAAGGAATAAATAGCTGGAATTTTTCTTGCAAGACAATTTTGCATTTAAAATAACAAAAACCCTCATCACAGCACAATAGAAATGGATTTGATCTGTAAAATGAGGGTTTGGGTCTCCTATTTTACAAGACAGCTTGTTCCAAGCCTACCAACCTTCTGGATTTATGCTGTTCATGGTCTCACACTAGAGTTTGATTCTCCCTACCAGGTCTAGGTTATTTAGAGGTCACAGTACATACATGTGAGAAGAAGGCAGTATAACAGATAGAAAACAGTACATTACACCAGTCACACTGTGTGGCACTAATATTTAGTATACTTTGAGCCCCTTATTGTCACACAAGTTATTCCTGGCAAAATTTGGGTAAATAAACCTGAGCAAGTGTGCAGTTTTGACAGAAAGAGGGTTAGTCTTCAAGCGTTTTTAATGGATTCTGTTCATGCTAAGATCTTATTGACACATTTTCATTCTGAATGTGAGCTATTTCTATACATTTCTGCTTTCTCATCCCTAGAACTACAAACTCTATGTATTTTCTGCTTATGGGGTCTGTGAGAAGATAGTCAGGCCACATTTAACTTTTTCTACGTGTTTTAAGAGAAAAAAAGGAATCTCTTTATGTTAATCCATACCCAACTCCAGAGATGCTGTATGGAAAGTCCAATACTATGTCTGAACTTCTCGATCAGAAGACACACACTGCACTCCACAGTGATACACTTATATATCCCCAGTTAGAAGCATACTTTCTGGTGCGCTTACCTCCCTTTTTCTGTGATCGTCTAATGGCTCCTGAAGAGACAAAAAAAAAGAAGAGGCTTTTGTTGCTTGTTCTTTATTGATCGACAACAGCATAACTCCAACATAAAGTAAGCATTAGCAAAAAGAAAATGCAACCTTTGCCTATAGTCTGAACGTAGTCGCTACCGGCTGACAATTCATGAATGAGGATATCAGTAAAGATATTATTGGGACTTAGGAAGAGTATGCATACAGAACAGATAGAGAATTACAAATAGATTTACCCTTCTGTCTCCTGATCTCACTCTTCCATACCTGAATAACACATTTTTTGTCTTCAGGGAGAGCACTACAGTATGATAGCACAGCTTGAGGGAGTACATGCTAGCAATGTGCAGGACTTCTTTCAGGGAAAGAAGTGAGAAGTGCTGTCTTTACTCGGTAGGATGAAACAGCTTCCCTAATCCTTAACAAAAAAAGGAAAAAGAAAGACATTTGTAGGTTGTTTTGTTGTTGTTGTTGTTGTTGTTGTACTTCCCACCCCTCCACCAGAGCATAATTTGAAGACACGTGGCAAGCTGACAAAGAAATCAGAAATTTTAAACATCTTAAGCAGGTGCCATGACATACAGTAGTGCTGAAGGAACTGCGACTGAATGATTAATATTTTTCTTTACTGCTGTCACAATGCATATTTTCCCTTCTTTTTGAAAGACTGACTGACAAGTTGGGTTAGATTACAAAACACCTTAAAACAAGTACTGACATTAAAAAAAAGAAAACTAACTCATATTCTGACTAATAAACCTCTACATTTTGACGGAACCCTAGTATGGTCACAATTTCAATTACACCATTATCAGAGAATATTGCTACATGATGATCTCTGTAAAGATTAAGAGGAAAACAACTGAAAGTTGAATTGTCTTCCAGTAATGTGGTGATAACAGAGGCATTTTAGAGGCAGTGAAAACAATGGACTCGACACTAAGTGAAGACTGTTTGGCAAACTTTCATTTGGAGAGATTCAGTGTCTGCACAGAGTTGTCTCTGAGCAGGCTGAAAGGATAACCTGGAGGATTTAGTTCCTGATTCAGCCAGGCATCTAAGGACATGAATAGTCCTATTGAAATCAATGAGATTACTCACTCACTTGAAGTTAACCACATACTTAAGTATCTTTCTGAAGTGAATGCCTAATGAATGCCTACACTTGCAGAAGGGTTGTAGGAAACTGGTTTGCCAGCGACTGGCCACAAATCAGCTTTGTAATGTTTGTTTGGAAAGTCTGTCAGAACTTTCCCATGAATAGGTACATTTTTCTACCCCACTGAACTGCCAGGATAGCTAGGGGCAAGTAGGTAAAACAGATAAAATAGGCCTTTGCCTTGTTCTTTAAGAAGATTATGCTGGGGCATAGAGTCAGCTCTTCCCACTTTGCCTAGCGTGTCAAGAAAGCCAATTGTTTTCCAGACTAGATTTTCTCATATTTGTATCTCAATGAGTGAGCCTATTACTATAGCAAATGCTACTCCTGGGAAGCACTTCTAAAATGAAATTAAAGAGCTGATTGATTTGCAAGATTTTCAAAATATTATTCATGTGTTGTTTTTCTCAAAAAGGCACAAATACCCCAACAGCATTGTTCCAAAAGTTTGAAAGGAGGTCTCCTATCACTGAAAAATGAATGTTCTCAGATGAAAAGAAATTGAAGCTAAAGGGGAGGATTATACTATTAGTCTTATCTAAATTCAATTAGTTCAATGAAAGGGAGAAACCATTGTCCATGCTTTAGGGTTGTGAAAATTAGAAACCCAAAAAATTAGATGAATCATTAATTTAAACTAATTTTAAACAATTAAAAAATGTAAACAGTAACTGCTTAATATCACTAAACAATGAACCTGTATACAGAACAAAAGTCCTCCTAATTTCTAAAATGAAGCTAACTGTCCAAGAATTCTACATATAAAGCATAAAATACATAGAAAAAACATGAAGATATATAGTATAATTTTTTTTTACTTACAGACTGAAAGCCATAAGCTGTGTTTGAACATGAGATACCTATAGCGGAGAACTGTATTTTGTCAAAATAAAAAGGTTGTCCAGATAAACTTATATGACTTAGGTACTCTGGGCTCTATTCCAAATTGAACTTCCCTCACTATCAAGGAAAAGTGACAAACCTTTGTACCTTATTGCTCCATATAAAAAGCATAGGGAATACTTTCTGTTTGTTTGTTTTTAAATTTATTTTTAATTTCTTTGTGGAAAAGGCTAGACATTCTGACCTGCTATTTTGATGTTTTGACACAATAAAGCCCCATTTTGTATACAAGCTGCTGAAACAAAAGCAGAATACAGACTGTTGCTGAATTAAGGAATTATAAACCTTTAAACTTGGTCCTTCTCCACCACTTTTTGGATAATAAAGTTCTGTTTACTGTACTGGTTAACACAAATCAGCAGCTAGTAAAGCCTGGAGTGCAGTTCTGAGAGGGTGAGGTAGCTTTAGTAGTGGCCAGTTCTTTCTCTGCCAGGATTCCTTGACTGAGTGATAAAAGGTAGAGATTAGGCTTTTTTCTCAGGCTCTTTCCAAGGTGAAAAAGGAAAGTAGCTTGGGACAATACTTAGAAGAGACAAGCAAGATGTAGCATTTTAAGGGGTTCATGAAATTACCCCCTATATGTCTAGAAACAGCCTGTGAAAAGGAATGATGTCTTGTGAGTGTACATATCCATGAGATCTGCAGTGGAGATAGAGTGGAGAGATAAGAAGCAATTGTTTTGCCAGCTCCTGTCTTTCATGACTGATCCTGCTTTGTGATTTTGGTTCCTAACCAGCATCTGGAACCTACATGACACCAGCTTCTTTTGACATCAGCTGTGCTATAATTCCTTCTCTCCTCTCTCTTCAGCTCCTAATCTTTCTCAGTAAACAGTCCTCTTCAATATCATACAAATGCCAATGTCTAAGTTTTGCGTAAAATAACCTGGTGCTGATGGAAATGTGTGTTCCTTTTCCAGGCTTGGTTGTGAGAAAACCCAGCAAAGCAAGCTGTGGGTTTTTATCTGAGAACATGGCATCTGTTCAATAACATGTCAAGTTTGTCAAAATTGTCTGACTGAAGTCCTTTATTATCACACAGTGGTGAAATGATTTGCCTGAAGGGGAAACAGAGCATTAATAAATTGAATGAATTGTACATTGTTCATGACAGTCTCTAATGGTACAGTCTTCTGTGTACTGTACATTCCAGACACCACTTCAGGTCCTACTGATTAATATTCATCAGTATAAAAGCATACGACTCAATTTGGGATTTGTAGCACAAATCAGCCATTCCCAGGATGCCTCACTGAAAGCATTTCCCAGGCTAGATCATACGCCACCTAGTCTTAAAACATGTCAATCTATCATGTTTACCTTGTCAGTGGTTTATCAGCTTGCCACCATGGCAAAACTGGCAATTCAGGCTTTAAGTATTCATGTCATAATATCAAGATTAACATCCACTTAGACATGTGGAGTAGACCAAACTTGTTTCTTTTATTGCCCTAACTGCCATGGCAAAGAACCTGAAATCATGGATGGTGCCTTGTTAAGTCCTATACTATTTTTTAGCTCTTTGAAAAAACACATAGTAAATCTGTCTTTCTAAATGATTCTAACATCTTTAAGAAATAACAAATTCTTAAAACCCTTGCTAGTATTTTGTTGGCCCAAATGAAAAAGGTAAGAGAAATCCCCTCCCTGCCCCCCAACCCCAATAATTTACTGTCTCCTGGATTTATTACATTATGGAAAAGAGAACTACAAAAATCAAAGAATTCATACTGTGCAGAAATGCAGGGAAACCTTGGCCCAGGATTGATTCTCTTAGTAAACTGTCTCAAGATGATTTTCTACCATGGAAGTTCACATGCATACTAAAATATTTCACGCATGCTTATTTAAAGGTATAGAAATGCCAGCATTTTAACAGAAAGTCTAGTTCCAGGCATGGTGTTAGCATTATTCAGTGAATGTCCTGGTGGTTCTAATTGCCAAACACTTGAAAGCACAGAAAGAAAAAGGGAACGTATTTGATTTCTTAAACCATAGATTAGTACAAATATAAGATTTTACCTTACCATTGTATAGGGTGGAAAAAAGCACCCAAACAATCTAACCCCACCCTGCAACCGAAACCCCAAAACCCTCAGCCACCAAACCTTTGTCCATAAGGAAGTCTCTGCAAATACTGTATCAAATTCCCTGTTGTAAGATTCAACTCTGGAAACCAATCATACTGTAACTGTCTTCCAGCACTTGCTAGTGCATATTTCACTGGGATCAATGGCATATTTTGTTTATTCAAATGCTGTATCCATATTCAGTCACTCCCTCATCTGTGTGTTACAGCTTACCAAGGAACTACACTCCCTGGATTGCTTGTATTCTCTCTCTGAGATAAAAAGAGAAAAAAAAATTGTCCTTCAGCAAATCCAGGGGAACATTCTGAATTTTATTCTGAATTTAATAAATTCAGAACAAATGATAATTCATGATTCATGATACTATTTTCCTAGCATTTTTGATGATATCTTTCTCTTTTATACATGCTTTGGTTTAAAGAGTCATCAATAAATCAGTCTTCCTCTTAACTGAAACTCACCCTTCAGCTTTCATCAGTGGCCAGAGTAATTTAAGCTATAGTATGACAAGTGGAATGATAAGACTGAAACCCTAGGTTTAAATTAATTTTTTTAAAAAACATAATTATTATCTGAAAGCCTTTCCCAATTCTACCTTTCCTAATGATAGTGTTTGAGGAGCAATCAGTTCTATGTGAAGATTAAACAAGTTGGTAGCTTCCCATACAGCCCTGTGACTCATTCTGAAAATCTCTGTGCTGATATCAGCATGTTGAATACCAGAAAGAAAGTGACCCAGCAGTGACTCTGTGTAGCTTCATGGACTGAAGCAAATATTTACATTAATTCAGACAACGGGGAGGTGGGGTGGCACAATGAAAGCCATATTTGTCCTAAGAGTTATGTCACTGTTCCAAACACAGCTTCTCTGTGCAAAAAGCAAGGAGCATTTTAATTACCCTTCTCCTCCCCCCTCATCAAAATATTTTTAGGATTACTTTTCTGTGCAAACTGTGTGACAGCCAGTTGTCAGGAACAAAGGACACTGTATTTCTGAGAGAAAGAAATGGCCTGAGCAATCAAAATTCTCTGAGATGCACAAAAGGTGAAAAAGTTCTCCCTGATTTGATCACTTGTGATATCAACTGGGCAGTTAATAACTTTGCCTAAATAATTGGATTGTAAAATATATACATATTGAGAAATTCCTCTCATGTTCACTGGAAAAGCTTGCCTTTTAGAAAAAAAATTATTCTCAGAAAATGAGTAGGGGAAAAACAAATATGAACTACTGTTAATCGCCATTTATATTCATGTACTGCTTTAATATAACTGTAGCACATTTTCTTCAAACATTTGAACAGTTCCCTGGAAATCAGTATAACTTAAGGATAGAATAAGCAATCTAGAAAGCCAGACTACCAAATGTCAGGTTCATAATTTCCTTTCCTTGGTATAACAAATCCTTTTAGGTAGAATTCAGTAAATTGAAAATGCAGAGGAAGTATTCAGATTTGTTTTCTATGTATAAAACATTTAGGCTGCCTCCTGCAAGCCTGCCCATAGGGTCAGATCTGTCTGTAACATATTGAGATCTCCTATCATTTCGATGCACTCAGGACTGGGGGCATTGATAACCACTCTGTTATTGTCTCTCTTCCTTCCTTTCCTAAAGAAATGTCTTTGGTTTGCTCTTTTTTTGGCGGTTTGCTTTGTATTTTTTTTTTCCCTAAAAAGGCAGCACAATCACTTTATTACAAATACTGCTTTATGCTGTATTGCTTAATTCTGATTTGCCTGATAAGACATATGCTATTGTTTAGACATTCATCCGGTAAGATGATGGGAACACTTCAGACAGTAAAACTTGAACAAAGAATTAACCAAGCGATTTTCTACAACTTATCTCACAGACAGTATTTATTGTTATCTTTCTGTAGTATTGGTTCTTGGAAATTCACTTGGAATACAAATAAAATTGTATTTTAGAGTCAAAAAGAGATTTTCTTTCTTCAAAATGAAACTAGTAGCAATAGCCATATTACCAACAATAAATACTTAAAATTATAGTTTCTAAATCTTACAACCTATTTTAAATTCAGTATTTCATGCACTGTTTTAATGCTTTTACAACTTTAAATGGTTCTGAAAAAGCCTCACATAATACCATCTGAAAAAGGTAAACTGTTTTCTATTTCGTAGGGATATAACATGCACTGAAGATAAACTGTCTCCAACAACATTGAAGAGAAACACTGTACTACAAGACAGACTCAACGCAAAAACATTTTTAATTTTGTTGGGTATTTTGTTCTTCCAGTTTGTAATTCATAAGGCAAAATTTAATTCTAACAATAACAGCTTCCTTCACAAAATCAAAGCAGTATCCTTTCTAAATTTAAAAGGTTTCCATGGTCTCACGGATTTCCAGAAGGTGAGCAATACAGTCATTGTGTGGAAGGGTTTAAAAGTTATTATGTTACATCTGTCAGCTGTAAAATCTCAGACCCAGCAATGCTGACAAATTTGCACTGAAGATAAGTGTTTTCACAGGTAAAAGCATGATTTCAGACCTTTGGGCTGCTTGCTCCCCATATGAATTTAATACAAACATGGGGGAAAAAAATTCAAAACTGCTTAGGAATACCCACTTGGTTTTTGCAGCCAGCTTTTGAAAATGAAGAAAAAGAAAAAATATTGAACAAGAAAACATCCCAACAACAAAAACAACCCTTCCCTCCCTGGTGTAAACCAAAATTCTGTTACTGGTATTTATTATCAGGTATTTGTATCATGTGGTCCCTTAACAGCAAGTAAAAGACATATCAAACATCCTTCTTTGGAGACCAAGCCAACAAAACCAAGCAAAATTATGAGAAAATGTCAGTTCTGAAGACCTGACATGTTTGCCGGAAAAGTAGGGTTTTAAAAGGACTTCATAAAGATTGCTTACCCAATTGGTGGTATGCCATAGCATAGAAAATTCTGTGGTGGGGGGAAATAAATTGTTTTATTTTCACTCTAGATATACTTAGTAGGGAAACTTAATCTCTGGCCAATGGGAAGGTCAAGTGTAAACAGCGTTAACCTGTTTTTAATTTATGTAAGGAAAAAGCTTCTGTTTGTTTCAGGGCAGGATGCTCTTAAACTGTTTCTATAGTAAATTCATAGGTATTCTGAGAAAGACAAACTTGCTGTAAGAGAGCACATTTAAAGTGAAACAAAGCCTCCTTTGCTGTAAGGTGATTGATGCTTTCTACTGATCTCATGTTTATTTGGTATATGCTAATTCTTTGTATCAAAGACACATCTTTTAGACTTGGTTCAGGAGTGTTGGCAAGATGAAAAATACTAGCACAAGCTTTTTTCGACAGCTTAGTAACTGCTTAGGATTACTAAACAAAATCTCCACAGTCTCTCAGTTGATTATATCGTGTTGTATGAGATGCAGCTACCAGACATTATTTCAGACTGAACTTCACCCGTCTTGACTAACCAGTTCTCTTTTACAAAGAGAAATGCAGAGAATGATTTTGTTAACTTCAGAGCATTCTACAGCACTTCCAGCATTCTACCACTCCCTTCAAAAGTCAGGGTTCACTTTTAAGAAGATACACCAGATTTCTGTCTTTTCTAATCATCTTATTTACAGGGTAATGGTAGTTCACCTTCCAAAGGCAGAGATGCTGTTCTGTCTTTGCTCTCCCAGTGCAATGTGTCTGGCCTCGTGACGGATGATTCAAGAGCTCCAGCTTGGTTCTTCATGAGCCAATGCAACCTTGAGATCAATACTAGGCCTGGCAGGGAGATTTCAAAGAATGCTAACTGCTCTTTTGAAAGCAGGTTTTTTTTTGCCTCAAAATGTCATAACCACACTGTCTTGGCAGAGTCTTTAAAGTCCTAGTTTTCAGATGTGAAAATGTTAAGCTTTTTTTTTCTCCCTCCATCAATAGTTTTTTTGTGAACCAGAGCCACATCCATTTACTAGCTGATTCCCAGTAGCAGGAAACAATCATCCTAAAACAGAAAACGTACTGAATTTACCTTATTTTTGAGTGTCCCTTTTTGTCTCTGCACAGCTTATACAGTGGAATGGCTTTCAAAGACAAAACTTCAGTGGTATAGAAATAGGAATGGACTGGGTGTTGCCATCACCTGTGATTTTACATAGTGTCTTGAAATTGTTTGTCCTTCCTGAAAGCAAGCTAAGTCTCAAAAGAATGAAGGTGATAGAAAATAGCAGAGAATAAATGAATTACATTTACTATTTATCCACCCTTTTTTTTTAATTCTGTTGCTTTTATCCACTTGAAACAGGCATAGCTTTGTGAAGTGCTTTCAGATACTGTGCTCTATAATACTGAATCTATTTTTTTTTTTTTTTAGTTCTGTAAATCGGGTAAAAAGTTACAAGTCCATGCTGGAAGAGGGCATACAGGTGCCTTTATGCTACACAAGGATTTTGCAAGACCAAGGTCAACCAGGTAAAGAGGAAGCTGGGAAAATAATATGTAAACTGTTTAAAAGCAAAGTTAAAGAGCCAACAGGAATACTTTTTAAATGAACATTGAATTTTCCATTGTCTAAACAGTCAATTTGTAGTTCAGTTTTAAGTTACTTGATTAATTTTAGGAGAAGATAAAATTTCATGGTCTGTCTTTAAGTAGCAAGTCAGAAGTAAATAATTATCTTTTGACTATGAAATCCTGTTAACTCCAATTAAGGAATCCAAGTCACACCTAAATCTTTGAAGCTTTTATGTTTCAAAAATAAAAACCAAGGTGTTCATGTTCTTGGATATCAGAAACACAACACCTGGAAACACTTGTTTCCTTCCAGCAGTCTCCTGAAATCTTTGTTTTGGCCCTTCTACTTTTTCTCCACTTACAGTCAAGAGATACAGCAGAATAAAAACCATATATAGCTCTTACTTTACCACTTCTGGCAGAAGGCTTTTTTCCCCCCTGCTTTGATTCCCATTTAAATGGAATTTTAAATCATAATGTGATAAATCTATCACTGATTAAATTACTCTTTATCCAGTGTTACAGTTGTGAGTGGCTGACAGCTACAGCCTGTATTTTCCTTGAAGTAATTTCAGCATAACTTGAGGGGATATTTGAGAAGGTATGTTAAGAATATTCTTTAATTTTCTTCATAGTGAAAAAATTTTATGTACTTGTTGGCCTACTGCCCAAAATCTCAGTTGGAGAAGGAAAGACTGCATATTGCACATTCACATCAGATTCAGAGAGAGTATATATCCTGGTGTTTAACCTCCATGCCAAGCAATAAAGGTAAAAAAAACTTTCAAGAGAGTCACAGTTTTATCTCAGGGAGTTAGTTCTGCTCCCTAGATTAAAATAACTGAAAATAATATAACCTATTTTGAATCTCCAGTCAATATCCTCCTTAATGTCACCTGGAGAAGAAATTTTTGCCAAGATTTTTTCTTCAAGCTTTCTTTATTTTTTTTAGCAGTAGTCATAAGCTGGGGAAGGAATTAAAAAAACCCTAGAAAAGTTAAATCAGCACGGCATTGCTATTTGAGGGCTTACCTCATTTTTCTTCCAGCTACCTGCAATACCCAGGTTGATCTCAGAAGCAGAACTGAGAAGGCTCATTTTTAATAACCACACATCTCTCTATCTGATAAATCATCATGATCAAAGCAAAGTACACATCCTGGATTTTAATTCTGAGACACAGAAATCCTCTTTATTGAGAAGCAATGGAACTAGCCACAAAGCACAAATCAGTTTCTTGATTTTTTACCTTTTCTTCATACTTGATATTGCTCAAGACTGGACAAGATGGATCCCTGGAAATGTGGCTTGGATGAGCAGAACCTTATAGGACTATATTAGAATGAACCAAGCCCACATACATCAACTGCTTCCTGTACTTGTATCCCTTCAGAAAGTGTAAAATAGTTTTTAAATGGGAGCTTGATTTATATTTAGTAAACACTGCTTTAGTGAGGGAATTTCATGCCTTCACTGGCAATAGGAATACTGTCAGACTTGGTAAAACAAAAGAGTTTTATATGATGTGTAAGTATCAACCCTTCTTTCACTGTCTGTATACTTGAAATACACACTCATCATCTGCTGGAGCGTCTAGTTCAATTTTAGATCTTTTATTCTAATTTTTTTCTTACTGTAGAAGGATAAAATCCTGGGGGGTTTCTTATGACTCTGAAGCACTTAAAAGAAAAATCCACCTCCTAATCTTCTGCACAAAAGCATGGACCAGGGCAGCCTCAAAGCCAGAGACTCTATATACAGCAGTTACTGTTTTACCTCTCAGCTGCTTCCAGTATAGCTGATGAGCTGCAGCTCTCAACTGCACCAGCAGGCACAAAAAGGTTAAGGCAAACTCTTACTTGTAAAACAGGAAAGAAAAAGACAGCAGGGCAACACTGCTGAATTTAAAAAAAACAATTTAGAATCAGAATTTAACATCAAAATTAGGCAAAAGACATGAGAACATTGCAAAATAAAAGAAACCCCACACAGAAAAGTTTAGGATACTTTATATTTCAAATGAAGACAGCTTAACAGAATCAAATTTAATTTCTTACAAAAGGAAAATGATTTTGTAGAGGTATTTTCAAGGTTCAGATTTAAGGCTCAATAAGAACGGTGTCTTTGGAAAGGCCAAACATCGTAGTGAAGAAAATTTATGACAACATATATTTATCAGAAGATATTTTATTGACAACAAATACAAAATTGTTGCTCTCATTCCCTGATGTTTAATTTTAAAGCTAAAGCTTTTCCTTCACCACTTTTACAGACTTGTAAATATAGCATTGTAAAAAACTAAACCAAAACAAAACAAAAAGTGACAATAAATTAAGAAAAGGAAAATGGAAGGAGGAGGAGGAGAAAAGCCCAACCCATCAATGAGAAAATGCATTAGAAGCAATAGAAAAGTTATGCAATAGAACTGAAGCATCATATTATGTTCTCCTTCCAAGAGAACTCCGGGGGTTTTGCACATGAAATAAAATAGCAGCAAAGAAAAAGGGTAAGTACAAGTGCTCTTGTGTCCCACTGGAACTTGTTCTTATTAACCAAAACAGTAGTACTCATCAGAATCAATTCTGGGATGCTTATGCAGAGACTGTGAGTCCTCCATGACAGAAGAATCACTGAACTTGTCCATATCTGAAGGGGTTTGGTGACCAGGGACATCATCCACTAAGGTGTCCAAATAACTCCCCACTGATATTCCATCCAGTCCATCACTACAGTCTTGTAAACTGTTACAGCTGCCATGGAGGGATGTCTCCTGACTTTCCAGCAAGCTGCACAGGCTTCCACTCAAACTGCTGCCTCTGCTGGCAATGGCTTTCTCTTCAATCATCCACTTGATTGATTCAATACTGTCATTGATGAGGAGGAGCTGGCGCATAAGCTTCACATCAGTGGCTCGGAGATTAACCTACAAGGCAGAAGTAATTAAAAAAATTAGTCTTTTCATAATCAAGCCAAAGAGCAGCCTGGAGGCAATGAATGGGTTAAAAGAAAACACACCAAAAAAATCCAGCTTTCTCATCTGGGACAAATCTATTTCAATAACTAGTAAAAAAGCCTACAAGCAAACAAACAAAAACCCCAAAGTATAGCTACACTTTCAGTGAAGGTCAGGTGGGAACCTGATCAGCCTACCTAAGCAGTCCATTAACAGGAATGCTAGTCAGTGACAAGACTTGTACACACACTGGTAAATGCTGTTTAGATGAGAAACACAGCTGCTATGACAACTCCAGGGGATAGCTTTTCATTAATCAGAGAAACAAGACACAAAGCCATTTCTATTTACAATTACTCTAAGCTACTTACAGACAGCCAGGCATTCACCCCAAGTTATCCTTATTACAGCTACTTGGGCAAGGTAAATTTTCAGATGTGCACAATTTGGAAAAAAGCTTGTGGATATTTAACTTTTACTCACACTACTCCTGAGTGCACATTAAAATTTCCCATATAAATGTCTGAGAGGTAAAATATGGAACTTACTGAAACTGTAAATATCAGTTATTTAAACCCACATTAAATGAAGGTGATGAAGTTCAGAGTCAACCATTTATTATAGATATGGAGCAAGCATTTGCCATAACTAACTAAATAAAAAGTGGACATTAAGAACAAATTCCTACTTTCTCACTTGGTTGTGGTGGTTGATGCATATACACAGAAGTGTTAATGGTAATGAACAGAGGAATATTACAGTGTTGGATTTCACAGATATATTTGAGTTAAACATCCTCATGTTTTCCTTAACAGGCAAACTATATACACCACTTTTTAAGTCACTTCAGCTGACAAATAAAGGTGAGACCTAAGGTTTATATTTACTGCTTCCTTCTCCCCATCTGAAACATTGTAAGTACTGGAAAAAAAATCTGTGACACTGTCTTTTGTGCCATACTGAGAATTTGAAAATCTTCACTCAACAGAGAAATAAAAGAAAAACACAAATAAGACCTATTACATCAGACAATAGATATTTTATGCAGTTCTCCAAGTCCACAATTGTTGTACAGAAAAATAGCACCTGTATTGTTCATACACAATGGACTGGAACAGAATCAGTATTCTCAGGAAGCAAAGACTGTATCTTGTTTATCTAAGAATATAATTTGAATATGATTCTTTCCATACTCAAATCTCATCTTCCCAGGATCTCAGACTACACTGACCTCGTACAGTTGTTAAAAAATTATTTTAATGTATTTTTATTCTCTTAGATACTGCAGAAGATTGTAGTAGATCCAGCTGGGATGCTTCCTAGCAGCCGGTGTGGTGTTGTCCTCTGTATGTGTGACTAAACCATGTTGGTAGCACTCCAGTGTTTCAGCTCTTGCTGAGCAGTGAGTGCAATCAAGGCCTTTTCTGTTTTTCGCTCTGTACCCTCAGCAAGTAGACTAGGACTGAGAAAGATGTTTGGAGTGGACAGAGATGGGACAGTTGACCAGAATTCACCAAAGGGATATATCTTGCCATACAATGCTGTGCCCAGGAATAAAACCTGTGCTTTTGATCTTTCCTATACAGATGTTGCCTGGGGGCTGGCTTGGTCTGCTGGTGGGAGATGGTATGTTACTGCCTTTGCATCACTTGTTAATTTATTTCCTTCATTTTTTAAACTGTCTTTATTAAAATTTAAGTTTTTCTGACTTTTGTTCTTTTAATTCTCTCCCCTGATCCCACTGGAAGAGGAGAGGGGAGTGAGAGAGAAGCTGGTGGGTGCTTAGTTACTGGTCAGGGACAACCCAATGCAAAGACATTTCAAGCTTTGCCAGTAACAGAATGCCTGTATAACTGTCATATGTATTCCCAGCTTCCTTCTCCAGTCCCCAGAATGACTTCTGAATTATTCTCAATCCAGTATCACAAGATTCAACACAGCTAACCTGGTACTGTGCAAAATAGCTCTACCTACCATTCACAATTTTAACAACACTGCCCATCTATCATTGTTTCAGGAGTGAGGTTATGAAAACAGATTGACCATTTTGTAGCTCTCCTGCTCAAGCCAATTCCTCTACTCTTACCAATAAATCACTATAAACCATTTGCTCGGCAACTAGGCTGCCATGAAAGCAGTAAATTACCCAACTTCTCAAATGCAACTACAGACTTTAGCAACTTGCTGAATATAAACATGCTTGGAGACAAGTTTCCCAAAAGGCTGATTAAGGAAATGTTTAACAAAACTAACACCAATATGACTCAAACAAAACAGTCCCTTTTAGATAAAGTAGACATCTCATATATTTCAGATTCAGTTCACAGGAAATAATTTTATTCTCTGAATATACCAACAGCTTCAGCATTTTTGTGGAATGGTCTTACTGGAAGCAATTTTCTGCATTCCTGAATACTAGAATTGTCGTTCTCCTAGCTACCATGTCATTCCATGTCTCCCATATCAAGAGTGTGCTTTTCCTAAAGCAAATATGAAAAAGTAGTTTAGCAAGTGTCATCTTTCTTTAATATGCTTTACTTCATTATCTGCTTGATAACACAAAAACGTCAAAATGACATTTTTTGCCTCTTATCTGCTTTAGCACAGACACAGACATTAGCTTTTACTCACTTACATAGCTGCAACTCATTTATCTAGCAACTTGTTGGAGTAAACAAATTGGAGTGTTGTTGGAGTACACAAGTCAGTCCATGATGGTTCAGCTAACAGGACTAAATACAATAAAATCTCACCATGCTTGACAGCTCCATTTGTTAGGCACAGTAACAGGTGCATTTCAGGCACAACCTAAATAGCGTATCATAGCTAATAGAGGTATTTCAGAAGAGTTTTTATAGCTGCCTTTGAGTTAAAGCTAGAGCACAGGGCCACCATAAGGAAGGTGTGTGTTATTATGGATCAGTCCTCACAAAAACGGTGTATAAAGGAAATGATTTGTGACAAGAGAGAAAGAAGTAATTTCTTGTTACAGGTTAACTTTTCTGTATTTTTGCTTAGTTTTGCTTTGTATATTTGCAATAGTGTTGATCACAGGAAGAACACTAAATTTTTAACATTAAAAGCTAGTCAAAGCAAGAGAAAATAATGAAATTAAAGTGACAGCATCTTTCAAGCAACACAGTCTGGTAGCATAAGTGCACAGATTAGCATACAGACAGAACCCGATCTTCAATCTGGAAGGAGTAACTGGACTAAACATTTGTCTGTGCCTCTCTCCCATATCTGTTGTTCGAACAATGTATTTCTTCCTTTCTTTTGGTCTTCTGTAATAATATGTACAACACTGTCATAATTTATTCAAGGGAATTTATGTATATACAAACATAAGGGCTTTTGTGTACATATATATGCAGAGAGATACACAAATATTCATGCTATTTTTATAAATAACTCAGTATTTTTGAGAAAGGACTTGACTAGGTCATTGCTTTTAGAATAAAACTCTTAGTGGCTAGGACTGCTAACAAAGAGAATTATTGCTTCCTGGCAGTCACCCAAAGTAGTGCATTAGTTGTCCCTAGCCTGGTCACTTAGCTTTTGGATCAAAGTTGCACATGTACTCACAACTGGGCAAAAATGGCCTTGTGTTTTTCTGCTGCATGTTCTGCAGACATAGCTTCTAGTCAGTTTCAAACACAGTGGGTCACCTTCCCCTTCAGAAATGGAAAAGCTAAATTTCCATTAAATATACCTTTCCAATCTGTGAAAGCTGTTTGAAACTCTAGCTTCTTCCTGTGGATTACTTTCTTTTAAATTCCTGGATTCATACGCTGCTTCTTCTAACTACAGGAATTCTGCAGGGATATTAATGGCAACCATAAAATGTGCTCTGAGGAAAAGATATCCCTAAGTTTATTCAAATTATTTCAGTTTCATTTTTCTCTCAACACTTTTATGCGCCATGCTGTAAAGAGTCCACTAGTAAAAGGAAAAAAAAGTGAACGAATCTAAATAATAAGGTATTTCTTTCAGAATAAGCCTTTTAGCCAGAGCCCAGTGAAGTAAGTACTTACAAGAGACAAAATCTTATGCACACTACTAAATGGATTCAGGGAGCTATTTAAGTCACTCAGATCAGAAGCTCTGCCCTGCACAGGACCTCAAGATAGATCTAGGGTTGGCCGCTCTGGAATCTGTGTTCTAAAACATCTTGAGTTTGGACATAAATTCCATGATAAGTGGAAGGAAATGGTAGCAAAGTACAATACTCCCGGGAAAGCCCCTCAGAGACTCAGGCCAGGGAAGTCTTGCAGAAGATAATAAACGTGGAGAGGTTAGATGAAACTAACTACAGACAATTCCATCTGTTGCTAAACACTTCCACACTCACCTCTATCACACTTTTTACAAACAGAATTTCAAACCAGGAGAACTTTTCCATACCAAACAGGTGTGCATGACCACTCTGGTTTAGGAGTATTAATGCTATGGTTTTCCATATTCTAGGATGTGTCAGAGACAGCTTTCTGCTTTCCTATTCAATGTCTTCTATTTCCCATATCATACAGGATAAAGAGCTTGCCAGCTATGCCTACCTCCCCTTTCATTTTTAAAAGGGAGATTACCTCAGCTTTCCATAAAATGGTAAATTCCATCAATTAATTTGAGATGCAATTAAAAAAAATCTAACAATCAATGTCCGAAGAATTTGTTTGCATTCTGAGATGTCTCTTTCTACAAAAAAGCTAACCTTTTTCCACTTTCTCCTGGTGTTACTTTTGCTATTACAAACTGAATAGCAACTTTTAAAGTAACTAAGTGTCTTTGGGTGACATTAATTTATGAGGAGAAAGATGAAAGTGAGGAAAATAAAATAAAACACTGGTCGGCAATATTGAGTTACCCAAGTATTATCAAGATACAAATATAGTAAGAAGATATATAAGGATAAAAACTGGCCAATAAATCCTCATCGACTAATTCTGTGAGACGATATACATAACAAGCTAAACATACCATAAGCAACTTATTCAAAATCCAAAATTCAGAGTATGTGAATTCAAGTGTTATTTAACTGGAGCCACCAGGCTAACATGGTTACAACACGGAAAAGTCTGGTGACACGCACAGGATTTGTTTATTAAGCCACCATCACAAAGCATGAAGCATGCCATTTGAAGGTGAGCAAGCTCAAAGTGATATTACAACAGCTTCTTAACACTAGTGAGTAAAAGATGCTCTTTTTTTTTCCATTTAACATTTCTAAAATGAAATAAAACTGTAAAGAACAGATAATGTCTGCTCTTTTAACACACAGGATGATTAACAGGCTGTGCAGGAGCTACATCCTACTTAAATTAAAACATATGCATGTGCATGCCTTTAAACTTCTTATCTGCTTCTAAATTGCCCACTGATTCAAGGTGTTTGCATTGGTTTCTTCAGATAATTTTGCTGCTTTAGGCAATGGTATTTCAGGATCAAGATGAAAAAATTAGAATGCCTAGGCTGACTTCTGAATTTGAACATAATCTTCAGCATCTCCTGTTAAAAATGCAGGGAGTTTTATGTGACAGAGTAAGAACAGAAGTGTACTGTCATTAACTGGAAAAGATCGTCTGTGCACCTGTGGAACAGTAACTGCTTGTGGGAATGCGCCACATGCACTCCACAGCAAAGCCAACTAACTTTGGTCAATTCAGACACCACAATAATCAAGCTAACCCAATCAACGTGACTGAAACTGTACATGACCTCCCTCACAACAATGGAGATGTGGACCAAAGCCTGGCAGAGGATGAGACTGTCAGAGTCAAGGTAGGTGCTGCAATGTTCATCATTATGCCTTGTGCCTCTGACTGTGATTTACCTCACACTGATTTAGCTAAATTGTATTTCAGTTAACAGTGACAAATGTAGATGGACAGCTTTTTTGTATCTGGTTTCTTTCAGCATGGACTTGTGTTATAACGTATTGCTGTATCATTTTCCCATTTGCCTTCTGGTTTTTAGGCTAGTAGTAAGCTTCAGAGAATGAGAGAGCACATACAAAAGCAACATATGTATATACAAAAGCTAAATGTATGTGATCCATTGTTGGTTTGCAGTTACGGTTCGCTGATCTACTTTCTTTCTGCAAAGTGAGCAAGTTACACTGACCTTTCTCAGCTGTACTTCCATGAGTCACAATAAAATATTGCGGCAGACTACAGAAGTTGTGATCACTTAATTTTTGACTTCTTTTCCAAGAGATTGCTTATACTCTTGCATCTCTTGAAGACTCCAAAATTGTTAAAACCCTCATATCAGATTTTTAGGTAGCATTCATTAAAATCACTGAACTCCCAGCTGCTCATAAAGTGCACAGTCATTAAGTTTTCAGTCTGCACCCTTTGCTACTTTAAAAAGAGGCTCCAGCCTAGTCATTGTCCTGTTTCAAGTTGCTGCATTTCCACTGCAATCCTTCACCAATTCCATGCAGTAAGTATTTCCACAGGTCCATCTGTAAAATTTGGCAGTCACATACCACAGCTTTGAGCACAATGACTTTTACCTAGGAAGGTGAAAGAGAGACCTTGTGATTCCACATCAGCCACAAAAGGACTCTCCTGTAAGGACAGCTTACCAAGCCATTAGCTGACGCAAGGAAGCAGGCAGGTAAGGTCTGAGTCACCACCAGAATAATATAAGAGAATACACCAGAATAATTAGAAGGCAGAGAAACTTCATGAAACAGCAAGTTAGTCCAGTAGGCAATGAGAGTAAATAACTCAATGAGCAGGTCCCAAGGACATTTCTTGCAAATATATCAACAAAATATTATGCTAGTATGGTTATCATCTGATAAAGGAAATTACAGTATTGGTGATTTACATTTCTCTTACAACGCCCTATTTTAATATTTTAATTTTATGCATACTAATTGATTTCCCTTATACTTGACAGGAAAATACAAACCATCAAGTTGTGCAATTGTTTAATCATATTATCTCTAAAATAAAAAAAAGAAAGGTGAATCTCAAGGTCTTTTTTCACTGCCTTAAAATATGCATGGTCCTTGTCTGGGGAGTGTGTTTAGGCAGCCTGCCAAGAGCATTAATATCTTTGATAATAAAATATCAGTGATTAGGATGAATCATTTGCTCAGTAGGGTATATTTTTTCCTTTTAACATTATACTGTTTGAGGTATCTTGTATGCGTAAATGTAGTAAAAACTTCCCAGGGGGAAAAGCATACTTTTATTTGTTTGTTTTAGTTTTTTGGCCATCTTTTTATTTTATTGTGAAAAAGAGACTATTTAAATATCTCCCAAGTATGGTCTTTTTGACAATGATTGTTAAAAAGAAACATGATGTACAACTGAGAGCAAGTAGAAGGAAAAAAAAAGTTAATTAGTTAAGTTCTTATTTCCTCACCTCCTGTTCAAATAAAACACATGTTATATAAGCTGTTTAAATATGGAAGGACCACAGAATTAAGAGAGAGAAATATCTAGTCTCAGGAGGATGAAAAACTATGAAAGGAAAATCCTAACTCTTTTAAAGTTTAGTTGAATTAACATGAAAGGGAGCAGTGAGAAATGTAGGGATTTGAGAAGAGAAAAAACTTCTAATGCTGCTGGAAGGTTTTACTGAATGTTTCCAAACATCTCACACTACTGTCATAAAAGCATCATCCGACCTTAGAAATGTATCTACCACGACAAAGGTGAACATGTACAGAACAATCCATAATATGGACCCACATCTGTTGACGGACAAGTTAACTCCACTGCAAACATTCAGGTCAATATGAAGCCGTAACATTTGGCTGTGGGCGTCAAAAAGTGTTACAGCAGATGGACGATCACAGCATCATAATGAAGTGTTCTGGACACCAGCCACAATGCAGGGCTGCGTGTCTTCTGACCAACATGAGACAACACTGTGGCTCATGAACATATCTTTTTTTCACTGGATTTCACTCTCTGCCTTATTTATGTTTGTCTTAACCAAAATACAGTCTTAGAAACACTATGCAAAAAAAAAGAAAAAACATAATGATCACTCTTCCCTTTCAAATTAATTACTTTTAATACTGGCACTGTGCAAGTATAGGCAAAAGCATATAACTAAAATAAGATAATAGGGTTTGCTTATAGGTATATCCAAAGTTTGAAAATACTGCTTTTATGGAGACAACACCAAAGTTTGGAAACATTATAAAATGTAAAAAAAAAACCCAAACCCTATTAAAAACCTCATCAAACCACCCAACTTACTTCATTAGATCAGAAATGAGACACAACAACAGTAACACTGGGGAGAGATCGGAACTCTCCTGAAAATCAAGTCTGCTTTCACAATACCACTGGAGAGACATTTAAGATTACAAAAAAATTAAATCTTTGTCTGAATCTCCCTAGAATTCAAAATGGAATTCTGTTTGAAACAATTCTGTGTTCCTGGAGATGGGGTATATCCTACAGAAAGCCTACTTTTAATCTAACAACCAAATCTTTAGTAAAGACAACCTGCCATCCTATTTACTGAAGGTTTATCTGGATAAGAATAAAAAAGAACTTCAAGACAGCTTTGTTATTACAAGTGATCACATGTGCTCTTAAAAATGCTTTAATAGTGCTAAAAAGTGATTTGCTGATCATTTGGATTTTTTCCCTGTTAAAACATTATGAGCATTATGCTTCCATGCTAAGTATTTTGAAAATTTTTGAATAAAAATGAGTCAGTATTTTAAAAAATAAGGAGGTTTTGTTATCTTTATGTTTACTTTGCAACCTATTTGAAGTTCCATATCTTTCAAATTCAGCTTCATTTTTCATTTTAATGCAAAACTTCATCCAAATCTCCCCAGTGGTGTAATCACGCTCCTAAAATATGGTCCCTACACAGCCTTTACATCTCTCTGAAAGTAGTAGCAAGTCTGAGGTTTTTCAGACAAAAAGAAGTTGCCTATTTTGAGTCTTGAACAAAAACAAAAACAGCCTTTCAAAATTCTAGATATCTATAAAAAATTAAGTTATTTAGTTCTTCCTCATTCACTAAGAAGGTATCAAACATCTAGCAGCCAACATGGATCTGGGATCTGTAGGTTAAAAATCTAGAAGGAAACAAGAGGCTACAACCATTTCTAGCAAGCTGAAACACTGAAACTGGCCAGCACAACAAGGCAAACCTGCTGTTAAGAACTACACCAGCTATGGCTTTTGAGCCCTTTTGGCTCAAAAACCTATGAACCCCTTTGTTTCCTACAGTACACACCACAGCAATTCATTCGGGCGGTCACAAGGCATGATTATCAACTAACAATTAAACAAAGACACATCCTATGCTTCTAGGCAAGGATGTGAGAAGGTAGCAAGAGTAATCAGTCATGAACTAGAAACTTCAAGGCAAAACCAGACACTCTAGGTAATATTTTCTTTCCACATTATTTGATCCCTTCTCTGATCAATAGCTATTATCCACACCATATTGTCCAGTCAGCTTCTCCTACTCTAGCTCACATCATTGCTCTTTTTATACTTAAACCTGTTCTTAGCAAAGATTTCTACATAGAAGAGTACTGGGGCATTGTGGCATGATTCTAGCTCAGCAAAGAATATTAATCATAGCTATCAATGCAGTTATCAGAGGTATGAGTAACTTGGAAAGGAATCAAGGTCATTGCTTACATTTCCTGTTTCTTCTTCTACTGAGGAAGTATAAGCTAATAAGCTAGTTGGGGAGCAGAAATAAGGTACAAGACTTGCAAAACATGGCTAGGAAAACACAAATATGGCCTCTGTGAATAACCAAGGGTGACCTGGGAAATGAGAGAACTAGTCAAGGAAAACACAGCAGATTTGGACTAGAGTTTGGTTGTATATGAAAAGGGCTGTTTACAGCTCTTCTGAAGTGATTTTGTCATTAAACTTCACCGAAGTACAAATTAATAAAAATGAAGGAGAGAAATTACAAAAGATTAAAAATCATAGTGTTGCTTTGGTTGTGTTTTCTTTCTTGTCTGAAATGGGTGGACTGATGCATAAATACGGCCAATGCATAAATAGTTTTACAAAGTTATTGTCACAGATGGCTAACTCATCTGGCTATGGGGAAAACAGCAATCATGCCTTCATTCCCCTGCCCCAGTCACAGCAACCAGTGGTAGGTGCTAACAAAGGAGGATGTAAATTCCACAGGCATTTGAAGAAAATCACTGTTGCTTTGGCATGCTAATAGTTATGCTCTTCTCTTGCAAAGAGGCCTTCTCCTAACTGCTGTGACAGGATTTACAGTTTTCTTCTACAAACCCTGTAACACTAGAAACCTGCCACAGAACACCGCTTGAAACAAAAATATTTCAGAGTACCGCACAATTCTGCCAAGACATGTGGACAAGCCATTAACAGTCACAGTGATTGAAATAGCCCTGTGAAGGCAAAATGTATTTGAAATCACAGAACAGGAAAAGTCCTGTAAAAGTTATCACTCAGGCTTCATATTTGCTCCTCTCATAGCTGTATAGTTTTGAGAAGACTAGAAAAATAGCCTGAAGTTTGTAATGACTCCTTGAATGACTTCTCCAAGCTGTCATGTTTTTGTGCAGACCCATCTAAATCCCATTAGTCAGAAAACCTTCCTGCCCATGGAAAGGATTCTTCAACACCAAAACCAACATAAACCCCCTACACTGACACTGTTTCATTATTAAGTACTTTGTTCTAAACATGCACCATTTGCCTTTGTCTACCACAGAAAATGGTCTGTATTAGCAGCCAAATTAGAGAACAATTCCACCCTTTCAATGTGGCTGGAACAGGCCTTCTCCAGGCACTCTTAAAAAGGTACGTATTAATCTCACTCCATGAAGAACGCTAGATACTCAGAATCAGAGAATCACAGAACAGCTGGGGTTGAAAAGGACCTCTGAAGATCATCTAATCCCACATCACTGCTATAGCAAGTTGAACAGGATGGAGTCCAGGCAGGTTTTGAAAATTTCCAGAGAGGAAGACTTCACAACCTCTCCCGGCAGCCTGTTCCAGTGCTCAGTCACCTCAATGTAAAAAAGCTTTTCCGTGTATTTGGATGGAACCTCCTGTATTTCAGTGTGTGCCCATTGTCCCTTGTCCTGTGGCTGGGCACCACTGAATACGCTCTGGTCCCATCTTCTTGACATTGTCTTTAAGATATTTGTACATATTGGTAAGATCCCTGTTCAGCTGTCATCTCTTCTCCAGGCTAAACTAGCCCAGTTTCCTCATAAGACAGATGATGCCCCAGACCCCTAATCCTCTTTACAGCCCTCTGCTGGACTGGCTCTCCAGCAGTTCCTTGTCTTAAACTATCCATTTTGGAAAGCCCAAAATGGATCCCCAAACAGCACTCCAGATACGGCTGCACCAGGGCTGAGTAGAGGCACGGTGTGCAAATAATTTTCACTAGTTTTCTAAAGAGGTGGCTAAACAATATAGATCCTACTCCTTTTTTACACAGAAATGCTTCATAGTTTCCTCCCTGGTATCAGGACTGGTTTTTTCTAGTAATTTATAATTATTGGAAGGATCGACGTCTGAGTCTGAAGTTTTTAAATTAAAAAATCTTTTCAGCAAACACTCAATATTAAGAAAATCATGTCCAATGTTTGCTATATCTCATAAGTGTCTGAGTTAACGAAAGTAGTGCAACTATTTAAAATATAACATTTCTTTAAACCAGTGGAAGTTCTGTAGAAGCCAAAAAAAAGAAGAAAGAAAAATACAAAGCAACCAAGCTGTTCTATTTTTGTTTCTACCTTGGGGTAAAAATGTGTGAGCTTGGAGACACTCAATGCATTTGTTGCATTATAGTTCTTGGATGTGTTTTCTTCCGTATCTAGACAGAGGTAGGTTTCATAGCCAAAGCAGACTGCAGTAAAATGGCTCTCCTTCTGGAAGCATTTTAGTAATGAATCCAGCTGATATCTAACAACAGGGAACAAAATTACAAATTATGCCAGTAAAGTGTTTACAAAATCTGAGACCCCCAGTAGTTAAATAGCAATTTACCATTGCTTTGAAGTCACTGAACACTTTCACTTCATCTGGCACTGCCCCCAGCAGAGCCATACAGCACTGAGAGGAGTTTATTGTACAGCACAGCAAACGAAACGTTCGGATAACTTCTCTGGCAGCGTAGCTAGTTTGTGTTTACTGTTAATTAAGAAATGTGCCATACCATTCTCTTGACAAACCATAAGTATTAAGAAAGGCTAGGTTGGTGGGAAAAACAAGGATTGGATTGCTGAGGCCAGGGTTGCATTGGTGTGCCAGTATGCTCTTCTCCATGTTTATAGAAGCTCTAGGCAAGGTTGCGTATCCTGACAAAAGAGAGTAGCTGACTTTATACACTTATATACCTGACATATATATACTCTCTAGTGTCCTTCCTTATCTTCTTCTATGGAAAGAGAGAAACCTCATTGAGAGCTACTTCAAAGTGGGGGATCCCCAGACACATTTTATTCCATACACTCATGTGCAGGCAGGCACCAGCTGGACTCAGCACTTGAATACAGAACAAGTGACCTCTGAAATAAATGACCATCCCAATATCCTTCTAGATTTGAAAAAGCTTGAAAGATTGAACTATGTTGTTTATACCTTTCAAAGATGTAATACAAGATGGCTTACAGACCCTCTAGATGCATTTTAGTCACTTGTTTTGGGCACCCTCCAGATTAGGGTTGCTACCAGTTGCTTATCACAAACTTCCACCACGGGAAAAAGCTTATAATTAGAAGCCACATTTATGAGAGTAAGGACTGAATAACAAAGGCTGTGAGTCTGTCTCAACAAAAAAGTTTCCCTTCTATTATGAGACTGTCCATAATTTTATGATCAGAGTTCCTCAACTTTACAAACAGTAAACTGAGAACCACCTTTTGGAACTGCTTACATATAGGAAGTATAACTTCCATGCTCATAAATGCAAGTTAAATCCATGAGAGAAATTGCATTTGATTTAATTGAATTCCAATTGCTTTTCAACAGCTCAGATCCTCTGTCTTATTAGTCCTTTAGCTTCATCCTCATTTGCTTCAAATTCCAATTATCAGCCTCTCTTCCAGGACATGGACAGAAATGAAACACATAGAAAATAAACATGTCCACTGTGGAAAGTTCGCTACGTTTTGACCTTGTGGGTAGAAAACAGACAAAAAAATCTAGTAACCTTTAAAACCTGAATTGAAAATGCAGTCTTTTTCTTTTACTATTTACTGTTAGGAGAAAGAAAGTATTGAAGAGTAGAAATGCACTTGTTTGTCATCACCTCTGCTTACCGTATGTATTTGGTATTGTGCATTTCAAGTTTTTCCTGCTCATACACAAAAGGTACTTTTAAATTATTGTTGTCCTAAGTAACCATAAAAAAGAAAGCATCCACACAAAATTATGATGATCAAAGGGCTGGAAAACCTGCCATAGCAGGAAAGACTGAAGGAGTCAGGTCTTTTCTCCCTAGAGAAGTCTTGGGGATAGGGGTATCTCATCACAGCATTCCAGTAATTTGGGCTGATACAAAGAGGACCAGGAGAGGGTTCATCTTAACAGAAGTTAAATTTTTTTTCAGTGAGGACAATCAATCATAAGAACAGCCTCCCGAGGTACATGGCTGAGGTTTTCAAGATGCAGTTGGACAGGGTGCTTGATAACCTGACCCAGACTCCTTTTCCTTTGAAAGGTGAAACCAGATGGTCTTCTGAGGTCCCTTTATGGAACAGCCCTTCCACCCCAAGCTATTCTATGAAAGCTACGCTGTTATAATGATTCCATCAGAAAGGTTATAATCTATTTGCTAAAACTTATCATAAACTGTACAACTCTGTGGAGAAGTGGTTTAGTATTCACGCCATTTCATTACAAATTGTCAAGAATCACATTTCAAAAAGCAGCTTCAATGATTCTTCTACTCTTGAAAAAGTAATCAGGAAGGAATCGTGACATTATAGCACATATTCTCTGAAATAAAGGCTGGCAAAAGTGTTACAGTACATGGGCAGTCTAACTGGAAGTCTTGACTAGTATCCCTGACGCCGCTGTGATGATTCACATGAGACACATGCATGTGTACCCAAGTATCTCACACTGATGCTGCTCGGTAAGGTATCAGCAATGTCTCATGGGCTCTTGGCACGCAGCAGCTAATAATGTAAGCACATATTCATCTCTGCTTCCTGGGGACTTAAACCCTTCAGCAGCTGCTATGGCTGAATAAGAAGAGACATAAGCACTGCCCGAGTACAACATGGAGATGTTTCACAATTCAAATCCTTCTGCCAGGCACTGAGTGAGATTTGCCAGTCAAAACATATGTTTAAATATGCATTAATTTAAATAACCTTGGTCACCTCCTCCTTCCAGAGATGATCTTAAAAGATGGAAAACTTGGCAAAGTTCTGGTACTATAATTAGGCTGCAATTTTTCCTTATAAGATTTGATTATTTTTCCCAAGGATCAATCTACAACTCCCTTTTAACGTGAGTATCCTATTATCACTGCCAATCTGCATTATATGCAAAAATTACAAACTCCTCTACTCCATCATGCAAATTGGATGGTATGGAGAGAACTTGCTAGCAAGATCCAGGATTAACACCTTTTTCAGTGAACGTCAGGAGGACTTGGGGAAACAAGATAATTTCTGTTTCTGCATGCCTTCTTCGTGCTTCTACGAGCCTCACTTCAGGGATTTACTGAATAACGGCTCATGAAGAAACAAAGGTTAATCAAACTCTCCTGCATAGGTTTGAGGTTTAGCCACTAGTAATTTTGTATTTAAGATTTTATCTTCAGTCAAGCTTTTAAGCAAAACTTACAATTAATCTAATTGAAAACCAGCATCTGATACACAGCTTTGCATTGCTGACTAGGTACAGTGAACAAAATCTTGGCTTCAGTTAAGACAACTGATGTTATCATACAGAACAGTGAATGTAGCAGCCTGCACCTACAGCATGTGTTAAAGAGATATTTCAAGCCACAGCTGTAGACTTTTTAAAATCAGTCCTACAAAGAAACTAATAAATGTAGACCCCCCACAACTGTGAATCTAATAAATGTAAGCAAATATGAAGTGGTCAGACTCTTAAGAGGTGGTAGAATAGGGTTACAACAGCTCTGCCCTCCAACCTGCACCTTCATTAAGGTGCTAGGGATGGTTAAAAAACAAACAACCTAAAACCAATAAAAAAACATAAAGGAAACAAAACAGAACAAACCATCAAAACCACCAAGAAGGACTGCCATTGCAATAATCATATTTTCTTTAATTCCAGTTTCATTTTGTCAGGGATCAATGTTAATTGCCTTTAAAAAATAGTTACTCTAAAAGAGAACTAGGGAGAACAAAGGAGAAGAAAACTAATCTAGTGAGTTAGCATGAATACGCCTCTATACCAAATAGCTATAGCCTAAATCTGACATGCTCACCTCCTTGGAAGTACGATTGTTTTAATTACTTTATCCTTCACTCTAAAAAGTGCTGCACTCAGTATACCCAGTTGGGTGCTCACTAACAAAATTTGATCCTCAACAGTGTTCACTGGAAGGAATCTCATTCGAAGTCCAGCATTGCCATCCACCCCTCACTTTCAAGACACAGCTTATCTTTTTTGCCTTAAATATTTTTATGCAAAACTTTTTTATTGATTATTGTATGTAATGCAGACTATACTGTGTTTAAATTTCTAGCTTGCAAACAGGCATCAAATAGTTGATTTTGGAAATTTTTGAACTAAAAGGAAAAAACCACCCACTCTCTTTCTTTGAGTGTTTAAGAAAATCTCCTTTTGAGTAACCCCAGAATTTGTGAAGGGGAAATAAGGCTTTAGAAACAGTATCATTTCAGGCCACAGAAGGAGCCTCACAGATTATTTACTGCAGTGAAGGTGTATGTGTTGAATGGTGACCTCAGGAGCACAGTACACTAGAAAAAAAGACTGCCGCTAGAAAGGGTTACTATCAACTCTCTAATGGAACATTCCACCCAAAAGACCACAGAAGAAAGATCTTAACAGTAACACTGACAAATTTCATACTGAATCAAAGATCAGATAGTGGGAGGTATTCATTCCACCCAAGTTTGACCACAGCACAGTGTTTTGACCCACACTGGCAATTACATCTTGCTTCTCCTGTTACTTAATGGCCTTGTAACTCAAAGGTTTTCAGGATCCAATGCAGTCTCCACCATGGCCTTCAGGTGAAAATGCATGATAAGAAAAGGGAAGTAAACCTGGCCAAGCAGGTCCGTATTTCAAGAACAATACTCTATGTGCTTTGTGTGTGAGTCCAGTGACCATTAGCAAAATCAGGCTTGAGGTAAAAGGAACCACTGTGAGCAGCGAAAGGATCTGAAGAAGCACAGGCAAGCCTCAGGTCCTCTACCCAGCACATGGACAGTCGCCACATACACCCCACCATCTGTCAGGTACTGTAACTCCACAGTCAAACACAGTCTGAAACAAGCAAGCAAAAAACACAGAGAGGTCTAGCCAAAATTCAGCTGAGTGGGCTGTAGAAGCTGCCATCATACTACAGTCAGAAAAAGAAAGTTTAATGGATGACACTTGGTTTTCTAACCTTCTAGTCTTCTCCATTTTTTGCATCTGTTTACTACTGCAGCAGCTATAGACTACTTTTCTACATGTCCAAGACCTCCTATGTCTTGCAGTAAACCAAAGAATAATGAATTAGAAAGAGGTGTGAAATAAGAAAATAGAGGTTTTGGCTCCATTTTAGAAATTATATACAGTAAAAAAGGAAAAAAGCAGAGAGGAACCACAATTTTTACCTGATACTGTTCTTAAATTTATAAAATATGTCCAATGTCACAAAGAACACTGGAGAGGGGAAATCGACAGATTAAGAAGCTGAACAAACCTTTAGGGTTGAGGAAAATCCTGGAAGTGTTACAGACTAGAGATAAACCTCAGGAAGGTAGTTCACTTTCACATTCTGCATTACAGAAGACAGCTGAGACCATGAAAGAGGTATAGGCAGGGTACCAGTACTTCACAATTAGTCATTGTATCAGTGGTTTAATGGGCATACACAAACCAGAAGTCAAATGGGAAGAGGATTGTAACTTAACTCCTCTTACTTAGCATGAGAAATTAGTTCAGATATGAGAAGTCAGTCAGTCATTGAAGTGACAAAGAACAGGAGAGGTCAAGGCTTTTGGGACTAAAACATGTATGTGTTTAGGGCAGGAAAGGGAAAAGAGAGAAACTGGATGGCAGGAGGAAGAAGAGGCAAAAGGAGAGTGTGACGTGAAATTTGCAAGTGTGAAGTAGGTGAAGGTCTGAGACCAACTTGAAAAGAAAAGGTGATACAGGCAATTCACTCAGGTCCCCCTCCCCTACTAGGCCTAGTTGTCTTGACATGTCTAAACAGTCACGACAAGAACTCTGACTGCCTTATTTGCTCCCTTTGCAGTCTGATATCCCATACATTATAACCTACCTGCAGGTCATTCTACAACCATTGTGCAAGCTTAAAATTAAAAAACAAGCACGAGGTACGCTGACAGTGTGTTACTCAATATTGAAACTGAAATTCCCCATGATCATTACCCTAAAATCATCGAATCACAGAATGGCTTCAGTTGGAAGGGACATTAAAGATCATCTAGTTCCAACCTCCCTGCCATGGGCAGGGACATATTCCAAAAGACAAGTTCAAAGGCACCCACAATTTCTCTGGACAACCTGTTCCAGTGCCCCACTACCCTCTGAGTAAACAACTCCTTCCTAACATCCCTGACTCTACCCTCTTCAAGTTTAAAGCTGCTTCCCCTCATCCTGTCACTCCATGCTGTTGTCAAAAGTCCCTCTCTCCAGCTTTGTTGTTTGGCCCAGTTCAGGTACTGAAAGGGAGCTAAAAGATCTCCACAGAATACACTGATAGTTTGATTTGTGAACATCTCTTAAATAGTATGAAGCCATACAACAACAAGTGTAATTTATAAGCTACACTTCAAGATTAACATTACCATCTTGGCTATTAACTCTCAGAACATCCACTCTCTTCCCCTTTTTGCCCAGCACACTTATTCTTTAAAAAACATTACCAACCCACACACCTTTTACTTAAAAATATATATATATATATATATATGTATATATATATGTACCTAAACATAGCACTGTAGAGGGACTTGTGGTATGGCATTGCACTCATTCACACAGAATGATATTGACTGATTTGCTGTAAATGGCTGAGTTCCAAGATTGTTGCATAAAGTTATCTCAACACATTGCCAGAAAAATCCCCATCCCAGCCTGATAAAATTTCATCCCATTTTCAAATAAGCTTAGTGGCAGGAGCAATGGAAAGAACTGCTACTAAAAAGTGTCTTTTGAGACCTCACGTAACAATTACACCCTAATAAAAATGGAAGATATCTATGCTCACACATCTGATGTACCCTGCATTGTCAAGATCATATCTGCTGTGAGTGCTCACTAATCACTTGGTCACTTGCTTGCAGAGAGTTTCCTTTTGGTCTGTCTTAGAAAAAATTGAGCCAGTTTTATGGCATCGTTTTATGGCAAAATGAATTTATTGAGATGGTGACATACAAAGTAGGACAAGCACCTGCACTAAGACACTAAACAAGTTAGAAGATCTGAACTACATACAGCACAGTCCCATCACAGGGAACTGGCAAAAGAAAATATACCATTCAACCAAACTATAAATAGTTGCTTTTTCAAGAATTATTCTGGATCATCTGCAGCATGTTTGGAACTAATTAAGTCTCTGAAGACTAAAGTCCAGCAATCAAGTCCCTGAATTCCAGGCTGTATTTCCAGCCCGAAAATATCCTGTGTGTCTTTAGGTATTAGTCATGAGCAGGAAACAGGTGCCATGCAGAAAACGCAGTTACAACAACGGGAGAGTAGTGCATTATTTCGTTTATTGGTACTCCAGCCTTCAGTACTTCTAATGAGCTGACAGAAGAACAGAAGCCAACAGCGAGCCCCTGGCGAACTGCCCCGGTGCGAGGAAAAGAGCCGACCAGTCCCTCGCTCTACGCCGTACGGACGAGCGGCCTCTTGCTCTCCCGGCCGGCGGCAGAGCCCTCGCTGCCCGGGCCCCACGGGGATGGATGCGCGGCGCCCGCTGCTCCCGGGGCGGGCAGCAGCTCCTTCCTGCGGCGGGCCGGCCGCCAGGCACAGCGAGCGCGCTCCGGGCCCGGGCCGCCGCCGCCGGGAGCGCTGCCGCGGAGGGGCCGGTGCTGCCGTGCGGGACGGCTGCAGCCGGAGCCCGGCTACTCACCATCTCCTGCCTCAGGAGCTGAAGTTTCGTCTCCAGACGGGCCAGGGCGGCAGCGCGGCGGCGGCGGGGGCCGGGGGCCGCGGCGGCGGGGCGGGCCGGGACCTCCTCCCCGCGCAGGGGCCGCGCCAGGCTCTCGGGCACTTTGCGCCCCAGCTTCTGCTCGACGTCGCGGAGGTCAGGCGGGGCGCCGGGCTCCATGGCTCGCCCCGTAGGGGCCGGCGGCGGCACTAGCCGCGCCCGCCCGGCCGCTGCCGGGGCGCGGAGGCGCGGAGAACCGCGGCAGCGCCGGGAACCGCCGCAGCGGGCATGGGCATCTCCCGGGGGCACCAGCCCCTCCCGCCCCCGCCCCGGCCGCCGGGGCCGATGGAGAAAACCGGCCCCGCTTCGTGTGCGAGCCCGCGAGGCGCCCCGGCAGCTGCAGCCGCCACAGCGCGACCCGAGTCATGGCGCATCCCGCCCGGCCGCAACTTTAAAGCCGCGGGCAGGTGGAAGAGGCGAGGCGCGGCGCGGCCCTCCCACCGCGGAGCCCGGGCGGCAGAGGCGCGGCACGGCCGCGGCCGCGGGGCGCCCCCGCACGGCAGGGGCCTGCGAACGCCGGGCCCCTCGGGAGAGTGCGGAGGAGCGGCAGAGGAGAGGCGAAAATAGAGGGGAAAGGGGAAAAGAAAAAAAAAAAAAAAAAGACAAGGAAGGAAAAAGAAGGAAAGGACTAGGAAAATAAATAGGAAAAGAAAAAGGGGAAGAAGGTGAAAAAAAGGAAGGAAAAAGTTACCCCTTCTAACAAGAATAGGAGCACAAGTAGAGTGTGAATGGTACTCCCACTCATCAGACAGGTTTTATTACAAGCAAGTGGCATGCCTCCCATCCACCCTTAATATTTCTGGTTTTTTTAATCCCCCTCCTCTTTAAGAAGCAAAGCTTGCAAGCTGAGTCTGTGGCTCTAACTGATAACATGGCACATGTTGGCTGTGCAGATAGCAGTGCTGGATGTGTCCTGTTGCTCCTTGTCCCATGACGCTCCCGGTCCCACAGCACCGAAAAACATTTTAGGCACAAAAGTATGAATAGCCGCATCTGTAGAGCCACGGCTGACACGAATCAAGGGGGCTGAGAAAGTGAGGCCAGCCACTCTGAGTGTCAGGTCCTCTATAACAACTAGAATCACAAAGTGTGGTGTGGTGAGCTCAGGGAAACAAAATGTTTTTACAGCAAACTGGATGCTTTCTGTGGAATAATTTCATCAGTATCTTAAAATCCAGGATTCATGATCAGAGACCTTTGCAAGGGTTTAGTACAGTCAAGCAAAAAATCTCTAGATGTATCTGATATCTTAAAGGTGCATTGATCTTAGACCAGGACCCCAATTTTATCACTATAACCATCAGGAAATCCTGTGTGTAAGGCATGTGAAAAGACATTTATTTATCTCATATTTGTCATAAATGTTTAGTTCATATGATAAAAACTCTATCAATATTTTTCTAAGAAAAGAAAGCCAAAACCAGCAACGTACACCAAATATGAATCTTCCTTCTTACCACCACCACCCCTAAATATTTCCTTAAGTTCTATTTTAGTATATTGATATTTACAGACTAGCTTCTGTATAATCTCATGTTAATACTGATTTATGCTATTCCATAAATTAGTAAGGATCACACTGAAATTCTTCTTCTGTGAGCTATGAAAACCTTGTTAAGTAAAAGTTTAAATTTACATGCTTGTTGTTACACCACTGAACTATAAAACTCCTTTTTTCTACAAGCAACATCCTACGAAAAACATCTGTATTCGGACTTTATATTTGAAGAAACTAAAGCAAAAATCTGAAATATTATTTTTTCTTTAAATATTTTAGATGACCTAAATTATCAAGCTTTTAAAAATGAAAGTTTAAGAAGAAATAATACAAAGAATTTATGTAGTTTGAAAAAAGGTGTTTTAGTGATAAAAAAATTTCCCCAAATCCTACTCTAAATAATTTAAAAAGAATGAAAATAAGTTGTTTCTGTCATTCTGGATAAGCAACATTCAGAAAGTAAACTCCATAATGCATTCATGAATTTATGCTTTACCATCTGATGGCCTCATTCTCTCCTCCCACTGGCCTTGCATTAGTATAGCAGCTGGCAAGTCAATGGCTACATTTTTGAATCACAAAGATCAAAAGATACGCCTACGTTACAGTCACCTTGTTAAATCTTCAGGGTTACCAGATTTGCTAAACTAATACGTATGCCAAAGAAACAGGTTTCTCTTTAAGTAAACAAAACCAGTAAACAGTATGTAAATTCCATTTTTGTCTTGTGGGACAGATCCTCTGTCTTCCTGTTAGAATCATAAAATGTCTTAAGTTGTAAGGGGTCCATAAGGATCATCTAATCCTTGCAGGACTACCTGAACCTAAACCAGATGATTAAGAGCATCATCCAGACACTCACTGGACTCTAACAGGCTTGGTGCTGTGACCCTGAGAAACCTGTTCCAGTGACCATCTTGATAAAGAACATTTTCCGAATGTACGAATGTACGAATTTCCCCTGATGAATCTTCATTCCATTTCCTCGTGTCCTGTTGCTGGTCACCAGAGAGAGGAGAACCTCCTCCACTGCCTGCTCTGAGGAAGCTGTAGTCTCTGATAAGGACAATCCTCAACCTTCCCTTCTCCAAGGTGAACAAAGTGACCTCAGCTGTTCTTGAATGCCTTATCCTCAAGGTCTTCCACCACCTTGGTCACCCTCCTCTGGACACACTCTTAATAGTTTATATCCTTGTACTGAGGCACCCACAGCTGCACACAGGACTTGAGATGGGCTGCACCAGTGCACGGAGAGCAGAACAATCACCTTTTTGGGTGCTGTGCTTGATGGACTCTAGGACACGTCTGGCTCTTTTGGCTGCTAGGGCATGTCGTTGACTCATATCCAACTTGCCATCTACCTAAACCATCAGATCTCTTTCTTTGGTGCTTCTCTTCAGTCTTTCATCCACCAATTATATAAAACCAGGATCATTCTCTCCCAGGTTGAGAATCTGACACTTGCTCTTATACTTGCTCTGTTAAATTTCATGCAGTTGGTGATTGCCACCTCTCTAGTTTATCCACATCTCTCTGTAAGTTCTCTCTACCCTTGAGGGAGTTAACAGTTCCTCCTATTTTAGTGTAACTGGCAAACTTCCTTAATGTGCATTTAATTCCCACAGCCGGATAATTTATAAAAACACCAAAGAGCACTGGCCTAATATTGAGCCCTGGGGAGCCCCACTGGTGATTTGCTGACAGCCTGATATGACTCCATTTACTCTCATTCTTTGAGTCAGCCAATTGCTGACCCAACATATAATGAACTTGAGTAGCTGTGTGCTGGACATTTCATACGGAAGGATGCAGTGAGAGACAGTATCAAAAGCTTTTTGTATCAAAGAACCCATATCTACTGCCTTTCCTTGGACAACTAGATGGGTGACCCTGTCATGAAAGGAAATTAATTTAGTGGAGCAGGACTTGCCCCTCATGAACCAGTGCTGGTTGTGACCAATGACTGGTACTTTGCACTAACTCCAAGAATAAATTTATCCATAATTTTACCAGTCACTGAAGTGAGACTTACAGGCCTGTAATTACTGGAATCTTCCTTCCTACACTTCTTGAAAACTGGGAGAACATTTGCTATTGCTTCCAGTTGACTAAGACCTCTCCAGACTCCAAACACTGTGGAAAAAATAATGGGGAGAGATTCTACAAGGACATAAGCCAGGTTTTTCGGTAGACTGCGATAAGTCCCGTTGGGCCACATAAATTTATATGCATCCAGCTGGAGCAGCAAGTCTCAAGCTCAGAGTTAGCTGGGAGTTTATCATTTCTCTAATCACAGCCTTCCAAAAGTGAGCTTAGGACTCACTGATGTTAAAAACAGAGGCAGAAAGGCAAAAATGCCTCTGCTTTGTCTGCATCCTGATTTTGAGGTGACTGACCTAATCAAGTAATGGACAAATACTATCTCTAGTACTTCCTTTGCAGTTAATGTTCTTAAAAAAGAAGGCCTTTCATTGTCCTGCAAAGTGCTGCTTAGTTTGGACTGTAGCTGAGCTTTGCCCATACAAATTTACTCCCTACAGTGGTGAACAGTATCTCTGTTGTCCTCCTTCATTACTCTATATTCTTCAGCCCTGAGATGTCCACTGTTTGTGTGAGATTTGGAGCTTTTTGAATCTCTTACTCTGAATCTCTAAATAAGGTCATTTAGATCAGTGTTTGCTAGCTAGTTTGTTTCTTTCTTTTTAAGTCCAGATAGACATATTCATTGGCTTTAATGCCTTGTTAAATACTCCTATCAACCATTTAACTCTTCCTGTAGCCGAAAGTCTTGATATTTTAGTCCAACAAAGTGTGAATGCTTGTGTGTATAGAACAGAGACCAAACTGTTCAGCCTCTTGTTGGATAGGCTCTCTATTTCACACAATCTCATCTGCATCTCCCACAAGTTGTAAGAGCAAAGAAATAAAAGCTTCTTCCTGTTATTCTACTGAGCACAGCCTTAGACTTGCCTTAGGTCAAACCATGATTTTACATAAGAAAATGGAGAGTGAATGTTATGTTAAACATTTTGAAAGTAATCTGAAATGATTCCACTGTTTTGTTTTTTTTTTTTTTTGATGCCTTAAACATGTGAGGTCTGGAAAACAATACTGTCTGTCCAGGAAAGTGAAAATACCCTATAGTGCCATCATGCAACACACCTGTATTTCCAAAGATCACATTGTCAACTTGATTTTATGAACTTCAGACATGCAGTTTAATCAGGCAACTACTTTCAAGCCTGTAAGGTGAGATCTTTATTTTAATGGTAGTTCTTCACAGATTTAGCTCTTGAATGATTGCTGAAGCTAATCACATGGGAAATTAGAGGACAAGTCATGAAACAGGACAACACTGGGCAGCTTGAGAAGGAAGAGGCTTAGAGACTTGTTTTCAGTTTATTCCTTTTTTTTGCTTTCCATAAAGGATGATGCTTATTGAGAAGTGCTAGACTTCAAAATGGAAAGAAACAACAAAATAAATGCAAATTTATTTACAACAATGTTATATTTAAGGGATGAGGCAGAGCAGCTCAGATTATTTATGTAATTGATTTCAATAATAATGTATCTCTTTATAATACATTTCTTTAAAATTTATATTAAATACAGTCCTTAGGATGTCTTAGAGGACAAAAAAATTTGTAGTAGGATTCTGAAATGTTGGAATTTTCCTGAACCCAGATACAAAGGTAGACATCTATAGTCAGGCCCTCTCTCAGCTAGAATTCATCCAAGATGAATTTGACTCAATGGTGTTTGAAATATCAGCTCAATCCAGAGACTACAGAAGGTTTTCAATTGACTGACTGGGCAATCAGACAGACCTCAACTTTTGGCCAACATAAAATGCTTCACCATACTGAGCTGAATGCTCAGATACTGTCATTTCTAGCTCCCCTTTATAAAAATAGAAATATGCTGTTCCCAGTCAACTGGAAGCATAGCTGATAGACTATGTTGAAAGGCAGATAGCAGGTACGCAAGGTGTGTAGAAATTTTCTACTTCCTTCATCTGTTCACAATGTCCAGTAGTACAGCAATAAGTTTGATTGATATTTAACCAGGAGTTATGTCATATCACACTGTGAATATTTAAGGGTTTAAAAAAAATAATTTCTTGGATGACAGTTTTTTGGGAGTTCTCACTTTGTGATAATGTACTTTTCATAATAACCTACCCGTGGAGTTTGAGCTACAGAAATGGGACCTTCAACTTGTCTTCAAAGGCTGCATGAGCATTAAGAGAGTTCCAGGTACATGACAACATAGGGTGTGGTAGACAGGAGTCCTGCCTTTCCTGCTTTCAACCAGTTACCTCACAGTGTCGATATTCTTTGTCAGACGTTTCTAGGAAGCAATCATTATTTGTTTATTCAAACCAACACCCAGAGGAGGGTGAGGTGTTTTGGGAGGGATGTTCATTGGTCATACTTTGGCGTCACATTGCATCACTCCTCTTAAGTAGTTCCCTTAGGAGGAAGGAAGATACTTTAGAACTAAAGAAGCACTGCAAGTGAGTGTGGTCAGGTGGACTAACAGGAGGTATTAATAACCATCATCAAGGTGACTATTCTTCAAACCCATAACAAAATGAAGCCTGGCACATGTTTATAGAATTGGAGGAGTTTGGGTCATAACAACCAAAGTCAGAACCTCCAGTTGGGGCAGTGTGAAGGGGAATTCACCCCAAAGCAGGCTATCCCCAAATTTAAGACTATATGCAACTGAAAGAAAAAGAACTGTCAAAGACTGAAAGAGCTATCAAAGGTATCTTGCAGTGACAGACTGTTACCTCCCCAGCAGCCTCAGCAGGAATACCACTGCCATGCGTTGTCTTATGTACAAAATCTGGTGAGCAGTGGAACATGAACATGCTGGTGAGAAAGTAGCAGAACATTTTACTTCCATCAGTTTTGACACACTGCCTCAATGACACCTAAAAACTATCAAAGCGATTCTGGAATTCCTCTCCTTGATGTGTGGGAGAAGAGGGCAGAAAAAGGAATGCAGAAACAACATTCAGAAACACTGATTATTATTTTCTTGGCCTTGTTTAAAGGGAGGAGATGAGACTGCTGCACTTGCTGTTTCACAGGCTTGTACAAGAAGCCAGATGAATCAGAACTGAAGATGTTCACTTTTTCAATGTGTTCAGACCAACTGGTGCTTATGTGCTGACTCCAGAGGCATTAATCATTGCACACGGAGAACACAGAAGTGCATCTAAAGCGTTATCATTCTTTCCCTGTTGCTTTACCCCTGTACATTACATACATGATTTCCTTAGCCATTACTGCCACTGAGAAGAGATTGTAAATACCATTTATGCAATCCAGACTTTAAAAATACATGGTACAATGTACTGCACCTATGGGTCAATCTTAGTATAAGGACCTTAAAGGCTATGGTAGGCATTAATTTCAGAGTGGTATTGATTTTTATAAGGCTGTAAGCAACACTGGAGGCTGTGTGTAGAATTCTCTGAAACACCCAAGAGCATGCAGCCACCTCAACAACTTCCAAACAGTGGTTTAATCTTTTTTGCCAATTGTGAACTTGATCATATTTTCCTGCAAAGATCCATCACTGCACAATAGTTTGAAATCTACTGACAGTAGTTTATACAGACCAGTCGGTAAAGGAAGCCTAAGAAACAGGCCACAGATCTTCCAAGGATTTCGAGCCACTGATTGAAAAACAGTTTCATTGAGCTGTGCTCCCAATGCACAAACAGAATAGAGTCCTTTATCTGTTGTGAAATTAATAATGTGTGTCAGTTTCATAGATAAAGTGAACACGAGAATACTAGTCAATGCAACAATCTAAATTCAAAGGGTTTTTTTCTTTGGACAAAAAATTTTCAGCCATCCCGTGTTTTTGGACCAAAACCCTCACACCAGGCCCAAGCACTGGGCTACATCACATTTACATAAAAAAAAAAAAACAAATTAAACTTCTGGAATCAGTCAGGTCTGACACATAAGGAAGGAGAAGAATAACAACATCCTGTGAATCATGCTCCTCCTTTGCAGTTATGACACATTACAGAAGGAAATGTGAGAGTTGCCTAGTCATATTTCTAAATATTTTGACTGCCCTTTATATATCACAGATACATCATAACATAAAGCTTGAATATGGGGATGGGGTTTGCTATGAAATTGAATATTATTCTATTGTCACTTCCAGATGCCACTGCTTTGCTGGAGCCATTTTCATATTTACTGCTGACAGTTGCTGAAGCCTCTTGATATGAGAGGCAGTGGCGACCTGGTTCAAGAACTCAGCACGGCAGCTCGGCCTAGCCCCCCGAGCTGCTCAGGCCACAGACACACAGCACCAATATGGCAGATGGTCAAAATGGCGCTTTATTGTTTTGCCTCGTGGGGTTTTATAGTCGAGGTGGTTTCTCTACGTCAGGAGGGGGGACGATGGGATGGTAGAAGTTAGTAAGGGGTGGAAAACTACTGGGTTATGAAGGGCTGTATTGTTTAGAGTAATTCTTATCACAGAGGAATGAAGGGGAGGAAGGTTACACGCTGCTTTCTGCTTTCCGTCACATCACGAAATCTTTCGTTCGCTTTTGTCCCTATTCTGCCACAAGTTGCACTGCACACAAGCACTGGTAGTTTTATTCTGTTAAAAGTCTCAGCCGGAGTGAGAAAATAGCATCCATAGTGGAAAGATCAGGTGAAAGATATTTTACACGTTAGTTAAAAAAAAATTGTGGGGACGATTTTTAGTCTGTGACATACTGATGTAGAAATGTTACGTAAGGATAATTTCTTGTCCTGAAGAGGGGAAGAAACCTCAGGGGGAAAAGCAGGATGCATCAGCATAACAGTCAATACTGAATTAGTGTTTGGAAGACCTTAGTTCTCTTTCCAGGTATTCTGAGGCTCTCAGAAAAATCGCTTCAGGCCCTTATGTATCATGTTCCTATCTGTAGAGTGAATTCAGCTTGGTCTCTCAATTAGAAACTTTTCAAACCTTATTTTTGCTTATCTGGATGTAGAATTATGAACTATTTTGTTATTATCAGAGGTTATCACTACTTCAGTTTCTGGTACTTTGCTTCCAAAATATCATCTGTTTACATCTGTTCACAGGGAGGGATTTTCCTTGCTACTGGAAGCACAACCACCTTTGTGACCCATAACACCAGGGCCTTTCTTCACATAATCCTCATGTATCCTCATGAAAGCATCAAAAGTATGCCGCCCAAGTACCAAAAATATTCTTTGGTGCAGCAACAGTTTTTGTTTAGTTTTTATGAGTACAACTTTCAGTCCTTCTGTCAAGATAAACAGTAAAATAACCATGTTTCTCTAAAATTTCCTTAGCAACTTGTAAAAAAAAGGAACAAGTGAATTTGCTGTCACTACAGGAGGATGGTCTCAGAAACCATACACTGTTCCAACCACAAAACAGAAATTATTTTGCAGAACTTGTCCTGAGCACATAGGAACATGCTAAACTTACACCTTATGTGTCTTTTTACAGTTCCTTTTCTTTTCAGGGTGTGTCAGCAACACTACATACTGAAATGCAGCCTTACTCAGTTGAATCTTGGCCATGAGCAGTCCTGTGCTATGTCCTGGCTCAGTTTAGGGAATGGGTCATAGTTGGGTGAAAAATGCTGTAGCAATTTGTATTGGCTCAGGAATGCAATGAAGCTTTCTGGGTGCCAAGGACAGAGATTTCTAGAGAGTCTATGTTTTTAATGTGTTCTGTTATGTGCTTTAAACTTCCTGGTCATTTGCCAGAGTACATCTGTGCCTGTTGTATCTTCAGCTTTACCTGAGGATCAGCCTGAGGATGCTGATCAGTTGTACAGCCCTCTGTTGTTTTCTCAGTAGGGTCTCTGCCAACATCGGTGCACCCCATGTGGATAGCACTGGTGGGGGAAAGCAGCTATTGTACAATGATTTTATCATTTTGGTTAAACGGGTTCCTTGCACCTGGCTCAACCATTGAGCATCTTTTTGTTCCTGCTCTGAGTTGCTGGACTTGATGATCCTGAAGGTCTTTTCCAACCTAAACAATTCCGTGACTCTACAATTTTGTACTGTGAGAAACAGTTCCTTTGACTGAACTTTTCTTTTTAAATTACTAAATATTTAAATTATCATGGTTGTGAGTGCAACTTTATTTCTTTCTACAATGAATATAAGCAGCATTTCTCTGTAAAAAGACTTGGGAAGGTAAGTCATAGGATAAACATACTTTTGCAAATGAATCCTTCATATTTTTCTTACCATTTCCAAGACTAACATACATGACAAAATGCTAACCCTTGTAGCATATGATGAAAACATTCTTAACCACATGGCTTATAACACTGTAACTCAGTTAAACCTTGGTTCAAGTCTTTGGAGAAAATGTGCGTTTCCTGGTATAACAACTGCAATTAAAGGGCAGACACAAGGCAGCAGGAGTATTCAGTTAAGATTTAGGCCTGCTACCCCTTTCCTTGTTAGCCAAATTACCTTTTCCTGCAAACAGTGTGTATCTACTCCAATAGCAGACCCAGAAATTAAGACGTCTGGACAGTGTTGCAAGAAAAAACGCAACTCTTTGAAGTGCAAACTGTCTTTCTCCATATTTTCAGTATTACATTTAATTGTGGGATCACAGGCTTTAATTTCAACCACATCTTATTTTTTCACATTCAATTGCTTTCTTTCTCACATTCAATTGCTTCCTGACTCAACATAATTTCTCTCACCCGGGTCTTTCAGTTCCTGCCCTCTTTTAAGCTTTGTTGTTTCAGTCTTACTTTTCTTACTCTGTTAGTCCTGAGCTTACTAATGAATGTCTAATTTCCATTCTGTCATTGAAGTGCCAGTCAAAGTCCAAAAACGTCAGACTCATGGAACACCTAGTTCACTCCTCCTGTCATGGGAAGGGGTATCTTCCACTGAATAGGTTCCACTGAATAGGTTGCCAAAAAAAAATTTAAAAATTCATTTCTTCTTCTTTCGCCTCTTTCACTTACAATCCAGTCAGCTGTTAAATTCCCCATTATTGCTCCAAGCCATTAAGAACCATGATGTAAGACCAAGAAGCCATTGATTTTCTATTTCTCTTTGCTTTAACCTAGATCCTTCCTAGCTCACTCTCTACCAGCTGAGTTCTTCAGAATCTCCTTCACTTTTCATCTGGTAACACTTTTTCCACTCCTCTTCTGTCTGCCTGTTTTCCTTCCACTGAGTCTTTTCCAGGTTCCTTCATCAACACCTGAATTTTAGGGTTTTGTTTTGTGTTTTATTTGGTTTGGGTTTTTTGAGGGGAGGCAGGGGTGACTGGAGTGGTGCTTTCTTATTGTCTGTTGTTGTTTTGTTTTGCTTGGAGGGCTCAGTAAAAATGAAGAAGAGAGTAGTTTTCTGCTCTTGGTCCTGGCACCTGATTCCACATTTGGATTTGTTAAAAGCAAACATCAGGATCTGTCCTAGCAGTTAGTGACAGAATTAACAGGTGTATGTACCTTTTCACTGCACTTGGTTGTAAGGGGATATAACAAAGACCTGCTGATCACTGAAGGAGCATGTTGCATGAGGGAATAGAAGACATTGAGGGCTTTAGGAGTTCAGGGTGGAGAAAGACAGCTGAGCATAGGTAAGGTAATATTTTCAACAACAGCCATATCTGTAAGCTTTTTGGATATATTACACATATTTTACTTGAAAAGCCAAGGGATTCTAGAAGAGAAGCAACACTATATAAAAAAAAATATTGTATATATCCAAAAAACAAGAAAAAAGGGATTTGTAGTTTGTTATTTGTGTTTTTTGCTAGTATCTCCCCCATTTTCACCTTATGGTAAAAAAGTGTTTCTCTGAGTTTCCCCATCTCTTCTACATCTCTGTTAAAAAAAGAGAAAAAACTCCAAACCCTTAAAACTTCCCCTTTTTCAGTAGCTGCCCTGAAAATATACTATTTTACTACATGTCAGGCTGCATACACTTGCCCAAGGTTGCTACAGGTGAACTGTGCTCAATAGCCCAAAATTATGTCAGTGCCATGACTGATTCCCCTGTGCCACCGCAGGTACGCCTTGTATCTAGCTTCCTCCTTTAATGATGCCAGTATTGTTCCAGGTTTCAGTCTTGCTAATGGAAATGGACAGATGTCTGGTGCTCTTCTTGTTTCACACTTTAGAGCTTCTAATAGATTTACAGAAAAAAAAATCATTTTGTGGCTTTAGGATTTGTGGTTTAACCCTGGAGAGAGCAAAGATTAAATGGCTGAGGTTAGACCTCTGGGATATAATAGGTTGCTGAGAAGTTTAAATAACTAATTTTCCTAAGAATTAGCCATTTTTACCCTATGTAAGTTTGTAAATTTGCATATTAATATTTGTCTAAGATGGACTAAGGTGAAGGAAGGCTGTATTTTAAGAAAGGGCTATCACTGCTGCTAGGCATAGAATTGGACTGCAGAAAATGTGACTCTATTCAGGGCTTGGAGAATTGCTAAAAGGAACTCATATGCTCAGTAACTATTCCTGGGAACATAGCCATTCTACAAGTGTGAGAAATGCCAAAGCATCTAAATAGCATTAGGTTCAAGCAGAGGCCAGTTATGTCCAGTTTACTGAGTAAGCTATAGATACCACACCCTGCCTTGCCCTTGAGCATTTATAGTGCAAGCATCTTTTCATATTATACTGAAATGAAATTAAGTCTGCTGGTTTGTAAAATAGCAACAATTAAATAAAATTAAATAATAGAAATTAAAAGAGGAAACCCTATGAAGTGACAGAATTAATATGAAGGAGAGCTACAATAATAGCACATACAATTGTGCCATTCTAACCAATAAACAAAGAGTAGTGCAAGATTCTTTTTATTAGATTGATTCATAAAGAACACATGACTTGCAAAGCCATTCAAATTTCTTTTTACTCAGCTTGGATGGGCAGTTTAAACTAACTGGCCTTGTAAGCCAGTTGTAATGCATTACTAATCTCTGGAGCTGTGAAGACAGGATCCCAAAATTTTTCTATCACGTGAAACTGAATAACGTGAAGGTGCCTATTTTCATTTTCAGCAAAATGTAAGGGAACAAACTGCTCATTCCTATTTTTGTTTTTCCAGCAGCATAGATGTAAGGTATTCTACACCTCTGTCATGTTAAGGAGTGGAAGACAGGACTGTTCTTAATTATATTTTTATCATCAGCATTCTGCTTCTTTCTAGACTTCAATATAAAAAAAAAAATCAGGTTAGCTATATTCCTAACAGTTGAAGCTGGTCACATATTCAAGGCAAAAATAACTCAAAGAAAAAGAATCACAATCACAAAGGGCAGAATTATATCACCAGAACTCAACAGTTTCAGCAGGAGCTAAGGCGTATTATTCTCAGATCCATTAACTCAGTCTCTAGAGAGGTGCTTTCCAGTTCTTTGTATATGAATGAACTATTTAGGCCCACGCGCTGAACCTGCTAGCACAGTGAAGGCACAGTAATGTAGCTTGACGCAGACACCCATTAAGCCTGTTTAAATTCTTTCTGGGTTGATTTCCATCACACAAAGTTCCATGTAAAAACTTGTGCAACTCCATAACTTAACTCCAACTTAGGTACTGTCCCCTTGCTTCTTGTCAGTTCTCCCCACTACCCCAGGGAACTGCTGATCATTTGCACGCTACTTCCTTCTGCCACGTAACCCTTCGTCTGGAGGAGAGCCTCCATGCAATGCAGCTCAGTAGATCTCTAGAGTTGTTAGTGGTCTTCTATCCTCACAACATTTGATTGCTCTCAAGAGGCCATGGCTCCCAGATAATAGCTGAAAATTTTGAGACTCTGTTCTGTTCCATGTTTAACTTTACTTAGAAGAATTCCTATTTTCTTGTACATCAGCAAGAAACTGATTTATGGGTCCAGTTTCCAACTAAAGTGTTCCTGTGTCCATCCAGTGTGGAAGGGTTGAGGGATAGGTGGTGGAAGGAAGACTCAAAGGGACCAAAAGGCTTTTGACACTACCAGCCAATTTGTACAGCTCCTAAGGGTGTATTTACTTTCCAGTCTCAAAAAATTTCTATTGAATAAAAGTTATTTTTAATTCAAGTACAACGAACTTAAATTTTTATGTTAAAATTGTAATTCAATGAAGCTGTTTAATTTTTGAGACAAGATACTGTATTCTTTTATTGGTTAACTCCTCTGGATTCTAGTCTTCATAAGTTTACACCATTAATTCATAGACTCCTAGAATGGTTAGGATTGAAAGTGACTTGAAAGAACCTCTAGTTCCAATCCCCCTGCACAGGCAGGGACGCTTTCCACTAGAACAGGTTATTCAAAGCCCCATCCAACGTGGCCTTGAAGTAGCTTTCTTTCAGTATGTAAGCTAAAATAATTGATTGGATTTATGGATTTCATACAGTGTATCAACTGCTATGATTGGTGTATTGGCTTGCTGCTAAGACAAACTGTCTTGGTTTGAAAGACAGGTGTCAGACAAGAAAGGCAGGAGCCTCCCCTGAAATGGAAAATGCAACCCCCTTCCCTCCAAATTATTATAAATTTGAAAATAAGGGGCTTTCAGGCAAAGATATGAGGGATAGGAATAACAATTCTTTACTAATAAATATATATGTATAACAACACAAACAAACAGCAATAGCTGTGGCAGTCACAGCAAACAGCAGCCCAAACCCAGTGCCGGCCTCTCTCGGCCTCGGGCGCTTTCCCCTGGGTGCAGTTCCTCTCTCGGCCTCGGGCCCTTTCCCCTGGGTGCAGTTGCTGCGGGGCGGCTCCCGGTGAGCAGGGCGGGTGCGATGGTTCCCCCGCGGCTGCAGGGGGCGCTCCGCAGCGAGCTCGGGAGCACCGGGAATGGCGGAGCGGGGTCCCGGGCAGGAATGGATGAGAAAACCTCACAAACCCCTGGGCGTCCTGCCGGATCCTCAGGAACAGCAGGCTGGAACGGCAGGGGCGAGCGCAGATCTCGGGTGGCAGTGAGAGGTATCAAACTGCGGAGCTGTGGCAGGGAAACCCGGCAGGTCTCTCAGTCGGCAGAGCGTAGGAGCTCCGTTTCCAGATGGGACAAGGAGGAGAGCAGGCTTAGGAATCCCGGGGTTTGCCCGCAGAAAACAAAACAGCCAAAAAAGCAGGAACCCGCAGTGTGACCGAGACGTCCACACCGAAGGCAGGCAGCTCCCAGACTGAATGCTGAGCACCCAGGCAGCCCCCCCGGGTGTCCCAACCCCCAGGTGACAAAAGGGTGGCCAGTCCCACCCCGCCTCTGTGGCCAGGTCTTTTGTTTCTTTTAAGTATCCAGCAGTTTGTCCCCTAGCAACTAGTATGGGTAAAATTCTTTAAGAGAAAAAACAGGCTAAAATCCTAAGCCCCAACACAAACCTTATTCAAAAACCTGTTTCTTCAACACAATAGCAGAAGGGTTCTGTCTTCTGAACAGCAGTCCTCTTGTTTGTAGCTTATTAACAGCTCTTCAGTCAGTTCTGAGTTTTGCAAATAGTGTCTCCAAGGGAAATGACAGTGACTCAAATCAGACCTGGCATGAATCTTCTGGGTTCTCCTAGCAAGATACCACACCCATTATTCAAAGCACAGAGCTTCTCGTCGTCCCCAGGCAGACAGTGGAAAAGCATGGGAGGTCAGGAAGTGCGTGCAAAGCAGGTCATGATTGCTGTGCTACTTTTTATCTTGCTGTTGAAAGATTCACTTTTGACATCTTAAAGGCGTTGCTTATGCAACCTCTCCCCTCTTTTTCATTTGCACACCACTTGATGTCAGCTAGTCTTTGCTTATTAGGTAAAGGGGGCAGATGTTTATTCACTACAATAGCAGCTCAGTCAGGCTCAGCACCTGTCACAAACACAGTAAGGTCTGTGTTTGGCCTTGCACTGATTAAAAACCTGTAGTGTCACAAGATAAATGTCAATGAAAGTGGCACTGAAGGCTGATCTTATTTATTATGGGAAGCGAACAGTGTTATCAAAGCTGTCAGCTGTAGAAGAGTCATTTATTACAGACAACCTTGAAATCGCTGAAAGGAGTAATATGAAGAGAACACATTAAATAATTGCCAGGAATGACTCTTCACCCTCCCTAAGACAATTATTTTAAGTGCTATAAGAAGAGGAAATAGCTCATTATTTTAAGTGTCTTGAATTGCTTTCCATCCCTCTCTGTTCTACTGGGAAAATATTTAACATGGAATAAACACAGTGACACCAATAGTCTCTCTGTTGTGAGCTTTTAACAATAACTTCACTAATACTTACGGGTAGGGAATAAGGGGTAAAAATACCTGAAATTCCTAGGCTAATTTATTTCCTGCCTAGATTGGCAAAGCACACCAAAACTCTAGCCCATTCCCAACCTGGTTACATACAATTTTCATCTGAATATTTTCAGTTTTCCCTTATTAAGTATAAACAAATGAATGGCAATCACCAGTGTCTGTTAAGGTCAAGCTTTTGCATTCTCTGTCAGTGATGTTCTTTGGTTTTGCAGGAACTGGAGATCTATTCCAAGTATAAGTAAGCATGCAGCACACCCCCAACCTCATCAGCTGTATCCCTCCCAGTGTGCTCCATCCAACCAGCAAATTCAACCAGGATGGTCTGTGGATCTGTTCCAGTAACCCCATAAACCCAATTTTGCATGTTCATCTTAACCTTGGTCCTTGACTGATCCCTAGTCCCAATGGTCAACCCTAAACCACTCTCAGCCATTCTATCTGCCATTTAGTATACAGGTCTAGCAGTGCTATTTACTCTGAAGCCAAAGATACACAAAGTGTAAGCTTAGCATGTGGGATGTTTTCAGCTGCTAAACCAGATTCTGACTGCCAAAACAGCAGATCAATCCTTGATGGTTTGAAACCTAATCTCATAGCAAACTATGGCTTTTATAGTTTATTTATTTTCATATTGATTTAATATTTTCTCTTTGGGCAGTCAACCTTAATCCAGATTGGCAAATCAGTTCCTCACATAATCTATACCCTAGCACATACCTCTCTACAAAGCACACATGTAGTCTTGAAAACCGCTCTCTTCAAAAAAAGTAATTCCTGCTGCTTGTCAGAGCAAGTATTAATCCCAATGCTATAATTTAATTAACCCATTGATTTTCTATAAAATGAGGTAAAACATGGATGAAAACTTTCAAACCAGTTATAATACTAAATTAGCACATTACTAAAGTCTGCCTTAAGTCTCTAGTACAGCTCAAGCAAGTAATCCTCATTTTCTGGAGTCCCCCACCAGTGTCCACTCCCATTCCTCTGAGCAGATATAGCTAGATTTAGATCCAGACAGACTTAGACCATCAGCAGTAATCTGCAATGACACGCACAGGCACTGTGATATCATGCCCACTGCTTTGCCTTAGCTGGTGGTGCTTACATCGCCTAGACCTAAAATTATGCAGTTAACAGAAGGCACTGTGAGCATTAAATTCCAGGGCAGCCCCTACAAAGCCCAACTTTCTAAGTCCCATTGATACCCTTCTACTGTATTGAGATGGTTAATCCATAGCTTGACGCCGGTCGGGCTGCCTGAGGCCGCACAGTGTCCAACTGCAGACATCCCTGGGTTTAGCTGCTGCACACATGATAGCATAGGGTTAAAATGTTTCTAAAAATCATGGTAGTTAAGATAGATCTTGGGAACTGGAGTGGGCACTGTCTTTGCTAAAATCATATTAACCTGTACCTGGTGTACACACTTGTACAGTAGATGATGAAGTTAATTGCGATGATTGCTTAGTAAATAATCATTTAATTATTACAAGAATCACAGGGAAGGGACAACAATCATGAGGGACATTGTGGCAAGGGGGCTTGAACCCATGCTTGGGTGGAAACAATATACACAATAGAACAATATCAAGTTGATGATTAACATATGATTATACAACAGTTATGTAAGGAAAGAGTATAAATATGTATCCATCCCGAATCCATGTGAGAGTCAGATTTGGGTCTGTACCCCTGATTCCCAGAGCTCTTCAATAAAAGCACCTGCATATAATCATCCAGTGATTATGTGTTTCTGTGCTAACACACGGAGAAGGCTGGCTCCCTTGCAAGGAGTGAGCCCCAAACAAAGATACCTTTGCCTCAGTTTGGATTTCGGTCTTTTGAGAAATGTTATGGAAGGCAAAGCACATTGTTTTTGTATAAAACACATGGATATGAAACACTAAACAGGATTATTTGCTATCCTGGAAAGAAGGCTGTGCTAGAATGATACTGCAAGGGCTACTTAAACAGAAAGGCCCTTGCAAGAGGGAAAAAAACTACAGGTGTTTAAATACAGGGAAGTATTTTCACAATGGAGTGCTTATTCCTCCTTTTTTAAACATAATCTGAAAACCTGATTAAAGCAAGCAATTATCATTTATGTTTTAGTTCTCATTTCTCTTTCTGGCTTCCCATCCTTCACGTTTTCTTGATAGTCTTTTCTTTTTTCCCCCATCCTTCAAGTTTTCTTGATAGTCTTTTCTTTTTTCCCCCTTTTTCATCTTTTTTTTGTTTTCCATGTTTTTTTTCATTGGTCAGCAAAACATTCAATATCGTATTTTGGATGGAAATTTTCAAGTCAAAACTTTGGATGAAAATATTTTTTCAGAAGACAAAGTTTCGTCTCAAATAGGTGAAATTCGTTCACATGCAGAGGGCCTGTTTTCAGTAACTATCCAAAGGACTTTGGATAGCCAACTATCCAAAGTCCTTTGAAGATACAGATAGTGAACAGACATCATGCACAAAGATAAATTCCTGCATGAAGGGAGTTTTCCCCCAGAAATAATTACTGTCTTCCTCTCTCCTCTGTTTATGGAGTTCTCCTGAGCTGTCCATCTCTCTGCTACTGACATGACCAGTAACTTTTCTGCAGGTTTCCAACCTGCAGGCTGATGACAGGTTTGAAATGCAAACCCTCTCTGTTCTGTGGTCTGACCCATTAGCCTCAGTGCCACTGAGCTGAACCTGAATAAAGGCTGAGAGATGAAGCAGAACAAGAGGGGTCTTTTCAGTAAAAGCAGTAAAGCAGTACCAAAAAAAAAACCTAAAACCCAAAAACAACCCCGACCCAGTAAAAGCAGGTGAATCACTGGTCACCAAACAGTCAGGCCTAGGAAGCACCTCTAGCCTTACATGGCTCAAGCAAATGTCAAAGTTAAGGCTCCTTCTCCATGGGGTGTAAAATTATAGAATCATAGAAAATGCAACCCCTGAGGATGATACAGGATATGACCCTGAGATGTCAAGATTCACAGAATTCCTTCCAGATATCTACTATTGGTTGATTACCAAGAACAATGTTTGAACTCTGCTTCATTATCCTTCATTGTCTGTCATTTTTCCTTATCTTATCTTCCATAGCTAAGAGAACAGACTTATTTTTCCTGTCACTTCACTAATACCTGAAGGGTAAGAACCATTATTAACATTTATGACTATTTTCCTCGGAGTCAGAAATAGTTTTGGGGTAATTTTGAACAGAATACTCATTCTCTGTGTGTGGGAAGCTGAAGTACTCGTCTCTCTGACCCCAGATTTTCACTAGTAGAAAAGGTGTTTTAAAGAATCACTGAGGATGATTATAATAAGCCTGAGACTGATGACAGAACATCTGAAAAAGTTACTCAAATGGGGATGCTTCTTATTCACTTGATGAAGTGATGCTCTTTTTGAGAGCCCTCTGCTTCAGCTGCTGATTTGTCTTCCAAGACTGCCAAAGAAACCCCATTAGAAGTACGAAAATAACAAATTAAGATAATAAATTGCCAATATCAAATTGTGTCAGTATTTGGTAGGCCACCATTTCCTTACCACTTGAGGTGCAGGGATAAAAAAGACACTTTGACAATCACGTCCCTGCCCCTGTCAAAAAATAATTTATTATTAATAACAATAATAAAAACAACAATAATAATTGCCTTCCTGAGTGGGCAACATTTAGTTGCTGTTGTGAGCCAGTAATGCAGTTACAGACACGAGACATTTAGGCATGAGTTGATTCTGTTAAGCATATGTTTGTAAAATAGTGACTCTGCAACAATTTAAATAGTGTCCCAATGAGAAAGAAGTTGGACTTCCCTTGGGATAGGAAGATGAAGGGCACAAATTCAACGACCTCTTCAGAAAACTGTGTTTAGAACTTGAAGTGGCTTTTTAGTTCAGTGGTTTTCCATGCCTCGGCAGAGGACCACCCGGCTTGTTGGGCGAGCGCTCCCTTGTGTCCAGCAGCGCGCCCTGCGCTGTGCGCTCCCTGCTGGGGCCCGCAGCAGCCGCGTGGGGTTTCACTGCCTGCACACGTAGAGCCGTGCTGTAATTCAGCTTATTTTAAACAAGGCTTATGCTTTATGGTCATATTAAATGCAATTTCTTAGTAGCTGTTAGCAAGGGTGATGCTTTTCCCCCACATAAATTGAAAAATAAGAAGTATGGATGATCCCTGTCGTTCAAAGTCCAGCTGAAACGAGCCTCTTTGCTTTTGATTAATGCCAGACATAATTGTTCAATCAGTCAATGCTATTTAATTTTATATCATTCTTTGTAACAATGCTGCTCATACTGAGAAGTGTTCCTATATATTGATTCTTATGTGTTACAATAAGATCAAATTCCACTTGGAGGCTTTAGATGCAATGATATTGTTTGGAGGGTTTTTTTGGTTTGGGGTTTTGGGTTTTTTTTTTTTGTAGTATATTATCTGACAGTCTAGAGAGAAATATTGTTCTTCCTGCAAACTTCACGCTTAATAGCCTGAGTCCATTTCAGCTACAACACAACTTTCAGTTTCTATCAAACGCTTTATCAGTCTTCTCTCTTCTCCCTTGAGATTTTTTTTATTTGGAGAAATTCTCTTCAACATAAGGCCTTTTATCTATATCATTAGTTTTCTCTGAAACTTTCTGAACTGAAGCAAAATAAAACTTAACACCAGTGGTAAACAGAGAGGTTGAATGGTCAACTTAAAAATCCTCCTAGGCAGTCATCCTATCCCCAGTTCAGGCTCAAATTAAGGCTGGTAGATTCTACAGCATTGCTTCTGTCTTCCTTTTCAGAATTTTTAGCTTTAAGCAAGAACCATGGGTCCCTCCTGTACTGAACAGGGGCATGGACTTAGCAAGATACTAGCCTTATTCCTCAAAGAGCTGTTATGAATTATAAAATCTAAATCCATTCTTGGCTGATTGCCAAAGGTCTTGAAGTCAGTTTCTATGCATGAAAGCTTAACATACTGTAAAATTACTGTTTATATCCTGTCCTTTGCCCCCAGCAGTTGAGGGGTGAAGAGGGAGCAGAGATGCACATAATTGGAATTGGAAATGCCTTACCTAAGTGTACTCTGGGTATTAAGGGTGGGTTTGGGAGGATGACACAAAACAATGCACACTATGCTCTATGTTTAAAAATCTACACAGAAGTCAATCCAAGGTTTATTTTTGTTGAAATTGTGCTAATTTAATTCTCTCCAGTGAGCACCAAGAAACAAATACTATGAATGTGATTTCCCTTTCACTTTACCTGGACTGAGCGTCTGCTGAAGCCAGCAATTTAATTCTGAACTGGAGGTTAAATGAGATATCAAGTTAAAATTTAGTTTTTATGGAGGAGATCCATACATTTTGTTTCAAATTAACATTTTGAATCTAAACATCTCGGTTTTACTCATGCTCCCTTGCCAGATTATTCTTTTGATAGTCAAATATTTAGCTGGTAGGCATGTTTTGAACACTAAAAATATTAAGGTGTCAATCAGAATACACTTTGGCAATAAATCTTGTTTTGGGAGTTATTCTAATTCTCTGTCAACATAAAGCTATTAGTAATAAGGGTTGTTAAACTCTCCCACACATAGATGAGGTGAAACTTCTGGACTTAGAAAATTGTTCAGCTTTGTGCGCAAAGCAAGTATTTACAAGAGTTATGATTTTACTACCCATCATTAAGAGGAAATTAACTGGACAGCCTAATCACCTAGCAGCTTCTACTAAATTCTTTAATGTGCCTTTGAAAATCTTTTCTTTAATGTAGAAATACCAATGCATAAGGAAATGTTTTCCCCAGATGCTGCCTTTATTGTGGGTAGCCAACTCACAGAATCTTTTAAACTTCCAGGGTATACAGTATATTTATTGAATGAATTGTGCTATGTCTTAGGGCCAACTGCCTTAGCTGTTTTCACTCGAGTATCACTTTGGTGGCATAAGGTTTCATGTTGCAAGCTTGTTTGCAATACTTCTTTCCTTGCTGGAAAATTTGGATGTGGGAATAGAAATTTCTCTTGCTGGAATCTAGGGAAAGAGAGGAGATATCATTGCTTTGCTGTTTTGCTCCCTCTCAACCTTTCTTCAGATTTCAGGTTCACAAGGTATTTTGCAGGTTATCATTGTGCCTCTGTATGTTCTCTTCCAGTACTGTCCTAATGGGGTGACCATCCACTGAGTGCATTTTTGTGCATCAAATCTCTCTTGAAAGAACTAAGTGAGGGTGATTCAATCTTCATAATTCTGCTACAGGAACTGTAGCCCTGGTAGATCTTTCAGTAATGCATTGCTACCTCTCGCTAATGCTCTTCCCAGACTACACACTTCCTCTTTCAATTCTTAACTTTTCAGGCTTAAGCACATGGCATTTTATGAAGCCCTCAGAATCAATATAATTCCTCTAAAAAATCTTTGGTTTATCTTATCAAAGAAAGATATTAAGCTAACTAACATGGTCTAACTTTGATAAATCTGTGGTATTTAATCCAAATTGTATTTCCATGGTTTGTTTGGAAGACTGTCATGCTATTGAGTCTAAATTAGTAAGTTTGTAGTTGCAGAGAACATTTTTACTTTCCCTCCCCCACAAAATATTTCTACTCCCAATTGCTCAATATCCCAGGTGACCTGGTAAAATTATTCAGACTTATAGATGGACTTACAGTTTCTTAAGTAATTTTTAGGCTTTCCAATGAAAATTCCCTGCTTTCTTGATGCAGATGTATTGTTTAGTTCATGTCTTGTTAGGCAGTTTCTGTCTATCAGCCCATTACCTTTTACCTCTTTCTATACAAGAAACATAGTTCATCTTAATGAAAACAGAGGTAGAGTATCATTGACATAGGAAAATTTATCTGTATCATGCTAATCTTGACTCTGCATTTATTGCATTTTCATTTACGTGGTTAAAGAGCATTTTCAATATTTCCTTTCCAAAGTCAAATGCTGCTTTGGAAGCCTTCTTTTTGCTTCTAAAATTAATGACTTTAGTTCCTTTTCTCTATTGAATATTCTCAAAACCTCTATTAATTTAATGTTGTCTGGAGACAACCTGAATTACTGTTTCACTATTTGAATTCACTAGTTTCTGTCTACTAATTTGGTTTTCTATAAGAGAAATAAATTTCAAAATCCAAACTTAGGGAGCTAAGAAGGCAAATTAATGTAAAACTCATTAATATTCCCAGTTTTATGGGGTGTCTAACAGGCCTAAATTGTTTGTGTGTTTGGTTGGTTTTTGTGGTTTTGTTTTGTGATACAAATGCAATGTAAGTGAAAAGAATAATAATATGGTATATAATTAGGCCAATAATTATTTGTGGAAAGATGATCTATCAGCAATTAAACCCCTGGGTTTTGTTCCCTATAGCATCATTATCAATACTTATACAGTAATCACCAAATGTTACCTAAATTTCACAATTCTAATTTGTGTGGGAGCTCCTGCCTGACAAAACTTTGAAGAACTCTACATGTATCCAAATCTGAGATTCCTTTTAGTTTTTCCTTAATGGTGCCAACTTTTGGCTATTTTTGTCACAGATCTTTTGGCATGGTCGCCAGTTCACAATGAACTTGGCGCTATTTTATCATAATTTCCAGGTATACCATTTCCAGGTTTATTTTACAGTTGCTTTTATTCATGTAAAATAATGTAAATAAACTTTCAGGAGAAGAACAGGGAGGAAAAGAGATGGGGGAAAATGACATTCTGTGCTTCATAATTGCTGCACCTAGGACTTCTCAATTAATTTTTCTCCCCTCAGTTTCCCATCCTTCCTTCTTGTGACCTTTAGTACCTGTTTTTGCCTTCATGTAAAATGTTAAAGGCTTTAATTATGGTACAATCAATTTTCTGTTATTTGTTTATTTTTCTTAATTTTTTCATATGCTGGCCATCTCAGATTTCAAATCCAAGGCAGATTTCCCCCATCATATTAGCTCAGGAGCAAGCACCAGGCAGCTTCAATGAATGGCAGGAACTTCTCCACACCCAGACGTAGTTCAGCTACTGCAAATAGTGACCAAAGGAAGAAGGACTTGTGAGACTGTCATCAAGAATGGGTCAAGCATGCAGTTGTCCACTTTCCTTCCTTCTCTAATTCCTGTGCTTCCTGTTGCTTTTATTTCACCTCTGTTACGAAAACTTAACTTTGCTTCCTTCATTTCTGTGTGGCAGCTGTAACTAGCAGGCATTTGTCGTCAATCTCTGACCCTCAAGACTTGTGCCCTCCTCAAAACACAAGTGTATGCTTTTACTTTAAGGATTGAACAGCTTTAATGACATCCTCTTCTCAAAATCTGATTTTGCCTTGACATTTTCCTTCTCCTGTCAAGCTTCTGTATGGTTTTTTTTTCATCCATTGAAGTAAAAACACTTTAAAAAGGTTTTTCAGTTTATAAATGAGCCCAATGAGTCACAGAGGTAAAAATGTGCTAGCTAAGAACATTCATCAGGTCAGTAACAGCTAAGAATAAAATCCAGGTCTCTTGACTCCAATCCAAAGTATGTTGGATCACCCTACTTTAATCCATTGAAATCAGTAAAGTGGATGACTTGTTAAGTTGCTAGTCGGTACATGCATGAATGGCAGGAAAAGGCATTTAAGTTGGAGCACAAGCTGCTGCTTGTATATGTGAAATACATAGTGGCTAGCCTGTAAGTTAAAACAAGAGCACAAAAAAAATGTCCTGTTTCTAGTTAATTGCGCCATGGGTGCTATAGGTGAATTCTTCTTTCTCAGTATCAGTTATGTGCATGCATTTTTGTTCCAGAACTCCAGAACTCATGCTTGGTAAAATGGGTTGAGATGACAACCCATCTTCCACTTGCCTAGCGAAGGGTACTTATCTTCCTGTTTTTGTCATTCTCAGTGTGTCTTCTTGCAACTGAGTGTGTGTGCCCTGAGCACACCTGGTCCTCACTGCAACCCCTGAGGTTAGCAAGGCATGTGACCTTTATTTCTACCCAGTAACTTGGTCTCTAGAGGGCTGCCTCAGACTGAAGGAGCTCAGTCCAAGTCACTTGCCATTTCTGTGAAGTTGGGCTCAGACAGAAAGAGAGACAAAGGACATTTTGATGTTACAATCAGTTAAAGCTGAGTGTATGGTGTGGGATTTGATGGCCTGAAACCAGGAACACCTCTGTTGTCAGATAATGATTCCTAAATTAAATTCAATAGCACATCATAGGAAGACAATCTGATGATTTATTTGTATCCAGTTAGGATGAGAGAGAGGAGGTGAGGCTTGAAGCCAGATTCCTCAAGCCCTACCTCAGGCTGTAAAAGCAGGTGTCAGTTTGTTGCTCTCCTGTTGGCTTAGGTTAAATTAATTCAGCAACTGCTGCTTAAGGCTATTTTTCTGAGTCTATTCTACAGCTTAATGCCTAGGGCCTTCTCTCAAAGTACAAGAGTGGGTTTAAACTCCAGCATGAGACAACTGAAGCAAAGTCTCTCATTGCTGGGGAAAATGCCCTGCCATGGGGATAGTGGGAGAGAGGAAGGGAGAGTCAGAAATAAAAATTAAGCAAAGGCTGCTGCCAGCTGTCCTTTCAGCTGGATGGTCTTTCAGGCAGCTGTGTTTGAATACCAGTTTTAAGTGTCCAAATACTGGAGTGGCTTTGACAATGAATCTCTTTTCATAGATCCACTTAAAAGCAGCAATAAGTTCATAACTATATTTTGTGAATAAAGTTGGATTTCAAATATACTCTTCTCCTCAGAATTCTGTTGTCACTCCCTGTCTGGCATGCATATTTTGAAAGACATTCCACTCAGCTAGCCAAGGTGTTTACTTGTATTTCATATTCTCCTTCTGTCCTGTTCTGGACTTGACCTTTTCACAAAGGTACCTCATAAAAGAGTTCTGGATATAAAGGTTAGATGAAGTCAGATGACATTGGCTATTGTCAAGTTAGCTACTGTTTGCCAGATTTTTCAGAAATATGCATGGAAAATGCTTGCAAGTGACCCTTGAGAGATTCTGTTATAATCAACATAGAATTAGCATTTCAAAGATGACTTATTGATGCTTAGGTGTGATGAAAGTGGAAGCGAAACCTGAAGCAAACATATTGAGACACCTGACAGTTTATGCTCTTTATTTTAAAGCAGGTGGATGACCACCATTTATGAAATAAAGCAAAAAGATCCCCAGTTTCAGTCAGATGCAAAAAAGTGCCATCTCTTCAAACAACAGACTGGCTTGGTGTTGGTATGCCATCATAATCATCTGAGTAGTGCTGATACTGGTCAGTAAGAAGAGGCTGGTGCAACTCATCCTTGTTTTTCTTGACACGCACGATACATGCAGCAGCAGCAAAGATAATTGCAACCAGAACCAGTGCAGTCACTATTGCAATAGTTATCATCTCTGTGACATGGAGAGCCCGGCCTACAAGAAGGAAAATAAAAAGGCAAAGATATTAAAAGCAAATGTCAAGTATATGGATAAATATTAGAGGTTCAGACTGAAACTCGGCATTTGTCATTATTCACTGAGCTGGGGAGTAGAACTAATTCAAACCTTTTTGATTATTTTTGTTCAGAAATGTGAGAAGATTTAGTCTATCTTGCTCCGCTCTAAAATCTATCCTAGACCTTTCTCCTGCCACCTGGGTAGTGAGGACTTGCATTCTCTCTAGTAAGTTAATGAAGCTATTTGACATAGGAATAAAGACGTTCTGCAAGGTTAAGATCCAAATGTGAATTTCTCCTAAAACTGAGAACCTCGTGCTGGAACAACCTCTGACCAGTAGCTATACCACATCCCAAACAAACATCAGAAAGTAAGACAGGAAAGGAGAAAAAGGCCTTTACAAAGACAGCAAATATCGTTGGTGAAATTTGAATAAGTGTCAAGGGACAAACATACAACTAAAAAAAAAAAAAAAAAACGGAGAGAAAGTATCTAGGCTGCACAGTTTACCTGGCCACTCGACTTCATAGCTGTACCCCAGGTTTTCTGGTGCAGTAACAAACATTTCATTATTGGTTACTGGAGGCCAGAAGGGCACCATGTTGTACTGTCGGTTATGTCCAATAGGGGCGTTCTCCAGTGGGTATGTTGAGATATCTAAATTTGAAAGTCAAATCACATTTCTGTAAATAAGTTCAAAGTAACTTGCACTACTTAGTTTTTTTTTTTTCAAACTCAGGGTTTTGAGTACCCTAGTATTCTTTTTCCGTTGTTACAGAAGGATTGGCTTTCTACTGTGACAAACACAAAACAGAGGCTCTGTGCTGTCCAAAACCAAGGCCACTAGTGTTATCTCTGTTTTTCAACAGAAAACACCAATAAATTTAAAAAAATTCTGCCTGTGTTGGGCTTTTCGTTTCTTCTCACTTAGAAAAGGAGAAATATGGCAAAGACCTTTTTCTACATTCTAGCTTTGCCTGATTGTAACAGTGATGAACAGCTCTCTCATCAGGAGGACAGTTGATGTAAATTCCAGTGGAAATTTTGGCAACATTGTGTTAAATCAGAAGGAAATCAGCTGAAATAAAAACCAAAACAAAACAGAAAAACCCCAAACCAAACCAAATCAAATCAAACCATCAACAACAACAACGAAACTCAGAACATAAGAAAAAGAAAGTCCTTCTTGGTAAGATGATGCCAAACCATGTGATAGATCATGTAAGAAGCCCAAGGGGATACAATTGCTCTCTGAAAGCTGATGTGGGAAAATTACATGAGGCAGGTTGTGGAAGCTGCACAAAGACATCTCAGTTGTGCAGCTACAGTTGTCTTCTCTAGAAGAAGGAAGAGGAGTATGGATTATCCTAAGAGGAATACAGTTGCTGCATTGTGCAGAAGATTACATTTGCTGCATGATGCATAGGCATAAGGGTTAGACTGAATACTCCCCCTAGTTTGCTGATGTCAGTCTCCTTCCCTCTTAATTTTTTTCTTTCATTCCTTTCAAGTCCTTCTGTTCTTCCTTTCTCCCTGTTTTTCACTTTCTCTGTTCTTTTTGGAGTTAAAAAAGCAAGGGCAGAAACAGTAACCATCAGGTATATGGAGATGGGTATTGAATGCTGGTAGTATATCACAAAGGTGGTAAAAATGAATGTGAAGACATCTGTTCTCCTTTGACAAGAAGAAAATAGCTATTTAGTCCACACAGCAATGTAATGTCCTCCCAGGGTTACGCTGTCTTTGCTCTATGGAGGCAATGTAGTCCCACATACTGTTTTCTTGAATTGTGCCTGGTCTCTCTGACCAGGTCCCTTCACAGAGAGTGATCTGCAAATGGATGTCAGTGGGGTGAGGAGGAGTGCTTGCTTGTCATTACTTTGTCTTTGTTAACTATACTAACTGTTAAAATTCCAATCCTCTCTCCTGAAGTTAGGGATATCTTGCTGTCCCCCAAGAAGGAGTTGAGTTCTTGTGACTACAGAGACTGACAGCCACCCATTCTGCTTCTGTCCATGAGAACATCTTACCTGCAGAATGCCGTCTCAACCACTCATCAAAAAGAGCATCTGTAAATGTGTGCAGGAGGACAAAAATGGGATCATTGGGTGATAAATGAGTTTGCCCTCCTGTCCCATTCAAAAATAGATGAGCCAAGTTGTGAAGACTTCGAACTGCTGGGTCGTATTTTCCTGAAGGATCACTGTACCCTGAATATGCAAACAAAGAAGAACACAAAAATTCCAGTGAAAATTTTGTTTGGAAGCTTCAGTTCAAGATGAATACTTTTTTTTTTTTTTCTCTGAAAGGCTTTCATGCTTTTGTGTTGCTCTGCTTTAAAATAAATGGGTAGCTAATTCTCTACCTACTGACATTTGAGAAATGTTCCTGGAATGCTTAATTTTCAGATTAAAATAGCCTTTATAAAAGAATGCTGAGAATGTAGACTGCAAAGCTGCTGGGTTTTACAGCAAAAATGGCCAAAATAAACAACATCCTAGCATGAAAATAGAGGTGTATATTTAGGCCCTACATATCTTTCATCATGCTGAAATAGTTGCATGAGTTTTGTAACTGCTTGCTAAAGCAGGTGTATTTGCTATTTATTCTAATGAGCTAGCTGTTATGTTTCCATACATGGTTTCCATGCATACTAGGAACACATATCAGAGAACTTCACATGTTCTGATATTGTTTATTTTTTCAGAGAAGATAGACTGTAGCTTTGCTAGTGCCCAAAACTGCACAACCCTCATGTCAGATGTTAGGATTTAAAGCGTCATGAAAAGTCCTCCTGTGTTCAAGCTTTGGCCAGTTGTTCCAAAGAGGATACATACAGCTAATTGTCAAAATCCATGTTTAGACACCTAGGTATTAATAGGCAGGGATCTGAACTGTCAGTTTGTTACCTTTTCCTGTTAAAAGCTCGGGATTATTAAGGTATAGAAAAAGTTGTCAGGATACTGTCTGAACAATACAAATCAAATCTTTAGGCTGTTTCCTCTGTTGAGGGTGTGTGTGTTCTGGTGCCAGTGACAGAGAATTTAATTTTAAATGAACAGAGCATATAAAAGAACAGTTTTCTGACCCAGAGAGTAGGGCTAGCATGTTTAGCAGTAAATCCTGTACCCAGACCTCAATTACTATTTCAATACCATTGTACTAAGTACTACTAAAGCTTTCGATTTATTCTGCTTTCTTTTGTTTGTTTTAATTCAGATACAAGAGTAACTGCTAGATGCACTTGTTTGCTGCATTTAGGGATGCAGCAGCATCAATTCAGCAATCAGCAGACAGCAAGGACTGTCTGTTTTCAACAAAGGCAATTTATTAACTATGTTTCAAGGACCTAAATTGATTTCTACTTAGTCTAACAGCAACAGACTCTTGAGACTTTTACACAGTTTAGGAGACATAAGCTATAGCTATAATGTAGTTTATCCTGACCTAATTTCCACTTAATACTGTGCTAATACTTAATGCTGAGAACTACGTGTTCTTATTGTCCAATAACCTGTCTCCAAACTCATGCTTCCAACAGGAAAAATGGCAAGTCTGCTCCTTGACTTATTTGGTCTATTTATTTGCCATGTTTACCTTCTACTGTATTACGGAAACTGTCTGTTGAATTGGAATAGAAAGGAGGAGTGTCAAATACACCAACTTCCAAACACTGGGCAACATCCTCAGGCTCTGGGAGACGCTGTACCATAGGTCGTGCTACATTTCCAGCAGGATTTCGTCGTATGGGACCACCCTCAGTGCCTGGAAACGGAGAGGAGAGAGAAAACAAGGTGCAGAACTGTAGGCCACATAATGAATGCCTCCCATGACAGAACCATGGAGAAAAAAAACCCCTCACAAGTCACATATACACTGAATGAGGCAGTCAGTTCCTTATGTCAGGCAAAGAATCTTCACGGGGTCCTGTGTTCTGGATTCTCTGCTCCAGGATGTAACAAGTAATCTATAAGCTTCTTACTGAAGTTTGTTGTTCTCTAAGAGATTTAGGAGAATTTTCTACAGATTTTCAATGTGATTTCCTGATGAGACCTAGGCCAAGATTTATGAGAATGTCCTGATAGAGTTATCTGGGGAAAAGATTATGTAAATGACTAGCCCAATATTGGGGGGTTCCTATTTTTTTCCCCTATTTCCATGCCAATGCTTATATGAATATATAAGAAACTTCCTGGGATTTTTTTAAACTCTTGTAATTTGGGGGGGTGTGTTAGAATCTGATGTTACTCGCATTCAAATCATGGTCCACATAATTAATATGTGGGAGTTGTTAGATGTTCTTATTTTAGGAGCAGAATGGCATGAAGGTGATAAGTGGAGTAGTCAGAAGAAAACTTAAGCTTCATTTAAGAAATAACACTGCCAGACTTAATGATTTATGGTGCAGGAGATGAATAGGTACTGCATAAGAAGGGAGGGCAAAGCATTTAAGTGTTCTTGTGCTACAAGCTTCTAATAGTATGTATTATCTCAACAGACTGATGAAACAAGGATCAAGAATATTCAAAAACCACTTTAAGATCTTTTGTCTGGAAAAAGTCACTGCAATGTAAAGTATTATATTTATTTATTATTAAGAGAATTTTTGCTCCACATATCTTCCATCATTCATACTTACTGTTACAGATGGTTCCCAAAGTTTCATAATCTTCCACATTTTCACATAGCACTCGCCACTGGGAGAAGATCGAGTTCTGGCTTATAAGAGAGACATCAAAATTGCTTCTAGCTCCCATCAAGTCATCTGAGCAGATATCACATGTATTTTGTCCTGTTGCAAAGTTCCAGTAGGGCAGTCCAAAAGTGGGGTCCTGTAGCATGTTCTAAACCACATAAATATGGTGTTACCATGTGTGTGACAGACAGCTGTAGTATTTACTGCTAGAAGAATGCTAAAAACCAGCTAAATACATCTTAGTAAAAGTCAGAATCCTGCCTCATGGAGAAGAAGAGCTCTATGGAAAATTCACGTGGAAGCTTTTGGTAGTTTTTCACATTGATATAGAACAGAGAGCTGGACTGCTGAACTGAGTCATGGATCTCCTTCACTATTAAGACAGTACCTCTTCCATGAAACCATACTGTGAGTTGTAAGAAACATAAATTAACACTGAAACCCCATTTTCCAAATATTTTTAATGGCCTGTCAGCAAGAGCAGTGTTTGTAGTGCATATAATAGCTAGGTGGACTGTGGAACAACTGAAGGACATGTAAAGAATAGGGATGCCAACTTTTCCAGTTGTCATTGTTTGGTTCTGGTATGGGTTGAAGTTGAACAGTTCCGGAGTTAGCAAGGCAAAATTACTTTGACTAATGATCAAGTCAACCGACATAAATAGGAATAGATATTAAATCACAGAGAGATAGAACATCTCAGGGCTTCCACACAGAGAAGTGCCACTGATGACAAATGTGTGTCTTGGAAAGAAGTTTGTGCCTCAGCCTGATGTAAAGCAATTAAAGCTAGTGGAAACAGTGAAGTGATTTCAGACACTATTTAGTCCTGACCTTGAAAACTTAATTCTCGCTTTTTAGAGAAGGGTGATGGTCCATAAAATACTAAACACTTTTTATGAATAAGAGAAGGGAAAAAAGAGAATCACTAATTTATAGAGCAGGATGTAATAAAATACTGATTTCTCTAACCAGTTACACAAATAAAATGTGATTCTGAATCCCTAAGCCATCTCTGTTATCACTTTCTTCAGAATTTCTTCTGCTTTGGTTAATGTCATTCAAGAATCATGGCCGTGAGATTAAAAACAGCACTGGAAGTAACATTGATGGTCCAATAAAATCTCTTATACCTAGAATATGTATCTTTTTCCAAGAGACTTTTATGGAAGTTTTACATTTTCTATTGCTCTGATTAAAATATTATTTTTAACATCCCTATAAAAGTGATAGTCTGAAGCCTAAATGCACTCTATTAAATTTAGTATACCTAATGAGTTACTGAAATTGAAGCAGAATTATTTCAACATGTAGGAAAAGGTGCTATCATTTTTTGCCTCTTCTTGGAGAGAAGTTCTTTAACTGTACAAAACATAGCATGAATACCAGTAAACATTAACATGAACTTCACCTGCATGTCTCTTTCAAGCTGCAGTAGATGGTACCTATGCCATGTGACAAAAGCTGGTCCCTCATGAGAGAAATCAACTCCTCCAAAACTCTGCTGCCCCGCACCAAGGAAAGTCTTCCTGACAGAATAATAATGAGACCACACAAAGTAGTTATAAATGGAGATATTCTCGAACTGAGGTGTGTTGCCATCTGGTCCGAAAATTTCTTCACGCCTTCGTGTGGCAATAACGATGTCAGGATGGACTGTCACCTTGGCCTGGTGTAAGGCATTCACAAAGCGATTCCTTTCTTCTGCACTTAGATCCAAAAGATTCCTTCTGACTGTGATAATACAGAAGAAGCAAGTTACCAAAGTAATGGACACTCAAGTCTGATCTCACAGAACTTATTTATTGCGTTCCTAATAATTCTGGGTAAGTCCCTTTATTTCAAGAATTCATCCTTGTTTTTTTTTTGGGGCATCTCACTGAGAATAAATAGAAGATGTTGTTCATTTTGAGAAAAGATGAGATAAATTAAAATAAAGCCCCAATCCTTGCAATTTTAGTGCTTTTAGAAGTACAGATTATTGTTACAGATTATCTTTCCATCCTGCCAGAGAAAAGACAGAGACAGTTCTTTGTCACACGAATCTTTCAGAACTTCCTCCAATATATTAAGGTTTCCTGTGATAGTACTGTACAAGAAATGAATACTACACACCAATTTATAACAATCAGAAACTCTCTGTTTGGCAATTTAATGAAGAACTAAATTTTTTATTCTTGACCCTTTGTAGGAAGAAGGGCAGATTCACCAGTGAATTATTGTGAATTTTACACAGTACAGTATCTTTTTAATGTCATTACCTGACATTATTAACAATTGCCATATATTAGTCCTTTTTTAGAGGTATATCTCAAAACAATAATAAAAAAAAACCTTGTCCATGCACAGAGAGTGAAACAAGGAAGAAAACTGAGTCGTTGAAATGCTAGTATTTCAGCAAGAAATACAGAGTTCAGATCACCCCAGTCCTTCTTTCACCTGGTCTGAGGAGATTGCAGGCTAGGTTTAGACTAAGATGAAGATAGAAGTCCTCACAGTTGTTAGTCAATATTTACTTATTGTCATTATAAAAAATACTGTAAAAATCCATAATTGTCCAAATGAGTGATGGATTATGTTGATACAAGAAGCAACAGATCTTCAACATGAATCTATATGAAGAATAAAGGTGAATTATATTTCACTAAGAAACATTGATTCAGTGGGGGATATTTTAGCTTTTGGGAAATTTGAAGAAATGCTTTCCTGAAACATGAATTTCATCCAAGCACTGTGTATCCTGAAACATGCTTTTCTGTTTTGCAGAACTGAACTGACAGGCTAGTCCTCATCACTGAAGTGTTGGATTTTTGGTTTTGGCTTTTTTTTTGTTTGGTTAGTTGGTTGGTTGATTTGTGATGTTTTTTGTAGTGTTTCAAGTAGAGAACTAAAATTATCGATATAATTTTGATTTACATAGGCATCTTAACATTTTCATTTTCAAAGTATATGCCTGAGCCACAACAAAAAATTGTGACTATTTATTAATAGAGTTAGTCATGAGCTGAGAAGATATGAAGACACCAAACTGCATTTTACAGCAAATTAGGATGGATATGTCAACAGTAATCCAGTAATTATTTCTAAAATCTGAGCAGATGGGGCCAGGTCTATAAATGGTCAAAAGAGGTCGGCTCAATGTGGAAACTTAAAGCATAGTAAGAAAATAATTTACTCTTCTTAAACTCAGTTACGAATAATATGTCTGATTTACTTGGCATTTTAATGCATTGTAAAAATTTAATGAGAGAAGTGTAAAAAGTGCTCTTGTGCATACTAGAAAATTACCTGAAACTGCTGTTTGTGTGCCTCTAGTTTTACATTGCTAAATTTGTGTGTGTTAACATTTATCTCTTGATTATTCTTCAGAGGTATAATCATTGTAAAATAAAATAGACCAGAACACCAGAGAGTGCAATCTGGCTTAGCAGACCCAATTCAGAAGTAATACTTTCTGCTTTCTAGTTTAGTTCTTGAAGCTCAAAGGATGAAAAAAACCAATTCAAAGATCTTTTCCAAAGCCATCAATAAATTATTATTATTAAGGAATTGTTGTTAAAATTTGGTTTGGTAAGTGGTCCTTTGTTAACCCTGTTGGAACATGCTCTTACATCCATGGGATATTCCCTTATCTGGTCAAAATGTCAGCGCTGATTTCGGTTTCTGCAAGAGGCACTGTACATTTGTGCTAGAGGCCTCTTGTTTCACATATCAGCAGAACCCATTGTTCATTTGGGGGGGATTATGGATTTTACAGGATTTCAATAACATTTTTAAAGTTAAAAGTGTTTAAGGTTAAAAATAAAGACTGAAATCTTGTCCGTTCAGATAGTTTTCAGATGAGAACAAGGGTCTGTCTCCAAGCCTGTTTGTCTTTTTAAGTTTACCTATAATATTCAACATTTTTAGAGTCGTGCAAGGATTTAATATGTATTTTTTGAAATATTTAAAGATCTGTTTAGTGATAGGCTAGACTAAACTGAAGCTGGAGAATTCTCAGAAAGACTTACCATGCCCTGGACTGATTCATTTGAACAGTCCATGGTCATGGCCATTACTTAATGTTTTTAAAGATATTGATAGTGAAAAGGCGAGTAAAAATTTACTGGAACAGGTACATAGTTTAGAATTGTAACAAGGGACTTTGAATGGAAAGAATTGCTGCCACACTTAAAATAGTCACAAGGTATTAAATATGTCGAGGTACATGTTATTCCCAGACACACTCACAAACACATATACGTGTTTTATTAAAACACGTAAATACGTGTTTTAATAAAACATACACTGTTTTGTTCTTAAATAATTCCAAATAATACTTTTCCCCCCCCCTCAATTTATATGTTCTATCCTTTAGTGGACTTTCCTGCATTTACTACAGGTTTGTTTTCTTTCTTTAACTGGCTAGTAAATATAAGTAATTGATACACGTGCTGAACAGCTCGCCTAGCACCCGCCCCTCAATAACCCCTTGAACAACATAGCTTTGCTACATAAATATAATGGGCATTTCTAATGGTGCCTTAAAGAAAGACACCAGGTACGTTTAGAAGCAAGCACTGACAGCGAGCCGCTGTGGTGTCGCGTTCCCGATGCTCTTACCGATGCTGATCTGCTGGCTGCAGGTGGGTCCGGTCCAGCCGGGGCGGCAGGAGCCGCAGTTGTAGCCGGAGAAGTTCCCGTTGCAGCGGCAGGTTTGGTTGAAGAAGCGGATGGGCCACTGCTCCCGGTCATCCCGCCCGTCGTGGATGTACTGCGGGCCGTGGGGCCGCCAGTCCACCGTCACCTGCACGCAGCGGCCCCTTCCCGTGGACACGCCACAGCGGTCCGTGCCTGGCCCGAACACCGGGAAATAGTCTGGGCAGCACATGCCGCTCCGCAGGGCCTCCACGGTCGCGCACTGCCGGGGGAACTGAGCTCCGGCTCCACCCAGTGTGCTGAGCAGCAGGAGCAGGGACAGGGAGAGCAGCGTGGGGATCCGCATGGCAGCGGGTCAGGCAGAGCCGGCCTGTTCCCAGAGCTGGCTGGCCTCGCACTGTCCTCTCTTGGGGTGGGACACCCAGCTCCCCCTGTGGAGGGACAGAGAAAGAGAGAGAGAAAGAGAGAAAGCAGAATAAAAACGAGTGATACAAAGCTCTGGACTACCCCTTTCACCCTAGACAATTCCTTCTAACTCTGCATTTCAATACTCTATCTGAAAAGGCAAACAGCTCTGACCACAGACACTAATATTCTCATTATCTGCACTAAAGACAGTAACTAAGTAGACCTATATGTGCTCATTAACTTACAAATTCTTCCAAAATGTTCATTCACATTTTACTCTTGCCAGACACATTTACTTCACTACCACAAAATTCTAAAACCTGTCCTTCCCTCCCCCAGTTCATGCCTTTTCTGCATTTCACTAGTGTATCTTGTTCTCCCCTCGGTTTTCTTGCTGCTCTCCAATGCCAGCTCCAACATAAAGTGAAGCTATACTTCATGCATTGTACCTGTTTTCTCTTCCTGGTACCTCTCCACTGCTGAGATCTGGTCCTATCTCTGCACGTCCTATGACTGTCTAACCTGCAATAAGCACAGCTAATTTCTCTCCTGGTTCAGTCTGCTTGCTAATCCTTCTTGTACCAACACAGTATGGCTTGGCCTCACCCTCCTTCCTCTCTTAATCCCCTTTCTACTTCAGTGCATTTCTCTAGACTTTAAGTACTTGAACAGCACATGATTTCTTTCATGCTTATCTCCTTGTGATTTTACAAGTTTTAGCAAAGGTCAGAGACAAATACTTGAATTCAAAACAGAACAAATGTGAAGTTGGGTTTTTGTTTTGTTTTTTTTTTAATTACTTGCAAAGAAAGGCTCACTTGAAAACAGACAAAGAACACTGGGGAAAATCACATTTAACAGACACTTAGGAAAAATTCTTAAGATGGCATTTTCAAGATCAGGCTGAAGTAAGGGACTAAGATATGTTACTTATATAATGAAGCACTCCAATCTTAAACTTACATCTTTCAGTTTAACAATTCATTTGATACTAAAATAAAAAGACAATGATCATATTGGAATTTCCTGAAATACTAAGTTCTGAGCAGGTGTTATGAAGGGTAATGAAACAAAGAAATTGACAAAACCCCTCTCTTGAATGAAAAAATGGTTCTTTAATCTTTGCAAGGATGATTTCTGCTGTGCAAAAATGACCTTATTTGAGCTATTACTCTCTTTCGTAGCCTTCAATAAGGATGGATTTCAGTGAGGTGGAGATATGTCAAGTGAGGTGAAGATATGTCAAGAGTCATCTTAACTGGCATCAAGACAAAATATTAACAAGTTTTCTGGGAAAAGGTTCAATTACACTGTAGCTGACATCAAGCAGAAAATGGATTACCTACTCTTTTGCTTCCCTATATGCAAGTCATAATGTGAGAGTGCACCCAATTCTGGCAGCACAAAGAAACAGGTTTTTTGTGTGTTTATTCTTGCTGACCAGCCAAGCACCAGAGCAGTGAGCCTTGCCCTCAGTGCCTTGTATAACCTGGCATGCTTGCTTCAGGGTAGGACCTAGATTTTTAGTACACTTCTCTGTCTCTTGAATTCATTCTCCTTTCTCAGACAGGAATATTTGCTAATCCTCAAATGAACCTCTTTTCGATTCTTACTTCCACTTCATTCTCCATTTTAGCCTACATTCTCTTCTTTACTAGCTTATCCTGCTTCTTTCCAAGCTTAAACCTTTTGTCTTTGAACATGTCTGTTGGGAGACATATGACACAAATTCACTGTTTTCACATCAGAAGGTAGACCAGAGCTGGTAAAAAACCTCTTGAAGTTCAAAGAAGAAGCATACAGGTTTTAGCTATGAATATTTAGCAAATACAGCAAATTCATAATAAGCTTAAAAGGGATAAATCCTGCTCTTTAGAAAAAGCCCCAGTAAAACAGAGCAAACAGATGTACTGACTGGGGTTTCCTGGCATCATAAAACTTCCCCTTATAATGGTGCACATGCTTTAGACTTTTTGTCAACCTCCTGCATAGAAAACACCTATGAACGTTTTACAACAGAGATGTACTGCTGAGGATCATGTCCCTTCTTTGCCCCCAGATGTTCCCTTGGGTTTGCTGTTGGAAATCTTGCTGAACCATTTGGTGGAATGCAATCCTTTTTATAGTCTTTATTTTGACATTTTTGCCTTTAGAGATATGCTTACCTTTAGAGACTCCTGCTCCCCTATTGTGCCTGGAATGATTTGATCTTGGAGATTATCCAAATGTACAACATCTGTGTTTCTGTGGCTCAGTTCAGAAAGGGCTTGTCTACAAAGGCAAGGTAATGAGGAAGAAGTCAGTGTGTGAACTCCTAGCTCACTAATTGCCTGTGTGGACTGAAAGGCCTGAAAAGAGAGTTAGTTAATATACTGTATATTTGCATATACCTTGCAGTATTCTCCTTTTTGTTAACAATAGTTCTTGATGCTGAGAACAGATCTCTGTGTAGACACACAAGGTTTAGCTGTGGTCTATGCCGTGAGCTACTGGAGAAGGTTATAAAAATCTAGCCAGTTCAATTTGTGCTTGATGAAAGTTAAGTACCAGTTCTGACCCACTCCATGCTGTCAGCCATCCAGTCAAACATCAGCTCTCTGGGAGCTACCCTATGGTCTTTACTAAGAGCTGGAATACAGGCAGCTGTTTGTTTGAAGTGTAAGAGCACAGTATTCATTCAGAAGCTCCATTCTTTAACACATGAAAAGACATATGATTGCAGTGATACTGCTCTGTGCATTTTTATTTCTGTGAAACAGTACCTTTAAGAAGCATTAAAGGTCAGTGCCAGGAAACAGATCCTTATCAATGGCACTCATGGAGCATATAGAGCAGAACAAGATTGCCTATTCAGGTAGACTGTCTCTTTGTAGTTCTTCAGTTGTCATAGGCTTATTCAATTCTACACATTTGAATAAGTACTTTACATTTTGAGTTTTGATCTATTTCTTTTATTTTAGCTGGTACATTCTAACAGTACTAAGCAAGATTAATGTAAAAGAGAGCAAAATTTACCTACTTTTTTTCCCTTTTTTTCCCCTGAAGAGTAGTGGAAAAAAAAAAAGAAAAAAAAGAGCCAACCATTTTAATGTTTTTCTAGCATACAATAAGCAATAATCAGTTAAAATTACTGTCTCAAGGCATCAGTAGACAGCTGCACACTCTACATCAATCATCCAGATTTCAGGAATTGGTATGGGAGTTTCATGAACAGAACATGTGGTTCCAAAGAAGTATTAATTTATAAATAAATTGTGAAGTGACTCGGCAACAAAAGTGATGTTAATTGATCTGCAGCATTTAATTTTCTGTTTCTAATTGGAAAAACAAGTAATGAGAAACTTACTGCTGAAAATCTTTTATTTAGTTTAACTCTTGGGGTGAAATTGAGACAAGGTGGTCTTACTGATATTTATCATGCAAATTTTAGAAGTGCGTAATCATAAGGAGCGCATAATTTCATTTTTCCCACAAACCTTAGATCTTAGCAAATTACTTCAAGCTAGAGTTAATGAGTGCAGCTACAGACATCTAAACGTCAGTGCTTTGTTAAATAACTAATTTGCTCTAGTGGAAAGACAGTGGACGAGCCTCAGATAATGGAAATCAACACAGACCCATTGGTTTTAGTAACACATGGAATTATGGTCAGCAGAGCTCATTTGTGTAGGTTAACCTTCAGCAGGCTTCTTTGATGACAAGAACAATACAAAAATAATGCTGACTCTTAAATACTTCCCAGTTAATTCTGCTATGTATTGTCCTAGTCTATATTATCTCCCTTTTTGTTAGACAGTTGAAAACCAAACCAGTGGTGAATATGAAACTTCCCTTAGTGAAACCTAACAAAAGTGGAAATACCATTCCAAAGAACAGAAATAAAAAGATTTCTTTTTTCCATTGTTTGGAGTCAGCATAAGGTTTTTACACATTCATTAAATTCTTTACTCTCTTCCTTGTGTCTTACGTTGTTTCAGATATGGGAAGTCTCACAGCAGCTAAGACATATCTCATACATGAAGCAATATTATTCATTTTTCTAGGAAATCATGCATATAGTGTACTGTACTCTACTGTAAGACTGAATTCTGAATTAATTTTAATTAAAGGAGTATTAATTAGTCACCTTTCTTATTGGCAACAACTTTGTCATCTTCATCCAGCAGACTGTGTGATTCTTACTAAGTACTTAAAGTACTCACTGAGAGTAAGACTCAGATTTTTATTAAGTACTTATTTTTTCTTGTAAATAAGGTAAATTCTACTTACATCTTGAGAAAATATGTATTGCTTTTCTTGAAAGCTGGGCCAACTATAAATCCATGTATAGGAAAGATAAATGAAGCAAAGGAGAAGATTTTTGTCTGAAGTTTTGATAACCTAATTAAAGAAAAAATATTAAATCAAGTCAAATAATATTTTAGACAAATTGATAATGCTTTTCTTTAAAGCATCAAATTTTCACAGTAAATCTTACACACGCTATAAACAGTTTAAGCAGAATAAATAATTTCACTCATACCTAGTCCATAATATGTTCTGTTCATCTAAAGTTTTAGCCATGTACTTGAATACGTGTTATAATAATGCTAAAGGGTTCTGAACATTTCCTCCATGTTTTTGTTATTATGGAATGAAATCAATGAGTTGCAGTATGGCTGAGAAATGAAATTGGCCTGCAGTTGCTTCTGCAAAGTAAAGTGCAGAAAATTTAGTCTATCTTTGTAGTTCAAAAGTTCACCTTCAGCAGGGAAACATATAGGTAATTGGAGTCTTTATTGCTTTCACCAAACACAGTCTAGTGCCTAGAGAGAGATCTGCAGTTTCAAAATGATGCAATAGAGGTGACAAATGACTACCTACAGAGAAATGAGTGAGACCTAAAAGAGTGTTGCAGACTGGCATAAAACGAAAATAAGTAGCACTTTCCTAAGAGTTTGAAATAGCTGCAAAATTGCACACATCACTTTTGCCTCTTGAAAATATATGTAAGGTTTGAAAGCAGTATTTCAGAGAAACAGTTGACTGACAAAGGTACAAGATTGGGTAGAGCTTCCAGAAAGCAGAAAACATGTTGTTGAGCCTGGAATCGTGAGTTTTACTTATGAGTGGCTGTTGGTGAAATCTGAGTTTCTTAGCAGCTGAAGGTGAAGGAACTAAGGCATGCTCTAATCCTAGGAACAACCATAGTATTAAAGTTAGCTTTGTGTTGTGAGCAAATACTGTGAACACACTGCTTTGACTGCCACAATGAAGTTGCAGCTGGGCCACCGAAAACTCTGAACTACAGAGTAGGAAATTGTCTAACATAGTGTCACATGGTCATTGAACCCACAATGGCTGTCGGTGAGGCCTGGAGGCAGGGGGTGTCTCTGCACACAGGCAGAGTTTACAGAAATTAAGCTGTCCATCACCAGCAGTGCCGTGCACCAGCCATGCTACACCCTGCTCTCATCTATCCACCTGCACATGCTCCCATCTATCCACCTGCCAATGTAATGTTTGGGAAATTTATCCTTGTCTGATCCCACTCTGGAGAGCTGCTAATCAAGTGGTATTATATGTTTTGTTCTTATTGTAGATGCATTTTGGGCAAGACTACAAGCTACTGAAGTAAATGGGAATTTACTTCCTACTGATTTAAAAGTTAGCAATGTAAAAGCCATTACCCAAACAAACCTGAAGTAAAACAAACCCCAAATCAAAGTAGATGAGTCTGTCAATTTATATTATCTACTCTCCTGCCGTTTCAGATCAAATCGTCTTCAAGGGCGAAGATGGTGTTTGTCTAACACATTTTATCCATTATAAAACACCATGAAATTGAAGGCATGAGAGGTCAGGTTACTGTTTGGAGTAAACTGTCATAGCTCCAATAAATTATACTATTCAGGAAGTGCCCATTGATGTCCAAGAAGTTCCAGTAATTTACATTTAATAAGAATCAAGTCCTCTGTGTTTCAAGAACCTGAATCTGTATTTTTCTCTTTGGTGAAGTGTTTTCCATGAAAAATTATCTTCCAATGTTATGAATTGAAAGACCTGCTGGATTGTACATGGTATCATATGGCATTTTGTTCCAGGTCTGGAAAATGAAAAAAAATACTGACACAAGATTATTTTTTTGTTTAAATTCATGTTTTGCCATTGATCGACACAAAGCCTTTTGACTGAAGCCAATGAATTGTGCACTGGGTAATATAGATCAATACCTTGTGTTTCACAGATGAAACTACTTTGTAGGGAATTATCCTACCAAGATAATATATGATTGTTTTGTAAATTATCTTTAAAGAATAGTCACTGACGTATTTGAAAAGTAAATAGGAAACAGTTCTGTGCAAGGAAAGCCTCTTAGCTATTTATTGACAAGAGAAAGCTAACTAATAGCTACTGTCTCCAGTGTCAATATTTTTCTCAGAGCCCACTGAAATTAATAGTATTCTTTCTTTTGACCTTACTGGACTGTAGACCATGTCCATCATGACAGATTTCTAATATGCAACCGCAAATGGCTTGCTCTAAGAAATAGAATGTTAAAGCCCCTCACAAGCTTTCTCAAAGCTTTTTTTTTTGGCTCAAACTCTTTGATGAAAATTAAGTAACATTTATGGGTTAAATAGATGAAGATTTTTTGGTCTTATGGAAAATTTGTGACATTTTTGTCATGCCAACAGCTTGGGAGATGTTTTCATTTGCTGCAGTAGAAGTTGATGCTGGTGCATTGGAAACCAAGACTAAAGGATACAACTGAAATTCTTCTGATTAGAGAAAAAAGAGGTGCTTTTTATTATTTTTATAACCTAATTATAATGATACAAAGCTCTATTTTGCATTTTTACCACCACCTTAGATAAGGTCTTACAATTGTCAAAAGGTATGAGGAAAAGCAAGGGAGGCTGCTGCGAATGAGGATGTTAATATTATAACAGTGTCAATCTGTCCTTTAAAAACTATCCTTTGCCAAAACACAGTGTTAACCTTTTACTTACCGGAATGAATATCTGCAGGTCCATTTTGAAACTGAAGTTCATATTTATTATTTATTAATATTAAAGTTCTCATGACACTTTCTTTGCAACAAAATGATGGAGTTCTTTATCAGCATTAGTCTAAACAACTGTATTAAAGCCATTTAATGTGTCACAGTCTTTTAAGTCAAATAGGATAGTTCCATTCATTTCATGATGCAGACTGTTCTATCATGCTGTTACTGAGCCATTTATTCTGAAAATTATTCCAGTTTTAACTGAAGTTAATATATGTATAAGAATTTATGTTAAGGCGTACTAAGTCCCGTAAGTCGAACATAACCCTTGGGAATTTCATTTTTGAGCAGTCCTGATAAATCTCATTAAGTCTTCTGTGTCACAGACCAAATCAAAATCCTGGATGTACCTGATAATATGTAAATGGTATTTACATTATTCCTTACTGTATATTATGAGCTAGCTCATTAGCCTGCAAAAAACTTCTTGTCTTCAAAAAAACCCAAACAAAAACAACCCTATTAGCCCCTGCAAAGTAGTAGGAAATATATACATTGAAATCTAACAAGCGAGGAATACAGTCACAACTCCTGTAAACACTAATTTTTTAGTATTGTCTAGATGGATTTCGGGTTCTCCTTTGGTTATATTTCAGAGGAAAATCTCCCTGAACAAACCAAAAAGAAATTCTGTCTAACCTTCCCTTCTGTGAGCAGTTAATGAAAGGCAAGATAATGAAATATTTTTGATGGTGAAGCTACCATCACCTGCTCAGAAATCCTTAATTGAATGAAAATTTAAAAATTAGAGTAGATACACTAATGCTAAGCCCTAGGTGATTTCATATCACAAAAAAAAAAGACCAACTATGAAATCTGATTCAAATATTGTGGAAGTAATGGAAGTCAAAACTGCATGTGTGCATTTTGGGCAAGGATCACAGGCTACTTCTAAATGCTGTGAGCACTCATGGCTCCAATGTGCAGAAAGATTTACATGTATGTCGTAGATATCCTTTAAGACTTCATAATATTTTCCTATTGACTAGAAGTCCCTGTGATAATTTCTCAAGAAAATTACTGAACAAAGTACTCAAGAGGATCAAACAAGCGTGTAAGAGAAATGTGTCTAATGATGGCAGACATATATAACTATAGTAGATGTTGAGCTGTTTGGTGAATGAAGTACTCATGAAATGGGTGACTACTCTAAATGCATCTTTTTCAGAGTAAGAGGATCTTTTTACGTAATGTTATTTCTTTCACTGGTTTTTGTCAGATGTAAGTGACAGAACATTTAGACTTGGTTGCTTATATCTTTCTGCATTTTTTGAATGAACTTGTTGATATGCTTGGGATAGATTTTGGGAGAAAAAAATCACTCTTTTAAAGGTTACTATATTGATGCAGATTATATTAATTCTATCACACCTACTTTTAAATAGATAGTCTATTAAGTTTCCCACATTTTTTAAAGGGGGGATTGACGTTAGGTTGACCAGACTAATAATCATCATATTTTGTTTTGTATGGTGTTTTACCATCATCACACTTCCAGTCTGCTATCATCTCAGGCAGAAACTATCCCTCAAAAAATTTTCAGTCTTGTTTTTAGTAGCAATAATAATTTGTTGTTGAATCTTACAAAGTTCTTACCACCAGCTACATCTTGTTTCAAAGAGTTGAGCTGCTTACATACATTCCACACACTTTTCAGCATATGTAAATAATATTTATTCTTCACCTAAGGATAGACTTCAATGCAGGGAAAACAAGGACCTGATCTTCTCTAAAAAAATACTGTTAAATTTAAGAACAGTAAGACAGCTTTTGCACAAATTTATGTAGTAAACAAAAAATAATTTCTACTTGAAAAATGAAAGAATGAAATTCCTTTCAAATGTTGCAGTTTCTTTGCACTTTCCGAGGCTTTCTGAATGTATTGTAACTCTTTGGAAGTAGTGTCCTTCATTTTCCAGATAAAAATTACTCTTTTGGTTCTTTTTTTTAACCTATGCTTCTTCCTCCCATAAGACTGCAAGTGCATCAATCACAATTCAAATTATATTTTTAAGGCAGAGTGTGGGTGGCACTGGGCTCATTGATAAAGTCATCAATTTTTAGTGTTATTGCATTTAAAACCCTTGTCTAGGAATCAATGGTGTCAAGTACAGTAAAAAACTCAGAACAAAATTAAACCTGACATAAGACAAGAAGCTACAGATGTACAGAAACAGAAAAAAGTACCCCCACAGGACAGTGCTTGTGGTGTTAAAAGGGTGTAGCTTCAGCAGAATAGCAGACTAGCTTTTACAAGTCTTTTCAGTGGACATTACAGCTATGAAAATTTGAAGTCTATCTGTGAAAAAGTATTGTGTGTGCATATAGGTGATCCTGCCAAGTCTGAATGGCGGCCTAAGAAGAAGCAGAAAGCATTCAAAAAAGCAATAATTCTGTCTGATCCTGTGGGAGAAAAAAATAGATGACATTGTTATTCATAGTACTGAGTGAAACATGGTCAGTAGGGAGGGAAATAGGCATGGAAGTCTCTTTCCAGTGAACAAAATTAGCTTTTGTTTGATAGAGAAGAGAAGTCAATGCAAAGGATGAAAAATTATTAATAGCAAAACTACATAGCATTTGAATATAATTTCAATCTGAGGAGTTAATGTGTTCATATTAAAAAGAAAGAGCTCCATAACCATCACCCTGTGAAATGGTTAATTGTAAAGTAGGAGTTGGAAACAATATAGAACAAGTCTATGCGCAGTACAAGGGGGTTTGGTTCTCAACCCGCTGTAAGTATTATTCACTGTCGTCCCCAGAATACGTCGTATTCACTACTGAGTTAATTTAGGTGAATATATTTCATTATGTCGTAGTCATAGAGAAACTCAATATTTATAAGGGAGTGTACCACTTCCCTGCATTGTGCCAAATGTAGAGAAGGTAGTATTCATCTTAAAAATACCTAAATGTTTGAGAATATATGTCAGACTTAATGTTCAAGTATTTGAAAATTTTTTCAGTGATGTAAAACCTGAAGTAGAGTTTAAGTAAGTCCCAAACCTGTCTCTTATCATCTACTGCAGATATATTAAATATATAAATGATTTGCAGAAGGAAAACTGTTTGTTGAGCTTGAGAAAGTCAGATTTTTTTTCTCCTACAAAAAAAAATGTACTGTCATACAAATTTATTATTATACCAACACAATTCATTATCTTTTTTAAAAATCTACTTAATTCTCAATAATAAAGTGTAGGAATTATGACTTTGTGTCTTAAGGGAATGAAATATGTACAGCTATCTGATTTTCACCTAAACCATGTTGTAGTAGTGGAAAGATTAAAGTGAAGAAAAAGAATATAAATTCAAGTAGTAGTCTGAATATGTATATTCATTTAAAATAGAAATGGTGATTGATGTTAAGCTATATATGCAAATGAAAAAAAAAGCTGTTAAAGTAGCAGTATAAAGCCATACAGGGACAATGTAATTAAACACTGTTTTTTTCTATGAAGAGTAATAAAATTTATTATTTAACTAACATCTCTTGCTCCATGTCTGTGTGTGTATTTCATGTATGCAAGAGTGTCTATGCTCACTAGGAAAGAGAGACCTGTAGAAGAGACTATAAATTATTCTTGATGCCAAATTTTGTAAAAGATCTGTTTGTTTAAAGGATAAATATAGTACATTTAATTTCGTATGAATTTACAATTAATACTTGCTATAACAAGACATGTCAGAGGAAAAAAGAAGGTAGAAGTTTTTGGAAGTAAAAAGTGAGGTGCTTTGTTGTTGTGCTCAATGGACATTTCCAAGAGAGGGAGTTGTATGGACTTGTGTGGGCTCTGATTGAAGTGATGCCATTTTGGCAACAAAAGCCTGCACAATAGACTGCTCACTTGCAGGAATAATGTAACAAATCTAGGCGGTTAGTTCTGCAATTTAAAGGACTGGATGATCAGATAGACTTCAGTGAGGTTTTTCACAATATTTCACCAAATGCATTACATTGACATCTGCTTTTATAAGTAAACATGGTTAGAAAAGGTGAAACTAAGCACATATAGGTTATATATGTATTTTTTTTTTGCTGTTACTGGAGAGAGAGAGCAAAAGGATTGATAGCCACATTTTTTATCGTCTTTCAGAAAATATATTTATTGAAAGAACAGGAATTTAGAGGTGTTGTCACAAACGATTTAATCAATGAGATAGAGAATAGGGCATGTTACCCACCTGTCCAAAGCCATGACATTGAGTGTCTGGGGAGTGGGCTTGAGAGAAGTGAAAGATGTCAGATGTGTGAATGGCATCCTCTTCCACTACATAGAGGCCTTTTCAGTGAAATGTCCTGGAAATTGGATCGTTGAAGTGGTGCAAATTTCTTTCAGAGAAGCTCTCCCTCATTGCCCTGATCCCTTCAAATTGCAATGAACTCCCATAGCTGTATTTCAACAATAGCCTGGAAGCTCAGCAATTGTAGCTGTGTATCAGTGATCAGCAATTTCTGCAAGAAGGCTCTGAAAATTGAGAGTCACTAGCATGCCTGAATTTTGAGTCACTGCATTATAAGTCAGAAAGGAAATTTTCCATTTGAAAGCATCCTAGTCTTTTGATTTTGTGTGCTTTTCCAAGGTTATCTATTTCTTCAGACTCTTTTTGACTTTTAAGTGTTGAATTGAGCTAAAATGATACACTATACATACAAGAACAGAAATAACAGTTAAGGCTCCACATGATGGCCAATTTATGTTAGGCACCAGGGCCAGGATTTACAATGTCTACCTGTGGATATAAGCATGTGAACTAGTCATGGCAGGTTTATTTTACCGTATATAGAAAGAAACAGGTACTTTCAGAATGTGATTCATCTCATTCCAAAATAAAGATAGTAAACACAGAGGATGATTCTAACAGCATCTATTTTCCACCATTTCCTGCAATGAGAGGTATGCACAGCTAATTCAGGTGTAGAAGATCAAAGTTAGCTGTCCTGAACTGAACCTTGAACTTCTGACTAAAAAGTTTACTAAAAAATTTTACTGATATTTATTTCCACTGTACGTTTGACACGTTTAAAATTTGCATGTGTAAAATTTTTTAAAATATCAATTAAACCCTATAATCATCATGCAAAGTGATTCTTTACGACATTAAAAGTGTTTTTTTCTATCAAATTATGTCTTTAACATTAGATATAGTAAATTTCTCCCCCCAAAAAAGCAATTATTACTGAAATCAAGTAGTCTTTTAGTTAAGCCACACCACAGTTACAATGTACTTTGGCAGATTGTAAACCTAGATGTATTCTCATCATGTTTGCAAAAGTTAAAATATATGGTCCCTTCATTAACAGTCAGTATTGTAGTACATCCAAAGTTTGGTTCATAACCACAGTGTGATAGTCTGTGCTCTCATTGGCAAATCAGTGATTAAACATGTTTGCCAGAAAATGTGACAGCCAGATGGAAAGCAGCTTGTCCTGATGGACACCAAATTGAATATAAGCCAGCAATATGCCCGGAGCATAAGGAAAGTAAATGGAATTCTGGGATACATTACTTGCAGTATTGACACTGACTGAGAAAGGTGATCCTACCCTTTTACTCATCACTGGGGAGGCCACATGTGGAGTTCTGTGTCCAGTTTTGGGCTCCCCAATACAAGGTAGCGTAGACATGGTAGACAGAGTCCAATGAAAAGCCTTAAGCTGCTGAAGGGACTGAGGCATCTCTTCTAAAACAAAAGGCTAAGAGAGCTGGGGTAGTTCACCCTGGAGAAATGAAGGCCTCAGTGGTGTCCTATCAATGTATATATGTAGCTTAGGAATAAGAGTGAGTAAAGACAGAGTCAGGCTGTTTTTGGTGTGGTCAGTGTCAGAACGAGAGGCAATGGGCACAAGCATCGACACAGGAGGTTCCCTCTGAATATCACTTTGCCACAGTCAGGGTGACAGGGTACTAGATTAGAGTCACCTGGAGATGGTCTTGGGGAATTGGCTCCAGGTGACTCAGGATGAGCAGAGGATTGGATCAGAAAACTGCAGAGTCCCTTCCAAGCTCAGTCCTGCTGAGGTTCTTTGAAATATACTTTAAAAGGTCCCGAAAAAGTATTTTTTAAACAATTAATAATATCAATAGATGACAAAAATTTAATTTTATTATTTTTTCTTATTTATTGCAGTGATAATGCCTGGTAATACCACAATTTAAGTTGAAAAGACAGGCTTTGAAACATCAAATACATAGAAGGAAATGATCATAAGTGATACATAGTCCTGAGGTTTGCACTACCTTATTTTTGACACATGGAATAGTCTTCAGCCAGAAAAGACACTGATATTTCAGCTCATGAATTCCAAAACAGGTTAATAATTTTAGAGGGTTTTCTAAGCTTTTCCAGCTGTTACTGAGTAGCAAAAACAATGAGTTGTAGGTCCCAGAAAAGTTCTCTGTCTTGAGTGCTGGATGATGACAGTCTTTTTTTTTTCTTAAAGGTTTGGGTTGGAGGGGACCTTAAAGATCATCCAGATCAACCCACCCTGCCAAGGGCAGGGACACTTCTCACTAAACCAAGTTACTCAAGGCCCCATCCAACGTGGCTTTAACTATTGCCAGGAATGGGGCATCCACAACTTCCCTGGACAATTTGTTCCAGTTACTCACCACCTTCACAGAAAATAATTTCTTCCTTATATCGAATCTAAACCTACTCCCTTTCAGTTTGAAACAATTCCAAGTTGTCCCATCACTACAGTTCCTGATGAAGTGTGCCTCTCCAGCATCTCTGTAGGCTCCTGACACATTCTGGAAGCTTGTCATGAGGTCTCCATGCAACCTTCTCTTCTCCAGGCAGAACAGGCCCAAACTTCTCTGTCTTCACAGGGGAGGTTCTTCAGTCCCCTTCTTAGCTTTGTGGCCTCCTCTGAACTTGGTCCAATGGTTCCTTGTCCTTCTGATGTTGGGAGCACCAGGCCTGTACGCAGTACTGCAGGTGAGGTCCCAGCAGAGCAGAGCAGAGAGGCAGAATCCCCTCCCTGGCCCTGCTGCCCACGCTGCTTTGGATGCAGCCCAGGACACGTTTGGCTTTCTGGGCTGCCAGTGCTCGTTGCTGACTCATGTTGAACATTTTGTCAACCCTCAAACCCAAGTCCTTCTCTGCAGGGTTCCTCTCAATCACTTCTTGGCCCAAGCTGCACGTGTTACTCACAGAGAAAGTGGAACTACAGTTTTCAAAAAGCAGGCAAGTGTCAGATTTGTAGGATGAGTCCATACTGCTACAGTTGCTCACCTAGTACACCAAGGACTGCTCTCTTCTGTGTATGTCTCTCAGCAGTGAATGGGCCAAATTTTTATCTGGGAATAGGCACTCTGAAAGAGGCTTCCTTGTTGGAGAAGACACACAATTTTCTCTAATGAATTTCTGTATTGACTTAGAAATGTTAATATAGAGTTGCTTTACTCAAAAAAAAACATATACATAGTTCTAGTCTGAAGGAAATCCTTTGAACATTCAGCAGTTTTATTTGAAGTCACATGAAACATATTGAAAATTAGGAATGTTTGAGTATAAAGGAAAAAGAATGACTACTGTGGTCTTTTTCCCACACTTTTGACATAAACAACACTTTTATCATATTCTACTCATAATACAAAAGTAATGACTAGGAAAAAAGCAGTGTCATTCATTGGGCTTAAATCATTAAAGAATTCTTTACCCTCTTCCTTTCAGCATGTCTGAGTCCCTTTGGGCAGCAATGATATTAGAAATTCATATGTTATGTAGCTGTGAAATTCTAAGAAAGTTATTTGTGTTTCATTCTAGATCCACTAAGATTATATTCATGTCTCTGATCAAATTATTCATAAGTTAGAAAATTTTTCCAGAAAGGGTTTTCTTTAATGTAATTCATTATCATTTTAAAAATTAAATTTTGGCATTATGGCTATACGTCTTAAGGGAATGAAATATGTACAACTACCTGATTTTCACCTAAACTATGTGTAGTAGTGGAAAGATTAAAATGAAGAAAAAGAATATAAACTCAAGGAGTAGTCTGAATATATAGAAATAATATCTGAAATATATTTGAATATATATAAAAATAGAAATAATGACTGATCTCAAGCTATATGTGCAAATGAAAAAAATGCTGTTAAGGTAGCAAAGTCTTACAAGAATATTACAGTAAGCATAAAGAATGTCATTGGGTAATATGTACTTTATCAAAGCATCACAATAGAGTCAACACTGAGAAGTTAATGTTGGTGGGGTCTGAGATCCTTGAGGCAAATCTAGTTTGAGTGAGAGACCAAACTGGTCCTCTGCAGGTCCAGACATGAGCAAGAAGAGAAAAGTCACTGTTTATTTTCAGTTCCCCCATAATGTTCTGTGTTCTCCAGCAGGCATGTTGCTCAAGGCCTGTGTAGCAGGAGCCCAAATCTGAGCAACAAACTAATGTATGCAAACCCTCTTTCACAAACAGGTTTTGATGCAAATGATCAGGAAACCAATAAAGAAGACAGTGAAGCCATATTTATTTTCAAATCCAGGTGTAAGCAAAAACTCAGGCATGTTAGTTATTACAAGGGTGTCAATTTAGCACCTGTCATCAGCACAGTCTTCCCTGCAAACAGCTTTCCTATCCACTATGTGTGTGGTATGTTCTCCTCATCACTCCCATCTCCCAGACATGAGACTTGAAAAACAGAGAGCTTATTTAGGCAAACCACCAGAATTTTTAAACATTGAAATACCCAACTATTAAATTGCAAATTATAAGAATATAAAGGATAAAAAAAATGTGAAGAATAAAGATTGAAACTATGTAGGAATGTAAACTGATGTAAACTAAGACAGGAAAATAGAGGGTTTTTTCCTCTAACATTTTGAGATTTTGTATAAATTGATTCATGCAAAGTTAAAGAGCGGCAGAATCCAATGCCAGATAAAAGTTCCTGTAAATACACATCAGCTTGGTTTAAAACTTTTAGAACATATTTGATTTGGAGAAAAGATATTGGAGCTTGTTTAAACTGTGTCTCATTTTCCATCATGAAATATTTGAAAGACTCTTAAAATTAGAACTGATTAAAACTGCTCATTAAAACTGCTGATTGCCCTACTACTTTTTTTTTTGTTACAGTATTTTGTGTAAATGTCACATTAGGTCTAAAACTCCTGAACACTGGCAGAAATTATACATGTTCACTGTAGATATTAAACATTAAGGGTTTTTTTGGGGTCATGTGATGGCTGGAGTAGGAGATTGGAATTCTTGCAGGTATTAAGACAGATATGGGCAGGCATTGACACCAGTCATGAGTTTATCTCATGGAAAAGGTTTATTGCAGAATACTGAAAAAACCCCATGTGAAATAGAGTTTTTCATTGAAAAGCAAGTTAAGCATTGTAATTGTTTTTTTATTTTTATCAAAGGGCGTTTGTAACAAAGATCCTTGTTTAATATCTGACATTTTCCATAAAAGAGGTCTCTGCAGTAATGATTATCCACACTGAGGTCATCTCAAGGGTGGAAGATGAGCATTGTTTTCTGAGTGATAGAACCGAGCCTGGCTAAACTATGATTACTTCTTATCTGAGTCTGCTTTAATTTCAATCCGTAAGTTGTTTTATCCTTTTCCCTGAACAACACTGAAGGCCTGATTTTTAGAGATATTGAGCAGTCAAACCTCAAACTTTTTTTCAATTGACAGCTTGTTTTTCGCTCTATCATTCCAAAGCAGCATTTAATTAAAGATGTAATGTATAATAAATTATATTAAGAAGGGGCTGTGTATGTTTCAGACAAGAATCAAAGTAATGTATTAAGCCAACTATTAAGTAAAAACAGATTCTGCTTCTTTGTGAAATGGAGGTGCTTGGGGCTATTTTTATAATGTATTCAGATCTCCTGTGTTAGCCTTAGAAGTTGTCAAATATATGAACGGCATAAAGATATTTCAAACACACTCTGCCCAAAAAAGTAAGAAAAATGAAGGCAATAATAATTCCATTGTTGTTTCCAGTGTAGTAATCATATTGAAAAAATACCTGGAATATTATAAGTCCAATAATAATACAACAAGAAAAACAATAATAAAAGCCTTGTTATTCAGTGGAGGTATAATTAGATTAGTCTTCATCAAACCTGAATATGTACAATGGATTACTATCAATATATTATCTTCTAATCTCACCATGTGGGATTTGTCATTGTGCCCAAGAATACTTCAAGATCATGAGTTCAGTGGGGAGCAGAATGATGAAATGTGCTCATTCCACTCAAGGACATCATCTCACAAAAAAACCAGCAAACGGATTTCTTGTCAAGAAAACCAAAAGGAAAAAGTGCATTTAATTTCTTATGGGACTTACTATGAAAAAGAAAGACAAAAGGGTTTTGATAATGGCCTGAAAAAAAAAGACATCAGAAGAGACCAAAACTAAAATGTTTATGCAAATCAACAATTCTTGCATGATAAGTAACTCTATCTATTTCTTGTATCATACGAATCATACAACGAATATCATACCTACTTGACTATGAGCATGGAGAATCAGAACAAAAAGACTGAGTATTTTTTTGACAGAGAAAAACATAAGTGAAATACATCTTCCAAATCAGATGGAAAAGAAGTTTTTAAAAATTATAACTGCATCTAAAAGTTATAGATATTGTGAAATACTGTGTGGAATTTATTCTTTTGTTAGTAAGGACACTTACAAAATAGAAACCATTTCCTCATTCTTGAGCTCATTTGGTTGAATTGGTTGTAGAGGAAGGAATTTGCCAAATCAGCTGCAGTTGAGTTATCAATGAACATGCCCTGTTTTGTACTTAGGTTGCAGCAGCTTCCTACTCAAACCTTCCCTGCACCTGAAGCTGTGTCAACCCAGTGAAGCTAAATGTATTCTCTTAGAGAATATGGAGAATAACATTGTGTCCAACAGTTTAAATTCTCTCATGGTGTTCTATTTGGGCGTCAATATGACTTTACTAATGAAATTAGTCTTCCTGTTCACAGGAAAACAAGTGAAAATGACATGAAGACTGAAATACTCAATAACTTATTTTCCTTGGTTTTCATTGGTAATCACCTCTTCTTCAAGGCCCTGAACCTTAAGACAGGGACTGGGGGAAAGAAGACTGGAAGAGAAGATTGGGTTCAAGACCAGCTGAGGAACATGAATATGCACAAATCCAAGGGACCCAACAAGATGCAGCCCAGGATGTTGAGGGAACTGGCTGGTGTAATTGCCAAGCTGCTCTCCAACGTATTTGATGAAGTGTTGGCAGTCAGGCTAAGTCCCCAGCAACTGGAAATAAATGGGAAACGTCACACACATTTTTTTAAAAGAAAAATTTTCTTTTAATTCTGGGAGTTCTGGGAATTACTAACCAGTCAGCTGCACCTCTGCTCCCAATGAGATCATGGAACAGTTCTTCCTGGAATTTATGTTGAAGCATGTGGAAGATAGGGCAGTGATCAGAGACAGCCAACATTACTTCACAAAAGCAAATCCTGCCTGACTAAATCTTGTGTCTATGTACAATGGAGTGACTTCATCCGCCAGGGGCAAGGGAGAGTAACACATGTAATCTACATGGACTTCTGAAGGACCTTTGATATGGTCCTCACAATTCTTACACCTAAACGGGGGAGATATGGAGCTGATGATTGGACAGTTACATGGAAAAGGAATTGGCTTCATGGTTACATCAAAAGAGTACAGTAAACACATCAAACTCTAAATGGAAACCAGTGATGAGTTGTCCCTCAAAAGTACATACTAGGGCTAGTACTATTCAGTATCTCCATTAAAGGCAGAGATGGTGGGATTGAGTACACCCTCAACAACTCTGCAGATCACACCAGGCTGAGTGATGCCATTGATATGCTTAGGGAAAGAGATGCCATGCAGAGGGACTGTGACAGGCTTGGAAGTGGGCCTGCAAGAATGTCATGAAGTTCAACAAGGCAAGGTGCAAGGTCCTGCACCTGAATGAGTCAATTTCCTTTATCAGTACAGACATAGTGATGTATTGCTTCAGAGCAACTCACAGAGGAGGACTTGGAGGTACAGGTAGATGAAAAATTGGACATAAGATGGCAATGTCTGTTTGTAGCTCAGAAAGCCAACCATATTCTGGGCTTCATCAAAAGCAGCATGGCCAGCAGATTGAAGGAGGTGATTCTCTGCCTCTGCTTTGCACCACTTGGAGTGCTACATTGAGCTTAATACAAGAATGACATGGACCTTTTAGAGAGGGTCTAGAGAAGGGCCATAAAAATTATCAGAAGGCTGGAGCTCCTCTGCTGTGAAAAAAGCCTTAGAGAGTTCAGACTGGAAAAGAAAGGGCTCTAGGCAGACCTCATTCTAACATTTCACTGTCTAAAGAGGGGTTTATAAGAAATATTGAGAGAGAATTTCTACTAGAACTTGTAGTGACAAGACAAGTAGTAATGCTTTTAAACTGAGTAGATTTAGATTGGATAAAAGGAAGAGATTTTTTATGATGAAGGTGTTGAAACACTGGAACATCTTGCCCACAGAAGTGGATGTCTCACGACTGGAAGTGTTCAAAGTCAGATTAACAGGGCTTTTAACAACCTGTTTTGGTGAACGATGTCAGTGCCTATGTCAGAGGGTTTGGTCTGTATGATCATTAAAGATCCCTTCTAAACCAAAGCATTCTACAATTCTTTAGATTTTTAACACTTTTGAGACTTTACCACAAACAGTTAAACATTTCACCTAGGGATATAATGTATTGGTATGTAAGCATAAATAATTGCATTTCAGGTTTTTACTATTTTATATGCTTTATGAGTTGGTATTTTGATATTTCCTTCAGAACAACTGTAATTATACATAGCCCTTCTTATTCAGTAACAGTAGATAGTACTTTCTCTGTTGGCAAGCAGCTTGCTGAGTCAAGTGAGGGTTCAATAGTTTGCTTACTTGTTTTGATGCAATTACTAAATGTTTTAGTTACTGACAATGAATTAACATTGTATGAGGTATATATATATTTAGTTGGTTTTTTTTTTTCATTTTGACCTCTATGTTGTACCTTATCCAATTCTACATTCTCTTTGGCTCAAAATGAAATGTCCTATTTCTGTTGCAAAAAGTAAGATGGATGATTTACATCTCATACATAGCAGTCAACACAGTTCATTTCACTTAGAAAAAGGTTTAAATGCACTAAAAGAAAATGAAAATCCATATCATGTGATTCTGATGTGATCTCAAGGGAATAATCCTTGCTGTCAAAATAACAGTTGTTAAAAATACAACACACACTGTGTGCACAAGAAGAGCAAGAAAGGAGGCCTGCTATTTCAGTACCTAATGGATGTCAGAATTTTCATTTTATTGGTATGTGAAAGAAATCCTTCTTCCACGATGAAGCTTCTTTTTATTTTATTTGCATATTTTCTTAATTATTTCACTCTTCTAAATACTATGTGACTTCTAGGACATCTTGGAAACCATGATCTCAGTACATCATTCTAATTATGTGATCTCTTGGCAATTTTTCACAGTAAAAAGGTCAGCTGCCTTCACAGACTAACACATACCTTTGCGCTATTTGTTCTGGCACTGTCATGGTTTTCTGGAAGATTAAATTAGTTTGGATCAGGTTTCGTAACCATTCTGCTATGTCATGCTCACTACAGAGACACCAGCTACTGATTATCACATCCACCACCTTGTCTCTCTTTTTGCTGAGCAGTAGATTCAACTGCATGTCATCCACATCATGATGTGACCCTCAACAGCTCCTGGAAAACTTGAGCGCTTAGAGCTCACTGCACTACATCGCTGGCAGATGTCAGGGAGATTTGTGTCACAGACACTTCCTGCTGCGGTTTGAAGAAGCTTGTCCCCCTCCAGACCCTGGCTGGGTGGACGCAGTCCTACCATGGTGATGCCATGATGAATTTTGTCTTTTCTTTTATACCCCTGTTATACCTTTTTGCAACTTCTGTATTCTTGGTGCTTTTTTGCCTACATTCTTGGACTTGTTTGTTAAGCTAAGAGACTAAACATTTTAGAAGTGTCGTAGTTAAGGTGCCAGGGTGCCCAGACCCCAAGGTCCTCTCCAGAACACATTTTGTAAACTAAGATAGAACCATCCAGGGGAAGGTTCCTTGGGAGGGGGGGCTCATTTGAGCCTCTCATTGGGGAATATTTGATAGATATGCTAATTAGTAAGACGTAGAATGTAAGACCAGAGCTAGGAGAGAGGGACTTTGCGGTGGTGATGGGGGGGTGCACAGAGGTGTATTCGACCTGTTCGTGGTGCACCTAAGGATCCTTACAATAAATACCAAGGTAAAACCCTTTTTCCCCTTCTAACCATGTTCGCCTCTTGATTTTTAAGACCAGGAAAGGCATCAATGGTGCCATCCTTACTGACCTGACCACATGAGCTCTCGCACTACCTTTTGTGTATGTCAGAGAGGAGTGCCATGCATTCAAGATGCTCCTTGACAGTAAGGCAGTTTCTTTCCTTATTCTGTCTGTCTTGAAGAACTTGTGCCTGTACATAACTCTGTGCAGTTGTGTTAGCTGTTCTGCCATACCTTGGTTTTTCAAACAACATCCCAGTTTTCTGGCTGGAGTTCTAGTCACGTCTACTTTTTCCCAGGTTGCACATATTTGTGGGCATGTATTCAAGACTGGTTCCTTTCCACCCTCTTTCATAATTCTTTAGGTCTTCCTTGTTGCCATTGCTCTTCACCCTCTCTTTTCCACCCCTTTCTACTGTTTACCTCTTAGCTGTGGTATGCAGTGTCCTTCCTCTATTTTCCTAGTGTAAAACTCTTCCAACCAGGCTGGCCTGCCGCTTGAAAAAAGTGCTCTTGCCCCACTTTGCCAGAGCTATTACATCTCTCTGTGACAGTCCTTGATTCTCAAAGGTTGTGTGATCACAGAAGCCAAGACCTTGATGTTTACACAAGCTTTGATGACAACACTGGTTGATGACAATCATTCACTGATAAGAATTATGTATTCCCTTCAGCTGCTGTCAGGACACTGAACCTAGTAGGAGCTGAGTGACAGAAGGCTTAGCCTGGAGGCACATCACATCTAGCTGAGAACAAACCCTTCAACAGCACCAAGAGGAATTTGTGTGATGGTACTGGGAGTCTTCATTTAGTTGGGGAAAAAGTACCCGGTCTTCTGATCTGAATTATTCACTAAGGAGTTTTACTGCTTCCTGAGGACTTGGATCTGGGATATTTGTCATTCTGTTGGTGATTTTCCAGGCTGGTTTTGTTCCTATGGAAAAGTGACATTAATTTTTAATATGTATTTTCTTTAAAAAGAAGCAGAATCTCAAAATGGGTTGAATATACCTGTAGATGAGAATAAGGTCTACAAATGCAGCATTCTGAAATTGTTTTTGAATTGCCTGACATGGTATTTCCCATAATGTTCTCCATTGTTCTCCTAGAAAATTCCCTTTTCAACCCTAAATTGAAATGAGCTGAAATCAAAACCAGTTTAAATTAGCAATAATTTGAATTGTGAATGAAAGGAGGTAAGATTGAATTGTGAATGAAAGGAGGTAAGATTTCTGTTCTGCTGCACGTCATGTGTTGGCAGAGGCATTTCCATCAGTAGTTTCAGCAGACAGAAAATTACCAAAGTCACACAAATATTCCTAAAAATTCTTCCAAGATTGAAAAATATATTTGATTTAAAAAATATATTTTATTACCGTGCAATCTAATAACTTGACAATTCTTGCCAAATGATGACATAGACTATATGAAACATTAATATGAAGGAAAACACCTTTATATCACCCAGTCTTATTGAAAAATATAAGATCTGTGGATAAAAGTTGAGGGTGAAATACCTTAGCTTAAAATTGACCAAATTGTTAGATTAGCTTTTGTTCTTCTCCTCCAAGTCTGTTATTTGAGTACATCTCCCAAGCTGATGTAAGTATTTATCACCCACGTATCTGGAACAAAATTACTCCCTGGCAACACAGATGATCTAAAGATCAAGGAAAAGCTCTTCAGTAGAAGCAGATCACTGGTACACAGTTAATTATGAAGCTAGGAAAAATCCCATTTTAATGAAGTTGTTATCATCCAGATTATGTCATGGATGAAGGTGGCGTTAAGGATATCTTAACTATGTAATGTTCTGGGAGTACATCTTTGTGTAAAAAAGTCCTGTTGGTGAATCACAGAAGGAATGAGAGGAATTTAGGGAGTGGACAATAAGGGCTGAAAAGAGTATATTAACTAAACACAAGCCCTCTTCCTTTTTAACCATATTTTCCTTACTATTTCCAGTTTTTATGAAGAAAAGTAGCCAAAAAACCATGAAGAACACACTGTTAAAGAAAGAATGTCTTTTAACTGTAAATTAAACAACTTTTATTGGTAATATTTTTCATGGGACTGTTTAATTGGAAAGTGACTCCATGTAAAATTAGCTACAAAGGTTCTGTAATTTAGAACATGAAGACATATCATGGTCTTATGGCCAAAATTCGAAGATTAAGTTTGAAAAGGAAAAAAAAGCTCAGGCAGCATCAATATTAACCTTCCAATACATCCCCTCTGAGGGGCCATGCCCATGTGTGATCCAGTGGGCTTGTGAATGACCTATGCTGGGGGAAGGACACCCGTGATGGATCAAAGGTACATGAGAGTCTGACTGAGGGTAAAAGAAGCCTTTAGACAAACAGCCTCACTGCCTACTCTGCCTACTGCCTAAGCTGCAGGCACAACCTGCAAACAAATGGCAGGAAGTCTTAAAAATGGGGAGAAGACAAGTGTTTAAGTAAGTGTTCATATAAATGTTTATGATCATGGTTTACTTTCCACAGTTACTGAGTCAGTGACTGGAGGTTTGCATTGGCTGTTAGTAAGTAAAATAAATTCTCCATCTCTAGACTGCTTTGCCTGCAACTGACGATGGAAGACACTGATTCAAATGTGCAACTCATTCTGAGATTGTTACAGGTATGATTCTGTGAGGTACCAGAATTATTTGATGCTTTTGAGAAGTTGAAAAATTTCAAAGTTTGTTATCAGATAATGCAGTCAATTTTTCAATTCAGGTCTCCCTTTTTCTCTTTCTGACTGGTCAGGAAAATCTCCAGTCAGAAAACTCCTTCAAAGTTGAAGTGTCTTGTGTGAAGGATTTCCACCTCCACAGGACACTAATTTTCCAGTAAAAAAAAAAATCTATTATAAAAGTATTCCAAAGTAGATGTAGTCATAGACACATGTCTTTGGATAACAGGACCAAAAGGTCCTGTGGTGAAGCATGGGTTAAAGACAAAAAGAAGAGATTGATCTTAACTGACAAGAATCAAATAAAAAATGTCCTATAGAAGGCCATGGTACTGAAAATCTGCTGTCTTTAAACATGATTCTCACCAGCTCAGAGAAACTGTTTCAATTTTCAGTGGCAATAATATGGGGTAGGGGAAGGGAAAGGGAAGAGAAGGGAAGGGAAGGGAAGGGAAGGGAAGGGAAGGGAAGGGAAGGGAAGGGAAGGGAAGGGAAGGGAAGGGAAGGGAAGGGAAGGGAAGGGAAATGAAAAGAGAAATGAAAAGAGAAATGAAAAGAGAAATGAAAAGAGAAAAAAGGGAGAAAGGGAAAGAAAAGAGAGAAAAAGAGAAGAAATAGAAGAAAGAAAGAAAGAAGAAGAAGAAAGAAAGAAAGAAAGAAAGAAAGAAAGAAAGAAAGAAAGAAAGAAAGAAAGAAAGAAAGAAAGAAAGAAAGAAAGAAAGAAAGAAAGAAAGAAAGAAAGAAAAAGAAAGAAAGAAAGAAAGAAAGAAATAAAGAAAGAAAGAAAGAAAGAAAGAAAGAAAGAAAGAAAGAAAGAAAGAAAGAAAGAAAGAAAGAAAGAAAACTAATAATGTACCATGGAAGGAAATATGTAAGCTGAAGCTGGTAAACAGCTGTGAAAGGTCTCTGATGATGTCATTAGCAGACCAGTTTGCTGAGTGACTGATCAAGTGACACAAAGTAATCCAGAACCACACTGTGAAATTATATCATGAGTTATTATGTGAATAAAGGGCATACTGTGTTTATTTCATATCATATGGAGATCATCGGTTTAAGATTATAAAGTTCTACTTTAATACGACTGTAAGTGAATAAAAGATAAAACTTCACACAATATTTTGTAATGAAAAATAAAAGCGATTATTTGAGAAAATTAAAAGGAGAGCCAAATAGCCTTCTTTACTAGGTCTACTATGGTATCACAAACCTTATCATTTTATGACTGTTGCTTATCATAAAGTATTTCTAAAAATATATATGTATATATAACTTTATAAAATGAAAATAGTTTGCCTTATATTGTGACTAAGTTCAAACCTTGATATCAACATAATTTATTTCAATTATTGCTATTTTAATAGAAATCTATGAAAAAAAAGGCAAAAAACCAGTAGGTTGTTAGTATGTAAAAACAGATTTTATACAAATAAAATCTAACCTGAAAGTATTTGGATTTTTAAATTCAAATGTTGACAACTATATTAAAAAATAAGCAAAATCTTGGATTATATGTATACCTATTGTCCTTAAGTGCAAGGGCACACATGAAATAGCTGCCAACAGATATTGGAAAATGTTGTGAAATGTTATTCCATCACTTTTTTTCTGAAGTTTTGTTTCCTTTTAAAAGGTTCTTATGTATGGGTTGGTGCTACAGAGTATAATGTTGAGTTTGATTTTTTCAGTTCTTTTTTTCTGTGCTGCTAATTTAGAGAAATCCATTGTCTATTGATTATTGATATTCTAATCAAGAATTAGTTTTCACACAGGATTTGTTGGCTGTGGAAGCTGCTATATTACAGGGAAAAAGGAAGGGAAGGGAAGGGAAGGGAAGGGAAGGGAAGGGAAGGGAAGGGAAGGGAAGGGAAGGGAAGGGAAGGGAAGGGAAGGGAAGGGAAGGGAAGGGAAGGGAAGGGAAGGGAAGGGAAGGGAAGGGAAGGGAAGGGAAGGGAAGGGAATGGAAGGGAAGGGAAGGGAAGGGAAGGGAAGGGAAGGGAAGGGAAGGGAAGGGGAAAAGGAAGGGAAGGGAAGGGGAAAAGGAAGGGAGGAAGGAAGGAGGTTTTTTTATTGTTCCAGTTGCCTTCTGATCTTCATCGCAATTAAAATCTATTTCTAGGACCATATACCACAAATGTGGGTCAGTATCTTGACCAGTGCTTAATATTTGGGGTAGTATGGGAATTGCTTTTTTTTTTTTTTTTTTTTAAATAGCTAACAAAGTTCCTATTCTCTTTTAAGTGAGAACACATTGTATGCAAAGAAGTCTGCAAGGGAGACTAAGCTCCTTACAGCTTTGCAAGTTTACAAGAGATTTGCAGTTTGAATTGGTACTTTGTTTTCTGGCATCTATAGATTGAAAGAATGTAAAAGAAGTAATCTTCAAATATGATCATGAAATATTCTCTGTTGGTAGTTCCTTTTCATTTTATGAACAGAATAAGAAAGACTAAGCACTTATACTCAGGTCTCAACACAGGTGATTTGCTCACCAATGCTTGGAAATGAAAAGGAGTGAGGCATTTGTGTCCAAGTCATCTTCTGGAGTAGAATTAGACTGGAAGAATCCACGTAACAATAACCTATGAACTGAGGTCCCTCCATATAGGAGTAATGTTTCAAGCCATTTACAAACCTGCAAGTCCCAGTTCTACAAGTCATACTGAAGGTAAGTTGCATAGATTAGTCATTCATCATTCAGTAAGGAGTACTCGGTGGACAAAAGGAGCAGTTAGGATGTTGTGTCTTACCCCATCATGGGAGTTTTATGCACAGCAGATATCTGAAGCAGAGAGCCACACGTGATAAGGTATCCAGATTTTGCCATACTTGCAGTGCCAATGTGACTGAAACTTGAATGGTCAAGCAGTGACCATCTATGGGTTACTTAATAGCAAAACACGGCATTCAGAAAATGGCTACTGCACAGAAAAACCTTTTATAGATGACTTAGTCTAGTGGCTTTGAAAAGAGAAAGGGTCTTCAGGAAGTTATGGATTGTCCCTGGACACAGCAGCAGTGACTGCCATGACTTTTAGAGCCTTCTTGAAACAGAAGCAGAAAATAATGCAGCAAACATCATCAATTACTGGCCCATCTTCTCATTTTCTTCTTTTCCCTATACATACCTCTAAAGATCTTCATTACATATGGGTATTTGAATTGCACTGAGCTAAAGCACGCAATCTCCTGTATGTGGTATTTGGAATGCCAGGCCTCTTTGCTTCCATCATGGACCAACCATGGAAACAAAAGCAAAGCAAATATTGCCCCCACCTCCTGCCCCTTGTGAAAAAGGGAGGATGACATGAAGATTCTGAACATGGGCTAGAACCTGGTATCTGATGATTGTTTCTCTCTCTTTGCTCTCTTCAGTACCGGCAACTCTTAGGTGAGGGGGGTGTCATCTGGTTTCCACCAGCTGCAGGGACAGGATGCTGGTGACAGCAGGTTTCAGGCAGTACAGAAAGAGGGTGACATCTACTGGAGAAGTCACCACTGGCAGAACCCTGCTGCTCTGCTGCTGAACATAGTCGAATTTTCTGTCTAGATAGGAAGGAATTCAGAACATGAGGAAGGAAAGGAGCAGCAGCCGTGTGAGGGAGTGATGAACAAGGTCAGCAAGAAAAGAACTGGGCTTGTTTCAAAAAAGGAATACATAATCAGCAAAGCAGGGCTGAAGCAGAGTCATCTCAAACATTTACATGTAAGCAAGTGACTCATGGCATCATTACCAGGTAACCTTACAGAGCTTCTCTGTAAATCAGCACACCGAGATGCCTTTTTGAAGTGCCTGTACATGGTTGAAACATTTGGAATAAACATGAGGAATTAAGAGATCTGTGTGGAGTTGCAGGGCCATGACTTACTCTGTTGGGATCACAGAAGTGTGATGGAATTACACCAATTACTGGAGTACTGTAATATATGGATACAGGGTTTTTAGAAAGAACTTGCTAGAAACACAAGGATGGACAATTTTCCTTTATGTGTGAGAGCAACTGGAGTGCAAGGAGTACTGTCTGGGGATGGATGATGAGTCAATGAGAGCTTTTGGGTAAGGATATAGAGTTGAAGAGTATAGGGGACATCATAGTGGATGTCTGCCATAGAGTTAGGCAGTTAGGCTTGGTTAGGAACTAAAATAGAGGAGACCTTCTTCAGACAGCTGGAAGCAGCCTCACATTCACAGGCCGTGATCCTCTTTGAGGATTGAACCAGCTCAATATCTGCTGGATGGACACAACAGCAGACCATAAGCAATCTGGGAGGCTCCCAGAGAGAACTGATGACAACTTCCTGGTCCAAGTGATAGAGAATATGAAGAGAGGCTTATTTTTAAGGACTGCATAGCCACAAAAAAGGAAGGGCTTGTTAACCCTTTCACAAACACAGAAACCCTTCTTCTATCTGTATCTCGTAACATCTTTTATATTTATCTCTGCCTTCTGTTAAATAATTAGCTACTTTCCCTTCAGATATTACCAGATTTTATCTGTCAAATATGCAGAATTTTGAAAATAAACCAGCAATTTTTGTGTGCCACAGAGTGTTTTTTCATCCTCATGACAATTTCACTTGACAAGTAAAGACAGACTAAAGACAACTAAAAGCAGATTGTACATTGTCTAAATATTTCAGGGTCTGCTTTATTTTGTCACTGTATTCAGTATGCCCCTTTATTTACACTTATTCAGAAACAGAATACGTATTTTTGTGTCATGATATTTAAACAGAGAAAAAATATAGATGTAAGGAATGTTGACACTGGAATGCACACATGATAATTTTTTTTCATAATTAGTGTTTTTCTACTTGAATTCTGTCACCAGCCTCTATGTGGTACTACATATACAAAATTCATTTCCATCTGAAGTTCTGTTAGGAAAACAAGTTTATGTATTGGGCCATACTCCAGTTCAGTTCTGCAAGAGATAAAAGTCATTTCAGGAATAGTAAAAAAGCCCACCAGGATAAAAACTGAAGAGTTTAAATCACTTACCATATCTAAATGAAAAGCAGGCAACCTTTCTCCACTTCAGTAGCATCTAATTACTGAGTGCAATTTCCCAGGAAACAAAAATACCAGGTGTTGAATAGTTCTTTCATTTAGTGGAAAAACAGATCAACAGATCAACCAGTAGAGATGTTCCTCAAAATAAATTATCTCTTTTGCCAAGAGCATGATCATCTTGGAAGATGCATTTGAGACAATGCAAAAGAAAGGGCTCAGTGTAGAGAAAAAACAATAAAATAAATAGTTTTTCATGGTCAGGCTGCAGGAATTCAACGCAATCCTGAAAATTCCTAAAGTTGTAAAATTCCCAGGTGTCATATAATAATTTAGGTAAGGGATACTCCCTTGCTTTCTGGGTTATACAGGAGCCTTCTCTTCTCTAGGATCTAGTTCTCTATCTCTCTCTCAGCCTGTCTTCATATGAGAGGTGCTCCAGCCCTCAGATCATCTTCACAGGGCTTCAACACAGGTACTTCCTGTGCTGGGACCCCAGAGCTGGATGCAGCACTGCAGGTGGGGTCTCTCCAGAGCAGAGCAGAGGGGCAGAATCCCCTCCCTGGCCCTGCTGCCCACGCTGCTTTGGATGCAGCCCAGGACACGTTTGGCTTTCTGGGCTGGGAGTGCACATTGCTGGGTCATGTCCAGCATCTCCTCCACCAGCACCTCCAAGTCCTTCTTGGCAGAGCTGCTCTTAATCCATTCATCCTGAAGCCTGTACTGATACTGGGGATTGCCCTGACCCAGGTGCAGCACCTTGCACTTGACTTGGCTTGGAACCTCAAGATTCCCATGGGCCTGCTTCTGGAGCTCGTCAAGGTCAGCTTTGTATGGCATCCTGTCTTTGAGGCTTCTCAACTGCACCACTTAGCTTGGTGTCCGCTGCAAACTTGCTGTGGGTGCACTAAATCCCTTTGTCTGTGTCACTGATGAAGATACTGAATAATACTGGTGTCAATGCAGACCTGTGAGGGACATCATTTGTCACTGATCCACATCTATATATTGAGCCATTGAGCTCTGGATGCCCAACCAATCCCTCATGAACCGAACAGTCCACCCATCAAACATGTATGTCTCTGATTTAGAGAGATACCCTGGAGAAGGAACAGGATCTGTCAATAAAGAGAATATGAGAAACTTGGTAGACTGTCTCTTTAGTGCATGACCTTCATGCAATGCAGCCTCTTTTTCCTCCTTTTTTTGTTCTGTGATCATCATGGTTTACCTGTATTCCAGGTTCTTAGCCTTACTCTTATGCTGTTTTAGGATCTGCCTTGTCATCAGAGAGAAACTGAGGATGGCTTTCTTTGTTGGTGGGGGCACATCTTCCTTTAAAATGTGTAACAAATAATTGGGCCTCTTGATGAGACTCTACAAGTCCCTGCTTGTATGTTTTTATCATACAGAATCTGAGCATGAAAAGCTTGCCACAGGGTCTAACCTCGACAGATCATGCTGTACAATGGGTGTTTCATGAAGTGTTTCTTATCTTTGATAAGTGTCTACATGATGTTTGCATTTTTCAGCAAATCCAGTTCTCCCTTTCCTCCTCCTGGCAAAAGGCAAGACCCCTCTGTTTCAGGTTGGAGTATTTATTATTTGAATTTTGTAACTGCAAACCAGAAGTCACTTCACCAGCATCAAAATTATGCCTTCTAACCTGCTCAGCTAATACCGGAGCAGCAATTTTCCTGGATGGATGCCTCTTAGCTGTATTTTTAGCATGCAGCTCCTATATCCAAGCTTCTAGTGTCCAGCAAAGTTGACCATCCCACTTCTTCATGTTGGCTCCAGTCACACAGGTGGAATCACAGAGTTACACACAGTGTATGTCATCAGTACCCTCTCCATTGAGCAGAGAAAGGCTGACTCTTAATAGTTGAGACCTTGGCTAGAGTGCATGAAGAAAACCTATCCTTGAACTGCTCAGACAATATTTGGTTCAGTTCCTCTACAGTCCATGCGTAAGGTCATCAGAAGGAACTGAAATTATCCTCATGTTCTTGGAGTTGTTTGGCCAATCCACCCATAGATTCTGTGTCTACCCAGCTCTTTATTACCAGTCTGTTGGCATATGACACCACTGAAGTTTTTATAAACTTTCGCCACATGGACTGCATGGCCCAGACTTCATCCAGGCTTTCAGATACCAGGTGATCATCAAGGCTATTATAAAGCATATCCACTTCAAGTAATTCCCTCGAGTACTGGATACCTTCCTCAATATTAGTTCATTTTAGGAATTTGCAGGATCTTCCTTGAATGAATACCTGTCCTTCACACTTGAAAAATAGGTGAGGACTCATGCTCTTTTCCCAATCTCTTTGTCAATAGCTTTATCCCTAGCAAGGAATCCCAGCTGCCAGGCTTTCTTACCCTTTAATTCTTGACTGTTGACACCAATATCACAGCTTTGGAGTAGTCAGCTCAGAATCTGCTTGCCTAGTTGACAGCTGAAATATTTTCACGTCTCAAAGGTCACTTAAGAACAGGGATTGAGTGGTTTCTCACTTAATGTTTCAGTTTCTTCCTCCTCCTAGAACAGACTATCTCTTCTCGTTATATCTCCTGCTCTCTCTTCGAAGAAGCCTCTTCATTCCTTATTAAACAAACTGCCCTCATTTGTGTTGTTTCTTTTTAATTATAGGGACAACTGATATAGTGGAGTGCTGGGTCTCTGGTTTAGCCATAGTGTCTGTTGATATTTTTCAGATTCAGAGACCTTCATTCTTGGAGGTGCTGAACAGTATTGATCAATGTTTGGTAGGTGCTGGTCAGGCCTCAGCACTGTGCTTCTTTGAAATAGCCAGGGCATCTCTTTTCAAACATATTATGTCAACATTCTGCACTTGTTCAGGAAGGAAGATTCAAATAAGGGGAGGAGTTTTCCAGATACCTGCCCATATTCTCTGACATGTCCTCCCACCCATACCCACACTGCCAAGGGGCCTAGGTCATATTCCTTAATAATGTGTTAAGTTTTAGAAATCCAAACCAGTATTCCTAAGAAATGCCAATAGAAGTATTTTGACTACTCAAGGATTGTCAGGATGCTGACAATTTATTGTAATGTGGGAGAAAACATCACAAAATGTGGTGAGGGTACCATTCTCTATTTCCTAAAAAAACCCAAATGAAAACCACGTCTCGGAGAAAGAACGATAGTTATTTAGTTGTTAATTGTATCTATCAGATGATCATTGAAGTACAGTGACTTCAGTATAGAGCCAAAATACCAGATAAACTCAAAACCAGAGTTTTAGCAATGAATCTCCCAGGCAAAGCATCACTAAGCTCCACAGAGCACAGGAAACTGCAAAAGCCAATCTTTATAACATACAAAAAAAAGAAAGAGCGTGACAGATCAGATAAGCTAATATCAAGAACACATGAATCAATACAAGCAACCATTTACCGATATAAATCCCTTCTCATTCACTCTAGTCAAATCTGTTATTATTTCAAAGCCTTCATGCCCCATGTTAGGCACCAAAATAACTGCAGTTTACACCTGGCCAACAACTAAGCACCACAGAGCTGCTCACCCACTCGTCCCCTCCCCAGCAGGATCAGGGGAATAACTGGAAGTGAAAAGTGAGAAATGAAGTCACAGGTTGAGGCAACTATACTAAACTGAAAAAAAAAAAAAAAAAAAAAAAAGAAAAAAATTAAATGCACATATGGAATTTATGTCCCAGACCTATAACCTAAAAGACCCAGTATAAAAGAGTAGATGGATAGATAAATGGAACACAGAGGGCTTAATATGAACATGAATTGCAATAGGCCAATAGTCAATTGCAATTGCCATAGTCACGTGATGACTCAGAAAACTCTCCTTAGGAACCTAAATGCTGCAAACATTCATATGCTATGTGAGTAAACACAATAGGGTATGAAAATTAGTGTAACTGATATCAAGAAATTGATATCAAGAAAATATGTCTGACAGATAACTGAAGGGCCTAGAATAGCAGTTTAGAATGAAACATATTTGCTCTTCAAAAAAATGTGTAATGAATGTTAAAAACTACACAAAACAAAAAGTCTGCTCTTGCCACTGTGGTACATCAGCCATCTTGAAAGCTGTGCAGTACAGAATAAATAATCTAGAATTATTTTAGCACTCTGTGGGTTGGTAGTTATCTGAGATACCTTATATTGTTCATGGGGATGTTACAATGTTTTATTAGTTACTGCCTATAAATTTTATTAAAGGCTTGTAGCAAGAAGATGCCACAGAAATAAAAAGTACTATTTTAAAATGAGTTAGAATTTTATGTACCGTGGAAGTTTACTCTGTAGTATTTTTATTATCTGTATGATTTCTTATTGCTGTGAAAAGAGAATGTATTTTATAATAGACTAGCCCATCTACATCACAATAATTAAATAAATATATGTTGTATTCAGAGTAACACTGAATTAAATTCAATTTCATACTATAATATTTTCTTTGATTATCTGGCTTTCAATGAAGACAGCTCTAGCAGAAAAAAAAGAATCAAGATGTCCTTTTACTGCAGATTTTTATTGGGCAGTTTAGAATGATATTATTTCATAATGCTCAGGACTTTTATTTTGAAATATAACATTCAGGTAACTGAACTGCAACTTGCTAGTTATAAGAAAATGATTGCTCATTCCCCAAGTTTATTCTGTATTTTACTAAATAAAACTGCCATGCTGTGTCAGGGCATGTCTACCCCCTCTCTACCAGAGATGGTTGGTGCACATGCAAGAGATAACCCCAGCGGGTCACAGGCCCAGCATGGGGTCACCTCTGGGGCCAAAGGGCTCAGGCCCCCAGCTAAGGATCAACATCTTAGTCTGGAGAACAAATGTGGGAAGAGATAGAGGAAAAATAAATATTCTGGACCAAAAGACACAGTTCTTATGATTATAAAAGTCCACACAATTATCACAGAGGCAGAAGTCTCCTGCACACACCCTGAGAAGCTTTCTACCCACATGCCACGAAAGCATGTGAGATTTCTTCCCGGAGCCTGGACACAAATTCTGTGGTTACTTTCCTGGGAATTGAGAGAAAGAATTTCGATGTGTGCTCCATCAGGAATTGGATTGTAAGAAACACTGGATCCTAAGTTATATTATTTCTTTGTTAGCTGTAAAATTAATAGGTACCTTTAACCCCTCGTTTATAATACTAGTTGTCCTCTTTTATGTCTTATTCCTGTGTAGTCTGTTACTATATAGTAAAATAGTCTGTTTTAAGTCTTACGTCTGTTAGTTTTGTGTCTATTACATAAACAATTCATTATATAATAGACTGAATCTGCCATTATTAAAGGACTTGCAAATGAGAGTTAGTCTTGGGGTGCTGGCCACCTCAATAACGCAACCACCTGCTGCCGGAGGCCGGGGCAAAAGGCAGGGACTTATTTCAACCCTCATCATCCATTCATAACACATGCTCATTTGATAAAAAGAATATAAAAATATTCTGTCCTAGGAGGGACTTTATGGTTTGAGTGAGTTATGCAGTAAAACAATTCTTTCCAAATAAAAGGTAAACTGTGTCTTTACTGTAAGCCACATAAGTAGAATAATGCATCCGATGTATTGGATGGCTTTTAGTAGTCTTGGATAGCTTTTGTTCCTGAAATTGTCTGCATTTTGATTCCTGACCAGGTGTCAGAGAGACACTCTTAACTCAGGCCTCTCCTCTGCCCACTATACCTCTGTGATCTGCCTACTGTTTGCACAGAAAGAAAACTATGCTTCTGCAAGGGCTGCTTTTGCTGTTCTTGTTATTAACCAAAGCACCTTACTGTTCAGATTAAGACTTTGTAGAATGAGTGCCTGACCATACTCAAATAAGCATAACAGAACTGTACAATCCACCACACTGGGCATGGGCTAAGAGTTTCAATACCTACCCAAAACTGGCTCAGACATCTTGTCTTTATTTGAACTGTGATTTTTACTGTCCAGAGCAAAAATTTTGTTAAAGGTTTTAGTCATGCTGTGTTGGCATTTATATTGCAGTCAGACTAATTCACAAGTAGCCATAACTTTGCTAACTCTGGTTAATATTGGGATGGGACAGAATAATTTTCAGATTCAGATTTTGATTTGAGATAATTAAGACATGGAATTCATCTATTACCAGAATCTACAAGGTATCAAAATGTTTTCCTTGTATCTGAAAATATAAGTACTCTTAACATTTTGTTCTTCTCTAATCTTATAATTAAACATTTTCCTGAACTGAGGATGTAGAGTCTGGAACAGAAAAAATTGTATTTATATGACTCTTGCTATTCACTTTATAAAGGGATTTTAATAGGGTTTATGATTTATAAGGGCTACCTTGTGCACTCTTAAAGTACAGTTTTTACCAAAAAGCATAGAACTAATGAATTCAGAACAAATTAATCGAAAATAAGAATTCAGGCTATTGTTAAAAGTATGAGATTTTAAGTAAATAATATTAATAAAAAATACCACAGAAGAAAAAATAACAATAGGAAGCATACATATAGGAAGCATTTGAAATTTCAGTTTGTAAATCAGCCTACTGTATGTTGAACACACTCTCATTGAAATGATTCCACTATCATGATATTCAGTACCAAGTGAAATACTCCACCAATAAGAAAATAATGCATCTTTGATTATGTATCAGTGTAGAGCTACAACTGTTTCCTAGAGTTAAAATATTTACCAGTAGATTAAAAATTGTGCAGGAGTACCAGCAAATTTCTCCAACCTAAAGGGCATTAAAAAAATACTTAGTACAGATTTGTTGTAATAGTTTAAGTTGAGCCAGAATGTAAAACATATAAATGCTCAATATAATTTCATATTTGTTTTAAAATTTGTCATAAAAAATACTAAAAAAAGCTGTTAATGCCCATTTCTTCTTGTCAAATGATTAGAAGCAGCAATGAAGAGGAGGGAAAGTGGACTCCAGACACCTTCTAGCCATAGGTCAATTGTCGCCTGGCTGTCCCAGCTGCCCTCAGCGAAAGGACGCCGGCCCGAGAACCCTGGGCGCCTCCAATGCGGTGCCGCAGGTCAGGCGGGGCTGGTTCCCGCAGACAGGGGCAGTTCCCCGCGAGGAAAGGCAAGGCGCGATAAAGGCGAGGAGGCAAAGGGCTGTGAGAGGGGGTGTCCCCGTGAACTCCTTTATTGTAGGGTAAGGGTCAGGCTCCGAGGAGAAGTCCAGGGGAGATCCCGAGGGGGGAACGGGGTGCACAGCCTCATAAAGGGGGGCAAACATGGGAGGGGCGCCGGATAGCAAACCAATAGAACATCAGACAAAGGGGGGAGACAAGAACAGAGAACAAATCGAAAAACAGAGGGGGGTCTACAGAACACATCAGTCATGGGTTAGCCAACCACACGACGCCTTTGGGAGACCCTTCCAGAAGAAGGGGCTGGCACTAGACTTCTGTGCCTCCCACAGAATCCTCCTCCCAGGAGGAGTCTTCCTCCCCAGAGTTGGGGTCGGAGGCGGTGTCAGAGTGACAGACAGCTGCCACATTTGGAGCCTGTCCCTCTGCAGTCAATCCTTAGCAAACTCCAGAAAACTGACAGAGCAGCTAAAGCCCTTAAGAAATGAGGCACTTCCACAGTGCTGCACAGACCAGCAGAAAATATCTCATGTGAAGAAAAAAATTCCTCACTTCAACTTAAGAGAGTACAACATGATCTACAAAATTTAGGCGATTCACAAGGGAGCTCAGTGATAGGCATTTAAGTTAGAGGTCTCTTCCCAGATGTGCTAGCTGGGCCTGAAGCTACACAGCCCGAGACCTTTGGTATCACTAGAGAGAGACTGCAACATTCAGGTGAAAGAGGGCATCCCAGCGTACAAAAGCCTGATGACACAGTTAACTCACCACCCAGACTGACGTGATGGCAGGATACTGTACAGCCAGAGACCTCTTCCTTCGTAACACAAGCCAGGGCAACTATACTGCAAAACCCCTGCAAGATATGTAGGAGTTGGCTTGTAGGGCTGTCACACTTGCAAAACTGGAGTCCATTGCCACTCTGAAAAGCACAGAACTGAACTGAAACATCGTGCCCCCTTACTCTGACTGTAACGGCAGCATAAAGGATTTGCAGCACCCAGAAGCTCCTCTGTCAAAGCCCATCTGTTTTACGCAGACCTAGATCTGCCACAGATCTGACATGGCCTAACATCTCAGCCCCCCATGAGTATAAAGCTCTAATGGACACTGCTGCCCAGTGTACTGTAACAAGATAAGGTTAAAACATGGAAGTATCCATCAGTATTTCTGCAGTGATGGAGGATCCCAACAAGGGTCTGTGCTGGAGACTGAGGTATGCCTATCTGGGAATGAGTGGTAAAAGCATCCTATTTTGATTGGTCTCAAGGCTCCATATATCCTTGGCATAGACTGTCTCCAGAGACAGTTACTTAAGGGAACCAAGGTATGCTTTGGGATGGTATAGTTGCCTTGAGAATGGATTAAACAGCTGTCTAGGTTGCTTGGTCTCTGAGAGTAGCCTTCTGTTGGGGGCTTGATGTAGTCCAAAGAACAACAGTTTCTAATTGCTACCCTGACACTGCACAGGTGACAATATCACATCAGCCAAGACTCCTTGGCTATCACCCATAAACTATTCTGGTGACTGGAGAGCCACCTTTTTAAATCCCATATGGCCACTGCCATCTAACAGGTGTAGACTTACAGTGAAATATTGTAACCACTGACTCACACCACCATGGAGTGCTGCCACACCAGACATGCTAGAGCTCAGATATGAAGCCAAGCCAAAGGCTGCCAAATGCTATGCAACTACTGAGGTAGGTAACTCCATCCCTTTGACAGCAGCATGCAGCTTGATTCCATGCGGAGGAGTATCCTGGAGTACACCTGAAACTGAGTGGCTCACAGGTGGAAACAGTCCTACCATTTGTCATGGACTGATACAGGCTACAGTGGAACAAGGTGAAGCGCCTGAACACTTGCAGTATACTGATGACATCAGTGTGGAAGACAGCACAGCAGAAGAATTGTGTGAGAAGAAGAGAAAAGTAATCCAGAGTCTTATAAAAGCTGTTTTTGCTATAAAGCAAAGTAAGGTCAAAGGACCTGGACAAGAGATTCAATTTTTAAGAATAAAATAGCAAGATGGACATTATGATATCTCAATGGATGTGATCAATAAAATAGCAGCTTTGTCACCAATAACCAACAAAAGAGAAACACAAACTTCTTAGGTGTTGTGGGCTTTTGAAGAATGCGTATTCTGGGTTATAGTCTTATTTTTCTGATTATTCTGTGGGCCCTCTCTATTGAATGGCCTGACTTTGAGTAGGGTTTTGAGGAGCAGCAGGACTTGCAGCAGGACTTTGAACAAATTAAATGGGAGATAGTTTGTGCTGTCCAGACACAAGCCAGTCCAGACACGACAAGACGTGAAAAATATGCATTATGCCCAAGCCAGGGATAATGTCCTCACCTGGCTCTTCTGGCAGAAAGTGCCTGGAGAGACAAAGATTTACGTCTAAGGTTTTGCAGCCCAGAATATAATGGATGTGAAGCCCGTTACACTCCAAAAGAAAAATCAATATTAGCAGCATATGAAGGTGTTGGAACTTCTTCAGAAGTAGTTGATACAGAAGCACAGCTTCTTTTGTTATCTTGGTTGCCTGTGCTGGGCTGAATGTTAAAAAAGGAGGGTCCACTCTACACATCATGCGTGTGATGCTACATGGAGTAAGTGGATTGCACTGACAACACAACAGGCTCAAATGGGAAAATATGACTGCATGGAAACCTGGAGGTGATCATGGACTCTCCAGAAGGCTGAAACTTCGGAGGATTGCTAGAGGAGGTGACTTGTACTGAGAAAGTGTAAAAATTACCAGAAACTGAAAGGCAGTATGTTCAAAGATGAATACTATTGTATTGTGGGAAAACCATTGAAAAGTAGGAAGTTGCTTTGTGGCATCTCCCAAGAGGTTGAAGAAACTTCAGAAGGACAAATTGAACCTAGTCAGTGAGCAGAGGTAAAAGCTATCCAACTGGCTATGGAAAGAGAAAAATAGCCAGTAATTTATCTCAGTGGTGGTTCATGAATTGCAGCAAATTCTCTGATTAGGGTTTTATTTTCCTCTATAATTTATTCTTCCTCTCTTCATTACAATCTTAAAGCTTATTTTTTACTTCTTTTTAATTATTAAAGTGTTGTTATCTCAATCCATGAATTCATTTCTGACTTTTATCCTTTCGGTTCTTCCTTCATCCAATCACAGGAGCCAGAGGTGGGGATGAGTGCAGGGCTCTGTGGTATTCAGTTGTCAGAGTTAAACCACAACAGAGACTGACAAGCCTCATCCTCATGCATTCTCAGAGCATGTGTGAAGCAAATAATGTGAGCCCAATGAGAGAGCTGAAGAGGCATTAACTCTCACCTACAACTGACAGCTGTGATAGTGAATGCTTGTAACTGCACTGGCTCTTCAGTGTCTCCCAAGATACTATTTCTAAATTCACTTTCTTTGACTTTTTTGTTACACGTCAATTTGTGTACCACATCATTGCAATATAACCAACAAGTAGTACCCCCAACTGTGTCTGTGGCCAAATGCCTGATGCTCTGTGTATGAATAACCGTTCCAGAGTTAAAATCATGTTCAGTGCTAAAAATCTAAAATACTGTCATCTGAGGATGTGAATGTAGATAATAAAGGCTATAGATTAAATGCATCCTTTTGTCTATTTTTTAAAAATCTTTGTATAGTTTTGATAAAATTAGGATTATTTTGTATCATATGAAATGGATTATGAATGTTCTTCAGGTCTTAGGGTACTTTTCCAGTAGATACTGCTTTCTAGAGTAAGAATCATTATTAATGCATTTCTTATCATCAGACTGTTCTATATCTAAAATACAGTAGTCCAAAAACAATCTACTTCAGCTAAGCAGGGTATAAAGCAATTTGAAGACTTTAAGTAACAGTAATCTAGGTATTTTTTGTCTTGAAAGCTAGCATTACATTATCTTCCTGTGATACCTACAGATAATGTTAGAGAGTATTATTGTGCTTCCATGCTCATTGTCACAGCAGTAGGGCATGTTTAAACATTTTACAACACTGTTGTGGACACTCATTCCTGCTCTCTTATGATTTGTGCTGAGATGATTATTTGTGGGGCTGCAGTCTACAGCATATGATGAAATTGACCTCCCTAAAAAAACCTCCAAAACTACACAAGTCACGTAATTTTTTATCCATCTTAATTCCCTGATACAATGCACAGAGCAGCAGTGGAAAGAATTATCACAGAATCACAGAATATGCTGAGTTAGAAGGGACCCAAAAAGTTCATTGAGTTCAACTCTTAGCCCTGCACAGGACACCCCAACATTCACACCATATGCCTGAGAGGACTGTCCAAACACTTGAACTTTGTCAGGCTGGTACTGTGACTACTTCCCTGGGAAGCAGTTCCAGTGCCCAACCACACTCTGGATGAAGAACGTTTTCCTGATACCCAACTGAAACCTCCACTGACACAGCTTCAGGCCACTCCCTCAAATCCTGTCACTGTCACCAGAGAGATCAGTGCCTGACCCTCCTCTTTCCCTCATGAGGAAGTTATGAACTGCAATGAGGTGTCCCGTCACTCTCCTCCAGGCTAAACAAACCAAGTGACCACAGCCTCTCCTCCTACAGCCTCCCCTAAAAGCCCTTCACCATCCTCACTGGCCTGCTTTGGACCCTCTCCAAGAGTTTAATGTCTTTCTTATGTTGCAGTGACCAAAGCTGCACACAGTATTCAAGGTGAGACAACACCAGTGCAGAGCAGAGCAGGACAATCACCTGTGCAGGACAATCACCTGTGCAGGACCAGCAGGAAAAGCTGCTGAAGGTGAGCAGAACATGGAAATGTCTTGAATAGCCACCTGTCTGAATATGGAGAAGAATTTACTCTGCAAAATATCACATTTTGAAGACCTAACTTAATCTTTCGAAAATGCCTTCTCTCATGTAAGTGAAGAGTAAGGTTGCTTCAATCAAGGTAAAATTTGATTAACTGCATAGGCAAAACGAAAATGAAATCAAGCTCAGAAAGAACAGTTTACAACGTCTGCTTTCTTTGTTCTATATATAGAAGTTAAGATACAAGTAGAAGTAATAATTTCCTATTATTAGAGATATAAGCAAATTTTGTTGTAAAACATGAGGATTTAGTTGCTTGAGTCTTACGGGTCTCATATAATTTATTTCTTACTTCCAGGACTCAATAGTCAATTACTTTTGGTTTTGTAGCAAAAATTTCTTACACAGTAGCAATTATAACTGTACTGCAACAGTCAGACTTAAATTACAGACAAACTAAGGCAAAATTTACAGGTCTACTGATGAATAAAGCCTGAATTCCACCTAAAATTTTTGCTTTGTGTCTGTTATTTGCTGCCTGTCAAATTTCAGAGGCAATCAATTGGAAATAACATATACAGGAACTTTCCATCTCTAGCTTCTTCAGGTGCTGTTCTTTTTCTGCACAGTGTGACTTTTTGCCACACCGTATGTCTTAGCTGAGGGTGTGTTTTTTGCAGGTCTTTTTATTTTTATTTTTGTTAGTTCTATTAGGAGGTTTTTTTCCCCCAGGTCATTTTTCAAGCAGAAATTTTACATTTATTCTTTCTCTAATATTTCTTTCCTAGTTTGCACTACTGTAAATCCCTCAGAAAGAGGGTAGGAAAAATACAACTATTTCATTGCTAAGGATTTCAATATTTTCCATATTTTCTGCTTATACAAGGAAAGACAGAAACTGGAGCTAGGTATCTTCAGAGTCAGTACTTTCTGTACTTTGTAGAGATTGTGCACAGCTGTGAGATATTAAAGAACTTTCTTTCATGACCTATTTTTGCCTGTGACCAATTCCTTCCAGCTGGTGTTGGGGAGGGCTTCTGGGAGGCTCTGCTTTTTGTGCATTCACTTTCCTTTCTCCCTATAGACTCATGTTTCCTCTTAGATGTGGATCTTTGTTATCTCTGGTTTTTCATTGGAGTTGTCGCTTCTTTTCTCAAGGTCACAGCTATTCTTCTTTTGGCTGTGTGCTTCCATGTTATATATACTTTCTGCCTTCCTAATAACATTTAGACCTTACACAAGATAATTTTAGCTGAATTCATTTCAGCTTGTACTGAAAAATAATAGCAGAAAAAAGAAACTCTGCACACCCAAAAAGTAAAGGAGGCAGAAAAGGCTGTTTAAAGCATAGTTAAATCATAAAATTGAAGTTGTCAATACTTCTTCTGCAAACTTGGCATAACAATGTAGGCCCTTCTGGGTTTCACTCACACTTCTCTCAAGTGGAAAGCATTTCCTCAGAATTGCTATTGTCTCCAGATGAGAAGTGCTCCTTCTTTTCTTGCATGTATTACCCTTACACTCTCTTTAGCCATGTATCTCTCACAGAGTTTTCCCAACATATATTAAGAACTACAGCACTTCTTAATTTTGCTAATTTATTTCCTTCCACTTGAATATCCAACTGTGCAAAAGTTATAAAGTCATAAATTTACATTACAATTACTCTGGATTTAACTTTTGAATTACTGTTTGAAAATACCTATTATATGTGTGAGAATGGGTAAGGGAGTAGAATAAATGGAAAATTAACACCAGATTTGGTGTTTTGACATAGTTTCTCCAAGGCCTTTATTTTAGGTTTATTTCAGCATCAAGTTCTGTTGACATGTATGCATTAGGAAATGGAGGAAGTATAGTTCAGCATATCTGCTTTGCAATGGGCTGCACTTTCTTATGCTGTAGGGAAAGTTTTAGCCTTGATGCACAGAACAGCTTTTGTCTCATATCCACAACACAAACACAATGACAAAATAGAGTTTTATGGGGGCATATACCAAAGAGTTTAGCACAATGTAGCTGAACTAGCTTCCATTTACTTACACTAGAAAATAGATTGGCAAGAAAGAGTAATATTAGCTCCCAAGAGAGATGTTAGAAGAGACTGTCCTGAATTTTTGCATTGTGATGATTTTCTTGGTTTATTGATCTCTTTTCTAGCCTAGATAAAGCATTTATCACAGATTTGAAAATCCATAAAAATAACTCAAAAGCATGGCAAACAAAAAAGAAAATCATGTAGAAAACAGACTATGCAACATTCTGCTTCAAATTTCCATTGAAATTCTGCTTGTAGTGAATACAAGAATGCAGAATTTGTTAGAAAGCCCAGCAATGCTTTTATTTTTATGAATGTGACAGATAAGAGGTAAATGGGAACTGAATATGACTTCTGTGTTGATTTTTTTTTCTCTACTGCAAAGCCCTGAAGAGCTAAAAGTGAGATACAGAATAGTAACATGAACGTTTGACATGTAGCATGTTGAAGGCGTATAGGTAAAAAGATGACCCATTGGATTAGGAAATATGGTGATGCACGAGAGCATGGCTGAACCTGGCTTACACCTTTGGATGTTGCAGGGTTATAGAATTACAGAATGAGGTTGGATAAGACTTCTGAGATCATTGAGTCCAGCCATTAACCCAGCAATGTTCACCAATAAACAGTGTCCCCAGGTGCCACCTGCCGCCCATCAGGCAAGGTCAGCTGCAGAAGATTGTTCAGGGTCATGCCCTGAACATTGAATATTTACAATTATGAAGTCTCCACACCTTCTTTCTCTAAGCTGCCTGTGTCAGTGTCAGACCACTGTCACAGTATAAAATTTTTTTATCAGTTATATGGATGTTGTGATTTAGGAATGGTGTTCCCCAGTTTAGTGACCCCACCACAGCACTTCAATGTGCTGCTTGATCCCACTGTGGTGGGCTGGAGGGGAGAACTGGAGGCAAAAAAAGGTAAAGGTCACAGGCTGCAATAAAAACAATTTGCTGAAAACAAAAATTAAATAAGGAAACAAGCATTAACTGCAAAAATGATAATAACAGGGTGTACAAGGGACGTGTACGTTTCACATGAAATTTGCTCACCACAGGGAGCTGGGCAATATCTGACCACATCTCAGGCTCTGTGACCCTGAAGGGAGCCCTTGCCCCATCCCTGGAAAGTGGAATAAGGTGGTATAGAATAACCTCTGGGTCCTAGCCATGGGCACTCCTGGCCATGGAAAAATTAACCCTGTCCTGGCTGGAATCAGGAAAAAGGGTTTGGAAAAAATATGTGACTTGAGTCCCAAGCATGGCTGGGTTTCAGTGCTAAAAATTTGAAAGCAAATATGATCCAGCAGTTGATGTAATGTTTAAGGCACAGTATTATGCGGATATGTCAAAACCATTATAATTATTTATTTTAATTATTTCCCTTATGTTGTTACTTTTTTAGCAAACAGATCTAGTCTATTCTTTATCTATTCTCACAGCATGGGATACAAAGTAATGTGACCTACCAAGAAGATGTTTTAATTTTCTTTGTCCTTCACTTACTTCCGCATATGTCACAATTCTATTTGGTATTTACAGGAGGGATTTATGAGTTCAATTAGCTGCCATGAAATACCCCTAATTACTTGAAAATTTAAGACAGAAACCCTGTAAATTTTTGGGTTATTCATTTGTGGTTCACTTTTGCCAAATTAAAAGCATTTGACCTGCCACTGAGCAGGAATTTCATTTTTGGTTAAAGCATATTTTGGTGTGTTACCTTCTAAAATACTTAATATCCAACAGTATGTATATTTTTAATAGAAAGCTACTAGAAGATATTTGCATAAAACCACATTCAACTCTTTGATCATCTTGGGAGACCATGGATGACTCTGTTTTATTTCCATACACATATTGTAAGCTTCTATACCTAGACTACTTGTCAAACTCCAGGGGAAAAAAGAGATAATTTATAACTGTTCAGGGTTTATACACCATTGCAATCTTCCTTGGGTGGTGAGATGTCAACTATCACACCTTAATAAAAACAGCCTGCTGTACCCAGCTGCCTAGGACGCCCTTAGCAGAGCTAACATGTTTCTTAGTCTTTTTATTATGTTTACTGAAGCTAAATGCTGTGTGTGAAGTTTTCACAGGAAGAATGTATTGTTGCATAGGAGTTTCTGGTTCAGAAACTGCAGCAGGCAGGCACCTCTCACAGGAAACAATAGCATAAATGAAGCAGAATCATCAAGGATCAGCACTTGACTAATCAGTCTACCCCAGTTTAGACAGTCCAAAATAACTTGCTAAAGTAACTGAAGTTAGGCTGATTAACATGAGATGCTGATCCAGCCTGAAATCTTTGTTTTGGTAGCACTGGGATGGCACTTTGTGATGCTGTTATAGGAATAACACTGTCTCAGGCTATGTTTGTTGCGTCTCATTACCTCCTTTACTGTTTGAACTTGCTCTTCAGCTGCTGAGGAGGGGAACAGAAGCCAGTGGCGAAGAAATGTTTGCTTTATTTCTTTATCTTGGAAGGGTTTACTTCTTGCATAGGACTCATAAAAAATAAAGAAAGAAAAAGAAAAAAAATAAAAAAGCAATCAGACCACAACACAACAAAAATCCAGAAGGTACACAAGTTAATATCATACTGTTTTGTCAGCTACTTGTAAGTAAGACTCTGTATCATTTATTACAGTTAGACTGAGGTCACCTGCAATGGTTTGCAACAGGTACCTTTGAAAAATCACTAACAATTATGAGCTTATGGTTCCTTTCTATAGAAACAAAGCCATGAAATGTCCTGTCATAAGACAAATTCCTGATAATGTGTATTCCTACCTGGAAAATATTCTGGGCCTAGCTCAGGTGTAAAAAGTTAGCAGAAATTACTGAGTGACAGACACTGGTGTTTTCTGTGGATCTAAGGCATCATTTTCCCTCCAAGATCCACAACTCACCTGTCCTCATTTGTCAAATCCTTTACCACTGCCATACTGCCTCTTTTAGTATTATCCTCCAGTTAGATTACATCACACAGATCCCACACTTCAGGCTCATATCTGTGGCAGGAGGATTTTAGAAGAATCTCATTTCCTACAGTTGTGCTTTTGGAATCCGTCACATTTATATATATATAGTCTTTCTCCAGACATGCTAATTAAAGGAATGCTCATCCAAATAGATTATTATCTGTGTTCCTTTCAGACCCACTGTTGAAGAAAACATCTGGTGCACGTAGCTCCATGTGCACACTGCAGAGAAAGCTGCAGGTTGAGGTCTGGGCTGGCAGGAGCCCAAGCCCAAGGCAAGAGGCCGTGACCTGATGACTCTTTGTGTAACAAAGGGCCCAGGGATCTGGGGCTGGCCAGGGAACAGGACATGCAGAGACAGCAGGAGCTGATGACCCCAGACTTTCCTGTGCTTGGACTGTTTAATATCGTCATTGATGATCTGGATGAGGGGATTGAGTCCACCGTCAGCAAATTTGCAGATGACACCAAGCTGTGAGTGAGTGTTGATCTGCTGGAGTGTAGGAGGGCAGAGGGACCTGGACAGGCTGGATCCACGGACTAAGTCCAACAATATGAGGTTTAACAAGGCCAAGTGGCAGGTCCTGCACTTTGGCCACAATGGCCCCAGGCAGTGCTGCAGGCTGGGACAGAGTGACGGGACAGAGTGACTGGACAGTGGCCAGGCAGAAATGGACCTGGGGGTAGTGATTGACAGTGGCTGAACATGAGCCAGCTGTGCCCAGGTGGCCAAGAAGGCCAGTGGCATCCTGGCCTGTGCCAGCAGCAGTGTGGCCAGCAGGACCAGGGCAGGGATTGTCCCGCAGTACCGAGCACAGGTCAGGCTGCACCTTGAGTGCTGTGTCCAGTGCTGGGCCCCCTAATTTAAGAAGGATATTGAGATGCTTGAATGCATCCAGAGAAGGGCAACAAGGCTGGTGAGGGATCTAGAACACAAGTCCTGTGAAGAACAGCTGAGGGAGCTGCAGTTGTTTAGCCTGAAGAAAGGGAGACTCAGGGGAAACCTTATCACTCTCTACAACTGCCTGAAAGGAGGCTGTAGTCAGGGGGGGCTGGGCTCTTCTCCCAGGCAACTCCCAGACAGAATGGAAGGACACAGTCTTAAGCTGCGCCAGGGGATGTTTTGGTTGGACATTAGGAAAAAATTCTTCTCCGATATTATGGTTGGGCACTGGAATGGTCTTCCCAAGGATGTGGTGGAGTCACTGTCCCTGGAGATGTTTAAAAAAGATTGTATGTGGCAGTTTGTGCTATGGTTGATAAGATGGTGTTAGGTCATAGGTTGGACTTGATGATTTCAAAGGTCTTTTCCAACCAATTTAATTCTGTGATTCTGTGACTGTGAGGGTACAAAAGCACTAGGGTTCCTTTGTTCAGGGTTTCTCCTTGAAGGCACCACCTTGAACTGTTATTATTTAGTTATTGCATCATGATTACATTGTTTTAAGGATCTGGACACCTGAGACTCTGCTATGGGAAACCTGGGGTTAAGCTGGTGAGGAAACCTGGTCTGACAGTGAGGTGTGGGGTGTAGCTGTGAAGGGGCTCAGTCCCAGCTCAGGTGGTGTGAGACTGCCAGAGCAGCTCCTGGATGGCTGCGCAGGGAAGTTTCCTTAACACCACTACCTTGGGGAGCTCCCCTGAAGTCACACACACCGGGGCAGTAATGAGGAGCCTGGAGTGGTGTAAACAGAGCACAGAACAAGAGCCAGGGAAGGGCAGGAACTGCCCCTTTCCCAAGCACCTATCAGACCACAACAGGATACTATTCCAGTATCCAGTTTTGGGGACCCAGTGGAAGGAAATATATGTCTGATCTGGCAGTACTTCAGGGAAGAACCCCAAGGCAGTGGGGTAGAATTCCTCTTGCCACAAGGCAAAGCTGTGGGACTGAGTCTGGGGCTGGTTTAGCCAGAAGAGTAGGAAGTGTAGAAAGTAACTTCTCTAAGGGTGATTAGCATTCAATTTGAAGAAATGTTTTTCCTTTCTAAAAGAAGGGTTAAATCCCCTTAAACCAATTGTGCTTTGCAGACGCATTTAAGAAAATCTTAAAGGATTACTTAAAATTGTAAAAATATGGTTTTGAGAAATATCTCTCTATGTATTTTGCTAAACCCTGGGATGGGAAATACCAAAATAAATGGCTTTTTAAAAATTATACAGTTTCTGAAAGCAATAAAACCCAATAAATATTCATGCGTCTTATGGAAAATTGAGAGTTTTTATGGTTTTGATGGAGGGATTTTTTTTGTTTGGTTTTGTTTATTTGTTGTCTTCCCCTTAGTTAAAACATTTTATGCTCATTTTATTTGGTTTTGTCTTTATGTGACTTTATGGAATACAAAATAATTTTCAATTGCATGCTGAAAAAATCAGGCACATAGAAATTTAAATGTTACTTTTTAGTCTTGATGAAGAATAGCGTTTTGAAAAAAATTTAGATGAACTTTTTAAGAATAGGTGATAGTTTTGGTGAATTCAAATTATATTCTTTAAATTCTGACCTTGCTAATCGATGCATCTCCATGCAATGTTAAGTTAAAGTTGTCTGACCAGCTGTGCTCTGTGTCCTCCTCAAGCTCTCATCGAAGTCATTACCTAATGACTTTGAATTACACCCAACCCTACAAATCAGAAAACTGCAAAATGTTGGACTTAGATTCACTGGGCAAAAACTTCAAATAATTCAATCATGGGGTAACTGTCTACCCTTCAGGTTTTTAACCTCTACGCTTCTTCACTGACTTCAGCCATGAGTTAGCTGCAGAACCAATGTCAAACTCTGATCTGAGCCAGCTCTGATCTTTGCTGCAGTGTGATTCTTCTGATCTTAATCTAAACCAATTCATTTTGATGTACTGTCTAATCTTACCAAGCTCCTGCTAGAGAAATCAATTTAAGTAAGTTTTCATGGAACCTGTTTTCCTTAATTTAATTCTAATATTAGTGCTATATAAGTTATTATTTATCTGACCTAAATATGGTGAAATGCTCTGCTTTTCTTTTTTTTTTTTTTTTTTTTTTTTTTGTTTGGTTTTTTTTTTTGGTGGTAACATTACAATATTCTAAAGATGAAAGAAAACACTTGACCTAGTAATATACCATGCAGACAATTAAATATGCCTTGTCTGAAAATGGTATTTTGTTGCACAGAAATGCTGAGAAACCATATAAAATACAAACTTTATCCAGAAACTGGAACTTAAAAGTAGGTCATTTGAAACAAAAATGGGAGGACTGGAAGCAGACAAACCTCAGTTGCCTGAAAGAACAATGATGGAAGAATTGTATACTTTTGTGTACTTGCTGTTGTATTGCTTCAGGTTCTTACAGAAGCTATGCTGCAGATTTTACTTGACATAGTATTTACCAGCCCTTAATACCTGAAAGAATATATATTCATTTTGCGAAATCTGACTTGCATTTTCACAGTCAAAATATTCAATTTAGTAAAATTAGTCTCCCTAAAGTGTGTTTTTTTTGTACTGGGGATATTGTTATAGAAAACATAAATTTGCAAGCAATTTTTTTAGTGTTTAATTGATTGCTTCTATGTGTATTTACAGATGACCAGTGTTCAGCAGTAGGTTATTCATTCCTTTTTCTTGACAGAAAATTCAAACAGCAGGAACTGATTGTGGATTTTTGTGGTTTGTCATTACAGAGTAGTTCCTCCATTTTTTGCTGAGTTAAATACAATACTACATTTTTTGAATTTCAGATTGCTCTTTGTCAGAAAACCAAAACTAAAACAAATCAATCAGTAAATAAATAAATAAAAATAAAATATTTCATTCTAGAAATATTTATGTTCTGGTTTAACGCCGAATTTTTTCAAGGAGATAGAAATGTGCCATTGCATTCTGTTATTTCAGTAGAAAATTAAAGACCTGCAAGGTTTTTTTGTGGGTTTTTCATATATTTACTTATTATTTTGGTTGGTTGCTTTTTGTTTTGCATTTTTTTCCCCCAGAGGAACTATGCTGCTGTGAATGAAGAAACTAGCTGCCTACATGGGAGACCTTGCTAAATGGAGAAAAGAGAAGAATACTTGAATACATTTCTTACTTTCTTGTGCACAAGATGTAAGCCCTAAAATAATTTTTGAAGCTGAAAAACCTGTCAGTTTCTGAAAAAATATGATTTTTTTCCATTGTAATTTGTCTAATATACTAAACATGAGCTCCAAGGCCACACTATGTGACTATTTGCTCTTTCATCTTGAAGAGGAACCTCTGTGCAATTCAGCATGATATTGCATATTATACAAACTAGTTGTTATCATGAAGCTTGCACTTATTAAGTACTATGTTTCTTAGGCAACTCCAGATACTAGTAATTTATTAACTGCAAGCAGACGTGGAAATGTCAAAATACAACAATTATAGTCTTTCCAAATACAAAGAAAAACCTCTTAAATTAGTTAGATATATTACTCTGGGAAAGTTTTTGCACAGAAACAGCCTGGCTTTTCCCAAAACCTGCAATATGTATTTGTAGGTGGGGAGTGAACATCTGTTTTACTGTGGGGTACCTTCATTAATCAGATTGATACGGCATTGTTTCTTGCCCTCTAGAAAAAAGACAATGATTAATTAATTTTTTTTCCTCATGTTGTCATCCCAACATTAAGCCATAAAATTCTACTGGTGCTAAGAGTCCAACTTTAGCTGCCCTGATAAGAGGAAAAAAAAATTCAAAATCCTTGTGGCTATCCATTAGAAAAAGTTCTGAAAATTCTGAACATCTTTGAAAGAATATACTCTACTTTCTTCACTCACCTGCTCTGTATCACTGTGGGGAAAGTACAGTATATTCTGTCATTTAATACTTGATGAAAAGGTCCTGAAAGCACAGAACTGAACACAAGTAAGGAAGAATAGATGGTTTAAAATGATGGAAGAAGCACCACACCAAAAGTAGACAGAAAGAAATGAGTTCTAGCTATATGCATAATGCAAGAAAGAGTGTGTGCAGTAAAATAAAAATTGTTTCAGAGCCTGTGATAATGGGCTGTATCCAGCTGAAGGCCAAGCAGAGTCCAGCTCCTGTGTGGCCAACTGATAGACTGATACTGCTTTTATTTTTCTTTCTCTAACAGTAAAAACAGTAAGCTTGCTTTATTCTTGTGTATTTTGTTCTCTATACTGTTTGCACTGGAAAAAATCAGAGTTCCAAGCTATAACCAAGCCAAATACATGGAGCTCTGCTTTTGGCTAATGTAAGAAGCAATGAATACAGCCAGAAGGTGGCAGTTTTGGACCATTTTGAAAAAGGGCTGCCAATGACTTCGAGCATAACTAGACTCCTACTGTACGTTTTGATTCAAACAAGAAACAACCTGAAAGAAAATTTTAAATTATTTATGTGATAATACAGTCAAGAAATAAAAAGGAGCTTTCATCCCAAGAGTGGTAAATTCAGCCCCATTTAGCTTTAGTCTAAATACAAAAGCTACAACTGAGAAAACAACAGTTCCTTCAGGAGCTACTCAGTTTACTAGATAAGACATTTAGAAACAAAATAACTACATTATCAGCTAAGACATAAGCCTTTTGAACTCATGAGGACAAGAGCATCCTCAAATTTTTGTCTAGGTCTTGGTAGGCTCCTAATTTGTTCTGATGAATTAACAGAGGTGTGTTTGGTTTGGATTTCTTTTATTTATTTTTTTTTTAAACTTAGTTTTCCATGTTACAATAATGTCTGGTAAATGGCAGTACTCAAGAAAGTACATCCAATTACTCATCTAATTATAGTGAACAGAGACAACTAGCCAGAGAAGAAACAAACTTGCTTCCAAGAAGCCTGGCTTTCCAAGGGAGCTCAGAATTTACAAATTATTACAATTTTACAAATTGCAATTACAATATCACAAATACTTACAAATTATCAGAAGTTAAAGGATAAAAGTATTTGGTTAAGTTAGCAGACAATAATTAATTTTTCTTTAAGCAAGAAAAATCAGTCCTTTAGAGATGCAACCCCAAAGATCACTATTACATGTTTAAGTCCTGAAACATTTGTCGGTGAAAACTACAATTAAATCTCTAGCACATGTTTGCAGGATTAGGGTATGTGGTAGATCTTCACTCTACAGCTTCTCCCTCAGGTGAACACTTAGTACCATGCATGATGTGCCATATCAAAGGAGCTGTCACACAAACTAAGCTTTGAAAATACATGTGAACAGAAAAAAAAATTAAAAAAGTCCTATCACATTAAAACAGAAAAAAAATCTGACTTTTTGTATATCTTTAGTCAAAGGATTTCTGTCTTTATAGATACCTGAAAAAGAACCCTTAAAATAGAACTCCCCTGTGCTCTCCTTGAAAACTTTTCAAAGGACAACTGACCTCTTTTCTCACTTTACATTACTGTCATTCATGAAGAAAATAAAACTTTAAGAAACTTTATGTCAAGGACATAAAGCAAAAAGTTGGTAGAAAGCATATGAAACAGAGAAAAGAGAACAGGGCATATTCAGCTGTGAGGTCAAATTTTACTATAGGGAAGAAAGGAAGGAACTAAGATTCTGGATTTTAAAATAGCACAAACTTTGATGAATTAAAGGAATCACTAGTAAAGTCAATTATAATGAAGAGCTTAGAGACTTGAATATGAGAAAGGTCTGGAATTTCTTCCAGTGAAATTATTTAAAGTATTAAGAGTTATGTATTCGAAGAAAGGGAAAAAAATACAGGAAGTGTGTAAACCCAAGTGGGTGAATAAGCAGTTCAAGAAAAGTGTTGTGGTCAAGAAGACAGCATAGGAGGAATGAAAAAAAAAAAAAAAAAAGTAATTTTTTTGCAATTCCCTAAAAGGCAAGAGGTGAGAAATCAAGTGATGATAAATGGAAGTCTATTTGAGTCCCTACACCTTGCTCTAGCAAAGTTTGAGACAGAAAATCAAATGGGAAAAGGGACTCCACCTCTTCAAGTGAAAAAAAAGGCCTTGTGAGAGTGTGAGAAGGGAGTAGAAGATATAGTTCCCAGGAAAATCAATAGTTTTCTTAAGGTTTTCAAAATGAAGATTCTACTAGTCTCATACCAAAAGACCATATGGATGCTGGCAAATTTGAGTTTTGCAATACCACAGAGACTGTGCAAGGTTTTTCTCTTTTCTCCTAGGATTGTGTGTGGACAGTAGTCCAAACTAGCAGCATTACATTGCATGCTGTCTTCTGGATCAGTTATTCTGGAAATGGGCAGGGGAAGTACAGTCAAGTGTCCTTCTTCCTTTTGAATTTTGAGGAAGGCAAGAAGCATGATTGTTCTTCCAAACTACATTTTGGGCTTTACAGTACTGTAACAGAAAATTGTATCCTTGTTGCATACTTACATGTTTGCTTTGATTCACTGTCTGTCATGATGCTTCAGCGTAACTACACTGTATTGTATCTTTAATATTACATCCTTTAACACCTCACCATTTCAATATTGGCTATTCAGGTGCAAATGTCTCAGGTTTAGGATTAAAAAGACAAAAAACTCTCCAATCTTCATCCCTATAAAATATCTTGAGCTCTTAAACAAATTAAGCTATTAAGAGAAAAATAGAGGAAATGTCAGTAATGAAATAAAGCAAACAAAGATCACAAAACAAAATAAAACACAACCAGCTCCCATCCCTAGTCCAAACTGACTTATTGAAAAACAAATATTTGAAAGGAAGGACAGTGAAGCAAGCCATATATAGAAAAGCACTGTGGCAATTTGCATTTTAGAGTAACACAGAAATACGTTATCCCAATATTCTGTTCATATTAATACTGTTTCATTTGATCCATATGCTTTCTGAAGCAGAACTCAGGACATGGCAGCAATGCTAGCTATCCCAACATTCTGAGGAGCTTAAGCGGGGATATCAGAGATTCAGAAATAGAAGAAAAAAGATAAATCATCCAGTTATATCCACCCAAGGTAATAGGAACAGTATGCTGTGGCAGAGACTGACAGAGGTTAAAAAATTATTCTTCTGGGATTTAGTAAACTTAACACCTTGTTAACACTTCCCTCATCACCCAGTCAATACAGTGCATATAACAGTTATGTTTTTGGTTTCTCACAATATTTACTGTGGCAGGATGCTCTGCCTCGAATGAGGTAAAACAACTCAAACAATGTCCTGTTTGCAAAGCTATCCATGGTAAATGAAGAAGGGGGCATCATGCTGCTTTTGGTGTCGAATAATGCTAAAACCTGTCTGACTCATCAATCCCAGAGTTAAACATCCTGAAAGGGAGATGAAGGTACCAGGTAGACCTGGTAAAATATCCAGATAAAGAAACAACAAAGTGGTACTACAGATAACTTATCTAAAGCTGCTGAGCTGAGACAGCTGCCCAGAAGACTTACGACTGACAATCAATCACTTTATAAAGCCCAGTCCCAAATTTTAAACCCAGGATCCTCTAAGATACCCCTTCTTAGAGTGTATGTGTGGAGGGTCCCTCCTTGAGTGGGGATGTACTTTAATGTTACTCTTCGAGGCTGAACAAAAGACCATGAATGTTGGTATGGGTGAGTAACATCAACCTCTACTTAATAATTAATTTTGCTATTTTTAATACCATTCATTTAATATAATTGGTAAAATTTTGCTTTATAGTGCACTATACTCTAATAGTTGTCATAGTTCTGTACTGTGCAGTAAGTAATTCTGATTAAGATCTTTTTGTCTAAGCATTATAATAATAAAACATATATAATAATATATCTATATCTGGCTTTAATCCATCTTTAATCCTGCGGACAGACTTATAGAACTTATTTAATTAAACCTGTATAATCCTTTGCACATAAACTGTTGATGGAGTCTGGAGGTAAGATTGGATCCAGATGTGCCCAGTCTCCTCTCTGCAAAGGGTTTAGAAAGGAAGAGGTCCTTTCTGCCTCTTGTGACTCAATAGGAGGACTTTTCTAGTAAATTTTTCCTGAAGGTCCTATTCTGCCTGTGACACTTTGTGAATTCAATTATGCAAATACCTAATTTTGTAACTAATTTTCCTTCTGTAGTGAAAAAACCCAAAAAACAGCCTCCATTCCTGGGCTTTGGTTTTGCATTTGTAATCTGAGTTTATGGGTAAGAAGTCACTTGTCATTCAGAACCTGTGAAGATTAGTAAGTACAAGGTAATCAGTGCAGAAGTTCAACCAGAAGCTCACATTCTCCCCTATGTGGTTGGAACAGATCTTCCTTCGTCTTCTTCAGTAGTTTTGCTTTTTGTTCTCTGCTTCAAACCTTTCTTTTTCTGCTCCAGTTTTCTGCTGAAACCTCTGTAGCTTTCTGCTTTTTTGTTGATCACTTATGATACTGATTTACTGAGGACTTATTTTTTAAGAATTGGCATTTTCAAAGTTCAAGCTGTCTGCAATATAGGTTATCTTTATAATAGTTCTCAGAGAATTGGAACTATGTCATCATAACAATCTTCATCATAGTTCCTGCTAGAAATATGCTTAGCACCTTCCCTTGAGTCAAACTCATTGACTTCAGTGTGATCTTGATCCATCAAGTACATAATGTACTATGCAAACTTCAGAACAGAGCTCATTTTTAAGTACAGGAAATATAAGCCACAGTGAAAACTGGAAATGAAAGATGCTGGCCCAGATAAAAGATGCACATACAATTTAAATGAATTCATAGCTTTTAAAATGCTTACCACAATTTAAATAAATTCATAGTTCTTAAAAAATTCATCACTTTAAACCACTTGAGATTTCTTTGTCAAAAAAAGAGAGGTTTTGAGGGCCTGTAAGGTTTCAGGAGCCTGAATTTGCTAGGAAAGATGTTCATGCCACTGAGCAGCTCTTTAGTGCCTTTATTCTGCTTCTCTGCACATGCTTGTTTAGATGAAAATCAGCTTAGTATAAAGTGCCAACACAAAGCTTGGTTTTGGATTTAGTGGCACAGAAATACTCAGAGTAAAATTTACCTTCCATGAAACAAGGTTTCTAATTGCTCTTGCCTTCAATCTAACACAATTAGCTTATGTTCTTTAACTCTTTTAGGCCTTCTCTACTAGAAAGACCAACAGGACTTTTGCATCAGCAAGTGTTTGAAGATTGGAGTCATGTTTTCTCTTCAGAAATAAAATTTAAGAGAAACTCATTGTGTGTTCAGTCCAAACCCCAACCAAAGAGAAGTTTTTCCTTTCAAAAATGCCACTGGGAAGGACTTTTGGGTATTTAGGCTGAGTTTTGATGGTAGGTAGTGGGAAATACATATCACCTTGCTTTAGCAACAGAAACCTACCTAAGCCCCATTAAATTTCCAATTAATCCTTATTCAGCTCTTTTTTTAGTCTTTGTGTCTACTCATCATGCTTTTTCTGATTTAGCAATGATAGGGATATATGTCACACTCAAGACAGTGAACCTGTGGCTGCTAAAGAAACTCTGATGATTGCATTTTATGTTAGATTTTGGCCTAGAATTAAACCTCCTGAATGCAAAACTGGCTATCTTTGTATTTGCCTCTTGGGTGAATGCAGGTTTAAATGTTTTCTCTTATCTGTTTACATCCTCAACATTTGCAAACTTTATCTGATTTATTTGGATTTCACCCACTTGGCCATTTGTGCAAGAAAACATGAATTCTGGTAATTTGTATTTCTCATACACAACTGAAAAGCTGGGTTTGGTTAGGGTTTCTCTTTTAAGGTATCTTGCATGGAAGTCCCTGTCTGCACTTGAGCTGCCAATATTAATTCTACTTTGAAACAAAATTTTCTTAGTGGACCATTAACTCTGATTTTTCTGCATGACACTCACTGTGGCTATCCTCTCCTGTCAGGAAAATGATTTTTCTGACAATCAAAGATGTTTCTGCCAACTTACTGGCAATAGTATCTTAAACACGGATTTTATAATGTCTGTCTCACTGCCTCTGTTTTTTCTGGTGTTCCTTCTGGAATATGGATCTTTATTGTTAGGTGGTTTTAAGCTTCAAAAAGCAATTTTGAATCTTAAAGAGGGAAAAGGGAAATAAACTTGATTAAATCCCTTTGGGAAAAACGGCCCAAACTTTAATATCTTTTCATGCTGGATGAATTTAAAAATATGCTTTTCCTTCCTGCTAAAAGTCTCACTCTTTCCTGTGGAAATGAGCAGAAAAGTATTGTGGGTTAGACAGGAAATGTGTAGTACTTAGGTTTAGTGAACAGGCAAAAATTGTATGCCAGTGATTCCAGTGGGAAAGAGAACACAATACAGAAAGCCTCTGTCATAAGATTTCCCTCATATCATTCCATTCTAACTGCTTGACATTGAAGGTAAAAGTATACTACAGAGGCATTTCTTCTCCTGTAGAAGCTGATGGTATTCTTCTCTTTACTGTTAAGGTTTTGCTGCTACTTTAAGACTGGTATTTTTGAGAAAAAACCCAAAATTGTTTGCACAACTCCATATGTGTGTCTTTGTGAACCATAAAGAACTCTTGTATGCAGGTTTGTGCAAATAATGGATTTACCTACCTCCTAGCTCATTTTTTGGTGGGAAAAAATAAGGGGCTTTTTGGGCTTTCTCTGTTTGTTTGGGTTTTTTCAGTGTGAAAGGCAAAAAATCACAACATATCTGCTCCAAATCACATAAGCCTGTAATTTCTTAGCGTTGCCGAAAGAAGAAGAATCAAACAGCCTCATAATTTATGAGGTTTAGACATTGAGAGCTGGTGTAATTTAGTTGTAGACGTGTCCAAAGACATTTGTTTTCTTGTTATAGATAAAGTGTGGGGTTTTTTTAGAATACGTGTAGGTCCTTCAAAATGCAAAATGCATGAAGTCCTTTTTATATTGATTAAAAAAAGATAGTCTTTCAGGAGTTGGTGTCTAGCATGTCTGCCTTGGCTGGGGAGCAAATTCACACAAGTAGGATAAAATGTAGTTTAACACAGAAACTGTTTGTTATACTAGTTAAACAAGTTAATGTTCATAACTGTTTAATTAGGAATATTACCTAGGGAGGAATCATGTTAATATACTTTGTTGCATGGAGAAGGAGCATTGAGAATGCAAACAGAAGTTTGTTTTGTTTGTTTCTTTAACTTAGAGAGAAAAAATAAAAAGGAAATAATTTCTAGAAATATGAAATATCAATGGATATGAAGGGAGTTACTTATAACCAACAAGACAAGAAAACTTGAGGGATATGATCTCACACTATAAACATTTTTAAGACAACATCTCAAATGAACAACAGGAATTCTTTATCATTTCTGCTGACAGTAAGACAAATATAGTTCACAAAAGCCATGAGGAGATGGTGATTAGAATACATTAAAGCAATGGTATCAAATATATTTAAAAAGAGCATTAGAAGCAGTTGAGAGGAAGACTGAAGGAGGAGTGTACTTACTTTATGGGGAAGAGTAAGCAAGTAAGTACAGCAGTGGGAGTAGCCTAAGAAGAGTGGGTGCAGAAACACACCATGAACATTGTAATACTAACTCTAGTGTCTGAAAAAATAACACATTCAAGCTTAGTCCCGTCTTTATGATTATCCGCTTGGTAAAGGAGACTTTTATTTGTGTATGCTTATCTAGAAATCTTATCTACAAAGCCAATCTTCAATCCAAGAATATTATATGTAATAATAATAATAATAATAATAATAGTAATAATAATAAATCAGTCAAAATTATATTTTGTTGATCAAACACAGGGTTTGAAGGATTACATATCAGAATCACCTAAATTACTGGATTTGCCTTTACAGACTATTATTTCAGATGTAGATTACATTCACTCAAACATTTTTATTTTATCCCCTTTTATTCTTTACAATTACATTTCCCATTAATTATTCTATAATCTGGTGATGAAGTGATTAATTGTGAAACCTCTGAATCCTGGTTAAGATGTTAATCATTTTATGGTAAATTAGTTTAAGGAATATTTTCTTCAAACTTAGGGGTTTCTGTTGTCTCTGTTTTCCATCTCATTGCTGCCTAGACATGAAGGAAATGACAATTTAGGTGTAAAAATATTGCTCTAGTGAAAGAATTTTGTTACCTAAATCTTTGGACTAGTTTTCATTTCTGTTGTTACTTTATACAATGAAAATTCTAGTATTTTACTAAAAATTATAAACAATGTACACATTCATGCTTAACATATTTTGAATTCAGAAAGTTTCATGCCTAAAAATGCAATTAAACCTCAGTAATTTTGTGGGTTTTTCCAAATTCTTAGGTTATACTTTCTGACCAACTCCCTTTGTTATCTTCTGGTTGTCATTTTCAGCCAAAGACAGTTTACACAAAGACAACTTAATACAAGAGAAACTGTCCCAACAAGAGCAAGACCAAAGTCTGTTAAAATCATAGAGGCAAAATAGTAAAATATTAAATTAATGTAGTTAGGCTTAAGTACACAAGCTACAAGAGCATTGTTCAAACACAATTTTCTCTAGTTTAAATCCATGCTATGTATTCACCTGAAGATCTAAGAGATCTAAAGTATCTGTTACTCCCTTTACCCTGCCATCTCTTTTTGCCCTTCCATCTTTATTTCTGCATGAATTCCCACACAGAGGCACTTGGCACCAGCCAACACTTCTTTATGTAGAACAGAACTGACCCAATAATCTTATCATCATATAATCATGGAACGGTTTATTATCATATAATCATGGAATTGTTTGTGTGTGAAGGGACCTTAAAGACCACCCAGTTCCTACCCCCCCAGCCATGAACAGGGACACCTTCCACTAGACCAAGTTGCTGAAAGCCCCATCTAATGTGGCCTTGAACACTTCCAGGGATGGGGCATCCACAGCTTCTCCGGGCAACCTGTTCCAGGGCCTCACCACCCTTAGATGAAAGAATTTCTGCCTAACGTCTAACCTAAAGGTACTCTATTTCAATTTGAAGTCACTGTCCCTTGTCCTATCACTACATGCCTTTGTAGAATGTTCCACTCCAGCTCTCTTGCAGTCCCCTTTAGGTAGCTGAAAGGCCACAATAAGGTCTCCCTGGAGCCTTCTCTGATTAAAGAAGTTAATGCAATGAGATTAGTAGATTTCATACTAGAAAACATAGAAAGGAAGAAGTAGAGGTATGGCAAAGTTGTGTATAGCATGGGAAATGAAGAGTGTTCATAGTTTGTTCAAATACGATAAAGCATGCATCAGCTATAACTAGAGAACAGCAGGTTCAGAATGAACAGGAGGACATGCTTCTTTATACTCTTGGTATGTTGAAAAGGTGTATTTCCTTGCCAATTGACACTTCAGATGCTAACAATTAATATAGTTGTAGAAAGTTCAATGAGACCCATTCATGCTAAAAATAATTCAAAGGCTGTTATACAAAAGAAGAGGATGTATCTGAAACCTGAGGGGCAAGATTCTGGAGAAATTATACTATAGTTTTGTGTTTTTATGATGTTTTTCCAAGATGTCATAATTAGAGAAGATAACAGGCTAGAAAGATATTATGGTTGATGTTGTGGCCCCTCTTTCTGTGTTCATTATCTAGGCCCTTAAATACAAGTGTCATACCTAAAGCAGAAGTCACAGCATCCAAATAAGGGCCAGAAATACAAACCTCATGATTCACCTTTTACAGTAACTCCTATTCAGTCATCAAGTCTTTTGCTCATAACCTTATTTAAATATTGCATATCTGAGGGAATAACTAACCCCCTTACAATCAGAACTTCAAAATTAATTAATCTCATTAAAAATCTGCACCATTATGTAATCAGCGCAGCCATATGGACACTCATTCCTTTTCTTTCCCTGAGACTTTGATTAAGGTACTATTTTTCTTCATGTTCATTTAATGTTATGTAGACATATATATATGTGTTATATATGTGTTATATATGTGTTATGCAGACACACTTTCTCACTTTCTTTCAGGTTAGTAGTAAGGATAACAAACTTTTGAATAAAACTGCCATTCTCTTCCCCCTAAAGATAGCCTATCATGGTTTTGGTTTTTTACGAATTCTCATTTTGCTACAGCAGTGTATGAAATAAACTGTTATGATTACAACATTTTATATCTAGAAATACCAATCCAAATTATTTAATGTGTTAATAAAATCTCTTGACATTCTAGTGTGGTAGAGAGGCACTGTTTTTGCCCAAAGGAGTTAGAAGCAAAATGAAAAAGAGAAAGAATATGTTAACCCACTTGGGAATAACAGAAAGTTTAGTCTGTCAATATAAGGCAGTAAATCTGTCTGAAAAAGAGCTTAAAAATAAGATAGAATAAAGAATTGGAAGGAGAAGAAAATGGGAATAGTCAAATATTATATTCAAAGAAATTTATATTGCCTATGGGAAACTCATCTGTATAATATTAAAAGCAAATGAAGATTTCTGGGTTTGGGTAGGGTCTTAAGAATTTTCTCTCATAATTTCAATTGAAATACAATGAGTTGTATGCTATTATTTCTTGTCATAACCTTCATTTCTAACTTTTAAATGGCTCTGATTGCCATAATTTTGTACCAAGGTCACCCTTATGATATTAAGAGACTCTGTAGACCAGGAGAAATAAAACAGTAAATTTTTGTTATATTGTACAAATAAATTTATCTCACTAAAGTCTTTCCTTTGACTTCTGTGAACTCTGCTTAACTCCCACACTACTCAAACTCATTAATTTCCTTGTTGGATTTCCTGAAAGAGTTTACCTTATAGTATGGATGGCTTGTTGGTATGAATAGGCAGACTATTGAAGGAAATAAGAAGACAAATGCTCTATCAAGTACCCTAGATTTTATTCACCAGCTAATAAATATTGCAAGTTATTCTAATAAATTTCTAGGTGCTGAAAGATAGGCACGGTGTGGGGGTTTTTTGTTTTGTTTTTGGATTTTTTTTAATGTACTAAAAAGCTGTAAAGAAACAAACAAAAAATAAATTTGGGAGAACTAAATTTGAGTAACTATTTCCTGTTTGGATTTCTCATTTGGTATAATGCCTCTAAACCTCATGTATGGCTTTTATTTTCATAAACAGAAGTGTAATTTAAAATACTTAGGTGAATACTGTACATTGGTGTATTCTCTGTGAAATGTGACAGTTTCACATCTTTTCAGAGCAACATCTGAAAGAAAAATTAGTTTCCATAGGATGGCCTCAAATGGCACTAGATGTTCACACATGTTCAACTGAATTCCTTCCAGAGTTTCCAAGTGTGGCTGTGAAGTGCTAAAACTTATGACCCAGGCTGATGCCTAAAAACTGAGCTTATGACTCACATGACTTTTTAATGATTTCATTATTCTTCTAGCTTTTAAAATTCTATTCTGTCTGTGTCAAGAGAGGAGATTCTGAATATATAAATTTTTCTTGTTGTTTAGTGGTGCACTGTTGAGTCAGAAGTCTCTTCTTGAGTCTTTCAAAAATCAATAATGTAGTTCTGAGACATATGTCTCAGTTCACTTGCTCTTATCAGCCTTCATCTGAATTTTTACTGTCTAGCTAGAATATTTACTAGAATATTAGAGGTGATATGGTATGATGGAAAGTTGTTTTCCAAATTTTTTTTTGTCGTGCAAAACTCTGCAAGACTAAAGGAAGAAGTAATTTGGAAGGAGCCAACAAAAGCAAGTGAAGTGGGCTTCAGCTAGGTGGGTTGTTTTTGTCAATTTTTATTCAAAAAATAACATAATAATAATAATAAAAGAATGAAACCTGTTTCTAGTCAGGATTTGCATTGACCTGTAGAAGTTGGCTAGTAATGACCATAGTTTCAGTGTTAGTGTAAGGCTGAACTAAAATCAATAGATCCCACTGAAGGTCAGTGTTAACACAAGCTCAGTTATGAACTAAATTTCCAGAACAAGACCAGCTTGTTTTTCACTGTGAACAGAACCACAGATGCAGGTAATGTAATTAATATGATTATGAAATTGTTGTATAGCGTCCACACTAACCATAGGGATGCACTGCTAGAAGTAGTCTCATTTTGCCTTCAGTGCAGCTGATAGAAATGTTACTGTGGATTGCAGGGAGATTACAACAGAGATAAACTGCATGAGGCTGTAGAAATAAATTACAGCCAATAACAACTATAATCAATGCTTACTCCATTAAAAAATATGAAAACATTTTGTTAATGCTGCAGCACTGAAAAATAATCACTATTATTGAGAGTGGATGATTACATTGAAAGGAGCCCTGTAGACTACATGAAGCAGAAACAGTTACACTAAACCAATAAGCTTAAGTAAGCTTAATTCTAATTATGTTTTTTTGTTCTTAGATGAACAAAAGTGAGATGTGAATCCTACAAAGCAATGTTGTGTTATTTTCAAAGTTTTTCTTCATTACCCTCTCTTCAAAATTGCTATAATTTTAACTACTTAAACACTTAAATTTGTGCTTTAATTTCTGATTTCAGAATTTGAAAGCTTGTCCAATAATCCTTATAGGACTTTTAGAAATGAGAATTAACATCTAAAAGTCTTCATGACATTTTAACAAAAATAAAATATTTCATAAGTAATATCCTATTCCAAAAATAGAAAAATATCCAAAAAACAGGAAGAGACAGAATAGGAAAGGAGTTAACTTTTTTTTTCTTCTTCTTTAAATAAAAATGAAATGGGAAGATATAAAGGACTTTTATGATTCCATAATGGCCAAGATGTGTTACACTTTTGCTCATAAATCAAAGGGTTGAAAGCTGCAAAAGCTTCAATACCGAAGAGAGCTGCTCAAGGCCAGGAAAATGTCAACCTTTCTTCAAAGGTTCAACAATATACTTCTGCTTCTCATCTCTCATGCAGGCATTATACCAGTCATTCAAATCCCTGGGATGTCTAGGATACCGACTCTCGTTCAGCATCAAAAATACTGGGTCAACTGTGAATAAATGCAACAAAAACAGAAAGAGAAAAAAAGGGCTAGAGAAAAAAATGAGTAAAGTCTGTAGTTGGATGAGTGTCATGCAGGTTTCTTTGGTGTCACAAGAATACCCCCCACTGAATATTAACACATGTGTTCACTTTAGGTAGAATGACCCAGCTTAAGCAAAAGTGTGGGGTCAAAGATCACCCAAATATTAAAAAAACAAACAAAAAAAAAATCTGTGTAATGAAACCTTGACCTTGTTATGAGCAGAAACTTAAAACTGAAGAAATAATGAAGAATTCAGCTAAAATGCCTCATTAGTCAAAATAAACCTCATCTTATCTTAATATTCAGGTTACTATCCTATATGGTAGGCTTTGATTTTCTTAGGATGGACCTTAAGATCATAGTAACTTTTCTTAAATCTAAAATCTAGCAGCCAACTGAAAATCAGGTCAGAACAAATTTTCTTCATTTGTTTAAAATGAAATAGTTCTGTGATTTGTTTTAGATTAAACACAGGACAAATTTTGCAGAGATGGTTTGAAGCAGATGTTAGAAAAAAGAAATACTTACAGCTAAATTTCATTTGAGTTTTCCTTCAGAAGATGTTCTTTTTAGCTGTGCTGTACAGATTTCATAGACGTATCTGCACTTCCCTACAATCTGTGTTCTTCACTGGCTTCCAGAGAAACATATCTAGCTTATAGTCAGGTTCCAAGGATTCTTTAGGATGTTCAAAAGAATAATATTAAAAAAAAAAGATTATAAATGCTAAAAACAGATATATACAAAGAAATACACCCCTCATAGTTCTATCACTTGTTGCATATTTTTGGGAAACATAATAGTTAGTGGTTAATAAGTGTGCTTCACTTCTTCATTGCTTGATCAAACTTGACACATGGCAGAAGTCAGACAGGAAAAAACAGTTTTATTCCAAGTTGTCCACGCCTTAAAGTCACCATATGCAGGAAAATCAAAATGACAAGACAAATTGTAATCCATTTCTTTTTCATATATAATTTGCAGACCACTGGAGTAAACTATTTTGAATTTACAATGAAAGTGTAAAACACTAATAGTCATCTGGCATTAGGCTCTCAGCAACAGACTAGTTAAACTAAGTTTTCAAATTCTCTCCAGATGACATAGAAATGAAATTTTCTTTTCTAAGGCATTTCAGTTGCCTTCATGATCAGAGAAATACCAGTAAACCTGCAAAAGTTTCTTTAAATTATTTACCTAGTTTTATTCTCAATAAATAAATAAACAAATAATAATTTTAAGTGCCTGAATCATCTTTAAGAAAATATCCAGTAGATGTTTTCTGACATCTTCAATAATAATCTTGAACAATCTCACTGAACATTGTCTTCTTGATCTGCAAATATACTTCAGGGTTTTGCGTCCATGGAAAACAATGGATTTATGCAAATCTTTTTGCTTGTGATCAGGGTATGTCAAAGCAAGCAATATTACCAATAGTAAAAGAATCAAGGCACTTAAAACTTTCTCTCTCTGAAGATTACATTTTTCTCATGTAGGAAAAAAAATCTTAAATTGTTCCAGAAACACAATAATAAAAAAGACTCTGAATTGTATTTGACTCTGAATTTGAAGCTCAGTGACAAATTGTCTTGGCTTGTAAGCAACAGCTCAGACTTCTGAGGATGTCATTCAGTGATCAAATTGTCACCAAATACCAACTGAATCTTACTTTATTTTTTTTTTTCCCTTTTCCTTTGGTCAGAATTAGGCAAGTGGCCATGAATACTTCTGGAAAAAAGAACTTATAAATAGCAAAAAAAGGGGACTCTAAGATAAGACATACTTCCTTCTTAAAAGCATGGGAGAAAAAGAATTTGTATAGCCAACACTGCTGTCTGATTTATGATTTTGATTTACAGGCAGTTCAGTTTGAGTAAACAAGTTGAGTGGCAAAGAAGACTATGTTTGTTCAACAATTTCTGTGGAAATACATTTCTCAGCACTTCCCTTTTCTTGCACTAGGTCATGGCACACTGGGATTGCTTGTATAATAAAAGGTCTCACATTCCTTGTTAAAATTACTCCATAAACTGTCAAACAATAAAGATTATAAACGAATAGGATGTCTGGACTACTATTGTGTGAGAATTCTGCCACGGAATATATTGCATTATTGTTTGTGGATATAGGCATGTAATGTTCACACGCAGGTATGTAGAGAGGTCAAAAGGTATACTGATGTGGAAGCTGAAACCATATGTCAAAAAGGGATCTTTTACACTCTTCAATTCTAATTAAATCAGTGCACTACTTCCTAGAACATAGAGCATTTTCTTCTACCTTATAAAGCAAATTAGCTATCTGTACATTGAATTATGTAAGTCACATGAGAAAGAACAACATCATAAACTCTTGTGGAATAAAAATCAACAGTTGTCAAGATTACTTTTATTTTAACGGAAGAAGGATATAACTTCTTTGGGTTGTAATCAAAATCCAGCCTGTTTGATTTGTTGTAGGTGGATGACTAAAGTCTTGACTTGCTATCAGTATGTGTGCTGGAAGGGGTCATGTACACTTTATGCATGTGTGACATTTTAAGCTGACTATTTCCCACTTATTTTGCTACTATCAAAATCCATCAGAAAATACAGCTAGTCTCTCAAATGAAATAATTTATTTATAATGCTTCTGGTATCTCAGTTAATTGAAGAAGACTTAAAGCTATAAAACTGGAGTTCCTAAACTGACTGTTTAAAACTAGGTCTAGCAAGAAAAGAGATAATATGTCCCAGTATTTTCTGATTCAAAAATAATTTACACAGTGGTTTAGCAGCTGACCTGTAGCCCTAGCAAAGATCACAGAAGACAGACTAAATTCAAAGCTTACTTAATGCAGAAAACAAGCTATCTTTCCTGACTTGAAACTTGGTATAGAAATAGCAGCATGGACCTTTACAACTCAAATGAAGCTTCAGTGAGAGAATTTTAGAATGATGACAGAAGGATGGAGTCATAGAATAGTTTGAGTTGGAAAGGGACTTTTAAAGTCCATCTAAACCAGTGACCCCTGCTATGAGGAGGGACAGCTTCAACTAGATCAGGTTGCTCTGAGCTGTGTTCAGCCACTTGACCAGTGACTTAGCAGAGTACCTGAAAACTTTCTCAGTTTCTTGAACTGAATTCACTTGTCAGTATACACACAGATTAAATTTTTGACTTTTGCTCTATAAGAATTAGCATGCTGAATAAATCCTTCAATTTAAACCGTATAGATTCTTGTTTAGATTCTGTGCATTAACACTCTTTTTACTAGTTAAACATACACAGCTCTGAATTTTAGGTCTGAATACGTAGTCCATGATGCTTTGTCACTGGCTGTGAGCTTCCAAATCCCTAAACTGGGTGGTCCAGAGGCTCTGGATCTCTCCCCAGGACTCTCATTCTCATTGCCTCTCTGTTACCTTGAAACTCTATCTACACCATAGCTTGGAACACTGTCTCCTAGAAAAAGTGTTTTGTGCTGGGGGTCCCCCACTCAGCAGTCACCTATGCATGCTCCAGGTTTACACCAGTCTGCTCAGGTGACAGACACTGAATAAACTAATGTAGAGGCAATATTTCATCCATACCATTACAGCAGAAGATCTTCCAGTCATTAGATGCCACTGCAGCAGCAGCTCTACAATTCTCTCCCATTTTACAAACCATGGCTAAAACTGACCCGGAGATCCAAATATTTCCCAATGTCTGAAATACAGATTTTTGCAATTTCACTGTCAATTCTTTTTCCTAAAGGAGGTTTTTCTGCTCCTCAGTATTTAGAAAGAGTAATATGTCTGATCCTCCTGTAGAGAGGCATAATTTGATCGGTCATGCCAGATAAATGGTCATTAGTTCAACACTAATGTTTATATACATTCAAAGTGCAAACGGTGGTGATAAGATAGCTGTGGCATAAAAAGATTTTCAGGAAACTGCTATGATGCATACAGCTTTGTACATCTCTAATGTGACAATAATACCTTGCCCTTTTCCTAGTGAAAAATACATGCCTGCATTTGAAGAAAATATTCAACAACTGTTTTGAACCAAGTGATGTTACAAAATATGCTAGATGACAATAAGAAGAAAGATCTCAGATGACAGGACAGAGACTTTATACAGATTAAGAAAAATTTTTTTTAGAAAATAAGATACCTGAGAACATCAGACTCTGTATTCCATTTCATGGGAATTCAATGCCCTAATACAAACAGAAGTTTGTTCCATGCTCAAAAGGTAAGTATTGGTTTGGGACTGCTACACTAACCTTTCTTACAAGCATTTTTACCAGGTTTTCATTCTTTTCACATTTAGGGCTTTTTATGAGGTGGTGGAGTAAGCATGGAATACATTAGACTGCTGGTTCCATCCATTGTTCAGTGAACTTACCAGTTTTGAGATCTGATTAGTAGCTTTGCAAAAATTGCAGCCAAAAGTGTTGCACAATAAACAGCTTAATCAGATGGACTTAACAGAGACATCAGATGGCTGGAGCAGCATTCCAGTATAAATCTGTTCTGTGCTTTTGCCCTTCTTCATCTCTGATTGGCTGAGCTACTGTTAGCTATATTTTGCTAAAGAAAAAAATCCTCTCCATAACATTGTACCTTTGTGCTTTGCGATGCACATACGTACAAGAGAGCACGCCCACACTCAGATAAAAGACTAAGAAGGAGAAACTCTGCCCTACTTCAGCTACAACGAAATCCTAGCTGAAATAATTGTCACTGTAACTGAAAATCTGCTAAGCATTTTGTCAAAAGAGAGTGTAATTGTGAGTTGGAGAAAAACAACTGACCATGAGAATTAAAGATGACAAAATCTTAACACATAGATGAAGCAATTTGTTTTAGATGCTGAAAAGTGCTTTCATCTGAATCTTTTCACTTCAATGTGTTTCAGATCTTGAGGGCAAATTTATCAGGGACTCAGAATTGAGATGTTAAGTATTTCTTGATTTTGTATTACCAATTGAAGCTGTTTTATTATAAGCTGGGTGAGTAGAAATAAAACAAAGAAGTATCCATTAAAATTTTCCTTTCACATAAAGGGACATACTGGAAGGACATGAAAGAGATGGACAGTGAATTTAAACCAGTTAGTTCAAATGTCACTATTGTCCCACCTCAGACAAGGCAAAAATATGTACATGGTGTACACTGGTTTGCTTCCAGACTGAGAAGTCTTCACAACAGCAAGTTAAAAATCAAATTCAAACCCAAAACCACAGTGCACAAACCTGCCAAGAGCTTTACCATGCTATTTGGTGTAATGACATATTGGATAATATTTCTGCCCTTCATCTTTCCACATTCTGATCCTTGTGCATCGGAAAAGAAAACTGTGCTGACTGAAGTTTGACGTGGAAGTAAAGCATGCAGAAGTTTGGAAATTCCAAATTGAATGTTTCCAGGAACACTTGAGGCTTCTGATGTGCATGTTAATTATATGATCACATCCTACCTCTATGGGGGCCATTTTTTGTTTGGCATAGATTTATTCCCCAAAGGGACAAATATGTTTTTGTATTATAACAGCTGTGTATGATCTGGTATTGTCCCCAATGACCAGTGAGGGTGGTAGGTGTACGCTGTTCTTCCCTTCAAAGGAAATTCAGCAGGCACAAGTCTGTATGGCTCTGGAACAGGTCTAGATATATAGGTTTAATCATAATTTTTCCTAGGGGATGAAACAGCTCTGATGAAGAAACCTCAGAGTCAAATAGTTTGGATGTCCAGGGAAAGCTTGAAGAGGCTGTATGACTCCAGCCTAAGTGACATATCCTTTGAGCTCTTCCTGATGTTAATCACAATAACAGAGACAGCTTTGCTCTTAATATAATTCTGCTGTGCTGTTGCAGCAAAAAAACAGAACCAGATGATTTTCCCTCCATCCAAAGCACATCAAATACTGTGTTTTCTACCAATACTGGGAACATTTCTTTCTCCTTCAAAACACAATGAAAGTGTGCTATATATATATATTTGTGTATATATGTATCTATTTGTGTATATGTATATGTATATGTATATGTATATGTATATGTATATGTATATGTATATGGTAAGCAATTTTTTTCATGCAATCTGAAATTTTTGGGGTAGCAAATTGTCTAGGAACAAAAAGATAGTTGTTATTTTCTTACAGTTTAAATCCTGGAATAATCATAAGAAATACACCATGGCTATTAAAAAGGTACAAAGAAAAGATTAATCTCTGTAACTGGAATTTCTTTACTTGGGGTTTGTAATGCTTTTTGTTCATCTTAAGGAAAAAATATTATCTTGATCAGAAGCATACTGTGGAAGACTACACTTTCTATCAGATTAATTAGATTAAATGTTTCCATAATATTGTATTTTTGATTTGTAACCTTTTAATCACCAGAAAATTGTAACTGCACAAGTTACATTTCTGCTGAAAGATAGCTTGGAACTTTACCAGATGTAAATGGTGAACATAGAAGGAAATTGTAAAGCTGTTAAGTGTGTCAGATGAACACAGAATCTTTTATCATTTAACATAAACCTAAGCACTCTAAATTTTATTTCATCTTGTAGCTGTCTTTGAAAATTAAATGCTAATGGATAGCAGTTAGAATACTGTTAAGTACATTTAAAATAGAATTTAATATATGATAGTCTGTTTGCTCAGAGAAAAAACATGCACCACACATAAGCTTTTATGCCTCATAGGTTTAATGAAGTATTGCTTATTTGCAGTGTTGTGGGGGGAAACTCCAAGTCTGAAACAGGTAGGAATTAGGACAACAAAATTTTTTCAACATTTGTAGTGCAGTGTTGCATTGCATTGCTTTTTGCTATGTGAAAAAGTCTTGGGGTGAACAACTGATTCTGCCCATAGAGTTCATGAGGGTCCTGGGGTCATAGAACAGACCTTAAGAAAGCAAATATACCAATCAGGTCGCAAACCATGAGACACCCTGAAGAAAATAAACATGCTGAGCTTTGCTTCTCTCAAAAACCTAGGCAACTAACTCTAAGATTCAAGATGGCATTTCCCCTCGTATCATTTTAATACCTGTGGTTCTCCAGGCCTTGATCTATTTCATTTCCACAGAAAAAAGCAGTAAAAAAGGCAGCAGTAGACATTCACCTTGTAGCAATAAGCTAATTACAAAAGAGAGTGATAATTGTCTAGTATTGTCTCTACTCCCTTGAAGCCATGGAAGAAAATGTTCTAACTCAGTAAGTATTTACTACATAGAAAAAAAATGATCCCCCCTAAGAGGGGAAGATATTCAGTACACAAAGGACATGCTAGACATTATAAAAGTCATTCTTCTGAGAGAATTGACATTTTCTTTGGAAAATATTCCATGAAAAATTCTGAAATTTAAAATTTCTCTTAAAATACAGTGGTAGTAGCTAATTTTCTCTAGTACTGAAGACTGCTGATCTATACTAAGTTATTATGCAGCCTAGCAATTCTAATATGTCTACTACTGACTCAGAAGAAACACACAAGTTGATCAATTCCATTTGTAATTACATTTGGGAAAAGGGATTATGGAGACAAATACACTCAGCTGTTTTGTTCCCATATGTTTAACATGAGATTAATCACTGAATCAATCTTTCCATGCTTTTACAGTATTGATGAATTCTAATCCTTTTGTAAGTCTTGAAAGACCTAGTCCCAACATCAGGGTGCTTAAGAACACAAAACGAAAGCATTAACTTCATGAAACAATTTATTCTCACACCCTTGAATTATAGTCAGCATACTACTGGATAGATATGAGTGTCATTAGTTATGTAAATGGTTATTTCATAATTCTCATTTACTTTGCTACTTTACATTTTATTTAAAATTAAGCACTGCAGATTTTCTTTTAAATTCTAAGATATGTCAATTCTCAGTTCTTCTGTCCCAGATACTGTATTCTGTCCGGAAGTGCATATGACCCTAATATGTTCTTTTCAAGGAGAAAGGAAATGGAACCTTTCATTTAAGAGGACACCTTCAACTGACACATAACATCCAATAACTTCACATAAAGCTGACAAAAAATCTAAGTTGATATCCATCTACAGTAAATGGTACATACATGGGAACAAAGACTTCTATTATTGCAGGGTTGATATACCTTTAATTCTGTTCTTCTGCTCTTATTTTTCATCCATTCACAACCCTCTTCCATTAAACTAATGGGACTTTAACTCCTGATTTTTGCCTCGATAAGAGATACATGATCATCACTGTCCAGATGCCATACTGTTTTTCAAAAGCTGTAGCATTTGAATTAAAAAAAAAAGAAAACAACTAACAAGAAAAAAAAGAATTCAAGAGATCAGGGTGCAAAAAAGTATTGTTCCAGTCCATTCTTCAAGAGTGCCTTTCTCACAACACCACTCCTGAACATACTTAAGATTGATGTGCATAGTCTGACTCTTGTTCTCGTACATAGAGCAGACAATTTCTACATAGTAAAATTGCCATTCTGGCTCATCTGCTCTTATACAACATTTAGAGACGTAAGATTAAGTTCCAAAGAGGTAATATGTGCACACCGATGGGAACACTATATGTACATATGGTGTACTTATAAATTTTTGTTGTTGTTGTTGTGTTTTGTTTGTCTGTTTGCTTGCTTTGCTTTTTTTGTTAGGTAGATGTAATCAGATTACAAAGAAATTCTACTGCATATGGTACACTGGAGAATTTTCACAGATATTTTGAAGGAGTAATGGGGCATATATTTTAAATAGATTTTCAAGTAAACTGTCTTCAAAAGTATTTTCAGCATTTTCCCGAACAGGACCAACTATCAAAGTAAACATATCAATTAGAAAAATACTTTCTTAAAATGTAACAATTTATAGTACTTTCACCCCTGAAAAAGTTGCAAGAGGAAGGAGTTACCATTTCTTATTTGCTATTTTGTAAACTTTCAGAATAAAAATTTTTGGAATGGGAAATCAAATAAGAGAAAAATTAAAGGAGAATAAGAGTCCTTGTGCATAGCTGTATTTATTAGAAGAGGAAAAGGAAAAATTAAAATACTTCAAATTAAATTTGAAAATAACTTTTGAAAATATGGGGGTTGAAAACTGAAGAAAACGACCAATTATAAGCTAAAGAAATATTCTGAATTTAATTTGAAATGCAGTGTTTTACATCTCTCCTGGGGTAGGGATCAGGTGATTATTTCTGGCCCTGCCTCTCCCTTCGGTTCTGAAGGCCCTGCTTCCTCTTCATTCCTCACTAAGCAAACTGATTTTGTCTTGGATATCTTCTCCTATGCAAGGGTGGCTGCTATTGGCACGGGTTGTTCTTCTGGTTCAGCTGCAGTTTGAGTGGCCTGTTGGTCTGCTTTCCTCCTTGTCCCCTGAGGGTATTGAACTGTGTAGGACCAAGAGTAGTCAGCCAAACACACTGCAGGAAGATCCTCCTCTCTGGAGTTATCAAAATATTCTCCCTGCAAATATTCTCTTACTTTAAGGGTCTTCTGGTTTTGAAATGGTATTGTCCAATTTAGTGTTCCCACTGAAACCATGTGTCACTGCCTCACTTCCCCCTCCAGTCCCCCTCTCCCTCTGGCAGGCTGGAGAGGAGAATTGGAATAATAAAAGGTAAAGATCATGGGTTGAGATAAGAACAATTAACTGGAAATGGCAATGAGATAAGAAAGCAAACAGTAACAACAACAATATTAACAACAAAAATGTACAAGAGAGAGCTGAGTGCTTCACATGCAAAATGCTCACAAAGGACCTGACCTGACTGCTCCATGCCCCCCTGACCCAGAAGAAAGCTCTTCCCCTGTACCTGGAAAATGACATGATGTGGTACAGAGAATAACCTCTGTGTCCTAGCCACTCCCTCTCCTGAATACTGCAAAAATTAACGCTGTCCTGGCTGGACCCTGGGCACCAGGAGAAGAATTTGACATTTGTCCTTGCTAATTTCATACAGTCTATAAAGGTCTCTCTATCAAGGTCTTCCTATGAGGCCTTTTCTACATTCAAGAGAATCAACAGGTTCTCCAAATTCAGTGTTGTTGGCAAACCCACTGTGCCCTCAACTGTGATGTCTAGTCAGTGATGAAAATATTGCTGAGAACTGGAACTGAAATTGAAACCTGGGGAAAACCACTGATGATTGGCCTCCAGACATTTATTACCTTATTTACTATGACTCTTGGAGCCTGACTCTTCAGCTGATTGTTCACCCATTTTATTGTGTGCATGTCTAGCTGTATGTTGGACATTGGATCCAGAAAGATACTCTGAAAGACGTATCAAAAGTTTTGATAAAAAAGGAAAAGCCCAAAAAATGCAGTGCTTTGCCTTCAACCACTTAGCAGCTAACCTTGTCATGAAGGGACATGGATTTAGCAACATCTATTGGCTGCCCAAGGTGGTAGCATTCTGGTCCCTGCCATATAAAAATTACTTATTTTCTTCCCAAAATACAGCCTCTCTTTGAAGAGATCTGCTAGACAGACTGGAACCCTGTGGGACAGAATGGATCCCCCTGGGGAATCCCTGACTGACTCCAGATTCTGTGGCAAGATCACCTTCAAAATGAGAATTTGTTCATCATTGATTGGCCCTGCTTCTGAGAGCAATTTGGTGAGCATTGTACAGTTACTACTTTAAACAATAAATATATAGGTACACATATAAGTAATTAAGTCTATTTTTATACTTTCCTGCTGGTTATTTTCGTAGTAACCTTTAATAATGAGATATATGCTTGCTGCTACTAGCGAAATATATATACTTTCTTTTCTGTTAATAATTTTGTAGTAACTTAGATGTACTCTCTTTATTAATTATAAGCTTACTCTGTTTTTATTAGTAATTTGCAGTAACCTGTAATAAAAAATGTACAAAATAAAACATCTATGTCTTCTGCATTATGGAATGATATAAACTCACCTTTATATATCCACAAGCTCAGCAATTCTTTTGATCCTGGAATTGTTCAGAAAACTTGTGGATATGGCATTTGAAGACATGGTTTAATAGTCTGGTTTAATTGTGGTGGTCTAGGCTGATGTTTGGACTTGATCATCCTAAAGGTATTTTCCAACCTCAATGATTCTACATTTTTATCTTCAGGAATTTAAAATCACTATACAGAGATGAATGATTTTGTTCAAATCATTAGATTAAATTCAAATGTATAGCTTTAATTTGTCTGCTAAAATTTATACAAGACATTTTATTGATGAAAGTTTATTTCCACCAGTACATGCACCTACTCATTGAATTTATAAGTTTGTAGGCACTATCTCCACCCCTGAATTTATTTGGTTGGGTAGAAAACTGTAAAAGCTGAGATTAAAATGAAATCAATAAATAGTTCCATGGACTAAGAATAAAATGACAGAAGGAAAAATAAATTTAATTCAATGTTTAAAATATAAATAATTATTATTTTAATTTTCATAAGGTGTAAAATCAGTAAGAAGAATAGACTGAAAAAAGTAGTCACAATGTCAGCCACCATAGTGACCCTTCAGCCTATATGTTATGAACTTAGATGCAAATCCTTAACAGATCCAAAGAAAAATTTTGGGTCACCTAAAAATTATGTTGCAGGAGTTGAAGACTTTCACTCAGATAATAACAACAAACATTGTTACATATTAATTCTTACCCACTGTTTGGCTGACCCAGGTGTTAAAGGGTGTTTCTTGGATGATTTCTTCTTAATATCTGTATGTGTGCTCTAGTTTATCCCCAAAGTATTTGCATAAGGGTGTGTAATTAGAGATAGGTACAGAATAAAAAATTATAAAAGAAGAATATCTGACTTATTTTGGGAAAAGAAAATTTATTTTTTGTTTGTTCATCTAATCTTCACAATATATAGACATATCAACAAAGTTCATGACTGCTGTATTTTTCAAAAGAACATCCTGGCAAATCTGAAAGAGTAATACAATTTCTAAATATCCCTGTGACAGACGAGACATTTATGTAGAAGACAAATAACTCATTTTCTCTTTTAAAGTAGTTTAAAATACTTTCATTTTTGATGGGTCTAACAGAAGACACTTGGATTATATCACAATGGTCTTCATTAGAGCTTGAAATGCATAATCCTGGTTTTACAAAGTAAGTTTCAGTTTGATTAACACCCAAAGATATATGCCTTTTTTATATCTAAGGTACTGTCTTGGGGTGACTGCCAAAACTGGCACAGGTACTTGATGCTTGACTATCTAATCAGTGTTTTTCTGCTGACTGCAGCCCACTAAAGTCCACAAAAACTCATTGAAATACCCTCAGTATCTGTTGCAACTAGATGCACACAACTGAATTTTTTAAACTGATAGTCAGCTTCTTCCAAGCCCAGAGAAAAAGAAATTTTTTTATTCTCTTACTGAAGAGAAAATAGTCAAAGCGCTGGTTTCCATTTGAAGTCTACATCCTCTTCTGTTCATAAAAGCCTGATATTATTCCTTTTCCTTTTGAATGGCAGTTTAGTGTATTTGGAATTGTGAGAACAATTTTACTACATTTCTTTAATTTGACTGAGGGCTTCAGAAGCTGTACATATACTTTTAAAACCAGAAATACTATTTTTTTTCTAAAGCAACCAGTTCAGATATTTACCCTGCCTAGAAAGATCTACCATCATTTTCAGAATTGCTTTCACCATCAGGCTTAGTGGCTTAAAATGCTGTCCTGTAGTGGTCCCACAATTTCATCCGTGAGTGGTAGAAACCACTGGTTGTGTTTGCTTTTTGTATTGACAGACTTCTTTTCAAAGAAAAAAACATTACTTTCGAAAGAAAGCCTGAAAACACTGAGTCTATTTATACTCTCCCTTTCAGAAGTTTGTCTCCTCCATGCCTCAAGCTCTATTTTTCCTTGCAGGTAATAAAGTTAGTTCCTTTGTAATTTTGGCTGTTCTGTAAACTATGAAGCTTCACAAAAAAAGAGATACTCTCCTGTATTCAGGCAAAAGCCAACTTTTCTTCCATAGAAAGGAAATAAAACCCTTGAATAATATCTATAATTAGCGATTCTTATACATAGGAGATTCATTGAAGTTCAAAAGCAATGATTTCTCAGGAAGTACGAGTTATATTATTTAACACAAAAACATTCTATAGAATCAGTAAAGGCAACTACTGATTATGAACTGAAGTATCTAAGTAAAACTTGGGCTTGTTCTTGTCTGTGACTAAATATTTATTATAGTTATATGCGATTAAAAAGAATGGTACCTAGAAACATCACAAGCTACACTTTCTAGCTGAGTTAGTTGGGGATTATTATGCAGAAATACTTGCATTTTGAGAGGGTTAAGTATTCTAACACTCTTTGATAATGATTTCTTTGCAGAAGCAGCTTAATAGAGCTTGAATCCCAGCTACAGTGGTTAGTACAGTTACACTCATTGGTAAGACAGTATCAGGAGTCTCCCTGCATGATACCCCAGTGTTTAGAGAACTTTCTGGAAGAGAAAGGAAATTGCTCATTTTTCTCTCTTCTGTAGCTTGAAATTCTGACTGTCCTAGACCCCATGTTATGTTTTTTATTGCCAAGATGAGACACATGAATCCTCTCCCTATGAAAAGCCCCAGAGAGCAAACCAGTAGCAGGGTCCATAGCAAACAAGACTGACACTTAAGGTCAGCACTATTCCATTAGTGCATTTCTGCTCCATCATATCCTGTTACAATATACAAAGCCCTTTGAGCAATATTGTCTAAGACCTATTGTAGACAAAGACTTGCTTTTGACCAGTACTGGGGAGACCAGAAGAGGAGAAGATGACTGGGGTCTGTAGCATGAATGGGCAGTTTTCTGTTCTCCTGTCAGTTGCCATGAGTCTGAGCTATTCTCCCCATCACCCACCCATGTCAGCACATAGGCAATATCCCCTTGGTTTTTTGAGCCTCAGGAAAGCTCTGGTTTATATAGTGTCTTTTAGCAAAGTTGTTCTAAAAAGACCTATTTTGTTTTTGAACAGTATTTCCATTCCTTCAAATTAATAAATTGTTCGTCACATGAAACGGTTACTTTATTATAATATATACAAAAATATATTCCTTTCAGATTTTGGACAAACATAAGCATAAACAGGCAAAATCAATTATTACAAGACTACAAGAACAATAATTACAAAAACATCTCAAATGACGACAACACAAATGAGTTTAATTACAGGGTAACAGATTAGGAATGCTGGTTCTTTGAAAAGTTGGTTCTTATGGTGCCCATTTTTCAATTTCTGTGTTTTGTAGAATGCCAATGTGTAACCAAAGATAGCGAAGAGGTATTATGATACTCTGAACCACAATCAGGGGCTTTCTTGTAAACTAGTAGTAGCTGAAGGACATATTTTATCTAAATCCTTAACGAGCATCTTTGGAATGAAGTCCCACAAGACACAATTCACGGTCAAATGTGTTTTCTGTCTCTGCTGTAAATATTGCAGACAAAGCGGATGTGGGTTGGCAGAAGTTTTTGGCAGACATTCGCTGATGCTTCAAAATCCATTTTAATTTTGGATTGTGTTTTAACTGAGTGTGTAGAGATACATTAAATGTGGTATCCTTTCTTTCTCCACACTTTTTTACAAATGACAAGGGCTACTGTTTAATGTCATGCTTACTCAGGATTCACGCTGCTTGGAAGAAGCTTAAGAAAAATATAATCAAGACTGGGACATCTGTGAAATCTATCCTTTACAAAGCCATCTTTTCTTGTGTAAGTTCATGTATAAAATGTTGATGTCACATTTGTAGTTGAACTAAAGTTTGCATACGTCAGTTTATAACTTCACTTATATTAACAGACTCTGTTAGATCAAATCCATGGATCGTGTCAGTTAGATACTTTTTTTAAACAAGTTCTTCTATTTATTGTATTTTGCATAGACAATCTTCACTCTTCTGAAGAAACAAAGATAATGATGAAATTAATTCCAGTGCACAGTGGAAAGACATTCTTATCTCTCTATACGGAGCTGAAAAGCGCATGCTTGTTCTGTTGGCTTTGGCTTTATCTTCTGTACAGGGTTACATTCTAATTCTTCTGAGAAAAAGATCTCTTAAAAATGGCTACAAATGCAGTGGTTCTTTAGGCGAATGAAGTATTTGCCTATTGAAGTCATTAATATTTTTGATAACAAATTGTTAAGCCAAGCCTGATATCACATTCCTTGCTTTCCTTGACAAAAAAAATTCACTCAGGTCCTTATTTTCACCTTACTCAACCAAGGAATCTTCTAGTTTATGGTGAACCCTTCTAGAAGCACAAACCTGGCAGAGGAATTGAACAGGTTTTTCTACTGGCAGTAGTTAAGGAATATTACCTAATGAAAAAATATCCTTTTTCTAACAGGACTAGTACCATTGACTCCTAATAATATATCCATGAAAAACTACAATTAGTAAGAGCATTTCTTCCTTTCAAAAATGCATGAATTACCTAATATTAGGCTATGATAAATAAAGACAGATATGAAAACAAAAGAATCCTGACGTGATGTATTATATTTGGAGATGGAAGCAATGAGATGCCCTGTTATATTTCTCTAATGGGACTAATTATTTGACAGAGAAGTGTTTGGAAGGTGAAGCAGGGAAGGTTATGGTGTGTTATGAATTTGTGCGTGGGAACGACACTTCAAGAAATGAAGAAGATGGAGAAATATTTGCATGTAATATATTTTCACAGAATAACATTAGGAGTGCCATCATTAAGATTCTAGAAGACTTCATTTTGACAGTAATATGAAGGAATTTTAAATAGGTAACACCAATGTAAGAAAAAACAACCATCAACCTATTAAACCTGGTTTAGAATTACATATCTTCCTCCTGTATTAGAATACAAACTCCTAAGTTTCTCCCCAACTTTTCAACAGTGTCTGTGGGAAATGTATCTGTCTCCATTTTGCACTAATTCTCATGTTTCAATATATTACCCTTTAGGAATATTTCCTCTTCCCCTTTTCATTTAAAGCTTCCATCTCTAAACATGCCAATATGAAGATGATATATTTATCAGTGTTGACACTATTCACTCACATTGCAATGAATATGGCATTGTGATCAGGATTTCTGACAATATATTAAAATCAAAAATCATTAAGACAGCTTAAGAAGAGGATGCTCTACAACACAAATGAAAGGTAGCTGATTCTAATCAGATATACACAAAACCTGAAATTAAGATAGTACTTTCTCTGTAATAATTTCAGGTATACACTGTTGTAAACATATATATCCACTTGTTTTTTCCCTTGTGTTTTTCTGTTTGCTCATGCGTAGCATTCCAGAAATCACTTGGTAAACAATCACTCTATGTCTTTATAATTTGTCTAAATGTTCCTGGATTGCTTGTATTGGGTCTGACTGAGAAAGAGTTAATTTTTCCTTAGCAGCCCTCACAGTGTTGTGCTTTACATTAGTAGCTGGCAGGGCACTGATAAAACACCAGTGTTTTGGTGACTGCTGAGCAGTGCTGTCCCTCTGACATTCTTCCCCCCGCCCCATCAAGGGGCTGAGAGTGAACAAGCTCCTGGAAGGAACACAATCAGGCCAGCTGACCCAAACTGACCCCAGGGATATTCCATACCATATTAGATCAACTTGGATACAAAAGCTAAGGGAGAGAGGTGGAACAGGGGGCCATTCATTATTCTATCATGTTTGCTTTTTGGAGCAACCACTACGTGTGCTGAAGCCCTGTCTCCCAGGAAGTTGCTTGCTGATGAGAAATAGAGACTAACTTTTCCCTTCGTTTATGTGCGTGCAAATTTTTGCTTGTCTTTTTTTTCTACTTTAGTAAACTCTCTTATCTCAACTACAAGTTGTTTTCCATCTTATTCTCTCCTCTATCCCCCATATATATATATATATATATATATTTGCTTGCTACAGTAAATGGTAAATAGTAGTTATCAAGTAGCAAGCTCCTTCGAAGCACACAGCATTTGTCAGCTGCAGTGCTTATCAGTTTATTCAGCTGAGTATGGGAACATGCTAACACAAATGATGATGAATGAGTACACCTCCTTCTTCCTGACCAAGGTGGACATGAATGATTTTATATTGCATGCTCCCACGGCCATTGCTCATCCTTATGTAAGCTGTTTAATACTATTGATAATGTTAGCTAATACTGTTAGTATGCTATAGAATTCATGGAATCTGTCGTCATCCTGGTGTAAGAGAAAACAACCTTTTGGGGAGTTGCTATTGAACTCTGCCCTGAGGCATCAAGTTCCTGGATAGCAGGGTAAGTGGAAGAATTTGGGCAGGTTCCTAGGGTGGTTATCACCTCCCTTTGCCTGGCTCTTTACACCTGAACATGTAAACAACCCTGACAAACTGCCCCTTCGACTGATAGAAGGATGCCTTGTTTACCCTCATGAAAACTAGCAGCTTCTCACCCTGTACTGGGGCCTGGTCTGTGCCTGCTGAGCCACTGTTCAGTACTCTCAGAGGACTGAGTTGAGGCAGGAACCCAAACTGAGTTGGAGGACACTATGGATGAGATAGGGACTCAAACCACAACAGCAGTAATTGCCCCAGAAGTGAAAACAAAAAAACAAACAAGGCAAATTACAGCCCCATACCACAGATTAGTAAGGCAGCAAGAAAAGGAAGAAGAAGAAAATGAAGAAGAAGAAGAAAAGGAAGAAGGATGATGTGGGAGGTCCTTCCATGTATATTGCCGCCACCTCCTACTCCAGCTCCACCTCTGACGTAGGAGGCTCCTCCCTGCGGGAGGACTCAACAGGCAGGACCAGGGTTTGAGGCCCACCCCCCTCTTAGAGAGGAGGTGTGTTTGGGGCTCTGGGCCAACCCCCTCTTCCAGAAGGTTCTGTAATATTCAATGTCTCATTGGCTGTTGTTTGTTGAACCCTCCCCTCAATTGTTTTTACTGGACCCCAGACCCCTGTACCCTCCCCTTACCTTTTCCCCCATTGGCTGTGCCCCCTAACCCCTCCCATTTTTTCTCGCCTTTAAAACCAGCTGCATTTGGGCATTTCCCTGGAGTTCTCCCTCCACTGCTCTCTCTCCTGGCTCTCCTTACCGGTCCCTGCAATAAAGGAGATCAGAGGGAGGCCCCATTCTGCAGCCCTTTGCCGCTGAGCCTCTTTCCACCTGCGCCTTGTCTGCTGCTTGCCTCAGGCAGCCCTGCCTCTGCGTGAGCCACCCATGCCAGGCTCTGAAGTCACCCCAGTGGGCTTTCAGGCACTCAGGGGCTGTCGCCTTGGTCGAGGATGATGAGGAAGCCAGGCTCACCTGCAACAGGAGGAGAGGAAATAACAGTAGGAAAGGAGAGGTTAGATTAAGAGGCAGATCCTTCAACAAAGAAATTGAAAGGAGCAAGGAAACATCCCCTCAACACATCACACAGCCAGCATTACATGGCTTACCTGGGTAGCATTAATTACACAGTGAGCCTAAATGGGAAAACCCAATCTGTCAAGGATCTTAGACGATATTATCAACTCCCAGAAGCCACAGATCGTGAGCTGCCTGAGAAGGTGACATGTGCCCACGAAGTACCACCATGTAATGAGTTACCAGAAAACTGAAGAGGCTATGCTATATTTACTTACAGATTCTGCTGGATGATTGGAAACCACTGGAGGTGAAAAGCTGCTGTGTGGAGTCCCACACAAGAAGTCATTGAGGCTGCTGAAAGGAAAGGTGAGTCAAGCCAATTTGCAGAATTGAAAGCCATCCAACTACAGATGGCTGAACGAGAAAAGTGGTCTATTCTATACCAATTCCTGGATGGTGGCTAATGCTGTATGGGGGTGGCTGCAGCAGTGGAAGAACAGAAACTGGCAATGCAGGGGTAAACCCATCTGGGTGGCTGTATTGTGGCAGGACATCTATGCATGTGTGGAAGACATGACTCTGAAGGTACCTCACGTAGATGTTCATGTGCTGTAAAGATACCAGTTGCTTCTTTGTTTTTATGTGTGCAGTCTGCAGACAGGATATTTCTTTTTGCAGCTATTAAGAGTGAGAGACTGACAGATAGAAAAACCCAGATGTCAAGAACTACCATAAGCTGAAAATATGTATAAAGACACTACTATTCTTTTCTGGGTCTTTTAGGGTTTTTTTGTCTAGCTAGAGTCTATAAAACTGGTCAGCCATACAATACTTCACCAAAAATAATTGCAGGGTTTTTTTTTATCAAATCTTTATAAAAGGGCTGTTTGAGAAGACATTTTTAGCACAGTCTTAAGCCACAATGACATGGCAAGCTATTAATATTTCTCCTTCCCTCAAAAAGACCCATTTAAAAATCAGCAATGCAGACAGATACATTTCAAATCAACATTTCATCAAGCACTTGACAAAAAGGCTACTGCAATCACTGGAACGATTCCCACTGACCTCAGTGGTTTTCAGATTAGGGACGAGATGTGTGCAATCCTATTGTTCTCAGCAAAACCAATTCACTGAAATAGCAAATCATTTGACTGGATTGTGTGTCCTCTGTGGAAGACTTAGGCCTTACCAGGAAAGCTGCAGAACTCAGCAGTAAATCATGTCACCTGGAGTGAGACCTTAGATAGTTATTGAACACAGTGATTTTTTCACACTGTTTGAGCAGAAAAAAAGCGCTATCAATGGCTTTTGCACTCAGCTGTAGCGCAACTTAGCATGACGCACCATCATTCTTGCAGGCATTGCCAAACATTTCACCACAAGAGTTAATCATAAATCCACACTTGTATAGCGTGATGTGTTTTCTTTTAATACTTGAGCGTGTCTGAGGAAATGCTCAGGCTCCCAGCTTGTAAAGGTTCAGCTTTATCTGTCTACTGGAACTCATATAATGGCTGCTGCAGTGGTAGGTGAGGATTTGTATTTTACTTGGGAACATACTTTCTAAAGAGGCAAAAGACTGCCAGAAGTTTGTATCATCAGTCTGCCATTTGGCAGGCTCGTTCTTCTCTTTCAGCATCAATAAGTAACAAGCAGTTTCCTGCTGCATTTCTAAAGTGGCTTAGGGAAAAAAAATGGACAAAACATTCCTTTCCTCCTTTCCCCAGCAGATTTTAAAATCAAGTCATTCACTTCATCCATAGAGTGATTTGTGTTACCGGAGTGACTGATGACCTTGGGTTTGTGTTGAAATGCAAACATTTTCTGTCTTTTAGCACAGCAGAATATTCACTGTAGAATGCTTCAGTCAGGACTTCTCCACCACTAATCACCTGATTATACAGTCAGGGAACAGAAACTCTGCCACAGGACTTCAGTGGAGGAGAACATGTTCTAAATTTCAAACAACAAGTTACTGAAACCAGGGGCTCATCAGCAATTCTATAGCTTAATACTGTTACCATTGGGTGTTTGCTGCTTGTTTAACAATTTGACAGCTATTGATGACTAATTAACAAGCTTGTTAATAGTACCCATGGGGAAAGAAGGTTGTATTGCTGTGCTTAGCAAAGATAAACTTTGATGAAAGAATTAGAAGGAATCATATGCCCTTTCCCAACTCTGGCAGCACTAAACTCTGACCTTATCTGCCTAAGAAGCCCATTGTGCTAAGGATTGAAACTGGAGTTACATGCTAACAGTCAAATGGGGATACATCGAAATTAGATTTGCAGAAATGGGTAAACCTTCACTCTTTGCACCATTTCTCATGTATGCTTTTGTGTAAAGCTATGTAAAGTCAGGGAACCATGTGATGTAGTTGGAAAACAGAAGGAACAGAATTAGCAGCTGGAATTACCAAAATGCTACTTCTTCTTTCCTAGAGAAAATTCAGTGTTTAATTCTACCCTCAACTGAAGCAAACCAGTTCAGCTGGACAAAAAAGATAGAAGTTCAAAGATAGAGGAGCTGCTTTTTCCTACCAGGACTCTTTAATTTGTTGACACATCTGTTTACTTTTTGTGATTCATTTGGGTTGTCTAAGTTAAACATTGAATATGATTTGGATTATAAGAGAAAACGAGTTTATTTTAGGATCTTCTCTTCTTGATAGACCTTTGGCATCAAAAGTTCAAGACATTATCTTTGAGACAGAAGGGTAAATTCTGACTATCAATGTTGCTAAGGCGATAAAATATCTGTCAGTTTGATTAGGGCAGAAATGATGTGAGTTTACTTGTCTCAACATTTGCAAAAATATGATTTTTTTTTAAGTTAACATACAGTAAAAGATAACAATAAGATCAAGGTAAAACATCTATTTTTTGACATTTCCAAAAACTTAATTTTCTTTTCCAATCTTTTACTACTGTAAACAGAGTTAATTCACTTTTTCAGGTAAAGTACATGGACTAATTTTTCTCATTTCACACCTTTGAAACAGTATTTTTAAACATATAGTTCCGATTCTTCCCTTTTTTTGGGAGTAAATATACTCTTTAAACCACCTATTCTTGTAAAGAGTTTTAATAAAAATATAAGTGAACACGAGTTTTAGGATAGTCTCATCTAACAGTAGTACTTTTATTTCCTAACCTTTACCCTCTTTGGCTGCTGCAGCAAGAAAAAGAATTTAAGTTCTTACCAGCATATACAGGCAATACTTTTAGTAGAGGTCCTGTTTTCTTCAGCAAAAACGAAGAAAATATCTTGTCTTGAATTGTAAAGCTACAGCATCTGTCCAAATGCAACAAAAACTACATTCAGTAAGAAGGGATTATCTTCCAATTTTCTGAGTAGTGGTAGATAGCAAAGTACAAAATTGTAAGCTATATTACTTGGGATATGAAAATAAAGTTACAATTCCTCATTTAGCTACCATCATCAAATGAGTAGCTTGAGATCATACCAGTGAAAGAACAAAATCTAAATCTGTGCAATGTGGCATTTTCAGATGTGTGTAGTGAGTAATTTTTTTGCAGTACGTCAGCATAATTACTGTACTCTGAAGACAAAAATTAACTGGTGCATTATGATAAAGGTTGCTTTGAATGGAATTGACACTGTGTGTGCAACTCAGTAAGCTGATAAGAGTATTAAACATAGTGAAAGTGATAGCATGCCATTAAATCAACTCCAAAATCCTCTGTGCGGGATTATTCTTTACTTAATTTGGTTCTTCTGTTTTAGGTTTCACATGAGAGACACTGTAATCTCATCTTCATCAAGCCAGTTTGCTCTTCTCACTTTAACAATGAAGGGTCCTTGTTGGTTGGCTTTAGATGTCATCTCAGGGGAGCACACCAATGCCTCTGAAAAACCTTATCAGGAAATGACACAGCATTTGGTGTGCCTCTAGCCTATCTGATCTCAGAATTTGCTTTTAATGGCTGTCAATGAACACTAAAAAACTAGCTGCCACTGAGTGTTGTTTCGTCAGTGCAATAAGACAAATAATAATGAAAGAGTGTTTTACTAGAAATCAAGCTAGCAAAAATCAAGCTGTTTGTTGTTTTAAAGTAAACAAATAAAATGTAATCTTTTGTTTGCCAGTTTTCCAAGAAAACCATCCCAAGAACTCTGAAGCACAGAGGCTGGCAGTGGACAGTGTTTATTTATCTTGCCACAGGGGAGTAAGTACACAATGAACTAATTATATGACACGGTTTGACTCCACGTAGATGAGATAAAACCATCAGTAGAGACAAGCTTACACATCAGGGTAGTTGCAAGATTGTCACTGCCTTCTGCTATCTGTACCTGCAACCACCTGAAGAGATAACACTGGTAGTGCAGAAATCAACAATAGAGAAAAAAAGCCCCCTGCTTCCCATGAAAATATATTTACAGTATGGTAGTGGGCAAAAAGTAGATAAAACTAAAAAGTCAGAATCAAAGCAGTGATGGAACATACGCAGTAAAAGTTAGCAAATACATTTTGTAATCTTTATAAATTGTGGTGGAGGGTGATATGGTCACAGGAAAAGAAAAAAAAATGAACAAAGATGTAGAAAAAGACTTCTAAATTACCTATGGAACTAGCTAGTATGAGTAGCATATCTGACGAATGAGTAGAATATTACTGGGAAAAAAAACAGAAGATGGAAAGAAAAAATAGCCATACTGCTTTGTTGGTAACCATTAAAATTGTAACGTTAGAAAACTGACTATTATGGAAAGCAGAGATATGAGGTAGTATTTGACTGAAAATAATCTTTATTTCTTATGTTCTTTATACTCTTTTTTTTGGTATCTTTATCTACACTGAGCCACAAATGTCACATAGGTTGTATAAAATCAGTGATGTTTTGGTATATTGAAATCTTTGAAAAATTAAATAAGAGGTTTAAATGCTGACATCAGGCTATTCTATTCCACAGGCTCAGTTCAGCATTGGCTTTCACTTTTATATGTTGCCCAACTTCAAAACTGAACAAAATTCCACAGTAATCAAAGAGAACACTGAATGCCTAATTTGCACATTTATTTCACTCTTCCTGCTCAGAATCTGCATACAAGTGCACAGAATTGGAAGCACAATATGAACTCAGATGGTATAGTCCAGTAATTAGGAAATAAGAACCAAAGGAAAATAAAATTTTCTAATGACGATTTTAGCTACAGTTGATGATACTGTACCTTAAAAGAAAGATTTGAATATTTCCTGACTGAGAGACAGAAAAACAATGTTTTGAGTCTACATCTTTGGACATTTACCTGGATGGGAGAGACATACACTTCAGTCTCCTGTCCAATTAATATTTAAGCATTATAATCTAAATTATTAAAATTTTAGGAAAATTTGTTCTTGGAGACCAGTGTTTTATGCAGTAATGATTATTGTAAAAAGTTAATATTTTATTTTCTTTCTCTTATCTAGCTGATATTAAATACACCAAAAAGACTTCAAGCAGACATAAGTTCAAAAGCCTCAGGGCAGAACATTCTACACTATGGTGTTGAGTTGTTATGCGGCCAAAATGAAATGGGAATTCACTTTTCCTCACACAGAATGATAGTTGAAACTAGACTTCTTATGTAAATCCTATAGTCACTGGCCATCAGAAAGGAAGAGGGCTTATGTGTTCTAAGACAGAGATATTGTCTAAGGTTTGTCTTTTTTATATTTTTAGTAAAAAACTGCAGCAGTCTTTATTTTCAAACTAGTGAAAACCACTCCATATGAAAACAACTCAGTTTTATGTTTTTAGTTCCCAAACATGCATGAAAGACAAGACACCTTCTTGCATTGCTTTCCTGATGCTGTCTCTTGCTCAGCTGCCTGAAGGCTTTGAAATATTGCAATTTGTTAGACAGAAATTTTGTGCAGGAGCATCAACATTCCCTAAACAAGTATTGAAAATAAACTGTGGTTTTTATAAATTATATAAACTGTAAAAGTTTATTTTAAAATAAGCTTATAGATATTAAAGTATTGATTAATTGTTCTGGTGTGAATAACATAGTAGAAATCCTGACTATGAAGCCAAAACTAACAGGAAATGACAAGGTTAGGGAAGCCAAGGCCCATTTAGAATTGAGTCTGTCCATGGGTATCAAGGATAACAGGAAGGGCTTCTACAGGTATGCTGTAAGCAAAAGAAAGACTAAGGATAATGTGGGCCCTCCCTGCAAGGAAGTGGGACACCTTGCTAGCCTGGACAAAGAGAAGGCTGAGGTTCTCAATTACTTCTATGCCTTAGTCCTCAATGGCAAGTGCTCCAGGCACGCTGTCCAAGCTGAGAAAGGCAAATGCAGGGACTGGGAGAATGAACACCCTGAGTCCACAGTAGGAAAAATCAGGGTCAGGACCATCCTGGCAGTGCACAAGATTCAGGAGATCCGTCAGCGGATCCTGAGGTAGCCGGCAGATGAAGTTGCTATGCCACTAACCATCATTTTTGAAGAAATATGGCAGTCAGGTGAAGTTTCTGATGACTGCTAAAAGAAAAATGTAACCTCCATTTTTAAAAAGCAGAAAATGCAAGACAGACAACTACAGACCAGTCAGTCTCACCTCTGTGAGACTCATCTCAGGTGAGATGATTGAGCAAATTCACCTGGAAACTATGCTACGGCACATGGAAGACTAAGAGGTGATTAGTAACATGCCAACATGGCTTTACAGAGGGGAAGTCATCCCTGACAAATTTGGTGACTTTCTATGACAGGACTACCGCACTGCTGGATGGAGGCAGAGCAGCCGATACTGCCTACTTGGACTTATGCAAAGTGTTTGACACTGTCCCACATGACATCCTTGTCCCTAAATGGGAGGGACATGGGTTTGATGGATAGGTGACTCAGTGGATGAAGAACTGGCTGGATGGCTGCACTCAGAGTTGTGGTCAACAGCTCACTGTCCACGGGGAGAGCAGTGACGAGTGGTGTCCCTCAGGAGTCAGTGCTGGGGCCAACACTGTTCAGTATCTTCATAGGTGACGTGGACAGTGGGATTGAGTGCACCCTCAGCACGTTCGCTGACAACAGCCTGTGTGGTGCAGCCGACACACTGCAGGGAAGGAATGCCATCCAGAGGGGCCTGGACAGGCTTGAGAGCTGGGCTCGTGCAAACCTCATGACATTCAGCAAGGAGAAGACAAGGTTCTGCACCTGGGTCATGGCAATCCCAGGGACACCTACAGGTTGGGAGGGGAAGTGATTGAGAGCAGCCCTGTGGAGAAGGACTTGGGGGTGATGGTTTATGGAAACCCAACATACACTTGCAGCCCAGAAAGCCAACCATGTCCTAGGCTGCATCCAAAGCAGTATGGCCAGCAGGGTAGGGGAAGGGACTCTGTCCCTCTGCTCTGCTCTGGTAAGACCCCACCTGTACTGCTGCATATAAGTCTAGTGTCTCCAACATAAGAAGGACATTGGAGTCCAGAGGCCACGAGGTTCATAAAAGGACTGCAGCTCCTCCCCTATGGAGATAGGTTAGAGAAGAGAAAGTTGTTCAGCTTGGAGAGGAGAAGGTTGTGTGGAGACCTCACTCATCACGAATTGTAGTGATAGGAAAAGTGAAACTGAAAGAGAGTAGGTTTAGATTAAATGTTAGGGAGAAATTCTTTACTATGAGGGTGGTGAGTCACTGGAACAGGGTGTCCAGAGTTATGGATGCCCCATCCCTGGCAGTTCAAACACAGGTTGGATGGGGCTCTGAGCAACCTAGACTGATGAGAGGTGTTCCTGCCCATGGCAGGGGAAGTTGAGTCTAGGTGATCTTTAATGCCTCTTCCAAGCCCATCACTGTCTATCATTCTATGTTTCTGCGATATAGAAGATAAATTAGACTTATTCCCTTTACTGAAAGTATGGCTGTTAATGAAATAATCATTAATACTACTCAAAGAGGATTTTATCCTGTGCAGTAGTTTGACTTTAATTGATGCCTTAGGTTTTAACTTTTATATTTTCAAATTCCATACTGCTTAGAGTGTAACTCTGAAGTTCCTTGTAGCCTGTAATTCCCGCTCTCTTGTACTAGGTAGCCATAACAAAGCCTCTCCAGGCTTTGCCTTCAAGGACAGCCAGGCTGTTCTAGGCCCAAAATGTGTAAACCAAAGACTCTAAAGGGGGGGCAAGCTGAGGGGAATTATGTCATTAAACTGGGGCTTTAATTGGAGAATTAACCGTGATATGCAAATGAACCAAACCTATAAAAGTGTGATGAACTCGTGATCTGCCGTCCATCTTGGGGTCCAGTTTTTGGAAGCAGCCTCTGGCTCCCCAGGGTGTACCTTGAAGGCCCTTCAAATAAATACCTATCTTTATTCCCTTACTTGTGTCTAGTCTCTGTTCTTAGGTGGCTGGAGGAGGCATCATAATGATAATTTATGATGCAACTGAAGCAATGAAAAAAACCAGATCTTGATATCAGAAAAAGTTGATGCAGATAATACAGCCACATGAATGAATGCATGAATGAATGGGATGAGATCAAATATAAGCAGTTAAGATCTTGACAAAAACTTTATTGCATTCACTTTCAATCAAATTAAAACTTTTTAACTCAATCACATAGATCTTGTAAAAACAGAAATGCAGCAGTGGCCTTGAAAAGTAAAAATCTATCTAGTATTACATTGAAAGAAACTGTCAATACTGCACACTCTGCAAAGAATATTCTCTCTCAAATTATGCATAGCAATACTGCCAGAAAGAAAAAGGTGTTCAAATTGCAGCTGCATTATTTTTTGTGATGTGTATAATTCAAAATCACCTCCATTTCTAATTTTCTTTTAGATTTTTTCAAACAGAGAAATAAATTTAGTTTCCCCTCTGCTCCCTGCAAAAGTGAATCGCCAACCAGTCATCGAAAAATTACAGAGATTAAAGGATATCAATGGATCAGTACTTACAGAATATTTATTCTCTAAGACACTAATTAAGCCAAATACCTGTTTTTAAAATGTCTTCAATAAGGTGATAGTTTCATCCAATTAATGCTCCTTAAAAATGTCAATCACATGGGCTATGGAGCTAGTATATGTCAAAGGATCAAAACAGCCCAAGAAAGATAGAAATTGACAATTTCTGGAACCCAGTTGGACACAATCTCTATAAGACCACGTGGAAATGTATCACCACACGAGTACCCCTGCATCTCTTAAGTTTATCCTTAATTTTTGCACTGTGCTCTCACTTCTCCTTTATGCTGATGTTGGATATAAGTCTGAAAATAGTCGGAATTTAGGCTTCTTGTTATTTCAGCTGCAACCACAGCAATGTCTGTGGGAATAATTCTAGGAGGAAAGAATAGGTGTGCCATAATACTATTACAATCCTGTAGCATGCTAGCTACCCTCTATCTACAAAATGTGTGGGTGATTTACATGACAGTACAAAACAGGCTCAGGAGATGCAATCTTAAGGGAATTTAATCTCTGAAAAGGAATTGGCTTTTATGCAGGCACATATTTATGAGTTAAATTTGCTTAGTATCTCAGGGAAAGGTCTAGATGTTTACCCATCATATCTCAAAGACACTTTCTGCCCACAAATAAATTGGTGGATGATTTCTCCATCAGATTAAATCTTTTCACTGTAAAGATAACAGCTTTTCTCTACGAAATTAGCAAGAAATTGTTTCAATTTGAGCAAGCCCATATTTCTTCTAACTTCTTTATTGGACATGACTGAAACCTTTTATTTAAACTGTTACAAAAATCAAGAACAGCAAATTCTGTGAAAAAATTCCAAATAAATAGTTTAAAACTGAAAAAAAAATAAATAAAATTTTCTAAAAGAAAACATTGGGCTATCCTAAATGATAACATACTTTAAAAATATACACAGTCTAGAGACAAGGGCACAGAACACAGAAACGTAAAATGTGAATCTCCTATTTCCTCACTGTTATAAGCAGTGCCTGATTTTGTTTCACAGCAAATAAATTCTCCTTTTTGAGAATCCCTGTGGTGTACAGAAAATGATAACAAATCAAATGACTGGGTGAAACAAGTAAAGAGGACATCTTTTACAGTTTTATAAGATTTCTGATTTTGTGACACATTTTTTCAAACCACTAAGATGGTATGACTTAAGAAAGACTAAATTCTTTCATATGTCTAGCTACTTTTCATTTAGAGATGCTTATGTTGTATTTTCTGCCTACTTGCATCAAGCTGAATCCTCCATACTCTATCACGAATGTGTTCTGCTTTGATAAACTTCTAGGTATTCTTCAGTTCTTTGCTGACCCAGAAAACCCATCATATGCAAGTCCTGACATTCTTTCACTGTTATGAAACAGATATATTAAAGTAGGGCTGCTATGTAAACAAGACAGAAAATATTTTTGGTTTGCATTTTTTTGTTGTTTGATTTGGTTTAAGGTTTTATTTTGGTTTGGGTTTTTTGTTTGTCTTTTCTGCTGGAAAAAGGCTTCCTATAATAAAACACTGACTCTCCTTTTTGCAAGAAAAAGAAGAAAGGACTTAAAAGTAATCAGCTATAAAAGGTTTTGCTCTCCAATTATGATGTTCAAAATAAATAACTTACTTCTCCTTCCTCTGTTCTTCCTCCCTTCATGGACAGTGACAGTGATTATAGCTCTGTATTCGTTTACAGAAAGCTGCCCAGAGTCCAGCAGTTTAAAAAAAAAAAGTTTGTAAATAAAAAAGTTCCCTCTTTATGTACATTTAAGCATAGAACTAGGTCAGGGCCTGATTCATATGCCAACCTGTAAAACTCTGACCCTTATAGTACAGCACAGGTGACAGTAAACATAATTATGAATGACAGTCTGTGGATGGTGTGGCTTGCCAGGCACACATGGATTTTTTAAAATAAAAAGCAAAGCCAAGCATGTCCAAGAATAGAAAACAAAGAAATCTATTTATGTTGGAGAAATGAATTGCAGAAAATCTAAAAATCCTCTCTCGCTCATTCTCCAGGCAGTTCTTCAACCATCAGTTTATCATGTTTACTTGTATAGGCAAAAAACCCAGATGAAAGATGTCACCTCTAGGTGACCATAGTTTATTACATTTAATAAGTTAATCTAATAAAAAACAATGACAGTATTAATGCATCAGAGAGTTACAAGGCAAAACAAGAAAAGATTGTTCAAGAAAGCTATTCTTAGGTCTTCCTAGAAAGCATACATCAATTTCAAAGGCAGAATTTAATTTGGATACTGTTACTTCTCTTAGTGCCCAAACTGAAACAATTAAACCACATTTTTCTGAAAATCAAGCAAAATGCTTGCTGAAGTCAATAGTGGGTCATAATGGTTGTGGTCATCTTGGTAATAATCAGACAGAAAAATCTCAGTAAACGATCAGTGAATTAAGAAGTAGTAAGAAAATTCAGGGTCTTTTTAGGTACCCTTATGATCTCTTTAGACACCAGCATATATATAACATATAGGGGAAGGGCTATAAATTTTCTGTAATGATAGCCCAGAGAAACCGCATTCCACAACTCAAGCTCTGCAGAAGCCTGGTTATCCCTTTGGTTTACCAAGTTAATCTTGCATCCACATAGAGAATCTCTCTTGATATACAGTACCATATTACTGTTTCATCCGCAGGTCCCCTTCCCAGTGATGCATAGATCTTGAGAAATTCAAGGCACAAGAGACAAGGTGAAAGTCAGTAGCTGGTCTTCACAGAAAAATTTCCGATACAGGAACTGTTGATCTTGAGAAAACCTCCTTGTTCCTATTTTTATTTTCTTATTTTCACATGGGATTTGGGGACCACTTGATTAAATTTCACTATATTTGGAAGAAAGTAGGTGGTTCTAGTGAGACATATCTCATAGTAGAGTTAGTAGAGCATTTATCTTATGCTCAGTGACAGCATTTATCTTGTATGCTTAGGAGCTAGTTGTCCTGCTTGAAGACTTTTACTAAATTATGCATGATTAAACACAATAATTTACATATTTACATAGTTAAAACTAATTCTATGACACAACTTTGAATGAAAAAGAATTATCAACAAACTTTTCACTTTGTTGTTATTCCTGTGTTTTTCCTTTCCAGGTTAGTGGACAGTGTCAGAATCTCTAGAACAGGAAGCTTAAGCTAATGCCAATTTGAACTGATACATTCACATTTTACAGGACATTTCATTTTGTACCAAAGTGCACACATCTGGAAAGAAATGGAGACCACTTAAGTCTGAATCAAATCACTGCAGCTATGGCTAGACTGCTTCCCCAGGGACTTTGCAATGTGCTCACTCAGCCTCTGCTTCTGAAGGTGGATTGCATTAGTATGCTGGCACTGATGATGTAAATGCATACCGTGGGAAATCTATGTTTACATGGCACTGCATGAAACCATCATAGATAAAAAGGGTTTTCCTCATGTCTTTATGGTATTTTATGGTTAGGGTGTTACTACTAACTGTTGCTAGCTTATTATTAACATTTTGGTTGCAGAAAGATCATGACTGAAATAGACTTTGGAACAATGCTCTGTATATCTTTGTGATGCAATATAATCCTTATTTGGTTTTGCAATAATGTCTCTTCTGAACAAAAATCTCAGTGAAAAAGGTTTATATTTTATATAAAGATTTGCAAGGGAAATGTGAACTTGCTTTGTGCTTGGTAGCAAGAATAAAAGGCCCACTCCTTTCTGCATCCATTCTGAATGCTCCTGCATTATATGCTCTGCCAGCTGTTTATATATTGACTACCATTGACTTACTCACATCTTCTATTTTGAGAATTAATGTACTGAATGCACATTCATAAATTGACATTCTCTAGTATACTTTGTAGGGATTTTTTGAAAGACAACAGTCCAGCAGAAATTACTAATGTAGACATCTCATACTAGGAACATTGAAAAACAATTGATTCAAAAAATTGACTTGAATATAAGTGGTTTATATTTCCTATACATTAGCAACTGTCAGCATAGGTAAGAGAACATAAGATATTTAAAAATACATTATATCAACAAAGCATATGATCAAAACTATTTACAGCAAATTTAAAGAAAGGAAAAAACCTCTTTCATTCTACTTCCTTACATAGCAATAAAGTATTTCACCTGACAGTTAGGGAACTTATTTTCATAAAGGAAAATGTTCTTTTCCCCAATGTCTAAAAGAAGCTGCAGTATGAAAGGCATTTCAGCTACTGTAAATAGTTGAAAGGAGATGGAACTTCAGACAAAATAGCCTTAAAATGATGAGAGGGATGGAAATTAGTTTATGACATCTTTAAGGTTTCTGCTTCTGGCTATCAGACCGTTAGATAGGACAACCTCTGTCAGAGGATCACTGGAAGAACAGCAGAGGAGGAAGTTCTCCCTTAAGCATACAGGGGTCATTGCATACTCCCTCCTCTATTTGAGATTTCACTGCCATTGTTGAAGCAAATGAGATGAACTCTGCTGAGATGAACTTCAAGACAGCTGAGAATTAGAACACAGAGCTCTTTAAGAGAACTGTTTTTCATTGACAATCTCAATATTAGGAAGCCAGGACTTCTTTTGCTCACTGGTTGGCAGAAGGGCTAAGGGATCCTAGCTGTAGATTGGAAAGAAATTGCAAGAAGGACATACTTCAGATATTCATTGTGATAGAGATGAACTAAAAACACAGAAAAGGGGAACAGCACCACTGGATTTATAATTTTCCTTGAACTGTTCTCCCACTGAAGATGAAAAAAGCATCTATCCATAAATGTGGATCAGATAATTCCTACCCTTTGACCTAATTGCATGTTTTCTGCTGAAAAGCTGACTGACAGTGCCAAAGGCATCTTGTAAATTTCAACTAAAAAAATGTGATCAAAGGTTGAATTTAGCTTCTTGTTCCAAAAGACCACAATATTATGTATTTATTTTGGTTTAGATTACAGTGAAATTTAGATCTCCTTCCTTAAAGTAGAAGGGAAATAAAACTGGAGGTACTTTCAATCTAATTTATAAACTCACATTTGTTCTTTCAGTGTTCTCTAACACCTGAAGTCTGACAAGCCATTCGTCAAAAATTGACCACAGCTATTGACTGGAGAGAGTCATGCTGCTGACTTAGTAGCACTATTGATAATAAACTTTGCAATTTCTCTATTCTAGTCTGCAGTACTCTCTAGAAACAGCTCTGGAAACACCTTTCCATTGACAGGATAAAAAGAACCTAAAGCAAGCTTGTTCATGGCTTCTTGTTTAGCTAGATAAACTAGCTAGAGGAACAGAGTTTTAAGATCTTCAGAAGTGACTATTGAATTGAAATACTTCTGTCCTGTTCTTACTCTGGGCATCTAATGAGGGATTTGATTTTCACAGGCGAGGTGTTAGCATTTTTTTAATATGTCTGAAGTAAAACATTCAAGAAAAGAGGTACTGCCAAATGACTAGTGTCTTTAAAAGCAAAACCTTGGTTTATATCATCCTATTTGGGATGGTAACACTTTTTTTTTTTTTTAAATTTGTATCTACAGCTGCTTTTGAAGTCTCCTTTCTCTTACACCTTTGGGCTGGATTCAGGGGAATGCACATGTTTACACTGCCAGTTTTGAACAAAGCACAGTACAGCCATAGTCTTTTTAGAATTCATAGATGTTACCAAGCATTGCAAGCATGTTGAAAATGGGTGGCCATCCACTTTTTTTGTGCCATCTGTCTCTGGAAATAGCTGTTTTTAATAAGCCATCATCCAGTTAATTCACTTGCTGGTATAATTCTCTTCGTTCCTCTTCAGTTTTGGAGACATAGGGAATCCTCTTCTCCCCAGGCTTAATTTGAACAAGTTGGCCAGTACTTCTTCCTTGTGCTTTTGGCTTGAAGATACTCAGGGCTGCCTCAGAGCAGGCCAGAATGTAATCAGCCAGTTGATGACTTCTGGGTGTAAAGATCCTGGACTATAGACTAATTTCTATTGCCAGCCAATCAGCTACTCACTTATTCTTGTTTCTATCTGTCAGCTTTTTTTTGAGTCAGCTGGCAGCACTTGAGTATACTTAGGGTTTGAGAAATCTGGAAGTGCAGTTAAAAGAACAATACAGACTTAGGGACATGACCAAACTCGATTTAAACATGACTTTCACTCACTGTAACTTAGCTAGCCTGGCATGCAGCACCACTTAAGAATATTTACATATCCTCAGCTTTCATAATTATCAACCTGATTCTCAAATACAAGTTCAACTTTTTGGGAAGCAACAAAAGGAAGAGCTTCATGAACCTAGACTTACATCAAGTTTTCAATTCATACAAGCATGTATGTATGTGTATGCGAATATATGTTTACATTTTTGAAATCATACAAGGCACTGTTCCCAAGACAGGATGCCTTCACATATCTTTTCAAAGTCTTTCTGCTCTGTCAAAACCTCCTTTGTTTTCTGAGTGCTCTACAAATCCTCTCCCTCCCATCTCCTTGCACAAAATCTCCTGTGCTTTATATGATTTTTTATTATAGAAGGCATGATGAACAACTATGTTTATGCAGCCATTCTGTATTTAGCAGCAGAGTCCTTGTAGTACCTATATTTAGAGGTATGATGTTAGACTTCCCTATTTTTCTCTTTTTTAAGAATAAAGCCTGTATCTTTAATTAATTAAAAACAAATTTAAAAATATGTGATCATTTATTTGGCATTAAATGTGTAGGCTATCAGAACTGGAGCCTTGTAATCACTTAAGTCACTAAGCAACACAAAGGATTGCATCTTGGTTGCCCCCGAGCATAGGTTTTTTTCACTCTTGCAGTGTACCTACCATCTTATTCCCCCTAAAATAATTTATATATTTAAAAGATATATAAAATATTTACGCCTACCTTTGTCCTTCTTTTGATAATTTTGATGATTTTGCTACCTTTCTAGCACAAATACGAAGGGTGAGTGAAGAAAGAAGAAATCTTACTTAAGAATATTGACTGAGATTCAGCAGCTTTTTCCATGACAGGCAGCCCAACCCATATGTTAAAGCAGTTTCATAGTTCTTTGCTTAAGAAAGGAATCAAGTTATAATATATCTCTGCTTCATACAGGTTCTTAAATGATGTATTTCTTCATATTTTATAAAGACATGCACAAATGTGTGAAATACGCACACATTTGTATGACGGGGTAGGGTAAATATTCAATCCTACGAAGATAGACTTCACAATTTAAATTTTATTAATACAACATGAGTTCTGTATTGAGGACTGAATTTGGCATTTTTCTTCTTTTTGAGTTCTGTATTGAGGACTGAATTTGGCATTTTTCTTCTTTTAAGGATTGTCTGCTTATGTTCTGCTATTCTGTGAAGTGGCTTATTTTATTCCTGTATTACTGATGTTAAGGCAATGATAGACTCTTTTCCAAATAAGGCTTGGTTTCATTGATGTTATGCTCTACTGTTAATTAGAAATGTACACTTGCTTAATTGTATCAATCTTGTTAAAAAGTGCTATAGATTAAAATGAAAACTGTTTTCCAAAATGTATTTATCACATGAAGTTCAACATCTGACAAAAAGTTTGCAATTTAATGAAAATCAAGGTTCTGGTGGAATCTACACATTCCTGTTAGAGGTGTCTCTACTGAAAAAAAGGGATATTATGTGCATGCTCTGTTCTTACCGAAGTAATCCATTAAAACTGTCTGTAATTTTTAAGTTTATGCTGATTATATATACTGATTAATAAAATACTGTATTTTATTTTCCTTTGCTTTCAAGAACATCAATGAGATCATGAGGTTTTGTGATAATGAGATAGTGTTGAAGGCTACAGACAGACAAGTGGAAATTTTCACTTTTCTTTGACAATATTTTAAAAAGTCAAATGGTAGGATCCTCCTTTCATGTATCAGTTTATTTGTAAACAAAATTGAGCAATTCTGGTGAGTCATAGTCAACATTTTGTCATATTCTCCTCCACAACTAAGAATTTACTAATGAAACTAATTTAAAAATAAGGTAGAATCCTCAACTGATTAGTAATTAATTTCTGTCCTAAATACACTTCCTCCGTATGTACACACAAGATCTTGAACTTCCTTACTTGTGTGTTTGTTTGCTTTATTACAGGTCATGTATGTACACATCTGTATTCCAAAGAATAATGAAAGAATGCATGCAATTGTGTACAGTTTTCTGTGGGAGGTGAAAGATGTATGAAGTTATGGGAGCAGACAAATACAGAGCAGTAGTTTACTGTTAGACTGGCAATTGGAAATCAAGTTAACATTTAGTGCATGGAAGATACTAGAGATTATGCAGACATATGTGTTAACAATTAAAAACTTGTATGTTAACTGTCATCTTTAATTTAGAACACAAAACTTAACAATAATATGACGTGAATAATATATAGAGAAAATGACAAAAATTGTTCTGTTGATGAATTTTGTTTACAAGTTATAGTGCAGCATCAATGCTGGGAAATGAGTACTAGCAGCTCAGAGATTTAGTCATATTGCAGATTGTCTGAAAAGTTTTGGGTTTTTTTTACTGTCACATAGCCATCTGATATTTGCTCTGGTAGTATCATGCAGAAAATTGAGCTAACAAAGCAAATCAAAACAAAATCTGAACAGCTATCAAAACAAATATTCCACACACCTATATACTTAGTTAAGTCATTCCATGTGATTTTATACTTACTTTATACTACTGTTATGTCTCTAGCTTTAAAGGCTTGAGCCACATATCTTTGCTTTTAAGGATTATGGACACTATAAGAGGACTTCACTCATAATGTTTGTTGCTTTATCTTCACATCACTTGTGTGCAAATGTGGGTAGCAGTCCAGACATGGATGACCTTATCAAGGACTACTATGAAGCAAGATGTCTTTAAAAATTTTATGTATTCTTTATTGAATACAAACTATTCTCCTAAGAAAGGCTCTCCATGGCTGAAATCCTGCTTCTACCCTCTGGTACAAATCTTCTCTGGAGGTGAGAAATAAAGTTATACCCAGAGCATTACTTTTTTATGAGTTTTCTTCCTTGCGTGTTACATTCTGGGATTCCCTCTCCATTAGCTACCCAGCCTTTTTACAAGAACAGATGATCAGGTGTCACATGTACAAAGAGTAGATATCCGAATGCTATTGGTTTTTCAGTGGTCTAGTTTCTTCATTGTAATAGACCTTGTTTGCCTTACAGAGAATCCATAACCTGAAAACAGTGGCAAATTGTAAGTCTATATAACTATTATACCTCTATGTATTCTGGGCAGATATCTTTGAAGTGTATTTAACACCAATGAATAATCCAACTGACAGCATATTGGGAAAAAAAACCCAAAAAGAAACAAAGAAAAACTACAACCCAAACCTCAAACCACTGTAAATAGTATTAGGGAAAATGGCACTGCTAAATGGTAGTAGACAAATAAAAATTTAATTAATCTAAAACTGCCTTTTAGCCACTGGCCATGTAAATGAAATAGACTGCAAATGCAAACGCATGTTGGTTTTGTTGTTGTTTTAATCCTCAGATTAAGTTTTTCAGTGTTTGAAATTAGAATGGTAATTACCTGAACTATTAGACAATATTAAACAAAACTACTTAGTAAGCAGACTGCACAATGTCAATGGCCATTCTCCATAGAGGGGCTTATCCAAGTCTCTAAATCCCACTGCCTTTTGAGGATTTTTTAAAATGTGTGATTGTTGCATATGAGCACGTTGAATAGGTATGTGGTCTGACATAATTCAAGTAAGTGAATGGTACATGTGCAATCTGCATGGTGTCACAATCAAAAGTCTGAAGTTCTTGGAGTACTGTATTCCTCCTGAAAGCACAATCTAACTTCCTCACCCTTAAAAACATGCTGCAAAGCACAAGTGAAAAAGGTGTCATTGTGCTAAGGATTAAATAGAGGATTTAAAGGATTACAAAGGATTAAATGTAATGCAATTAAATGCCCTGTGGTATGATGAAAAGTATCTTGTGCCCTGACAAAATAGAACATCAGCCACACAAAATGCTATCAGCCACTTGCATTTCATTCATAGCAAGCTAAATAGGATAAAAGAATAGGAAAAAAGAACTGATATACTCAGGCAAAAGTTTCCTATACATTACTGTATCTATATCTGATTATGTGACATTAAATGATATCTGGAAGTCTGTTTTATTTCTTTGTAGTACTCTACCATTAATTGTTGGAAAAGGTATACTTAGATTATTTTATTCCTGAAGTACTGAGATTAACAGTGATTGCATATAATTTATTCACTACCAAATGATCCACAGGAAAAAACTTTCCTGAATAAGATAACATACCTATCAAATATAAAAATTAATTTTAAGGTGATTCTAAATTAAGAAAAAAACTTCCCCTATAAGTAGGAATTGAATGCTTAATACATTTTTGTTTAAATTGTTACATTGACTCTATCATGCTAAAAAAGTAAAGAAATAATTAAAATCCAATTTTCAATGTTCCTTTTGATATTCTTTTTAAATTTGGAAAAGTTCAGCTTAGAAGTATTCTTTAATAAATTTAAATCAAGTAAATGTGAAAAAACATGCAAGACAAAAAAGTATTGTGAAATATTCTACTTTATAATGATGGTTTTATTTATTAATTTCTAAAGCAGTGACTTGATTGGGATTGATTGCTTGGTTTTAGGAAATTATTTATGTTAGTATAGTGAGAAACTGCAAGATTTTTGTTTACTGAAGCATACTGGCAGTAAATTGTGTCCTCTAAGTAATTTAGCAATATTTTGTACTCACAACTGAAAAATTGAATTGTTTCCTTCAGTGTTCCTGTATTGTTACATTATTGTCATGCAACAGCCCACTGAAAAACATTCCAAACACAGTCATGTTATTTGATAGATTACCTTTACTTACTGAGGTCAGACAGAACCAACCAGGCAGGCAGGTTTTCATTTGAATCCTGCATATTTGTCTGGTCTTTCATCATTTAATAGTTTTACCACAAATGTACATGATTGATAATGCTCATAAAGGATTCAAGGATGGCCAGAGAAAATGGGGAAAATTAAGAAGGCAGGTCAATCTACAAAATGTCAAATTTGGCTAAATGCAAGATCTACATGTAGGACAGAAGAACATAAGCCATTGTTTCAGAGTGGAAGATTCCAGCTTGGGAAGCAATAACTTTTAAAGGTTGGGAGGTAGGTAAATAAAAGGTGACCACAAATGACCAGTGTTCTCAGAAAAATATTGTAACCCTTGCTTGTGTGTGCAGTAGTCTTGGTAAATGTAGGCTGATTCTCTTATGCCTCCGTGTAGAACTGTTCTCAGTGCCAGAAGATGTGGCCATGATTAGTGGAGAAAATGCATAGCACAGACTCAGAATTTAAATGCATGGAAAATGGATATGAATAGAATTACTGAATGTATGAAGAACACAGAAAATGGCAATATGGGTGTGAGAAGATTCTATAACTTACATGAACAGAAATATGGCATTGAAAAGTTTGTCACCCTAGTACATTAAATTTAAGCTAAACTTACAGAAATTTACTTCATAAGTGAAACATACTTCAATTAGCATTGTTAACCAGCTGAGCAAGTGGCATGATTTGCAATTAATTATTTGTGAGCAATTTTTAAATCAAGACAAAATACAATACTTATATAAAAGCAAAACTCCAGTTGGAATATGAATTGATATAAGGTGTACCTAAAGCATATGTTGCACAAAAGTTCAAGATAGATGAAACCAGTGTTCTGACTTTATAACCTCTAGTTAATTAATTACCTTTGAGAACTTCATGTGTCTGATGATATATTTTCTATCTATACATCAAAGGAAGAAAAGTAAGGTACAACACATAGGCCATGGGACATTGACAAGTTTAAGAGTAAACTTGACAAAACTGAGAAGTGGACTCATGTGAACTTCATGAAGTTCAACAAGTCCATGTGCAAGGACCTGTATCTGGGTCAGGAAAATCACAGAATCATAGAATGGCATGGGTTGGTACCTTTAATCATCATCAAGTCCAAACCCCCTTGCTATGGGCAGGGACATTTTACACTAGATTAGGTTCCTCACAGCCCCATCCAACTTGACCTTGAACACTTCATGGGTTGGGGAATGTATAATTTTGCTGGGCAACTGCTCAGGCATTACTGAGTATCAATAGAGAGCTGGTAATGAGTTACCTGAGAACAGCCCTGCAGAGAAAGATTTGGAGATATTGGTGGATGAAAAATTGGATATGGGCTGACAATCTGCACTTGCATCACAGAAAGTCAATTGTATTTCAAATTGCACAAAAGAAGGGCAACCAGCAGGATGAGAGAGTTGATTCTGCTTCTCTGCTCCTCTTTGTTCAGATGCTAGCTGCAATACTCCATCCAGTTCTGGGACCTCCATTACAAGACATGGACCTCTCAGAACAGACCCAGAGCAGGACAACAAAATGACGGGAAGGGTGGAACACCTCTCCTATGAAGAAAGGCTGAGTGAGTCAAAAGTTATTTCAGCCTGGAGAGGAGAAGGTTCTGAGAAGACCACATTCTGGTCTTTTAATATGTAACAGGGACTTATAACAAAGATGGGGATTTTTTACCAAGTCTGGCAGTCAAAGAACAAGGGATAATGTTGTTTAGCTGAAAGAGGGAAAATTTAGACTGAATGCAAGGAAGAAATTTTTTACAGTGAGGGTGGTGAGATACTGGAATAGGTTGCCCAGAGTTGTGACTGTCCCACCATTGAAGGTGTCCAAGGTCAGACAGGATGGGATTTTGAGTAACCAGGTCAAAGGAAAGATGAACTGTCTGTGCCAGGTGGATTGGACCTAAATGATCTTTAGGGTCCCTTCCAACACAAAATATTCTATGAATCCATGATTCTGACACTGCTGTGGGGTGTGATTGCTGCTCACATCAATAGAAGATATCATTGTTACAGACAAGAAATTTTCTTGTACTAATTACTACTTATTATTACAAGTATAACCTTAATAAAAAAATAGAATTCGAAAAATAAAAAAGTTTTGACTAGGTGACTATTTATGATGTCTAAAACAAATAGGATTTTTCTGCTGAAAAATTCACTGCTTGCTGGACAGTTCCTCTTCAGAGTGCTGGACAGGAGATTGATTATATGAGAAAGAAAAAAAAATTACTTGGTATTATTATCTCTATATGCTAATGTCTTGCTTCTAGATAAGTGGTAGATCTTTACTAAATGAAATAACAGGGATAAATAAAACCTTAAATTGAAATCAATACTATTGATTTGAAGGCTTATAGAGAGATTAATCTTTGCATTCGTTTTAAACTGCACCTTGTTTTTTCAGTAGTGTGATGCTTAAAGGCTTTAAAAATGCATCCTGAGTTTGATAACATGAATCATTTGATACTGGTCTAGGCTGATTATTCAAAGCTAAAAAGTAAACCAAACAAATTAAGACAGTGATTTCTACTATAAAGTAAATTACTGTTATGGAAAGCAAGCAAGAACTATAGACTAATTTACGATTGTTATACATTAGGAGAAATTACATTGAACTGATTGACCAATATATACTTAAAAATATAATAAAATTACAAATATTGTCTAGACAGTAATAAACAGCTAATGAAACAGTCACTGGGATCCTAAATCCATTTATCTTTCTGCACATTTTATGCACATTTTATTCAGCTGTTATTTAGAGGTTTGTGTGAGATTGTTCCTAGAATTGCCTACATTTTATGTTAAATTAATGGGAAGATAAAAATTTTCTAGGCTTATGCAGAAATCAGTTTAAAGTTAGGAAAAAACACTAGTGAAATATGTGTATGGTGTTTTAGTTTTCTAGTGGTTTATCTCTGTAGTTTGAACTTTTCTCTCTGAAATTACTATAAGCCTGGCTTTCTAAAACCAGGAAGACAGATTTTTGTATGAGTGAATTTTCTTTGCTGAAGTTTTGAGTGGACAGTTAAATAGCAGGAGGGGGTGGAAAGTATTTCTTAGAATCTCTGAAGAATGGTATCCAAGATGAGATATTGTCCAAACCACTATTTTTTTGCCATATTATTTTTCATGGTATCGTCAAGACACAGTACAAAAAGTAAAAAATAGCAAGTCAGACTTAATCTGGGCAAATATGTCTTTGTGCTTTCAGAGAAAACACCAGGATAACTTCAGAACTATGTGGAGTCCTGAAATGCGATTAAGAAAGAAATAGTAACTGTAGGCTCTTTAAAAAAAGAGTGATAGGATGGTAAGCTACATCCAACACACTTAGTTTCAGCAATAGTCCCATTTTTTACACAGTCCCGGACTTCAGATTCTCTACACCAGTACAATTCTTCTCAAGAAACCTGCTAATTTTGAAAGTTGTTTTTAGTCTGATACTCTGTCACTGCCTTAGCCTTTCTGGGTATTACTTTTGTCCTCTTCCTCAAAGTCTCACAGACCTATTCTGACACCAAAAATCTCTAGGACACTAGCAGTGACTATGTTGACTAGAAACAACTAAGTTCAGTTTCTCCTTTTTCCTTCTACCACAGAAACTTCATTTTGATTAAGAAGGTGAAGCAAATAATAATATACAGCATTTTTATCCTCTCTAGGTGATAATGCCATGACATTTCTCTACCCATTCCTTTCCCAGTGTACTGAATGGCCTTTGTCTCTCACTTTTCTACAGTATCTGACAGTAGTCCTTCAGATGTCTTAACAATGTTAGTTCTGCAAGATAAGAAGTACAAATAGGAAGGCATATAGAGCAGAAACTGCCCTACTCATTCCTATGTTCATGTACTTTCCATTTACCACATTTTACTAGAAACTCTCTTAAGTATTTTAAAAAGGTGTTAATTAAGTGTTTTAAAATGAGGAACTTTCCACGTTGAAGTTGTTAACAAACCGTTAATGTCTCAGATACAGAGGAGTTGGGTCTGGAAGGTACCACCAGAATTCTTTAGTCTAGTCACTGGGTAGGGCAGGGCCAACTAGATTAGGTTACTAGGACTGGGGCCAGTGGGGTTCTGTAGATATGCTGTTTGTCGTCTACAAAAAAGGTCTTTCCTGTGTTATCATGGACCAAAAGTGCTTCAGGTGCCATTCGGGTTAGCTCTGTGTCCCAACACGTAGTGTTCTTCTGCCTGCCCGGGGCGGAGGCCGGACGGGGAGCGATCTTGGCGCGGGAGAACAGGCGAATCACCGATCGGTGTTCGCCTCGACCACTGGTGGCTAGGGCACACCAAGGAGAGCTGGTCTCCGTGGGGATAGAAGGTTTATTGGACCACCGTAAAATCCATGGAGCAATCCATCAGACGCGTGGTGCCGGGGCGGCTTTGTACCCCAACAACACGGCCATGGAAAGCACACAGTAACCAATGGAACGTTCCCCAGAGGGTGTTGCAAAGGCAGGAAGAAGGAATTACAACAAATGGGAGAAGGGGTAGGCGGGGAAGAATAACAGGACCCTCAAAGAACGTAACTCTCTCTGGAAAGCTGCCAAATGTGAGAGATAACGAGGAGGGGAGGGCTGCAGCTAATGGTGAGGATGACAGCTTCTGGGGTGCTCCCTGTAAATTCAGTGGTTTTGAGCTGCAGGAGCCTCAAACCAGAGGACTTTCTGGTCCCCTAGGTTCTGCTGATCATGGCTCACTGCAACACAAAAGAAACCTCACCAGTTTTGAATCTCCCTTTCCTCAAAAGTCTCCTAGAACTAGCCCTGTTTAACTGCCTGTACTTTGCCCTGTTTGGGTGTTTCAGCTCCAGTACCTGCTCAGATGCCTTTATGCTGCTCAAGTATGCTTTTGGTATAGTCCTTCTCAAGAGTCTCTGCTCTAGTCCTTGTTTGAGCCTCTGTTTGCTCCTGATTGCTAGGGCTGCTGCTCCAGCCTTGTTGAGAAGACTATTACCCTGCTGTCTTACTTTTGTCTCCTTGACTTCTCTTTTCTTCTGCATCCCTCTCCTGATATGTTGTCCCTTATATCCTGACATCTCCTTTATTTTTCCCCTTGCCTTCACTCAGGTGTCACACCTACCTTGTTGTTGGTCTCTTGCATCTTTTCTGGATATTAATGTTCTTCCTTAAATACACTTTGTGCAGAGGCACCATATGCTCCTCTGATGGGCACAGTTGTGTGTTCAGCGGGTTGGTTTTGTCCATAGCAGAGCTATCTGTAACTGGCTATGACCAGCTCAGAGAAGTCCCAGATCTCCTTTTGCATAAATCATCACTGTAGGTCCTTGTTCACTACAAAAACCTGCTGGTTATGCCTGATACATGTTTAAATGACCTTTTTTTTTTCATTTCAGTTCAGGCCCATTGACATTTATTTTGACACCTGCTTCCCCAGCCTTGTAGGTCTAATTTATTTGGGACATCACAAGTCTAAGTGCAGTTTAGAGAAGTTCCAGACTACTGATAAAGAACACAGAATCTTTTAAAGAGGTGATTCATGATTTGCCAAATGTATCTTATGCAATATATGGATAATCAGCTATTCATTATCATAGCTCATGATGCTTCTGTCAAGACATAGGAAGACACAGATGTGGCTCTATGAGCTCTCCAGGAGATTTGAGAGCTTAACCTCTCTTGTTAACTGAAACTGGCTTGTTTCTTGAGATGATATAGGACATCTTTCTTACTCAATTTCAACTCTAAGGATCTTCTTCCTGGTTTTATTTATATTCCTTGATCCAGGCTAATCATATAACTTTCCAAAGTTCTCCTTAAGAATTTGCTTCTTTAAACATTATTTTATAGACAATTGAAGCGCCAAAAACATGTTCCTAAAAACTGGATAAATACACATTGCTTCTTTAGCTGAATTTTATAGCTATGTAACAGCTATATCCCTCCTTTTCCTCTTTTTTTGCACCTAGTCATGAGGTGTTCTTGCCAGTGCATTGTTAGCAAAATCCTTTTCTTACAATGCAGAAACTTTTGGATTAATTTCCAATCTTGGAGGGCTTTTTTTCTATAGGTAGCAGACTTGAAGGCTTTTTCCCCTTCCTCTCCTTTCTGGGACATGAGATTCTCTTTTGATTGTATCAAATGAATGAAACAAAAAAGCATTAAAAAAATCTTCAATTTTTAAACTTTTGAGCATTTAAGTTAGAATCAGGTACTTCTGTGCAAATTAGCACTTAATGTGTTGTAACTGCTATGCAATAGCAAAAAAAAAATTAACTCCTATTCTTATTATTTGTGGTGTTTCATAGCCATGTCTCATTCTTCCAGCATTTGGGCTCCATGGAAACAGAACTGTGAACTCAGAAATTTTTTTTGTTCAAAGACTTTATCTCCTATTTGCAGGTACTAAATATCCTAAAGGGAAAGCATCTGAGGTCCTTGTCATGGGATATTATATTCCTTATAAATACAGGCATAAATTCAGACCTGCTGGCTTTATAAATTTCTCTGTCTATTGTGTCAGAGTTGTGCAAGTGTCTCCAGGGAAAAGGCAGAAGTCCTGAAAATGAAGTTACTCCTATTCCTTCAGATTATTTGCCCTTTCTTACTCTTCTTCACAACAACTGAGCAATTCCAATCTTTATTACTGTATGGAACAAGAATTTGTTCTCCTTCTGAATGTAAAGACATCATGTTTTGACTTCATCTCTCAGCAAAATGTTAAGAACCCTGGTGAAGTGAGGGCAAAGGGTTACCCATGACTAACAAGCGTCAAGCAGCTAATGCCTACTGCCTTTGCATCACCCTGATCTTCTGTTCCCTTTTTCTCCCTTCATCTTCAATCTGACTGCATATAAAATTCTCATATATGTGATCTTCACAGGCTTTTGAGGAGAAAAAAGAAAGTTCATCGCCAGCATGTATTGTAAATGAAAAAAGTAGTCACAAGATTAAAACATAAAGATATTAATTGACCTCTGGACTGCTAATGAACAAGTATTATGGACTGTAAAGAGGAATTAAGAGCCAGCATTCTTGGATTTTGATGAGGACAAACTATACCATGATTAGGGAAGGAAAAGAAGAAAATGTGCAGATTAAAACTGGATTATTTGTGGAGATATGATACATGGAAGCAAGGAGATTAAGAATCACAGATTGAATTAATGCAGGACTAGAAAGATGTTTTATAATTTAAGAGAACTGTATGGTTTTTCTTTTCTGAAGCAAATTTAAAGATCTACTACCAATCATGAATTAGCATGTCCTATACATCACAGATATTTTTAAAGTGAAATTTTAACTAATAAACCTAGGTATCACCTAGTAGAATACAAAATAAGCACTTGTGGAAATTCTTTCTGAGCTCATGAATCTACTTCTGGTGAATTTTCATTGTACAAAAAGCCACTTGGTTACCAAGAGTCTGAATAGGGTTTTGATTCATCTAACAAATATATGTATATTTTTAGCACTTTGAAGCTGCTGCTGATTGCTAGTGAGCTTAGACATTTCTTTTCACCAAAGTCATGTCACTGTTTTTAACTGGCAATGAGTCAGCCAGGAGGTACATATAGAAGAAAAATAGTACCATTAATGTTCAGGCTAACAAATTATGTTCAAGCTGTGAAGGATTCCGTGGTATTGAGAAAAAAAAAAGTGCCTTCTATCACCAGCCTTCTTTTTTTACTTTTAGAATTGCAGCTTTGTGACTTGGTATGTACATGACTTCATTACTTCCTAAACTTTGAGCATTTTAGAGTCTTAGATATAGCAAAGAGTAAGCAGTAATAATATCTCCTAAATTACAAGATCAATATATTTACCCTTGTATGTCATTCACATCTTTCTTTTTTGCTTTCCATTCCTCCAATATGGGAGCTCTTAACAAAGCTGTTCCCATTCAAAGTAATACATTTAAATTTGTTACAAATCGGGCTTTCAATTAGGTGCTTATTTTTGTGCCACTTAGAGAGTTGTCCACTTTGGCATCTAGAAGCCAAGTGAAAAAGGAACACAGAAAAGTTGTGATGGAAGAGATTTGACGTTCTCCTGTGAGAACTCAGGCAATTAGAGATTAAAAATTCCTATCTCATTCCTGATACAGAGTGGACTGTATTTGCTGCTTACTTTAAGTATAAACAACCTTTTATAGCAGTCAAACCTAGATGGATATATCAGTCCTCTAAACTGGCAGAAAGCAACAACGACCTGATAGTGCTACTGAGAGTTCTCACTTGTCTGTGCCAGCCAAATAACACAAAGTCATTCAATTACCCTTCCTCCCACTATTTTTTACCAAAAGATGCTATTCTTTACATTATTATTTACTGTCTGAGTCAGAAGTATATTTTCATGATTTATTTATATAGCATATCAAGCTTTAAATAAAACATGCATCCAAATTCAAAGTTCTGTCTCTAATGTGTCAATTATGTGACTAATTCATTAGGTTTGTCACTGACTCATGAATTATACAAGTGACTTTTAAGATGTGAAGTTGATTTGGATCCATATTTCATACTTTGGAATGTAAATATCTGTTTTATTAATAGCTGTTTATAAAGAATGAGCTTAGCAGTTAATGTACACATTTAACATTGAAAATACGGTGTGCCCCCAGCACGCTATTGAAATACAGTTACCTGCAAAGATTTCTATCTATAGCCCTGTTTTAAAAAACAGATGTTCTTCTGCCTTACTAAGATGGATTCTTCTTTTTTCATCTTGGAGATAGGTGGGATGATATAAGTGGGGAGACAGTAATGCTTGAGGTTCACTCTGCCATCAAGAGAATCTGTGTCATCTTTTTTGTTACTTCTGAGCCTGTCTGCGCAATAATGAAAGCATATCAGTCAGTATTTTGGATCTATAGAATTGCTATGTCATACCTCAATTACATCCCCACTTCAAGCAGGTGAGAATAACTACATCAAACCAGGAAAAAACCAGGAATCTAAGGATGATAGAAGCCAAGTGCTAAATGCACATGGGAGACAAAGAGTTCTTTAAATTCAAAATTTTCCCATGAATGTTAGAAATAAGTAAATCTGATTTTCAATGAGTTTGCACCTTCTAATCCACCCAGACAGGATAAACTAGCTGTCTTTTCATCCTCTGGAACTAGGCTGGAACAGCACTTGGTGTTGATAGTATATCAGGAAATGGCTGTTGACTGGCCGGTTCGCTGCTGGTAAGAACACACAATCTGAACTCTCCTGTCTCCTGATAAATACAATACCATTCTCAAAGAGATATCCACCTAACTCTTCCCATATTGGCATTAATGTAAATTATTTCTAATAGAAATAATTAGAGGTTTGTTACAGATTTGATTGAAGTTGGTAAGTAGGATTCAAACCTCACTAGGAGAAAACCAGAATTTTCCTGATTGCGTAAGTCACATGTCCATAACAAAACAGTCTAAAAATTAAATTGTCATCAAAGAGAACTAGCATCTGTTTTCCGTTCAAGAGTTTCTGTTTTATGGAAAGCAACATTGATAGAACAACAGCTTCACTAGTTCTTAAAAGTTTTTTCTGAGCAAACTATCAAACCTTCTCTGAAAATGTTACTTAAGATAAATGAGCATTTGAATCTTTATGCTATATGCAATTTATTGTGCCTGGTGATGGTTAATCACATAGATGTGTGGGTACCGAAAATACCCCCAAATAAAACCAAAGCCACAAAAGCACCTTGCTTTTAAGAACTCTAAGAATGGGATCCCATAAATCTGGAAGTACTTTATCCTGTAGTGAATTAATGAGAAGTTACGGATTTGTTATGCCAAGCAACAGTCAAACCAAGTGTAAATCTTAAACCCCTGGTGAAGACAGTATAGAACTACATATTCCTGTAGCAATGTAACAACACTTTGATATTTATTCAGGAGCTTTGTGACTGCCTCTGAAAAAGACATCCTTCTGTCCAGTACTAGGTCTATTGCTTTTATATGAAATTGTGGGGGTTTTTTTGCAAATTACTCTGAGTTATATCAGAGTATTACATGGGAGTATTCCTTGTCCAACACAGGGAGATTGGAACCTGATTATCTGTAAGGTCAAGTGCAACCCAAACCATTCTATGATTTTATAACAAAGCTAACAAAATCAAGTTGCAAGACATTTGATTATAATACATTTATACATCACCCAGATGAGCAGTACTGGTCCAGATAGGATGAGACTACCCTTTAGTCATTTTCTTTATGTCTTCCACACTTTAAAAGCCACATGCAATGAGGTGAAAAAGGAACACCAGAAAACATGACTGTAGTAACCTCATTTTAATAAGAGGACCAAGTGAGAGACAGGCCTTCTGAGGGAAAGCTTTACACCGACAAACACACACAAACACAATTCCCCTGCCTCCCCCCCCCCCCAGCCCCCCCAAAAAACTTACTTTTAATTGACTGCTGAGGAGTTGGCAGAGTTGAGACCATGATTTTATGTTCCTTACTATTTTGAAAATGTTGCAATCTTAGTGGGTCAAATTATCTTCTTGGTTACAAATATCTGTGTACCATCTGGCCTCTTATTCAGGGCAGGTATTCCTGATTTACACTACTGTTGAAGGCTCCATGAATTCTGTTGGATTTATAACTTTCACCCCAGAACAACCTCTGTCCTAGTGACTGAGACCCACTTTTAATGCCTAGGTAGCAGAGTAGGTCATCAGTATAAATTAAAGGACTTCAGAGTCCTAATCTATGAATGATTTAGAGAGATATGAAATTTGTGTAGCCTTTTCCTGCTAGTGTTTTTCCCAAAGATCTACCATTTCCTTTATTAAAGATACAAGAGATGCCATAAAATCTATTCGCTTGAATTTTAGATTCTAGCCTTTTAAAGCTTTTAAGTCATTCAGCCAGAAGTGATTTCCTTCTGCATGCATGAAGCTTTCCTCGCTAGAATTACTTTTCTGGAGATACAAAATTCCATGACTGACTTCACCTTGAATTGTTTATCTTTACAGAAAAATTCCTTCTGAAACAAATTTATCAGGTGAACAAGGCACAGAAGCTGATGCACTTTTACCTTATTCCTGTTTCTCTTCCTGTCATTGTTACTGACCTCAAATCTTGAGGAGGAAGGTGAACTTGAAAAATTGTGTGAGCTGACTGGCACATACTATAGCTTGCAGATGCGTAGTGTCAAGCTCTCATCTCATTCATTCTTCTACTAGAATCTACCAGGTGTTATGGGAGAACAGAAGGGAAAACAAAAGTGTTTTGGGAAATGGTACAGATAAGTTACTAGGGATTTCTTATTTTGAGCCAAACTTGTGATACAAAGTCATAGGATGATGCAACTGATCTTGATAAGCATTATAGAGCACTTTCTTAAATGATCAGCCCCTTAATGATGTAAGCATCCTGAAAGTCTTTGAATCATCAGTCAGTGACGCATGCAGCAACAGCAGCAACAGCTACAGTAAGTTCTGGGAGCTGAGCACTACACTGAGATGGACTGGAGGTTCCCAAAGTCAGGAAAATCCATACAAGAGCTCAAAGACCCACCCGGAAGAGGCAGCTCTCATAACTGAGGTTGATGGGATGCAGGTGTTGCCAGGAGCAATTGTGGTAGATTGCAAGAGAGAAGGGGTGTGGGGAACAGAGAGGGCAAACAGGTCTAAAAGAGCTTCCCAGACCCTCAGCTGTAGAAAACTCCAGAATCTGGAAGTCCCCCTGGGACCTGAAGGCACAGGTGGGTGCCATGGGTGCAATGCATCCATGTAGATAAGCTTTTTGAGCAGGTTGCCATGTTGTGTGAAGAGCTCAGCAGGCAGCGTACTACTCACAAATCTGAACGGGAGATCGATACACGGTGTTACCACTGACCCAGGCAGAGCTACAGCCCTGCCTCATGTCCTTGAGAGCAGAAGGCAGGTTAACTTCCAACCCTGAGCTGACCCTGGTCGATTCACAAAACAAAGGAAACTGGATCTTGTCTCTCTTCAGAGCAGGAGGAGTCTCCTCTTAATTGATGTGTCCCTAAAAACAGGTATGATGTTCTGGGGCTTGAAGTCTGAATCTGAACTCCATGATAAGCAGTCAAGATGAAGTGCTCTCTGTCTTCCTAGTTGGAGACTGGAATCCAGGAAGAAGAAAATGCACTGGAAGTATGCTGTTTAATGCAATAATTTTAATCATTCTCAGCACCATGTTGTAAGGTAACCAATATTTTTGACAAACTATTTCACAAATCTCTGAAAAGACATTTCTGTAAAAGGACTTTTTTTATTTATGGACTATTTCATTAATCAGAGGTATATTGTCAGTGATTGAGGCACGGACTCAGACCAGCAGGGAATGGGAATAGTTTATTCAAAGAAATAAGCTGGTTTTATACACTTTTCTAAGGCACAGTATTTCCTTATATGGTAATTCTCACTACCTGACCTATCCCATGTTGCCACATGAGCAACACACTTTCTAAATGTCCTTCTGTGGGATGATCACTCGCTGTTCACCTGTCTGTCAGCTCCTGACAGGCTCCTCTCCAGCTCCGGTGGAGACACACCTCTTCTGTGCCGCCATGTTCTTCTTTGTGCTGCTGGTGTGCCTCTGCAGGCACGTCTCACAGCCCACAGCCCAATTCTATCTTATTTTTCCCCACAGTATATGTGTACAGCTATTGAAATAACAACTCAAAGAAACCTAATGGGCCACATTGCAGTATCATTCTGTGGTGAAGATAATGATGGGGAACCCAGCATCTGTAAAACTAATAATTTAGCACAGCAAATTACTATACCTGACTGTGAAACCATGTGGGTAGAATGCCATTTCTCAGCAGCAGCTTTTTCACTATAAATAAGCAGCTTGCATCATAAAATAAAACCTCTTTACAAAATATCTATATTGCTTCTTTTTTGTGTGTGTGGTCTCTTTGCCAATTTGTTCTCAGTTGTGATTCCTTTTTTCTTTATGTTCATCAGAGATTTTCAGTCCCACAGTGATGGCTTTACAATCATTTGGTACAACTGGTAGAAATGAGAAGAAACACATTTTAAAGGTTTTCTAAACACTGAAAATGTTTCAGCCAATTGTGTCATATTTACTGTGCAAACGTTATGGTAGCTTCAGGCTGGGGTGCTGGGTGCAGGGAGGGCAGAGAAGCAAAGATCATCTGCAGGACAAATAACTTGGTACAGCAAATTAATATACTTGACTCTGAAACTCTGCACACAGAAAGCCATTTCTCAGTAGTGGTGTTTTTGTGATTCACAAGCAGTTTCCAGCCCCTATTTCCAAAAAACTTAAACTGATGGATGTTGCAACACTAGCAAGAGGTCAAACATGCATTTTTTTATTTGATGGGAAGACTAGGTTATATAAGGTAGCTTGTAACAAAATTTAGAGTAGATCAAGAAAGAGATCTTAAAACATCCCTGTGCAAACCACAAAGAATATGGATCCACTAGATCTCTGCTGTTCATCAAAGGATCAATATGTATCTGTGAAAAATTTGATCCTCTTTTCCTAGGATTCTGTACACGCTGGTTTTGGCAAATGCTTATTGAGATTTAGAAGGCCAAGAACTACTAGCAGTGTCATTCTGCTCTACCAAAATGTTAGTTAACAGAACTTCAGCCGTCAAGAAACGTTTTTCTTTATGCCTTAACAATTGCCTCTTTCTTATTTTCCTCCATTACTTAGAAACAAATGGGTGTCCTGAGAAAAAATTTAAAAGGTTAATAAAGCTCCAAACCAGTCATCATCTTCTAGGCAACTCATCTACTCTCAGAGTGTGCAAGAAGGAATCTGTTTCCTCAGCCTTGTACACTATACAGCATCACATCCACCCAGAAAAAGAAACTGTTGTAAGGCTTTCAATTATTTAGAAGAGTGTATGTAGTGCCTTCAGAAGTTATTAGAGATTTGAAGGAGAAAGAAGATTGACTGAAGAAAGGAATAAAAAAATCAATAAGAAAGATGACTGATGGATTCTTCTGCTGTACCAAATGACTTTTTTTTTCTATTTTCCTATAAACACATATAATTCGGTGGGAAGGAATCAAACTGTTTTTAGAATTGATGAAAATGCTTCAGATGTTAGATTGTAATGCCTCTACCTTCTTCTAGCCTCATAAAGGGGATCAAGATCATCCAATGTTACTACTTTTCTCAAAAAGAAGACTAGGAAAGATAATACATAAATTTACATTAAATGCTTGCTCAGGCAGATGCAGCAAGAATGGATGCAGTTTTTCCTCAATTTCATAATAGTGTGGATTGTTTCTATCCTGTGGACTCATAACTTCTTACAAAAATGATCAGCTTGGGAAGTACATTATTAAAAGTAGAATTCACACAACCCTAGTCATGACAGTCTGAGCATAGAAGTCTTTTGCATCTTAAGAGTTTAAAAATCACTTCCTGAATTATGAAGGAAATAGAATTCTTAGTTCAAATTTGACTTAATACAGCTGAAGGCATACCAAAGAAAAAACCACAACAAACCTAAGTGCAAAAAAAGATAGAGTGTTGAAATATATAAAAAAATACCTAAAAACTTAAATTCTCCTTATAGACAAAATTAGGAATTAAGGTAAATTATAAATGTATTTTGGATTTATTTCTAAGTTTGTTAATTTTTTGTCTAGTGCTATGAACATACAACAAATGTCACAGTTCTTATGGAAGAATGTGGAAGAAAATACATCTTTGTTTTTAGAGCCAAATGTTAGTACTTTATAAAATCAGAAAATTCCCAGCTGGCCATGAACAATATTATGACAGTTAATAGACACAGAACACAGAAAAATAGTGATGTAGATTTAACTTTGGCCAGATACAAACTATACCCAGCTGGCTTTTTCACAAGGGTTAAGAGATGTTCAGGGTGTCTGTAGTACATCTGGATTCATTAAAAGAAGGACATGTGGCATGAACTCTCAACTGGATACAAAATGCTAGGTTAAGTCATTTTTATCTCTCAGAAGCATGTTGAAGAAGGACAAACCATCCTAAGTATGCTGGCTTTCTTGTGAACCTCAAAAAAGAGTGGAGGTGCAATGCATTGTTATACCTATAATTACTGTTAATATTGCTTCAGGTGTACTACTTCAGATCTCTGGAGTCATACAATATGGCAAATACCCATCTTTTTAGCTGGACATTAGTACACAACTATTATGGATGGGATTAAACTGGTAACACTCATGAGCCAGAGCATGAATTAATGAAAATATATTAAACCCAGATTTTTTTTAAGAAGTGTAGCTTGCAGTTTTCACAAATTCAATGTACCTTATTATTTCACCCCTAGAAGTTTTTCTGAAGTATTTATTTTTATTTGCTAGTAATTGTTGTTGTTGTTATTACTGTTATTAGTACCAGAAACATATGTATTCAAAACTTACTCCTTCACAGAAAACTGTGCTACAGGGTTTGGGGTTATTTTTATTGTAACGGACTGCTATGTAACATGTTCCTGATAGTGTAATGCTGCACCTGTACCATCAAAAATTAGCCACGGTTGAACTGCTTGGAAACTAAAGTCAAAAGACAGCTGACATTGGTCACTGGGGCACAGCTAGAAAAGGAGTGGTTTAGGTGAGGTTAACTCTTTGAATATGTGACATTTTCAGGAAAAACAAACAAACTATATGAGCAATGAGATTGTTTAAAATCTTGCTTTCATTTAAAATAATAAAAAAAAGAAATAAGCTGTTAATTATACAGAGAAAATATCACTCACATTTTCAAAAGCTAGTGGGATTTACCCTCTTCGCAATGCATTTTTTTTTTTTAATCATAATGGTTTATAGACTTTACCTTACAATTTCTGAGTCCTTGAACTAAACCACAGGATACAGAGTATTTTGCTCCCCACTCCAGTTTAATCAATAATCCAAAACCTAAATTAAACTAAAACAAAGACATCCAGTTTCTTTTAGAAGTCTTTTAATTCATAGGATTCTTCTAAATGGCAGCTTTTTCCTCCCTCTCCCTCTCTCAATCATAACTGACCTTCAGGAACTGCTGAGCTCTTCACAGCAACTGTAAAAGGATAGGTCATTCCTTGTGGTATACATTTCAAGGCAGGGGAGGATGGGGACAATACATCAGAGTAATTTAGCATGAGATTATGTGGTTTAGTACTTGCCCATGTGTGATGGCTCTTTGATATGCTAAGAATAAAGTCTAGTATTGTGTATAGATTTTACAGTTTTATTTTCTAGTCTTTAAGGTGAATCACATAATTATACAGTAAGCACATTAAATACAATATAAAAAAATGACTTCTCTTCTGATGAGGGAAGGCATGGGAATACCAAACACTGCAGTGAAAGTTACATGAAATATACAAAGGGAGGGCTAAACATCTTTGAAGTGTCATCAGTATAATGTTAGGCTGTGAGTGCTATGGTAGTATTAATTCAAGGGTACCAACAGGACTACAGTGTAATGTTCTGATGTAATTAGCAATACCCAGGTTCTGTTTTAGGTAGCAGTTAAATTAAAACCTAATATTCTGTTAAGATGCCAAGACAACTTTTGAAGTAGAAAAATGTGGGCTAATTCTCCATTTTCTTTTGAGGATGATATTGGGAGAAAGAAACAAGTTACTGGAGGAGCAATTTGTGCATTTGTGATAGTTTTGGCTGGGAGAGAATTCATTTTCTTCACAGTGGCTGGTATGGGGCTGTGTTTTGGATTTGTGCTGGAAGCAGTGTTGATAACATAGGGATGCTTTTGCTACTGCTGAGCAGCACATACACACAGTCAAGGGCTTTTCTTCTCACACCGCCCCAACAGTGAGTAAGCTAGGGATGCTCAAGGAGCTGGGAGGGGACACAGCTGGGACACGTGACCCTGACTGACCAAAAGAATACTATATTGCATCATGCTCAGTGGGAAACAAAGGAAGAAGGGGGACATTTTGAGTTATGGTGTTGGTCTTACCAACTCACTGTCATGCATTTTGGAGCCCTGCCTTCTTGGGGACAGCTGAACACCTGACAGCCCACAAGAAATGGTGAATTAATACCCTGTTTTACTTTGCTTCAATGTGTGGCTTCTGCCTTACCTATTAAACTGCTTTTATCTCAAGCCATGAGTTTCCTATGTTTATTTTTCCAAGTCTCTCACTGATCCTCCTGGCGGGTTGAGAGGTTGTATGGTATTTAGTTGCTGGCTGGGGTTAAAACGATGACAGCATTACAATGACAATGCTGTGGTTTGAAGACAGAAAACTCAGCAGGACAAGAAAGTTAAGAACGGATGGAGCAATAGTATAGGGGAGCAAGTGGAAGGACACACTGTAGTGTATTGAGAACATCTGAGAGGCATATATGTTCTTTTAAATTTTTTCTCTGCTTGTCTTGCTTATTCACATAGTGCAGGTGCGCACACACGCACACACACACACACATGGCTTAGTGCATTTCACTTCTTTGGTATTTCCCTTTCTTATTCCACTAATCTGAGAATGTGAGGTGGGTGGGAAGAAGGAAAACTGAAAGAGTGATGGTGCCATGTAAGACTGCTAAATCATGAGCTAGGAGATACAGGGTTTTTCTATATTATGTTTTGGTGACAGGTCTCAAAAGGGCAAGTTCACTGCCCATGGCTGCAATTACAGGCAGTGTTTACTTCTGGAAACCACTCAATGCTGTGTGCCGAATAGACGTATCAGCTCTGTGTACTTGCTTTGTCTGCAAGCCAGTCATGGCTGAAGGGCAGGTGCCCTGCAGAGTGTCTTGTACTACAGACTGTTCTTGAACTTATCACATCATGTGAACACATAGTCTGTGTCTTAATGAGCTAGAGCAACAGTGGTGCTAGTCTTAACAGAATACATGTGGACACAGAAACTGGGGTAGAATATGCACCAGTTTTTACAGACTTAAGCTACTGATTTTTATTGAATTAGGCTAATATAAATATTTTGGGTGGACATATGTATTTCAAAGTGTAGATAAAATCTGTACATATTGTATCAAAGTTTCTCTCTTATTTTTTAAAATTTTTCTCTCAGTGAAAGGAAATACCCCTCACAAACTAAATAAGTAAAAAGTCACAAGAAAGGTGTGATTACTGAAGTAATGAATGCCTCGTATGTAAAAGAAAACTGTTTGACTTGTAGTGGCAAAATTATAAATAATGGAAAAAGAAACCTATTTCTGTCTTTGGGGTTAGGTAGCAATTTTGGTAATGAATCATCTTCAAGAGTAGAATGGCAGGAAGAACATCTAAAAGACAAATGAAAAAGAAACACAATCAATGGGAAACTGCTGGTTTTTTAATTAAATGCTAACTTATGTCCGCATTAACTCTTCCAAGACTTAGAAGACCTATAAGCAGTAATGTGAGCCATAGTTGCTGAAGTCTGCAGACTTAAGTTCTGATGTCAGACAAAAACTGCAGAGTAGAACTGTGGCATTCAGCTTTCTGTGTCCAGCAAATAATGAGGCTGTGAAGGGATTTCTTTGACAACCACTTTAGACAAGCTCAGACAGTTACTACACTAAAAATAACCAAAAGGTTTCCTATCTGAATGAACACAGTCACCAATGAGAATCTAGGCTTGACCCCAACTGAATGGTAATGGCTTTAAGGAGTCCAGAAAGAAGATGCAAAATTAGAAGACACGAAGTAATAAAGATAGCTGAATGGTTACAGATGATTTAGAAAATAGTAATGAAGTTGTTGGCTACAGAGCTTTAATTAATGTTAAGTAGATGTTCTATTCCATGCCATGAGCATTGTTATTTTTCCCCAACAATTTCTCTGATAACAATATTTCTGGGATTTTTGTGTGCATTTGTTTCTTTTTTAGGTTGACATCACCATAGAAGCAATGTCAGTTATAAGAACAGAACATTGTTTCAACAGTTTTTCTGACTGCTATCATGACTCTACAAAACCTCTGAGCTTGTGACTATGATATTCCAAAGTAGGCCTTGCTCATTATATTTCAGGCAGTCAAGAGCATAGAGTTATTTTTTTTAATTGCAGTAGGTTAATGTGAATCCTGGGAACAGATTATTATGTTGCTCCATGTGTATTAATATGTTTGGAAATGGGACTGATATCAATTTTGGCCTTAAAAATACATAAATGTGTACTACAGATGGGGCACAAAACTAAGAAGGTACACCCAAAGTTGTTATCTTAATTCTATGTTTTATTTGAAAACACAGGATACTGTATAAAAATTAAATCCTGTATTTTTTCATAAATAATTCATGTAGGTGGAGACACATGTAAAGAATGAAATAACAGGGAGAAAATAATTATACCATCTTAAAATTGATTTATGGCTCGCATAAGTTTTCTTTTATTTCTTTTAGTCATGAATAGGCTTGTGTCAGCTTTAAAATACTACATTTACTAGCTAAATATTCTGCTTGACTATTAAAATGTTGAGATTTTAGATTCACTCAAATACATTTTATGATTAAAAATGTTTTTATGAGTCTTCAACGCAGGGTTATAAATAGCTCAAGGAATTGTTTTCATCTAGAAAGCTGTGCAGTTTTAATTGTAGGGGCATTTGTATGGGTGGGGGAGGTGGGGGATAGTGCAGCATATAAGGAAATTGACCTTATCTGAAAAATTTTGTCTGAATTCTAGGTGGGAAATCAACAAAGCTTTTTTTACCTTCACTTCTCCAATGTATTTCATTATGTAGAAAGCACCAGCAGTAACAGCTATTTTTCATTATGTTGGGATATATGAAAGCATACCAAAAGTGGGGCAAGAAAAGTTGCTAGGTATTTCAGGACTGGCTGGGCAGGGAGGTGTGAGAACCCATGATGAAGTCACACTACAGGGGATGGTTATGCCTTGTGGCTGTGCCTAAGGCTATAGTGCTTCCAACAGTGTTTAAAGGGTCAGTGTGCAATTTAAACAGCAAAAAAACCCTCCTAGATTTACCTTGTCTCAGTTTTATTTTTAAACTCTGTCAAAACCCACAGTGCAGAATTTTTTTACTGAGCCAATGGTTTATTTTTCCCCTTCTCTTCTTTAGTACTGAATTTTTAGAAATCAGCCAGGCTGCAGTTAAGTTGCCAGAACAGTAAATGATATTATCTTAGATGAGACAATTTTTATTGTAAAAGAGATTTCTCTCTCTCCCTCTCTTTTTTTAATTTTTCTAAGTACAGCAGTTTTGGATTTTATTGGTGGAATTGCATTTCATTTATTTTAAAATACTGTTGGCTGGAGTTTTTTGTTTTATTTTGTTTTGCTTTTTTAACCACACACTTGAATGAAAAGGAAAAAATTACAAAAGGATATTATATGCACTAAAACTTCAATACTTTAATTACCTTTAGTTCTGAGAGCAGGATTTTAAGAGTGTTCTGCTTAGGCTAAATACAGAGCTACAAAGCACCAGGAAAAATGAAAGGAGAGAGTTTCCAGGTTAAGGATGATCACAGCATGGCATCCTATAAAAGTAAAGACAAATTAGTTTCTGGTTTCAACCCCTTACACAGCCTGGTGTAGGAAGACACATCACTGTTCCTTTTACCTACACACGTCTTGAAGGAGATTTGGGTGGTTGAAATGAACTTTCACATGACAAAAGGGAAGCTGTGCTGGTGTCACCAGTTTTCTCAAAGTTTTATCCTGCACACAAAGCATAGGTCAGTGCAGTTTGTGTTAGATACAGCACTTTATACCTTAAAGAAAGAATATTATTTATAAAGACCCACATGATTACTTAGTACAAAAATTTGGGAATTACCATTCACATTTATTTCTAAAAATCTAAAAGTAGCAGAAAGAAAGGGAAAAAAGTCCCAACAGACTAAAATGTTGATAATGAAAATAGTCTAATGGATAAAATGCAAAAATTATACTGCTCACAGCAGCATACAAAACCAAATATAAAACACAGTGCAAAAATTATGTAACTTTTGCCATGATGGCTATTAGGATATCAGGAGGATAAAACACAGTGACATTAATGAAAATGGAATTTAAATGAAAATTCCAATGGGAAAAGATACAATAAAGGGCATCATGGTGATGATGCTACAACCATTACAGCTCACAGATTCAATAGCTGGTGTGAGTTTTTCTAAGGACAAAGAGTTAAGTAGCATTGAGTACTGTATGATTGCAGGACACTCCACTTTTTCAAAGACTGGAAGAAAATGAATGCTGATAGAATTTGGTCCCTCCTTTACTATTTTGACTACTCTCCAATTTCTCTACTAACTACTCGCAAGAGATGTCATGCTGAAGAGGTTTGTTCCTTGGTGCTAAAAGCTATTTTTAACAGAATTCTATGGTTACAGTAGATAGGTGTATATGCAGACCCTCCTGTGCATTTGTTTCATAGTTATCAGAGACTGTCATAATCTCAAGTCAGAGACCTAATTTGCTCTTCCCAATCTTACTAAGTAGAAAGAAAAACTATATAGAAATTTCCCAGTTGTTGAAATGTATGAGGAACCTCCATACTAAGAAAGACAGGCATAATCTGGAGAAACAAGAAAAACTAGATTATCTTGAAGAAAATTATATGAATTTGTCAGTAGCTGACAGAGACACAGAACTCAATTACTTGTGAGGGATCAGGGTGCACAAAAATTTGTGGAGCATTTTGTATTTGCAAAATAAGATTTTTCTTCAAGCACTCAAGATATTTTCAGAGATGGTCCTATGACTCTTGAAAGTTGAAGATTTACATAAGGCCTGATACTCACTAAAAAACTGTAAGGATTAAGTCCAATTCTGAAAAACAACAAAATAATTTAGAAAAATGAACTCTTACTGGGCTAAATACAGTAAGAAGATGTTAGGAATTCTGTAATTACATTCATTTTCTCTTTTTCCCACCTTCCCACTGAGCTCCATAATAGTACTCTTTGTATGTTCACTGCCAATCTGAGCAACATGAAGAGAAAACAACCTGTTTGCTTCCAAAATAACAAAACATATTATTAGCTAATCCATAAGGGAGAAAGCTGCACAGCTGCTTACTGTACTGAATCTGTTTCAGCTTTTACGATGTTCTATTGTATCTTGTGGGTTGCATAAAAAAAAAAACAACAACAAAAAAGCCCCCTAACTTAACACAAACAAATAACCAAAACAAAACAAAAAACTGCTCCCCAAACCCCTAAGAAAACCAGTCTACTGTGGTTCTGTGTGTTTTGCCTAGGCTTGTTTTGCTAGATTATGTTTGTCTAAGGAATTTGCAGAGGCAACTGAGAGAAAAAGTCTGTCAAAAAAAAAGCTTTTTCTTTTCTATATACTTCTGTCCATTAGCCTACAAAGCAGACTATAGTTTACACTGACAGAAGAAAAAAAGGCTTCTGCATTACTTTGAGAGCTACTTTGAACACAAACCATGATCTCATGGAAGTACTAATATGACATTTCTCAGCTCTTATATAACAAATTAAGTACCATCAGCTGCCTACAAAAAAAAGGATTAAGAAAGGTGTATTTTGTGTTTGAGAAGCTTTTGCTGAACTGAGATTGAATAATTTCTGCTTTTCTATGCCCTGTGAAATTTTAATGACATTATAAAGTGATACTATGTTGGGTACTGGGCAAATTAAATGCACTATGTCCATGTTTCAGCAATAGTCAGTGGGAATACTGAGGACTCAGTGATTGTGAGAAATAATAACATAATTTTTAAAGCAGAAATACAAATATAAGGAATTATTTAATTAGTTAATTAAAAAAGAGCCATTATTTCAGTTATTTACTACTATTTCACATTTTCACATTACTTACATCTTGTACATTTGAAAAACTGTATTACATACATGCACATGTTGTTACAGTGCAGTCATTGCAGAACTAACTAATCTGTTAATCTACATGAAGAGAAATGTGTTTCAAGCCAATAGTCAGTAATTTAGCTTTCACTCAGGAAAGCCATGTGGTCTTGCATCACTGGAGTGTTCTTTTGAACAATCATTACAAATATGGAGGTTGTAACAGAAAAAGCCACTGGGCTGACAGTTCTTGAGGAGAGAACTTTTGTGTAAATTGTGTGGACATAGAGGATCTAATAACAAACTGCAAACCAGGCCTAGAAAATGCACACAGAAGCTCAGCAGATAATTTGAAAAGCTGACTGCAATAGATCATATGTCACCAGAGAAGCTAAATCAGATTCAGTGGAGTAGAGTGAGCTTTACTTCTCCCATATGGATTATTGAATATCATGTCTGGTTATTTTCGATGCAAACAGTTTGTTTTCTCCCCACAGCTTAGCTGTGAGTGCATAAATGCTGCTGAAGAGAAGATGGAGAAGCCAAGATTGGATAGAGGATGCAGAGTACCACCTTTTTAACAAAGGGCATTTAACTGTTGACAAACTTCATTGGAACTTTTTTTTAGTAGATACACTGTTTTAACCTATCTTCTCTGCTACAGCTTGCTACTGGTACCTCATGAGAAAAACAAGCCAGATGGAAAGCTAAGCTCAAACTGGGAAAAAAGAAGGAAAGTGATGCTAAAATTAAAGCTTTCAGGATGTGCCCTAAGAAGAGTTTTCTTGAAAAAAAATCCTAGTGTTTTCTTAATTTGATTCAGCCCAAGAGCCTAAATGCCACATTATTAGTTGCCCTGTTTAAGGTCTGAAACAGTGTCAATTTTTCAAATTCAAATCAAGCTGATTCCACATGAAACATTATACTGAATTCAAAGGAATCATCATGATTTTCCTATCAAAAGTTTCCAGAAAGTTCAATCTATACAAAATACAATTATCCGCATTTATATGTTTATATATTTATATATTTATTTTGGTGTTGCTGCAGGATAAAATTGAATTTCCAGTTACTCAAATAACATACAGTGATAAGATCATGCTATTAAGAATCAGTAAATATGTGTGCAGAAACCATGTCTTCAAGTTATCTGATGTGAGCAAGGATACAGTCTATTTTTAGAAGCTCACTGTATTACTGTAAAATTAGCAGTTCTGCTATGGTCTTTCAGTCCCCGATTAATATTATAGATTATAAGTTACTGACTAGAGCTCAAAGTTGTATGGACAAACAAATATTCTATAGCATATGTATAGTGTGTACATATAGATATATATACACATACAACTGTGTGTATATATATGTATACATATACATATAACAATGTATAACCATTGTTAAGTGTCCAGCCTACCATCGAATTTGCACAGTATTGAGCTAATTGCAGAATTGCTAGTGCTTTAAACATAAATGAAATTCTTTTGCTCCCTGCTATTTCATTCTCAGAGTCAAAAAGGTTAAAGTTAGAATCTGAGTTAAACTTCAGGAGAAATTAGGCATGATGAGTTGAGAAAATGCTGCCATGACATCAGAAACGCATATATCAAAATGCCAGGTGTAACATCATTATTTCTAAGTAAAGGGAACTAGGTCTATTGTCTTCTTTAATTCTTGTGTATCAGTACTGAATCTTTAAAGGAATTGTAGAATTTACTGCTTTTTTATATGCCAAGAAATATGTGCACCTCATAAAAATTAGTATTTTATAAGATCCACAGAGCTATGTTTGCTTTACCCATCACCTCTCTCCCATAGTGCCCATCATGGCTCCTGCCTGGCTGTTCTGCAGGGATGATGATAGTGAAAACCTTGTTAAAGACATTCTGCCACTGAAACAAATTTGATTCAGCCAGCAGCACTTTTGTGTTTGAGGACTAAAATAAGACGGGTCTGGCGCAGTTCTTTTCTTAAGGTGAATTGACACCTGTGATAGCAGGTGGCTTTTTTTTTTTTTTTTCTCTATCAAAAGCTTTCCTTTAGGATTGAAAAGAACAAAGGACCTCTCAAACCACCGTTTGTTCTGTTTTTGTGTGTTGTTCCAACAGTATGTATTTTGTTCCCTGAATATGGGCAAAAGAAACCGTTTGTGTCTTTCAGGCAGAAATCTTTCTCCCATTTGTCATATTTCAGTGTCCGAGAGCACTGCTCCTATAAAAGCAGAACAGCAGAGCACAGAAGCAAGGAATTTTAATCAGCGGGACGAACCTTTAAATACTATTTCCAGCCTACCTCCACGAGGAGAAAAAGGATGACGTAATGCCCTGGTGAAACAAAAGGCGCGGGCCGGGGCCCGGGGGCTCCCAGCGGCGGCAGTGCCGGGCCGGGCCGGGCCGGGCCGGGCCGGGCCGAACCGAGCCGAGCCGAGCCGGGCCGGGCCGGGCCGAGCCGAGCCGAGCCGAGCCGGGCCGGGCCGGGCCGAGCCGACCGGCACCGCCCGGGCCAGCGCAGCGCTCTCCCTCACGGCCCGCACGCCTCGCGCCCCGCCGAGCCGCCAGGTGGCGCCCCCGCGCCGGGAATCGCCCTGGGCGGGCGCCGGGATCCCCACACCGCCCCGGAGTGCCCGCCCGGGAAGAGTGCCCGCCCCAGAGTACCCGCCCGGGAACGCCAGCCCCGGACTGCCCGCCTCGGAATGTCCGCCGCGCCGTGCTCGCCCGGGAGTGCCCGCCCACAATGCCCGCCCGGAATGCTCGCCCGGGAGTGACCTCCCCACAGTTCCCGCCCGGGAGTGCCCGCCCGGGAGTGCCCGCCCCGCAGTGCCCGCCCTGCAGTGCCCGTCCCGCAGTGCCCGCCCGGGAGTGACCTCCCTGCAGTGCCCGCCCGGAATGCTCGCCCGCAGGCCCCTCCTGCAGGCCGCCGCTCAGCAGCCTGTGAATGTAAGGCACTGCTGCTCCTGTAAACACGGGCTGACTGTGAGTGTGACAGCCTGTGCTCAGGGAACCAAAGCGCTCCACAGCTGTTTGGGAAATTTTCTCTGGTGGGTATGTTACGCTGTACAGCATTGCAGTAACTTGGCTGCTAACGTGGGGCTAAAAAGAGCGTTAAAAGAGACAAATAGTTACAAGCCTGTGTAAGATTTATGTTAACTCTCCTAGCTCTTATGAGCTCCCCCTCTGCTCGGTTCTCATGAGGCCCTTCCTGGAGTACTTTTGCCAGGTCTGGAGTCCTCAGTACAGGGAAAGATGCGGACCTGTTGGAGCCAGTCCAGACGAGGTTAAAACATTGATCTGGGCAGGTCTATGAGCAAAAGCTGAGAGAGCTGGTGTTTTGCCTGGAGAAAAGAAGGCTTTTGGTACTGAAAAAAATATTATAAGAAAGATTGGGTCAAACTTCTTGGCAGGGCCTGTAGCAATAGGAGAGAAGGTTGTGGTTTTAAACTACAAAAGCATATACCAAGAAGAATTTTTTTGCTGAGGGTGGTAAAATACTGGTACAGGTTGCCCAGAGAGGTGGTAGATGTCCCATCCCTGAAAACATTCAAGGCTGGGTCAGACAGGGCTCTGAGTTATCTGATCTGATTGAAGATAGCCCTGCCCATTGCAGCAAGTGATTGGAGTAGGTGACCTTTAATGTTCACTTACAAACCCAAACTTTTCAGCGGTTCAGTGGCTCTATGACTGTGCTGCCTCTTGACAGGACCCTGAGAAGAGATGCTCTGTCTTACAGGAGACATCCAGTTGTGTGTGTCAGTTTTCAGAAACTGGGGCTGCCAGAAAAGAAGCTATTAAAAGTAGTTACGGTGGTTGCCAGTATAAAACCAGTTATGGATACAATTACAGCAGATTCCAGATAATGTTATAAAACACAGTTGCCATTTACCATTACCATTACATACTCACAGAACTTTACTTCTGCAAGATCTTTCCATTTTGTCTCTACCACAAAGGAGTTACCTGCTGTGTCCATGGTATCTCTTTGCATGGACTGGCTAACCAATTTGTACCAACAGACCCACCGGAAAACTTGCTATGTGCTTTTCTGTGTGTGCTACACTATCATAATAGGGTAAAGAAAGGTAAGAGAAACAAAGCATAAATGCAGAATAAGCAACAGAAATAAAGAGGTCTGAGCTAATTTACTTTCTGTAAACATGCCGTTCTGGCATGTTTCACTCTCCTAAAATAACCGAGTTGTTAACAATATTTTTGGCTTAGGGAGAGAAGGGACCTATTTCAATTCTCTTTTAGACAAATTAAGGGGCAACACTTGTGCAGGTATGTAGAGTATTTTATCTGCACCCTGAAGAGTTTTCCATTGTTAATGCCTGTTGCACATTCTCTACTTTGTTGTGCTACGTATATGCTATGCATAAGAATTAAGCATAGATGTACCCAGAATGAACCCTCGATCCAGGAAAAACAAACAAACCCTCAATTAGAAAAAAACACAAAAGCAGGATTAAACTTTTCAAACCTAAATTGTTTGTGAAATGTAAGTGAAAATAGGTAGTAATTATGTATAACAGGAACAGCTAGTAACGCAAAATTACGCAAAATATCTATGATAATATTATTATTTAGAGCTTTAGTTAGTCATACAGAGATATGAATATGTGTGTAAGCTTTATGAGCTCTGTGGGTATTGTTAATGGACAGCTTCAGTGGGGTGCATGTCTTACAGGGTACAAGATTCTTCACACCTGGGACTTCTGTTGCCTCTTTCCATCCTTTTGTATTACACAGGCTATAGAAGGGTACTAAATGATCAATTTTCATTGATGCTTATCCTGCCTATGACAGCAACCTGATTGAAATATATTCTTAATGCAAAACTTCCTATGTCTTTGTTTTAAGAATATTATTTACAGCATTGATTCATACTTTTAATCTTCTGCTTGTCCTTGTATTTACTTGCTCATTTTTTATTCTGGTTTCTTCCTTTTTCTCTGCAGTCTTCTCTGGTTTTTCATGTTCACCCACATCATCTTCTAGCTCTCTGACATTTCAGTCTGTTGATGCACACAAACATTCTGCCAAAACAAGTTAGCTAGAAATAGGGCCATCCTTAGTGACTGCTCCACTTTCAGCACTACATTGTACCAACTATGATTGACAGAGCTCATGCTGTCAAGCCTAATAGTTCCTAAGCGGTGATTAACTGGGCTAGTGATACACACATGGGGGTTGATGGACACCTAAATTCCTGCTGCACTAATCCCACCTAGGAACAGATCCTTTACTCTTTCAGAAATGCCACACTGGATGATTTACTGTGGTTTGCTAATTATTGTGGTGGTTTGGTTGTTCATTTTGCCTCTACTCACCTCAGTCATGAGCTCTGCTGAGTCTCACCCTGAGGAAATATAAAATGCGGGAGCTGCATGAAGACAAGAGAAATGGAAGCAAAACATCTGAAATGCATCTGCCAAAAGTCTGATGCTTTGTCTAAACAATATGAGATGGCAACTCAAGTTAAGGAGCTTAGGAAGTAAGTTATGGACCTATGTTCCAAGAACACATGAGGATTTTTTAAGCAACATTACTCTCCTGGAAAATCTCTTTACATCATTCTTTTATTCTTTCTCTTCTAACCTTTGTCTGCTTTGTCCTACCATACTCTAATTATCCAGACTATAACAATCTAATAATACCCCACTTTTCATTGTCTATTTCTGTCTGCATGTTCCAAAAAGTAAAAGAATAATTTTGAGAATTTTATTAACCTTAATCTGTCTCCATGCATCTCTGTAAGACTTCCTTTATATTTGAGTGTATTGTATTTATTATGTCAGTGGATGCATTTGGTCCCACACAAAATATTAATGGTTTAAGCAGAACTGTTTATTACAGGATGACTGGTAGTGTACAAAGCTGTTGCCCAGCACCAGAGTACCTGAATGTGCTACATGCCCAGACAAAAAGGAGAATCTGGAGCTGGCGTATTTTCTCACACAGAAAGAATCTAAATAAACATTTTAAAAGAAAGCTTCCATTGTGAAATCTCACGAATAAAACTCAGAAGGTGTAATGAAGTTTAAATTTCTTGCACTGTGATAGCCTTGTGACCCACTTTGGGTATGTTTGTAATATGGCTTTGGTTGAGATCAGGCATACATCCTCAACACAACAATTGCTGTCCTGTGGTTTGCATTGCCAAGTGTTTGTTCTCAAGGTGCACAAAATGAATACTTCTCAGATTAATTTGATAGAAGTTTTTAGATCAAATGGAGTTGGGCAGGCACTTCAAAAGTGCACACAAAACAATTCAACTTGTAATTGGCTTAAGTCCCCATTTCTCTGAGAGATGTAAGCCACCTTAGATTTATTCTTTGCTGGTCTTTTCTGCACCAGCTGTAGGCATTGTTCCCATGGGGAGGTGGCTGTTCATTACCTGACTGGTGTACAAGAATAGTTCAACATGGATCAGGAGCAGAAAAGACTGAGATAAAGGTTGCACTAATAGGAAACTGAGCAAGAAGTGTATTAAATGAAAATCTAGAAACATCTCCTTAGGAATACAGTTTACATGGCTTGCCATAAGGGCCAGAGAATTCAGTGGGTTTTTATATTTGAATACCAGACTAGCATCAAGTCCAAGTAATTTCCTTCACCTAGGAATGGTTCCAGGAATTCACTTAATGTCAGATACTCCTCACCAGATCTTTTGGTGTACAACTGATCTCCTCTCATGTTGTGCTCCATATAAATGAATGCAGACAGCCTTTAACGATTGTGATTGTTCAGTTCCTAATCTGTAAGATAATGAGAATAAATTCTCTGATTGAAAGTTTTGTAAGGCTATGGGCATTGTCATTTGTGATACACATAACAACTACGCAGGTACAGCTTTTGAAAAGCCTGTAAATAGAATAGCCCATTATATCTTTGGCAAGGAGACAGGTTTGTTCCTTTTTAAAAGATCTAAAATTTAGAAATATTTTGTAGTATTCCCATTTACATGCCATAGAATTTTAAAAAAAAATTACTATTCTGTTATTCTTTTTAAACTATGGATTACTGCAGTAAAATGTCGTATTTTATGATTTATGTGAAATCTTGAGATTAGCTGGTCAGTGCTTTTTGGAAATTTGCAGTATTCATTGCTCAAGTTGTACTGCCAAGAATATATATTTGAGTACTCCAAGGACTGGATTTCACCAGCAGAAATAGATGTAGAAAATTAAAACAAGTGGAGGACAACTGTATTGTTCATGTATAGGGCATGACTGCTGGAAAATGCAGAATCAGAAAATACTGCAAGAAAAGGAAGAGATGCCAGAGAAAAAGCTTTAAGATCAAGCACCTGTTTATGAAAGTATTTAAGGCCTTTAAGGGAAAAAAAGGCCTTTATGAGTAAATAAATTTTGTATTATTTAGATTTTGATTTCACCATAATAGCCATAGTGGTTAAAAAAACCTCTCTTCTTTGCATACTAAAGGACTTTTCAATCTTCCAAGCTTATTGAGAAGTGTTTGTCATAGTCTTTTAGATATTAATTTTGTGGTCTCAGTATTCATAGCTGATGTATGTCAAAGGTGTAATAAAGAAGACTGAGAGTTAAAGAGTATTTAAAATAAATAATCCCATGCTAAATGTATGTCTACAAAATTTGATACAGTAGTGCAACTATTCCCTGAAGATAGTGTGACGTGTTCTGTTTTGTGACTTGAGATAATCATGCCTCAAAAAGATACACTGTCATTTTTCCTTCTACCAAGAAGTATAAGGTGCTCGTAGGGATTATGCCAATCAAAACAAGAAACCTACAGGGTAATCCTGGATTTACAATGGCTGTTACTGCAAACTACTATAGTCTGCTTAAAAAAGGAACACAATTGCTCCTCTGCTAATGCACTAGCATGCATGTTGGGCTTAGCCATACGACTTATGTCATAGGGGTTTCTTGACTTGTTTCATAAACAGTCTGTTGCTTATTTTGATAGACAGATGGGCTAGAAACTTTCTGGTTCTGTTGCTCCTACAGTCGCTGTTTTAAATTGTTTTGTTGATTACTTAAATTCCAATAAATATATTTAGAATACAATAGAAGGCAGTAATGTACACTATGAAAGCAAAAGCACAATTTGTAAGCAAAGTGATAACACTGCCCATCTAAACAGACAGAAAGCTCACAACAAAATTTGTGCATGAAAATTTTTGAACTATTCTCATGTAGTTTTGAAAGAGATGCCAAACAGGGCTCTGGGTGTTTTTTAAGATTAGTAGGCTTACCAGGTACACTATGCCCAGTGTTCTTGTCTCTATTACTGTCAATGTATCTGCAGGCTGTGACAGTCACCTATGAGTTGCTGGTGTTAGTTTTTGTTGCCTCAGATGCATTACCACTTAAACACAGATTTCTATTTTATTTTGGTTTCAGAGCATTAACTTCATGTCATGCTAATGCTCTTGATTTTCTTTTTAGGTTTTCAACACTTTAGGGGTAGGATTTAGGGCATTTATTGCCTTAACAGTTTGACTGCAGTTGACATTTCATGGTTTGACAGTGCTGTGCTGGTAAAATGTTCTTCCACCTCCTAAGCTGCTTCTCCAGCACACAGCCAAGTATGTAAGTAAGTAAGTAAATAAATAAACAAGTAAATAAAGTCTGCCTGGTAAAAGAAAACACTTTACATCTGTTATTTATGTACTTATGTGAGTTATATGTATATAATTTGTGTCTGACATTTCATTTGTCGAAACAAGACCAGTAGTGGAGAGCCTGCAGAAATTTTGTTTCACAAAGACAAAACCAGGTTTTTTTTTTAGTCAATCCTGTGATCCAGTCTGCATATATGATGCAGCCACATGGAGGTCAGATATAATTTTACCTTGTTTAAATATTACTGAAATCTAAATACTAAAATTGCTTCCTAATTTTTTAAGTTACCATTGATTTCCTTTTCTTTATTAAGCTTTACAGCAACATGGAACGTTTAGGTGTAGGAGAGCGTAAATCATAAGTTCTGGTTTTTTTCTTTTCTTTTTTTTTTTTTTTTTTTTTTAAACTAATCCAGTGAATCCTCATGGGTATAGTGAGAGGTGTACCACTTCAGTCAGTGCAAAAATCCTTCTTTGAAGGAGGAATCCTTTAAAGGAGGGACTGGGGAAGCTGGTAAGAGGGGAAGAATATGAGCAATTTCCACACAGCCACGTTTATCAGCACTGGAAGTACTTCAATCGTACATCTAAAAATGTGAATGGACTTTTAAGAATGTTTGTTTTTGAAATACCCTCCTTTAAAATTTTGAACCATATATATAACAGCTAATATTGCTGTTCAAAACTGTAATTTGTCAGGTCAAGATTTCAGGGAAAAGTAGCTTGGTTTTGCACTGATAAAAATGAAAAGGCTTCTTCCATCTTTGTTCAAGTCTGAAATTTTTAGTCACACTTGCAGTTCACCATAATGTGTTGTAAGTAGTTTTTGTTTGTTTCTTTGTTATGTTTTTCAAAGCTGGGAAATACTTTTTTTTTTTTTTTAATGAGTTACTCTTTCCACTGGAAAATATATCTGGTAAGTCCTCATTAAAATCTCATCTAAAATGAATTAGAAAATTTAGATTTGAGCCTTGGTATTTTCTTTAAAAATTGCTCTGCAGAAATTTATGAATTTTTTGTCAACATCTTTCTTCACTATATTGAAACATTTTCTTCAATATAAATCCATTTCTTGGTCATACCTGAGAAAATCAAATGTAGCATACACCGTACTCCTACCATCCTTGCTAGCTGTTTGAAACATTATTGCTCTGGACTGTAACTGTCAGCAGAAGCTATTAATAGAAAAATGGCAAAACCTAAGGCACCTAGTGCCAGGGAAAATGCCTAGACTCAGAGAAACCTCTGACAGTAGGTTCCTATAGGATGTTACTTTGTTAACAGTGCCAAAATATGCAATAGTTTAAACTGAACACTGGGGTTAAGCAGCTTTTGTTTGAGGCATGATGCTGTTACCCTGTAAAAAACTAAGTATAGTCTGTGTTTGTAGAGCAAATTACTGAGAGTATAGTATTAAAAAAGCTGGTTTGAAACATGGTATAATGTAATACTTCATATACCAGCTCATTTGAGAGAGGTATGTGAGTGAGTGATTGATTGTAGATATTTTTCATGTTTCCATTACTGAGCAAGACTTTTGACCTTGCAATTCAAGATTTATATCATCTGGATGTGACTTTGGTTTTTTTTGGTTTTTTTTTGGGGTTTTTTTGGGGGTTTTTTTGGGGGTTTTTGGGTTTTTTTAGCTATGATCTTGAGATCTGTAAGGTTTATTTGTTATAAGCTCATAGCAAATTCAGAGAATTTTACCTTGCACTTCAGAAGTCTGCCCTACCATTTAGGATCATAGCAAACTGTATGTTCCAGGGAGTCTACAGGAGTTAAGTCCTCTTGTATATCAGAAAGAACAAAAGAATGAATGAAAGAATGAAAAAAGAAACAAAGAATGAAAGAACAAAGAAGGAAGGAAGGAAGGAAGGAAGGAAGGAAGGAAGGAAGGAAGGAAGGAAGGAAGGAGGGAAGGAAGGAAGGAAGGAAGGAAGGAAGGAAGGAAGGAAGGAAGGAAGGAAGGAAGGAAGGAAGGAAGGAAGGAAGGAAGGAAGGAAGGAAGGAAGGAAGGAAGGAAGGAAGGAGGGAAGGAAGGAAGGAAGGAAGGAAGGAAGGAAGGAAGGAAGGAAGGAAGGAAGGAAGGAAGGAAGGAAGGAAGGAAGGAAGGAAGGAAGGAAGGAAGGAAGGAAGGAGGGTAGCACTTCTCCTTAGTCACATGTCACTATTCATGTAGCTTACATTAGCCGTATTAAAGACTTTTTAGAAGTGGCGATGATGGCTTCGAGTATTACAAGAAGGGCTGGGGCAGGGACTCAAACAGCATAAACGGAGGTCATCATTCTGGAGCAGTTTGTCTTTTCCCCAGAAAATAGTGAAAAGTGGAAAGAGTCTGTATCTACATGAGGCACATTTCTGTCACTATGTAAAGATAAACTAAGAAGCACTCCTTGATTTGTGCTAGAGAAAGAAAAACTACAGAATGATATAGTTTGATGGCACCTTTCAATAAGGAATATTATATATCATTCTTGAACAGAGACTCAGTAGTTTCGCTTGGGACTAGCTGCCTTTCACCTGTGCATCATTCTGTACACCTTGGCCTAATTCATGCCTGCCTGTGCAGTAGGAAGAGTTGCCCATTACAAAGTGGCTCACAAGAGGATTTCCTGTATTTCAGTTTTGCCTGTTGCCTCCTGTTATTGGGTATCACTGAGAAAAGTCTTGTCTCCATCTTGTCCATTCACCCCTGCCCCCAGTCAGGTATTTATAGATGTCAACAAATTCCTCCTGACTCTTCTCCAGGCTATACATTCCCAGATCTCTTAGCTTCTTTTCATGTGACAGACACTCCAGTCTCTTAACCACCCCGTGGACCTTTACTGGAATCACTCCATTATGTCCTTATCTCTGTACTGTGATGCACAGCCTGACAGGAGCACGTAACTGGTTCATGGTCAGTTTGGCATCTACCAGGATCCACATATCCTTTTTAGCAAAGCTCCTCCCCATCCAGTGAATTTCTTCGGGGTGATAATGCATTGAGTTATCCCCCTTCAGAGGATAACTTCACATCTCTGTACTGGACTTCGTGATGTTTTCCTAACCCATTTCACCAGTTTGTCCAGAAGCCTCTGAATGGCAACACAGCCACGAAGTATCAGTCACTCCTCCCCCATTTTGCTTTATATTCAAACTTGCTAAGAATTTACTCTCTCCTTATCCGGGTCATTTTGGATTCAGTATCAGTCTCCAGGTTATACTACTAGTGACTGGCCTGAAGTTGGACTTTGTGCCTCTGTTCACAACCCTTTTTTAATTGGCAGTCCCGTTTTAAATCCACCTCACTGTCCATTTATCTACCTGATACTTAAACAGCTTGTTTATCACGGTATTATGAAAGACAGTGTTGAATGCCTTGATACAGTCAAGATAAACATATCCACTGCTCTCCACCCAGGCAGTCATCACTCAGCAAAAATTCGTCACTGTTTTGCTTATCGGATGCTAATACTATGAAACTCAGTCATAGAATAAAGTTTTGTGTAGAAGCCAGTGCTTCTAAACTCATTGTGTTTGGCAGCAAATATTTGATTGATTTCACTTGGTGATGAACATGCTGGAAATCTTATGGTAGTTAGAGCTTTGCAGGACCAGGCCATAATGTGTTAGTCTCTGCCACAGAAAAGAATTTATTCTCAAAGGGTAAAACAATTGCTGCTGCCATGCTTTTTAACTGCATAACACTGCAGAAGTTCAAAGAAGGGCAACATTCATCTTCCATAAGTTAATTTCTGAACTCTGGAATATCTGATGTGTGGAAAGAGTGAAATTAAAAAAGAACAGAAATCTTCAGACAGTTACAAATCAAAGCGATGTGGTGGTGTCATCAAACTAAACTGCCATTAGGTTTTACTTTGACACTAACCTGTTTATGTTGTCAAGGTTAAAAAATAAAGAGTAGGTGTTTATCACTGTAGGTGCTAGCTATTACTTGACAACTGAGACATAAGAGTTTAAATCTATTCACACTGAATTCAGCAGGAATTTTGCCAATGGTTTTAATGGAGTAAGGGGTTGGCCTTCATTTATAAAGAAAATCACAGAAGCTGCAGTTCTAGTGTAAGAACTGCAAGGAGGGATAATTTATAAGGGAGATTTGTTAAAACATAAGACCTAATCTTGCAGAGCTAGCACTAACATAACTCTTTCAACAGTTAATAAATTAAAACAAGGAAGCCTATGGTTCATAAGTAAATAACATATAAAATAAGAAAGACATGATGAAAGGGATACAGCAGTTTACACGGAAGACAGAAGCACTCCAATTTTAGAATGTGGGCTGAGTACATATACATTAACACCTAGGTTTTAGACAAAATTAAAAACATTATAAAGAGGCAAATTTGCAGGTGATTCCAGTAACTTAAAAAAAAAAAAAAACCAGAGAAAAAAAGAAAAATAAGTTTCATTTGTGTTTAGACTGGTAGTTTTGAAGACACAGATGAGCATCAGAGGATAGAAATTTGATAAATCAAACCAGTGAGTAATGATTTCTTGAAAATAATTGTGTGATGCAGTCATTACCTGATGTTAATATAAAAGTGTGTGCATTCTATGGCCTGCTACCAACTTCCTTTTCAAATTAGCACAGGTACTTACACTGTAAACTGGAGATTGTCTTATGGATTCATCATGTAAGTTTTAAGAGCTCTTCCCTTTACCAAACATTTCATAATCTGAGAAGTGTTAAGCTATAAACTGGTGCCCAAAGAACAATTTAATTTTTTGTTTGTTTTTTTAAGACATTAGTTGAAATAAACAGGAATGCCAGTCACCATTGAACAGGGTTAACTGGTTTAGTAAGAGTACCAAACCCAGGGAGCTAGGAGAAGGAAGCAGCCCTTGTCAGCACTGAGGCAAACCTACTGCCCATGCCCCAGACTGACACAGAAGAACCCAGTTGCCTCTTCTCCCCCAGCCTCCTTTTTATATACCCACCGACTCTTCCCATTCCCCCCAGGCCCACAGCCCATTGGTCAGTTTTTCCCGCCCCTAGGCTTCTGGTTGGCTCATGTCCAGGGTCCGCCTTCTGCCTCACGGGGTGCCAAGTGATTCGCTGTCTCCGTGGCCCAGACTCGAGACACGATTGGTTCTTGTTGCTGTCTATCGGGGGGGGGGTGGGCGCGGCTACAGTGGCCCCCTTTGGCGTCCCTTTTTCGTTCCGAGCGCTGCCTCCTGGGCGCACGCGCTTATTGCATCCCCTTTTCAAACCCAAACTGTACAACCTGAACCGAGAAAACTCGAACCCAAACCTGTGCAACCGAGACCGAAGAAAAGTCATTTATAACATTAGTGATGCTTCAGATGAAATGAAAACACACAACCCCTTGAAAATGTAGGTCATCTGTGACAGCATAGATGTAATTTGGAATAATAACAAAGAAACAATGCTGTAAAAAGTATGCAGCCCACTAGTCTCCCACTGCTAGTGTCACTGTTCTGCACAAAATGGTCACTTGGAATTTCATAGCAACAGAGAGGTTGGAGTCCATCACTCCGTAAGCAACTAAGAGGCCTTGTACAGGTGAGCAGTTCTTTTATAGTCTAGTTATTGCAGGACAGCAGTATAATACATACTAGCCAAGTAATTGTGAGAAAATGCTAAATAAAACTTTTATACAGGTGCTACTGACCACTAAAAATACTATAAGAGTTATTTATTCATTGTCAGAAGGTATTAAAAAATGAAGTGCCTTTTTTGTGGTTCAGAAAATATAAACCAACAAGAACAAGTAAAGTTGCTTTTAGTTGTTTTTGTCACCATCATTACATATGACAATTAAATATTAATATTAAAAGATAGTCATATTTGTATATGCCATTGTGGTTAGTGATGTCCACACAAAGTGCTGACACTTGAGCATCTAAACCTCCACTCACTGGCCCTGTCCCACCCTATTTATTCGTTGTGGAACTTCCAGCTTCCCATTGCAAGATGAATCATATCCTTTTCAAGGGTGGGAGGTGCTTTGGAAGAAATTAGTGTCATGCTGTCAGATTGGAGCTCCATCCTCCTACTCACTTGAATGGGCTGTTCAGTTTAGGGGGGCACTTTCTTTTTGTCTCTCCATGGGGCAAATGATTTAATGACCATGGATACAAATAGGGCAGAGGTACTTAGTGCCTTCACAGCCTCACTCTTACCAACATAGGCTGGTGGAGGGATTCAAGGAGAAGAAAGTGGATGCAGATCAATGAGCCAGAGTTTATTTAGGTGAATTTGTTTCATAGTATATCCATAGACAAGCTTCATCGAAGGTTTCTGAGAGAACTGATCAATATCTTTATAGGGCTGATCTTTAGCATCTTTAAAAAAATGAATATTGGAGGATGTCTGAGATGATTGAAGGAAAACCAATATTACACTTCTAATCAAAAAGTACCAAAATAACTATCTGGGGGAGTACAAACTAGTCAACCAACTTTGATACTAGGGAAGGTCATTGAGAGGGTCTTATTGAAATATATTTCTGTGCCTGTGATAAGTTAACCTTGATTTATCAAGGCTAAAACATGCCTGATGCATTGGATTTCCTTGCGTGAAAGAACAACCAGAGTTTTGATTATCAGGAGATGAATGAGTGTCCTTTACTTCAGCAAGGCTTTTGACAGTCTTCCAAAATACTCTATCCAAGTTAGGATGATACAGTCTGAATGGGAGAAAAAACAGATTTGTACAAAACTCATGGGATTGTTAGGCTCAGCAGGTTGAGTTGAAATGACTTGTACTCTACCAGGTTGCTGGTAACAAGTGCGGCAACAAAGGGACTGACCCTGCTTAGAATCTTCACTGTTAACATGTAGGAGTTTATGGAATGCTTGCGTATAAGGTGTTCTGTAAACTGCAGACAAGGGGGTATCTGTTGGTATGCTGGAAGGAATGGCTGTTTTCCAGAAGGACCTGGAGAAGTGGGAGGAATACGTTGACATGAAATAGATTATATCCAACAAAGATAAACGCAAACTCATACACCTGGGACACTCACTGCCTGACAAGCAGCTCTTCTGTAGGAGGCTTGTAGGATGTGGTGGATGGTAGGATGTGGTGTGTCCTGGACGCGAAGAAGGCCGACAACAACTCTGTGAAGAGAGTGGGTTTCTACTGGACTAGGGACCATTTAGCCTGGAGAAAAGATGGCTTTAGGGGAACCTAACAGCAGCTCTTTGTCACTGACAGGCAATCGAGGATGCATCAGCAAGTCTGTTCACATTAGAGTATGGGTAAAGGCCAAGAAGCAATGTGCAGGTGCTGAAACAAGAGAGACTCAGGCTGGATCACCCAGAGAACAGAGCAGCAGAGCAAAGCAGGCCAGAAAGTTTATGTAGTCAGTCTAGTCTGACCTCATATCCAGGACAGCTAGAGGGGGGTTGAACTGGAGATGTCCTCAGGTTTCCATCAGCCTGAATTGCCTCCGTGTTCCTATACTATGGTCTTGTTTTATGTATGTGCTGATAGAGGCATGTAAAACCAAGGGGCAGCTGGATTATAAAAACAGTAGAGGAGTGGGGCAGTCAGATTGAAGATGCCATTTCAAGAACCCTTGCAACAGACTCCCCTTGCCACCACTTAGTGACTGACTGTCCTGTCTGCTTTGACTACTTACATAAATGTAGTCTTACGTCAACAAAACAGTAAATTAGTTTTGCTTTCAGCAAACATTCTCAGTATCTGTACAACAGCAGTATGAAGTAGTTTAATCAATTTAGTCATTTAATCAGTTGTGTAGGAGAATTTGAGATAGGTTTTGGCATGCAAAGGCAGCTTTGTATTTCTTAATATTTTCTTCTGTCATGGTCAGAAGCTTAAATTCATTTTTGTGGTTTTGGTATTACATTATTTGTTGGTGTCGTGTGGAGGGAAGTTATATGTGGGAATATGTATGTCTTTAAGAGTTTGCTCTTGTTGATAATATTATCACCGTCAGATTCAGAATAGGGTTAAGACAGAACAATACTGAAAAACCTAGTACTTAAAAGTTGGTATGAAAGTGTAAATATTACAGTTTTTAGTTTTGTTTTGGAAGAAAAGAGGTTCTAGCCCTTATGCATGTGAAAACAAACTTATAAGTGTCTGAGTCAAACAGAGAAGTCTAGATATTCCTTTAAGTTTTGAAAGGTCTGACTTATTCCTGTCACCTTTATAAAAGTTTGGAATGTGGTGGCAGAGCCCCAGTCAAAAGTAGTTTAGAAGTTTCAAGAAAACCTTCATAGTACCTTCAAAGGAGGCACTTAAAATGTTTCATGCTGCATGTGTAGAAATGGAAGGGGGAATGACATTTCTGTAGTTTCTGATTCCCCATTTATCTTGGCATTCAAAAGCGAAGGTAGGAAGACAGCAAATACAAGTTCTGATTGCAACAGGGCAATAAGCAGTAGCCTTGTAGGAGAGAAGCGGCCTGTTCCAGCTTTTAAATATTGCAGTGAGGCAAGCCTTTTTATTGCTTTTACCTGCCTAGGATTGTCTCATTCCTAGAACTCTTACTAATGCATCTGCATACACGCACATTTAAGACAGTTTTTCAGAAAGCAGATGCTCTAAAATCTATTAGAATCCAACTGCTGACAATATGCAACTAAAAAAAAAAAAAAAAACTTTAGAGTCTAATGTCTTTTCCCTAATCTAATGTCTTTTCCTACCCTCTCCAAACTTTCACTTTTTTTTGGCAGAGTACTTTACATATCCTCTAAACAAAAATAATCTGATTCAATTTCCATTACAAAAGGCAAAAACATGTATGTATTTCCAGTCTGTTTTAACTGCGTTTAACTTAGTTGCCTGGAATGTAATCCGTTAAATGGCTTCTGAGCTTGAAAAGCAGGCGGAACAGTGTCTGAAATCTGGCACTCTCATGGTGCTCCAGACCCCTTAGGAGTTATGGGTTTCCATCCAGGGGGAATAATAAGTACCCAGAGTTAAAAACAGACACTCTAATGGTTTCCTAGCCTGTTTGCTTTCAATATCTCCAGGAATAAAGTGGAAGAATCTGCTAAAAAGGTGAATGGGAACAAAGAAAGATGTATAAAAGGTTTTATTATCATAAGAGGTGAGTGAAATAGAGTGGAAGTTTTCTGTTTTTTCATGTGCAGTTTCAACGGGCCATTTACCCTAGCACAAATGGATGTGGGGACTGCCCTAACAGAAATAATTTTGGATCCTATTGCACTATAAATTAGTCAATGTCTTGGACATCTGTGTCTGAGCTGACTTTTCTTTGCCTCAGAGGTTTTTGACCTCTTCAGTAATGGTGAATAATAATTAAGTTCCTACAGAGTCTTTCATTCTGCACCTCTGAGATCCTCCTTCTCGTAACTGTGACCTCTCCTATACTTCTCTTATTGTTTTAGGGTATAACCGTCTCTACATTTCTACAGAGGATTCTCCTTCCAGACTTTAGCTACTGAGGAATAAATGACGATGTGCTGTGACCTTTTATACTAGCACTTCACAGTCCCATATGAATTGCAATTACATTTTCTCTTTTTGGCATGTGTGGCCCCTCAAGGCTTTACACAGCTGACGGTCTGTGGCAGGTCTCTCCTGAGTATCAGAAAAAAGATTGCCCAGATGAACAACAGCTGCACATTCAAGTGCAGAATTATTTCTCATGCAAAAAGTTACAAGAATTCTTCCTGGAAAAATAAAAAAAATCCAGAGATGAGTGAGACATTAGTTAGTAACACAAATAGTGGGGTTTTTTTGATTGAAAACCCGTTCTACTCCTACTTTGACAGTATACATTTAACTGTAGTGTAATAACCTGTACTTATTAAACATCTGTGGAAACTAATAGTCAGTCATTCAGTGATCTAAGAAAAAACATGGGTAGCAGCATATACAATGAAAGGTGTTGGAATTTTTATGTTCCTCTTGCTAAAAAAAATATTTGAAGTGAGTGGACTTCTAGAATTAAAATAAATGTATCTGAGAGAAGATAGATACCCAAATCTGGAGACAGGGGATTTACTGTGCTACTTTGAAAATATTCAGAATCTATATTTATATTTGTATTCACATATGAACATGTTTGTTAATAAACCTTCCAGTCAGTTTAGTAACAAAACTGGAATGAGCATCTTGGTCTTGTGATTTTTCTTTTGATTCCTGTTTTGTGGATTCTGCAATACTGTGAGGAAAAATGTCTGTGCAAGAAAGCAAGGAGTTTGTTCTAAATGCTCTAGGAGATCAATAAGATTCAGAATCTCACAAAAGAAGAGCTTTAAGAAAGATAACCATTAACACTGTAAGAATTAAACACTGCTTCTCTTAGAACTTCTACGTCAGGAAAAAATATCATCCCCCATTGCCGCATAGATCTGTGGGTAAAAGGTTTTGCCTTGCCATTATTCAGCTTGCAATTAAATTGTCTTCTAGGGCCTGTGATCTTTTGTTATCAGACCAAACAAGTTCTCGGTATGTTATAAAGCACATTTTAAAAAAGTGTTCATCAAGTTTGTCTCCTTCTTGCTGAAGGAAAGTAAAAAAAAATGCCTACAAATCAGGATTATCTTTTTTGTTTGTTTGTTTGATTTGCCATATGTTTTTGTGCTCGATGTGACTTGTTTATAAAAAATCTCTTGGCAGACCAAGACTAGAGATCACTGCAGTATTTTAAGAAACAGGGAGACATTCACGTCTACTTTATAGAGCTATTTTGAAACATGTATTTCATGGTAGATCTGCAAGTGTGGAAAAACAGTAGTCTGGAATCAGTACAAAAATTAGGTAAAAAATATTTGCTGAAAAAGCAGGTTGCATTTAGAAATATCATTTGACATTCATTTTCGACCATAACTTTTTTAAAACATGGCTCCATTAGACTATCTTCAAAACTTATCTAGTCTTCAGTGTCATCTTTATGCAGGCAAAAATATGTATGCAAGGAGTGCTTATTGGTTTCTTAGACATAGGAAGAAATATAGCCTTTGAAGGAGCCTTTGATAAAACAGTCTTATAAATTAAATCAACAGAAAAGAAATCCATAAGAAATCTGTGATTTGGATGGTAATAGAATCTTAATTTTCATGCAATTTTTTAGGGGGCATAGCATGCAAATATTAGAGGTTGAAAATAGAAACTTAGAGCATCCATGTTACGTGACGCTTAAAATACTGTTAGAGAGCACATGAATATTTTTGGTGAAAGCTACTAGAACACTCTAATCAGGCAAACACCTGTAATATGATGACTAACATGAGGGATCAGTCCTGTACATGGTATATTGGAAATTGCCTGGAACTGTGATATTATTGGTTCTACTTAACAGCTTGTGAAAAACTTGGGGAGAGCAAAAAAGCCCCCAAAACGTGATACAAGAACAGAGACAAAGCAATTCAGGGAAAACTGGCATGAAATTAGAAGAAAAATCAACCTTTGATAAGGACAATCTTTTACCATAATGTGAACTTCCAGCTGATGAGGGAAACCTGTTTATGAAAAAATGAGCAATCCCAGAAGAAAAACAAAGTAAATTACAGGAGGACACTTCTTACCAGTTTGAACTAGCTCTGTATTTTTTGCTAAAGTGATGAATTTTCTTTTATTCAAGTTATCAAATTTTCTCCTCAGAGATTTTCAATTTCTTTGCAGCTGGTGGGTGTTTGGATAAAACTGAGGATAGAATTCAGCTCACATTTTTTGAAGGGCTTTGGTATCTTTCAGGATAAAGAACTCAATGTAAATGTAAGATTATTATGTAGAAGAAGTGCTGTGAACTTGGAAAGCAATTAAAAAAGACAATGTAGAAATTATCATCAGGTTCATGAACAGAATAATGAAGGCTAATACATCTTTTACAGGAGTTGCAAAAATGCAAATGAATAACAATGTTTATTTATAAACTATTATCAGTGTAGGCTGTGATGTGTTTGGAGATACAGCATATTTTAAAATGAAAAACAAAATTGCTAGAGCAGCTGCAAGAAAAAATAAAATCTACTAAATCCTGAATTCCAAGGTTATCATTGGGAATCTGTAGGGGTAATGACAGTCAAGGAAATAAATAATATCTGTTTATGCAAAAGCTTGTGGTTCGTTTAAATATTAACATGATATATTTCTTATATGAGATTGTATTAATTTTTAAGAGAATAAAATGGAAATAAAATCACCTGTATTATGTTCTCAGTGCTAATATTGTTCTGAGTGAGCCACCAGGAGAGATTTATCTGAGCTTAGCAATGTCATCGTACCTGATATGGGTATAAGAATATTAAATGAAAGCTACACCTCTACTTTGGCAAATCTGTGCATATAAACTTAATTTCTCTTTGAATTTCGTGAAACCTGATTTTACTGAATTATATTAAAAATCAGAACACTTCTGCACAGTATCTTTCTTCTCTATACCTCTAACACGGATGTATGTGTGGAAGGTAAAAGAAGATTTCATTGAGGAGTGGTGGTGGTTTTTATATATTCATTTCTCCCCGAATTTTAATTTCCTACAATAGTTTACATTGGTTGTGTGCTTAGACCCGTAGCCCTGTGCTAGGATATCCTTTTGGTATGTGAGGTCAAACTAATTTCAAAATGATCTCACTCAAAATGAGCAATTCTATACAGAAAATTATGCTGGTTTTGGCTGGGATGAACTTGCTTTTCTTCATACTAGAACCTTTGGCACTGTGTTTTGGATTTGTGCTGAAAACAGTGTTGATAGGACAGGGATATTTTTTATTTCTGCTGAGCAGTGCTTACACAGAGTAGGCTGGAGGTGCACAAGCAGTTGGGAGAGGACAGTTGACCCCAAGTGACCAAAGGGATATTTCATACCCATGGCATTATGCTCAGCATGTAAACTGGGGGAAGAAGGAAAAGGGCAATACTTGAAGCGATGACTTTTGTCATCCTAAGTCACCATTACTCATGATGGAGCCCTGCTTTCCTGGGGGCAGCGGGACACCTGCCTGCCGATGGGAAGTGGTGAATGAATTACGTTTTTTTAATTTGCTTGCACATGTGACCTTTGTTTTACCTATTAAAATGTCTTTATCTAAACCCATGAGTTTTTTCAAGTTTACTCTTCCAGTTTGCTCCCCCATCCCACTGCAGAGGAATGAATGAGCAGCTGTGTGAGGCTTAGTTTCCATCTGGGGTTAAACCACGAGAAACCATGAGAAAACATCTTGTGGAGAGAGCTGTGTGAGGTCACTACCAGTTTGCTTTTGGTCATTACTGAAAGGTTGTAGGGATGAGGGGGGAAAGGTAGTACCTTCCAGTTCATGAATGAAGCCTACAAGAGAGATGGAGAGGAGCTATCTACAAGCACATACGGCAGGACAAGAGGCAATGTCTTCATACTGAAAGAGAGTAGGTTTAGATGAGATATTAGAAACAAAAAATCATTTGAGGGTTTTAAGGCACTGGAACAGGCTGTCCAGAAAAACTATGGATGCCCCATGCCTGGAAGTTTTGAAGGCCAGGTTGGATGTAGCTTTGAGTAGCCTGGTCTAGGGGTTGGAACTAGTGATCTTTGAGGTTCCTTCCAGCTCAGGCTCTATTCTATGATTCTGTGATTCAGTGACTCAGTCTGGAACACACCTGACCTACTAAATGGATGAAAAGAGTGGGGTATTTTGAGGACCAAGGGTTGTTGTTGTTGCCATTCTCTATCTGGAGGCCAATTACAGGAAATTTCTTGGTGATCTGTCTTGAACCTATCGCATTCAATGTACTCTATTCATCTGTGGTTGAATCCACAAAATTTCTGGACGAACCAAACTAGGATGTGGTTGATGCGCTTTCCAAAGGTTCATGGACATCTTGGAGGAATGGACCAAAAGGAATGCTATTAAATTAAACAAGGATAAATGTAAAGTTGTGTGACAGGTATGGACTACCATTTTAATGGTAAGAAGACTAGCCCTTTGTATTGCCTAAGCAGTGACTGACTGATGAAAAACTATTGAAAAAGCCTGCAGATAATGATGGACAGAAACTGATCAGAAACCTAGGCAGTAAGTTGATTGAGGAAGGTGCTCATTTTCCTTGATCATTGTTGTGACACATTAGATCACCTGTAGAGTACTATATCCAGTTTTACAACCCTCATTCAGATTATTAGTGTCCTGGAAGAAGTTTAATTTACTTGAAGCATTAAACAGGCGACTACAAAATCCTCGAAGAATAATGCCTCTTTTGTTTTAATTAAGTAGTTAGCAGCTTTTTTATGTAATCTATCTCCTGCTCCCTAACTCTAAGGTACCTGCAGTTTGTCCATGCCTTTTTGATTTATAACTACCACTGGTAATGAAAAATAATAGGCACAAGGAACAGAAGAATGAAATCTCAAACTAAATACTAACAAAGAGAAAGAGAAAAAAAGCAAGAAAATACACATAAACAAATATCTTAATATAAGATTAATTTTGTTTCACTGAGATACGTAGGTCATATTTTTACTGACCTTATTTTTCTCATAATTTTGTGATGCGTACTAAGGAATAAACCAGAATTTAATAGGAACTCAGGTTTAGATTTGTGCCATCAGCCTATTTTAATAGGGAATAGTTACCTAAATCTAGACAGTTCAACTGAAGTCTAAGGTTGGCTAAAACTGACCAGAGGAAACAATGGGAACCATTGTAGAGCTGCCAGAATATGTCAGGAAGTGCTCAAGTACATAAATCAGTTGCTGATATCAAATTTCAATCACCCTGATATTCATTGCAATAAAAGTTGATAATTTTTTTTTAAGTTGCACACCTTCAAAAGCTGCTAGGAATGGTTTTTCACTGTTGTAGTATGAAACCAAGATCAAACAAAGCATTCAAACTTGATATAAGCATGGTAAACTAAAATGGGAAGATGGTGGAATGAAGGCATGATACATTATGTATGAAAAAGCATACCCTTAAAGAAGAACAGTGCATGAACTTAGCATATCTTTACAAAGCAGATCATGGAAACAAAATATTCTTATAATCAGCTTTACCAGGAAATATCAATACTGAAAGTTTAGGTCCTTTTAAATCTCAGTTTTCTAAACAGTGGAGAAGGCCTGTCATGGACTGTCTCTTCTATTAGATTACCTCTCCAAGGCTAGTGGGCTCCATGTCTAACAGGAGCCAACACTGTGCTCTTGTGGCAAAGAAGGCTAACAGTATCCTGACCTGCAATAGGAAAATTGTTATGGTGTCCAAGGAAGGTGATCCTGCCCCTCAACTCAGCTCTAAGATGGTAAAAGGACTGGACCATCTCATCTGAGCAAAGTCTGAGATAGCTGGGCTGTTCAGGCTGGAGAAATGAAGTTTCAGGGGAAATATTGTCAATGGTTACAAATACCTGAGGAAGGGCTGCAAAGAAGTCAACACCAGGCTCTTTTCAGAGGTGCCTAGTGACAGGACAGGAGACAATGCCTGAAACACAGGAAGTTCTTTCTGAATGTCAGAAAGCGCTTTTTAACTGTGAGGGTGACTGAGCACTAGCACAGGTTGCCCAAAGTAGTTGTGAAATCTCCTACCTTAGAGATACTCAAAAGGCATCTGGACTTTGTCCTGGACAACCTTTTCTAGGTGATCTTGCTTGAGCAGGGGTGGTTGGACAAGATGATCTTCAGAAGCCCCTTTCAACTTCATCCATCCTATGATTCTGTGATAAAAGTAGTGAATTAGTAATAAAAACCAATTACTTGAGAATGTTTTCTAAATAAATAGAAAACTTTATAATTTTGGCACAATTATATACAATTTTACTTGCAATTTTTTCTGCAGATATTTAATTTTTTGTTATTTACTAATTTATTTATTTATTTATTAGTTCCTTTTACAGGGCTACTCACTTACAGAGAGAACCTATCTGAAGAGAATATTAAGAAATATTTCAGTATTCACTTTGTTTTACCTTTAGAGAGGGATATACCTTGGTGCAGAGACACATAATAAAGACCTCTGAACATCTCAGTGGAATTGTAAGTGGCAGCATTCATCTTAGTAATGATCTATCATGAAGGAGGCTTGTATAAATAGGTGTAAATCTTAAGATGAGTTTTGTGAAGAACAGAGTAATTCTTTATTTGAGACTCTAAATTCAAGAGCTTCATGGAAACTACAGTGTTAAGAGTAAAAAGGCTACTGCCATCTTTGATTAGAATGACCAGGTTTTCTCCTCACAGACATATCAATTAATTCAAAATAAGACTTTTGAATTGCTTTGGTTTTATGCAAATAAAATGAATTCAGTCTTTTGACTAAATATTTAGTATTTATAAATAGCAGGAAAATATATTTTCTGTATTTGTACAGAAAATAGCAGAAATATGCTGTTATGAATTACAAATTTTTACCTACTTATCCCCACCAGAATCTGCTGTAAAAGTCTAGATTCTGTCCTTTAAAATGCTTATTAGTTCTTCAGACTGAGGGCCCAATAGTTGTGTAGTTTTCATGGGTGAAATATTTACTAATTAATTCCCTCCTGCAATTCTAATTTAAACAGCCTAGTTCCTTATATTACGCAACACAACTCAGTGATTTAGTGCAGCTGTGCAAGAAGCAGTTCACAAGGAGTGATCCTTGTGCGTAAAAATTACATCTGCAAATGTACCTGTGTCCTGTTTGTGAGTTTAGCATAACACCAACGCAATTCAATTAAAAATCACAATGGCTTTATCATTCTGCTTAGATCAAAGAACAAATAGCTGTAGGTAATTCAATTAAAAATTACTGATGGAACATATTGGTAGTATCTGTTGTTTAATCTAGAATGGTTTATCTTAATTTATATTTTGGTCTTTATTCCTCTATTTGTCTTCACAGTAATGGTTCTGAGTGATTAATTACTACTGATAGTATTCAGGCTTGCCTAACCTTATTGTGAAATTCAACTGCAGAAGCACATGTCTATATCGTTGCTTCTCCCTTGGTCTTGCAGATACTATGGCTGTGAGTGTTATCACACAATTTCTAGTACTGCAAAAATATTTCATGTATGGTTAATTTTGATTCCCTGTGAAGTGACATGGAGTGTGTTGGCTTGGGCTAGCCAGTGCAAGATGCCAGTCTTAGAAGCATAGAGAACTTTGGGTTGGAAGGGATCTTTATAAATTAGCTTGTCCAACTCCCCTGCCATGGGCATGAACAGCTTCCACTAGACCAGATTGCTCAAAGTCCCAGCCAGACCAGAACTTGAACATTTCCAGTGATGGGGCATCCACAGCTTCTCTAGGTAGTCTGTTTCGGTGTCTCACTATCATCATACTAAAAAATATCTTCCTTATACACAATTTAAGTCTACAGTTTTCATTTGAAAACTATTGCCCCTTTTCCTTTCACTACAGGCCTTTGTAGAAAGTCTCTCTCCATCCTTCTTATAAATCTTTTAAGCGTTGAAATATTGCTATAAGGTCTTCCTTAAGCCTTCTCTTCTCCAGACTGGGTGACCCCAATAATTCCAGCACCTGAAGGGGGCTTACAAGAAAGTTGGTGAGGGCTTTTTTACAAGGGCCTGTAGTGATGGGGCAAGGGTAATGTCTTCAACAAAAAGAAATTAGATTTAGGTCTTCTATCCCACACCTGCAGGAAACACCAACTACAAGATTTCCTTTGTTAGCTTGGCCTTCAAATTTTTACCCATAACTCTCAACCCATCCATTGCTGCTTTTCAAAGGCAGCTTTGTGCATTCAATACACTGTTTACAGCCTCTCTACCTCTTCTTTCTTGCTTGTTCTTTCTGAATGGTGTATAGCAATTTTTGTTACCTGTGTGTCTTGGTTTAGGCCCAGCTGGCAACTAAGCACTATGGAGCCACTCACTCACACTCCAACCCCAGTGGAAGGGGGATGAGAAACAAAAGTAAGACTTGTAGGTTGAGATAAGAACAGTTTAATAATTGAAAAAAAGTGAAATACAATAACAATGATGATGATGATAATTAATTAGTTAAAAAAAAAAAGGTAAAACCGAAGAAAAACAAGCGATGCACAATACAGTTGCTCACTAGCTGCTGACCCTCCCATAATGCACATGACTATCCCCTCTTTCAGCTACATCCTTCAGTTTAGGTACTGGGTGTGATATTCTGTAGAGTATGAGTCACTTGCCCAGGCTATGCTCCCTCACAGCATTTTGTGCACTTCCTTACCTGGCAGAGCACAAGACCCTGAAAAAGTCCTTGACTAAGGGTAAACAACGCCTAGCAACAACCAAAACATTGGTATGTTCCTGAATACAAAACACAGTACTGTATCAGCTACTGAGAAGAACTAAACTCCATCCCAGCTGAAATCAGAACACCATGCTATGTGCTTTGGTATAGAGATAGGTAGGGCTATTGACTGTCCCTTTGTTAGAGAAATACACCATATTTGATTCCCCGGCCACAATGTAAGCCACCAAGTCATTCACTCAGTCTCCCTCTCTAGCAGTGCAAGGGATGAAAATAAAGTGGACAAGATCATGCGTCATGGTACTGACAGAGAAATCACTTACCCATTACTGTCACAGGCAAACCAGACTTGACTTCAAGAAAATTAATTTAACTTATTACTAATTAACATGAGAGTAAGATTGTGGGAAATAGAATCAAAACTAAAACCACCTTCGCCATCTCCCTCCTTTCTTTGCAAACTCAGCTTCAGTCATGACTCTTCTTTGTTCTCCCAAACATAAGCAGTGCAACAGTTCATCGCCGCTGTTTCTTCCTTTTCACACTTTTCTGCTGCTGTAGTGTTGTGTCTCTGCAACAGAATACAGTCCTTCACAAACTTCTCCAATATTGATCTTGGACTGCAATTCTTCAGGTAGAGTGTGGGTCCCCCATGGAACAGAGTTTCTGCCAGAAAACCTGCTTCTTTGTGGGCTTCTCCATGGACTGCAACTCCTGCCAGGAGCCTGCTTCAGCTTGAGCTCAGGCTGCAGCTTCCTTTGGGGCACATATACTTGCTCTAGCATGGAGTTCTCCACAGACTGCAGCGTGGATATCTGCTCCACCATGGTCCTACACAGACTGCAAAAGAACCTCTGTGCTGGCACTGAGTCTGTCTTGGAGCCAGCTGGAACTGGCTCTCAGATGTGGGAACAGCTCCTGGTGCCTTCTTGTAGAAGCCCTTCCCGTTAAAACTTTGCCATGAAAACTCAATACAGAGCTCTATCACAGGTGTTCCCCTCTTGATGCCTAGTGCATCAGCAGCCCCTGTCTCTTTTCTGTTACTCAAAATGCCATCCTTTTCTCCCACTGATTCTAGTTTAAAATTCTCCTTACAGGTACTTTTAGATACTTTTGTCTCTGTACACACTTACAAGCTAATTACCCTCAAAAAAAAAAAAAAAAAAAGAACTCAAGCCATAAACTGCATCCTGATAAACATCCCCAAGGACTCCCTTTGAAAGGTTTTATCTGCAACAGAAGAGGATCTTAGGAACAGAATTTTAACATGCAAAGTCTCCAAGTCTACAGGGATTATGCAGCTGAACAAGCATTGGCTCTGTTTTACTGGCTTTTGTGCCATGACAGTGTCTGTGTAAGTGCTGGTGCCGTGGGTGTTTCTCAATGTATTGGTGAGGGATGAATGCCAGGGTGGAGGCTTGTGACCTGGATTTCTCTATCCCACTCTTTTCTAGCTCTTTTCAGACCACTTGTAGTCAATTACTTTTTTTTTTTTTCCACTTGTTCTATGTTTTTGCAGGAGTTCTGAGATCATGAACTTTTGGAAACTTTTCTGTGCTTTATACGAAGCATTGTGATCAAAGTCTATATGGCAGACTTTTCCCTGGGGTTCATCTGCTTTGTGTCAGAAGCCTTATGTTGGTTTCCGCCTTCTATTTGTGGATAAATTTTAAAAGGAAGTTTCAGACATTTGTGGAAGTGACTCAAAGTCATTCTTCATTGCCAATTTAGTTACAGCTCACTTGGCGTTTGAACTGCTTTAGCAACTGACTGCTATTCTTTTGGAATGAACTAGAAAAGTATAAGCAGCAGGTAAAATATATGAAAAGCTGCACTCGCAGGGATCTTCTCACTGTTAAAATGATCATAATTTTCCAAACTCACTTGAGATGTACACAGTATGTATCCTTCCTATCATCTCTTTGATATATTTTATAAAGTGCTCTTAATTATAGTTTTCTTCAAAATATCCATTTTCCTATTATGTAGATAAAATACATGTTCAAAATGCAGTTTCCCTCATTGTGTGATATTCTCATTATCAGAATCCGTGGCATTGGAATGGAATGACCTAAAACAGAGCTTGAAAGGCTCTGAGGTCCTTCACCTGGCCCGCTATTCAGTATCTGCCCTGAGGAGACTCATAGTTGGATGAGTTTCCCTACTCCTCTCATCTCTTTTCATCAGGCACCCTCACTTCCAGAGACACATTTTACCTATAATTCTACAAGACCCCCCAGAAAAAAAACCAAACAAAACAAAACCAAAAAACAACACCCTGAGCAGATAAAGCAACTCCTCACTATTTACTCAGATATGCAGTGTTTGTGCGTTCATGTGAAAACAATGCCTGTGTGTATAGGTATGGGCATAAATATGTTTATACTCGTGTGTGTGTGCATAAACTTGTACAAAATGTGAAAATTTATATATTATTAATTATAAGTCTATGTATTATAATACCTGTATTCAGAAAATGAATATCTTTGTTTCTGTTTCTGTTTACAGATTTAAAAAAAAATTTAAATACATTAAACACAAACTTAAAATACCAGTCAAAAAATAGTTCCTTTTGTCATATTCTGTTATAAATTGAGAATGGGAACAGAAACTGCCATGAATTAGGAGAGTTTCCTAGATAGAGGTCTAGCAAGAATATGATCATAAAGGAGAGTAGCAGAATAGCATACACAGATGTGGCACAAATGTCAGTGGCTTTTGAAAAACAGGTTGTGCATCATAAACCCCGTAACCAACTTTTCTGCCAGACTGATAATCAATTCATATAGTCCCTAACATGGAGTAAGTGATAACAATATTTCAATTCCATGCAATTATCTGCTCTGGGAGATTTCAAAACTCTCTTAAGACCATGGCATGATCTTACTGCTAATTCTACTTCCTTTCCCTGTAGATTTTTATGCATCAGTTGCTCTGTGTGTTTGCAAGAGTTCTAAGATCATGAACTTTTGGAAACCTTTCTGTGCTTTATATGATGCATTATGATCATAGTCTGTATGGCAGACTTATCCCTGGGATTCATCTGCTTTGTATCAGAAGCCTTGTGTTGGTTCCCTCCTTCTATCAATCCTTGATGAATATTGTTTTCAAGACAGGATAGTGTGGTTTCTAGCAGTGCTAGCTTCTTTTTCTCTTAACTGGGGCATTTTAAAAGAGATTGTTTCAAAGTTGTTTCATTTGTCCAGGGTTAACAGCTGAGGAGGCCAACAGCTTGGCAGGGCACAGCAGAAGCAATTCTATACTGAAAAGCAGTAATAACATTCATATTTTAAGAGATGATAGTGATGGGAACTGTTGAAGTCAGTGGATTTATTTACTACATGCTTTTATATTTTAGATTTCTTTTCTCTGTAACTAGTTGCAGTGACAGGAAAGTGATTTGCTTCTTTCTTGCAACCTCCCCGAAAAAAATGACTGAACTAGATCAAGACACTAATAATACCTTACCATATTTAATTCTTCAATATATGAATATTATTTTTGAAAACTTTCAGACACCTTTTGTAGAAATCCTGCTCTTAATGTGTTGGTCTTTCTCTCTTTTATAATATATTTTAAAGACATTGTCCTAGAAAAATTACTTACAAAGGGCAGACTATGTTTAAAGTAACATATCAGACTATCAATAATTTAAAAAAATGTTTTACTCAATTAGTTGCTCAAATGAGTTTCAAGACTAAAAGACATGTAAGGCTTGACATTTTTTTTTTGCTTGAAATGTTTGATCCATGACATAAGAAAGAGACAAAAAATTTAAAAAATCTGAGTAGTAACATGGGTATTGTAGCAGGTTGTACCTGTTGTGGTTTGACACTGGCCAAACAGCAGACACTTACCTACGTATGTTTCGCTGCTCACACAAAATAGTTTTGTGGGTTACTCTCACCAGAAAACAGTATTGCTCAGGCCCTGTTCACACACTGGGATAAAAAAAAATCATGGTGCTATTTTTTTTGTTTCTGGTTTGTCTTTTCTTTTTTTATGTTTTGTTTCATTTTGTTTTGTTTTTAAGCATTTATTAATTATTTCAGATCTATGTCTTAATTAAGCTACTTCTAGATGGAATGAAGGCAAATTTTAGCATTAATGATCATAAAACAAGGAGTTACAGTAATAAAATCAGTAAAGAACCTCTAGACAAAGATTGTGTGATATTTAAGAAGTTAGGAAAGCAAAGGGATGATCAGTACCATGAGCTAAATAAAATGTAATTAGTAATCAGGGATCATAAAGATGCTGTACATTAAAATATAGATATTCTCGCTTCTGATGCATCTGTCTTCAGACTACATAGGTTTAATACAATGTGCAAGAAAAACCCTATTGGATCAGATCAAAGATCTGTGCCCTAGAATTAAGTCTATAATAAATAACATTGAGAAAGAGGAAGAAAAGGAAAGTGTGGTGAGTTTTTACTCAGAACATTTCCTTTCTTTCCCATTACTTGTGGCTTTCACAATGAAGACTATTGTTTTATGTGATAGCTCTCACTGTATTTTAACTCCTACTTGTTGGCTTCTTTTGACGTATGTAATCTCTTAGTACCATTACAATCTGTAGATCTACAGTGTGAATAAATACACAAGAAATAAGAATATTGTATAGAACCAAATATGAGTAAAATTTTCTCAAAGTTCTTACATGCTTATTGCATTCTCACTATGGTGATCTGCTTGGGACTTGGGAGGTTTCTAACATCTTTGATTTGAAGTAAATGGCTTATTATTTTAGTCCCCTTATGCACTTAGTGGTCATGAACTCCATGGCAGATGTTTACATAACAGGGTGTTTAGGATGATTTTAAATCTTCCAGCCAAGCTTTCAACTGCCTGCTTCAAGGTGTGCTGGGAAACAGCTCTGCCAGTAGGTCTTTGAGGGGAGCAAATAGTGCTGGGTGATGGGAATAGTAAACCTTTGGTGGTAAAACTTCTGAGCTTTGTAGCTAATGTGGCAGTGGACATTTGCCCACACTTCAACACTAACAGATCCCACCACTCTCTTGGATATCTCTTGGGAGAGTGGATATCTCTTGGAGCGAGGTGGAAATGCTGTCAAACCTCCTGGCTCCAAGCAGATCCTGAAGGCACTAGACTTTGAAGTGTACGCACTCCAGTGCTAAGATTTTGAGGAAGTAGAAAACTTTATTAGCTAAGTGATCATAGAATTGGTGCAAATGACATAATGAGTCTGTGTTTCCTAGTAAAATCAAGCCCCAAAAAACCCAAACAAAAACCAACTACCCCACACACACCTTCAAAACTTTCTCTGATCCCTTAGGTTTTAACTTTTATATTTTTCAGATCCTGTACTGCTTAATAGTAAGCAGTACAAACTTGAAGTAATTACTTCATGCCTGAAATTGTAATTGAAAAATTAACCCTGATATGCAAATGAACAAAACTTATAAAAGTGTGAAAAACCCGTCACCCAGTGTCCATCTTGGGTATAGCCTCTTGACTGCCCAAGGGGTACCTTTGAAAACCCTTCTATGAATACCTGCTTTTATTCTCTTAATCTTGTCTAGCCTCTGTTTTCAAGTAACCACATCAAGGCATCACCTCAACCACCAAAAAACCCCTTTTAGATAAGAAACTGAGTATTTATTAAATGAAACATGAGTCTATAAGATATGGTGATTATGAGCTTGCATGCAGATTAAATCATTGGGCAATCCCAGAGGACATGTCTTCCCATGACAGCTTCAGCTGGGTTTGTGAAGACTGAGGGGCTGATCTCTTTGCTCTCTGCAGCTTACTGAGGAGGGGAAGTGGAGAGGGAGATGCTGGTCACTCCTCCCTGACATCCTGTGATAGGATGCTTGGGAAGGACTTACAGATGTATCAGGGAGGTTTAAATCTGACAATTAAGAAACATTTCTTTGTCAAGAGGATTGCAAACACTGGAGCAGGCTTCTGAGAGTGGTAAATGCCCTCTCAGAAGCCTGCCCAGGCATAGGGTTGATGCCTTATGCCTGTCAGTGCTTAAGAGGCAGTTAGATAATGTCTTTAATACTCCATTTCAACTTTTGCTCAACCAGAAGTAGTCAGGCTGTTGAATTAGGTGATCAGTGAAGGTCCCTTCCAGATGAACATAACTCTTCTAGTCTAGTGTAGTCTCATTTAGTTTTTCCAGTTTTCTAATTAGAAGTTCCAAAGAAACCTCTCTAGACAAATCTGATTAAGCAAACAGCATAAGGCAATAGGAGTCTCCTGTCTAAACCAATACTTTGAAAATCACATCTAATACAATATTCAGAAGTTGCTATGCCAGAGATTAATTTCTGCTGGAAAATGAGAGAGATCTTCATCCTCACTAAATACACCATTTTAGGAGAGTAGATTTAATGTGACTCACATTAAGTACATCACATGAAAAGACTAACAACCCTAACCAAGTTCATATGTGAATATAGAGGTAATTTAGGCAAGTAGAGCAGAGTAGGGAGAAGGCACTGATCCAGGCAGCAGGTCCCAGAACAGCCATACTCTGTTCTCTGCCTGTACTGAGGTATCTTGCTGGTGAGATTTCAAACACCCCAAAGTCACTCTAACCTGCACTGTCTGATCCCAAAGTTTGGAGTTGAGAAAATCAAAGATGACTTGGAGCTGCTTTCTGCAGAATTCCCTTAAGCTGAACTAACCGTGTCTCTTGTGATCTTCTATGGTGGCAGCAATAGAAGCAATCATAGCAGATTTTTTCTCCTCATGTTGAACTGCAGCTCAGGAGGAATAAAATATGTCATGTGTACTCTTGCAGGCTTGAAACTGAGCAGCTGCTACTGGAGAAGCAATAGTATTATAATATTTTATTTCAAAATATGTAAAATGTCATGGCTACTAAAAGAGTGGCATGACACTGTATGCAAATTTGGGACTGGGGAAGAGAAGTTGCACAACATTTTTAATGCTAATCATGGAATCCTAATGATTTTAACATAGTCATGGACATAGCTAAATAAAAGTTGTTTATTTTACCTTCCTTAGTTCTAATTAATGGATTTTAAACCATTATCCTGCAGAGAAACCTTGCTTGAATCTGTTGATTAATTCAGTTGATACACAGATGATGTTTGCTGTATTTTCTTACAAAGCCCACTAAATCATCGTATTCAGGAATAGAAATTTTTTGCTATTTTAATTTTTTTGTTGTTGTTGGGTTTTTGGGTTTTTTTTGCTATGAAGAAAACCCCCAAAACTATACCTTTATCACTCATATGAAAATGTAGTTTGCTCTTATTCTGGTTTGTTGTGACCTGCCTTGGATACACAATAATTCTGTATCAATGATTCCCTATAAAGAACTACTGTTCTGTACAAGAATCACATAATTGCATCTCTTAACATTTTATCTTTCATTGCCTTTTTTTTTCTTCTGAAAGCAAAAACACATTTATAGTAAAAGAAAACCATTATTAAAACTTGCCAGGTGCTTTCTTTTTTATTAGGCAATATACTAAGCCGTTTTCAAAGAACTAAAGAGAATATATCAATGTTTTGACCATTATAAAGGATTTAATCTGTATTATACTTTTACAAGATTGTAGGATGTTTCATGGTACAGTTTTTCTGATGAAGCAGTAGATTGCATGCTTGCAAAATTGTTTGGAAGGTGCTGTCATGATTTTAGTGGAATGATGAAGTTGCTCAGTTTTATATATCTTCAAAAGTGGTAAGGCAGAATAAATTTCACTGTTCTAGTAATTATTTTACTTCCTGTGTTTCTTTGTGTGAGGTAATGGACACAGGAAAGGATTCTTTTTAAATTTTCATCCAAACCAGCTTCCTTAGTTGAAAAACTTTTGTGTACATAATTCTTGGAATCCATATATCATATAGATATAATGCATCCTTTAATATATTTTAGACTTCTAATTTAAAGAAAAAATAAACTATGATTTTATAATTTGATTGAATGTTAACTATTGCAGTTAGGTGATAGTGGATTGATTTCAATGGGAACATTGACTTTTATCATGTTAACTTTTTTTACTAGTCCTAGAAAATACACCTCTAAAGGAAAATTTGAAATCCTGAATACTTGCTTTCCTTGGCAACATGTATTTTGATATTTTCATCTCATATGACTGTTAGCATGTGCATTTTTAAAATTACTTTAACTAAAGCTTCACATTCTCGTTTGATTCAATAAAGTATGACTTGTTGTTACTGATCAAATGTTCAGTGGGGGAGACAGACAATAGCTAACATGTTTCCACAGAAAAGTCACATACACTTTCTTTCCAAATGACAGTGCAGTTATAAGACTCCTTTACTGAAATGCCTACAAGCCATTTTAATTAGTCAGCTAAATGAAACTGTTAGAAATTTAAGAAACATGTTTTTAGTAAATTATAGCCTTAGGTATTTCTTAATTTGCTCTGTAACTTCAACTGGAAAACCTGTTTATAATGTGCTATTTGTTCAGCATAGATGAAGGTCGCTTCACATTTGCTTTTATCTTCTTGCTGTCTGGCCATGTCACAGATGTTTGAATTTAATAAGAAGGAAAGTGTGTGGAGAGATTCAGCGAAAAAGGGAGAAAAAATTACATTTAGGAGTTTCATAATAATTCTGTTCTTGCCAGCAACAAAATTAAGATCATGTTTTTGTTTCAAATTCTAGATTATGGAAATGAATGCTACAGACAAAATTAATAGGTGCAAAATTATGGTAATTATAGCCATGGTAACTAAATTTCCTCATGCATTAGAGACTAAAGACCTGTGATACAGTACTTTAGGTCAGGCATGGTATCGTTGACTCACAGCATATCTGCTCACAATAAGCCTTTTATGGAGAACATTTAAGTGCTCTATTAAAACACAAAAATCTTGCATAATTTAAAGTAACACCTGAAAAGAAAGGGAGAAAGAGGAAGTAAGAAAGTGTTAGGCAGAGATGCTGAAGTGCTATATTAGCACTGTAGCCTTTCACTTAGATTGCACAGTTATGTACTTGAAACCACTTGTTTTGAAGATGTATGTTGGAAGACAGAGTGGTGGAACCCATCCAAACACTGTTTGGCCAAAAACTTTGCATCGTCTACATCTTTTCGTATGTTCAATACAGGAGTACGGAGTAACCACAGCATGGAAACCATATTACCTTGATTAGCACATTGAAAGGTAAAACTGATACAGGAATAGAATTATTCAGGCATTACTTCCAGATATACTACGGAGTTTACCTGTATGGCCTTAAGAAAAGTGATTGAAAATACTCATGCTTTCTCAGATCTATGCTCTACAAGAGTTAAAAGGAGAGACAATACCAAGATTTAGTAATGCATTTGTTAAGAGAGTTTTGAAATTAACTAAATTCTTAATTTATAATTCCTACTTACCATTTGTGTTATAGCCAGAATACTCCATTATGTCAATTCTGTGGAAAGAAAAGAATTAATTTCTTAAGAAATTAGTGTGGTTCTATCCCAGAGCCATTAGGACTAAAGCAATGTCAAAAAAAGAGGCTTCTCATTAAATGATCAGCGTAAACACAGAATCAGTAGTATCACTAGGAAGGCATGATCTGCTCAGCCACAATTTCTCTCACACAGTTCAGCTGGCTTTGGCCTGGAATTTTTCGCCTGCCATTAGGTTGGAGTCGGAGTACAGGGAAATTAATACTGCCTTCACTGTATTTAGTCTTTGAAATTGCCACATCAGTATTGTTTGAGCAGTGCTTGTGACATGTAGTCTCTCTGTGACATGTAAACAGTTCAGCAAATTCAGAAATACTGACTCCTAATTTCTGTTCAAGAACTTAGACATTTTTGAAAACTAAAGTAAATATATATAATTTTGGTTCCCATGCAATCCCATTACCTTCAGAAGACTACTACACAACCCATATGTACATCCATGACTTTTTATTCTCCCAATGAAAAAATCTGTAATTTGTTTGTCTGTAAAGTAACACTGATCAGTTCCTCTAATCTTTTTTATTTGGGTGCCAACAATCCTCCTTTACTGAGTGACAGCTTTGAATGCTGTCTCCATGCCAAATTAGATTAATTTCTCTAGATGAAGAAATTGACATACACACAAAAAAGTAGCTGCTTCTTCTCATTCTAAATTATTTCTGGGTTAAGCCTCTTCTAAAGGAGGCAGTCCGGTATGTCTACATAACCAAGGAACTCAATGCAAATTAGGGTAAACCTGTAGTGCAAAGCAGGCTAATGTTGGGAATTTGACATCTATAATGTGTCTTCATGAATTTACTTCTGACTGATTCTAGATTGCTTCCATACTCTGAATTTTCATAAACAGATGCAGAGTGTCTTCTGATATCCCTTAATACCAATGGAATCCAGTTTTCCAGTCACAATCTCCCTATGTGTTGTATTCCAAAGAGAGATAATGGCGATAATTTAGTTCAAAACCTGCTCATGAGCAGAATAGTAGTGCAGGTGCTCTTTTTACACCTTAGATAGTAGAACAAAAATCAAATAAACAAAACAGGCAGTTGCCTACTACAACATTCAGATGAAACACAATAAATTACTTGCTGGATGAATAATATAGGTCTTTATAAATATGTTAAGTTATGTTTCTTTAGACAGTATGATACAATTTTATTTCTCTGTCTTCTGGAAATCAAAATTTGAAAGTCCTCCACTTGTGAGTATCTGCATATCAGATGCTTTGCACTATCTACAGGTAGATTTAGGCAACATGCCTCAGTTCAGTGCAGAAGGTTTGTTTGAAAAAAGTAGCTTTGGGGATTCTATATTTCCAAAAAATTTTACTGATATTTCATTGTACTGTGTAATAACATTTTCCAAAAAATAACATCGTTCTGAACTTTCTCTTTCAAATGAAATAACCTGTCATTTACTTTTCCACTGGGATAATTTCAGAACAATAGGCTCTTATTTATATCTGACTAACAGTATTACCTTCATTACCAAAACAACAATACCCACCTGAGGAACTAGAGTTAAGTGAATAATTGGCTAAGTCTCTCTTTCAATGAGCACCTAGCCCTTGAGCACATTTTAAGAGAAAAGATTTGTAGACTGTGAGCCATTTATTGGACAAACATTTTTTACATGTAGAAGATTCATTTTTATTAAATTCTTCTGATATACTACATGAATTACATGGACCTGTTTTCTTTCACAGATGTATGGGCATAATTCAATCAAAGATTGAATTTTCTGGACCAGTGCTCCCTTTATCTAAATCAAAACCTTGAGAACTTATAGGATTTATTTAAAACACATTGCACCCGTGAACACTGTTTTCAATTATTTTACTGTTGTTGCAATAAGAAGGAAAAATAATTATGAAAGACCTTTTTCTGGCTAGTAGTTATCAATGCTGTCATCCCTATGTATTCTTTTTCTAGTGTTGAGGTACTTTGCAATTTTTATTTAGTATCTTCCGAATTTTAATTTCAACTGTTCTTTGCAAAGAAAGGTTGCTAGTATTTTCCCTGCTTTTCAAGTGGAAAATTTAATTATTGAAAGATTTGGCAGTATCCAGGATAAGCAGTGTTTCATCCAAATCCATATGAAACACCGATCTGGGAACATCAAGTTTGGATTTTACTTTTTAAGTTTATGTTCAGTTATTCTCTGAGCTTTACAGAGAGACAGACTAGATTTTGTTTTGTGCCAAAGATCCATGGAAGAGAAATCTAAGCAGCAGATGACATCACTGTTGCAGTATGGAACTGTATCAAAATCTCCAAGTGACTATGTCATCAGTTTATGTCAAGTAGTAGAATTTTTTTTTAATTTTTTTTTTTTTTTTTTTTTTTTTTGGTGAGGGGTAGTACAATGTACTTGAAGGACTGGTAGACAGATTGATACACTACAGTATATGGTGTTTATGAGTTCCTTTAAAACAGCGGTGCTGAACAGTAAATGAGAGTATTCGATACAGGTGATTAATAGTTCATATAAGGCAGAATTTAATACTTCAGGTTACTTAAGCAGAATGCTGGTGATTACATGCTTTCTAGTTTAGACATCCTGTCATATCTTTTTTGGCTTCAGAAGGCTCCTAACCTCAGACATCGGGGGTCTTTGTTAGTAAATGAAATTTTACTCCCAATGAACAGCAGTTTCCTAAAAGAATTGCTGTGCAGTCCCTTGTCAGGATTTCTTTGAGATACATTTTACTTAACAGAACATAAGATAGGCTGTGCCCTTATAATCCCCTTCCACTCCCATTATTTATTATAATCCCCTTCCACTTCCATTTCCCTCCATTGAAAGTCTGAGAGAGAGGTTGAATAATTGTCTCAGTCCACTCAAAATCTAGGTGTTTAACGTTATTGTTCAGAAGGACTTCCTATCTATGTGATTTTCCTTTTGGAGCTTATGTAAAATGATGACATGTAGTGACACATATATTCTTTTGCCAAAATATAAATAGCAGACGGAGACATAAATACCTAAAGAAAAAGACCACATGTATATTTCCTTCCTTACTCTTGGCATTTCCCGCCGCCTTACTAGAGGCTCATTAGTATTTTCTTGAAGAACCAGTAAGACCTGCTGGCTGCAGACTCCATCAGTCTCTCTGTTACACATCTCTCTGTGGGGTTGAGCTCCCCATGGTTCAGTGTTTATGAAATACAGGTTCTTTGTTCAGTGTTGATGTGAATGAGTCTGTGTGTCTTTTTTAAAATTAGTTTTAAATTTTATTATACCTGACAGGTTTCTTTAATAACATTTTTCAGATCCATAATAAAAATTACATTGCAAGTACATAAAAGGTTCTCCAACACCTGCAATATTCACCCTCTATGCTAATTATGCACATTAAAATTATCTTTATAAGTGACTCCCAAAATGGCAGAGCTGGAAGAATGTGAACAATTCCCAGAGGATACTCATTCTGTCTTCTTCTTTTTTTTTCTGCTGTCCATGACTTGCTTTCCCCTTGCCTGCAGCTTCTAAGCAGAATCTTCTGAGCAAGAACTGAATTTTTCTGCAAACTATATAGGCAGATCCCTTGTTTCTGGTTTGATATTTAGAATGGAAGCTCTTTAGGGATGAGACCATCTATTTGGTAATGCATGTGTACTGGTTATCCTTCTTTCCCTGAGCAGCAAAGGTCTTCATCACTTTCATCTCTCTCTGTTCAAGCTGTGGAGGTATCTCCACAAGAAACAGTTCTCTCGTGGCTTCAATGTTATATCATAAAGTCACCCCAGGACAATGTGTAATGCTTAGTTTTATGAGGTATTTGTCTATGACTGGAAATTTTGGTTCTGAAATAATATAAATAGTGAATAATAATAAGATTTGGATAATGGACACTGAGGAAAATATTGTTAGCTATGTGATTGGAACAAAGAAGTTCCCAGGGAACAGTCAGGAACTTTATTTCTTTAAGAAAACTTAATGTGGACTTATTATTTTTCTCTCTATTATAACACATCTTATTTTGGCAGAGTCTGTACTAACAAGTGGGATGTGATAGCACTCAGGAGAATAGTCATATTTGTGTTGTTCACACCATTTCTGATTAAAATAGCTTCTCCCAGTCATTTGTAAAATCAACCTGTTTCCTATGCAAAGTTGCACTTTTATAAGTTTTGACCCTGAAGCTATTTGCCCAAAACTTAATCATCACTAGACAGACAAGATAACTTTTAAAGGACTATGGCCTCTTTGTCAGTACAATTCCTTGTTGGCCTTCTAGAGCCCCAGCCAATCCCTTCACCTTCAATTACATCTCTCTTTTCCTGCCCATGTTATGGTTTGAACTTGGACACCACTGCTGGAATATCCACAACCTACTTCATGTTATGTAGACCCAAAGCACCAAGAAGATATGTGATTTTTCTTAGATATAAAAGAGGGCTGTAGTGATGCAGAGATGTGACGATATCTCTCCTGTGCTTTAACCAGTTGTTAAATTTTACACTGGATAGGATTTATTTCTTTATAAAACTCTTGCTGATATATACTGGGATGAGACCCCTATGATCTTCAAGTTGGAGCTGACCTCCCTTTCTTTTTTTTTTTCTTTTCCTTTTTGAAGCTCTCTCTGAATACATCAGAGAAAAAGCTTCTGTTGCTAAATCTCTGCTTTATTTGAATGATTTAATGCTAAATAAAAATAGAATGACTTGGAAATGTAGCAAACCCTTATGTGCTGCCGTCAAACAATCTGAGCAGGGGACTTAAAAAGAAGTCCCATGTTACTTGCCTGCTCTGCCCTTGCCAGGCTTGTCCTCTCCTCTGCTTGTGTGATGCAGTTTGGCGTTTTTTGGTTGTTTCCTGGTTGATGACTACCCTGTCCACTCTGTGTTCCTAGGAAACTTTTTATTAATCTCATACCTGATGGTGGCTTCAGAAATGCTCTACTCTTCTATGAGCCATCTGAATGCTGGCTTTTCTAGAGCTGTTGCTTCTGTTTCTGATCAGTTAGTTAGAGGAAAGGGATTTCTCTTCATCTCCATCTCCATTCTTTGTGTTCCTCCAGGGCAAGTCAAACTTGTGCTTCCCATCCACCTTCTTTTTAATAAAATAAATGCATCACAGTAACCACACAGTAAACCATGAGCAAACAAGCATCTCCACAACTTTGTCATACATGCTAAGAGATATGTACTACTGAGTATTAATGAATTGCTTTCACACCAAATCTAGATCAAGCACAAAAATTGAATTGAACCCTTTTTCCCTAGTGGCATCAGGTCTGGCATGTCTGTAGATGGATAAAATCCTTTATATGCCGCTCTTGTTTAGGTTGCTGGGATCCTATAGCCATTTTTTTCATTATTAATGCTGAGAAAATTAATCAAGTCCAATTGCTTCAATGCAAGGCAGTCTAATGTAATGTTTTTTGAACTCTTTTCTTCCCTAATCCAACCTGTAAAATAACATTGGTGTAAACAGTTTCTTAGTTAAAACATGAAACAGGTCCAATTGCTTAATATCGCCTAATGGAACTGTGAAAACACATACAAAAATAGCTGCAGTTATTTTTTTTTTCTCTGAAATTAGGTCCACAAAAATACTGGTTTAATTTTTGCAAACTTTCTGAATAGCAGAAAACATTTTCAGATGCCTATTGACAGAATGTTTTGAGGCTTCTGTTATGATAAAGTTCTCCTGAAAGGTGGTAAAGTATTTTTTTCTTCTATTCTTGATAGATTGCAGTGAGGCTACTGTTGGCACGCCTATTAATGGACCATTGAAAGTTTCATGTGAGAACACAGCTCTGTCATACCACGCTCTGTGTAGACGTATAATGACTAAAGCATAGATTTTTGTCTTGAACAGATATGTTTAAGATATTCCTTTGAAAAGTCATGCCACTGAAACCATGGAAGAGTTCTACTTCTAAAATAATGTCAGACTAATTCTCCTCTTATAGATGGTTGATTTTTACAAAAATGTAATTTCACGGATTTCAACATATACATACCAAATTTGCATCATGGTAAGCAAGAGGAGACTCCGATTCACGGTTTATTTTACCTACTTGCCAGTTGATTGCAGAGTACTCGTGTTGACAGGCACCTAAATAGTTATTAAAGGAGCAAAAGGTTAATTTATAACAGTTTTTCTTAATGTAAGCCAAATATCTCTGGATAGAGAAAGTGGCATTAAGCAAACATAAAGACAGTTCTGGATTCAAGAAAAAGAATTTAATTTGATGTAACAAATTAAAGTTTAACAATGAATATTGTCTATGTCAAGAGGCAAGAAAGAATTGCAATTAAGAATTCACCCCATTATTAAGAGGCAAGAAAGAATTGCAATTAAGAATTCACCCCATTATTAACCTCTAGCTATTTTTGGCATAATTTAAACAAATTATTAGGATTGTTAATTGGGAAGGAGAGAACTTGCACCAATTTTATCCTTTTCTTGTTACTTTGTGTGTCAGAAAAGAACTTGACTATCCTATCCACCAATAAAACAACATTGTTGCTGAGAGGATCTAAAAATTTAGATCTAAAAACTTTGAATAAATCACATGTGTTGATTAGTATCTTAATTATTTTCATTTATACTATTAATACTTTGCATACGAGGAACTAAGACATGAGACCTGATAAATTTTTCTTGAAAGAAAAAGTAAGTGAAACAAATTACAATTTACCTGTGAGCTAGGACTGTAAAATAGATTTAAAATCAGTCTTTAGCTGGCTACCTTTCAGACAAACCTTGAACAAAATTCAAAGGATGACCATTTTTAAGACTACGTTTATTTTGAAAAAAAAAATCCCACAAAAACCAGGGGTTTTAATTAAAGGAACTTTTGAAAAATAAAGAAGAAATAATCTGTTTCTGCCATACATGAAGATGATTGTAAAGAGATTGGTATTTCATGGCAAAATCATGTTTCATGGCACCATTTCTGTGGCATCAACCTTGCCTTCTGATACCAACACTGATGACTATTTAATATAATGTTAGCTACATTTTATGAGCTTAAAATATAAATTACTTAGTTCACACCATCCAGGTTTTGTCTTTTTTACAGACATTTTTTAGTTCTCCATGCAATGTTAATTACTTAAATTTGGTTTCTCTTCTAGATCTGGATAAATCTGAGTAGGTACTGATATAAATGATGATAAAATCTTCAAGTTGCCTGAATATTTATTCATAGAATTTGAGGATATGTGTCCTTTGTGTCTTGTCTGTGCAGCTAGTCAAGCAACTATCTTTTCTGGAGAAACCTTCCCAAGTTTAGTGTAGCAGAAAGCCCCCTCACCTCTTCACTATTCCACCCTTATGCTTAACGAATAACAGAGCAACTTGCAAAGCAGAAACCTGACAGCTCTGAAGCACTGACGTATTTTCAGATGTGTGGTTGGAATCAACTTTTTGATGCCTCATTTATTGTAGTCCTTTCTTTATTGGTTTTTTATACTTGCTGTGCAGTTTCTATATTTTCTACCTTGTTATGCTTTCTTTCTGTCTCATATTGTCAGCTTCTTTTTTTGATACTTTTCAATAGAAAGGAAAGCATGAAAATCAGTATCTCCCTCAAGGCCATTAAAGCCAGTCATTAGTAGGATAACAGTAAGTTGCTGTAGCATCTTTAAATTTGAATCATTAAGAGTCCAGTGCTTGCTGTTTCCTCTCTTCTTTACCAGGTACACACTCTCCATGCCAGGCTTTATGTTTGAGAGCACACTGCTTGTTCTGTGGAACAATACTTGCCTTGTAGAAGGGCTTTGCCTGGAGTAGGGGTAAACCAGCTTGAGCTTTATCCTATTTACAAAATTTACCAAGGAAAAAGGGAGAAGGGGTCACACTGGTTTTGGTCTTGAGGAATGCTGAAACCAGACTGACTCATCAATCCCAAAGTTAAACAATCTAAGGAAGAACAATATTTCAGAAACAAAGAGTCATGAAGTGTGGCAGATCTGATAAGGGAACCAACAAGTGATGGTACTGATAACTTATCCAAAGCTGCTGAGATGACACACCCAGCCTAGAAATATATGATTGACAGTCAATCACTTTATTCCAGAAAAGCCCAGGCCCACTTTTCAATGGCAGGGACTTCTAACACACCCCTTCTTGGAGTGTGAGTGGAGCTTCCTCCCTTGACTGGGAATGTCTCTAAAGGTTACTCCTCGAGGCTGATCAAAAGAGATGTGCCAATGGTCATTGGTATAGGTATGTATCAACTTCTATGTAGTAATAATTTTGCTAGCTTTAATATAATTTCTTTGATATTTTTCAAAAAACAGTGCACTACACTAATAGTTATAACTACATAAGCTATGCAGTAAATACTGCTGATTAAATTATTATAGTCTAATTGTTATCATTATCATAAATTTAAATAATTAATTAATTTTATTAATATAAATATATTTGATCTGCAATCCTTGATCCTGAACAAAGTTGTATAAAGGCTCCATTACACCGGTATAAACCTTTAGACATTGACAATGTTTGGGATTAGGATTGGATCCAATCACACCTGGGCTCCTCTTTGAGAGGGAGTTTTGAAGTCATGTGGCACTTTCTGAAACTCTTGACTCAACAAGAGAATCTCCCTGATAAAACTTGTCCAAAGCTTCTGTTTTGCTTGCAATAGCTCCCCCCACACTTCTTCAAAAAAAGTGTTCTAAAGCTAAAGCCACAGAAGTTACTCACAGAAGTAGTAAAAATCAAACCAGAAAGCAAATTGTTCTGCAAGAATATGATCATTTTCATCAGCATATTAATGAACTATTTCAGAAAAAAACAAACACAGAATTATAAAGTTTAGGTGTTGAAATGTATTCTAGTCACCAAAGTACTAAATCTGAGAGATCTAAGGGACTTGGAGGAGAGCAGGAGTTTTTAAAAGCACTTTCTTAAATGAAAAGACTTGTGAATAGATTTAGGCTTTCAGTAACACACGCTGTTATATTCCCACATCATCTCTTTTTTTGTGAGACAAAACACACCATATGTTCCATCTCCTTGCATGAGGTGTAGCATTTAAAATGCAATAAAAATTGCTCTTTCACTCCTGCATACAGTAGACATTGCAAAAATTTGTGACACAGCTTAAAATTTTATTTTTTGAAGTCCTATTCAATACTTTGGTTATGCTTTGTGTACATAATTTAGGATACAGTAACAACTAATGATGTTTTAAACAAGATTTTTACAACCCGATACCCAATTCTTCTCTTAAATATTCTTAAAAGAAAAATATTGAGAATTCTGAGTCATGGACTTATAAATAAAATTAACTTATTGTAGTGGTGATGAGCTGCAAAAAGAACAGTAGATCTGGACTGCCACGTCTAAATGTTGAATGGCCAAAGGTCTGGGACATGGGAAAAAAAAAAAAGGTGAATTCTAAGTTTTATCTTTTCATTTTCTAATCAGCATCTCACAGATGAATCTTCTGTTTAATGAGTAGTAGCTGTTAGAAGGTGCTCAGATGTTGTGGTGCTAGAAGTGCTACAGCTGTGTAAGCAAAGTGGATATTCAGGTTGATTTTCTTTAGGCACTTTGTCAAAAGAGATAAAAGAAACAGAATGGAAGAGTGTTTTAAGGAAAGTAATGAGAATGAGCAGGTGAAATGCCTTACAGTACTGTGAGGAAGTAATTTGAAGAGAGGTGTTGAGATATGAGTAGGTGAAATATTTGAAGGGTCTTAGAAAGTAACGTCAAGTTAGGTCAAATGAAAATGAAAAACGCAGTATAAAGGATAGCCTTTTGGCCTCAAGATTAAAGGTTTGGTTTGATGTTCTTAATAAGAAGTAGCAGAGGAATGAAGCAAAATAAGGTGGGTGAAGAAATCATTATACAGAGTACTCAGTAAAAGACTTTTAGGAGAATTTCTGAGGCAGAGAAGAAAAAATAATTCTTCCAGTTGGAGTGATGCAATTTGTATAAGATACCAGAAGTCCAAATATACTTTAACGTATGCAATGTAACAAAGAAAGATCTATTAGCATTCTTGGGACAGTGTCAGAAAGAGACATCAGAGAATGATGTGCACAGATCATCTACAAGTAACTTGGCAGAATTTTATGCTATTAAGCAAAAGTGTATCAAATGAAGAATACTTTGAGAAAACAAGAACAATCCTGATACAACTGCCCATCCACTTACAGCTGCATGTCAGAAAATCAAAAAATAATTTAAAGAACTATGAGACTTCTTAAATCAGAAATGTTGTGAGAGATTTGAAAGCTCTCAATAGAATAATGGCTCTTTCTTGTTCCTAAAAGTAGTCATCCTCTAGAAAAAGCAAATTAATGTATAATAATGATATTCTTTTTTTTCTCTCTAATTCAGTATTATTTTTCTCTTTCTGTATTGGTGCAGTCCTTTCAGGCCTACACCAACAGGTAGTCATGAGGTTCAGGATTCATCCCCAGTATTACTCTTTTAATGTTTTTTAATGTTTTTCTCTCTGCCTGTGTTATTTGGTCATGGGTATAAACGGGACACTTCGCAGACAGACTTTAAAAATGTCTAGCTTCCCTTTTCAGTTCATTCTATTAGATGTAAATAATTTGTATTCAGTTTGCAGGTTCAGGTCTTTAAATGATGCTTGTCAATAAAATAAGGATTTTCAACAGTATGTAATAAACAGATTTGTCATTTCATGCTGCAAGAAAAGACAAAAGACCTGCCACATTAAAATGTTTTTCATACTGTTGTGTCTGTTCTTGTCATATTCACAAGAAGGAAAATTGACCTTACACTGGGTACCACTGCAAAAGTAAGACCTAGATGTATCACAGCTATGCAGCCATATACTCCTTTAACAGGACAAGAAATAATTTATTGTCTCTTTACATCAGTAAGTTGTTAAGTTATTACTGATAAATAAAGTGTGAAATAATGGCACAGCTGAAGTGCTTCAGATGCTTTGCAGACCAAGACTGGGGTTCAGATTTTGCTTAACTTCAGTTTGTGTATGATGAAGGGGCAGCTAAAACTTTTTGAAAGCAAATACAGAGACAGGAATGATATTTTAATTTTTGAATCAGGTGGCCTGGGCTTAAAATATTTAGACCAGAAATTGAAGCTTATGAGCTAAAGGAATGTTCTTATGGCCGTTAAGATCCTGAAAGAAATCCCTGCACTGTGGGACAGGGTTTGTGATGAGAAAGTGTTACAAAAGATAACAGAGTGCTTGTATGTCTCTCACATACTTTCAACAAGTACAGTGAGCAAAAGAAGAATATCCTTGTTCTGAAATTTGGTCTCTGCTTCTATTCTACTACAATGATCCCTTCTATGATGTTTCCAAGAGGGGATGTGAAATACATTAGACATTTTATTTCTCCAGGTTTCTGGCTAGCAGAACATTATATGAACTAAAGCCTGACCTAGGCAGTTTAGCATGTATTAACTCTTCTCCCTAAACTCATTCAGCCACATCAAATTCTCAGTAAGAGATGCTCCCTTAAAAGGCAGATGTCTGGCCAAAAGCAGCAATCCCTTCAGTTTCTGTAGCCCTCTAAGCCTATTCATGTTCCTTGACAGGTGTCTCCTTTTCCCCTGAAGTAACAGAAAGAAAATCACTTTTGCTGCTCTTTGCTTTCCTGAAAAAGGGCAGCATCTTAGCTGTGTTCCGATTGTCACCCTGTATAATCCTTGGTTAAAGCAGAGAAGCTGCTGAATATCCTGGTGTAAATGGCATAAGACTCATAGTCCAGACACATCTGTATCTGTCAGTTTACATTAAGTCACAGAGAAGAGAGTGGGGCTGTTAAATTTCTTCTGGCTGGTAACAAATGGTTTGATGTCTGTCAAGTTTAAATCATTCATTCACAAATAAAGTAATTTTTCTGATTCTATTTTTTTCTTTTTTTTTCCTTTATATTTCTTGCCATAAAATAAATTGTGTTCCTTACCGGTGGTAATGATGAGTGGCTTCTTGTTCTGTTCTGCAAGGAAAAGAGACTGCACATCATGGATTTAGCCATGTTCAATCATAGAAATTTTTTTGTCAATACTTCCTCTACCTACTGTAGAAATAATATTATAAGGGTCATTTTTGGCTTTCTAAGCTGAGACAACTTGCTGACAGATAGGTCAGGGTAGGTACTTGGGAAATACAGCTTAAATATGAACCTGGTAAGGGAGAAACAAGGGCACAAAATATGAAGCATGGAAAGCTTAATCTAAGACAACATGAATATATTAATCTTTAATTTCCAGTTTATATAGTCAATCACTGAGCATAACTTTTGTATCATCAAAATGACTGAATTCCATTGTTTTTCAGTCTACACAGAGTTGTGGTCTTCTTTTTTCCTGCAGAAAAGGGACACCATGCAGGAAAGAACCTGAGGTTGTGGTCAATAGCAAACTGACCATAAGCTAGGAATGCACTATATGGCAGAGAAGGCAAATAGCCTCCTGAGTTCCATTAGGAAAAGTATTGACAGCAGGCTAAAGCAGGTGATCCTGTCCTCTCCATTTAGCCCTGATGAGACACATCTATGTGGCTTTTAAGGGCTTGAAGCATGATGCAAGGATGAGAGAGCTGGAAGTGCCCACAGTAGAGAAGACTCAGGCACTTATCTGTGTGTATAAATATTTGATAGGAGGGAATGAAGAGGGACCCACTTCTTACAGGTAATGGACACAAATTGAAATACAGGATACTGTAGCTAAACAGAAGAAAACACTTTTTTCTTTTTTTTTCCTTATCTTTCCTTGATGGGCAAGTACTGGAACAGATGGTCCAGAGAGGCTGGAGAGTCTTCATTCTTGGAGATACACAGGACCTGACACATCCAGACAGTTTTAGCAATCTCAGTGACCAGAGGCTTGGACTGAGGATTTCCAGAGGTCCCTTCCAGCCTCAGCAATAGCAGCTGGGTTGATCCTGGCTATCTTCTGGGTGCCCAAAAACTCTATCATTCCCCCTCCTCAAATGGATCGGGGAAGAAAATACAATGAAAAATTTGTGGTCAAGATAAGACAGAGAGGAAATTCAGCAATAACTGTCGTAAATGAAACAGACTTGACTTGAGGTAATTAATTTTCTTCAAATGAATAATGAGAAGTGAGAGCAATCTAAAAATGCCTTTGTTCCACTCATTCTTTCTAACTTCTCCACGGCAAGTGGTGCAGGAGTATGCAGAATGGGGGTTATAGTCAGCTTATAGAACTTCATCTGTACTTCTCTTCTTCTGCTCCATTGTGGGGTTCCACCTGTGGAAAGAGGTATTCATGAACTTCTCCAATATGTCCTTCTCACAGGCTCCAGTTCCTCAAGAACTGCTCCAACATAGGTCATTTGAGAATGGACTGCTCCAGTGTGAGTGGGACCACAAATCCTGCCAGAAAACCTACTTCTACATGGCCTCCCCTCCATGGGATGCACTTCCTGCAGAGATCATACTCCAGCTTGAGTTCTCCACAAGATGCAGTTTCCTTCAAGTCACACACAGCTGCTCTGCCGTAGAATCTTCCATGGACTGCAGGTGAATTTCTACTCTGCCATGGATCTCCATTGGCTGCAGGGGCACAGCTGCCTCAACAAAATCTTCCCCAGGATCTACACCACGTCCCCCTTCCTCTGCACTGACCTTGATGTCTGCAGAACTGTTTCTCTCACATATGTTCATTGCTTTCTCCCATAGCTGCTGTTGCAGTGGTTTTCACCCTGTTAAATATGTTATCACCAACTGCCAACACTACTGATTAGCACACCTTTGGCCAGCCACAGACTGGTCCTGGAGTCAGTCAGCTCTGACATGGGGGCAGCTTCTGGTGTCTCCTCACAAGTCATCCTTGCAGCCCTACAAACATCCCTGCTACCATAACCCTGCCACATAAACAAAGTACAATCTAATTCTAAGATTCTGTAAATACTTGAAAAATATCAAGGTTCAGCATGTGTGCATGTCCTTATCTATTTCAAAAAGTGAAACCAACCCCCCCAAAAATGCACATGTTATAAATTTTTGAAAGATAAAACAACCACTTTTGGAGTTCTTTAAATTAAAAAGTTATTATTGTATGTTTTAAAATTATTTAATAAATATCCTTAGCTATAGAGAACCGGATGCTGTGTAAATTAAGCACATAACAGTGAGCTTACTTCAAAAGCTAGTTTCAGACCTTAACCTGCCTGTATATTTGCATCAACCTTTTTCAGAAAAGAGTAATTTTGAGTGTTGGTTGCAAGGTTTTTTTCTTAGAGCTCAATCAGCCTGATACCCTGATCCAAACCTGTGCCCCCCCCAGACCACTGGCTATTTGACTTGAAGTTTGTCAGTGAATGGACATGTACACATTTGGGCAAGATACAGACAATATGACCCCTCCCAGCAGCCAGTGCCAGCCACATGTGCCTGCAGTGCCACAGCGGCTTCCAGCACTCACCTCACAGAATCAGAATCACAGAGCAGTTAGGGTTGGAAGGGGCCTCTCGAGATCACCTACTCCAACCCACCTGCCCATTCATGCCAGTCCTCTGATAGCCGGTTTTCAGGCAACATGTAGCATTCTCACCCCAGTGGCTGGAGATTAAAGGTTCCCACTTATTCCAGTAACAGACACCAGGCCAGGTGTGCCTACAACCCCCAGGTGCCTCTGACTCTAGTCTGACTCCAGTAGTTGGTACCAAATTTCACTCACACACACAAGTCTTGTGGTCACTTAGTCCACACATTTTTATAGAACAGAGAGTAAGGCTACACTGAGAGATAGTTAAGAAAATATTCAATGAGAAGAAAGAAAAGAGTTAATCCGAAGATATGAAAAGACAGGACAGGCTGTGCTGATCAGTCCCAGGGTTCAGCCAGACAAGTATATGAATGAACTCTATATTGCAGTTCACCCACTTGGACACTGTTCTGTCTACCCTCTGATTTGTTCCTACCTGCTTCTCATACCCCTCATCAATTTGCTTGGTCTCTCAGATCCCCCTTCCTCAGGTTTAGCCTTCATCAATAGCAAAGCCCCAGTTTGCCTGCAGTTTCTTGGTAGCCCATCAGTAAATGCAACTGACCAGGTTTATTGCTCATTATTGTCTTTGCTAATGCTAATGGGTCATGTTTTACGTCTCAGGATGTCATCTTTCTCTATTTTCTTATGATCCAGATTTGAATAGATGCTAGGTTATATGATCATATTGAAAAATGAAAATTCTCACACTTCACATATCCTTAAAAGTTAGTGTGGCTGTCCAGGTTTGTTCTCATCACTACCTCCCTTACGATTTTTTCATCAAGTTTCTGTCTGTATGTTCTTGCTCATGACCTCCTTTTCTCATTACTTCTCTTTGCACTGAAAAAGGCCCTGACCAGGTATGTCAAGGACCAGACACACTCTTTCCAAATACCCTTGCATTATCCATTTTGTTCTTCTAAGAAGCTGACTTGCAGCTTTAAGAAAATTGAACAGCTTGGAGATTTGGTCTCTGGTTTCACCAGGTACCCATTCCCAGCTCATAATTTCATGTAAAGTGGTTTAGGAGCAGCAGTTGCAAAGATCAGAAAACGCAGTCACTTTGACATGCTCTTGGAGTCTGATGAAAATATGGCTACCAGAAAACACAGCAAATACAAGTGTTGTGTATTGGGGTATGCTCATGTCCATCTTACCAGCCTTGAAGAAATGAAACCTGTGGGATCATAAGACACATTTTTCCATGTCCTAGGTAAAATAGTCTTCATAGGTCTTTCTTTTTTTCTTATCTTTAGGCTTAGCTTGGGCTACTTGCAATTTGACCATACTGACTTTACAGTATTAATTTTTTTCTGCTGTGAGTTTTGTTGTTGTTGTTGTTGTTGATTTGTTTGGGGTTTTTTTTTGTTGTTGTTTTTTTCAGAACACTGAAGACTGATTTTATAAAATCTTCCTGTAGAGACATCTTCTTGCACTGCAGCTATTCATGCATGATCCCGGTAGTGTTCATGGAAGTCTGCTCTGGTCTCAGTGGTGTGTTATCTGTTACTGACATTCAAGACAAACTAGTCATGCCTGGAAACTGCTCTGAGCTGTCTGTGATATCTCTTTCAGTGTGAGACTTGAAATGGATTGAATTTAATGAATAGGGTGTTGCAATGGAGAGATAGAGACTCTTTAGGAAGGCCAAAAGGTGAATATAGGGAAGGGGAGATGCACTTTATATGAGAGCTGCTGGAATGTACAGAGTTCTGCCTGGGAATAGATGAAGAGACAAATCAGAATTTATGGTTTAGGATTAAAGAGAAGACAGGTAAAGGTGGCATTATAGTGGGTGTCTGCTGTAGGACACATGACCAAGCAGAAAAGACAGATTAGACTCTGTAGACATACAGGAACAGCTTCATGTCTGCAGTCCCTGGTACTCATGGGGGACTTTAAACACCCCAGTATCTAGTGGAGGGACAATACGGTAGGACACAGGTAACCCAGGACCACACTCAGGATAACCTTTTTTGAGTGACACAAGGAGAGGTGGTCTGTTGCTCCTCAAAATCACTAACAAGAATGGATTTATCTGGGATATGAAGATCAAAGACAGCCTTTGCTACGATGACCATGAGATGGTGGAATTCAGGATTCTTGGGGCAGTGAGGACAGTGAAAAGCAAGCTCATGCCCCAGAAACTTCAGAAAAGGCTTATGAGATAAGGCCCTGAAGGGAAGAGTGGTCCCAGAATGCTGGGAATTCAAAGCTTGGCTCGTTCAAGCTCAAGAGACTCCCATCCCAATGAACATGAAGTTAGGGAAAAATCCCAGGAGGATAGTATGGATGAACAAAGAGCTCCTAAACAAATTCAGAAAAAAAAGGAAGAATACAAGGGGTGAGAGAAAGGTTGTGTGACCTGGCAGGAATGCAGGAACATTTTTCAAGCAACCAGAAATAAAGTTAGGAAAGCTAATGCCTAAATGAAATTGTATCGGGCCACATACATCAAAGACAACAGGAATGGCTTCTACAAGTATGCAGGCAATAAAAGAAAGATGGAAAAATGTGGACCCATTGCTCAGTGAGAAAGGGGACCTGGATACACAAGACATGGAAAAGTCTGGGGTACTTAACATCTTGTTTGTGTCAACCTCTTTCCTCAGAGACTGGAGGAAAGCCTGGAACAAGGATGCACCCTTGGTGGATAAGGTTCAGGTCAGGTAATATTTAAGCAAAATGGACATACATAAATGCATAGGCCATGATGGGAGGCACCTGTGAGTGCTGAGGGAGTTGCCTGGAATTGAGAGGCCACACTTTATAGTCTTTAATCAATCATGGTCAATCATGCAGTCATGGCACTGAGATAAGTGCCTGAAAACTGAACGAAAGCAAATGTCTCTGCTATCTTGAAGAGCAAGAAGGAGGACCCAGGGCGTAACATACCAATCAGCTTTACCTCAGTTTCTGGGAAAGTGATAGAACAACTAGACATGAGAAAAATTTCTAGGCAGGTGAATAACAAGAAGATGACTAAGAGTACTTAGCATGGATTGAAGGGGAAGTCACACTGGACCAACCTGATAAAATGGTAGATGAGGGGAGAGAGCAGGGGATATTTTAAACCTGGGCTTCTGTAAGGCCTTTTACACTGTCTCCTGTAAGATCCTCATTGACAAACTCCTTATGTATGGGCTGGATGATCAGATAGTGAAGTAAGATGAAAACTTGTTAATGGCTGGGCCTGGAGGGTTTTTATCAGGGTAACAAAGTCTAGCTGGAGGCCAGAAATTAGTGGTATATATCAAAGGTAAATACTAGGTCTAATATTATTTTAAAACTTCACTATGATCTACATGATGGGGCAGACTGTACCCTCAGTAAGTTTGCTGATGATGGGAAACTGGAAGGAGTGGCTTGTAGGGTTATGCTGACATCCAGAGGGACTACAACAAACTGGACGTATGTGCTTTCTGGAACCTCATGATGCTCAACAAGGGGAAGTGCAAAGTTCTGCACCTGAGGATGCAGTCTTACCTATCAGAGGATTCTCTGGCGTCCACTGATCTGGAAAGAAGCTTGGCAGCAAGGGCTGTCAGGGACCTGGTGGACACCAAGTCAAAAAGAAAGCTAATGATGTCTTGAATTACATAAGGGAAAGTATTAACGGCAGGTTAAGGGAGGGGATCCCCCTTAGTCAGCACTGTTTAGGCTATACCAAGAGTTAGGTGATGAGTTCTGCACTGCCCAGCACAAAAGAAATATGGAGCTTCTGGAGACTGGCTGATGAAGGGCCACAAAAGTAATGGACTTGAGCACTCTGAAGGAAGGCTGAGCAAGCTAGAACTGCTTAGCCTGTAGAAGAGAAGCCTTAGGTGGGATCTTGTTAATGTATATAAATACCTGAAGTAAGAGTGTAAAGCCAGACTGCTTAAAGAGGTGCCCACTGACAGGATGAGAAGTTCATTCTGAAAATGAGAAATTGCTTTCACAGTGCGGGTTGGCTGAGAACTGAACACAGATTGCCCAGAAAGATTGTAGTCTCTTACCTTGGAGATAACCAAAAATGATGGGCCTAGGCAAATGGCTCTAGGTAGCCCTGCTTGAACAGAGGTATTAGACCAGATGACTTTCAGAGTTTACTTCCAATCTCAGCCATTCTGTGATTCCATGATAATGCCAATAGTTCCACATGGTGTCTCATTGTGATTACTGGGAAAGCATTCAGCTCATGCATGTGAGACTTGTCTCCTAAAGCATGCTTCTTGATACATAGTGATATAATTTGTTTTGTTATTGTCTGCTGGCTCCATGCAGCCAAACACTCTGCATACATCTTCGTCTTTTCAGTCTATGAGTACTGTGCCCACACATAGGCTGTCAGTGAGCTCATGAGCTTGGCACAAGAACTGGTCTTTACTGGGATGTGTGATGAGAAATCTCTTTTTGAATCATAGGCTAGTTGAGGTTGGAAAAGACCTCTGAGATAATAAAGTCCAACCGCTAACCCAGCACTGTCATGTTCACTGCTAAACCATATTCCAAACTGCCACAACTACACATTTTTTTAACAACTCCAGGGATAGTGATTCTGCTTTCCTGGGCAGCCTGTGGCAATGCCTGGCCACCTGTTCAGTGAATAGCATTTTTCTGATAACCAATCTAAACCTTTCCTGGTGAAACCTGAGTCCATTTTCTCTTGACCAGTTGCTTGTTACCTGGAAGAAGGGTATAAAAGATTCTTCTCAGAGACAGAATAACACCTTAAAGATTGTTTTGACCCAAACCCCCTGCCATGGGCAGGTTGGCCCACTAGGCCAGGTTATTCAAAGGCTCATCCAGCATGGCCTTCAATGCTGCCACGGTTGGGGTGTTCACAACCTCCCTTAGAAACCTATTTCTGTGCCTACGCACCCTCACAGTAAAGAATTTATTTTTAATATCTAGCCTAAATTTCTCCTCTTTCAGTTTGTACCCATTACTCCTTGTCCCATCACTATAGTTCCTGATGAAGAGTTTCTTTCCAACTTCCCTGTAGGCCCCCTTCAGATATTGGAAGATTGCTATAAGGTCTCCACGTACCTTCTCTTCACCAGGCTGAACAGCCCCAACTTCCTCAGCTTGTCGGCACAGGAGAGGTGCTCCAGTCCCTTTATCAAATTCATGGCCCTCCTCTAAACTTGCTCCGACAGTTCCATGTCCTCCTTACGTTGGGGTCACCAGAACTGTACAGAGTCAGCGGGATCTCACAAGAACATTTCTTGTCGCTTTTAGTCTTCCTCAATTTGCCTAGTCCTTGTAATTTTTTCTCAGCCCTTTAGTCTGTAGGATGGCATCCTTTGGCCCCTCTTGCCATAAATTCAGTCCCAAATTACTTCACAATGAAGCTGGATTACAAAGTCATCATGATTTCCTAGAATTTAAAGGACTGAAATTTTCCAGATTCACCCTTTCTAGGAATTGTGAGGAAGAATGTTCATCCAAATGACAAGTGGCAGCATTTTACATCAGTACTTCTTAATTCATAAGGCTAAAGGTAAGCATATAATTCTCAGTAAGTAACCTGATCAAATACTGGAGTAATCTCAATTGATTTAATCAACTGATTTAGTTTTCAGAACTTGTTTCTTATCTAGAGTGCAAGAATCTAGTTTTCTATTTGATCTAGTCCTCAGAATTTTAAAAATAGGTTGCCCTGGAGAGGTAAGTAGAAACTATAATAAGATACAAGAGGACTTTGTATCATACTTGCACTCTTTCACACAGTGACTAATTATATTTCAGTGTCTTACTAAACTTTCACAGAAAAATCGTGACATTTTTTATTGTTTAAAAAAACCATTAATTAAGTCACACTCTTCTCAACAGTGTGACTTACTCATCTCTTAGCAAATCAGCCACCTGAAGTAAAACTTTCCTGGAGAAGCTTACAAGAAAAAATGAGAGAAAGGAAATAAGAGAGCTTATTTTCCTTATCGCCTAGTTGCTGGTGAGCCATAAGACTTCCACTGGAGTATTCTTATATTGCATGGCTGCACATGGTGGAATATCCTCCACAGCAAAATTACTTATATTTGAAATGGGAAGCTGTAGTCTAGAAGTGTGAGGAGAGTGGTAGTTGACAAGATATTAAAGCTAGTTATATCCTATTCCTCAGAAGATCAATATAACATATGGTAACTTTGTACATTTTGCATGCTGTGAGTGCCTGAAGCCATAGCAACATCCACCTCATGCTGGAGATCTATTTCTATCTCCCCCTGCTATTTTATCCTCTCTGAAAACTGTCATCTCAGTGTCCAGAATCTGCACCATAGGGAATGGGGATACTAGCTCTTTGGAGAGTATTAACCTCTTTTCATACTTCTCTCATGGTTACATATAATTTCACCAAAATAATCAGACAAACTGCAATGGCCCAGGCACCAAATGGATCCTGTTATATTTGGACAAAGTCAAGAATACTTACAGAGTATTTGCAGAACATAACTAATCTATGATAAGGGACCACAATTCCCTGAGAGTGAACTCTGAAATTAGTGAAATGTGATTCCTAGCAATTACAGCTGCTAGTGATTTAGTCACTGGCAGTCAACTGACAAGATGGATTTGGTATCTTAAATTGTTGGTGATTAAATGGAAAACATAGAAAGAGGCTAACTTTCCATATGGAATAAATAAGCACTCTTAAAATCAGAAAGGTATTCTCAAAGATAAAATCCTGAATCCTTTTCATTCCACCTCTGATTTAAATCAAGGATACATCAGTTATCTTCGAAAATCATCAGGTATTTTCTTCATTGAAACGTTCACAAAGTTGATTGATAATGCTCTTCTGAGGGTCTAAGAGTTCATGACTGCATTTCCATTTATTCAACTGTGTTTTAGTATATTCCTATGTGTTAGAAGATTTGCAAGGGGTATAGAGGGACTTATTCTTCGCTGAGATCAGTATAAGGATCAAATACAAGATCTGAAGAGTTGTGAATTTCCATGCTGTTTTTTGCGATCCATGTTTAGAACAAAGAGCTACTTATCAGTACAATTGAAAATTACATATTTTTTAGAAAGCTGCCTGTTGTCACTAGACACTGATAAATACATTTTCAGCATGGGTGGAGTCACTAACATCCTAAATTAAATGACATTAATTTCTGAGCATTTCAAAGGCAAAACTGAATGAATTTTCTTTGATATTCATTTTTGGTATCGAAGTGGTAGACTTCACATCAATCATCAAATCCCCTATATTACCCTTGCCAACCCTTTCTAGGGTGAAACTTGATGTTAAACCAAAACTGAATGAATGAAAGTATTTCAGATTACATGCTCATCTTAAATTGTGTTTTATCTAAACACCACTTTCCCTTTTGAACTGAAATGATTTGAACTACATTGTGTTGACAGTCTGTATTAATCGTTGTTTCCTCAAATGCATTGTTTTGAAATCTTTTTTTCTAATACATTAGAAATGTATGCACATTAGAAATCTATGCACAAATAATAATTTTCACACAGAAACTAGAAGTAGTTTAAAGTTCATTTCCTTTAAAATATGTTAATCTGTCACAATTGAACCTGTTAAACAATGAGATAAAAAGAGGAAAACAGTTCTGAGGTTTTTTTTGCCTTTTTTTTTTCCCAGATGCATTAGCCAAATGTTGTGGATGAAAAAAAAATTCTTACATGATAAAAATTGCAGTTGATATGTATTAAGTTTGCTTTAAAAAACTTCTGAATTAACAAGTACACAGGCTTCAACATATTCAAAGTTTTACTTGTATTAACAGTTTTAGTTAAGGTAATAGTATTTTAATGATTCTGTGGCTGGAAGGGACCTTACAGGTCATCTAGTTCCAGCCACCCTGCCATGGGCAGTGACAGCTTCTACTAGACCCGGATGCTGAAAGTCTCATCCAGCCTGACCCTGAACACTTCTCTGGGCAACCCAGTCCTGAGAAGTTAAAATCAGCTATTGTTATTCTCCATTACATTGTAGTAAAATGGTCAAAGTACAAAACAAGAAAAACTGGAAGTTGGAAAATTCATTTCATTGGGGGACTTTTCTGTAACAGTTTCAGTGCTTTTTAAAAATAATTTAGATAATTGATTTATGCACTCATTATTTTTATTTGTAAATTTATATGATATTATTTATTTACTGTAAAAACAAAAAGTAGTTTGTCTCATGGAAAATTTGCAACCACTGTCTTTTCTCACAGGTCTTTATTTTTTCCTTCATTTTCTCTTTTATACATTGGAGCAGTAATTTTCATAACCTTACTCATTTCCAAAAGATCATCTTTCTCAGCATGATTTTTCTTTGCCCTTTTTTTGGGAGACCTTCACATCTTTAAAGTACCTTTTCTGAAGTTTCTACCCAAAATAATCTTAATTGTGCTGTGGCATCTATGAGACACCTGGAGTGGTATCTGCTATCTACAGGCACCTAAAGTGTCCTGGAGGATAACTTATTAAGACAGGCAATAGACAGCCCTGCCAGATGGAATGCATTACTGGATCTGATGGTCATCAACACAAGTGAGCTAATCGGTGACATTATGATTGGAGGCGGCCTCAGCTGCAGTGATCATGTGCTGGTAGTCCTGAGTTGGTAGTCCTGAGGGATATGGGTCTGGTGAAGAGTAAAGTTAGGACCTGGAACTTTAGGAAAGCAAACTTCCAGCCATTCAAGTAGTTAATGGGACTCCCTGGGCAACTGCCATCAGGGACAACAGAGCAGAACAAAACTGACAGATGTTTAAGGACACTTTCCATAGGCTGTAAGAGCTCAGGACTCCAAGTGCAAGAAAATGGGCAAGGAAAACAAGAGACGGGCATGGCAGAGTTAGGATCTGCTGGTCAAGCTGTAGGTCAAGAAGCCAGTGCATGGGCAATGGAAGCAGGGACAAATATCCTGGGAAGAGTAGGGATGGTGGTCTGGTTGTGTAGGGATGAAGTGAGGAAGGCCAAGGTGCAGCTGGAGCTGAACTTGGCAAGACAAACAAAGAATAAGAAAGGCTTTACCGGTGTGTCAGCCAGAAAAAAAAGGTCAAAGAAAAGGTACCAGTCCTGATAAGCTAGACTGACAAACTAGTAAAAATGGATGAGAAGAAGGCTGAGGTTCTCAACTACTTTTTTGCCTCAGTCTTAAATGGCAACCTCCCTTCCCACAACTCTCAAGTGGATGGACAATCGAACGGGGGCTGGTGGAGCAAAGTCATTTCCAATGTAAGTGAGGAGCAGTCTCATGATGACTTGAGAAACCTGGACATACAAAAGTCTGTAGGACCAGATGAGATGCATCCCAAATTCCTAAGGGAATTGGCTGGTGTGCTTGCCAAGCCATTCTCCATGATATTTGAGAAGTCATGGCAGTCAGGTGAAGTCCCAGGTGTCTGAAAGAAGGGAAAGGTTGTACCTATCTTTAAAAGGGATAAACCCTCCTTGGAAACTACTGACCCATCAGCCTCACCCCTGTGTCTGGGAAAATCATAGGACAGATCCTCCCTTTGTTAAGACACACTGAGGACAGGGGGGTGATTCAAGACAGCCAGCATGACTTGAATCAAGCATGACAACCAGAATAACAACAGGACCAAAGTCAAGTCCTACCTAAACAACCTAGTGGCTTTCTGCAATGGAGTGAAAACATCAGTGGATAAAGGAAGAGCTATGGATGTCATTTACTGGGATTTCTATAAGACCTTTGAGATGGTCCCCTACAACATTCTCTTCTCTAAATTGGAGAGACATGGATTTGATGGGTTGACAATTCAGCAGATGAGGAATTGGCTGGATGGTTCCATCCAGAGGGGAGTGGTCAATGGCTCAATGTACACAGAGAGATTAGTAACCAGTGGTGTCCCTTAGGGGTTCATATTGGGGTCAATACTCTTTAATTTTTTCACTAGTGACATAGAGGGATCAAGTGCATCCTCAGCAAGTTTGCAGACTAAACCAAACTGTGATACTGCTGACAACACTGAAGGATGGGATGCTGTCAAGGGGGTCTTGGACAAGCTTGAGAATTGAGCCCATGGGAATGTCATAAGGTTCAACAAGGCAAAGTGCAAGATCCTGCCCCTGTATTGGAGAAACACCAGGTATCAATATCGGCTAGGGATGAAGGGATTGAAAGCAACCCTACCTAGAAGGACTTGGGGATACTAGTAAATGAAAAGCTGGACAGGATAGCATGCACTTGCATTCTGGGCTTCATGAAAAGAAGCATGATTAGCAGGTTGAAGGAAGTGATTCTCTCTCTTTACTCTTCTCTGATGAGTTTGCCCTTGGACTTATATAACCAGCTCTAGGATTCTCAGTAAAAGACATGGACCTGTTGGAGCAGGTCCAGCAGAGGACTGCAAAACTGATTAGAGGGATGGAACTTCCTGCAAGGAAAAGTGGAGAGTTGGGGTTGTTTAGCTGCAAGAAGAGAAAACACTGGGGAGATCATATTGTGGCCTTTCAATATTTAAAAGGGGCCTCTTAAAAAGAAAGGGAACAAACTTCTTTGCAGGGCATGTTACTACAGGACAAAGGATAATGTTTTTAAACTAAAAGAGGGTTTATTTAGATTAGATATAAGGAAGAAGTTTTTACAATAAGGGTGGTAAAACACAGGCACTGATTGCCCAGAGAAGTAAATGTCTCATCCCTGGAAACATTCAAGGTAAAATTGGCCAGGGTTCTGAGCGCCCTGATTTATTCGAAGATGTCCTTGTCCATGGCAGGGATTTGGATGACATAATCTTTAAAGGTCCAACCCAAAATATTCTTAGATCTTATGAAAAACACATTTTTCAGAGACAACATTCATTGTAATATTTATTTATGATATTTTTTGGTCATTCTTGGCATATTGTTGTCATAGCATTTTTTGTTTCTAACACTTTTGCATACCCGATATCTTTACCATAATTAGGCAAGAAATCCAGGCAAATAGTTGTGAGAACTGGAAGTAAAAGATGCAAAAGACAGCAATTTTTTAAACAATATTATTTACATCTTCTTGTCTAGAAAATAAGTAACATCAGTAAGATATTATTTGATATCATAGTAGTACTACTAGCAACTGGGTCTTCAACAATGCATCATACTGTGATATTTTTGCTATTAAGTACCGTCTACTACATTTTGGTTTTAAAGATAGCCTTTTCAGTTATCTCTTGCATTGTATGAAATAACTATATTCCTAATATTTAATTATGGTTGTAGTTTACAATAACTTAAAAGCTGCTTTTATTAAAGGAAATCTATCTGTTAATATTTTATTTAGAACAAACAATAATATTTCCTTTGTCATGCAGAGATTTTATAGGTCAATTAAATTGGTGAATCATTCAAAGTTGTAGTATTATTGTATGTCCTATAGTATGAAGTACAGGAAGAATGTTTTGATGAAAATTTGCAATAATCAATTAGCTTCACAAAACTATGGTGGAAAGTAAAATATAATGAACCTGTTCAATTGTCCTGTGGCAATATGCCCATTTAGTGATGTGTGAAAAGTGTAGTGGCTCAGACACCTGCATTGCTGCTAGTAAAGTTTGGAGAGCTTATGTGGAGTGTAGTTCTAAAGGCATTAGTAATTCTGTAGCTTTATTTGAAATAAGAAAGTTGACTTGCTAAGTCCTAATTTTTGAACATGACATAGAGCTACTGTCATCTTACAATATAAAGCAAAGCCACCAAAGTAATCTGTCTGTTTTTCTCACATATTTATTGAGGGAACAATTACAAGTGTTTTTTTATATTAGCTAAAAAGTTAAGTATACATACATCATACCCATATAGTATTACTGCATTTCTCCAGCACAATGCTTCCTATTTCATGTTATCAAAGGGGGTTTTATTTTTATTTTGTCTGAAGGAGAGTGACATGGTGAAAAGCTAAAGGAGCTAGCTTGCTCAATTTCTCTGGGTCAGTGATACAGCATTGTCCCTCAGAGGAAGGGATTCAGGGACTCTTAAAAATAAGCAGCTGAAAAAGGCAAGATGTGGTCATGGCTGACTGAGGCTGTCTTAGACAACGATAACTGTTCTCCAAGGTACAGGGGAAACAGCTGAAAGTATGAGTGAACTTCAGAGAGGCAGAAGAGTGGTCAGACCTCGTAATCAGTGTGAATACAAACCAGGAGATAAATGGAGTGTGCTAGGGCAGAGTGTGTTACTCTCACCTTGTGAAGAGGAGAAGGAGGAAGAGAAGAAGCAGGAGGAGGTACATTTGGGAGAGAGGAGTGTTTTTAGCCAGAGGGTAGAGGTGCATGTAATGAAAACTGTGGAGTTGTACAGAAAATACTGTACTTCTATGTGAATTACTGAAAACTTACTCTTTAGGACATCAAACCCACAGAAAAATTTCCCACAAATATTTTTCATTGTGCTGTCATAAAACATGTTCTGAGTAACCCAATCACTTCAATCTCTTGATGCATACAACAGTTCCTATCAATACTTAGGATAGGATCCTAAGTACAATACAATACTAAGTACAGTACAATACAATCAAAAGTCTTAATAAATGTTTGGTTTTAGAAGATATAAATTTACTCCCTTGCTTGTTCCTTTGCAGCTGCTCTTACATAGAAAATCTATTAGGCACAGGAATAGCTAAGTCCATTTAACTGGGAAAAAAATATAAAAGGAGAGAAACCCAAAATCTTCAGGGAATGTAACCCCAAATTTCAAAAAGGTTTAATCTATTTAGCTTCACAAACATAAAGCTATTTAAGTAATTTCTCAGCTAAAGTGATTATCCTTTTAGTTGCTTCTAACTTAAAATTCCTATATCTTATACTAGTGTTCTAATGTTAGAGATGGAAAATCAATTTGTCATTTTTTAGCCAAAAAACCCCAGTAATCCCAGAATCTATGAAAATCCATTTGCCTTTTTTTTTTACTCTCTAAATGGCATTTATAGAGAGATTTAATAGTGTTGACTAAAATTTCATTAATTTTAGGTAGAACGCAGTACTTATAGTCTCTATACTTTTCTCCTAAAGGTTTTGACAGAAGATAGTATAGATCAAATTCTGCAGTGACTGTAGGGATTAAACAAGCATGTGTTTCAGTGGTTTGCATTATATCCTAAGTTTATGGTTCCTGTGAGATGGTTGCTCTTCATTAATGGTTTGAATGCTAACTCTTTATATCTCCACCCCTGCAATATCTCGATACCAAGTACTGCACTGTATTGGAATACTTAACATGTATTGAATGTTCACCCCCCGGCAATTTGTCCTGGTTTGAGACAAATTAAGGGAAACGCTTTCTATGAACACGAAACAGTTAAGTCCTAGTTCATCAAAAACTTTCTCAGATGCATTTTCTGAGATTTTATTTAAGAAAGTCCCTGTGATTTGTGAAAAATGCAAAAGCAGATTCTAATTTATGATTTTATTTGAAAAAGCATCCCAGAATGAAAATATTAAATTAAATACAAAATATTAAATTAATTGTAATGCTGAAAAAACACTCAAGAGTTGGGTAATAGAGAAAAAATATGAGCTTGCCGTATCAGCAGCAGGAGACATGTCCCAACTGAAATGAATTATAGATATAGGTTTTCTAAGGAGGGCTGCTGTCCAGTAGGAGCTTAACTCTGACCCTTTTTAGACATGGATACCAACAGTTGCATTTTATAGAAGTACAATAAGAACACTTATTTACAATTTTAACCATAAGCAAAGTTTGTGATCAGTACCCAGGCTAACAGAATCAAGAGCTTGTCACAAGGCAAATAAGCCTTAATTTCATCCCTGATATGATTCATAAAAATATGCTCATAAAAATATAAAACCAGAGATGGTTTGCAACATATAAAAGTCTACAATTTTTTTTGAAAGCTGGCATTTTATTATTTATTTGTGGATACCTTATGAATTAGCAAAGGGAAAGTTTATAATATCTCTATCACATGAAACTCGACTATGTATTCTCCCTTGCTAGGTAGAAGAGTAAGTGGATCTTAACATACACTAAAAACCAGGAGGATGAGAATGTGATTTGAATGACTGGCTCTAAAAACTGGAATTGCAATCTATTTTGTTCCACCGGAAATTTTCAATAGCAGTGGTTGAAGTTTCCCAATGTATTTCAGCATTTTGGAGTCCCCTTGAAGACTACAATGAATATAGGTGCAGTATTTTGACATACCATAAACACAACTAAGAATAAAACAACACTGTTTCTCCTTAAATTTCTGAGTAGCGTCATATCCAAATTTTAATTACTTCTTTTATTTCTTTGTTTAAACCGCAGAATATAAGATTAGTGTTTTACCACTGGTTTTGTGTTGAAATACTGCTATTAATGCAAATTGTTGAGGACAGAAGTAGAGAAAGTTTAAGCAGGGATATCGAGTCTATGTGCTTGCATGGGAAAAGCAGAAAATAATTATTAATTATTTAATCAAAATACATAACTAATTGAAAAACATAGTCCTGCTATGTTTTACAAGACTGACACGCAACCAGACTAGGACAAGATACCTGTGGACAGCAGGTTGTCTATGTGGCCAAGCAATGCCCTTGTGACCAAGAAGGCCAGTGGTGTCCTGGAGTGCCTCAGGAAGAGCATTGCCAGCAGGTCAGGGGAGGTGATCCTGCCCCTCTGCTCAGCCCTGGTGAGGCACATCTGGAGTGCCGTGTCCAGTTCTGGGCTCCTCAGGACAAGAGAGACATCATGGAGCTGCTGGAGTGGGTTCCGCAAAGAGCAACCAAGATGAGTGGGGGACTGGAGCATCTCTCCTGCAAGGAAAGGCTGAGAGAGTTGGGCCTCTTCAGACTTGAGAAGAGTTGACTGAGAGGAGACCTCACCAATGTCTGTGAGTATCTGTAGTGAGGGTGCCAAGAGGATGGAGCCAGGCTCTGCTCGGTGATGTCAAGCAATAGGACAAGAGGCAAAGGGCAGAAACTGATGCACAGGAAGTTCCACCTGAACACGAGGAGGAACTTCTTACCTTGCAATGACCAAGCACTTTAACAGGTTGCTTAGAGAGGCTGTGAAGTCTCTCACTCCTGGGAATATTCAAGAACTCTCTGGATGCAATCGTATGCAATGTGCTCTGGGATGACCCTGATTGAGCAGGGAAGTTGGATCAGATTGACCCCATGTGGTCCCTTCCAACCTGACCCATTCTGTGACTCTGGGATTCACAAATTCATTTGATACGGGTGAGCACCCTGATCTGCTGAATGTGTAGAAGAGAGTGAAGAATATGATGCCATATGATATATGTCATTCTTCCCATGCAGTTGTCAGGCCCTGCAAAATCTTTTGCTCCCACAAAAGAGGTTTAAAACACAGTCTAATGCTATGTAAAGGTTAAAAAAGTGTTTAACGTGAACACAGATTTTTAAATGAAAGGATATGTTTAAATGATTTTGATATTTCTTTAGATATTTATTAACAGTTCATTGTTGAATACCTTTTTTAGTTAGTAAAAAGCTTCAAAAAATGGTTTTATCCCATATTTTAAACCTACACACTTAAAAGCCTATGACTCTATTTATAATACTTTAATAAACCTCACATGGATCATAAACAAACTCTTCTATGTATTGTCATCTTTTACATAGTGAAAAATGTAATTTAGAGAAAAACAGTAATTCTGTAATTCTCTATTTTTTAAAATCAAATTACCTGTGGAAAATTGGTTCAGCCCACAAGAATAATAATGCTAAACTAGAAAGAAATATTTGCAGAAATGTTTGGATCTTACCCATCCTTAAAACCCGTGTTTATACAAATATATTTATACTTACTTCTTACAGGCATAAAATTAGTAACACATGCTGATGTAAGCTAAATTTTAATAAATTTATTTTAATAAAATCTTAAAGGAACTAAACCCAGTACATCACAAAAGTGAAATTTAGACTTAATTTCATTTTTAAAATCGAGTTGTTAAAAAATCATATTAAATGCAACCTGCACGCACTGCAGGTTGGATATGTCAATTTCTCCTACAGACATTATTTTAAATATCAACCTTTTAAAAGTTTGTTTTTCAAAGGAACAAGGATTCTTCATTAACTGACTTTTTCAGTGAATTAAGCATCCAGCAGCCTCAGTAAATATGCACATTCATAGGTGCCAATTGTTCTCCATGGTAGCTTCTAAACTGACTTTCTTGAGAATTTTAGCTTTTGTAGATGAGTTGAACACATAGAGAGCCCTGGCTGCCTGAGTTCTTCCTCCGTATTTTTATTTTACCAGGTCTTTCCTCTAACAAGACAAGTACATACATAAACAAGATCAGCAAGCACTGGTGAGATATTTGAAGAAATTGTTTTGGTCTTCAGGGAGTCTAAACGTCAGTTCTCACCTCTGCTCCATTTACTGATTTGGATGTGCCCTCATAGCATTCTTTCTTTATCCACTTTGTTTATCTCACCTGCTGACTCACATCTGAGTCTTTCCTATCTAGAAGGACAAACAGTAACTGTAATTTATTACTTATTCAAATTACCCAGAGGGCTCAATAACAGACTACGCTGTGGTCTATTCAAGCAGTAAGGTATCAGAGATCCTGATGTCCAAGATAAGGGTCATTGAGAATGAAAACTGTCAGATAGTACACCATATAAGTCAAAGACCCAGTTTAAGACATGTTGCTACCACAGTTATCAATTAGTCCTTCCTGACACCGTGGAACTTGCACAGAGGGAGTTAGTCTTGTTGAAGTCTCTTACAGAGTCATAAGAGTGTAAGAACATAAGAAAGATGTAAGACTATCGGTGACAATCTTAATGAATTTATTCATAGCAATGGTCAGTTCAATGTGTTCTAAAAATGATTTTCTTAGGGAAAAGAGAGACTTAGCTGTCTCTCTGAGGTCTGCAATAAGAGAAATGTCAATTGACATCTACTTTTTAGAACACTTGTGTAATATTTATGACCAGCAGAAAAATTTGATTTCATATTCTAGTGCCTGATAAGTTGTAAGTGCTGTTAAGTCTTACAGAAATTCTGTTCAAGCATATTTGACAGCAGTTCCATTTCCACATTCTATCAACAATCTTCCCTTCTGACCTTCTCTTCTATGGATTCTAAATGCATTTTTTTTTTCCAAGCATGTATGCTGTACATCCCTCAAGTTACAGTTAGAAAGAGAAAAAAGCTGAAAAAAAAAAGTCAACTACGAAGGAGCTTACAACACAAGATCTGCCCATCAAATCTAATTTAGATTTCTCTCCTTGCATTAACCAAGTTGTAGCTGATAAACTTATAACCCCTGTTGCTACTGCAACAGCTTAACAAAATGATGGCTGTGCACTGAATTCTTTATTCACATTTGCAAGCATAATGTTGAGTAAACTTCCCCCAGTCAATAGCATTGCATTAGTGCAAGTAAGGAGTCTCTTATCATGCAGTCATTTGGGGGGGAGGGGTGGGAAGGAGACCCATATTTCAGCATTGTGGAATGAACTTGGATTTAATTAGCTTACCCTAGAGCATTTATAATTTAGAGCTTCTATATTCTATAACCTTCCTTGTCACTTCTTATTGTCTGAACCATTCCAGTCCAAGCAACATCTTATTTCAGGCTCTGCGATACATGTCCTGATGGTGGTGCTGTACATGGCAGTTGTGTCTGAATCCTAATAATTTATTTGACTGAGTAAAATTTCAGCAGGTATATTGAAGGTGCTTTATCAGAAGGATTTAATGAGGTGTGTGAAAGTGTCCTGCAGTTTCCTTTCTGTCATCTATGAAAAAGTAAACCAGCATTCTGTAGCCAGTGTTTCATCTGATCAGACCACTAGTGGGATCTTGCTCAATTAGTCATGTGGTTTTGATATTTGATACAGGGTAGGCAGTGGAAACATTTGCGTCTTGAATATTTTATTTTCTTGGGATGGTCAGCTTCCAAATGCCTAGGAGAAAGCTGACAAAACATTTGTGTTGAATGGTTGGCTTTGTTTTAAAATGCATCTTGCCTATTCAACAGGTATTGGAAAATACAATGACAGCATTTTTAATAATTTCCATCATGTTTGGTAATCTTTGTTGTCTAGTTTTGTAGATCCAATGCTTTCTGCCAGTAGTACGTCTCTTTTTTTCTTCTTCTTCTCTCTAGACTTTGCTATTTGCTAATCTGCCTATGTTTGGCATGAAAACTATTTATTTTACTCCTGCTGATCTTGAACAGGTTACTTGGCTCTTTTGAAAGCTTCACCTTACCTCCTCTGAAAAATTGGTAGCGTATTTCACTCCTAGCTGGTGTTTAGGAAGTGAACTGTTCAGTTTAGAGATTCCTGCTAAGTTACAGGAATCTCTTTAGACATGTTTCTGTTCTGAGTTAAAATAAATCTCCTCTGCACAGTAGTGCAGAAAGTAGTGCTAAAAGACTTATAAAAAGAATTTTGGCTCAAATCCATAACTTCAACATATTTTACTATTAAACCTCTTATTAAATTTCACAGCAGCACCATTATTAAATGCATCTGAAAGCCCATCCACAATACCTAAAATTCACTTCAGTGATGAATATGTAGTTTCTGGCCCAGTATTTATTTTTCTCTATAATTAGTAATACTTCCCTTACTATCATTCACAACAGAAATTTCTCTCATAGCTGCTCATTGCATTCCTGGCTTTTTTATGACAATGAACATGCATATTCATCTATTGCAGTTCCTTATCACTTACTCATATTAGTCTATAACCTGAAGGATTCACGCTGTCGTGCTTTTATAATTTCTTTTTTTTTTTTTTAATGGATATTGATTAATAGTTGCTCATTCTTTTTTCTCTTTTTTTTTTCTTCATTTAACATCAGTTCAGTGCAAACAGTTTTAAATTTACAGAGAAATTATTCAAATATGACTAGTTTGGTTGTCTTGGTTCCTAAGAACAAATATTAAGGAAACTTCCCTGACTGACCATCCAGGAGTCACTCTGGCAACCACATTCCCACTACCAGACTTTCAGTGCTGGGACTGAAGCCTCTTTGCAGCCAGCAGCCTCTGTGATCTGGCGGGTGCCCTGTTGGACTCCCTACATGCCCCACTCACACACAGTCAGACCAGGTTTCCTTACCAGTTCAGCCACAGGTTTCCCGTAGCAGAATCCCAGATGCCTGGTTCCATAAAGCCATTTATTCACAGTGCAGTAACACAGAAACACCTGGGGCTGGTTCCTCTGAGGAGGGGCCCCCAGATGAAGGAACCCCATGGCTTTTTATACCCTCACAGTCTGTGCGCTAAGGTCTCGCTCTTCCAGTTGACTTCTCAGCTGCTGCTGTCTCTTTGTGTCCTGTCTCCTGACTGGCCCCAGGTTCCCTTTTTTATGCAAAGGGTCAGTAGGTCACGGCCTCTTGCCTCGGCTCGGTCTCCTGCCTCCCCAGAGCTCAACCTGCAGCTTACTCTGCAGTTTGCACATTGAGCTCCCTGCACCGAATGTATTCCTCAACACAAAGAAATAAATGCGGCTGTAAACAAATTTTGATGCAGTCTGAACAGCCTAAAAGACTCTTTTTAAAAAAAGTTTTTTACTTGTTTTGGATTGCATGTTTGTTTAAATGTAAAATTTTCCCAATAGACAGGGAGATTTGTAATCTGCTCTGCGGCACATGATTCTGTCTCCTTATGGGAGTAGGTCTACATGAGTATCTTAAGGTCAGTCATAGAAATGAAGAGAACAATAAGAAATGAGCACAAATGGTGTTATTAACTGTGCAATACACAAACATGAGATTAATATTATTTCTTGTTTTGTATGCAGCTTTTCTAGTCTTCATTTCAATAGAGAAATGTGAGAACTGTTTGTGTTCTTTCAGAGAGGCTCCAACAATTAACTTACTTGCAATGTTTTTCATATTGCACTTACTTAATAGGATCTGGTGTTTGTCATCTAGTGATCCTGTAGCCACAAACTCTTATTTTTTGAAAGAAATGATATCTCACTTTTGCTCTCATAATGCCAAAACTAAGGAAACTACAGGTTTTATCATTGCAAGAATTATATAGGGAATATATGTATGCATATAAAAATATGTATGCATATTTCCCTTAAAACTTAAGGGAAGAAACTTTCAGCTGTTTAAGGAAATAATGGATGAGATCACCTGAAAAACTGCCCTACAGGATAAAGAAGGAGAGGAGACCTTGGAGCTGCTTAACAACATTTTTTGTACAACACAAGAACTCCTGATTCCCATGTACAAAAAATCAGTCATGGATGCCAGGAAATGAGCATGGCTGCCTCCCTGGCCAAACAAAAACACGAGAAGGAAATCTGTAGGCAGTGGAACTACAGACATGTGTCCTTGGAAGAATATAGTAATACTGTTTGAGGGTGTAATTTGAAGGTGTTTGAGGGATCGGGAAAACCAAGGCACAAACAGAGATATGCTTGGCAAGGGATGTGAACTATAAGAATAGATTCTACAGGTATGTTACTCAGACAAGGAACACAAACTACATTGTACTTTCTCTGATAAATGGGATGGGGTATCTGGTGACACTGACTTGAAAAAGGCTGAGGTACTTAACAATTTATTTGCCTCAGTTTTCAGTATCTGCCAAATCCCTAAATCTTAACTCACTGGCTGAGGAATGAAGTAGGACATCAGGTCTGAGGCCACTTCAGGAACCTGGATGTATACAAGTTGATGGGACGGGTCACAGTGAGGGGTGTTTCTGAATCCTGAGGGACCTGGCAGATATAGTTGCTAGGGTGCTCTCCATCCTATTTGACAAATTATGGCAGTCTGGCGAAGTCACCAATAACTGAAATTTCCTTTGAAAGGTCCTTTCTAACCCAAACCATTCCAAAATGTGTTCTTTAATTCTATAGATTTTTAAGATGTCCATCCCATGCAGGCATGCAGACAGAAGCCTAAGTGTATGCAAGTGAAAATTATTTTATTCTTTTCCTCTGTCAAGATTTTTCATCCTTTTCTGTGCTCTCAGTATAATTAACAAGTGAGAATCTGCCCACGCTACACCAGCAGAGAACAGAATAACACAGCTTTAAAAAAATTTCAACACCTGACTCTTCTATAATAAAGAAGCCCAAATGACAAAATTTTGCAATCCATTCTCAAACCTCAGCCAATTAATTTGCATAAATTAAATTAACAAGTCTTAAAAAAGCATATTCTTCCACAGCTCTTGGTAGGTGTCAGTCTCGTAATGTAATATAAAAGCAGACTTGGGTCATTAATTTCAAGAAGTGATAAATCATTCTCAGGAGCTATGTCACTAACAACCACCATTTACTAAACTTAAAAAAATAAAACACTCTTTTTATTTTTTCCCCCCTTTTTACAAGGGGTGGAACATAAATTCCTTCAAGTAATTATGAAGTGCTCTGGGTAATGACGAGTTGCCTGAGTTCCAGAGGGAATGTGTGATATTGCAATCTCTATATTTTCTTTTGTGGGGAAAAAAAAGCCCTAAAAACATGTTTTAATGGAAAAAAAGTGTTTGTTCTCACACACCGCTTTCAGTATTCTTAATAAATGAGGACAACTAAGCATATAGTTGGTGAAGAGAAAAGGAAAAAAAGTAGGCCATTGTAACAATGAAATACATCTACAGAAGTTAATTGATAGAGACTACATTTATCAATTATTATACAACCTACCAGCTATTATCTTTCTTCTGTCTAAGAAGTTTTGTTGTATTCTGTGAAGGACAAAGAATATGTTAAGGCAACTGGAAGGATGGATGAGATGAATGTGCTGCTGTCTATATTCCAGAATTTTAGGTGTCATATGCCTACGTAGAATTTTCTTCTGTCTCCAGGTTAGTTCAGCCAGATACTGTTTGCTGTTTCTGCACTGAAAGTACTCTACTAGTTTTTAACCTTCCCCTTTTTCTTGTAGTTGAAGGAGTGGAATGATCCAAAAAATGAGACAACTTTAAGGACGGTGAATGTACATTTAAATACCTTACAGTTACGTAATAAAGTATTTGATTTTCATCTACAGTAAAGTTTTTCATTGTCAGAGATGTATAAGGTATCTTCAGTGTGAGATACAGATTCACAGGTCTCAACTAACGTGAATTTCAGATAAAACTGTACTTTCTGCTCTGCAAATGACAAAGTCCAAAATAATATTGGTTCCAATTCAGAAAGAATATGACATTTGACTTCCCCAAAGATTTAGACTTGGATTTAAAAAGTGGAAATGTTTATTGGAAATTTTTTTTTGCAAATATCTAACACTAAAAAGCTCTGTAGCACAGTTTCTATCCTATTTTTCGTTGCTTGTGTATCAGCACTGATGTCAATCAGTACACAGCTGCTGTCTGTAAGCAAATTTGAGAATCTCCTAGCAAACTTGTATATCAATTTGAGTAGTCCATTCCTGAGTTATTTCATTTAAAAAGCAAAGCTTCTACTATAGAAGGAAAAGAAGTTCTGGTAGTCTACAGGATGATAACAGTGATAGGTACCATTTGAGACACACTTCCATTATAGATGTGATACTGCACTCCTAGCAGAATCCACAGAGGACTACTATGTGTGTGTGGTCTTCACATCTCTATATATTATCACAAATGAGGGCCTCCAAAACAAAGTGACAACGTAGAAAATGCCAGGGCAATATAATTTATGTGCTTTTGAAAAATAATGTTACTTTTCATGAACACATGAATTTTTCAATGCTGTTTGATATTATGTAAATGCTAAACCTTGTGTAATTATCAGAAACAAGGTACTTGCCCTTCATGGAGGGCTAAAAACACATAACTTGTTGGCACTTACTGCATAGATTACCACATGCAGTGACCCTCTGCTTTTTTGTAAGAACAAACTCAGAAAACTGACAGTTTGGGTTTCCCACAAAAAGCACTAAGAATCCCACACAAACAATCACTAGTCAGGAAGAAATTGCAGCCTAAGCTGCTGTAAAATTTCTTTTAAAAGCAGAAGTGGTGGCTACCGCCGGGTGCGTGGTATGCACACATCAAACATATGGATTTGAATCTGCCAAGGCAGAGGCAGGTTGCAGAGAAATTGGCAAACCTTGCCAAGAGTTGTCTTCTGTTGCCTACTGTTGTCACACACTTTTGGCTCTGCTCAGGTCTCCTCTGATCATCAGAATGTAGATGGCATTGAGCGTCCCACCAGGGCCTGGGATTCTCTGGAGCTTTTTAGTGCTTTTTGCTAGCAAATGTTCTGGCAGTAGATGAAGGCTGTAAGAGGATGGAAGGGAAATCAGCACGCTATTGCAGCAGATTGGAGAAAAGTTAAGCCTGAGCTTGGTGTGTAGAGTTAAGGGTAAAATGGACTATATAATCTGATAAATTTGATCTTCTGAATGGGGCAGAAAGCAAACATTCTTTACCCTTACCCCTTATCTTCACATTATTATTACTAAAATCTGAGATTTACAGTGCCAGATGCCAAAAATTCTCAACAACCTGATTTGGCAGGCAGAATTTACCAACAACCTTCTGATGTTCATGCTTTTATTATAAAAATGTGCTACTACTGTTCTGTTGAGCAGCAGTCTAGTGGTGGCTTCTGTAATAATTTATTTTTGCACCCCTTGAAACTATGCTTTTATGGCTAACTTCATGTTTTACAGAATGGTTCCCCCTTTAAGGATTTTTGTAAACATACAATATGAACTACAGTATATTTTTCTTGTTTAACAAAATCTACGGATACTTTATTTTGGCCTGCTTTTTTCTCTCCCTCCTGCTACTTTATGGTGGAACTGATGGCAGCTGTGAAATCTGTTTTTCTATTTATCACTTACATAGTAAAAGAAAAGCTGCGTTAGGAAAAGGTGCCCAGATTTTGCATTACCCTTCTATGCAGTACAATAAACTAACCAGCTAGCTAGCTAGATAATTCATAGTATTGCACAGAGTGTTTGGTGAAAAATTAAAAATATTTGCACTTGCTCTTTACCTGATGTCGTATGTAATATGAAACAATAAAACATTTTCTATTTTATATTTCTCCCCCCCCCCCCCCCCCTTTCCTCTTTGGAAAACCTGTATTGACAACAGTAATTTTTGTGGCATGTTTGTAGTTTTATTTTTATATATTATGTCCAGCTTACACTAGTGGAAGATGCATTGTTAAAGTTGTTTTTAGTTAAACCTATTAAATCTTAGCCATTTCCTTGAGAGGGTTGATTTATTTAAAAAAACAAACAAAAAACCCCTCCAAAACCCAACAAAAAACCCCAAAATTTTTTAAAATGCATACATGAATTATAATGTTAATTACCCAAAAGGGTTGATGCTTCTGTGATGTGAAGTAAAAAAATGTATTTAATAAAAATCAGCCATCAGAATGCATTTTAATGCAAAACCAGGCTTTCAGAAAATAGATATTTTGTATACTGTGTCTTAATTTTCCCCAACAGAATTTTTGTGGATGTTGTAATAGTGCATCTTGAACAAGATCCAATGTCAATGTGCTTAACTTTAGTTGTCTCCTTCAACAAAGTTCATGAACAGTTACACAGCAAACAGTCCCAAGTGATACTGAAACTGATCTGGTTTCTTCTGGCCATTTCTGTTCTCTAATGTAGCCTTTCAAAACACAGGGAGCAGAACATGCTGATATATGGGCTAGAAAAACCTGCCAGGCAAAAGACAAACACATTTGAAGGTCTCTGTGCTTAGGATTATCTGCCTTATGTTGATGAATATCCAAGTCTTGGTAGTCTTTGGTGAAGCTACTAGAAAGTGGAACTAGGCAGGAGCAGTCAGTGTTTTTCCTTGCTTGTGCTGTGCTGCATAGGCACATGAAATAATTCTGACCCGCTAAGGGAACAGCAAGAAGTGAGAGGGAAAGTCTTCCTCCCAGACACATGTCATCAGGGGAATCTGCTCTGTGTTCTATTTTGTATCTGCCGAGGGGGTAAGGGGCTGCTCCTGTGGTGATACAGAAAGCAGTCTTTCTACTAAAACTTAAAATACTCCTTTCACTTTGTCTACCATCTGCAGCCTGACCATATAAACAACTACTGAGAGTACAGTAGCATAGTCACCTCCACATAATCACAGACCCTTCAAGGAGGAAAAGAAAGAAATCCATACTCCTAAATTGTCTTTTCAATAGTGCCAGAGCAAATGGTCTAAAGAGAAACGAGAAATGATAAAGCAAGGATGGCTGTGAAATCACACCCTGATGAGCCTGGAAAACATAAGTACAAAGTTAAATAGCCAATATTAAATAATTAACTCTGTTGCCACTTCCATATTAAAAGGGAATGTACCATGGTCACAGGCATGGATACGTCGGTTACTGCTTTCTCTGAGAGCCTAAAGTAGTAAGGAAAATGGTAAGCAATCACAGTATCTACTCTTTTCACAATGCATCTTCATCTCTGTTAAGCCTCCTAATACAATGTGGTCTTCAAAACAATTTCAACAGCAACTGAAGATTCTCTCTGTCTTAGTGCAAGGCTTCTGTATGGCTTGATTGTATCTTTAGTACAGATCAGCATCTCAGGCTTTGGTAAATATCTGAACTGATGAATTTTACCTGTCAAAACTGCACTAAGCACCCAATAGTAAGCAAAAGCATAGAAGCTAAAGTTTTCTTGGCCTGAGCACTCAATGAAGCTATATCAGTGTGTTTAAAAGACAGCCTTGTATCTTAACATTTTGAACACGCATGAAACTGATCCACCTCAAGATCTGGGCCAATACCTAAATACGGTTTAGCTGAAATTATAAATTATTTTGCTGCTGGCAATACAATGCCAATGTTTCAAGGTTTGGGTAGGTCAAAGCCTCTCCTGGCAGTGAAACTTTGCTTAAAATCTCTCCATCTCTCAATTATTTTGCTTCCATTTTCCCAGTCTGTAACCATCCAGATTCTGCACTTACCTTTTAGTCACAACTGGTGACAACACAAAAGTGGGACCTCTTTTCAGGCACATGCAATCTGTGTATGAGTACAAGCTTTATAATGAACCTCCTTCTTTCACATGACACTGGCAATAGCAGCCAAACATCTTTCCTCGTTATCGCTATGATTTTTTTTATGATGAAAAAATAAACAAGAGAAGGAAATTGTGGAGAATGGAAACATATGCTGACAAAAATTGATTTTTACCTCCATGAATTGCTCCCCAATGAGAAAGTTTATTTTCTTTCCCCCATTATCTAAGGATACCATCAGTGACCCAGTTATACTTCCTTTTATATCTGAATTTTAAGTTGTTTTCCCTCCCAGTCCCCCCTCCATATTTAAGTTTTTGTTTTACTGACCTGGAACCATTACTTAGTTAATCTCTAAGCAGTCCAAACTGAGGTGAAGTGTAGGGAAATGTTCTCCTGGTGTCTTTCCATCCCTAGGCTTGAATTTTGTAGTGAGAAGAACAAGAGAAAGTAGAGCCCATGGGAAAATGACAGCAGGAAATTTGAACTAAGAAAAAGGGGAGTAGATTCAAAGTTTGAAGAACTGTAAGAGAAAACAAGCCATTATTATGAAAAGAACTGCATAAAACAGAGAGAGGAAAGTGAAATTAAGCTTAGTACAGAAAACACATAAATTCTTCTGCTGTTTACACATACTCCACTATAAATTTCTTTTGCTGCAATTGTTTCCACCTATGGAAGTCTGTCTTAGAACCAGTGAAAATAGGATAGTTACTTGCAGGTTTTGAATATATTATTGCTGGCTTGGGGTACAAATTAAATTATATCTTTTGAAGTTTTTTAGAAAAAGGACAGATCAAATCATCTGTTCATGCAGACTATCATGACTCCATTGACTATGCTGATACCTACCTACCTGTGAAAACATCATAGAAAATTTTTATTATGTCATGTTTAGAAGTTTTATGAGAAATTACTTTTATTTATCTTTTTCTGTGGGTCATCTTTTGTCTCAGAAGAGACTACATACAGTTATCTACTAAATAACTTTTCAAATTTAAAAATAGATTTTAGACATCTACACATATACAAAGGAAATATTTTCATTTATCTCCAGACTGGTTAATTTTACAGGGAAAAGTAATGTGTTTCATGAGGTAGGAGATTTTGCAAATCCATTCTGCAAATTCTCTTGCATGTGTAAATAGGCAAGAAAATCATTTGTTTATGCAATGGGCTAATTGTTGTTACAGTAAAAACACAACCCCCAATTGTTCATACACTTTTATACAAGTTTAAAAACAATTCCTATTTATTTGGACCATGATTTTGCACAGCTGCTATCACTCTAATTTAATCACAGGAGTCTGTTATAATTTGCCTTGAGCACATTGGGCACAGGAGCTCCTGAAAATTAGTCACTTTGCACTTTTGGCAAAAAAAACAGAAATGATTTTTTGTACCAGAAGCACAATGTGACTAATTTCTGAAGGACAGGTAAAGGAAATTTTTCCATATGTTTCAGATCCTTTGGAAAGTTCAATCTGGATCTGATTTTCAGAGATGTGCAAAGCCTCAGAGAAAAGCCTTCTGCTTTTTCCAATCAATTCACTTTCCAAAGAAAGAATTATCAAATTTTATGAGCATGACCTCAAAATACACCACATCTCTTTGGTAGATCTAAAGACAAGCACTGATTCATGGTAAAATCTTGACAGAAAAAAAAAAAAATCACTCCATAATTCCTCATCTAGAGAGTTCTTCACTATTCCAAGCAGAATAGAAATGGATATTGTCCTGGTAAAGAGATCTCTTTATTTTCAAGGAGCAAGAATGACATTGCCAACCACTATTTCTTTCTGTTTGTTCAGAAAATGTAAGCAACTAATTTCTGTCTTTTCCTTGATCAGATATCCAGTGTTATTTTATTTATGCTATGTCTGAAAAACATAAATAAAATGTTTTATAAATATGTGGTGTAAATAAAAGATAAAATTTTTAATACTATGGAACCCACAAAGCTACCATGGTTAATATTCAGGTTTCAAGTTTCTGTACTACAGAATTCAGATTTGTGGTTTTAGGTATTGGTTTAGGAAAGCTGGAATGTAATGAAGGGCTCTTACAGAGCCAGACACTAACAATGGATTTATTTTTACTTTAAATGCAATCTAGTGCAAGGCTATCTTGCGCTTCCAATGTCTGTGCTTACAGAAACCAATTGAAGAGAGAAACTACATTGTGTCATGAGATTGCTCTTCACTCTGCTTTGGGCCATTTTAGACTCACTTATAAATGTGGAAAAAAATAATAAAAAGAAGTGTGATATGTATATCATATAAATTATACCAGTAAGCAAAATAGAGGCCTAGCCAGAAATATTAGGTGAGTAGGCTTCTTTCTGAATAATTTTTGTCTCCTAATAATAGATAACTTTATTTGCAATAATTTATTCCCTCTTAATTAGATCTGTATCATAGTTCCCTGGCCCAGAGAAATTAAAAAAAAAAAAACCCTCTGTTTTAAATTGGTCCAGATTTTAATTTAATCTACATTTTAAAAATAGTATGCTTAAAGGTAGCTTGACTTGAATTCCGTCAAAGCTTTGGATCACTCATCTTTCTTAACTATGCTATTTTGCTCATAATATATTCTCATTGCCCAAATTGCGTGAGATGAGAAACATGCTTCAGTTGAAAAAATATGATACTTGTCATGTTATCCAAAATATTACTGCTTACTACACTACACCAGTGTCTTCCTTTAAACATAAGGCAAAATGCATTTCTATGGGAGGTTGGGAGTTATGCTGAAGAGTTAACTGTCATACTTTTATGACAAATATCTAAAAAGCATTTAATGTAGAGAAACAATAATTATTGTTCTACCTACAGCCACAATCAGAAAAAGAAAAACTACTTAAAATGCCTAAAACACATTTACCTGTGAGATCAGAGCAATTTAAAATCTCTCATGTAATAATGTCTACTTTATTGTCTACAGAACATTTTAATAAAATGTGAAATGAAATTAAATAGAATCATCTCCCATAATAGCTTCCTATCATATGGTAACAACCTGCCTGCTTACTACTGTCTAATCAGTTACTGAACCTTGTGCTGCACTTTTATGGTGCTTCCCTGCTGGGTCTATTGCCCACTTAGGAATATAAAATCATGTTATGTTTTTTTATTGCTCTCAGCTAGCCTACCTCCCTTTCCTTCAGCAGACTGTTTTGCACAGTATCACAGCGATAGCACATCAGGTCTCTGTAGAACAAGCTCTTTTTCTCTCTTTTAGCATCTCTTCATTTGATCTAAGATACTTTGTACAAGTTCTTGCTCTTCTTTATAGTGTTTTTCTATATACTGCACAAATGCTTTGGCTACCCAAACTGTTTGAAAGAAGGCATTGAATTTGAAATGGAACAGGGTAAATTCTGTGCTTCAGGGGTAGTACTCTGTGTCAATCCTTCCAAGGCAAGTCCACAGCCTTGGGGATGACTTTGTCCAAGACTCCTACATTCCTGGCTGCAAAGAAGAAAGAGAAAACAACTTCCAACTAAGCTGAAAGTGTACAAAACTACTTCCTAAGTTTCCACAAGTAGAGTCTTGCTTTCAGTCACTGTACATATGTTCCTGCATTTAACACAGGGAAGCATTAATGATATTTCATTTTTTAAAAACTACCATTTTTCATTAAATTTTATCAGCATTGAAGAATATGCTGGAACTATTTGATTTAGTGAAATCTTACAATATTGTGATTCAACAGTTAATTTTTAAGTCACTGAAAACAGTTCAATAGCTTAATTTCTGTTTAGTGTTGTGTGGGTACTGTTTATATATTATTTCATATTTCTGTGGCTCAGTTGCAGATCTTTAAAATATTCCTTTCCTTGTGGATTATAAGTTCTGCAAGAACTAAATTGCCTTACTAGGTTTTTGTAACCAAAAGACAAGGGGATATAAAAAAAGGTGATTTCAGGTAGGAAACTCATGATAGCTGAAGCTGCAGAACACTTTGAATCACTATAGTTATGGCCTCATATTTTCTTTTTTGGTGCCTTTGGGGATTTTCCTTCTAAGTTGGACTTCTTCACAGTTGTAACCTCGCACAATTTTCTTCTATTTGTCAGAAGACAAGTAACTGAATAAGAATAACACAGGAAATAAAATTTCTCCTTGTTTTTAGAGAAACTGTAGGAGATTGTACATATAGGCTATATTTCATTACCTAAAAGCTGAGCAAAAATTATCCCTCTGACACTGTGAAATCTAACTTCTCTGAGAGTAGAATTTAAATTATTCTAAAACTTGAGGTCTTAACTCATGTTTCAGTCTATTACTATAAGCCTGGAACAAGGAACAAGGTTTTGATCAGTTATTTTTTTTTCTATCAGAAGAGTAATCCTGATCAAAATCAAATAAAATGTCTTAGCAAAATTAAAAATAAAAATTGAAACTGGTTTTTTGAGGGTTATTTTCATTCTTTGATGAGTAATTCCTATTATTTTGACAGTATAACTCTTGCAAATATGAAATATTTGTGTTTAATATCAGCTAAACAAGAAAAAACAAGCCCTGTTGATGTTGCCAGAAAGAATATTTTGTTTTAAATAAAATTTGACAAAGAGGTCAGGCAGAAATAATCTTTGTTAGCAAACTGATCATGAAAATTTTTTCATCCGTTGAGAGCAGAACGTAAGAATGTGAAAAATCATCTGTATATGATGAACAGATGAACAGACCACATATAAGCAGAAATTTTGGTTTAAGCAAGAGTAAATTTTCTCCATGTAAACCTACTCCCACTTCAGTGAATACTAAAACTATTTATTGTCATAGTAGCAGGGTGTGGCACTGGATCCTTATGTCTTAGTTGCAGATATAGTAGTCAGTCATTTCCTAAAGCATTAGGAGGAATAGTAGGAAGAGTTCTGTTGATAGAAAGATGTTGCTTGACTGAGAGCTTCCCTTGACACAGAACAGATTTCGCGGAGTAGAAAGCAACTTCCCTTTTTCAGCACAGTAAGTTGAAATTCAAGCATTCACAAAGAAGGCAAAAGAGCAAGAAGAAGGGAATTCTCTGTCTGTTTAGCATGAATTGTACGGGCTGGGTTAAAAAGCTCAATTTAGGAAAGAAAAGCAGAGCGCTGCTCTTGTTGAAGGTAAGAGTGATTTGATTAAATCACCTGTGATTTGATTACAGTTGATGGGGCTTTTTTGCAGGTTCTTGTCTTATCTTTCAGTTTACAAATATACAATAGAAGAAAATGAAGGTATCAGAAAAAAATTCCATTTAGATTAATATAAAAAGATATCTATACTTTCTCTCGTGCAGCCTTTTATCATTATAAAGCAATTGTCTCAGTGTTAGAGAAAAATATCCAGGGGGAACAGCTCCAACAAAAGTTGCCTTGATTCTAGAGAAAAGGAAGTTTGAAAAGCAGCAATGGAGACTTGCTTAAAGACCTTTAGTTTTTTAATCTGCCTTTCTGAGTCTTTTTATTTGAGGAGTTATCCTGAATAAGACCATACCTACATGTGCAAGAGTATACATACTGTACCTATACATGTATGGGTATATGTATAGTAACGTGTTCAGTTGAATCATCATATCTCTTGACAGCACTGACTCTGAAGAATAGATCCCATAAACATTGACCAACTGAAGTTCCTGTCATAACCAGCTTATATAAGAAATTATCAAATACTCATAAAACCTCATGAAAAAGATGTCAAAATTACGTGAAAGAAAATTATATTAAATAAAATGCTGATTCTACTTAATTCTGCATTGGCAAGCATTTACTTCATCACTGTCTGCAGCTTCCTGAGGAGAAATGAAGAGGGAAGTGCTGATCTCCTCTCCCTGAAATTAAGTGATAAGATACAAGGGAATTGTTCAAAGACACATCAATGCAGGCTTGGTACAGGCATCCAGGATTAATTAGGAAATCTTTCATAGGCATGGAAAAAGATTTTTAAACGTAGGATCTCGCTTGAGTCTGTTACAACTACTCAAAGTGTAAAATCTATGAGGAAAAACCCTTTTCTGGAGCAAGTCTGCTTACAAATTGAACCGTTTATTGCCTAGAGGTACATGTGACACATTATCAGATGGAGGGAAGATCCCTTTGGGATTGCCAAAGGTTTATTATGACACATGTAGGTACAGGAGCAGAGGTGGAAAAATGGAGGGAGATAAGGGTGTTTTTGAGATGAAAAAGCATACGAAAAGAGAGCAAGAGAATGTGTGTTTGAAAGTGTGTGAAAAGAGGCTGGGCAGTGTGTTTGTGGGGCCATGCCCCGAACTGCTCAGCATGGTCTGTCATGCTTTCTCAGACTTGGTCTGTCCCTTTTTTTGAGTGTATAAATATATGTCTATAACTCTGTGTGTGTGTGTGTGTGTGTGTGTGTATAAATATGGTTCCATTCAGCATACAGTTTTAGACATTTGAGTATTTCCTGGGTGAAGTGGTTCTGCCTGTGAGTGTTCTTGTGTCAGTACCAGCCATGGGTGTGGAACTGTGGGTCATGGTGCTGGTGCTGGTTCCAGGGCACCAGCAACTGGGGAGACTGTGGTGTCTGCAGGTCTTCTGGGTGCATACATCTGCATGGGAAATTGCTCCTAAAGAGCCTGTATCTATCCACTGCAGCCCTCCAGTCATGCCAGTTATCCCATTACACCCCTGTAATCCCAGCAACATCCCCATAGGTTGCAGCAAGTAACCCTGTAACTCCATACAGATACCTAATTCCTGCTGTTTATTCCCCATGCTGTGAATATTGGCATGTGGGCACTTCAGAGACCAGCATGCAAATGCCTGGGGAAGGGTCTGGGTGTTTTTCCCATAAAGGTGCCTGGTAGGTTCTTCCTTGCTTACAGGCAAATTCTTGAGGTGACTCTGTTTAAAACCTTTTTCCCTTGATTGTATGATACCTTTTGGTCATGCCAGTCTGTATCCTCTGCTCATCAGCTCCGTCCATCATTGCCTCACAAGAGTGCTGGTAACTCTCTCCCTCTCCTCTCACATATACATTCCATATCCATACACACCCATGTGTACATATAGTTTTATGTATGGATATGTACCTATGCACATATATATATAGACACACACACTATACGTGTATAAATATATACCTACAAATAGACATACACAGTAATGTCCGAATATATGTATTTTCTATTAATGAACTTTCAGCCTGATCAGCCAAAGAGGGAATCAGGTTGTTAGTCCTGTTCATGTTTGTGAGCCTTTTTTGTTTCAGTGTTGATTACAATCACTGGGCACATATGCATATAATACACATGTAGATCGATGTAGGTATATACATACACATACAAAGTGTAATGTGTGATTGTGCTTGTTTGGGCTACATGATCAGCTTGGCTCCTGGCTGGACTTGCAAACATGCAGAGCTGAAGTATATCAGACTACTAGATTTGACAACACATAATAAACCAAGAGATACTTAACAAAATATTAGATTAGATTAGTAGATTTTAGACTTTAGCTATCATCTGAGAGTGAATGTAAGTCTGTTTCAGCACACTGAGGCTTGCACTCTTGAAAACTCATTTGTTCACAGATTAGGACTGCGCTTGGTCAGCAATATTTGGAATTTCCCAGCTCTGGTTGACAATTGTGCTTCCAGGCTCAAAATAACAATTATTTTAGTCAGGTACTAGTCTGGAATTCACTGAATTTTACTTTAACGGATCTGGAACTCTGACTCATTCAAGTCTTGGTGCATAGGATAGTGAAATTGTCAATTATTTTACAAACACAATGGTTTGTGTACCCAGGACAGGGAATAGAAGCATGAGTTTTATTGAATTTCAATTCCAGAATGTGAGCTTTTCTCTCTTTAATCTGTGTATAGCACTGTGTGAGCTTAATGCTGAAGTCTCCTTCCTGACAATGACTTGGCTTCCCTGATTAGCTGTTCCCTAGTGTGTTATTTCAAAGTCACTCAGACTGTTGTCATTGACTTATTGGTATAAGAAGGGATTAAAGAATGGAAAATGTCAGATCCTTCACTTAAAGAAACAAAACAATGCAAAACCTGTGGTAAGCAGGAGAGAGAATACAGCTCAGAAGTCATTGTACAAAGTTCCCCAACTGAGGCAGCAATAAGCTTAGAGTCCAGAGAGTCTAGATTTAATTTCAAATGTAAAATAATTATACCTTCATAGAAGAGGGCTACCATCATCACAGAGTAAGTCGTAAATTCTAGAATACATACCTTGTCTGTAGAGAAACTTCATAGTTTGTTTATTTCATGGGATTTTCTGTCTCATGTTGAGTTTTTACAATTTTTCACTATTCAAAGGGAGCCATCTTCACCAGAAAGTATATAGTGGCTCAGGAGAGAAGAAAGCTATAGTAAAAAGGGTTTCCTAAAATGTTTTTTAAAATTTAAACCAACTAGTTTTTGAATCAATGTAAAATATCTTTACCTCATTTTAGAATTTTTAAAATGTTATCCATCTAGTATCAGGACATGCCATTATCCTATTAGCAGAGAGAAGGAAGATTTACCATTTCTTCACCACATGACAAATGGAAACAACTGACAGCAGGTGTTAGACTTGGGATATTCTGGTAAGATATTTGGGCCTTCTGTGAAGCTTCATCCATTGTATTAACTTGCACCAGCTAAAAGGTAAAATGTTAATAGCCTGTGAAAGGAAAAAGAATTTCATCACTGAAATGGGGAGATCCATTTGTGTTTTCTGCATTTGTCAGAAGAGAATGTCATAACTCTCCTACTATTACATCCATCTACTGCCCAAATGAAGGATATGCTCAATGAGAGAACTTTGAATAACACGCATAATGTATGTTTCTACAGTTTATTCTTTCACAAAGTCTCAAAGTACTTCACATGTTTTCCAACTTGTATCATTTGCTCATTAAATCACTTTTTGTTTGCATTTTCACTGAAATCAAAAGTGTCTGAGAAATGGAGAATGACATCCAGATTATAGAAGAAACTTAAGAAGGAAGTGGGGAATGCCATATTAATTCCCTTAGTAAGTGAAATTTCAATTTGTGCTCCCCAAAGCAGTCCAATAAGAAATGTCAGAGACATTATCAATACCTTACTAATATCCTTGGAGTGGATTTTGTATTTTCTGGGCCCACTAAAAATTTAACTCAAGCTCTTTTTTACTTTAAAAACAGCTGCAGACAAAGCACTAAGTCTCAAATCTTCCAGAACTACATGATCTGGAAGATAGCATGGAGCTAGAAAAGTTTTTGTGTTTGAAATTCCCAGTGTTCACACTGGAATAGAATCAGATAGCGTGTGAGGAAGTTTTAGAGCATCTCTGTATCCTGGAGAGAAGCAGAAGTAATAGCTCTTATTTTTCAGGCTGCAAGTCTTAGTATGAAGATTTTTTGCATATGGTCTTATTCTTGTGTGTATCATACCTTTGTAACAAAGAGGGGAAAAAGAAAAGCAGTAAGAAAGAAAAGAAGGAAGAGAGGGAAGAAGAGAGGCAAGGAGAAGGGAGGAAGGGAGCTGAAAAGATAGGAGACAAAAAATCCAGTATTTCATCATGTCACTAATTTTCTGTCGCTCAGAACTTTCACACTTAAGCTACTAATCAGTTTTTCTGGTTAACAAGAGGTTTTAAACAACCAAGCCTGCCTTATTAAAATTCCATGTCTTCTTTCATGAGAAAGAGAAGTTTATACACATTGGAAGTGAAGTCTGAACGAAGAGGTGGTCAAGAATCTGCATCTATAGAGAAGCCAAGTTCTTCTGTGGTATATTTTCTATCATCTCCTCACCATGTCTGTTGTAGGGGGCAGGTTTAATCCAGTAGTAATCACTCCCAGGCAAACCCAACTCTAAAAAAATGGCCTTACATTTGCAATGAGTGTTGATCCACTCATTATTTATGGGAAAAATATTTTATCATAACTGATAATCTTCAGAATGATTTAGCTATATTGCTCATAGATCTGCCATTTCATCTCTCAATATGGGGAAATAATATCTACACAAAATGCACATTACCCATGGGAAATCAGGTAATCCACCCAGTGTCCCTTTCTGTGGATTATATTAACACCTTGAGTGAAATGAGAATTTTATGCATAATTTCATGGAATTGGTCATGAAATATTCCAGTGACCTGAAAAAAAACATATTTTGCTGATGTTCTGTCTATGCAGACATTCAACACTGAGTGTTCTCCGAGCCCTCAGACTCTTCTTGATATGGAATCAGAGCATCAAAGAGTCTTTGAAGAAGTATCTTTATAAAATGTGTTTTCCTAAAAAGTGCCAAAATCATGTCAGAAATCACAATATTAATATAAATTAATATAAATTAATTAATTAAAAGAAAACATACAGGTAAAAAAGAAAATACTACCATCACTCTATATCCATTTCTGTGACTCTAAATTTAAGAATTTGCTGTGGCTTTTTAGCCTGATATCTGTGGTTCCAGCTTCATTTTAAGTTCAAGAAGCTCTGTACACTCAGTCATCAGGCATTTCTATGCAGTGAGATATACTTGTCAGACCATACCCCCAGTCACTTCAGTGAAATCTCTCTCTGCTTGTTATCTCTGTCATTGTCTGTCCACATCCAGAACTCAATGAGGGATCTGCAGCAATAGTTTATCTTTACTATAACCTATGATTCAGCATATAGCATACAGCAAAATGGCGAGCTCAAATTTTTGTCTCAACACTTTCCATTTCCATCACCCTTACCTTTTTTAACCTGAGTCATCTAGTAAATAAGACAAAATAAACACAGTTTTTTTTCCAGGAGATTGTCTGAGCTGACAATTCTCTTGCCTATAACTGTTCCACAAATGCTAATAGTTAAACAATATGTAGTTTTTTCCTAAAGTGTTTGTGCAAAATAATGATTTACATGTGTAACAGACCACACCCAGAATCCTGAGGCCTTAGAAAGAAATTACTTCTTAAAATCAGATTAACAAAACAACTAGACATGTTGCAGAAATACAGAGAGCTACTTTGACCTTCATGGATTTACTGTTGCCCCTATAACTTTCTGATGTTTGCATCGATTTTCAAAAATCTAAATAATATCTTTGTGAGTAATATGGAGAATGGAAAATAAAATGAACTTGAAGAACAACATTTTCACTTTCCAGTCAAATGAAAAATCTCTCTATTTCTCTCTGTGTCTTTGTCTGGACATTGATCAGTGGTGGGAGAGAGATGTTGATAGTTAAAATTGTTGAACCGTGGAGATAGCATAGATCCAAATCTATGTATAGAGTCTTACAAACTGTTATATTCTAACAGAAAAATAAAAATAAATAATTATTTTAAAATTTGAACTGGTTGGCTTATGAACTGAAATTCAAAATTACATAGCTTGCAGTATTTCTATTCAATTTTGTTTTGTAAAACTTGTAGCTCATTGATTGATGTTGCTCCAAACAGCATTATAATTCTGATTCTCTGACAGATAGGGCTAAGAGCAGTGCACAGTAAATTTATATATGAGTTAGATGGACGAAGAAGTATACATGGATCTCTCATTCCCCTCATGGAGAGAAAGTAAATATAAAATATGTGTATGCATATGTATTTGCATATGAAACGTATCATAGGACTTGTAAGCTAGTAAGATTCTGAACTTCTGAATCACACTTCAGTCACCATAGAAGTTATAAAGTGATTTTTTTCCTAAAATACACCAACCAAAAAAGCACAGGCAAAACCAAAGCAAACAGTCTCTGAATCAAATACTTTAAGAGTGCTAGGAGAGTGAAAATAGAAGAAAATAAGAGGAAACTATTATGACTATTGAATAAGTACAACTGACATCTCTAAAACCTAAAATGACAATGTTTTTATTTGATATGACCTATCATTACATTAGTCAACGCATTCCTTTATATGTGGCTGGGATTCTTTTTTCCATCTTATGTTCTCAGTTAAGTATTTTCTGAGTATCAAAAAGAAAAAAGAAACAAAAGTAGTCAAACTGTACATTATTTTATGTTTGGCTGTGGTAAAATTAGTAGTACACTAGATTTTTTCTTACTGAAAACATGCAGATAGAAATGACCCAGAAATACACATTGGAGCAAACATGCTGGTTGTCCTTGCAACCACTAAAATTCTGTCTTGGATTTATGTGTGCAACTTCAATCTTTTTTCCTGGAAGGTGGCTTTTCTTAAAGACTGTTCATATATTCTTTTTTGCTATTAATGTACATAGAATCTTCCTATTAAAGTATGTAATAAAGTCAAGGCAGCTAGAATGGTACATAAACATCTTCACAGACATGTGAGGTCTCAGTCAGAACCAAAAAATGTGTGTTTTGCTTGATCTTCAGTCTGGTGCTTTTCACCCAAAAAAACCCCCAGCTGAACAAAAACAAACAGAAAAAAAACCCACCTCAACAGCTTTTCTTGCTCTTCTAACTTCAGAATGACTCATAAGGAGAAAAGAAACTAAGGTCAGCTTGCTAAGGGGACAAACATAATAGCCTTAGGTGTAAGAGAAGAATGGAATTGCAAAGACTGAATTTTGTTTCTCATCTTGTGCCAGACTGTTTGTTGGCCTGCACTTGTATAGCAGTTGCTGTGTGCACACCACATGTGATGCTTCCCACCAAGGGAAGTGGGTCTCAAGAAAGACATTTTGTTTAAAAATACCTCACTAAATTCACATGGAATAAGCTCAGGGGAAGAGGATGGGGAAATACAGGGGGCATAGATCAAGCAAGCGTATAGAGCCTGTAGCATCAACAGACACTGGGAGCATGTAGAAAACAGACACAAGAGGGAAATGGAATGGGCAGAACGTGTGAAGTCTTCTGCAAGCCAAGGAAATATCATTATTGTTAGAATTGCTAGAAGCAAGATCAGAGGGAAAATCAAATTGCAAGCATTAATTGACAGAGGGGAGTCTTGTTTTCAGATCTGTACTTCCAGTCTGTCTCACTCACCAGATTTGAATCTTATCCTGTATGAAATGTTACTGTCCCCTTCTTTGCTTTCTATGACGTGTGACTTTAGAAATCTGAATTTTTCAACTCTGCTTGCTTATGGAAAAAACAAAACAACAAAACAAACAAACAAACAAAACCCCAAAGCCCCACAAAAAACCAAAACCCCAAACCCATACAAACAAACAAACAAGAAAGAAGAAAAAAAAAAGTGCTTTATCTGAAGTTCTGGAGTACTTGAGATCCCATTTAACATAAAATGGGTGGAGAGTCGTTACCTGTGGCTCACCTGTGAAGTTGAGTAACAAGTCTATTTTACACTTTTAACAGATATGCTCTGAAAACAGACATGCTATTAGAAAACCTGAATGAAGTGCAGTTTGATTCTTCTCTAAGAATGGCAGCATATTTTCTTCACTGCAAATGTTCTTTAATGCTCTGCCAGCATTTCCCATGGTAGAATTTGGTTCAAGGTCACAATGACCATGTCAGGCCACTGCAAAGGTCCATTTCTCTATTGTTGTACCTCCAGCAACATCCAAGAAGAAAACTGGAGTCAAATCTGCCCTGTGTTTGTTATTTAGTAGGCATGTTCTACTGGACAAGTTTTACTGTCCACAGACTCAGGAATTTCTGGAGGTGTTTCTTGAGAAAATGCCATTACACAATTTTCTCTAGCAGAACTTATATAATTAAGAAATCACTGCAGCAGCTTATAATATTTTATTATATTTTATTAATTAGGATTGAAATTTAAATGCATAATTATTTCTTTTTCCTCCACAAACAAGACACAGTAGGATAATACAATATTCCCCTACAAAAATACATGCCCTAAGGTACAATTTGCTTAAACCATATTCTTGGCCTCATACTACCATAGCAATTGATATTTTATTGTTCTGGTTGATGATACAGTTCTTTAAAAAAAAAAAAATAGGGTGAGGAAAGAAAGCATCATAGGATATGGAGAGAAAAAATGAAAATGTAGGATAAAAAGAACAGTCAGGACTATGCCCACAATAAAGTTTAATTAAAATATACTACTGTTCTCCATCCATTTCACCCCTGTCCTTTCATTCATAGTTAGAACCTTAAATATAGAGAAAATAGAAGACTATTAGAAAAGACATCAGCAAGAATGCCCATCAATAGTCAGATATTAAGTGCAAGGCAATTGTGTTTTGTGTCGGTTACAGAGATGCTGATGAAAAAAATAAAATATGTAACATGATGTCTCTTTCATCTATAAAAATATCAGCTCAGAGGTTACGCTTCATTAACTTCAAATGTAGCATGAATAATAAAGGGAGAAGGCACAGCATTCCTTTGATACATTGTGTGAAAGCTTATCATTCCCTCTTTCAAGTGACAGTTTATTAAATAAGGTGAATAATAGAAAATATTCAGGCTAGATCCAAATCATAGTCTGACACTCTCTGCCTGATTACGAAGTAAATATAACAGCTCTGCACCTCCATTTTGTGAGATTAGGAAATAAATGGGATAAGATGTATGGAGTTCCCTGCAGTGAACTCAGGCAAACATTTTCTCCTTAAAAACACTAATTGAATTTAAAAAAAAAGTTAAAAAAATTACCTCGGCAAAGGACGCAAAGAGTCTTCACTTTCTTCTTGTTGGACACAAGGAAACATATAGAGAGTAAAGAGTAAATATCTATAGTAGCTCATCAGCTTTTACAAACCCTTAGCAATGTCATAACATATATGCCACTCCAGGGAGGTTGTAGTAAGCCATTTTCACAGCCTCTATAAATTGCAATGAGTTTTCCTAAATTTCAGTTGATTGATTGTGCCAAATACTGCAAAAAAACCTGCTAGTTAAGATCACTTTTGAACCACATCCACTCTTACACATAGCTGAAGCTTCACTGGAGATTTTTCTATGTAAGTAGGAGTGTTTCACCAGTTTTTCTTTAGAATTTCTGTCATGATTCTCTTTGATAGGAAATAGTAATGAACACATCCAAAATAAATTGTAAACAATTTCAACGATCTCTTTGGATCACTGTTTAATCACCACTATTTCTTCAAGGTGGGACATTAGTATTTCCCAAGTTATTTGAATAGTCAATACTGCCACGAGAACAAAAGAAAAAAAAAAGAAAACAAAATCTTCCACAACCGTCCTCAAAAACACAAGAAGTTCTCATCCATTTTTGTATAAAACTTGCCACCCCCATCATCCTGGAAAAATGCAAATTGAGTTTAAAATTGCAGGCAGTTATCAAGGGAAGTGTTGAGAAAAGGAATTGAATAATACAGTATTTCGAGTATTTACTGGACAAGAAATACTATACAGAAAGCTGTGTATCCTAGCAATTCAAGCTTTTTCAATTAATGAAGAAGAATTGGTGTTTAGATCCATAAAAAGGAATTAAAAAAAGGTATCTTAGATTTTTTTTTCTTAAAATATAGGAAAATAAATTATCAGAAAAATGAAAAGTTAAACTCTCCCTTTTTTAGAAAACTTTTGAAATGTTTAAACATGATACATGAAGTTTTACTGGTAATTTACTTATTTGTTTCAAAGTATTTCCATACATGAACTTAAAATGCAATAAAGAGGAAAAAGGAAGAGAAAAAAACCCCATTAAAATAAAAGCTGTGGACAGTGGAAATTTTTATTTATTAAAAAAACCAGATGAAATCAAATGAAAAATAAGTTTTCAAATTTGGAGAAAATAGCATTTTTGGAACAAAGATCAACAAGACATATTCCCTAAAATGAAAACATATTGCTTTTTCCAAACCTGTGAATTAAAACAACTTCATATTTCATGTTGCAACCAGCTCATCTCTGCAGGTGTTTAAATAATTGCAAAATAAGAGAAATATGGTCCTTGAAAGTCAATATGAACAAAATTTGGCAGCTCTATTAATGAAAACAGATTTTTTGTTTGTTTGTTTTCAATATGCTTCATAGAGAACACTAAGCCCATTTTGTTTCTGAGGATTGCAACAGGCAAATGATTCATGTGTGAGTTAATGAGTAAACATAATGAAATTATGGATTGTGATGTTAATGCTGCTACAACCACAACAGAAGCAGATCATCTTTGGAGATCTCATGTAGGTGCCAGCATCACCATGTGCCATCACATGAAGGGCTTATTTCAGAATTTTTTCCTTTGGCTGCTAAAGGACAGTAGCTAGCGCTCACTACAATTGCATATGATTTAGATGAGTTTTTCCTTTTCCACTGGGCTAATTCACAAATTTCATGTAAAATCACATTTAAACTCACCTATATTAAAATACTGATTTAACGTTTGAAAGGCACTCCTAAAATTGTGAAAGTTGTCCACTAAGGAAGAGATAATCTGTAATAAGATTGACCTGATCAGTCATTATCAATCTGCCTAAATATTACTGGTTGAATAAGAAATGCATATGAATAATATTACAGATAATGGTACCTAATGCAGACATAATTAGTATTAGAACATACAAAGAGTTAATTTATAAACAAACAAGAGACAAATAGTAATACCCCAAGAAGGAAAACTGTATGGATCTCATGAGCAGAATAAAGGCTAAGTGTGTTAATATTTCTTTTAGAAAGCAGACTTGACTCTAGTTTGTAGTGCTAAGTACTCAATGCCTTACACATTTCTAACTGTGAATACAATTGTCTAAAGAAAGGAAAACTACTCAAAATAGTTACTACTACTGAAAATAGTTACTTTTTATTACAATATCACTGTTCCATTATCAACAAGTAGCAGTTAGGCTCAGTTTTCCTAAATCATTAGTCTTTTAGGATAGGTTTTGACACATGATCATTAGGTCTGGTCTCACTATATGATGTTACAAAAATTCAGCTTTCTAGGCTTGAACCTACATTTGATTTTTCTGTATGCAATAAATAATTTTATAAACCCTAGAAAACTCTGCTACTATTCTTCCATACAACCTCAGGGAAAACAATTTGCTCTTAGCTGTCACTGAAGCATCTGCGCAACCTGAGAACAGTATAATGAAATATATGCAAAGCAATTTTACCAGTTTTCCTATCATTTTAAGGTCGAATTAACAATAAGTATCAAATAAGAGAATACCAGCTACAATTGCAATATCTCACAACTTGAAAATACACTGCATGTGCCTTGGATTTTATTTTAGGTGAATAATGGATCCTATTGAATATGTAGGCCTCGATTTTAATTTGTGTAAGGTTGAAATAGGATGATAAGAGCTTTCAGAATGATGCAAATAGCCTGCCATCTGAAGACCAATTGAGCTTCCTAAGTTATATTAGCATAGCAGGGAGGCATGGCAGAACTCCAGTTTGTGTCTTCACCAAGTTCAGTGTAGCGATTTATATGCGTGCTGAGGAAGCACAAAAGTGGCATCACTTGCCTCACTTATATTACAACACACGTAAAATTTTATTTCCTTCTTTTGTTCAGGTTTAAACCATTTATTTTTGATGTATCTGCAGCAATTAATGTGATTTGCTAGTGTTCTACCTTGTTTTTGCAAAACACATTCAAACAGTAGAAGGTAGTAGGAAATTTGGCTCGCTGTTTTTATTTCTGTGTTTGATGTTGCCATGTATCCATTAGCATTGATTCAAATTTACAAAAGAAGTTGTTAAATGACAGTGTACAGATACAAATTGATTTTGTGCCCAGTAAGAATCCATTCTTTATAGACATGCAAACTCCTTAACATGAAAAAGATAATATCTTTTTGTCATGCTATTGAGAATAAAGGGCACCAGAAAGCAGACACAAATTGATATTTTCATTTTCCAAATGAGATCTTTCAGGGTGTTTTCTGGTTTTTGCTGCTCAGAAACCTCTGGTTATTACTGAAATAAATTAATGGGTTTATTTTTTCTTTTTGAGTTAATATGAAAGAAGCTCAATCCCTTGAAAGAATATGCATCTTTTCTGGTGACCACAGTCACAAGAATTTGAATTACTGTGTTTTCATCTTGCTTTTCATACATCCTATGAAAAACACACCAGAACTTTGAGACTGTGAAATTTAGGTATATGCATAACAATTGTTACTTGTATTATTTGTAATCAGCAGTCAGGACTGGAAAGATTAAAAATATACCATATGATTTAAATTCGCTAAGGAGGAGAAAGGTTTTGTTGGAGTGCAGCAAGGGAAGTGTAGTCTCTGCACTTCTTGTCCCATCAGGTTTGAAATTTAGTTGGAATTTAAAGCACAACAGTCTTCTTCTTCTGGATCCACTCGGCTGATAAACATGTGACTTTTATCCTTCTCTTCCTTCAGACGTGGAGACTAGCTGTGCTGCAATTTCTATACTGCTGCCTTTTGTCATGATAGTCATGATAGTACTGCTGCCTTTTGTCATGATAATTGTGGTGGCCAATTTTAGAAATATCTAAATTGTCATCTAGACTGGCTGATACCAACCAGAAGTGCTAAGTCAAGGCCTGGAGGGAAATGCAGTGTTGCATGGCTGAGTTCACTGCGCTGAGGAGCTATATCCTGCAGGAGGAAGGAATTTTATACACATGTACGCATGAGTACACAGTCAGCTGAAGACTCATTTTCCACAGTCTAGATCTTCCTTTTTCAGACAGTGAGAATGAATGGTCAGTGATTCTCTGTTTATGACCTTACAAAGTTTATGACCAGTTAATTTCTTAAAAGTTGATGCAAGCCACATTTTAGTTCTATCTTTTCATGTCTTCTCAAGTTTGCTCAGCAACCGTACTCTTTAACAAGTACTAATACAATACTAGGGAGTACTCTTTTATTCAAGGGTTCTTGAATACCTGCTCACTTTTGCAGTTCCCTTGAGCAACAAATTCAGTACGTTTTTTTTGATATGCTGAAGAACAGACACTTGAGCACAAATCAATGTGTTTCATCATGGGTGAAGCGCATTCTTTATTTTAGTCTGTAGAAGCCTCCCATTAATTTCAAAGGTTCTAGAATGCCTTTTGATTAACTCATCTCTGTTCATTTGAGGACCATAGCTATTTAACAAGCACACAGAATAGTTTCAATGATATATTTCCTCTAAAGGGTTCTGTTTCAAAATAGGTAACATGATAATTGGCTGCTGAAAAATGTTCTTTTTATACTGTATAATAAGGATTCTATCCTTGGCTGCAAACTTAATTAATGTATGGGACTTGGACTTCAAACAAAAACAGTGCTCACAAATAACTTCTCATTTTTAGCAAAATAATTTTTTAATTTAAGCAAGTAAAGAAAAATCAGCTTAGCTGACAGCTTGGTGCAGTCTCAACTGGGGTGTAATAGTTTTAAAGTGATGGTAGTATCTAAATGGGGATATCATATAGGCTTGCAAATAATAGATGCTAATTAAACATTTTTTTAAATGTTGCCTTCTGTCTGGTCTGTTTTGGTGTCTTTTATCTTTAATGTAGTCAACACATACTGCAAAGACCTGATTAACATAAGAAGAAATTATGAGTGTGGAAACAGGGTTTCCCAGAGGACTTTCCCCTCATTTCAGGAAATGCTTTTTAATCAAACAGTAATGCCCAGTCTTCAAGATGGCTAATTAAAGCCAGGAAGACTGAACAGTGAATACATTAATGTTGTAAATGTTTCTGTTACTTAGCTAAGTAATAAATGAGTAGGCCATTGAAGAAGCTGGTAGGATTTTATTCTCAGAGAGTAGGATAGGCTGACAATGATATTTTCACAGGAAAGCAGCATGTTTAATGCATCGGCTGATGAAACAGCTGAATTAAAATGCAGAATGGTCCAGACTGAATCCTGATCAAGGTAATTTCTTTTATGTTTTTCACTTTACACAATGCACACAAGCATTGACATATATACACACAGTGACACACACACAAATGAGTTAGCAATTGCTTTTGTAAATTGCTGAAGGATTTTCCAGGATGCATTTTGTTTTATTTTCTCCTATACTCTTTCTTTCTAAGCACTATCATACTGCTCTGAATTTTTCCACAAAAAGTAGAGAGGAAAAACCCCTCCCAACCATCTCAACAGAAGGTATATATTTACTGCAAATTCTTCTACCTTTTTTTGTTCATCTATAATTTTGTGTAGTATTAAATTGCCTGTTCAAGGAGTTGTGCTGACTTTGAGTTTCCTTCAATAATAAGGTCTTTTCATAGTTTCTAAATCTGCTGAAAAGAAAAAAAGAAAAAGAACAGTGCATATTTTCATGATCTTTTGTCTGGGGCATTGAGTTTTCTTTGATCCACAGGCATTTCACAGTGAAAAAGAATACCAGAGAATTTAAAACACTGTCACAATCTCAGGCTACTTCAAATTGTCTATCACAATCTATTATGAAGATTATTAAAGTGTGTCTCTTTTATTTCTGTGTGATTGCTCACAAATACATTTATACTTAAAGGCAATTACTCAGAATATCTAAGTACAAAAATGTTTTTACATGGAATGATGGAAATGTTTGAGTGTAAGACTGCTATTAACCCCCTATTCTCCTTAAAAATGGTACTGAAATGCCTGATATTGTTGCTGTAACTTTCCTCTTCATGATTTTTTATCTCTGTGCAAGGAAACAAACACTGCGTAAATGAGTGAAGTCTTTGTGAACCTTTCTTCAATAACAGTCAGGTTAAAGATTGTGTACATATGCAAATGGTATCATGACAGATGATCCTCAGTCTAAAGTACAGATGCAAATGTTAGCTCTGTTTTAAATTAATAGTGTTTGGGGTTTTTTCCCTAATGGGGCAAAAAAATTTGTGAAATATATTCAGCTGTAATCAATGTTGTCTAAAGTGATTTTTCATTAAAAAGAGATACAAAATAAACTACAAAAATTAAATTAGAAGCAAAAGCAAAAAGTGTGATCATCTGTGATATATCACAAGTGATATCTTAATTCCAAAACAGAGCTGCTGAAGATTCCTTGGTTTTAACATTTGTGTTTCGAAATTTTCAATGATCTCAGAACTTTAACATGGGAAAACCAAAAGAGAAAAGGGCAAAAAGAAATCTATCTTCAGATACCCAGCTATCTCCCATTCAAGGTTATCAATAAACTACAGGGCTATTATCAGCCTTACAGGACCCATTTTTCACCATCTTACACTAACATCCTACATTTGCAGGAAATGAGGTATGTCAGATGTCACCATTTACAATGGAAATTACTGCCCTTGAAAATGTTGGCCAAAATGAGAAGTGATATTTTTAACTTGCTGTACCTGTTAGCCTTATGACAACTGTCATCTTCCAGTAAGTTAACAGAAGGGCATGTTGCAAAGGTTTCTAAATATAGGGAAAGTCTTCATCATCTCGGGATTTCAACACCTGTTTAATTATTATCATAATCATATAGCATTAATATTATATGAACAATTTTAATAATGATGTATCTATATTGTTACTGCCATTCATCATCATCATCATCATAATTATCATCATCATCATCATAATTATCATCATCATGATTTCCAATTATTAATCTGTTCTTATCCCAACCCATGGGTTTTTCCTTTTCTGGTTCTCCTCTTTACTCCACTGGAAGTGGGGAATGAGTGACCAGCTTAACTAGTAGTGCCTAGACACTGCCCGAGTTTCACTCTTCTCACCCAATATTCCATGCCTCTAACGAAACTTAAATTGATATCACAAAAAAAACCCCAAAAAACCAAACAAACCAACATGGGAAAAAGACATCAATAATACAATTTTGCATTAGTTTAAATACCATCTCCAGCTGTGAGGTGTCAGTCCATAGACACCACCAAGATGTTGAGCTTCCTCTCTGCTAGGACATCTCTCCAGTAGTGCAGAGTGTGATGGACTGGCTGTGCTGGGGCCTTAGCGCAGGTCCTCCATGCTTGGCCTCAGGAGCTGTACTTGAGCACATGCATGGCCTGGGCTGTGCTGTCGACGCGCCTGGCCTTTCCAGCCCTAACCTCAACTGTCTGGATGGAATACTGACCTGGACCTCTCACTTTCCCAGATTCATAGGACTGTTGGCTGGCCCTGGCCACTGCCAAGGACCTTGGCAGTTTGACACATCAGGAGCCATACCTGCCCTACCCTGCGACCACGCTGGGGTCCTGCTAAGCTCTGCTACCCCTGGGAAACAGCTCTGCCAACTCCTTCCTGATGAATCCTTGCTAAGCTGGCCACTTAAACCAGGAACATCAAGCTCTTCATGTTTATGGGATTATAACACATTAACCTTGGTAACAACCATCACTCCAGCAAGGTACATACATGCATTGTTGTGGAAACAAGACAGCTCCTAAAAACAAAGCTGCAGGAATTATGGAGGACCTCCCTCAAGGCATGCTGTATTTCCACATGAAATAACCCATAACAATCCACATGTGAAAACTGGAAATAAAGAAAAATGAATAGGAACATTAAAAGTTCTCAATGGATAAAAATGGGGAAAAAAATAGCCCACAAAGAGGCCACCAACAAAAAATACAGACTAGTCAATCAAACATTCTTCAAGCTGTACACCAATCAGTTCATATACATTCTACAACCACAGGAAATCACTATCTTACGCCACCATGTCCTCCCCATCACTTCATTTTCAATTTTCCTCATTCTCTATTTCTTTTCCTTCCACCCATTTTCCTTTAGGTACTAGATGGGCAAGAGACAGCATGTATTACAGTTGATTTGGAGCTACATATGTGCTGTTTGGATGATCAGTAAGTGAGCTAAATGGCCAGCTGGCAGGCCAAACAGTCTCTTGAATTCATATTGTGGCCTTTTACATTCTTGAGGATATTAGTATGTATGCCCTGACTTTTTAGCAACCCCTACTCTTTTTCATTGGTATAGAGTATTGCTACTTTTTAGATTGTGCGTCTCCACTTTTATACAGTTGAAATTGGCCAAGATTCAAAATTATTATGGTGAAGAAATAACAGTCTGGTAGAATGACTAAATAGGCCTTATTTTTTTAAGAAATCTGGTTTAAAAATAAAAGTGCATGTGAGATGCTTTTTCATGACTGATTTACATGAGTACTAAGAGAAGACTATAAAGAATAAAGCTTTGGAAAAAAAAAAAAAACCAGAAAAAGCCCCACAGAAAAATCTCAACAAAGCCCAGATGCTTACACATAATGGGAAGAAAAAAAAGTGACCTGAAGCAGGGAAACAAAAAAAAAGAAAGCATTTTCCAATGAAGGTTTGGACTTTTCAAGTATTCCAGCTCACCCTGAGAAACACCAAATCAAAGAATAAGAAAGAAGACAGCTGATTTATAGGCTAGCTAACAGTCTTTTTGAGCTATTGTGGCATTGTAACAGTCAGAGATCTAAGATCAAGCTTGAAAGAGTGAGAGGAATCGCAAGTACAGCACTATATCTAAAGTCTCTCAACCTTTGGAGCAGCTCAAGCTGCAGCAGTGCCTCAGGAGAATGGCCAGTACAGGTGAAAGACAGCAACCCATATTTATATTACGAATCAAGGCAGCACACAGAGAGGGATATTTTCACCCTGAAAAAGAGTTGTGCTGCTTGCAATGATGCAATTCCTGCTGCCTTGCAGAGCAGAGGGGATTGGGAAGCCTGATTCAAGCCATTCAAAGAAACATACAGAAATCTGTCCTCAGCACATGCTCAAGTACCCAAGCATACCCTACTGGGAAAAATACACCTTTCCCAAAAAGGGTATCAGCCCACTGAGTGACAGGCATGTAGAGGAGGCAGCCTCTGCTTATGAGACCAAGTGATTGTTCCAGTTTTTGCAGCAGAGCACATAAAGATTGAGGAGGAATCTACACAGTGCCAATAACTCGTTGCAACAGGAGAAGTAAAGATAGAATGAAGTTTCATTCTACTGGCTTCTACTATGAAATAGGTACACAAAACAAATCTAACAATCCACCAACTTGAATACAGTGATTAATGAAGAGAGATAGTCACAGTTGTAGTTGGGACAAAGCAAATATAGCCTAATAAGATTAAGTAAACAAATGACATTTATGACGTTACAAAGGGTGTAAAAAGTTATTTTCATATGGCAACATGCAGTCCTCTCCTGTCCAGTACTACCCAGAGATTTTTGAAAATGTTGGCGCTGTCCTTTTTGTAATAACATAGCTATACAAAATTGCACTAGCTTTCTACTTTGTTCAAAATATATAGTGACTTTGGTTCTAATAACGCTGAAACTACTCAAAGAAGTTTCCTTCAAGAACCTCAGGGAAAAGAAATAATTTTGGATTGTCTTTATGTATGTATGCATTTAATTTTAAGAAAGATACTGAAACATTTGACCTCATGATCTAGTAATCTCATATTTTCACTGGAAATTGAAGGGTTTCCTGGATTTCCTTGGTTTCCTCAGTTTCCTTAGTCAAAACAAAAAAGAATAAAAGTACTCATAAGAGTAGGAAAAGACTAGAGGAAGTTAGTAGGGAAGACTGAAGTTTTCCAAATACTTTGAAACCAGAGAGTGTGTTTACATTGCAATATTAGCTGTGAAACTGGTGTAACCATGAACACATGGAGTAGTGTGTTACATTTGTATGGTTAAACTGATATAGGCAGGATGGAATATTTTGGCCACAAACAAATAAATCCCATTTTGTCACAGTGTCTTTTGTGTGCACTGATATATATCATGCCACTTGTTTTCTAAGTCTGTTAATGCAAAATTAATGTGCAGAAATGGTGAACAGGCAGAGCTGCCACAGAGGCCATATTGTAGTCCTGATTTACCCCAGCTGAAGAGGTTTGTCCTCTTATTTTCCTCTGGTGAATTTATGAGACCTTCAAAATATTTAATTTTGGTGGAGTTTCAGGTTTTTTTGCAGCCACCTGGGTTGACACATTTTCATCTCAGTGTTAAATATCCTGGTACCCCCATCACCCTTTCCATGTTTTTTGGCCATGGTACAGAAGATTATTGGGTTTGGCTTTCCTTTTTCTTTCAGAAAGATCTTCCTCAAAAGATCAGCTCGTGCTCATTGATATGTTCTATTGATTTTGTGCCACTCCAGTTATGAGAAATCAACATATGTATGGATGAAAGGAGTAGTTACCCTAGGATTACATTGGCTGTTTGCAAATGAGCAGCAGAAAAGAGGCAAAGTGAATTTAATGTTAAGCTAGTTCTTACCATATACTGTTTCTTTTCCTTGCAATCCACTCTTCAAAAATCTGTAACCATGTTCACATGCTATCTGCTTTCCCAGTTTTTGAAACTGTGGCTTGTACCAGACACAAAATATTCTTTATTTTCTTTTCAGTCTCCACAGCAGCATCCTTTAATATGTCAGCTGCTTTTTCCAGTGCTTTTTATAGGTTCCTTGTGCTGTCTTTTTTGGGGTCTCAAGTCTTTTGCAGAAACTTTGTAAGTTTACATTAACAAAATGTTTTGCCCGTGATTAACATGGTTCTAATTCTCTGCAAAACTGACTCCTTTTCATTGTTCTGATTTCCTCACTGTATACTTCTTCAAATTACAGATTTATTTTAAATTTACCCATGCTATTTTTATTGACGGTTATTGCTGCTTACAGGCACTTTTACTATGAAGGCAGAGTTTTAGTGAAACATGCTTGTTTTATAATTATATCCTAATTTCTGTCTACTAACAAGAGTGTCAAAAGTACTATTAGCTGTGCAATTACTTTCCTACAAGAAGTAACAGTGAAGAATATATTTTTAATATGTTTTGGTGATTTGAATACATTTTTAATATATTTAATATATTTAAGTGGTTTATTTCCATTATTCCCATAATTAAATTATTATGAGATAAGTAATAAACTATCAAAAGGCTAATAATTTTCTAAACTTGCAAGGAATGTATTTTGGAGAACCCCACAGCAGTTATTTTTTTTAAATTTTATTTTCTTTTGTTTCATAAAAAAAGAATAACAAAAATTGGAACAAGGACACATGCATATGACTGAGAAAGCCATATAGAAGAACTGCAAATTCTTCATTCAGCAATGAATCTTGTCTTAGCTCTTACCCATGCTTTGTTATGGGAAAAATAGACACTGCAGCAGTTTTGCAAGTTGAAGACTCCTTACCTCATTCCAAAATGGTCAGTACCTATCTATGTCCCAGTTGCGCTGTGAGCAATGACTCTAAAGATTTGTAGGAGAATAAATGTGCCTATTAGATGCTGCCAAAGAACCTGACTTGTACTGATTCTATTCTGATCAGCAAAGAGCCATCGGGTTATTCACTGCTCACCTGGTATTTATAGTCATATATAGATGTATTATTCCAAAAAGAGATTTCCATTTTGCTATAAATCCTTCTAAGACTACTTTGTTGTTGCTATGAAAAACTTTTTCATGTCTTTTTAAATCTTTAGGCAGATCAGTATGGGGTTTACATCTTTGTCCTTCTGTTCCTGCTTCTTTACAAAACAACAGTGCAGTTAAGAAATACTGTTCAGGGTAATATAACAAACTAAATTTCAGTGATCTCTATCTCTTTTCTATTTACTCTTCCCATGTTTTAAATTTTTTTCCTTGGTTGTCAGTATACTTCTTCAATGATTTCTGCAAAATTATAAGTATGGTAGCAGGGGAAAAAATTCTGGACTTCAGAACATTTTTTGACAGTTCATAATACTAAGACTCTCCCACTTCCATAATACAAGAGTGGAAATATTTATTTGATTGGTCAGTATTTTCTTTTAGTACCTTTTATACTGACCAATCAAATAAATATTTCCACTCTTGTATCATGGAAGTGGAAGAGGAGGAAATAATTGCTTTTGCCATAAATCTTTAGTCAGTTTAGGCAAAACAATTTCTTCGGTCTTTTGCTGTTACAAAAATTTGTTTCAAATATTCTTTGGAAGCTCTTGCATTTTGCAGTTTATTTTTCACAGATAAATTGTGTATTATTCTTGCAACAAACTTACTGTAGTTATGACTATACACATAGATGACTCACTATCACAGAAGCTTGTATTTCAAAATGTTTCTAATTTTTTTTTTATATATGTTATTTTTTATTTAGCTTAACCTCAGTTCTATTCAGTTAGTTCCCTGCAAATGATGTAAAATAAAGTGGAGAAATTTGTTAGGCAAATTTCCTCTATAAAAAAAACAACCAACATGCAAACATGTTAAAAACTTCATTTAGAGAAGGAAAAAAACCCCATAAGATTAGTTAAGAACCTGAACTGAGGCCTAAGGATCCCCTTTTCAGTCAGAGGAGTCACTTCCAGAGCACATCATACTGAGACAGCAGGGTATATACCTCTCCATCACAGGGTGTTCATAAAGGCAGAAGCTCACATGAAAATGAGTTTTATGCTCACTGGAAAATGAAATGTGCAGTTACAGACTAGCAGCTTCTTTCCTCAAGGGAGCCCAAGGACACAGAAAGTGACCCTTCATGGAGGAGGGGCTCCTAAGGCTTCCCTTGGGGTGAGACAGTTCCATGCTGACACTGATGCAGAGGGTATTACTTGCTGCCAAAGCCAACACTGTCTTCTTGGAGCATAAGGGTGAAAAATATTCTCGTTTGCTGGTGTGAGGAAATTGTCTGACAATTAGTCTGTTTTAAACCTGTGCTCAATCTAAGTGAAAGCTTGCACCAAGCCCTGGCAGGATGAGTACTCAAAAGCCATAACTATAAGGGCACCTTGTATATTTTGTCAATTGTCCACATGCAGTCATCTGAGTACAGGAACAAAGAAAAGTGTGCTGTAACCTAGGGGGGGTTGCTTTTTTTCCTCTTTCTGTTTCTTACTACTGCATGTCAACATCCCGATGTGTTTTTGAGTGACTAATCACACGCCGAATTCCACTGCAACTTGGCAAAAGCCTGTCAAAATGGCTGATTGAATGACTGGTGTCATTTGTGTGAGCAAGTGGCTCCCCCCAGCTCACAGGTCACATCAAATTGAAAGCTGATCAGGAGCTCAGTGTGAAAGCAAGGTCTTTTCATGTCCCTTGCTTTCCATCTCATATCTTATTTTTTCTGCTTCAATTAATCAATTTCAGATACTTATATAAGCCTTTGAGTGACCATGAATAGTAATTTCCAGTTCTTTACTGTTATGAATCTAAATTTGTATATATGTACTGAAAAGTACGTATGTTTTCCATTCCAGCTAGAAATCTATGTACTTTAAATACCAAGTTCTGATAACAAGTGTGTGTGATTATGTTGTTTTTATAAAGGCAAATGTCTATTAAATATTTAGAGCTGGTCCAAAATATATGGTTATTTTACTCTCAGTAGCCAATTTCCCCTTGAAACGTGCCTGTGTGTACTCATAATAAATTGAGTATTCAGGAAATACTGGACTGCTGGTGTAGCTTTTGTTTCTCTAGGCAGAATCATATCAAACAGAACACTGTATTTTTCTGAAAAGAAGTCCATAGATAACTCACATAGATTTGGAGTCTGCCATGAGGAATAAGAAACAAAAGAGATGAAGGGCATGAAGACATTTTCAGGCGAACTTTGTTTGTACAACTCACATGTATGGAAATACTAATATTGTCAAATTGTAAAGCTGCTTCGCTGATGATTTATAGATTGCACTAAATTGAAACACAACGTTTTTTCAGGAACTGTTTTGCGTTAGGCCTTTATCATATTACATCATTATAAGTAAAGGATGAATGTAAGTAAAATAGAATGTTGCAATTCCTGCGTGACTCGCAGTCAAAACACGGTAGGAAGGCCACAGAAAGCAATCAGGATCATTTAAAAACAATGTATGAACTACAACTACTGTTTGGAGCTCTGCTCCTTATTTGGCATTCTCCTCTATCATCTGATGACTCTATGAGCTTCTCTTAGATGAGCCTTCATATAAGTCACCATTAAACAGCAGGGTATAAATGTGAGTGATTATGTGCTGCTGCGGCATTAGAATACTCAGCTGTTAGCCAAGATTGGTATCTGCCCCATTCACAGAAGCTTTTAGCATTGCTTCAAATACATCTGTCATGTAGGCAGGCAAATTGAACAAATGGAGTACTGTGCTTCCACCAGCTGATTAGGTAGGAGCCTCAGAGTAGTCTGCGTAGACAGAGTTGGACACTTGAATGACATGTGCACAGCTGGAATACATTGAGCAGAGCGTGTGGAGTAAACAGCATTGCCAATTTATATCTGATGAGGCCTGTCCTGTTTTCTTCGGCAATTATTATTTTGTTCTTTCTGGGTTTTTCCATCCTTGACAGAATGACTAATGTGGTCACAGATTTGCTGTCACTCTTGCAAATTCTTGGTAAAAGAAGGCAAATCTCCTGTATGAAGTACAATTCTGTATATCAGAGGATATGAATGTCTCCAGTATTTTTTCAACACTATTGTCGGCATTTTCTTTAATGTGTTTTCTCTTCTAGCATTTTCTTGCTGTATTGAGGAATTTAGTAGTTAAAGGGCAGTACTTCATTGCATCGTTTTAAATGATGGGGCACAGACACTGTAGAGCATAGGCAGTGCTCTCTCCACAATCCCCGCCCAAATCTAACAGCATAGGAACAAATAGGAGTTAATTAAAAGTGCAAATAATTAAATAACATTTAGTTTAATTTTCAAAACTTTAAAAGACGCTGTATTTTAAAAGCCTGACGGAAAGTAATTGTGCAGCCAAGAAGCACTGACTTTAAAATGTCAGGTTAAAAGGCCCAGATCTTTTACTTGTTCAAGCCTTGTGCTGAAATTTATGAACTAAAGCAAGAGCCATGAGTTTCAGACACCACACATATTTCTCCTTAGAGAAGTTCAATTTTAAATTTAACCAGAAGCCACAGCAAATTAGGGGAAATGGTTACAGTAAGATAAATCAATGAAAAAAAATGTTAACCAACCAATTCATTAAATATGGCATAATGAGACACATTGAGCCTAAACAACACATTTAACTACTGATTTTGTAGAAGCTGAAGATGATCTGTGTAATTACTGAAAGTTATGGTAAATAATTGTATCATCCTACCTGGAGGTCACAACTATTATTAATGTGTACTTCTATAGAACATATTTGCCTTAATATAATTTTATCTTAGCTAGCCTTTTACACAGCACTTCTTTTGAAGGGGAATCTACAACAAAATGACACAACTCTAAATAATCATAATTATGTCAGATATACCCTAGATATTATTAAATGCTGCTTCAATAATAAATGATTTTTTTGTCTAATACTGAATATATTCAGATGTTTTATCATACTACTGCAATTCTTTGGAGCTGAATGAGCAGAAAGCTGACAGTCCATTATATATTTGTAGATGGTTTTTTTTATGGTGTAGAAAGTACAACAAAGATCAGCATCCTTTTGCACTGGTCATCTGGAAAAAAAAATAGAAGCAAACACAGTCCCATAAAAAGATTATTCTCTGAAAATGAAAAAGGAGACAAAGGATGTTGCTCTGAATTGAATCAAACAAAGCATATTTCATCTTAGAAAATAATCTTGAGGAAATATTACATATTGGTTAGTATGAACAAAACAATCATTTGGCAGAAACATTAAAAGAAACAACAAAAAAGTCAATATGTAGGCAAGACAATCTGGAAGACATTCTAAGCTGTCATGTCAGGCCATTATAATAGAGTGTCCCAGATCTGACATAATGCTTGTGGTCCATGCCAGAGATAAAGGGCTGAAGAATAAGTAGCCTTCATCTTTCGAACAGAAAGGGCAATTTACTTAAACTCATGGAGAAAGACTAGCAGAGGTCAGCAAATTGTAGAGTCAAATGAGTAAGCAGTCGATTTTCTGATTTAGGTGACAGCATGCTGTATCAAATGAAGAGTTGTGTACAGAACCAACAAATAGCCTTGTAAAGCAGTTGCAAAACAAAACCTAACCGAAATACAAAATAAAAAAAAACCCGAACAAAACAACAATACAAAGCAAGCAAAACATTTAGAGTTTCAGTAGTTGTGAATTACACATTAGGACAGTGCAAGAGATGGCTTTATAATAAAGCCATCTTGACAACAGGACTGACATTGTAAGATTAAAAATATGAAAGATCATTGGCTACTACCTAATATGACAATGTCAGACTCACAAGATCTTTCATGAAGTATCTAAGTATAGGTATACACTTAGATAAATAAGACAGATAAATATACATGGAGTAATAAGACTCTAGAAAGCAAGGCCTATTAGAAGAAGATTATATTTTCCTTTTATACTAGATTCCATATTGGATGTAAACTATATTATTGCTCAAATTGGTGCTTGTGTTTCTGTGAAAAACCTCATTTTGTGTGAACCACCATCTCATAATAAATTAATGTGTTGCTGGTTGTCTGTGGCTTAGCTTGTGCCCCAAGTAACTCCTTTTTGGACAGTCACCTGTCTTGTGTGCTCACTGCAATCCAGCTGTGAACCTGTGCTCTGGTATCCATACAGAGGGTTTTCCCTAAGGTTATAGTTTAATTTTTAAGACATATCCATTTTCCATATTTAAATAAGTTGTTTTGTAATCAACAACATTTACGAAAAAAAAAAAGAAACAAGAAAAAACCAGAAAGACAAAAAATGCTAGACAGCATTAAACATGATTTAAAGGAGGTGGAAGCTTTTATACTGTCACCATGAATAATAGAAATCCAGAGTGCTTGCACATTACACAAATGTTCTTCCAGTAGATTTTCTAAACTGCAACCATATGCTTGCTATGCAAAAATATCACAGGGAGTACTGTCCTACTTATTACAGCAAAAACAGTGGGGTTTAGCTCTTCTTAGTTAGGCAGAAATGTAATGTAGTTAAAAAAGCAAAGCATTCCCTAGAATATAACATCCTTGTTAAATTAAATAGTTGTATTGTTCTCTGACACCTCTGATGTATATTCTCCCTAGTAACAGGGACCCACAGAGCTTCCCATGGAGAATAAGGGGTTACAGAAAAAATATGAAGTAACAGAAAAATGTGAAAATAAGCTTTCTCTTTACTGACCTTAGAGTGATGAGAAGAAAAAAATAATAAGCAAGGACTGATTGCATGATTTTAAATACATAAAATTATGAAAGCCTTGTGTGCAGAGCAAGTCAGGAGATTATTAGAGAATGGTACAGTGACAGCTGTTTCAGCTTTATTATATAGCAGAAGTAAACCTGTTGGCTTGTGAAATGCCCCTTTTGTATTTCTAGCACTAACTATCAGCAATTACAGTATGATACTAGAACATATGGCAGTGTAATTGAAGGTGTGGCAAGAAATCAGAGTTAGGCACTTAGGGCCATATGTTCCCCTCCTCTAAGCAGAGTGGAGGGAAGCAGATGGGCACAAGCTAAACTGAGGCACAAAGGGCTGGCATAGTCCACCCAGAAGGCAAAGCCAGCTAAGCCACACTTCGGTGTGAGTCAAAGTGGTGAGCCTTTAGGAATGAGCCGGAATCAATCTTAACAAAAGAGAGCTAGCTGAGTGAAAATGGGTAGCTGCTGCACCACAGTGTATTTCTAAAGAATATTCTCATAGACCACCAATGGGTAAATAAGCCAGGGAAAATGTTGACAAGACAGCAAGCAGTCAGGAAAACTGTATAAGTTACAGGCCACGAGTCCTTCTCTCCCTACCCTGACACCAGACTGTCACGAAATGTATTTTCGACCAATTGTTCAGATTTGTGGTTTCTGTTCATTTACTTGTCTTCCTTCTTCTTGGTCTCAGGAGGTATTACATCATTGTTTAAATCCAGCCGTTCTCAGGATGGTTTTGGCAGCAGTTTCTCAGTTTGGAAATGGAGATAAACCAGTGCCTGTTCCACTTAATGATTATCTTCCTTTTTCACTTGTTTCTGAAATGGATATAAAGCCTACTTTCAAATCAGAATGCTAAAAACTTGCACCAAACTTGCATTATACTTTTGACTAAACACATAGGTGAGAGGTGTAGGAAAGTTAATTCATAATGATTTATGTTTTTATTTCAGAGTACTATTAAAACAGAAGTTAGAGAAAGAAAAATAAAAATTAAATCTGTTAGTGTTTTCTTACTCTATAACCTCTTTGCTCCAAGAGTAGTCTTTGGGAGTACTCAGTATGTGAGCAATAAGTCAGTTTTTAGTCAGCAATTGATTTTAGATCATTATCTCTATCCAGTATTACTTGTTACGTGTGCCTTCAGAAAATCAATAGTGCAATAACTATCTCCAGTATATTACTCACTATCATATACACTATGTATAGAATCCTATACTTAGTAATCATTATTATGATTAACAATGGAAAGAGTATGCTGGGGGTTTTTTTCTGTAGTAAGACCTAGCTGTTTTCTGTGGTGAAAACAAAAGGAATATTTTACTAGCATCACTAAGAAAAGACAAAATACAGTAAGAACATGATTTCAATGCTAAAATCTGAATTTCCGTATTACCCTGCAGCATGCAGCTACAGAACCTAGGCTATACTTTACCATGAACCAACCTTGCACTTAAGAAGATAAGTGATATAAAACATGTAAGAATGCACAAACCAAAGAAAAAAATTACAATTTTAAATTCATACATACCACTGTTGAGTGGTCTTTTTTTTGTTTTTTTCACAAATCATCGCTATCTTGTTTCACTTAGTATTAGACATAAAGAACAGTGAGCTCGTTAGCTTCAGCAGGGGGCAGCATGGTATGCAGTTTGCCACTCGATGGTCAGCCTGGAGGTATTAACAACGGGATTTACTAATTAGCACTGAGCTTTTCTGGTTACAGACTGTTGTGTAAACTCTATTCCTATCAAAACAGGCACAGAAGTGCTAGTTCCGCGAACAATCTGCAGGACTTGGCATAGACACAAGACATCAATAAAGTATCAAAGAGGAAAAAATTAATCATTATTCAAAAAGACTGGAATGCAGTGTAGGTTAGGACCTCATTTTTTAATCAGTCCTCAGTCATTAGTACATAAGTGCTTCAGATAATAAACATCAGATTACTACTAGACTCCGTGATGTGCTGCAGACATGAAGCTGACATGGCGATAAAATGACACCATTCTCTGCTTGCAAAGCTGTTTCAAGGCCTTTATATTGTACAGGTTCCAGACCAAATGCTCCCACTGAAATCAGTTTTGCTAAAGAATGATGCATCATTAAGCATTGAGTCTGAATACATAGTTTTGTGCTATACATTGATACAATTGGGAAGATTTATATTTAGAATTGTTCCTCTGAAGGTCAAAAATGAACATAATTAACCCAAAAGCCTTTTTTTCATAGATGTGCTGGTAGGATCGATACATTTGTCATGAAGGTGTGCTGGACACTTGCAGTACCCTGCATAATTGATTATACAGTTGATTTAAAGTGCTCTGATCCTACTTGTTTTTTTAAACTCAGTACCATGAATGAACTGATTCCAGTTTGTGCTTAAGAATCTGTTTTACCATTAATTTCCCTGCCATTCTAAATAGACTGTTTTGTCCTTATTACAGTATAAATTAAGGCCAGCAGAAGGAAAATTGATTATTAATTTCCCTTAAAGCAGAAGAGCAGAATTAATGATATCACAGCTTTTTGACAAGGATGGGTAGTTTCTTAAACCAAATAGAAAAATAGCTCTAACTGTTAATCAATTACACCTGGATTAGGAGATATTACTAGCAATTAATGGTCATGTAGCATCAAAAATCAATGCGGCTTGCCAAAGAAATAATGAGGCTCATAGCACTTCCACTGTGCAGCTACTGTAACCTCAAATTATTGGATCAAAAAAGAAAGTCCCTTACGGAAAGTGAGGAAGCCTAATTGTACGCTGAAAAATATTAGGATATCCTGAAGAGAGAATGGCTGAAACATTCTTGAGCTCTACAAATTAATTAAGAATGTGCTTCTGCATAATTTTCATATTGCAAGGGGAAAGAAACACCCATTTTTTTTGGTTAATTAACTGTATTCAAAGTGGGTCATGTTAATGCTTCGCATGATGTGAAATATACAGATTTTTAAAATTGCAACATTATACCAGGTGATACTCAGCAATTTTGCCTTGAGAATCTGAGGTTTTTCTAAGTTGAAACTCAAAGCAAAACTTGAGGTGAGTGAGGGAGAGTGTGTTGCAAATCTACATGGATAAAATTGAATAAAATATTTGTTCAGAACCTACAGAAGCCAAACATTAAATCTTGCAGTTTATGTTCTTGCTAACACATCTCAAAATCAACGTAAGTGGAGCATTTACTGGCATTTATTTTAGTGTTCTCCAACTTTGAAAAAAGTCGTCTTGTACAGTAATCATCTACCTAAATACTGGTTTTCTCCGTGGCTGCTGTACTTAATTTTGTGAACGTTGTCTGTTTAATTGTCTGAAAAGAGGGCTTCAGTGGATCAATGCCGCGTTTATTGCACAGGATCCCTCGTGGAGACGCTCAGGCGGCACTCTGCCAGCACCTACGCGTGCACACCATCTCACCCTCGCAGGTAGTCGCCAACAGCCCCTCACACACATAGTCTAAGCACGAACCGAAAATGAAGAGGTGAGAGGGGTTCTCTGCATGTAATTCTGAGGCGTTTAATGAAACCAACATACTTGAGGGAAACAAAGAATCAAGAACAAAGCCTGCGCGCGGTTTTATCCCGAAGGGTCCCAGGGGTGGGCAGAGAATCAGAAGCCAATGGTCTGAGGGCCAGGGGGCAGAGGCAAGGGTGAGTGACATAACAGGGGCCAATGGGAGAAGGGACGGGAGCGGGGAGAGAGTCAGTGACCAGTGGAATCTCCGTAAAGGGAGAACTTTCTAGCACAGCGGTGTAGGGAGAGACCACTTCAAAGTAACATGCGGGGTGTAAAGTGGACTTTGCCACTGCAACAGGAGATATCAGGGAAGATTTCACTCACAATAGTAGCACATGTCAACAAAAAGTGGCTAACAAAGCATTTGGTGAAGCCATATGTATTTGCATACAGGGTCTGCATACATGTGCTTTATTCATCTCTACCTGCAATTCCCTGGTCATATGGTGAGGGTGCCATGGAAAGCTAGAGGTTTAAGTAAAAAGATACTAGGAGGAAATTGCAGAGAAAAGGTCAAGAAAATAACCCACTGAGAGTTGTAAATGCTCTGGATGAAAACCACAGCAAAGGCAGGTAGGAATCTGCAGGACTAGGATATCAAATAAAATGAAGGAGATATGACACAAAATGAAGGAGTCCATTGGCCTAGTACTTAGCTATTCTCCAAAGGATTGCATCCATTTCAGGGTCTGGATAAAAAAACCAGCAGTAGGTAAAAGATAAAGAAATGGTATTATGATAAACTAACATTTCTTGGTGTGATTAAATCTTACTGGGAAAACATTCAAACCCTTAATGTTTTATGGCTATAATGTCTAACACTTAAAATACTTTTCATTGTTTATCTTTACACTCATAGAACATGAAATCCAAGATTTCTTTAAAATTAATTGCTTTTTAAAACCAGTTTTCAAGGAGAACATATGTTATGGTGTTACATTTTATTACATACTGGGGAAAAATTAAAATTAGTTTATTAGTTCTCTGAGCAGCATTTTCTTTGGTCTTGCAGAACCACTGATATGCTGCACGGGTTTTATTTTGTTCAAAATTTAAGAGAAAGAAAATAATGTACAAATCTCAGAAAATGCAAGAGTTAAGTCTGACCTTTGTATAGTTACACCACCAGGGAAACCACGTGTGTGTGAGCAGGAATAACTGAAATGTCCCATATGTATCAACACTAAGAATATTTTTTAAAAAAATTTTTGAAGTCAACGAAACTGTGAAACACACAGTTCCTGAATCCATTCTTAGCTCACTTAGTTGCACCTCTTCTCTCTTTACTAACAAAAAGTAATTGGTTCTCAATATACTTATAGTAAGCTTTCTTCAACTTGAAATAATTGCTTGAGGGGGAAGAAATGTGAGTGAGGAAGTATGTGTACATTTTCTACCAAACAAATTTTGTCTCTCGTAGCTGTTGCATTTTATTCACCTTCCTAATTCAGCGCATACAAATGGATACACAAGTCATATCTGGAAATTTATAGTTCTAAAAGCAGAATACAACTCACTGTAGTACTGATACCCTGGCAATCTCTACTTGGACCATGGTAGGGAAAAGGAGAAGAAAAGAATGGCCTTTGCAAATCCAGTTATTTATGGTTACTTTTTTTTAAGCCTGAGTTTTCTCTTGTTCAGCAACCCCAATTACCTAAATTTCACATTAGTAAGTCTCAGGATTAACCTGTGATTCTGAGAAAGGTCAGCAAAAACAGTCAAACATAAGAACACTGTGATGTGGGCTTTTAGCTCCACTTTCTTTCCTTATGTGTTACTGTGTCAGTGTAAAAAAATAACATTTGTTTGTCATTAAGCGAAAATTTTCCTTCGATTGTCCCATAGTATAGAAACCAGGTGATTTTTTTTTTTATACTTTTGCCTACTAGAACAGTATGTTCTTTTGAGGGGACAATATCAATGCTTCTACCTCACTACATTGTCCATGTTCGTCTTCTCTACTGGCCAATATTCTTTAAATATTTGCTAAATGATATCAGACTTAAGTGACTTAAAACACAAAAATTAATAGATTACCTGTCAGAAGAAACACGAGAGCAGATCTTAGTGAAAATTTTTGTTTTGTCACCACTGCAGGACTATGTTTGAAATTTCCCTTACAAAATACACTGGAGGTATATCTATAAGATAAAAAAATGTTCTGCAAGATTTTAATTTGGTGAGACAAAAGAAGGCAGCCTAATATGTTGTCTTCTCTGCCCCTTCTCATTATCTTTTTGCATCCTGTCACATCTGTGTAGAATTTTTCAGAGGTTTTCTAAGGCAGCCTGCAGGGTCTCCATCTAATATTACATACAGAATTTTAAAGGCTTTTTTTTTTTTTTTTAACTTTCTTTCATTTTCTCTATGGCTTCAAACAAAGACACCTATCCACTGCCTAATATCAAGACTTTGTCAAAGCTAAATTCATAACTTATATGTAAAATTCTTGAAGGAAGTCAGGATAGCCAGGGAAACCCTTCACAGATGGGGGCTTGAAGTTTCCAGCACTTTGTAATATAACTAGTATGTGGCACAGCACAGTACAAGAATGTGTAATGAGTTCCTAAAACAGCAGTCTCTGGCTACAAAATATTTGTATTTACATCTTATAATAGCCATATATATGCCATTTCATTAGGTTTCCAAACTTCTTTTCAATTCTACTCTTCATCAGAGTAGCTCATGAATAGACAGTATATTTTTTATCCAGAGTTTGGTCTTCTGCTTAGCTTGGTAGGAGTCCCTTGTTTTCATCTCTGCTTTTTTCCCCCCTGCTTTTCTTTAAAAAAAATTAACAGGGTAGCTTAAATTGTCTTTGATTTCATAACATCTATATTTCGGGTTTTTTGCTTCCTTTATTTTTCTTTCAATATTGCATAGTTGATTCTGAGTGTCTTTATGTCCATTAGGGGACTTGTGGTACCCTTATCAATATTTTGAGCACAAATCAAATGTGGCAAAGGCTGTCTTATTCACACCCATCAGTTCAGAACCTGACATATGAGACTGTGTCCTATTCAGTGTGACTTTGTTAGACAGCTCTGAGATCATTTCAGTGTGCTTTGGTTTATTAAAGAACTGTTCAGTTGTCCAGTCATTTTGACAACTGTGTTCTTCCACACATGTAGGGAAAAGGGTGTACACAATGGTCAAGTCTTTATGCACAGACTGAGATGTCTGTCTTAAATTCCCAGTATGCTGTTATCCAAAACAGTTATTGATAAAATGCTTTAATTGCCTCCCCACTGACTGTAAGCTGGATGTGCAGTAGACAAAATGCATCTCACTCAACACAATCTGAGGAAAACAATGTTGAATAAGACACCCGTAACAAATAATACACTACTCTGTCACTGCCAATAAAAGTAAAGGTAAAAGCATCTTCTTTCTCGTCATGTCACAATTTTTCATAATCCTAGCTGATTCTTTCTTTGAAGGGCAAGTTAGGACTGAATCCATTGACCCAAGCAAACTCACTTTCTCTTTGTTGCTGAAGACATTAGCAAGTTATTGTTCAAAGGAATTAATAAAATTCATCAATTATTGGTATAATGTACACCAATGTGTACAATCAAAATATTACAAAATTAAAGGGTGAGAAAAATCATTACATTAGAAACTACAATATGTTTCCATCTCTGGCACTGAGAACACACACAGTGTATTCTTTGCAAAATACTTTAGTGGTAGATTTAAATTCTTCAAAATTTTTGGATCTCACCTGTTAGATTTGGCTTCTTTTTGTTTGTTTATTTTTATTCTGCTAGTATACATAGGTAACAATGATATTGGGAGATTTCTTCTGAAATTATTTATTTTTAACCTCCTTTCTTCCTCTTTAGATCTGTAACACTTTCAAGTTTTTCAGACATCACTTTTCAGAGGATAGGAAGTTTGAATGTTTCTGGAATGAAGAAATGGCAGTTGAAAAACTCTGACAGAATTAATGGCAATGAAATGTATGCATCAATGTCGTTTTCATTCTGCCAGACTGGTGGTAAAATCAAAAGAGTAGAAAAAGAAAAAAAGGAATCAAAAGTGGCATTTTCAGAAGTAGCTGTTTTCATAAATTCAGAAGGGAAAGAGGAAGGAAGGAAAGAAGGGAGAAAGAGAGAAAGAGAGAGAAGGAAGGGAGGAAGGAAGGAAAGAAGGAAGGAAGGAAGGAAGGAAGGAAGGAAGGAAGGAAGGAAGGAAGGAAGGAAGGAAGGAAGGAAGGAAGGAAGGAAGGAAGGAAGGAAGGAAAAGAAAGAAAGAAAAGAAGGAGAGAGAAAAAGAAACCCCACATTAAGCTAAAGGAAAAAAGTTGACATTTACAGTGATTTTTTTTAACAGCATAGAAATCTCGTGCCTTGTTGACTAGAATGTCCAGCTGGTAGGCCAGCTTCACTATCTGCCACGAAGTAGCTAAATACTACATTTGCCTCTCTAGCTCCTCTTGAAGCATGTAGGCATGGACAAGATAAATTTAATTCACCTTGCTTCCATCATACTCCAGTACTAGATAAAAATGACATTTATTTTCAATTACCAATAAGGCTAAAGAGTATGCTCATTCAGTCTAACAATTTGCATAAAATCCCAAGTAATACCTGCATTGAGTCTAACAATTTTTTGTTTGAATAAGATCTCTTTCAGAGAAACACCCTTTCAAAGAGTTCGAGCAGTGGTGCTCCTACCTTTTATGGTGAGCTATTCTAACAGCTAATTATTCCCACTGTTAAAATTTGCACTTTTTTTTCTACTTTTCTTTGCTCAAGATGCTGCTTGTTCAAGTTGTTATGTCTTTGTTTGCTAGATTAAAGATGTCTTGGGTTCTTTGTTGTTTGTGTACTTGATGTGGGCTCCTGAGGGTGACATTCACAACTTCTCTGAAATTTCTCCACCTTGTGATCTACACCTACCTACTAAGCAAAGTCAAAGTGATATTAAAATAAAGGGGAAAAATGAAGCAAAGCAGGTATTCTCAGCTAAATGAGACTTGTTGATTTTATAGGCAGGTATTCTTTTTCGCTATTGAGTGGTGTCTCCCAGAAAGTCCATTAATAATCTTATGTTCTTCTACTTCCTTCCCATATTTCAAAAATAGCTTATTTTATCATTATTTTAACAATCCAAAGACATAGAAATTTGTTGCCTGTCAGTGTGTTGTGATGTAAGTGTAACTGTAAGTGATGATGTGTTCTAGTCACAAGTAAATGAAGTTAGAGGCCAAACATATCTGACTAACAAACTAACAAAATGGCAGGCTTTTGTGATGTTTTTCAAACCTTTTAGCCAAGGCTTCTCTCTCTGAGAAATGCTTCCTAGCTTTCTCTGTGTCAGTGACTGTCAGAAAGGCTGATGAAGGAAAGAAAGTCAGAAGCCAGGAAAGTAAAACAGATAACCTTCATTATCTTGTTTTACGAGGACACTGTTTAATAGCAGTAGAGCATTGTAGTGGTTTGCCATTATCTTTTCACCATCTGTGATGCAAGTGTTAGAAAAATCCAGAAATACACGCTGCTGCTCGGATTTCATATAGCCGCTTCAAAAGCAAATTTATTTTTGCTTGGTTGTATATGGTGACAAGTGGCAGATAAATGTAAAAGCAAATATATTCAGTTGAAAACTTCTGGGCAGATAAATGAAATTGGAGTATTTAAATGACTAGTCAAATTGTTTATCAACAGTCCACTGTAGCGGGTATGTGTCCTTGGCACAGCTCAAGTAGCACAGAGGTTATATAGCTCAGAGGACAAAAGGACTAACTACTGAAGTGCATTACTCCATGAGCTAAGAAAAACAGCTTCTTGCTTCTGAATGGTGCACATACACTCAGTGCTCTCAAAGTCTCAGCCTATGAGATGCTTTACTGCATTTTTAAAGAGAAAATCACACTCTTCTTATCTCACAAGTTGCTGACATGGGCTGTTCCACTGAGATAATGAAACTGGGTAAGGCTGTGTGAACATGTATTCCCATATAAAACAACTGATTTTTTAAAGATGTAACTCCCCCTCTAATTTGAAATAATGTGTTACAGTTTGTTCCTTTGTTGTGGATTTTTTCATCCTAGCATAATAAGCAAGTATATCAAGGTTCTTATACCAGCTTAAATCTGAGAAACTGATTTATAAGCAATCAATAGATAAGCAATAATACCTGTGAGCAGTATAAATGTGTTTCTCAGTCCAAAAAACCCAGAAAAACTGTTTCCATGTAAAGTGTTTGACAGAAATGCACAGTGATGCAAAGGTAGTAGTGAAATTACTTGAAAGTTCATTCTTACCTTACATTAGAAAAACTAAAACCACCTAGTACTTCTAAGTTTTTTGTTGGGAATGCTTTTTTATTCCAAGGGACTCCAAATTTGCATCATTAGTATCATCTGGGTTTATTTAATCAAGGCAGCTACATATGCAACCTCTACCCACCTCCTGAGCATGGTGAAGAGTGTTTCCTTCATGTTTCTAAGAGGATTGTAAAACATATGGAATCCTCTGAGGTATTTTAATAATTTCCCTTACTTTTGCTTAGAAACTAACATTTCTTTGGAGAGACCATTTCCCCATACAAAACTTTGTCCTATTTCTTGGCAAAATATAATGAACTGAAGGTTTTCACAAAAGAGCTATCCTTTCAGAAGAAAAATGTATGACACTAAGGCTTTTTTGTGTACTGCAGCTCACTTCTTTATGCTAGACTGCAAATTAAATTAAAGGAAGACCACTATAACCTTCTTCTAATCATAATTTTGTAAAGCCCATCAGTTGTATAACATGTGTAGCAAATGATTCACCTTGCAGTGATTAAGACAATGACATTATCTAAAATGTTACTAAATGTTGGACCCCACAAAAATGTGTTAATTGAAAACTATAGTTGTGTGAATTTCATAATTCTAAAATAGGCAATTAGATAAAATATGTCTTGACCTTAGATGAAAAACTGCACTGTATTGTTATAGAAAGTTTGTCAGAAAATTTGGTTTTGAAACCTGGAAAAATTTTTGAAAGTATGTGATTTTTGTGATTTTTGGAAGTAAAATAAAGAGAAAAGAAAGTAATTTGGTGTACCAAAGAACTACAGTATGCAATAGTCTGGAGGGATGCATGGAGCACAGAATGAGCACACTTCTGAGAACATCATGTTGTCAGCAACATAAAGCACATTTCTAAGAAGCAGGCATTCTCAATCATCTACCTTTAGGACTGGCTGTCAGTTTTTTCCAAGTTTTCTAAGAGCATTTATCATTGCATAAGTAGAACTGCAGGGAAACCCTTTTTCCAAATAATTTGACTAATTTTCTGAGCCTTACCACATCACCAAGCTGAAATGCTGTTTTTTGTATTAAAACCAACTTCAGATAATGAAAGCTGACAGAAAGTCCTTTGTTTTGACAAATACTATATTTTAATTATTATGCCTACTAAACACCTCATTAGTGATTACCAATTTGAGCACAGAAGTCTAATATAAAAGTCCTTTGTCTCAGATCTCTAATGACGTAGAAACAGATATAAAAGTCTGTTTTCCAATTTCTGAAAGTTTTTTTTTTTCCCTGCAGGCACTGTTTGTTAGTCTTTTTTGGTCTGACTTTTGAACCCTGTTAAAAGACACATGGACAGGACATGCTTCCTTGCTAGTTTTGTAAATATTTTACTAGGTTTTAGATCAAATAAATGAAAAACCAACTTCTTAAATCTTCTAAATAAGGTGTGTCCTAAGTAAAGCCTTTCGTGAAGACCAACTGGATTGCAGTGCAGGCACTACTGAATGTTCATACAATATTCATACTCATTGCTTTAGTGTTGTTAAAGGTATTTTCTGATATAATTCCACAAAACATTCTGTTTACTGAGAACTATCAATGCATTATTAACTCTGTTTATTTCAGAAGGTTAGTTTAGACATAATAAAATAATTAGTCTTTTCTGAATATCTTTAAGTGCAGTTACAGATATGCTTTTCCATCATTGTGATTTGTTAGTACGTGCTGATAACACCGCAACCTAAGGAGTCTACATGAAAATTAATTAGGCTGTTTTTTATGGGAGAGTATGTGAGGAGATAAATGGTTCATGATAAATGAACTCTCAGGCCACAAACTGGAGCATTTATTGATTCACTGGCCATTTATCCTGGAATTTACTCCCTACCAAAAAGAATATTGCTATATACTTAAATAAAGGTTTTGAGTATTATGCTAACCTTTCACCAGGCAGTAATAAGTGCCCTAACCAAACTCATTCTGCTTTGCTTCCCATTCATTTTGCTGTCATCATCAGCATTATTATCCGCTACAGAGGCTCAGCAAATTATAATGGGTTTATCTGGAATATAAAGTTGTAAGATCCAACCTTCACACACTCTTTCTATTCTCATGGTTTCTAACAAAAAAATTTACAAATCTTATATTAATTCACATATCTGTATCCAAATACACTTTAAATGGGTATCCCATTTCAGTCAGAAAAGCTACTATCTGTTGGGCTTTTTGGAGTATTGGTAGAACTTATTATGTGATATCAGATTCAGTTTTAATATTTGATGCATAGGCTGATTAAATATTAGTTCCTTGTATAGCTTCTAACACATATATGCACAGTTAATAACCCAGCATTTATGCTTATAAAATAGTTGAGACATAAGGGATTGTTTAACTCTATGGGGCTTTTTTTGCCTTTGGCTAGTCTAGATGTACTTAATTATAAGGTTTAAATTCACTTGGGTTTTGTAAACCATTTAGGCACAAAAAGCTGAATAGTCACAGCAAGGATTCCATTTAGAGTATGTCTTAATTGAGGATAACACGCGTTTTTTCTTTCTTGTTTTTTTAAACTTCTCCCCTCCAGGCTCTTTTTAGAGTTATGAACTTAATTGCCTGAGAGAAAAACTATTTTAAAAAAGAAAGTAAGCCATGGAAATATTTATCATTGGAGAGTATCTAATCTTTAAGGAGTGCATTCTTTAACATGGATTCACACGGGACATGTGCATGAAAGTCAAATATCATGTTTCAGACACTTGGGAAAAAAACAGTGGGCTCTCAGAGAACGCTGAAATAGAGGGGAAAAGATGGCATCAGAGACATGATTTCTGGAATGGTGGTCAGTAGCCAGGCCTTTTCTGTGGCACAGGTCCTGCTGAGGAGTGTTTCTTATATTGGTAACTGATAGTCACCTTAGAAACTAGTTTTAGTCACCAAGTGAAAGATTTTCAAGAATACTCTATCTGGTCCTGCATGGTGTAGCAGAAGCTCATGGATTGAGATGGAAAAGAAAACTGACTTGGCTGATTTGGTAATCTGAGGGATAGAAAGAAAAGGAGGAGGAGGATGGATCTCTAATAAATCATCTGAAATTAAAAAATATTCGCTGCTCTTACTGGCCCTGGAAAATCAGTCATTAATAGCACAGGAGGACAAAGACATTTGACAGATATTAAAGGCCCAAAGCTTCCTTGAAGAATTTTATGCAGGGGAAAATCTCAGTCTTAAAGAGGGCAATATTTTTTCTAGAATAATTCTCTCATACTCTCTGTTCTAGTAAAGCACAACTGCTTTGACCTGAAACAAGACCTCCTTCCCTGAAAGGCTTGCCTAGGGTCCCCTTCCAGAGCAAAAAAGAATTTCAAAATCAGCTTAACTCCAATACTGCTTTTGCTGTATAGATCAGAGAACACACTACATATAAAAAGTAAAGTGGTCCAGTAATGTGACACATATTTTTTATTGACTATTCTTGTCCTTAGCCATTAGGTTTTGATGCCTGTTATAACCAAGGTCTAACCATTATTTCATTATATTATTTCATTATATTAACCTATGTCATTCTGGGATCATCTGCAAATTCTGCGCTCAATTTAACACAAAGGCTTGAACTCACTGATCTAGCCAGCAATCTGTGGTTGGACTAAGAAGTCTAAGGTGGATAGATTTTAAATTTTCTTTAGTGCTGTTTGTTAGGAGAGTAGTGTACGTTAACCACATTGCTCTGTCTGAAAGACTTGGTTCTTTTGCTGCTTTCTTTTAGCATTTATTTTGCTTCTATTGCTTCAAGTTGCAGAGAATTATTTTGAACTGAGAGATAAGGTCCATTATATTAAGGATGAATTTAAGAAAAATCAAGATTTGAAAAAGTGATGACATTTATTTATTCTAGAGATGACGTAAGTCTCTCCTCTGTGTTCTACTCATAATGACTTTAAATCACCCCTTCAGAAGTTCAATTCACTCCAATAAAAAAGAAAACCAAGGATTCATTCAGTTAGGGAATAGTCCTCTGGTCTCTATGCCCATTACTTCCACAGAATGTTTAATGGCAAAACCCTGGTATTACTTGTTCAGTCTATATATCGTTCATTGAAAAGACAACAGTTTCATTGAACCTGCTGATGAATGTCTGTGTCACAGTGGTGTAAAAATGGTGATTAGAGCATGCTGGTGGGAAATGGAGAGATTTATATCCTAGCAGGTAGAACTTGTTCTGAAGGTTAAAGGATTTGTTGTTGCTTTCTTAGCTGTGCTTTCAAGTAGATCAAGTGTGATCTAGATGCTATGCAGATGAGGATCTGAATCATGTAAGAGAAGGAAATAGTTTATATGGACTTCCGAGGTTGGAGATAATCAAAGTAGAACAGATCTTAAAAATCCCTGATTTTTTTTTTTTTTTTTTTTTTTTTTTCAATCTTCAGAATTTTAATGTAAAATTCATTATCATACAGGCTCTTTATATTATGAAACTGCAATTTAGGAAACTTCAACTGAGCAACAATTTTTGAGCTAATCCTGAGCTAATAGATTTATCTGTTCTTTTAACATGTAAAATCTACAGACAAAGATCATAAGGAAGGATTAGTACAAAATACAACTATCAGAAAGAATACTTACCTTGTTCAATGTAGTGTGCTTAAAAAAACCCGAAATAAATACAAAACTTAAATCAAACCCTGACACTAAAATAAAAAACAACTAATCTTTCCTTATGAATGAAATTGCATATCTAGACTTGCCAGGGCCAATGTCATGTCATTTGTATATCTGCAAATTAATTGGTAATGAACAAGTGTAGCTGGTTCGATTTGAAGTACTTTTTTGTGTTTCAATGTGTGTATAATTTACTAATTTTTACTAGTGAAAGTCTTTTCATAGTATTTGAGTTCTAGTACTTTTCAGACCAGCTGAAAAAAATGGAGAAGTAAAAGTAAGTAAACATTCCTAAAATACATACTTAACCATTTTTTTTTAATAAAAGATAACTCTGAGAATTTTACAAGATATAGAAGCAAAATGAAAGTCTGAGACTAAATCTTAACACAAGCTAACAAAGTAACAACAACAAACAACAACAACAACAAAACAGATGAACTAATAAAACTATCTAGTTAGATAAACACTCACTGATTCTTTAATTAAACTCCTGTCTCTTTAAGGTCTTTACACTGAAATTCCTTTAGCAGTCTGTGAGCTTTCTGCTGAATTAAGCAGTCAGCACTATACTTAGAGAATGCTGTAAAAAGTCCTGGAGAAATAGTATTGAGAATAGTACCTACTGGAATTCTGCATACTTTAGAGAGATGAGTAATTGAAAAAGCTCATGTTTCAGAGGTAGAATGCCTCAAGAACAATAATTTAAGTAATTCTTTTGTTCAGAACAGCATCTGTTCCTTCATGGTGTGCTCAGGATTGTTATCTCATTATCTTCTCCAGTAACTAACTTCTGCGCAAATTAAATTAATGTAGGAATGCTCTGAAATGTCTAGCCAAATTTTGTGTGTTGTTATAATATTGCAGTATGCATTGACAGTTTTTTGTCTTTGTCTTTTGACTAACACTAGGGATCTAACTGTAATTTCAACTCAAAATGGGTTTTTGTGAAGTAAAATACTCTTGGATACATAATTTGAGATAACATTCTCTATATATTGTGGAGAGGCTGTTGTTATATATTTGCTTTTCTGTTTTAGGAAGAGAATGAAATATTGTAGAGATAAGCAAAAGATTAAGTGAATATTTCAGCTATCTCTATATGAATCCCTCTCTCCTGACACTTAGAAGTTTGTTAATATTACACTAGTGTTTTTTTAATCAAATATAGATTTCAAATGTATCACCTCACAGTGAGGCTTCTATTTACCTTCTAACATTGTAATGGTGCAGGTAATGGCATTACACCTGAGAGCAAACTGCATAATCAACAGGAATTCTTCTATCCACAGGGCATAGGCATAGCCACCCAGAGGTGTGAGCATGATGATGTGATAGGAAAGCAGTTAGCACACAACCTGCCACTCAGGTTACAGAGCAGCTGGCCACCTTCACATCATTTTAAAGTAGACACACACTGAAAGAACTAGAAGTGTGATGATATACAGCTGCAAGAGAACAAAACTACTAGGATGGGGAATGACTGTAGCATATGGAATCTGAAGAACTAGATCTGACTACAGTTTTAGACATATCTCAAAGTGACATTTTGTATCTGAAATGCAGTAGACTGATATGGGATAAAGTATCCAGAAACCATATCCTCTGAGTGGAGAGAACTAAGAATGGAATAATGTAATAATTAACTTTATGTAAACAGATAAACAGGTAGAAGAACCTGGAAAGACCAGTGTTGTTGCTTGAAAGGGAAAGAATTACATTGCTGCTTTTATATACAAATGTATCTTTAACATTGCAGCAGTTCCCATTTGACTGAGTTTTCTGGACCAGAAGCTTCTCAGTGACTGAAGTACAACACTGTGCTTTCTAACTCCACAGAACAGAGCCATGCTCTACAGCCCTACTATCAACACCAAATGCAAGATTTTATCTTTTCAAATTTACTGCAGACACATACCAGTTTGAGAAGAAAGCAAGCTACCAAGTAATGAGGCTGTACTGGGGGGAATACTTTTGACCTGATCTAATTGTGAAAAATACCTTTGTGCTCTAAGTTTAGTAGCTACTTGTGGTCTGACAACTTCCAGAGACCATAACCTGTGTCAGGGCTCCATGACATGATGAATTTTGGGGACATATGGGCGTGTTCTTTCTTCAAGAATCTTACAGTGTGGTTTTAGACAGGAAATGACAAATGGTTGTAACTGAAAAAACCCTAAACGAACAGAAAAGCCAAATCAAACCAAACCAAACCAAACTGAACCTACAACAAAACCAGCCAACCAAACAGAAAAACAGAGAAGAGGAGTCTGGGAACAAGAGAATTAATGACAAGAACAATTGTCTTTATCACTCTGTTATTCCTAACTTGCTGGTAATCAGGTCCTCAGGAGCTACAGAGAAAGAAGAAAACATTAGACGGTGCTCTAATTCTTTGTATCATCATCATCTAGACCATGAAAACTAATAAATGCTCTGCCATTTCTGTTTGGTTTTTACTCTTTTGCATGAGATTAAGATGTCAGTCTTTCAATAAGTAATGTATTCAACCTGTAATACCAAAACGCTCTTTTACTTTGACCTTTAGATCAATAGTCTGATTGAGAGTGTTTGGTCCTTTTATTCTTTTCCTGTTTAGAAGCTGCCTGGGCAATAGAGCATTGAATTAGAATGTTTGCCTATCAAAGGATAAAATAAAAAAGGGCTAAATTTAGAAATCTATTTAAAAAGACTAAAAATTTTGGTGATTTATTCTAAAGAAAAGATATAGAATGGTAACATAAACCTAAAGCCCTTTAAGTCAAAGTTTGAAACAGGAATGGAAAAACTCCCAGCCAGGAACATAATTAATTTAAATAGGGAATTTGCTTTTTTCATCCTATACAGACCTCAAATTCTCGTCAAGATTTTCCCTTCTCTTTCCCAAAGGTATGTTTACATTCTACTGCAGAAAGAAAGAAAAAAAATCTGAGGCAGAGATACACTGAGATTTTACAGAGATTTTACTTACGCAGTGCGTAAACTATTAACAGTTTAGTTTCAAAATTTCAAAGCATTTTTCCACTGACTAGGCATTTTAACTGCTGCCAAGTGACTTGGACACAGACATGGGAGATCTGTTTAGCTTTATTGTCAAATAATGAGAAGATTACTAAATCTGTAAATTTTAATAAAAATGTTTACTGAAAGCTAATGGGAAGGGTTAGAAATTCTGTATAAGTGATATCTTGTCTTTGTTGAAACCAGGACAGCCTTTTCCTTATAAAAATCTCCTTTGAAATAAAACTGCCAACATCAGAATGACAAGAATCATGGGCTGATTGAAGCTGCAAGGGGACTCTGGAGGTCATCTTGTCCAACACACCTGCTCAAGCAAGGTTACCTCGAGCTGATTGCCCAGGACTGTGTTCAGATGGCTTTTGATTATTTTCAAGGGTGGAGACTCCACAACTTATCTGGGCAACCTGTGCCAGGACTCTGTCATCCTCTTACCTTAAAAAAATTCCTTATGTTCATGTAGACCTTCCTGTGTTTGCTTTTGTGCGCATTGTCTCTTGCCCTCTCACTGGGCACCCCCAAAAACAGCCTGGATATGTCTCCCTTTCCCCCTCCCTTTAGATCTTAGTACACATTGATAAGATTCCTTCTGAATCACCTTTTCCTAAGGCTAGAGAGTCCCTCAGTCTTTCATCATATATGTGATACTCCAGTTGCCTAAAAGTCTTAGAGACCTTTGCTGGTCTCTTTCCAGTAGCCTTGCATCTCTTTTGTGCTGGGAAATTGTCTTGGGGTGATTTTATGATGATTAGACTATTCCCTGAGCATCTGCTCTATGCCCAAAAGTGGTTGCTGTAGATTTAAGGTGGGTCCAGGGGGAGGGGGGAGCCTTGGGTCTCTTCCGTGGGTTTTTTCAAAGCCTCTCCCCCAACCCAGGGCTCCGGGTGCCATGCAGTCTGGATTTTTTTTGCTTGGCTAGCTTGTTTTTTTCTTGTTAGCTCAGGCAAGAAAGTTTTTTTCCTTTCCCTGGCCTTGGAGAGGCTCCAGCAGTAATTCTTCAGCGGCTTTTGGAAGTGAACTGAACGGTTTGGTTTTGGTCCGAGATCAGAGAGAATGACCGGCGGGAGAAGAAGCATCCAGTACCAACAGCACAGGCGTGGGGCCTCTTCATTTCAGCCCCAGACCTCGGGAAAAGCCGAACTGGCGAGAGAGAGTGCAGCAAACCCACCAGCTTCATCTGCTCCTGAGGAGGGGAACAACAGCAGAGATTCACCATGTTCACACCTGTTTCCCAAGCTGCTGTGTGAATCTTTTTTTTTCTTTCCTTTCCCCTGAGAGAGAAGCCAGCGCCATTTTTCTCCTGCACCATGTGGCAAGATTTTTTTTTTACTTTCCCTGGCTTTTTGGGGTTCTGTTCTGATGTGTGTGTGTTTGGGGGAAGAGGGGTGTGGGGTGTGGTGTAAAGTCTGGCAGTTCAATATCTGGCATTTATTTACGTTTTACTGTGCCACATGGGCACTCTGTTGCTCAATAAACAATTGAGTTTTCTTCACTTTCATCCATTAGGGATTCTTGGAGACCTTTTCTTTCAGAGGAAAAAATTCCAGAGTGTTCTCCTCAATTTTTCTCTAAACCGAGACAGAAATATAGGACAAGACCTAGTGCTCCAGTTCTCCAATGCCCTCACCAGTGCTTAATAAAGAGGAAGGACTTTGCCTTGCCCTGCTGGCAGTGATGTGTCTGATGCAGCCAAGAATGCTATCAGCTTTCTTTGCCCCATGGACACAATGCTGGTTCATCTTCAATATGGGGCCCACCAGGACCCCCATGGCTTTCTCTGCCAAGGGGCTTTCCAGCTGGGCAGCCACCAGCATGTAACAGTGAATGGGGATCTTCCTCCCCAGGTACAGGCCTCCACACTTCCACTTTTCAAACTTCATGAGGCTCCAGACAGCCCAATTCTCCAGCCTGTCAAGATCCTTCTGAATAGCAGCAAAAACCTTTTGCGTATCAGATGTTCTTCCTGGTTTTGTACCACCTGCAAACCTGCTGAAGATACAGTCCATCTCATCATGCAAATCATTAATCAAGTAAGATTGGCCTCTGAGATATACCACTACTTGCTGGCCTCCAACTAAACTGTGTTCCACTAATCAGAGCACCCTGGACCTTGACATTCAAACACTTTTTACTTTAGTCCTTTTCTTTGTGACATGATCAGCCACCACAACTATCTAAAAAGCTTTTTAATTGCAAGTGTATTGAAGAATGCCTCACTAAAGACTATTTATGCCATTGCATTTTCTTCCTGTACCCTTTTTGTCTCTAGTAGTATTTTGCACCAATTTCCAAATGGCAGACACCAACTTTAAATGAGTTACGGTGTCGAGTTAATAATATCTAAGGGGGAATGTTACAAAGTGTAGGAAGGAAAAGAAATCTGAGAAACTTAAAATTCTAGAGCTATTAGGATGTGTGTATGGGGAGTAAAAATTTGTTTAAGGACTTTGTAGCTACCCATATTTTATCCATTGTGCTAAAAACCTGTGACATCCTGTTTTCTGCAATACCTCTCATGAGGTCAGTACTGTTCCTGATAGCACTGGAGGGTGTGTAAGATTGGTACAACATCCTTGTCAGTATTTGCCTGCCAATCTGGAGGAACCACTTAAAAGCACAAAATGTTCATTGCGGAACTATGCCACGATTTTATTTTGAGCTTTTTGACATGAATATTTGTTCCCTGGCACACATTTCTGGCTTTTGCACATGGCATTCCCATAAGCACTTTAAACTATTGCAAAGTAATGTTTTAGTCTCTGTGAATGCTCACAAGGAATTTGCCTATACAACAAGAAGTGGTGAGTTCTCTAGAAAAGATGTTGAAAATGGTCCTGTTTGGGTGATGTTACCAATCATTAAATTTACACTGATTTTTAACACTTTACTTCTGAAATAGCTTTAAATAATTCATCCTAATTTTTTGTTGGTTTGGTTTGGTTTGGTTTAGTTTCAGTTTGTTTTCTTTTTGTTCAGACAAACCCTAGCAGACAAAGTATATTATTGCTTAGTAAGAATATTAGTAATTAAAATCCTCCCCCATATAATCACTCATACTAATTATTTTGTAGTCTTTTTTAATGTGTAGATTTCCACAGTTTTGTGTGAATGAAGTATCTAAGCTGTGTAAACTAGAAATAACCGTTGATGGGTAAAATAAATTTTAAACAGAACTCAGTTCCATTGAAATTGAGTATATGCTCAAAAAACCCTCCTCCCAAAATCTGCTGTAAGATATAAGCCATCAGTAAGCAAGGATAATATTACACAATCAGTTTAACTTGCAATGTCAAAATGACTAAATGGTACTTATATTAGAAAATTATGCATAGAGGAGAAAAGTACTACCAAAATATTTATTTCTGTTCACTTTCTCTTATTTTATGAAAGATGGTTCCAAATGATAAAAGAAAAAATTAAGTACTTCTGTGTTTACTTTTAGAATTTATCCTCTTTTCATATAACCAAATCCTTTGCTTTTTTAGACTGGTTTTGTAGACTGCGGCTACAGTATTTAGATTAGCAAATTCTTCAACAGCTCTGTAGCTTCATTACATGCCAGGTAACTTCTGGGTATAGCAATGTAAAACATTAGCATGTGATAGTTTGGCTTAGACAAAAAAAAAAGAATCCTAAATCCTAAAGATTAATTTTGGACCATTTCCCAGTGTGAGCTGGGGAAACACTATTTTTTGGTGATGTTGGCTGGGAAAAGTAATTGGGAATAATTTACTGGGAAAGAATAATCCTTAGGACGTAATCCCCTACTAGATCTCTGGATGACTGTATATCTCTTGCCCATATGTATATTTTAGTCTCAGTACAGCTATAACTGTAGAAGTATTAGGGTCTCTATACAATTCTGCAGCCAGTGAGCCTGTAAATCTAATCTTAATGTGATCTTTGCAACCAGAAAAATCATCTTCATCTGAGGTGAAAAAATCATGCTCTTATATATTTTTTCTTGACTGAATTTGCTTCATCCGCATGTGCCTTCTGTGCTTTACCATAAGTAACATTTGAAAGCTGTAGAGTCATGTACAAAACATGGTAGTGTCAGATTTCATCAGATTCTTTGATTTACATTAGCTGTGTCTGTCTGTTCATTTTAAGTAGTTAGATGTCGATGTCAAAGACTGTGGGAAAACTGTTCGTAAAATATAAGATCCTAGACTTCTGTAGTGGGTTGACCCTGGCTGGATGCCAGATACCTACCAAAGCAGCTACATAGTCCCTGTCCATAGCTGGACAGGGGAGAGGAAATGTAACAAAGGGTTCGTTGAGATAAGGACACAGAGAGATCACTCACCAAATACTGTCACAGACAAAACAGAAGGACAAAATATCTCAAATTACAGGTATTAATTGAATTTATTACAAGCAAAAGCAGAGCAGGATAATGACAAATAAAATGAGACCTTGAGAAGACCTTCCCCCAACCTCTCCCTCCTTCCCAGCTCCACCTCCGGCCCCCACCAATGGCACACGGAGACAGGGAATGGGCTTTGTGGTCGGTTCATCACATGCTGTTTCTACCACTGCTCAAGGGAGAGAAGTCCTTCCCCTGCTCCATTGTGGGGTCCATCCCAAGGGAGACAGTTCTCCACAAATTCTTCCAGTGTGAGTCTATCACACGGGCAACAGTTCTCTACCAACTGTTCCAACATGGGTCACTCTTCCAACATGGGTCACTCTTCCATGAGGTGCATGTGTCCTTCCATGTGTCCTGCAGGCACAGCCTGCTCCAGTGTGGGTCCTCCATGAGGTCTCAAGTCCTACCAGGAACCTGCTCCAGCATTGGCTCCTCTCCATGGATCCACAGGTCCTTGTCAGGAGCCTGCTCCAGCACAGGCCTCCCAGGGCCCAAGACCACGCTCCTCTCAGGCATCCGTCTGCTCCAGTGTGGGTCCCCTGCATGTGCTGCAGATGGATCTCTGCATCCCTGTGGACCTCCATGAGCTGCAGGGGCACAGGTGCCTCACCATGGTCTGCACCACGAGCTGCAGGGGAATCTCAGCTCCAGCTCAGCCTGGCGCACCTCCTGTCCCTCCTTCTGCACTGCCTTTGGTGTCTGCAGAGTTGTTCCTCTCACAAATCCTCACTCTGCTACTCTCAGGCCACAATTACATTTGCACAATAACTTTTACTTCTTCTTAAATTTTATCACAGCGGCATTACCACCATCATATCTAACAGATCCAGCCTTGGGCAGGGGTGGGTCAGTCTTGGAGCTACCAGGGATTGACTCTGCCATACATGGAGGAATCTTCCCGTTGCTTGTCCCAGAAGCCACCCCTGTAGCCCTCCACTATCAAAACCTGGCCACACAAACCTAATACAACTTCAATAAAGCAAGCAGCAAATTAAGAGTCTCCAGTACACTCCTTAAATTCTGCTCATTTACCTGATCAGCAAGTTATTGGAATCAACATTCATTGGAGCTGATCTCATCATCTAAACCATAAGAACGTATGTCTCGGTTTAGTAACAAGTTTAGGAGAAAAACACTCTGGAATGAGTGTTTACTCTAGAAAAAAAAGGTGTTCCAAGAATCCCCTTCTGCCAATATGAATTGAGTACTAGCAGATGAAAGTGAAAAAACCCAACAATTTATTGACAAACTGAGTGGCCACATGGCATGGGAAAAAAAAGGGTAAATAAATGATAGATACTGAACTATCAGACCTTACGCTCTGGCCCCTGCCTTCCACCCACCAGAACAAAAAACCCTAAAATGGAAGGGAAAGAAAAAAACCACAATGACAGGCAACATGCTGGGGAGAGAAAATGGCGCCAGCTCCTGTCTCAAGGAAAAAAAACCCAAAAGGTTCATGCAGCAGCTCAGGAAAGAACAGATGGGTACCTGGTGAATCTCTGGTGTTGGTCCCCTCTTCAGAGTAGATGAAGCAGGTGTGCTTTCTTTTGCCAGCTTGGCATTTTCAAGGTCTGGGCCAAAAGGGAGCAGCCCCTCCCCTTTCTGGCTGGTCCTGGCCAATTGTTCTCCCGCTGGTGGTTCTTTCTGATCTTGGACCGAATCGGACCATCCAATTCACTTCAAAAAAAGCTGCCAAAGGATTGCTTCTGCAGCCTCTCCAAGGTCAGGTAAAGGAAAGAAACCTTCTTGCCTAAGCTAACAAAAGCTAGCTAAGCAAAAAAATAACCGCAGTCCACGCAGCACCTGGACCCCTGGGTGGGGGTGACGCTTTGAAAAAGCCCACGGAAGAGCCCCAAGGCTCCCCTTTCTCTCCACACCTACCCTAAATCTACAGCGACCATTTTTGGGCAGAGAGCAGATGCTCAAGGAATAGACCAATCATCATAAAATCACATAATATCTAATATAATCACGAATCATTGTAATATCACCCAAGACAGGGTGATATACTGCTCTACAAAACTGGAACCTTTTGCAGTAGCAACAAAGGAATTTATCAGCAGGACTACACAAGGGTTAAAGAGGCAATGTGGAGGAAGGAGTTACAGGATCAACCCCCAAGCACTAAAAATTAAATAGAGGAGAGTGAAGATACTAGTGTTAAGAGCCCTGTTTTTGTTAACCGCTTCATCTTAAGGTTTTTGTCTGTAAAAAACAAACCTCTCAGACAACAAAAAAGATGGCATCTCTGTCCTTAGAGCACTGTTAATGATGTCTAATAGGGCAGAGGTAAGTACTGCAGGAGAGAAGTTTCACGGAATCTGTTTCACAGTTTTAGTTGTTTTGCTTTTGTTCTTTAGAATATTCATTTCTCATTTTTCAGAGAGCTTCTGAGAATATCCCCTTTTGTAAAGAACACTGTAAAGAGAGTTGGAAAAGTGGCATCTGATTAGCTTACTGCTCTCAGAATTCATTTCCTTCCTTAAACTGCACAGCAGCCCTGCTGGGCTTTAAAGCTCCATGTCCCATTTTATTGTTAAGAACAAGAAATTAAGAAATCCATGAGTCTGTGGCCTCTAGGTATTCTTTTGAAAATGCAATTACCAACTCCTTCATTTTATTTTATAGTACTGAGTTTAACAAGGTTAGAAAGATGGGATTAGATATTTACTCACATGTAGCATATATAAGATGAAATGCACATCACTCTAATTATCCACTGTGGGCTCAAATTAAAACAAGTTTTTGCTGAATTCTTGACCTCTCTCCAGTTCCACATGGTAAATTTTTTGACTGAATATATCCAAACTGATCAGTTAGAGACCTTTAAAAATTCAGTAACATGTTTGAATTGTGTATTGGCAGGTTCCCTCACTCTCCATCTACTGAAAAGAAAAAAAAAAAAGAATCCCAAAACCAAAAAAATCAAACTATAAAAACAAACCTCCAGAAAACCAACTCCAAATTCTGCCAGGCTTGAATGCTTGTGGGACATTTATTTTTGGGTTGGCAGGGCAGACTGGAGTTGTGATGGACAAAACTAATGCATCAAAAAGGATACTCTTGGAATTGTATTTTGTCTCTGTATTGGCTTGAAAGGTAACGCTAAACAGGTACACATACGGAATTTTTTTTAAAAAAATTAATTATTAATTAATTATTAATTAATTAATAATAAATAATTAATAATAAAATAAATAATTGTCTGTCTTCATGAAAGGTCTTGTGTAGTTAGGCCAGTCCTTTTCCAAGCACTTACAGAAAAATTCCAGAGAAAATTCATCAGATTATTTCAAGAGTTAATATTTCTCACAGCTTTTACTGGGGTGTCAGTTTAACCCAGCCAGCAACCAAGCCCCACACAGCTGCTCACTCACTCCCTCACCAGAAGGATCAAGAAGAGAACTGGAAGGGTAAAAGGTATAAAACTCATGCGTTGAAATGAAGGCAGTTTGATACTGGAATCAAAAGCTGTGCACAGAAGCAAAACAAAACAAGGGATTCATTCACTACTGCCAATGAGCTGGCAGGTGTTCAGCCATATCCAGGAGAGCAGGGCCCCAGGGCCCCATCAAGTGTAGTGGTCACTTGGGAAGACAAATGCCATCACTCTAAATTTCCCTCCTGTTCCTCCTTCTTATCCTCACCTTTTATACTGAGCATGGTATAGTATGGTCTGGAATATTCCTTTGGCCAGTTTGGGTCACCTGCCTCATCTGTGTCCCCTCCCAACCTCCTACGACCTCCAGCTCCCTCACCAGCCTGGCAGTATGAAAAGCAGAAAAGGCCTTGGCTCTGTGCAAATCCTGCTCAGCAACAACAAAAACATCTCTCTATTATCAACTCTGTGTTTAGCACCAATCTAAAACACAGCCGCATACCAGCCACTGTGAAGAAAACTGGATCTACCCCAGCCAAAATCAATATAAGGGGGAGGGATCCTTTTGTTGTATTATTTTCAATTTGATGATCCTATGCATAGTATATATAAACATACCTCAAATTATATGCTTTAGCACATGAAGTAAACTTTTTCATTTTATAGTTAATTTCTGGTTATGTCACAATCAGTTATTAGCTTTAATTCTGGACTGAGGTTATATCTCACGTGTGTGCCTGTAGCCAAAGCCGTTACTGAAAGATGAACACTTTAAATACACTAAGGAAATATTCTTTGTGTCTTTGCTACATCAGAGACCCAAGCTCTTGAGGAACAAAGTACCTGTGCAGAAAGAAGCTGAAGAGGTATTTGGGACTTCTTGCTGGAGGCAGAGGCATTGGTCTTGGCACCTCTGAGAGGTGTGCTCTGGTGAAGGAGCTGTGCCATCAGGTATTGGAGCTGTTTTTTGTGTGATGATTGTCAAGCACTGGCACAGGCTGTCCTGAGAAGTTGTGGTCTCCGTCTTTGGAGGTACTCAAACACAGCTGGACACAGTCCTGAGTAACCTGCTGCTGCTAACCCTTCTCTGAGAAGGTGTTGGATTAGTAGATCTCCAGAGCTGCTGCACCATCTCAGGCACTCAATGATTCTGTGATTTCTGTAGCAACTTCTTTGGCAATATGCTACATATATCAGCACTTGAAGCTCTTCCTCTTTGTATTATTATGATCCTCTCCTGCTTACTTTATTTTTTTTTGTTTAATATGAGTGTATTTTTAAAGTTTGATGACCCTCATTGTATTCACTATGAGCCAGTGGTAAAAAGCAGTCTGCTAGATATAGTTGATGACCCCATCTTGCTAGTCTGCCATTGATAATTTTTTGAAATATGTATTTTTAAACATTTCTGTGTAGTATGATATTTTCTTCTGGTTTTGTCTCATGGTGATTTGACCCCTGATATCTGTAATTTTTCTTGTTTATCAGTTCCTTTTTCTGGTTCTCTCAATGCTGTCCTAATGTCATCTCAACCCTGTTCACACCGTAAAGCCTCAAATTACACAAACAGTGAGAGCAGGCCCTGCATCTGTGAAAGCAAATTTCCTTTTGCTCCCATGGTACTGTTCTCCTCACTCTAATCTCAAGTCTTCTATGCAAAGTGTTCTATCTTGGCAGACAGAGCAGGTCATAATACAACCTGTTTGATTTCATGCTGAGATAAGACAGAGAGTTCATATGATATTCATTATGAGATTTATATTCATAGTAGTTTTCAAGACTGTGCCCTCACTTGCTTATTGTCACATGCCACCACCACAAAAAAGTGAACTGTTATAGATGAAAAAAGAAGCAAAACTCTCTTGACAACATGTAGCTAGACAGTAAGTAGGAATTAAGCTAAACTTCACCTTTCCAAATTGCTGTTCATTTGTTGACATACCACCCTTGTGGCAGCAGAATTACTTGGTCTTATATGCGCTAGAAAAAAATCCGTGCCCCTCGTGCTGAAAGAATCTGAGAAGGAATTGTGCCTCAGAAAGGGAATTAGTACAACTTGTTGTTTTGCACAGCTACTTCTAGAAATACTCCTAACGTGTTTCTGTTTTATGTCTGAACTTTCTTGCGGAACATCCCTGTGAGGGACACGCACCTGACTGCTTCTCTGTAGGGCAAACAATACTACCTCAACTTGTTGTTCCTTGCCTATTCAAAATGACTCTGTTATTACCTGTCCGTGTTCTTGCATGATATTCATAATACATGAGGAGAGCTTGGTGAGCCACATCGATAATTGAATATATCAAATATTTAGTGATAGTTGTGTACGACTGAATAATTCAGGACTAAATAATTGGTATGTTCTAGGGAAGTTCCAGAAGGGGTTACACAATGTCTGTATTTCATCAGTTCTCTATGGCTAACACTGCATTTTTAAACCCAAGGGCCACTCTGACTTGGGTTCTCTGGAATGTTGGATGTGTTCTGATTTATACTGTGGCAAGATCAAGGACTCACCACACAGACACTTTCAGAGGCCCTCATCTGTGAGGAAATCTGTGCACATAGGTGGGCTGGGATGCAACTGACTCAGAGGCCTTGAACCCTGCACAGGGGGCATAAATGCATACACAGAGGGGGAAATGAGATGCAATCTCACAGACTTCACTTGCTTCTGAGTACCAGCTCCATGAATATGTGTCTGCTGAAAACAAGTTACTTTGGAAAAAGAAAATTGGCTTTCATTATGATTGGTTTTTTTCCAAATACTAACAGTCTCCTGCATGGGAACAGTTGCCTCTTTTTTCAGCCAGTTAATCTTCAGGGAAGCATTAGTTTATTGCACTAGTCGTCTTAAATTATACTTGGTAAGGAAAACTTGGATTAATTGCTTTTTTGAATGGAAAATATTTGTCAGTTAATTATGATACATATTGTGAAACAATCATAAGTCCCTCAGTGTTTTCGTCTGGGAAAATGTAAAATGATGTCCAAAGATTTCAAATTTCAACCTTCTACATATATCAAAATATTACAAACTTCGTTTTAAAAATCTGAGTTGAAGCTATTTACTTGCACATTTCCAATTCAAGAATTATATTACCTGTTTTCTTCACTTTCCTAAATTCCTGTTCCCCCCCTCCACTCCAGGATGATGATAATGGTGTATATTGCAAACCCTTTCCAAGTTGAATACCAAGATTGTAATTCAATGAAGTGCTCTACTCTCATTCATAAATCACCTGAAGGCTGCTCTTGTGTCAGCAGAACTCTTCAATTGAATTACATGCTTCTACTCAATCAAGAATCATCTATATCACATTATAAGGTGACACAACTCACTCTGTGATAAGGCTGTGAGATCTACATAGCATTACTTTTCAGAAGCTTGTGTCTCAATAACTGCAGCTTACTCTTAGCTCAAATTTGACACAGTTGATTATCACTGGTAGCTCCACAAAAATGCCTGCTTTACTTATAAAATAGATCACTCTTCAAGTGTACTCACATTTAAGGATTTGTTTCTGCTAGAACATCAAAGCTATTTTAGGACTAGCTTAGATTTTTTGGATGCACCTGGCCCCTATCCTAAGTGATACAAAATTTCCAAAATATTTAGTTAATGTATTAATGAAGCATAAACCAGACAGACAATATGAGTTTCAACTAATATTACATATTGTAATGATACTGCTGTTAATCGTATTAATGGCCCCCTTACTAAAATACTGCTGTTTGACATCTCTCATGGAATTTGAATTTATATTTTCCAATTCTCACTTATTGTAACCTTCCAATATTTTAAATTTGAAATATATGAGTCTGATATAAATGAATTGCAAAAATCAGCAGATAAATTGGTTTTATACAGATCTAAAAATTCTGAAAAAGTCCCACCCTATGTTGTGGGTAAAAGATTTAATTCATAGTGCTTTTAAATTTGAGATTTTTATTCCTCTAGCCTTTCTCTGTCATATGTGGTCAATGATATACTCACTTTAATGCTCAGAAAAAATAATAAAATAGCCTAATTAAATGAAAAGCAAATCTTAAAATGAGAAAGTCTGTCTATTCACTGCTAGAATATTTCACATTGAATAAGCAATTTCATCAGTCCAGTCTCTTCACTATTCACATTTTCCTTCCTTGTACTCCAAACCTTTCTGCTTTACTTCAACATTGTAAGAAAATACAGGTTATTTTTCACTCCTACACTGAAAGCCAACAAGCTATCAATTGTTGCAGTGTAAGAACTTGCAAAGGGCCAGCTCCCACAGACTGATATCTCAAAATTGCAAGTGAGGAGGAGGGAGAAGTACAACAAAACAAACAAAACATACTCCTTTTTGTCCTGAGTAGCCTTTTAGACTCTTTATGCCTACAGCCAGATCTTCTCCTCAGAGGAATGCTTTAAAAAAGATCTAATTACTGATTATATTGAACTTCTAGCTCAGACAAAAATAATATGAATAATTCTGCTTTTTAGAACATAGTCTGAAGAGTGTTCAATAAGAAAGGCATAGGGCTAAGTAATAAAACCAGAGAAAATATATAAAGAGATGCTTCATAGTGAATATTCTCTGCCTTAAACACTGAAGATAAGAGTCTTCTGGTGCAGAGGGTGTTACAGTTAAAGAGTCACATTAAATATGTATGTGTAGGAGACCTATAAAGGCAAATTTGAAACTGGGGTATCTAACTCCTGTGTGTCTGATTTAGCAGCTTAAATATTGGTTTATCATATATCATAGAAAGACAAGATATCTTGAGTTGGAAGGGAACCACAAGGATCATTGAGTCCAAGCTGTTATTCCTTGTGTGGCTACCTAAAATGAAACAATATGACTAAGACTGTTATCTAGCAAATAGTGTCTGCATTTAAAATCATAGGAAATAATTTCAAATAACTTAATGTTGACAGCTGTGAAACTAGCAAATAGTTATCTAGCAAATAGTGTCTGCATTTAAAATCATAGGAAATAATTTCAAATAACTTAATGTTGACAGCTGTGAAACATTAATAATTGGGTCTTCATGTGTGTCTTACACACACCTCTGCAGACCCCCACACACTCCATTTCCCTTTCTGCTCTCTCTGATGGTGCAATCTGGTTTGTCCTAAGATAAGAAGACCAGGCAGGTTTTGCAGGAAGAACTGTCTGGATGCTCAGTAACTATATTCCAGAGATGAGGGAACAGAGATATTATATAAAATGCTGCTGCATATCCTGCCAACTGGGCAAACTGACATGTCAATATTGCAAGCAGCTTCTGGGTGGATTCCCCACCCCTCAGTAGGGATGTCTTGCTCACTTTTGGTTGTCTAAGTTAAAAGCAGTAAGATCCAGTCAAATATGTAGATAAAGTCGTAAAGTAGCTATATAGAGACTTTGTTGCTTGGCAGTTGTGAATTCTGCAAGGACAAAGACTACAAACATGTATGTTTCTAGCCAAACCCTTTAGAACATACCGTTGAGCAAATCTGAGACTAGGTGTACCTAGTCACACCTAGACTTCTCTGACAAGTTTAGAAAGCAAAGAGATCTCACTGCAGCTTGGGAGGAACTATGACTTAGTTATACTGCAAACCGTTGTAATAGAGCTGTTATTTAAATACTGCATTTACAATATTTAGATATTGTGTTAGCAATAAGTCTAATCATAATCATCCATGCAGTAACTGTGTCCTACATCTTTTGCTTGGCTGACAACCTTCTCTCAACTACTCTGCCATAATGGTAAAAAGAGAAATGTATAATTACTACCTGAGCTTGGGAAATAAACTGTACTCTTGAGTAATATATGTTGAACTCCAGTCGAGGAGTTTCTTAGTAATGAAAAACGTGGAGGAGAAGAAAAATTAAGTAAGTAATTTTGTTCTGTCAGCACTGTATAAATCAAGATCAGTTACCCCAAGACAAATGACTGATATGTGCAGACAACTGAACTGCATAGCAAACTAGAAAAATGCCAAGTACCCTTAATATTTAAAGCTATCTGTTATCTGAACTTAAAAGCATTAAAGAAATAATCAAAACACAGGGATTGTTTCTCACAAGTTGATTGCTTTTGCCTTCAAAGAGTAGTTTTAGAAACACGATGGAATCCTATTGTTCTGGCTGACTATGTGTGTAGGTCTTCTTAAGATTCCTCTTCACAACAGTATTCACAAAGAATACCCTAGCCGCCTGATGGGATTCTCTTGGCTTAGAGAACAACTCTAACAGGTACAGAATTTCAGAACTTGGTTTGCTCTTAGGGTTCTCTTTCCAGCTTGAAATGGGACAACCAACCAACATTTGTGGATAACACCAAAGATATTACGTAGACCACAAGAAGCTGTTTTAAGAAAATCATTTCCTCTGGAAGGATTGTTGCTTGGTCACGCCTCAGGAGCACAACTCCTGTGAGAGAGGCTTCAGTGACCTTCCTGCAGACACGACACAGAAGTTCTCAGTCTGTTCTTGGCGGCTGCTGTCCAGGCCACGCTGGATCGATGCACAGGCAGCGAGCCCTGAGGAAGCAAAACGTAACAGTGCCAAGCTCCCAGGAACAAAGGAGGCAGGAGAGGGCTTTCCACTGGGGTTACAAAGCTTTATTTCTCCAAAGGGGTCAGGGACAGAAAGAACCAAAGGACAGGGCCGTGCAAGCCATTTTATACAGAAGACAACAGGGTGGAGCAAGTGATACCAACCAATAGGGAAACACCTTGCTAATGAATGACAACTTAGTCAACCAACAAGTTTAAAACTGGGGTGGGAATACAAACAAAGGTCCAATGGGGGATCAACCTAGGGAGAACTTTCAAGAACAAGGGGCTGCAGCCTTAAACCTCTGCATTGCCCACAGATGTCCCATCTGACTCGGAATCTTCAGCCCATTCAATGGCTAAAGTTTGATGGGCGTTTGAGTACCATAGCCTACTAATGGGCTGAACCACTGCAGCAAAGGATGAAGAATAGGAAAAACCATTATGGTTGCTCTGAAATTTATTCAAATTTTCACTATTTCAATGCTACAGATATTAATAGGCACTACTATCTGGGGCAGATATTAATGGGCTTGGGAGAAAAAGCTCTAGTCCAGGTTTTGTTCTTTACTTGCCTAGATGGAAAAGGGAAGAGGATCATGGTCTTCATCAAGTACCTGAAGGTCTGCAAAAACAAAAGACTACACAATATTTTTTGTCTTTTTAAGGAAATATCAAAACTGCCCTGCTCCAGGAGAGAACGTGAACCAGAAACCCCAGTGACAACCTGTGAGTACCCCCAATACCCGAATAAGGTGACAAGAATTGGCCTCACAGGAGAAACATACCAAGTAACTGTCTCAGAGCACATGCAGAAAAGCCCATAAAAACTTGAGTGTCTCCCATTTTTTAAATATAGACTTTTGGTTAATTGGTTGTTTTCTGAGTAGACTTTTCTTAATAGTACACTTAACATAATAAAAATTATAATTTTTATTCAAGCTGTTCAATATTTTTATAAGTACTTTTTTATAGTACTACAATTTCAGTACTATTAGATGATTTCTATAAAATTCTGAAAGTGCCACAATTTTGCTGGGAATCCGATATTTCACAGGTGCCTTAAGACAACAGAAATGGATTTTCAGAACGTGATGTGGTTGATTTCTCAAAGTTATTATGAACCATAGGGGGAAATGGACAAGTTGGAGTAAAGAAAGTCTTATCTTGGAACGAATAATTTCTCCATTTGACTGCCTGAGTGTTATGTTTTTGCTTTCTTCATTGATGCTTTGATGAAGTTGCAGTGCATGGGAACATACCTGCTCTGGTTCTGCTGATCAAAATTAATTTCATTATACTAAGGCTCTGTCTTTATATGTCATTTGCAACTGGTATGTATTGACTATATTGACAATGGTAATAAAGATTGCATTATGTATCAGATAAAAATGTGTATGATTCATCATTCATGGTTTCATTGTGATGTGTTCTATGATATTTCCGTATAGATGCCAACTTTAACACACATTGTAACACACATACACAAAGTTATTGTTATGGTTGTGATATTTTTTCTGCAAGGGTCCTTTCTGCTGACAGGCAAATTCAGAACAATGCTGAATTTGTTTGTGTGGCCAGGTTTTATAGCAGGGTCCTACAGGGGTGGCTTCTGGGAGAAGCTGCCAGAAGACTCCTCTATGTCCAGCAGAATTATTGCCACCCAGCTCCAAGACAGATGTGCTTCAAGCCAAGATGGAACCCATCACTGATTGTGGTAATGCCGCTGTGATAAAATTTAAGAAGAAGTAAAAGTTATTGTGCAAATGTAATTGTGGCCTGAGAGTAGCAGAGTGAGGATTTGTGAGAGGAACAACTCTGCAGACACCAAAGGCAGTGCAGAAGGAGGGACAGGAGGTGCGCCAGGCTGAGCTGGAGCTGAGATTCCCCTGCAGCTCGTGGTGCAGACCATGGTGAGGCACCTGTGCCCCTGCAGCTCATGGAGGTCCACAGGGATGCAGAGATCCATCTGCAGCACATGCAGGGGACCCACACTGGAGCAGACGGATGCCTGAGAGGAACGTGGTCTTGGGCCCTGGGAGTCCTGTGCTGGAGCAGGCTCCTGACAAGGACCTGTGGATCCATGGAGAGGAGCCAATGCTGGAGCAGGTAGGACTTGAGACCTCATGGGGGACCCACACTGGAGCAGGCTGTGCATGGAAGGACACATGCACCTCATGGAAGGACACATGCACCTCATGGAAGAGTGACCCATGTTGGAAGAGTGACCCATGTTGGAACAGTTGGTAGAGAACTGTCTCCTATGGGAAGGACCCCACGTTGGAGCAGGGGAAGGACTCCTTTCTCTTGAGCAGTGGTAGAAACAGCATGTGATGAACCGACCACAAAGCCCATTCCCTGTCTCCGTGTGCCATTGGTGGGGGCCGGAGGTGGAGCTGGGAAGGAGGGAGAGGTTGGGGGAAAGTCTTCTCAAGGTCTCATTTTATTTGTCATTATCCTGCTTTGCTTTTGCTTGTAATAAATTCAATTAATATCTGTAATTTGAGATATTTTGTCCTTCTGTTTTGTCTGTGACAGTATTTGGTGAGTGATCTCTCTGTGTCCTTATCTCAACGAACCCTTTGTTACATTTCCTCTCCCCTGTCCAGCTATGGACAGGGACTATGTAGCTGCTTTGGTAGGTATCTGGCATCCAGCCAGGGTCAACCCACTATGCAGGCATACATAGACACACTCACAAACACACACACTTTTATCTACAGATATATGTAGCTAAATGTACCTATATTTCTAAACACTTATGTATAAACACGTATCACTACGTGTGTGCGTGTCTGTGTATACAGATGTGTTTTTCCAAACATTTAAATCTCTTTATGACTTTGTGTTTATATTAGCGTGACTCAATCCCTTTCTTGGTTTCGATTTTTTTGGTTGGATTTTTTTTTTGTTTTGATTTGGATTTGGTTTTTTTTGTTGGTTTTCAGTTGTATTCAAATAGTTCACATCTCTATTGTTGACTTCATTGCCTTATTAGATCCTAATAGACTCTAAAACTCAGGGTATTTTATAGGCCTTCATGTTTCTTACCTTCAGTTATGTAATGACATTTCTTGGTGCCATTTGTTCTCCCATTTACTTAACTGCAGGATGAAACCATAGAAAACACTTACATTTCTAGCAGCACACTGTTTCCACAGTCATAATCTATGCCATTATTATTTTCCATCATTGTAAACTTATTTCCTTTCCTTTTATTCATTTCTTGCTCATTTCTCTTAGCTTTCAGGTAGTAGTTTGTGAACAGAAGGCTCCTGGAAATTGTGAAGACACATAGCCCACAGAAGCAAGAACACCAGCTGAGGGGTTAAAGCTGATTTTATGGTAAAAATTTAAAGCCAGGAGGCTGTCATGGTATTTTTTTAAAAAAGGGAAAAATATCTCCCTAAGGGGAACTGAAAAAGGGAAGAGTAGAGAAGGAAAGGGAGGGGAAGAGCATTTTATTTTATATGTGCCATATAGGTTTGTGCCACAGATAAAGTTGATGAATGAATTAGCAACATGCAGCAAGTACAGCGCTGTTCAACAGTACAATTCTTCCTCCTGAATATGAGCCAGCTGTGCCCAGGTAGCCAAGAAAGCCAACGGCATCCTGGCCTGTACCAGGAATAGTGTGGCCAGCAGGACCAGAGAAGCCATTCTTCCCCTGTGCTCACCACTGGTTGGACCACACTTTGAATGCTGTGTCCAGTGCTGGGCCCCCCAATTTAGGAAGGACACTGTGATGCTTGAATGTGTCCAGAGAAGGGCAGTAAGGCTGGTGAGGGGTCTAGAAGACAAATCCTATGAAGAGCAGCTTGGGCAAATGGGACTTTTTAGCCCGGAGAAAAGGAGGCTCAGGGGAAACCTTAGCAGTCTCTACAACTGGAGGAGGGTGTAGCCAGGGGTGGCTGGGCTCTTCTCCCAGGCAACCACTGACAGAATGAGAGGACACAGTCTTAAGCTGCACCAGGGCAAGTTTAAGCTAGACTTTAGGGAGAAAATTCATCACTGAAAGAGTGATTGAACATTGGAATGGGCGGCTCAGGGAGCTGTTGGAGTCACTCTCCCTGAAGGTGTTTAAAAAAAGACTGGATGTGGTGCTTAATGCCATGGTTTAGTTGAAGAGGTGGTGTTAGGTCATTGGTTGGACTTGATAATCTCAAATGTCTTTTCCAACCTAGTTAATTCTCTGATTCTGTGATTCTTCTTCCTCTCTTTGTCTTAAAGCACATGGTTTAAAAACTGTCTGGGATTCATTTGCCCCTGGGCACTGCATCATATTCCAGTTGCCCTGTTTGGAAGAAATGATGTTGTTCTTGCTCCATTATGTAAAGACACTGTTTCCCCAAGAGAATATGGGTGACCAGGGAGAAGACATATACAGTGCTCTGGAAAAGAAAAAAGTCAGACGACTGTGAGCATCAGTGAACATTGCTGGAGAGACTCTGTTTTATTGTAGTGCTGAATTTCCCACAAATATTGCCATAAGATCAAATAAAGTAGTATAATATTGTATGAATGAGTCAGCAGCCTGAAATCTCAATGTTGTCATACAAGTGAGCCGTCCTCTGGAGTAAAGTAAATTAATTCATTGTTCAGATAAAGCAACAGGTTGTTTCATAGCTGGAAGCCACTGATACAACACTCTCATTTCTTTTATGAACATGCCAGAACTTATTTAAAACCAACATAATTTGCTGAATAGTTTTCTGAATAGAATTCAGTCATAGACATAAAAAATTTTGAAAACTTCTGTTGTAGAGATCAAATAATTTTCAGCCACATTATACTCTAAGGATCTTTTTATTTGCTTAAAAATATGATGAAAATTTTCTTTCACGACAATATCCTTGGCTGAAAAAAAAAGTCATTTAAATACTTGTAATTTACTGTGCTGTCATTATCTGGCACATGAATTCTAGGTTTATTTGAACAGACGCTGCCTAGACTAATGCAGATAATTTACATTTATGTTTGGATAACTAATGGATCTACAGTGAATACTATTGTAACATTTGCAGCACTTGGATTAGAGAGGGTTTATTTTAGTTTTAGATGAAATCTCCCACTGGCCATGTCCACTCCTCCCCTTCTCCCCCACCCCCAATTTATGTATGTTAAAAACATTTTAAAGTTTATTGAAATGTAAAGGTAGCATGTGGAGGAATACTTGTTTATTAAAAAAAAAAAAAAAAAAAAAAAGGGAAGGACAGAAGAGCTTGTAATACCTAAAACAACATTATGCTGAGTTTTTGTAAGGTATTGAATGGAATTTTTTTTCCAGGACTGATATTGCATTTCAAGAGAGTAATCAGAGGCACTACAGAGAATTGAAGTAGAAAGAGAATGTGAGCTGTGACAGTAACTAATGCTTTAGTCTCAAGAAATACCGACAGGGACAGGTAAGAAGTCTTCAAGAGTAGAAGTCTTCAAGTTTCTCGAATAAGACCACAATCTTTTCACATCCATGAAAAAAAGAAAAAAAGAAATAGTAATCCTAAAAAAGGCACTGATGTAAGTTCCCCTTAGATATCAGGAAAAATATATGGTGCAACAGAGAGAAGCACTGAACAGGCTGACTGGGAGGGCTGATGTATCTCTGTGGACTGCTCAGGCTGTGGATTAGTGGCTAATCAAAATTCATTATGGAAAGGATGTGAAGTGCATGAGCTCCGTAGGACTTAGATAGGTAACCTCGATTTTCCTGTCATGTCTCCATTTCAAAAAGTGTATCCCAAAATAGTGATTTAAAATACAATATCTGTATATATCTATATATATCACATAGTCTTCAGACCAGCATTTTGCTCAACCATTTGTTTAAATCCTGCTACATTATGCATATGTGAATATCCTGTTTTGGACCAAAATTTCAATTACATATTCTCTATTTTAGTACTCTATGGGGTCTTCCTATAAGAACAACATGAAATCTATTATCCTAGTTACAGAGAGATATATTTTATCTCTGACATGTTCTGAAAGCACTGAGATACAATGCATTTTGTAGGAAAAAACAAATTTTTTTACATAATTCTAAAAACCTACTTGTGCAACATAAGCCACAGTTCCTCTAAACTCTGGTTTCAGAGTCTCTAGTGTCACTTCTGGGTGAATACAGATTTGTTGTAGTGAGCCTTCATGCAGAAAAAAAAAAGGCCATTTGTCATTCCTTTAAATATAGTTATTTCTGAAACCTGATAATAGCAACTTTGTTGGCAAAATCCTAATTGTTAATATCATCAATGTTCAGGTACAGTGCTTAAATTTCCTTTTTGTCCTAAGAAGAGTTTAGAGTATGCATTTCTCCATTCATGTTTAGAGTCCCTCCCTCACTTCTAACCCTAAGTCCTGATTGCAAAAAAACCAAAAAACCCAAAACCACGAAACAAGCTAACAACAAAACCTTAACAGCAACAACAATGAAAAAAGTAGCTGAAAAAAGAAAAGGACTGGGTTATATATTTAAGTTTTATAATGAGTTTCTTGCAATGCTAATTCAGGAGGATGAATCCTGAGCTTTTGTTACAATTGACAGGAAAACAGCATGAGTGCTCACCTTGCTACACGAGAAAGCTGTAGTAAGAAAGGTGTCACTGATTGTTAAGCAAGCTGCACTGTGTAATCATGATGACAGCACAAATCAGGCCAGGATAATTCTAGGGGATGGATTTCAATATTAAGATAAAATGAAAACATTTACACTAAATTAAATATTGGCTTATTTGGAAAAAAACCCAGAAGGAATTAATTTATAACGAGTATTTTTTACCAAAGGCAAATGATCTGTGCCGTTCTGCATAAATTAACTTGATACAGATGTATAAATTTTATGTGACATATAAAAGTTGGTGATCCACTAATGCTCCTCCATTCCTCTTGAGCATACACTGCCTTTTTGGACAGTATATCCTTTTTTCTTGGCTCTGCACCATATATAATGCCATAACAACCCATGGCCCTGGTGCAGTATGGGAGATGGAGTTCAGTATGTTGAAGTCGGGGAGAGTAATATGCACTTGAGGTTATTCAGGAAGGTTGGACAGAATAAAGAACAATTTTAATCTCAAGAAGTTATATAATCATTAAAGCAAAACATAACTTTCTCCAAACATCAGAATGCAACAGACAACTCTTGGATGCCCCATTCATAATATCCAGGATTTCTGCTGGAAGTATACAATATTCCAAAAGTAGGAGAAGTGTTTTTAAGGGTGGCTTTGGAAGTATTTTAAGAAAAGATATCATGAGAAGATTCCTATTTTTTATTGCTCATGGTCTGTTTGTTACTTTTAAAATTTTAGTATGGCTAAACAATGTGGTAAAAAGAACAACGAATCCAGTTTTGTCAGGATTCAAGACAGAAATTAGTCTCTCCCTAAAGGATTGGCTGTTTTTTCTTGTGTTGCTTTACACTGTGTGAAATGTCAGAAGTGTGTAATAAAATTGCACATGCCACCTTTAAATAGTTGAATCTTTGTTCTACGGTGTGGCCTTGTGTAGTTACAGTTTCAACACTTCAATCAAAATAAACGATTTTATTTGAAATCTCCGTGAGTATTTGGGACAGAACAACGTGTCTTCTTTCTCTCCCCTTTTTCATTCCTTGCTGCTTTCATTATTAGAACTTTCTGAAGAAGACTTGTAGGCTTGTCCTGAACCTGTTTAAAGATCTATTTGCCTAAATTTAGCTGACAAATCACCAGAAATACTGTGCAGCATAAAAGTCATACTGCTGATGAGGAAAGCATACAACTGTATTTAAATAATCAAAGCATATAATTTTGAATATGCTGATGAATGTTATAGTAATCCAATCAGATTTTTAAGGAACTTGGTGTAATTTAAAGAGAAATTGAAGTATGAATCTTTCAATATTCAGTAACACAAACTTAATCCTGGTACAAGCAATGCTTTCCATCAAAATGTTATGCTACAACTGTCATCTGTGACACTTATGGCTATCATAAAATTGTAGGTCCACAAAATACCAAAGAAGTTTTATAAATTCCACCTTAAAATGTAACCTAAAATCAGCTGCATACAATTAGGCTGCTTTAAAGACCAGGGGAATTTAGGAAGAAGCTACCTGGAATGAGGCTTATGTCGTCCCAGACACCTTGAGGAGTGACTTGGTAAATTATACCTGCTTGTACCTCTTCTATTACTGTATTCCAGACTTAGGCCCAAAATAATTGTGTGAATAAATAAGCTCAGAATGTTTGAACTGTAACTTGAAATTAAGAGGTAGTATTAGATGTGTGGCTGGATACATTTATGACTAGTTGTCTCCGTCTAATTAGATATGTGTAGACTGCCTGCTCTATATATTCCCAGAAATACTTTGTTGTAGGCCTTTTTTTCCAAATTACTTTTGTATATCATGCTGTGTTCATGCAGTTTAGCATGCTGTTGAGACCCCAGAAGAGTTCAGTGCTGTGAGATGGAGCATTAGAATAGCATTCAGTCTCTTAAAAGTCTTTGGGGAATTTCATTACACCTAAACGATTTTCAAGCACAGATCTCTTAAAACATGAGGCCTGTTCTCCCGGTGACAATCATTTTTGAAGAAACAGAAGCCACCATTCAATCTATGAATAAAAAAGGCTTAAAAACATGATTCCACAGAAATTAAGTTTCATAACTTAATTATCAGAAGATTTGGAAAATACTACACTGTACCAAAATTTACTTTTCCTTCTTCTTGCTCCATTGAATGCAATATAAAATTTCCTAAGAATATTGACTCTCTAAGAAAATTCTAATTGCTTCAGAGTCACTATACTCCTGACATGGTAATGTTCAAGCACTGAAATTTATGTTGTGACTCTTGGAAGAATTGGAGTTGCAAATAGATTTTTTTCCAGCTGGATAGGTGTTCATACATAAAACTTAGAGCTGTAACCTGCTTTATAAATGGCTGAAATATCCTGCAGCTGAAAATAAGTCACGAAAAAAAGATACAGTAATCTTTGCTTATACCAACAGATATTTTTAGAAAACACATTTTTTAAACCACTTAGACGTTCAGTCAAAACAATAACTCACATTCTGCAGATTTTCCTAGACAGTATATCTTTACTGCATAGTTAATTCTAGCTGTTATTTATCTATTATCCCTTTCCATCTGAACAAAGAAGCTCTGAGCAGGATTTAAAAGGGCTTTAAATCTTATCCATTTTAACAAGATGGAACATAGGCTCCATTAAGACTCAGGATGATACATCAGTGGTAAAGATGTAAGTGAAGTAACAAGTGTTCTGAATATTCTCCTGTTCCTCTTTCATTATTGAACATGAAGAACAGTTATAATGTCCCACAGAAAACTGAAGAGTCCTACACATAAAAATACCCATAGCTGCTGTACCTCCTCGGACACAAAAAGAAACAGGATATCACATATGCCCAGGTAATACTTGCATAGTGCAAGTGACAGTCTAAAATACAACAAGTACCTGTGTTGCTGATACTGTGAAAGCTGGAAACACTGGGAAACACAAATGCAAAAAAATTTTTTCTCTGTCTTTGCACTCTCTGGATTCTAGCAACTTTCTCCAACCCTCAAAGGAGCAGTGCTCCATCACAATATGTTAGTATACTTAAGAGAAGAGAAGAGCAAGTGCTGTGATAGCACTTAGCAACTGTGCAGCTTTTTTCTAGGTGTCTGTCAAACTTACGTAAGGATAGATATCAGTTATGACCATGGAAAAGATTATACAAATCAAATGACAGCATGTTAGTATGATACAAAACTGCTGTTATCTGAGCTGAGACTACAGTCTTCTCCATGCCTAGAAAGAATTTGATGTGTCTAGAAGCAGAGGCAGGCTCATGCCAAGTGTGTAGGCAATGTTATTTTTCCTCTGCATGGAACTTTTCAGCATGACAGCATATTCCCCATTATAACTATTAGGGACTAGAATTCATTCATCTTTCTGCATCAGCACTACAATCTGCATCTGGCATGTGGCTGTGAAGCGTGGTGCAGCAAAACTGGTTCTGTTCACTTCTCCTCTACTATGGAAAATATGTCCAAAGATGTGCAAGTTGACCCCTGCACCTGTGCTGTATTCCATGCTGGGTTCAGTGCTGAATTTTAGCAGCAGAATTCAGAAAAGTGCACATGCACTGCACTGGTACATATCTACCCACTTAAAAAGGTACAGCATGACCTCCAAAACAAATATGAAAAATCATAACATGACAGCAATATATAAAATCGAGATGTAACACTGATTCTCAATTTCAAATACTTCAAGAGAGTAAATAATAGTTCTGAACTGCAGAAGGCAGATTATGGGAAAATATATTCCATATGTCCTGTGAAATGGTCACTAACTTTCTAAAATGGATGGTATCCAATTAAGATAATTTATTGACATAGGTAAACATAATGTACTCATTTAAATAATCTTTTCCTCTTTCATATGTCTTTTTTTCTCTCATAACACAGTTTTTTCATTTGTTCCAGTAGCTAACATGGCAACATAAAAATAGTTGGTTGGGTTTGGTTTTGTTGTTTTGATTTTTTTTAAGAATTTACTTAGTCTTGTCTATTTTCTATGAAGATAAATAAAGGTGAAAAAGAAAGAGATAAAATAACAAGCACTTATCTTTATGCATTCATTCATGAAGGTGAGATACCTAACATGGGAGAAAGACATTTTTAATTATATCCTGGTTTTGGATAGGCAAGATTTTGCCCTGCTGTCAGAAAGTGACTGTACAGAGACACTATGACTTATTCTTTTTTAAATGGAAGACTCTTGAACTCTGGACTGTGAGCTGCAGCATAAAATCTATTCTAAGAAGGGCAACTGTTCTGATCCCAGTAAATATAGCTTTAAAAAAGGGTTGAAAGCCAGATGAATCAGGAGATTAGTAATAGACTGTAGAGCCTTTTCACTGCTAAGTCATTAGTTCAAGTGCAGCCATGACTGGCAGGGTTTGAATCACGGCTCTTTGATGGCAGTTAGAAAGAGTGTATGAAGAAAATTCTGCACTCTTTGTTCCTGTTTTGTTTTAGAGGGCATCTCTGTTACAAAATCCTCATTATTAAGCATTCAATAGAAGCCTAGTAAACTAAATGGTTGCTCTGTTTCAAGCCCTGGCTGTGCGTTGGGGAACAAGCTTTTTTACATTACTATGAGATTTTTTCACTCTGAATCCCCATGTCAAAGGAAGCAGCATCTGTATGCAGAGTAGACAAATGTCAGCAAATCTTTCTGCTCTGTTTTACTGACTGTAAAATGTAGACAATGCTTTCATTGTCTCCATTATTTAACTTCCCTCTTCATTTGCATCCTAAACTCATCAAGAAAAAGAATGCTTTTCCTGATGACATGGATCAGAGCAGGGAATGTTTACCTATGAATAGTATTTATGGCAGTGGGATTCTTAGTTGTCATAGTCGCATTTCCCTGAAATGCAAGAAATAATCTTGAAAGAGGAACATAGACTAGATTTGAAATCTAAGTATGTAAGTCTCTTTCTCAGTAAATATGTGAAATGTTTCTTGTCTAACTTCTTTGTATATATAAATTTGTGTCCTCTTTATACTTTAATGTGTAGATAAAAGGAAAAGGTTCTGTTTCTTTAGCGCCCTTGTTTTTCTTAACTCTATTGTGTCAGTGCATATTTTAATTAATATGTATCTCTATGTGACGGCCGCTAATACTTACCTAGCACAGACTAAGTGTCAATTTTTCAAATTTGTTCCTGTGTGGAAAGCTTTCTATTTCTTGAATAAATGTAATAAATCAAGTATAGTTTCTCTCATAGCTTTCTTGAATACAAGTTTCTAAAATAGATGTACATTAAAAGAAGACAAAAACCCACAAGCCTAGAACAGCCTTCTGATGTTTCCTGTGAAAGCAACTGCAGAAAAACAAACAAACGTACGTACAAACAAACAAGAAAGCAAACAAAACTAACCAGAAAAACTGTGGTGCATTGTCTTGACAATGAATATTAGCTTTATGTAAAACTGTGGGCTGGATATATGTCACTGTGGTAGGTAACTGTCACCATTCATTGAACCTAGCTGTAACAAGCCGCTTGTGATTTGCTCTAGAAAAAAAGAATAGCCATCACTGAAAGCATATACTTTTCTACAATAAAAGTATATGTGGGTGATAAGACTTTGCTGGGGTGTGTTTTGGCTTGTTGGGTCTTTTTGTTTGGTTTTGGGATTTCTTTTTATTAGGGAAGTTTGCTTTATTTTTCTGGGGTTTTTTTTCAACAGAGAGATGTGTGTCTGCTTGTGAGAAAGCGACAGAAAGTACAGAAACATCACTGAAAAAATTAAAAAAGAAACAGAAAGCAAAAATCTCCTGAACAGGCAGTAAGAATATGACTGAGGAATGTTCAGAGCCAGGGCGCTTTCTGGAAAAGTATTCAACAGATGTGGAGCTTTAAAGAAGTGAACTTATTTGTCATTTGGTTTGTTAACATTAGGCAATTGAATCTTTGAATAATGTCCCTTACTCTTTCAACAGTTATTTTTCATGGAATGGAAAAATTATGGAGGAAAGCTTTCAGTTTATGTGGTTATAATTTTCAAGGAAAATTTTGGCTCCTAATATTCAAAACAGGCCTTGCTTCATTGCTGCTCCAGATGTGATTTTCAAGCACAGGCTCAGGAAGGCAAAGGAAAACATTTACAAGAATTTTTGTTCTAAAAATGTTTTTTCATGAATATGTGGTTACTTAATTATTGAATTTTGCCATGCTGAAGGAGCTAGGAGGTAAATTCAAGTATTCTATGTGCATTTGCTAAGGCTTTCTTTTTCTTCTTCATAATCACATCACACACAAAAAGGATAAACTATTTTTTACTTTGTCACATATATTGAAATGAAACACAGCTTTCTTTACACTCTTCTCATTTCAGTCACATATTTTTCAAGTTATTTAAAGAGAAGGAGATTTGGACTTGATACAAGCCACCTTAATAGAGCAAAAGCTGCACTGATACTGGAATCTTTTAAAATAAAAAATTTTTAAAAATCAGCTAAAAAGTCAACTTTTTTTTAGTTAAGCAGAAAAACAGTGAATGACTTCATGGTTCAGCAGTTCTTTTGGTCTTTAGGATCATTACTCTCACTGGGCATAGTCTGTATCCCTTTGGAACATTTTGTATTAAAAAAAAATAATTCTGAACATTCTCTACTACAGCTGCTCACACCTTAAAAGGATACAACAGGATATAATTTCCAAATAAGAGCAGTTAACCATAAGCAAGTTTAGCCAAAGGGAATGAATGACTCATGGAGAATGAAGGCTGCCAGAGACTTAGCCAAAGTTGGTGAGAGCTAGAAATGCATCGCAGAGAGAATAGGTAGAAGAAGCTGTTATGAAAGGGTAGAACTTGGTTCGAGATATGATTTAGGAAAGACACGTGAGACAAGATCTGTAATTTCTCAGTAATTTCTTTGTCATACTTCTGAAAATTTACTTGTGGATCTCAGAATCTGCTGACACTTTGCTGCTCACCAGAATAAAAATAACAATTCAGAGCTTCTGCATCTTGTTGTATGAGCCTAGCACAAAAATCCCCCAGCTGTCTAGGTGACCTCACAAATAAGTTGACTTAGATCTATCAAGCCTTCTTGTACGCCCTTCCTTATACAGGCCAGTGACATCCAGCTACTACATTTGCAATATTTATAGGTCGTTATTCAGTTAAAAAACCAGAAGTTACAGAAAACAGGATTAAGAACAGAAATCTAGAAAAAACATAAAAATAGCATGAAGAACATGTACAACTATGTCAAAATGTAATCATATACAGTAAGGTGAATTCCGTGCTGGTTCAAACAGATCTGTAAATTTTTTAATTGCTGTTTCTAGTAGGGAAATGTATTGCATTCATTCAACACAGTTTGGTAGTCATTAATTCAGTTTACCATCAGGTAAGCTCTGGTTATAAATGGCATAGAGCTACTAATGAGATAGGTAAAGTGAATGTGAATACTGAAATACTTTTCTAATTTGCTGTTATTATAATTGAATTTTAATAGTTTTGAAAAGATATACTATTTAGGAGGAACCCTCCCCTAAGAGAGGAGAGTTGTGGATAGACTACAGAGCTGGGCAGTCACCAACTGCATGACATTTAACAAGAGCCAGTGCCAGATTTTCCACCTGGGACAGGGTAATTCTGGTTATATGTACAAATCAGAGAGTGAGAGGCTGGGAAGAAGCCCTGCAGAAAGAAATGGTGGCTCCTGGTCAATGGAAGTTGAACATGAGTCAACAGTGTATCCTGCCGGCCAGGAGGGCCAAGTGTGTCCTGAGGAGCATCAGCTGGGCAAGGGAGGGGTTGTCCTGCTCTGCTCTGTTCTGCTCTGCTCTACACTCAAGTTTTGTGTGTAGTTGTGGGCTCAGCAGTACAAGAAGGATATCAAACTATTAGACCATATCTAGAAGAGTGTGACCAAGATGTTGGAAGGCCTTGAGGACAAGATGTATAGGAGCAGCTGAGGTCACTTGCTTTGTTCCCCTGGGAGAGAATGGGTTGCTTTCATTGCAGTCTACAACTTCCTCCTGAAGGGCAATGGAGGAGGAGGTGCTTGTCTCCTCTCTCTGGTCACCAGCAGTAGGGCATGAAGAAATGGAATGAAGCTTCAGGGGGAGTTCGTTTTGGACAATAGGAAAATATCTTCAAGGAATGGGTAGTCAGTCACTGAAATAGGCTTTCCAGGGAAGTGGTCACAGCATCAAGCCTGTCAGAGTCCAAGGAGTGTCTGGATGATGCTCCTAGTCGTATTATTTAGTTTTAGGTAGTCCTACAAGGAACAGGAAATTGAACTTGATGATCCTTATGTCTCCCTTCCAAATTGAGATATTCTGTGACTCTATGGTTTTATATTGGCTGGACTCAACAGTCCCATTGCCTATTCTTTACTTATTTTGTTAATTTTGTGGTAGTATGTGGATAGAACTTTACTCCAATGCCTGAAAAAGAGCCCATTATCTTGATAATAGACTGGCAGGAATATGTTCAGTGATAAAGCTTTAAGTTACTGTATTTACTTCAAGACTGCAGGGTTCCTCCAGGCAACAGTGCATAAGCAGTGCAGAATAAAATTCAGATGACATAAACAGAACCCTATGTGCACCAGGAAAAAACTGTTCTCTGCTGTCCTATTTCTGTCAAGCATTGCAGAGCTAATGGGAAGTTACTCACTTGATCTATTTGCTTCTCCCAGTGATTGATTAAAATTCCCTAGCTTTTGTAGAGGCATAAAACACATTTCATCAGTCCAGCCAGGCACCTTATGTAATTTAAGTTTGATATTTTTGAGAGTGTGCTTACCATGATCTAAATCACCGGAATAATTCTAAGTGCTCAGCCCTGTAATGTTACCCACAACAGGCACACATATCCTTTGCATCATTTGTTTTGCAACAAATAGACATTCTGCATGTGAATTAAATAGGATCATTTGATAGGGTGCCTTAGTAACAATGTGACCTCATTTTGCTCTTCTATATGTTGATTTTGCTCAGAATTCAATGACAGTTACTCTAGATTTACATAACTGTAAGTGAGAAGCATTTAACCTTCCTGTAGCTCCAGACCAGAGTGCCACACTAAGTATGCTAATTGAAAACTCCTACTGTCATAAATATTTTGCAAAATATCTGTGTATGATTTATGAACATCCCTGCTTCCATGCATTCCTAGTATTTTATACTAATACTACTTTTACAGAGCCAGATAGTAAATGCTTTATTTGCATTAGTAGGCACTCAGTCATGCATTCAGGAGTATTCCTGTGATTAACAACTCACCAATGGAATGGAGAGATCAATATTATCAGCCCTTCCTCAAAACACATGTAATAGAGACAGTTAAAATTTCTATAATGAAGAAGATGCTGTCAGCAAGATGCTTTTTGGATGTCTCACTGCTTTGAAATAACCCATATAGGAAAAAAAAAAAAGAAACAAGGAGCACTATTAATTTCTTTTTCTTCAGGAGTGCTTGGACTTTAGCATGAGGGAAGAAAGCAGTATGCAGAGGTAAAACTGCATTTACAGGAGTGAGAAAATCCTTGAGGCAGAAGGATCATCTTTTTCCTACAGTAACTGAAGTCTGTGCTCTTAGCCTTTGAACATATGTGCATCCTTATTTTCATATAACCAAATAAAAAAATGCTGCATGTAAGTGAAGAAATATTATTTTGCTGTGACACTGACTGCTTATTGCTATGGTAAGTGGCAATCCTGTCTTTCTTTCAGTTCACACTGTTGAGTAGTTCACTGTTTCATCACACTGCTGTATTTCAGAGGCATATTGTCAACATCAATCCAGCTTCTATTTAAAAAAGGAATGGGCGGGGGAGGGTTTAGGGAGAGAATACACAGGAAGAAGCATCTGAGTATGCAGGTTTTCTCTCTCTTTGTCTGAGTTCTCTGTTTAGGCTGCTGTGTTTTCTAGGGCAGTGACTACATATTCCTTGTGCTTTTATATTCCTAGCACAATTTAATTTCCATCTTGGCTGGAGATTGTAGCTCAAATTAAAAATAAAATACTATCTCATTATATGAAAATGACAAGTTTTTCATTTGGCAGTGTTCTTTTGCTTCCTTGTTGTAATTGCTTCTAATGGTGACCAGTAAAGGGCATCCTATTAATGTTGTTTAGCAGAATGAAATAAGACAGTGGCAACTGGAGGAAATATTTTTGTCTTTGCTTGTAAGATCTTTCCATTTGATATTTAAAATAAAAATATTTTTTCGTCATCCCTAGTTCATAATTTATTTAAGGAGATTTTTTGTTGCCCACACATGTTTTCTCTTTTAACTTCTGAAAAATGATATGTGCATACATCACAGATGTAAGCTAGGAACACATGTGACTGTTCATAGATTTAAAGCAACATTAATTATTTTAAGCTCAGCTATAAAAACAGGAAAGATTGCAGATACCCTAATGGTCACTGGACAATAATAAAAAGATGTGCGTTCATAAATGACAGACTTATGTGAACTCATGGGATGACAGGCTTTACATAACTTTAAGCAATTACTATTATTAACTTGGTTCCTTTCTTAATAGTCTCCAGACACTCATACAAATAATTTAAAAGGATTTTTTTTACTTCAGGGAGGGGGAGAACTGGATAAAAATTGTTAGTAAAAACTGCTTTGTCTTGTATTTTCTTTTGTTTACCAGCTAATAGAGGAGTACATTCGTAGCTTATCACTGGGAGTAATTAGCTTATGTTAAAATATTGATTTTACATTAAGCAAGATAAACGTTAAAATATTGACAATGGAATGTACTTCTTATTAAGACTGTCACTTTCTGAAAGAAAAGACACTGTATCCTAGACAATCTTCTCTGTAATTTCAATATGTAAATTGCTTACAATTACAACATGCAGAACTGCTTAGTCAGGCATGGAGAACTTTCAGCATCCTGGTGCTAAATAAAGGTCCGGGTTAAAAAGCTTGTTTGGATTAAATAAACTAGGGGCCCAAGTTAATGTATGAATCACTTCAAATCATACTTTCTCATTTTTACAGAAAATCAATCATGTGAAAAGCATGTAGGAATTTTCATGAGGCACTACATAACCTTCCACTAGACCTTACAAACTTGCTGTCACTGTGATGATCACAACTAGAGCTCTTTTTTCTTGGCTTCTTTCTTGTTCTCTTTGGAGATGCACAAAACAAATGCTGCTGATCTAATTAAATGGGTTAACAAAGTTCCTCAGCTTTAAGGTAATTTTTGTTCTTATGACAAAATGGAACTATAGCCTGTAAGCGTAATGAGGAAGAAAGGCATTCACCCTGTAATTTTTGGCATTTGCTTTTCCATGTGGGGAGCACCCACACATTTTTGTAAGCAGGATTAATTTTACTGGTCTCCTTGAAATACATATTATTTGCATCTCAACTATTAATTCAGAAAAGACTAGTCTTTACTGTGTGAATAACAAAGAATCAGCCTTAGCTGTGGAGTAAGATCCACTTTTCTGTCTGACAGTGCTATTAATACTGCTTATACAGGTCAATAGAATAGGCAAGTTGTCAACTAGGAGAAGAAGGTAAAATTATAATTTGGAAACTTAGGGGCAATGAGTAGTTTTAAGTGAAGGTGGGACCCTGAATCGGCACAGATTTTCAGTACATTTGCTTGGAACTTTTCCTAAAAATTGGCACTCCAAAAGCACGGAAAGGTTTGAAATGGCTTTCAAATCTTGAAGATACATGCTATTAGGACAAATGCAGAACAAGGATATCTTTCAAACAAAAAAGAGAAGATTTATTGTCTCACATATATGAACATAAAAAGGAGATGATAAAATTTTGCCCTTGCAAAATTTGTCTGAGCTTGCTCTACTCATGCTTTCCAGTTCAACACCTCCCAGTATCTTCATGGGCTGAAGCAAACTCCTCAGGAAAATATCCTTCTTCCTTCACTGTGGGTGCACAGTGAGTTTCACCTTCTTTATTCATGCCTGAAGCTCCTTCCCACTTTCCCGTCCTTCCTCTCTGTTTGCCTACCTCAAAAGACAGGGTCTTGGTTTCCTGGAAGATATTTCCACCTAACTGAGTGGACATCAGTTAGTCTTAGGGCAACAGATTCTCCTGTTTGCAAACACATCATGTGCTCTGCAGTTAGTGAAATGCAAGCAAATGTCATGTGCACTGCTTATCGCAGAGGTTGCAATAATTCATTTGGTGTCTTTGTACCAGTGCTAGCACCTAGGCAGGACCCCTGTTTTCTTATATGCTCAGCAAACACAGGCACTACTGGAGAGAGACTTGAAGACAATAAAGCTTTTTTTACGGTGTGTCAACTGGGTGCCTGTGCTCTTTCCATTGAATCTGGTGGAAGGCACCAGGTGCAGAAAGGCCTGTGAAGGTTCACCTTTGGTTGAACCTAGGTATGTTTCTTGTAGGTTTCTGAGGAACTTATAAGCCACCAGAAGAGCTTAAAGGTATTTATAAAATCACTTACATAAATGAAATTATTGTAAAAAAAAATTGTTCCCTTAGCAAGGAACAGCAGAGGAGCTGCAGTAGAAATTTCAGTTGGTACTTGTCATGCCAAGTAAGCATAATCGTGGCCCTCTTCAGGTTTCTTTAGACTCTGCCCCCTCAAAAAAATTCAGCAGCATTGTACCTTAGATGCAATGCTACTAGGTGTGGTGAGAAAGCACAAACACTTTTTCCACGCAGTTCAGCTCATGCCATCTGTCTCCCTTGAAAAGGCATCTTCTGACAAAGAGGATGGCTTTTAGACCACAAGCAGTGTAGAGAATATGATTGCCCTAGATCTTATTTAAAATGAGGTTGGGCCTGTTTGAACCCACACCCACATCCTCTTTACAGAACCAGGTACAAATATATTGTCATTCTTAAAAAAAAAAAAAAAAAAAAAAAAAAAATTACTTCTCTTGCTTCGCTGTGTCCCATAGATTTTATCCCTAAAATGGGATAAGAAAAAAGAAAGAAGAAAGAAATGCGTCTATACAAAGCCAGGGATACTGTGACCTGAGAACATACACTTTTATAGAGAATACCATATTTCCTGCTCATTCTTGTTCTCCTCTGTTTCACCTCTGTGGTGCATTGTGTTCAAACGCAGCTATTCTGAAACTAAAATAACCATTAAAGACTTATCATTCTGGGCTAGACTCTGAATACTTCACAAAGCATTTTTCAAAAATGAACTTATTTTATCCTTGTGAAATACAACAGTATGGATTAAGAGCTGTAACACTGAAGTCAGTGAAAAGGCTGATTATAACAAAAGAATCTAACTTTTAATCTTAGATTCTGCTAGTTGTGTATTAGTTCTTCTTCCTGCTTTGTATTGTACCAAGGCTTCACATCTTCTAATCATGGACTGAAAAAATATTTAACAAGTATTGAACTAACTATTAAACTAAAACAACTGTTTTCTGGATGATGCCTAAATACCTATCTTTATAGAAACAAAGACATAGATCTGAAATGAAAAAGAAGTGCAAAGTTAAAAAAAAAAAAAAAGTGGATGTGCACACACACACATATATATATATAGCAAATATGAATAGTCTCTAAAGGTATAATTAGTGGAGAAGGAGATGGGAATTTTATACTAGGCAAGAAATAGGCCAATTCAGCTGAGGTTCCCTACTGCACTGACAGCTGGCTGAATCTTTATATATGTTAGATGTATAAGTATTAGTGATTTATTGGTCTGTTTTTCTCTAACATCTTTTGTATGACAGTGCAGGAGAAGACACTTAATAATGACCTTCAAACTGGATTTTTTGTTCCTTTATTTCTTTCGTTTGTTTGCTTGTTTGCTGATTTTTGTGAGATAAGGTAGACATTTGTATGATATTCCATTTTTGAAATTAGTATAGTCCTAAATTAACTTAGTCTCCATCACAAGTTAAAGGAAACATTGTTAGTTCTCTTCAAATACAGTGAAAACATGACTATCGAGAAGAAAAGTGTACTGGAAAATTGATATTATCTGATGATTTATGTCAGGTCAAAAAAAGGAAATAAAAAGAGTCTGCAAATTTACTCTTTTTATTTGACAAATAATGACATACTACAAAACCATAAGAAAATATTAAATATTAGGTAATTGAATTTAATCATTCCTCTTTCAAATAAGTGTTTTTCAATATACTGTCATAATATTTTTTCTCATACAATAGCTGTGACCTGCATCTCTTCATTTCAGTATCTCTTCTGTATCTACACAATGTTTTCAGTGTTGTGCTGTTGCTGTTTACTGTTATACTGTTGTTCATTTACAGTGTGATCAGATTTGTATAAAAATTTTGTGTTTACCATTGCACCTATTTTAAAATTAACTGATAGCTCAATCTGCACATGTTCAAGGACCTTTGCCATAACTTTGGTGAAAGTGATGGCCTATTTTCAGCTAAGTTTTCAAGGTCACCCTTTTTTCAGGTTAATCTGACACCTTTATTTTGTCTCTTTTGTCTGAAGAAACACATTGTCTGAAAACAAAATCTTGTGTGTGGTGAAGTCTGATAGATTCCAGCCCTGCCTTCACGTGGAAATGTCTGCAGATGTGAGGCAGGTGTTTCACTGTAATTCAGGGTTAAGCAGTCTATATTATAAAGACAGCCTGATGAGGTTGTAGTGAGTCAGAAAACCAACAAGAAAGACAAGAAGTGCTGTCACTATGATCTTATGAATAGATCACAGGCAGTCATGATGGAAATTTAGAGTTCTGCTCACAGGCCACAAAACTAGAACTTTCCTGCAGGGTAGGGGCTTATACAAACTACACAAACCTTCCAGGGTGCTAACCAAAAATCTCTCTCCTGTCCTTCTCCATCTCCATGTCAGGTACAAGATTTTTCTAGAGAAATGAGTCTGTGCCACTCACTCTGACTCACTGATTTTTTGCATAGGCTCGAAAGGAAGTTCAGCACTTGCTTCAGTTGGACAACATAGTGGCTGCTTTTCCTCTCTTTGTATCCCACCATTTCAAAGTAATAATATTAAATTTGTTAATTTAATTATACCATTTCTAGGCCTTTACTTATTGTCATTTACTATACAATTAGTTCTTCATTATTTCTGCCATGTACAGATTCCATCTTGAATCAGCTTTTCTGGGTTTGGCCCAAAAGAAGGTTAAGAAATAAATAAAAAACATCTCATGATCTCATCTGCTATAACAGTTTTCTGCCATTTCACTCAGCTTCCCACACAGAGCTCAGTACTGCCCTAAATGTACTAAGTCGTTCCTGGGTTAGTATCTTCTCTTCTCACAGCTAAATAGCCCATATAGCTGATTCTGTTCTTGTTCTATTTTCTCTTTGATGTTCTCAGTCAGGCTGGCTGTGACCTTCTGGAATTTTTAAAATTATATGTTGCATAAATTATTTTTTCTCTGGGATTTTCAATATTTTCTCTCTCACACAGATTTTTCTATCCATTTCCATTTTTTTCAAGTAGCACTATTTTCCTCTTCTTGCAATGACTGGTTATCATTGCAATATATAATCACCACATACTTAGGGAAAGACACTTTTTACCTTTATTATTTACTGTGAATTTGGAACATCATTTTCACTGCTTAAAAGTCGTTGTATGGATTGACACACAGAAATACTGTGATTGTATAATGTTTCCTTGCAGACCCATCATTCATTATACATTGATTGACTGTGGGTCAGTAGGCTATATTAGATTCTTCCTAGAAAGGACTCTGACATTAGACATTTTTGGTAGGTAATTGATTTAAGTATCAAACACCGAATTTTTATCAACAATTACAGTGGTGGCACCCATTATTTTTCAGGCTGTAACAACATGGTGTGCAATTTTGCATGCCATATCATACTCACCCACAGTAACTGGAAGTGACAACTTGTCTTGCCTCAAAGAGATTGTTTTGTATCCCCACAAGGTGAAAAATAATGGCAAAAAATCAGGTAACACACTACAAATGGATTGTATTTTCCCATGTAGACTAAAGACACCCTTAATTAATTGTTGTGATCATATTAGTTGAAAAATGTTTGCATTTAGATAAGAACAGTGCTTATAATACATGATGCTAAAAGAATGGAGTGCATTCTTTTCTACATAAAATGTAGTAAGTTTTAGTTCTCTCAAGTATATGGGAAATGATGATTTTCAGAAGAAAAAAAGCTTGAAGTAACATAAGCAGAAATATTATGCAATACACAGCATAAATGATGAGGAATGACACAAAACATAAGTAACAACTTGAAAATAAAATGCTAAAACGTGAGTTCTTGTAACACTTCAGGATGTACAAGACATAAAAGTTGAAAGGCACCCTATTTCCCTGCATTATGCACATAATATCTGATATTTTGAATCATATCTCAGCTTTAAGCACCCAAAGTCCATTACAAGTGTACACAGAAGATTGCTTAATTTGTTACTAAGGCAAAGCACTTTCTGGCAAGAAGACTGAGAAGATCTGCATGCTTGAAAAGAAATAGAAAGCTTTATTACACTTTATGGTAGTAGGCAAAGTGCATTCTTTTGACAGTGAGTAAAATTCAGTAAAGCTGACTTTAGAATATTCAACAATTTACAAAATTTTACAGATCCTTTTGGCTTCAAATGTCTTGACTTCTATTTATAAATCAAGTTTATTTGCACACCTACTGATGCATAGGAATATAAAGTGCCTTTGGGCAATCAGAAATTAATACTGTGTCTTCCTCAAGGTTTATTTGATAGTATTCAGTATGCAGACTTCCAGCTTGTATTGTCAAGTACTCTTTTTTGAGGGCAATGTCACCCCTTCCCAGGACTGGGGGACAATCCCTGCCCTGGTCTTGCTGCCCACACTATTTCTGATACTAGCCAGGATGCCACTGGCCTTCTTGGCCACCTGACCCCACACGGGCTCATGTTCAGCCATTGCTGACCAGCACCCTCAGGTCCTTTTCCTGTGTCAGCTTTCCAGTCTTCCCTGAGTGCTGCATGAGGTTGTTGTGAACCAAGTGCAGGACCCAGAACTTCCCGAATCTCATGCCACTGGCCTTGACCCATTAATCTGGCCTGTCTACATCCCTCTGTAAAACCACTAGGTGTTTAGTCAAGTGCTTTGATTAATGTACCTAATGAAGAAATCTGGTCTTGCTAATAGAAAAATTCTTGGCTTTTTTTATATGAAGATTGAAAGCAGGTGCCAATAGAGTGGCACCAAACTCTTTCCAGTGACGCCCAGAGACAGGATTAAATTAAAACATAAGAAGTTTCACCTCAATATGAGGAAGAACTTTTTTACATTGAGGGCAGCAGAGCACCACAACAGTCTGCTCAGGGAGGTCGTGGAGTCTCCTGCTCTGGACATATTTAAAACCTACCTGAATGCAATCTTGTGTCACCTGCTCTAGGTGACCTCACCTTGGCAGGAGGGTTGAACTGGATCTCCAGAGGTCTCTTCCAACCCTAACTTTTTCATGATTCTGTGGCCCTGTGATGATGACAACTTCCACACCTAGCACTCTGCACTACAACTTATGACTTTCTAAAAATATCTCTTTGGGCAATTTCAGACAAGGCAGCTCTGCTTAATGACTGTTCAATGAGGTTGGAAGGTCTGAGATATTTGTGAAAGCATTTTTTGTAAGTTATATGCATCTAGCTAATTGCTACAGTGCTCAGAGGAACATAATGCCATTCTCCATGTTGCAGTATGCTACATTCTAGAATGGTTGCCAGAGATCTAGGTGAAAATGTATTGCGTGACTGTGCATGTGTGTATGTGTTCATGTCACTTCTCAGGTATACAGGTGTTAGGCAAAAAGTTCAATAACACTAATACACAGAAAATTTAGATATATGGAACTCAAAATTTTCAGAGCAGCACAGACACAGTGATACATTTCAGAAGCAACTACCTTAGTTTTTGGGGATCTGGGAACTCACACTTCCAAAAACCAACCCCCAAGAAATTCCCCAAACTGATTTTTTTTCACATGCTCGGATGACTATGATCTCATCGAATGACTGCTTTTCTACAAGGATTTTGTTTTACATTGAAGAAAGCTAGAACAAGCTTTTAAACAAAGTTTATCAAGGGCTATGAATCTAGCTGACAGCTGAGGAGCACACAGAAGCATAAAGCAAGTACTTAGACACCACAGAGAATATGTAGGTTAGTTATATTTCTGTTGCAGAAAAAAAATATGTGTCCTATAAAATATTCCTTAAGAGTTCTAGTGTTAAACAGAGGGCAGACAAAAAGTACCATCAAATAAGTATAACGGACCTGGTGGTGCTCATGTAGCATGGATTATTAGCTTCTGGAAAAAAAAAATCAAGGAAAAAAATATTTTTGCAAAATTTATGCGCTCCAGTTGACAAGCAGGAAATAAAGAGGTCATTGAAATAATGCAATTGTGTTTTGCCATTCTGCAGTTCTGGAGACAAGCTTTATTAAGAATCTATATTGTTCTTTTCTAGGGAGTGAAAGAAAGGAGACAAGTGGTTGGGGATTCAGGTTGTTTCATTTTTTTGTTTTCTTTTGATCTTCATTTAGGAATTTAGGACATCACAGAATTCTGGTTTCTTTTTTTTTTTTTTTTTTTAACCCCAGGAGAGGGGAAAAAAAGGAAGAAAACAACCCACAAATATGAGAACAAGATATTTGAGAAAAACTTAGTTTCAGGCGAGAATGAGATACCTTTTTTTTTTTTTTTTGAGGCACTAGCTATTCAGAGTCGCTTTTAGCCAAGCACAGGGCATCTCCAATATGAAACAAGCTACAGAAGGATGTGGTAATATTGTCAGATCCTAAGAAGTAAATCCTACAATGCTGCAGATTACAAATGAAATATAGTACATAGCCTTGTCTCCTCCATTTGTGGTGAGCAGCCTAGGAAGATTCAAATATAATAAATTAGAGTAGTATGGCATAGAAAAAAATAATAATTAAACTTGAAAGGTTCAGGGAAAGAAAAAAATAACGTTAAGAAATTGTTTCATTGTAAAGATTTTCTTAATTTCCAGAGGTTAATCTCTGTAGTCACCATCTCAGAGAAAAGCCAATGGAAGAGTAGCAAAGCATTAGCAACTTCTTCGCTCTCCGTTCCCCTTTATACTAGTGTGTTATTTGGCAGGAATCTGCCTTTTGACAGCTCAAAACACACTCCTCAAGTATTTTTCATCTATTTTTCTCATTTTCTGACATATTGGCATTACTTTCAGGGTTACTTACAAATGAAAAGTTAACTTGATATGCCTATCATTTGTTTCTTATTTATACTATGATCCATTGGCTCTTTTGGGAAGTGCTGAGGAGCTTTAGAAAGGTATAAAATTGCAAAAACAATGTAATTTTTTTTCCAAAATACTGTATAAGTTTTGCACATATGGTTCACTGCCTGTTTCTTTCAGGGTCTTCTTATACTTGAAGGACAGGAGAAAAGACAGACCGGAATTTGCTGTTCACTATTGCATACTTTAAACTTTTCAAGAGGTCATCTCACACGGGGAACTTTGATATGGTATACTGCTTCTGAACCTCAGCTAATCCATCACCTGGTGGCAGGCTGCACACAGTTAGCATTAAAAGAGAACTTCATCTGTCAGATTCAGATAAGAATCTATACCTATTTGCTCATTTTGTGAAACTTTAAAAACAGGTGTAAACGACTACCAGAAGACATCACTGTAAAGACCGATGTTATTTGTCAGTGTACTACAGGGGATACCAATTCAGACTGACCACATCATTAGGTGTTATCGAACTGTTCCAGCACTTAAACAGTGGTACATCAAAATATAGTCTCAGCTGCTACACAAAGTGTAGCCATTCCTCTTTTCTCTGTACCTAGAACATCTTAATACTGTGCTAATGCTACAGGGAGCCCTACAGAATTAATGGTGTCAGATAGTTTGACCATTGCTGTCAAGATTCATGAAAGTTCTGAATATGAAGAATGAAGATCCTTTTTCATTAAAGACAATTAAATACTTGAATACATGATAGGAAAGCATTATTCGTCACACTGATGAAGTATGTGATAAATTGTTAGCTTAGACAGTTCAAAAGAATGAAAAAGCTGAGATGTGATACCATGCTTAGAGAGATCAAAGATCTTCTGCAGTGGTAACAGCTCCAATCTTTAGTGACCAGAAAACATATTCACTAAAAATGGTGAGCTTTGTAGTCTCAGCATATTCCTCAGAAGTTCCCCAAACTGCTAAAAATGTAGTGTAAATGGATTTTGATAGGAAATTCTATCTCTTTGGAGGTAAAACGCAAAAGAACTCAGCATCAAATTTGCATTATCCCTGATTCATTCTTAAACTCCAAATCTGATTTGTTTTCTAAATCCTTGATCTTCATCCTGCCTGTGGTATTGAAACAAAATAGGAAGAAAATGCTCTATACCAAACAGGAATATTTATTTGGCAGGAATCTGCATTCTGAAAGTTCAAAACACCCTTCTCAATTATTTTACATCTATTTTTCCCATTTTCTGACATATTGGCATTGCTTTCAGTGTTCCCTAAAGTGAAACGTTAACTTGATATACCCATCATCTGTTTCTTATTTATACTATGATCCATTTAGTCAGGAAAAATGCTCTGTATCAGAAGATTTTCATGCCTGCTTCCTTAGATATGCAGGAGATTACATCAATTTATTTCTCCATATTATATTTCATACAATATTATAGATGAAATGTCAAATAATTGTGAATGTATATATGAGAAATGTTTCATACAAGATTGATTATTTTTCTCTTGTTTCCTAGAAAACCTCTGGAAGGAGGAAGGAAAGGAAAAAATGATCCTTTATCTATTCAAGTATATATTATTTTTTTAATACCTGTTCTAAATGCCAGGTTTAAAATATCACAAAATTAAAATTTTAAATATCTTCTTAACTAGAATATTCTACACTTTTGATCTGTGGGCCAGGACTGATTAGTGGTAAAGGATTTCCTGTAACTCACAGTTTTCCATCTCATTCTTCAATATAGGTGCCTTTTCTGTGTGACCTAAAGGAAAACTGTCTCCGAACACAGTTTTAGGCACTAGGTTACTGATCAGTACAGTCTGTATTTGGGCAAGACATTTGTTTTACTTATTTTTGACTGTAGGAGGCCTACTCTTTGGAATTATGTAAAGACTGTCAGAATCCAAACCCATCTTGTGAACTGATATTAGTGGGGAAGAACAGGCTTTTAAATTCTGCTGTTTACAAATTAATCTGGTTTTAGTAGAAAAAGAAATTTTATAAGCAAGTTTTTAGGTAAAAACTGATTCTTCATTAAAAGCATTCTGAAAAAGATAAAACACAATTTTACTTTTGTTAAAGCTCTACAGACTCTAAAGTCTGAAGAGTGCATATAAGTCAAAGCATTATTTTGCCTATTTGAGGAATATGCCTAATCCTGTTTACAAACTTCGATTTTTTTTTAAATTTTTTTTTCAATTAAGGCATTATTTTCACATTTTTCTCTGAGAATCTTACCACAGCAGAGTGTTTATATTAAAATTATGAAATCTTTCATCTTCATGAGAACTTAGTAATTTTTAAAATATATTTTTAAAACATTTACTAACACCATTTGTGTGGTCATTCCCTCTGTTATATGCTAGGACACAAGAAAATTTCTTAGCTAATGCAGCTGTCTTAACATCTCTGCTAAGATGATGCTGGAATTGTAGCCGCTACGAGAAGGTCATTGACATGCATGTAATGTAACATTATAAATAATTGTAAAAGTTATCAAGGGAAAGAAAACAGTAATGTATTTGAAAGGTCTAAGATCTACCATTCATGAAAATTGTAAAGCATACAGCAGAAATGGAGGAAAAATTTTCACAAAGCACAGTAAGTTTTGTAATTCCATGCATATGCAAGAATATTACTTTATATGGGTGTACTATATAGAGGAGGAACTCTGACACTGCAGAACAGGGTACACAAAGAATAGTAGGATGGCCTTATTGCCTAGAAGTACTAGCAGTGCTAAGTGTGAGGCCATGACATGATAGAATATATAGACTGCTTATTTCTGGGAAATAATAGTGGAGGAAAATATTTAGGTCCACTCTTCACCCCAAAGCAACACTTAGCTGAATATTGCTTGCAATTTTTTACACGCATTAGATATTACCCTACAAGGATTGAATAATTCTTGGTGCTACTCTTTTTGGTAGTAGGGTCAACATTTTCTCTAGTTAATGATTGTGTTTGGATGTCTTTTATTATGTGTAGAAACGCTGAAGTATGTGTGTACTTAGAATTACTTTGAGCTTTTTCTTGATAGCAAGGCCTTGTAGTATTGAATCTAGCCTTAGAAAGCTTACAGTTCCTCATGCAGGAACTTAGTGACATAACCTACTGGTCAGAAATTTACAAGACGGCTGGAGAAGTTATGACCTCTTAATGACATAATGAACTCTATCCCTACTTCTCTGTGTTTCTGCCTTCCAGATTTGCACTTTTTTTGACTTTTTTCCTTTTTTTACTATTTTTCTCTTTTGTATTGGAGCTACTGTTTATCACTGACTCAACAGTTACAGTCCTTTTTTTCTTTTCTGATCTTTCATAGTCTACTCGTGCAAAGCACAACAATTTTTTCTGAAAGTAAATCTAAACTGAGATGCCATGGCTGTGGTCTGCAAAACTAACTTTTAGACCCTGTCCCCTGAACACTTGGCTCTCAGGAAAATAAAAAGTGGGAAATCAATCACTATGAATTGACCCTACAGATCTTCATCTCCAGTCGTTAGATTGTTCCTTTTGCTCTCACCCTGTAATAATTAGCTGGACCACATTTCTACCAAAAAAATCTCCTGCTTCATACTTAATTTTCTCTGTATAGTATTTCCAAGTAAGAATTGATGAAGTTGTTCCATTGACTATTGAATTGTACTACCTTACTTTGGCTCATCGCACATATGAAGCTTATGGCTCGTGTCCAGGAGAAAAATCAGGTAGTGAATGTCACCAGTTCCACTACTGCAGACACACTTCTCTTTCCTTGGCAGTTTGCTGCTTATGCCAAAGACATCTCAGTGTTAGGATATTTAATTATATGTTTAGGTCCTTCTACTGCCAACTCAGCTGGCCTTTACATTGCTTAGGATTTGGTACATAAACAGTGACAATGAGAACTTCTGTCCTCTTTCCTTCTGATTTTAAATAAATCACATACATATTTTTTTTACCCTTCCTTGAATTTCATGCTGGCATTATGCCTAGTAGTTCTAAAGAGTCTGTATACTGATGTTTATCACAGGACACCATTGAGATCACAAAACAGAATGGATTGAATTTCATCAGCAATTAATTTCAGAAAAAAAGAAGATAGTCACAAGCAGCACTTCAAGCAGAGGCACAGAGTATTTTCTGCTGCTAATTTTGATGTTAACACCTAGGGAAGCATATAGTTCTGCTTTTATAACCATTAATTATGTGCTGAAAAAATTAGAGAATCTTATTTTTTTCCTAAATCCTTTCTTTGATTTGATTAAAGCATCATTTTGTAGCAAATGTAATAAAAATTTTTTAATGAACATATTCTATTCCCTAACTGGCCACCCCCTCCCCACTGCCCCCCGAAAAAGTCAAATAAACCAAACCAAAAAACTGAAAAAAAATCATGGCCTAAAACAGTTGGTTGTTCTGAAAACAAATGTGTTGATTTATTTTGTTCTTCTTTTTAGCATGAGATGTGTGGTGTGCTATTTCTAAATAAATGGTGCCATAAGACAAGCATATGCTGTTCTATATCATGCACTGCAGGTGCTGCAGTAGAGGGTTGCATAATGTGCCACCTGAAACTCAGAGAAGCAATTTTCTTTAAAATGCCAGATTGTGGAGGCCTAGCTCACGCTGATAAGCACCTACTGACGCAAGCAGTTCCATTAAAGCTCCTCCTTTCAAGTAAGTGCTAACTTATATCACTAAGTTTTATAGGCCAATCTCTGAGCTTCCACTGTATTTTGGCATTAAAAATCACATACTGACTCATATATTTTTAGATCCTCTATCCATATAAACTATGTATAATATGGAAGGTATTGGCAAGAATTTAGGATTTAAAATCGTTCACATTACAATATTTATTAGATTAAGTCTTATAAGCGTGAAATCCAAAAGACCTCTGCTGTAAATGTAGTCTTTTACTTATACTAACATCGAACCTTATTGATATATAGGTCACATACATTTTTAAGTAGATGACAGGACACAGGCCTTACATATACTTGCCATATATCAAGGAGAGCAGTTTTAGGCAGATGGTAACAGTATCTAATGGGGAAGGTAGGTAGGAAACCCATGGTGGTTTTCTGGCCCAGCCCTGTAATTTGAGTTTGTATTATAAAATACAATACTTCTCTATTTATAGAATGTGGAATTCTGCTGTGCTGCTGTGATAAACTGTTTTAATCTGTACTGAAATTATTTCTGTTTGGCTCTTCCCAAGCCTGCTGCTTTCAGAATCTGAGTTCCTTGTGATAGAGACCATTGCAAATTTATTTGGCATAACACGAATTTTCTGCCTATAGAACAAAAAGGACATTCTAAAAATACTATTGTGCTACTTGGTTTTCCAAATCTTCTGACACCAGCTATGTAGACAATTGTGGAGGAAACTAGACCTGATTTAGACAGAATTGTTAAGTTAGTCCTCAATTGCCTAGATTGAAAGCAGCTGTGGTGGTTTAACACCAGCTGGAAATTAAACTCCCACTGCTGCCCTTCCCCTCCTCCTTCCAGTAAGAGAGGGACAAATGCAGAGACTATGGGTTGTGATAGCAATTTAATGAAAGGAAAAAGCAATGGAAAAAGAAATTCACAGTAATAGCAGCAATGCTGTAACAAAAGTATGCCAAGAGACAAGGTGCTTTACCCACAAAAACGGTGTTCACCACCTTTACTTAGTTCTGCATGCCTGCTGGGACAAAGACAAGATGGCAACCATTCCTGTGCTACCAGCTCCGTGTGGTTTACCCAGACAAGGATTAGATGGAGGCTATTCCTGCACTCCACACTGTGTGGCTGCTGGAACGAAGGCACGATGGGGGCAAAGCGGGCTCCTACAGCTAGTGATTCCCATCCCTGCACCCCAGACAATGCAAAACAATGACAGACAAACCCCCAAGAACTCCATCATCCACATCGCACTGCCCACTTTTCTGAGCAGCTGTGCTCAGTTGTGGTTATCTGTATTTGTCTCAGCTCATCTCTTAGTGCCTTAGTCTACCCCTATTTCACTCCCCACAGCTGTTCCTGTTCTTCCACTTCTTTCCCCCTCAGGTGCTTCTACTCCACTGGCTGTGGGGCATACACTACACTGGGCTCGGACAGACCACCAATGTTTTTTGTTATCTTAAAGTGGGGTGTGCACTCCAATGGGCTCAGGCTCTTTTCTCAGAGCAGCATCTCAGGTTCGTTGCCTCTTGCCTTCAGCACCACCTCTTGCAAGTACAGCTTGAAGGAACAGGAAGGGAACCAGCCATGGTGGCAGAAGACTGGGTCTGCGAAGGCTGATCCTGACACATTTCCATTTGAGAGAGGAAGGAAAACAATGGACTTCTGGGGATGCACTTGCCCTTTCTTCCTGAAACCATGATCCCCATCATTAATGTGGGTGGTATAGAGTAATAACCTAGCCACACCACGGTGCCAAGCTCCACCCACTCCCTGAAACCCAGACAGCCACAATTCTGGAAGCTGTTTTCAAAATAAGAGGAATGCACAATGGAGGCATAATGATTGTAATCTCAAATGAGGCAGACAGACTTAGGTCCAGTTGCTAAAGCTGTAAGTAAAGTAAGCATTACTGAGGAAATGAAGGAAAATTCATCTAGGTTTTTCTCATTGTATTTCTAATGAAAGACCACTCAGCATATTAGCATCAAATCAAAATGTCCAAATGAAATGCAGATCAAACATTTTATACATTGCCTTTTGTGACATTGTATTGCTTCTTGGATGATAATTGAAGGTTTGGCGTACACAGCTAGATTTTGACAATGGTTATACGAAGTCACATAAGGAGTGAGTTACATGGTATAGGGTAAAATGTTTACAAAAACACCTTATGCACGTGCATGCATATTTATATAAATATAAAACACATAACATCTGTGTAGTATGTGCACTATATGCATATGTAATATATATTATACACACATGTTTGCACATATGCAACTGGTATATTGCTGTTAAGGGAAATTCCCTGCCCAGCCATTCACGCTGCCAGTCACTCTCGCACCACCTGAGCTGGGACAGAGGTGCACCCACTTACAGAGTCAGACCAGGTTTTCCCTACTGGATCAACCCTAGGTTTCCCATAGCAGACTCTCAGACATCTAGATCTTATGATGCAATAACTAAACAAGAAAACAACAAAATAACAGCTCAAGATGGGTGCCTTGAAGGAGGGATCCCAAACAAAGGGTCCCCTGGGATTTATACACTGACATTTTAAGCACAGGAAAGCCTGGAATCATTGGCTCCTGCTCTGCCCCTGAGTGTCCAGCCTCCTGGCCAGCCCCAGGTCCCTGGGCCCTTTTATATGCAAAGGATTGGCCTCTTGCCCCAGACTCAGACTCCTGCTTGGGCGCCTGCCCCACAGAACTCTGCAGCTTGCACACTGAGCTACCTGCACTGAATGTGTTCCTCAAAAGTACACATGTATTTATAAATATATATATAAATAAATATAAATATAAATATAAATATAAATATAAATATAAATATAAATATAAATATAAATATAAATATAAATATAAATATAAATATAAATATAAATATACAATACAAATATTTGCACATACCTTAGATACAGAAGCTAAGTCACTTAGGTGAACCCTGAGTGAAAGCTGGGAGTGACCACAAGAAAACAGGCTAAAACCCATTAACTGCATGTTTGTTGCAACATTTTGTTGGTGGGTGACATGATGAAAGTAGAAACATCCTATTCTAATCTTCTATTCTTCGTCTAATTTTTTTTTCCTAAAAAATAAATTAAGGGTGTCATCATCAATATTGTTCTCGGTACTGCATTTACTTCCCTGCAGATGAGTGATTATTTCACTACTTTGCACAGAATCACATAATTATTTAGGTTAGAAAGGCCTCTGAGATCATTAAGTCCAATCTTTGACTGACCCCCACCTTTTCAACTTGACCACAGCAGTAAATGCCGCATCCAGTTGTTTCTTGATTACTTCCAGGAATGGTGACTCCACCACCTCCCTGAGCAGTCCAGTCCAATGTTTAACAGCTTATTCTGTGGAGAAATTCCTCCTGATGGCCAGCTTGAACCTACCCTGGAATAGCTGGAGGTTATGTCCTCTCGTCTTGTCACTAGTTTCCTGGGAGAAGAGACTGACCCTCACCTGGCTACAGCTTCTTTTAAGGGAGTTGCAGAGAGTAATAAGGTGCCCTCTGAGACTTCTTTCCTCCATGATAAACAACCCCAGCTCCCTCAGCCACTCCTCACAGGACACTAATCCCCTCATCCAGATTATCAATAAAGATATCAAACAGGACTGGACCCAACACAGATCCCTGGGGGACACCACCGGTGACCAGCCACCAACTGGATGCAGCACCTTTCACCACTCTCTGGGCCTGGACTTTGAGCCAGTTCTTAACCCAGTGAAGGGGGCACCTGTCCAAGCCATGGGCTGCCAGCTTTCCAGGAGAGTGCTGTGGGAGGTGGTGTCAAAGGCTTTGCTGAAGTCCAGGTAGACACAGCCTTCCCCTCATCCACCAGGCGGGTTATCTGGTTATAAAAGGAGATCAGATTGGCAAGGCTGGACCTGCCTTTCCTAAACCCATTCTGGCTGGGTCTGCTCCCTGGGTTGTCCTGTATGTTCCATGTAGTCACTCTCAAGATGATCTGCTCCATAACCTTGCCAGGCACTGAGATCAGGCTGACAGGCATGTAGTTCCCTGGATTCTTCTTCTGGCCCTTTTTGTGGATAGGCACGAAATCAGCCAGTCTGGGACCTCTCTGTTTAGCCAGGACTGGTAATACATTATGGAAAGGGGTTTAGCGAGCTCCTCCACCAGCTCCCTTTGTACCCTCGGATGAATCCCGTCTGGTCCCATACATTTGTAACTGTCTAAGTGGCACAGCAGGTTACTAACTACTTCCTCCTACCAGCTCAGGAGGCCAGTTGCCCTGAAGATAAACAGTCTTTTTATATTAAAGACTGAGGAAAAGAAGTCATTAAGTAGATCAGCCTTTTCTGCTTCTTTGCTGGCCATGTTCCCCACAGTGTCCAATAAAGAATGGAGGTTTTCCTTGACTCTCCTTTTGTTATTAATGCATTTATAAAAACACTTTTTATTGTCTTTTACAGCAGTGGCCAGATTGAATTCTAGATGAGATTTCACCTTTCTAATCTTTCTACACGACCTAAAAACATCCTTGTACTCTTCCTGAGTTGTCTGCTTCTTTCCAAAGTAATACACCCTCTTTTTTTTTTCCCTGAGTTCCTGTGAAAGCTCCCTGTTCAGTCAAGCTGATCTTCTTCCCCAATTGCCCATCTTTTGGTACATGGGAATGTTCTGCTCCTGTGCCTTCACGATTTCTTTTTTAAATATGTCCGGTCTTCCTGGACCCTTTTGTTAAGGACTGTTTCCCAAGAGATTTTGTGAACCAGTGTCCTGAATATGCCAAAGGATGCTCTCCAGAAGTCCAATGTAGATGTTTTTTTGACCACTTTGCTTACTTTACCAAGAATTGAAACTATCATTTCACGGTCGCTGTGCCCAGGGTAGCCTCCTACCATCACATCTCCCACCAGCTTTTCTCTGTTTGTAAACTGCAGGTCTAGCAGGGCCTCACTCCTGATAGACTCTTGCCAGCTGTGTCAGGAAGTTATTTTCCACACATTCCAGGAACTTCCTAGACTGCCTGCACTCTGCTGTGTTGAGTTTCCGGCAGATGTCCATCAGGGTAAGGTCTCCCACAAGAACAAGGGCTGATGATGATGAAGCGCCAGCCAGCTGCTTACAGAATAGTCCATCCACCTCTTCACCCTGGTTGGGTGGTCTATAACAGACTGCCACCAGGATATCTGCCTTGTTAGCCTTCCCCCTGTCTCTTATCCATTGTCTCTCAACCTTATCATCACTGGCCTTGAGCTCTACACAGTCAGAACCCTCCGTAAGGTACAGAGCCGCTCCACCTCTTTTTCCTCTCATCACTTCTGAAGATGCACCTATCTACTGCAGCACCCTAGTCACAAGAGTCATCCCACCACATTTCCGTGACTACATCATGGCTTTCCTGCACTACAGTGGCCGCCAGCTCCTCCTATTCGTTACCCACACTCCATGCATTAGAGCAGATGCACTTCAGTGGGGCCTTGTCTTACTACTTCATGTATTTTGTGGCAATTTTTCCATCTAAAGGATATGCAATATCCTTTCAGATGATGCTAGATGATATCTAGTGATACCAAATATACTGCTCCCCACAGACTGTTTGAATGTCTATGATACCATTTTTTATTCCTCCACTTTCTACTAACAGCATTATGACAATTCAAGTGAAGAAAGAGACACTGCTGTTGTTCTAGTGAATGCTTTCACAGAGGAAATATATTTAAGAGTATGTAATTTCCTTTATTTCTGTAATTCTATTCATTCTTCACTAAAAAGGGTATTTTAAAAAAAATTCAGCATTTTTAAAAATGAAGATTTGGGGTCCCTTGGAACTCTTTTTTAGTGATTTTTTTTTTCCCTACCGTATTATAAAATCAAGTAGCCTGTGACACTCTTGAAGGAAGGGTTCTGCTGTAAGGTGAATGTAGCACTGTTTTATGCATGTGTTAGAGTGTTCTGTGGATCCTTACTCTCTGAGTGTCAGGAGTGTGTGACTCCTTCCATCTGCAACATACAGTCAAATCCCATTTTTATGAATTTTATAGCCTTTGAAAGAGTTCAAGGCATATTCTTACTTTGTCCTAACATGACATCAAGATATGACAATCTCATTTGCACTTGCATCTGAAGTTCTTAAGTGCAACAGCATTTTCTGCTTAATGTACAGCCACAGTGGCACTTGTGGAACTGGACATACTGTGAGGCTTGTGGTAATCAAGGAGTCTGGCCACCTAAAATCTGACATAACCATTGTTGAAAATAAATCTATCAGAAGATTATTTATCTGCTGTAAACAAATGTAAATTCAAAACACTGGTCAGTCATATCAATTTTATGTAAATCCCATATGCAACAGTCTACCAGTAGAGTCTGCATGCCTGTGCTTTTGTTAGGACTTGCCAAATCTGGCAGATGGTTGGTGGTGAGTCTGAGCACATACTCACAGTAAGCACATATGAAAACACACGTATACAGTACATACAATCAGCACCTACACTGATCAGCACTGACAGAAGCCACAGCACTCTTGCAGACACACAAAAATAGCACTTATGGCCTCATGCTATTTCCCTCTCTGTCTGGTTAAGATGAAGCCTGGTTAGTGGGAATACATATATGTACATAAAAATGCAAGGTGGATCCCTTCAGCAGCAGGGCTCAGACACAGTCTGTCCTGTAACCTCCCCTGGATTCGAGTTCCCCCAGCTGCTGTTTCCTGGGCATGCAAACACCAGGGACACAGATGTACCCCTGCCATTGGAACTGAGCTCCTTGAACATATGCACACGCAAGTGTGAACCTCCTGGCATCTATGCTTAGACATGAGGTCTGTTAGGGGACTTCCCCTGGATCCTCCTGTCTTTCTCTCATACCCTTGCATGCACACACACATGCATCCACACACATGCCAACACACTCATCAGCAAGTCTCTCAGTTGACCTCCATATCCACAGTTCCTCTAGTGCTAGGCTTTGAACCCTACTCACTTCAGGAGCCAAGCCCAGCAGATGCCTCGTGTTTGGAGATATCCACAGCCCTATCCTGGGATACTTGCTCCCTTCCCATCAGCTCAGGCAACACATTTTCTGGTGGTCACTGACTGGCACATGAAGCTGTGATGGCTCCAGGGCTGCCACCATGGACACACGAACCCTGACCCACAGTCCCCTCCCACAGCCACACGAGACAGAATTCCTTGCCCAGGAAATAAAAGTGGAGATCAGACAGAATATAGAGTTGGATCGCGTGGGACAGGTGCTGGGCATTACCCCATGAACTCACTGGCCGTATTCTGCTCACACCTTTCTGGCCCTTTGGATCACCTTTTAAACCTGTTTTCCTATGCTTTGTCTGCATCAGACCACACTGATCGCCAAGTTTCCTTCCTCTGGAGGGGTGCCTGGTGTGCCCTGGAGGTGCTATTCTGGGTACCAACACACCCTACCCACAGCCCGTAGTGTCTCTGAGGTTCCTTTTAGGGGTGGAGGTGGTATTATATGGGTTTCCTGATCGTTTTGTATTTCTTTGTGCTCCTTTTTTCTCACGGATACATGCTGTTTTATCACATAACCTTGATAGTTCTGCCAGGATAAACCAGAAATTTTTGCAGAATCTCAAATTAGTCTGAGTTGGGAGGCACCCAGACAGATCATGTTGTGTCCCTGTGCAACAACATTTAATTTAAATGCAAAGTGCTTTGTAGTTCCCACATCAAAATGATATTTGAAGATAGAATACTGGGAGTTTTACAATATGTCTACATTGCATATAGCTTCACTTGGAATAACAGAGTATGTCATCTACACTGTAAAAATGTTTTAGAATCATGAATTCATATGCTGCACCAAAATTAAGTCTAGCTTTGACTATCTAGGAGTGTAATGGTCTGACTTCTGAATATTTTAATCTTTAAAAAATCTACTGCAATTAGAATATGTCCATATAATACTGAAAAGTAGGTTTTGGTTTGAGGTACATGAAAGTCAACATACAAAAGCACCTAATCTAAGATTCATCTCCACAGTTCCATTGCATTTCTGCAGCTTTAAAGCTTCTCTGTTACAACACTATTCTTCTTCAACCCTAGCGAATTACAATAAAATTAGTTAGTTCAAAAGCTCTTTACTTCAAATATTCCTTGGTGGGTGGCTGTGATTTATTGACTTCTCTGCAAAAGTCAGAAGCCCACATTAGTTCCTTGAAGACACCAAGAGCTCATCAGTTCCTGTGAGTTGTTCTACCCTGTCACCAGCTTGAGCTTCTTCCTGACTCTCCTGAGTGGCAGCTCCTAGCCCCATGCTGGCAGGAGTGAGAGAAGAGTTTTGCATATTTTGAGAAGAGTGTTGCATATTTTTTCTAAGCTTATTTATGCTAATGCATAGGTTATGGTTTCTTTCCCCCCCCAACACACATTTACACATGCAGATTCCCCACAGTCTTCTCACTTTCCTCCAACACTTATTGAAGAGACAGGCTCGCAGTGCTGTGGAGGACTGAGTGAAACACCAAAAATCTGATTTTGAGAAATCTGCTTTAACCTCATGTTTATGGTATGTTTCTGTGATTGAAGAAAACAGAATCAAACCCTACCAATATTTTGAGGGTTTTTTTTTCAAAAGGGCCAGGGCTTTGACATCATTTATGCTTGTTGGAATTTAAGGGGCAATTGGCATAACCTACTTAAACTTTCTGACAATGGACATTCTGCTTATGGGGTAGTTAACAGCTACATAAGATGAATAGGGACTAGTTGGAAAGAAATACTCTTGCTGACCTAACTTCTCAATAGATCAGATCAGTGCCTGGCTTTGGTACATGCTGGATAAATCCAAAGGATGGTAGTTTGCTTCCAGAAAAGCAGTTACCTTTTGGGGTTGTCATTATACTTCACAGTAAAGTACTTCTTGTCATACATATATTTGTTTTCTTTCTAATTGCGCGACAAGGAGTAAAGATTTACAAAGATGACAATTAAAATTAATCCTTGTAAACAATCAATCTGGACCCAGCTAGGCATCAAATCTACAAAACCTAAAATATATTATTTCAGGAGTATTATTCCATCTTTTTAATTTACAGTAATTTAGAAGAAGTTAATGGTGCATGTTCTGTTTAAGTAGAAGCCAAAACATTTATCATGACACAACAAATTTGATAAAAACAGCAGTAACCAACAAATGATTACACCTTCAGCTGGTTCTCTGATATCCCATTATATTAAAAAGCTGATTTAACATAAGCATCCATTTTGCACACAGGCTTCTTTTTTAACAGTGTTTTCAGTACAATCATGCCCTTTTTTCTTCAACATAGTGTGCAAAGGACAAGGTGGAACCACTATTATTGTCACACATTTCTGAGGAAATGTTTTTATAATGTTTGTATAGATAATATAGACTCATATATGTACATACATACTCATGAATATAAAAATACAAGTTGCTTCTGCAGCTAAAAGTGGTTGAGGCTGGTATAGACCCATTCTTGTTTCCTCAAGAGGAGGAAAGGACTGAAAGTAACATATCTGAGCTAGGAATTTTTACATGTGCTGTACTTTAGCACCAAAGCTCTCAACAGTATATCTACACTTATGCCAATGCATAAAATGCTGTGAAAAAGTGGTGTCAATTCCCAGTAAATGCTGAATGTCACTCAGGTATAGTTAAGAATTTGTGCTAAAATCTTGTCTTAATAACATTTTGCATTAGGCATTTAAAATTCACCCTCTTATGACATCAAAGGCCATTCATTAAGACACATTCTTGGTTGAAGTTTTATTATATTTGAAGATTTCATGCCTTCAGAAAAATACAAGACATATCCATTGGTTCCACTTTATAGTGACAGTGGAAATCATCTAATGAGAATTTTAGTATGTGTGTCCTACATATGCCTTATTTGCATTACTTGTGTGGAAATATATTTTCAGCTGATACTTTCTCAAAGTCTGTACATAAAACCTTTTTATTTTCTTTTACTTGAATTAAGATGCTTCAGTTTGCTAACTTTGTCTAAGCATAATGTACTCTGTGTGACAATGAAGCATTTATGGAAAGGGATGTATTGCATCTAACTGAGATGTTCACTGTATCTTGTCCATAAATTGCATCTTCAGCTTTCTCACCAGAGTGACCCTGAGTTATATAAATTGTTTAGCCTACTGCCATTGCTATGCCAGACATTTTGGATTTGACATAGGAAATGTCATCGGGACTGTCAAGGGATAAAACATGGGGATAACTGCAACTTTTTTTTTGTGTAAGAAAGTTAATCTTCTGGAAAAATTGAGCAGCTTTTAGGAAAAAAGAAGAAAATACACAAATGCTTTAATATATTTTATTTATTTTCATGAAATGTCTTGCAGATACAGCTTTCCCTAGTTATCTACTGTTTCCATTTATCAAAGTAATATTTTTTCTGGTTTTTATATATAGAAGTAATATGAATACCCCAGGGAGGGTAAAGGAGAGGACTCCAGAAAACAGGTAGCTCCTAAGAAGAGTTTTTACATTATCTGTGTCAGAGCCTTGTTTACACCACCAACCCCTACAAAGTCCTCCACACCCTGAGGGTGTGACTACCTAAACGTAAGGTCATCTCTGATACAGTGAAGCTTGTTAATTTTGGATGAGACTTTTGTCAGAACAGTGAAGTTGACAGACAGAGCTGCATGCTAAGCCTTCCTTGGGACCTTAGAGTTGCTTTGAGGCCCATACCTTGCCCGGTGTCTGTGCCCCAGCCATCAGCCAGCCACTGTCTGGCTGTGCACCACACACCCTTAGTCCGACCTTGGGCCTCTCTGATGGCTGCAGTCTGGTCTGGCCCTACTTGCTGTGCAGTGGGGCAGCCCTTTACAGGCCTCTGTGTTGAGAAGGGGGGCTGAGACTGTGCTCCCATTTCCAGTGCAATTCAGAGAAGAAATTGTGGCTGAAAATCCTTTGTCTGGATGAAAAAAAAAGTTAGAAAAACACTGCTTAGAGAGGAGAATTTTGAATGGGTATATAGTGGAAACCATGTCAAAGATATAGACGTTGTTACTGACAAATGTCAATGATTAAAAAAATATTTCTTCATTCTCTCTGGCATTGATTGATATTGTTTTCTAACATGAGACATGTTAGACAGTCTAACTGAACATCCATATTTGAAACAATTAATGCCACAGTTGTTCCTCAGAGTGTGATTTGTCTTCTTATCCGTACTGTCTTCCAATCTGAGACCTGTGTTGCTTATATATCACTTCCAACCCCATGTCTGTCAAAACAAACTGGCTTAGCCTAAAAAGTTGAAATAGTAGATCTTCTCTGATGAAGTCCATTTTAATGGAAATGGCACAACAAACAGTCATATGAACAGCTGAACTGGCTCATCAGAGGCTGCTAAAGTATTTTGTCTCTAAAATGAAATTCTTTAACAGAGTTAGGATTTTACCCAAGTGGCCAATGCAAATTTGATAGAGAGATCCAGTGGAGAAAGAAAGTACAGGAAGTGAACAGATATACATAAGGAGAGGGAACAGAGAAATTTGTATGCTACAAATAATGAGCTGGAAAAAATTTGGGTGTATTTGGGAACCACATTCAATAAATATCATTGTTTTACAGTGCTATAATCATCTTCTCTTGAAAACACAAAGAAACCTTGATGGGTTGTGACTATTCAAGGGTACAGGAAAGAGATGCTGAAATTTAAAAGAACAGATTTTAAGTCTGTGAGAAAATACTCTTTAAAAAATGCTGAAAGTCAAAGCAGAAAATCTTAGACATAGCATATATAACCTGCAGGCTATTCCTCGACACCTTTCTCAAGAAATGTGCATACTAGTGAGAAGAATATCTTGAAATAAAATAGTGATGTTAAAGCTTCCAGGACTTGGGGAAAGACTGCAAATGTATTGTTAGACAGAAAACCCCCTACCACTTAAGAAGTGTTATTTTCTTGAACAAACTGGAAGGTAAATGATACAAATTAACTCTTAAATGTTATAATAAAATGCATTAAAAAGAATAATCTGAATTTCAAGATTAATCATTGAAATAAAATTAGTTTCAGAAATTTTATGTGTTGATGAATTTTAAAATTATCTATGTTATAATATGAATTTGTCTCATTTTCTTCTGTGCCACCCATCTGCCTCAACATCTTTTTTTTTTCTTAAAGAAGACTGGAAATATTCACACATCATAGAATACTTATTTGAAGTTTGTGATAAATTTTTATAGAAATTTAAATTTTCACGGGGAAACATTTAAAGTAATTTGAAATGACTATACAAAAGCAATGCTGTCATCTTTTAAGTCAAAACTGCAGTCTAGATTCACTACCTCTGTGAAATAGTGATTGACACTATGAAGTCTTGGCACTAAGAAGAATTTGCTATGATAGGTAAATTGATATCAGAAAAGAAATAAAAGAGTTAGTTAAATCAGAGTATGAACATTGAAAAAAATTATAATAAGGTATAGTTGTATTTCTACACTTGAATTTTATTTGCAAAGGAAATTAAAGCACCCGGATGAAATCCACAAGTTTCTATTATGTTCCTTCTGTCTTTAGTAGAAATCAATTAAGTACAGAAGCTGAATTCACTTTCACAGAGAGAAACATGGTGAGTTAATGTTTCAGGGAGAGGCTCTTCAGTAGTTAACTCCTATTAGACATATATAGGATTAAATGCTTTTAAAAACTGCTTATATTGCAAAACAGTCATGAAATCTTCATCTTTCTCTCTACCAACAGCAATATCACAGAAGAAAATGCTTTCTGTGAAACAAGAAGAACTGTAATACTATGTTTTGTGGAAGTATGTCAAGTGGAAGAATATTTTACTATGATTCAAAGAACTAGAAGGTCTTGATATCTCCTAAAGTTCAAAATCTACAAATTTGATACCCACAACTGAAAGCAGTACCTCTTTCTAGTCAGAACAGAGTAATACAGCTCTAAGTACAGAGTAACACAGTCTGAGGAAGTAATTTATCTTTGTCAGATATCTAAATCAGGATTAAATGAATTGCAGTCCTGAAGTGCCTGTTTCTCTTTATTGCCAATAAATAGACTTTAGACCACTAACTAGAACAGAGCACATGAAAAGCCCATTTCTCTCTATTGATTTTTTAAGAGAGCCTACATGAGTCTTTTCTTCAATTTTTTCAAATTTAAGTTATTGATAAGAAGGGATTAATAAGTGAAGCTCAGTCAGTATTCATTCCAGTAGATTGGAGTTAAAAAATCCTTTGGGAAAAAATCCTAAGAGCAATTCCTGGAATACACCTGGAATAGTCAGTTATGCAAATCATTGCAAAATGGACACCTCCTTGGGATTTTCTTCTTTTGCTTTCTTGAAGCCTGAAACGACCTGTTTTCCTAATTGCTGTCTTAGCACATAGGAGTTCAAGCCATGAAGAATTCTTCAAGACTGATTAGTAGAATTTCAGCTGTGTAATTATTCTTTTTGCTAAAATCTGTTCTTGGCAAGAAGATATGAAAAAAAAAAAACCAACTAAAATTTATTAGTTTTTTTAAGTAAATGTTTACCAAAGGAAGAATCAAAGAGATTCAAAGCACAATGAGAAATAATGAGAGTCAAAGAATGAGAGAAGGCCCAAACAAGCTTCCTTTATGGAAACTTCTATAACATGTGTGGATACTTCCTGAATTGTTCATTTGTACAGAGCAGGCAGAACAGGAACCTCTTCTTATTAATGCCTTAGGGTGCTAAAGTAATGTACGGAGAACAATGAAGTACACACCACATCCTTTACCTTTGTTTTTCTCACTTATGTCATCTGTCTTTTTCCTTCTCATTTTCAATTTGAAGGTAAAAATCTGCTATTAAATGGCACCTTCTGATCTGCAACATAGAAGCCCAGAGGGACTTACTCTCTCAAGCTTGCTGGTGATATAAACAGCATGTTGCAGCTCATATATTTTTCCAATTCAAAAGTGCTGGAACACCTAGCTCTCAGATGACCTGCAACACGATGTACAGAGTGGATATTTTCACACTACTCATATGCCTTCTTTCATCACATTTCTTATAGGGATGAAAAAAATTCCATCTATGTCTTTTTTCAGGGTATGTCCACAGTTTATTCTACAGCAATTCCTTTCAATGTGTTAATAAAGTGTTTCATACATAAGGTCTTCAGCAAACTGTATACACAATATACTTTTGTATTGGCTATTTCCACGTTGCAAATTTAAATAACTTGAAGCACTGCTCGGCAGATAAATGGCCAGGTCTTGTAACCTCAAAATCTACAAGAAAACTAAACTTGTTTATTGAAAGAAACTAAATCAGCTCTGCTACATTTTGATACAGCACCTGGTCTTGTTCAATTGAATTTAATTTAATGGAAATGGTCCAGTAATTTTAATACCTCCTGTTCACTCTTTTACCTCTCCCCATAAGCCACAAGTCATAGGAAATAGGTACTCTTTATACGTCAGTACACATCCCTCTCCTCACACTTTTGTTTTTAATTTCATTGTACCTTGAAAAATCATTAAAAATGCACAAAAATTGTCATAAAATAATTTTTGTTCTTATGAGGCGAGTTACATAGTCAATGACTTTAAAAGATACCTGTTTTAGTATAGGATATGAAGTGCAGGAAACAAATTGTTAAAAGTGAGACTTTGAGTCCAGTACCAACTCCCTATCTATATGCTTCTCTGTGTAGGGAGTGGTATGGAATGGGCAGAACTTTGATTACTACTGTCATCTTTCTTAGTTGCTTTACAACATCTGTGTTAATACTCGGTTGATGAACAGCAATTTATTAATGGAATATACCATAGTGGTAGAGCAATCCATTTCTACTTCCTGAGAATGATGAGGAAAGAAAGTAAATTAGACTAAAAGGTGTGCCTGGTTACTGTGTCTCCTGGGAAAGACATGTTTTTGATGCAGTTTCTGACCAAATTCTTGCTCAAGGCTTTACATAACCTAGAAATTTAACTAGAAAGCCTTACTGAAAAATTTTAAACAAAAAAGCACCAAGGTTCCCAGTTGCTGCTGAATTCTTTTAGTACAATGTATGTATTGTTTTGCTAAAAATTCAGAACAATTACCATTGAGTCATAGAATCATAGAATATACTGAGTTGGAAGAGACCCACAAGGTTCACTGAATCCAACATCTGTCCCTGCTCAGTACCATTCCCAACAATCACACCATGCGCCTGAGACAGATGTCCAAACCCTTCTTGAACTCTGTCAGGCTGGTGCTGTGACCACTTCCCTAGGGAGCTCTTCCAGTGCACAACCACCCTCTTGGGGAAGAACCTTTTTCTGATATCCAAACTAAACCTCCCCCAATTCAGCTTCATGCGTTTCCTCCTGTCACTAGTTACAAGAGTAAAGAGATTGGCACCTCCCCCTCCACTGCCCATTGTGAGGATGTTGAAAAACATGTATCACATTTAACAAATGAAAAAAAAATTGATCTACATATTTCCTGGGGTTACTTTAGATTGTTTTAAAAATAATAATTTGTTCAATTTCAATTGAAAGACAACTGCTGTGAAATAAGAAAATATAAGTAAGTTAAATAAAAGGGGTAATATTTTAAGCTTTTGTGATTTACTGGTGAATTTTTGCTCATCACTGTTCATCTCTTGTCAGTAAAAACAATACAGCCACATAAAGATAATGGCAGACATTACATTTTAAAGCACTATCTAAAATAATCTGCGCAGAGATTATTCCAATCCTTTAAACTATTATCTTGCTGTGTCTAACAGATGAGTTTTCACTTCCCTGTGTACAGTAAATTCTTTCCTCTTTCCTTCTGCTTTGCATTTATTTTGCTTCTGTAGAAGACAAGTATTAAGATCATAAAATCATAGAATATTCTGAGTTGTAAGGGGCCTACAAGGATCATCAAAGTCCAGCTCCTGGCTCTGCACATGACCACCCCAAGAAACACACATTGTTCCTGACAGCGTTGAACAAACACTCCTTGAACTCTCTCAGACTGGAGCTGTGACCACTTGCCTGGGGAGCCCATTCCAGTGCTCAACCACCCTTTGAGTGTAGAACTTTTTCCTAACATCCAACCTAAACCTCCACTGATACTGTCTCATGCCATTCCATTCAGTCCTGTCACTGATCACCAAGGAAAAGAGACCAGCACAGGACCCTCTTCTTTCCTTCATGGAGAAACTGTGCACCATGCTGAGGATTGGCCTCAGTCTCCTCTTTAGGCTGAACAAGTCAACTGATTTCAGCTCCTTGTATGGCTTCTCCAACAGACCTTCATTGTCTTCATAGACCTTTTCTGGACATTTTCAAGTAGCTTCATATCTTTATTTTATGGAGGTGCCCAAAACTGCCCCCAGCACTCGAGGTGAGGCTGCCCCAGTGCAGAGCAGAGCAGGACAATCCCCTCCCTTGCCAGGCTGGCGATGCTGTGCCTGATGCCCCCAGGACAGGGCTGGCCCTCCTGGCTGCCAGGGCACTGCTGACTCATGTTCAGCTTGCCATCAAACTGGACTCCCAGGTCCCGTTTCGCAGGGCTCCTCTTCAGCCTCTCGTTCCTCAGCCTGTTCAGACATCCAGTGTTGCCCCATCCCATGTTCAGAATCTGGTACTTGCTTTTGTGAAACTTCATACAGTTGGTCATTGTCCAGCCCTCTTGTTTGTCTAGGTCTCTCTGCAAGGCCTTTCTAAAAATAAGGGAGAATCAGTCTAATCAGTCACAGATAAAATCAAGATGTTTTTAATTTAAGGAAAGCTAGTAACATGATAAAAGTGAATATTTAATTTCATTCCCATTGCAATGAATGAACAACAGTCTGCTGAAAATACCGAAAGAAAAGCCTTTTATTTTGATGTGTGTCCATAACTGAATTAATACCAAGTTTCACAGTATAGTCTAACCTCACAAGATTTATTCTTGAAGTCTAGAAAGGAACCTTGCACAAGCTGTAAAGCGTTTTCATCATGGTCATGCATAATGCAAGTTAAAATGTTGGCCAATCAGTGAGTATTCACTGATCTTATTCATTGAATCATTACGGTTGGGAAAGACCTTCAGGATTATATATTCCAACCTCTGACTGAACACCACCTTGTCAGCAAAACCAGATTGCTATGTATCATCCAGGCAAATTTTTTTGTAAATTAAAGTGATAAGCATTTTTCACTGGAGACTGAGGTAGCAGAAGGTATGTTTCCCTGTTCAGGATGCATGGCAAAAAAACAACTGTGCTAAACCAGAGTAGCTATGAACACAAGATTTCATCCCAGGATACCACAAGTATCTGTGAGAATCTTAGTAAAATTTCAAATTTAAACTCATAGTCACTCAAAGAATCTGCCCAAGATTTTCTTCACCTCTAATTTGTCTATTTGACTATGGTCTTTTTGTGAATAGTAATGTGTTTTGGTAGGGCACAGCACTCCAATAGCCAGCAGTACGTTCTCAGGAAAATATTTCTTAGCTACTATTTGAAAGATACTTAGTGTCACCCAATGACCTGCAAATAAACAGTCTTTGAAGTTACACTGACACTAAATCCATAAGAAATTCAGTTTATATGGCCCACTGGCATAATCTTTGCTTTAGAAGTAACATTGAAATGCAGAAAGGACCATGCTTTTGATTGCTATATATAGAGCATGAAACTTTTGAAAAGAGATAATAGTTTCCTGACACAAAAGTTTTCTGTCATCTGATAAAACTGTTCAGAAGAAACTAAAAATATATATAATCTGAGACAAAATAAACACTTTAATAGGAGAGAACTGTCACTAATATATATCTTAAAATTACCTAATTCTTTCCATGATAAATCCTGTTTCTTACTCTTTCCATTTTTCCTAAGCTTTAATCACTTGATGTGAAAATTTCTTTGCTTCCTTCCTGTGTCAGGCTGAGCTATTTGGGAAAATAAACCAGAAAAACTAGCTAGTTCTAGTTCCAAGCTAGAGACAAATAGTCTTGTCAAATGTAAAATGTTCATAGTTTTTTTTAAAATATCCTTTGGATGGTGAGGAGTTGGTAGGGGAAGGGGAAGGCAAAACAATGCTGAATACCAGAGGGATTTGAAGACTTGACATTTTACAAATGTACACATGCAACATTTGTGTCATCCAGCAAACTGATGAAAATCTTCTTTTTCATACAGAAACATTTTATTATTATATAGAAATAGTTTTTATTCAGAAATTATTTATGAGGGAAATTCCTAGTTGATCTATCCTTTCTATTTCTTTTGAAAGAGAAATTTCTGATTTCACCAATTGGTTAGGTTTATGTACAAAGATAATTTTTATATACAGTGGACATTTTATGACAAGAAAAATGACACATGAAGCATTGAGGACAGGATAGAAAAAATACCATCTTAATATACCTTCTGGTAATTTTCAGTGTTTAGACCTTTTAAATTTTCTGGAGTCACTATGGTGTCACATACAGTGAATTATTCTCTCAGCAAGCACTTGCAAAGGAAAAAAGCATTTGTGGTCTAATTGGTTCATATCTTATGCCAGACCAACTCTAATTGATCCCTCTCTTTAGGAGAAATCTTTTTCTGAATGATCCCGTTAAGCATCTTAATAAACAAGAGAAAACTTGTAGTCTTTTCTGTATGAGTTTTTGATGGAGATTTAATGAGTGACTTTCTACTGTTTCTCTTCTGAGTTTATTGAAGGTTTAACACACCTCTAAAGTTAACAAGATACCTGACATTGTGCAGCATACTGCTTTGTTTAGCATCATTTAATTGTTAAATTTTTTTTGTGATATTGATCTTAAAGCTCACAGAGAAAATCAGTGTCTTCTGGCACTAGCAGTGTTACTGTCTCAGTAGTTGGCTTGTGGAAATTCATTGACATTGATGTCTGTGACTAATGCAACTTCTTTTACAGAGCTTATGGAAAGTTAAGAAAGCTTTTAGAAACCAACGTGAGTTTGAGTTACAGTATAAAAGAAGCCAACAAAACATCCAAGTCCACAAAATCTGCATTTTGATTGAAGGTTGCAAGGTTGCAGAGTTATACATTTGAGAAGATGCTATTTTTTTGTCTCTTCAATATTGTAGAGGAAAGAGTTAATCATCAAGGTAAAAGTATATTCAGAGTACTGCTGGTTCACAGTCACAGACACCCTTGTTTCTCAAGGGTAAAATATCTTTTTCTGCTACAGGAGGAATCTCAGGCTCTCATGCTGGGGAAAATGCAGTGTAGTCTATTTGCTGTCTTAAAAATTTGCTGTGGAAAACCAGCTTTATAAAGACCCACTTCTTGCAACTTCAATACAAGATTTCTACATGCAGAGGAAAGTCTCCACCAGGCCCAAATTTAAGACACAGATCCCTGCTTATTAAGTAAGTACACATGTAGTCAGTAGAAATGTACATAAAGGTTGAAATACCTTATTTGCTACTGTATAAAAACTCTCAGGGTGTAATATACATTTAAATCTGGACTGGAATCAAGGTGTACTGTGTGAACATACATTAACCTGACCACTAAACTCTTAAATGTGATGGAAGATGTGTACACTCTACTATGAAGAAAGAAATTATGAAGTAAACAAGTCCCACCAATGTATGAAAACCACAGTAACTTGCATGTACTTATGTAAATTTTCACAGGCAATATTCCATTCATGATTATTGCAGATGCTTTTATTTTCCCTTGAACCTATTATCCAAAACCTGAAAAGAAGAAAATGTGATCATATTAATGACCAATTAAAGGCTGTGTTTCTCAAAGAATAGTCTGGGGGCAAACAGGAGCAAGCTTTTATGTTAACTGGCCATGAAGATAGCTCACCATATCAGTATGACTGCACAGAGAAGTATTGGACAGTGGAAAAAGAGTAAAAACCCAAGACAGATCCTGAAGCTCTGCAACAATAGATTATATTGTATATATTTTTCATTAAGTTTTCAATTTTATCCTCAGAAGAAAGAAAGTGCTTTCCAAACAGTCTATGCCAATAAAAAATAATGTAAAACATGTGTTAACTTAAATTAAAGATATTTCACAAAAGCTTTGGAAGCAAAACACAAAGTTACGCTATAGTTGTAAAACAAAATGGAATTTAAAGCAACAAGAACAAAACAAAAGAAAGAAACCAACAGACCCCAAACCATCCAACCAAAGAAAACGATGGTACTATGGAAAATGCAATCTGAGTCCTTAAACATATAATAATTAAGTCTATTCAGTAAACAGTAAAATTAATGATGAAATAATAAATGTCTTAGCCTGAAAAAGGAGACAATTAGAGGCAATGTGTACACATACAAAACTGTACATACACACATATTTACTGCAAATAAATACAAACATATACAGGTACTTCCATGTACATCTGTACATATGCATGTGTAAGTGCAATTTTTATTCCACTTGTCCATATATATTTTTATCTATAAGGTATGTGTATGCACAGGGATATATATGTATGGATCTATCACCTAGGTTCCAGGTACCCGTAGGAAGATATATACAAGTAGATATTTATACGTGTAAATACTTTCCCCCTTTTCTTTCCCTTAATGAGATAATGTTTAGTGAGTTTTAGAATCATAGGATCATAGAATCATGGAATGATTTGGGTTAGAAGGGACCTTAAATATCATCTTGTTACTTATCTCCCTTCCACTAGGATAGGTTTCTCAGAGTCCCATCCAGCCTGATCTTGAACACATTCAAGAGTGGGGAGCTCACAAACTTTCTGGTCCATTTGCTCCAGTTCCTCACCACTGTCACAGTAAAGAATTTCTCCCTAGTAGCTAATCTACACCTCCTCTCCTTCAGTCTGATACCACTCCTCTTTGTCCTATCACTACATGCCCTTGTGAAAAATCCCTCTCCAACATTCTTAAAAGCCCCCATTAGGTACTGGAAGGCTCTTATAAGGTCTTCCCAAAGCCTTCTCCATGCTGAAGAACCTCAGCTGTCTTAACCTGTCTTCATAGGTGATCTAGCCCTGTGATCTTTTTAGTGGCTCTTTGATGGTTGATATTTTTCTTATGTTGGGGGCCCCAAAGCTGGAATCCAGGTGGGAGTTTCAGAAGAGTGGAATAGAGGGGCAGAATCCCCTCCCTCGACCTGCTGACCATGTTTCTTTTCATGCATCTCAGGATGCAATTGGCTTTCTGGGCTGTGAGCTCACATTGCTGGGTGATGTGGAGCTTCTTGTTCATGAACACGACCAAGTTCCCAGAGCAGCTCTCAGTCCTTTCTCCACCCAGCCTGTATTTGTGCTTGAGTTTGCCCCAACCCAGGTGCAGGACTTTGCACTTGGTCTTGATGAACTTCATGTGTTTCATACGAGTCCACCTCTCAAGTCTGTCAAGGTCCGTCTGGATGACATCACTGCCCTCCAGCATTCTGACTGTGCTAAACAGCTTGGTGTCATTAGCAAACTTGCTTAGAGCACCCTGAATCCCATTGTCCACGTTGACAGCAAAGATGTTACAAGGTGCTGGTCCCAGTATTGATCCCTGAGGAACATCACTCGTTGCTGCTCTCCAGTTGGACTTTGACTTGTTGACCATAATTCTTTGAGTGTGGTGATCTAGGCACTTTTTTGTCCTCTGATGGTTGGTCTACCCATGAAATCTCTGTGTCTCCAATTTAGAAACAAGGATGTTTGAGACAGTGTCAGCTGTTTGCATGATTGCTGGTATTTCTTTTTACAGGTTAGTCACAATGGAAGCATCCCTTCCTCATTGTATAGCTAAGCTATACCTAGCCGTTTGAGGTAAATCCTTCCATGATTATGATCATAGGAAATTATGTTTCTTTCATCATTCATAAAATGAAAGATCTACCTTTACAGATGTCTTTCCTGGTTTTCATTCTTCAGCATGACCACAATATGTATTTCCTTATTCAAAGTTTTAAAGTCATTTTTCCTCTCAAATATGTGATTATCTAGCTCATTTATCAAAGAGAGATAAAGTGAAGTCTGAATTTATAGAATTTTGATGAATGCATGATATCTTACTTTCTTATCTCCTGTTGAGAATGCTAAAATTAAATATAGTATTGGACATGTTACTGGTGACAACAATTTATGAAATTACAGATATTTAATATTATTTCTCAAGATTTTGGTATGCACCAAGTAATGAGCAAATGTGAAATGTGTGCATTCTGCTTTCTGTACAGATGCTGCCTCATTTTAGTACCACACTAAGTTACAGAACTCCCGCCACTGAAATGTGCTAGAATTCACTTTCTCCTATGAAAAATTAAGGTTTCCCACAAACTAGCAAAGGATTCCAGACAAATTAGAAGGCAGATTCCTTTGGTCTTTAGTAGTGTCAAAGCACTTAACTATGACAGAATTTTAAAAAAATATTATATGATAGATTCATTTTAAAATTTTTGTTTGTGTAGTTCCATTGAAACAATAGAATGGTTAATAGTCTTGTGTTCTAATTCAGGGAGAGATTTTAATTTTAAATGTCTTGCTGATGTAAATTGTACTTTCCACAAAATAATTTTTGACTGTGTGCTTATTTTCAGTTTCCACTACAAGGGTAAGAGGGCTGCTCTAGACATCAAAATTTCTGACAAAGACGAATTGCTGATGGTAGCTGATGCTGGCGGCTTCACAGAGTAGATAAAAGAGACACCTTTCTTTTCAGCCTGAAAAGTCCTTTCCTCATTTACTTTACAAGTTGACTTATATTATAAACTTTAAATCCCAGCCATATGGCCAAGATTTTTTAATTACTGGTCATCCTGCACCAATCAAAGAAGAAATTAACCACACAATCTTACAATATCTAGACCATGTGGAAGTCTTTATTTAAGTTTCATTCATGTCAGTGACAGTTGCATTATATTTAAAAGAGGACCCTTCTAATCTACTCCAGGTTGAATCTTACTATTGTGAGCAAATGATAACCAAGCCAATTTTAATTACCTTTGGGGGGAAATAAGCTGTGACTAAGGCAATTATGTGAGTCTACTGAGCCCATATTATTAACACTAAGTGACATTAATATTTTCATATGATTAAGCAGGAATAATAATTATATTAATTATAATTTTTTATATTTAAAGAAGGAAGAAGTCACCTTATTTAAAAAAAAATGTCATAGCCCATTTTTGTGTTATACTGTGCTTCTCTAAACCCACAGCATTTACATAGACGTGGTATGCAAATAATCTAAGTACAGAATGTGAACTGTTCATGATTTAGGATCCAAGTCCCATATAATTAGTATAACAGTTCAAATCCCTCTAAATTCAAGTTCTGCATATGCATACATTAGCATGAATTAATGTGAAATTATTGTCTAGGCAAGATTGCATGTAGGTTAGTGAAAATTTAGATAGTAAAGATTATGTAAAGAGACAAGTAACACACTGTGAGTTACAAACAGAAAGAAATTATACACAAACATATGAGAAATAACTAAAGAATCTATCACCTGTAAGATTGAAGAGAATTTTAATATAGATCAGTAAGAAGATATTTAAGTCAGTGCAAAAATAATGGTCACGCTTCTCTTTTTAAAGTTGGGGTTTTTTAAAGTTTTTAACACATGCCTTGAGACATTTTGTTCATGCTTTTCTTCTGACCGCACATTAAGCAAGTTAGATTAAATCCTTAACTCTGCATAGGATGTGTAGAATGAAAAGTTATGCAGAAAAAAACAACACTTCTTTAAACACTTAAACTGAGGATGATCTGAGAAATATATTCTCATATTTCTTTTAGGCCAAAGACAGATGTACTGAAACCTTGATGCTTCAAAGGAGCTAAAACATTCCTGATCTGGGCTAAGGTTTTGACATGAGTTATGGTCTCACAACTGAAAAAAAGGGAGTGGTTTTAAAATATTTTTATTTTTTTAAATTTGCTTCAAATTCCATTTTAATTTTCTTCAATTTGGTGTTTTTTTGGTGTTCTATGTTGTTTTTTGTTTTTTAATATGCTGACCAGGAGGACAATCTTAAATGAGATTGACATTTTATCCGACAGTAAATGCCAAATGTGTAATAAGATTCTGAACTAAGTTTCAGTCAGCGTAATAATAACAAGAATTTATTTCAAGGTAAAATCTGTTCTCTGGTGTTAATCTGTAATAAAAAAGAATTATTCTGAAATAAAAATATTATAAATTCAAGATATATTAACTTTCAATTTACACTAAATTAAAACAGAATTGTCACGAAAGTTTTTAAATTGAAACCTTTCGCTGAGGGGACACATCTTGGGGTTGTTAGAGAGAAAGGGCATAGCAGAGACCTCAAAATACAAGCACAAGCTGAAAGCTAAGGCTTGGGAAGTGCTAGCAGAAACAGCAGGTCTATAAGACCAAGGCACAGATGGTAATTAGTGATTTATTAAAGGAGAAGAACCTTCGGATCTTTGTGCAACCAACTTTAAGAAAAAATCCAAAAGAATAAGCCTCCCTCACAAGCAAATTTGAATGCAATGTGGAACTGTAAACCATTGAGAAAACGCCCTGTAAGCAGACCATTTTGGGAAACACATGAAGTGATCCCAAAAAGAGGAGGAGGAAGACACCCCACCGGTATCACACTCCTCCAACAGAGAACTTGCATTTCTGAAATGCGTAGATCTTACTTTCTGCATCCCCAGCTTCTTTCCAAAAAGACTGATTGCCCATAGACATTAGAACCCAGAGAAATAGTATAAAGTATAAATGAGATGCTACAATTGGAAAATGGTGACTACAACTCTGGTATCATTACTGAACAAATAATCTCAGGCTGTTAAGACTATAGTTTGACTCAAACTAAACTCTTTTCTTCTCACTTAAAGTTTTTTTTCCGTATTCCAGAGAAACTAAACAAATAATGTGATGACCTTGTTCTTGTGGATTAGTTGTTAAATTTAATTGCAACAAATTGAGAGAATGTGGGAAAACTAGGCAATAATTTGCAAAGTAAAATTGAAGTGTAAGATTTTGTCTTCTAAATGCATTATCCACTTGTTTGATCAAACTAACTGTGATAAATCAGATTATCACATTTTCACTGCCATTCTGATTACTGAACTTTCTTTCAAAATATTATGACAAAAAATAAATCATGAACATTTGTATTTTTAATATTAACTTTTTTTTTTATGCCTCAGCTAACTAAAAATAACTGAGATTTTTATGGGAAAGAATAACTACTTATCTTTTTCCCTTGAAATTTTGTACCATATTCCAAGAGGCTTGAGGCGCAACCTATATAAAGGCAAAATTCTATTAATGCTGTTCCAGAATGGTAGTTGCACTGATCTTGAATGATCTCCAGCTTTTCAGCTAGAAACAGTCTTGATTTTACTGCAAGAACACTGATTACTCTTTTAAAAAGACAGTGCACAAAATACTTTAAAAAAAAATGATCCCTTGTTTAGTCTTTATTTGCCAGACTCTGTGCCTTTTACTGCAAATTATCACAAGCACAAGGCACAGATACTGTAATACATTATTAGAGGAGTCACATAAGTGACATAATCTTTGCTTGATGACTGGCCATGTTCCCCAAACTCCTTCTTGCACTGAGACGTGTGACAAAAAATATGTTTTCATCCCTTAAAACTTAGAAAGCTGTATGCTGTCACAGCTTCTGCACAGCTATATGAAAGTCCTTGTTCTTGCAAAGTTCTCCTTGCAGAGACAGTTCATCTTAGCAACTGATTATTATGGATGTGATTAGTGTCCCTTTCAATGTGTTTAAACTGGAACACAGAATTCATACACAAGCTGTTACTACCTGTTATCATAAAATTTGACTTAAAATAATAACAAGAAACATGCACAAAGTCTTAGTATAATCCATGAATCATAAACTGTAATCTTAAATTTTCTTTTTCTTCCCCTCCAAGGATATTGTACTTCACACATTAAAGAGATCATACATCTTTTTAGGAAATATTTATACCATGTATGAGAATGCTCAATTTAATATACAAAGTATACACTCACAAACCTTAAAACCTTTCAATTAGTATATTGGGGAATGAAATGTCCCTAAGGGTACTGATGTCTTGATTTTAACTATTGTGTGACAGATGGTCTCTAATATGAAGAACTGAGGACTCTCAGCAGTACTGTATGATTTAGAGATGAGTACATAGACACAGGAGAGTAGCAATTTAAATGGAGACCTTCTCATCAGAAAGCAGGAGCTGAGCAAGAAGGCAAAGAGATTCCAGGATAACAAGTTTAGTGCCTGGATATCCTGGCTAACATGCCATTATTATCCCAGCTAACATTCCCAGCAGTCTAAGAGAACTCAAAAGGCTGTAAAAGTGGGAAGGTTCTTCCAAAGGATTTTGACTGCTTTTTTTATGTGTAGAGCAAATGCTATATCAAGGGAAATAACAGAGCAAAATATTATATCAAATATATGTTGTTGTTGGCTTGATGAGCCAAAGAGATATATTTTTAAAGATCTGTGTCTTTTTGGGTCTTAATTACTAATGTAAGTTAAGTATAGGCCAGGAACAAACAAAGGTCTTAAATGTTTTTTCTATCATTTGTTTACCAAAATGAAGTTACTGGTTTGAGTCTAGCTTTGAGTGAAGACACACACTTATTAAAGATAGTGCCTTGAAAATTTATATCTTAGTTCAGATCATTATAGCAGAGAAGACAATGGTGTGAGCCATATTACTGAAACTACTTAGAAATAGACGTTAAGACTGTTTCCTTCCAAGGAAGTTCTCCACTTCAACTTCCAGAACTAATAAATCGCTCCTTGATTTCAACTGGAAGGATCCTCATAAATTTTCCTCAATAATATATGAATAACTAAAAGGAAAAGATTACATAAAATGTGCTATTAGGCACTTTTTATCTCCGAAACAATCATTCTTTAATATGGTTATTTGAAGTCAGGCTGATTTCAGATTATAACTTACTTAGCCTGTTCCTAATTATGATAAAAATGTGTAAGGACTGGCTTTTATGTGGCTTTTGATCACTCACATTGAGAGTCCCAGAAAATCTTGACCAAGTGAGATTTCCCTTCTCAATTTTAATTTTTTTAATCTTTTAGTTTCTTTTATCTTTATAGCACAATCTCATAATTTTATGTTATTATCTCTTTACATTTGATCTTCCTCTTTAGAGACAGGTATAATTGTAGGTATTTTTTTTTCAGTTCAATACTGAAAGAAATATTTGCAACTTCTCAGGATACAGGCATTAAATTATATTTTCATATAGACACATTCGACATATAAACATATTGACATACATTCATACTGAGTCTTTGTTTATGATATTTTAAGTGAATCAACTGATATGTATCAATGACTGAAACACATATTCAAGAAGATAATCTGTGATGGAAGATAATCACAGATGTGCTGCGACCCATCTCTTCTAGAAAGGCTGTGCCACATTTTGCAATCTTCAAAATATAACCACAAGTTGACCTTGAATTCTGACGACTCACAGAATTGTTCCCCACTTGAAACAGCCCTACTTTAGTCCACGGTCTATTTCCAAGGGGCAATCTGTGCTTCAAATGCAGGAATTTATAATAGCAAGAAAGGAACCTGGTCCTCAAAAACTCTTGCAAAAATCCTCAGTCTGGAGTGTTTAATGTGCATAGATGGGGCACAGAGAGTCTCAAGGTCTTACCTGCCCATTGACAGCTCTCTTGGGAAAGTGCTGAGTGCTTCATTGTTACCCAGGGCCACCACAGCACAATGCTCAGTATAGCACCTCCTCTCCCCACATAAATTGAAATCCCTAGCATTGACTGTCTCTGACATGACTTTTCTTTAGCTTAGCTGGGTTCTCAGAGACATCACATATTGCATTGCACATCCCTCCTATATTTATTCTTCTTTAAAGGAGTTTGAAACAGATTCAGATATTGCCCAGGAAGTGACTGAATATTCTGGCAGCTCAGGACTGTGATTTGTGGTTTGTAAGGAGCAACTGAGGCCTTAGGTTTTAGAAGACCATTCAAATAAATACCTACCTTTATTCCCTTACTTCTTGTCTAGTCTCTGTTTCTAGGTGGCTGGAGAAGGCATCACAACCAACAAGTGGACATTTCTCCCATCTCCTCTCACATACAGTCAAAGAAATTGGTGGGTTTATACTGTTGCCAGTCCAATTGTGGTGTGTTAATACACCTGGATAGAGAAGGAAAGAACATTTTACACATTTTACCGTGGCCTTTTCAGTCACCCTAGACTAGAAAAAAATGCATTCATTTTTATTGACATTTCTTTAAGTCTTTTCATTATACTCATCCTTCCTAGTCAAAAACAATTTCAATAAGTGAAACAAAAGGTAGAAAGCACTAGTTTATATGAAAGGTACTCTAACTAGCATGGTACATTATTTTATATCATACTATTATGGTATTCAGAATTATTAATGTTCATTTAAGACAGAAAAATTGCAATAGTTCAAAGAAATGTATGTCTAATAACTACAATTTTTGCAATGTGAAATACATATCTGCATACTATATCCTATGCTTGCATAAATAGAAGCACATACATGTATTAAGATATATACTAATATGACTATATGTGTGTACACATATTTCTCAGGGATAATTTTGAGATTAAAATGTTTTGTCTACATTAGGTAAAATGTTTTGTTGTCATTAGGTTAAAAAGTTGGAAGTTTATAAATCACAATTTAGAAGTTTTGGACACCAGAAGATTGATGATTTTACTTCAAATCAGGCAATACATCTAATAATTTTTAAATTAAAAAAGATGTAGTCAGGATTGATGCTAACAAAAACCTTTCATCCACCCATAACATTCCTGCTAGATTATGTACTCCATTCTAACATATGATTTTAAATTCAATAAAAAAATATCCATAGCTCATAGCTTTATTAAAATGCAGTGTATATGTTAACTGTTATTTTAGGGTTTCCAGTGGGAGTGACTGATATCTTATTTTTAATTTATAATTAAATTTATAATTTTTTTAATCCCACTCAGTAGCAGTATAACTCACCAATGCCTGAACCATTTTGTCTTGTGAGTTATAGGGGTTTGCTGTCTATGAGTTTGATTAAAAATCTGTAATTATTTCTTACCAATCCTCCCTGGAAAATAACACATAATTAGACAGAGCTTAGAAAGTAGCAATAAGATTTAAGAACACTAAATATTTTGTTTTAATCTATAGGAGAGTACATCTTTGTTCAGAAATTTTCAGACTATCAAGAGTTAAAGGAAGTAAATAACAATTTGATAAAAATATTGAGCCTTATTTTGTTTGGTTAGTTAGTTCTGTTTTCTGGCATGAGCATATTCATCATCTGTTTATGGGGTAAACATTTGGAGAAGTTACTGCATAGCCAATCTAAACAACTCTGAATAACTGGTAGATGCCTAAAGATATGAATAACTACAGAATATATATCCTAATGACACATCTCAGTGATCCATGCCATTCCCAAGTGTTCCTTGCCAAGCAAACAGATATAAAGAAGCAATTTACAAGGAATCTAGTAAACTCAGAGAGTTCCCAATTGTATAGGAAATCACCTTTCATGTAGTCTTAATGAAAGCAAAGTCCTTCTGATTTCAGCTTTATTTCATGGGCTTTTGCTGACATGAAGAGTGAAAGTCAGTGGTAATGGTCTTTCTAATCTGAGATATAAAACCATGGGTTTTGGTTTGCTGTATTTTTTTCTACCCTTTTTTTTTTTTTTTTTTTTTTTTTTTGTAGTTTCTGCCACAGGCCTCCTTCTCTGCTTATTCCATCTTACTTTCACATGCTGATTATATATCTAGTGATAGTGTGGACTCTGAGACTTTTGCTGTTTCATTGTATGGCTGACCCCAAACCTCACAAAGCAAAACAAAGTTTAAATAGTTGAATGTCTGTTGGTTTTAACACCAGACCGTGGATCATTCAGGAGCCCTCACACTGTGACACCAGTTATATCTTCTTGGCCACTATATGTATTCTTTTTCTTCTAAAATTTTATTAAGTAGTTTTATCCTGATTGAATTGAGATAAAGAAAACATGCAAATAAACAAACAAACCAACCAATAAAAAAACAAAAAAACAACCAACCAACCAACAGAAACCCCAATAACAAAAATCCCTCCCAAGCCCAGCATCCAAACCTCAAGGGCTTGAGTACTATAATGCTCCCAAATCATCACAACGCTAAAAGTCGTGTGGATTCATATGTGACAAAACAAAGTACATTTGTAGGACCCAGAACAAAACTAATACAGTCAGTGAAAGCTGAATTGTCCAGCAAGGCTTTGGTAATAGCAGGGCCTGCTGGGGTGGCTTCTGTGAAAAACTGCTAGAAGCTTCCTATATGTCCGACTTGGTCATGTCATTGACAATAAAAAAGTCAATAGTTGAAAACTGAGATGCAGAAAAGTCTGTTTTAATAACACAAAACACTTTTTTTTTTTTTATTTTAATATTGACCATCAGCCCCTCTTTAGTTCTGTGACTTTGAATTATAGTGGAGTTGTGTGTCAATAAGGCCAACAGGAAAGATTAAGTGCTCCAGTACATTTATTAGTATTCAGAAATGTTTCACTGGTGAAACATATTGTCATAAATATGCAGACTGATATATGAATACAGAATGATGTCACAATTTTACAGACTGTGAAAGTTCCCTGATACCAAGTACAAAGAACTGAATGAGAATCTTACTAATTGAACCATTTCAAACAAGAGTGCTTCTAAAAATTTATTTGGATTCATTTATCTCTCAGTGGTTTTGGTGGTGAGGAACTGGGTGTGTACCTGATGAAAAGGTAACTGCCTTTTGGTGAGGAAGTTGTGTTGTTCTATAATGGGTAAGAATCTTGTCTGTTTTGCTTTCTTGTTTGTTAATTTAGAATTTTATTTTACTTTACTTTTCTCTTTTACCTTTAGTTTTATCACAGTTCTGCAAAACTTTTCACAAACAGTATGAACACACTGTCCCTTTCCTAACATATTCATTGAGATCTCCATCTAAGCAATCATTCAATGTCTGAAGAGACTATATAATATGAAATTGAAAAGGATCAAAATGTTTTCATATTACTTGTAAAATACTGGTAAGGGTAAGAGTTAAAGTAGTCTGGAAAAAAAATAGCCACTGAATAGTGGCTACTCAGTTAGCGCTCTTCAAAGAAAGAGTATTCAGATATAAAGTGGAACAGAGGAACCAGCCAAGGTTCTTACTGTCATGGTATTTGCTGTTACTTTAACTGTTCAGAACAGGCCCTATGGAAGCGTGTGTGGGAAGTACCCAGAAAAAACCCCAAAGGACAGTTTTTTTCTGTAGTATTACTCAATACTGTAACAGTCTTTGTTTTCTATCCTTTTAACAATTCAACTTATAACAAAGTACTTTATTTTATGATTTAAAGAAATATTAATAAATCTAAACTGTAAATATTTGAAAAAATCTGGGAAACAGGAGGTGTTTTCAATGCTAAATGCAAAATCTTTTGTTCCACGTATTTAATGATAGTATTTTAATTTTATGTGGTTAAAAACCTGCATGGGCAAATGTATTTACCTTTCCAAATGATAGATTACGATGGAAAATTTCTGGCTAGTTAAAAAACATTATAAATAACCTTGAATATCTTTCAAGACTGAGAGCCTAAATGTCTAGAGAATTACATATCCTTAGATGTAAAAAGGTATTTATTTATGCTACACAGGTCTGCACAGATCTGCTGTGATTTTTCACCTATTTTGCTCCCACATTTCCATAATGTTTTGTTTTAAAATGTCTTTTCTAATGTACATATAAGTGCCTGCTTGATATTTCACTTCACAGTCCTATGGAACAACTAGATATATAGGAGTCTTCAGTTTTCAGTTTTAAATGATTGAAAATGCTCGAACTGTTTAAGCAAAAGTCAAAGGGCCAAGAAAGCAAAACATCTTTTCCCTTATACAATAACAAAAATTAGAAAGGGACATGATCATCATCTCAGAAAAACTGGCCTTGTAACATATGTATATTCTCAGGAACCCAGCATGAGAAAGGGTTTGTGCAGCAGCTTTATAATCTAGTTTTTTTAGTAAGACATTTCAAAAATGAAGAATTCTACAAGGTGGATCAGAGATTTATATTGTCATTGGAAGGGACTGACTTATCCTTCTTCCTTGCAAAGAGAATCAGCTTACAAAGTCATTATTTTCCCTTAACGGAGATGTCACATGAAACGTGGAGAGAAAGCACCATTTGACTAGGAAGTGAGAGTCACACTTCTGAACTGCCATTCTGTGACAGTTATTAAAAGATCCTTTCTTGTTCTAAAGACCCCCTTTTTTGAATTGTATGGCTTGATGTTCAACACTTTAAATTTCACCTTTTAAACTTGAAAAATGTGAAAATAACACAGAACAAAGTTCTTCTGAAGTCTGAGGTCTACAAATGAGCTTGTTTTTCTCTAAAAACAGTTGTGAGAGAAAGCTGTAAAAGAAAAAATAAAAAAGACTATAGAATTTCAGGCTGTATTCAAAAGAGAGAGATTCTGCATATTAAAAGATGTTTCATACTCTAATAGATTTTTTGTGTTTTTACCAGAACTATATTTGGAAAGGTACTACATAGTGTGCTACTTGCCTATTCTTCATTATTTTTTTTAAAGGTAGTCTGATATTCAGAAAATAAAGATTAAGTATGGGATTAAGTTCCTTAGGAAAGAAATGGATTGCCTCAGATCAGAACCACTGGATTGTGCAACTATATACAGCAATTCTAATTGAAATGTAGAGATTTTGAAGATATTTATGTTGTACTTTTTCCTATTTAGCTTTGATTAAAACAAACCCCAAAACCCCTAATAACACATTCTTATAATAATTTCTGATGATTTAACACAGTGTCTGTAGTAGCATACTTTCTATAAAATTGGTAATGAATAAAGGACAGTATAGTCCTAATTGCACATTGGTGCTGCTTTTCCAAATTTACAGTCTTATTACCATAATACAGTAAGGTGGTTTTTCTAATTTATACTGAATAAACTTGTACAAATACTAACTAATGCAACCTGGATCATAGATGCAGATCATACAGGAAGTACATATCTGTAAAATCCAAAGACTATTCATATTTCTCTAAATAAACTGCTAAAATATCAATGGCAATCCAAATGAGAAGTACAAAAATAAATTAAAAACATCCAATATACCTTACTGAAAACCAAGTTATTTACTGCTGTTCTTGACTATTTATCCCTACTAATTGTACTCATGAAGTAATGCTCATTGCAAGGCTTATACAACAACAAACTTCCTTTCTTTACAAAGGAATGAAAAAAAATTCTTCCAATTTTCTTGTATAAGAAAAAGAAAATTGTTTCATATGTTCCTGGAGACTTTGAAGTTCCTCTCATATTATTAGATATTTACTGTTCTGCCGTAGCAAGTCCAGGTTCATACTCTACAGTATAATTAGAACTTGACACTTCTAGAGTATGAAAATATTCCTTTGAAATTACTGATTGTTAAATAGTTTTAAAGGGACCTGGTTCTTCCATGAACAATTTTTTGTCAGTATGATGCTCAGACTTTTCATTCAACTTCTTTTTTTGTGAGTTTTGGTGGGGTTTGGGGTGTTTTTGTGAGTTGGTTATAGGGGTTTCTGGGAACAGGAGGAGGGGAAGGGTATTCTTTTTGTTGTTTTTGTTGGAGGGTTTTTTGTGCCAAATTCGTGTCTTCCATGGCACAAATATTTCCAGTTTAATACGTCATGCTGGCGCTCATTTTTCACTTTCTCCATTATTAGTAGCCTTCATTTAAACCGGTTTTATAATGTCAAAGGTTGCTTTTCGTGGTCCTTTTTAAATTTTCATTAGAATATAACAGCATAATGATTTTTTTCTGCACTGCATTGGCTTACAGATAATGACAAAGGCAAATTGAATTATTTTCTTCCTGCAGTCAGTGAGGTTCTACACATTTTAGGTAAGATCAATTAAAGAAGAAAGCTTTATAGTAACTATTTTGAGATGTACTTAGAAAATGTCTGAAAGTGACTACAGAATACACAGCATTCACCACAGCTATTTCTGCTCTATTTTTTAAGCAAAGGTCACCTTAGTTGAATCCTACATGAAATAAAATGTCTAGCTAATGAGCATCTGCGAACTTGTCCTTGTTTATTCAATTAGAATTTTTATCCACTGGTCAGCAGCTCTGTATGAATCCCTACAGGTATTTTGCAAAATCTTTCGGTAAAATCAATGACTCATGTGATTTCATGTGAACTAGCTCCCTTGAACTGTTCATGTATCTGAAGTAGCTTTAATAATCTGTCTTGGGAAAACTCTAATTGGTTTTGAAAATATGAGAATGAAGTCAACATTTATATTTCTATCTAATGTGGTGCATTTAATTTCACATCCTTTTATTATAATCTGCATAGCTAGGACAAAGTAGAAATGCCTGCTTTCATATTTTTGTCTGCTGAAAGAAGTCAGTGGAGTATAGCCAGGATAGGCTTTTGAAGCTGAGTTCTTGCCTTGCCTTCTTTTCCAATCTTTTTCCCTTAAGGACATAGATCTGTTGTTTAATTGAAAATGTCTAACTATTGTTTTTCCTATGCACAAATCCAGTTTTCTAGCAAACTATGATGCTGAAGAGGTATCTTCAAAACCTAAGGGGAAATAAGAATATTTTCCCCAAGGGTTTCAAGGAGCATCAGAACATAGATTCTTTGTCAATTTAGAGATGAGAATACCAGTATATTCTATTGTGACACAAAGGCACTAGTCATAGAAGAATTGCTGTCACTTGTAACTAGATTACCTAGGAATGAAAAGAAAATGTCAAGGGACAAAAGAATGCTTTCAGTACTTGACATGTTGACCATTACTCAGAAATTATAAAACTGCCAGGATGGAGAAGAATTAGCACGAACTGGTAAATGTCTGGATAAGAGGAAACAAAATGAAAAGGGGGTGAAAGTCACAGAAAAGTTTCAAGCAGTAATGTGAAAAGATATTTATGAGATGGCTGCATCAAATGTAATTGAGGATGAACTGTCCAGAAAATGCAGCCACAGTTCCAGGGTATCTGCAAATGCTAAGTCTTCTTGGACTTATAGTGTTGTATTTTAACACAGATTTCACCAATGAACCTGCAAGTATGATAATTTAGCCATAGTAATTTACAATAATTTTTTTTTTGCTATTTCCACAAATTCTGCATGGAAGTAAAACTTCGAGTTTTCGTATTCTCCTCAGACTTCACATGATTCCTAACTAGGAAATACTAGTTGTTTCAGGTGTGGAAACAGTGACAGGAGATCAAAAAAACAATACTGTGTCACTAGATTGACATAATCAATGTGTTTTGGATTGAGAACCATTATCAATTCTTTCAGATTTATTTGCATTAAGAAAAATATATTTCCAATGGACATTGATTCATTTAATTAAATGTTCAGGATAACATGTAGTGGCACCCTAAAATACATGCCAGTTTCACATAATTTTAAATTTAATATGGTTTATGCTTTTATTTTATTTTTCAAATGGTAAAGCTGATGGAGATTAATAGCATTCAGTTAAGGTCAAGACAGCCAGATTTTATTCATTAAAGAAATTGCTAGATTCTGAAGTCACTAGCATAAGTTTCTGGAAGACAATAATTTTGTTTACAGAAAATGCTTTTCCATGAAAAAAAAAAAAAGTAAAAACAGAAAATAAGTTTGTATTTCCAACACTGAATGCATTCACGTATTTCCAACAATGAAGTGCATTACTGTAAATGAAAAAACATCCAAAAGCTGAAAGGCTTCTGGTCACATTGGATAGTCCAAATGGAAAACATAAATCTACCAAAATAATTTGTCTTTGCAGTAGATTCCCTGACAGCAGTTTTTCTTGTTCAATGAAATTTCGGGGTTTAGTGTGTAAGTATAGGTAATATACTTACTGGAGGAGAAAAAAGAATTTGGTTTCTGGGGCTTTTTTCTTCAAAAATAATGTAGATAAAGACAAATTCTAATGGCAGCAAAAAGAGTCACAGAAGTGACTATAGCGTTCAAAGCTGAATGTGAAATGTAGACTTATTGAAGAAAATTAAAATCAACTGAAGGTTTTCATCAGCACGGAAAGATATATGTCAAATAGAAAGCCATATAATCACAGAACCATAGCATGGTTTGAATTGAAAGGGATCATCAAAAATCATTTAACCCAATCTGCCACGATCACGGACACCTTTCACTAGACCAGGTTGTCTAAAGACCCCTCCAACCTTGTCTTGAACACTTCCAGTTGTGGGATGTTACAGTGTCTTGCCACTATTATCACAATATTTCTTCCTTAGGTCAAATCTGAATCTACTTTCTTGCAAATTTAAAGCTATTGCGCCTTGTCTTGTCACTACAAGTCATGGTAAAAATCTTTGTCTTTTTTATAAGACCTCTTTAGGTATTGGAAGACTGCAATAATTTGTCCCTGGATATTTCTTTTCTCCAGGATGAACTATCCCAACCTTTCTTCATAGGAGGCATATTCTGGACCTTTGACTGTTTTCATGGTTCTACTCTGCACCATTTCCAATGGGTCCATATCCTTCCTATATTGAAGACTACAGAGATGGATGCAGTTCTCTAGCTTTCTCCAAGATAGTATAGTATCTTAGAAAGAATAACTTTTTTCAAGAACAAAAATATCATTTACTTTCAAGAGATGAATAATTGTTTGTCAGTGTTCTTCTGCACTGCACTTCTGAGAAGTGACAAGTGCAACAAATTTTCAAGGTCACTATAATTTATATTTCACATATACTTTCTGTTTTCTAATTCTGCCTTGTGATTTTTAAGTCTACTAATCTTATTTCCCAGGGGAAAGAAAAAAAAAAGAAGAAAAGAGTGCTTTCAATATAATGCTATTAAATCTTCATGTAATTAATCATGTTTACTTAAAAATGAAGAATAAATTATTAAAACAATTACACCAAAGATGTCTTAGAAACAATCTGAGTTAGGTTTTTGTGGTGAGTTTTTGTAGCTACAGGGATGACTTCTAGAAGCTTCTCACATCAGACCCAATCTTAGCTGGCTCTGAGATGAACCTGTGACTGGCCACAACGTCAAGCCCATCAGCAATGGAGGTAGCAACTCTGTGATAAAGTATTTTAGAAGAGGGGAAAAAAACTGTACAGTTTCCACTAGAGAAAAGAGTAGTGAGAATTTGTGACAGAAACATCTCTGCAGACACCAAGGTCATTGCAGAAGGAAGGACAGGAGGTGCTCCAAGCACTGGAGCTGAGATTCCCCTGCAGCCTGTGGTGAAGGCCATGGTGAAGCAGCTGGGCCCCTGCAGCCCATGGAGGACCATGGGGCAGCAAAGATCCACCTGCAGCCTGTGGAGGACCCCAGGCTGTGGATGGTGGATGGAGATGCCATCCTGGAGATCCCAGGAGGTGGATGCCCGAAGGAGACTGTGGCCCATGGGAAGCTTGTGATGGAATAGGCTCTTGGCAGAAGTTGTGGGCCTGAGAGAGGAGCCCACGCTGGGGCAGGTTTGCTGGCAGGACTTGCGACTCCATGGGGACCCAAGCTGGATCATGCTGTGCCTGAAGGGACCCACAGTGGAGCAATTAGTGAGGAACTGCAGGCGTGTGGGAAGGACCAATATTGAAGACATTCATAGAGGACTCTCTCCTGTGGGAGTGACCCCACACTGAAGCAGAAGAAGAGTGTGAGGAGGAATGATCATCAGAGATAATGTGTGATGAATTGACCACAACTCTCATACACTTTACCCCTGCACCACCCAGGGGGAGGAGGGAGACAAAGTAAGAAATGCAACTCAGTCAGGGAAGGAGGGAGGGGTTGGGGGAAGGTGTTTTTAAGGTTTATCTCTCAGTATCCTACTCTGATTCCAACTGTCAGTAAATCAATTTCCCCAAGCTGGCTTAGCCCATGATGATAAATGGGGAGTGACCTCCCTGCCTTTATCTTGACCCATGAGCCTTTGTTTGTACTTTTCTCTCCTCTCCAGCTGAGGAGGTAGATTAATTGAGTTGCTTGGTGGGTACCTGGTGTCCATCCAGGGTCAATCCACCATATAATCATATTCCATTAAATCATTTTCATTATACAACAGTAGGGAAAAAAATATATGCATCCAGTTGCATATTTCTTTGAAAGGGACCTCTTTAGGTAAGTTCAACATTTATTTGTTCGGGAAAGAGATCAAAACCAACCATGTTCAGCAATCAAATGCACAGAAATTAAAAAAAAAAAAAAAAATTACAGTCCCAACTCCATACTTTGGAAGTTAGCTTTAGATTCACTTTTTATATAGAGGTAGAAACAAAGATCTTTTTTGTCCCTTTGCAGTAAAGAATTAACTTATATTTCAAGATCAGAACCACAGATTATTTTTTAAAAGTGGTTTGAAATAGGCTACCTGTTTTTTTCTATCTGATACCACTCTTCTTTAATCCAAAAGGTTTGGTCAATATTAAAGATCACTTAGCTTAAAACGGAATACTGAAATACTACTCCCTCTCAAAGTTCAAAGTCTTTAAATACTGCTGTCTTAACAAAAGGACTGCAGTTAATCATAATGCACTCAGAGTACTGTAGTGAGTTCTCTCAAGTACTACATACCATTTAAACAATATGAAGATTTTTAACAGCAATGTTTTAATTTTTAAAGTAATAGATAATCTTCTACCACTGTCATAAATAGATATTTTTTAAGGCAGAAAAATAATATACATTTGTAATGGTCATAATTCTGAATGTGAGATTATTGTTGTATATAAATAGTGTTTTAACACAGTAAACAATTATAATAGGAATAAGCAGAGATAGATCCTCAAATGAGGATAAATTTAGAGTTTTATTGGGGTAACATTTAAAAAAAGAAAATGTTTCAGGTCAGAAGGAAAACAAAAAGAAAAGTAGTATGGAGAGAGGGAAGATGGGGAAGGCTCTTGTGGTTTGCTTTTGCCTTTAAAAAGAGAGAGTTATCCTGTATTTGTCAAATTAAGTTCCTCCATAACATAAACACTTGAAATGCATCCATACAAAGTCCTATTCCAACTTTTGTGTCTTTTATTATTAGAATTATTTTAGTGAATGTAATTTTTCAAAGTATTCCATCTGTACTCGTCTTGCTGTAGTCCAGAAGTCAGAGTGTGAGTTCAGTTAAAATGTGACTGCTGCCACGTGCCTCAGAACTGGGGATACAAAGATTATGCAATCAAAATTGTCTACTGACTCATGAAAGACTCAGAAAAAACCTTTGGCTGATTTATATTTGGAATCAATGCCATATTGCTCTTCATTAATACTGTGAATCTAAGTCTAGTGTATGTAAATGGATACTTTATTCATTTTAATGAGATTTTTGATTGCAAAGCATAGGAGTTTTTAAAAATTACAGAAAAAATATCCACAAGGTAAATGAAAAATGTGATGAAAATGTATTCTTCTTTCAAAAAATCCTAAATTTTAATTTTTTTCCTTCTTGTGGGAAGGAGAAAGAGGAAAATATACTGTCTTCTAGAGTGTAAGTGCCTGTACAGAAAATCATGGAAGGGTTTTCCAAGGAAGAGAGATTATTTTACACAATTTTTATGTCTTTCTTTTTGGTCAGGGAAGAAAAAGGCAAACTTTGCAAATCTATAAAAAGTGTGACCTAAGGATCTTCCTCAGTATCTATCTGTTTGACAAGAGGTTCTGTGTTCCCACAGAGCCTTGACTGCCTTTTTACTCCCACCTGCCTTCCCTTACACACAGTCTATACTGAATTACAGTAGAGTGAGGCCTCCAGGGCACTGAAAATGCAAAAATAACTACACTGTTATCTGTGATCTTACAGAAACAAGGAACTAATTATAGATATCTTCTTATTATATTATCCTACATTTTTCCTGGTGGATATAGACACATCTCCTCCTCTCCTTAAGCTAAAACTATTAAAGAAAAGCTTTGCCGTAACCTCCTATTCCCCAGGTGAAATTTTCTGAGTGAATTCTTTTCATAGTAGAAAGAATCTTCCTGCTTTCATTTTGTTCCTTTTTTTTTTTACCATAATGGTTCACAATATTGCTTCATTTTTAAAAGACAGAACACAGCAGCCTGCTGGATAAACTTTCTGAGCTCCTAATCTTGTGATACTCTTTTTATGTCACCTATCAAGAGAGAGCAACATTTAAAGATGAAACTATTTTCCTAAATTGCATTACACTTCCTGGGTCTTATTTACAAATATAGAATTAAATGGAGAGGCAGGAAAGGAGGTTGAAGTGATTATTTTTTGCTTTTAGGTCTGGCGCTCTAGCAAAAGAAATGGACAGAAAAGCACAAATCATGATAGCTCATCTAAGCAGAAGCAGTTAAACAGTAACTATGAAAACAGCCTTTAGCCATCTTGCACTGACATTCCCAATAGGAAATATTTTCCTGAGAAAATTAAAAATTATTGGAGGTGAAGAAAATTAAAGAGACAAAGGTAACTAAGAAAGGTGTTACACAAGCAAAGGTTACATTTTACATCAGCATACATCTGTTTCACTCCACCTGACTTGGCATCTGTGGAACGCAGAGAGTGTGTGTTTAAGTCTCATGGTAACTGCTGATTTCGCTACATTCTTATATCAGAGACTTTATTGAGACACAGAGCAGAAACAGGACAAAGAAAATAGGACAGAACTTTAAAACTGGGCCCTAGTCCTTCATTTGCTTTTCTGCTGTCTAGTTACTAGTAAATCCCTTTCTATCTCCAAAAGAAGATAGATGTTTCACAAATGGTTCCTTATCTCTTCTGTGTTGATGCATGTAACCCTAATGGGATAGTTTCCAATATACTGATGTATTTCCACTTTCATTTGTAAGAGATAATGTTCCAGAACGCACACCACTGAAAATTAATATAATCTAAATGCTCTTAAGCTCACTATCTGGAAATGTAAATACTCCTTTTGCAAATTTTGATCCAGATGACTTTTATTTTAAGCAGAAGCTTGAGCTGATTGTGAGAGAGCAGCTGTACATTTATACATGTATGTATGCTTTAGGTTATTTTTAACAAACAACAAAAAAAAAAAAGGAAGGAATGAAATTCCAGAGTGCCAACTGCTGAAGAGGAAAGATTGTTACTGCTTCACCAACACCCCACTCCCATCCTATCATGCCCCAGTCACGCCACCAAAAATGCTATTGTATTTAGATACATATCGGAAAAAGGAAAAAAGTACACAAAGATATGTACATATATGTACTTGTATCTATATATAGATGTGGGAATCCAGAGTGCAGGGAATATTACTCTGCCTGTTTTGAAGAATCTAACCCCCCTGAGAGACTTTTAAATCTTATTGCATGAAGCAATGCCCTAATAACATGAGGCTCAGCCTGTTTGTAGCAGTGACTTGTCAGAAGCACAGCAGGTGCCCCTGAGTGCACCGGCTGGCAGAGGCCTGAGGAGCTCAGGAGCAGGATGGTTCTAGGAGCCCCAGGGCAGTCACATAAATGCCTGTTTGCTGACATAGAGCTGTGTAACAACCTAATGAACCTACACATAAATAATAGCACAGGTGGAGTTGTCTAACATATAAAACAACAAAAATGTGCAGCTTTTTTAGTGGGAATCTAGTTACACTTGTCCCAGTCCTTCAGAATTGGGTATGAAGAACTGATTGTTGTGCTGTCCTGCCCTGTATTTTATATGAATATCTCTCATTTGTTACTGCATATTTACTCCTCAGTCTGCACCAGAAATAATTCTAAAAGAAGGGTTTTTTCGGCCTTTTCTTTTTACTTATATAATTCCATCTGATTCCCCAATATTTACTTGGTTTAAAGTGACAGGACTGAAATTAATGGACTTCAAAAATGATTTTCTGTATGCTGACAAGCACACAGTTTTCTAAGGAACACCAATAATCAGCCCTAGTTGTAGTGTCCAAACTATCATCAGCCTATCATAAATCCTCAACACTGGTACTAGCTATGGTGTGATAAATTCCAATTCCTCTTCTTGTCACAGAAGAGGGTTTCCAACAGACACTAGCATCTTCCTTTGTAGTGTGTTTCAGCTGTTTTTTAGTAAATCAGTTTCCCATCAGCAGCCGGAGTAAAACCAACTGGGATTGGAAAATAGAAGCCTTTAGTCACAGGTTTGGGTAAGAAATGCTTTCACATAGTTCCCTCACCCTTTCCCGTTGTCTCAAAAGAATATACATTTGACTACTGATAGTACCTAAATAAAACTCAGGTCATGACAAGGATGAACATATATCAAAGACCAAGAAAAACCAATAGTGCATTCTCAGCAAAGGTGGAAATGGTAAGAAATTGTTCTCCCTATTTTTCCCACTGTTACATTACCTTCCACCTCTTCTGGATCTTAGATACTCTTTCAGCAATCTTGGGAAACTACAAGAAAGACAGATGAAAAAGATGAGGCAATCATTCTTGTACACATGTGGGTTCATAGATAGGGGTTGCAAAGGCCCCAGATGTTCAGGGCCAGTAATGTCTGTTAACACCCTCAGGACCCAAAGAGAGAAAGTCTGAGGGAGCTTGGCTGGTTTCCCTTACAGAAAAGATGGCTTCTGGGATGTCTGATAGGATTCTGTTACTACCTAGTTGGAGAACCCAGAGAAGACGAAGCCAGACTCCAAATGGAACTGCACAAGTCCAGTAGACAAGAGAAAATGGGCAGTCTGAGACTTTCTGATAAATTTCAATGAAATGTAATGATCAATCAATGAATGATCAATCAAATAAGGGAACTAATAGTCAAAAACACTGTAAGATGTACATCACTGGAACTATTCATGACTCAGAACCCCAGGGTCTGGAGGCACTGTATCCAATTAGGCCTGCCATGAAAAAAGAGTTAGGTTAGGTGATCTCTGGAGGTTCCTTCTAACCCATTAATCTGTGAATCCACCATTAGAAGCAGCATTGTCTTCCTATTGGAGCATGGGAAGAGAAAAAGCATTTTCAGCAATTTAATGCTCTAGAATACAGAGTGAGCCTGCAGCTTATTCACTGAATACAGAATTTGTACTTTGAGAGAGACGTACGGATATTTGGTCATGGGTACTGCTAGGTTTATCAGGGAGTTATGTCACCTTTTCACATAGAATATCATTGTATAGTAAGTTGGATTCATCTGAACCTGTTCAGCCTGAGGTTTTCTATTTACATGTTTACAGGAGACAATAACTCTAGAGCCAAACTGACCTTTTTATAGAAGCATGAGTGAAAACAACTGTCATATTTGTAAAATTCAGTTAAATTACTCATTACTGATCCAGTTTATTTCTCAAAGAACATCAGAGTTTTAAACTCTAATGTTGAACATCTGCCCTTTACCTATTCCAAAACAACAATTCAGAGTTCCAAAAGCTGGCATCACATGGAGGACAACTTTGCCAGGAAGTGGATTAGCCTGCTTGACCTTTCCTATTAGGTAGCATTTAGATGCACACAGAAGATCTTGAGTCAACAGAAGTCACGGACATCTATACTCTGTTAATTCTATCACTCTCTCCTAGTTCCTTTGAATTTTGTAGCTTTCTTTGAAGCAGCATTAATTGCTGTCAGTTTCAGGTGTGCTCCCTGTGCAGTTTTGATGAGGTGATTTGCATATGGCTAATTTGCATAGAAACCTGACCTTGAGCTTGAGTGTCAGCAGGCTCTGCCCTTATCAGTGGTAAGAGCTAGCCATGCCTCTGACCCAGATCAGGGAGAAAAGATTGTCTTCAACATAACAAGAAAGATGCCCTATGAATTTTGTCAGATACTTTATTAGCTTTTGATCTCCTTTCAACACTGAATGACCATTGCTAAATATTTTCCATGCTATTAAAAGAGGAGAAGAAAATCCATCATTTTGCCTGTGTGCCTTAGATGACTTTTTCTGGACTGTTCATTGTATGTGCTCATTGTTTTCAGTGTTGCTCATTTTTTCAAGGCATTTCACAGCTCTCTATGATTTCTCTGACCTGTTTTGCTTTTCTATTTCTCTCATCTTTTCTGCTAGACAAGTATAATCAATTATTATTATAGCCTCTTTTCCTTATTTTTCTCATACTGATCTTCTGTATGGTAATTGGTGAGCTGCTTGTAAAACTATTAACCATAGCGTATAACCATATATAACCATACCATACCTTACCATATTCAAATCGCCCCATCAAATGGCATGTGCCATCTGTCCTTCCATAAATGAAGGATATGGAAAGACTACAAATGCATAAAACTTTTAAAAACACAAGTATGTGCCCTTAAGAATGTAAGTTTTGATAATAATTTTTGGTCTCTCCACATCCTCCTTGATAATTATCTTCCATTTTAAAAGTGTTTATCATCACTTTTAGGTTATGGTATCTTTATAAGGGAAATAATATCCAATGAAAATATTTTTGAATAAAAGTAGTGTGTTTGCTTTTTTTTTATTTTTACCTCTTTTTCCATTGCTAATAATATCAAAAATTTTAATGTGTTTAATGATACAAGATAAAAGTTTGTTTGAAATATATATGCAGCAGAGAGGAGACAGACAAGGGCAATATGGACACTATTTTGTGTTTCTTTATGTGCTGCAGTTAGTTTGCATATAAAGATGTTTCTGAAACATAATCTTTTTGTTATGGACAGCTTCTGAAAATTCTGACATCAGCACAGCTGGATATCTGACAAGCAGGAGGATTTAGAAAAATATAAGCTTGGGTATCGCAATGTGTTTGATTGAAAATATGTCTCATACCACTGGCAAATGAAGTTTCTCTGTGTTTGGAGGGGGAGGAGGTGAGTACTGTAGTTGTCTGTGATTTGTCCCCAGAGAGGAAAATGGCCCAAGGTACTGCTAGAATGAGATACCTTAGCAAAATAGACTATACCCAGAGAGTTAATTACGCTGAAATTTGGACATTTCCTTATAATAAATACTCCAGAATCTAACTTAAGATCAAAGCTGATAAATAAAGTTTCTGTGATCCCATCTGGCTGATTTACATTAGAGACTGAAGGAGATAATGGCAAAGCTGTTGTCCTGAATAAACACACAGGGGCAAATTTTCATTGGATCTTCACACATGTTATGTACAATAACTTATTGATTACACAGTGGGAAAGTAAATTTCTACTGGCCTTTTTTTGTAGCTCATGGCAAAGCTGGTTAACTTTTAGAGAGTATTTTCATACTGTAAATGTTTATTTCATTCACAGAAACATTAAAGAAGGGATGTGTCATTGAGACAAAACAGCTCACATCTACTGTATAAAACTTGCAACAGTACTGCTGGCTACTCTGCTCTCTGACATGCCCTATCTGACATACTAATTTCAGTTGTAAATCAGAATGTAGGGAGTTTCAGCTGCTGCAACTCTTTAAAAGGGTATTCCAAATAACTTGTGTTGCAATCCAGTTTCTGTGTTCCTTGGCATATATGACTACTCATGATGGCTAAAGTTACTTTCTGTGAACTCAGGGAAAACATTCCCAGTGACTTTTGCAGGAGTAAGATCTGGTTCACTGCTTTTCAATGTTCGTATCTCTAAAACATCAATAAGCATTTTTAAAGGGCATGTATTTGTGTGGGGCTGAAAACCAGTTTCAGTCAAAGTATAAACTGAGAGAGAAATTATTGAAAGCATAAACTGAGAGAGAAACTATTGAAACATATTTCAGTTTCCTTCGGTTTCCAAAATCTGCATCTTCATCAGTCTTCTCGAAGACAAAGTAATTTGTTCATTACCTTGTCAAGTGTTATATAGTTTCAGTATACTGCTTCTTTTAAAGCAAATTGCCATTGTAACATTTTTGACCTAAGTTATGGATATTGTTTTTGCACTGCACAGAAGTTATCTTTATATGTACATACATTTTTTTACCTTGCTCCATTCTATTTTTAGTGATCGAGAGCAAACAGAAACATAAGGTGAAAATATAGACTTAATATAATTCTCAAGCATTTCTGTTTTATACATAAGTGAAAAATATTTTCTTACAGTTCTTTTTATACACCAAGATAAAAACAAAACACTAGCTTGATAGCTAGCTAATTAAAGGTATAGTTGCACTCCAATGTTACATGTTCCTTTGTATTAAATCCTTAAAATATTTACATGCCTCTTCTTTTCCAGCAGTAACTGTGCATTATCATTTGGTTTTTTATAACAATAGGAATTTTTTCTAAGCATTCTGTACAGAGTATAAAAATAATAAAAGGTAGATCGCTTCTTGGAAAAGATCCATTCTAAATATATTTTTCTAGTACTTAATCCTCTTCAACATTCCATAACAACAGTTGAGTTTTTACTCAATTGTGTAAAATACGATACCAAAGAAGCTTGGTAATATGAAAACATTAAACGCTCCATAAAACCAGGTTAATAAATACACACTATTAAATAGTGGGCCCATGAGATAATGCTGAAGGGAAGAAATGCTTTCTGTCCTTTGTTCTAACATTTTTTAAATCTTAGCCAGGCTTTAAAAGAGCTGGTAAGTATCATTAACATTATTTCAGCTTAATCCAACAGGAAATCTAAATTCAAGGTCATAAATTCCCGTTTAAATAAAACAGAGTAGAGAAAAAGGATAATTAAACCAAAGTTGGAAATAAAGAGGATGTAGTACTGTTTTCCTTACTCAGATATGTATGTATAGACAATGTTATTATTAATCTGCAAACAGTCATCTATAAATAACATTAAAATTAAACACATTGTGCTGCAACATAGCTCTAGTAATTACTTTATTTCATAGACACAATCACAGTCTAGAAAGAGATAAATGTACCTTTGACATTTTAAGGAATTTTCTTGCAAAAATATAGATGGCCTGACTCTTTGCATACTAATTATTGCTTCAGGTAAAATACATATTTTTATTTTTACAGAAAAATCTAAGTTTGGGGGGATTTTTACTCAAATTGCAAAATTGCAAAAGCAATTATTTATAGAAATATACGCTTGCAGTAATTTTGCAGATTACACCACATTCAGTTGGAGTGTTGATCTGCTGAAGGGAAGGAAGGATTTTCAGAGGGATCTGGACAGACTGGTTTGATGGGCTGAGGCAAATGGGATGAGGTTCAACAAGGCCAAATGCCAAATCTGCCTTTGGGTCACAAAAACCCCAGGCAGTGCCACAGGCTGGGGCAGAGTGGCTGCAAAGCTGCCCACAGGAAAAGGACCTGGGGGTGCTGGTGGCAGCAGCTGAACATGATCCAGGGTGTGCCCAGGTGGCCAAGAAGGCCAATGGCATCCTGGCCTGTAGCAGCAACAGTGTGGCCAGCAGAGATTGTCCCCCTGTACTCAGCACTGGTGAGGCCACACCTTGAGTGCTCTGTCCAGTTCTGGGTTCCTCACTACAGGAGAGACTTTGAGGCGCTGGAGTGAGTCCAGAGAAGGGCAATAGTGCTGTCGAAGGGTCTGTAGCACAAGTCCTATAAGGAGCAGCTGAGGGAGCTGGGGTTGTTTAGCTTGGAGAAAAGGAGGCTGAGGAGAGACCTTATTTGTCTCTACAAATGAAAGGAGGCTGTAGTGACGTGGGCGTCAATCTTTTCTCCCATGCAGCAAGTGACAGCAGAGAGAGGAAACGTAATCTATAGGCATATACTAGGAAAAGCTTCTTCACTGAAAAGGTGGTCAGACATTGAAGCAAGCTACCCGGGGATGTGGTAGAATCACCATCCCTGGAAGTGTTCAAAAGATTGTTGAGGATGTGGTTTTGTGGTGAGCACAGCAGTGTTAAGTTAATATTGGGACTTAGTGAAATTAGAAGTTTTTCATTTCTTTGGTTCTATGACTCTATGTATACTGTGACAACCCTGTAATTTAGATTACAGATTCCTTGGGGTATGTGCTGAGCCTTTCTTTTCTGTAACTTCATGTCTGTTTTGCACTTCAGTTGGAATAGTAACTCTTAGACATCCATGTTCAAGATGATGTAGTGCAGTGCAATGTAGTGTAATATAGGAAGTATTATTTGGCATGAGTTTGAAGTCTTAGGTAATTGAAAACCTGAAACCTGATCTTGAATGGATTCAAGTGTCCACAAGAAGTGTGGACAAAATGCACAGGAGCAGTAGCAACTAGAGGTCCACGTTGCAATTCAAGCTGCAGGATGCAAAGGATTTCATGGCCTCTCAGCATAACTAGCAGTGTTAGTGGATATCTGAAATATACCATGTGGAAAATAATGTCTGATGTAAAACCATTGCCATGATTTCTTTAAAGATAAATCTACAAAGGAACAGTAGTGCACAATGTTTGAATTCCTTGAGTGCAACTGAGAAATAAAGTACAACAACTAAGAATTGCCTGAGCTGTTATCGCTGTTCATTTAATGGATACAGGACAAGAGCTGATGTTTTTCTGAACCATAACTCACTTGGCTGCAGTACTGATCTTGTCAGTCTGTATTGTTTTGTTTCTTTACCAAATGGTGTCTGATATTCCAAAGTTCTTACAGTCATACAGTTTATTTTCCTGACCCTCTGTCAAAGCTTGCTTGAACCAGAGAAAATTACTCTCTCCAACCATCTCATCACACTAAATGTCTGTATAAATCCATCAGCTAGCTAGAAAATCTACTCTGAAGGGCTACATAGCCTTCAATGATCTAATATACTAAAAAGAACCATGGCAAATCAGAAATCACCATCAAATAGTTTTTCTTTGCCGAGACCATCCTTTCTAGCATACCTAGTAGGAAAACCAGAATATAAGCAATGAAAGATAAAGCAGGAGGTGGGGTATGTCTGCAAAAGTGACTGAAGGATTAGGCTTCGTTTTCAACATGTGACTGGAATAAGAAAGACCATTAATCATGGCTATGTTTTCTGTGTGCATCTATTCCCCAATGAAAACAGGAATCTGATAGTGATCTTGCATTAAATTATTACTTAGTTATCCTGAAATTTCATGCTCTTATTTGCATGCTTTTACATGTATGGTGTAATTCTCTCCATTTTCCCCTTCAGTTTTCCCTTTTAACAAATTAAATATTATTTGCCTTCAGAGAATTGACATGTGCAGCTAAGAGGTACTGTGAACTTTATTTCTTTATTTTTGCACTTGGCTTTACATAGATACTCTACCATATGCAGTATTTCTTTCCCATAATATATCCATCATTATCATCAAGTTTTTCATATATAAAACAGTATTCAGTTCTTTGTACCTGAGCCATATTTGGAAAGATTATCTTAGGAAAATATAACTTAAAAAAAGAAAAAAAAGCAAACACCAAACCAAACAGAACAACAAAACAAACTAAAAAACACCAGCCCCAAACCACAACTAAAAATCCCCACTTATCTTTCATCAAATGACATTTGTTATTGTCTAAAACAGGTGTAAATATTAACTTTGTATCTCTTATTAGAAGCAGCAAAAGACTCTTCAAAGCATATTTCTGCTGTCCTGTCCTCAATACGCACTTTAGAACTGATTAAAGCATCACTGATCTTCATTACTGCTGTTCCAGTCCTCCTGATGCTTAATCACACATGTCAAACATATGCCAGACAATGTTGGATGTCATGAAAGTCAACATTCATATTTTCTGTACTTCCTCAAATACTTCAGCTAATATATTCTCTCCATCTGTTGCAGAAAATCAAATATAATGATAATACAGCAATGCTGAAGTTATCTGATAAATCTATTCTATTACTGTCAAAGATTGAAATTTCTTAAATACTGTTATTTGGTAGGGATCATCTAGATCCCCTGAGCAGCTTTGACAATCTCAGCCAAGATTCTAGCATTTTGCCTTTGGCCACAGGAGGAAACTGAATTTCCCATTGTGCCTTTAACCTTGTGTGCAGCTACCCTGCTGCAGAGCCTTCCAACTGTTCCCATTCTTAAAAATTTTCCCCTCTTACTCATAATTTGCTCATATTCAATAACCAGATCTTAAACTGTGAACAGTCAGACACATATAATGCTATTAGGCAACCTCTTTTTCCTTTCCTCATACACAAAATCTCTCTCATCGGCAGGTCCCAGCCTTACGGTGCCAGCCCTCTGTATATCTAATGGCATGGATGACCTCACTTAGAAATTCTAGTCCTTAAAGGAACACAGAATAGCGTATATGTAATGATAAGGGAATGGAAGATATTCAGTGTTAGCTGTCAAGGAGGATTTCCACCATCAGCATTAACCATATAATATAGTGGCAGTGGAGGGCAATGAATGTGGAGAGAAGTGAGAGCAATCAGCAAGCTTTCATTCAGTGAGATGGAAGAGCTTGTCAAAGACACAAACAACTAATCAGTTGCCAGCACTGATTGATGTCCCAGCCTGCATTCAAATCTATCATTGTGACCAAGTAGTGCCTATCGTTTACCCAGTGGATGGATAAACTAGAAGTAATATATGGTGTCTAAGCAAATAGATCATTAATTCTGCTTAATATGTGGGGGCTAAAGTTTAAATCTTTTTCTAAACAACAATCTTTCCCTTCAGGGAGGAAAAAAATAAAATGCTAAAAAAAAAAAAAACCCCAGTGTGGTTGACTAGGCAACAAAGTTGGGGGTTTTTTACAAGTTACAAATCCATTGCATTGGATTTTATTTCAGTTTATGACCCATAATTGTCACTGAGTATTAAATCTATGAGTAAATTTATTAGCATCTTAATTAAAATGGCAAAGGAAGATAAGAAATTATATGGAAGCAGAGACAGAGGGCTGTCTTAGGCTTTAGGCTTTCTTATTCCCCTAAGTGTTCCGAAGCTCAGCCCTGCTAAACTAATGCCCTTGACTTTATATTCTTTTTTCTGACTATAGCATGAGAATTTTAAATGTAGGCATACGGTTAATTGGATTTTATTATTGCTTGACTTCTCCTTAATTGCAGGGCATGGCATCGAATGATTTCTCAATGGTTTGTAAATTCCACATTTTGCACCAATCAGCATCAAAGTCAATAGATTTTGGCAGACGCTTTTGCAAAATGTTAACTCAGGTCATAATTACTGGAAAAAATGAAGTCTACATTGATATAAATTACTACTGTATTAGGACTGGATAGGAGGAAAGAGGTAATCTGCAGTTCCCTAAACTGAAGCTTGGTTTTATCTTCTGTCAGTCATCAATAGGGAAAAATGTAGGTGTTAAGAATTAATAAAGAGTATCACAATTTGCTGCATACGCTGTAGTGAAACAAAACTTTAATCTCTGAAGCAGAAATAGCTAGCAGCATGATTTCTATATTTTTGCAGATTATTAAGAGACACTCTGTCTTGTTTTGAACATTGTCGTTAGCCTCTCATTAGTAGTCTAGTGTTAATAAATAATTAATAGTTTCATTCATGATTTGTATCTTCTTATGTTATAAATTATTAATATCAGGCAACTACAATAACCATAAGTATTTATATATTCTATTATGTTTAATATACTTCACTTTTAAGACTGTAAAAGAGTTCAAAAGTACTATTAAAGTATTTGCCTAAAGCACAAGTCTACTGAATTTTTTACTAAGTAGTATGTTTAGAAACGTTAAGCCCAAGAAAGAGAATATTTTTCTCCTTTAATGTCCAGAATTATTTTCTGAACAAAAAAAACCCTTCCTGTACAATTTCCAAATGATCTTCCAACTTAAACCTGACTACATAATGGTGGATGGCAAACCTGCAAACTGTTCGGCCATGTAGATATTCTCAAAGTCACTGTGTTAGTCCAATGGAAACTTTGACTTACAAGAGAGACTTGACCTGAAACACCTGTCAATTCATCCTGAGATTCTAAATTTGTTGAGAATCACTGACAAAGCTCAATTTACAATCATTTAAAAATAAACATTGAAAAAATACTCTCTCCAGTGTTAATATTTGTCCAGATGCATGGATGGAAACATTCTGTTCTTTCTGAATGGTTACCTTTTTCTCAGTAATCTCTTTACCTGGAAACTGTAATATCATTGTACATTACTGTGATAGCTTTTCAAATACATAGGCAGTAGAAATGCTTTGTAAAAGTATTTGTAAGAGGCTGAATGTAGTGGTTTGTATGCTTGATTTTAGAAAAGTTGTTTAACCACAATGGCTTAAAAGCACCTACTTTAAAACATATTCACTACCTCTTTGCTTTGAAAACTTAAATACATATTATTTGAAAAGTATTCATCTACGTATTAGTTCAGAATAACCTAGTTTCTTTTAGGGGAATATTTTCTACCATAAACAAAGTATCTGTTCTATTAAAATTATCAACATCAAAGCATGCTTTAGTTTTTCTTATAACTGTTCGATAAATCTGAAAAAGCACTTGATTAATAAGTAAAATATGCTATAGTGAAAATACCATAAACCTGCCTTTGCTCTTTAATACAAAAATTTGGTTTTCAAACATTTCTTTCATAGCCTCTGTGAGACCCATAAAAACTACATAATCAACTCAAATTCCATGAAATAGGCCCAAGAGGACTGAAATACTATTCTATACTGGGAAATTTTACTGAGCACATAATACTTGTAAATGCTGTTTATTGCTCCAGCCCCTGTTTTCCAGTGGCTGCTGATGTTGTTTTACAATCTTGTGCCTAAACACCAAACTGCAGATTCAGTTACAAGGAATAGCTCAGAGCTGTAACAGTTGTTTTTTCTCAATTTCTGAGCATGTTTATTGTGTTGATATTTGATGTTGATAATTGATCAAGGACCTTGATCAATTCTTAACATCTTTGGTGCAGAACAGATACTTATGGCAGGGTTATTTAAAGAAATTTTATTCATACTGAACTTCTGATTCCCTGATCTCCTCTAGGCATAATGGTCTTATAGTGCTTTTGTGTGTATTGCAGTTTTTTTGATCCCATCGCTTTTAGCACAGAACCACATTATATTTGAATCCTGTAATTTTCCAGAAATTAGCATGTTTCAAAATATATGTTTTGCTTTGGTTTATTTTGCTTTTTAACTTGGAAAAGCAGATGTTGTTTGAACAGTCAGATGGTAAAAAAGATCCTTGGTGTTCAGGTATTAGTGAGAGTCCTGGCTAAAAACAGAAAATTGCTGGGTGGGATTTGAATGATGCCTATGCATATCTGTGCATTAAGCAGTTAAATAAACACTCCTGAAAAATATGATCTACACAATAATGAGATTAGAAGTTCAGTTTAAATTTTCACCTCTGCAGCCATGAGTCTCTAATCCATATATATTAGAATGGAATCTGGTGCACCAGAAAAAAAGACTCATTTGTATAAAGATATTTGTTCTTCCTTTAGGACAACTTTTGGAAGTCCTAAAGATCTGAAGAGACAAAAGTTGCTTGAAGTCTCTGACTCAGAAATTATGATGCAGCCATTGTTAAGTAAGGTACTCACAGTTCAGGTGATTTTCAAATGGTAGATATCTGAGATTAGAAAGTGAGCACATGGTTCAACTCGCAACATGTTGGTCACTGTGTCACAGAAATATTGTCAAAATCTCAGGGTATGTAGCTCCAAAATGTAAGTCACTGTCTGCACAGCTGACTGTATTTTGTTATATCATCAGCTCCACTGAGTTTAGTGCAATTTGTAATAGAAAAAGATACTATCACACATAAAAAAAATGGACTAACAGATTGCTAGAAGTGTATTTTTATTATTACTGTGGGATTTTGGAGCCATTTACTGAAATCCAAAGCTGTGAACTCTGCTGAAATATAGGCAAAGTTTAACAGAAATAGAAGTTTATGAAATTCAAGATGAAGTTTTTCTGCAAGAGTACCTTCTGCATAGATAGGACAAATTTTTGAGGACTTGTAAATTTCTTTCTTACTATTTTATTTTTTAAATCTTTTTTACAAGTCCAGGTGTGCCAGGTGTGTCAGGTGAAAACATATGAAGAATAGAACTTGATAAAAGCATTAGAAATAGGTAGTTTGAAATTACAGTAATTATACAGAAAGTGCTATTATTATGTAGACTAGATTTCCCCAATGCTGGTGTTATTAATTTTTAAAGTTATGGTGTATGTTTTTATGTTATTTAGTAGGGTAATTACATACTTGCTGTGGAGAACAAGTCAATCAGGATTTCGGAAGAAGCACTCTAGTATATTATTTTTTAATCTGGTTTGCAAATTTTTTTATTTTCTAAGCCTTTATAAGAATAACTATCATTTCCGATGATGAGATTATGGAGATGCCATTCTGTCAAACCTATGCCAGTGAGTCATGGGATAAGTAAGAAATGTCAGAATGAGTCTTTTATTACATGGGGAGAGCTAACACTATGACTTTAGCTTAATTTTAGCAAGAATGAAGTCGGTTCAGAAGTTATGGAGGGTCTTTGCCGCAGCCGCTGGCCGGAGAGTAAAGAAAGACTCGGAGACAGGAATGCAGTCCAGCGAATAGATGGAATTATTTAATTAATAAAGAACGGGTTTTTATGTGTTTAGTTCTCTAAGTGTCTACCTAGATGGCAAGAGGTTATTGGACCTCTTGCTACTAACTACCAGAGTGATTGGTCAGTTAACACATCGTTCATTCTCCTAGTCAAGATCATAACAATTCTAATTCTATCTGCAGGTGCAAGATAGCAGACTCGGTTTGCAGAAACCTTATCATGTTTTGCATAGTTCAGCGTGAGAAAGACAGAGCTTTCACGAACTACTGCAGAAAGCTGGAGAAATCTCTGCTGAGGCTTCTTCAGCATCCATAGGTCTTAACCTTGTTATTCTGAATAGAAATTGACCAAATTTTATTTACTTGGTATCTGAATTATCTAATGTGAGTTAACTCGGTATTTGAGCTTCAGCTATCCTTTTGCTTCTATTGTCTTATAAGTCCCTCTGTCAGACAGAACACATCAATCCCAAAATAGTACAGTTTCCACTAAGTACACTAATTGCTAAAAGAAAGATTATAGCTAAAGAGTTTTGATTGTGTTTAGGCTTTCCCATAGGAAAAGGTAAACTAAGTTGACATTTTATTCAGTCCAGTCACAGATTCTCTTGATGATTCATACTGTCCTGTCAATGAGCTTTAAGTAAATATATTTACCTTTTTGTGCAAACCAGGTGGGAGAAGGAAGAAAACTCCTGTTGTGTTATACAGCAGCCCTCATACAGGAACTTCGCCACTAGTAACCTATATATAACCTATAACCACACACAGCTTTTTGTTTCCAGGGCAGTTTAAAAAAACACATTGATAATTTCTAAACACTCAGATATTAAAAGACAGTGAGAAGTCATAGAAGTGTTCACCCCCTTTTGCTCTCACTTGAAGAATATTCTTAGCATGTCAGAATACTCTTTAATCAAGAGACTACCTTGATTTAATGAATACCAGGATTTCCAAGATGTTGCTCAGACACCTTTCCCTCCAAGATATGTTACTGTGAGACAGTCCATTGCTCAGTTTAGCCTTACTCACCACAGTTACATCAAGCTGGGTCTCTGTGACATGCTCTTCCCTACTTTCCTCAGCTGTTGTTTTGATTGACTACAGAAGCTTTAGTTACATTTTGATTCCATAATACTCTTCCAAAGCAAAATACTTCTGATAAGCACGAAATGGCCATATTAAAACACCAAACAGATGTATATTAACTGTTCTTTATTAAGTTATATTTTCTTCTTAATGGGTTAGACAGTTGTCTAGTTTGTGCTAGGAGTACTTAGTATTAAACAGTTTGCATTACAACATCTTTAATTATTACACACAGTATATATAAAGAAAAAGAAGAAGAAAGACAAGTGCAAGCTTCATGGCTTAGACACCACAATGAATTTGCAAAAAAAGTTATGTTAGAAATGTCAAGAAGATTTAGAATATGAGGGACTTAAAGACCCTTTTGAAAATGGAACTTACCCTTATGCATACAGCCTAAAACAAAGCAGTGCAAAGACATGCCTCTGTCTTTCATGTCTCTGAAAGTCAGAGCAGAGCGCTGCTCTAACATAATCTGTTTTCAGCATCTCAGCTATCAAGAGACATTTCAAATATCCTTTTGTAGCAATATAGAAGGATGGAAGATGCACCTTTTGAAACACCTTTATGCTGCTCTCTCACATAAGAAATTGTACTTGGACAAAACAATTCTGCTCCCAAATAAAGAACATTCTGTCCAACCATTCTGGTTTTGTTTGTTTAACTTGGGATTTTTTTGAGATTTTTATAGTTAGTATTTATTTTTAATTTTTCTATAAACATTTCATCCAAGCTAATGGAATCTGAAACATAGCCCTTGCATTCTTTATACTCTGCAACTTTTAACTTTCTTCTTTGGCACACTACGTGCATTTCTAATCATAAACACAAATTTCCTTGCATAGAAATTAGGGGAAGTGTTCTGATGGTCCTAAATGGCAACACAAGGAGGTCATATGTTTCACAGATGTTTCTTAGAAGCACTATGTCTAATTCTCCTTCTTCTTATTCATGGCTGAGATTAAGGGAAAATGCTGCAGGTATTTACCTCACTTCATAGAACCCGAGCATGAAATTGAGAAGAAAACAGTTTTTGTTCAATTTTGTGAGGAGTTTAGGAAAAAAAGAAGCATCCTGTTTTGGTGTTTGATTAAAAAAAACAAAACCAAAACAAACCAACACAAAACCAAAACAAAACAAAAGGCAGCTTATAGTTACCAGGACTGGTTTTTTCATCTCTGATGATGTATATATGCTAGGAAAAATGAAAAAATATTCTTCAGTAGCAAAGGCCATATTTTATAGACCTGAAATGGGTGGTTTTTGTTTTCCCTAAGGAATTTTTGAATTCCTGTTTTTTAATGTCTTATCGGGACAATGGGTAATATGCAAGCCTTCTTGAAGGCTCATCATTAGAAGAAAAGTGACTGAAAACCAGTTTACCTTCCAATATTGAAATCTTATGACTGTAGTGAATCAATGACAATCATCGTACAGAAAATATCTAGGATCCTGGCATGCAGTTGCGTCCCTAAATTTTATTGCTTCCGTAGAAGTCCTTTCTGTAACAAAATAAGGAACACCATAATCTGAAGAATCTTCATAGACCCAGTTCAGATTCTTTTAAAAGAGAGTAACTGATAATACAAAAATCCCAAACAATAACATGGATTAAGAAGCATCCTTCTTAGTCAGGAAATAAGTTAATTTGCCACTTTCCCTTCTCTTTTATTGAGTTGCTGACACCACATCATATGGTAGACCAATTTGGAGCTCTACAGTTCACGCTTGCTATTCCGTTTACCTCGTGTTGATTACTTTGTGAGGCAGACAGGATCTTGCCTGAGGATTGTGTGATATCAGCAGAAATATATCTTCAAATATTTACACAAAGATGTAACTTTTTCTTGTAGCATGTTTTATAGAATATCATTTGCCTTAGGAATAACATGCTTTAATGATATACGTGTTGCTCTACAGCCCACTGAGAAAGCCTTAAATTTTCATCAAAATTGGGACAATGCAGTAATACGCCATACCTGTGAATTACTTTGTTTCTTATTGTCCATTTATAGACACTGAATAAGAAACAAATAATCTTGGAGAAAAATAAACCTGGCATAGATTGACTTTTAATTCTCTAGTGGCAGGTTTCATTGTTTTATGTCCTGACCCCAAAGGTGGAGTTACTTCTGCCTCTAGAGAGAGTTTAGCCAGAGTGTTTAACTTTCTTCCTATCTTTTACACAGTCATTTGCAGCTGCCCAGCTTCTAGGATCCCAATGGGAGCAACTTTGAGGTATAGTATGAGGTTTTTGACTGGTTTTTCTCTGGCTCACTGATCCTCATGCGTAAATTGACATCACGCAGCTCTTTTTTTCCAGGACTGAAGAGACCAGACATGGTGGACAAAGGGGACATCAGTTACAATTTTTTTCCTACAGTTTTAAATCCCCAAACCTCCTAGTTTTCAGTCCAATCAAAATCTAAATTATCCTTGCAGATTAGATTTATTGAATTTCTTAATACTTTATGGCTGATAACATTTTGTCAAAGAACACACAGCACGTATTTCCATTGAAAGCTATTGTATTATTTTGCTGATAGCTGCCAAAAAGAGCAACAGGTGCATGAGCAGTCATTAACCCATAGGATGTTGTCAATTGCTTATACATTGACAATATCCATTTTTAACTAAGCATGTTTTGTATTTTCACACTTCATGTCAAAAGGTGGCAGAGCTAAGCACTGCAAAACTTTGTCAGGGAAGGTTAGTTTTCCATTGTTTCATCATGCATGAATGCCTCTTAGAATAATTTTAAATGTCATTAGGTGACAGAATATTTGTAAAACAGTTTCTTTCTAAATGGTTTCAGAGCTGACAGAAACTACTAGCTTAAGAAATCAACGGCCTGCAGAAAAAAAGGTGTAAACCAGAAGAAGCAATGAAAATCCCTACCACATCACCACCCCATCTTCCAGTCAATTTAGAGTCAGTAGTTTCTTTCCTGAGAAGAAATCCGAAGTTCAGACAAGTCATGTCCTAAGGCTGAGTGGGAAAAAAACCCCCAAAAGCTGCAAAATGGAGCTATTAATGATGCTTTGGTTTTCTGCATATCTGCTTGCATAGAGCTCTCCATCAAGACATTTAACATAGATTGGTAAGGAATTATCAACGTGTGTAACATTCTGTTGGTGTCAACTTACATTGCGTGTAAACTAGTTGCATAAAGACATGCAGTTTTCTAGTCCACTGCATGCAAGGTTCACAAAACCTGAAGTGAAATCATCTCTTTGACACATATGTAATTTGTGAGTGTAGACACAGGTTTGTAAAATGACTAGAATACTACTATTTTTGGATTTTTCTTTTTTTTTTCTTCTTTTGTCTTTTGTGTTTTATGTCTGCTCAGTTGTTGAGATCCTCAGAGAACCTCATAATTACTAAGGATTTCCAACATAACCTCTGTGCTTTAATAATACAAACAATTAATAAGGTTTATAAAAATAGTATTAATCCAATTCTCATGTGTGGCAGTGTTGTGTTGCTATATGTATAGATGTTTGTGGCTGCTTTGTCTCCCAGATAATTGGATTGACTTAAACTGGATCACCTCTGGGATAATTACTCAAAGACCTGAGAAAGAACATAAAAATCGAGTCTTCATCTAGCACCGACAACTAAAAATCATTACCAAAACAACCCCAAAAGGCAGAGGAATGTTCCATATGTCATTGACACTATAATATACTATATTCCAGTGCTATATCTCTATATCTGTATATCTATCTGTCTCTCCATGTAATGTACATTTTGGTACATATGTATGTACATAGATATTAATAAGTATAAATAACATGGATGTCAGGAAATGCAACATTCATAAAATATGGTGGAATCATAGGGGAGTTGTTCGGAACATTTGAAACTCACATATAGTAAAGCAGTCTGTTACAGAAACTTGCATTCATACATAGATTTAATAAACTGCTTTCAGCCAGCTTTGCATACAGTGTTCTTCATGGCACTTTTTGCTTCTGCATTAGTGTTGCTTAATGGCAAGAGTGTGACTGCTGCATGCTGTGCCTGTTCATTATGACTGATGCCACTAATTATACTAATACTATAAACAACATAAACAGAAATATTTGTTCCATCAGCTGTCAATTTTGATACCCATAGCCATAAATGAAAGTCAAGGAAAGAAAAAGGGAAATACTTCATTGATTCCAGAGGTGTGCCAGACTACTCAGAAATAATTATACTGCTTGATGAACCATGGTCCTGTCTGCTCTTGTCGTCGTGTTTGATTACAAATCTGATACTAGCACTTAATGGGTAAGTGAGCTGTCACAAAGCTTTCCTTCATGCTGTGTTTCAGGAAACATTACAACAATTCATGTGATAAAATGCAGCTTTCTACCATATGCTGAAATATCACAATGCAAGATGGTGAATTGTCTTAACCAATGCACTGCAATGTGATCTGCCACCCATGAAATGGAATGCTTCAGAAAAACAACGTGCCAGTTCTTGAATAAACTGTGACTCCAGTACAGTATGCAGCCAGTAGACTGTATAAAATGTCTTAAAGTTCTCCACAGATTGCTCAGCTCTTCTGCCAGTATAAAACTAGCAGTCTAATTTTAGCTGCACATTGGATAGAATGCAGTTAACCTTACAACACTGCAGCACTACACTAGCAAGATTTTATTTTAGCCTCTAGAGTAAATGCTGACTTTTAACTTTTATAAGGTTATTTATTAAGACATGCAGTTACCTCCCAGTACACACAATTTCTCTATGACTGTGAATAGATAGCAAAGGTCCCAGCATTTATTAAGCTCTACTACAAATCAAGTCTACTGAAATAGTCATAATATATTCTATTAGTAAGCATAAAAAATATATATGCAATATTATGTCAGCCTTTCAGCATAACAGCAGTGGGATTTGCACCATAGTTCACTACGGTGATCCTGAGTCAGCGCTTCCAGGAAGTGGAAATCAAGGGTAACCCATCTGATAAGCTGAAAGGAAACAGTAATTCTGTTCTTTACTTGCAGTAATAGCTTTACTGGAGAAACCCAGTCTGGCCATAGCTGGCTAGCCTGGCTATCTTCTTGCTGGGCTGATAAAAACACCAGCATTTTTTTTGAGATTATGTATTTAATAAAGTGCTATGTTCTTGGGAAAAGTGGAGGAAGAAAGGAGAATTTCAGCTGTGCTAAAATTTTCTTGATGACTCACCCATCCTAGCTACCATGTAATGTGCTTAGTTTAGTTTGGTTTAGTCTAATTTAGTTTAGTTTAGTTTAATGAAGATTGTTAAATTTGTTTCCCTGGAAGGACAGTCTCAAGTCACAGGGTACCATACTGCACCATATTGCTGCAGAAGCAGGAAATATCTGTCTTCTAAGCAAACTATAAGGAGGGCTCATGTGGGTAGTGTGGGACTGATTATTGGTATTTATTTGAAAAACCTTGGAGTGAAATTTGGTTAAGTATTTTTTAGACTAGGATCTTGACACATTGCTAAATCATCCAGAAACAGTCATCCCAGCTCTTTAAAACCAAAACCACATCCAAACTGGTCGAAACTAATGTTCTTCATCAGAGAATGCCAGTAAACTGTCACCAAAATATAGCAGATGTCATTCTGTTCATAGTTCAAGGACATAGGGAATCCAAATTACCACTGACTGAAGCGCAGAAATCCTGTCAGGATGATATCGATGCTCTCCATCCCTCTGTGAGCACCATCAGATTTTGTCACACAGATGGTAGACTGTGGCATGACCAGAAACTGCCACATAAATGCCATGCTATCAGTTGTGACAAAGTGTTGTATGAAATGGTAATCCAAGAATCCAAGTATGTCAGGACTGTCTGACTCCTGCCTACACGGGATACTATGGAGGTATAGGCTGATTACTTTTTGTGCTTCACTACACTGACATATTCCAACATAAGACGTTAAGTAAGTAACTCCATGTATTCTAAACTTTTCTTCTCTTACATCATTATTGAAAATGAATTGCTGATTTTATAAGAGCTATGTTTTTTTTTCAAAACTTAAAAAAACCTAAAACTTCAAAAAACAAAATTTAAAAAAATTATTATAGCAAAGTATTATTTCTTGGAAGAAATAACAGACAAGCATTTCTCTTAATGATCTTCCTTCTTGTGTTCTTGTAAAATCCCAGAAGAAAAGAACATCCCTGTCCCTACCCTCAAATACTGTTTGGAAATTATTTTTTTTCCTTTCATTATTTTTTCATACAGTCATATGAACAGTTAAATAGAGTAATTTTCTTCCAGTCACAAGAATCTCAAATGTGATTTATATTCTCTTTCAAGAAACTGCTGAACATAAAATTCTTTATGATTTTTTGTGGACACTACAGAAAGCAGGGTGTCAAAAAGATGGAGCCAGTCTCTTCTCATTGGTGCCAAGAAATATCACAAGAGGCAAGGGGCAGAAAGTGATGTACGAGAAGTTCCACCTCAATATGAGGTAGAACTTCTTTAATGTGGTGGTGACCGAGCACTGGAACAGGTTACCCAGAGAGGTAGTAGAGTCTCCCTCCCTGGAGATATTCAAGAACCATCTGGACACAATCCTGTGCAATGTGCTTTGGGATGACCCTGCTTGAGCAGGGAGGTTGGATGAGCTGACCAGCTCGGGTCCCTTCCAACCAGACCCATTCTGTGATTTTGTGATTATTGTTAAAACATTTTCACAATTGTTTTCTGCTCTCAAGATATTGTGTTCACTACCTAATAAATCACTTTGAACAAGTGCTTGTCAGAAAAACCCAATTGTAAGATACGAAAATCTTTGTAATTGGCCATTCCCTGAAAGAGACTTTAAAATCATTTCTATAAAGGTAGCTGCAAACAGATATGAATTGGCCCTGCTTCAAGCCACAGCAGCTGAAGCAGTGCAAATCAGGAAGCCTTACAGCCATTGAAGTACAGAATTAACACTTCCTTCATGCGCTGTTCTACCTGTCCCAGAGGGAAAATAATGTTATAGACAAATAATTTCTCACTGTCCTTCCTGGTGTTCCCATCATTGAAAGCACTTAACAGCTGCAAAGCTTTCTTCAGTGATGTGGGGTCATTATCAAACTTAGCACCAGTAGCCTGAGAAAATATGTTTATATGTTTGTTTTTCTTGATTCCATGTTCTTCTCTACCTTGTTCTCTACATCCGAACAAGAAAAGACAAACGAACACAGCTATGATACACCTCTCTAGGAGGAAGTATCCCTTCAACAAGAGAATCCTGCTCTAAATAAATTACAATCTACTCCACTACTGGCAAAAATAATGTGAATTATCATTAAACAAAGAGTCACTGACTTTCTCAGGAATTATATCTGAATGGCCTGAGGCATTGCAGAAATTTTATCCCTGTCAATTCTGGTGAGAAGCAGAACTGTGAGAAAGAGATGAGCTGACATTGAAATTCAGAGGGGGCAGGGATGGTGAAAATCTGCATGGTACTTAGTTGCCAGCTGTGGTTGAACTATGGCACATAATTATTCAGTAGCTGCTTCAGGCTCTGGAAGACAGCAAAACCCAGTATCAGACACTTTGTCAGAGCTATTAAATAATAAAAAAAGAAGTCTACCCTGACTATGTGGCTACTCTAGCTAGATAGCAATATGAGAAGCTGCCAGATGCTCCTGATATCACAGACATGCTCCTGATACCACAGTAGACAGCTGATCTTAGCCTTCTAGTTATACTAACAAGCTGATGGTGTAATTACAAGAAAGGAGACAAGAACTTCTTGGTTTGCAAGCTAAACAGAGATTACCAAGGCAACCCTAAGTTTAAAAAACTGGTATCAAAGCAGTTGAAGAAGAATAAAAAAAGTGGTGTGATTATTCAGGAAGTGATGAGCATAGGAATGGTGAAAACGTAGGAATGTTTCTTTTATAGAAAAGAAAAAAGGATATATAAGGGGTGCCAGTACGAGATCAGCCGTGCTCTTGATCACTGTAGTTTTGTGCAGGACTATAACCCTTTGCTTTTTTTGAACATAGTCTGGTGTCAGACTTCTACAGTCAGGAAAGCTGGGCATGTTTCTCCCCAGTGCTATTGAGGGCATACTGTGAGTGCTCTTCCAAACCTCAACAGGGGAACACCTAGAGGGTGCCTTGTAATAACATCATCTCTTCCTAACAGAAAATGTCATGTCGGATTTGAAATCCTGGAACATGAAAGAAAACCTGTGAAAGGAAAAAATAAAATGCTGTGAGAACTTTGGTGAAGCAAAGTGTCCAGTACCATGCTGAAGATAATGTGCAGCAGATAAATTACTAAAAAAAGCAGTTTGAAATCTCATAGAATATATGTAAAAGGAAAACTTCAAAATACAGAGAATCAAATTCTCTCAAAAATATTGAGCTACAAAAGATGTATATTGAAATAAGTTTCTCTTAAAAAGAGAGATAACTGTACCAGCTAGTTTGTGATGCTTCCTTAACCAAGTTTACACTTGCAATAAACTTAAACTGTAATGTTTGGTCCCATCTTAGTCTATGCAATACATAGTATGTACTAGGATGTAGATGGTTTTATTGTTTTGCAGCATCCCAGATCGTTCTTAAAAGGAAACTTGTAAGTATGTTTACTGAAATACCAACAGCAAAATCAAAAGAGTAAAAAAATACCCCAACAGTAAAATGGCCATGTCTTTTTAGAGATTAACTTGCAGAATTTAAGGTGTTTGAGAAAACAGCTCTCAGCATATTCTAATTCCAGTTTTAAAATGCAATTATTTATCTGTTTTTTTCGAACAATTGTTGGAATTACTGAAGAAGTTTCCCTTTCCCTTTCCCTTTCCCTTTCCCTTTCCCTTTCCCTTTCCCTATCCCTATCCCTATCCCTTTCCCTTCTCCTTCCCCTTCCCCTTCCCTTTTTCCCCTTCCCTTTTTCCCCTTTTCCTCTTTCTCTTTTTGTTTCCCTTTCAATTTCCCCCTTTTGCATTTGCCCATTTTTCCCCTTTTTCGTCCTTAGTTTTTCCTCTTCACTTAGTTTATTTTTCTTTCTTCTGCTTCCCCTTCCTCCTTCCCCACTTGTCCTTCTCTTGATATTATAGTGGTGCCTACTTACTGGTTGCTACAAGAAGTGTATCAGACAGCAAAGAAGCTACAGTTTTGCTGGAACAGAGTTAATTTACTCCATTTTTCTGCTGATCTCATGGTGTTGTGTTTTGTTTTTGTGACCAAAACTGTGTTGATAACACATGCATGTTTTCAGCTGTTGCTGAACAGTGCTTTCACAACATGTTTTGCACTCTGTTTGGCTAGCAAGTAAGCTGGGGGTGGGCAGGAGGCTCGGAGGGGATGCAGCTGGGACAACTAACCTGAATTCACGAAAAAGAATATTCTCTATCCTATGAGATTAGTTTCAGAAGTAAAACTGATAATACTGGGAGGGGGACTGGGGTCCAAGTTATATACTCTGGGAGTAGCTGAGTGTTGGTCATCACTCATTTAGTAAGAAGTGATTCCTTTTGTGTTGCTTCTCCTTCACCTTTTCTTTCTTTTTTTTTCCCCCTCCACTTATTAAATTGTCCTTTTCCCGACCCTTAAGTTTTTTTCACTTTTTGTCTTCTGACTCTCTCCCCCATTTAGATATAGGGAAGTGAGTGTTCTGCTAGGTGGGGGCTTATTAGCTGTGACCAAACCACCACAGAGACTTGTATCCCTTCGACATATGAAAGCCAACATAAAGAAAGAAAACATTTCTATGGCACCAACCAAAATATCTTGGAATATACCTTTGTGGGTTAAAGTCTTAAGGTGTGCTATCTCTGTCCTCTGATGTAATGCACTTGACCATTTGCTTGGATAATGCTCTTGGATAAGTCTGCCAATCTCCCGTGTGAGTTTAGTGTTTATGATATTATGTAAGTACTGAAAGTAGTGGTTTGAGTTGTTCCAAAAGAGAAGACTGAACAGTGGTTGTTTTCCATGAACACAACTCTTGATTTAGGAGTTTGAATTTTTCACATTATCCTGTAACATAACATTTTTGATAGGCCAACAGAAAAACATTGCTTCAAAGCAAACCCCTTTGTCCGAACAAACTTTCAGAGCAAAAATGTGGATGTGTCTTCAAAATGTTGTCAATCTTCACATATATTGTAAGTCTAAATACTCTGTTAAAACTTAGCTTAAAACAAGTTTTAACAGAGAATTTAATCTATCTTTAACAGAGATCGAAGAGATTAATCTTTTTATAAAGTATATTTTTAATGGTTTATTTTATTTATTTATATGTATAACAGAAGGTTGTTATACTGAGTTTGACAAGGCCCTCTGGAGGTCATCTGATCTAAGCCCCCCTGCCCAAGTGTAGCCACCTAGAGTCAATTGTCCAGGACTGTGCTCAGACAGCTTTTGAGAATCTCCAAGGATGAAGACACCACAGCCTCAGGGCAACTTGTGCTAGGGCTCAGTCATGCTTACAATGATCAAGTGTGTTCTTAACTTCCAGTGTTTCAGTTTGTGCTCAGAGACTCCTATTCTACAGAGCTGCATTTCAGACTAGAAGCCTCCAGGTGTTTATTGAAGATGTTAAATGGGACTGGACACATTACTGAACCCTGGGGTACACTACTGCTTACTGGAATGAGAAAATGAGTGACATCTTACTTATTGACTGAATAGTTGACCTCTAATTTTTGACCTCAGTATAAATAAATGAAACATTTAAAAAAGGACTTTTAAAAGTCCTTACTTTTTTATTATCTTTCATTTTTTAATTTTAATGTGGGGGTTTTGTTGTTGGGTTTGTTGTTGTTGTTGTTGTTTGGGGTTTTTTTTCTTAGAAATATATCAGGGAAAGCAGTTTTGCAGATTCATTTCTTTACATTAGATTTCTCTTTATAATAGAACCATTTAATTTTTCAGGAAAATATGTAAAATTTTCAGGACTGTTACAGTCCTGAAATTTACACCTTAGTTTTTCATTCACATTCACTATCAGTTTTCTTGTAAACATACTTTCCATTTTAATAAGAAATTTATAATTTCATATTTCAGCAAGATTTTTTCTGCAAAATAGGTCTTTCTTCAGGCAACAGTACTAAAAACCCATTAGATTTCTGTTGGTTATTGAGATCATTCATGGATTTACAGTTTTTGCAGAAATTTACAGGTTGCCCACAAAGGTTGTGGAGTCTCGTTCTTAGGAGATACTCAAAATCTGACTGAACATGACCTTGAGTAATGTGCCCTAGGGGATCCTGCTTGAGCAAGGAAATTCAACCAGAAGACCTTCAATGATCCCTTCCAATCTTAACTGTTCTGTAATTCTGTGAAAAGTATACTAGTTCTTGTTTCATTATTAAATTGCTCGTCTTTTTCTCTATTTCTGCCCTGTAGAGTAGACAGAAATAACACACTTAGATCATCATTGGGCCTAATATTTTATAATCGAAAATAGCTTCAAAGCATCATTTTCTTCCCCATGAAAATGTAGTCTTGAAAATGTTTAACTGAATCTTGCCTCTGTATGCCTTTAAACTAGTATGCTAGACTTTCATTGCAGATTGGAATTCCTTACATGACATGCCCTAATTAATTGTGGATTGAGTCCCTCTTATTCATATATTTGTCTGCACTGATAGTAGCTTTGTCCTTGTGATAAAAGTTGGGACTAAAGAATGAGCAATTAGCTGAAATGATAAAGACAACAGGGTGGTATGAAGCATCCTTAACAATCTGCCTAAAACAGATAAGATTCATCATGCCAGATCAAAATAAAATTAGTTGCCAAAGACCATTAACTCCAATCTTCCTCAACCTGAGAACACTGTACAGTACTTAGACTTCTTGCAGGCACCATTAATTCTTTGTTTGCATATTGTTGGTTTGACATTCCCTCTCTTTTTCCCACCTCCACCTATTTTCTTTCATTTCTAATTTAGAACAAAGTTTCATTTGGGCAGGTGAATTTTATATCAGTAATGGTGCACTGTAATCTTCCAGGGAGCTTTCCTCTGGTCAAATTCTACCAATTCAGTTACTTGAAATTCCTCCCCCATTATTTTGGAGGAACAAGGCTGTCGGCGTACATCCTCTTCAGTTACAGCTATGCCAAATCACAAAGTTACTCCCCACAGCTGCTCACAACCAGTGCCTCTGACTTGACAGCTATGAAGCTTCATTTACAGAAATTGTATTTATTTTAGTCAGAAATCAGACCACTGCTCCTATGCGATGTGGAAAGAAAGTCTTAGCCACATTATCTCTCTTAACTGAAAACAGTTAGAAAACATCTGCAGTTCAGGTTGGGTGAAGAAGCAGCATCCTGTCTCCTGGAAGGAAGCAGCTCTGCATTCATCTGCCACAGCTACAATGGCTGCTGCAGGTGAAACTAGAACTGCCTTCATTCACATGTGACATGGCATCTGGGTATTATTTTAGCTTTTAAGATGAGTTGAAGGGCTGTAATCCTATGAGCAAGGTGACTCTGTAGCCTGGGATGTGAGGAGGGAGACAGACCACAAAATATTGCCTTTTTCCTTGAAACCAAAGCATTGCATTACAAGATAAAAGACAATTGATTACATGATAGCTGTGTTTAGTTAGGGATACTAGCTCTGCCACAGGGTGCTCTGAACTCAGTAGATTTCAAATTTGGCCCATTAATAGTTTTATCATTTAAAACATGTCTAAGACTTTATCTCAAAAATCCACAATAGAAATAAATATAATTTCACATTGATCAATATCTATGTTGTATGCAACCAAGTGAAATGAGGTCTAGAAATAATAAAACTTAGAACTAAATCATTCGGTCCTTGAAGAGCAAAAGAAAAGCATTCATTGATGGAAAAATGCTGAGATAATTTCTTGGTATGTAATATTCAGGAGGATTTTTGTTTGGTTTTGTTGGGTTTTTTTACTGTATGCAGACCTTCGATGTTGTTTTTATACAGCAGAATAGTTGTTTTTTTAATATCTAGTTAGAGGAAACTGCATTTGAGAGTTGATAAGATTCAGAAATTACATAAAAATTAGGCCTCTTGAAATTTACTATTATTTTTGCTCTGCTGAAATGAGCCAGTGAAAACACATCTGATAGTTTTCAAAACAGGATAGAGGGGACATTCTGCAACTCCTGACATTAAACATACGTAGGACACACATGGAGAATAAAACAAATAAATTTTCAGAACTTAAAGTATTTTGTCCCCAAACAACTTGTGGGGGGCCAGGGAGGGGACGACATACATTATCTTTTAATTTTTTTTTTCTTCTAAAAAATGTATTTAAGAAAAGGTACATGAGGAAAGCATATACCCACATCAAAATTTTGTAAGTTTATCTGCTTTTTTGTATTTAAAGTTAATTTTTTCAGTTAAGATCACTTGAATTATGTTGGCTTGGCTTGGCTTGGCTTGGCTTACCTTGGTTTGCCTTGCCTTTTTCTCACTCCCCCAGTTCCTAAGTAACGTGAACATTATAATAATTCAAAACCTCATAGTGACCTTGTGTTTTCACTAGCAGATAAAGAGCAGCTTAACATTCGATTTTTAACACAAATCAGATCTGCCTTTTCGTGGAACAATACATGGTGCTGTCCAACGTGTTGCTGTTTCAGCAACTGAGAACTCAGCATACTAACACACACATATGCATGCGGAGAAACACCCACACACTTTTATCCTCCAGGTTGCTAGTAGCCTAGTAGAGTGAACATTTCTAATGAAGAGTCTGCAGATTTGAAATCTATATGAGCCTTTAGATATTCACCCTAACCTAATACTAACTTTTTGTATTTCAGTGAAAATATTTTTATTCCAGGCATTTATTTCATAAATTGGGAGGTAAAAGAAAGTTGTTTATGACAAGTGACATGAGTAGCATAAAGCTACAGAGTGGCTATTTGAGTTTGGTTTGTATGGAAAAAGGAGAACATAAAGTTACATGGATTCTTTTATCCTTTAAGCATAGAATTAATTTTTATTTCCATTTATAAAGCATTAAATTCCAGGGCCTCCTTTCAAGTCATGAATATTTTACCCAGAGCTCTCCCTAAGAGGGAGAGAAACAGCTTTTCAACCAGCTGGTGCAGGGTTATATTTGGCATATGGAGCCTGGATTCAGTTATTGACTTAGAAGCCCATAAATACCCCCTTAACAACAGTGCTGTGTGTAATACACATCGTTGGGGAACTCCTTAACACACATTTCTAAGGTATCAGCCTGCTTGTCTACGAACAACACAATATACAACAAAGCAGAAGACTTGAATTTAGATCAGTTTGATAAGATCCTGGGGCTGGCGGAAACTGGGGAGTCTTCAGCAACAAAATAAACTCTGGGAATCAGTTTAATGAAGAAGAAAGCAAAAACCTTTTCAGCAGTCCTTTTAGAGCTGTTTTCAACACAGTTTGCATGGTGAATTAGTGATAGACACTGAATTAATAGTACTGAGGAATTACATACACTTTATGCAAGTCACACATACAGTACTACCAGCAACAATAAAAGTTTTTAAAGTCTGCTTTAATTACAGCTTCAAGTTTAGTATGATTTGGTTTCAACTAATTATTTTAAATTTTTTTCTTAATAAGGTAATGAAATGATTCTTCAGGGTTACTCAATTCATTCTGCTTGTTAAAATGACTTTAAAAATATTTTAAAATACATTTTGTAAATTCTTTTTCCATTTGTCTGAAAAAAAAGTTCTGTATATGCTGAATGGTTCAATGCATGTGCTGCAAAGGCATGTAACAGCTGGGATCTATCACTGCCAAGCAATAATTAAACAAAGTTGGCAACAGAACTCTGGGAAAAATTTTGTATGCAAAACAGAACCATATATCTTCTGTAGGAAATTTCTTGTGGGTGTGTAAAAAATGTATTCAGATGACTTTCTCTTCTTTATATTTAATTTTTTATTATTATTTAATTTGATTAGTTACCACAAATGAAGACATTTTCAATCAACTTAAAATGGGGAGGTTAAGTGTAAAGTCATTAAAATAAGAAAGGTTAGTCAAATAACAGAATTCCCCAAAATATGCCCTTTTTTTTGGGAATATGCCATAGAGAATTAGAACAAAGCAGGACTTCTTAATACTATTCATAATAAATAAATTCTGTTAAATTTCTAGGCTGACAAAAGTGTTGTGTAAATTTTATAATAGGCTCTGCTTAAAGGAAATATTGTAGTCTTATTATGCTAAGTGTACACATATAATTCATTATTTCAATTTAAATTCTAGTTCTAAGGGTGATGTACCTTGAGTCAGGCAAAACAAACTAGCATGGTAATCATGGCAATCATTTAAGAATGCTTACCTGTATATTTTTACACTCTAAGCACTTGTTTTTCATGGTCTTAGATATAACCACTCATAGTATGAAAATCAGACATTCATGATTTATTGGCAGGAATTCATTATACATGCTGTTGTCTCCGCATTTAGACACCCTGAAAGGAACACAGGCAGCAGTTAGTTACACGTGACAAATATTTACAAGAAAATGAAAAATATTTCATTCTCATGTGAGAGAAGGAAATGAAACTTTCTGAAGAATCTGCCGTGAATACTTTGGTCATATCTCGGTAGTAACAATAAATGTTATCAATATTACTTGAGACCACAGATCTGGGCTCACTACACCAGTTCACCAGCCTCTACTGAAGGCTGCTGCACTGGAGTGGTTTGAACCAAGATACTTGAAGAACTCAGAATTTATGATAGTGAGTTTTATTACTTGATTAATTGCTGTCAGCAATGGATAAAGCTTTTCTGGAGTTGCGATCACTCTTTTGGGAAAGCACTTAAGCATTGTTGTGATGATATCTTATGTTGTGACTATCATGCAAATTTTAGCCTTTTAGCCAACCTGTCTCAGAATACCTATTTTTTGGGTACCAACCAAATGTACTCTTCTTTAGTCAGCGATATTACACAGCACCTATGTCTGTGAATAAATTGAAAGCTTTCAATGCTCTGATTCTCAAATTATATGTCCATCCACATGTGGTAATCATTTTATATCAGCTTTTCTTTTTTATTTAACTATAGCTGAGGAACTGGAACCCCTGGAATAATTACAGCAGTGATTCTATACTGTGGGTCTCTCATTTCTTTCTTTTTTCCTTTATTTTACTGCTGATCACTTAGTCCTTCACCCACTATGAGCTGTATCCACTCTTTGTAGCTCTTAGCAATTGTCATAAAGCATACTTGCTTGCCATGCTTAGGTCTTAGTACCATGGAGGATTAATTTTTCAGTAGTCTTCTCTTATTGCCACAATATAATAGGGAAAAGTGGATAATAAGTATAATCCCGTTTGAACTTAGAACACGGGCAAGGTTACCAGAAAACTTTCAGATTTCCAGGTTATTCATGTAGCAGTTTTGAGACTGGCTATGGTAATGGAGAAACTTTATAGACTATAGTGGCTGTATATCCCAACACCAGAGAGCTTGGAATACAGCTTGGAAGATTTGCAGCCAGCTGTGTGTTCTGTAAATGCATCATAGTAGAGTATCACAGTCTGTAAAGTATTGTATTTAAAGCTTCTATCTGCCACTAAGTATAAAAATGTTTCCTCAGGAAATGTAGCTGGTTATTATTGTGGGAATACAGCGGTCACTGAGGTGACATTACGTAGGAACTTTTCAATGCAGATCAATACTGGCAATTCATTTGGATCCATATGAGATTTCCAGTGTTAGTCCATTAATGTTGAAAAAGAGTAATAGAAGACAGGATGTAGAAATAAAAGCAAAAGGAAGGCAATGATAAAAGCAAACAAACTGCTATATATTAAAATGGAAAAGGAGAAGGAGGAGGCAAACCTGCTTACAATGTATAATTTACTTATGTACATGGTAGGCTACCAAAGAATGGTCCTGATGTTAAAACAGAAGTTTTGTGCTGAGTTGTCTGACATGACAATGATCCTGGGTGAGATCCTTAAAGCAATTTTGACTATAAGTTTGGCATAGACACTGGTGAAGTAGCCAGACATCATTTAAAAAAAAAAAAGTGAAATCTAAAAAAAAAAAATCCCCCCTCTGCAGGGGATATATTTTTAGTGTATAGAAGACACGTGTGGTCACCTTCCATATTGTTATAGCTTAATTCCAGTAAGCATTACAGCAAATGGAAGTAGGAATTATCTATTGTACAAAAGATACTGTAGCAAGAACAGAGGACTAAAAGCAAAAGCATGTCATTATCATCCTGAAATCCCTGGATTCTTTCTGTTACTTACTATAGCTTCATTTTAGGCAGATTACTCATATTTAATAGGCTTTCACAATTCTCATAAAAATTATGGGTTATGTCTTGCTCGCCTTTCTACTGCCCAAATATTTGTGAACCTAACTAATATAGAACTTGCAAGTATGGAGTCTTTGTGTAGGCACCATAATGAACTTAAAATACTAAGAAAATAAGATGTATCTATGTTTTAACTTAAACTAGTCATTAATATTCAATAATCAGCTTATATGGTTGTTCATAGCTTTGAGGAAACGGCCTTTAAAATGATCACCTAAATAAGCAATGTAGCAAGGATAGTACGGCAATGGAAGGTCACTAATACCAAAATTGGCCAGACAGAAATTTCTAACACGGTTTTGAGTATTGGAAAGCAGGCATTGATTATTGCAGCATGCTGGTTACTTGGAGGGCCCTTCCTCTAATCCATTGTCCCAAGTATCAGGAAAACAGACTTTTATTATACACCCTGATTGCATAGTCATTAGCTATTCCTGCTTACTTGATGCATATATACTACTTTTTTTTACATATTCACACCCCTTATTGGAAGTCCTTAGATGGTTCTTTGGGGTCTTCTCTGGTGGTCTTCAACATCTGCTGCCTTTTTTAGGCGGCTGTTCCTTGACCCCCTCTTTTGAATAAGAGCAATATTGTTGTTTTGCATAATTTGTGCCTCGTCAGCCTTGCAAATCTGAGCCGGCATCCTGCTTGCATTTTGTATCACTTCCTTTTCATCAACCTTATCTTCTCCTCCAAGGCTGTATTGTTCCCTTTGTTAGATAAGAATAAAAAAATATTATTCTGTTCTACTATCCTTGTCACACAGACCTCCTGCTAAGGAGAAACTAACTTTCTCTTTATCATGTGATGTGGCAAAGTGTGTTCATCACTTCTTAATGACATCTGATTTTTAAAGAACTTAAAGCAGTTTTAAACCATTTAGTTAATCTATTAAAATAATGAAGTGTTAATTGATGAAAACAATGAAGTTTAATTTCACTTATTAAACCAGTTATGGAAGATGACAGAATTATATAAAATTGGAAGATGAAAACCATGATAGAAAGTTGGAAGACTATTAAAAAAATATAGAATTGCACCCCTTTCTCTTGAACTGACCATATTTCCTTGACTGTCAAAGGAATATTTACTGTTAATTTCAACAGAGGACAAATAATTAAAAAATATATCTTTGATCAATTCAGTGAAATCTTGATTACATACAGAACTTGTTAGTAATAAATCAGGAAGAACAGAATTACATTTTCACTCCAAGTGAAAATAATCTTTAGATGGGTTTAGAATTAGTGCAGCACTGTTGAATTAAATACCCACTTCTTTGTTTTAAGGCCCATTATGCTTAGTGGTAATTGGAAAAATATGTTGAAACATGGAAATCAGAGGAATTCAAGTGACTCCTGATCACTTTAGTCTCCTAAATATTTTTCAAGGGTTATTTCAGCTGATGGAAAGATTATAGCACTCCTACTGCTTCATGTAAATTTCTGATAGACTCTTCTGTACATCCCTTGAAGTAGCCAGACTAGTTGTAGCACTTTGATGAAATCCAATTGGATGCAAATTATTTTTGATGCACAGTTTTGTGAACATAGGAACTGCTGCTTTGTGAACTGTTACAATGAGGTGTTACCTTGTCTGTGACACACATAAGTCATGGAACAACTTTAAAAATAAAAACAAAACAAAACAAACCTCAACAGCTTTGCAGAATACAGAGTGTTTCAGTCGCAGTACAGAGGACTCGTCTGTATTTCGCTGCTTTCAAGGACTATGACTATGAAGCATAAAGCAGTGTCAGTAGTCACTTTCCATCTTGTTAGTGCAACTCATCATTACATGACAGAGCAGCAGCACTTCCTCCTGTAATGAGCTGTTGGTAGGGAACCTTTGCAGTACTGCAGTGGTACACAGGACTGACATTGACTCTGCCTCCCCTTCATGGCATCTGAGGAAGGCTGTATGGGAACACATGAAAGAGCCTGTGAACTTGTCCATTTTCTATAAGATAACAGAAACTCTCCAACACTGTTTAAAACAAGGTTAATACTCTGCAGAAGTAGCAGCTTAAAAGAAATATTTTGTGACTACACACAACACTTAAAATATTAAAAATATCTTCTTAATTTATTGGAGAACTGTAAAATTTTAAGGAAGAAAAATCTGTTGTGTCAAGGTAAATAAAAGATATGTGAATTATTAGGACTGGATATGTAAAAAAATGTTCTTTTTCTTTCCATTGAAAGAGATTTTCTCTTAAGTCTTCCATGTTTTTGGAAGAATTTTAGTATTTTCCATTCCATTAAGAACAGCCAATAAATAACACCTTAATATTGAAATATTAATATGGTTGTATATATGTAATTAATTGTTGGAACAATAACTGTTAGGACTCTGAAAATTGACAGTGTCAATTCAATACTTGAATAAGAACATTAAGTATTACTTAAACTGCAGATACAAGCTATCAGATGCACAGTCTATGACACTGAATATACCTGCTACCTCCTGAGGAAAGCATTTTTTTAAAAAGTGTCTTGTTCCATAAGAGTTTAGTAAATGGGGGGTATCTAACCTCCTATTAAATGCAGAAAAGTTAAGAAACACAAACCATAGTTCACTTGAACCATTATGTTATATTTAGATAAATGTTCTTGTTTTAAAATCACCTACAAAATTGCAGTATCATAGAGTCATAGAATATTCCGAGTCCAACCCCTGGTCCTGCACAGGATCCTTCATGTGTCACACCACGTGCCTGAGAGCGTTATCCAAAGGGTCCTTGAGCTCTGTCAGGCTGGTGCTGTGACCTCTTCCCTGGGGAGCCTGTTCAGTGCCCAACCATCCTCTGGGGGAAGAACACTGTCCTAATATCAAACCTCGACCTCCTCTGACACAACTTCAGGCCATTCCCTTGGGTCCTGTCACTGGTCATCACAGAGAAGAGATCAAGGCCTGCCACCCCTCTTCCTCTCACAAGAAATTTGTAGACTACAATGAGGTCCAATGACCTCAGCTGGTCCTCATACAGTTTCTTTTCTAGGTCTTGTACTGCAGTCATAGCCCTTCTTTGAATGCTCTTTAACTGTTTTATGTATTTCGAATGTCATGACACCCAAAACTGCACAGTGTCTTCCTTCTATATTCTACTTGCCAGATTATTATGTGTTTATAAACTGTGGGATGTAATTGAGGGACTACAGATTATTATGTGTTTATAAACTGTGGGATGTAATTGAGGGACTACATTTCCCTCTAGTAATTTACCTTGCAAATTTTTATAAACTCATTCTTTATACTTCTGCACTTTGAATCACAAAGGTTTACTTTCCTCTTAATTTTCTGCAAAGGACAAATAAGCCCAAAGGAGCTAAATCTACAATGATTATGTTAGTTTTATATTTTGGTACTCTTGCCTTATTTTTGGACTCTAAGATGGTCCCAATGATTTTGCATTCTTCACTCTAACTTGAAGTATATTGGGAATTCATAGCTAAAACCTGCAAACTCTTCATTTTCAGAATTAAATTATGAGTGATTAAGTACTTATTGAGTGGGCTTACATCACTTTCACAAGATATATTGGCATGGATTCTAGACTTCCAATATTTATAGGCCTTACCATGTATTGCATTTCTTTGTTGTTCTAAAGACATCTTAAAGTCTTTAGAATTGTTCCTCTGAAGTAGCCATGTTTTTTCATTATGCCTTGGTGGTATCATAAAAATTCAGATATTAAATGTGCATTTCAACAGAAAAATAAGACATATCTTAAAATAAATAGTCTGTGTGAGGAAAAAAATTCCATGCAAATAGAATGTAAATAAACAGAAGGGAGAAAGGAGCTATGGTAGAGTGAGCTTATAAAATAGAAAAAGTAGGTCACAGAGAGCGAAAAAAATAGACACTGGCTTTATCTGATAGGCAATCTTATAATTTATTTAGTTTATAATTTATTTACAACAGCATTCATGCATCAAAGATGGTATAGACTTGTTAAAAAATGGATGGAGAGTTGATCTGCTTGCACTCCAGAAACTGTGTTATAAGATCATTTGAATATCCTAATCAGAACATTAGCTGCTCTGTTGTGATCTATGAAAAAAATAACCTTTTCAAAGCAGTAAGTAGGGAAAAGCGAGTTGAGATGATGTGGGAAAGGGACATTCCACTGAGCTGCCATGTCCCTTGGATCACCTTTTGATTCTGAGCAGTATTACTGACCAGTGACAAAGTTACAAATTACATGAACCAGAAAATAATCAAATCTTTGATTGCCAGATGTTTGCTTCTATACCAAGACTGTGTTATTACAAACATATTTTAGATTTTTTATAATGTTGCTTTACTGGACCCTTGCTCAGCCAAGCACTTTAAGCAGACATAAACCCTTTTGATGTCAAGAGTACCTGATTATATGCTAGCAAGTAAGTACATACTTAAATGTTTTTCCTGGCTAAGGATTGTGTCATTGTCTGTGGCAGGAAAGATATGAATGCAGATAACTCTGAAATGAATTTCCAAATTTTAAATGTATCAGATGACTGCAATTTTTATCTTTTCTTTAATATTTCCATTTTAAATTTAAGTCTGATTTACCTGAAGTGTTCTAATGTCCGCGAAGTACACAATTGTGGTCACAAGTCAAATTACAGTGTTCTATTATGCAGTCAAGAATTTGCTTCATCAGAATGTCTGGAATAAAATCAGAAGGAGACACACTTTCAGTAAAGAGAGACTATTGTAGTGAAAAAATGTTACTAAAATGGATTATTTTTTAAATGTTGAAATTGAAGATATTTGAGTCAAATATAAGATTCCTAAGCATATTATTGCTATTTGGTTCCAATCATAGTTGGAACCAATCCTTGTAAATAGCTTGAAAGTTGCATTGCAGTGCTTGGCCAGTAAACAGGAAATAAACAATTGTACAAATAATAGTATGATGTTTTCCCAAAAATATCAAACAATTTCTTTCAATTTTAACATTATCTGTGCTATTTTGAAAATAAACGGTAGCTAAGATGCAGGAAATCATATCCATTTCCTTTTTGGTGCAGCCAAAAAACTGCAGTAGCAACACCATAGCTTGTCATCAGCCAAATTGCTCTTCTAAATCTGGCTGCTTATCTGCAATCAGTTTGCAGTTGCTTAGTCCTTTGATTACTATTCTCAACATTAAGGAAAGCAAAGAAATTAACATTATTCTTATTTGATGCCTTGTGTAAAAGGAAGACCCAGACTGGAATCTTCATGTTGAAAGGAAAAAGGAGGCCATTCAGGAAAAAACAGATGGGGAAGACACAACCAAACTGTCCCAGCCAAATCTGCATCCTCCCTAGTGAAGTATCTTTCAGATTATCATTGAAAACTTTTTTTCAGATCAGCATGGGAATTTTAAATGTGGCAATCTGATACATAAGGTGGTAATGAAATCCAGCCCAGAGCACCACACAGACTACTAAGCTTAGGCTTTCTTCAAAAGGATTATTCGTCAAGAAAGATCTAACACTTAATGTGTGGTCTGAACAGTAATAGGGTCTGATGATGTGTTAAAAACCAAACATTTATTGAGACAGTAAGAAAGATGAGCAACAATGCACCCCTACAGTGATCAATGACAGGAAACAGGAGATTGTAAGTGATCCCATAGCTCTGGTGCACTGACAGGGACACTTAAAGTCTGGGGTTGTTTGACACCAACAGTCAATCATGCAAAAATTTTTTGAATGCAGGTAGGAGTTGTGCAGCTTCTCAGCTCTACCAAAAGTAGCGTGATTAAAGAATTGTTTGTACCTTACATGAGTAATGTGGGCAGCATCTTGTATCTGTTGACAATGTCAGTCTGTGGACTGGGTGTCAGAAGAACTGTGTTGGCCGTCTGTCTATGCACTGGTCCAGAGAGGGTGTGGGAAGACAGGGTGTCATGATGTTAGATTTCAGTCATTGTTAATACAATATCTATGTGTGCTCCATGGCTTTGCTTGAATGGCTTATATATTTCATTGCTTATTGTCGTTGAAGTTATAAAGAGATGCATGTGTAAATCGTGTTACTGAATATCAGAGCTCTACTTTCAAGATAGGGAATCAGAGCTATCCATTTTACTTCAATTATTGTCTCATTCAATTACTGACTGGCAAGGAAAATAGTTTTCATTATTTATAGAAGGCAGACTTGCACCTGCCTTCAGGTGTTACTTGTTGAAACAAAAGAGAAAACATTAAGGTTACAGTGCTGACTGCTTCCTTGCTCTCCACAGTATGTGTTTTATTCTAATTGACTTGTCTTCCATAAAATGCATACACAGGGAGTGGCTCTCCTTATTAAGGCATCTTCATTAAAGTTTCTCATTTTAAGCTAGTTTATTCCAGCAGGAGACAATCACAACTCTTTAACATGCATTTCTGCTGTTTCAAATGATTTTATCCTTTCGATAATTGTAAATTATAAATTAAACCTAATAGATGATGTACTTCATTCTTTTTCTCATTACTCTCTCAGACGACAGCCTACAACATTTTTCATTAAAAATAATTGGTTGGGAATCTTTTTTTTTTAAGATCATCTTGGTATTTTATCCATTTTTTCAGCATAACACATTTATTTTGTGCATCTCTTTTCCCCCATAGCATAAATGTTTTACTTTTGTTTGACATTGGCTTCTTACTACAGGATTGTTTTTCCGTGCCTTCCCTCACCCTGTATATTACCACTACTGGTATGTAAAAGAATCCCTTCCACTGTTTTTTGTTCCTCATACTGGTCAGAAATGCTCCTTTAGGAGTATACATTTCTCACAGACCCTTTTCTCCCTTTTTTCTGTGTTTAAAAGATCAACAGTTGTGATTATCCACTAATAGCTGACAAACTTAGAACAACTTGTGTAATTTATAGAAAGAAACAACACCCAGGACCATCTCACTTAAATTTTAAAATCAGGACTGGGGAAGAGTGGTAACTTTTTGAGCTTTGGGGTTTTTTCTTCCTTGTCAAAGTATTTCAATTTCAATAGTTTAGGTGAATGAGAAATTGAAAGCATATACTTTTAGCTTATTATTTTAAAGTTTGTGAAAAATCCATTCCAGCAGATGCAAATGCTTTAATTACATTTTAAAAACTGATTGTTTGGGTTTATAATTTTAAACAAGGAATGCAAATATTTTTATACCCAAAAATGAAATAAAGTAAGCTGAATAATTTTTTTCTTATAGTTCAAAACAAAAAGGCACACATAATCTTCTGCAAATATTCCATTCATTTTAAAAATAATTCACTTTAGTCAAGCATTTATTTTAGTGGTGTACTAAAAAAAATCTAAACAATTATTTTCATTCTCTAAAAGTCACCCCTCAGACACATACACATTATTTTTTCATCTTTATTGTACTTAAAGGGTTTGTTACCTTCTTCTTGTTTGATCATTTGTAATTAAGTTACATAGTTCTAAAACCACAACAGAAGTACTGAATAATTGCAATAAATGATTCCTCCTCAAACCTTAGACAGGAGAAAAGCTCATGTGTTAGTTTAAGTTCTTCATAGTAAATAAGTCAAGATTTTTTCACAATAGGGAAAATATTCTGTAATCTGCCAAAACTTACATACAAAGGATAACATATACATAATGAATAATTAACTTCTAGATGTTTGAATAATCATGGCATTGATACATTTTCTCCAAATCATAATGATGAGGAATCCTAAATCTGAAAATATTTTTTAATATTACTGTCAAGTACTAAGTAGTTCTTAACACGGAACCCATAAATAAATTAATGAAAAGAACAGATTTTTAAGGTAATATTAAAAAAAAAAGCCATAGTTGTCACTGCACTGACTTAAATATTCCAAAATTAAAACCAAAACCCAGTTGTGACAGTAAATGAAAAGCAGGGAAGTATTGAGACAGGAGTATGCTACGAAAGTAAACTTACTGAGATTTGCATTTTATCTTTAAGTTTTATGTGTTGATATTTGAACAAATGCGTAGATATGCATTTAAATGCTTGTTAATTTACTTGACTTTTTCCTGCACAGATATTTTTAGGTTTAATTTATTTATTTATTTATTTACTTATGTTTCACTTTATCCTTTCAGCATGAGATGCCTTAGATAACTCTGGTACTCGTTGATATCTTGCAATATTTGCAGTGTTCATAACTCCTGTAGATTAGGCATTAAGCCCTGGACAGTTGAAGTTATAGTTGCCTTATGTTGAGAAGATCAAAATTCAGGGTACCAAATCATAAAGATAATTTAAAAAAACATATTTTCAATACACAAACCATTGGGTTTCCTGACCAGTCAGGAAAAGCCAAAGGTTTTGCTAATGAAATATTGATTGTTGCCAGTCCTATGACAGTGGCATCACTTAAGACAGTGTAAATAAGCAGCTGCTCCAGGGTCAAACTCACCAATATTGAAACACAGATGTCACAGCCATTGATCTGGGACTCATTAGGGTGCAGACTGAACATTGCTGTGCAATCGTGCTAGTGAGATGGATCACCATTTGCAGATGGAATATTCAGAGTGATTTTACTGTCTTTTCCTGAGAAACGTATGCAACAACAGGGAGATTTGTGGGTACACAAATCAAATCTATTATGGAAAGGACATTTGTCTTGGAGCTTTGAGTTTCTTTCACAGACTCTTTGATGATAGCCCCTAAAGCAAGATCGAGGCAATGTGGTTGCATTTTCTGTCTGCAAAGCTAGAAATTGTAGCACAAAGCTGGGATTTGGGTAGACTATGTACCTTTCCATAATGGCTGTTAGGATACTGTTTCTGTGGCATGAGGGCTGTCAGGAATTCACAGGTAGGGTAATTCCTGAATGCCCAAAGGCTATTGAAGAAAGTTAGGCTTATAAACTTATTCCTACTGATTACACAAAAAGAAAATCGTCCCAGACTACTCTGGAAAAATGTAGGGATGCACGAGTCAAAATATGGCAAACCAGTCCTCTGAGAAACCTGTAAAAGTGTAGAAATATTGAAGATTAGCCAAAAGGCAAAACCTATATGACAGTCTCAGTGAAGACAAGAATTCACTAGCAGGATGGCCCACATCTCTTACAAGGGACATAGCAGACTACACATTAACTTCTTATTTGGATAAACATTATGAGGGAAGCAGCCTTTACATCAAGTCAACTAAATATTCACCTTTCTCAGAATACTCCTGAATTTGTGGCACTTCCAAATTATTTTTTTTTCTTTCTGATACAACTCATAGCTCCTTACAAACGTGCCATGGATAGCCTGGGGGAGCTCTTTATTGAATCTTTGACTACAGGAAACAATTCATTCCCAATGGAAAAAAGTAATAGCCTGCCTGATGTTCAAGCAATGCACTTCTACAGGAAAGCCAAATCTTGAATGCTGTATTTCAACCTACAATGTTCAAACCTATTACGCTGGAACTGATACAAAATACTCAGTAATCCATTTCTATACGATCCTTATGGTTTTGGAGTTTTTAGTCTTTAACTTAAACTATGGTAACAAATCTCATGATGACTAATTGAAACTAATTACTTCTCAGAACAAATTAAAGAGGGCGATTTGGGAGGGGGAAATAAAAAAATAAATCCCTTCTGTAGAATATGTGAGTGGGTGTATTGTGCCTGAGCAGCTGTGTTGCTAAGTACTGTGAATGCTCTCCGGGATCTTACAATTCTAAAAATTCTGAACAACATACTTACACATGTAATTGGAGACTTATTCTTCTGCATGAAGTTCAGGATTAATACACGGTTGTTTTGTTGGTCCATCACGAATTCATTTAATTTAGTCATTGCTTTCTAGATCACATCACTGGATAGCAATAAAACTCTCCAAACGTAAAAAAAAACCAAAACAAACTAAAAAACCAAAAAATGCCCCAGAAAACTACCAAAAAACCGCCACCAAAAATTTAAGGATGTGGGTAGATGATTTCGATAAAAATAATTTTTTCAATTCATTTTTTTTTTCTGAAAATGTAACCAAACATTTCAAAGTCTTCCCATTATTGTCTTTTCTCCTGATCTGTTCTAAAAGTGACTCTTTTTTTTGGCCCCTGATACTGATTTTTATAGATATATAGGCATATTTAAAAGGTATCACTCTTCAGTTGAGTATCTGCCTGAATGACAAGATTCATGAAAAGATTCTAAATCATATGCAATCATCTCAAATTTGTGAGACATTCTCAAATAATCATGCTTTTCTTTAAAATTAATAATGAAAATGATGAAATTGGAATGAAAGCCCAAGTTTATTAGTAGTTTACTGGGGATTTTTTTTTTTTTATTTTAGATCAAATTCCATATTTTTACACATACATCACTAGAAAATACCTCCTACCCAACATTATTACACAGCAAATTTTAAAATAACAAGCTTGACAGTTAAGAAATGAGCGTCTAAATTTTCATTGTCAACACCGTCTAATCAAGCAAACCAGAAAACAAAATATGGAATTATTGGAATAAGAGGTGGATTTTTTTATTCTTATTGTATGCCTGCTTATCTTCACTGACATTTTAAGCAAAATTTTTGTATATATTCTTCATTTATTTTATATTCCATGACAGCATAGATCACTGGTAGCAAAAATCAAAAGAAGCTCTGTTTTCAGCTAGATTTGTTGAATTCATAATTTGCTAAATCCTATTAATTTTGCATAGGAACCTTTTATATATCCTATGCATGGGCATGTTAAGACCAAGTTTTCTGTCTTGTCTGGTCTTTTCAAATGACAAAAGATGCTCCAGCTCTATGTTTTTTGAGGTAGGCTGTTTTTACACTTCATTATCTCTTTCAGCACAGCTTGTGCTTATACAGAATACTGCCATTGGGACTCAAGTATTTCTTCTCAAGTGTCTTCAGTGTTCTTTTATCTTTGTGTCTTCATACTTTTCAGGTTCTTAATCCTTCAACTCCAAATTGTTCATGACAGTATAAAATCAAATGGGATGTTGTGTTCACAATCACTATATCTTATATAGTTTTGGTTCAATATTGAAATAATAGATGTGAAATAGTATATAAGCTATTTCATACATTTTAAACAAATATTTTTATTACTTTAATCATAAAATTTTATCAAATACTACTGATAGTACTGAAATTGACAATACTACAATTCAAAATATTCAGCGCAGATTGGGAATCGAGAGGTAAACAAAGCCCTACAAGTCCTGTTTTTTAGAATTATATTTTGCAAAAGTAAGGGTCATTGTGGTTGCTTAGGCTCATGTATTTACATTAGTGAAACCCAGGTACAAAGACACATGCGACATTCATGCACTATGACTGCAGAGTTGTAACAAATTCATTAGAAATTAATTTATTCTTATAGTTACCTCTCAATGTCACTCCAAAGAAGATTCTTACTTCTCAATAGGTCATACTCATGTATACTTGGTGTTAATGAAAATCCCTAAGGACCCCTCTGGCACTGCACAGTTTCTGCTATTGTTGCATACTCCCTTCCATTTGAATGTTCCTTTTTGAAGCAGTGCTTGACTTTATAATAACAATCATTTGTTAGTATGTGCATGCACATATTTTACAGCTAAGCTTTAATCACTTTCGAGGCTATGTTTTTGTTTACTAGTATTTAGAAATTAATCACTGCTAGTTCATTGTTAAGAGAAAAATGAGGCATTGATGAAGTGGCAACAATTTGTGTTCTGTGTATAAAATCAGTTTATGCAGAACTAAATCAAGGACTTAAAAGATATTATTCAGACAAGCTCCTTTCCTACTTTGCATTGCAAATGACAGTGGTTAAAGGTGCAGTAATTATCTCTTGGTAATACCAAAAGAGGGGAACAGTTTAATAAATATTTGAAAAAGTGTTAATCCAGCTGCATGAAGAGACCCAGTGCAATCTTCAAGAAATACTGACTAAACAGGGCAGCTCTGATTTCCACATTTTTTTTACTGTGATTGTAAGTGAATGACACTCTGTCTTCTGTGAGAGAAGTGACAGTTAAAAGCTCCTGTTCCATTTGGCTGGGGAGTAGGATTGTGTGCATAGAGAGTTTAAACTTCATATACTTAAAAATGCTGGTGATAGTAAATCAGGACAAGAGATATTTGTGTTAGAAAGGAAGAAGACAGATGTAAGTGTTGGTCTTTATCTGCTTCAGAATGCATACATTTCAAACGTCATAAGCAGAAAAGAAGAAGAGGAAGAAGGAGAAGAAGAAGAAGGAGAAGAAGAAGAAGAAGAAGAAGAGGAAGAAGAAGAGGAAGAAGAAGAGGAAGAAGAAGAAGAAGGAGAAGAAAAAGAAAAAAAAATCTCTGAATGTTGTTCTCAGAACAGTCACTTCAGAAAATCAGAAAATTGATTTCTCCTTCAAATTCTATAACACTAATGCTCCAGCACGGTCAAACAAAAATGTTTGGAAATCAATTTTGTTTATTAAATAAAGGAAAAAGTCCTGTCAGCCAGTTTGTCTTTTCATTGTCCTAGAAGCATGTCCCAGAAGCCTGCAGTCAGCTCTCTTCTGGAGGCAGCACTGGAGAGAAGGATCTTGAGTCAGTTTTTAACAATAAAAAGCCAGGGGAAAACAGAGAATTGAGAGGAGACAGAGAGAGTACTGAAATAAAGAAAAAAAAAATGCTGGAAGATTCTGGCTAGTTCAAGAGATTTTTTTGTTCACACAAAATAATTGTGAATATGGTGTTGCTAGTGAATAATTGTGTATGTGGTGTTGCTAGTATTGTTTGCTCCCAGAAAGCAGTCTAAGAATCTTATCTTGTTTCCTACAAGGGACTGGGAGCACCTTTATCTCTCATTAGCTCATACCCTTTCCTGGATGTCCCTCTAGAATCTGCATCAAGCTGAACATAACTTTGTTCCCTTAAATAAGCTATTTGTGAGAGTCAGGCATTCTAGCTTCCAGTGACAGGGGATGCTAGGTGAATTAGTCACTACATCTTCCATCTGTTTATCCTGCATCGATGTTTCTATGCCAGATATTTTTGTAACGGAGACAGAATAACAGTTCCATGATTGTATCTTTCATTTTCCCCTGAGCAGGGAAGTAAACAGACTAATTACATGGAAGAATAGTGGAATACTCAATTGGATAATTCCTTTAATTTTTAATGTTAATTTGCACTAAGTGAAGAATTAAATAATAATAATAATTGAAAAAGCCTACAATCAAACCCCTCCCCCCAAACATTAAGAAAACCCACCTCCTCCTAAGAAAACACCCAGAAATAAAAGATATGAGCTGATATTAGTTCATTTTCAACAATTTTCCTTAGTATCTTTTCCTAAAAGTCTGGTGACTCCATCAGTATGGTAATAGACTACTTGGTTCTGCCTGAACCCACAAGTAGTAGCAGAATTCATTGTACCCACAGGTAATTTTCCTCTTTTACCTGCACTTACAAGAAGCAGTATTTCTCCACATTTGCAGCCCACTCATCATTCTTCACAAAATCACTTCAGGATTACATCCCTCCATGCAGTAAAATAAAAAATGCTCCACTCTCAAGGCTGTTGGATAGACAGATAAGAATCCTGACTATAGAACGGCAAGGTGGAATACAAAGGGTCATTTAGATCGGGACTATATCACTGCTGAGGGCTGTCACAGGGATCAGTGCCCTGTTGGAGAGAACATTGTAGATACATGTATAGCATGACAATTTCTCCAGCTGAATTTGCAACCTAAATGGACAAAGTATAAAGTGAACATAAGGGTAATGCCCTGGTTTTGTTTCCTTCTTAAAATAACTTCCCATACTAGTTTCTGTGGGACTGAGCTCACACTCCAGATCTTGCCTAGCACAGGATCTGCAATTCTGTCTGATCCTCGTGGGAGGGACTGTGTGGGAAGAGAATACCATTATGATCTTTTTCTCTTCTTTGGTAGCAATGCCAGTCAGAGTCTGGCCCTGGGCCTATTCTGAGGGAAGAACAGCCTTGGGATCTGGCTTGCTAAAATCATTAGTCTTCTTGGTCATATTCCATACATATCTGTAAAGTAAAACTGATGAAAATTCTGTAGAATTTCTTGCCAAGATGCCATGGGAATATCTGGGGGCATTTCGAAGTTACGTAATGAAAAATGCTGCAGGGGGAACAGATAAATTGTGAGCAAGAAGGCAATAGTGCTCTGTTAGCTGAAGTCAAGTGACTCGGCTGTGCTGGTTTTTCTTTTTTTACTGGGTAACTAAAGCAATAAGATTCATATGAAAAAACAGAGACCTAAAAACAGAGTCACAGCAGTGTTTTACAGCTGTCTTAGACTTGCTTGGGCTTCAAATATTGTTGTAATTCACTGTTTGCCTGTCATGGTGCAGAGAGAACCATCTGGTTGTAATTACTAGCTATATGTGCTTCTGTTACTAATAATAGTCCTAGGTGTCTTAAAGGGCTCTGTGGTTTTAGTTCACAACTGTCCGGATTTATCTCTGGTGAAAGACCTCTGCTCCTTATTCCTCTCTTTGTTTTGGTGAGTCATACCACTGAATAAATGAACAAGCAGAAACACATTATAATTGATTCAATTACTGCTTCAGAATCCACAGATCAGTACATGGGCTCATGTGTGAGAATATACATGAATAACTACAGATTTACAAATAAAATACACTGTTCTGTATATATACTTATGCACTAAAGGATGTAAAAAGGAACTTAATAGAGGAAAAAGTGATGACACTTTGGCACTTCGGCCAGCGGGATTTAATGAAAACAAAATAGGCAGGTTTAGAATTAGTGTTTTGCAACAACAGAGTGATGTTGGAAATGGGAGTTATAATGAATAAGGTGTAACTAAAAAATGTGCAATAAATTTAGTTTTACTAATGAAATAAACATGGCAAGTGGGAAGGCCATTCAAAAGCTGGTTAATAAATATCAGCATGAATACGAACTCTGTGGAGCATTAACAGATGATTTAAGGCAGTAGAGAACTGAAAGTTTTCTAAATTAAAATAAGGAGATGGACCTTTTAAAAATTCCTCTGTGTTTTAAAATCAAGGAAGTCTATACAGACCTTTTAAAAATTCCTATACTCTAAGATCAAAGAAGTCTATATAGCTCTTGCTAAAATTCGTATACTCTTGAAAATCAGTTTATCTAGATAATGAAAGTTAAGATGATGAGAATCATATGGAAGAAGAAAAAAAGAATCTAAAGTTGGGTACCAGGTAAATTGCTCCTGGCATTGCAATGGTGTGTCAGTGATAGACCGCGCAAGTCTGTTTGTTTTTCTGCAAATGCTTATGCCCCTGTGCTTCCATAAATGTTGCGACCTTACTGACACACAAAGTTTCCCCCACCTTTGTCTCTTCTCAATTTCCTCTTGAAAGTCTATGACCTTGACTCAAAACTATGCTTCCCACAAGGACGATAGCAATTATATTTATTGGAAAAAGGAAAGGGAAAGGTTTTGAGAAGAAAGAGAAAAAATACCCAGAAACAAAACCAAAACCAGATGGAACAGACCACTGCAATGTATCTCAATTCATTTCACTGAAATGAATGAAGGCCTTATTGCCTTCATGCTCGTAGCTTTATTGAGAGTGAGTTTCATATACTGAGCTGTCTTGTCAATTCTTCCCATTCTTAAATATGCTTGTATTAATTGTTCAATTTTAACTCTTAATAGGCTCACCATCCAGCCTGATGTGAGAATGGAATTTGAATTCCAGAAGACTAAAGCTGTATAACAATTTCAGCTTTTTTTTTTGTGTTGGACAAACTGAAAACTTTTTGCAGATGATTTTATACTTAGATTTCTTTGACAAAATGAGAAAAAGAGCATATTTTAAACTCATTTCTTGTTACTCTTTCAGTTAACAAAAATAAAAACTTTTGAAATGAAACATCACTGGATGGACAAAGTAAAAATGTAACATTTAATAACAGAGGCTGAAATTCCTCTGATATCTCTTTTCTGTTTTCTTATGCCAATCTTCTGACCTTCATAATACTTCTCTGTTAGATCAAAATAAATTTATTTATATAATATTTAGATTGAAACTTCTGTTTCTGAAATAGGGAAATCCAAAACTGGTTGGTGTTGAAGACCTTGTTGTCATATGGGTTCTGCATGCTGATGCCAGCATCCTTAAGTATGTACAACAGCTAAAGATAAATCAGCAATGGAAATCCCGTTCCTTCCTTCTCAGTTTGACCATGTCAGAGTTTCTACTGAAATCTGTTATTTCATTCATCTTCTTTACTGTATCACTGAGCCTTTCCGTAAAAGACGTGAAAGACTCCGTTTCTTCTATGTATTTTTCTTTTTGACTCTAGCATTGTACTATTCTCAGCCCAGTGCTATCCATCTTTATAGTCACTTGTTATTATCTGCCAGTGAATACCAGGAGTGTTACCATGTTAGATGCCCTGTACACCTTGACAGGGTCTGCAAGGTGGCTGGCCTCATTCCATTCAGGATTCATTCTGTGTTGTTGACTAAGGATACTTTCTGGTTTTATTACAATAACAATTTAATGAGAACTTAAGGAGTTATGGATTTCCTTACCACTTATTATCTCTCACTGCAGCATCATCAAATGAGACCTTAGTGCTCTATCTTTACAGAAATGATTCAGACCAAAAAAGGAAAAAAATAATAATAGGTTAATTGAATTAGTAAAATGGAAGCATGTGACATTATGTAAAACTAGCTATTCCTGTTCAGGTTTTCTAAGATAGTTTGTTGTTAGTTGATTTTTAACTTGTTTGGTTGCTTGCTTACTTGGTTTGGCTTGGTTTTGGATTTTTTGGTTGTAGTTATAAAATTTTGAACAGCCAGTTACACTCTGAGACCTTTGATGAGGCTTTCAGATAACTCATTTTAAGCTGGTATTTATGTGCTTCTGAGCCTTCCTTCCTGTGCAGTTCTAATTTTTAGCTTTCTTGTCTCATATCCAAGAGCAGTAGCACAAATGAGCTTTATAAAATAAAGAATCTCTTCTTCCTGGCACTCGAGGAAGCCAGAATCTCTTGGCACTTTTTTATAAACCATTTTAAAGACACTCCATTTAAATGCAGATATTTGACCATTCACTGCATCAGAGTAAAAAACACATTCTTTTTCCTTATCACATCAAAGGAAACCAGAGGGTTAACCATGGACTTTTCTTGAGATCAAACTCAAACACTCACTTCCAAAAGGGCTTTATAATTAAAAAAGCATACCCATGTAATTTAAGACAAGGAAGTCTGGTACATGTTTCAGGTAAATTTCATTTTCATTTTGACTATAGTAGGAAAGGTACTTTCACATTCCTGTAAAGTGAAGGGGAGAGGAATGATTTTTTTATTAGAGGGAAAAAAGAGAGCATTTGGCCTTCTTTTAAGTGATATATCAGGAAATCCTGTAAGAAAAACATGAATGCCTTTGAATATTTCTTTTTTGTCAGAGATACTTGGCCTGCTTTTCTATTATTGTTGTTGTCTTTCTTCATCTGAATGAAGGAACAACTTAATTAAAGACAGTGAAGTTGCAGCAGTTTTGTTAAAAGTAGGCTTTAACAAAGCAGCAGCTTAAATTGCAGCAAGCTTTGCTCTAAACAAATTTTATTTTAAGCAAATGGTTTTATTTTCTTTTATTTTGGTGCAATTGGGAGTTTCTTTGGTTTTAGCTAACGAATGTATCAATATATTTGAGCAGCAATGGTGGAATTATACATATTCTGCATAGTCAAGAGACATTTTGCCACATCTTTGTCTAAGTCTTTTTGTTTGTTGGTTGGTTGGTCGTGATTGTTGTTGTTTTGTTGCTTTTGTTTTGTTTTGTTTTGTTTTGTTTTGTTTTGTTTTGTTTTGTTTTGTTTTGTTTTGTTTTCTGGAGACACTATCCAAAAAGAAAACCTAGGCACTGAACAATATTTTAGGTATAACTTCAATATCTAAAATGGACTGTTCAGCATTACCCTTTTGACTGGACATCTTTTTGTACACAAAGGGAAATAAAATCTTATAGACTTCTTAAAATTTTAAAATCCTGGTAGGGATGAAGGAACTGCATCTTTGCACATACATCAATAACTGACTGTGTACTCTAATATATATAATACACCTGAATTCAGGTGCCAGCATTGGCAGCTTCTCAAATGGCTGTATCGATTTTGTTTTGCTTCCTTGGATTTTAGACTAACAGTTTGAATTGATGAACGGACTTAAATCAATTTCCCCAAGCTATGGTGGATCTGGAAAACATTCTCATTGTATTGGCCTGTTTTGCTGTATAATACACCTGGAGGTGTTGGAATCGGGGAGAATCTAAAGAGTGCATCCAGGAGAGAGTTCATTTCACAGTAACACAATTTTTAATTCCACGGCACAGATTAATACTTATATTGTAGAGCACTGGGAAGGAAGCAAACATTGAGCCTAGACTATGAAAGCCAGGGAGATCTGTACATATCTGTTACTGGAACATCTTGGTGCGTGCCATCCATTTGTGGTACACATTTCCTTCCCACCATGTAGGAAGAGGCCAACAGAAGTCAGGAGACATCAGTTCAGGCGTGATGCTGCACACCAGACCCACCACATCCCAGAAATGACACAGGTGTGTGCCTATCTTGGATATCATTATTGCTCCTTGCTGTGTATGGCAGCATGTTAACTCCTGAACAAGCCATTGCAGGGGCAAACCAATGTACATCTGTATGAAGTAAGAGCACAGGGTAAAAATAGTGACAACTCTGAAAGAACAGAGGAGTCTGAAAAGCTTGAGCACAATTATTCACAAACTGCTGGACACATTCTGTGCTGTGTGGTACCCATATTTGATATGAAAGCATCCTCGACCCCCTGGCAGATGAATTCCAGCTGCTACCTACTCCTAGGTAACTAGCTGCCTGTCTCAGCACAGCACTGCACCTTACTGTGTGATACCATTAGTTCTTTACTATCATACAGGTGACAGTGAACCATGCACTAAATCACTATTACCACCTTCTCTGTCATACTCATGGGAATTTCCCAGCCAAATAGGTGGTCTAGTGAAGCTTTATTTAATCTTGTTAGTTATGCTTGGACAGTACTGAAAATATCTTGGACAGTACTGAAATGTCGCAAGGCATTTCGATATGTTAAACTTCCAAAATACTAGTATTCAAATTTTCACTCGTCACCTTATTTTTTGAAGACATATGGAAAAAATTGATGAGTGAGATGTTTTCATATTTTTTGGCATGTTGCTTAATGAACAATCTTTAATACTGATAAAAATAAATGCTTCAGAAAAAAGAAAAATCTGTAAGTGGTTGTTTAAGCTTAGCCATAGAACCTCTCAAATTTTATGTTATGTTCCTCTGTCTGTGTAATTCTTTCAAACAATCCTGTATAAACAGATTTTGGAGAATGAGAAGGAAGAGAAATGTGTAAGTGGTATCAACCATTTTTTGTTGTTTTGTGATTTTCTTTTTTTTTAACATATACACATACATCTCTGTAGCAAAGGGATTTTCTGGGGTTGGAAATATTACTTTTGCATTTCTTTCCTGCTAAGAGCAGATTGCATGCTACAGTAAAAGAGTTATTTTTTAAAAGTACAGGATAAGCAATTCTGATAACAAACAGATGTGTAAATGTTTAATACTCTGCATTGTTACATGCCACAGCAGAAACTAAGGCTGTCTAGTCTTACGGCACTGCCCTAGATTCCCTTGTCTTTGTTCTAGCCATGCATCATTTAGAGGTCTCTTGGGTGAAACTGTAATACTGAGGAAATGGGAGAGTGAAAAGGGTGGACAAAAAAAGGAATGAATTCCCATAAAAAAGGAGCATAATAACTGGTGGCATGTTGTATATATCACCTGTATGTGTTACATACAAAAGCATAGGGCTTATACAAAACAGCATGCAGCATTTTGACACACTATAAGAGTCTTCTTAAGCAAAAGGGGAGCATATGTTTTTATAAGAGAATTCAAAGCTCACAGTTTATGGAAAAGCAAAGTGCATAGGTATTTTTAGAATGTTGCCATTTTAAGGTATTTTCAGCACTGCCTTTTCTAACCTTTTCTTTTCCATATATAGCAGGGGACCCTCTTCTCCACTGAAAACAGGTTTTTGCCTCAAATAATTTATCTGTCCTGGTGCTCTGTATTTTCAATAATTACACTGTCAAGATCTTACAGATGGGAAGTCTGAGACCAGAATTTCAAATTCTCAGAATATTGTTTGCGATATGAACAAGTCAGGTAGGAATTTCTATGAGGTATATTAAACAACATAAAGCTCTCTGGATTTAATAACAACAGTATTAATTATTAAAAGATAATTAGTGTAATAACACTTCTGAACATTGTTGTACTTATCAACTGAACCAATCATTTAATTATATTAATAAAGCATCTGAAAGTTTTTAGCTTAACACTGTCAATGAAATTTCTTTTCCAGACTGTAAAATTTTCTCAGTTGCTGAACTGGATACATCTAACTCATGATAGTACGAATATTAGAATTTAACCAGAAGCCTCATGGGAAAAAATGGCTTAAACATTTCATGAGTTTATATAAGAAGATGGAAAACAAATCCCAGTTTATGGCAAGAGTTCATAAATTATTATTTGTTTGATAAAGTGTTTAACTTGAAGAACAGAAATATTAGCCAAAATTGCCCTGATTCTGAAGAAACAAAAACACTGTATGCATATCATGGTATAATCAAGTGTATATAGATATGTTAAAAGACAGAGGGCACTGCAGCAGCATAAAACTACAACAGAGAGTTGCTATTGTAATGCACAGAATTACACAAGCACCTCATTTTCCCGTGCTTCCTATTTTAACAAAATGCTCCTATTTTAACAAAATGCTAGCTTGTAGGGTTTTTTTGGGGTTTTTTTTCATTTTTGTATCAAACTTTTTATGAGGCCACTTTTTATCTTTGTTGATCTTGAAATGTTAAGAAGAAAAATCAATTCACACTGTGTCGAAGTTTTCAGATTATTATGTTCAGTTCTCTTTGCAAGATTGATACAAAAAATTTGCTCTAACAGTTGCCTTACTGAAAATAAATGCTACTTATTAGAGTGAGGGGTAGAAGGCAGCTGTTACAGATGCATTGAGAGCTAACTAAACAACACATTTTGTAGCATTTTATTTTATTCTCAGGATGTATTAGAATTAATATTTTGTGTTAATAAATGAATACTAAAGTGGGAGGCAAATTTACCATATAACAATTATGTTCAGCTTCATCTTCCCAGCTCCACCCTGAACTAGACTCTGGACAGTTCTTTTCACTTCCAAGTGTAAGAATGTTTTATCTTTAAAATAGATGAAGATACTGACTAAATGAGAAGACACATAAAGAACTAACAATCTGTGCTTCTTAAGGACTCCTGGGATTAACTTAAATTCTTCCAGAGCAGGAGTTCGTAGTAGAGCATTCAAGAAAGAAAGAAGAAAGTAAAAGAAATTCTCCCCTTTTTCTTCCTCTTTTTTTCCCCTTCTAAGTGGGAATCTTGTAATGACCATTGATGCATATGGAACAATGGGACTTACAGAGTTCCTGTTACCCTATGCTATGTATCTATCTTGGGAAGGAGGTAGAGAACCTATAGAACACATAGTCCTCCAAGAGCTTGAAAACAAAAAGAAAAATCATGCCAGTTTCATGAGTCTTAATAGTCACAGAACGTTAGTTCATATTCATAATATATGAGAAAGTAGTCCCTTAAAACCATTTGTAACCTTGTTATATTCCCATGACATAAAAAAGACAATAGGAGATAAAGGGTTGGTTATTTTTGCAGGTCTCATACCTTGAGTTTTTCAACCAAAAGTTTCTAAATCCTAAACTTTAAACTAAATCTTGAGAACTTTTATAAGGATAAGTGAAGGAAGGATATTGTATTTTTGTAGACTACTGCTGCTAGCTTTTTTAATATCCACTTTGAAGAAGACATTGAGGGACGTTAGATGGAAAATGCAGAGAACTAGGCAGGATTTAGAAAAATTATGTTCAAACCCTGAAATTATTTTCTGTCTGGGGGGAAGGGAATCACTGTGCTCTGACTACATTGCATGAGAAAAAAGGTAACATATTTTAGAATATAAATCGTATAGACATCTACAAGGACTGATTCTGGCAAGATTAGCTGCATAAATAAATGACAAAGATGAATTTAAGAAACATTAATGGAAAAAAATAGCTTTCAGATCTTTGACTTGCCATTCAGGTATTCTGCTGCAAGCCTGAGAAACAATGGAAATGCGTCTAGAGAAAGAGACTAGGCTACGAACCGCCTTAAAATAGAATTCCTTAGTGAAGTTCTGGCACGGCGTGGGGGTGGGGGAGAAAAAGAGATTGAGAGAGAGAGATGCATATATATGAGGAGAAGAAATTAACTAGAACTATATTAGAAATTTTCTTTTCTTATATTCTTCCTCTCATGGAACAGGAATAAAATTGAAGATGATTAAAATTTACATCTAGGTTATGGCTATCTAAATATATTCACAGTTAGTTATCTGCATGCAGTTTTTAGCTAACTGAATAAATGGATGTTTGGAATATGTTGGTCCAATTACGGGACTTCTTCAGAAGACAGCATGGGATAGTTAGTCTAGTAGTTCTGAAAAAGCATGTATAGACTGACAAGAGGTATGAAATATTTTTTGAAGCTTACTCATAGATCTAAAAATAAAAATACACACTGTTGTACAGCTATATTACAAAGCCTATCTACCACATATCTTTCAAGACTATCAAGATTATACATTACAAATTATGAAACCCAAATGTTTGACATTGTGTACCAGGTTGATTTGATCACAGAAACCAAGCAAACCTACAACTGTCAAATTGCCTTAAATGACAACTACAACAGGATGGAGCTTTTTCTCTGCTATGATAGTCTCTGACTAATACCCCTTAGAAAGGGTTGGTCCAGAAAGAGGAATATTTCTGTCACTTCAAATCTGTATGTGTGCGTGTGTGTCTCTGTGTGAGTCTGTGTCTAAAACCTGAAATATCAGTTTTCTTTATACTGAATAACTATATCAGGCATGACTTTGCATGCATACTGGGCTCATAATGGTAATGGAAAGTAAAGGTATTTCTTAGATGGGGAAAATACAATGAATATGAACAAGTAGAAGAAGAATTAGAAGAGTTTTCTCCAATGGCCACGGACCAGACCCAAACAGGATAAATGTGGTTAATATTTATCAAAGTTCAAAGAAGCGTCTTGTTGTCTCTCTTCTCCTTTCTTCATTGTGGATGTGTTAGTCAGCATAAATTTGCAGTTTCTCTGTGTATGTTCCCTGAAGTCCTCCACCTCTGTGGAGACTTAGGTATACTGAGTTTCCATACTGAGTAGTCAGAGGTGTGCAGGAGAGAGAAAGCGTATTGACAACAATGTGGTGTTGCTCAGAAACAGAAACCTTATTTCGTACAGCACTACTGGTGTAAATAGAGACAAACTAATTATTCTCCCCACTCTTGGTAAATGTTTTTCATCAAGATGACGAGTCTTCATGCACTCTTCACTTCTTTCTCACTGGCTTTACTTTTTTCTTTTGCAAAAGCCCAAACTTCCCATTTGTTTTCATCATAATTTTTAGTGTGCAGGACAACTAGAACAACTAGGACAACTGATAAAAATACACAATTAGTTGGAACTGTCTCTTGAATTTAAACGTCTATTTCAAGAAAAACTAATTTAACATGTTATCACAGAAAGAATGATGACAGCATTACATTTATTCATAAACAGTGCACATATAAGGCCAGCGGAATTTTAATAAAATTTAAGAGAAGATGAATATATGCAATTTAATCAATAATTTTTCAAGCAGGTATTTCTCTACAAAAGAGTAAAACACTACAGTAAATTTATTTCTAGATCTGATTTATCATAGATCTGACTTATCATAGACTATTGTAGAATAATTCTCTGTAAGTATATTTGTTTAGGACAGAATTTTGTTTTCCTACATATGGTCTCAGAGTGCAGGTGAAAAAAGAAAAGTGAAGGAAGAAAATTAAAATATTGTACTGAAAGGTGTTTGATTGTGTTTTAGAGGTATCTAGCAGGATCAGGGTAGGTATGAGACACTAGGGACCATTCATAAAATTAAATGATGTGAGTCCCAAGATTATGTAGAACTTGGGAAATTACATCATGTTCTGAATTAAATTGAGCTATTTCTTATCGTGCTGGAAATCTTGCCAAGGAAAAAGTAATTATTTAGCCTCATTAATTAACCTAATTGCCTCTTAACTGGACTTGGATAAATCTAAAAGAGACACTTGTGGTCTCTTACTACTGAGTGCCCATCAAATAGAGTTGCTTTTAGGTCCCAAGGCTTTTGTGGTCTGGCAGAGAGCCATAGAAGCCTTGTTTTCTTATTCCTCATCTCTCTCTTCAACTACAAAAAGCTGATCTGCTCCTAAGTATCCATCCCAAATCCTCTTACTACCTTTTTCTTCTTTTTTTTTTTCCATATTTAAAGGGCTTCCTGCAACCTGCACCTATGTCCCTGGGAGTTTCTGCTAGAGAGAAAATTATTAGGTCTACACCTTCATATCTGTGGTCTCTGCCCTGAGAGAACATTCTTCTTTATAATTCTGCCCCCAAGTGTCATTACCCTCCTTGCAATGTATTTATTTCCTCTACCTTTTCCAGTTGTCTCTGCAGGCATATCAAGTTTGTTTATTTTATTTACTACTATTGCTTTTAGACTCATATCTTACTATAATTAGGAAATGTCCTTGAAGCATACAACTTGAATTCATAGTCTTGGCTTAGTTTTACCTTTTTAGCTGATCAGAACTGAAGTTTTAATTTGGAGGCCTAGCAGAGGAAGGTACCACAAAAGATTTCCAATCTGCCCTCAAAAAATGTTTTAAAAAAAAAACCAACAAAACCTTCAAGGGTTCATAACAGTGTACAAGTTGGGCTAATTGCCTCAGGTTCATTATGTATACAACAATATTTCCCAGAGAACACAGTGTGAAAATATTCTTAAAGCTCTTGAAATATCAGATAGGAATATACCTGTGAGAATCTGGAGATTGAAAGAGATTGCTATCCAAATTTCCCTACATTACAAAAAGCTGTGTGCAGAAGATTGTGAAAGAAATCGTGCTGAAAAGGAAGGAGTTCTTCAAGAGGTAGTTCCTGTTAATATTAGAAATACTTCTATACCAAACATTTGATGTTAATTTCTCCAAATCCTAATCTGTTTTTATTCAGACAGAAAATTTGTAGCTACCTCCTATATATGCAAGAAATACTCTGAATAAAATGGTGAGCATGAACTAACTGTCAAATGCAAAGACAGTGAAAGCTGTGTAGTGCTTTTCTGTCAGATCTTATTATATCTATTTTTGTTAACTGTTGTTCTGATAAAGAACGATTTTTTTTGTAGTTGACTTTTTTGTAAGACAAGTAGAAAGTGTAGTTTAAAACTTTTCCCATTGGTGATGCAGCCTTAGTCACCATCAGCAAATTGAGCAATGTGAGCAACAATTTTAGTTTCCCCTTGTAGAAGTATCCTGTGGCAGTTGAAAGATTAGGGACATGCAGCTGCTTTATAAAATCAATCAGTTTCAAAATACTGGAAGGAACTATTAACTGAACCTGCTTCTACTTCTGGAGAAGGTCTCCAACAGATTACTTTTGCAATGAGATAAATAAAGATTAGAAGTCTTCAGAACATATTTTACTGCAACTTCTGCCATCTCTTGCAAAAATGATCATTCACCAGAGAAGGAAGTTTGCTCCATTTAAATAGAGTCTAGTAAATGTATAGGATTAGAGTAATCAATTTTACATTTACATTGAACATCAAGACACAATCATTGAACTGAGTAAACAAATCATAGAAACCAGATGCTTTATCTTCTTTCTCAGATGCTGCACTACTAAGAGCCACATATTCAAAACATTGTCTTCAGTTGAAACAAGGCATAGATTTATACCAAATTCCTTAAACAAAATCTACTGTGCAAACACAAAACTTTTAGTGAATTTAAAAAAATATTTCTGTACTTGAGACTTGCTCCTAACAGAATTTGTATTCAGACTGAATGAACTTTTTGTGTCCAAAAGACCTGAAATGTTTTGACCTCTATCATTTGCCTCTAGTCACTAGAGCAGTATGAATATAACTAAACAGCAAAGAAAATATTCACCAAATTTCTCTGTAACTACATCTAGTTTTCTTTAAGTAGAAAATTTCTCCATAGATAAGTCTGACGAACAAGCTAAAACCACATGCCAAAACAAAACAAAGATTTTGCAGTATGGTTGATAAGAGCACTGCTTCCAGCTAACACTAGTAATGACATGGTTTAGAAGCATTGAACACAGAAATACACAGCACATACCCCGAAAAAAAAGAATTTTTTTAAGGAATTGGTTGGGAATTTGAATTAGTGCAATTAATACAATGTTGCTGTGATATTGTCTAACACTGGACAAATTCAGATCCTGTAGATTAAAGACAGTAATTTACTAAAATTTTATATTTAATTATCTAATTTTAAAATTAGTCTGATTTTGAAATCTCTCTGAGCTGATAGGATCTGGGCCACAATCTATGCAATTAAAATAAATTATTCCTCATACAAAACTAAGTCAACAGCCATAAAGAACCGAGAAATACTACTTCATCACTCTACATCTCTCAGAAAAAGCTCTTTTACTGAAAGTGTTGTCAAGCACCAGAACAGGCTGCTTAGGTAGGTGGTGGAGACACCATCCCTGGAGGTGTTCACTAAATGACTGGACATGGCATTTAGTGCCGTGCTATAATTGGCAAGGTGTTGATTGGTCAAAGGTTGGATTCGATGATCTCAGAGGCCTTCTCCAACATAAATGATTCTGTGAAATCTATATATGTGTGAGAAAGGTACTCAGGAAAGAGCTGTTACAAAGACACCTGCCTCAAAGGCATCTAAGTGACACTTTACTCATGCATTAATTTGCTTTATGGAACCAGAAAATCTATAGGTATATGCAGAATTTTCAGGAGGGTCATTCCAGTGTCTAAAGGCTTATACAAAACAGAAAAGACACAAAAAACTCAGACCAAATCTCCACCACCAATAAACAACTAGAAAAACAAATCAAACTCTCTCAACCCCTAAAATAACCCTTAAGAAGCTCCTCTCCCAAGTAGTTTACCAACAACAACAACAACAAAAATATCACAGCCATTTCAGCACAGAAGTATGGGATTCTCAACTATGCAAAAAAAAATTAAATTACAGTATCAAGTACAGTCAGGACTGTCTGCATTGTGGATGTTACTGTTTTAAGACTACTGAGGACAAAAAAATGTTCGTACTTGCCAGGAGCATTAAAAACCACCTGAACACCTTCTTTTCTATGCCTGCCAGTCCTTAATGGCAGATACCTAAGTGATAGATACTAGTATGTAAGCTGCCAAGGACACAGCTCCCAACAACTAATGTCCTCTAGGCTGCAACTCTTTCTTCATTTTAAAGCTGAAGTGAGAGCTTGTGTTACCTGCTAGACTCTTAGAAAAATCCTATTTTTCCTGTCGTAAGGTATACATGAAATTGATGTTTAATGCTCTTCCTGTACTGTGGTTTAAAATATTACCTGCATAGTTTAGCATAAACAATAAAAGAAGTCCTCACCAAACTCAAGTTTTTTAGCTTAAATGTTCTTCTGTTCCAGTCTTCTTTTTACCATTGACATCCTAGGGACTGAAATATTAATAGACTCCTGCAGAGACATCTCAAGTACACATAATCTTCATTCATCAAGAAATGATGTTGAAGCAACATGCATACCTCACAGCACCATTCCCTGTGCTTCCAACTGGTGTTGGATTATTTGCCTTTCCCTGTGACCTCTGTGTGCTTTAGATACTTGTACAGAGACTGAAAGGGAGGTTAGCTGCAGTATAATTTTCTTGAAGGAATTGGATACATTCTTTTATGAAATGACTGAGTTCTACATTTTTTATCTTCAGGTTGCTTTTTTTTCTTGTTTTGCATATAGCCCTTTGGTTTCAAGACAAGATTAAGATCATAGCTGTGACAGAAATTCCTAGTTCTACATCACTCTTATGGATTCTTGGCAGTTCTGATCTAGTCTGGCATGTGTCCTCATTCTTTTAATAGAACTAAGAAGGTGTTCAGCAGTAAGCTGAAATTTGCACTTTCAAAGAACAGAAGCATCAGAAGTGTTTTGATAGTTTCTGTACCACACTTACAGTTCCTTGGCCTATGACAGTGGTAGATGTAAGGACTGAAAGCACAGGATGCTTGACAACCTGAATTTGGAGATTTGTAAGCAGTAAATCCATCATGGTCATCTTATCAAAAACTGTTTCTTAGGCTATCTATTTTTGAAAACTGGCATTTTTTCATCGTCCATGGTCATTTTGTTCAAATGCAGTGACTGGAACAATGTAATTTTCTTCCTCTGTGAACAATACTAATCAGTTGTAACTTTCATGTGAAAGAAGCAAGTGTTGAATATGTAAGAGTTTATGCTAAAGAAGCTGTAGAAGAGATAGGATTTATGTAGAGAATATTGTTTGTGTGTCTACTGTGGGTTGGGCATGCCTCATGTTCCACCTTTCTACCTAGCTGGAAACTCACATAAGAATTGTCCTAATTGTAGAAGCAGTTCCTTCTTCTTTGGCTTTCCATAGTTTTCCTGGGTTTCAATTTATGGCACAAGGAAAAGTTTTCTCAGGCTGGATAAGAACCACGACCGAGGTGAACTCTCTGTCCATCCCAGTATTGAACATTATGAAAACAGAGTCACTTTCTACCATGTCTGGTCTCTACTATGCTATTATTGAGAAGGTATTTAACATACTTTGTGAGGTTCCTGTGCCTATTTTCAGATGCATGGGCCTGACTTGCACCTGGGCTATTGTGCTTTCCAAAAACTTGAACCTGTGAATGTGTTTTCTGACAGTCAGTTTCTAGACGTTCTTTTCTTAAAACACAGCTGTGTTTTAAATTTGCAGATAATAATAAAGTATAATCCATTAAGCAACTATTAATCATCTTAGATAAAGAAACCTTTTGTAATCATTCAAAATTTCCTTACCTTATCTAGATTAAAGAAGAATCCTCAGGAGGCCGACATTTTCTATTTGAAGTGCATTTTAATTTTCTTTTTAAAGTCTTCAGAAAAATGTATATACATTTAACTTCTTTTCTCCTTAAAATTTCTGGACAAGAAATTAAATCAGCAAAATTCTACCAATTAAATGTAAAGTCTCTTCCCTATATTTCCTGGTTCGACAGATAGTAAAAAAAATCTGTCCTAAGACACCCTGTTCTGCTTTGCTATCTGTAGATAAGATTGTTTCTACCTCTGCATTCTCATTTCAAACTTTTTTTCCACTTTTCTCAATAAAGGACAAGAAGCAAAGCATTTCTAACTTTTCTTCTCTTCATCCAGATGTCCTATTTAAACCTTGGCAACCGGACAGAAACATAGAATCGAAAAAACTTTGAAAAATCGCTACATCTTCTTTTGTGTCTTGCCTTATGTACACTATTTTAGGTTTTATTCCTATTTTCTTTTTTAAATGCTAACACCTAAAGGCCGAAGGAAGCCTGATCCATTATCCACCTGATGTGATTTTTGTACATTTATTTTGTACTTTATTTTTTATATTCAGAAAGCTAGTATTTCCATATTTTGCAGCCCATTCAGGAAAAATACCATTACCAGTTCCTCATTTATCTATCTCTGAAGTGGCTTCAGTTGCAGAGCTTGTTAGGACCTGAGAGACAGAAATGAGCAGAAAGACTCCTTTCTGGTTGCATTGGTTCAGAAAACCAAATTTCATTGTTTTGCAACTCCCAAAGTATTACAGTTGATAGCTGGACTATATCAGAAGTCATAGGAAACTACAAATTTCCATTAAATGGGTGGTTAGCAGTTTTCAGTGTCATAAAGAAAAGCAGGAGAAGGATGGTCTTCCTTCAGAAATACAAATACTAGTTTTAGTATATGATAGTATAGTATAGGATATAGGTTTATATCCTCTCTATAGTGAAGGCTGAAAAATACTGCCATAGTTGAGCTCATTTCATAGCTTGGAGTGCTAAACATCCACTAAATGCAAGCAACAAGCAGGTACTAATTTCAGCCCCTCAGGACTGAGAAGGTTTAAACTTGCCAGTTTTTAATTTTCTTTTTTTTTTTTTTTTTTTATTCAGCTGGTATCAAATGATTAAAACCAGAATGTGATGTAGCTTATTCAACTGCGTGTATATGTTTTCAAGTAGCTTGGGCATACAGTATGAATTTCCAAACAAAACATTTCATGTATACAGGATTTCGTCAGGCTCAAAATGGCAAATTTGGATTTTTACTCACTTCTCTTTCACTGTTTGCCTTTTTTTGTCTGTTTGTTTGTTTTTTCTTTGTTTGTTTGGATGTGGTTTTGCTGTTATTGGCGGGGTTGGGGGTGTTGTCTACATGTCTAACATACATATTTCCTACTCATAGAAGCAGGTAGTAATTTCATAATTAGTTTACTTGTAAGTTGGGAATCTCTAAGAAAGAGACTGTCTTCAAAATCAGATATTGTGAAATCTGATATTACATTTTGTGTCCCTCCCAGGGTCCCATTGCTGAGGGTATATATAGGTCAGTATATAACAGACTGCAGCAACTTGGGTGGTAACACATTGACCACCATTGACAGGTGAGTTGCATTTCAATGTCTCTGTGTATGCACCCAAGTCTTTGTAAATGCAATGGAATGTGGAGTATGGGACAGTGCATATCCCCAAATTGCCTTTCAAAAAGTTTGTATGGCTCAGATAAACAGAAAGCACATTGGGATTTGTTGATTTGGGGTTTATTTCCTTTTTTTTTTTTTTCTTTTACTTCTAAGCATTGCTACACTAACATATCTTTGTGCACTTGCATGATACAGCAGCACACAACCATTTAGGACTGAAGCTTTTTTAAACTTCAATAACTCCGTTATTCTGTAGTCCTATGTCTGTACCCAAAAGCTGGGTGCTGTTTAAGCCTTCTCCAGTTGTTCTCTGTGTTTCTGGAGCATTCCAATTCTAGTGAGGTTTTCACAGCTCCATTCCTATGCTCAAAGTATTTCTCTTCATGTGATTTATTCCTGGCACCATTGGCTCTTCATGATTACTCAGAGCCAAAGATTCTTAAAAGAATTCTGCTTCCTCTAGTGCTTCACTTTGTACTGATCAGAAATGTTGAACATGATCCCCTGCACAAGAAAACATGCCGTTTCTATTGGAGAAACATGAAAATGAGAACATTTTACCTACAAGATCTTCTGCACAGCTGGAGAATAGGGCACCATCATCTGTCAAGAAAGACTGCCATGGATTTACAGACTGAGAAACAAATGTGGAAGGGTTATATCAGGATAATTTTACATTTTGGGTGGCTGTACAAAAGAGAGTCTTGAGCTGAATAAGGAACTGCTGGATCACCTTCTCTCAGTAAGTGCTGAATAAATACATGTGAAATTTTTTCTTTGGAGCCCTAGATGTGAATTTCTGGGGAACCCGTAGAGAGCTGGTCCCCAAAGGATTTAGGGGAAGATTTAAAAAAGTATGTAGATGATCTTAAAATTTCAAGTCATGAAAGGCTCTAATTCTCAGCATAGTATTAGGGGGAATAAGTGTTAGGAATAAGGCACACAGGTGTTCCCACCTGTTTTTGTTTACAGCTGGGCAATTTGGAATGAGGGCCTCAGTGCTGGGAGATCCGAAAATACTGAACTCCAAGCCTATCCTTGGCACATCAAGACAGTTATTGTACCTTCCACAAGTTCACTCAGTTAATGTTCGTGTTTGTGGGAAAGGAAATATGCAGAGGGATATTTCTGGAAATTTGCCTGGTATGAACCACTTAGTAATATGCCTCCTTACAATGCATTAGATGACTGAGGCATTACATCTTCCCCACAAGGACAAAACCCTGGAAAATAAAACTGTATGTACAAATAGGCATTTCTGAGTCTAGGAGATTTTTGTGTTCATGTATATGTGAGACATAGACACAGTAAATTTTCAGGGTATGTTTGCCTGATGCTTTATTGAACACAGGTTCTCCTCCCTGTGGACCAACATTTTCATCCTTAACTGAAAGATGTCTTATCCAGTCAAGGATAACAATTACTATATTATATTCAACTTGCAATGAGGTAATGTGACCAGACTAGATTGTCTCCAAAGTGAAAGAAAATGTCTGTTCAAAAGAAATAGATAATAAAAACGGGGAAAAAAAAAATCTAGCATACAAATTCATCAACTGCAAAAAATGATAGCTTTGACCATGGGGAGTCAGGTATATCCTTTCTTTATTCTCAAAGCTAGACCAGAAGCATCTGAACAGTCTTAAAGTTACCTCTGTGCTATCCCTTGTAGAGCATATATTCAGCAGATTCTACATACAAACACGGAACAAATGAATATATCTTTTGAATTATTTTCTTCAGCTCTCACTTGGATTTATAAAAGATGGTAAATGTATGAGTGGAAGAATGCACTTCCACTCATACATTTTCAGGGGCTTGTTTTGAAGAGATCTACTTCCTAAGTCAATATATCAGAGAGTAAGGTGTAATACAAAACCCCTGTTGCATATTTTGAGATCTCAGGACTCACTATCACCCAGAAGTGAGTCATTTTTTGACATGGTATAATAAGGCAGAAAAATGTTTACATCAAAACCAGTGTTTTGATGGAGGAATTAAATGAAGACTCCAAAGAATACTCAAGTTCCAATATTAATTGAAACTGGAATCAGTAATATCAAAGTCAGATACCCCCTACATAGTTTTACATGAAAACCCACATCTTTCTAAATGTACCTAGAACCTGTCTCTTTTAACTGCTGATATGAGAGATAAAAGCTCACAATTTCTTGTGCTTTTATAGGTGTTTTAGGGGTATTTGCTTACTGTCATCGTGGACTATGATCAATGAAGAAAACCCCATATGTACAAGAAATATAAAATTTAGACCAGATTTTAAACTCAAAAGAATTATTAACACTTTCCCCTGGTGATTAAAGTAAGCCCTTCCAAGCTTCCAAATATGCATTAATATCAGCATATCAAAATGAAGCCAATCCTTTCAAAGTAAAACAGGAGGGTACATTGCAAAGGGTTAGGCAGACAGCAGATTCTCCTGGTTAGTGAAACTGGATGATTATGTAAAATGCAAATAAAAAAAACTTTCCAGCACATATGGCAGCAGAATTTGAGAACTGGTGTCTGCAAGAGTGTGAGAAAAGCTGTTCCTCCTTTTAGCTGCTGGTTAGAAGGAAAAACAGTCCTGAAGAGTTTATTCATTGTCTTCCTGGATATAAAAGCGTTTTATATAGAAGGCTTTTTCCTGCAATACAGGCCATACCTTCAAAAGGGTCTAAATTTTAATTTGTCTTTAATCTGCTTAATGGTTCATAAACTTCTCTAATCTTGCTTGTTTTAATCACAAGGTAATGAGGACAGACAATTACCACAACTAGGTGCACCCTTCAATATGACTGACTTATTAAAAATTATTAGTTGAATTTCCCATTAAAAATTTGTGTGTGAAACAACTGCGATCTTTTTTGTATATTTGAAAAGACTGCAAAAAGACATTTCAATGTTTTAGACATACAAAGTCTAGCCAATGATTCCTCATGAATTATTTGCTATGCTATTTATAATTTAGATTTCTTAATCTTATTTTTATCAGGCAATATCATCTTATTTCCTTATTGGATATAAAAAAGCCTTGAGAAAGCATGAAGAACACAAAAAAGCCCCACTTGTAGGAAATTACATACTTTATATATTTAAATAAGTATACTTCCACACGTAAACACCAATTTCTTCAACAGTCTGTGATGACACTTTCCTTTGACAGACTAAACTGTTGTTCACATGAACCATTTGGAAAGAAATTAAAAAGGTACAGTATTGTCAAAATTGTATGGTGTTCTTGTACCTCAGCCTGTGCCGATGAATATTTACTCTCAGCACCATTATTTTCATTATTTTTTTCTGCCATTTGCTGCCTTGTTTTGTCCTAAGCATACAAGTATTCAATTGTAATACATAATGTCTGCAAAAGAGGGAGTCGATTTCTTAAGCACACATTGATATGAAAGGTTAACAACTGATTAGAGGCTGGTGTCAGTCTCAAGAAGTAACTACAATTACAGTGTATATTAATTTAAACCATGACAAATACAAAAGAAAAACACAATGCTCTCAGAACTTTTAGAAATTTCCATTATTTTATTTTACTGTTATGGAATGAGTGTCTAATTTTATCATATTGCCATAGAACATGAGGATATTACCATATGTTTCTTTTTATGATAAAAGTGTAGGCAGATATTTAAGTATAGTTAAATGAACTAATTTATCTACAAGCTACTGGTATCCTTCTCTTTTAGCGTACTTATTTTCATTCAGTTCATACTTTCACTTTGGCTTGCCAAAATATTATTTTCAATAAGGGATCATTTAGATATCTTTTTGTTCTGAATACTCATAACAGTCTTTAAAAGGTGAAATTGCTTTTTAACATAAGGAATCCCCCCGAGCTACTCCTTCTGCTCTGTGTTATTAGACCAGGTAAGAATGGAAGTACCTGAAGCTTAACTAATAATGGACCAGCACCAGATAACCTTGGTCTGTACATGAAATGCATAGACGGCTAAAAGAAAACAAAATATTACATAGCAGCAGGAAAGATGATGCTATGCTACTTATTAGTGATTTCTCAAATAAAAAACTTTTCGGATTACTCGAAAGCCAGTTCATAAATACCAGTAAACATAACTAATTTTCTGTCACGATTGGTTCCTAGTAGCTGCACCTCTCTTATGCGCCTTGTCTAGATACTTCAAAAGTTAAACATTGGTACAATAAACTATTTATCAAGTCTTCAAAATAAAACCTATGGGAGCAGCCAATTTCACGTCAAAAATCTTTACTAGATAGTTATCCATTGTCAGCTTTGCCTCAGGATGGAAAACTAACAAACTAGTTGCTAATTACTTAAACTGGCTGGCTCCTTGTGAAACAGAGTTTCAATAATGCATGACTTAAACATCACACTGTGCTGTTTATCCCTTATAAAAGGTATCTGTTCCTTGACATTGTGTCTATTCCATGGTTTGGAAAACATCATGTAACTCTGTACTTAAAAGAAGGCACTACTGGTAACAGGAAGCCAGCTCAAGATAAATTACTTATGAAGGAGGGGGCAGAGAGAAGGAATAAATGGGCTCCACATTTGTTGAAAAGAATAACCTATTGCTCTAGGATTTGCCTCTTGACCCTATTTTATTTTCATATTGCTACCCAGTTGTTATATGAGCTATCATTGTGAAGAAGATAATTTTTTAACTAGGAAGCGTCTTATAACTACAAAATCAGTGTCATTTTACCAACTTAGTGGCTTTATAAATTTCTCTCTCTTACAAAAAATCCCCACGCAAATGGAGGGGGGAAAAAAGGCTATTTTTTTTTTGAAGCTCAACCAACTACTTCTGCAAAGGCCCATGGTCACACTTCACTTTGAGATTATTTTTCAGACGGGGAATAAATGCAATTGATCAAGAGTAATTGTACTTGTTAAGCGACTTTTATTAATAACAAAAAAAAAAAAGAACACCTGCAAAACTTTAAAGCTTAGGAAGCATTAGGCCTTTCTACCAAAGCATAGAATAAGTACAATGTAACTTTTAAGACCAGCTGCAGTGAATATAAAATGTTCATATTAAAAAGTTGATGAAAGAGTAGCAGGAAAGAACTCTTTTTCTTTTTAATACAAATAATTGGTAATTTTAAATAGTGAATGAAATAATTTCATATTTGTGAACAAATATAAAACCTGACTTCTCAAATAAGCTAAAGACAATGAAAAATTGACTTATTTCTAATCATGTATAGATAAATTGAACCTTGCACTGTACTAATAGCCAACACATTCAAGCTTATAGAATGAATTTTCCAGAGAGCTCTACCCACCATGAGAGTTTTAAAAAGATTTTTTTTTGAATGTCACATGACAGTTTAGATAAACTTTCATTTAGAAAAAGTCTCATGCTTAACATTCTCATTTCTTTACTTCATGTCTTCTTAATGAGATAAAGTAGATAAACATTTGTTGTGATTTGCTGGTGTTATGTTTTGTCAAGATATAGATCTGATTTAATTAACTTTTTCAAGGCACACAAGAATAGAACAAGTAATTATTTCCCTAAATACCATCCATTCTTCCTAAATGAAGCATTAGTTCCCAAAACAAAACTGGATTAAAAAGACAGTGTTCATTATATTTGTGTTTAATTATAGACAGTATGCATGGATTTCCAAACACACTCCACATCACACATCAGCTTCCAGATGCATTCTACATTTTTCTGCCAATACAAAAAATGTCATACTTACAAGGCTTCCAAGGGAGCCAGGTAATCTTTCTTATGAAAGTAGGTAGTGAAATGTTTTGAAAAATAATTACCTGTAAAAATGGATCACTTTCAGAGTCTTTCTGTGAGCTCCACTATCTTCTCAAGAATTCTTGGAGTCAACCTAATGCATGAAGGGCTAAATAATATCTTAGCCACACTACAGGTTTTAGGAGTTTTTCCTCCCTATAAACTTTCCACTTGCAGTTGGTTCTGAGTGTGATCCTTACTTAGCTTTCTCACCATTTGGTAGTGACAACTTTTGTATTACAACCTTATATTGCTGGTCACCTCTCTACTGGCATTTTCCTCTCAGGAAATGCAAACTAAATGATGTACTGAGCTTGCAAAACAAAATTCTATGCTTTGTCTCTCAGCCTTCTAGGACAGAGCATTGTTTGTGCTACCTTTGACACAGGTTCCCCTGAGTTAAAATTCTAGCTTACTACAGCTGGAGTGCCTATAATGCTGTGCTTTTATCTGCCACCAAAGCATGTGCCCTGTACAGATGGAGGTATGCTGCTCGTGATTTGGCTGTATGGCTAGCCAGAATAGAAAGAAGGACATTTTCTGTTTTTTATCCAAATAATCAAAGGAATGAATGCAAAGGTCTTGTCAAGGTTATCATTCATTAGCATGCATAGCAAGCAGTAAAATCTTAAAAGAAACAAGTGAAAATCCACAGAAAATCCCAATCCCTAAATGCAGTTTAGTCTTACAACTGTGTTGCACCCCACACTTTGAATCAATTTATTTTAATGCCAATACGGATTGAATTCAGTGGAGTGAAACATTATAAAGTCCACTTGAAATATGACAAGGAAAAAAACACATTAGCCGGATTAATTCACCTCTTAATGACTGAATGAGTGGCAATATGTTAAGAACTTAGTGCAGCTAGCATCCAGTAGACACTGAAACAGCTCTTAGAGTCTTACAGGAGTGCCTGCACACATTGACAAGACCATTTCTGTAGTGGCCCCTCACACTGTAACACAAACCTCACACATTTAGATCAGCTCTGCAGAGAAATTAATTTTTTTTCTAGACTGGTGCAAAGTGGGACCAGTGAGTCCTGTGGTTTGTACAAAATAAGAACTCTGACTTCCTCCTCATTTTAAAATGTGCGCAGAAAATGGCAAAGACGACACAAAGCATCCATAGCCCTACTTTCCTCATTGTCATATGTGTTACTTGGAAAAATCCCCAAATTTGGGTCCTGTGAGAGTGGAATTCAGGGTGGAAACTGCTAATGCCTAGTGTGATGGCTTTTCACTGCTCAGTGCTCTCTGGCACAGCCACTGGCTCAGTCACCCTGGAATGGAGCTTGAGCCCTAGTGGGGGAAAAGGGATGACACTGCTGAACAACAGTTCTCTTTTTCAGACAGGTAGCACATGGTTTTGGGAAAGAGAAATCTGGAAATTCACTAGACTTGGTTCCTAGCCAATAATCCTGTTTCATTTTACAGGAGGGTTTTCTGTTTCAAAAATCTTGAACTGTATCAATTGCCCAAAATGTAAAGCACATTTATCCTAAATAAAAAATTACTTCTTAATTGCACAATTAATTAATTAATTTCTTTTTTTTAAACTGATCTAATTGTATAAGAACATAGATCCATACCTAAACTTTAAACTTTACACCTCATTTTTATTAGCAGCACCAGAATATATAAAGTTCATATCCCTAACTCCAGGGGAAGAATATACTGTTAATGCTATTTAATGCATCAACCCTTAAACACAAAATGGCCTCTTTTTAAATCATACTTCCATTTTAGAATCAGAGCAAGAAATTTTGTATCTCCTGTGCAATTTTTTGAGTCCAATTTAGATTAAAAAAAAAAGGAACATTGTATTTCTAAGCATATCTACGTAACTTTCACTTTTCACTCTGAATCTGTCCTATGTGAAGAATACTGTTTGATGACAAACTCTCTCAGAGAAAACTCTTCAGGTTTGTGCTATGGAGCCACTCTATTCTACACCATGTAAGTTATAGTTGTGCTTTTTGATCTCAACTGTTTTTAGGGATCACCCAGCTAGTGGAAATATAAGATACACATCATATAGCATTACTAAGATTCTCTACTAATGCCTCCGTCATCCGGTGCAATACTTGCAGACCATGTTGGTACACACAGATGTTTCTTCACAAAGGAAAAAAGATTAGTGCAAGTGAGGAATAGTAAAATATTTGTCTAATTCTCTTGTTTATAACCAACTTGTACAACAATTAGTACATATCTTAGTTTCAGCTAGCATTGAGTTGATTTTCTCTCTAGTAGTTGTGTCTTGGATATAAGAAGTGAATAGCAAATAGAAAACTTAGGGCTAGGAAATAATATTTATGCAACAGATTTAGCTTAAGGAGATCATGCTAAGTCCTCACTTTCATGGAATCATCATCTATGCTAACATATTTAGATTGTTATGAGTAGATAGGATATTACGATTCTGTATGAACAGGTGCTGCCTAGTAAGCAGTTTCAACATTGATCTAAATAGACTGAATGGGACAAAAAATTCTCAGGGACTTACAAAATTATCCCTATGCTATCATTCACTCTGCATTTCATGGCTGTGGTAAGCACACTTTTGGAATTTCAGTGTGGCAGAGGTGGACCATATGAAATTGATTCACACCTTAAAGCTCAGTGAATGGTTCCAGGGAAATTACACACTTTATTACACTTAAGCACAGAGAGATGAGCAATAATGAAATGCTAACGTGCAGCAGCCATAGGGTACTGATTATTGACATAAATAGTAGTTCAAGAAAATGGCTTTTTTTTCTTTGATGACTGAGCAACAATCCATGTAATAAGTTTAGCCATCTCTTGATTGGAAAATAATGTAATAGGGTCGCATTAAAAAGAAAAAAAAAAAGTATAGGTACATATATTAGAGGTACAGAAAGGATCTGCTTAGAATATGGACAAAGGAAGTATAACACTTCTCCATAAGGGAGATGTGACCTACAAATAAAGTCACAGAATTAATGTGAGTTGTCTTTATTTATTCCAAAATATTCACATGTTAGAGCTACATTAGGAAATGTTTTATGCTTAAAAAGGTCTAATATAATATGCATTTTTTTTTAATCAGTTCATTTTATAAATGGCACTCTCAAGGCAACTATCAACAGCCTCTGAAACATATAGCATTAAAATTTCTAAATGCACTCACATTTTCACTTGAATTACAAATGACACCAAATGTAATATATAAAACAGATTTGAAGATATGTTGGTAAATTTAGAATCTGGCCACCTGAAGTTTAAAGGATGGAATTATAGAGATTTCAGGATTTAGACACAAAAATCTAAGCTGAGAAATACACGTAAAGTGTTCTAATCTCCTAGGGAATCTTGACAGAATTTTATGTTATATGTCTCCTTAATTCCTTTGCCATGCTAGAAGCCAGAAAAGGGGTGGGATTATTCTCCACCCCCAGAACACCACGGTAAACAGAATTAATATATCACAAGCTTAACATGACTTATGCAACTGCCATCTTTTTGGCAGCACGTGCTTGACTTCCCTTTCCTGGGTGCTACTCTCATTTTGCCCAGGCTCTGACTGCAGACTTCTTAGCACTCTGAAACAGAAAAAAAGCAGAAATGGAACTGAGTCAGTGTAAAACTCAAGAAAGTTTGGAAGTGTGTTTTTTGCTTCTGAAAAATACTGATAAAATATGATCAAATATCCTGATGGGATAATATTGTATTCTCATTTTAAGTCATATTTAATTCCTGAAGCCTGCTAATTATTGCAGGAATAAACTGTTTTAGCAAGTGTGAGCAGAAGATGTAATCTTCAAGCACTGAAAGCCATAGTTCTACAAAAGTCATCAAATAAATATGTTTTCCACTATGGTTTGGTCATTATCCTTCCCCTTACGTAATTCTGTTGAATTCCTTCTTTTAGTTTAGGAATCATATTTTTCTCCTGACAAAACTTTAAATTGTGAATGCCCTGGATTTTTTTCTCATTTCTTTGGCATAGCACAAGCCAGCTTGTGTAGCTCTCCAGAGACTGCTGCAAAATTGTTTGCAGACAAGACACCATTTTTGACTAAGTGATATCTCACATAGCCATATGACTTTGAATTTTCTTTTCTTTGTAGGAAAACAAGTCAACATTTTTCAAGCATCTAGAGGCCACTTTTCTTAAATACTTTGATATGTATCTACTTTTTAAAATAACATATTATATAGCTATAGTATAGATACAATTTTACACTTTAAGACATAAAGACAAGAAAATAATTTTAAAATGTATTTAATAAATATAAAGCATTTTAATTGTTAATAATATCAAATAAAAATAATACAAAAGGGGAAGTTTAAGAGATACAGCCATTAGGAAAAATTAATATCTACAGTAATTAAGTAATGTAAGACAAGTGGGAAGCTTCAAATATTATTTAAATAGCTATACATTGAAAAATGTTTGAAATATTTCATTGGTTCACAGACTGAGCTTGAAGTCAGATACTTTATAATTACTAGAAGAGACAGTTATCTAAAGTCTTGCTGAAAATTGTTGTCCTAGTGGATAATGACATGGTTTGGGACTGCATACGCATGACATTTTGGCATTACATAGGAGAGTTCCCCTAAAAGGAAGCCCTTATATTTCTTACCATTTTTATTAATTCAAAACACTCTTTAGTCAGGATTTCCTTCTTTAGGACAGAACTATTTCAGTTAGGCAAACAAGTTCAAGCTTTCAATGACAATGCAGGAAGTGACATCTTACAATGGACTTAATTGTCTTTTCAGAAGTGGTAAACAAAAGCCCAATTTAGAGGTGCTACTTCTCATGGACTGGTTTTAACTCATTGTGCATTGTGATAAACAGGGGACAAAGGGAATTTTTCCTTCTTGTTTATTTCCCATACCTGTGGGGTTTTTTTAGTTTACTTTATTGATCATTCAGAATGCAGAGAAGGAACATCTTTTTTTCCCTTTTTTTTTTTTTTTTTTTTTGATTTTTAAGGTAGCAGTTAAACCAAAGACTAAATGGGTCTTTCATTTATGTTTTTTGCAAGCAGTACGGGCTAGCTCACTCAGAGATATAGTCACTATTTCCCAACTAGGTCACAGGTTTTTTATGAAGTTCAACTTCTGTTCATCAGAAGCCAGACACGGAGTTAAGCAGTGTACCTCAGAAAATGTGCACTTTTGAAATGTAGTTCCTTTATTGGTAACAGCAGAATCAAGTTGCCAAAATTGCATATTACAGCTGCAGTGCACTTGCTGAAAGTGTTGGGCTGAATTCCCATCAAAAGCTAGGTCTCTGGATGTTCATGGTAAATGTTGTGTGTGCTCTGGTGCTTAAGGAACTCTATTAAAAATTCATGAATAGGTGGTATTAGTTTATTCCACATCCAAAGGTTTACTGAGTCTCCTGAACACCCAGACAAATCGTCTTTCTGCTTTCCTACGGACTCTGTCTGTTACCACTCCTCAAAATAAAGCTTTATAGAGGCAGAGGGAAAAGCCTCCAATTTAAATGCAGGAAGCTTTTGCTTGCTTGAGGCAATCAGAATGTGTTAGAGGGGATACTTCTTCCTTTTACAATGGTCCATTTTTACACAAATTGACCCACTTAAGAAATTTAAAATTGTTGCATAAGTTTGCTGACATGCTGTCTTTTTTCAGGGTAAGAAGGAAATTAGACTAACTCCCATATTTTATCCAGGAAAAAGAAATAGAACACAACTGACTTTTAGATGGCTTCCTCGTGTCCTGCAGGCAGGCTGCATCACGAGAGCACTCAGGGTGTAGTGGTCATCTCATGTGTTCATGCAAATTTGGAGACTGCTGTCATAGGAAGAAATAAGGCCAAACAAGCAGAGTTTCTCACTGGAAATTAAAGACTTATATTGTTCATAGTCAGGGAGCAGAACAGAGTGGAAAAAAAAATGCCCTTAAATATAATAATTTCTTCTGGATAAATAATCACTAGGTAAAATGAATGTCCCTTGCTTGGATTCCTAAACTTTGAAAGATCAGATTTTTTTTCCACTTTCTCATAGGAGAAGGCAGTTAGATGACATTTTGTGTCCAGCCCCCGCATAAACACAAAAGCTGATGTGTCCCTCTTTTTGTCTGCCCATGAAGCCAGTGGGTGACAAACTTCCTTGTCATGTGACATTTTCTATGTTTACCAACCAGCAATCTGAACTTCTAATGAGGTTAATTTTTCCATTTTCAAGATACGATTAATAGATAATTCTTTTGTGATGGCATCTTTGATGTGCACATGTACCAGCACCATAAATTTTCTGAAATTACTGTGTTTTTCCCCTGTGGTCAGCATAAACTAACAAAGGACTCAAATGTGGAGAAGTAAGACTTCATCTGAGAAAGCTGTGCAGCTAATCTAACAGTTAAGTCTGAAAAATTAAAAAGGACAAACCTTCAGGAAATGCTTACTAATGTACTTTATTATTTGACTTCATCTTCTCTACTTTTTTTTCAGCTGTGGTAGATTGGGCTCAGGCTTCTTCTCTGGGAGACTAGGAGCAGTTTCTGCCAGTCTGTGCATTTGTACAACGTGACATAAGAAAACTTCAAAAGGAATTAATGTTGATGCCACTTTAGAACAACCAAGGCTCCAGAAGAGAACCATTTGCTGGAAGGAGCACTCCCAGATCTAGTTCCAAAATCATTAAGAGCTTAGCTCATAGAATGGTTCTTAAACACCATTGCACGTTTTCCCTTCATATGTGTTTCTTAATTGCCAATCTCCTGAATCTTTTGAGGTAAGTGTATATGTTTCTCTAGTCTTCCTCGTTTATATTTAATCTCATGCACTTCTGGAGTATCTGATCCATAAAAGTCATGTCATAAATACAGCCATTTTCTATTTTATTGTGACGTCTCTTCTTTAAAATATGTTTGAGACAGAATGTTTTAGTGATTAAGACTAAACTCTTTACCTATGCTTTTGCTTTATTTCACAGTAGTCATACCATCCCCTACAATAGTAGAGAGCTCTTCCAAAGGCTTTCTGAAACTTCTGAGATCCTCCGTTATAAATTATGGTTGTATTCTCCACAGAAGACTGAGAACTACTTTGTGCAAATAATGGCACAGAAGCTCTTGTATTTTGGCAGAGCTGCTGAAGGCTTCTTTCCCTCACAGTTTGCCTACTGCTGTCAATCTAAAATCAACTGGAGTCACCAGCTGCATGTCATATCCCCCTTGCTCCCTGTTTCAGTTCTGCTTTCTGGAGCATTTTAAATGTCCTAGTTTCACCTAACTTTTCAAAGAACTTGTCGAGTCTTGTCAGAGGGCATAGTATCTTATAGCTGCAAAAAAATTAATTTCTAATTAGTTGGCAGCTGAAGATTCCCCTGTTAGAAATTGAAACCAATCATCTGCAGCTTTCAGTTTTATGTTACATATCTCAAGTACGGAAAAGAGAATACTGCATTGTCATAACAAATGTGACTAATCACAGTTGTGGGCCTACACCAATACTTGCCTGTAAGTAGTTTAATAATGTACAACTGAGGAACACATTTTCTTTTTGCCACCATTCTTTTGCTTTTCTCATCCTTACAGCTTGTCAATGTGTTTCCAAACAGAGCAGAAAGTTCATAAAAATGCTTGAATATTTGGTCATTTCCAATGTTGGTGGAATATTTTTATCTTCCCCCTTCCTTACCTACCAGGTTTCCCTCTCACTGCTTACGGTGTAGGTCTTTGTTTTTTCCTTCTTTTTTTTTAAATCAGGGGACAGAAGGGATAGCTGGACAGAAGGAAGGAAGGAAGGAAGGAAGGAAGGAAGGAAGGAAGGAAGGAAGGAAGGAAGGAAGGAAGGAAGGAAGGAAGGAAGGAAGGAAGGAAGGAAGGAAGGAAGGAAGGAAGGAAGGAAGGATGGATGCGAGGAAAGGGTCAGTGTTCTTTCATCTGTTATTCAATACTTTACAAAGAGTAAATCCCTCAGAACAATACAGCAACTGTATTATGGTTCTTGATATGTAGTTTACTCATCTGGCGAGACTGTTCATCAGTTTTCCTGTAGCTTAACCTTTGCTGCACATGCACATAAGAAAATTTCAGCCACATTCAGTTTCATAGTAAAAGGAGACAATCAAAGGAAATTTGGTTTTACATTAAAAATTTTGGATACATTTCTTGGTATTCAAACAACTCCAGGCCAATGTCCATAAAAAGAAAAATTCCAGTTTCTTGCAACCCACTGACGTTTGTGTTTTCTTTCACATAATCTGCATTTATAATGGGCCTGCTGGGAAGAAACAGTGGCTATCTGGATAACATAAATATGGGAAAATATCTCTCCAAGGACTTTCTTTTGATGATATAATTGATTTGATGCATTTCTTATTGTAAAATTTATCCAAGACCTGTAATATATGCCTCTAGTACAATAGTTTCCTTTAGAGGCTTGAGTATAATTCATAGAAATGAATCCTCCAAAACAACTCTCATATCAGAAACATTCCATTAGAAGTGACATTTGTGCAGAGAAACTTAGATTTTTCTTGTTCTAAGACCTTGCTCCCAAAAGTTTCTGCTTGCCAAAGTGATAATAGAACTTGGAGTTCGAAGTGCTTTTGACTGAATGCCAGGTATTTTGAGACGCCTGCAGCTAACACATCGCTGCATGACAAATTATTTCCGCTAACCCCTTTGGAGCAGTCCGTCAGTTTGCCTGTTAAGTTCCTAGTTACTGGGAGGTCTCTTGAAGATCTGAAGTGTAAGACAAGATCCACAAAGACATCTGTGTACAATTACTGGATATTTTTGCACTTGTAAACATTTCCTGTTAAGTGCTTCTGTTTGGAAATGGAGGAATTCTCCAATTTATGGAGTAGAAGTATCATTTATTACTCTTAAGTTAGTATGTAATCACTGCTTCTTATTCACTGCTATGACTATGTTAAGTGCTACCAAGAAGCATTTGAGCAGTATACCTTCTTGCTAGAATGCATTACCTGCCCAGTGAGGGAAGACGCTTAGGAGGACAAAAAAGAGAAAAAATAGCAGCACAAAAAGCCTCCTAACAAAACTCCTTTTACAGCGGAAAGATTGAAGTATAGCTTTTTGTTCTGAAAGAAATATTAGAAGATTCATTCTTTTCATAGAAAATAATTTTTCAACTTCTGACATTATAAGCTTCATATTAAAGGTTCCCTTAATCATCCTTGAAAAAGAAAAAGAAATACCCAGCATAAACCACATGTTATTTTCTTAACGTGATCCACATTCTGGTGTTTCCCTGTAGGGCGTGTTGGAAAATATCAGAGGAAATCAAGATCAAAATATCATTAAGTATTATTTTAATTGTGTAATTTCATATTTAATAGTGAGTACCATCCATTTGATGAAAGACATCAGTGCTTGGATTTTTTATGGTCTTGGTTTTTTTAGGGAGGCTTTTCTGGTGGGTTTTCTTTTGTTTGTTTGTTTGTTTGTTAGTTTTTTTGATAACCTAAATTACAGAGTCCATTTCCTTTCTTTTCTTATCAATAGGCATCAAAAAACTTTTGCTTTGTGGGAAGCAGACCATGAACACCTAGGACTTGGAAGCTGAAAGATGTAAACTCGGGGTTTCCAAATGCAGATAACACACAATTATTTACATTTACATTCCAAGTTTTGCAAGAATGCTCTTGCTCTAAATCCATCACTGTAATAACTTTGCAGCTTTCAAGTTCACAATTGGATAAGATTGCTGTCATTTGTCAAATGAAAATTTTTTACATTATTCCCTTCTGTTACAGAGAGAAGTAGGAATCACAGCAATTTCAAATTTGTTACTGTTTAAGAAGCAGAGTCATAAGTGGAAGTTTTGTGTTTCATATAAATGTGGAGAGATTTTTTGTCATACCCAATGCCTATAGGAGTTTTAGACCATCTGAAAACAATACCAAACCCTTGTAGACTGTGCAGATGAGATTCTTTCTGGACTTAGCTGAGCATCAGAGACTGCTGCATTCCAGTGAATGATAAGGTATATTTATGCTATAACTGTATTTTCGTATCCAACAATGAGAAAGAATTGCAGGAAATTGAAAGACGAGAAAATTGAATTGCAGGAAAATCAGAAGGGATTGGACAAACATTGTGTGCCATCAATGTATGTGTGTCCTAAGCATCCAGCCATAGTACAATACATTATTCAAAGATGTTGCAAGCTTCATTCTATTATTTCTAGTCCAAGGAGAGGTAAAAAGTATTTTAAATCTCAATTGGAAACCTCTTTTCAGAAGAGTGCTGGTTCATATTTGCTAGCATAAATATTTCACATAGATTGTATTCTTAAGCACAGGATTTTATCAAAAACAATTTTGGACTATTTTTCAGAATAAACATACTTTTTTCTATGACATGTACATTTGCAAGAGTTACATGAACTGAAACTGTTGGGCTTTATGTACCCACATAACAGATTTCCCTACAGCACAGATTACTTGAAAGCATCACACCTGGCTTTCCCTTTTTACATGGTTGCCATATGGAAGGTAGACAAATTTGCAGATGCTTTCCTTATCTTCATGGAACTCAGTAGACTATGCACAAACTACTGAAAAAATAATCTTTAACCCTACAGTGAAAGCTGGTGTCAGCACTTCTGTTGCTTTAGCACAGTGCATGTTTGTTCTCTAAGATTAAATCCTGGTTTTTATTTGTTCTTATGAATACTGTCCCCTGGGAACTGATGACCAACAAGATCCTCACTGTTATCTAATCCAGGTACAGGGATGCTTTCTTTCCTGATCCTGATTTCTAATGCAAATCCATAGTAGCACATTCGGGAAATCTCCATAAAGACAGGGAGAAAATAATAAAATTAATAAATAAATAAACCTTTAGTGTTCATCTTCTTTCTCTTTGAGAATAAAAACAAAAGAACAAATAAATACTGAACAGATGTTAGCCACACTACTTAATATGCTACAAGAAGGCACGCTGATGTTTCAGTAATTGCAGACAGAGCCGAACCTGAATGGAATGAAGCAGACATTCAGCAGAAATGTTCAACCCCCACAGAAATAAACCTGTGGTACAGACAGAAATATTAGACAAAGTTGGTTTGAAAACCACATTTTAATTATTAAAATTACTTTAACGAATGTATTCATGATCCAGAACTTTTGCAAGTCTCGGGTTTTGCACTCTCAGGACCATAATTATATTTACTCATAAATATAATGTAAAAACTCCTCACAGACTTTTCCAGACACAGTTTTTTACCATGCAGTATATCTATATGTAGTTTGCAAGAATGTTATCAGGTGCTAACTTGAGCCAGTTGGGAAAAGGCAGCCTTTTCTTTATTGAAGCTAGTAGATCATCAAGTTATTCATCTTATCCATAGTGTCCTTTCTTGCCTTTAGGTCTCAAGAAAATGTAAATCAAAAGCTTTTTGAGTTATGGCTCCTGATGATTCACAAGGTAATCTTGCAAACACAGCAAGGAAATATACGATTTGCAAATTGCTCAAATGACATCTTTGCTATTACCTTAAATTATTGCTGCAGTAAATCCTGTTTTACAATATTTCAGCTTGATAATATTTTAAAACTCTACCTTTATCAAGATAAATACTCTAATTCTTATTTGCTTACTTATTTTTTTTTAACTTTATGCCTGCTTAAGGACTGAATATTTTTTCTCAAAATCACCTAAGGTTCATTTCTTTGTGCCAGCATCTATGCGTATTTAAACTAATTCTAAATCCTTAGCTAATGCTAATTTTTATCCAGAATTACACTAGGATTTGCCTGAAAATTAACATTTTCAAATTGCTAAAGATTTTAGGTTCAGAATAACTTTGGATTAAGTATAATGTTTGCCTAGGTTTCTTAATAGTATTACATTCCCTTCCAATTCCTAAAAGCAAATAACAATTTATTAACTATTTCAAACCTTGGACATATATTGTGAAGTAATATCTTCTGGTTTGTATGGAAAATACTGAAGAGATCCAATTAATAGTACTATGTTATATTTAGTTTGGCAAAAAGGCAGTCTAACTTCATGAAGAGGTACCTCAATTTTCTATATTGAATGTAAGACACCTGTAAGGAACTAAGGTTAAAACTGACCTTAGGCACCTCTGGATCTGCCTAAATTATAGCAACTTTAAAAAAGCATGCTTACTCAGGAATTTGCCTTCAAGTAATTATTACTTATTGGTGGTGGCATTGTTTTTATGATTTTTTGCCTAGAGAACCATCAGAAGGTGGAGTGGTAATGAGAGCTCTTGTAAGAGCAGAATGCGCTTTCAATGGATAGATGTATTTCAAATAACAGGACTTTTATTATTTTTAGGGATTCTAGTAATTTATATATTTGGTATGTGTAACACATATATTTAGTAACATTTAATATGCCATATGCATTTTAACTTTTATTATATTTCTGCTTTTTATTATAATTTCTATAAGAATCATACCTCAAATGTTATTCAGCCCATAAGAAAAGGCTTACTACTAAGCAATTGCCTACATGTCTGGAGGCACCATTTTATGCCATTCTTTGTGTTCCTTGAATTAAAAACTCTTCTGCAGAGATTTATAAAAGAACATATTATTTCCAAATAAAAAATTGCAATATCGCTCCAAAGTTTTGGTATTATTGCGAAGGTTGCTTGGGTTTGTTTTCTGTTTGTTTTGTGTACATGTACAATAAAAGCAATTAACCATTTAATCAGAAATTTTGGGAAATAAAGCCCTTAGACCTTACAATATTTATGAGCTATACACGTGTTTTGAAATTACAAACCCCATATTATCATTATTGGTTAATGAACTCCATGTGTAACAACTTCTAACAGGACCCCAATCCAGGCATATAACTCACATATTGGATTGAGATAGCCCCGCAACATTCCAGATGTAAGATACAGATTTCTTAGGTAAGTTATTTTCCAAAAGAAAATCAAGAAAAAAAGGGATTAAAACAGAATAAAAGCTCACATAATAAAATGAAACTGTGAAAGATTAGCTGTGTCTCTGTTTACAAATTTCCTTTTTTTTTTAATGAGGCAAAAGGAAAATAAATAAAACTTAAAATAACATGAGGAAAAATCCCCTGAAACCGTTTTTAGCAATATCTTAGTTAAATAGACATATTTCAAGGAAAATTTTGTTCAAGTTTAAAAAAAACCCCTACAAAAACAAAAGAAAAAATAGGGTGTTCTGTATACTTGTTTTGTGTAAAGAGTTCCAAGAGGGTTTGATACTAACACAAATCCTAATGGCAACTATTTTGCAGTTGAAAAGCTCTCTTACATCCAAATTTGAAAAATAATGCGCTGCTACAGAAATCTTCCTTTGCATGGGCAAAGTGCCCCTCTTTTGCAAAGATACTCAGGCAGTTTATTTAGCAATGCATTGACTGAAAATCAGGACTTTCTGGACTCCTCGACAGGTGATACAGGGAAGGTGCTACCCTGAAATTGTCTTTTTCCATGAAGCCAGATTTCTGTGGGTAGGTGTTAAGGAAAGGGTACATGTTTTTACTCTAGGAGTTAAGTAATATAATGACAATAATTTACTCATTCTGTCGATGTTTTAATACTGAAAGAGATCAGTTTCAAAGCCCTTTAATTAATCAGAAATATAGTTAGGGAAGAGCATGAAATGCATTGGACTGATGGTTGTAAAGGAACAGACTTGAAATCTCAGACTATGAGCACCATTCCACCCAGTAACTAGGTGGGAGAAAGGTATTTTAATGAAAGCAAGAGAAGGGATTTCTAAGGTCCTATCCATTATGACCCTTCTCTCTCCCAAGTGTTCAAAGTATCATACTTATTTTACTGAACCTATTTGTTCTTCCTGTACTTTTCTGAATTTTCTGTATTTAACACAGCATAAGACTGATCTTCCTCTTAAAATTTTAAACTTAATTAAAATCTGTGGAGGAAGATTGTTCTCTAAGGGTCTCCCATGAGAAAAGGAAAGGTTAAAGGGTCATGGCTAGATGTTGCCAACTAATTTAAAGAAGTGAAATTGCTGGAGAGGCCAGGGAAACTCCTTCCATTGAGCCACTGATGTAAATATTTGGAATGTGACAATGTCTATGCGACATTTCTAACCATAGCTGTAGTGGTCACTAGTACCACTTTTACCCTTTTGATTATATCTATGTGTATATTCCAGGCAAAATCTGTGGTCTGATATCCTCACTAGTTAGCATTATCTCTGCAATTTTGTATGATATTCATGTCTGATAAGGCAGGGCTTTTTGAGACTCTGTACTGTACTACCCATGAAATTGAAACAATTGATAGAGGGGAAGTGTATCCTACATGGTTTCAACACAAAGAAGTATTTCCAGAAAGCAGGAACCCATGGGAGGAGATGAAGTTTTCCACTTTCCCTTTCTGTTTCACTTCTGCTTCCCTTTTCCCTTCTCCTTCCCCTTTCCCCCACCTTCACTCTTACTGTTCCCCTTCTTCCCCTTCCCCCTTCTTTCTTCCTTCTTCCTTCTTCTTCATCTGATCTTTCCTCACTATTTCATGGTTTTCTGGTCTAGAGATGTCTTGAAGCCCTAATTTGGTTTACTGATTGGCAGATGTTCTCTGTGTGTGATGACTGAAATGTTCTCTTATGTACCTTAGCTCTCTGTTATAAAGTTATAAATCTCGGTTAAATTAGATTTTGCAAAGTGTATGAGATATTATTTGAAATTCTAGAGAGGAAGGCACCCTGGATATTCCAAAAGCCATAACTATCATGACTTGCTCTTTCTGAATTCTCTGGATGATCACATTCATAGAAGGATATTTCGGAATTTATGCATCGCTGTTCCTAATTTCACTGTTGGTAACTTTGTTTTAATAAGATTTTGGTGGATACAGATGTCATGTCATTTATTCTGGATTTAGACTACATATCAGTAAACTCATAGTTACCGCAGTAGCATTCTTATTTGCATCACATGCTAAGAAAGGCAAGTTTTGTTGAACCGAACAGTGACAGAAAACTGATGAAAACCTTACAGTCTATGAATTACATTCACCCATAAAATATTTCTACTGGGAATACTTTGATTTTTTCAGCCATTCCTGAATTCTTCTGTCCTTGGGTACCTTGGTTTTCAAGATCTTTCCAGTGGTCTAAGTAGTCAGTTTTTGAACATGCCTGCCCTTATTGATCAGAATTTAGGAATTCATATTATCTTGACTATATTTCAATGATGCCTGTGTTGTTACCTTCAGGGAGGATCTTAGAGGGCTACATGCTACATTCATATCTCATAAAATTCTTCACTGGTCTGAAGTCCACTGTGAAACAGAAGTAAAACCAGTACTTGAAATTCCTTCTGGTGAAGAAATACTGCAGGCTGGGAAAAAAACAGTGTAGTTCTTCATATCTCAAGCAGAAAGGCAAATTTTTGTCAGCCAAGGCAGAGGAGATTTAGAATCACATTTTTTCAGGAAGCAGCAGGGAGGGGTGCCCTTTGGGGGAAGCAGAGCCAAGGTCAACTCCAACACAGGGGAGGGCACGGCAAGGCAGGGCAGGGCAGGGCAAGACAGGAAACGACCCTAACAGGTGCAGTTCACCCTCAAGGGAAGAGAATGACCAGGCCAGGTCCCTCATGGTGGCCAGGACTGTCCAGGATTCTCACTGAGACCAAGAGGTCAAGTCAGGGAGTTCAATCTGTGAGTCACAATCTGCATCAGCACAGTATGTCACCATGTGCTGGCACAGCTGCAAAGGCTCCTACAGAAGGTGGGGGAGTGGGGGCATTATTCATAGCCCTTTCTCACAGTTGTAACCCAGGTCCAGGTAGCCTTGTCCTGTCAAAGATGGCCTTGAGTGCAGGCAGTAAAACCTTTTTGTTGTCTATGTATGTGTGCACTGAGGGAGGTGCAACGTCCTTTCAATAACTGTTAAACTTATCCCAGCAATGAATTAATCACGTTGTAGTCATTGTCACTGAGCAAGGAATGAAACCTCTTTCAAGGATGACTCACCTCCACAGTTTCTTGAGAATAAAATCAAGGATTTGATAGTCTTCTGAGACTGTACAGAATCTTGTAGTGGTATCGTCAGAAAATTTACACAGAAACGCAGAAGGTAATTCTTGAAGTGATCTCAGTATATTTAGTTGATACAGCAATGTCACATTGAGCTTTGACTAGTGAAAAGTACCTGCCTATCCTCACACCACTGTTATTGCCCATCTAGCATCTCTTTATCCCTTTTTCCCTTGCATTTCTACTTTTGCTCTCTGTCTTTTGTCTCTTTATCCATTCTTTCCCCACAGGAAAAAAAACCGCAAACAATTCCCGCCCCATTTTTCTTGAACACCTATCTTAATCTTAAGCCCTGATGTCTTAGCTTAAACTAGAAGCCAAACACCATCAAAGAGCACATCAGTTAAAGTGTGACTAGCTAACCTTCAATTCAGCTTGCGCTTGCATCAAATCTGCACTACTAACAAGGATACATGGGTGTATTCGGAACAATTTATACATATCACTACTATGTCAGGGCTACTAGCTTGCCACATCTACTTCTTCCATTCAGGACTAGAATGAACACAGGGTTGGAGTTGTTGGGTAGGAGTGAAGTGGAATGACTCGGTCAAAGCCATGTTGTAAGTTTACATCCTTCATAGCAATGAACTTGTTTGCAGGTATGAAAGAAGTATTTGGTTTAAAACCCATTTTCTTTACAAAGCACTTATTTGTAAAGGGCTGCTTCTCTTTACTTTGAATCACAGTGATAAGTCTTGCCCCTAGTAACATCACTCACTATACAGTCACCATCTTATATCCATGCTATCCATTAGGTGAAATCCTGCTGGATAAAAGAAATAAGACTGTTCAAGGAACAGATTTACTGTACACCAAGGCAATGAATTAAGAAATCTTCAAACTCTCCAGTGTATTCTATATTTCCTGGCCATTTACCACATCTCTTAGAAAACAAACAAGAAAAATCACTTTCTTCACCCCAACTTGTAAAGGCAAATTGAATCTCAAATAAAAATAGGATGCATAAATTCTTTTAAAAAATGCTGATGCAACATCTCTCTTCTGATTTTTTATCTTTTCACTGTCTTATAGCAAGAGAATGCATTCACTGAGAGTAGTTTATGGTGTTGTGCTTTTCCTGAATTTCTGTGCATGTCAAAAGAAGTACAATGCTAAAATTCTAGAGACATAGATTCAGTTACAGGCACTTTGATTGACTTCTTATGGGACCTTGTACAAAGTGACATGGTGATAGATTTGATAAAGTAGTCAGAATTTATCACTAAAGTTAGATTTTTCATAAGGTTTGGCTTACACTTTTGAGATACAGAATAAAGCAAGTGTCACTTTCTTCCTTGGGTGCTGAACTACTCTGAAAACCAGGCCATACATTTCACAGAGCAAGACATTAGAGACTATTATCTTTGAGTGCTACCAGCCACAGAACCTGGTTTCTCAGAAATCTGTCCTTGGCCTTTAGCACCTATCATTTTGTGCCACAACTTGCCACTCAAAAAATGAGCTTCCATTTCATTTTCCATCCCCCTTTTTCTTTTAAAGCCTGTGAGAATCTGTTTTCAGCTAAATGTATTGGCTGCACCTAGTACAGTTCTTTCAGTTGTTGCCATTAGATGCATCTTTATTATCAATATTCAGGAAATTATAAATCTATGATTCTAAAAGAAATTGAATAGCACATATAAGCAGTTATCAAACACACAGACTGCTCTAACTGAATGTATTGAATACTTCTAGTGAATACTTTAACCCAATACAAAAGAGAGGAAATATATATGGCCTTGTCAGAGAAACCTTGACTTTTAAAATTTATTGAATTTTAAGGAGGTCTGGTAGATTCTAATTTATATTTTCATTTAAAGACAAATTAACACTTAATATTGTAACGTTAGATAATTCTGTGTTGCATTTATTTCTATTCAGTGTACTGCCTGAGATTACTCTAGTGAGTGAAGTAGCAAGATTGTCCAAAATGTGTTTATGGTCCATTTCATTTTGCAAAATGTTCATAGAACGTGAATTCTAAATTAGAAAACATCAGTAACCACATTAAAAACTTTCCTTTAGGATCTACATTTAAAATACCGGAGTTTTGGAGATAAAGAACTAACTTGCACATGAACCTCACATTGCAGCTAAGTCAGTAAATTGCATGTTCTGAGCTGACTCTGATGTCATATGTTGAAGCCCTTGAAGTCAGGATTTTTGCAGAATTGTTCAACCCAGTCTGTTAAATCCCTAGAGCTTCTGTAGTTCTGTTATGAACCCCGTTCTGTATCTCCTGTGTTACATTGCTCAAATTGTATTTTTATCAGTCCAGTAGTTTATGAAAGAAAATAAAGATTAAATTAACCCCTTGCTTAATTGCATACATGTTCATTATATTTACTGACATATTAATTTACTTGAATGTGAGGGTGTTTTAAGGACTTTAAATACATTAGACATTGAGGTCTAGCAATAGAAATAAGAGATTAGAATAGCCTGTGGCTGGATAATTCATCATATTAACTTTTCTTTTTTAAATTTTAGAATGCTTTGTTAGTCTGTTGTGCTTGTCGTTCAAGCTCCTTTAAGCAGATATTGGTATAGCTGAAAATACAATTCTTACTCAGCTGTGTGTATGTACCATGACATTCAACACATGATGGTGAACTCTAGTAGTGAACCTCGTAACTGAATTAACTTCAATTTGTTTAATATTAAATACTTAGAAATAAGTTATGTTGAATATTTTAAATTCAAACATTTGGATTTTGAACATTTTACATTTTCATGTATCTAGCAAAAGAGAGAATTACTTTCAGAAATACTTAAAGAATACCTTACAGAAAGTCTTACAATCAGCTAAAGATGTTTTGGAGAAGGGAGTGGATAGAAACATTTCACACTCTTAATTTTTAGTGCTGCTACCATGCATCAGATGCACAAGTTCTGTATCACTAAATCCATGGTTTAATCATTGAATAACTGGGTTTTGAACTGTGCAACTTTATTTTTTGTTAAACTTCATACAATATGTCTTGGACAGGTGCACTCTTCATTGGGTGAAAAATTTGCTGGTCCAGTGAGTGGGTGGGAGTGGATGGGATTAACACAGTTGGCAGCCATTGACTAGATTTGTTCCAGGGCTCAGTATTGCAGCCGGTCCTCTTTAACATCTCTAATGGTGGTTTGCATGAGGGGATTGAGTGTATCCTCAGTAAGTTCACAGATGACACCAAGTCCAGTGGGAGTGTTGATCGAAGATAGGAAGGGTCTATGGAGAAATCTTGTAAGACTGGATTGATGAGCTGAGGCCAGCTGCATGAGGTTCAACAAGGTCTTGCCTTTGGGTCATGACAATCCCAGGCAGTGCTACAGACTTGGGGTAGAGTAGCTTGAGAGCTTCTCAGCAGAAAGGCACTTGTAGGTGCTGATTGACAGCCATCTGGATATGAACCATCAGTGTGCCCGAGCAGTGAAAAAAGCCAAAGGCATTTTGGCCTGTATCAGCAATTGTGCAGCCAGCATGACCAAGGAAATAATTGTACCCCTGTACCCGGCTATCCCCATAGCCAATCTGTACCCGGCTATCCCCATTAACCAATTTAATTTTGATTTTTGTCTTAACATCGTTTGATCAGAGGTATGTGGGAAGGGGCAGCACACATGCCACTTTCGGGAGGCAGGTAGGAGAAGGTGGAGGGAAGCCCTGTTTCTGGGGGAACTTTGCCTGACAGCCGTTTCATGTCTCACATGGAACAGGAAGCTATTTGCTGTGAGGAAGAGGAGACCACCAAGGACACTGTGTCCTCGAGAGAGTCTCTCTAATCAGCTGGCAAAAAGTCTCCACCAATGGACAGTAGCCTAACACTTGATAGGCCAGCAGCCTCCTGCCAGTGAGAAGATCCTGTGCAACTGTATCACAAGCTGCTTGAGCAATGCTTGGCTGGACACTTGGATCTGCACTTGGCTTGGCTTGCTGACTTTGCTTTGCTGACCAACCATCTGAGACCACCTCCAAGCCTTGTGCCTAGCCTGTGTCCTGCCCTGCCCCTTTTTCTCCCTCACCTGCTCCAGCCCTTGCTGCTTCTGCTTCCCTGAGTTCCTGCCCAATGCCCCTACCTCCTTCATCCCTGACTGAGCCACCTTCTCTCCACGCTACTTCACTGATCCAGCCTGTCCCCGAGATCCCCAACCTGTCCAGAGCTCTGCACCTCCTGCCCCACTCACCTCATGTCCAGCTGCCTGTCACTGCAGGAGCTGTGCCTCTCTGAGAGCTGCCCAGGCTCCCTGCTGGCAGGGAGCATGCGCACATCACCTGCTGGGTGGATGTTGACAGCACACTCCAAAATTCTCTCTCTCCTTTCTCTCTCTTTCTCTGTCCCTCTCTCTCTCTCTCCCCCTCTGTTCCCACCTCTATTCTGTTTTTCCTTTTCCTTCCTTCTATTCTTTCTGTTCTTCTTTACACACCTTTTCGTTACCAATAAATGGTTCTTAAATATAATATTTGCCTCATTTGGCTTAATTCCATCGTAGAACATCTGTTTTAAAAGAACTCCCTGCTGTTCCCCCCAGTGGAATGTGACACTGTTGCTGGTGAAACACACCTTGAGTAACATCTTCAGTTGTGAGCCCCTCACTACACAAAATACACGAGGTGCTGGAGCATGTCCAGAGACGGCCAACAAAGCTAGTGAAAAGTCTAGAAAGCATGTCCTATGAGAAGCAGAAAAAGGAGCAGAGATTGGTTAATCCAGACAAAAGGAGGATCAGGGGGGACACCGCAGCTGTTTACCTGAAAGGAGGATGTAGTAAGGTGGAGGTCAGACTTTTCTGCCATGTCTCAAGTGAAAGAACAAGTGGAAATGGCCTGAAGGTGTGCCAGGGGAGGTTCAGATTAAATATTAGAAAACAAATATTTCACTAAAAGAGTGGTTAGGAATTGGAATAAGTTACCCAAGGAGGTGATGGAACCACAATCTCTGGATGTGTTCAAGCCTCTAGATGTGGTGTCTGGATGTGGCACTTGGTTTACGGGTGATCATGCTGGTGCTGGGTTGATGGTGGCACTAGGCGATATTGAAGGTCTTTCTGAATTTTGATGGTTCTGTGACTGTTCTGCAAGTAGTTGAGTGCATGTCTGTGATCTTTTCTGCTAAACAAGAAGTTTGAGACAGAAAAGTGCCAAAGAAATTGCCTATTTTTTTTTTTTTCACTTGGTGTTATGGAAAACGTAGTTCTTACTTTCAAATAAATCATTTAATTTTTTGAGTGCTTCTTTGGTGTTCATTAGAATACAAACACAGAGACTTGTGAAACTGGGGGAAGAAACAGGAGACTCCATTCCTTTCTCTGAGGAGATTTTAACTTCATCACAGCAAAGATTCCCAGTCATGACTGTATATGGGTTTCTGAGGTGGGGTGATCTCAGTCACATCCATTCACATGCCGTTTCCCTTTGCATGAATAATTAAACTGTGAACCAGGGAATAAAATTGGACTATCCCTGCTCCCAGATGAGAGTCCAAACTTCTAGGCTGGAGAATACTTTTCATGCACACAAATATTTACATATGTAAAGTTTTCTACTGAGAAAATTGAAAGGTCCAATCTTATTTCAAGGATTTGGCATACTTCCCAGGGAGGAAAAGGAAACTAGAAAAAGTTACTGACCCCTTCTTTAGCACAGCCCATATATATTGGATAGTGATAGAATGACTGTCGCTATTGATCAAAGCCTCTCTGAGATTGTACATAATGATACCTTCTCTGGGTTTTTGACTTTTTGTTGCTTGTTATAAATCATTTAGCAAATTATAAGAGTCCACACAATAAAAAACACTTAAAATAATTTTCTGAATGAGAGATTAGTCTGTGTATACCATGATCCTGTCAACATAGTCCTTCATGTGTTCTCTTGTTCCATTTTGGGTCTCAACAGAGATGTCTTTCACTTTGCTCAAGGGTCTTGATGTTCATGAGCCAAATTAATTGAAGCTTTTCTTTCTAGCTGCCTTTTTAGATACAATCAATGGCCTAGCTTTAGTAGATGAAGACTTTCATTTTCACTGAGTATTCATTTATTCTCTCATTTATTGACAGATACTTCTTATTTAATATTACTTAATACACTTATTCAGCATTACTGGTATTAGTATAAAATAAGTGAACTGACCAAAGCCCCCTTTCTGCAGGCATGTTTTATGTTCCCTAATGAAGTTTGTGTTTATCACTTTCATGGATGATATTAATACTTTGCAAAATATATTTTATTCCACAGATGAAAGATGCATAAGTAAAGGTAAAGAGAGTTTTCTCATATGAGTTCATTAGAATAAAAATGGAAACTGAGTTAGGAAAATAAAATATCTAGGCTGCGAAATAAATTATGGACTTCATTAAAAAAAAGTTTTATCAAAAAAGATCACTGGAAATAAACTTTTTCTTAGTATTCTATTTGATGCATTAAGTCTATTGCTGGAAGCACTTTACAAAATATTTTCCACCCCCAGTTGCAACTCGTGTCAGAATACAAGAAGTGCTTTCTGTTCTTCTCTCACAGAAGCTCTGTTCAGGCAGCATGAAAGGGTTTCCAATGCTCATTGAACCTCTTTTGAAATGGAAGCTTTTAGTTAGTAATAGGACTTTGGGCTTTTCTTTTTCTCACTGAAGACATATAATGCTTAAAACACACCTAGAAAAGTAATAATCTGGTTACAGAAATAAATAGACCCTACCTCAGAGTTGTGTCTTTAAGAGATTCTTATAGCATCTGACACTTGAGTGTCAGATATTTACTATTGGTAAAGAAATAAAGACTTTTTGACAACCTACAAATGATATGAAGAAAAGGTGGAGGCTAGAGTGTGCTTTAAATAATTCAAAATCTAATTTGTAAAAATAAAAAAAAAGCCACAAGAGCAAGCTTGAGAAATTATATTGCACAACAAAATATGTCTGTTTCAGGATAATACAGTCATTTACTTAAGCGGCACTTATGTTACAGTAGAAGCATTTTACTTAAATATGTCATCTACCGATTTTTGTTACAATTCTACCACTAAGAAAACATAATTGTGAATTCTTGTATAGATGTTTCAAAAAAGTTTTCAGCAAATAAGAAATTAACTCTTGAATCATGCTAAGGTGTCATACTTGTCTTGTTTGTAAATAAATGTGTCTGCACAGTAAGTAACACAATGTATTTTGAGTGGGGTTTTGAGTTTGGTTTTTTTTTTTATTTGGGAACTTCAAATATGTTTTTCATGTGAAGGAAATCTCTTAATTTATAATAATTATTTAATTAATTCTACAAAATTCAACCTTGCAGAGCATTGCAGTACAGAAGATATTAAATCATTCCAAAGAATAAAATAATTACAAACAGCCTGCACATGGAGTGTATCGTTTACACTTAAAAAAAAGGATAGAAATAAGCACCAAAATTTGTTTGTTATTCAGGGTTTTATTTTTATGTTTTATCTATGTCAAGCAGACTGTTAACCAAGAGCCATTTTCCAGGTGATTTCTGTAGTCTATAAAGGAGACCATTTTCCCCCCTCAGCTTTCAGTATTTTCAAAACCCCAGAGTAATCCGTTCCTTCCAAAGATATATTCCTTTCAAATGACTGATGAATGGAGGCATCCATCAGCTTGTAAGTAATTGACAACTGGACATTTTAACAGAAGGAATGCATAAAGCAGCACTATAGAAGAGCTGAACAATTCAGTATTTTGTGCCACTAGTGATAATTAGATGTTACAGCTCAGTGGTGTGGTGAATTGTTCAGCTCCAAAAGGTATTTCACCAATACAATACTTCCAGATGCATATCTGTCACGTGTCCAAATCATTGTCTGCACTTCTCCCTCTAGAAAGGAGCAATGGCAGAAATAAACCAGGGAAGAACCAATAGAATGAATTCAAGAGATTAGGAGTCATTTGCATTTCAAGTGGATTGCCAGAGAAATAAAACTTTCTAAATCCTATATTCTTGATACTTGCAGTGCTCTTCTCATAAATGGGAGAAGAGTGGTCTTGCCTATTCTTTCAGCAGAAACACAGCATGATTTTTCTTGAAATGCAGTATGCAGTGAACTATAAATTGACTGTATCTCTATGTCTATTGAGTGAAATTTTTATGTAGTATGTGAAGGAGGAATAATTTTGAGTATGAGCTACCCAACTATGTGAGTTAAAACCCTAAGAGTAGAAGTATATTAAGACTATTAGAGCTAACCATATAGCCTCTGTCTGACCAAGAACAAATATTCAGATGATTTTCCATCAAGTATGCAAATTAATCTATTGTCTTATTCCCTGTTTTTGACAGTATTTATGAGTGTAGCAGCAATAATAAAAATACCAATTTCTTATAGAAGATTTCTGTGTTTCTGCTGTGAAAATTATCATGCAGATTTAAAGAAATCATTGAAACATGTCACATTACTATAATCTGTGTAATTTCAGAGGGTGTTAAAACAACAAAACCATTTATGTCCCTTACAAGATTTGCAGATTCCACCAAATTTCAGTTGCTTCTAGAGCAAGAAACAGTATGTTCATGGTATAAAACAGTAATATCAGTTTCTTGGGACCTGCAGTTGTAACAGATTTTGTTTCAGGATGAAGAAATGTTTTTTTTAAGAAGATGTTCAATTTTCTGAGTTATTTCACAATTTATTATTTATTATGGAACATAGAAATTGTGAGGTGCAATTCCTTATTGGGTGTGATTCAATAGTTCATTGTGAAAAATAAAAGCTTTCTATAGATCATTTTAAGACCATTCAGAAATTGCTATTTTGCAAGGCCATGAATTTTGTTTCTGATTATTCAGGGTGGTTCTTGAGCACATGGTTCAAGAATCATAGAATGGTTTGAGTTGGAAGGGACCTTTGAAGCTCCAATCTCCCCACCTTGGAGAGAGACATCTTTCACGAGAACAGGTTGTGCAAGGCCCCATCCAATTTGGCCTTGAGCACTTCCAGCTTCCCAGAGCAAACTGTTCCAGTGTCTCACTGTGGTGTTTTATTTCCCATTGATTCACTTATTAAATGCATGCCTTTCACATTGTCCCCTGCACTTTCCCCTGCCTCTAGCCCTGGCCGCTCCCTCCAGTTCTCCCTATTGGTTTCTGTACCCCAACTCCACCATGTACTGCCCCTGGGCCCTGAGAAAACCCCCTTGCTCCCTGACCACCCTGTCTCTCTGCCTCTGTGGATCGCTTGGATGACATGTAACAATAAAAGTCCTCTGAGGCCCACATGGAGAGATCCTGCTCGCCTCCTTTACTGTCACCATGTTGCGGGGCCGACAGCTAGTGGGAGCAGGTATGTGGGGCCGTCCGGAAGGACTACGGAAGAGCAGAACTGCCAGCCTATCCTAAGCAACCCAGCTGAGCTTTCCAAGAATGCTGCGGCTTGCTGAACCAAACCAAGCACTGCAACATGTCACCACACTTACTGTAATAAAATTCTCCTTTATATTTGATCTAAATCAACTCCTTTCCATTTTAAAACCATTACCCCTAGACCTGTTATTACAGGGACTGGTAAAAAGGCACTCCCCATCATTCTTGTAAGCTCCCTTTTTATATTGAAAGGCCACACATCCTTTGTATAATCAAAGTTTGAACAACTTTTATCTTTCTCATCCTTTATTCACATGACAGTTGTTCTAGCTCTTTGACCATTTTCAAAGCCCTCATCTGAACCCTCTCTGGCACATGAATGTTTTTTTTGGTGCTGAGAGCCCCAGAGCTGGATGAAGTAGTCCAGGTAAGGTCTTACCATTGCAGAGTAAAGGAGGAAAATCATCTCACTCAGCCTACTGGCTACAGTTCTTTTGCTGCAACCCAGGACACTGTTGGCTTTCTGGGCTGCAAGTACACTTTGCTGCCTCATGTCTAATTGTTCCTCTGTCAGTATTTCCAAGTCCTTCTCCACAGGGCTGCTCACAATCTATTCATACCCCAGGCTTTCCTGATACTGGGGATTGTCTCAACCCATGTGCAGGACCTTTCACTTGACCTTGCTCAACTATCAAGTTGTTCACCCACTTTTCAAGTCTGTCAAGGTCCCTCCGCATATCATCCCTCCCCTCTAGTCCATCAACAGCACTTCAGCTTGCTGTAATCCATAAACTTTCTGAGAATACAAATAATCTCACTGTTTATATAATTAATAAAGACATTGAAGAGCACTGGCCTCAGTACAGACCCCTGAGGGGCACCATATGTCATTGATCTCAATTTGGACATTGAGACATAGACTGCAACACTTTGGGTAGGGCCATCCCATCAATTTCTTATCCGTCTAACAGTTCATCTATCTCTCCAGTGGAATAACAAAATGTAGGTGGCATCATTTCAAGTCCAGATAGAGGATATCAGTAGTTCTTTCCTTATTCACCAGCTCCATCATTCTGCATAGAAGGCCACCAGCTTACTCAGATACGATTTGCCTTGTTGAACCCATGTTAGCTCTTTCTAATCACATCTCTGTCTTTCACGTGTTTTGTCTGGCTTCCAGGCAGGTCTGTTTCATGATGTTATGAGGCTGGGAGGTGAGGCTGACTAATCAGTAGTTTCCAAGGTCCCTTTCTATATCCTTTATAATAATGAGTGTTGTCCTCTCATTCCCAGGCACTGGGAATTCATCTGATTGCCATGACTTTTCAAATACAGTGGAATATTCCTCTTCAGTAAATCCTTCTAAATTTCTGATGCTCATTCAAGGTGTCAGCAATGGAAATCTAAAGGTAATTATGTAATGACTCTTCACAGACAGAGAACCTGTAACTGGAATACACACTACTTCTCCAAGTACATGTCCAGGCTTGCTACTACAGCAGTAGGTAGCTGTGCAAATGTTGTACACGGTATCCCGGTTCTTCATCTCCCTACATGGCAGCTGCATACTTGCAGGAATAGGTGGGTTGTAAAGCTATTTTTGCCATTTTTAATTGAGATATGGGTAGACAGAGCCAACAGGACTAAGAACAGCAACTTACTCTTGAAATTAAGGTTTCAGTGATTCACAATAATGTTTACCCTGTATTTTGTTGATTGAGGTTAAGCAAACAGTCATCTGAATCATACTTTTTTCCTATTTTCTCATTTGGATGAAACTCTAGAAAGTGAAGAGATAAAGAACAGATTTGTTGTTGCTACAGAGTATCTTCTATGCACCACCAATGGAGGCTAAAATATATTTTTAAAGTTCAGAAAAGTTTCAGTCTCTCAGAATTTGAAATATGTTGTGAATGCTACTTTTCCATTTTTCAGCATATTCTTGTCTTTAATAGGCCCCTTTGGAATAGCTTAGATCTCCAGGTAAGAAGTTTCATTGAAATGTGTGATTTTAGGTTAATTTCTTCTGGAATGTCAGTTCAAGGTTCAATTAGACTCTTGAGGAATGACTAAGTATTTCAATTCACCCAGGTGGGCTTGCTTTTGTGCCATGTTTTACGTTACAAATAAATTCAGGTGGAAACCATGAGTCATATGAAATTTTTAACAGAAAAGTTACTTGGAAATCTTCTTCCAAGAAAAATATTGCCACTTTTGCACAAAAGTTTTTCTGAATTTAGAAAGATGGGTCTTACATGACACAGCAACAAAATAGTAAACCTCAAAAACATTTTCCTTGTTTTGCTATTGTACTTTTGCATTTATTTGTTTGACTACATTTATTAGAGCTCAAGATTCAGTACTGACGCTTACTGGTGTTTGTGTAGTTACTAGCTGAGCAAGGGCTCAGTCACTAGGTCATACCACATTTCTTGTAAAGTTTCTAAATATTGTTAATAACAGATAAGAAATATGTTTGGTGCTAATCTTGTATGTCTTTTATTTTTTCTTAAGGAACACAAAGACATTAGTCTTCTGTCTTTGGAAACATAGATACTTGCAAAGGATACCTGCAAAGATAGCAAGTACATAGTGGCACAGGGAAATCTCCCAACCTCTGAAGTTAAATCTGTGCTTTCAGTATGAACATTTCTCTTGGATGAATTTCTTCATTTCTCACATAAGTCTAATGACACTGAAATAGTCCAAAGCATTTTAGACAAAATGTGCAGAAGTGGAACGAAGGACTACGTACTTATTAAACTAATGAATGATTCAGGCAATAAGAAACCAAATGTCAAAGATTTTTTTACAGATTAAAGAGCAGGTCTGCCCCTCAATAATAGCAACCTGGTTATGAGTAAGGTTCTGATGTAGAACTGTGGAAAAGCAGAACTATTTCAGACTAACTTTCTTCAGTAACTGTGTTCTCTTTTTGGCTATATGGAGTAAGATTTTAATACAGGAAATCTGGTCCATGGAGCTTACTTCATTCAAAACCCATACTAGCCCACAGTCACTTTACTCAAGTGATTGATCTCTAGCATTCTGCCACTTGGCCAGTTTCTACGGAACCTATTACTGGGAAAACATCTGTGCTAGCTCTTTTCATCTGCATCAGCATATGTTGGGCAATGAAGCACAAAATTTGCAAATAGTTTCCTTAATTTTAATACACAATTGTAAACTACGCTCTGCTTTTATCATCTTTCTTCCCTCTGCCCCACCCCATGTAAGTATTCGGTTGCATTTCATAGCTCAAATTGAGAGCAGAAAAATGAAAACCAAATATTTAACTTTGAACAATTGTTCTCCCATTACTAAGATTGTCATATATTCTGGAAGAATATATGAATATATAAAGTTGGCTTAAACCTTAGCAGGAAAAATGTACTGTATACAGACAGTGTAATTAGTTTCTTGAAGCCTTGCCTCTAGTTTTGTACTTGATCAGTTATTTCTTCAGTGAAGTAATATTCTGCATGGTTAGACAAGGTCTTTATAGCAATTACAAAAGGTTAATTGTACCAAATTAGCATATATAATATGATACTAATGTCACAATATGTGGTGAATACCGGTAGTTTTATCCACCATATGTATTTAATTGCCATATCTATTTGTCTAAGTATTTCTGAACACAACCTCCTGAATATCTGCAGCTGAATAGTTTAAGTTTTCGTAATCAGTGTTTTCTTCCAGTAAATTGTGAATATTCAGTTTCTTTCTATCCTGTGCAAACCTTAACACATCTGTTAATCTGCAATTTTATTTCTACAACAAAATAGTACCGATGATGTGGCCATTACAGCTCGGCATCTCTTGAATATACATTTTTTAAAAATGTAGCTGACTTTCTTATTAATTTCAGAGATGGCACTAGGTAGGCTCAATAACCTTAATTTTACAATGTTTAAGCTGGAACATTTAAGCATCCTTCAGCATGTGCTTGCTCTTTTGTATTTTTTTAATCTTAGTCTGAGAAAAAGAGATGACAGTTTATTAAAAGGTATTAGCACGAGGAAAATTTTAAGATTTTCTTTCTGTTATATTAAGCTAGTCCACTTATGATATCCCAGTGACAGCCATGGCTAAAAGGGGAAGTGTGAGCTAGATGTGAGCAGGAAACAATAGTGAAACACAAACTGAGGTTTTATCTTGCAAAGCTATGTTAGTCATATGGTAATGCTAGCTTACCACAAAGGTTTCTGTCTATGATTTTCACCATATTTTGAAGGATAGTGAAAAATTTAAAGTGTAATATTATTTTGAACACTAAAAACTATTAGGAGGTGAAGGGAAGGAGACAATGACAGTGGGCTTTAACTGGGAAAAAAAGAGCTTTCAGAATTTGTTTTCAAAAATATCTTTGGTGGTATAGGGGAGAAACCTAGATGAAGTAAGTTCAGATCAAGTAGAGCACAACTGAAAGGCAGAGAATTAAAAGATAATTAAAAAAAAAAAATGAAGAAAATTAAAGACTGTAGATGGGAAGATGATGTTTGGAATATGATCAGAGGAGTTATAGAAAAAATGAAAGAAATTTTCCTTTAAGTGAATTTTGATTCAACAGATGCTTAAAAGGACAAAATAAAGATTGTAAATAATTGTTTTCAGAATATAATTAATGATGTAATGAAATCAGAAAAGTATTGTCATAACTATTGAGAAGCACACTTTGTAGCTCATGACAGGCGCAGGTGTGTTGATGATATTTGACATGTAGTGTCAAAATGAATGCACTCCTATCAGTAGCACTTCAAAATGCCTCTATTTTTACGAGGAAAACTGGGGCTAATAAGTCACCAAGAACTGTTAATAATGACAGTTGTGATCCAAAGAGTCATTGGACTTTTTTGACAGTTCTGTTGCCTGGCTCTATACTGAGCAGACTGATAGAGCCATAAGGAAAGATCCTCTTTCATCCATTATTTGTGGCTGCTGGAAAGGCACCAACACAAAAACAGTCCCATAGAAATTGCAAGTTTAAACAAGAGCTTCTACAAATGAGATTTTATAATGGGTTTTCACCCGCCACAGATTGTTTAAACCCACTCTGTGTCTTTAGTTTTTTAAAATATAGATTAGATGTTTTAGATGAAGGTACTTATTGTGAAATTCATGTGATTTTTAAACTAGATTGCATAGTAGTAGTGGTACAGGGCATGAGAGTGAGGGGCAGTGGGAACAAGTTGAAACAAGACACTCATGCTGGATATGAGGAAAAAATTACACAATGAAGAAATGTCCCTTTCAGCCTTATGTATCAAAAGTTTTCTTCGCCTAACTGTGCAGACATTTTTAACTAATCTTTTTAAATTTTAAGGTTGTGGTTATAATGCTATGCTTTTAATCACATTTTCTAAAAAAGTTTAACATTTACTCTTTGAAGCCAGTTTATATAAAAATAGAAATTACTTACATGTCTAAAAAAAGAAACTTAATGAAATTCAAAAGCACTGATCTATTAATGAATTTTTATTTTCATAAACAATATTTTAATATTAATTTTATCCTATATTTATTCTGTTTAAATCCATTTAAAAATATATAAACATGCTTACACTCTCTGCCTCTTTAGTCATAAAAGAAGTAACTTTGTCTAAATAGAGGTTAAAAGTACTAAGCATCCTGTGTCTTTTGAGTTTTAGAATATTATAACCAAATTGGTGAGATATGTGTGTGACAGGTTGACAATAGCAAGGATGATGAACTGCTGGGTGGATGAAAAGGTCTGTGGTTAGTTCAAGTTGAAAGAAAGAGTCAATAGGCAGGAAGGCAGGATTGCAGGGATCCTGGTCAGGCTAGAGAAGTGGACAGACAGGAACCTTACAAAAATTTCACCACAGTCATAGTGTGGGTAGAAAGGGATCTTCAGGGGTCACCCCAGCCCCGGCTTGAAGCAGGTCCAGTGATAGCAAGGTAGCTTAGGGTTATGATCAGTGCATCCCTAAGTATTGCCATTTTTAATCACCCCCACAGTTCCCTTTCCATAGGAAATTCAGCCAGAATTTCGCATGTTCCAGTTTTTGTTTACTTGTATGTTTGATCATGATTGTTGATACTATTATGATGGGGTAGATTAGTATCTTTTTTGTCTTCCGTTTTGTTTTTTTTTTATTTTATATTTTTCCAAGAAGATTTCACAACTGTACATAGTTTGAACTGTGGCAGTAATACTGCTCTTGATATACAGAATCACAAGAGCCTCTGAATGTAATAACGAGTCGATGCTAAAGGAAAGCATGGAGTATTGTTAGGATATTGCCTCCAGCATCTAATGCCCTAGGAATCCATTTACAATTGGAATCTACTCCATCACTTATGTTTTAGCGTTTATTAGGAACTTGAAGATCAATTCATCAAATGCAGGCTGCCACTGCAAAAAAAAAAAGGAGGACACTGCTCGAGATTCTCTGCTTTATTATAGTGGGACATCAGCACTTAAATGCTTGCAATATAATCTGAGCCTTGTAATTAGTAATCATTCATTACAAGCTGAAAACACCGTATAGAGCACTTACAGCCCCACAGGACTTAATTCTTAACTGCAGCTAGTGTTGTTTTATGATTCCAATAACTAAAATCTATTGACTGTGATTTTATTATGGTTTGTAAAGAAAGAAATTGAGTGTCTCTTCCATTTTCCTCTAGCCTCAGGCAATTGCTGTCTGTTTTATTTTCTGTTGCCATTAAAACTGAAAATCTGGAGAGAATTAAATTTCTTTGTATTAGATGGCCAATGGAAATTAGCAATGTGCAAGGAATTGATGGTATTAAATTAACATATTTAATCTTGAGTATCAAGCTGTAGTGCCCTGTTCATTAATATACTTAAAACCATATGGTTGCTTTTGTTTTTGGTGTCAGTTTAGCTGGGTGGGCAATGCTTAGGCACAACATAAGATACACTTATTGATTCTTAAAAGGTCTTCATTCACACTTGAGCCAAAGCAGCTGGTAGAGGGCTAAAGAGCATTCAAGTCACCCAAATCTCTAGATATTGCTTTCTGCTGTACCATCTGTATCCTATTAAATATTCTTGACTTTTGCCAAGTTTGGCCAATTTATATGTTAAATCGGTTGCTGAAAACAGGATCCAAGATGCTTGTGCAGGGGAAAAAACCCTAGTATTAAATTGCAAACTCTTATACATTAATCATTTGTTTTGGAAAAATCCAATTCAAGTTCTGGTGCACAAATAATGGCAGTAAGATGTCAGATTTCTTAGTCTCTGAGACAAAAATAGGAGGGCAAGTGTAATTTCAACACACTTTATTCCCAGAGAAGGGTATCATCTTCAGACCTGAGAGAGAATGTCATCCAATTTCTTGTTGGAAGAGACAAAAACCACCAGTCCTGTGAAGCAACTGTAGAATCACTTGCATATGCTTTTTCATCCAATATATGCTATAATCAAATAAGTCTGAAACAGCTTAACAACTGATATTTCAGTGCCTCATAATCAACTAAGTATTGAAGTAATGCTGAGTGTCATACATTTAGTGTTACTATTTGATGGTGATAATCTTTACACAAGCCAGTATTTCAGTCTTCTATTAGTTTAATTTATTGAATTAGGAGGTCAAAAATCTCATCTCTGGATAATATATTTTTCCCATAAACTGAACACCAGGTGCATTTTTTCACTGCCTATTGATTTCATGTCAGCCATCTCATTGCAGAAGTTGGAATTTGACCATCTCACTAAAATCTACTGAATGCACTAAAAGTGCATTCTCTCTATTTTTTTTTTTTTTTTTTTTTTTTTTTTTTTTTTGTGAGGCGGTGTTGCTTTTGTCTTTATGAGGATCTGTTCATTCCTGGAAAAATTCGATTTTAAAAAAATCTTAAAATTCACTGTATCTGATTTTGTATCCCTTTGCTATTCCTCTATCCAATTTTTTGCAAAATTTGCAATTTTATCCTTTTTTTGCATTTTAAGTTCTGCCATCTCAGACATTTACATGCGCACTGCAGGATTTGTGTATATATTGCCAGCAGTAAGATCTTGCCAAATTTCTGATAAAATAGTTTCAGAGTCCCATTCTTCTCCTTCAGTGCAGTAATACCATGAAGCATAATTTTTTTTGCCATTTCTCATTCTTATCTTGAGTGAATGTGTATTCATTTCAATGAGAATGCTTCCCTGCTGAGATTTGATGATATGACAATGTAGCCTGACTTCGATGTTAAATCAGTTACTCAGAAAAGTAATTGAGTTAAATAACAATGTAGATGATTTCTAATACATGCAAGGGTGTCAAAAATAATTATGTATTAAAATATTGGGTATGTTGCACAGTCTTGCCTTTGTGGTTCTTTGTTTTACCTGTGAAACTATGAGAAACAGAACACTCAGGTTTAGAAATTGCGGCTACCGTTAATTCACTTTTAAATAAAATTTCAAATTGATTCGCTTATATATTTCTCTTTTTGTAACTGCTTCTCTTCCCCTCCTCCACCACAGGAATACAAAAGCTTTGTAAAGGGGAATAGATTGTTGTGTTTATTTAAAAAGAGATGAAATACAATATTCTTTTCTGTAATGAAGTTTCACAAACTCTTCCTAAATCTGCATATCAGTCAAGCCTGTACTTGATAATACATGAATGGAGTAAACCTGAAATATATTGACTTTGTTTATTTGTTTGCATTTTAACTACTTGTGTTGCTCATATGTGTGCGTGTGATTAGTGTAAATACTGCGGAAATGGCTTTTTAAAGTCTGCACTTTTCTTGTAAAATATGGGCCATAATCATATTAAAGGGCTAAAATACTTTCTAGGGTCCCAGATTAAATTGCACCAAGTAGTACACAGACGACTTGTTTTTCTTATTGGATTCTCTACTGGTCATAACAGATTCCTTGTATACAATTCATCCAGATGAAAATATAAATCTTGAAACATATTATCAAGTAATGACTTCAGAAAATAATGATTAACTTATTGATTGGTAAATGAAATTTATTATGATCTATGTACAAATTATCAGTAACCAAGAAGAGATGATAACCTTTCCTTTATAAAACTGGCTTTAAATTGGGAAAAAAAACCTTTAAAAAAAAGCAGTAAGCATTGAATTATTCATTGGCTTTCCAAATGACAAGTCAGATATTTCACAGGTAGTTCCAGTGCGCCATGTCATATCAGAATTCATTAGAATGACGCCACTACTTCATTATTAGGTCTCAACTTTCTGAATTAAATTGGAGTTCTCAGCTCCTTTCATTAGGTGATGATGGCTAATTTTCTCAAATTCTTCATAACCTATTTGATATTTATAGAAGAATTAGGATGTACTTATATGCATGCCATTTCTGAAATGAAATCATGCCAGGATTTTTGATCTCATATACTACTTCTGCATGAATTTTCATTATTGATATTAGTTCATTTTTTAGAAATCATAACATTTTCTCACAACAGAGGATTAGATTTAAATCATAACAGAGGAATCATTTAAAATCTCTTCATTAACTCTATGGGACATGGATGGGCCTTAGCATGAAGCAACTATTAACACCTTATCATTGCCTTGGCATTCTGTGATCTAACAGTGGCTGCATTAAAGTAATGTTTACTGTAGCTTTACTTGATTAGCTTTAGGTGTTATTTAACGTGGTCTCTGATATTTACCTTTAAACAAACAAACAAAAATAAATAAAGACTCACAAAGAGGTTCTAAACTGCTGTTGTACCACAGTCTTTTTTAAGTCCGAATCTTTCAAAGTGGATTTCAATGAAAGCAAATAGATGAAAGGTGAGGGGTTGTGGAGACAAAAGTTTCCGCTCAGAAATATCTAGAAAAACTCTTGCTTGCCAGATATAATAAACCTAAATGGCTTTGCTAATTATTTGGTTTTGAGAGCAATCTTATTGTGTGCTGCTTACCAGTACTTTTGGAATTCCACTGCTCTGTTGTAGTTTATATTTATAGGTTTCTTAGTACATCAGTAATATTAAGAAGAAAAATATTTATGTGTGAAGAGATGACTTAGCATTTCTCTGTCACTCAGTAGTAGCAGAAACCTGGACATTTCAGGTTACTGTGTGAGGTAAAACAAGACAAATCAAAGACAATATATTAGATATTCACACACAATCAGGTCTGAAAGGACTCTTATCAGGAAAGTCCCAAATTGATTAGGTTAAGTGTGCATGTGTAAATTACCTTAACATGTCTGTCACAAATATTATTTCATGACACCCAGAACCCAGAGTGAAAAGGCAACGGAATATCACCTAAGAAATTGACCCTTGCTGAAATTAATCACCTCTGAAAATCAGTGTGCCTCCCAAACTGCAACTTTGTAAAGTTTTGTCTTTTAAAACAGGTGTGTAAGCAAGATGCTTGAAGAAGTTATAAGATATTTTTATCTTGTCCTATGATAACAGTTACATATATTTAATTCTGTGTTTCTTTCCTAGGCCTCCAACAAGTTTAATTGCATCATCTTTCTTCTGCACTTCCAGAACTTTAAACTTGAATAATTCATACAGCAAGGGTCTCATCAAGACTATGTGACCTAGAAATGTATTTTTAGAACACCTGTCTTAATTTAGGTAGCAGTAAGACCATGGAATCTCAGGCTTTCAATGATGAGAAGAGAAAGAATGCTTTCACACCTACAGTTATCTTAACTGTTACATGTTACTTTAAGCTTCTATATTAAGGACCTGTGCTCCTAATTCACATTTTTCACCATAAAATTGTGAAGTATTCAAATCAGTGTAAAGGATCATAAGAAAGTTGTCACTAGTACAAAAATACTTCTTTTATTCTAATATCTCTGCTGTCCTAATTGCACTGAATGATTGCCAGGGGCTGTGCAAGTGTAGTAAGTGAAGATTGTCTTTTCTTGGTTGGGGTTATGGTTTGAATTGAACAATTGCCATTATTCCCTGTGTATGTGCTCCATTTCAGGCTCCAGTAAAATTACACACATATTTAAAGTAGTCATACACGCTAGCTCTAATGCTGGAAGCAGAGCAGAAAAAGCAACACAGACTGTACAGTATAATTCCTCTACCTGTTGTCACAACCAGATCTCTTGTGGAAGCTATGATGGCTAACCTGTCTAACTGTCACACTGCAGTCCACTTGGTGGATACCTAATTGCCTTACAAAAATTATCTGCTCTGGTTAGGTGCTCCAATTTCTAGTTTAAGTAACAAAGTTAAAAACTCTAAACTGTCACTGACTATAAATATGAGGTCTGTATATTTCCATCTCTTTCTAGTTGCATCTATTCTTGTTTATCCTCTGGATATAACAGCATCTGTATTTGTCACTCAATTTCCATTATGCCACTTTCCTAATGTTTTTGCCCAGCCCTCTATGATTTGATCAGATGGCTATGAGGGAAAAGGATAAACTGACACTCATTTGAACTTCTTCTGTTACTTTTCAAGCATAGTAGAGGCAGAGGGAGGGGGGAACAATAGCAGTTCTAAAATGATATCCTGCTTTTCCGTTTATTTCCTTCACTGAAATCTTATCATTCACTTGTAAACTAAATCCAGATTTTTCTAGTTGTCAGAGATACATGCTTGTCCTTTCTCTAAAAAACAAACTGAGTTCATCTTGTCTCCTGCCTCATCACCCATAATAAAGATTCTGGAAAGAAAACTAAACAGGTAGCTTATGATAGCGCACAGAAAAAAATATCACAATGTATCATCCTTGCAGTGCTTACAACACTAATTTTTTTACTAATAAATTAATGTATGCATTTCCTGACATTCCTTGGCATATGCTCACCAAGCCACTCAGGAGGACGGGCAGGGAGCAAATAAAATGGAAAAAGCCAATGAATCAAGATAATGTCAGTTTAATAAAGCAACTATAAAGGCTGCATGCAGAAGCAAAGGAAAACAAAATGTTTATTCTCTACTTCCCACCAGTAGGTGTTGTCCTTCTACTTCCTGGGAAGTAGGGCTTGAGTACTCATATTGGTTGCTCTGGAAGACAAATGTCAGTAACAGATGTAATCCTCTATTCCTTCCCTCACAATGCCTACTCCTCTCTCTTAGTTTTTTATGGCTGAGTAGACATAATATGGTATGGAATGTCCTTGTGGTCAATTTTGTCACTCTCCTTCCAGGATCTTGCCAAGCCCCTGCCTACTGATGGACTGTTGGAAAGACAGAGCTGATGCCATGCCAGTGCTGCTTAGCAGGAGCCAAAGCACTGCTGTATCATCTACATTCTTTCAGCCACCAATGCAAAGCTGGCGAGGGCTGCTATGGGGAAATGAACTCTGGCTCAGCCAGATGCACTTTTTTCTGGCTGCTTTCTTTTGCTTCTAACTTTAGATTTTTTTAGAGAGACAATTTAATAAACACGTCTTCCACATTAAAGTTTTCTCAGAAAATGCTGATCCCACATGTGAGTATTCCATTCTTATGTCACTCTCTTCTTCGGTATTATGATCAACTGCTAATATGAAGACTGAAATTTGACATTGGTAATAATAGTTTCTCCTCCAGCTGGAAATTTTCCTCAATTACTTTAATTCTCAGAGTTTCCCAGAAAATGTTTTTGAGTGTGTCCAAAAGTTGAAAACAAAGAAACATCTTGATATGATGGGGAAGAAAAGAAGGAAATCCAGCTTTTTCGGGAGTTATTTTTCACAAATTTAGTGAGATTTTTAAGTGCATTCATGAGTCCCAACTGAAGAAAACAAATTTAGAAGTTTAAATAGCAAAATAACCCTTAAGGGAGAAAAGAATTTCTTTGAAATAGAAGAAGGAGTATCCATTACAAAAAAGGTTAGTAAATAATATATATGATAAAACTGTTAAAGAGAATGAAGGAAACTGAAAATGAAGGCCATGAGTATTAATGATGAGCAAGAGGATACGTCAGAGGAGATACAGGACCCATTAATTCCTTTTACATGGAAATTAAGGTGTAGAAGCTCCAACAAGCTAGTTCATCTAACCATTAAAATAAGGTCACATGCCCTCAGACTTCATAGTCATTAGTGCAATCCAAAGGTATTAAATATATATATGGCAAATAAACCCCAAATTAGACAAGTATGAAATACTAAAGATGCCATCATATAACTTCTTTTACCAAGTCACCACTACCATCCTCATTTTTGCAAAAAAATTTTCCAGGAATTTCCAAGATTTTCTTGTTTTTTTAGCAGGGGAATTACCTTCAAACTGAGATGAAAGAATGGGATGTTCTATTTTCTTGAGTTTTAAAATTAAAATTAAAGTTTTAAATTAAAACTTTTGACCTTTGGTCATATCCAAGGCTACAACAAGTACACTGTCTGACAACATGAGGGCATCCACAGGATATTTCAATTTGAAATAATTTTTTTTTTTTTTTAATAGGAAATACAGAAGAAGCCTTGTTTGCCTCACATCCATTGCGCACAGTGCTCTGTGAGATTGCCCATGAAGTTTTCTCAGTAGCATTTTGAACATAAAAGAAATGGTAAGGGAAAAGAAGATAAGGTTACAGAGCATGAATGGGAGGCAGGAAGGACACTATGTTGAACAAGAAATGTAAAATGAAAAAAACCACAGCATCAGGAAGAAAGTGATGAATGAAGGGGAACAAAGTAGGGAAAGATCATCAAATAAAAATTCTATTTAATTGGTCTACGTGGAATATATATCATTAATCCACGGTACCTTGCCCGTCACTACTATTCTTTCTTTCTTGTACTGGTTTTGGGTGGGATACGGCTAATTTTCTTCATAGTAGCTCACATGATGCTGTGGTTTGATGAAAATAGAGCTGATAATACAGTCATGCTTTAGTTACTGCTGAGCAGTTCATGCACAGCATCAAGACTGTTTCTCATGCTGCCCTGCAAGTGAGGAGGCTGGCAGTGCACAGGAGGTTGGGAGGGGACAGACCCAGGACAGCTGACCAGACTGACCCAAAGGCTACTATTCTGTGCCATATGACATCAAGCTGAGTATATAAAGCTACGTAGGGAAGAAGAAGAAAGAGGGGCATATCTGGAGTGATGGCATTTGTCTTCCCAAATCACCATTAACACATGCTGGAAGGCCTGTATTCCTGATGGCTGAATGCCTGCAGTGAAAGAATTCCTTACTTTGCTTTGCAGCTTTTACTTTACCTATTAACCTGTTTTACCTCAACACATGAGTTTTCTCACTTTTACCCCTTTGGTTCTCTATCCCAGCTGCTAGGGGGTAGTAAGTGAGCATTTGTGTGGTCCTTAGCTCTCAATGGGCCTTAAACCACAGCAGTCTTTTTTTAGGAACTCAACATAGGGCTCAAGGATTAAAGACAACAGATTTGATTGGAGTAGCCCAAATTTATAACTGTGTAGCTAGTAGCTGAAAGATTCATGTACTTGCTTGCTCGACTGTGTATTGAAGTCCAGCTACTTTTTGCTTTTGCTGTTTGCTGCAGTCCTTTTTATCTGCTCTACTGTGACTGGGATAATTTTAATATGTTGTTCCCTGGATTGGCAGATAACTAGGGCTTTACTGCTTTTTGTGTGCTGCTGTATGGGACAGGCTGGAACTCCAGTGTGAAGTAGGGTGTATGTCCACATGGAAAGAGGTACACTTCAAAGCATCTGTGGCCATGGTTGTGTGCACATCACAGCAAGTACACCTTGAAAGGATTGTGGAGCAAGCAATTATCCTTATTGGAACCAGTATAACTCAAAATGTCAGTGCTAGAACATCTTGAAGCTCCTGTGGCCTTGGAAATGTCTTGGCTGTAAGTACGCCCCTGAAAATATTGGTGTATTGGACATGTGACAAATATCAGAAATATTTTACTACTGTATGCAGAGATTGATAAGGAATAAAGAACATTCTTCCAGTGGACATTTGTGTGTAAGTTCCTGGGTTTGTATCAGGCTTTTTGACACTAAAAGTCAGGGAAGCAACAGAGATCTTCCAGAAGCATATAGAATTTTTTGTAAAAATCCAGATACAGTATCTTATTCATGTTACCATGGAAGATCAGGCAATTTTTTTATCAAATGAGCCTACAGACATATTTGATACAACATTTCAATATGGTATGTGATCTTTTTCCACATGATATTTCCTGAAGATGGATTTGAAACATATATAATGGTTTAATCTTTATAATTTATTTAAAAGCAACTTTGCTAACTTTGCTTTAAATGATATTGAATGCGTCTGATGACTTAATACAACATGTACAGCAGCAAATATTGTCATCACTAAGAAGTTTATACCTCACCTGAGAATTTAATTTTTCATGGTGTTTTTATTAATTGATCTGAAGACTCTTGCCCTCTACGTGACATCAGTTCTGTAGTTTCTTTCTTTTCTTTTTGCAATATTTATTGTATTAACCAAGGTTGTTTCAGGAAGAGAAATCCATCCATTAGGTTTTTCCAGTGGACAACTACATTTTGCTCTAGTTATCCTACTTTCTCCTCAGTATCTTATTTAACTTTTTACAAGTTAGGACATTTCACATGATTGATTCAGCTGACATGTATTAGAAAAAGAAATGATAGAACATTTTTATAGAAAAGCTATTGTCCTTTGTGAGAAAACCCATCCATTATCATTTTAAGTTTAAAATACTTTATTATTTCCCCCAGCCAGGAAACCAAATGCTTAGGTGATGTAATTCAGCAAAATTTCTCTGACTTCTCTGAAGCTCTGCCAATTTTGTATCAATTCTGAAACTACTTTCTGCATTCCCATTGAGTGTATTTAATGGGCATTGTTGTCAATTTCCATTGTGAATGCTGAAATGGTCCTTATTGTCCTTTTTTAGCAGAATATTACTGAGCACTTTTGTTGTATCTTCTCTTTCTTCATTTGAGCTGCTTAAGAAAATATGGTGTGAGGAAAATAACTTGTAACCAGTGACTATAAGAAAACATTTGTCTTAAGAAACTAGATTTCAGTGATCTTGAGGAATAGACTTCAAAAGGATCTTTTGGGTTACAGTACATATAGGCCAGGTTTTTTTAAAGGATCTGAATGGTGCCACTCAGAAATAGACTATTTTAATATGGAGGAAGGATTTCAGAAACCACGGCAGGAGTCAAGGGTTTTGAAACAACGTCTTATATCCCACTCTAAACCACAGACAAGTGAGGATGACAGCATAACTTTTCATAATGAAGCAAGTGTAATCATTTATTTGAAATACTAACAATAATGACTGAAAAATTGATTAAAAAATTTTAGGGAAAAAAAAGAATACAAAAAAAAAAAAAAGTATTATCAGTCCAGGATTCCAAACTGTTAACAATAATTTAATGGAAATCTCATATAATATCAAACAATCTTAAAGTCCAAAGCAAAAGGCAGTTATATTGACTGCACATGCAGAACACACTGTTGTCCACAGCAAAGGTGCTTTTTTAGTGATTTTTTTTTTAAATAAGAGTCTCTAGTATGCAAATGAAAAACAGGAAGGAAAGTTTTGAAACCAATAGATGTGCCAGCACATAGCAGAGTGTTCTGTGATAGACTATATATTATGACTTAATATTTTGGACTACTCCCAACAAAACAAGATGAATAATGAAATAATAAGGTCCCAATTAGACATGATTATTTTATGTGATTCCAAATGAATAGTGATTTATGAGTTTCCTTCTGCTACTTAATAACATGAGGTGAGTGGGTTTTTAGACACTTTCCCTTTGGCACGATCATAATGAAAGCAAATACGTTTCCGTTCCCTCCATAATCATCCACAAATTGACAGAGGATTAAATTATTACTTCTGTAGCAAATGAAGAGACATTTCCTCTTTAATGTTTCTGAAGGAAAGAGCTGTGTCATTCAATGATGACTAAACTCAAATAAGTTTCTAGATACCTGACTGATTTAAGGGTGTAATTCTCCTTAAACTTCCAGTGGCAGTCGGTCATCAACTACTTCTTCTGGATATGGGTCTCACAGTTTATGTGGTTGTCAGGAGACAGGCTTTATTCTGGGTTAAGCTTCAGAAACACAACATTCCTGTTACCCCAACTTCACATTTCTCTGAAATGATCACATCTAGGAACAACTGCAGAACTGCTCAAGACAATGATTCATTTGTATTACAGGCAAGGTTGATTTTCCTGTCTCAGGAGCTACTAATGTTTGGTGGGGTTGTTTTAGTTTTTGCTTCTTTTTGTTTTTACCAGGCAGTGGTGAAAATGAGAGAGAAAGGTTGAAAGGAAGGGAACAGTGTAATAGCTGAAAAATAAACAAAACACTATTTTTTTTCCTATGCAATGTCTAAGATAAAGGTACACAATGTGGGTTAATAATACAAGAGGGTCAAAAGATACTCAGGTGAATGTCATTATTTTTTCTTGCAAGGTTCATCATTTCTCCATTTCTTCTACAGTTTATCTGTGGAAACTGAAAATTTGGTTAATATTAGTCAAAAGGTCTTTTTAACACCACATCCGTGAGGCTGTGATATATTTGGGGTTAAAGAGAGGCAAAGAAATTGCAAGAGCATAACACAATAAAGAAACTGCTATAAATATAGAAGAGCAAGAAATTGTAATCTTCCTGTTAGTTTGCTGTAAGGTTTTTTACTATTGACAAAGCTTGTTTATTAAGACTAGTTTATAGTGCTCACCAGCAGATACATAATCTTTTATTTTCTGGCATGACTCCTTTGGGTGCCAATAAATTCTGGTTTTTTTCTGTATGTATTGCTTCAAAGGAGAGTGAGGAAAGGTTCCAGTTAAAGAATGACTTCAGAAGCATGAGTTCTTTGTATGAGAAAGCTCTGCCAGGGAACGCACGTGAAATGCACTATTAGACACCTGGTTTTTAGCAAATCTGACACACAAAATGCCATAACATTAGTGGTGTGCTAATTATTTGTCTTAAGGTCACTGCAATTGGTATGTTTACTCAGGTAGCAATACAGCTACTAAACTACAAATAAAAGTAAAATATTAATTTAATTTGTAATTAAAATATAGGAAAAAATATGAAAATTATATAATCCTGATTGAATTTCTCTAGCTTTACTGTTTTCCTTAAAACATGTCTTTTCTTTCTAAAGAATTACCATGTGACAATACTTACGAATTTTCTTTTCTATTTAATAGAGTTCTAGAGCATTCTCTACTGAATACTTGATGAATAACTCATGACTAAGAATACATTGTATTTAAAAGAAATAAGTGGATCTTACCTTTTCAATTGCATTTGCATAGAATTGACTGTTTACATTTTCAAAGATTGCATATGGGCCTGCAGTCTTTGCATCAGAATTGCTTACCTTTTTTCTTACAGCCTCACCTTCACCCCTTCCCTCCTCCCTGAGTAATAATGCCAATAGTTTATAGTTTGCATAATTTTTAGGGAGATTTTTGGTTATTTAGATCGTGTGTAGTTAATTTTAGTTTAAAACTTGTTATTTATAAATTACATTGACTGCACTGATATTCCGCAATTAAAATCTATGAATTATGTATTCAGACACCATTTGGTTAGGTAGACCTTTCTTCCTTACCAGGCTATACACACCAGATTATTTCAGATGTTGGCGCAAATGCTGATTATTCTGGGTTGTGAGACTGTGTTGATAGACATTCTTCTTGCATAGCTCCTCATGTTGCCTATCCAATGACTGGTAATCCTTCCTGGGCCATTTTCCCAACATATGGTCCACAGCAGCCTCTCTGTGCCCATATGGCACAGGTGTTCAGGCCATTTCTGATGAATTGCTGCCAGATTTTATGGAGCTATGCAATAAGATTAGCTAAAGTCATTTCAATGTCGGAGTTCTTTATCCTTTTTTTTTCATTAGTATAAGCATATGAATGGGTGTAAAGCAAAAAAAAAAAAAACCACCCCAAACAAGTGAACACTCTACAAATCTCTGTAATTTATTTAATCTTGTTTCTGGCACATACATCAGAATACTTCACCTACAGGCACTTCATAAAATTCAGACATGGAAAAAAACCCCAAAATTTCCATGCCATAGAAGCTAGTAGGAGACTTAGCCTTGATTTACATCCACAAGAGAGCAACACCTACAGAGATTAATTGTTTAACAATACACATTTCAGAAATGGTACATGTAGAACATGTTGTACACATATATGCACAGAGCATATTAGTGAATTACGGGGTATTTCAGTTATTTTCCACAGTCCCATTCTGGATGTTCTAGTCTCACTTTTGACCACTGCATTGCACCAAAATAATTGGTACCATGCTACTTGTTCCTACTCACAGGTTAGAGAATGCAGCATCTTTAGCACAGTTGACTGCTGTTCTTATAGCATCTCACCATTATTTGATGTTTTCATGTTTAGTTTTCTATTTGCCCTACCTTTCTATTCACTGATTTAAAACACTTTTCAGGGTACCTGTATATGTTTTCTTTATATTTTTCAAAGGTTTCTGTCTCTGTTATCTCTACATTTTTGCAGTAATAATTTTATGTCATAGAATTAGCTGCTTATTTTAATATTGAATCAAGATTTGGAGTGGTTTTGGCAGTTTTGCTGTTGTTGTTGTTGTTATTATTATTATTATTTTTTTTTATTTAGGTTTTTTTCCCTGCAATAGCCATGAAACATCATTTCCCTCAATAAAACACTTTAAAGTTTCAATATAATTTCTGTTCCATTTCAAAACAAAACAAAAAACCAAACAAAGTAAATATTTTAAAGAAATGTGTAATACCTGTGCATTCAATATATCAATTAGATTAATGGAGTTTATTCCCTGATTCAGAATTATAATTTCAAATATTCCATCCATATTCACCAGACTACTGGCTATTCCACAATAGGTAGTAGTCTTGAAGTAAAACCAGCACAAATCTGAAGAATTCTACTGCTGAAAACATTTGTTGAAACATAAACATTTCAGCAAAACCTATCGGTTTCAATAGTTTTGATCTGCCACACTATTTTTACACCATATATTCGTTATGACTTTTGGAACCTAATTTTCAAGGTCTGCCTGTGGTATTCATGGTTTTCTCAGCTGACCCCAAGAAATGTTGCTGATCATTTAAATATTATTAACCTTTTTTTTTTTTTTTTTTTCCTTTCTTTGTGTTTGCTTTAGGGAAAAGCACATCCTTTTCCAATAACAATCTCTTGGCAAAATTAGAACATACCAAATCCAATGGGAATGTTAGAACAGGATGTGTAGAACTAGACAATGTATTTTCTTTTTCTCTGAAAAAATTTTATTAAACTGATATTCATGATAAACTCATGTCAGTGGATTTTGCAGCATGTAGTTGCACATTGTTTGATAACTATAAACATTTGCCAGATAAAAGGGTGAAATTCCATCTGTGTTGATAATCTTAGATAAACCTTGGGTAAGGATTTTTTTTCAATCCTGATTGGTTTGCAAAGTATATACTTGTTCAAGTATCTATTCGTTATTTGGAAATTTGGAAATTAAATATTATACTTTTAAAACAATTACTTTTATAATCTGATTTTAGTGGAAATTAGTAAGGAGGAAGAAATGAAAGTCACCACTCACAGAGATAGATTATATATAACCCACTTCAGTTGTGTGATGCTGGTTTTCTACTCTAAAATGTGTTTTCTAGGATGTGTGAGGTGTTCTCATTTCTGCTTACATGATTTTCAGTCAGTTTTGTCAGTTATGTTCAGGTACATGAATCTGTTTCATATCACTTAAGAGATAGTTTTCCCTTTACCTTCTCTACTTACAACTGTCTCTTGCTTGTTCTGGTTATATTATTTGCATATATACTATTGGATCTGTTCAGCACAATAAAGAAGAAGTGGGTTTTTGTGTTCATGAGGTATGTTGGCTAACAGTAGCCGAGTCGAGACAGAGAAAACACTAGAATTACTAAGCCACAAACAGTATAAGACTCTGCAGATGTCTTAGATTTACTCAGCCAGCTGCTGAAACCTAATCCTTAGTATGAAGGAACACAAGTTTAAAAGCAAGTGAACAGTGTGAAAGTAAAAGGTCATACATACAAAAAACCATTGACAAATTGGTAAGCTAGAAGCAGAGCTCATAATTTCATACACAATTCATAAGGCAAGGTTTTGCAACATTTTGAAAGGATAGTTCATCTGAGTAACAGGACATGATTAAGTAGTCCTGAATAACTGTTTTGTGTGGCCTGCCATCTGATAGCCAATCACATAAGAAATTTTGAAAGCAATAAAATCTAAATGAAAGAAAAAAAGTCTACCACTGATTTGTCAGCTGTGGTAGGTAATTTGTGTGGCATGTACATGGCACTCTCCAGCAAAGCCAAAAATATCTGCCATTTACTGGTTACCTCTCCTTGCCTGTATCCAATGCCCCTTTGAGCATCTCTGGTAGTGATGGTACTTACTGACTGTACAGTACAATCTACAGCACAGTCCTCTGTCATACTAACTTTTGGCATAGGCTGTGCTTTAATCTGCTGGTAACAAAAATATATCCACTTTGAGGTTATTTACTTATAAACAATACTGAAGAACATTGTCAAATTCATGCAATCTTCTAATTTTTTTTTAATTCAAATATTTTTTCTTTATACATAGAGTTTAGAATGGAGTTTTTTGTTGTTTTGCAAAAGCTTTAGTCTAAGCAACAATCAACATGGCATAGAAATGTGAAAGAGAAAAAACTGGCTCTGCATTTAAAAGAGTCTGAGGTGTTCATTGTATTCTGAAGAAAGAACTTTTTATTTTCCAGTTTACACAAAGGCATCTCAATTATCACTCCCTATATATCCAAAATTTTTGTCTTAATCAACCAAACACAACAAATATGTGTTTCCTCCCCTTTCTCATTTCAGGAGTGTGAAAAGAAAAAGGGGGAAACATGGAAAGTAATGGAATTGAAGGAAATTTAACAACTTAAAACTAGATGTTACTTCTAAAAAATGAAGAATTTCTTAAAATGCAAGTAAAACTGTAAATATAGATTACACATTCTCTTCAAGTCAGTATTCTTGATGCAGAACCTTTTTTAGCACATCACCTGGAAAAGATGCTGACATAAAGGCACATGATGACTTTCTTTGTCACGTTCTTTCATGCCTTATATCAGTCAATTGCATGCTTTCAAGTGGCCGCAAAACTAAAACACTGAGATAAGCAGAGACAAAGAATGAAGAAAGCAAAAATATTGAATAATTCTGCAGTATCATATAAATATGAGTTTGATGTAGTAATTTTCTCTTCAAAACTTGAAAACTAAAGAGAAACATTGCTTTAAAATCACTAAGGGTGGAGTCCAGATGTTTTCTGCCCTTTCAATACATGGGAGAAACTGACAATACCATCCATAAACAAATTGCACCAGTTTGAACTAAAGGGTATAGGAAGCAAAATGGGGTTTTATTTTGACTGAGTGTTAAGAAACATATATGTAAATAATAACTCCAGGCACTGGTCCTAAAACACAGCATATGGAACAAATTCTTCTCACTGTCAGAGATATCTTATTTTATTAGTAAAGAGTATTTTGCCTCAGCTTCTAGATTATTGCATGTTCCTCAGAATAGTAACAGGAAATCAGCAAAGGGTGATCTTTACTCAGAAGGCTTTGGTAAAGGCCAGAAAAAAAGAATGCAGTTACTGTCAGTACTCCCTGTTTGGACACTGATTAACCTGTAAAGACAGGTAAAACTGGCACAACTCAATCCAATGAGTGAAAGTGAAAACCAGTAATGATAAACTTAATGGAATACATTCTCTGCTGTTTCTCTCCTGACCAAAAGTTAAAAATAATCTACAAATCCAAGTCTGAGAAGTTAAAGTACATATTTTCATCCTCAGAGTATTTATTTCACACTCCATATACTAAAATCCCATATAGTTACTTAAAAATCTTTTGGTTTTTTCATACTTGTGAATTACCTGTTGAATAAGATGCATGTTTGCTGCTCCTCCTATTCCTCAAGGAAAATAAGGCAGACCCCCAAGATGTAGGAGAGTAACAGGACTGGAAATGGTACTTTGGTTTCCTGTCAACAAGTTGATCAGATCATACTGTCAAAATATAAGCTGAGGTATTCAGATGCTGAAAAATTGCTCTGGTGTTCATATGTTGAAAGTAAATAAATTCTTGCAACAAGTTTTTTTAAGCAAAAAGTTTAAAAAATTTAAATTGTAGTTCTTGCTTCAAGTGTAAAAGCAACATGGAATAAAACACAAAAATGTGATAAATACTTCTTATAGTTTATTTTTAAAAGTTTTGTTTTTTATTTATTTGGATTATACCATAAATGATTTTTTTAAAGGCTGTGTATAGACATGATAGATGATCCCATTTCCTCTAAAAATCTGGGCTAAAGAAGGGAAATAGCAACTGTATCTTGAATGTGTTCCCAACATTATATATATACAATTATATATATTGCACAGAAGTATAAATTGCAATTTCGTGCTAAAATTCTGTATTGCATTTTATCTAAAACTCCTGGTCTGAGACTTTCTTGTTCTTTTTTTTTTTTAAAAAAAGATGTAAAGATGTTTTCTGTTCTTAAGTATTTAAAAAAAGGGAAAACAAATGGTTATTTTCTGAGAATTCCTAGAATGGTGCAAAGCTTTCTGTTTTAATAGAGAATATTGGGGCAAATAAAGGCTTTGCCCAAAAAAAAAATCACTAACATAGTCTTCAAGGGAAAATATCTTTTTATTTCTCCCAGTTATGAATATTTAAAAATTGCAGATGGCAGGATTTTTCCTAAGCCCTTACCATTTGGCTTAGTTGTTCCAGTGGAATTAATGGTAAGATGCCTCTTAATTTCAATGCAATCAAATTTAAAGCCGAGATTTTTAGTGTCATTCTTGACAGACTTGTGCAGAAGATACAAGTGAATTTTAAAATGCTGGAGTAAAATAGTGGATTGTGATTTAAAATGAGTTGGATTCAATTTCATCAGAGCTGGTAGCAAAACAGCTGTCTTTCTGTCAGTGTAAACAAGCAGAAGTCATTTAATGCCTCTGTGTAATGAGACAGACGAAACTATAATAGCCATAAGTGAAAACACAAGCTCAGGTATTTAGATAGAAGCTGAAATATGCAGTACAACAAGCTTTTGTAAGAAGCAGCACAACAATCGCTCAGATGAAGTCACTGATTATATTAGAAAGAGATGACAATCTCTTGTGGAATGAACGAAACTGGAAGGAGCAGATGATATACCAGACGCATGCGTTGCCTCTCAGAGAAATCTGGAAAGGCTGGGAACATGGGCAGACAGCAACCTCACTAAACTCAACAAAAGAAAGGGACACACCTTGCAGCTGAGGAGAAAGAAACCCATGCTGGTGGCTCGTCGGCTTGTGTACAGCTGTGCAGAGAAAGACTCTTTGGTCTTGGGGAACATTAAGAACCTGAGTCAGCAATATACCCTTGCAGCAAAGAGGGGCAACACCATCCCGACACATTAGGAAACCATTGCAAGCATATGAGAAGAGGCAGTCCTTCCCTAGTACTCAACTCAAATGAGACACATCTGGATTCAGTGTTCAGTGCTGGGATGCCTCACACGAGAGAGACGTGGATATACCTGCTGGTCGAACTAATGGGAAACAAGTGAAGGCAGTGGAAGACGGGACAGGTATATTGAGAAGAGTATAGGGACGCAATCCGTTTGTGTATGTATGGGGTGAGGAACATCAGAGTGAAGCTGGAGCTGAATTTGACGGGGGATGCAAAGAATGACAGGGGTGTTAGCCAGAAAAGGAAGGTTAAAGAAAGTGGAACCCCCTTATGCAAAACAGGCAAATTAGTAAAAACAGTCAGTGAGAAGGCTGAGGTACTCAACAAATTTTTTGCTTCATTCTACAAGGGCAACCTCTTTTCCCACACCTCCAGAGTGAATGGACCTCAGAATGGAGACTGGTGGAGCAAAGGTCCTCCCACTGTAGGACAAGATCACTTTTACGGCCAACAGAGGATCCTGAACATATACAAGTCTATAAAACCTGATGAGATGCATTCCAGAATGGTGAGGGAATTGGCTGATGTAGTTGCCAAGACACTTTCCATGATATTTGAAAAGTCATGGAAGTCCAGTGAAGACCAAAGTGACTGGAAAAAAAAGGAAAATATTTACCCATCTTTAAAAAGGGGTAGAAGGGAGAAACCTGGGACCTACTGACCTGTCAGCCTACCATCTGTTTCTGGGAAGATCATGGAACAGACGCTCCTAGAAGCTATGTTAAGGCACGTGGAGGACAGGGAGGTGATTTGAGAGCTATGGATGTCATTTATCTTAACTTCTGTAAAGTCTTTGAAATTGTCCCCCACAACATCCTTCTCTCTTAAATTGAAGAGATATGCATTTGATGGGTGGGCAGTTCAGTGGATGAGAAATTGTTTGGAAAGTCACTATCCAGAGCGTAGTGGTCAGTGGCTCAATGTTCAGATGGACATCATTGAAAAGGGGTGTCCCTCTGGGGTTCGAGACCAGTGCTTTTTAATCTCATCATCAATGACGTAGAAAGATCGAGTGAAACTCTCAGCAAATTCAAAGACGGTACCAAGCTGAGTGGTGTGCTTGACACACCTGAAGGGCAAGACACCATCCATAGAGACCCAGTAAGAACTGGGCACATGGCGACATCACGAGGTTCAACAAGACCAAGTGCATGGTCCTGAACCTGGGTTGAGGCTATTCCAAGTGCAAATTCAGTCTGGAGGATGGATAGCTTATGAGCAGTCCTCCCACGAAGGACTTGGGGGTGCTGGTGGATGAGAGGCTGGACATGAGCCAGCGATGTATGCTCATGGGCCAGAAAGCCAATCTTTTGCATCAAAAAAAGCATGGCCAGCAGGTTGAAGGAGGTGATTCTCCCCTTCTCCTCCACTATCACGAGATCCCAACTGAAATGTTGTGTCCTGCACCTCCAATATAAGAAATACAAGGACCTGTTAGAGCAAGTCCAGAGGGAGGCCACAAAGATAATCTGAGTCTGGAGCACTTCTTACAGAAGATGGGCTGAACTAAGGTTGTTCAGCCTGCAGAAGACACGATTCCAGTGGGACCTTATAGCAGCCTCCCAGTACTTAAAGGTGACCTAAAAGAAAGCTGGAGACCAACTTTTAACAAGTTCCTGTAGTGACAGGATAAAAGGCAATTTTGATTTAAATTAAATGTAAGAAAAAAGTATTTTACAATGAAGGTGATGAAGCACTGGCACTGGTTGCCCAAAGTCGTGGTACATGCCCTACCCCTAGAAACATTCAAGATCAGGTTGACCTTCGAGCAACATGATCAAGATGAATATGTCCCTGATCACTGCTGGATGACCTTTAAAACGTCCCTTCCACCTCAAACTATTCTAGTATTCTTTCACACTGGGGAGAGTCCTCTGGGGATCCATGAAGATGATGAAGTGACCAGAACATCTGTCACAAGGCAGAGAGGCTGGGAGAGCTGTGAGTGTACACCCTGGAGGAAAGGCTCAGGAGGCTCTTCTTTGGGTGTATACATATTTAGGGGAACTCATTAAGAAGAAAGAACCAAACATCTCGGTGGTGTCCAGAGACGAGACAAGGCAAGAGGCAAGTGGCACAAATGAGATATGTGAAAATAATTCTAAAGAAGAAAAAGGGATTTCATTGTGAGGCCTATCAAGCAATGGAACATCTTTCCTCAGGAGGCTGTAGTATGCCTGTCCTTGGAGACACTGAAATCTTACTGGATGTGTCTAGACAATGTGAAGAGGTGATGGCCAGTATCAGTCATTCTGTGGTTCTGTGATAGGTCCATCAGAAAAACCACAACTGAAAAATAACCAGAAGCAGAAAGAAAGAGTGAAGAATTACAAGGCTCAGAATCATGGGTTTATAAATCTGACAAAAAAGGACTTCTAAACTTCTTACTTTAAAAGATATAGTTAGAGCCAGTAGTGAAGTGAATGCCACCTGTTTCTTGGTACCTCATGTGTTGGTGGAGCTGGTAGTCTTTATTCTCGCTTTATTGTTTTCCACCTTATTTAGAAACATACATATTCCTCCATCAGCATACTCTTTTATTAGAAATGGAAAAGTCACAGGCCTAAAGGAATTCCTCAGACCAAGGAGGGATAACAGTATTTACTTTGTGTCAAAATATTAAACAAAATGGAGACTTTGGCCAGATTTTTTTGATTTATCTTCATTAGCACGGCTGTCTTACAGATGACTGCAGCCACATTTGCTGTGTTAGAGCTACAATAATCTTTCTTAGAAACATGTGAAGTTATATATTTTCCTTTTTTTCCTTATTACAAAATACTCATGTTTTGCTTTCTCATTCCCTTAATTTGTATAAGCACCTGAGATGCAGAAAAGTAGGGGAAGAAAGCAAAATGGAGAACATTACAGATGAGCACATGATCTGTAAGCATTTATTATAAAAGCATAGGATATCTAGAATTTTATACTGTGCTATCAGACTGGGTGAAGTGTTTTGTGTTGGAAATCTGGATAATTTAAAATCTACATTTAAGATAAGATGTAGCTGTAATTTCTCTTTATAATGTTTACCAGTAGCTTACTCTTGATTACTTCTGCAAAGCATTTGGCAATCATAGTATTGGAACAAGGGGCTGCTTTGTTTACCTTTAGCAAATACTATGCTGACATGTAGTTTCAATAGCTTGATAAAAAGCAGTAACTTGTTGTAAAGGTTTTGATGATATCTATCAGCCTTACATATATTTTTGAAAAAAACACCATGGAAATGACCTCCTCGATTCAATAATACTATATCAATTTTTAAAATAGAGGTCATAGCTTTATTTATACTAGCTGATACTTCAGTCTGTTCACATTATAAAGAGGTGAACAACCTATTCCTATCACATATTCAACAAATAATAGATTGGTAGTTAAGAAATGTCTCAGCCCAACAGAGTAATCTTCAGTCTTCTCATGGTATTTCTTTTCTTTCAATGCTCTATTTATATAAGAGGTTTGAGTTGGTACCTTATATACAAAAGATTAGCATGGGGGGCCAATTTAAAAAAGTATAAAGTTTATGTAGAAAGACGATGTTTTTCAGACCACCAGCCACTGAGGCCATCTTCAGGTACTAGAAACATTTCTATTTTAACTTTTTTTTTAGTTTTTTGACATAAAGTATTAATTAGTTTATGGCTTTCTCTGTCCTCTAATCTTGTCACCATCCCTAGGCAAGCAATACTATTGGTTTTCTATAAAAGTGGGTAAAAACTATCCAGTTGTCCTAAACTGCTAAAATTTTTCCCTTTACAGATATGGTATATTAAGTCCATGAAATACTTTGCCTACAAGCAGTTTGAGTTTTTAAATTCTTATATAAATCCAAGGACAATGATGCAGCCTTTAGTATAAATTATAATGAATATGTACTTTCTTTGTCATGCAAAATAATCACCATCACAGGGATGCTAAAAGAAGATGTCAGTAGCTTCAAATCACTAGAGGTTTGTCCTTTGCTGTAAAGTAAGAACAATGCCATACCAGAGCTTTGAAGGAAGATCGGCATAGGAAAGGGAAGTGCTTGAAAATGTTACTAAACTGTCGTGCAAATCCACGAGGGAAATAGTCTTCTGGCACAAAAAATTTTCAGCAGATATCTCTCACAGCTTTTCTTCTATCTCACAGGCTGCTGAGCAGTAAGGAGAGAACACACATGAACACAAGGTGATTTGGTTCTTCTGTTTGACATCATGCATCTTTTATTCAACCAAATAAGGAGTGAAATACTCAGAAGCAAACTGTTCTATATAGCATTTTGCTATATCAGGCAACAGTCATGAAATTGTCGTTTTCATTTCATTAAGCTACTTCCAGAGAAAGGAGAGAGAGAGAGCAAATAGCCCAGCCTTTCAACTTACACCAGCAAAATGCAACTGTCAGTGTGTTTCCCCTGCAAGAGAAGTAAAGTTCTACTTTTTTATTTATTTTTGATAACTCACAGAGTGAGTTAAACCATTAATTACTTTGTCAGTGTTTCTTTCAATGATGTCTTACATTTGGTTGATCATATATATTTTAATACTGCCCAACACTTCTCCCAAAACAAACTTAGTGGAAGCAAAAAAACGTAGTGAAAAGGTAATATAAAGCATAAATAAGTAGTATGCAGTGGGACAGACAGGGGTTTCAGTTTCCTCACACATACATGTACCGGTCTGTCTTTCATTCTTCTTCTCTGCCTGATATCCTTTAATCCTTTAAGGTCTCATATCCCTATATCCCACCAAATACTGACATTTTCAAGTTCATCTGTTTTATGACACTTCAAAGCTCCTTGACATGATGTGGTTTGATTAATGGCTGGCAGTATTCTAAAATTATGTTGCAAAGGGGTACCCAAAGGTAATCACAGGAATCACGAGTCTGTGTAGTCCTATTTCAGTTGAGCTGTCAATAGAGAAATCACCAATGAGTGCAGTGTTTAATTATGACTTTGGGAATTCATTTTATGTTGTACAGTGATTCTGACTTCTTAGTCTAGATGGGATTTTTCAGACCACATGCCTTGCAAAATGGACAAAATTCTCTCCAACTTGAAAGTTTATCTGTGGTTTAATTGTTTTTAAATGAGTTTCCAGTTTTGGTAACAAGAAAATAAGCTGATAATATTACTTAATAATGTATAAACCTAATGTCAGGTTGAGATACCTAAAATTTGAAACTTGCAGCATGGTACATAGTTCTTGTCTTGTCTCTTGAAATACAAATGCAGTTTACTCTTTCAGAAGGTAGTATTCTTACCATTTCATTATGCATTCACACGGTTAGAAAAGATTTTAGTTATTTAGGGTGTCATTGAGCTCGCAACAATCAGGCATGAGTACCTGAGAAAGTATGTTGTAGAATAAACCCTATAACACTTAAAATATGAGAAAAAAACCCCCCAAAAATAGACAAATTTCATCTGCAGAAGGAGTTCTTCCCTTGTTTGTGAGCCGTGTATCATCAGCGACTTTAGTCCCAGATGTATGCGTGTACAGTGCAAGTAGCTTTTGAAAGAGAATTGAGAGGAATGTATGGATAAGTCTTGGAGCCCTATTATTTGAAGATAAAATATTATCACGTGGTCACCAGATATAGATGCAATTCCTGAAAGTGCAACATGTTGCAAGCAAGCCATATAAAATAACCACACTGGAGGTAACTTTTCTGTAATATGGAATCATGGAGAAATATACTTCGGAAAATATTTCTGGTGGTCATCTGGTCCCGTGCTCAAAGAAAGCACAACTTGATCAAGTTCTTTAAAACTTTTTTCCCATTGATTTTTGTATAAAATCAAAGATGGCTGTTGCAAAGCTGTTATGACTAACCTCTTCAAATCTCTGACTACCCGTAATGTGCAAATAATTTCATTTTCTACCTAGGCAAAACCTCACTTTTTTATATGTCCTCGCTCCTTTTTTTCACTCAACAGCTCCTTCTTCATAGAATCACAGAATCATAGAATGGGTTGAATCGAAAAGGACCTAAAAAATCATCTAGTTCCAACCCTCCTGCCATAGGCAGGTAAACCTTTTACTAGACCACAACCACATCGAACCCAGCCTTAAACACCTCCAGGAGCTGAGTCAACTATTTCTCTGGGAAACCTGCTCCAATGCCTCCCCATACTCACAGAAAAGAATTTCTTCTTAATATCTAATCTAAAACTAATCTCTTTCGGTTTAAAACCAATTCCCCTTCTCCTGTCATTGCAAGTCCTTTAAAGTTTCTCTCCACCTTTCTTATCGGTTCAGTCCATATACCAGAAGGCATAATTAGGTCACCCTGAAGCCTTCTTTTTTCCAGGCTGAACAATCACATTTCTCTTTGCCTTTCTTTCCATGAAATGAGCTCCATCTCGCTAATCATGTTTGATGGCCCTCCTCTGGACTCGGTCCAACAGGTCCCTGTCCCTCCTGTGCTGGGACCCCAGAGCTGGATGCAGCACTGCAGTGCTGAGCAGAGCAGAGCAGAGCAGAGGGGCAGAATCCCCTCCCTTTCCCTGTTGGCCCAGGATACAATTGACTTTCTGGGCTGCAAGTGCACATTTCTGGGTCATGCCCAGCCTCTTATCCACCAGCACCCTCATAACCTTCTCATCAGCATTGCTCTCAATCTGCTTATATCCCAGTCTTTATCAAAATCATTGGTTGCCAAGTGTAGGACCTTGCATTTGGTCTTCATAAACTTCCTGAGACACCCATGGTCCCACTTCCAAAGCTTGCCCCGGTCCCTTTGAATGGCATCCCATCCTTCAGATGTGTCAGCCACACCACTCAGCTTGGTGTCATCTGCAAATTTACTGAGGGTGCACTTAAACCCTTTGTCCTTGTCATTAACAAATATGTTGAAAATAATTTCTATCAGTGCAGACCACTGTGGGATACTACCTGTTACCGATGTCCATTTAGAGAGTAAGCCATTGACCACTATGCTCTGGTTAGTGACTTTCCAAACAATTTCTCATCCACTGAACAGCCCACCCATCAAATGCATATCTCTTCAATTTAAGAGAGAAGGATGTTGTGGGGGACAATTTCAAAGACTTTACAGAAGTTAAGATAAATGACATCCATAGCTCTCAAATCACCTCCCTGTCCTCCACGTGCCTTAACATAGCTTCTAGGAGTGTCTGTTCCGTGATCTTCCCAGGAACAGATGGTAGGCTGACAGGTCAGTAGGTCCCAGGTTTCTCCCTTCTACCCCTTTTTAGAGATGGGTAAATATTTTCCTTTTTTTTCCAGTCACTTTGGTCTTCACTGGACTTCCATGACTTTTCAAATATCATGGAAAGTGTCTTGGCAACTACATCAGCCAATTCCCTCATTATTCTGTGATGAATATCATTGGGTGTCACAGACTTACATACGTTCACTTTTCCAGGTGGTCATGAACCTATCTTATTCCCAATGGAAAACACTTTGGTCCCACAGTCCCCATGCTGCTGTTCATATGCTTGGTAAGTGTGGAAAGAGAGGTTATCTTCTCTATACTTTCACATTCGATACCCGAGGATAGCAATCATGATTCCTCTCACTCTTCCTTCTCTTAAAGGATGAACACACCCAGATCTTGCAGTCCTCTCCTTGAATGTCCAGTGCTCCAGTCCTGATTGCTTCAGAGGCCTCTGTAGGACACACACCATTATGACAGTGTTTGTGTCATGCAGGGGAGATTGCAGCCTGGGCAAGATCCCATTCCAGACTTCCCAGGATGCTGACTCCATCCTTGCTTGTGCCGCCGCAGACGGGAGGCTGTATTTCTGCATGGAGACTGCCAAGCTGCTGTCCTCAGAGCTAGTTCTGCAGAACTGCTCCCAGCCAGTCAGCCCCAGCCTGTTCTGCTGCAGGGCTTTATCTGTCCCAGGGGCTGGGCTGGCTTCTCCAGCCTTTCTGTGCCCCTCTGCATATTAGCTCTGTCCTCCAGTGTATTGGCCACATATCCAGACTAGGTGTCATCCACAGACTTGCTGAGATTGCAGCTTATCCAATCATCAAGGTTGTAATTAAGACAACGAAACAAATAATTAAATAGTAGTGAAATAATACTGATCCCATATCAGCTCTGTGACAGAATCCCATTGTAACTGGCCTCCAGCTGGACTGTGCCACTGTTCATAGACCTTTGATCCTCAAAGTCTTGCCAATTCTCAATTCACATTACACTCTATCTAACCTAATGATATCTCAGCACTTTACTTAAAAGTTACTGTGTGATACTACATTGAATATATTAAATATTGTAGGATGCTACATTTGTTAAGCCTTTCATTTTCTGAGAAAGAATGTTAAGCTAAAATTTAAAAAAAATTATGACATGGACATAATGATCATGAAATATGTGCAGAAATATGAACTTCTAAGTATCTTTATAAGGACTCCCGTGAAGGACATTTAATATCAATAGCATAGGAATTATAGGTGTTTATGATTTATTCTGTGTTTTTTTCTTTAACTTTTGAGGTGATTTCTCATCTGTCATGTACCGGAAGCTATTTCCATTTCTCTGAATTCATCGTCTTTGTGGCTCATGCTTGACTTAGCTATTCCAGAAAGATATTTTCTGAAAGATAGGCACAAAAATGAGAACTTTGTGTTGTCAAGATAGCATCACAATGCTGACAATGACTAAGGGTGTTTCCCTTTTTGACCTTGATTTTCCATTTGCCTCAGTTTTCTGTCTATAAGGTTTAGACAAAAATTTCCTTCATCACAGAGCAATGAGAAAGTAGATATAAATACCTATGAAGGAAATATGTAGCTATTAAAACAAAATCTAGTAATTTCAAAATTCCATTGGCAAAATAAGTTTTCTCTTAGAAATTGTGATTAACTTCTCCAGCAGAAGTATTGTTGCTCACAGATTGTGTTCATCTACATCATAACTCTATACACACTTTTGTGGAAGATGGTATTCTGAAAAATATGTAAACAATTGGATTCATTAAAACATCTTTGTGAGGGCAGCAACCAAACTTCCTGACCCTTGCAGTAATAACCTCTTCTTTGAAAATAACCTATAAAATATAGGGAGACATGAAGCGAGAAAACTTTATGGCAAATTTAACTGGAAAGTAATTGTTTTCTACATGGATAGAATTGTTCAATAATCTGTTATGGAATTTCAAAGTAAATCTAACATAGTCACTAAGCTAGTTCTGACTGACAGAACTAAAACGCACTGCACATGCACAGCACTACAGCAATCTAACACTAAACCAGTGTTCCTGGAAGATGTGAATATAATTACATGTTCTGCCTGAGCTACTAAGTGGAGAAACATTCTTTCTCAGACTTCTGTAAAGCATGTCAATTTCCAGTTTCCATATTTTCTATTTTCAGTGCACAACCTGTTTGAGAATGCAGTGATTTGAAAAGAACAATGTCTGCTAACAACAAGGCATCCTGAAAATTGAGCAGATTTCAAATTCCCCTGTGGAAAAGAATTACTGGTGGAAAAAGACCATTCATTCCCTCTGAAGTTACAGCAAGGAACTAAAAAAGGAAACATCTTTATGAGTCTATGTCTTGCTAATCATATGTTTTACATAGGCATTGTATCATTTGCATAGACATTTGCTCTGAGCTAGAGAAAGTTTTATGCTTAATATCCATGCACTTCTGTCATGGAGATTAGGCCTCCATTTTTATGGGAGAGTGCTTCATCCATTCTAAAGAGATCAGTTTTCTTTATAAAGGAAATTATTTTAATGCCTCAAAAAAAATATTGTATCTATCTTGTAGAGTAACCTGAAAGATATGTTTTAAGAGATGTTAAGTTTAAGATACAGAGTGGTCAGTTGTTCTGCGGAAAGAGTTCTTAAAAATTTTTGCCAATTATAAATCAGTATGGTGAGTTACCAAATCACATCCTTCTGTCTATTTTCAGTGAAGCCAAACTTTTCTTATAATTGTAGCCAACAAGAGCATACTGTGTGGCACAGGGCTGGGGCAAATAGCTTTCTGCTTTCAGTTTTAGCATTATTCAAATTTTGTATTACACACTATTTGTCTCCTTTGCTCCTGAAAATTACTTATTTTTCATTCTTTTTATTAAAGATAAAAAAAAAAATACATGGTACATTAACAATATTCCCTTTGTACCTACAGTGTCAGTTTTTAACTTGCTAGCCACCAATATCTAATTTCTCGATCTTTCACTGGAGATTGCCACAATTACAGAATGAATGTGTACATTAAAGGGATGAGTGATGTTACTGCATTTTCTCTGATTAAGACAACAGAAGCTGACTTTACTCTGTACAAAACAAGATGCTCAATCTGTCTTGATTCAGAGCAGGTCTCTGAACAGACTTGGCAGTACAAGTTAGATGGCTAATGTGTTTCCTTGCTAGAATGTCTGCATATCCTCATTTCCCTTCTATTTTAAAATTTTGTTAAAGAAGTACAACTTTTGCTCTTCAATATGTTAAATGCTTTTCTTCTATAATTAATGTTACTTCTGAGTGGTAATTAATCTGAGAAATAATCTCGCAGTACAGTTAGTTTATTGTGGTGTTTAAAGAACTATGACAAGAAGAAAGGAAGAACCTGGATCAGAGTAAATATTCCTCATCTGTCTCTTAAATGCGAGGAGCACCTATTTCATTCGATGGAATGTAAAATGAGGCCAGTCTAACGCCATCTCTGGTAAACAGGCAATAACTTGATCCAATAAGAAATGTTCCTTCTGGCTCTTCATTGTTGTTCAGTTCTGATGCCTGGAGAGTAAAAATTCCATACTTTATACTGTCTTCATAGATTCAACCTTATCTACACCTGTTCTGTTTTAACCTTATCCAGAAACAAAGCCCCATGCAGACTTTTGTTCACTCATCCATAAGTGAGACAGAATTGGAAGGGTAAAAGGTAGGAAACTCATGGGTTGAGATAAAGACAGTTTAATAGGGAAAGCAAAAGCCTCACACACAAGCCAAACAAAACAAGGAACTAATGCAGTGCTTCCTATGGGCAGGCGGGTGTTCAGCCATCTCCAGGAGACCAGGGCCCCATCATGCCAAAGTTTTAATATATGCTTAGCCAGCAAGAACATCTTATGTTGCACAGGGCTGGGGCAATTAGCTTACTACTTAAAGTTTTAGCATTATTTAAATTTTGTATTGCACACGATTTGTCTCCTTTGCTCCTAAAAATGACTTGGGAAGACAAATGTCATCCCTCCAAATGTTCCCCCCTTTCTCCTTCTTCCCTCTCTTTATACACTTCACATGATGACATATGGTCTGGAAGATTTTTTTGCTTGGTTGTGGTCACTTGTCCGGACTGTGCCTCCTTCCAGTTTCCCATGCACCTCCAGTTTCCTCACCAGGGTGCCTGTATGAAAAACAGAAAAGGCCTTGGCTCTGTGTAAGATCTGCTCAGAGAAAAGAAAAATGTCTCTGTTATCATTACTGTGTTCAGCACAAACACAAAGCATACACCCATACTGGCCAGTGTGAAGAAAATTAACGCTACTGCAGCCAAAAACAGCACAGCATGAGAGAAAAAAATGAGATAATTGTGACTATAAGTTGTCACAAATCTATTGTCTAGATGAAGAGTTTGTTTCTTTCTCTCAGTGTATATTTGCAAAGTTTGAAACATGACTGCTAAAGCACGTTTACATTCTACAATTGCTTGTAGAAGTCTGTATTAGTTTCCCTCTCCCCTCACCTTTATTTTCATTATACCTCATTATTTGCCTTTAATTAATACTGATGTCAAAACCCACAAAGCTCCTGGCAACATTCTGTACTGACAAGAAGGGAAAAGAGATAAAGACAAGATCTCTAAATAGTGAAACACTTTCTTGGCCAACAGTAGGCCAAGAAAGGCTGCATCTGCATGATATAGCATTATAACAACCCACATAATCCATAGTGGCTTAAAGATAATGGGTTTAGACCATTGGACTACATGAAGAAATTGAACAGAATAGCTATTGTAGAATATATTGGCTTTTAATTGCTATGCCAATCAATATAAACATTTTAACTTCTTGTTCGGGTAGGTTTAAAGTTGTCTCTTAATATCTTATGTTGCAAGATTACTTCTGTAAATTGATTAAAAGTATTAGAGGCTTTCATGAATAAGCAATATTTTTTTTCTTTTCTTGGCCTCTAAATGCATCAGTAATTTTCTGCATGGAACAGTAACAGTTGAAAAATATAGAAATGCAAATTATTACAGGAAGATATAGGTTTATGAAGAACCTTCCTTTTTAGATACTTTTATTTCTTTTATACTGCTTCTCAGTTTGAGAATGGTGGTGTCCATTTACTGGTTTTAGCCATTTTGCACTTTCTATCTTGTTCTGACCTTATGGATTCTCTTCCTGTGTAACGGGGCCCTAGGACAAATTAGTTTTTTGGCTTTGATGAGTATTATATTTAATTTGGTTGTCTGATAAGAATTCTTGTTGGTCCCATGGCACCTTTCTCTGCAGTTTCACTCAGCCTGGGATTTGCCTTCTGAGCTGCCTGTCCTGCCCCTGCCCGGTGCTGCTCTTTTCTCACTTGATCTGGCAAACTGCTAATCACCCTATAGCCTTGTGGAAAGTAACTACATTTTTAGAGTAAGCTGCATGGTATCATGTTTTTATTAATGAAGAAGAAGTAGAGAAAGAAATTATAAAATACAGACATAGCACACTCTACTACTTGTTGGATACCTCATATGGTTTCTGTACAGTTTTCATACTGAAAGCATCCCTTCAGATCTTATGTGTACATTACTCTAGAATCATGTCATATATATATATTTTTATGAGGTTTAGCACACCATAGAATACAATCATGCACTCCTTTGCAAGTCCTAATTAGTTCTATTTTTTCCCAGATACTAGGAGCTACTGCGCTTATTGCTCAAAAAAAGTAATAATGTACATGCACTATATTATTTTTTTTTTCTTAAATTTATAGCCATGTAGTATACTTCATAGTATAGCCATGTATTTACTTCATAGGAAGGCTTATTTCTGTCTGACAGCTAGTTTAGTAATTAAATCCATTTGCCACAAGTAAGCAGTTTATTTTCATGTTTCACTAAACAAGTTTAATAATAATTGCATGTACTGTGCAATTTAGGAAGACTCTTTTATTTCCCTTGTGTATCTTTTCAACATGATATTTGTTTGAAATGGTTTACTGTGCATTATTTAAGGAACAGTAAGCACTAAAAATTCTTGAGTTACGTAAAAAAAAAAAAAGGTAATTCCTCTGTCAGCAATACATTTATTTGAGGACAAAAATTTTATGAATTGACATATAGGAAACAGAGTTTGGCTCTGAAATGTTGATAGTTACTCACCTACTGGTACACAACGGTTTTTGTTTTCTTTTTCCATGTCATTGTGGAAACAATCAATAACATTAAACAATCTTCTTCCTAATGTTTTAATCACAGTTAAAGTGCATTATAATAAAAAAGCACACAAACCCCCTGTATGTCTATGTTATTAGAAGAATAGAATGCATAGGGAAAAGAACAAACAAACAATTAAAAAAAACCCCACACCCCCCCACACCCAAACCCCCCACAATCTTCCGTTGTGGGGGAGGGATTTTGAGGTGGAGGGATTTTGTAAGTAAAAGACATGGATCTTTATGAGACTGTGTAATATTAAATTCAAAAGACTGACTGGACAATACTTCTGAATAGTCTTGCAAATGTTACTCTCTACAAATCCAATAGAGTACTGGAACAGGCATATCTGTTATACAAAAATTCTTAAAATATCTGATCTGCATTACAAAGAAAATTCGAGATAACATGAATAGTATGTATATGAGACCTAAAATGATGATCATTCTGAATATTTGGGTCATAATAATAGTCTATTAAAGTTAACATCCCTGTTCATGATCACTTGTTCATGAGGCAAAGACAGCACTGTTACCTAAGAAACAAATAGCCAGGTCCAAATAGCGGCATAAAGTTGGTTAAAAATAGATAAATCTGTATGTTTGATGACACCTGAGCAGGATATTCTAAAAACAGTAACTGTTTCAACATTCAGAAAACAATTAAGCCTTCTCAGATTGTTTTTTCCTGGGAGGGTGCCCTGGTCTCAGTCAAGATATCTATCACTCCTTTGTGATTAAATATATAGTCTCATTTAGTAAGTGAGTTTAACATTCTTACTGTACACTTGAGGGCTGTGACACTTAACTTTTTTTATTTTCCTCTTCAATGTCTGATTTTTCCATGCATGTAGCTGGGTTTCACATTTTGCAAGTAATAGCATAGAGTGCAACCGATTACTGACAAAGCTAATAAATTAAAAAGAAACATATACCTGTGGGTAATTAAATTAGACTTGATGAAAGTTGTAGAGATTAATGCATGCAATCAAACTATGTGCCTTAATCACTTCCACTGTCAGCTATAATTTATGGCAGAGCATCTTTACAACAATTCACTTTATCTAAACTTTAAAGGCATGGGTATGCAGAAAGAAATGATACTGCAATTTGGGCTGGTGTCTAGTGCCTTTTGACAGATTCAACAACAACAAAACTTAGAACAGCCTTTTTTACCACTACCAAGCAACACTGAAATTCTCTATTTAAGCATTCATCACCTAGATGTACACAAACAAACTTGACAAGGGTCCTGAACTAGTAGGACATCTAGGGAGATTGAACCACAGATGTCTGTCATGAAACCTGTTAGTTGTTAGTCATTCAATTCACAACACTTTCTGTGTAGTGCTATTTACTTATTGACTTTTCTTTCTGCAGTTTTTGTTCAACCTAACTTTAAAATTAACATACATGATTGCTATATATGTAATTCTGCCAGAAAAATAAAAAAAGATGTTGATGGGGGGCATGAAGATGACAGAAAAGGAAATTTCAGCTGCCTACAGTTAAAACACCTTCATTTCAACAAAATGTTTTCATTGAGAAGGCATTTTAGACACCAATAAAGAATGCACTTAATTTATTGAAATATGCTAGTAGGGTTCCATCATTTTAGCAAATGCATTTATACACAACCCCTTCTTTGCTGCAATTGCAGTTGAAAGAGGCCAAATAATTTATCACAATTTTTGAATATACACATTTATGAGAATGAGGTAAATAATCTGCAGCATTTTTACACTGAAAGACCAAAGACAAAAAGATGTAACTTCACAATTCTGTGACAAAAATATTCATCACTGCAAACAGATTGATGCAGAATAGTATTTATGTACTGAGACATTTGAAAACTGAGACCTGGACACTCAAGTTTTGAGGCAACTGATTCACACAGTGGCTGAGACAATTGTTTCACAAATTGTGGCAAAATCATATACTTTAAAGAAGCAGATTTAAGTTGCAAGTTCTATTTTAATGTAGATGTTTACTGCAGGGGATGCTTAAATTCAAGATAGAAAAAGGATTTTAAACATACATTTTTCTCTTCTTGAAGTTATATCCTTCACTAAATGCACTGGCTTTCTTAATGGGCATGACTTTTTCCCATTTTCTATGAAGAAAACCTATAGACATCTTTGAACTCTGCTTCTTTGTCTTAGTATATCAGATTTAAAGTTGTTGCGTCCTTGCTGTACCAATAGGTACAACAACCGCACCGAATCTGACCCTAGGTTTGTACTATACCTTAACTAAAACTTAAAGTGTCCTATTTCAGAACTTTTGCTTAAGACATTGTGGTGGGTTGACCTCGGCTGGAGGGCAAGTGTCCATTAAACTGTTGTGTCATTCCCCATCCTCAGCTGAACAGGGGAGAGAAAATAAAACAAAAATGTCACATTAAGGACAGGGAAATACTGTTCACCAGTTACTATCACAACCAAAACAGACGTGACTTGCAAAAATTAATTTAATTTATCACCATGGTAGGGTAATTAGAAGTAAAAACAAATCTAAAAACAAATCACCCCCCCACCCCGGGTCCCTTCTCAAGCTCAACTTCATTCCCAATTTCACTATTTCTACAGCAGCACAGGGGGATAGACAATGGAGGGTGCACTCAGTTCATTGTCCCTGGTACTTCTTCCTCGTGTTCTTCCCCTGCTCCTGTGCAGGTTCCACCTATGGCAGGCAGTCCTCCCGGAATGCTTCAGTGTGGGTCTCTTTCCACATGATGCAGTCCTTCAGGAACAGAAGGCTCCAGTGTGAATCCCCTGCAGAGTCGCAAGTCCTGCCAGCAAACCTTCTCCAGTGTGGTCTTTCCATGGGGTAAGAGCCTATTTTGTTGTTCTAGCATGGGATTCCTCCACGGGCTGCAGGTGCCCATCTGCTCTCGCATGGAGTTTCATGGGCTGCAGGGGGGCATCCTCCTTCACCACGGTCTTCAGAGTGAGCTGGAGGGGAATCTCAACTTCAATGCCTGGAACACCTCTTTCCCCCTCATTCTGCACTGACCTTGATGTCTGCAGAGCTATTTTTCTCACTTATTCTCACACCTCACTTCCAGCTGCTGCTTCACAGCAATTGTTTTCTCCCTCTTCTTAAATCATATTATTGCAGTGGTGCTACCATCACCACTGATAGCTTATCCTTGGTCACTTGTGGGTCCCTCCTGGAGCCATCCAGCATTGTCTGACACTGTGTGTCAGACATAGTGGAAGGTTTTAGCATCTTGTCACAAAAGCCACCTCTGCAACCCCTCACCACCAAAACCTTCCCATGTAAACCCAGTACAGTCATCAATGAAGTCTGAAAGCAGGGAGATTTGATATTCAGTGAAAGGCTAAATGTGTATTTCTTCCTTAGTCTAAATATAATTTTGAGTAGGGTCACAGACTCAAATGAAAGCTCAAATGATCACTTCCTGGAAAAATTTCATTATAAGTTCAGCTCATTTGTAAATGATATTAATCCATTGACACACATAACAGCATAATTTGATATTTAATGTTGTGAGGATATGCCTTCCCAGAAATCTGGACAGGTCTACTTAGTTTTGATGTGACAGATACAGTACTAGATTCAGTACTTTTGGTTGAGGCGAAAGCTGATTCTTGGATGTTCATTTACTGAAGTAATGTTAACCATAAGCCGTCCCTTATATCCATTTCAACTCAGCCAAAAAAAGTCTGTCCTTTGGGAATTCAGACACACTGAAAACTGGACTTCTCATCTGTTTCTTCTTTTTTTTTATAATGGAACTCAGGAATATTTTAGTGCCTTCTTATCATCATGTCCCTTTTAAAGATATGTTGCATTTTTTAAAAATTTGATTAAGAATTTTCTAAAAAAATTTAATGCTATAAAAGTTATTTTAACATGGCCATGAGATATGAAATACACAAAATGGTAAGTGTGTAGTTTGAAATAACATATTCAAATATTATGGATCTTTGTGACCTCAACTAGTAATGCTATATTTCACATTGTTGCTGTTAGGATGGATCTCAAGGCTGTAAAATAAAATGAGATCCGTTTTCCCGGTACAAACCTCTGTGTTTGAATAAAAATATGTTTAACCAAAAAAAAAAGAAACTTTTCTCTTTGTCTATATGTCTTACAAGTTTATGCCCATTCTTGAGGTAACACTTATGTTACCCCAAAATATAGTAAAGATTGCATTGTTCTCTTAATGAATTTTGAGTATGAAAATAAATTGTCTGATTAATCACAGCATTGCAGATTTTATTTGGCAAAGCCTACTCTGACATGAATATGCAGTTGTGCACTTTGTGCTGAGTGTGGCTGCTCTTATCACTACTGGGACCATCTACTATCTCAGAGCTGTCATAGCACAGAGGTTACTTGAGATAAATCACTTAACAGCAGCTGCAGGCCCTTCCAAAGTAACAGATTAGATACAGTACATGCAGGGTAATGCAGAGTGAAGCAGACTGACTGAATATTCTGGAATCTAAATCAGCAGCATCCTCCTCCCCAGTTAAGGCTCAGACCTGGCAAAGTGTCATAGAAACTGGTGAAGATCATTCTTCAGGAAGGTCAATGTAGTCTGGAATAAGAATATATTGAGCCAGCATAGCAAATACAATGGCATTGTGGACATTTTTTGCTGCTGTTTTCCTTTTCTGACAGGTTAATTTTTTATCCTGCTTTCACTGTTACACCAGTACAGCTGAGGATCCTTTCCTGTGCACAGTATTGCTCTCTAGAAGGGAGTAATTGTCACAGGAAAAACCCAAACTGAATTGTGATTAAGCCTTTGATAGCTCAAGTCCAGAATACAGATAATTTTATGCAATTCATAATTATTTCATTGCTGGTTTGGGATGAATGAAAGAAAGCTTTATTCAAATAAGATTAACAGACATTGAAGCCAAGTTTCAGCTAAGGCTTTAACAAGGAAGAGTAGATCATAATACAAAAGGATTTGTTTAGAAACAGATATCTCCGCCTAACAAAAGGGTACCTGCATCACTCCCTTCTTGTCAACACAATCAAGAGAATTTGCCAGTACTCCTACTTCGCAAGTGCTTTGATTCTTTTATAACTTACAGGATGTGTTCTAATAAGAATGCAGTGTGTTTGTGTGGAGGGGCAGTGAGAGAGCATCTGGGTGGTTCTTAGTTGCCAGCTGGGGTTAGAACACGTCAACATGTCATTGAGACATTTGGATAGATATTAAATATAGATTGATTTCTGTGAAATATATAGTTAAGTTCATAATTGTCAATGCATTCTCTGAAGTAGAAGGAAATTTTGCTTCTATTCAAAATGAAGGCTAATCATTTTGCCTTGGTCACCAGTCAACACCAAATACCATCAGTTTTTGGTTTAACTTCTGTAAAGCCTGTCTTTAATTTGCACCGGAAGAACAAATTAAATCGGTTTAAAACACTTTTATAGACCCTATTTTCAAAAGGAAGATTGGCGTTTATTGCCATTTATTCCTTATTAAACTTTTCCTAATATAGAGGAGAAGGGTGAACTTTTCAATTTGTAGGTCATATTCACTTTGCTGTGGCTTTATTTTCTTGCATGGATCCTGGCTTAGTAAAAGACAAACCTAGAGAATTTTTATCCCAATATTAAAAAAAAATGTAGGGATGGTCACAGCTGGGTCTTGATAGTCAGTTAATTTGAGAGAGTCTCCCACTCAGGAGTTTTTAAATTATGACATTTCAAATGGACATAAAAGTAGCTCTTAACTTAATATATCTTAATGTTTATGCAGTCAGATGAACATACAAAAAGCTGATTGAATCAAGAGAGGAAAATCATGGTGTCCTGTAAAAAATGGCAGCTGTTTGAAAATTCTCATAAAAGGTATCGCTGAACTTTTAGAACCAAAGGAACCTGCTACAACAAGTAGCCAGAGAAAATATGTATTTCAGTTAAGAAGAATGACTGTGTTATCATGATATACCAAATAGTATTTTTTTTTTTTAAATAGTGACCTGAGCAAGGACATACTACACAATTCCAAAGAGAAACCATCTGCATTAGAGAAATGTCAGATACTTTACAAAATTCACTACTAATCCCCAATGACTATATGTCATCATTAAGAAACTGAGACAGAAATAATTTTTAGTTAAGCTGGCATTCTCCTAGATGTCTTCTTTTGCACAAAGTCTGTTTTTCAGAAATACCTATGCTCTGTCCTGTGACAGATAACTGTGTTTGATATGGCTGCTTAATCTGTTGGAGGGTCTTAGAAAAGGACCTTAAAGGCAGGAGCAAGATCAGGAATAGCATGATGGGCTCTAAAGCCAACAGTGAGCAAATATTTAGAGATATTCCTTGCTTTAAATGGTGCATAGGTGGGAAATTGGCAGTTGCGAATGTGAGCTTGGACATTCATTCATGTGTTTTCTGTGGGTGGAAGCAGAACATCCTTCTACCACCCAGAAAATGTTAGTCCAGAAAATAATGCAATCATTCCCATGTAATAATTCATAGTTAGCTTCTTATGTTTTCTGGGTAGCAGAGAAGTGTACCCTTCCCTGTTATTTTCTGTAAGTGGATGACTTTCCCCCATTTTCCTTTTCCTCACTTTCTCTTCCTCCCAAAAGATAAATGCTCTCTCATTTTCACATGCACTCCTGCTCCCAGCTCTCATTACAGTCCTGGCTGTGCCTTACATCTGGCAAGCTTAACATGCCACTGTCTGTCCTCAGAACCAAAGTGCACTGGAATACTCAATAAACCACGAGAGTTATCTGACCTATATTACCCGACAGACCATGTGCATGTCATTTTTGTAAAGCACCTTGCATGCCTCTGCCAGCCAAGAGCCTTCACATATTCCATCCATTCTGAAATAAGCATCCCTTGTGTAGCAGCATGTACACCTTTATGCATATTTTACCATCTACTCTTGTTTTAACTGAACCTAAACGATGTTCTTCTGACACTTGCACACTTTAAAATATCTTTGACTGTCAAGAGTCCCAGGGCTTTCAGACACATAGTCAATGAGATGCTCTAAAACACACACGAAAGACAATTGTGTGTGTGCAGTAAATGGATTATAAATTTCAGAGATTTTTCTCTAAGCACCTCAGCACTACAAGAATTACAGACAGTTGTTTATTCTACATTATTCTAAAAATAATGACCCTCCCTGAACCACTGTAAGTAGGTTTTATAGAATTTAAAATAAGTTTTACCTAAGTTTAAAGTACCTTCTGCAGCTGAACAGTGGCTCTTGCATGGAGCAGGGAGGCCACAAGCAATTGACATTTTAGACTAAATAACATGGATTCCCAAAATCAGGCAAGCCACAGAGAAAAGACATTTTAAATAGTGAATTCTCAATCTATTCACTTTTGTTAATATACGTTTTGTGCCTGTCCCTTAAAGAAAAGAAAAAAACCCCAAAATATTAATATTGAAAGTTTTAATTGTCGGTCATTTTCCTCTGCCCAAAGACTATTTCTTTTGGATGCTGCACCTTCTAAAATCATATCAGACTTTAATTGAAGCTGTACTGCTCCTGAAATTGTGGGAAACAAGTTGAGAGTCCTCTGACTCCTCATGCCTGCCATTCACACAAGTGGGTAGAGAGGGCAGGAGGATTTCTGCAGTATCAATCTAATGCTTTTGACAGAAGTGCTGAAAAAAGGCATTTTAAAAATATATGTTTTTCAAATTTTACTTAAAAAAATATGCCTTCAGTCTGACAGAGAAGTAGTTAAAATATATTAGGAGTTACAGTAATTAAGCAAATATTCTGTGATTTCCTTCAAAATGTTAGAGCAAGGAACAAGAAGCCACCTTTTTCCTTTCGACTGTATTGTTTACTTTTTCTCATAATTCACTGCAGGAAACATTTGCTGCAAATGCTTCTTAGGTAAATTACTGGTTCAGGTAGCTTAAATCACAAACCACATAAAAATAAAACATTAAGAGATGTAACTAACAGAAATTTATGATTACTAATTCTGAGGCAGAGTCTTGAAAGTGTATTTTCTCATTATATTGCCTATCCAACCCTTGAAAACACATTTGAACTTCAGACAAGGAAAAAAACCCTAAAGAAAGCAAGGTGTTTTCTTAATTTACTTTGTCTTACTGTTTCCTTTTTTCTTTACCTTTTTAACTTTCAGTTCTAGGAAGATCTTACATGTTTACGGAAATATTCAGCATTATTATTTAGTTAGATAGCTAACTATGTCACGTCATAGTGCCGAAATCATTCGTACTGAACAATGTTCCTTAGCATGTTTTTGTGAGCTTTGCTAGTTAATTTTGAGTTATGATTGTTACTCATTGCATTTGCTATCCAAGGTGCAAAAAATACAATTGGAGAGACAAAAAATTTGTGTCATTGTATATATACTCTTTCTCTGCTTAGCCAAGTTAAGAAAAAAATTATAAAGTGCACATTCCTGTTGGAAGCTGGCATGTAGCTGTTAGCTATTCGTATGTGCAAGGACTCCTTCCTTTTCTGCCCTTTTCTGTTATTTTGCTAGTCAGAAATTAATAGCAGTACCCATATGGCACAAAACATTTTATTTGTCCTTCCCCAAGCACAGCAAAAGAGCAGCCTACTACCTTTTCAATAAAATATTTTCTAATATACTGAAGAACTTGTAAGTTCCTATTTTCATACTTACTACTTATTTGATAGATACTCAAAAATGCTAAACATAGAAGCAGGAACAATACTTCAGTGTTTGAAAGGAGTCTTTGTGTAATAGCACTAACAATCTCACCACATTAAAGTCTGTCTGAAATCTTTCCTTTCTCCTTGTATTGGTTTCACATGACCTGTTTTTGGTGAGGGCAGGGGCTACAGGGGCTTGTTCTGTAAGAAGAATCTAGAAGTTTCTTTCATGTTCAGCAGAGCCAGTCCCTGGTGGCTTCAAGGATGGATGTGCTGCTGGCCAGGTCTGAGCCAATTAGAAATAGTGGTAAAGCCTCTTTGATAACATATTTAGGAAGAAAGATTATCAAATAGTTGTTGCACTTTTGAAATTGTGACCTGAGAAAACCAGAGTGAGAACATGTGAGGAGAACAACTCTGCAGACACCAAGGCCAGTGTGAAAGGAGGGACAGGAGGTGCTCCAGGCTGAGCCAGAGCTGAGATTCCCCTGCAGCCCATGGAGGAGCCCCACGCTAGAGCAGGTGGATGCCTGAGAGGAGGCTGTGACCCTGTGGGAGGCCTGTGGAGAGAATGCCCCTGCTCCCATGTTGGAGGAACCTGTCCTGAAAGGATTGCACCATGTGCAAGAGTGACCCACGCTGCAGCAGTTTCTGGAAGACTGTTGTCTGTGGGATGAACTCATGTTGGAGAAGTTCTCAGTGAACTGTCTCTCATGGGAGGGACCCTATGGTGCAGTAGGAGAAGACTTCTCTCCCTGAGCAGCAGCAGAAGCCACGGGTAGTGAACTGACCATAACCTCCATTCCCTGTCTCCTCGCACCTATGAGGTAGGAGGTAGAGCTGGAAGGAGGGAGGGATGGGGGCAAGGTGTTTTTAAGGTCTTACTTCTCATTATTATGCTCTGATTTTGTTAGCAATAAATTCACTTCACATTTCTAAGTCAAGACTGTTTTGCCCTTGATGGTATTTGATGAGTGATCTCTCCCGGCCTTTATGTAAACTCATGAACCCTTCATTAAATTTTCTCTCCTCTGTTCAGCTGCAGAGGGGAGCTAGTGAGAGGCTTTTATGGCTGCCTGGCATCTGGCCCAGGTCAGCCCAATACACTCTGCATTCTATTTCCCACCCCAGAAACATAATTTCAGGTACTTTTGTCAAAAGTTTGGACTTCTGATTTGTGCACTGATTTGTGGTCATTCAGATAACTAAATACATCCATTGAACGTGATTTCTTTGAGAAGTTTTCATTAGACAGAATATGAGAATACAGTACTGTAGTCTTGGAAAAAAATGCTGGAATTGTTCTATCAGTGTTCCATCACAGTGCTCCTGGATGGGCACCATAGAAGTCTTGAAGAAGAATTGCATGTCTGTGGCTTTACTTATACCTAATTACTCTTTAAACTTTTCTCAGGCATCCTGCTCTGCTAAGGGCTCCCTGTTTTGACTTAACTTTACCCTGTTGGGTTAAGGTTGGGATAGAATAGAATAGAATAGAATAGAATAGAATAGAATAGAATAGAATAGAATAGAATAGAATAGAATAGAATAGAATAGAATAGAATAGAATAGTTCCAGAGCTACAATTATCGTCTGCTCTAACTGCCTGATCTCTTCAAGGCTGATCAAAGTTAAAGCATGTTTTGAAGGGGATTGTCCAAACACGTCTTGAACTCTACAGGATTTGGCCATCAACCACCTCTCTATGAAACCTTTTCCAGTGTTTGATGACTCCTGTGGTAAATAGCTGATTCCTAATTTAAAGTCTGATCCTCTCATGTGTACTGTCCCTGGATAAAGATCGGCATCTTTTTGTCTATGTTCCCTTCTCTGGAAGCTGCAGAGAACAATGCGGTCACCTCAGTCTCCCAGCATAGACAAGCTCAAATGATTAGTCACTCCTCACAGAACATGCTTTCCAGTATTTCACCAGCTTTGTTGCACTACTCCAGACGCATTCAAAGACCTTAACATTCTTAAATTGTGAGGCCCAGAACCACATGCAGTATTCAAGGTGAGGCCGCACCAACACAGAATACAATCAATTCTTTTGATCAGCTGGTGATGCTGTAATTGATGAACCCCAGGGCTGCTCTTCAGCCACTCCTCTTCCAATTGAAACTTGTGTTCAGTGTTACTCTGTCTCAAGTGCAGAATCTGACATTTATTCTTATTAAATTTCATGTCACTGATGATTACCCAATGCTATGATCCACCCACCTCCCTCTGCAAAGACTCCTGTCCCTTAAGCACCTCCCTGGTAAGTACCATTGGTAAACTTGCTGATGGAGCACTCAGGTTTTGCATAGAGATAATTTATAAAAACCTTGAACAGACCTGTCCCTGAAGTTGAGACTTGAGAAACACCACTGGCTGGTTGCTGGCCGGATGCAGCCAGGTCTTCACAGGTGGACAACTCTTTCAGAAGACCACTTTGACAGAGAGTATCAAAAATGTTACTTAAATCCAGAAAAACTATATTCACTCTTCTGCCTTCATCCACCAGCAGGATGGTGATATCTGAAATGGGATTTTGCCTTTGTGAACCCATGTTGACTTCGCCGGATGCTTGTGTTGGCCTTCAAGTGCCATTAGTAGAACTCAGTATCATCTTCGAGAAATAAATAGTTGAGGCACTTTGGGTCATCTTCTGAGAAATGACTGTTCTAGACTCTTTGTCTAGACCTTTTACTTTAGAAATTGTTAGACACAACCTGCACATTAGAAAAGGTAGGAGTAAATTGCAAATCTGCCATAATAGCCATGTCTCCTGGAGAAACAAAATCTAAGCTCCAGATAGTTAGATAATTTATGGAACTAGATGCATGCTCAGGGCCTGAGGCTTTAATAATGATTATATTGAACCATGTCTTTAATCCTTTTTGTTGCTGTTTCCTAAAGGCCCTCAACATATTTTCTATAGGAATAAATTTTTAAGCACTATTTATAACAATTTTTTAACATTTTTTACAAATTAAAATACTTTTGCTTAAAATTTAGTCAGTTACCAAGCGTATTTGAGATACTGCAATTTTCAAATGGTCACAGACAGGATGCCAAAAATCTTCTTAATTAAGAAGATGATTGGTTTATATTAATACAATTGTCCATTCAGACCATAATATTGTGCACAATGCTTAATTCTGAAGATGTCAACAGGTTAAAATTCTAAAGAAATGCTTTCTTTTCTGAAGGCATCAAATAAATATAAATACGTCTGTCATGACATTCCAATAGGGAATCTTTATAAGTTTTTAACATCTTTAGAGAGGAATGAAACTAGAAGAGACATTAACTTGAGATGATAATAAAGCCACCTCAGTGACAATATAATAATAAATAATAATAAACATTAACTACAAATATTAGCATGTGGTTAGATTTATGATTAGGAAATATTTCTAAGTGCCTTGAAAAGTAAGACTTTTAAGATGCTAGAAATCTATTGGAGGGGTTAAAGTCTTCTGTGATGAGGAACATTTGCTTACATCAGTACTCTGTATATCTGACTTTCATAAGTCCTTGAGTTAGATGGTAAAGAGCATGACTTCTGAAAGTGAATCTCATACTTTGATTTATGAAAATGTTGTAGGAATAAAACAAAAAAAGAAGAAAAATGGGACATCTGGAGAAATGATACCCAGCAGTGTAAATGTAGGGGGACAAGCCAAATATCTTGAAATATACATCATGCTCTGAGATAAAGTCTTCCTGTTTCTTCTTACAGACGGAAAAATACTGTGCAGCACCACTTGATCCACATGCTCGGCATACCAGCACCATTCTTAATATAACTCAGGTCGGTTAAGACCAACTTCACAGAGATAACATTGTTCTGTCTCTTGGATTTGAAGTAGGAGCACCCTGTGGATATTCATACTATGTTGGGCTTTACCATAAAAAAAAAAAAAAAAAAAAAAAAAAAAAAATATATATATATATATATATATACACTTTCTGTGTAGAAATGGAAAGTAGAATTTTGCAAGTAGGCATTCAAGCAAGCAAGAACAAAGTCTGTGTGATATCTTACTGGAGAATAAGCCTTGATCCAGCTGTAAACCTTGGAGTGAATTTCATCCATAATAAATTATGAATGGAAAACGTCACCTAATTGGTTTTGTGCTTGAAAGATCAAAATAGTAAGGCACAATTCAAGAATGAAATACACAAACATTGCTATCAAGAATACAGTTTTAGAAAAGCAAATATTCACCAAGGGGAGGAGGAAATATATCAGAAAAGGCACAGAACTGAGGTCTCCTGCTCCTTCTTCTGCCCAGCCCTACTTGTTTCTTCCCAGCCCCACCCCTCCGAGAATAAAAGATTCCAAGATTAATTCATCATTGAAGACTAAAATAAGGACAGTTGTAGAAACACTGACTGCTTGTAAATGCAGCCAAATATGTAAATTGCAAAAGTATTAATTACCTAATCATTCACTAAAATGAAAGAATAGCAAAAAACTTACTCAATAGTTGTAAATAAGACTTTTTTTGCACATCAGTAAACAGACAAGTTTTAAAATTTGTTCATTCATTAAATCAGCATAATTCTTTTATTTATAGGAAACGGACAAAAATGAAATTTGAAGCCTTAGTCAGGCACTCCTGAACTTCAAATTCTCCAGGAATAAAGAAGATAAGACATTTATCCCTGAGCTGAAATTATGTTCTAACTATTTTGAGTCTGCTTGCAAAAATGTGAGTCTTTCCATGAAGAAAAGGTTTTCATTTTGTGGAAATGCTGTTGGAGAATGCTCATCTAAAGCAAATGCTGCTGGGAAACACACTTAAAGTATTCGTATTTGCTGACATTTGGAGTGAGCCAGTGAGTAAGGATATTTACATTTTCTGTTGTCTTGAACTAGTACAGAATCACCAGAAAGCTGTGGCAAGCAAAGTACAAAAAATTGTCCAACAGAAACTAAATATATCAAGAGGAGCAAGGTCACAAAGAAGGCTTTGGAAATTGTTGTTATGCAAAAGTAGCTCATAACGTGCATTTTTTCAGCTTAAATTCTGTCATGAAATTCATGATTCAAATGCAAGCAGTTCACAGTAAGTGCTGCAAATTATTTATTTGAAGTAATGGAGTGAATCGTGAGTATTTTCAACTTATGTCACTCTGTAAAAATCTGAAACATTGTCCAGGGTTTTGCCTAAAACTAGAATGTACTGCAGAAGTAGGAATGTGACCTAAAAGACCCTTGTTGAATAAAGCATCATTCTTTACTTATTTTGACTGTAAGATTGGCTTTTGCTAAATGCAAGACCTTTACTGCTTTACTCAGGGGAAATCTGAAAAAAAAAAAAAAATTAAAGGGACTGTGCTGTTTTCTAAACATTAGAATACTTAAATATAATGTAATACTTTTTCAATGAGGCCAGTACATATTTATCAAATTCAGGTATGCAATTCTTTTCTTCGTTGTTAATTTTTATTAACACATTAACTTGACTTTTAAGATTTATACATTGCAACAATTCAGTATATACAGGACACCACAATGGTACAGGGAAAACTTCATAAAGACTACAGTGAGAGTAAGTGAACTTTGGGAAGCATAAGGACTTGAAACCTATGGAATATAAATGAATTGACGTAATTTAAATAAGTCTGATGTAACTTGTGTTAGTTATTGAAATCTGTTTGCTGGAGTGATCACTGACCTACAACATTTACTACAACAGAATTTTAAAATTTGCCAATTTACTACAACAGAATTTTAAAATTTGCCAGCAGTATACCAAAAATCACATTCAAAATTCTGGGCCTTGCAAAAAGGAAAAAAAATAAAGCCAATTGGAATGAATATTAATAATAAACCGTTTTTCTATTTTCCAGGAATACTAGCTAAAACATTGGATTGTGGGAATGAGATATGTCCTTTTATATATGTATATATGTATATATGTACTTTATTTGTATTTTCTGATTCTGTTTTGTGCATAATATTTTCTCTTTTAAATATTACATGTTCCACTTCAGGAACCTATCCTGCAAATTGCTGAATAATCTGACACCTAAATGTGTGACTGGTACACTGAAAAAAAAAAAAACATTACTGTCAGCAACATAAACAAAACAAACAAGCAAATCAGTGTGCTAAAGCTAAGAACACCGAACAAAGATCCAGCAGAGCCATCAAATGTTCCCAAGAGGAATGCAGGTTAAAAAACCAAAATGAAACAGTGCTGTACTATTTTTGTGAAGTGAGAAAGATCAGGAAAGGAAAAGGTAAAACAGAGAACAGCAGAACCTACTGTCCAGTGCTACTTAGTGTGGATTGCAAAGTATCTGCCTAGCTCAATAGTATTGCAGTTTTAAAATTTTGCCTATCCAGAAATTCAGCCTATAGTGAGATACACTTTGAAAACTTGCATGTAAGAGCATTGAAGCTAAAACAGTAGTTAAGCAGACAAAATGTGTTGTGATAGCTATGTTTGGGAAAAAAAAATCATTAAGAAGAAACTATTGTGAGAAACTGATAAAACAAAAGCAGATCTGGTGAACTACCTTTTGAACTGTCAGATTTATATATTGTACAAAATATATTAAATATAGACTGTAGACTACAGTACATTGAAAACCAGGAAATTGATTCGTCAGCCTGTCCATTCCCTGTGGTATCTACTGATCAATATCCGCTTACAAGTGTTAAATTTAGCCTTAGGTGGGGTGCCAAATAATTTATAGTACTCTTAAGTAAAACATATATTTAATAAAAAAGTAAAAATGTATTGGCATTTCAGAAATTTAATGAAGATGCAAACACCTTATTGGTAACTTTCACAATGTGAAGTTATCTCAGAATGCTGTGGGTAAGTAAGCTAAAAAGCATTTTTTATCTCCTTTGGGTGCAGCAGATTTCCAAGTAACAAAACTGATACAGGAGAAACTGAGGTACAGCTACCAGGGCGATACTGGTGATAAACAAGGGGGTTTTCCCTGTTTAGTTCCATCTCTTGTGCTATGTGAATAGTATAGTGCCATGGGGTAGTCAATATAATGGAAATATTGTTTGTTCTTAACTTGCCAGTGTTTCAGTAGAAAATGAGCATATTATAAAGTTTCACAGAGCAAATTATGTATCTGTTTCTACAGAATTATGAAGGCATAATTGTTAAATTCACTACTGATATGAATCTGGAACAGGTGGTAATAATTTATAAAAACATTATTTCATAGCACAATTTGAGTATTGACAGAACTATAAACTAAATTAATGAAGATTATTATGCAATTTTACACTCAAGAAATTCTAGAACATGGAAAGTAGAAATAGAAATATAGCTTCAAAATGCAGCAATTTGCATTTTGAAAATGACAGTAGTTCAAAGAAGAAGGAAGCGGCTATAAAACCTCTGAGATGGCTTCTTTGAGAAGGTTCTTCGTAAACAGACCAAGAGTGAGGCACTCCAGAAAGCAAAAGGGACATGACTTTAATCAGGGTGTTTGCAACTTTCCAATGTGACTACAAAAACATCTTGTCAAACAGTAACAAGAAAAAAAGAACTTGGGAAAAGGAATGAGTGAAAGCTTTTGTACACATATGCCTTTTCTTCTGATTCAGAGGGTAGGAACTGTTATCAGTGGAATGCCTGCATGTTATTCTAATTCCTCAGAAACCATTCACAGTTTGTTGTCAAACAATTCTATGTTTTCTACTAGATTTAACAGATTCTCTGAAGGAGTTCTGGAGAGTCCACTTGAGAAGAAAATGGGCGTCATATCTGAGCAAATGGGGACTCATCTGACTCAGAAGCTGATTTTCTCCAGAAAAAAAACCTGGGCGATCTTTATAATGGATTTCAAACCCATGAGTAATATTTATTATGACAATTCATAGGAACTAAATCACTTGCTTCCAGTCTATAAGAAGAGATACCTTTGAGGTGAAGGATTTTTAGTCAATTTTGAAATATTTCTTAAGGCTACTAAGGAAAAGAACCAGTACAAATAATTGCAATAGCTCTGGCTTCATTTTCCAAGACTCTTACCCTGCAGACAGAATAATTTACTGTTGAGCAATGCTTTTAACTAGACTAGTGAAACAAAAATACACTGAGTTTGAAACAGCAACATTTGCTAATCAATCATGGTGAAGTAGATAATACAAGTAGTAGCCTGATTTCTTACCAACTCAGAAAGAAGTGTGTGTGTCTGTGTCTGTGTGTGTGTGTTGATATGGACCTGAGCAAGCAGAATGTCTGTTCTTCCATTTCTGAAGTTTATGCCTGAGATAATCTAAAAGAGTGCAAATTTCCTCCAGGTGAAAGGGTAAAGGTCTTTTCTTCATATGACATTCTTATTTACTCTTTGGTTTGCTGAAAATGTAACCATACTATATATTCATAACTCACCTTATTAAATTAATCCCTCACAAGAAAATAATGAAAGAGCTGCTTGATAATTTATTATTTACCCTTGGTTTGCATAAAGTAGTGCGGTGGTTCAAAAAAAGAAAGGATTAGCACCAATCTGACCAATATTTCTGTAGAAAGTTTTTCAACAACTAGAATATATATATTTATTTCTCTGTGTAAGTTATATATAGTGATATATGTATATATAGAAAAATAAACATAGATTTATTTTTTAGAGAAAGGTTTTTATTGATGGGTTATGAATCATTACATCAGTGTCCATGTAACTTAAAAATACGGCTCTTTCCTAGCTATCCCTTTGCTTTTCCAGACATTTTGAGTGATTAATTTTGCATTAGATCCCAGGGAATTTTATTCTATAGATGGGATGCTGGTTTTTGTCATGATCACTTGGAAATCTCTTTTTCAGTATGGTGCAAGGAATTTGTGTTAAGATAATTGTTTAAGCAAGGTTGTCTAATTGTGATTTGATTACAAGTGCAAACATTAGACACCATATTTTCAGGCATTGCCTTTTTTAAGATTGACAGGATTTTCTTATGAGCACTTTTTCAGAGATGGCTGCTACAGCAAACATTTTTATGTTTTTATATTCTCACCTAAATGCTCCGAATTAATATAAAAGTTTACTTTTCTTCTTGTACTTATAATTCTAAAGTACTATACCAATGCAAGCATTAAAATGTGCAGAATAGGATGTTTTATGTCACCAGGATATAATTTAATTGATTAGCCTGATGTCATCTTTTGTTTCTATAGTGACTACCCTTCTGCTTAAAATATTTTAAAAGTAGTTAGTCAGCATACCCTTTATGAGAAACAGGATTACCTGTTTAAAAATACCTAAGAAATCTGTTTTCCCCTTTTATGCAGAAAATTTATGGTGCCATTTTTAAGTAGAAAAACTTGGTTTTTAATTAGAATCATACAGAAAATGACCTTTTGACCCAATGTTCCTTAATGTTTAAAAATTTAAGCATTGTTGTATAGCAGAAGGAAACAGCAAAAGCAAAGCATTATAAAGCTCACAAGTTCAGACTTTCTACTCAGTCATAACAGCAGCTGAATTAAAGAAGTGGAACTCTCCTGTTGAGGTTCTTTCAGAAAGTCACCAGAAATGTATTGTAATTCCTATGAATCTTATTTGCACAGTCTAGTTGGCTTTTGCAGCTCTTGCAGGTCAACCTAATTCATTATTTCCATTCCTGCAACCTTCTCATCTGTGTGGGTGTTTCAGCTAGTGGCATACTTCCCTGTCAATCAGTAAACAAGCCAAGCAATAGTCACCGTGCAACCAGAGAGGCCATCTTTCAAATGAGACCTATGAATAAGGTTCTGGTCTCTCAGTAATATGCAACACCGCACAGAACATTTTGCAAATCTTTTTGTGCCTTTTGCCCAAGGCTTAGTTTTCTAGGACTGCAATCAATACTTGATATTACTTCACAGAATATTCACAGAATATTTGAATTGAAAGAGATTCATAGAGACCATCAAGTCCAGCTGTCAAGTGAATGGCTGATACAGGGATAAAACCCACAACCTTGGTGTTAGTAGCTTCACGCTCCAACCAGCTTAACATTCTTTAAAATTTTCATGAATTAAAATGGCAAAAATATTTGGTTTTTTCACCATTATACATATATGTTGCCTTGTCTCCACATTATGAGTGGCATACACCTGAATAACTATTTTTCTCATTAAAATTATTAGCAATAAAAATTCTGTTCATCTTCACCATTGCATTAATGGTGCATGTTTTTTGACATTTTGCTAAACCTGTTCTTTTTCTGTATTCAGTGTACAATAAAATATTAAATCCATAGAAAAAGTGTGCTAGCTCTGAAATCTCAGTCAAAATTCAGTAGTTATAATTTGACTAACCAATACCTGCAACTGTTTAGTTATCAAAGAGCTTCAAGAACCTTAAGTAAAGACACTAAATTAAAGTTGAGACCTGATAGTAATGTCTTGAGGTTAACATCTTTCTGTAATGTGCTACACTTTTCTTTGGGATTGTATTGAACTATTACAACATTCTTTTAAGGTAGGGAGATAAAGTAATCTCCATTATATTGACACAAATGAAACCTTCCATTCAGTTATACAGGGACATCAAACTCTGAATAATTTCACCTAGTCTCAGACATAGCTCTCCTCTTAAACTTGAAATATTTCCCTTCAATTCCATCTGAGATTTGTTTGATTGCATGCCAAAGTCATTAGGTGATTGATTTATAACACTTCTTATATTGTTAAAATGAAGCCTTATTTTACCACAGGAGCAGCACTACACTGATGATAGGTGAAGTGACTTTTTCATTTTAAGTTCCTTAGACACTAAAAAGCTAAAATATACGTTAACAATTTCCCTAATCATCATCCTGTGACAGAGGTTTTATATCATTCTCGTATCCATTTTCCCTTTCCATGTTTTCCCATTCATGTTTCCAGACATTTTAAAAGTACGTCAACTAAATAGCTATTTCAATAGTGTGTCTTGCAACGCCATTTATTAAAAACAATTCTGTCATTTTCAAAGCTCTGCCTCACTTTTATACAAGAAAGTCAAAGTCACCGTATTTCTTTTGAAGTTTAGATTTTTCCTAATGTCCTTCTTAATATCAGAGCTTTGACTAGTGCTGTTCTTCACTGTTCTTCACTCCATTTCTTCAATCTGTATTTCAAGTTTTCCGATCTGTTGTTCTTTAAAAAAAAAAAGCACCTTATTTTTTAAGAAGACATTGGCCATGTAAAATAATCCATAAATTATTGGGCACAATGCCTAATTCCAGAGCAGAGGTATGACCTCTTTGTAGTGAATTGATAAATAATTCTATTATTTCTTAATCTAACTTTTTCAATAACAAATATATTTTTTTTCTTGGGAATACTGGTTCAATGTATTTTTCAGACCTTTTATGACAAGTAGTTCTTCTGCAGTGATGGAATTTTTCTCAGTATATAACAATATCCTCCTCATTTGTTGACAACTATTATGTAAACATTTTTTTTTATTATACTCCTTAAAACACTAACCAACTAATTTTTAAATAAGTTTTTGCCTTTTTGTATCCATATTATCCTTATTAAAGTGAGATTTTCCATACACATGAAAATCCAGAATCTTTTTCATGGATGAACTGGGATATGCAGAGATGCATGGCAGAATGACTTTTTTTCCCTACCTGTGTTTTCTACATTTGTTTCATAATTATTAAAGCACAAAGATACTTCACCACTCAAAATTAGATCAGATTTAAAATCATAAATGAGAAAATTTGATTCTAAGGTATTAACAAATGTTGCTAATAGTTTACACTTGGATACCTGTCTTTCCTTGGCATTATATTGTAGCACTTCTCTTGCAATGTAAGCATCTACCTCCCTATTGTTCTAATGCTAATCTCAAAGGATGCATCATCTGTCACTAAATGTTCAATATAAAACTGCTCATTTTGTTTCCTTTCATTCACTGTAGAAGCAGAGCACAAAACTGTCCCTCTGGTGTGTTCATCAAAATTGTGATCTCACTGATTAAAATGCAGGGAAACTGGCATTTTTCTTTTATCCACAGTCCATCATCACTTTATTGTTTGAATCTCATTAACACTGTTTTACTTCTCTCTCTCTTTAGAATTAGTATTTTTGTTTTGGTTTTGGAATTTTTTGTATGTTTTTGTTTTTCTATGTTTTTTGTCCCCTCTTACAACAGAAATTAAACAGAATAAGTAAACAGAAACAACCAAAATTAACTTTCTGTGAGAGCATTTGAAGCATAACTTCTAGTATTTATGCAGCCTTGTACCATAATTCAATGGTAAAGTAAAAAATTTGATGTCATTTAAAGCTGCAGGTCTTTTGTGCAAAATTCATTATTTATTAAATATTTTTTAGATTTAGCTTATTCCTGTCTGCTCTTTTCTTATCTCTTCAGATTTTCCTATTAAGATTAGAATTATTTTTAAAAGTTATTACAAAATTTTTGTAATGATCTTGACAATTTACCATCTTTTTAAACAAGATATTCAACAGAATGCTCTTATAAATATTGAAATAGTCATTTTTTCTTGTATGTGTCCTTTTTCTAGCTACAAGAAAGACATCAAGGCACTGGAATGTGTCCAGAAGAGAGCAACAGAGCTAGTGAAGGGTCTAGAGCTGAAGTCTTATAAGGAGCTACTCAAGGGAGTTGGGGATGTATAGACTGAAGAAAAGGAGACTGAGGTGAGACCTTATCACTCTGAAAGAATTCCTGAAAGGAAGTATTGACAAGGTGGGGATTGGTGACATGTAACAGGATGAGAGGAAATGGCCTTCAGTTGTACAGGGCAGGTTTAGAATATGTATTAGGAAAAAAATTCTTTGTGGAAAGAGTTGTCAAGCATTGGAACAGGTTGCCCAGAGAAATGGTGAAGTGGCAGTGTTCAAAAACCATGTGGATATGGCACTTGAGGACATGGTTTAGTGGTGGATGTGGTGGCCATGCTATGCTGATGGATGGACTTGATGATCTAAAAAGTCCTTCCCAATCTTAATGATTTTATGATTCTATGATTCTTCATCAGATTTTTTTAAATAAATATATCTCATTTTGACCAAGCTGCAAGTGCCACATTTTTCCACATACTGCCACCACATAATCTTAACAGAATTATACTGTTCTTGTCCTGGAAGTAAGATATCACATCTATTATCTTTTTCCAAAAATTAATCAATCAGAAATGTTTTAGGACTATGTGGTTTTCCAATGATCATCTAAAGATTGTACTACATGTACATACATCTATGTATAAGTATGTGCATCTACATACATAAACATCACTTTTTCAGTAATTTATTCTGGGTTTTTTTAATGAATGTCCCTCTTTCTTGGCAGAAAAAAAAATGCAAAATTTGGCATCAAAATTGAATGAGGTGGATCAAGTCTTCCTCCTCTTTTCTCTGGGAAATCAGTATTCACAATACAACTCAGAAAAAAGAAGAAATTATGCACAGCTCTTTTTAAGACCCTGAATTCATCACTGAACATGGGAAAAAGGGTTGTACATTTTTGCAGTCATTAGAATAAAATCCTTTCTTTACATGTTACCTCATCTCTTGGACAATTTGGCATCCAATTACTGCTATGAATGCCAAAGAGCACATATTTTTCCAAATCAATAACTTTATTCACTTAACTCAAAGCCATAACAAAGGAGCACCTATTGATCAGCAAGCTGGACCTCATAGAATTTTCTATAGCTAATATACAACCTGGCTTACAATGGTCCCTGAAGATCTTGTTACCACTAGATAACAGGAGTTAAGGATCATTAGAGTAATGAGTGATTTGACTATCTGTCTTCACTGTGATTTGTGAAGTAATTTTGTTTCTTAAAGTCTTCTTCAAAGAAAAAAAAACAAAACTTGATAATTTGTGTGTTATTTTGTATAATTAGTTTACAAGTATGTACACACACAGGTTTCGGGGTTTTTAAATAACACAGTCCTTAGTGTGTAAAACATCTTGAGCTGTAAGGCAAATATTGCATCTTGCAGCATTTGGCCAGTAAATAAGGGAGTGTATTTTATGTTCATCAGACTTTGTATCTACTACTTATTCTGGAACATCCCTTCCTGTGCAGCTTGTCTACTATACTGGAAGATGCTGTGTAGTGTCAGGAAAGTGTGATAAGCAAGAAAAAAAGGATTTAAAATGCGTTTTCACCAAGACTAGCTAAAGACTTGTGGGGGAGTTATATTTTTTTCCTTCAATTTTTAAATGCGACATTTATTAGAAATTTTGAAGGTCTTCTTTTTCTTAAAAGTATTTTTCTTTTCATTAAAAATTATGCCTGGATTTCATAATATTGCTTCAAAATATATTCAATTAAAACACATTCAAATCTTCATTTCAAATCCAAATAAAAAGTGACCCCAAGTATTTAACCCCTAAGTTGTATAAGCACCTTATTTTTGCAGGTAGTAAAAATGTTTAATTATATTTTTTTAGTGGTTTAGGTCTGTTCCTACTGAAAGCGCTTATGTAGATTAAGAGACAAATTATCTGCAGAAGTCCACTAAATCCTTTGGAGTTATATTAGCAAGGAATTTAACTTCAAATATTCACTTTCAGCACTTCTAAAATCCAGTAAAGTCTCTCAATTTTCATTGCATTACAAGAATATCTGTCACTTGGGCTTTAGCTGTACCAGCTTTCCTTTTTCTACACATACAATTTTTCTGTGGATGTTCACAAGCTGATGACTGAGATCTGTGAGTAATACATGAAAATAATAGTATAAACTTAACTTGGGTTCATTTTTCATAAATTCCTATTAGAAAACATGTAGCATTTAAGCTGTTATATCTGTCATGTTATTGTGGAATAATTTCCTCTCCCCACATTCAGAAATAATAAAGAATAATTGGATAAAAAAATGGGTCAAGTGAAAATTCCAACTTTATATGACAAAAAAAATGTACTGTGCCTTTTCTAAACTGGAGATTCCCTGAATAGGAAAAAAAAATTTATGTTTGGGATAAATGAGCAATCACATATACCATGATAAGGAGAGGAATCAACATGGAAAAAATCTTACCAAAAGTCTGAAGCCCATAGCAGTAAGACCAATAGGTATGAAACTATCTGATCTTCCCTGTTTCATGCTGGACTTAGGACTGTTCCTCCAAACAGAAGGGGTGGAGAGTCATATGAACCTGGGAGCAGTGGAGGGGAACAGTTGTGATATCTTATTATTTCAGCAAATCAATGCACAGGGTCATCTTCTATCTATTCTGGAATTCCTGAGTTGAATGGAAATACAGCTCAAGATTTCCTTTTAAGCTTAGTATGTAATATTTAAACAAAGGCTTTTTATAACAACAATAGTATTTAGCCATATTTGACTGATACTGTGGAGCTAACACTTCAACTCACTCTCTAGTATATTTGTAATGTTAAAAAAAAAGAGTGGAAAAATGACCAAATAATAACAGACTTCATAATAATAAGGCTTGCTGCAAGGTATTCTTTCCTCACATGTGAGCAGTACTGAACTGTATACATGACATACAGCTTAAAAAAAACATGGACTAATAATTCTCCTAATCAAGAATACTTTAACAAGAATAGCTGGCAAAAGCTATTTGATTTCCTTACTAAGACAACACTAGACTACTTTTTGCTTATCACTGTGTAAAGTTTTATTTAGAAGTACCTTGGGATGTGAGAATTGAAAAGGACAAGCAAGGAAGTCCAGAGGTTTCCTTAGAAACTTCTAATACCTGAGCTTACTTCAGGTTAGATGCTACCTTCTTCAGGATAAAAGAATATTAAAAATTAAATGTCTGGAAAATGAAATTGCAAATTAAATTCAGTGTGATGGATTTGCCAAGGAATCTAAACATTTTCTATAGGAAGTGATCATCTCTGTTTTACTGTTGTCATTCAAAAAGTCTTGGCAGTGTAATGAATTCTTCCTTGAAAATGTAAGTTTTGGTGAGCAGGAATAATAATTAAGAAAAAAACCCCAAATTGTGGGAATCATTAGGAAAAGATTGAAAATGTAACAGAGGTCTTCCCTGTGACAGTTTTTAATATTTTTTTGTTGGCCTTTTGAATATAGAGTGCAACTCTTGTGTCCTGTTTCAAGAATTTCTTCATAGAACAGAAAAATTTTCAGAGAAAAAACTGAAGATGCTCAGAATTATGGAATGGCTTTGTATGAAGAACAGTTAAGTAATCTAGGATACTACAGCTGAAAGAAAGACTGCTATGGACATTTGTGATAGAGTTACAAAACTGTAAATGGAGAAAAGAGAAATATAAATAATTGGCTCAGCTATGCAGATGGTGACATGAGAGCCAGCTGTCACATTTTAGAAGGTGTCATAAACCATCAAAATCCCCCAAGCACATCCAGACTCATTTCTGTGGTCTTCCACCAGAGGACTGCAGGTGATCCACAGTGTGACATGAGGCAGTGTAAAACTCTCCATGCCAGGGGTGCTACCTGGGGATTCCCATCTGGCCTGAGTGTATATTAACCCATTAAACTTTGTGTTTCATGGGCTTGATACACCCTGGATGGATAAAGACTGCAACCATCACTTTGACCAATGGATGACTTCAAAATTGCAACAATCAAGTCTCATCGCTGGACCCACATGTGGTGATATCTTTCCACCATAATCCTTTCTGTCTCTTTCTCTCATTGTTTCTTTTCCTAACTTCTTCTCAAAATATACTGTAAGACTGACTAAAAAATTCTGATCAATGCCTTATTAAGTGCTTTGTTATGTCTGGATAAGTTAAAGATGCACAAATTAAAGTTAGCTAATTTAAAGTTTGTGAAGTGCCTCTACTTTAGATGTTGTTTTAAAATTTGCCAAGTACCTTATTTTACCATAATATTCTAAAGTTAGGCAGCTAAAGTTTATTATTGAACCTTCTGACAATTTTATTGTTTCTCCTGCACATCACCCAGAGTACATCAAAAGTCCTTCCCCTAAACCCACCAAGTGGACTGGGGCACAACACTAAGCCAAACACTAAGCCGAACGGCAAATTGTGTTTCCAACAAACTTTGTTTCTTTGGCCTGTCCCCAGCCTGCTTATTTCATCTTATTTCTCATCTTTAATGAATAAAAATTTGAAATAAATATATAAGCATAAACGAGAAACTTACTGTCTTGCTTTTGCTCTTGTAAAGCATCTACCAGCAAGGATCCCAGGTTGTAGTCTGAAGCCTTGAACAGATCAGTCAGTATTTAAGAACTTCACAAATCTGTGCCTATAAATTTTTCAGAAAGATTTAATGGAAGGATTTTACCACAGAGGGCAGAGTCTTCTTGAAGTATATGACTAAACAGTTTGGGGGGGTGGAGGAGTTTATTTGTTTTTTCTGAACAAATTCTCTACTTCAAATTCTTCCCAGTCATATGATATTTCCATATCTAGACACAGGTTCTAAAAAAAAGGGAATGTTTTCCTTACTTTTTTTCATAATATAATTAGTATGTTCCAGTGAAAGGCAGTTTTTCCTTCTGACAAAACAGGTTTTCTTTTAATATTTCTGCATGCTTGATTAAAATAAAATTAAACAAAAAGATTATCAGCTTGCCTATACCCCCAGATTCCCTTCTTAATCTAAAAATATGAACTTTCAATATCCTTCTAAGGTACTAGAATGCAAAATGAGATGCCACATAAAGTAAACATATGACTGGAAATGTATTCTCCTGCAGTACTTCAGCTACGTTAAGAATTGAAATATATTGTGGCAAATCTTATGCAAACAGAAGACGTAAAAAATGTCCAGTCAGGGGATGTTAACATTCTAACTGCTGAGTATCCCTTCTGTTTTACTTCTTTCTCTGCTGGATATCTCAGTGGACTCATCACACTGGACCCACACTAAATCCACAATATTCCTCATGCTTATCCCAGGTAAGGATGGTTCTATTCATACTTATATAAGGGAGAGAAGATATTCTCCAATCAGAAATTCAACACGCACTGTTTTTAACCAGCAGGAGATAGAAAAGAAACATAACATATTCTAATGAATGCTCTGTTCATCTCTTAAAAGTTTGTATTACAACCCCAGTAACAGAGTGTAACCTGGAACACCCTTCAGGTAACTTCTGATAGTTTAAATATTAGGTAAATAGTTCCAAAGTTGAATCTTGACAAAAAAAAAATTAAAATGCTCATATGTCATTACTATACTTGATTTTTTAATCACATTACTATAATCTTCAGAAATTAAGCAATCAACTCTCAGTATTCAAAAATATTTTTGCTAATGGTTTCTTCTCCGGAATATATACCTTTTCTATCTCTTTTGGGCAAAGCCCATTATTGTTAATTTTTCTTTAAGCTGTTTTAGGTTACAATGTAATATGTAACCAAAAGTATGTATTGTATCGCCATCTGTTAAAACCAGGTGGGGCAGTGTTCTTTATCTCTCTTCCATGACACATCCCTGATTAGTCCCTCCGGGTTGTATCTTCTGTTAATGGGCCATCCAGCCTCCCTGCATGACTCATAAAATTACATCATCCCATTGTGAGATGCTCTGCCCAGGGTGAGGAACCAAGCATTCCTACCTGGATATAATCTGAGGTTTGGAACACCACAGCCAGCCCTTACCTACTGGATTCCCAGAGGACAAGAGCTACATAACCACCACTGGACCTTCAGAGGCAGACCAGACCCTTCTACAGGATTGCTGCTTCAACAGAACCACATCTGTCACTTCAACAGGATTGCAGCCACCATTTAATTGGCTACCACCACCCTGCCCAACAGGGTGTCATGTTGTATTCTGACTCTCACAGGGTTAAGCAAGTGTTTCTGTATTATTGCCTTGTTATATATATTAGTAAAGAACTGTGATTCATGTTTCTCATATCTTTGCCTGAAAGCACCTTAATTTCAAAATTATAATAATTCTGAGAGAAGGAGGTTACATCTTCCATTCCAAGGGAGGCTCCTGGTTTCCTTTTCAGACACCTGTTATTCAAATGAAGACAAAGACAAATAAATTCTTTCCTCAGATTAAGAGATTTGTTCCTATTTATATCCTGGCTTTTCATGCTCAGAACATAGTTGCTAATCTAATGTTATTTAATTTTCTTTGAAGTTTTTTCCACTGCGAATAGGTGACATATGTCAGGATCCCTGTCAGTCTTTAGCTAACTCCTTACACAATGCAGCAATTTTAATGAAATTAATACAAATTAATAAATTACACATTGACAGAGTCTTGGAATTGCCGTAGGATGGCAAGAAAGGAGAAAGAAAAAAGCATTCTCATTTATAGCATTTAACACAGAATTCTTACAAAATTTTATAAATGAACATTTATCATCAGAATTTTTTTTTTTTTTAAATCACTAGCATTTATGTTCCTAAAGCTCTTTTGAAAATTAATCTATTTGCCTAGATCACTTCTGAAATCTGGTTTTAATTCTGCTGCAACCAGTCTGCAGGAGTGGGAGGAATGAACCCTAATCTCACGACACCTGATCTCATAGCAAACTAAAAAGAGAGGAAGGGGATATAGTGATAGTGCTTAAATGTACTTTCCTGATGAGGACCAATGTGTTCCTGAAATAAATACTTCAGCTTTCCTCCACAGACTGAGACTTGTTGTCTCGCTATCTTGAAATGCTTTTTAGAAAAGGAAGGAGAGAAAAAAAATAAAAAAGTCCAAAGGTCACTAAGACCCTGGAAGGATTTAATTTGTTGTTTAAGCATATTGAAAAAAATCTTTGGAAAATCATAATTCACATCCTCAACTCTATTTTCTCCACAGTATCTTGTCCTGCCCTGTAAATCATAACAAAAGGTAACACGATGCTCTCCACAGTACCAAACCACATTGTTACAAAAATGGGTCACTGGAAGAGCTGTTTCCCCCCTCACCATTCATTGTACTAACCTGTATTTGTTGAGGAACATTTTCCCACTGTCTTGGCACATAAGGCTCCATGTGTCTAGGTGGCTTTCCTTAGGCACATTTGGAGATCTCTTTGAAATATCTTTCTGTCATTTCCTTAGTCAACATCCTCTTTCCCTTGTAATTTTTTTCAGGATATTTTTCCTGGGTCTTTTCTCCAATAAGCATGTGGGGGGTTGGCAGACATTTTTCATCAATGTCTGTAATTTCTTTACTACTGTCTCCTCATTTATCTCAGACTTTTGTAAAAGAAAGTAAATAAAATGTTTAAGAAACTTAACTAAGTGCAAGACCCATCATTACGGGATTTTTATTATTTTAATCAGTCTGCAAGTCAAAGAGCATTTACAGTTGCTGTAATAGTTAAAAATATAAAAGGAAAGCCATTAAATATAAAATGAACCCATTTTACATGGAACAAACATACAATATGCATTTTTTTATTCTTACTAGTTATCACAATCTATTAATAAAAATGTCAGACATGACATTAATAAGACTATTGTGAAGCTTACATACCTGTGAATTTTTCTACTGTCAACAATACCTAGTCAATCATCCATAAACAATTTTTTTTCTACAATATATCACTCATATATATATACATTTTTTCTGCTTTGTAAGAGAATATTAACATTATTGCAGTTAGGCGTATGCTCTTTTGCTATAGGAAATATCAGACTTGATTTAATATAGTCTTTTGTAGACACTTTGCCTTAGGCAACTTTCTTAAAATTTAATATATGTAGAAAAATTTGGGTTGTCTCTCGTGAAGCAGTCACAGACCACTACAAATTGGTATATTCTCACAAATTCTCTGTTCATAATGACAGCTTTATAAACATAAATTTAACCTTTGGTCCAGGGCTACTTTGGGTTTTTGTGATTTTGTGATTTTTTTGTTTTGTTTTGTTTTGATTTTGTTTGGTTTGGTTTGGTTTTTTTTGTAGTGTTTTTTGTTAGGTTTTGGTTGGTGGGTTTGTTGTTTGTTTGTTTTATTTCAATACAGAGCTATGAGCTGCAGTAAAACAAGCGTACTTCATAGAATTTTATAGGAATTGTGCCCAGCTAGTTTTCATCCATATGTTTGCCAAAAGATTGTAGCTCAAATACCTGATGGGGAAAGGGCAAAGAAGGAGATGTAACCATAGTCATGAATTAGTATTAAATGGTAGGAAAATATGACAGTTGCAATCTTACAGGCTTGGGCCAATAAGTAGGGCAGATAGAATACTGTCAATGTGCCTCCTTTCCTTGCCAAGGGGAGCACTGGATAGAATTATAGTTATTGCCTGTGCTTATCTAACACCTGTATTCCAACTAATTGATGTCTTCTGCATCTAGAAGGACAATCCTTTGTTAAGCTGTTGCTTTGCTTTCCTCAAGTTTGGTCTTGAGTCATATTTGTATTAATCTCTCTGTAGGTGCAATGGTTTTACAGCAGGGAAAAAAGCTAAGACTGCCTAAACCCCTCCCCTGCCCCACGATAGCAGAGGAGAAATAAATAAAAAAATAAGAAAAAATAAAAAAAAAAAAAGGAAACTGCAAGACATTAAAAAAATTGGAGTCAACATTTTACCAAAATAAGGTAAAAATAAAATAGCAGTAAACACAACATTAAGAAGAAAATTGTACAAAAGAGGGAAATGGCTTCACCTACATAAGCAAGATGTTGTGCAGAGCCCCTGGAACAAAGACACAATTGCTGCTGCTTCCTGGGCAGCCCACCTGCTCCACTTAGAACAAAATCAGGATGACTGCTACTCCCAGGGAGCTCCTCATGGCCCAGGAAAACAAAGACAAGATGGTTGGGAGTTTCTCTGGCTCAGGCTTCCCCACCCCAGGAAAAATGGGAAAACAAAAGGGGGCAAAACAAAACCTGCAGGGCTAGTTTGTTTGAACCGGGGGGTTGTGCTGCCAAAATGCCAGCTCCTGTGGTGGTGGTGCAGGTTCAGGCGCTCTTTCTCCATGGTGCAACAACAAAAAAGTGGACCTTGCGCAGGCTCTCCTGCCTCAACCTCTCCCTCTTCCTGTCCCTTTCCCTCTCCCTCTGGCAAGTGGCAAAAAGCAGGTGGCAAAGGTGTTGTGAAATTCGCTCTGAAGCAGCTCTGGATTGCAAAATGTCATTTCCAGGGTTATGACTCAGAGACCTACCCATGGTGACACCCATGGGAGCCCACAGAGAACAATGAAGGTCCTCTGTGTTTCCATTTCCTGATTTGAAAGGGTCACAGCACCATTCCCCTTTGGTGAACGGGGTAAAACGTAAAGGTTCTGTTTCTATTGTCCGCGTAGCTGCCTGAAAACTGCCCTCCTCCTGAGCCCCTTCCTACCCCACACCGTGATCATGGCTATGATGTAAAATGGTTTTTGAATAAACACCTCTGAAAACTCAACCCCCTTGTCTCTGTACCCAGTACAACAGGGCAATGGGAAGAAAACACAGAAGATAATGTTGCAACTTTGAATAGAGGTGTTAGGGAAAGTAGGCCAAGAATCATAATGCATATGTGCACACACATCTCTGTGTTAGAAAGGGACTATAAATGTAAGAATATTTTATCCAGAGAACTTCAAAATGTCCTTCCGTTTAAAGGAAAATGCTGTATCTAGAGAACAATATTTGTACAACCATGGTTTAATATGCTTATTTCTTTACATTAGAAGCAAATTACTGAAAAATTCAAATACCGATGCTATATACTGCAGATGTCCCCATTGATATTTACATGATGTCTCTGTTGGAGATCTCAAATGTACTATGGCTCCAAATAAATTTGTATTAATAAAGAGTTGCAAAGGTTTCAACACTATGTATGTGTAACTGGCCACTTCACATTTTATAAAACTGAACCAGATACAAATTAAAAAGGATTTGTTAGGTTCGTGTAGAAAACATGATTAGTAGCTTGTGCTGACCCTAAGGTTTGATGAGAGTTACAATGCAGAATAGAAATCAGGATAATCCCATAATAGTGACACAGCGATAATAGTAAACTATGGATACAAGCTTATGTTAGCTGAGAGTATTTGATACTTCAAATTTATACTTCTGAGAAGTATACATATAGAACATTACTAATAATGCCTACTTAAAAATTACTATCCGGTGCCTTATTAATGAAAAAAAGAAAGCCCAAATTAACCTCACTACAGAAGAGGAAAAATCATGTAAAAAGAAAAAACCCAAATTTAGTAGATTGAAACATAATATTGGAAAGGGGGAGCAAACAGATTATTTCCACTCTGAAGATATTAGTTAATTCAAAAACAGAGTAAGCAGAACTAGTTTTTAGAATAGACAATTAAAAGTAGAGTGATGCATTTTGGAGTACAGGGGGCACATCTGAAAGGCATGATGCTCTCACTTCTGGCTTAGAACCACTTAGTATCTTTGGGTAAATAGGTATTCATTGAATAGAAAGACATTATAGCCTGTCTAGTGATGTGTGATCTAAGGAGGCTACAACAGGAAAAAAAACTATGCAAAACTGTGGAAAGTGCTGTAAAATTTGAATTCATCACACAGTGAAATAGAGAGTAGAAGAGATCTGTGCATTTTCCTTTCATTTTAAGGAAATAGACAGGTTAAGATCATTTAGCCATGGACAGCATAAAGCACTAGTAAAGTCTAACACAAGCTATAACAGCACAGCATCAACGTATTAAATTATCAATTAAAATTTGGGAAAGAATTTCAGAGATATAGTACCATGTTGACAGCATTTTCAATCAGCTTTCTTGAATATGCAACATGTTGATTTAATCGGATGAGGCAGTGGTTCAGCACTGAGACAGTCTGCAGCCTGAGTTTACACTGTACAGGTCCATACAAGAGATGTCTCCAAAATACTAAAGCATGGAAGGGAATTTGTGCAGTGCTGCCAGTGAAGAACGTGTTTATATGAGTGAATATACATACATACTCAGTACATAGATATAGAGACAAAGCATATATTGAGAGTAATGTATTGTAAACTTAACCAATTTCTGCTGCAGGGTGAAGAATAGAAATTCTTGTTCTGGGAATTCAGCTATTTGATTAATGCAGAGCTTTTAACATCTACAGAAATAATTACACTTATTGACAAAAATAAATCTTTTGCCCAAAAGGAATTTTTAAAAACATGCATCAGCAAAAAACATAAATACTTTTTTCATTAAAATAGAACTGCTCTGGTTTAATAATAATTGTAATATCTCTTCCTTTTGCAATACATAATCACAAAAGGTTTTGGCTTTCACTTGTTATCCTTTCCCTCCAGGAAAGGGACGATTACGTTAGATATGAGAACTAACTTAGCATTTCTGCTAGGACATCATTGAGATGCAGTAGTAGTGAGAACACCGGCCTGATAAACAGTAGCTGGGCTTGGTGGAAAAATACCTTCAATAAATATGGAGCTTGCCTGTAAATATCCTTCAGAAACAGTAATGTCCAAGGCAGCAGACAAATCTTTAACAGATTTAATATTGCTTTCTTCTGGTGAACCTATCTGTAGTGGCTCACAAGAAAGCAAGTGGAGAGATCAACCCTCCAGGGAGCCAGATGGAACATTTTTGTCATCCACTGTAAATGACAAAATATCACATTTGTAGAAGTCACTGTTGAAACAGAATTGTGAGGTTAACATATTTCAGCCCATGAATGCTGTTTACATCTCCAATAGAAAACTTAGAAAGAAAATATTGACATTGCCTCTAATGTTTCAAATAACATGAAATGCTTTGGACAATGATCTAGTGATCAAAAATTTAAAATCATTGTTAATTTAAATGGATATAGTGCCACATACACTCATTGACTGAGACTATAAGATAGGAAGGCAGCAATCCCTTCCTGTGTCTGCAGTATTTTGTGTTAATGTTCTGCCTTTTACTTTCACTAAAGCTAAAAACTCATCGAAATTTTAATATTTCTTAGCTGTATTAACTGATTCTTCTGTTATGGGCAATGTCATGAAAGATTCTGCATGATAAGGTAATGAAAGCATAAAACACTAGGCCATGAAAAGGATTGTTCAGACACTACTTTTTGAAAAAGTTGACCTTCTTCTTGAGTTTTTTATAGAAGATGGAGGTTTTATTTCAAAACTTCTGTACAGGAAATCTCATACATAGTACAACAGCTTTACAACAGCAAGTACATCATGTGTAGAATCATCTTTAGGGATAATACAAGCCTACTGTGTCTGCTAAGTGTTTTAATAACTTCCAAACTATGTATAATTAGGTATGAGTTTGATAAAGAAAAAAATCATACGGTGAATTTATCAAGAGACAAAATTTAGATTCATGATGCTGTTATACTTTGCACAGGATTTGTTAGAATAAATAAATTCCAAATCAATATAGGGACTTTTTTCACTCAGTACTATCTGAACTTGCATAGACAATTGCAGCCTGAGAAATTTAGTCCAGCATATACCATTACTGCTTATGCCTCATGCTAAAGAATATGCATCGCTCACACTCTTTCTCTGTTTTCTTTTGTGGAGTATATTATCTAATCTAGACTATACATTTCATCATAAAGAATGAGCAAATAACACCTAAAATGAGAAAAATTAAATGGAGACACTTTCTTTACCAGTCTGACTTCATGAACTACAAAGTATTTAAAAGAAAAAAACATGGTGAAGATGACATAAAAATCAGAGAAAAGTAGCAAGATATTTCTGGATTTAAGGAGAATGGTGAGTAGATGTCATGGCATCTATTCAGAGCTTTAACCTCAGTTCCTTTGGTCAGTCTTCAATTGCCAAACAGCATAGCTTTCATGAGACTGCTTCTGTGGTAAATAGACCAGATGGGTACAAACAGAAATAGAAAGCTTGGGGGAAAAAACAAAAAAAAAGCAACTAACCCAGAGAAAAAAGAAAAGGTTTTGATTCTCATACCTTGTTTTAATAACACTATCAAGCTCTGTTTTGAAATAGATTGGTTGTCCAAGCAGGTGTCCTAACGGTGCCATTAGGCATTTGAATGCCAGCCAGTGTTTGAAAGCATATCAGTCTTACAGCCATTAATTGACATACTGCAGGCATCCAATTCTGTCTGCAGAAAAATTACAAAGACTTTATTCACCTCACGATTAGAACAGCAGAGGGAGCTGTCAATCTTTGCAGGAACATAGACACAATGATATCCAGCTTCAGAGACGGGCATGTATTATCCAATCAATTCTAGAGCATCACACAGAGCTTGAGTAGTTGTTTGTACGCTGTCCATATATACAGATAAATGTGGAGCTCCATGACTTCATAGCTTGACCAAGGCTGAAAAACCAGCCCACATAGTTGAAAATCAGCTAGAATTTACACTAGCTGTAGTCATTATTGTAGTATGCATATAGTCATTGAAATCTAGCTGCTTTTTGAATTTTTAATATAACTTAATTTATTATGCTTTTTTCCTTCTATTTTTTTGGCTATTGACAACTTCCTAGGACTTCCCTTTAGCTTCTTCATGCTGACTTTCAAAGCTATATATAAACTACAAATATGTGAAACTCCTCTTGACTGCTTATTAGTCACTGGTGCTCCAACAGCCATGATACTAAGGGCAAAATAAAAAATACACACCAGCAAAAATTGCATTAAAAGTAGGAAAAGATCATGTTCCAGTCATGAACTTGATATGAAGAAATGAGCAATGAATGGTTTCTTCAAATTCTCTTCCCAGCATTTAAACAGCTGTATTCCTTTCACTTTTTCTCTTAAAGCAACCCAGGCTAGAAAGGTTTTTTACATATGCCATTGTGTGGTGCTTCAGTTACAGATTATTTAAGCACAGAAAAAAAGATCATTAAATGTTAAAAGACAGATTTATTCAGTGTCAGCTCAACACTACTTGAGACATGGTACAAATCACCTCTGTCTGTCTTCACTTGACTGTTAAATTTGCCCAAGGCAATCTTTTTTTAAATCAAGCCTAGTGGTAAAGTACATGATAGCAAAATTAGATAAGCTTAAATCAAATAAAGTCCTCTCAGGTATAAACAATTCTGCATTAATTTGAGAATTAACTATGTTTTAATTTACTGCTAATACTTATTTGAATAAAATATTAAAATTGCAATTGTGGCACTTTTCTAATGAACATAAGCTTTTGGAAATAATAGCAGAAGTTTAAACTATAGCCAATGGGAAAAATGTTAACCTAATAATCAAAAAATAAGGATTAAAAAGACCATGAACACTTCCAAAATCTAAGCAGAAAATTATTCTTATCTTCTCTGTGTCACAGTCTCTAACCTTCACTGTACTCCATGCTTTCGTGTTTTTATTTATGGGTAAGGTAGAATATGCATCTATTTTTGGCAGATGTGTATGGTCTACCAATATTAAGAGCTACTGGATTCCATTATTTTCATACTCCAAGGAATTCTATATCACTATTTTTATATTAAGGGTATTTTATGAATGCATTTTGGAGATGCCCTTAAAAACAAAAAAAAGAGGAAGGTTCATAAAAGAGGAATGTTTATCGTCTCTAGATCTCATGCTACTTTCAGTGTACTTTCAGCTACTTTTGCAAAAAATGTCCTTAAACATTATGATTTGGATTATTTGCTACCACAAGTTCTGGCTAACAAAAAATAGTATTTTGAGCTACTCTCAAAATAAAGAATTTAAGGTCAAAAATGTCACAGCTACACAGAGACTTGTCTCTGATGCTGGGAGCCATAGTGCATTGACAAAGATCAATTAGAAATGCCACGACTATATGATTTTTTAACTTGCACAATGTCTGTGGCTATTCAAATATAATACTCTGCTTAGTCAACAGCTGGTTTTGCCAGCTTAAATTTACTTACATAATCAAGTGAAATTTTGATGCTACAGAAGTTCCTTTGACCACAATATTAGATGCTGTAAAGCAACATATACTGAGATGTATGTTAGTGCCAAGATACAGACGCTTTTGCAAGTCATTTGTCCAAAATGTTTGAGAAAATATTTTCTTTCCTATTTTTTAAGTGCAATTTTGAAAACAGCATGCTAGGGAGTATGATATTCTATAATATGTGTCAAACTGGACTTCGTTTGCTTTGTCTGAAAAACCTGTGCAATATTTGGACTGTCAAGTATTTTAACAACATAGACCTTCTTTGTTTTGTCACAGTGTTCTTCTGTGAATCTCTGGCTACTTCACTATGTTCCTGACCACTTCATTTCTAGGAATTTATTTCCTGTATTTTTTCTTCTCTCTCTCCTTTTTTTTTTTTTCCTTTTTTCAAAAATGTTATGGGGCATTTCAAATCTTGAAGCAAAACCAAATTAGTTAAAACAGTTAGACCTGCTATTGGAACTGGTATATGAAGTTTGTAATGTGATACCATCTATATAATCTATCATTCTGCAGAAAAATAATTACATTTTTTGAAAGGTCTTCAATTCATATTAGATATTCATAGGTTGAAAAAAAAGTCCTAAAAACTGGCAGTTCAGCATGTAAATCTCAATGTTATCCACATGTGAATTGCTGTAAAACGATGAATAAATGTGATTGAAGCACTTGCTGTAGCAGCTGCATAAATCAGCTGCTCTGCCTTGATTCTTGTTGCTTTATACTTTTATCACAAAGAGAAGCAAGCTTTTAATGTCATAGCAGAATCTGAAAACAGTAGCTGTTCCTTTCTTTATTGAGTTTTTTGTACACTGTATATTTTTGGATGTGATGTTCACATCCAAGGGTTACATACTGGTTTCTATAGATATATATGTATATATGTATACATGGTAATAAACATTTAATAAATCATTTCATCCCTGTAAACACAAGAACTTGTACAGACTGGCTGAAATCATCTCCATGAATTGTTAACCAGGAATCAAACTGGATTCCAGTAATATGTACTTAATCTTCAAATCCTTCAACCAAATATTTCAAGTATCAACATCCTAATTATATTTTCCCTATAATCTTTTCATCTTTTGGCAAATGATTTTCCTTTCTGACCTTTCATTTTTCTAACCTTTGTTAGATTTAATCGAAAACTTGACTTAAATTTTGTGCTGTCCTTTAATATTTGAAATATTAGGAGACTTTTTTTTCCCATTTAAAAGTAGTCCTGTCATGAGAGTGCTTACACTTGTGGCAAGTTTTCTTATTCTTTGTTTTTCGCTTTTTCATAGTTTTGTTTTAGTTTAATTTTTTTTCAGGGTTGAATTATCTGTATTAATTTTCTTCAGCTGGGTTGAATTCTTTGATTTTAATAAGGAATGCAGAAAGATCAAGAAAGACCAAGCCAGTGAAAAACATCAGGGTGAAAAGGCCTCTTGGACCTTTCCATCTCACTACGGCTCATAGTGATACAGAGGTATCATAAAATCATATAACTGCATAACAGCTGATGTTGGAATATATATCTGGAGTCTTTCTAGTCCAGATTCCTTCTAAAGGAGGGCTACTAGAGTTTGATTGCCACTAGGAGGTGGAGGGGGAAGAATGGGAGAGGAAAGAAAAAAAAAGAAAAGGAAAAAAAATGAAAATAAAAAAGAAAGAGAAAGAAAAGGGGAAAAAGAGAAAGAAAAGGAACAGAAGTAAAAAAGGAGAGGGAGAGGGAGAGGGAGAGGGAGAGGAAGAGGAAGAGGAAGAGGAAGAGGAAGAGGAAGAGGAAGAGGAAGAGGAAGAGGAAGAGGAAGAGGAAGAGGAAAAGGAAAAGGAAAAGGAAAAGGAAAAGGAAAAGGAAAAGGAAAAGGAAAAGGAAAAGGAAAAGGAAAAGGAAAAGGAAAAGGAAAAGGAAAAGGAAAAGGAAAAAAAAGGAAAAGTCATAGCATCAAATCTGAATTTTTTAGTTTCTCTTGACCCATCACTGTGCACCTAAGGTCAGAGTCTTGCCCTGTCTTCTCTCTTACCTGAAGACAGCAATGCCCTCTTCACTGAAATCTTCTCTTCATAAGATTGAAATAATCCAGCTCCCACCACCTTTCCTTAGATGCCCTGTGCTCACAGTGCAGCCACTTCACTAGCGTCTGTGGGACTCGCTCCCATACATCAGTGTCTATCTCATGTGGAAGAGCCTCAGCCTGAGCAAAGCACCCAGGTTTGTCTCAGAATTCCCAACCAGGAGGGCAAAATCCATTCCCAGACCTAATAGCAGCATCCTGGCTCATGTATTTGGTAGAAAGGGTAGGTGGTGACTTTCGTAACCTTTCCCCCATCTCTGTTCCATTACCTTAAATAAGCCTCGTGTTCAAGGAAAGATCATCTTGAAGTAGGCATTAAAAACAAGTTCTTGATACCATCAACATACTTAAGACTGACGTAAGTAACTCTCGCTATAGCCCTGCTGAAATTCATAAGAAGCAGTTTTCTGTCTGTAAAGTCCTTTTGTTAATGAAAAATCAAAGTGTAAGGTATATCCATGCAGGGGACACATGTTCATAAAGAATGTGCTTTAAATGCATGTACTACCTCCACCTGATCTGATACTACTATATGGAATAACACAGATATGCTGAGATACCTGATTAAAATCACAGAAGCAGTACAGCTGCATCAATGTAGTATTGCACCTGAATAATTAGCCTTTTTTCTTTTTAGGGCCAGTTTAAGAAAACACACAATTATTCAGGAAGCTTTCCCTAAGAGTTTTTTCCAATTTGTAATATTAGTCTTTTCTTTTCCTTTTTTCTCCTGTTTTATAAACACGGGCTCTAACTTGGAACATAAACTGTAACATTTAAGTATTCTCTTAAAATAGAGAGAGACACGCTCTATTTTAGACAATGCATAAGCAGCGCTACTTCTACATTAAATATTCTCTAATTATCTATTTCTATGGGGAGCAAATGTGTGCAGAGCAGGATTTTAGAAACATTCACTTCTGTTTTTAAAAATAAGTCCAACCAGGTTTTTAAAAGAAATGTATGAGTACTTGACAGTTACTGTAAGCTGTATATTTGATAACAAAGGTGCTAAACCCACCAAAACACATTGGCTTCTTGTGGTCTTGGATGGACCACTCAGGATAAAAAATTAGCTGGATGGCCATACTGACTTGTGGACAACAGTTCAATGTTCAAGTGGAGAGCAGTGAGGAGTGATGTTACTCAGGGCTCAGTACTGGGACCAGCGCTTTTTAACATCTTTGTCATCGACAGGGACAATGGGATTGCATGAGCCTTAAGCAAGTTCACTGATGACACAAAATTGTGTGGTGAGGTGGATATGCTCAAGGGCAGGGCTGCCACCCAGAGGTACCTTGACAGGCTTCAGAGATGGGCCTGTGTGAACCTCAGGAAGTTCAACAAGGCCAAGTGCAAGGTGCTGCACCTTGATCAAGGAAATCCCAAGCAAAAGTACAGGCAGGGCAGAGAATGGACCAAGAGCAGCCCTAGGGAGTAAGAGTTGACCAAGGTTCATGAATGAGTTGCAAAATGTGACCCAGCATGCACCCAGCTTGCAGTGCAGAAAGCCACTTGCATCCAGAGCTGCATCAAAAGAGGTGTGACCGACAGGTTGAGGGAGGGGATTCTCCACCTATACTCTGCTCATGTGTGATCCCGCATTGAGTACTCATCCAGCTCTTTTTTTGGGGGCACCCAACAATAGAAGAATGGGGACCTGTTGGAGTGAGTCTAGAATAGAGCTATGAAGTTGATCACAGGGCCGGAACACCTCTCCTATGGAGACAGGCAGAAAGAGTTGGGGTAATTCAGCCCAGGGAAGAGAAGATTTCAGGAACACATTTTAGAATCTTTCAGTGCTTAAAAGGGGGCTTGAAAGAGGGCTGGAGACAGACTTTCCACAAAGTCACATAGTGATATCACAAGGGGGAATGGACTTAAACTGAAGAAGAGTTTAGTAGTTATTAGAAAGAAATCCTTTACTGTGATGGGTGGGAGGCACAGGAAAAGGTTGCCCAGAAAATTGTAGACTTTCGCCCCTGGAGGTGTTCAAGACCAGGCTGGAAGGGGTTCTGAATAACCTAATCTAGTGGAAGGTGTCCCTGCTCATAATGGGGGGTTTAAAATGAGATGGTCTTTGAGGTTCTTTCAAACCCAAGCCATTCTATGATATCATGATTCTATGACTTTTTCTCTTTGACAATTAATACAGGAAATCTAGGCTATTGGCCAAAGCAGTCTCATTTCTTAAGGTTTTGTATTTCAAGGAAGATTTGGTTTCTACCACTGCTAGTTCTCATTTGCAGCAGTAACAAAACATGCCCAGAAACACACTCATCTTTATGGTACATAGAGACTGTATATAGACTACCGGAGTTACTGCTTTAGATACAACCAGTACATTTTGACGACTGCAGGCTCAGAACACTGGTGTGCTGAAACTCTGTGGCAATACTCTCTTGCTTTTTCCTATGTTAAAGCTCTGAATATTTCCTTAATGAACATCTAATGAAAGGCATCTAGCAAACATTTACTTATATGTTGATGTCCCCTAAATTAAACACCTTATATTAATTTGGAGAAAAAAATGTCCATAATTTATATTGGTAAAAGCATAAAAATATTAGTTCTTCAATCTGAAGAATAATCAAAATCTTGACACATATAAGTTGATGTTGTCACACAAAATAAAAACAAACTACGTGTAAGACACTTTCATATTTTTGTTAATGCTCTTATTCATATATTTTAGTTTGGAGTATTAAAGTGATCTTTGTTAAGTTTAAGACATCAAAGTTCTTCTCAGAACAATTTATGAGAGAACTGAGAACTTCATGACCTGTTCTGAGAACATTCTCAGAAACTGAAAATTATTTGAAAATATCTTACCTTTCTTCACTTCTTTCAGAGTTTGCAGTACATTTCTTGTTAGAGTACATTTTGATTTATTTTTTTTCTCAGTAAGAAAGATGTTGCTATTAATAGTAGTAGTTGCATAGTGCACCTATAAAATACTAGAAAGAATTTTCTTTAAAAAGGAGCTACTTCATTTTTAATTTTACAAGAACTATGAAGTTTTACTCTTCTTCTAGAATGAGTGACTATACAAGCTATTCAGAATTTCACAGATAGTTTGAGACTCACAGCTTTAAAATTATAACAATTCCTACTGAAACTGTGTAATTTGATCCTCAAGTAAATGGTCTGCCTCAAAATTAAATGTAAACATTTTACATGCAGATCCAATGTATTACAAGAACTGTAAGTTCGTTATAATCAAACATTAAAAGAAAAGTGCCCTCTTTCCTTTTTGAAGTTTTAAAATTAGTTCTACAAAGTTAAAATACAGTTTATGGGAATAGAAATTGATCAGATGTACCCTTTTTGACTAGAAGGAGCACTAATATGCCCATTTGTTTCCTGTGCTAGCAAGAGATCCCTTACTTTTATGCTGATTGAACATGGTTATAGTGTTTTGGAGAGGGTGTAGTACTACTGACACAACTATTTGATGTGATACAGAATACAACCTATAGGTATCTATCTGTGTATGTCCCATGGCAGTGGCTCATGGAGCTTGAAGAAATTCCTAGAAAGAAGAGCCTTTGGGTACTAACATAAAAAATTAAGTGTTCCTCACATAAAGTACTTCATGTTTAACTTTCTAATCCAGTGGGTGAGCCAGACATTTAAAGAACTTTTCTGAAATGAAAGCAAGCTGGATAATCAGGCAGAGGTGACCTTTTACATTAACATGTACATCAATATCATAGAAAAATTATCTTCACTGGACATCTCTTTTTTTCACTATTACAAGGCTGTGCACATATATGTTATGATCAACTGATGGAAGGTGAGTGCATAACCAGACACCTTGTAATTCAGAGAAATTATATGGGAAGAAATAAAAGAAAATGTCAGTCAGAAAGACCATTTGGACATTCAAAATCGTTCTTGCACATAAGCATTCAGGGTCTGCAAAACCTCACTTTTGGCAAGATTTCAGGAGCAACTTGTAATCCCACTGTTTAATGTTGGTCATGTAGTTAAGTTGACAATGATATTTCTGTAACAGTTTGCCATGAGCCAAGGAGCCAAGAGCCAGGAGCCAAACACCATGCAGCCGTTCACTTACTCCCCCTAACAACAGGATTGGAAAGAGAATCAGAAGGAAAAAGGAAGAAAACCCATGTGTTGATATAAAAGACACTTTAATAGGAAAAACAGAGGCTATGCACACAAGCAAAGCAAAACAAGGAATTAATTCACTGCTTCCCATGGGCAGGCAGGTGTTCAGCCATCTCCAGGAGAGCAGGGCACCATCATGTGCTGTGGTGACTTGTGGTGACACCATCACTGCAAATGTCCCCCACTTTCTCCTTCTTCCCTGCACTTTATATACTTAACAGGATGCCACATGGTCTGGAATATCCCTTTGGTCAGTTTGGGTCACCTTTCCTGGCTGTGCCTTCTCCCAAACTCCCAAGCATCCCCAACTTCCTCACAAGTGTGGCAGTATGAGTAGCAGAAAAGGCCTTGGCTCTGTGCAAGTCCTGCTCAGCAATAACCAAAACATCTCTCTGTTATCAACTCTGTGTTCAGCACAAATCCAAAACACAGCCCCATATCAGCCACTGTGAGGAAAATTAACCCTACTCCAGTTGAAACCAGCAAACAAAATTACATCAAGTGAAAGGAAAAAAATCTATTAGTGAAATCAAAATTTAAAAACATATTCCCAGCTACAATTTATATCTAATTACTTTGCTAGGAGAACGAAATAGGAGTAAAATGAATGTATATGTAATCTATGAGTGATAACAATATAAACAATTTTTGTTAACAGATGCTGATTATGACTGGAGAACTAAATTTCATGGGGTTTCAGGAGTTTGTAATAAATGACATTTGTTCTGCACTTCAGATGAACTTTTTTTTTTTGTAGAACAATATAAGCTATAACTGTGGCTGAGATCCATGGACACAAGTATTTCCTAATTTACCCTGCTTCATACACCAGGTGGGCCTTGTTTTCATAAGTTTAAAAAAGTAAAGGAGTCTTTCTAAGGGAATTAGTGAAAGAGATAGTTGGGAAATAGAAGACTAGGAAAGATTTTATAAGGAATCCCAAGCTGTTTGGTTATTCAAGAGATGAACAAAACTGAAACCTGTGAAGGATGTATTATTCCATAATACTCATTAGTGGAACTCACTCTTGGGCTAGTATAAGACTGCAAAGGGCTGGTTCTCCCTGTGTAAATATATCTACAGACTTTCAGTAGCATGGAAGAATATTTTTTTTATCCTCTTAAAATATCTGTGACTGACTGGAGACTAATTATTCTGTTTTTCAAGGCTGAAAACTGCACATATTATGGGAAGTTACTTGGACAGTTTCTGGGAGGGCTGTTAACACAAGTTTTCTAAGCCCTAGAGGTGATAATCACAGAACAATCTTTCCTTACTAATGGCTTTAATCTATAAAGGGTTATATGGTCTGGGATAAAATAATCTGAAAAATCAACATCTTGCCCATAGCACAGTGTTAAAGCCATGATGAGCAGAAGCATTCCTGCTGGGTCTTCCTGAGAAAAGCTTACTTCGTGAGAGACTTGCAGTTAGGAATGTTTTCCACCCAAATACCCTGCTCAGTTTTGCTGGCTTTAGAGAAACACTACGTAGAACTTGTTTCTTCTTTTTGCCTTCCTTTTCAGACTGTTGAAAATATACTGGGTGAAGGTGGGTGCATTTATGACTGCTTTCCTTTATTGTGTTCTTTATACACACAGGGTGAAAGCCTAGAGAACAAAGTGTCTTCAGACAAACAGAACTCAGTAAACTTTGTATATGTGAAGAGGTCATTTTAAAACATATAAAAATTACTGTCTTTTTTTTAAGCTATAAAAGACCCTCTTAAAAATGTGCATATACAATATGCAGGAGTTCATGATCAGATCATGATCATATACTGTAGTTTTATTAATACACCCCAATTTTGCAATTAAGAAAATTGATTAAAAAAATATTTAAAATAAAAAAAAAAATTACCCATTGAAATGTTTTCAACACTTACTCCTAAATCTTTTTAGATTGCCAAAATAATAACCTACACATCAGAGAAAAAGTAATAATTCATTTTGTCTACCTTACCTGCCAATTCAGACTTGGTTTCTTGTCAATGCTGTATTTGTTCTTCTCTTTTTTGTCATCACTGTAGGTTTTGTCAGTATAGTAAATTTTACAGTATTCTGTCTTACTGAAGCCTTGTTTTACATTATCAAGACTTTGTAGTTGCTGTTTTTCTTGGGGAACTGTTCAGCAATGAAAGAATAGTAAGTGCTAAACAATATTGTCAGTGGTCTGTTTAGCCTTGCTTTCTGACTGCAGGGAAGCCAGTTTTTTCTTACTCAGACAGAAAATCCCATTTTACTGATCAATCTTATTTTAAGTTTTGCAATCTCATTTTACCAAAGTTTAGAGGTCTTGAAATGTTGTGGGGTTTTTTAGAGAAATAAGTAACTGGTAAGAAGGAAGAAGATAAATATACTCAAATGGTCTCATGAATCAAAATTCCTTCAATAGTCAGAATATTCAATCCTTCTGGAAAGCTTATATGATTGAGTAGTTGGCATAAGGAATCTGAGAGTTGCAATCTTTTATCAGAGAAAGATTTTAAAATAACCAGCATACTGCAAATTTTATTCCTATTACAACGTTTCATTTGCTACACCTCATCTGTTCATTCACCCTTGAGAGCAGCAAAATCTTCTTGCACTTAAACAAGTACCATTCCTTTTAATTCACTGATTTTTCTTTTCACATGATCTGCCATTCATTTCTTTTGGTAATTGCTTGTTTTATAAAACATTATTGTAAAAAGAAAACAAAAACAAACCCAAAACTTTCCTTAAAATACTAATATTAACTCTATTAGAACCCTCACAATTCTTTATTTGAAATACTGGATAATCTGTATTTTGCATTTTGTGTTATCCAGAACACTAGTGGATAATTGCCTTGTAAAACAGCATGATAATACCATTCTTGCTTCATTAGAGATGCACAAGGGTTCTAACACGCCCCACATTTTTATGTTCTGTACGTAAAAACTCCATGTTACCTACAAGCAGATTGTGTGACTCCATGTTCAGCCATTTCTGAAGATGTTCTATTTTGATTTTATGTTGTTTTGTTTTTAATACATGTTTTTGTTGTAAATATGTTTTCAAAAGTATTTTCCTTTCCATTTGCAATAACAATAGGATATGTGATATGTGATACATGATTATGTTAACATTGATATCAGAGCATGCAAAAAATGCTGACATTAGGTGTATCTGATACAATATCCTGATGAGTCAAGTAATTTTAAAAGGTGTAATTTATTTTATAAATTCATTACACAGAGCACATTGCCAGAGGCTTTCCAAGACATTATGGTATTATTCTCCTGTGACAACAGCTCCACTACTAGCATTACCATTAGAATAGGAAGATATAAAGTAGAAATATTAAGAGTTTTTGGCTGACATCTGATCTTTTTGTTTAAGAAATCCCAGAAGTATTTAGTAAAGAAGGGAATTTTACCATTCTCTGTAGAGAATATAAATTACTGGACTTGAGAATGGCATGAACTATCAGTCATACTAATAAATAGATATAGACCTAAAACAAAGGTTTAAAAATCAGCAGAAGCACTTTGGAAATTAATCCCATCCCTTTCCTTCTTGTTGTTTTATGAAAAATCCGATGGAAAGTTATGAAAATTGTGTTACACACATGCGCAGTTTAGGCTATTGTATCTGTAACATTCATGAATCAAAATGAATCATGGAATTTCTGGATTGAGAGATAAAAATGCTGTAAGTAATACAAAATTGCATTTTCTTCTCCATTTTTTAGTAATTCAACTAGGATTAAATAGTGCTGGCCATTACAATGTGATTCAGAATTCAAGTTTCAATTCCATCCAAGGACATTGGTCATAGTCAGAATCTTCTTGCATTAGAGTTTCTTATCTAAGTGCAGTTATTTCTGCACATTTGAATTTCTGAATTTGATATAATCTACTATGAATGAAGGAGAATGGCAGCTAGATCACCATCTTTTCCAAATTTTTCTGTTAGGAAGTACGTTTGCAGCACCCTTAGGGTAACACAAGGAAGAAGGTTCTTCTCATATGTTCTTTCCACTTCAAACCTTGTGTCTTTCAGCAGGTTTTGGCCAAATTTTTAATACTACTTAAATATAGTTGTTCTCTTTAATCACTATAGGCATCACAGTTGATTATGTCTATAGGTACTTAGGGGCTTTTAATTATGCAGATTGTTCTGCTGACATATATGCACACTAATGAAATTTTACTAAATATGCAGCAAATCATTATGCAGAACATTTTTCACAATATTTTTAGCATTCACATGCATACTGAGAACTTTATGTGTGCCATTAATTATGTTACATTAATTATACTATGGTGAATTGTTTTTCTATAAGGAAAGTATTAAAAATAAGTTTTCCTGTAATGTTTAATGAGACAAACAGAAAGATGTTTCTGTTATAAATTGCATTGCTCCACTTTTAAATCACAGCTTTTCCACATATTTGAATAAGGTCTTTCTTTTTGTATGGCTTGTGGTGTTTTAATACGTTTCTGTATTCAGAACCACTTATCAATCAGAGGTAACTGGAGATAGATCAGGCTTTACAAACTTAGAACACACCTATTAAACAACCATACAATTCAAGTGAACACCTCAACATAATTATGATTTGAAGTGAGGTTTGATTTGAATGTTACTAGTTGTAGAGTAGAATATTTATAAAATAAATTCTAAAAGAGGCTTTTAACTTGTTTACATGTTGCCTGAATCAGAATAGGAGACGTGAAATTGCAAACTAATTGCTAACATTCATGAGTTGAAACTTGCTGTTAACGTGTGAAAAGAGAAACAATCAAGGGACTTAAAAATCGGGAAAACTGTAGGTTTTATTTAACTTTTCCTGCTGGAATTCAGGCTAAAATGACTGAGTAAAAAAAGGCACTTATTTAATGGAATTCAGGGGTTATTATTTTGATTAGAGACAATTAAACATGGAAAAATATTTGCAGAATGTATTATGCCATTAATTTTTGCTACCATTCCTCAGCTACACTGATGAACATAGTTGAGCCAGTTGCATAGACAACTAAGTATTGAAGAGAATATTTTCTACTATAGTTTATGAAATAATAGAAAACCTGTTTTATTATATCTACAATCAATATATAAGGAAGACTACTTCTGAATACAACCTCAGAAATACTGAATTCCATAATACTTCAGGGTTTAATAGTTTTTCTTTGTGGAATTAAATGTTGCAGTGAATCATGTGCATCACTTTGTGCAACCCTGCTTCCAGTTAAAATTGTCCAGTGTTAAGAAACTTACTAAATTTGAAATATGTTTTACGTCTTCTTGTGGGACTTGGACAAGTTTTATTGTTGTCATCTTGTTTTGGTTTTCTTTCCCCTTCTTCACCTTGTCTGCTTCTATTGGCTCAGCATCAGTCTGGCTAAACAGTCTCTCAGAAGAACTGTGTCTTGTCTTGTCACTGATAGGGGCTGAAGGTCCCTGTGTATGTTAGGACAGGAAGCCTTTATTCGAAGGTCAGTGCAAAAACGAGCCTGTCCTTCCAGCATTCTCAACCACTCCCCAAAAGAACCATAAAATGTCCTGCAAAGTTTAATCATTCATAGGCATATGTTCTACAATGTGCTCTGAATGAGAATGAATCAGCAAGTACAGCAGAACTGGATTAAAAAATGAACAGCCACACAAACAAAACACATGAGAGGCTCCAGATAAAAATTCCAAATCCATTCTGGGCAGATAAAAAAAACCACCTAAGGAAGTACTGGCATCAGTTTCGGTGTGTGGACTGTTGAATATGTGATGACAGACAGGCAGAAACTATGTACATGCAATGATCAAAAGTTATGAAAAAAATGAGATACGTTACAAACTGAGAGTTTTCAACGACTGACACTGCACTGAAGAAGTGAGTACGCATTAACGGAGATGGAACTAGACAATCAGATGTACCCAGGACAGAGGTGTGGCTACGTGCAGCTTTAAGAATGGCCTGTGGAATACTCATTAGCTGACCTCTAATGCTCTGACAGGTTTTGCTAAACCAGTTGACAGGTGTGAATATCCACAGATATCCAACATGAACTGATCTATGTACTAGAGGAAACCATAGACTATAAACCACAACTCTTGACATCCTCATTACAAGAGAAGGAATTGTTGAGGAAAATACAATTTGGGACCATAAAGTCAAAGTGCAGAAACTCATGAACCTGCACTAGTAAGAACATATATTACTTTTAAGCACACGTAACCAAAAACAAGGTTGAAATTGAGGTCCCTTTTCCATGCGTCAAAAGAGGGTGGGGAATAACAATCTAAAACAGAGGTCTAGGCTTTTTCAATTGAAGTCTTCTATTCCCCTGTGTATCAGGTGACTGTTGGCATCCAAGGCATGCCTCTGGCTGCCCTGGGAGGTCAGGGCATGCCTCTGGCTGCCCTGGGAGGTCAGGAGCCCCGGCAAGATAGTCCCAGACCCTGGCAAGAATCCCAGAACAACACCATCTTTGACCTCAGGCCATGGGAAAAGTTACCAACACTGCGAGAAACATTGAAAGCCCCAAGAGTTTGAAATGAATAGTAATTTAGTATTTTACAAGGTAAAAAAGTAGATTTTAGGGTTTTTAATACGAGGACAAAGGGTTTAAGATGGAGGATTTTGGGCATAGCCCTGTTCTTCTTCTCCTTCTCCTCCCTCTTCTCTGGTGGTGGTGGCACAAAATGATTGGTAGAATGAAAAAGAGGTAGGAATTACGTGTCTAGAATAGGTGTAAATTAATTGGTATAAAATAGTAAATAATAAATACATTGTGAAGACTGGTTGGATCATAGAAAGGGCACAAAAAGGATGGGACAGCCCAAGACGGGACAGTGCCTGCTCAGACTTGGCTGGTACCAGATTTATGGCCAGAGCTGAGAGCTAGCTAGAGATAAGAGAGCTAAACAACTTGAAACAACATCTGCAGGCGTTTCTCATCTGTTTGGGCTCGAGGTAAAAGCTTCCCAGAGGTGAAGATAAGAACCTGCATTTGTGCCGAGTACCAATTCCCACAGGTGACAAGCTATTTAGAAAGTTTCTAAGCAAAATGAGGTACTATAAAATATGAAAAATAATATTTCTACAGTGGCCTTACAATGTAAGGAACTTGTTCCTCACTGCTAAGAAAGATATTAGCATTCAGTGCAAGGTAGGTTATTGCTCATAAGGAAATTGGAAGTCATCAGAACACATTTTATATGAGACATCATGAGAAGGATATACACTATACATGCCAGGAACTGAGGCATTAGAAATATACCAACAACATGCTAGTTACATGAGCTGGATGTGCAAGACAGAATGTATGTGGGGAAGTATAGGGACAAAAAGCACTTTACGTCCCCAAAGATGTCAGTAAGATCCTCTTAAAAGTCTGTAAGAAGTAGGTCTGGGCTATTTAATTTCATATTGATCTTTTATCTTGCATGCAAGGAACTACATGCTCATCATAAATTAATACCTTTTTTGGTAGATGATGTTTTGGTAAGATACTCCCACAGAAGGCCTCCCTGAAACCCAGTAGTTTGTTTTATAAAGTAAAGCAGTTCTGCTCTTTTGAAGGACCACTCTTAAACAGTTTCAATCACTCAGTGCCAAGTGACATCTTGAGGATCATAGCGCAGCCCATTGCAGGAGTCACACAAGTGAAAAAAGAGTGTGCTTCTTGTCCGTGGAGATAAATCTCCTAAAAGCTGACAGGGAAAATGGTAGTCAAGAGGCAGAAACAACTGAGACTATATCAAGCAAAAGAGGTTTCTCTAACATAACAGACAAAGGTTTCTGTATGCAGAAAAACAGGCACAGATCTAACTACCAAATAAGGCTGTGTAATGCAGCAACACAGGAGAGCAGTGCTATTTATAATGGAAGACCCATTGAATTTATTAATGACAGGCTAGGGATAACAACAAAAATAGAACACAGAAGAGAAGCACAGTGACAAAGAGAGACTGAAAGAGTACAAATACACTTGAGAAGGCAAAAACAACAAGGCCAGGACCAAGGCATTTCAGACTACATTCATTAATTGACCCCATACAGGTAAAATAGGGAAAATAAAGTCAGGAAAATACAAAAGACACACATAAACTGTCTGAGAAAATTATGTACAGAAAAAATGAAAATTTCCTCATTCCAACAGCAAAATTATAAACAAAATACAGATAAAAAATCACAAAACTACAAACAACAAAAAAGAAACAAAACCCACAAAATTACAAGCAACAAAAGTACAACCAAAAATACAACATAAGAACAGTGAAACCTGCTTTACAAAAAAGGTTTTCTTTTTTCTCTTTTCTTTTTTTCTTTTCTTTTCTTTTCTTTTCTTTTCTTTTCTTTTCTTTTCTTTTCTTTTCTTTTCTTTTCTTTTCTTTTCTTTTCTTTTCTTTTCTTTTCTTCTCTTTTCTTTTCTTTTCTTTTCTTTTCTTTTCTTTTCTTTTCTTTTCTTTTCTTTTCTTTTCTTTTCTTTTCTTTTCTTTTCTTTTCTTTTCTTTTCTTTTCCTTTCCTTTCTTTTCTTTTCTTTTCTTTTCTTTCTTTCTTTTCTTTCTTTCTTTTCTTTTCTCTTTTCTTTTCTTTTCTTTTCTTTTCTTTTCTTTTCTTTTCTTTTCTTTTCTTTTCTTTTCTTTTCTTTTCTTTTCTTTTCTTTTCTTTTCTTTTCTTTTCTTTTCTTTTCTTTTCTTTTCTTTTCTTTTCTTTTCTTTTCTTTTCTTTTCTTTTCTTTTCTTTTCTTTTCTTTTCTTTTCTTTTCTTTTCTTTTCTTTTCTTTGTTTTGTTTTGTTTTGTTTTTGTATTTGGTCTGCAGGTTTCAAGTCTATAGCAATGGAAAGTTCCAGCAGGAATTCAGGCAGGAGTCCAGCTGAACTTTGACTTCAGATTCAGGAGAGAGGTTCAAAGGAACTGCAGGGCGATAAACCTCAACGCCAGGGAATGTGATGGAACAACTAATCATGGAAGACATTTTGAGGCACATGAAGAAAAATGAAAACATCAAACACTAGTAAGCATGGATTTACCAAGGGTAAGTCATGCTTGACTAACCTGATAACATTCTGTTACTGCTGGCCTTGTAGGCGAAGTGAGAGCAATGAATATTTTCTGCCTACACTACAGTGAGGTTTTCAACACTGCGTCCCATATGATTTTCTTAGACAACCTGGTGAAGTATGGTCTGTGGGAGCAGTGGTATGAGTGACTATGAGGTTAAGTATGGTCTCAGTCTCTTTTCAGTACTGTCCATGAAAGGACAAGATGCAAGGGTCACAAACTGAAAACAGAGGAGGTATAAGGCAAAACCTTTTAACAATGAGTGAGACCAAGCACTGGCATTGTTTTATCAGAGGGGCTGGGGAGTCCTTGGAAATACTCAAAAGCTGCCTGGACTTGGTCTTGGACAAACAGGCTCTGGGTAACACTGTTTGAGCAGAAACATTGGACAGTACTCCAGAAGTAATTTCCAACAGTAACCTTCCAACCAGTTATTGATGCAAAGGTTTGAAGGAAATATTTGAGACCTGATGAATTTGAAGTTTCCAGTAAGCCATTTCACTGGATAAACTTAGTAACAGACTAGAAAAGGCTATCAATAAGAGTCAGGCCTCCTTGCAAGGTTCTGTACTTCAAAGTTCTAGTCCCAAAATATTACCACTTGCTATCACAAATTAAAAAGAAGTCAAGGAGACAACTTTAAAAGAATGAAAAAGTTACCAAAAAAATTTGAAAATTTTCATGGAAGTTGAAGAGAGAGGAATAGAATTCAGAGGAGAAGCCTTTGGGGATGGTCATATATAACAACTCAGTCTGACTGCTATCTGCAGCTTCTCTAGAAATACTTTAATAAGGACCTTTGTTTTGGAAACATAAAAACACTTCTTTTTATTAGGAAAGTGACAAGATACATTAAAACAAGCTGGGCTGTAGACAGGTGTGACACTGTGGGGAGTCATTAAATGAAGCAAACCCAGTATATGACACCTGGCAGCCCTGAGAATGCCTGCTGTCTTTTCACGACAGAAGAGAAGGAGGTAGAGAAAACCCAAACCTGTTTCATTGCTTAACATTTGGTCTTTAGGGTGAGAGAATAAAGCAGACAGTGAACTTTTAAGTGATTTTGCCACTACAACTATTATTAATAGCAACAATTAATTAAATTTTGTATCAATATTTATTAATCTCTGGAGGACTATAATTGTTTGGAAGTCTGTTAGTAGGTCTGTCTGTAGACTTTCAGTAGACTATATGACTGTATGAAATGATTTGCCAAATAGTAACCTCTCTATGGGAAAGAAATTGTAGTCTTTTTTGGATTAAATTAACTCTTCTCTTTTGTGCAATTTGACTTAATTTTAGGAGATGTAGCACAGACTTAGCTTTCTATTTTCTTTTTCCATATAAATGTTATATATATATATATATACATATATATGAGATAGATTGATAGTTCTATAATGTTTAAACTATATATTTTTTCTTGATATTTATAAAGCTGATACTGCTTTCCCTACTTTGTTTTCATGGTTAGCTCTTTTTTGTTTTGAAAGGACAAGACAAAATGGCCTTAACTTGCAACAGGGGAAGTTCAGCTTAGATATTAGAAAATACTTTTTCACTGAAAGGGTGTTTACACACTGGAGTAAGTTACCAAGTGGTGAAGTAGCTGTCTCTGGAAATATTCAAGAGGCATCTGGATGTGGCACCTGGGGGTGTGGTTTAGGGGTAATAATGGTGGTGCTGGGTTGACATTTGGGCTAGATGATCTTGAATAACTCTTCCAACCTTAAAGATTCTGTGGTTCTGTGAAATTGCTGAAGTTCATTTTGCCATATTCATTTTGTCATACTCTTTACACAAAACTCAGGTTATAAAATTTCATCACTCCAACCTAAGCCATTTGAATAAAATATAAGTTACTTTTTTTGAAGTAAGCAGGTAGTGTAGCCAAATATAATTTTTAGAAAGAGACAAAAGACATACACTAAAATATTACCACTAGTACATAAAATATATGCTTTCTTTAGTATATTAGTAATAATCCTTTTGTTATTAACAATGCTTCCATGGCTTCAAGGCTTTCTCTCTTTCCCAATCTGCTTTCCTCATTTCCTCAGTGAGTAGGTTGGGTTTGAGCAAGAGGTTCAAAGAAAGACGTAGCCCAGACAACTGGTCCATATTTGCCACATGGAAAGAAATTAAACTTCAGGTAAAGGAGGAGGGGGATGTCCCTGGTTAGGGCATGGGGGATGTCCATGGTTATTGTAATTTTCTTGTGAAATAATCATTACACATGCTCACATCATGCTTCCCTGGAAGTGGCTAAGCCTATCCCTGCAATGGGAAGAAGAGACTGAATTCCCCTTTCTGCTTTGCTTGAATGTTCAGGTTTTGCTTTAGCTATTAAATTTTCACCATCTCAATCCCTACGTGAACTCACCTTCCATTTCCTCCCTTTTCCTCAGGAGACAGGCGATATCAAATATATATTGGGTGTGCATGAAAATTTTTGTTTTTAGGAAGGTCACATGATGGCTTCTGTGAGATGAGGACAGAAGCTTTCCTTATGTCTGATCGTGCCAATGCCTGCCAGCTCCAAGATGGACCCACCTCTGACCAAGGCTGAGCCCACTGGCAATAGTGGTAGCATGTCTGAGATAGTATATCTAAGAAGGGAGGAAAAAAGTTACTGACCAAGACTTAATTGCAGCCAGAGAAGTGAGAATATGTGAGAGAAACAGTTCTGCAGACACCAGCACCAGTGCAGAAGGGGAGGAGGTGCTCCAGGCACAGAAGCAGAGAATTCCCTGCAGCCTGTGGTTAAGACCGAGATGAGGTAGGCTGCCCTGTTACAGCCCATGCAGCAGAGATCCACCTGTGGCCCACGAAGAGCACGTGGATGTGCCTGAAGGAGGCTGTGTCCCCATTGGAAGCCTGTGCTAGAGCAGGCTCTGGGCAGGACCTGTGACCCCATGGAGAGAGGAGCCCATGCTGGAGCAAGTTTTCTGACAGGAATTGTGACCCATCTGGGGACCCACACTGGTGCAGCCTGCTCCTGCAGGACTGGATCCCATGAAAGGGAAGGGGCTGTTCCTGAAGGACTGCACCCCATGCTGAAGAAGTTCCTGCAGCCCATGGGAATGACTCACGTTCAGGAAGTTCATGGAGGATTGTCTTCTGTGGGAGAGACCCTACACTGGAAAAGGAGAAGGCTGGGAGGAGGAACGAGCAGCAGAGACAATGTGTGATGAACTGACCACAACCCCCATTCCTCATCCTTCTGCATTGCTGGTGGAGAGGAAGTGGAGAATTTCAGAGCGAACTTGAGCCCAAGAAGAAGGATGGGATGCATGGAAGATATCATAACATTTGTTTTCACTTCTCATTACCCTACTCTGATCTGATTGTTAATAAATTCAGTGAATTTCCCCTGGTTGAGTCTATTATGCCTATGACAGCAAATGGTGACTGACTTCCTTTTTGTCATAATTTCTCTCCCCTGTTCAGCCAAGGAGGGGAGTGCTAGAGCTGATTTGGTGAGCACCTTGTGCCCAGTTGGAGTCAATCCACCACAGAAACTACGTGACTGTAGGCCAGGTCAACCCACCACAGGTGTTTTCATGCTCTTGCTGCTTGTCTATGTGACAGTTCATGCTGTTTCTGCCTCCCTCTGCATTTGCTAATCCCTGCTCAGTGATGTTTAAATTGGTGATATAGATACACCAGGCAATTACCAGTCTTTAACACTCATATTCTAAACCAGTTTTAAGAGTGCAGTGCCATGTACCTATGCCATAAAGTTAGCACAGGTGGTAATGGTCCATGATGAGATCTCCTCTTGATCTGGTCATGACAATCAGGCTTAAAGCCCTTTGGCAAGAGAAGTTGGAACTAATAGGCTGGTTTTCTTTTCCATATTTCTTCTGTATGCGTAATCGTTTTTGCTATTTGGACCCCATCTTCTACTCACACTATTTCTTAGCTTCCTCTTGATTTTGTCAGTCATCTTTCTTTGTATCCAGGAGGAAGTTCTGCCTAAAAGCAGGTCCTTGTCCCTTATCTGCTGCAATTTCTAACAACATTTTGTTGCTTGGATGTACACTTGTAGCCATTTTCTTTGCACCTAGAGTAGTCACGTTTTTAAATTGTGCCTGGTGATTTCAGGATAGTGCAACAAAAGAATATAACACTGTTTTCAGATACATAGGTCATGAACACAACATGAACAATAAGTTCGAGAAAAAGTAACAATATTATCTACATACTTATTAGAGTAGATTTGATTTATAGATATCAAAGGCTTCTGCTTTGGCTGCAGTGATTTCGGTCATGTGTGGGAATCACAGAATCATATAATGATTTGGGTTGGAAGGCACCTTAAAGATCGTTTAGGTCTAACCCCCATGCCACAGGCAGGGACACCTTCCACTAGACTAGGTTGCTAAAAATCCCATCCAGCCCAGCATTGAGACTTCCAGGGATGGAACTCCTATGAATTCTCTGGGCAACCTGCACCCGTGTTTCACCACACCCACTTTAAAGAATTCTCTGTGCAGCGTGTTTCAGTGTTTCACCACTCCTATAGTACAGAATTTCCTACTACCTAATCAAAACCTACACATTCCCAGTTTAAAGTCGTTGCCCCTTTTCCTATCACTACATGTTCTCATCCAAAGTCCCTCTCAGTTCACTCGTGGATGTCTTCATGCACTGGAAGGTGCTGTAAGGATTTCCCAAAGCCTTCTCTTCATCAGCCTGAATAGCCTCAATTGTCTCAGCCTGTCTTAACAGCAGAAGTGCTCCATCTCTCTGATCAGCTCCTTGGGCATTCTTTGAACTCCCTCTAGGAGGTCTGTGTTTCTCTTGTGCTGGGGGCCTCAGAGCTGGACTTCGTAATCCAGGTGCGGTCTCACAAAAACAGAGTAGAAGGGGAAAATCACCTCTCTCAACTTGCTGGCCACTCTGCTTTTTGGTGCAGCCCACATTGTAGTTGGCTTTCTGGGCTGTGAGTGCACATTGCTGGGTCATGTTGAGCCTCTCAGCAATCAATCCCCAAGTATTTTCCCTCTCACTCAATTCTCTGCCCAGACTGTATTGTCTGTTCTTGTGCTTCAGATTGCCCCAACTCAGCTGCAGCAACTTGCAGTTGGCCTTGTTGAACTTCATGTGGTTCACACAGCCCCATCTCTCAAGCATATCAAGGTCCCTGTGGATGGCAGCCCTGCCCTCCAGTGTGTTGACTGCACTACATAGCTCGGCGTCATCAGAAACCTTGCTGAGGGTGCATTCAATCCCACTGTCCATGTCACTGAAAAAAAGGCTAATCAAAAATGTTAAAGGTTTAGTGGGACACATCTTAAATATATACCAGTACTTTGAATTTTATGAATGGACCTCTAGGCAGAGTACAGAGAACAAAAGTGTTCACCTTAATTGTTTTCTGTGAGCTCAGATACATTATTAAACAATCAAGGAGAATTTTTTGGTAGCTGGACATCGTTCACTAAAGCTCCAGGAAACGAATTTCTTTAGGTTATGCTATTCACAAAACTACTTTGTTGATCTTCTGTCATTTTGGTTGTTGGGGTTTTTATTGTTTGGTTGGAGTTTTCTCCTTTCTTAGCTGCTGCTGCAAATGAACACAGGATTTCATTGGGATTTTTATAGTGATATTTTGTTCTCTTTTCAGAAAACTCAAATTTCATTTAAAAATATAGGTTTACAGTGTGACAGTTCACACAGCTTTTCTTTTTCCTGAACTTTGATGTAGATTTTTCAAGTACTAACAAAATTTTTCCATCTATGTATGTTTTATTGACTCTCTTTGTACCTTTTTGTACCTAAATACTGAAATGTAAGTCCTGCACATGAGTTCTTGCACATTTTTCAAAAAACATTTTTATTACTAATTAAATATTTTTTCTAATCTCCTCATATTCACAGTTTTCTCTCTGTAAGCAATGCCTCACTTATTACAGAACTTCATCTCCTCACTCTTTGGCTTCATCTGTACTGCTTAGAAGGACTTTTTATACTTCAGGATTCTAAAATAAAAAAAAGAAAACAACAACTCTGGAGGCATGAAAGCTGACAAAAAGAGGTAAAAGACATCCATTGGTTTTCCAGATGAAAAAAAGAAAGAACATGATTTGAGAAGGACAGTCACCAACAGGGAGCAACAAATAAGAGTCTACCAAGGAAGTTAGAGGTTACCAGATTTCATGAGACAGAAGAAATTAATCTGAGAGTGCTGAGAGAACAGTGATGTGATTGCAAGACCAGAAAGTTTTACAGATGTCGTACAAAATGTCATGGTGATTGAGAGAGGTATCTGACAAATGGAAGAAAATGATACAGCATCTAACCTTGGTTTATCTAGGTAGCTAAAGTCCAGCCAGTCTTTTTACTGAAAAAGATCATGGGAAATAATGTATTTAAAAACACATGCAAGACTTGATGCTAATTAGAAAGAGTAGCACTGCAATCACACTTAATCAGCATGCATGCCTGCTATGATTAAACGTCCAGCTTCATTAACAAGAATATGTAATATACCTTTATTAATGCTACTGACACAAATCCCCACAGCATTCAGTTTCAGAAGCACAGGGGGTTTGGTCTGGATTTTTAGCTACACTGAAAATTGTCTGGACCCTTAATCTAAAAGGCAATTAATCAGTGGCTTGAAAGTCATTATCAAACTAAGTGCCTTGGCACTGGAGCTGATATTGTGCATTAACTTTATCAGCTGCATGGATGATAAGACCGAATGTGCCCTCAGCAACTTTATCTACGATACCAGTTCAGGAGCAGTATTTGGCATGTTGAATGTTAGTACTTCAATTCAAAGAGATCTGATACCGCTTGAGGACCAAGTCAGAGTTAAAATCCAGAAAATTTCTGTTGTGTGAGGGAGAAATGTTGCAAGAGGGAGAAAAGAAATCTCCAGATTAGGCTTATACTTGAGGGCAGGCTGGGAAACGTCTGCCCAAGTCCTGCTGAAAAGGCCAGTGGATCCTGTGGATGCTGAATTCTATGCAAGTCACCAGTGTGCTTTCGTGCTTGGTAAAGCAGAAGACAGACCTCTAAGGAGAGTGTGGGCCAACAGATTTAAGGAAATTACAGTCCTCTATGCAGAATGGTCTAACATGGAACATTTCTCCCAGTTTTGCATACCACTCACATCTAAAGGAGGACACTATTATCTGGGGCATGCTCAATAGGAGCTACTAAGGTCAAAGGAGTTTTAGAATAAAATGGACTAGTTTAACCTGTTGAAAAAGACAATAACAGATCTCCAAGCAACTGAGAGGATGTTGTTAAGGTAATGGAACAGAACCATTACCACTAGACAATGGTAAATGACAGAAAAGAACATGAAAAGAAATGACAGAAAATGACAAAACTGTGGCCACAAGTTTTTTCTTGCAATGTTTAGTCTGGACATTATGGGGAAAAAAAATTAATGAGGGTGATAATGCAGAACTGGAAGGGAGTACTGAGAAAGCCCTTGGAGGCCTTCAGGAGAAAGACCTCTAAAATATTAAATTTTAAGTTGTTGAAAATCTGTATTTACTTTCACTCTATTTCTAAAAACTTGATTTAATGCTGGCTTAAAGTATGCTGTTTTACTTTATCTTAAAAATTTCTGTAAAACCATTGAAATATCTCTTGCCAAGTTCCAAGTATATGTGATGCATATCACCCTACATGGTTAACATGAAACAAACAGAATAGTACTATTTATAGGCTGATATTGTTCATCCAACATATTGAAATTCCTGTTACAAAAAGAAAAGGCCCAGATGGAAGGAATTGTTTCTCAAGCAGATTATAAAAATTTACAGTACATTCTTCTTGAAATTTTAAGTATTTTAGAAATAAGATCTTTACATTAATAAATGTTATTATTTTTTCAAAATACAGTATTTGATAGTGCAGCAGCATATTTTATTTTAAAAAAAGTAAAAATTTTAAAACTTTCCAGCCCTGGTACTGTTTAATTTAGCCATGGTCACCTTCTACACATTCTACAAACAAGACTTTTACTGTGACCTTCCTAAGACTGACAAGTGAGTTTACAAACATATAGGCCACATGTTGCAATAATGTTACCGCTCCAAAGCTGAGAGCTGGGACAAGCACAAAATTTTTTCACTGAAAACTTTTTCTGACTACCTTTTCAAAATCATACATTCAGTAAGAAATACTCCATGTAGCAAATTTACAGCACTAGATGTCACAGATTATGACATTACCCCTTCAATATATTAAGTGAAAAATTCATCTTCTTGCCTGTCCTGTTTCAAGGTTTCTCTTGATTTGTATAACTGGAGTTGCAGATAGATAAGTACTTTCTGCTGTTAAAGACATCCAAAGACTTGTCACATGTAAATAGTGAAATAAAAATTTAAAGATATTGGTATTGGCAACAAGGTATGAAAGTGTCTTTAAACAGAACATTGGCTTGTATTGCCCCAATATAACAATGAATTTACATAGAACTACCATCAGTCTTGTCACGTTTAATTCAGTCCAAGACCAAATAAAGTGAAACCTATTTTGCTGTTGAAATCTAAATTATAAATGATACCAGAATTAGGGTGCCTGTTTCAGTAATTTATTCTTGTATTATACATAAACTGGAAGACTGGTACTTTGGGTTGGTTTGTTGTAGGTTTGGGATTATTTTTTAATTATTTGAAATTTCCAGAAATGCTCATTAATGTTCATAGTCTTTAATTTCTCATGGAATGTGGGGCCTGTAACTTAGCAATTTAAATTCACATATTGTAGTCCTACTGTCCCAGAAGGTCTGGACAGCTTTACCTTGTTTCTATAAAGAACATATACTGACATATTTTCATTATTAGATCAAAGGAGTAGGGCATTACACAAAGTTGCAAAGGAAATATCAGAACTGGCTGCAGTATACAAATTTTAATCAGATATAATTCTGGTTTTTGGAAATCAATGGAGGAAATTACAAAAAGGAGACAGAATACTGAAATAAATACAGTTTGTGAAATATGACTTTGAGTAGGTTCATATATACACAGTTGACTGGAATGAGCAAAACAGATTTTGTGACTAGAATTCCTTTTGAAAATGTCTACTCAATATTTGGATCACTTTTCAAAACCAATCTTTAAGTCATCATTTGCTGTATATTGAGAGAAGCTATATGTTTAAATTGTTATTTCTTGTTGAAACATGTAGGATTCCTATTTAAAAAAGGAAGGAAGGAAGGAAGGAAGGAAGGAAGGAAGGAAGGAAGGAAGGAAGGAAGGAAGGAAGGAAGGAAGGAAGGAAAGAGACAGGGAGAAAGAAAGAGAAAGAGAAGAAAAGAGAAAGAAAGAAAGAGAAAGAAAGAAAGAAAGAAAGAAAGAAAGAAAGAAAGAAAGAAAGAAAGAAAGAAAGAAAGAAAGAAAGAAAGAAAGAAAGAAAGAAAGAAAGAAAGAAAGAAAGAAAGAAAGAAAGAAAGAAAGAAAGAAGAAAGAAAGAAAGAAAGAAAGAAAGAAAGAAAGAAAGAAAGAAAGAAAGAAAGAAAGAAAGAAAGAAAGAAAGAAAGAAAGAAAGAAAGAAAGAAAGAAAGAAAGAAAGAAAGAAAGAAAGAAAGAAAGAAAGAATCCAGATTTACTAAATTATTAGCCTAGTTTTTATTTCCTAAGAATGCTGAAAAACTCCTTTCAAACTGATTGAGTCTGTGGATTTTTTTATTTCGTGTAATGTGATAACAAAGTCAATTGGGGGCAGCTAATTTGGTTAATGCTCATTACTATTGTCATAGGCTGTGACACATCACATGAACTCTTTATTAGTAAGCAGCAAGAAACAAATTTGTGAGATCAGCCAGTGTCAATAGAAGTTAATCCGTTTCTATATATTCACAAGCTGAACATTCTCTTCCTTTAGAATATAATCTCAAAGAAATCACTTCTGTGGGGTCATACTAAGGAAAGCAAGGACACTTTAAATGGCTTTCTTGATTCCATTGGTTATAATGGTCTACATGTTAAATGAGATTATTATATTGATCCCTAGGAAGAATAACTCACATAAAGAGATTTTTTCACCTCTCCTAGAGATAAAACAGTGAAACCTGATGTGAGTTGGGAAAACAAAACTGAAAAAACCCACAGCTTTGTAGTTGTCTACTTTTATTGTTTCATGGCCATCAAAGTAATTCCATAGTGAATAGGTTTATAAAAATTATAAAACTGATGTACTTCCTTTTACTACAGAATGGTATTTTTATTGTTATGGATTAAATGTTACAATCACACCAAGAGAATGCATCCATCTAAAGGAGACAGTTCAAAATATGTTTTCTATATATGTGTTAGCCAAGGCTGAGTCCTGTGGCCTAAATAGAAGGATGAGCCTAGTAGAAAGAGGAAAAAACAACCAAAAAAAAAGCACTAGAACTGGCAAAATATTGGCAGTGCCTGTACTTGATCTAAGTAACGAGCAGGGATTGCATAAGCAATTTTTATTTAATTGACTGGTTAAAGAAAAAAAATAGAAAAAAAGAAAGAAAAAGGGAAAAAATACTCTCTGAAAATATATGTCATATAAATTTCCAGATATTTTTTATAGATCAAATCAACTTTTTCTAATTGAGTACCATTATCAACACTTCAATCCACAGATTTTTGTCTGTAGTGCTCCCACACACAGCGATAAGACTAAAATGCTTCTTTATCCTCCTGAGCAGGAGGAGGAAGAGAATGGGTAGTGCAGGAGTAGGATGACACGCATGTGGTAAGGTCTGTGGTGGCACCCACCCCTATGCAAAGACAAGGTAGTTGCTAATGAATGTGATTTGCGTGTAGAAGGAAAAACACAGTTCATATTCACTAATTAACTATGCAATGGATTTCTGGCTGCAACTTAGCAAGTTTCAAAGAGCAAGCACACAAAAATAAGCAAATTATGGTTTCAAGTTTTATTAAAGATTTATGTTGTCATTGTGCATGTGACTAACTATCCAGAACAACCTTGAAAGATTTGTAAACCACGAACAAGGTGGAATGAACCTCAAGAAGGAGAGAAAAGTTCCCTCTGAGGAAAAAACTGGGCACATTTCAAAAAAACCTTGATTATACAAAACAGGACAGAGCATAAATTAAAGACCCCCAGGGGCAGCTTCAACTTGCAGCCAAAATCAAGTTTTGCTGCTTTACTCTGCTGGCTAGTTTCTAATTGCACACTGCAATGAAAATCGTTTATAACGAGAAAGGTCCCATAACAATGTGGCAAAGGCACAGGGCCTGCAACAGAATATTAGAGAAATTTACCCTGTGGGCGATCACTAGTTACTGAGGAAGATAATAACTGCTCAGCTACTCTGAAATAATTTAGTCATAAAAGAATGTTCATTAAAATAACGTTAAAGAGTGTTTTCAATGTGGTGTGCAGGGACTTGGCTGCGTGATTCTTTTTAATATTAATGGGAATTGCGTGGCTAAACCCACACACACTGTGATGAAAATCTGCACTTATAGTTTTAACAAAAATCCATAAAAGGAAACAAATTCAGGTGAAGGCTTCATTCTGTTTTGCTATGTTATTGCTAATAATACAGTATGTACGATTAGTGCATAACAATTGTAATAAAAATGTGGCTGCATCTAGGCTCTTAATGAAAGAAGTTAAGGAGAGAAGGAAAGGCTTACCTCTGTAGGAAAGCACTGATTAAACAGAGAGGACAAACATTGATGGTAATATATAATTCTTCAGTGTGAATTGTTCGTGTAACAGGCTGCAGCACAAATGTGTTGGTAAGCTACAGAATAGTTTTATTGCATGTTTCAAATGAGAAGAAGTTAAAAAAAAAAGAATAAAAAAGAGAAAATTTGATGTTTAGTGGAAAAAGCCCTTCTGATCAAACAAAAAGAGAACCTTTAATGAGAATTTACATGTAAGTCTTGGAGCCTGTATGTCTCAAAAAACATAGGGCCCATGCTTTGCTCTTATTCTTCTCAGCTCTGCTACCCTCAACTGGCATAAATATGACTAATTGGGCTGATATGAAATAGAATTCTGATCAAAAAGCTAGAAAATAATTTGATTAAGAAAAAAAAAAGGTCTGCAGTGACAACAAAGAGCCATATCTGAACTTAACAAGGCCAGTAATATGCAGACTGGCAAACAGGGAGATGATAAAAGAGCAGGTCCTATTAAGAGAAATTTTTATTCCATTTTTACTGACAACTGGTACTTTCATCCTCATAGTGAACATCAGAGATATTTGCTCTCCACTTTTATTACATCTTGTATTTCGTGTTTTGTTTTGTGAACAGAAATTTGGGAGTTTTTTGAGTGAATGTGAGAAATACTATGTTGAGAATTAAAAATTTCAGTAAATGCCAATTATTTGTAAAAAGAATGCCTTAAGACAGTATTTGAGTTCAGTTTTATCATACGAAGAATAACTTAGATTGGAACCATTGAAATTTTGAAACATGAAAATGATAAAGCAAAGGATTTTCTATTGTAATCACACTTGTAAGAACCCCTCTTACCAGGAGGCAGAAATGTGAAGAGGAAGCTCAACACATAAAGCTTTTATTTTACCTTTTATTTTTGAAAGAGTGTTATGAGAGCCTAGCATTACTTTTAAATGATTGACACAATAAGCGTTCCATTTTAATTGGCACTTCTGTGATTTATCACTATATCATGTTGGGAACACCCCATTAGGCCATTTGTAAGTGAATAGCAGGCTACTGTACATCTGACAATACTTGAGGACTTCTATTGAAAGCACCTATTAAGAGGAGACACCTACTAAGAGAGTTCATGTCCCATTCTTTCTAACTACTGAATTGTACTGAATTGTATCCTTCCCTCCTGAGCAGAAATAGAATTCTTGCCATCCTAGGTATCGCACTGCCATGTTTTCCTGTTTTGCAATGGCATGAACAATATGATTTCAGTTTCTAAACTGAGAAGACTAGGAAGTTTAATCCCACTGAAAGTAATCTTCTTGATCATCTCATCTCGTTATTTCCTCTCTAATCAGAACAGTGCTCTCAGTCCTCACCAGTACCATAATGCTTGAGGTAAGTAAGAAACCATATCAAAACTTGGATTTAGATCAAGGTTCCTTGTTCTGAGGTTTGGAAATGGATTAAGCTGCTGCCAGTGACCCTGCCATGGCTCTTCTACTGAATGAATTTCCATCTAAAAGCTGTTCAGTCAGACTCTGAGGCTGCAACAACCAAATACTGCCTCGAGACATTGGTTCAAACCCATAGCCCCCTTTGTCTCTTAGTGCCCTGTTTTCCATCCAGCATTCAAGTGTTTGACTGACGATGCTCAGCAGCATATGAATGACTCCATTTTAGAGAGCTGCATTGTTCAAACCTTTCTAATATGCATCAGATAGCACTATTTCAGGATCTGGATTCTAATTTTAGAAAAGAAATCTTGACAAATTGTGATACATGTAGACTTACCTTAGTATTTTGATCTGGCCCAAATGATTTCTTTTCAACTCCTACATTGCATATTGCATTTTTTGCATTGGCATCTGTTGCTCTATGTACCATCTGTCTTTATCGACACTTAGGTACACAGATGTGCTGTCACTGTGCAAAATGTTAGATATCAGTTTAACCTTCCCTTTTCCTAAAAATTGTCACAATAACGATTATTCCTTGTCAACAGATAACATTTGCTCTTATTCAAGTGGGCTTTTGTAGGCTTTTCTTGTTCTAAAAGCTGTGGTTTTAGTGAAAAAAAAAAAACAAAACAGCTTTTGATGGTAATGATATCATCTGAGTTCAAGGTTATTTTCTGTATACTTATATTTGTTTTAGTGCCAGTAGGCTGTTCTCTACAGAATCAGAGTTTTTAAAAAAACCAAAAACGCCCTAATGGAGACTTGCCAAAAAAAGGTAATATAATAGTATCTTAAAATGGATGCAAGTTACTGCAGTGCTTTCCAAACTTATTTCTCATCCTTGTGTATAGACTCATGTATGCATACATGCCATATTTAGAAAGATGAAATTGAAGGAAAGTTTATCATAAATAACTGGCCAAGAATTATGTCAGAGAAATAGGAAAAACTGTTATATGTTAGCTCTATGTGTACAAAACTTAGTAGCAGGATACCCATGATACCATGGAAGAGGGATACAATATGCAATCTCTTTGTCACACTCACTTTTCAAACTCAAGTTGCTTTAAAGAAAAGCCAGTATGAAACTCCTCAAACAAAAGGTATGAATTCAGATTTATTTTAAACTATTGCAAATAATTAAATCCTGTTTAGATTCTTGGAGAGTCTGACCTCTGATATTCCTATTTTACAAGTGAAGAAGATTGAGATGGACACTTACCTAATATAAATCATAATGTGTTTTAATTTTATATACAAATATAAATAGGTTTCCTTTTTAGAACACATAAGTAATTTTTCACAGAGACTATTTCATTCAGATTTATGACATTTATGACATTATTTTTCAGGTAAGTAACCAACAGTAACAAAAGTATGATACTTCACCCACCTGTAAAAATGGCTGTATTGATCAATGTCACAGTATTTCAGAGACAGAAGCATAGAAGCTGCTGGAAAACAAGAAATTCTTCGAAGGAATTTCACCAAGTAATACCTTGCTTTCTTTTCCCCTTTTAGTAAGATAAAACTGTATCAGCTGTAGACACATTGGAGAAGAAAAGCCATATAGATTAAACCACAGTTCATAATATTGATATTTTTTACCTGAATTTGAAGAGTTAAGAGAAAACCATGAGGATACTTCTCATCTGAACTTGAACTTGAACACTAGATCTGACTTCTAATTTAAATCTACAATATGGCTCACAACAATGTGCTGTTTTTCCAGGCTCCACACACTTAAAACGTGCGTATGCCTGAACAAACACAGTTTCTCTAAAAAAAAATGTATGACAGAATGCTTTCCAAAAAGTAACTGAAATCTTGAACTAAAATATTTGCATTCATTCTTCTCTATACATCTTTAACATTTCTGTACATTGTGTCCCCACTAGCTTTAATGTGGAGACCACGGAAATAGGAAATAGGCCCATTCTAGTGATGCAAATCTGCTTTCCTGAGAAACACTGCTAGACAAAACCTGATGGAAGTGGACTTGCCATATCTGTGTCCATAACTGTATTGCAAAATGCAAGAAAGCATGTTCCAGGAAAAAAAGGGACATACAGAAAGATCAAAACAAAGCTGTAGTAAAACAGGTATCCATCACTCCAAATTAATCACAGGTACCTAAGTCCAGTCTTTTCCAATCTTAAAGGAAGATATTTTTTAAATAGAGGAATTCTCTTATGTTTAAATTCTTCTAAAACTATTTAAATAATTTGAGCTTGTTGATAAAGGATCTTCTGTAATATTTTGCAGAGCTTTTGTCTTGTATAACAGAAAAGAGAAAGCAGACTCTAGAAAGCTTGGAGAAATTACAAGACATAATGGCCAGTGTCTTACCTAAGCTTCTCCCTTTTTGCTTTTTTTCCAAAATTGGCTTTGATTTATATTTTGGTTCTATCTTGTGTACTTATATATTAAATTGCAAAGTAATTATTTTAGAAGATTTGACTGAATATTGCCTCTATCCATGAAGCTCCTATGGCAGTCCCAAAAAAGCATTTTTTTAAAACAATGCATTCATCTTCTCACCTGGTCTCACTTTCAGCTCAGTCTAATTTCCCTTCAGTTCTCCCAGCAATTTGATTCTACAATGGGTTATGCTGTCCCATTTCTCAAATTTCTGATTGTTTCCCTTTTCTGTGCCAGTCACAGCACTGCTCCTGCGTTTGCTCTCTCTTGTCCTCATACACACAGCCCCCTTAGGCCTCCTACAGATAAGAAATGAGTAACAAGACATAAAAGCTCTGCTTCCTTTTTTTTCTTTCTTTTTTTTCTTTTTTTTTTTTCCTGTAGGAAACCTTTCTTTTCCTCACACCTATATTTCTCGGGAAATTCATACTAGCTTGACAGAAGAGCAGTTTATAAAGAGATTCAGGGGAAGTAAAATTAAAAATCTCAGTAAACCTCCATACTATATAAAATTATAATATCTAACCCATTACACAGGCAACCTCTCACACTTAAACCTATGAATCCCTAATAAGGAACTGAATTTCCTGATTTTAATCTTGTTTATCTTTGTTAATACTATGTACATACGTAGATAGATAGCACATAAATTTCTCAAACGCCATTTCCTTTGTACAGTTTTCAGTCTCTTGCTCAGCTGGAACTCTTAAGTATTTCTGAGATACATCATTTGAAACTGAGGGACCGTGCATCTCATCACAGGTGCTCTGTAGAATGATAAGAGAGACAGCAAACAATATTCCTGGGGGCAGACAGAGGGGAAAATAAGAACCAGGGGGAAAGTTTCTGAATAAGTAGTATCAGCATGAACAGAAATAGATGTAAAGTGAAGACTGGGAAAGCGTGAAAGAGAAAGTTCCACAGAACAAATAAGACATTCCACTGCACATGTAGAATAAGAAATCAGAGGGAAATTATTACTAATGCACAGAAAGAAGAGAAAAAATTTAGTCCATGGAAAATCACAACTCTGAAATAACTCTGAACTACCTGTGAAGAATATCTTTGCTGATAAAAAAGACATTGCTATCTCTAGCAGATAGAATTTTATCTTATTTCCCTAAAGTTTGAAGGTTTACTTAATAGTTATATGGTAACTTTGTTACAAGAAGTCTACACACTTAGTGGGAAAGGCAACTGCTTATGGAAATGGCAAATGCTTAAGGAAATTTGGGAAGCAGAGGACATTTAATTTGCAGAGGATCTTTTAAACCTACCTATTCCTACTATTCTCCATTATAGCTCAACCTCACTTTGTACTCTCATTTTGTATTTTCTACTTTCTTATTTCCTTTTTTTTTCCCCTGAAAATCAGTTTCAGTGCTCAGCCACTGAAAACAAAGAAAGAACCCCAATTGTCTTATTATTGTATTATTTGCATTACCTGCCAATCTACAGATACCTATCACTGTAGAGGATAAGATATATAGATTCAAAAGCATAAAATCATAATTAAAATGAGGGCGGTGGGGGGTGGGGAAATCCAAACCAAGAAAAACTTGATCAAGGAAACAAGTGAGAGAGAAAATCAAAGTATAGAAAAAACCAAAAAAATCCTCCAGAGAATGCTCCAATATGTTCCAACAAAAATATTCCAATGATGCATATTTTCATTTTTAGGTGGGACAGAAGACTGCCAATGACCTCCAGAGTCACTGCCATGGACAATATATAAGTGGAAGAAAATTTAAAGTTTATAATTATCAGGTAAATTTATGCATTGATATTGGAAAATACTTTACTGAGTAGAGCTGTTGTATAAGATCCCTACAGCATACAGCAGACTGCATAACCAATTTACTAAAAGCTATCTTAATTGCTACAATTTACTAAAAACTATCTCAAGCTTATTTCATGTCATTTCACCACTAGATTTTTGTATCTAAGATGTAGAAAATTAAACTTATTGCATAATTTAGAATTGTTGGAATAGTTAATAAAATTTTAATTAAAATTATTTTTATTATAAAATTCTAAATTTTTTTATTGAAATTATTTTAGAATAATTTCGAATAAAAGCCAGAGTGAGTACATCTGCCTATTAAATGTACTCAAGAACATGTGCAACTTTACATAAGAACATAGAGATAATCAGTACACTGTTGTATTTGGAGCAAATTACAGCACAGGATTTCAGGACAGAAATTTTGTTTAGTTCTATTATAGCCACTACTGGACTTCTTCTAGTACATCTGATGTGCCTGCTGCTATGCCACTGCATTCTACAGAGAAGTTATTCCTCTACATCTGCTACATATGTAGCACATATGTATATATCACAGAACCACAGAATCCATTAGGTTGGAAAAGCCCTCTGAGATCATCAAGCCCAATATATGGCCTAACACCACCTCGTCAACAATACCATGGCACTGAGTGCCACATCCAGTCTTTTTCTTTAACACCTCCAGGGACAGTGACTCCATCACCTTCCTGGGCAGTCTATTCCAATGTCCAATCACATTTTCTGTAAGAAATTACTCCTTATATCCAACCGAAACCTCCCCTGACACAGCTTAAGACTATGTCCTCTTGTCCTGTCTCTATTTGCCTAGGAGAAGAGATTGACCCCCACCTGGCTAAAACCTCCTTTCAGGAAGTTGTCAACAGTGATAAGGTCACTGTTGAGCCTTCTCTTCTCCAGGCTAAAAAACCCAAGCTCCCTCAGCTGTTTCTCATAGGACTTAATGTCTAGATCCTTTTCCAGCTTTGTTGCCTTTCTCTAGACCCAGAAAATACAATAACATAAATCCCAAGGGTCACATTCCTGACCACATATGCCACCATGAAAAGAAAGGTTATAATGTTTTGATCAAGATGAAATTAAAATGCTAATGAAAAGGGTTAGGTTGGTTTGTTTCTAGTTCTTTTGTTGCTGGTCTAGTTTAATTTTTTTGCTTGTTCATATTTCTTGTATCTACCTATATGGGACCTTAACTTTGAAACCTAACCTTACTACTAAGCATCAGTTTCTGCACAATTGCTACTACTAAAATACTTGCAAAACAAATGGAGAGAAATCTGTAGAGTAGTAGAAGGAGAATATAGTGGCAATGATATTGTTACAGTCAAGGCTTATATTCGTTAGAAACTGGATTGGCTTTCTGTTGCAGAACTGATTCTTGGCATTTGCTAGTTCTTTGAGAGAGACCTTGGTATTCACATCCTCTGGAGTGGAATGGGGTGTTTTTAAGGACACTTTAGGGTATAGTTAAAGGAAAATGTATAGCTATAATATAACTGAATATAACTGAAAAACAACTAGAACAAATTTACAATAAATAATTTGTTTGACATACCTTTGTATGCATACCTCCACTGTCAGTTATATTTGATTTCTTTTTTCCCGGCAGAAGACTGAATTTCTATTGTGTGTGACTTGTATGTTGCATAGAAAATTGATAGAAAATACAGTTCAGCAGTGGAAGCAAATCAACAGTCATCTGATGCTGTCTTATGCCAATAAATGTTCCAGATGGAATATTTTATATACAACTCTAAATAAAATTGTGTGATAAGGGAATGAGCACAGATGATTATGGCTTTTTTCACAGTCTATTAGTACTTCAGGTCTTATTTATTCCTCAATACAACACCAAAATTATTAAAAGATGGGACTCAAAACATCAAACTTCAAAACTTTACCATGTCAATTTCCCCTGCTTAATGGTACCATTATGGTTACCTGTTAGAAACATGAAGGGCAGGGCAGGGCAGGGCAGGGCAGGGCAGGGCAGGGCAGGGCAGGGCAGGGGAAGGGCAGGGAAGGGAAGGGAAGGGAAGGGAAGGGAAGGGAAGGGAAGGGAAGGGAAGGGAAGGGAAGGGAAGGGAAGGGAAGGGAAGGGAAGGGAAGGGAAGGGAAGGGAAGGGAAGGGAAGGGAAGGGAAGGGAAGGGAAGGGAAGGGAAGGGAAGGGAAGGGGAAGGGAAGGGAAGGGAGGGAAGGAAGGGAAGGAAGGGAAGGGGAAGGGAAGGGAAGGGAAGGGAAGGGAAGGGAAGGGAAGGGAAGGGAAGGGAAGGGAAGGGAAGGGAAGGGAAGGGAAGGGAAGATACCAAACATAGCAAACAAATAAAAAAATCCCTACCTCAAAGAAATCAGGTACATTAATGTGCCAACATGCCATTTCGTATAGGTTTATCTATATGCCCTTGTCTTTTTGGAAACTCAAAATGCACTCACTGTGGTAGACAAACTGTAGCCTCTTCAAAGGGTTATATTTTTCTTTTCTCCTTATCCAGCTTCAGTGCTACTCTAAAGTCTGTAAAGGACTGTTACAGAGCGACTTGTTCTGCCATTGCCTGGCGCCATTGATCAGATCTGCAGTTGAAGACCCGATGCAATAATGGGCCATGACCATCCATGGGGGCAGCAATGGACACACCCCTGCCATTACAAGTGAACAGCCTGTATATGCAGAACTGAGAATATCCCAGGAATGTCAAGAACCTCGATGCATGTGCCATTCTCATGGCCCCCACACTGCAGTGAAACTGCCAAGTCAGTGCCACAAAACACTGCTCAGCCAAGATAGAAAAGAGAGGGCATCAAGTACCAGCAGAGCTCCACCCACCAACACAGGAAAGAAGGATCATCATGGGACACTGCAGATTCTTGGTGGTGACTGCCTTTTCAAAATTTTCTTTTCTCAAAAATTACTTTTTGTAATTCTTCACTTTTCCCAAGTTTTCTATCTTTTCTCCTTGCTCTCCTCTTTTAAAGTCAATAAACGTGAATTATCATTTTGATTAGAAATGTTTCACCTTGTTTGTGTCTTAATGTGGCTCTGGGTATATTCAAACCATCCCTCTGCTCCATGTTCATGGTTTAGGATACATTCCTGGATTGGGACAATGCAACATAATCTAAATTAAATATCCCCCATAGCTGCAGTCTAGAAAATAACAGTCAGCACCTTCTTCAGTTATGGATTCTTTACTTCTCTTTTTCTGAATGCTGAGTAAATGGGGATTCTAGCTACAAGAGAATGCTATGGCATTTTCATCAAAACAAGCAGATGTATTCAAGTTCTTCACCTGTAGTGGCATAGCAGCTATTATCGAATTAACGTTCAGAAATTATGGGATCTAACAGTGTAATGAAACAAAATTGAGTTCTGCTGGCTAACAGCTAGAATAGAAGCAAATTCCACAATTTGGGGATAAATAATAAATACTATCCTGATAATTTATTTATTAAAAAGACCCCCAAACAAATCAGAAAAACTTTCTCCCTCAAAAGAACATGAAGCCAGGAGATGATGACAGAGCTGGTAGGGGGTGATTTTTTGTTGGATTTTGGGGATTTTCTCCCTATGTTTCTCCTGATTTTTTTTTTGCGCCGTTTAAAATACCAAAATAATGTGAGGTCCTTCATTTGCAAAGTAATTCAATTATTGGACAGTGGAAATAGCAGAGTAAAAACATTATATTTTAATTTTGCTGCCATAAATGGATCTATGAGTGAAGGCAGTGTAGTTGAGGTTCTTGTTAAAGGCTGTTAAAGGCAGATCCCTTGGGGAGGATTCATAGTGAAATGACACTGAACGACCAGTATTTAAATATCTATCTATCTATCTATCTATCTATCTATCTATCTATCTATCTATCTATCTATCTATCTATCTATCTATCCATCCATCCATCCATCCATCCATCCATCCATCATCTATTTCTCTATACATGACATATATATATATATATATATATATATATATGTATATACCTATGGTAGGTTTATTTTAGAACAGTTTGGTTGCAATGGAAAGGAGGTATTAAGCCTTTCTGGTTATTATCTATAGAAATGTAAGAATAGAAAAGTATAAAGATATTACATAAGAAAATATATGAGGAAAAGAAAGAAAGGATGAGAGTAGATAGTGTAGAGGAAAGATATCACCATCCACAGATTGAGCAATGAGATTTGATTGTCGCAATTTTGATGTCCATTGGTCAAAGTGCTGGTTGAAGTCTCACCCCATCAGGACTGGGTGAAGCCTGTGAAACAAATGTTAACATACGCGTTCAGGTTCAGATGCCAATGCCCAGGTACTGTCCTTGGTAGGGGAATGGTTTTGCACTGTCTGATGCAATACTGTGCAACACTGTGGATTATGCACAGTCCTTTGCTGGAGAGCCCCAGAAATAAGTCTGGGGGCCCTTTGGGGGTCTTTGATGGCTTATGACCCATTCTAGATATGACAGCTGTTTCTCATGTCACCATAGTTGAACCACTTACACCTTATCAGAAAGGACTAATATCTTCAGGCCTACACATGACTGTTCTAATACCTCCCCTCAGTGGGGGGAGTTACACCTGAGCGACTTGAGTTAGGGAGTAAACTGACATGATAAAAATAATTATCTCATCTTGCAGATTATGTTTGTTTTCAGCCTTTTCCCTTAACTGGCTCAAAATCCAGCCTGTTGCTAACCAAAGGTCAGTTTGTTGTGGTCCTGCTCTGGTGGTGGTGCACACTCCCTCTGCACCTGGGCTGTTCTTGTACAGGTCTCAGGTTTTGTCATCACACCCCCAAAACCTCGCCTCCTCCCCTTCAGTTTCAGGGGTGCAAACCTGGGTGCAGCAAAGCACCCTGCTGCTTTTGCAAATTGCTGATGGTTGGTGTCATTAACCTTTAACTTAACCATTTCATTTAACCATTTCAGTGTCTCATATATGAGGCAAAAGATACTCACAAGAAATACTTAGCATGACCATCACTATATTCAAGATCACCAGTAAGTAAATCCCAGTCAAAATATTACTTTATATATTCAAATTTACACAAAGCCTAAAACTCTGGGAGTTTTACACTGCCATTATTTTTCAGAAAAGCTGTATTGGCATCATTGCAAAACTAAATAAATGAACCATCTTCCTCTTTTCCTCCTCTTTCTACTTTAAAACAAAATCAAACCAAGCCACCATGAAATAAATCCAAAAACCTCAAAAAAACCCAAAACCTAAAACTTTCCAAGTGATAAGTCAGTACATGAGTACTCACTTCCTCCATTCCTCCACTTCACTCACATTCCTCCTTCCTAATTCAGGAACCAGTGATGACATCACAGAAAGTCAGGGCAGCAGCAAATCTTTTAAAAGGGGAGAAAGAATATGGGGATCTATGATATTTTTGTAGATTAACTTGACAATTTTTTAAACAATTGTGCATAGGAACAATTTTTCAGAAACCATTTGCCAGGAATCATAAAGTATTTTGACTGGGAAATTAATGTGTGCTTTCTTTATATCAATGTTCTATCACAATTCAGACACAATAACACTGGCAATATCCACCAATCATTAGTGAAGTTTCCCTTTTCAGATTCGTAATAAGGTAACTGCTAGTGGGGGGAAATAAAACAATGAAAAACAAAAATAAAACAAAACCCACGAGCTGAAACTGAACAAACAAGAGAACAATCCCAAAAAAGAAAAATCCAAGGAACCAAGAAACCATTCTCCTGCTACTTTCCATCTTTCTGTAGGCGTTATATTCCGAACAACAGTATAACCTAGCAGGTATTACAACAGTCCTATTCTAAACATTTTCTTGGTTGCTCTGATAGAGTATTACTGAAATACAGCTAAATCCATGGACAAGGCAAATTTCCTTGTCAGGTTTTCTAGCAAAACCACAGAAATTTATCACCAAAAATATTTTAATGTTATGTGCAGTAAGAAGTACTAGCCTTTCTTCTCAGTAACAACATTATAAAGAAAATTTGTAAATAGTTTTACAAATAGTCAGGTGAAACTGACCATGGGTACTGCATTGAAAATCTTAATCAGTTTTTTAATTTCCATATGGTGATCCACTATTTTGAAGCAATAAAGAATGGAATGATAGTAATAAAATTCCTTCCCTTTTATTAAACAAGAAAGGGCCTTGGGAGGAAAGAAGATGGGAAGAGGGGAAGGGAGATTAAACCCCGAAATCTTAATAAGAGAAAAAATACCTATAAAGGACTAAAGAGGGAAAACTAAGGGGATGGCAAAAGTAGAAAAATTGATAACTGGGGAAGCAAGATGAAATATTTTTAAGCTCTTGTACAAGCACAGTATGAAGTCTGTCTATACCTTGGATAGTGTGACTTCATGTTGTATTTTTCAAAATTGTATTGTTTGTTTTAACATTCTCAACTTCATTAACCATTCTATTCGAAATGGATGAGAAGTCAGGGAATGAACTTTCCCTCCTTCCCCATCATAAACATGTATAACAACTCTTAAGCATCAAAATGGGATTCTTTTGTTTTCCTTTTTTCCTTTTTCTGTCAGGGAAAACTCAAAAAAACCTGCATGCTCACAGACAGATAATCTACCAATCTAAGTTACCTAAAACACCCTATGTTATCTTGGGCAACTCTCTTAGTAACATTCTCAATCAATTTGTACAGGAAGCTCTGGTGCTGGAACACAAGAATTACTTTTCAGCTCTCAAATCTTCTCATGTCTTCTGGTACACACTGTGCAGTAAACTGTTATCTTGTGCTTTGGCAGATGGTCATTTCCTGTGCGGGTGGTTACGCCACAGCTGAGCCCTTCCTTCACTCAAATGACATTTTTTCAATTACTATTTTATTAAGTAACATCAATAAAACAATAATAAATGTTAGTAAACAAATGGTTCTTAAACATGAAGAGCAACAGTTACTAGCACAAGACATACACCCTCTCCACCCACACACAAGCTCTCACTCTTAAGCATATCTACAACCCCTGCCTGGCTGTCCAGCAGAAGTCAATATCCAACACTCATTCCCCAGTGGATGAGAGGCCCAGATCAACTGCAAGGACGAGGTGGTAGAGCCACTGCTTAAATCCGTGCACTATATTTTGCTTATGGTCTCCAGGCTGCAGTGAAGCCAAGGACGTGGCTCTGCTGTCACACCACAGCCAAGCCTGCTGGCAGGTGGTGCCAACAAACCCTGGAGTCTTTGGTGCATCTTCCCATGCATGGATACATCAACCCCAAAGATTTACCACATAAAGTTTATGGTGCCTGATCTCCTTTTTGTGGCTTTCCAGCCAAGCATTATTTGTCTGATGTCATCCAGTCATTCACCATGTCGCTCACTTTTCCTGGCTATTTAATTGGTTTTCCATTTTTATGCTCAAAATCCTGTTATGAGCAAACATACTCTAGATATATAGCCAAAAAAAGTTATTATTAAGGCTGAAATGTAGATTCGAGAGTTATTATGATTCCAGATCTAGGTAAAATAAGAAAGAAAAATGAAAAAAAAGAAAAAAAGAAAGTTGCACTGCTATAAATAGAGGAAAATAATATAGGAAAATATAGGAAAATATCTACAACAACAACAACAACAACAACAAATTATTATTATTATTATTATTATTATTATTATTATTATTATTATTATTACACCTCCTACCAACTCTCAGTTAGTGTCACACTCACTTTTCAACTGCTCTTCTGTGATGCTCAGGTTCATGGAATCACACTGGTGTTGTGAGAAGGGGAACAAGAGAACTCTGAGCTGAGCAACAAGAAGTCATCGATCCAAGTTCTTCAGCCAGAAAGATGATGTTGCTATGGATAGTTTCTCCTTCCCGAATTTAGGATGTGGTTGAAGTCACCTTAATATGTTCGCTAATATATTTTAAGATCTTGTTTTTCTTCTCTGATCTTTAAGTTCTTGTTATATTCAATTTTACGGTATATGGTATATGTCTTTTTCATATATCAGATGTATTTCTTTTTCCTCTTTGTTTCCACCTGGACTTGATTTTTTCCAGTCCTGGTCTGAAATTATTTAATGGCAAAACAGAAAACTGTAACAGTAAAATCTCTATTGCCAGTCCTGGACCCTTTGCTTGACAGCCTATGCTTGTTCTCTTCTACCCTGTATTTCAAATTCTCAGAGCCATAGCCCCTGAAATGTGGTCTAGGTGCAGCTAAGTTTGACCTGTTTTGTTGTAATTATTGGCTCAAGAAATATAGAGGATCAGATATATATCTGTTTGCCAGTGCAGTAGATGGGCTTAATGATCATTTACCCCTATATATTAATGTAACAGAGGTTAAAAAATTCCTGTATAAAACTTTCAGGTTTATGGTATCAAATACCATAGTTCTTGAATTGCCTTCTGATTTTAGAATCCTTATGTAATCTAATGCTGTGCAGAAAACCTAGTGACGCTTATATAAGGGAAAGTAATTTGTTTTTAAAGGGAGAAAACTATACTGGTTTAAGATTTCATCAATTCCTTATAGATTTTTTATTATTTTTTAATTACTTTCATGGGATGTAACAAAAGTTTTCAACTATTTTACTAGTCTCCCAAAGCCTACAGCAGTGTTAACTTAGGACTACACACTGATTTTTTTGCAATGCCGGCAAAAAAAAGCATAAAATATTCTTGATCCCTTTCAATGACTTTCATTCCACTTGAGCATATTTACTGTGCCAGCCTTACAAAAAATGCATCACAGCCAGCATCCTAATTGTTTACCACTTGGTGATGAAGTTGGCATTCTATTTTCTTTTCCTTTTACTTATATTGAACTATTTCCATGCAGCTCCTTACAGTGAGATAAAATTTTAAATTTACACAGAATTTATATTAGTTTCAGTTATTTTGTGCAAAGATAAAATTCTAAAAATGAAGATGTTTTCTATGTACAGTCAGTGACATCCAAGATATTGGGCAATCCAGTCAGAATATTCATTTTCTGGTTATTTTCTCAACAGAATTTCTGAGATGGCTGAAAAGTGAAAGCAAGACAGGTGCTGCTCACATTTTTTAGACTAAGCAGTGTAGATACCATCATTTGGCCATATGACAGTGATATTTCTTGCCAGCATCCCAAATGATTCTCTGCCTAAATAATTAATAAGTTTACTATTTCTTGGGTGCAGGATATGGACACTAAACATTTAATAATAAATGCATTTGCAGACTATTAAATTAAAGAATATAAAATCTTTGTGTTTTACTTAGGCTAAATGAGCATGTGTTTTTGCAAAATCACAGAGGAAAAAGTACTACAACCTTCAAAAGCAATAAAGATGTAAAACCTCAAGGACCAATAATATAAAAATCCTATGCAATTTGATAAGATAAATAGGATACTGGCAAAAGCTATATCCTTCTATAAATTTTAGTCTACTGATTTTAGTATGCATCTTTTAGTAGAGAATATTATTTCTCCTATTATGCATTTATGATTAAGTTTTTCCATACTACAAGTTTTGCTGTGCTTAACAAACTAAAAACTTGTAGATGCTGACACAAACTGTGCCTGTAAAAAAAATCTATATGCCAGCTATTATGGACACTTACACAGTGCTTGAACTTTCAAGTATGAACCTCAGTGCCATTGTCATGTGAATTTCATGAAGTAAGTCAAAAAAACTCCTAAAAACAAAAAACTAAAAAAAATTAAGGGAAGGAAATAATGTGAGGAAGAGCCAAGGTAAGGCATGCCGGCAATATTTAAACCATATGAGGAACTGGCTTACTGCAAGATCCTTTTCTGACACAACAATTCCAGGAAGCTGTCCAAAATGGATATATGTTTTACTGAGTCCTGAACAGGACTTCTCACTCAGTTTGGTCAATTCATTTGAGTGTTTGTGTCAACAGAATTGCAAAAGTGCATTGCCACTCATCCATGCAGTGATAGCATATATTTACCAATATAAAAACACACAATCTAACAGACACGGGCGCCTTTCAATAAAATAATATACTCATTAATTTTCAAACAAATCCATGCTGCTGATGCAATAATCTTATTTTATAACTATCACCTGTAGATAAAATGGAGACATAAAGAAGTATCCTGCATAATCCATTATGACTCAAAAAATAATTTTTACGTAATTATAACGTTCAACCATCACCCTGACTCTTAAAATGCTTCTTAAAACTTTAGTGACTAATATTTGGCTAATGCAGTAGTTGGCAGATACATGCCTGAATTTAAAGTATGTACTCTAATATTGGCAGCTATTCAACAATTTGGAATCAGCATTATAAACAGGTGCATATAGTATAGTTATGGTTACTGAGTCAATTTTTAATTTTTACAAGCTACCATGCATGTAGGTTGCTTCACTTTTTTCCAAATGGAATAGTCATGTCCTGTCCTTCCTGCATGAATTTTTGCATGCATAAATTAATCACTTGAAATTGTCTGTAAGAATGAAAGTGTTGTCTTAGGTTTGCTGGAAATTCTAGAGAGGAGAGAAGCGAAGGCACCAAATACTACAAAAAACCACTAATTGACTTGGAAAGAGAAATGGCTATAATAGTTCTATGCAAATCAAATCACTAAATGTCCTCCAACTAGTATAAAGAGGAGTAATGGACTCATGGCTAAATAAGAAATCTGGTATTCTGTGTCTTGCATATTTTCTTGCTTAAAGACAAAATACTGGACCTAGTAGTGTAGCAGTGGTAGTTGTCTTAAATAGAATCATAGAATCACCAAGATTCAAACAGATCTTCAAGATGACCCAGTCCAACTATCCATCCGGCACTGCCACTGTAACCACTATACCACTACACTACATCACCACGTCAGGTCCAAGTGTCTACCTACAGGGATGGTGACTCCACCACCCCCCTGGGCAACCTATTCCAATGCCTGACCCCTCTAACATTGAAAAATTTTCTTTTTGTATCTAATCTGAATCTTCCATCTCAGGTTACGACCATTTCCTCTTGTCCTTTCATTGTAAGCATGATAAAAGAGATTGGCCTCCACCTCACCTAAACCTCCTTTCAGGTAGTTGTTGAGAGACATGGGGTCTCTCCTGAGTCTCCTCTTCTTGAGACTAAACACACCCTGCTTCCTCAGCCATTCCTTATAGGAACATGATGTGAGAGGCCCAAAACTGAACACAGTGAGCTCAAGGTGTAGCCTTACTAATGCTGAGTAGAGGAGGATGATCATTTCCCTATTTCTGCTGGCTACACTATTCCTGCTACTGGCCACTATGTCATTGATCTTCTTGGGCACCCTGGCACTCTGTTGGCTCCTGTTCAGCTGGCTGTTGAGCAGCACTCCCAAGTCCGTTTCTGCCAAACAGTTCTCAAGCCATTTTTATCCAAGCCTGTAGCATTTCCTGGGGTTGTTGCAACTCAAGTGCCAGACCTGGCACTTCACCTTACTGAATTTCATGCAGTTATTCTTAGTCCATTGCTCTAGTCTGTCAAGATCTCTCTGTAGAACCTTCTTACCCTCAAGCAGATCAACACTCCCAGCCAGCTTGGCGTGATCTGCAAATTTACTGAGGGTGCAGTACTGATCCCCACATGAATAAAGATATTAAACAGGACTAGCCCCAAAACTGAGCTCTGGAGAACACTGCTAGCGACCAGACACCAACTGGATTTAGCTCCCTTTACAACCACTTTCTGGGCCTGAATATCCAGAGATAGACTATTTTTTTACCTATCACCCAAAGAAGCCTCAAGCAACCAGTCTATTTAACAGAATAGGAGACTTCACTTTACAGAAATCTATACAGACAACAGTCACAGTCTTTACCTCATCTACTAACTTTACTGTAGAACAAGATCAGGTTGGTCAAGCAGCACCTTCGTACATCAGCATTGGCTGGGCCTGATGACCTGGTTATCCTGAACATACCATGTAATGACATTCAGAATGGTATCTTCAATAACCTTCCTTAGAAGCAAGGTAATGCTGATGGTCCTGTAGCTCCCCAGATCATCTTTCTGACCCTTCTTGCAGATGAGTGTTACATTTGTTAATTTCCAGTCCTCTGGAGCTTTTCCAGTTAACCAGCACTGCAGATTCATTCACCACATGATTGAGAGTGGTTTGACAAGGTTTTAACCAGTTCCCTCATTACTGGGGTGGATCCCATCAGGGTTCATAGACCTTCTGAGTGTCTAAATGGTATGGTAGGTCACAAGCAATGTCCGCCTTGATTCCAAAGGCTTCACCCAGCTCTCCATTCCTTACTTCCACCTCTAGTGACCGGGTATCCTGAGGACAACTGGTTTTGGTGCTAAAGACTGAGACAAAGAGGGCATTAAGTACCTCTGCCTTTTTCTCATCCCTAACACTACACTACCCTTAACATTCAACAAACAGTGGAGACTCTCCTTGACTACACTTTTGATGTCAATATATTTATAAAAAAACCTTTTTTGTTGTCTTTAAGCGCAGTGGACAAATTAAGCTTCAGTTGGGCTTTTGCCCTTCCAATCTTCTCCTGACATGATCTCACAACATCATTATAGTCCTCCCAAGTTATCTCCCCTTCCAGAGATTATAGATTGTCTTTTTTCCCCTAAGTTTCAGTCTAAGTTCTCTGTTTAACCAGGCTGTTCCTTGTCCTCGATGACTTGTCTTTCTACATATGGGGACAGCCTGCTCCAGAATATTTAAAAATTCATTTTTAAAGCACATCCAGCCTTCCTGGACTCCTTTGCCCTCCAGGACTAGTTCCAAAGGGATTTTGTCAATCAATCTCCTAAACAGGCCAGAGTCTGAAGTCCAAGGTGGAAGTTCTACTCATTGTCCTCCTTACTTCATCCAATATAGAAAACACCAACATTTCATGGTCACCCTGTCCAAGACAGCCACCAACCACTACATCCCCTACAAGTCCTTCTCTGTTCACAAAAAACAGGTCGAGCAGGGCACCTCATTTTGAAGGCTAATTTACCAGTTTTATTAGGAAATTGTCTCCCACACACTCCAGGAACCTCCTAGACTGCTTCTGCTCTGTTATGTTGTATTTCCAGCAGACATCAGGTAAGTTGAAATCACCAACAAGTACAAGGGCTGGTGACTGAGACTTCTGCCAGCCACTTGTAGAATGCCTCATCTGCCTGTTCATCCTGGTTGTGGTCTACAACAGATTCCCCCTATGACGTCTGCCCTGCTAAACTTTCCCAATCTTTACTAAACCTTGTCATCTTCATCATCATCATCAATTTTAATAAAATCCAAACACTCCCCAACACAGAGTACTACCCTCCCATCCATTGCTTTTCCTGTCTCTCCTAAAGAGGTTATAGCCATACATTGTAACACTGCAGTGGTGAGAATCATCCCACCCATGTTTCTGTGATAGCAACTACATCACAGATTTCCTGCTGTGCAATGGCTTCCAGCTCCTCCTGCTTGTTGCCTAGACTGCATGCATTGGTGGAGATGCACTTCATCTGGGCTAATACAGGCATGCCGTCCCAGAGACGAAGAACACTTCCCTGTGGGTTTGGCCTGTTCCACATATTGGACCCTCCCAGGGAGTCTTCTACAAATATCCTTTGTTTTTTGCTTTTCAGAGGTTGTTGCAAAATGTTTGGCTGCCTGAACCTGCTTAGGCAACCTCTTAGATGGTCCTTCATCTAGATTGTTATTTTTCTGACCCTCAGTTTCCAGAATCTCATACTTGTTCTGGGGGGATGTAGGGAGAGAAGCCAGGAGTGGATTCATCTGCCACCCCAAGAAGGGAGCTATCTCCATTCCGCCCCATCTCCGAGGTTCCCTCCTGCCTGCTGTGGAGAGAAGATAGGATCCTCCACTTCATGAGATGTACTTGGCCAATAAATTTGCCTTAGAGCAAGTAAGGAGCAGCTCCACCAGGCAATCTCTTCTTCGGATCCTCTAATGCTCCTTAACCTTTCCACCTCCTCTTTGGGTTGTACCACCAAACTCAGTAGATTCTCTATCTGCTCTCACCTCAAACAAGTGTTATCTCTATTGCGCTTTGATGCCAGTGCCAGGCTCTGGCACTCACTGCAGCCTGACACCTGCACCCCTGCATGTTTCCACAACAGCTCTGTTTTCATTGCCACGTCCTTTCTGATACATACAGATGGCTTAGCACCCTGTGGAATAGCAGCCATTTTTGAAATTTTCTCTTGAGGTAATGGGTGGGAGACCACACTGCACTGCTTGCTCTGCCAGTGTGAAGTGCCATGCCCCCCAGAATGACACTCCCACTCTGTTCGCTGTGCTCCCTGGAGCCATTTAAATCTCCTGCCGTGCTCCCGGCACTGACCACCACTCGCCTGATTGTCTGTTGTGAACTTCCAGGTCCTGACAGTGCTCTGGGCTGCTGCTTGACTGCCCCTGAACTCAGAAACAGCCCTGCAGGGCCCAATCTAAAACTCAACCCTGGACTTACCTCAGTCACTGCTGCTGCTGCTGATGTTTCTGTATATATTGAAGGAGAGCAAAAAAACCACAGTGCTTCTTCACTAAAATATCTGACTGTTTTTGAAGATTCTACTAGAACTGTGGAAACAAAACCAGCAGATTTTCTGTTATACAATGGTAAACCCAGGAAGTCTCTAATATGTGAAGCAGTTGTGCATTGAATATGCAAATTGCACTACATTAATCCACACAATTTGGTAATGTCACAAAAGACATTTTCTAGAATATGGATACAATTAAAGATGATATGTCTGCTAGAATTAATAAAGAAAATACAGTAATGGAAAACACACTGACCTTTCAGTATATTTTTCTTATTAAGTGTAACTCTTCTGGTGAACTATGTTTAATATAATTTCACACTATTGTGAAAGGCATATCAATGTAAATGTTTATTCCTGCCTCCTAAAAGATAATTGAATATCATCCTCCTTTTTTTTAATTTTTAATTTTTTTTTTTAATATGAGGGCATAAGCAATTAAGATATTGTCTAAGGATACAGGAAATCTGATTAACAGATCAAAAAGACCATCTGTGGAGACTGAATTTAACACCAGGGGGTGATTCTCCTTTCCACAATGCTTATGTAAATCAATTTAATCCAGAAGGCTGAATGAATTACTCTGAAAGATGGCTTTCCTTATTTGTAAATATGTATTTTCAAAAGGTATGCTGTTGAATGTTATTCAAGGCTGTGATTCAGAATATTACGATATATATATATAACATCACAAAGGTAGAGAATAAGTCAGGCTTCCAAACACAAGGGAGAACTATGTCAGATCTACTACAAAAGTAAATTTTCTTTCTGAAAGATCTTGTAATTTGATCTGTCAGTAGTACCTCTGATAAGAGCATTTTGCTTTCTGTTTTTCTTTTTTTCCAATTTAGTGATCTTTTTTCAGCTTGAGTATGACTGCTGTAGATCTTGATAGAGATGCCTCCTTAAAGCTGCTAGCTAGCAGTCATTGCAAGTTTCATATTAGTACATTGTTCTATGGAGTCATCAACAATACTTCAACTTGATAAACTAATACTTCTTTCTTGAGCCATTATAATGTATTCATATTAAAAAACAGTATGACTTGTTAATCAGTTATTACATTATGCATTAGATTTATGTATGTCATGCAAATATTTTCTCTACATGACTAAATTACTTTAGTAATAGATCAAATGCATTTCTGATTTACAAACCATAGAGTTTTCCTCAACATTCCTAGTGACTGGATAGCTTTCCTAGGAAATATATGGTGTCCAGCTCCAGGTTGATACTCTTATAGAATGTTTTTACTTCTCTTTTATTCATATTAAGTCTGTGGTTAAGACTGCAAAGCTACAAAATGAGGACACATATATACAGACATAAGGAAAATTAATGGTCTTTGTTATCTGTTGAGGACCAGTACATTTTTTTAACTTCTGTTCTTACCATCTGAGTTAAAAGTGCCTGCAACAAAAAACAAAGCTGTACTGAGGCCTACATAACATAGGATGTGAAAAAAAGAAGTAATTCTGGAAACATCTATAGGACTATAATTGTTTTGAATCACCTGCCTGTCATTTGATACTCTTCCATAATTTATTCATGCAAGTTTAGTCACTACCCAGTAAATGACAGATGCTTTGAAATTCTCACGTGTTTAACCTACAAAAAGCTAGAAACGTGACTAGCCATAGTTTCACAAGGAGCTCTATTGTATTCCACTGAAGCTACTCAAATGTGTAAAGATTAACAGAATTGGAGATTGAAACAGAATTTATTTTGGAACTTCATAAGTTCATTTAATATTAAGGGCACAAAGGAAGTGTTGTATGTTTAAAAGTGTGTGAAGTTCTGCTGCTTGCTGCATCTTTTGTATCCACAATGGAATTACTTTAGTATTTAGCTTTTACTCATTTTATCCGTTTACTTCTGTGTTCTGTTTAGCAATGAAGATGAACAGAATCTTTAAACTGCAACCAATGAACAAATGTGTGCTTATTTACAAGGTGGTTCTTGCTTCTTGACCAAATAATGCATCAGGAAGAGGAGACTGTTCAAAAGAAGGTCATGGGAATTCAGATAAACTAGCTGTCTGGCCTTATGTCTTCTCAGCTTGCAGTGCTGACTTTGCCTCTTTTCTCTTCTCTCTCTCTCTTTCTCTGGAAACAGTTCCTGTGGCCTTTAAGAGAAACAGTTAATCTTGGAGTAATAATATTGATGGGTGTCTAATATAAAGATATTAACGGTAGTGACAAGAAGCCCCATGTCTTGATAAAAACAAAACCACAAGGCAGGATTTTGAACTGAATTTTCATACAGAAAGAAATATTAGAAAATTTGATTTGTTTAGTAGTTTTGATGGAATAGCCAGAAATTGAAAGGCTTACACTGGAATGTGTACTGAAATACAGTGTTTTCAGTAGGAATGTTTGTTACAGTCCCCATAATTTTATTCGAAGGAAGCAACAGAAAGCAAGAAAGAGTTTGTGCTCCAAACAGTTTGCAGTCAAAATACAAGACACCGGAAATGGTAGCAAGAGAGAGAGAGATAGAAGATGCAATATGACACAATTTCATGTGTAATAACAGAGCTAAGTACCTACTGTAGTTTTCCTACTAACTACTATAGCCAGTCACCCATTTTCTTTATTTTCTTTATTTTCTTTATTTTCTTTATTTTCTTTATTTTCTTTATTTTCTTTATTTTCTTTATTTTCTTGTTAAGTCACTTAAAAACAGACAAGAAAATATTACACTCATCTGCTACAGTACCCTGTGTACAGTACAGAGCCATCACAGTCGTCATCAAAATATATGTCAATATATTTAGAAATAAAGAGACAGCATCACTACACACGCAGAGTATTCATATATAAAGGTGAGGTGCATTATTCAGCATGAACCACTAAGTCCTTGATAGGAAAGATATTAAAAATATAATAAGCAAGTTTCACCTATTTGCAAAACAGGTAAATGTTTCAGAATTAAAATCCCTTCTACTCTTGTGCAGAAATTATTAACAACATATCTGAAAAGCTTATCCAGTAATGTGTCAGATGCTAAGTGATTCTGCACTGTATCTCCTCTGTATGCATGTTGCAATGCTGAGAAGACTGCCTATTTCTACATTTTTTAACTTGAAGTCAATTGATATGGTAACTTTTCAGTGTAATTTGGTGATTTCAGAAGAAAATACACAGTATGTCTAATTTGGGGTAGAGAGAGATATTACCAAATAATTTTTTCCCTCTGATTTAATTCATTGCATCATAAATCCTAGTTGCTGTTCATGATGATGATGATGATGATGATGATGATGATGATGATTAGAGTACCACATCTCAAAAATGCCAAGAAAAAGAAAAACTCATTATGGTAATTTTTTTCATCGATTGTGTTAAAGAGGGAGTCTTCTGTGTTAGGAACCTTCATTGTCAATGACAGAGGCAATGAATTGTAGAGTTTAGTCTTGAAAATACAAATGCATTATATCCAGAAAATAGTTATAATCCAAAATATTACCAAATAGATTGTGAAAAATAGTCTCTTTCTTTTTCTTAAAAAATCACAATTTATTGAGTATCTAGATATATTTTTACTGTCATGGAACAGCTTGCACTACTCATTAGATTTGGTGAACACTCCATAAATGCACTTCATATGTTGGTAAGAGTTCTAGAAATCACTTTGTTCTTGTTACATAATAAAACCCCAAAGTGCATTTTTAGTAAGCTTATTATTGTCTTCTTCTAGAAAGTCTGAATTACTTATAAAAATGAGACTAGGATTTTTACACCATTGAGGCATTCTCAAAATATTAGCCCTGTACTACAGTGTTTATATGTGTATATTTATAAGTGGACTATTAATTTTTTTATATCTCAATATCACAAATTGAATCAGTACTCTGGTAACTAGGAGAAATGCCCTTGTCCTGGATATGGTTGCCACCCTTGGCTTTACTTGTATTAATCACACCACATCAGAAATCCTATGTGAAGTTTTATGTGAAAGAGCTATAACAAATTATATTACAGAAGCCTGTAGATCAGAGCTTGAATCCGGGAAATTAATGAAAAAGGGTTAGCACTCCATTAGAATACGTGTGCTCAAACAAAAACTAGTCTCACCTTTTCAAAACGTAATTTTAAAAAAAAGTTAATAGGGGCGGAATTTTCCCACCTCAAAAATAATTGCATAGCTATTCCCCCTCCTTGTGAGCATTTAAATTACTATATTCTAATGATTAAAATTAGGATTACTGTAAGTTGTACAAGACCTTGAGGATGTTTTCTTGAAGCCTCTATTTACTATACATTATGGATATGAACTTCTCTTTTCATAGGAATCTGTAGTATTGACAGGCTACGGACTTGAAGTCCAAGTGAAAGGTATCTCTCTGAGAAATTAAGATATCGTGTAGGAGAAACAGATAGGTAGAAGTGACTATAAAAATGGATTTTACACTTTCAAAAGAATCATATATGCAGTTTCATTTATGTATCTCTTCTTCCAGGTTAGATTTTTAAGAAGTCTTGTGGCAATTGAAAAGAAGGATGTCATAATAGCAAAAAACTTACCTAAATGAATGTAGGGGCATGTTTACCTTTACATATGCATGTGACAGATTCATGTTCATATGGGCAGATGCAAGTGTCTTACAGAAACAATGACCACTGACATGTAGCAGATGCAAAGAAAACATCTATCACCTTTGCATATTTTAAGACTATTATATCTAGATTTTGTAGCTATATTCATATATCACCGATGAAGTAGAGATTTATGGGGTTTATAATTGAAATTAGCTAGTTTATTTTCCCATCGACAGGTAGGTTAAGTCGTTGCTCGTGGTTTTTTAGTTTTTTGGGAGTTCCCCCCTCAGATTTATCCCTCAGTTTTTCCCACATTTATAGATGTATATTTATATATATTATATATTTATATAATATTTCTATTATTATATTTATATATGTATTCGAGCATTAACAATCCTTGAAAAGCTGGCTGTAAGCACCAAGATCTGCTGAGTACAGGTTTTTTCCTGAGGGAGTAACCCTGTGCACCAGTACAGGTTGGGGGCCACCCTTCTGGAAAGCAGCTCTATGGAGAAGGACCTGGTTGTCCTGGTGGACAACAACCTGCTCCTGGAGAAGGTCTAGTAGAGGGCAAGAAAGATGATTAGGGACTGGAGCATCTCTCTTACGAGGAAAGGCTGACAGAGATGAGCCTGTTCAGCCTCAAGAAGAGACAACTTAGAGGGGACCTCATCAAGTGCAAAAGTACTTGAAGGGAGGGTTTCAAGCGGATGGACCCAGGCTCTTCTCAGTGGTATTAGGCAATAGGACAAGAGGCAACGGGAAGAAACTGATGCACACCTGAAGAGGAGGAAGAACTTAAGTGACCGAGCACTGCAACAGATTGCCTGGCAAGATTCTGGAATCTCTCTCACTGGGGATGTTCAAGAACAGTCTGGATACGATCCTGTGCAATGTTCTCTGAGATGACCCAGCTTGAGCAGGGAGGTTGGGCCGGATGACCCACTGTTGTCCCTTACAACCCGACCCATTCTGTGATTCCATTATTATGTTTTTAATCCATTTCCACATGAACATCTACCCTCCCCTGTTCCAGTTTATCCTGCTTTGCTCTTACTCTGTCTTAAAACCATATGGGAAAATTCTGTCAGACTGAACTTCACATCTCTAAAGTCCTGATGATTGCAAGGAAGATAATTTAATCATAAATCATGCAGGTTAAGCCATTATATTTGAGCACAATATGTGTCATGAAAAATTATTTTGACAATAGTTGATATTAAAAGGATCATTTGCTTTTTTGGTCCTTTAGCCTGAGTCTAGTCTATATGCAGATACTGAAATATAGAGCTCCTCCCCAGAAAAAAAAAAAAAACAAACCTGATCTGATCCAATTTATCACTTTACTCAGGTAACTGAGAATTCTATTTATGTCATTTTGAACTTCACCTTTACATCCAGGATACTAGGGTTAAACTAAAAGATAAAACTACAAGTGTTTTTTCTTGATTCTATTCAGTTTCTTCTAGTCATTAAAATTCAATCTTCCTCTATTCATTAAAATTACATCTATAACACATGCCCTTGTTATTCACATCTTCTAATATTATTCACAACACCCACCCAATTACCCATACTTAGCAAATCTAAATGAAATCAATATCTATCAAATGGAATCATGCTCTTCCTGCACTTTATTTCTCAGTCTTAATCAAATTACTTTTATTCCTCCTGTAAGAGCAACATTATTATGCACTTTCAGTACCATTATTAACAATAGTTCTGAACCTACAGAAATTTCTTCCTACATGTGCATTCTAAAAATGTTCTTAGTGAGTTCAGATTATTCAAGTGTCACCTAAACCCACTTCTTCATACTAAAGCAGATAGCTGATGTCCCATGGAGGTACACTGGTGAACCTCTATCTATAGACTTGATCTATCCTGTTTCTATCCTTTTTGTAGAAATGTATTTTATGTGAATGAGCACTCCTACTGTGCTTGCAAGAATCATCAGTAAAAAGATCCTTTTATGCTCTCTGCTGTGTAATTAGTTATGCCAGGTGATTCAAAAAGAAAGAGGGTGAAAGAATCAGTGCCCTAATCCTGCATAACACAGCAGGATCTCTGCCAGTTTGTGCTGTGTTTTATGCTCAGCAGCTTACCTTCTAGTCTAGCCAACCTGCATCAGCAACATGGTTTAATTGCCAGAGAAATGTCTGGAACCACTCGCTTTGCTTTCGCTCACCACACCATCCAAATGGACACATCTGTTAAGAGCAGGATTTCCCCCAATAACTGTTATAATTAATCTTATGCTTCATTTATCTGCCTAAAATTCCCGTTTACCAATTTGACATTTTTAAATAACTGCATGACACAAAAATATTCAGAAATATTGTCTTCCTCTCTTATTTTTACTAGCCTCTCTTACCTGATACTTCACTTCCTACAAAACAGCAAATAGGAACATACTGCTTCAAAGCAGGTGATGGTTACACGGAAACAGCAGATCACCAAAAAACTCTCAAAAGATCTTGCTGTGGAAAGGGAACAAAAATGTGCATAAATGTGAAAAGAGAAGGGGAACTTATATATTCACTTCTGATACATTTACACACACAGCACTCATTTAAATGCGATAAATTTCCTTCTTACACCTGCCTATGAAGCAATATATAAAGGTGAGTACTTTGTTTCTAGAAAGCTAATTTTTAATGGCTTTGTTTTATTTTGTGGATTTTTTTTTTCAAATGTGATGTTCATTCAAATGGGTAGAATGATAAAGCAGGTGGAATACACTTGACTGTTAAGGTTCTTACTTCAGCAAAGCAATTGAGGCTATGTTTAATCTTTACTTTCACAGCAGAAAAAATCATATGGACAGTAACAATTCAGTTTTCTAAGGCAAAGAATACCTTATTACTGCTTTCATACATGTACAACTGACAAACAAATCAGGCTCAGGAGACTGAGGTTATGCTTTCTGATGGGTTTATTTTAGGACATACTAGTGACTCATCTGGTCATTATTGAACAGCTGTCTCAAGAAACTTGGGTTTCTTACTGTATTGGTTTGTAGCTGCAAGAGTATTATTTTGCTTGGCTCTAGGATCTCAAGAAAATTCAAGCTGACAGGGAGATCTCTTGGTCTGCAGTCTCAGAGCAGGCACAGCCATGGCATCAGACCAGGCTGCTCAGTGCTTTGCACAGTCAGGATGTTGAACCCTCCACTTTCAGAGACAACCAGCCTTCCTTGGCCTTTGCCTCACAGATGGGCTACCTTTGTGGGGAAAAGATTTCTCCTTACCTCCAGCCTGAACTTCTTGTGTTTCAGCTTGAGGTGCTGCATCTTGCCTTCCCTTCATACACCACTGTGAAGAACACAGCTTGCCTGCTCCACGTCCAACCACCAGTGCTGCAGATGCTGTTTGATGTCTCAAACAGCCTCTTACCATGGCTGAGCCAGCCATGGCCTCACAGCTACACTGAACAGTCCAGGGCATCCAGACCCACTTTTTCAGTAGCTTCTGCTCAACACAGTCATATTTGTTGCCATTCTTCCTCTATTGAAGGCCTGAAATTGGAAGTTTGTGGTTTCTCCAAACGGAATTGAATGTGGTAAGGGATGTCAATGACAACAAGAAAGGCTTATATAAGTAGGTCACACAGATGACAAAATTATTAGGGAGATTTTCCAAGATTACGGAAAATGAGGTTCTTCTGATGATAAGGTTAGGAACTCATTTACCCTCAGGTAAATGGACATGGAAAAAGCTGAGTTGCAAAATGCCTTCTTTGCTTCTTTCTTCAGTCTAGCAAGACTGGTCTTCAAGAATGACAAACTCACAAACATTTGCATACATTCTTCATGCTTACATACATTTACTTTCAAATTACATAAGCATATAAGACATTATAAAACTGAAAAGTGCCAGTGCTCTGAATGCTTGATGCTGTTGTAAAAATATTTCAAGTATTGTAAATTGACAATGCTTACGAAAATCAAACTACATTTCTCTATCTTGCATATACAACACAATAAAACAAACACCTAAATAATTTTTTTTCTCCAGCTGAGATTTGGATAAGAAAACATTTTTAAACCCCCTTTCTTTCCAAATGAAAATATTAGCTACCAGAGCAGAGAGGTATGAAGGCTTGGTGAAGGGAGGGTTCAGGAGCCTTTTATAACACCATGTTTATCTTTAGACGTCAAAAAATATTCTACAGATGCAACAGGAGGGACTGCATGTAGAAATGGTGTTTCTATGGCAGTTCTAGGCCTGTCAAGAACACCTGCCCAACAGCCTTAGTGATGTGGCTTACCACTAGAAGAAATAGGAATTTTACTTGTTGCTGAACAAGTAAATGATGCTGTCTAAAAGACGCAGATGTGTCTGTAGGTGTGTGAGAGAGAGATCTGCATCCATAACAGAAGTTTCCCAATGGAGTCTCAAGGGAAGTAGAAGAACAAAGTTACAGTTTATAGCAATTAACAATGTATGCATCCTACTACGTGCCTCTCTTTAATTTCTTGATAGAGATGTTTTTTCCTGTTAGTATGGAAGGAAGTTACATGTAAAAATAAGGAGTTCATTAATACACAACATCTTAACTGAACAGGGCTTTAAAATCATAGACAAGATTTGCTATCTATTTGCTGTCAAAAATGGTTGAAAAATACAGATAAAATGTGATTGAACTATTACAGCTGTTGAGAAGTACTTTACAGAACATTAGAAATTAAGCTAAAATTTACTCCTACAGGTAAAAAAATGTAAATACTTCACCATAAAAATAATTACTCAACTTACTCTTGTAATAGATCAGTGTCAATGGATACTGGAATTGTCCACTTCTTTATTTTTATTGACAATGAAGTATTAGTTTGTATATGTTATGTTCGGGTAGAGGAAGAAATTTTAAAATTTAACAACAAAGGAAATATGATCTGATGATCTGATTTTCTAGTATAGACTAGAAATATCTGTCATTCTAAATTGTTTATATTAAAGGAATTAAAATTATTCCTCTAATTAGAATGCTGAAAATTTACTTGAATACACAAGTAAGGAGCTTTGTTTTTACTTTCACTAGAGTCATTGGGAGTTCTTTTAAATGTCAAGAATTCGGGTGTTTTTATCTTCTATATATTGCATTAGAACTGAATTATTTTTATCTGTCTCTGTCTCTCTGTCTCTCTGTCTCTCTCTCTCTCACCCTCTCTCTCTCTCTCTCTATATATAAAATACATATTCAATTTCCTTGATTTTTCCTGTATTAGAGCAATGATGCAAGATTTAGCAGATGCAAGACTAAATGACTGTTTGTCGTAACTTCTGATTAGTATTGCAGTTTTCACAAGGAGCATTTGCTCATCCTTGCAATATTATGCTGGCTAAAATATATCACCATCAAAAGACCCCAAACCCTGCCCTCTTGATCTGAGACAATTACTGTAGCATACTAAGTATTAAAACTATTTGGATGAATGCAGCACTTGTTTTTGGAGTTAGGTTTTCTAATTTTTTTTTTTTTTCCCACAGCAAGAGGTCTGCCACTGTACTGGAATGCAAGATCTAATTGAAAAACAAAACCTGTATTTGTTTGAGTTAAATGGAGTCTGTTTCTGTCCCTCTCCCCCTCTTTCTCTGGACCAGTTAAAATGTAAATACACAAATAACAAGCACTTTCAACCACACAACATAGATAAAGAATAATGCCACTTTCACCCTTAAGTTTTGTGGTTCTTGAAAGGTTGCCAATTGTTGTCCCTTATTCTCTTACAAATAAAACTAAAAGACATGTTCTATTTGTTGATGTTACTTTAATTATTTTTATTGGTACTAATACTCCTACTCACACCTTAACTATTAGATTTCCACTGTTGCTGTCTCATGGCAATTTCAATAAATGGACATCTGTCAATGATTACTCAAAAAATAAAACATTTCTGCAACAACGAGTCTATAGGGTAATAACTAGTAACCAGTTAAAGAACAACTGTTCATTTAGACAAAGAAACAGAGGGAAGGTTATACCAAAATCATTTAAAGTGTAATGCTCCAAAGAGATATGGACATGATTCTGACCTTGCATACACTGAAGTTGATGGGGCTATTGTATTTATCTGTCTTTTACAATTTCAGCCAACAAAAGCTAGTTCATTCAGATCACTAGTGATGCCTGAGATGGCCACCTAAAACACAGAGAATAGACAAGAATAAGAGAATAAAGGTAGCTATTTATTTGAAGGGCCTTCAGAGGTACACCCTGGGCAGGCCAAAGGCTACACCCAAGATGGATGCTGGCTCAGAGGTTCTTTACACTTTTATAAGTTTGGTCCATTTGCATATCAGGGTTAATTCTCCAATTAAAACCTCAGTCCATGATGTAATTACCCGAAGTTTGCCCCTCATTTAGAGGCTTTTAGTTTACACGTTTTGGGGCCTGGTGTCCTTGAGGTGCAAACCTAGAGAGGCTTGTTATGTCTAACCAGCACGAGAGAACAGAAGCCAACAGGACACAAGAAACTGCAGAGTTACACACTAGGCAGTACGGGATTTGAAAAATATAAAAGTTGAAGCTTAAGGCATCACTAGGATACAGAGAACTTTAAAGTCTCTTACTAAATGTGCGCGTGGTCCACTGGGCTTTGCTCATTAAAAGCCCTTTACAGCCTCTGTAGCCACTGCTTGTACTAAACCCCATTTTTGACAGGGAACTCCAGTAGTCAAACTTCAATTCAAGTGTTGAAGAAATTACCCTACCACTTTGTAGCCATTTCAGTAGTTAATTTATCTTTCTATGGAGATTCTGAGCCAGATTCAGATCCTGCATGCTAAAATATTGTTTAAATGGATGCTGTATTATATTTGCTTTCAAGGAGATGTGTCCATATGGGCTCCTCTGCTATTTTGCAATAAGTGGGTACCAAATCACTACCTTAACCTGTGGCAAACAGAAAACGTCCATTTTTTCCCGATCAAAGAATCAACAGTTTCTGAGCAGTCCTGGAAGGAGGAAACCTATCTTTAGACTAAAAACTTTTACCACAAAAACAGTGATGGAACACATCAAAACAAGGAGTTGTCATGGCAACTGGCATGCTGAGGATAAGTATGTTGATAACAAATTACAAACAGATACAAAAATGAAGGAATAAATTGGATTGTTAATTAGGAATTCAGTCATACAGTTACACATCTTGAAGGGTGTGAAATATTTCCCCAGTGAACATCAACTATTTGGCTGGTGAACACTGACAGAGGTGTTACTGCCTGTTTCCTGCCCACAAGGCATAGAGGGAATATTATATTGTGTTTTGAATTGCATCGAGTCAGGGACTTGTCTCTGACATAAAAAAGCAAGGCTCTTTGCTTTCCTTTCCTGTTTCTTCATAAGACATGGGGAACTCTGGGCAGCAAACCTAAAGGTCATCCCTTCACATCCAGGGCCCTGAGGAGCATGAATAGAACAGCTCTGTCACCCAATAATTTATTACTTATTTCTCTTTTTCTCACACCTTCCTATAAGACATTATTTCTTCTTCAACTATATTTTGTTTATTAGTGCCAGTGTGCCAGGTGTTTGTCAAGAATTTCCATGGCCTTTTATTGCATATGACATTGAAATATATAGTCTATGCATTACAAGGGACCTTACTAAAGTCGCAAAGCTAATAAATGAAAAGTAAAAAGCACCAGAATTAACATGATAATACCACATCTGCCCTCTATGCAGTGCAAATCTGTTTTTCCTCACTTGGCCACCACTGTTGGAGGGATGTGGCTAAGGAATGTGGCTAAGACTACACTGTGAGGGAGGCACAACAAAATTTTATAGATATAGTCCTGTTTTAAGCCTAGCAGCACACAGCTGCTTATCTACCTATTGTTCTGTAATAGTGTTACACGGGAATTTTGCTGGTTCATCCAGGTACTTGATAGAAAGAAAACAGCAAAGGAATAAATCCTTAAAGTATAAAAATTTGAAAGAAAAATTATAGAAACTTGGTATTAGAAGAACATCAGTCAGTTTTCTTAATTGTTGGGCACAGCTTGTCTGTGGACTGTGTAGAGTTTAGCACCAGTCTTCTCTGTTCTGGTATGTCCAGAAGCCTGTTTTCTAATATGCTTAATCCTGTAGTCACAGAAGACAATAAGAATTATATACAGGTCTTGAAGTTTATGTCCTTTACTTCTTTTAGTCATAATAAATAATTCTTAAGAAAATTGAAGAGGACTATCATATTAAATCTCACCAGAGAAAACTTCTTTTGGAAGTTTCCGCTAGAAGGTATTTCCTTATCTTCAGTACTGTATAAATTAATGACTTTTTTGGGATTCCTTAGTCTCATCAGACTTTTCTTTTTCATAAAATCATAGAATATCCTGAGTTGGAAGGGACCCAAAAGGATCATCAAGTCCCACTCCTGGCCCTACACAGGACAGCCCCAACATCACACCTTGTGCCTGAGAGCATTGTACAAATGCTTCTTTGAATGCTGTCAGGCATGGTGCTGTGACCACTTCTCTGGGAAGCCTGTTCCAGTGCCCAACCACTCTTGCAGGGAAGTACATTTTTCTAATATCAGAATTAAACCTCCCCTGACACAGCTTCATGTCATTTCCTCAGGTCCTGTCACTGGTCAGCAGAAAGAAAAGATCAGTGCCTGCCTCATCTCTTCCCCTCCTGAAGAAATTGTAGACTCTGATCTGGTCTGATCTCAAGTCTCCTCTTCCCTACTCTGAATAGACTAAGTGATCTCAGCCACTATTCATATGACTTCCCCTCTAGGCCTTTCACCTTCTTTGCCCTTTGGATGCTCTCTAATAGCTTGTAGTTCTTCTTGTATGGAGGTGATCAAAACCACCCCCAGCACTTGAGGCACCCCAGTGCAGAGCAGAACAGGACAATCCCCTCCCTTGCCTGGCTGTCGATACTGTGCCTGATGTCCCCAGGACAGGGCTGGCCCTCCTGGCTGCCAGGGCACTGCTGACTTGTGCTCAGCTTGCCACTGACCAGGACCCCCAGGTCCCTCTCCACAGGACTGCTCTCCAGCCTCTCATTTCCCAGTCTGTCCATACCTCCAGGGCTCCCCTTCTGAATCTGACACTTGTTCTTTGTTGAGCTTCATACAGTTGGTGATTGCCCAACCCTCTGATTTGTGACAGTCTCTGTGGAGGGCCTTTCCTTATTCATGGGAGACAACAGCTCCTTCCAGTTTAGTGTAATTGGCAAACTTGCTTAGTATACCTTAGTCCTTCGTCCAAGTTGTTTTATAAAGATGTGGAAGAGCACTTTATTATTTTATTCAACTTGTATTAATCTCTTTGCCTTCAATTCAATCTGACTTTCACAGACAGTTGATCTGAGCTTTTTTTGTGTTTGGCAGTAACTACTAGGTATCACATATCAGAAGATATCAGCTTTGTCTTGTGTTCCCATGTAACAGAAAATAACTTAGTGGGACAAGCTTTCTAGGACTTACTCATTCAAAAGTTGATTTGATCTCTAATGTATAGTGCTTCTAACAGTCTGCCAGTCTTCCTTTTATAGTTAAGAATTTCTGTTGGTAAAACTGTTACCAGCCACCAGCTTCTTTCATACTGTATCCACAAACCCTCTTTTGTTATCTCAGTCCTCCTCATCCATCTTTAAACTTGAACCTTGAATCCTGTGTTCACTTTTGGAACCCTCACCACAAAAAAGACATCGATGTGCTGGAGTGTGTCCAAAGAAAAGCACCAGAGCAAGTGAAAAGTTCAAGAGAATAAGTCGTATGAGGAGCAGCTGCGGGAGCTGGGTTCTCTCACCGGGAGAAAAGGAAGCACACCTTATTGCTTTCTATAACAACCTGAAAGAGAGTTGTAGTGAAGTGAAGGTTGGCCTCTTCTCCCAAGCAGCAAGCTATCAGACAAGAGGAAATAGCCTCAAGTTCTGTCAAGGGAAATTTAGATTAGATATTAGGAAAAAATTTGTTCATGGAAAGGCTGGTCAGGCATTGAAACAAGCTGCACAGGAATGTGTTGGAGTCACCATCCCCGAAGGTATTTATAAGACCGGTAGATGTGGTATTTAGGGACGTGATTTAATGGTAGTTTGGCAATACTAGGTTAACAGCTCCAGCTGGACTCCATGATCTTAAGAATCTCTACACAACCTGTTCTAGTGCCTAACCACCCCCATTGTGAGTATCTAATCTAAACCTAGGATCTTTCTATTTAAAGATATTATGCCTTGTCCTAGCACTACATGCTTTTGTAAAAAGTCCCTCTAAGGATTTCTTGTATGCTCCACTTAGGTACTGGAAAGCTCCTACAAGGTATCCCTGAAGCCTTTTCTGCTCAAGGCTGAACAGCCTGAAATGTTGTAGCCTGTCCTTATGAGTGAGGTGCTCCAGCCTTCTGCTTACCTTGGTGATCCTCCTCTGGACACCCCCCAACATGTCCATGTCCTTCTTATGTTGGGGATCACACAACTGAATGATATACTCCAGGTGAGGTCTTACAAGAGAGAGTAGAATTGATTGTGTGCTTGTCACAGCCCACTGGATTTGACTGTGATATTCACCATAAACAGATCAAATCCATTGACTGTCCCAGAAAGCAAGGATCATTTTTTATGCATTGATGTGAGGAAAACAACAGTGGTATGATGCATCTAGCAGACATAATATGTTTGCTTAGGAACTTATGAGAGCCTAGCCCTGTGAAGAGTGTCAAGCACCATGTCAACCACTTGTAGCAGTTCCATTAACCGCAGTCAAACTGAGTCTCAAATCACTAGCTCTTGGTGGCTAAACATCCATATATGAAGCTTGGTCAGAGACTGGAATGACTGACGTCTGGAGACATTTTGGGATGCATGTCTGTGTATGGGAGAGACAAGCAACGCCTTGCCCTGGCACACAGGAGACAGGGCGCCACTCTTCCCTAGCCCAGCTCCTGAGTGGCCGAATGACCGGAAGTCCCACCTGGGGGGCGGGACCCCAAAAGCCAATGGATATTTAAAGCTGAACATGAGACCTGCACTTCTGACCCTACTTTCCTCTTAGAGTTTTGATCTGACCACTGCTGGAAACTAGGAGCTGGTAGCTATACGTGTGTTTTTTCTGTATCTTGTCTGTCTTTCTTCTTCTTCTAATTCCCTCTTGTTGGAACATTTTGAGTAAAATTGCATGGTTTTAAAGTTTACTAAATTGAAGGGGCTAAGTTAATGCTATGAGAAGTGTTTTATGTTGATTGGAGGTTGTACTAAACGTTTTTCCAGAGTTCAGCTCTGATTTTCTGTAATTTGCCAGTAAACCTTTGTGTTATTTTGACATCTTGAGAACATCTGGTGGGTATTTCTTCTGTGCGTTTTACCGAAATTACTAGAACCATCATAAACCCGTGTTTTTGGGGGCCTTACAAGCTTTTTCTCTCAAAGACAAAACACAGGATGTGATTCCTTTTATAAATATGACACTTATCGTCTAAAGTGTAAGAGAGACACAACCCACTGCTTTTCCATTGTTCTTGTTACTGAACCCATGTATACTGAGCCAGTAGTTTGCAGGAGATGGTCTTTTTCAACTGTGGTCTAGGTTTTCCTCAGCTCTTTGTCTGCTGCACAGCAAAGACTTTGCTAGCAGTTATCAACATATTCTAGGAGATTTGCTGTGAGAAATTCAAGTCCAACTTTGATTTCAAATACACAGACACTGATGATCTTACGAATAGCTAGTGATCCCGAAATGATGTAGGGAACTAGTCCGACTGAGGACTTTGTGAAGATGATCAACCATAGGCATGCAGCAACCTACCCACCCATTAGCCATAAAAATAAACAAATAGATCACTGTCAAAACTAATGAGGAAATAAATCACTTTTTGTCAGTTTCTATAAAAGCAAGACAGTTTGTGGTCTTTCTTCCCCCACTCTCTCTGTTGTTTTCCAGAAAAAAAAGGAAACATATGGTGATCATTGCAGAAAACAAGTGTGTAGAGAAGAATTTTGATACAATCTCGGATGCAATTTAATTATCCATGCAGAAGCCATGTTCTTTGGTTAAAATGTATGATCGTAATTTCAAGGAGAACCAGGACTGCATATTAACAGATTTAAAATTGTCTGTTTCCATAGGTTTCATTCTGGTCTTTATGTGAAGATTTCTCTGTCTCCTTTAAGTACATGCATAAAGCCTGGCCTCTCTTTATTGGAACACTTCAGAAATTTCAAGGGTGCTTGGAACAACATACTTTTTAGTCAACAGTTCCTCATGGAAAGTACAGTTCTGTGGTTTTGCCTAAAGAAATTTAGTTATCCAGCAATGTATTTATTACCCAAAATTGACACTTGACAGTACACTGGTTTGTGGCAAGTTGACTATAAACAATGTTAGGTCTTGATTCCATGTTCTGTAAGTCCTTACATATGTATACAGGAGAGGTAGGGTTGAGGGTGTCTGTGTGTATGTGCATTTTTATATATATGCATATGGGTTTTGCTGTATGGACAGAAAGCAAAACATTTTCACCTTCTTCTCAATCCACTTTATTGCATTGTCTAACAATATCTCAGTATTAGGCAAACATGATAATGAATACAGGGAAAACTTCCTAAGAAGGATTTGAAGTCAACCAGAATTGGGAAAGAGATATTAGGAACATTAAGTGATGTATGACAAGAAGGTCTAGTTTAACTATGTTATATAAACAAGGTTGTTTTCCAGCTGCTTTCAGATTCTTTCCCCATAATCGCGGCAGAAATTAGCAAGGCTGGATCACTGAGAAATCAGCGCATTTGCTTGGTGCCAGCCACTCCATTAACACTGGTTAGGCTTCCTTTTTCCTTTATGGGACAAAAACTATTGCTAACTTACTTTGTGGGTAGAGAAGCAGACCTTTGTTATCTGAGCAGTTTATTGTCTTGTTCTTTCCACCTTATCTGCTTAAAGGATGTATATTTAACTGCAACAATCTCTTCTTTGTACTGATGCAAAATATACACTATTTGAAATCTTAGCAATTATTTAAGTTCAAATATGAAATATTATCCAAGATACTTGCTACATGTTAATTTTGATAAGTTTTTGTCCTGTGACACTAAATAAAACATAAAACCAATACAGATGATTGACCTTGAGACCTTGATGTGTAGTTGATTTGGGTATTTTAGTGCCCCTATGGCAGAATGTTAAAAGCTGATAGTTGGACAGGTAGTAGTACACAGTTACACTTAATTTTATGTTTCTACAGAACTCAAAATATTTCTGAATTTTTGTGCAACAATAACAAACTTATATGCCAATGTCTCATGAGTTTTGACCTCTCTCCTGCTTTGATGTGTTAATTAATCCTCCTATTTTGATTATAACCACACCACAAAGGAAACAATTCTACAGAAAGATAACAGATGGATTTCAGACTCCCAAATCCCTGTGACTACCCAGTAGAAGCTGAGTACCTAATTCGTAATACTGCTTTGAGAAATCTTTCCAAACATCACCCAGAGTAAGCCATATGTTTTCAATTAGAACAGCAGTGCAGGCTAAGTTTGCTCAGCCTTCTCATAGACATGGTTCTGAGAAGAGGCTGCATTTCAAAGACGTGAAATCCTCAAACCTCTACATATCATGCATGCTATGGACTTTATAAAATTACCAGATACAATACAAGTGGAAAAAGTTTATTTTACTAGAACTAGGGAAGAAGGGAAGAAGGAAAGGAGTAGGAGCAGAAGGGTCCCAATTTCATGTAAACTCACAGATTTAGTCTTTTTAGTGAAAATTACAAAAGAACTGCTGATAAAATCTGCTTGACAAAACCAGCTCTTATTGTCGAACATAATCCCATGTGTTATGGAATACCCCAGTGGTCAGTTGAGGTCAGGTATCCCAGCTGTGTCCCCTCCTAGCTTCTTGAGCACCCCCAGCCTATTCATTGTGAGAAGCAGAAAGGACCTTAACATTGTGTAAGCCCTGCTCAGCAGTAACTGAAACATCAGTGTGATCCTGAGTTTTGGTCAAAAATCAATACATAACCCCACACAAGTAACCATAAGGAAAATTAACTGTATCCCAACAAAACCAATACAAAATGCCTAGAAGATCTGTGTTAAAACTTTTAAAAATTTTTTTATAAACAACTGTTATTTTAATACCAGTCCATTTTGAAATACTCCCAATTTGAAATATGGAATTAAAACAATTGTTTTCTACATCTGTGGGTTTTATAATTGCAGCCATGTGATTTGGTTATAGGTTTGACAACTCTTCCCGCAGCTGAATTTGGCCAGGGAAAGGAGTTGATTCTTCTCTAACCAGAGAAGATGAACCATCTCTAACCATTTTTCAGATTAAGCTGAAAAATGCAAAACACAGCTGGACATTTGCAATACATCTTTGAGAAGTGTATTTTGGTTTAGATTAATTACATTACTCTCTTAAGATGTAATGAAGAGCTGTTCTGCTTAAGCATCAGTTTGGAGGGAGGCAGTAAGCTTTGTTATAAATTAGTGAATCTAAATTATGTTCTATGTAACTCAAAGGAATTCTGCAAGAAAAAGAAAATAAAAAAGCTTCTTAATGTTTGTCTGCTTTTTAAATTCTAAATTGAATCAAACAGCTAAATTCTAATTTTTTTTTTTACAGAGGGGAAGGGAAACAGGAAGGAGAAGGAGGAGGAGAAGGAAGGAGGTTGCATTAGTGGCATAAACTTAGGAACAAATTTCTGTACAATTCCAAACTACATTTTAGCCCTTTTTTCCCCCCTCGCCCAGAAAAAAAAAAAAAAAAAAAAGGGCATTCTTGGCTACATTTTGGAACATTAAACCCGAAAGTATTATATTCATTGGTAAAATATCTTACTTCCAATGTAACAGTGAATCTATGTATTTTAGGAAAGTACCCCAACATAAATTGAGAAAACAGTCTCTTTTCCTCAACTATTTTTTTTTGCTTGCTTGCTTCTTGCATCCCTTTCCTCTTCCCTTCCTCTTTTCTGAGAAAATTAATAGTATTAAAAAATAATTTATCATTTGAAACTGAGTATTATAGAAGTTTGTAAAATCTGCTTTTCAAAGTTCTCTAATGATGCAAACTCCACCACAATCTTGGAAAGCTTCTCCCATTTTGTCTCTAACATGAAAATACTGTTGAAGTTTTATTTCCATGCTACCATTCTGTTCTTACTGAAATTCATAATTTATTTTCTGTGATAAGAGACAATTTAAGGGAACATAGGCATGTGATTCTGTGTGTTAAACTAGGGGTTTCTTAAGAAAAACATAACAAAAATACTTTCCCCTTCAAAGCTGTAACCTTAGAAGTATTATTATAAAGGAGTTTGAGTCTTCACAAAAGTATCACAGAATCACAGAATTAACTAGGTTGGAAAAGACCTTTGAGATCACCAAGTCCAACCTATGACCTAAAAGTAATCTTGCTAGTATCCAGACTATCAACAGATATTTAACCCTAACAAATAACTTGTTTGTATCCTATGGTGCAAATTCACGTAGTCTGTTGGAAGAGAGTTCTCAGGGATAACTTTGTTGATTGCTGGTGAGATAAGCCCTTTTTGTATATTCTTAGTCATTCTTCAGACATACTGTTTCTCTTCCTTTATAACCTTGGCCACCCAAATCAAATGTGTTGAAAAATATCTTCCAAGTGTATCTCTGTGCACTGCTGTCTACTAAGTAGTGGTGAATAGGTTATGAACTTTAGCTAAATTCATTCTTATTACTTCATATTTGTGTCTGCTTACTACTCAGTGTCATGGTTTAATGACACTCACTTAAACACCCCCTTCTTTCCCCACTTCTCCCTCTCACTCACACACCCCTTTCTTTCTCCACTTCGCCCAAGTGGAATGGGACAGAGAATCAAAGTAAAACTTACAGGTTGAGATAAAAACAGTTTATTAATTTAAAATAAAGTAAAAACTACTAATAATGGTAAATGATAATAATAGTAATGATAATAACAAAGGAAAAACAAGTGCTAAACAATGCAATTGCTCATCACCCGCTACCAATGCCAGAAGCTGCTTCCCAAACCCAGATCTGCCCCTTCTGGGTATCTGCCTCCAGTTTATATACTGGGCATGGTATTCTGTGATATCATATATATCCTTTCAGACAGTTTGAGTCACCTTCCCAGCTGTGCTCCCTGCCAGTGTCTTTTGCTCACTTCCTCACTGGCACAGAATGAGATGAGGAAAGTTCCTTCACTTAGGATAAACACAACTTAACCAAAAAACTAAACACCATTCTCATTCCAAATTCAAAGCATAGAACTGTAACAGCTCTGTGAAGAAATTAACTCTGTGCTAGCTGAAACCAGGACACTGAGTCACAGAAGAAAGCTAATGCCCGTCTACAAAATTTGAAAGAAGAAATGCATCATGACCAAATATTTTGATAGCTCAATTCCCTACAGAACTAGGGGGAGGAAACAAATAAATAAAGAAACTGGCACAAGAATTCTCTACACAAAGCAAAGCTCAAGACAGAAGTCTCATTTGTGAGTAACTCCAGGGCACTGATTATGAAATTAAAAGATGATCTAGTCTTTTCAACAGTACAAAAAGATGACATGTAAGGCAACAGAAACTTGGAGCCATTATAAGGTATTAGGTGTGAGGTATTAGTTGTCACATTTCACATTTTGCTTTAGCAGATGTTCTGCACCTCTTCAGAGGCCACCAAAAAGACGTAAGCTTAATGGCAATAATTAAATTCTAGGGTCCATGACAATGATAAAATTCTAATAATGTTTGTCTGCAGAGGCTGAAAGAAGAGAACCATATCACCTCAAGGTGATACAATTCTCAAACTGGAAAGAAAAATACCCCACATTTGAATAAAACTCTGAGGTGTAAAAAGTTTCACTAGCTTTTCTGGTGAAAACGGAGCACATGTCAGATTTGCTATACTTCCAAGATACTTCATGGTCCTAAAACATATTGGAAGTTCAACAAAAAATTCATATGGACCCTTTTCTCTCTGACTTGCATCCTGACAATGTCACATAGTAATTATGAGTATGGGGAATAAGTGACTCCTCTGAAGAACAAAATTAACTTTATCTTAAAAAATTTGCATTACAACTAGATAATAGAAAGTTCAGCACTTTAATGTGCTGCTCTGTACTGTGAATCTCATTTGTCTTCACCTTTAAAGCCTGCAAGTATCAAAATTCTGTCTCATATATTCTTCTGGTGCAAATCCTTATAGCTCTGCTCTGCCTAAGACTCTTGGTCAATTTACAACATCTGCTTCAGAAACACGTTCCGATGGTTGGTGTAACTCCTGTAAGCCACATTTTACCTTTATGATTTTATAATGATGCTGAAACTGTGCTCTGCTGACCTCAAACACGTCTTACACCAAAAACTCAGAAGCACAGGGGAGACACAATAAAAAGGCATCTAAAGAAAAATCTGAACAATTGACCCAAGTTCATCAAAATTATGCATACTTCTTCCCAGAAAGCGAATGGTATATGACAAGTAATTTTTAAAAAATAAAATGGGAGAAACAACAACAAGATCTTCAGAACTTTGATAAGAAATAAATGTGTTAAACCTTATATTTATAATCAAATATGTGTGTATGTGCAATTTAACACACACACTTTTAATAAATACATACATACATACATTCATACATACATAAATAAATAAATAAACAAATAAACAAATAAATAAATAAATAAATAAACAAACCTCTGTGATGTACTGCATTTTAATTACGTCATGTCTTGAAAGAACACGGTTGCTAATACCTGCTTGGTGTGCCCTGTCTGTTGGTGGGATCTAAACCAGACAATGCAGATTCTTAAATGCCAAATGCCTTTAAAAGGCTCTCTCATTCCCACTCACAGGGTTACTCTTAAATCTGAATGAGTGTATTTTATGTTTTCCCATGTTCCTGAAGAGGAAATCACTTTTTAATATCCTTTCCCTCTCCAAACAGGATATATAGTTTAAAAAATCAACTTGTTATGTTAGCAATGTATACAGAATGTATGCAGACTATATAGCAAGAAATATCAAGGTATCTTTTGTGGGGAACTGTATAAAAATATAAATAAATACAATATAAAAATATAAATAAGACACATATGCATTTTCCCTAAGACATTCTTTGCTTGTTATTTGAAAATTCTGTCATTTCCTTTTGTAAATCCATGCTTGCTATTTTTAATCAAATTATAGTTTTATATCTGTCCCACATGTCTTGGCTGACTAGCATTTCCAGCAGTTTTAGCCTTTACTGAATTTAATTTTATGGCTTTGTCGATTAAGGTATCACCCATAGATCCTTTCTCAAACATGGTGTAATATTGGCTTCTTGTCTCATGCCTCCTCTGCTTTCAATTAGCTATCCTATACAAGCAGAAGATTGAATTAATGCTTTATAAAGATGAAGGTAAAAATCCAGTACTATTGATATAGCCTATTCTTGGAATGTTTTAGTGATCTGATAGACTATGTAGCTGCTGGAAGAAACCTAAGCTGTCTCTCATGACTGGTTGCCTGTCAGACATCAAAAAGTGTCATTTTGGGGCATAATTCTGTGAGTTTTGCTTTCATCTATCTGTGCCATGAATTCAAGATATCCAAGCTTTCTAAGAGGTGACATTTGAAAGTATGCAATTGTTACAGGGAATACACAGAAACTGCAAAGAAAGCATACCAGTGGCGATCTTTCTGGCTATTTTGCCAAATACCTTGGCATTTTTGAAAGGCCTATGTTATGCAGCTTTTTCAGAGACTCTGTTTTTTACTCTTTTTTAATATGTTTTATTTTGGGTTCTGTTAATGTTTTGGGTCTTTTATGTAAAGTATGGAATTATACAGTTTGTACATATTTCTGTAGATTTGTTATTTTCAAATGTGTGGAGGAGATGTTTGCTACTTTCTGAAACTCTCTTGGAGAAGTAAAAACAGATTTCTCATTTTAAACCTCAAAACCTATCCAGAAAAACCAAACAAGAAAGCAAGAACAAGGGAAAAGCTAGAAATTGCTATTCTTCTTCATAAAGTGTTTGCAAACTGATCAGAATGCAACTCATGAGAAGAAATCTACTTGGTTTTGCAAAGAACCTGCAATTTTTCTAGACTATGATAAACTTTGTTTAGTTTTGAAAAAGCTTGACTCATACTTCAGGTAAGGTTTCTAAACCTTAACAGTGTTAATTGTTCCATCAACCATGGCAAAATGAAGAATCATAAAAATTCTGCTTTACTGGAACCGAATTGTCACTCAAGTTCCGTAACACATTAGCATTATTTAAAAATACATTTAGCTATCAAAACACAGATTTAATCCACTTGATCAGAACTTGGAATTCATATAAAGGCTAGTGTGAAATAAGAAGAATGCTGTATAATCTGATTATCAGTAAATAAATGTAAAATATGATCTGGCCACAAAATGGAGGGGAAATATTTGTTCTACATCATGAGGTTTTGCTCACAATGTACCACTAAAATAAAAAGAGGAAGAAACAAACAAAAAAACCAAGTAGTTTTTTTAAGGCAGTATCTGCTTTAAATGAGAACTTGATAAAAGTGTCATGACATGTCAGTGTTCTCATTGGACAAAGTTAAATCTAATCAATGTTTTGGGTATTGTCCCCCCTCCCAGTCCAGAAAGGAATAATCTGGATAAACTGTGTAATCCTCCTTTTCAATACAACACTGTTGTTTACTAAGAATGTGTCTAATTTAGCATCATGATATTGGTATATTGGGTTCTGTTATAACAGGGTTTCTGAGTCACAGAATTCCAAGATAATGTTTTCTTTGCATTTTTTAATGGAAGTTTCTCAAGCTAGTATTTGTGGAAATTATTTTGGAAGTGTAGAATCACGTATATACTAGTGTCCTGGACAAAACCTGAAGCAGTTATCTATGTCATTCTTATCCCGAATGTTAGTGTGTCTCTACACCTCGGAAATCACGTGTTTTTTTTCTGAAGAAACCAAAGCATTAAAACTGGATGTTAAACAAAGTTTAGCTTTAAATATACCTTATATGATTTTGGTTTTGGTTTTTGTCTTTTTGTTGTTATTCTCGAGAGCCTCTTTTTAACACTACTGCTGACTTCTTTCCTTTTAGAACTTTAAACAAAATAAAACAAAATATTCCACTCAAACTTATTGAATTGTTTATTGCTTGCTTTGTTTTTCCCCTCTCGTATGTTAAGGAATTAGAATAGCTGTGCTGTAGAAAGCTACATAATCTGGTGTTGCTGTTGAAAACAAGAAACGTTATGGCAAACTCCCCTAAATTTAAATATTCAAATATAGGATATGAAAAATATAATATTTAGTTAAACTTCCCCTAGTTGTCTAATGTAGCATAAATGAAAGTGATCAGGTTGGTGGTTTGCACTGAAAATTAGTTTTATCCAAGTGTAAGTGTACTGCAGGATCAACCAGATTACATAACATACTTCAGCCAAAAATTGGCAGAATTTTACTTTATTTTCAATTCAGTGCAGTATTGTTAGGCAAATATGTAAATGGTGTACTTTGTAATTCCTGTGAGATTGCACAGGATTCAATTATGATTCAACACTGAACTGTAATGTCATCTTATTTGCTTCAAGGAGCAAAACATTTCATATGTGTGTACTGTTGTTAAGATTATTAAGCTGTTAAAGAATTAGTTGCTACAAATTCATATATAGGTTTTTTAAACCAAGGGATTACTTGCTTAAATAGGGAAACTTCAATGAAAAATACACGCATCTCACAATTTTGGTTTTTTTATTCCTCCTGAAATGATTCTAAAATCCCTGTTGTGATATTACTATCTGAAACTTAACTTCATCTTGCCTGGAAGAGGTGACAGAGAGGTCTCTTAGTTGGCAGAAATTTTGATTAGAGTTAGGTTCTAGAGCCAACAATCTGAAAAGAGTAGGTTTGGCAGGTTAAGGTTATATCTAAGAAACTTCCTCAATGTTTGGGGTTTTTTCTGTCATGTATTCCCCTGGATAGCTCTTTTATTCTTCTTTGACATGTCTCCATGGATAGCTGCTGCATCATAGACTTTTTCTATGGCTGGAGAGTCTAAAAACCTTCTTCCTTCGCCCCATCAAAACTGCTTTTAAGTAGCCTACAATGTATCTGTCAAAGCACCAGAAAGCAGTGCCCTGCCAACACCATTTCCCAGAGGAACAGAGGTAGGTGAATATGAAGTTGAGTTCATTGCACAGAATTTTGTCTGTCATCACAAAAGAAGAGTAGTTCTCTAAAATAAATATAAATAATCAATTTACTCTAGGATGTTGGAATTACAATAGGAATGCTATCTGTGTATCACAGTTTTAAGAATGTTTGTTTTAATATTCATTACAGTACATTTGATGGATGTTCCTTCTGCTTTTTCCTGAAATTATTGCCTAAAAGTTTAAATATCTGAAATTTTTAAAACTGGACCAGCTATAGATTCTCCAAAAAGTCATTACTACCTATAAAGTATTGTCAATGACTGTGTTTTGAAAGAATTTATTGGGGAACATGTAAACCTTACCTGAACCATATTCTTAAATGGAACTTCAGAGTTTTCACCCTGCATTGTTTAAGACTGCTGATTCAAATGCATTTGGGGAGGAGGGGAGAAGAAGAGCCTAACAAAATCCCAGATCTGGGTGGTTTTTATTCTTTGTCTTTTGCATCCTTTGGTAGTGCATGATGCAGAGAAGAGAAGACCATCTGAACCTCTTCTTACAGGTCTGTAGAGTACTTCCTTTTCAACTCTTTGTTGAAAGGAAATGAGTTGTGTGAATTATGTTACATTTCACTGAAGTTCCCGCCCCTGCCCTGCCTCTCATAAACCTGAGCTGTACAGCCTCTGCATACACCTAAGCAGAGAAGCTTAGGCTGTCTCAGATTTGGTACTAACTCTGAACAGACAGGCTCTACATACATTTTTCTATCTGTTTGTGCTTTACCAAAAAATTCATTACTGTTTCATACCTAACATGATAAAGAAAAGCTTTCCTATATCCATTTTAAGCCACATAGAATTAGGAAAACTAAAATGTTAGCACTTTTTTTTCCCTTTTTCCTTTCTTTTTAAAATAGATATTGAAACCTTATCTAACTTGGATGTCTCAGTCACCAGAGGGAATGAGGGAAACAGAATGAAGTCACCGAAATGAAGGCATTGTCAGGTAGCCACTTGGGTAGTTTATTGAAAGCAGCCTAAAAAGGTGAACTGTTTAAGACGTGTTATTCTTACCTTGGTGTCAGTGTCCTGGCATGAGTCCTGAGCCTGAATTGGAATTATAAACGTTGTTTATTTTTATAGACATTTTTTTTGTCTCTAAAACATGGTGAATTTAATGACTTGCTCTCTAAAGTGCTGTAAATTTATTCATCACTCTGAAGAAATATGTATCAACTTGTACAATAAATCATTCAGCTTCTTTCTTCCTGTTCTTTCAGTATGCTCCACATACCATTTATCCAAGACACCAGGGGACATAAGAGTTTAAATCCATCTCTGAAAATGAAATGGGGATGGGAAAACAATTCAAGCAAAAATGCTCCCTTCATTTTACTCATATTTGTATGTTAAAAAAAAAAAAAAAAAGAAAAAAAAAAAGCAATAAAGGCACAATAAAAAGTAATCTTAAACTTTCCATCTAAATATAACTCTGTAGGTCAGGTTAAAGAAGACCATATTGTGTTATAAAGAGATCTGTTAGGTAAAGTCAGTGTCTGGCAACAGGTGGTTCCAAGGATAATCAAATGCCGCCTTGCCTAAAATGGAATTGGAATGGATATACTAGTACTTTAGACCATCAGGAAAGAATAAATTACTGGCTCAGTGACCACTGATGAAGCCAGGTGCTGAGTTATTCCCTCCTACATGTGTGATTTACTGTACAGTCATCTGTTTTGCAGAAAGTATTAGACAATCATAAAACCTAACAAACAAGCAAGCTAAAACATCTAAAACAAACAAGCAAACAAACAAATGAAACCCCCACAACAAACCCCTCTGGCAAATATTTCTCACTGTTCAGTGCTAAATTATGAATTACCTATCTCCAATCCAAAAGGCTGCATTTCAACAGTGGGGAAAAAAATAGAATGAGATAAGGAAAATGGGCACCAATTCTTAAAGTGTTGAAAACCAATCAGCTGTAATCTGTACACAAATAAAACTAAGATGTTTGGACAAGATGCTGACAGTCACACATGTGGAAATAAGCTTTTTTTTTTCTCTTTTTTTTTTTTAATGGAAGTTGATAGAAAAGGCTGAAACCAGGATGAAGTGCTAGAGCAGCAACCAATGTTACAATTCCTCACATATGTAGCTATTACCCTAAATATTCTGAATTAAATGGAAGGAACATTTGTATGGTTACTGGTCTTGTAACAAAGTTAAGATTTTGGAAGGTCCTGAATTCAACAAATGCATTGCATAACCCTTGGGGTTTTTTTGTAATTTACCAATAAAACTACAGAAATAGAAAAGGCATATGGTGCTCATGGAAAAAAAAAAAAGCAGGAAATTCTGTACACCCTTCTGCTATAAGTATTTCATCAGGGCTGTTCCTCATGCAATTCACCCTCTGCTATCAGAAATTGTATTATATTATGGAAGAGAAAAACTCAACCGGATAAGAAGTTAGAATGACAGGCAAACTTGGAACCTCACAATGGCTCCTACATTAATTTTAATCAGGTTTCTTCCACTTCCTATCAACTTTCAGCCTTTCAAATGGTGTATGGGTTTTGGAAGTCAAACATTATTTCTAGATCCTTTATTTCAATTGATACTAAAGATTTCTAATTGAAATTATGACAGGAAATACGTTTATTGCAGAAGAGTCCAATTTCATCTCAGGGTTGTATTGGCTGTGCAACTATAACAGTACTTTCTGACGTGAAAGTGCGCCTTCAGAAGTTTTACATTTGCTAAACAGCTAAGTCATATGGGAATTTGACAAACTAAATCTGACTCAGTTTTATTGCAAACAAACACTGAGAGAGTGGTCTAAACTTATGTGAGAAGTTTTTCAGAGCATCCAGAATCAGAAATTTAACTCCCAAACTCCTGCTCAAACATTTTCTCTTCTTAATTGTTAAAAATATGTATTAGTATTAATAATAATAATAATAATAATAATAATAATAATAATAATAATAATAATAATAATAATATATACATATATACATATATATATATATATATAAAAAAGTATCAGCAGCTGTGAAGAGCTCAGTTCTCTATCAGCATTTGACCTAGTATGGTTTAATTACACCTTAATTGCAAAGAGCAAGTAAAGTCCAAAGAGATTTTACAGATCTTGTCCATGTGCCAGGCACTTTATTCAGTCTCTCACAATGCCAGGAAGAACACTTTTGTGAAGACAGAGTAAAAGCCAGCTTTTATAACCTGCACTTCAGAGAAATAAATGGTGTATCTTGCTCCTTTGCCTCTGAAACCACTATTGCATGCCACTGCGACAAGATATTGGATTCAATGAACCACAGATCTGGTTTGTTATGGCTATTTCTATGTGATTTATTATAGCATTTAAGTTTAGAAGAACCTTTTGCCCCATGAACACCGGCCTCAGCAGTACTGCAGTTACTTGAAGGTCAAAGGAGACGTCATCCAACAGACTCCACCATTCCCTGAGAGTCTGTAAAGTACAGAAATGTGTAAGTAGTATCTAAGTCATCGTACCCAACCTAGATTTCATAGGCTTTATCCCCAGAAAATGTGATGTCTCTTCTATTTAGTGAAAAAAAACCACACTAGAAAATTCACAATTTGTTAATCAAAAAAGAAAATCTGAAATTTGCTAAATTATGTTGCTAAATTTTCATAGTCCTTCAAAAGGCTACAAATCAATTTACTTGTGCACAAAACACATTCAATATGGCCAATTGCACCATCCTTATGCATTTACAACCTTTGCAATTAATTGCTTGTGTTCTGCCTGTCTTATAATGAAAGCCATGTTTGTAGTGTCTGATTACTTCTTTAATCCCCAAAGGACTAATGAAAACCGCTTCCTACTTTTTCACACCTACTGTCAGACCTACATGTAATGCAAAATGAAAGAAACCCTAAGAAGTCTGTAATAATTCACATTTCTTCCTACTGTCAGACCTAGATGTAATGCAAAGTGAAAGAAACCCTAAGAAGTCTGTAACAATTCACATTTCTTCCATAAGACATGAAGAATTAGGAGATATGAGGGACAGAAAAGTTTGTGTTACAAATCTTGCCTTTTTCATAGTTCTGGTTCAAAATTAGTGAACTGAGTTTTGAACAAAACTTCACAGTTAAAATCCATCCATTTATATATTTACTTGAACAACAGATAAAATGTTCATTTCTGGCACTGATATTCTATGAATTAATTGGTTTGAATAAGTGGTAGAAAGCTGGTGAAAATTTCTGCAAAACAATAATGCACAAAGATAAAATGTATGTTGGTACAGATTGGCTTTATCATCACATTTTCAGCAGTTCAATTTGTCATTTATAATTGTTTCTGTCTCTGTAAACTTATGATGATACTAAGTGGTAAAATATAACCCTATTACTAATCCTGTGTAATTCTGATCTCTTGCTGAAGGTATGTAGCACCTTGCCTCATTAACAGATCCAGTTAATGGCATCATGTATTCACAGTGTGGTTCTTGGAGGGAAATTTACATGCAAAAAATCCTGTTCCTTCACGCGAACATGAAAATTATCATGTGGTAATTTTGATAATGAATGCTAATCAGGTATTTTGGCACCTGCTAAAGGGTGGACATAGTTGTTTGAGAAAAATGCTATGGAATTATAATAACATACATTTTAAATACAACTTCACATGGTGAGATGTCTTCAGAAATAGGTATAATTTATCAAAACATTTTAAAAGAGGTAATAATGACATTTCATAGAAATGTTTTTGCCATTTAACAACCTAGACTTTTTATTAAATATATAACGTTCCTGTTCTTCATGTTGTCAGTGTGGACTTCCATCTCTACCCAAAAACAGAATTATGATGAACTATTTTATTTTCCCTAGTGCCTACAGGAGTTGAAAAGTTAACTGCATAGGATTTAAAAAAAAAAACCCTAACAAAAACCCAAACCACCCCAAACCAAAATAACTGTAAACTTGGCATAAGCATATTCTAAACCATCGATTATCTGGTTTATTTAGCTAGAATGTGAAGTGGGTTTTAGTTAAAGAAGCATGACAGATTCCTCAATTAAATTAGTAAGTAATCTCTCTAAATATAAAGGATTAATAAATTTTTCACTGACAGTGGTGTTAGTGTCCCTAACATTAAGCTGATTTTTTTAAACTGGTAAATAACAGACATGGATGAAATAGGGTATAAGTTTGCATAAAGCTAGGCAAAAAAAAAAAATATTTTGCACATAATGTCAGATTTTTATTCAGATTATTATTTCATATTTGCAATTTTTGTGCCCAGTCAGTGAATAATTCTATTGAAATTTTCCAGGAAATACAAACCAACTTACAGTACTAATAAAGCTACTTTGAAACAGCTTAACAAAATTTGCATATGAAAACTTGCCAAAATATAGTTAATGCTGAATACAAACACACTCATTACACGTTCACACAGGATACAAATGTGGTAGATCATGGGGTGTTCATATCTAATTCCTTACAGTTATATTCTGCCTTACATTTTGCTTGACTTTTTTACACTGAAAGAATTTAAAACAGCCCATCACAATGGGTACATGTATAAGAATATCTTCAAAACATTTCAAAGCCATTTTTTTCTTCTCTTAAGATCTGATTAGTATGAGATGCCACTGCCCAAACTAAGGGGCAAACTAGACTATTTGCCAATGTCAATGATATGGATTTTATTTAACAGTGAAAATGAGGTAGAGAAATAGAAAGAAATAGAAAAGATTGGGGGGAGGGGGGTGGAAGGGAAGAGAAAGCAGAAGATAGTCACCACCTTGCTATCTTAGTGGATCCAGCAGCATCCCATTGGTCCTGCACCCTGGGCCTCCTGGTAGTGGGTGTCCCAATGCCATTAAAAACTTTATTATTTATACATTTTAGCTAACAAAGGAATTAGTGGTCATTGCCTTCACAGTTCTCTTATTCCATTGGCTAAATGATTTCCTCATTTCTCATGCTAATTAGTCCCATGCTTAGTCTTTCTCTTCCGTTCAGTTAGTGAGTTTCTTGAGTAGGTGGGCTGTGACTCAGCAGTTGTGATCTTTCCTTGCTGGAATTATGTTTTGCCCAGTAGGAGCTGATTACAGCAAATTTGCTGAATTTACTTTCCAGGAAGCCCATAAATTCTGGATTCTTTGTGTCCATTATCACTGATACTTTCTTCTCCCCCAGTTTTGTAAACCTCCTGCTAGGTCTGAGATAATACCTACAATATAATAAATAATACCTATAAAACCTCTAAATTACTAGCTTTGCTGGGAGTAATTTGGTATTTGTCTACATGTCTCTGCTGTAAAAAAAGAATAATAATCTTGCTTCCCCTAACTTCATCAGTATCAATAATGAAAACTGTTGAAACAGTTTTCATGTCATGAAACATGAAACTGTTGAGAATTTATAGGCAGACTTGGCAGGAAATTTTTATTTACTTGTATTATAAAATATAGTTAGAAATCTGCAGTCTTTATCAATATGTTGATTTTCATTTAAATTAATATTTGTTCACTAATCCAGAAATAGGTAAATTCTTATTAGAGAAATTTATCATGTTTTTTTATTTGTAATATCTTTCAATTACTTTTTGCTATAAATCATGCTTCCTTGAATTCTCATGTAACTCTGCTGTATTGAAATTAATTCAAAATTAGGGTGTATTTAAGACATTTTTTCATATTGTCTCCTCCTCTTTGGTGAAGGTGTGCTTTCTCACACCATTTTTTTATATTTGATACAAAACCCCTCTTTTAAGGGGTTTATGAAGAGAAATCTAAATTCTGTGTAAGATTTGAAAACCTAAAGAGCACCAGTATTTCTCAGCCACATAAGGGAGGAACTGCAAGTGTTCTGTCAAACCCGACAGTGTTAAATTCCTGGGGTTTACAGGAAAGAGATTTTTCAAATTGCTTTAAAATCTGTACCTTAATTAGAGATTTAATTTATATATTTCATGCAGTGACTTTCTACAGGTCTGCATGGGCCTTTGAGCAACTGCATCCTAAGTTCTGTGTCAACCTCACTGGAATGTGAGAAAGAATTCTGCAATAAGGAATGCTCTGGCAGAACACAGGGGACAGATACTCTATCCCTGCTAACTACCACAACTCGAATGAAGCTAATTTTTTGCAGCTGTGAATGTAATCTGACATTTTGGTTTTAATCAGCGTTAACTGACTGCCATTGAAATGGCACCATGCTAGTTACTAGGCCTTTCAATTTCAAGAATATTGTCTGCCCTTTCAATGTCTCTTTTTTACTATGCTTACCTATCCTTTTTAGCTGTTATTTTACAGTGTGATGTCAGGGAGAAATTGGGGTTTTGCCTTCTATCAAATTACACCATAATTAAATCAATTCAGTATCTTTTTTTTTTTTTTTTAAGGGCATCAGAACCCTTGCCTCTCTTGTAAATTTTAATGGAAAAAATGTTCCAACAGATTTTTCATGACTGAAAAACATGTTCATGCTTTGCTGCTCCTCTTCTCTTGCTAATCTACATAAAACACAGGTATTCCCCAATAAATATGTGATTTTATTATTTTTAGTTATTACTAGTCATTTTACTTCTCTTTGGGACCTTTCGCTCTATCTCCTTCCACATAAATCTACTGAAAACCGTTTGAAATTAAGGTGAATAACAATGACAAAATCTCATGTTTCTAACTCAGTCACACAAGAAATGGAAAATTTAGTCATTTGATTTAGGTTCTTGCCTTGTTTTATCTTTTGAGAACTGAAAAATCTGTAGTTTGCTCTTCTTATGAGCTTCTAATCTATTTTGAACACAAAGAATATGCTGCTTCTATCAATAAAGTAGAAATTGCTGATTTCCAGATTGAACATATACATAAAAACTTGCTGTTTATCCAGCTGTCCTGTTGCACCATTCTTATGTGTGCACTATATAGGCTACTCTTGATGAGTCAATGTACCTTCTTCACATTGCTTGTAATTTAAATATTCTGTGAAGGAAAATTGTCTTTACAGAATTTTTGTCAGTACTGGCATAATGTTCAAGATTATCAGAAGAATATTCTGAAATTTCTCTGATATTTAAGAATATTAGGGAAAAAAAATGCAAACAAACAAAAAAGTAATAAGCGTAAGAATTTGTCATGGTGGCAGGGCCTGGGAACAGAGGGGGCTCCTTGGGAGGACAGATGAAGTGAGGGTAGTGGATATTGTCTACATTGACTTCAGCAAGGCCTTTGTCACTGTCTCGCACAACACCCTCATAGGCAAATTCAGGCTGGATGAGTGGACAGTGAGGTGGGGAGAGGACTGAGTGAATGGCTCATCTCATAGGGTTGTAAATCAGCGGCACAGAATCTAATTGGAGGCCTGTCACTAGTGCTGTCCCAAAAGATACAACTGGGCCCAGTATTGTTTAACTTCTCCATCAGTGACTTGGATGAAGGGGCAGATATCTCCTCAGCAAGTTCATTGGTGACACAGAGCTGGGAGGAGTGGCTGATACCCCAGAGGGCTGTGCACACCTTCAGAAGGGCCTCAACAGGGTGTAGAGATGGGCAGAGAAGAACCTTCTGAAATTCAATAAAGGCAAATGCAGGGTCCTGCCTGTGGGGAAGAACACCCCTGGGCACCACAGCAGGCTGGGGGCTGCTAGAAAGCAGCTCTGTGGAGAAAGAAGGACCTGGGAGTCCTGGTGGACAACACTGCGTCAGCAGTGTGTCCTTGTGACCAAGAAGGCCAGTGGTGTCCTGGGGTGCATTAGGGAAAGTACTGGCAGCAGGTTGAGGGAGATGATCTTGCCCCTCTACTCAGCACAGGTGAGATTTCACCATGACTGCCCAGTTCTGGGCTTCTCAGTTCAAGAGAGATACAACGCTCCTGGAGCAGGTCCAGTAGAGTGTGACAAAGGTAGTAAGGGATTGAAGCACCTCCCTGTTGTAAGGCACTTGAATCCTGTCAGGGTGCCCCAGCCAAGTCATCTTCAGTTACCCTTATTAGAGCTCCTCAAGAATTCGTCAAGGCTACTGGAATGTAAGCAGTGCTAAATTGGGAGAGAGGACATTGGAAAACAGAATAACAAGACAGTAAAAAAGGGCTGATAAAGAAGGACTGACTATCTTGGGCCAAGACCAATCAGGTTTTTTGGAAGGTGCATGCTGGGCACATGGACAACATAGACAGACCAATCAAGTAGTGTGTGATCGTGTGAACAACAGTTGCAAAGTGCATAATTGTAGTGTAATGTAAACAATAAACAGCTCCTGCAAAATCATATTGATTCGGTGTTCAGAAGTCCTGAGCTCCCACACCTCCCTCTTACAAGGAAAGGCAGAGGAAGTCTGCCTGTTCAGTCTTGAGAAGAGGTAACTGAAAGGGGACCTCATCAATGTACACAAGTACCTGAAGGGAGGGTGTCAGAGGATGGAGCCAGGCTCTTCTTGGTGGTAATGAGCAATAGAACAAGAGGCAGTAGGCAGAAAATGATGCACAGGAAGTTTCACCTAAATATGAGAAGGAATTTCTTTACTGTGTGGGTGACCACCCACTGAAACAAGTTGTGCCAATAGGTGGTGTAATGTCTCTCGCTGGGGATATTCAAGAACTATATGGAAGCAAACCTGTGCCATGTGCTCTGGGACAACCCTGCTTGAGCAGGGATATTGGACCAGCTGATACCCACTGAGGTATCTTCCAACCTGACCCAGTCTGTGGTTCTGTGATTGTCTGATTTTGTGAGGGTGACAGAGCAGGATCTGGACAGCCAGAGTTCATCCTATTACCCCCAGCCACGGAGTAGGGCAAAATGAAGGGCATCCAGGGACAGACCAAGTCCAGGTTATCAGACACCTCCTTGGGGACTGGGATAAGCCAAGGCCAGTGGGGCCCATGGCTGTGCAGCGCAGGGCTGTTAAGACAGACATCCTATGGCATCAGTGGGGCAGGCAGTGCTGGCTTTATAGGTACTAGGAATTCCTGTCACAACAATAGCTAAACAAATAAACAAATATAATAAAAAATGCAATAGTAAAAAAGTGCAGTGTTAAAGCTGAACAGCTGGGAAGGTTTGCTTTTCTTATACAGTAATGATACATAGTGGAATTAAGTCCCAAACTGACCAAAGCTAAGGTGTGGTTACAACCCACCCCCATGAAGGCAAGAGTGACCCAGGTTCTTTTGGGTTCTTACTGGATCCATTGGGGTGGATTAGAGTGAAATGACACTGACTGATCAGTGTTAGTTACTATATATGTAGGGTTTAATTCAGAACAATTTGGGTGCAATGGAAAGCAGATATGTATCTGTTTCAGTTATTATTACCTATAGTAATCTAACAATATGAAAGCATAAAAGTATTACTTAAGAAAATTTAAAAGGGAAAACAAAGAGAAAGAAAAAATAAGAGTAAAAACATCACCATCCACAGACCTTGTGAGACTTGATCATTGCAGCTTAAATGTCTGTTGGTCAAAGTCATGGTCACAGTCTTGATCCACAGGGGGTAGGGGGAAAAGCCTGCAAAACACAAAGTCTGATGTTTCAAAATAAGCCTAGGTACGTGTCTTGGTGGGGGAGCCTCCAGTCCTCTGGTGGAAGGCCTCGGAAATGAGTCTGGGTGCTCTTTGGCGGTGTTTGATGGTTTATGACACCTTCTGAGACCTGGCAGTTGCTTCACATCAGTGCCATCAAGTCGAGTCAGTAAAGTCCTATCACACCTTTCTGAGGAGGAGGCAGGGAGTTTTACAACTGAATGAGTTGTGTAAGGGAGGGCAATTAGTATGCTAAGAGGCACCATCTTGCCTTGCAGAATTTGCCTATTATAAGCCTCAAGGCTTTGCCTATTATAAGCCTCCAGGCAGTAACAGCTCACCTCCTCTGTGTATGCAGACTACCCATTACACACCCAAAAACATCCCCTCGAGGGATGCAAACCTGGCCGCAGCAAAGCACCTTGGAGCCTCCACAAATGGCCAACTGTTTTGAGTCATTAATCATTAATAGTCTCCTCTCTCAAGTGTATGAGTCCACTGATCAGTGGCCACTCCAGAAGTAATCTAGAGAAATGAACCACCTAAAGCAAGCTGGTGAATTTGACAGACATTTTTAAATGTAGTTTCAAAGCTTTTTCTGAATAAGAAAAAAGAAAAGAAAGTAAAATCACAGTCATAAAGAAGCTTGTAATACTTCCTTAAAAGTAGTTTAGCTGTCCGAAGTCTCATGAGTTTCTCAGTTAACTTGAAAACATAAACTTGGAAATAGCTTGGGAACTTTTCTAGCTACATAATGTTCTGAATCCGTACATGAAATGCATTAATTCCTCAGTTATTTGATATTTGATATTTTCTGTATCTCTGCTTTAATTTATTTAATTTTTATCTATATTTTATTATGTAATTTTTGGCACACTAAATATTACAGCTCTTCCAAGTGTATACTTGACTGACCTAAATTCTCTTTTTTTTTTTTTTGGGTCGTTTGCTGTTTCTGCACAACCTTGAAAACTGAAGTATAGGATGAAATAGAATAATCAAAGCATTATTAAAAATACTCCTGAGAATCATGTCTTTAATTTACAGACTGCAAATGTTACTGTGAGGAAGTCTTTGAAACATTTGATGCTTGTTAGTTTGCATAACAGAACGTAGAAATTACTGTATAGGCAGAGGAAAAGGTAGGATTCTACAGTACTTTGTATTTAATTGAGTTTTAAAAAGAGGTAAATGAAGTTCCTGCATAAGTATAGAGTCTTGAATAAAATAAAAAAAAAAAAATTAAAAAGGAAAACTAGTAGATTCTTCAGTAATCTGCTTCTTTAATAAAGATGTCCTAGCAATAAGAATCAGACACATTAATATTTCAAGACTTTCAGAATTTAATAAAACATTTAAAACCTGTCTAAAACCTTATGTGTACATTTCAGAACATCCTAATATTTTTGTACTTACAACCTCACCTTGTGACTCTCTGCACCAGTAAACTCTGCAGATTTTTAAACTAATCTAGAGTTTCAAGATCTAGCAGAAAACTGCTTGAAGAAAGCTTTTCCTAAGTTGAATCCTGAAAATCTGAACACTTGAATGCATATTAGTTGATCAATTTTCAAGGAAAAATCAAGCAGCAAAATGAAATTCTATGTCCAGTATCCATCAAAAGGTAGGGTGTTTTAAATCTGGATTACAAAAACACCTCTTTAGCCATAGTGGTTAACCTTGCATCACCATTTACTAGTAGGTTTCCTACTTTTCGAAAGAACACTCTCAAGTATCAAACATTATTTCATATTCTGCAAGTTACTTTTCATTCTGATGAAGTTCTTTCATTTTTAAATAAAATCCATGTTCCAAGAGGAAAATGAAGAGTCTCAGCTTTACAGGTGGTATTTCTTATTCTTCTACAGGAACGCTTTGTAGTTTACTGGTCATTGTTGCTACTGTACACAAAGTAAGCTACTTTCAAGGGATAGAGTAGCAACCAGTTAAAGAATAATCCAGAGTACTTGAATACTGGATACTACATAGAGGTTCAATTAATTTTATAGCTTCTTTTGAAATTTCACTGTTCTTAATTTAAAGCACTTGAGTAGGGTTTAGGGGAGGAATTTTGCATACTGATAGAATCTTTCCTAAAATCTTATTTTCTTAAAAGGCTAATTTCGTAAGTTTTTCTCTGTTGAAGTTCTACACTTCCTGCCAACTCAAATCAGATCGTGTGACTTGGTAGAGGAAGTCTGACAGGAGTAAAGGCTCATAGACTTCATTTTTATAAACCCTCAAGTTTCTAACAGACAAGAATAAGTGGGTACATTTATGAAAGTAAAAAAGTGGGGCAGATGAGAAATCGACTGATTCAACTTCTCATAAATATTATTTCCACTGTCAAAATACTCTTATATTTTTAAAGAAGTTCTTGAGTGGTCTTCAAGAACACATTCTATTCTCTCATTCTGTGTGATACTCTTCAAGTCATGCTCCCAGAGGCAGTCATTGACCAATACTCCATTTAAAAGAACCCCAAAAACCTGAACACCAACCCCCCTAATCCAAACAACAAAAGACGCATTAATATTAGCACTATTACACTCATAGATGTTAAATGTTTATCTGGTAGACTCCAGAGATCATTAGTGCGTCTGTGTATCTATAGAGCACTGGCTCTGATTTTTGTTATTCTTACATGAAGAGACATGAGAAAAGAAAATTGTTGGTTTTAAATATTGCAGTAAATGGGAAGCAAAATCTGTGTTGAAATGAAAATATTTTTTTTCTAAATCAAGTTACCGATGAAATAGTTGCTTGAAAGTACTGGACCTGCATCATGAAATGGTAAAACATGATAAATCAAGTACTCTAACACTTAACTACATATACAGGGGTCTAAATGGCTAACACAGAAAACTGGAAAGGAATCCACCTTATGGAGTCAGCCTCAATATTATTCCAAACACCGGTAAGTAGAGCACACTTTTTTCAGGTGGATCAGCTGTTTTCTAACGTGCTTAAAAAAAAAAAAAAAAAAAAAGAGGCATATAAAGATGTATAATGTCGTATCACGACATGAAATAATGCTAAAAACCCATCATATGTATTTTTTCAAGGTGTATGCATAGTGCTGAAGATACTAAAAGCTCTGATGAATTGTCCTGTGTTATGTTAAACCTGAAAACAGCAAAACCTGTGAAAAAAAACAAACAGGGAATCTTTCCAAATGAGGTCAATTACAGAGTAGCAGTAAGCCTAAGAAGTGTAAACCCAATAATTGTTCTAGTTTTTACCCAGCACTGTAGAGCTGACCGCTCTAGGGCCCGTATACATGTGTCCGTGTCTGTGCTAACAGCACACCTGATCCTCAGACGCGTTGCTGAAATTGCTTTCCTGTTTATTGCTGTAGTTTACTTTTGATCCCTAATGGAACAGGCACATTTAGTGTTCTCTTGTGTTAGTGACGTTAAACTGAAACATTCTGCTTTAATTGCTCAGACATGAGTGGTTACTGCTTGAACACAAAGTAAAATGATTCTCCTCATAAAGGTGAAATCTTTGTGGGGAAGTTTTCCATAAATAATTGAAGTACAAACAATTGTAATACTAACTAATGGGAATTAGGGGACATAGGCTTACAAACATGGCAATATGTTTTGCAGAGCTAGGAAAAACTGGAGTAAGGTTATGGAATAAGATGATAAAATGTTTTCTTTCTCACTTGTAGGCATTTTAAATGTCTCCTTCTTTTGATATCTTATCTCAGTGTATATTTTAATGACAAGAATTTTGAGAATTTATTTGAAACCTGCATCAAAAAGTAGAAAATTCAATTATATCTTTTTAGTACCCATTCATATTGGTAATAATCTACCTTGCTATAGTTAGGTTAGAATAGGGTTAAATAAACTGCCAAGTCCTGTTTTCTTGATCCTTTCATACCTTTGACTTCCAGGAGAGGCACAAGTATTCAAAAACTAGAACTAAAAAGCTTGAATTAAGTGATCAGAGTTAATTTTGGATTTTTTTTAGAACTGTAATAATAGACCAGTCTCATGGGATTTAATAGATGTTAAAGAAGTATATCTTCCATTTGTAAGACTATTCAGATGTTCACGACTTACTGTTTTCAAATGGGACTTACGGAAGCATTACATGCATGCTTCTCTGAGCTTTCTTATTTATGTTTGGGGTTTTTAAAGTAGTGGTAATACTACTAAGAAAAGAACAAGAAACAAAGATATTCAGTGAGCTATTTTATATTACTAAAATATGACACTGAAGACAAGAATGTATTTAATAAATAAATAAAACATTTGAATGAAAGAAAAGCTGGGGAGAGAAAAAGTTTTTCTTTTCTGATAGCATCTGAGCACCATTTATATACTCCTAAAAATAAAAGAAACGTCTGATTCCCTAAAACAAGGAAATTATCACACCAAATTACACACACAATTTGTCTGTACCAATGTACTTCTCTGATACCAGATGCATACAAAAATCTTTAGAAACGGTAAAATTGTACTGATGTGCTTTTTGTAGTAAAATAAGGTTTCAGAGGCATTTTTTTACATTAAGCCCAGAGAGGGAGCTAATTTCTATTTTAAACATTGGTTTGAGATTCTTTTAAATTTATATATGCATGCTGTACTTGATTCACTGTTGTCTCCCAGCCTTTAACACAAGAAGAATTTCATTTCTGTGTTAACTTCTAAGCCAACTAATTGTCCAGGTCATTTACGAATGGTTATTGATCATTCTGAGCACCTCACATAAAACTATCAATGTCATTATACAATGGAAGTATGTTTTGTGTGACATTTAAGGACAGGACTTCGGAATTTAATGTTACGCTAAAACCATTGTCATGGGCAAAAAGAAATGGGACATATAGAACCAAGAGTATGACGTTAATCAGTGATGTTTCAATAGAACAACACTATACAAAATTAACTCAGTAAAATGGGAAAATCTCACTAAGAATACAATCAACATTGCCATACAGAAATTTTGTTACTTTTTACCTCTTGGCTTTGGTGTTGGGTTCACCTTTCCAACAACTCTCCAAATCCTAATACCAACAATTCACACTTTCAGAGGAAGAACAGGGGAAGGGGCATAAGATGTCAGGTTCCAGCCTCTTGAGAGCCTCACTGGGAGAATGATTGGTGTGTATTCTGGGGTTTCATCTCAGTCTCAGATAGACTGTAATTTATTTTTTTATATTTCCATGTTACAGTCTTCTTACTTCTCAGTGCTTCTCATCTGAAGCCTGAGAGGTTAACCATCTGCTCCCACATATGGGGATATAGGAGGAGTTACTGGTCGCACTGGGCCTCCCTGGGAGACTCAGGTCTTGCTCAGATACAGTCATTTCAGAGCTGCATTCCCAACATATTTGGCAATGGCCACCAAATGCTTGTTAAGAAAACCTAGAAGCAGGACATGAGCCAAGGCCAGTCAAGCCAGGCCCTGAGTCCCTGAACTTCCAGACCAGTACAAAACTTAAGGCTTTTTACTAACGACATTAAAAGCACATGCCTTGTGATACACTAAATGATCATTAACTGATTTCTTTTTGACATTATTGCAAACGCTGTGGCAGTTTCATAGCTGACATGTGTTCCAGGAAGTGCAGGAGTAAGCAGAAGCAAAATGAACTGCTAGTTCTGAAGGGGGTTTGTCAGATGTTTTCACTAGGGCTCTTATCTGCATTCTATCTTGTATGCCATGTTTGTAAATGCAGACCAGATACTTTCCCTTCCTTCCTTTTACTGCTATGTTCTACGTTTGGCACGGGAAGCTAAGTGAATGAAATATAGACACCGAATTTGTAATGCTTATTTGAGTCATTGCTTTCAGGTCCCTGGCTTGCAGTAAGAAACTTGTATGCAGTAAGAAAATGTTTTGCTGCAGTTTCTTTGATTGGACTAAATTTCTGGTATTTTGGTGTTTTCTTGTATTTTCGGAAGAAAAAACTTGTGGAATATGGGGTTATATTTGTTAAAATGGTTGAGGCTTACGCTCACTAGAAGGCCCTGTGGGAAAGGCAGGAAGGTTGGAAGGTTGGAAGTCGCTTGAGGGATGAGAGGAAGTTGCGAGGGAGGAGACAATCGGTTGAGTCACAGTTGGCAGTGAGACTGTGATTGGCTGGAAGAACGCATGGACAGCACGTGAGCAGGAAGCTGATTGGGTAATAGGATGCATGGACAGCAGCACAGCAGCGGTGCCAGCCAATGGGCGCCCTCCTTCTGTTAAATTCTGCTAGGCTGTGGTTTGGTTTTGGTTGAGATTAAGGGTGTGAGGAGGGGGTGATTTTTGGAAATAAACAGATCTTCTTTGGACATACAAGGGGGTCTGTTGTCTTTGTTCCCCATTGCTACAAATGGCTGGCCCGAATCGGGACCAATAAAAGCAGTGAAGGGTGTGCACCACTCCAATAGCAACTTCTACTGTATTAGGAATTGGTTGACTGGGAAGAGTTCAGGGAAGGAACTCAAGGAATTCAAGTATGTGCACCTCACCTATCAGGTGAATAACCTGTGGAAACAATATGGGAGGTGGAATATCCCTGGAACAAAGAAGAAACTTGAACCTGTTACAGCGGCTCCTACATCGGCAAACTACTGATACTGCCGAAAATTGAGCACCCTGCTGGACTGGGTGTCCAATTACGTTAAAGATTTTCCCTTTAGTATGCCCCTTCAATCAGAAGCCAGGCAAGCGGTAGGGCAGAGACTTTTTGATATCGCCAGGGACAGCGATGCCAAAGCTTGCGGGCACCTCGCTACATGGGGAACAATCATGGCAGCCTTTAAGGGAAGTAATACGGACGTTGGCCATTACAGCTTCAGAAGCTGATTCCCCTGGGCCCTCAGCGCCACTGGAGGATACCAGAACCCATATCCAATGCATCAGACTACCCTGAGGTTAACCCATTCCCTACAGAATTGCTTTAACCCAATAAAAATCCCTATGCGGTCTGGCCCCTCAGAGTGGAACTCACTGCCTGCGAGCAAGCATCGGACTCACTTCCTGCCCAGAAGATGACATTGTAACCCAGCGTTGGTGGAAGTGTAGTGAAGCTGCAATGGAGGAGGGCGACCTCGCGTCGTTACAGCCTGTCCAGTTATATATGTGCCAAACCAACACCCGGCCTACAGGGAACTGGACTATACAGTAATTAAAGAATTGAGGATGCTAGTAAAGGAAAGCAGCATATCCTCCTACCACGTCTTAAGTTACCTAGAGTCCCTAAGTGCCGCGTACATTCTCATACCTAATGACTGAAAAAGCATAATGAGAATGATCTTAACAATGACACCATTTGCAGTCTGGCTCACTGACTACCGTGAGCTGTGTACTACCCAGGCGGAAGTGCTGCTGTCCATGCATCCTATTACCCAATCAGCTTCCTGCTCACGTGCTGTCCACGCGTTCTTCCAGCCAATCACAGTCTCACTGCCAACTGTCACTCAACCGACTCTCTCCTCACTGGCAGCTGCCTCTCATTCCTCAGCCAACTTCCAACCTTCCGGCCTGCAGCTGTGCCTTTCCCACAGGGCCTTCTGGAGAGCATAAGCCTTACAGCTTTAACAAATATAACCCCATATTCCACAAAAACTCACTGCTGACCTCCAGCTAACATTTTTCCTGAAGTGGTATATGTTTACATAGTAAAGGACATCTTATCCGTACTGAATTTCTTCATCAATCATTCCTTTACGTCTAGATAAGTATTTTGAGAATAAATATCAACTGTATTAAAAAAACATTTTTGGTATAAATACAAGCAATTAAGTCATCTACGATTATCACTAGTAAATAAATGCTTCTGCATGCAAATACATACATTTGGTATTCAGACTTGCACATCCTATGGCTATTTGTATGTGTAGGTAAGAGATAAGTCATGCTTGATCAAGACAAGGCTGCTTAATTGTTGTGTATCATGTTCTCTTATGTTGTGGTTTAGGAATGGTATTCTTCAATTCCGTGGTTCCATTGAAACTGTGCATTGCTCCCTCATTTTTCTCCTTCCCACACCTCCCCTGGTGTGGGCTGGAGAGGAGAATTAGAGGTACAACAGGTAAAGGTCACGGGTTGAGGTAAGAACAACTTATTGGAAAGAGCAGTGACATAAGAAAAACAAACACTAACAGCAACAATATTAGTAACAGAAGTGTACAAAAGAGAGAGAGTGATTCAAATGTAAAATGCTCACCACAAAGCCCAATTCAACTGCTGTCACACTACAGCAGGGGCCACTTCACCTACTCCCAGAAGATGATGTATAGAATAACCTCAAGGTCCTAGCCATTCCCACTCCTGGCTACTGCAAAAATTAACCCAATCCTGGCCAGAACCAAGCTTTCAATACCATCTTTCACAGTATCCATCTGGACAAAGCATCCCGCACAGATCTGGATAAACACATCATGCCGTGGGTGAGCAGATGGCTCCCAAGATGGGCACAAAGCATTATAGTTATTGGGGTTACATGAGACTGGTGACCTGCCACTAGTGGGGTTCCACAGGGCTGCATCTTTGGCCGTGTGCTCTTTAGAATTTTCTTAAATGACTTGGATTGGAAGGGATACTAAGCATGTTTGCAGGTGACACAAAACTGGGAGGAGCTGTTGACTCCCTGGAGGGCAGAGAGGCCCTGCAGAGAGACCTTGACAAATGTCTGGGCAATCACCAACCATGCAAAGTTCAATGAGAGAAAGTGCCTGATGCTGTACCTGGGTCAACCCTGGATGTGGGAAAGATTGGGAAATGAGATGCTGGAGAGCAGTGCCGTGGAAAGGGACCTGGGGGTCCTGGTCAGTCCAAGCTGAGCACAAGTCAGCAGTGCCCTGGCAGCCAGGAGGGCCAGCCCTGTCCTGGGGGCATCAGGCACTGCATCACCAGCCGGGCAAGGCAGGGGATTGTGCTGCTCTGCTCTGCACTGGGGCAGCCTCACCTCCAGTGCTGGGGGCAGTTTTGGTCACCTCCATAAAAGAAAGGCATTGGGTTATTAGAGAACATCCAGGGGAGGGTAATGAAGATGGTGAAGGGTCTTGAGGGGAACCCTTATGAGGGGTGGCTAAAGTCACTTGATCTGTCCAGCCTGGAAAAGAGGAGCCTGAGGGGAGACCTCATTTCAGTCTGCAACTTCCTCATGGGGAGAAGAGGAGGGGCAGACATTGATCTCTTCTCTCTGCTGGCCAATGGCAGGACTTGAAGGAATGGCATGAAGTTGTGTCGAGAGAGGTTTAGGTTGTGTATTAGAGAAAGGTTCTTCACCCAGAGGGTGGTTGGGCACTGGAACAGCTTCCCAGGGAAGCAGTCACAGCAACCGCCTGTTCAAGAGTTCAAGAAGCATTTGGTCAATGCTCTCAGGCACATGGTGTAACTCCTGGGAGTGGTCCTGTGTAGGGCTAGGAGTTGGACTCAATGATCCTTTTGGATGCCTTCCAACTCAGCACATTCTGTGATTCTGTGATCTTAAAACCAGGGCTTGAAAATGAACTTCAGGGAACATTAAGGCTTAATGTTTCATTGACTAAAGTTTGAATGACTACATGATGTTACCTAACTGCAAAAGCATTGTTAATTCAGTTACTCAAAAGCTGTGTCCTGCTACACTCAGTAAGAGGAAAATTAAATTCTATCATATATGAAAAAAATCTTGATGTATGCACCTTTATTGAGGCATGGGGGTCAAAACATGGTATCTAAATACTGATTAAAGAGGGAACTCCTGTGCTCTGACTGATGCCTTCTCAGCCCTTATTTCTTCTAGCCTGGCCCCTGCTAAGGTAACTGCCTACCAGAACCCATGGCTATGCCCCCGTGCCGGTCCCTTTTGGCTCTTTTCCCCCACTGTCTTCCTCTATTCCATGTACATCTCAGCTGAGATGTCCTTTCTTGGGTTGAAGTCTTCTATTTTTGTTTCACTAAAGTAATTTAGTAGTTTCATTTTGGTCTAAAATTTCATTTCATGATTATTCCTGTAGTGAACATTTTGATGTGAGTAAAGTCAAAAGGCTCATCCCATGTGCTTTCTTATTTCTTTACTACAAGGAAGTCCTTATCAATTAAAGAACTCCTATCAGTAAGGACGTAATAAAATTACCAAATCAGATAGATATTTTCTGATCTATTTCTGTAGCTTAAAAGAGTTTTTCTCTTATTCAACTAAACTAAAAATCACCTGAAGCCAGTCAATTGCTGGAATACTTCTTCTCTTCTCCAGTTCTTGAATACTGCTACCAGGAGAGAAAATATAAGGGTATTTCTAACAACGGATATTCAAGAAACAGTCTTTCCAAAGGGCAGATGAAAACTAGACCACAGTAATAATAGCACTGAAGACCTGTTCAATTTCTTATTATTGCTTTTACTTGGTACCTGCTGTGTTCATACTGTGCCGTTTTGAGAACACATTATTTCCAAGCACTGGTACAACCCACAGTCAGGTTAACAACACATTTCAGTTACCAGCAACCCTCAATGCTCAGCAGATAGTGTTAATAATCTACAGTTGCCAAGGAGTAACAGATGAAAACTTGTCTGTGACTAGAAAATCCACAAACCAATTTGTTACATATGCTTTATCAAAATGATTGGTTTCCAGTTTCAGCTGTCTGTGAATATTTTTTTTATTCTAATCTACAAAATAAATAATAAATAGCATTTTCAGGCTTGCTTTTAATCTGTGTGAGATTAATTTTTTTTCCCAACACACCTGGAAGACATTGCCTCATTCTGCAAAGGGGGAAGCAGGAAGGCTGCAAGGTCCACAAAGTTATAGTAGCCTGGTGGAAGATTTTAAATAGTTTTAAAACTGATGCATGAGTTGAGGAATTAGACATAGAAGGACATCATTTCATGAGTAGTATTAAACCAAGAGTAGGTCTGACTTGCTAGTGAAAATGATTACTTTGAACACTATTTTTTTTTTATATGATAGAGAAGTTCAATTCTAACACTAAGAATCTTGTTTTAACAAAAGTGAACAAACTGCATACATGGAACCAAGAATATGCTGTTGGTCACATTAATGTTTCAAGAGCACAATATCATCCCAAATTATGTCAGCAAAACATAAAAATCTCATTAGTAAAATTTGTGTTGGTTTTATTTTTTTCTACTTGGCGCTGGTACCAAAACACTTAATGTAATAAGCATGGTAAATGGACATACAGAATGTGTTTTGCACTTTATTTTGTTAGTGAGTTTTCACATGGTAACTGGCTTTTGTTTTCCAAAAATATGGTGAAGACTGCATTAAAAGTAGTATAGACAGAGGTAATTTGCGTAATTGTCACTGAAATAAACTGTTTCAGGCTATACTGTATTTTGCATCAACTGTTTTCCTCCATCTCCTATAAGCCAACCAAATAAAGCTGCTTACTTCATTTTTTGGCTTATCCTAGAGCTTATTATCCATCTTTTTCAGTCTATGTATTCCTGGTCTACAGTTTATGAGCACTGAAGATTAATAGGATACTCAGTGTTGGAAATGGGAAAAATGTGCAGCATGAGGGCTGAAAACTGTCATTTAAATGAGTTGTTGTCTCTTGGATATCCGTTCTTTCAAGAATAATGAGCTACCCCGCTCTTTCTTGTATAAGATTGTTTGTTATAGAAAGTAAACTGTACTTTAACTGCACTATTAAAATAATTTTCTTGAACAATTACTTGCTTTACATCATAAAATGAAAACAACTAGTGTTTGAATATTTCTAGGTCTGTTTTGGTGCCACTACACATCTGCGTGTGTCTGTCAAAAATGATTTTCAAATCATATTTCCTAATCAACCAGCTCTGTATAGTTAGGAAGGAAGCATTTAGAACTGATCATGAGAGAATGTCACTACAACGTCCTGTTTGCCTCATCTATCATCTCTCTGTGGTTAGTTTTTAGGAAGCAGATGTGTCCATTGCATTTGACAGAGATGTTTAACTTTTTCCCTTGCATTTTTTTTAATCTCATTCAGAATATAAGTCGTAGGTGAAACCTCTCCATATTCCAGCAGCTGGCTCTGGGAATAAAACAAAGGACTTCTAATACCAAAGGCTTAAAGTACTATCTGCCAAAGTTTAATTTTACTGCCATCCTTTGCTAATCTCATTGCTTGCAGTTTTTCCATATTGCCTCCATTTCCTGTTCTAACATCTTTGGATATAAACATCACATAGTCTCCTAGCTTGTTATATTAAGCCTTCAGATCATGTAAATATTAATAATAGTTTCTAAAAAGGCATGAATGCTATACTTATACTGGAATGTGAAGTTAGTTCTCTTAAATACCTTGCCACAACAAGAAAACTGAGAAAACATCTGTCTTTCATGATGCTACTAGTTCTGTTCTGCCTAACCAAACTATTAGGGCTTCATTTGGATTGTGTCATCTTTTCTGAATTCCACCTTTAAACTTGCTGTGGTAAATTTTAAACTTTGCTTTCTGAGACTCTAGTCTTGCAAACAGTCTTAGAACTGTGTTCCCATAACATTTCTCCTTCTTTTGTTTTCTTTAGTTCTTACTGCCTCGTAATCCATCTCAGTCAATTCTTCCTCTTCCTAGTGTACATATCTCCACAGGGTGATTCACTGTTGTGCAGAAAAGAGGTGGAAAAACTTCTGAGTTTGGGAACTGCTCACCTATTTCATTACATGCCATATTAAAAACATGCAGCTTCTGTTATCACACCAGCTACAAGACACTAATAAATGTAGCCCATTAATTCGCTTACCCTGGGTAATGAGAATGGTTGCTATCTGAAACAATATGTCATATGCATCCTAAACATACACCCTGTGTCTGAATTAGGAGTACTAGCTCACAATGACTCACAAAGAATAAAGACCGGTTACACCCATAAAGGCAAAAGCCTTGTGAAACAGGCTTTACTTATACATTTTTTTAACTCAATCATAGGCACAATTATGTAGTATAACTATTTAAATTATTTTTTTGCCTGTGGCACGGTAATAATTGTAATTGCTCTAAGCAGGCCACACTTATGATGGTTTTAACTGTGCCCTGTGATAATGGTGGAGGGAGCATGGCCACCAGGTCTGAAGAGGTGATTCTTCCCCTCTATTACATTCTTATGAGACCACATCTAGAGGGCTGCAGCCAGCTCTGAGTCCCCAGACAAGAAGGATGTTGACCTGTCAGAGTGGGTCCAGACAAGGGCAACAAAAATGGTCAGAGGGCTGGAACACCTCTGCTGTGAAGGAAAGGTGTGAGAGCCGAGGCTGATCAGCCTTGAGAAGAGAAGGCTTCAGGGAGACCTTATTGCAACCTTTCAATATGTAATGGGAGCTTATAAAATAGATGGAGAGAGACTTTTCACCAGGGTCTTTAATGACAGACAAAAGGCTACTTGGATTGGACCATAGGATAGAAATTTTTACTATAAGAGGGTGAGATATTGGGAGTCGTGGTCAGAGATTTGTGCATGCTTGAACACTGGAGGTGGTCAAGTCCAGGTTGGACAGGCTATGAGCAACCCAACCTAGTGAAAGAGGTTCCTGCACATGACAGGGGTGTTGCCAACCCAACCCAAAACATCCTATGGCTCTATGAGTCTATGATATATAGTTTAAATTGAATATAATAGCAAAGACCTTGAAGGTACGGTTACATTTTGAATACAGTTGACCATTAAAAATTCACTGATTATTAATTCCAGATCATTAAATAAAACATAGCCACTGAGGAGCAGGGGGAAAAAAAGTGGTTTTTCTCTAAGAAAACAACACACAGCAAAATGCTGAAGAAACACAGTAGGACAAGAGGATAAGACACATGCTGCTGCCTTCCAAAGTAATGACTCTTTTAGGCATCCTGCAGCATGAGGCAGACAAACCCTTGATGTCTAAGACCATCAAGGACCACATCAGTAAACAGGGTAGTTTTAGTTAAATGGTGGTGTCCACTAGCTGATGTAGAATATGATTGTTAGGGAGTCATTGCTCTAGTGGTCATGATGGATTGGGTACAAGAACAAGCTATTAGTACCAAGTATGCTCTTCATGTGGTAATCCACTGAAGCTTAGTTCGGAATCTTAGTTTCAAACACACATAAGTACACTGAATTGAACCTAAACCAATTAATAGTCTGTCTGTTCCAGATCATTCAGATATATTTGTGGGACTTCTGGTTTTTGGGATATGACACTTCAAAACAACAAAGATGAAGCAAGGTTTTTTCATAGAGTAACATGATTTTCAGTAGTACGGAAAAGTTTCAATGACCTACTGATCCTGATCTGATTTGATTGGATTTTTGAACCTACTTTTCAAAAAGTATTGTGATGTCTATTCTTAAATCCATATCATTAGATAACTAAATAACTTTTTCAGGATTTTTAATTTGTTCTTTTTTTTCCACTTCAAATAAAGGTATTTTAAACTATAAATGTGATCATATATCTCTTTCCTCCCACCTTTTTTTATTTTGTGCTCAAATAAAAATGATAAAAAAGGAAGAGGTCAGTAGAAAAGGCATCAACAAAGTGTGAGAATTTTCCTGGGTTCAAGGGTAAAACTACCAGGGAACACTTTTTTATAGTCTGTGTTAATCAGAGTTATTTACTGTCTTTACCTAGTCCTTTAAAACTAGATTCTGTTCTTTGTTAGTACAAGTTTTGCAGAATACAGTTCAGAGGTTCATGCAAATCCAATTCTCTCTTTTTTCCCATATATCTCTTCATAAATAAAACTGATTTTTTGATAATCATTGTCATTAATGTATTTCAAAAATATGGCCATAATCAAAGAGTTGCAAAAATATATTAAGTATGGGAAGATTACACGTTTTGCCACTTGATCTGTGAAATAATGAGCAATAGAAGTTGTTAACAGTCCATCATTTGTATTTAAAACTCTCATAAATAGAATTTCATATTAAGTGTGGTGTGGAACATTCCTTTGACAAATAGATAGACTGGGTAATAAAAATTGTCTCTTTCTTTATTAGCTAACTTTCTTTTTAACAACTCTTTGTTTTAGTTATTGTCACAGCTGGTAACAGCAGATTCAAACCTCATACAAATCCTAAACATCAATTTAGCCAAATGATAGAACTTAATATGGTATTTGTTTTCCAATTCCAGCACAATATAGTAAACATTTTTTATCAATTTCTTGCACTACTGCTTTCCTTACTCTGTGTTCTCAATATTTACACTTAAAGAAAAAGCTGCTGAATTGGCATATTCAAGTATAAATAAAAATGTGCTTCAACTTAAGCCTTTAGTCCTATCTGCATAGTTTTAATGAACATTAAAGTTTTCAGTTACAGGTTTAAGTAACTGATTTTCCATGAGTAATCTTACCATAATCATACTTCTAGTAGTTTCTAAATTAGTAAGATATTTAGCTTAACAATACTTTCATTTATAAGATGATAAGAAGGTAATAAGCAAGTGAGTAGGCAGCTATTTTATGCTGGCTGCTGTACAGCCAGAAAGCTCAGTGAAATGTATATTATAAGGTTATGACCCTTGGTTTAACTTTTGAGAGTACTGAGACTCATTTTTCACTCCACTTCAGTGAATAGCAGTTATTCAGGTGTTGGAAAAAGATGACATGGGAATTATTTTCAAAACACTTGTTGCAAATAGTAGTTCAATTTCTGTTATCCATAGCAGGAATCTTTTCCATTTAGCTTTGCCATAGTAAAGCATGATTCTTCAGAACTGAAGATGTTACTAATTAAGATACAAAACTTTCAAACTGCAACCATTTCATCTGAGGATTTATAACTTCAACTTCTCTGTCTTCTATTTTCTGAAGAAAATAACATTTCTTCATTTCTAACATGTTGAATATCTCCAATTCTCTATTAAAATCAAACAAGACCAGAGCAAACAAAAAGCCCAACCAAACCTTTGTGTCAGTGGACTCAGAGTAATCAAATGATCATGCGCAATTTTATGTATTATAACATGGCGAGGATGATAATACATAATAGTGATACAACCTGGGGAAAATGTTATAGTTTTAAGAAAAAAAAAAAAGAAAAATAAAAGAAAATGAAAAAGAGGAAGAAGACAAAGACAAAGACAAAGAAAAAAAGAAAAAGAAAATGTACAGAAAATAACTTACTGTTAGAACTTGAAGAAGAATTTTACCGAATGTCTTCTCTGTGTGAACTGAAAAGTAATCATGTCTTCATTAAGAAATGTTATGGTTTTCTAAACAAACAAAGTCTTATAAAGAATTTATCCAGGCAAAAGATTTCACTAGAACTTAACATGAGTTACATTTAGAAAGACCCCTTGTAGTAAAAGTGAAAAACCTCACAAGATCAGACTCTAAAGGAGCATTCAGAGTAAACGGTTTATGTGTAGGCCCCTCATGCTTCTATTCTTAATAAGGTCCATTATATTCTGAAAGCTGGACTTTCTTACCTGCTTGAAAATTGGCATAGGTCCATTCAGTCCCTAGGAGCTGTGTGACAACCTTCAAACTTGTTAGTTTTAAATCAAGAATGGATTTCTTCCCAAAAGGTTCACACTTTGTTATAGAACTAGGGGAGTAATATCTGGTTGTCATTTTGCAAGTTTGTAACAGAAAGTCACTATGAAAATTGTCCATGAGTAGAAACTATTTTGCAATTTCTATCTCATTAGAAACCAGTTTGGAATGACCAAAATAATGCTTATGTACTGGTGTTCCTGGAGCTACACTTTTGTTAGCCTGAACAAGCTAACAATCCATATTTAAACATAATCATCACAAGCAGCCTCAAAAGCAAATTGTTTGGGTTGCCATTAAGGATTACTGTTAAAAATAAAGGGATTTGTGCCAGCTAATTATTTGACATTCCCTATGCACAATATTACCACAAAATGATTTCCCCTCCTCTGAAACCATCCCACCCCCTGCCCCAACCCCTGTGCCAGGCCACATTATTGCAAAGTGAATATTTAGTACTGCTATAGGCAGTTCTTGGTGTGGACTGGTTCTGAACTGGTAGACCAATGCAAAAATATCCTGTTTCTCAAAGATTTACCAACATAAACTCAGTAAGAAGTCCTTCACAGCTTTCCTGATACTGCAGTAAGCTGCTGTCAGCAATGTATTTGGCTTTAGAATCCTTGAAATGCTTGATCACTGTTCAGTAGTACAGTAGAAACTCCTTTAGAAAAAAATGATGAAAAAAAATGAAATAAAAATGAGAGCATGAGATCAAGTAGCCTTCATAACTCAGGAGGACAAGACAGGCTGAAAGAAAGTAAACTATTTCAATTTTTTTCACATCTTAGAGTACTTCACAATATCCAGATGCATATGCTGGACATCTTTTTACTTGCATTATTAATTCTTTTCTTTTACTGCTTCTCCTCTTAGCTGATATACCACACAATGTTTTCTGCACCAAAGTGACTTCAAAGTGAAAATGCATTGAAATAACATAGATCCTCATTTTAGTTATATTTTTTAATTTAGTTTGATGAGCAATGAGACAAAGATGTCTCATGGTGGCTGATCTTTAGGCCAATCTTTACAGAGTGAAAAACTAAGGTAATGTACTCAATGTAATTTCAGTTACAGAAGTTAGACCATGGAATTTTACTGCCCTCTTCACAAAATTCTTGATAGAAAAATACTCAGTATAAAATTTTAATCTGGCTTTTGTACAACCTCTTCAAAAATAAAGAAGGTGGGGGAGTTCGGTAGGGAATAAACAAAATCACTCTATGTGTTTTCAACTGCTTGCATGTATGTGATCTGCACCTATGTTTGATTCTGCAGTTGCAGATTTCATTTTGAATAGTTTGACAGAAAATCTAATTCTAAATAGTTTTATGGTGAGAATTACTAGGTAAGTTGATAAGCATGTACTAGTGCAAAGTCAGAGCAAGATTTTAGTCCTTGGATATAAAAGTGGAAGCTGTACTAGGAAAGATGTGAACAAGAATTTGTTATCTTCCTGATTTCTCAGCCAAGCCAATTATGGAAAGAAGAGATTGTTTTGGAAAAGTAGAAACTAATCCTAGTCTGCCAGGTAATTGTTCTTCCTTGCTAACACATCTCTTCCAGAGTGACTATCTGAGGGTAAAGTAAGCTTTCCTTATGCTAAAATAAGAATCCTTGTCACTGATTTCCTGTTCACTGGGCTGTTACTCTCTAAAGACCCAGTATTTGTGATGATTTGGTACAAGATAAAAATTAAATAAGAGGACATAGTCTGTGTCCATTGCATGCATTTTACTTTTTTAACTCTATGGAGATTTATTCTGGTAATGACCCATGATGGAATAACTTGATGGTGTGTTAGCCCCAGCCAAAAACCACATGACACAGCTGCTTATTCAGTCTTTTGCAATGGGATGAGGAGAATCAGAAAAAGGTAAAACTTGTCGTTTGAGATGAGAACACTTTAATAGTTGAAAAAAAGTAAATTTGTATAATAATAGTTATTATTATTTTTATTATTGTTGTAATGAAAAGGAGAGAGAGGGAAAAGGAGAGGAACAAACCACAAGAGAAACAAATGATGCACAATACAATTGCTCATGACCCATGACTCCCCAGCCTGTCCTCAAGCAGTGATTGGTGACTGAGACAATTCCCCCCAGTTTATCTACTGAGCATGACATGCTACAATCTGGAATACTTCTTTGGCACTTCAGGTCACCTGTCCTGGCCATGCTCCCTCATGGCTTCCTTTGCATCTCCTTTGTGACAAAGCATGGGAAACTGAAAAGCCTTGATTTCGACTAAGCACTATTTAGTATCCACTAAAACATCAGAATATTGTCAACGTTGTTTTCATATTAAATTCAAAATGCAGCGCTGTGCCAGCTATTAAGAAGAAAATTATCTCTATTTCAGCTGAAACTAGGACACAGTGGGTTTGGGTGCAAAGGACTCTTGATCTGGAGAATAAAATAAAGGAACTAAAGTTGTATCATAAAGTCATAGAATCATCAAACTTGAAAAAGTCCTCTAAGTTCTTTGAGTCTAACTGCTACTGTACCAGAAATGTGGATTCACATTTACTCTGTAACTAATGTCTAGGTTTAACTGTATATGGATTTTATTAGATCTCTGGTGAATATTTATAGAATTCGATGTAGAGCTGTTAATAAATTTTACAGACATGTAGAAGATAAATATTAGATAGAAAAAATGTTTCACTTCCATTGCTCCTGTACCAGCACAAGACAGAATTGGCGTGATCACATAAAGCACCTAGAGACCACTTTCTCTTTGCCCTGGGAGTCATTGGATTACTGGAAATGTATGTGCTCTTGACAGTGATTCCCTTATATACTGTACTAAGATTATGGAGGCCACTGGAATTTCTCCTCTAATACTTAAAATATAAATAAGGTAAAGGCAAAAGAACTGGCTGGTTCTGTTGGGATTAAGTATGTCTGCATGTCTCACTCAAGACATAACTGGAGGGCAAAAGGAAGAAAATGTCCCTTCTTCTTTGCAGATCTCTGGTAAGGTTACTGTGGACTATGAAGAGGAAATGAAGAAAAGTATAAAGTCTGACTTTGTCATTTAGGTGTGAATGTGACTAGAGGGCATGAAGCTGCAAATGCCATCCCTGTCGGTAGCTGAAAGAGAAGTACAAAACACTGACATCACAAAATCCCAAAGGGAGAAAATTTTTGGCCCTTGATGCTGTAAAACACTGTCTGCCTTAGCTTTTATTTTACTACAGACCTAGTCAGTTTGTATGTTTGAAAGGCATTATCTTTCTGTGTTCCTCTCTTTGTAGTGTCCCATTTGTAAAAAGATACTACCCCAGAGTAAGTTTGATTTCTCTTTCCACATTTTCTCCTTCAATGATCACGATTCATTTTATTACTGGTAAAATTCCAGTTCACAGTATGGCATACTGGCTATTTTTCAGAACAGTTGCCTTCCTTAGAGAAAGGAGGAGGGACTGGTAAAAAAAAGGGGGAGGAGGGAGAAAAAAAGAAAACAATCTAGATGCAATTATGAGTGACCTTGCAATACTGAAGAGGCATACTCTACAGAATCAATAGCCAGACAAGTTTCTGTGACAGATCCAATAAAAGGAAAAAGCAAAGGTGTGGGGGAGGAAGCCAAGTAGATTAAAAAAGAGAGATAATGGTACTACTACTATGAAGGTGCTAATGTTCTGATACAAGATTTGAGGTAGAAATTTGATTCACATGAAAAGTGACAGCTGTTGTGGCTTTGGCCAATTAAATGACGAAAAATGAAATAATTTTATGCTCTGTCTGGTATATGACAAGGTACTTGAACACCAGGCAGCTAGGTGAAAACAATGAAGAGTACATAATTTGTTACTGCAGAACCAGAATTTTCCCCTTCTTTTCTTTCTTTCTTATTTCTTTCATTCCTTCTTCCTTTCTTTCTTTTTTCCTTCCTTTAATTTTTTAATTAATGTCTTGCTTTTTACTATTTTTCCTTTCTCTTCCTAAGGCAAATAATTTGGCACAGAATACTGTGACAGATCACTGTAGCTGATAAAATTAAAAGAGAAGCTTCAAAACTTTAAACACTGAGGCCCCATTTGGGTATTTTATTAATTTGTAGATAAGTTTATTAATCCTTCGTAACAAAAGTTTTGTGTCTCTGTACACAGACATCCATAAGGAGGATTTCTCATTTTGGAGGATTTTTTTTATTCTTCTGTGTAAACAAAAGCAGATGAATTTTGGAGTTTATTCCCTCCCACTAGACTTCCTTCAAAAAGGAAAGGAACCGGGTATCAAATTTTACTTCCCTTTTTCACCTAAATATGTTCTTAGCTTCTGAAATTTTCTTATAGGTAAGGGACATAAGATGGTATGGTATAGAACGTATATAACTATTATTGATCAAGTCTAGGCTTCTTGTGTTTCACATTATTTTCATTGATCTCTCCATTGTCTCTGATCCTGATTTTCAGCCTCAGTTTTTGCTAAATGCAAGATACAACCTGGGATGTATTCCTTTTGAGGGCTGCATTTGTGAATACTGAATGTGCCTGGACACTAACTCTGTGAACAGCTGTGGTGAAGAGCAGCCACATTAAGGATACTATCTGTATTCAAAATGTGTTATACAATACATTTATTTCACAAATAACTTTTCAGATATTGCACGCTCTATTCATCCTTTCTTCCCCAAGCATTGTAACAGTGGAGTTGACTGTTTAACTCATTAAGAGGAGATTCCTCTCTTTTGCACTGACTGCTCAGTTTGGTGCAGTGTGCATAAGACAATAACCCTTCTTAAGAACGTATCTGTGCAGTGATATTTAGGAGCTTGCTAATGTGAAGAAATCGTGTCTTGTTTTATATGTTTTCTTGTTTTAGGTGTTTCAGTTTGTCAGTGGAACTATAATTGTCCTACTGTCCATTTTCCAAGTCTTGACAAGATTTTTGTCTTTGATACTCCCTAGACATAACTAAAAGCTGGAGTAGAGTCTTAACATCTACTAATGTATCTCTTATGCCCCCCACCCCCCCCCAAAAAAGAACAGCATCAAAATCAACCAAATAATAATCTCAACCACAACTGAAAAAACCGAAAACCACAAAGAAGCAACCAGGAAACCACTGTATTAGAATCGTGTTCAAAACCATGAGAAGGGTTGTACCAAGAAGGTCTTAGAAAGGTAAAGAACTATTCCTTCAAAGAAACGTTCATATAGCTGTTTCAAGGAATTGATATACAGTAGTAGTGTAATGGAACTAATTTAAAACTGCTAAGGTCTTGCAGTTTTAAATGAAAGTAACCCACAAAGAAGTGAATAATGATGAAATAGCTCCCATTTATACTTCCCTAAAGATTCTGTGATATGGTGCACCATGCAGTGAAAGCATGGTGAAGCTGTTGAAGCTGATTACAAAAATGCTAACAATTTGGAAATTTGGGACACTTGTGCAAACAGTCACGAATGGTAATGAAATTGTGTCTGTTTTTCAAAAATAGCTTTCTCACTTCTTGTAGAATGTTAGGTTTAAATGGAAGGGTTTGGGGACTTCTGTAGTTGCCGCTGTGCTATTCTTGGTTTTAAATTGCTTTTTGTTTTCTTTTGTTCTGTAAAACCAATGTCTCTGCCTTTCCCCTTCTCTTGGCAGCATTTTTTCAGAGCTTGCAGAATTAAGATTTCACACTGAAGGATTTTGTAAAAGTACTTGCCTCATGTACATAAGGCATATAACTGAAGTAAAGCCATCTCTGTTTCAGACTTTGGCAGTCCTACAGGCCTACGCAAGGATAGATATGGACAATTAAGTGTCATACTCCAAGGATTTAAACATCTATTTCATGGTCTTGTTCTGTGTTTTCAAGCACCCTTCCAGAGAAAGAAATTTCATGTATCTGAAAGATTGAGGTGACTATACTTACTATTGAGTCCAACCTGATGGGAAAAGCCAGGTCCATGCAGAAGTAATTTCCAGCAAGAGATTAAGTCAGTAATTGGCTGGAGAAAGGAAACAGAAACAGACTGAGCCTTGGTTCCACTTATCTCTTGTATACCATAACAAAGTCAGTAAAGTGGATGGACAATAGGAGATAATTTTTTTTCTGCTCACTTTTTACAGCAGATCTTTTCCAAAATGAAGCATTTTTGTTTATTCTGTGCATAAACACTTGGGGTGCAGGACTTTGCTCTGAATACACACTAATACAAAATGAAAGCTACACCTCCATTTGGGACATGATTTAAAATGTATTTATGGTAATGATCAGGAAACAGGTACCAGGTGATTCACTACTGCATCTATATTGCTTTCTTCAAAGAGTTTGGACCAAGGCCTGAGGTTAGTCCTGATCAAGATGTGACTATAAAATCCATGTGTTGGAGTGGCCTACCTGGGGTTTAATGAAACTATTTATTAGAATTGCACCAGTGAATAGAATATGGCTCAGGAGAATTGCTGCTACCCTGTGCAGTTTGACCTCTCACTGGTAACACCTCAGTTATCTCAGTTAGACATGATTTGTCTCTGAGGAACAAAAATATAATATTTTAAAAGAAAAAAAAATTTGCTCTTCCCCCATTTTCTTAAATTTCAGGAAGCTGCATCAACTCTCAAGTTCTTTGCAGTGTATCCTTCCAAACCCTTTTCTTTTCAGACTCATGAATGCTGCCTGAAACTATTGGTTTAGTCTAGTAAAAAATAAAACAAAAAAGCCCCTTAATATACCACATTCTTAAATATATAACTTTTTTTTTTTTTTTTAGAATGAACTCTCTGCTTTCTCTGATTAGGAAATACAATATTTGTTTAAGTATGCAAAAAATTAAAGATTTCTCAGTCCAGGTCCCTACAAGAATCTGCTCCTTAGCCTTTGGAATTCATCATAGACATTACCTGCTACTGGAAAGAGAAACATCAGTGGTTGTTTCTCTTCTCTTCTGGTAGTTCATCCACATGGCTGAAGAAAACAGGAACTTCTGTAAACATAACACCCTACAGTCAAATTCTGTTTGCTGTTAGAACAGCAGGAAATGACAGGTTCCTTTCCAAAAGGAAGAAATAGTCAGAAATAGTTAGAAAATGATGTTGATACAAAATAAAATCTTGGCTTGTAATGTTCTACCTTAATACACTCTGCATTTTGAATTTTGTACACAGTTTAAAAATGACTAGTGGTTTTTTTTCTTTTGACAGAAATAAAGAGGAAGGTATATGACATAACTAGTGATTATCTGTTACAAACACATCTCTTCTCTTCAGATGATGTGTTTGTGCAGAGCTGGCAATATGAGTCTTTCATTTTTGAGAAATTGAACCAGACACATCAGCTACATTAAGTAAGGAAATGAGATAAGTGGAGTATTATAAAAGTGTTTGCATTTTCTGTGTTTTAATGATTGCAGTTTCTTCCCTTCTTCCCTACAAAATTAGCAAAGTACATATTCCCTATTGAGAATGCATTATATATTTGATCTATAATTTTGAGTATCAACATTTGGCTTTGGCAAATTAGTTACTGTGCTCAACCTAAGTTGTTGGGGTAAAAAATTTAAAATATCTCCTTATAACTGAAAGTTCTCTGAAGGAATTTTCTTTAAGAGTATTTTTATATCGAATTGGTAATGAGGCAAGAGCAAAATGTGACTACTAGATGATGGAACCTTTCAGATTCCTTTTTCTCCTTTCCCCCCTTTCTCTGCCTGCCGTAAAGGAAGAGGATTAAAAAACAAACAAACAAAAAACAAAACACCTATACCAAGCCAAATAAAAAAACCCAGACCACCACAATAACAAACAAATAAAACCACCCAAAACTGTAATCCAACAACACACTGGTATGTGAAAACAAATGATTTTGTTATAGACGTCTTTTGCAACTTCATCTACTGACAATTACCTCTACAATACATCTCCAAAACAAATGTAATTAAACATCAAGATTAGAACCCTCCATTTGGATTTTTATATTAAAATTTCAGATAACAATATTACTCCAGAGTATGAATATGTATTAGAGAACTTTAGTCTGATTAAATGACGAAGATATTTTGTGTGGAAAGAATATTTTTCCAGTACGTGGAAAATAGTTCAGTGATTTCAGATGTTTTCTTATATTCAGATAGTTCCCAAAAATGTGGAGGTTAAGAAATTAAACAGACGTAGCAAAAAAAAAAAAAAAATTATATAGTAAGAAAAAATATAAATCCTGCAAGGATCTTGAGTTACAGAAAAAGAAGAAAGGCACCATGGGATGCAAGTACATACGCAGATTTCATGTGATAGAATAATCTAAGTCCATCTGTATTTTAAACTTTGTTCTTTATTTTCAGTTATGACAATGACAATGAGACAGCATAATAGAAGTACAGCAATTTAGACAAAATTGCAGAATAATGAGGGATGACTTACAGGGGAGTGTTACTGCACTTGTGTAACACAGAGCAGAATCACTGGTCATTAAGTTGTCCTGCCATTCCTTGCAACAATGATTTTAAATAATTTATAGAAAGCATGCTTCAATCAAACCCCATGAGGTGGAGAGTAGAGTAGTGGTATTTATCTTTGTAAAAGAATTTCCTTATTTATTATTTCAACCTAAATACTTTCTCAAAAATACAAAAGCAGTATTGAGGAATATCTAAGAAATAAACTTTGTAAAAATTGGGTACATTTTTGTGTCCCAAAGCAGGATCAACTAATACTTCTGAAGGTAATTGTTAATATTAACTACTCTTAAAGTCATAACTGAAGTTTCCTTAACCCTGCAAGGAATGTCTTGACTTATCCTGACCACTAGAAGCTTTTCCTTACTTTTTTGCCCTTCTCTTGGTGTTGTGGTGCTGTTTCATTTTACACATAATGGACACAAAAAATACTTTTCCTCTAATGCAGCAGCCTTCTTCACTTCTGAAGACATACCAGAAGATCTGTCCCCAGCTTTCTAACTTCTTTCTAACAAGGATGGAAGGGAGAAGCCAACAAAGAAGAGAAAAATAATCAGGAACTGCAACTAAAAAACTTCCACAATTGGACTCAGGGTCTCAGCTTATGGACAAGAGAGCTTAAATTTGCATGCCTTCTAGTTTGTACTTTTAGATTGTTAATTCATATGAGGTTTCATCTGCTTCAACAGACTTTGTTAGATTCACATTCCTGTTTTTCCCCACTACAAATCTAACAATTTATAGTTGGATTTGATTGACTTTAAATATAGAGGCCTGTCCTTATCTTTGTAAATGTTGCACTTTCATTGATTATATTTCCAGTACAACTTCCAGTTTCCTCCCCTGTCCTCCCCTCCATTCCCTCTGTCCCTCCATCCTTTTCCTTTTCCTTTTCCTTTTCCTTTTCCTTTTCCTTTTCCTTTTCCTTTTCCTTTTCCTTTTCCTTTTCCTTTTCCTTTTCCTTTTCCTTTTCCTTTTCCTTTTCCTTTTCCTTTTCCTTTTCCTCCTCTTCCTCTTCCTCTTCCTCTTCCTCTTCCTCTTCCTCTTCCTCTTCCTCTTCCTCTTCCTCTTCCTCTTTCTTCCTCCTCCTCCTCCTCCTCCTCCTCCTCCTCCTCCTCCTCCTCCTTCTCCTTCTCCTTCTCCTTCTCCTTCTCCTTCTCCTTCTCCTTCTCCTTCTCCTTCTCCTTCTCCTTCTCCTTTTCCCTTTTTACCAATATAATTTTTATTCTGTTTTGCAAGTTTTTTGCAAATTTTCTGAAGTTCAAGTAAATGGGGTAAGCATATACCTCATTTAACTGTCTAGGTCACCAAACAGAAATACTGCATAGAAACAGTTATAGCTAAGTTCCTGCAAAGTCTCATAGAATACATCTTATTATTCTGATGTGGAACTGTCTCTAACTAATATGCACAATTTTCCTATCTTTGCTTGTTTACAGAAAAGATGTACTTGTGTGCTCCTCGCTTTCTTGAGTTTCTGAGTATGGGTACTCACCCTCTCCTACATGAATGTTGGAAAGACTGAAACCAGAGAACAGGGATAAGGAGAGGCCTTGATACTTCATTAACTCAGGATGCTTCCCTTCTGGAGACCATATCTTCCAATCCAATATGAATCCTCCTCAATACCAATTTTAAGCAGAGACAACATTCATAGCCGGCTTTTGTTTAAGCTGAGAAGCCATGTGTAGGTATTGCTGCTATTTCTCTCTACGCAGGACAGATTAAGATGTATGAGGAGATTTATCTTTCCTTCAGTCTTCTGTTTCAAAGGAGAATAAGATGGGAATTCAGTGCTAACTGTAATGACAAAGCTGGTATTTTCATGCCACTACATAGGGCAGATCTACAATAGGTCACTGCCATCAATAAAAACACTACATTTTGTGACCTAATAATTTTACACATTGCAGGAATCAGGAACTTATTTCTCTATTTCCAGTGCCTTAATGAATGACAAAAAAAAAAAAAAAAAGGTGGGGTTTCCTTTGTTTTGGGTTGTAGGTGTGGGGTAATTTCTGGGGAGGAATTATTATTTTTTTTTCTCCACTCTTTTTGCATTTAGTGATCTCTGAAAAACTGTGTTAAAAAAATATAGTCCAGGTAATCATTTGAGAAAAAGTCCTTTGCCCATTTTTACAAAGGTACTAATATATTTATTCTCAGAAATCTTCTTTGAAATAGCCTTTCTAAACTGATTTTTGTTGTATGACAACACTGCTTAAATATTCTAATTTAATTTCCTATTTGTCACCTAAAAACAATTTGAGAAGTAATATACGTGTGTAAACATATACCAATACCTAAGCAAGTATGTAGATTGACTAATCTATTTCATACATGTTATATATAAAAAATACTTTATTTAATCTATCATCTATCTAATCTAATCTATCAGTCCATCTATCTATCACGTATCTATCTAGCAATCTACCTATCTACTTACCACTATGCCTGCCTACCTATATATCTATATACCTGTACACCTATCTGTATCTTTATAATGCAGCTATGCCTGCTGGGATCAGGAGAAGAAAGCTAAGTTCTTTTGTTTTGAGGAGTAAAGAATATGAGAGGAAGAGATAAGGCAGATGAAGAAAGGGGATTTTTTAACATGTGGCATATTTACTTCGTGCAATTAATTTAGAAAATTTTTAGACATTAGTTCTGATTTTTATTTTTACATATTCAGTTTTCACCTAACCTCAAAGGAAAAAAACAACACCATTATCATTTGGTGTATTTTGATTTCAAATAAATATTATTCATACTATGCAAAATTGTAAACTCTGCAGTGGGTTCCCAAAGAAATGGTGAATGTGGAGGCTAAACACTATCTATCATATTTGACAAGTTATAACAGTCTGGTGAAGGTCCCACTGACTGGGTAAAGGAGAGCTATAACCCCCATTTTTAAAGAGAAAAAAGAAAGACCCAGGAGATTACAGGTCAGGCAGTCTCATCTCTGTGCCCGTTAAGGTCATGGGTCAGATCCTCCTGGAAACCATGCTAAGACATAGAAAATAAGGAGATGATTAGTGATTGTCAACATAGCTTCACTAAGGGCCAATTCTATCTGAAAAATATCAGTCTGTTGAAATGGGGATACACTGCTGGTGAATAGGGAGGAGCAATGATCCATCTGCTTGGAGTGATGGAGAGCACTGGAAACTGTCTCACAAGACATACTTGTCTTTACATTGGAGAGACAGGGATTTAACATATGGTTCAATTGGGGGACCACAGGAAGCAGTTGGCTGGAGTTGCAGTCAACAGCCTGATGTTCAAGTGGAGACAATTGACAAATGGCATTCCTCAGAGGTTGGTATTGGAAGTGGTTTGGTTTAATGCCTTTGTTGGTGACATGGAGAATGGGATTGAATGCATCCTCAGCGAGTTTGTCAGTGACACCAAGGTATGTGGTGTCATTGACATGCAGGGATGCCATCCAGAGGGACCTTAACAGGCTTGAGAGGTAGGCCCATGAGAATATCATAAAGCTCAACAAGGCCAAGTGCAAGGAGGTCCACGAAGATGATCAGAGGGCTGAAGTACCTCTCCTATGAAGACACACTGCCATTTTTGTTGTTTAGCTTGGAGAAGGAAGTCTCTGTGGATATCTCATAGCACATTCCAGTACCTAAAGGGGACTTAAAAGAAAGGTGGAGAGGGACATTTTACAATGGCCTGTGGTGATAGGACAAGGGATAATGGTTTTAAACAGAAGATGGTAGATTTATATTAGGAACCAAACCATTCTATGATTATATGATTATACAACAAATTGTTATAATGATTTTTAGAAATCAGGGGTAAAAAAATGATACTGTGGTAACAATTACCAGGACATTAGGAGGTTAATCCATTCAGAGTTAGTAAATATTTGCCCTCATCGGTTCTGAGAAAGATGACTTTCTATAGCAGAAACTCAGGTTAGGAATAGAGTGGTCTGGCCTTGCTGTCTGAAGTAATACAGCTGAGCTCAGTTTCAGAGGCTGGAACTAGGATCTACATTCACAATTTACTTTGCAGTTTGAGAATAGGGAATACAGCCCTCACATCCTTTCCAGATGGCACTGAAGGCTACAGCCTTTAATCAAAGCAGTACGTGGAGACTAAATAGTGAATTTTGATGTTGCCAAGTTGCGTTCTCTTGATCCATGTAATGACTAGCTATGTAATCTTTGTGCCAATGAAACAAATTTCAGCCAGCACAGGCAGTGGAAAGAGGAAAACTTTCTTTCTCTCTAACAATTCATTGAGCATGTTGCTGAAAGAAAATATGCTGTGAAGAGTGGGTTTTTTACTCTGTTTCAGCAAAATTTATGTATATTTCTAATGTTGCAAATTACATGTAGTCCCTATCTGAGACTAAGCTCTTATTTTTATATCTTAATCAGCATTTAGTGTCTTTGCAATTGTGGTCTCAGAAATGAAGGAAAGCATTTTAAGAGCTCTCTAGTATATAATTTTAGTCTCAAATTCTTATCAGACAGGTTTGTAAAATGAATGGAAGACTGTTCTGCAATCTCCGACATTGCTGTCTAGACTCTTCTGTTATTAAGGGATACCTAAAGAATTTGCTTTAAAAGCCAGAAAAACAGTTAAGACCCTTCAGATTAATAAATCTTGTTAATTTACACTGAAAGCACTACCCAGATCTCATTTATTTGAGAGGAACAAAGTCATCTATGGGAAAAGATCCAAAGAATGTGCATTTCACACTAGGTTTTTCAAAAGATATCAGGAATAGACAGAAAATTTCTAGGAACAGTTTCCATGAATACAAGGTATCTCATCAAGACAGCAGTTTAGAATAATATCAAAGCACAAGCTTAATGTAAGCTCATGGTCCATGCCAAAATGTCTTGAACTTTAACTATTGGGTTATTGACATAGGATAGTGAAAAGTAATAAAAATGTGGTTTTAATCTCATATAAAATTATAATTGAAAACCTATTTAAATTCAACAAACAGCTAATAACCAAGGTTTGACAGTATTTCATACTACTATCCTGAAAAGGAAAATGTGAATTTGATAATATTAATCCTTATAATGGTGCGTACATATTTTTCAAAAGATATTATATAAGCTCTACCTATGTAAAAAATTGGAAAGTTCTCAATGCTAATACAAATTCTAATATAAGCAAGAGCATGATTGAAATGGGATTGATAGGCTTTGCTTATCTTTTATTTATTTGACCAAAACACAGACTTGGCATGTTACACTTGATGGCAAAGATTTCACCAAATCTGTGTTCTGTATTCCTGAAGGTTAAAAGAATTTTTTCCTCCAAATTATAAAATAACAAGCTCAAGTGTGCTTGCAGACATCAGTTCTCCAGTGTCCTTGAGTACTTTTCAAAATGGCAGCCAAATATTATTATGCATAAGTATGGCTTGCACAAAGAATCTCATTCATAATCGCTGTAGACCACAGTAGGCTCACTGAGAGTGCTGTACTTTTGATACTAGATTTTGGTCCAATTCAAATCAAAATAATCAAGTTGTTCAGTTTCTTAGACAATTCTAAACTCACTGTATTCTAGAAAGAAAATACAGCCCACAGATTTTAGAAGTTTTTTGACGAAATTGTCGTTCTTTTTATTTGTCTGATTCACTACAGTTGTGCTTTCTTTCACTTCAGAATTAGTAATTTTCAGATATTAAAAGTCTGAAAACACTTCTACATTACATAGTGATTAGAATATAGGAGACTATGAAGTAAGTCAGTAGTTCTTGTTTGGAGCCGTTCCACTTCCTCGAAATCTTACACACTGCAATACTCATCCTGCTGAGTACCGCAATTAGCTCTGCAGTAAGACTATACCACAAGTGAACCAGCTAAGTACAATTCCTTGTTCCAGTGCCAAAAAAAAAAAAAAAATACAAACTGTGTTTTTCAGAAAATATGCAGTTTGTTGACTGTGGCATTTTCCAAAGTGACATGAAGCTACTGAATTTCAATTTCATATGCTGAAAATTAATGATCTTCACCAGGAAATGTTTGGACACAAAGAGAATTTCGTTTGCTGTGCTCTTCTTATAAGTGCCCAACATCAATCACTCTTGTTAAATTTTTCTCCCTATAAAAATGCAATTTTTTTTTTTTTAATTGTGTTTCTCATTTACTTAAGTACAACCAGAAAAAATATTAATACAGTTTGGATTAATTTGAATATATTTTTTACAATTTCCCATTAAGTGCTGAAGAGAACTCTGGTTGCTCACACTGTCTTTTTAGCTTAATCAATCAGAGGGTACCAAATGTACTTGAAGCTCTGCTGTCTGGAATACAGACCACATGATGGGTAGGGCTTGGTCTGAGATTTAGGACACTTCCACTACAGGCTTGACATGCTTGATTTAAGACATACTTCCACTACTGTCATGTGATTTTTAGTGCAAGTCTGGTCTATATCTTCAGTTCCGTAGTAAACTTTCTCTCCTATTTTCCTTTCTTGCATTTCCTTTGTGGTTTTGTGTTGGCTTTGTGTAGGGGCTGTGTGTGTATGTGTACATGTCATGTGGGTTTTGGCTTCATGTTCTGCTTCTGGTTTTGCACCTTTGTGATATTTTGGTAAAGATGTGTTTTCATTTCAATTGATATCTCAGAAATATTAGGCATAGCTATCACATTATATACAATGATGGCTAAATAACTGATAGTCTTTTTGCTACCATTTAAAAGTTATTTTCATCAATCATATGTTTAGAATGACTTTTTTTAGTTTGGTCAACTGAGTTTGAAACTCATGTTACCGTACCTGTTTCTCAATGCTGATAGATACTCTTTTTCAGAACATGTGTTTGTTGACCTGACAGTACTTTGAAAACTTCATGTCCCATACAGAATTCATGCAAAGATTACACAAAACATATTTTTCTACCAAAAAAAAAACCATAATTAGGACCTATTGAACATTTTGATACCTACTTCTTCCTTATTGTATACCTGTAAAGAGCCATCCTTTACTTTTCTTTAAATGCATCTCCTTTCTGAATATGAATACCATCCAGGACATGGGTTTTAAATGGAGTTGTAGTACTTATCTAGTAGCTGGATTTTACCAAGAATAAATCACACTCTTGTTAAACTTAGTGCTAAACAAGGAATTACCATCCTGTTAAAATCCAATCAAAAATGCATCACATTTGGTGGATAGCATTTTTAAAAAAACTGGAGAGGGTAAGTAGTTCAAAGCACAATATCTAGAAAAATGTCAATGGAATGTGAAAGAAAAAAAATCAAATGTACATTGTGAATAATAGATCTATTAATGAAAAGACTTGATCTTTGCCATCCTTTTAATAAATTTATATCGCACAATTTTGGCTGTTAATCAGAACTGAATAGAGCAAGTTCTAATGGAAGAAATGTTAGGACACATGCAAGAGGACCTGGAATACCTTGAGAAGTGTTTCCATGACAGCTTCATGAAGTTCAACAAGCGCAAGGTGCTGCCTCCAGGGCTGGACAATCCCTGTGAAGAGTATAGACCGGGAGAACACCACATTGAGAGCAGCCTTGCGGAGAAAGGCTTGGAGGTTCTCATGGATTAAATGCTGCAAATGAGCTGGCAATGTGCACTCACAGCCTGGAAGGCTAATCATCTCCTGGGCTCCATCAAAAGAAGTGTGGCCAGCAAGGTGAGGAAGTCGATTCTCCCTCTCTGTCATACGTTCCCACCTGGAGTACTGCATGTAGCTCTGGGGCTCCGAACATAAGAATGATGTGGACTTGCTGGAGAGAGTCGAGATGACACCCATGAAGATGATCAGTGGGCTGAAGCACTTTTTATATGGAAGTAGGCTGAGAGAGCTAGAGTTGTTCAGCCTGGAGAAGAGAAGGCTTCAGGGATACCCTCTTGCAGCCTTCCAATAGATAAATGGGGCTTTTGAAAAGGAGGAAGAGTATCTTTTTACCTAGGCCTATAGGTATAAGAAAAGAAGGAATGGTTTTAAACTAGAAGAACAGAGATTTAGATTGAATGTCAGGAAGAAATTCTTTCTTCAGAGGGCAGTGAGGCATAGGAACATGTTCACCAGAGATGCTGTGGATGCCCCATTCCTGTAAGCCTTCAAGGTAAGGTTGGATGGAGCCCTGAGCAACCTGATCCAGTGGGTGACACCCCTACCCTTGGTGAGAGTGTTGAAACTAAATTATTTTTAAGATCTTTCCCACACAAATAATTTCACAATTCTATGGTTCTTTGCTAAATACATTTGCTTTCATAAGCTTTACTGAGGTTAGACTTTTGATCTAAGTTCATACTGAAAAGCAAATTTAAAAAGTGTTTCTCAGTTTCAGACACATTTTGCAAGCATAGAAAAGAATTGGCTGAATTTATTTTTGTAGTGCACTGCTGACTAACATAAAACAAAACCATGAGGCTCAAGAAAATTATTTCCCAGGAAAGAATGTGAGATCTCATATGAAATGGGGACTTCTTCACTAAACCTTCTAAGGTGTCCCTTGCCACTTCCTGATAGTTGAGTATTTTAGGAAAAGAAGGTTTTACCATATAATGGAACAATAGCACCTTTGAGAAACAATCATGCAGTGGCCCAACTGAGTCAAAACCTGCCACTGCCTAAGCTACATTTTCAAAAATCTGTAAAATCATTGCATCATTGATGTTGGAAAAGACTTCTAGGAGCAGAGAGTCCAACCATTAACCTACCACTAAACACGACATCTATACTTCTTTTAAATAACTCCAGGTGTGGTGACATAACCACTTCTCTGGGCAGCTTGTTCCAATGCTTGACAACCGTTTCCATGAAGAAATTTTTCCTAGTGCCCAAACTAAACCCGCAAAGTGATATGGTTAGAGAGAACAGAAGAAGATAGTATTAATAGGTGTGAGAATGGATTTAACATGATTTATCTTCAATAGTGTGTTTTTTGCTCCAGCCAAGATGAGCGACAATATTTCAAGCAGTTATCATAATGTCCTTGATAAGGCTGGGGCAAGTCAGGTGCTGTTACGTAGCCATAAATCAAAATTAATCCTGTTCAAATCAATAGTGTGTCCATTAAGTTGGTAATTACTTAAATGTGAAAAAAATCTGGTTGCATACACTGCAATCACACATTAAATTAATCATAAACAATTAACAGAATTCTGATCTTAATATTTTGTTCCTTTCCCTGTTTTCAGCAAACCAAACTGCACAAAATACGCTATCAGAAAAAAAAGTAAATATTTGCTGAGTTTCAGAAAACCCTTAGAATTTCTTTTCCCTTTTGCCATATTACAGAATCCCAAGTGAGGTCTCGTGACAGAATCTTTACAGCATTTCACTAAAAATGTAAACTATGTCCTTGAAAATAGCACAGCTATAATTCTAATTACTGTGGGCAACTTACCCACAGTAAATGACCTCCTACTGAAACACCAAAAATTTAAAAATGGCACTGAAGAGAACCAGAATCCAACATGTAATTAAATTAATACAAAAAGCAAATTTCTTTTTAAAAGTTAGCCCTATTCAATCTCTTCACGCTTTTCTTTTCCTTGAAAAAAATACTGAGTAACTCTAACTCTGTTCTCTTTGAAATAATTATAACTGAGATCAGGACATGACCTAGGAGGATATAAAAGCATCTACCTTTGTTTTAAAATAGTTAAAGGGGGTAGCATGGGTGACATAAAGTTGACGGCCATTATTTTGACTCCTCAGTTTCTCTTTTCTTTGTATTATGGGACAAAAGGAAAATTTCAGATGGAAATTATTAGGTTTATGAAAAGCAAAAAGTGAAGGACTTTTTAGAAGAACAACATTTTCTTTGTTAAATCTTCTATTTTTTTTCTAATATTGGATGTGTGTCATTTAAAGTGATATAATCTGGAAGAATTCCTCATAAATGTTAGGAAGTATTAAGCGAAAATATTTCACTTTTTGAATTTATTAGAATAGATATCTGTAGAGAAAATGTACAATAAAGTACAATTGAAATGAAAAGCCTGAGTGATACACAGACATAACTTTCTTGCATGAAATGACACAAACTGGCTCAGTATGAAATCATATAAAAGAACTATTCCTATTACCTAATCTATATAACTTTTTGTCCAGAAATGTTCCCAAAGCCTCCCAGTTCTTTAAACTGTATAAATTTAGTGTCATCTAGTACCCACATCTTTTGGAGGAAAATAAGGACATTGAGCTTCTTCAAGGGATTATTTTAGAATCTCTTTTATAAAACTTTATGGTTTTATAAATTATATGTTTATATGGATAAATCAGAGACTATTTGTAGAAATATATTATAAAATTTAACATATTTAATACCCTTAATTTAGAAGGAAAAAACCTACTACAATAATCTCAGTCCTGAATTTTCTGAGTATGCATGATTGCAAGAAATATGAATACTTCCATAACTGGCTTTCCCTTACAATACTCATGTGCAAGCAGTGACTGTGCTATAAGTGACCTCATTTTGTTTTCCATGGCTTTGGTTAATTAGTCTTAGGACTCCTGTTCTGTTCTCCTTTTATCTTAGGGTAATTCAGCTGTCTGTAACAAGAGCAGTGTTTGTTAATATGTGTGTGATTTACAGCATCGTTAATATACTTTATACTACAATCCTCAAACATTTAATGATGGACCTATCCTTTCTGATATAACAAAAGCGAAAACCTGAAAACATCAAGAGTAAGTATTTATTATATTCCAACCCACGACAACATGGCAGGTACCCAGTGCTATCTTTGCTGAAACATTTGGGAGTCCTACCATAATGCACAACATAAGGGCATTTATTTTGGAAAAAATAATTGAATGACCGGTATGGATTTGCTCAGATAATCATCTATGTACAATTAGCAAAATGAGATCTTGTTAAACAACTTTGCATTTTTGCAAGAGACCTGTATTCTAAAAGAAACACCAAGCAGTAGTGTTACTGCTTACTTATGAGCTTAAGAGCTATAGACTTGTTTCAGGGATGCAAATACTCAATGCTTATACCTGAAGACTCTCACTGAATCAGGTCTACAAAGTAGAGATTAAGAAACATACAAGAGAGTAATTATTATTTAAAAATAAAAAGAAATTGTGGGAGGAGCAAAATAATTTTTTTTAAATTGTTATTTTCTATCAAATTGGCTCATGAACAACTGTCATGAGGTGCTTTGTGGATCCTTATTGTGGTTTAGGAATGGTGCTGCCCAGTTTAGTGCTCTCACTGAAACCCTCCAAACCATGTGCCATTTGCTCACTACCGCTTCCCTCTAGCTCTTCCTTCTGCAGTGGGCTAGAGAGGAGGATTGAAGGCACGAAAAGTAAAGACTGTGGGTTGAGATAAGAATATTGGACTGGAAACAGCAACAAAATAAGAAAATGAACTATAACAACTGTAACAGCAACAGTACTAATAACAAAGCGTACAAGAAAGAAGTGAATGTTTCACACCTGATTGTTCACCATGTGGAGTCCAACAATATGTGAACTGCCACCAAGTTACTTGAGCTGGAAGGCTCCCCTTCTGACACCCTCAAAAAATGACTAGAGGTGGTGTAGAACAACCTCTGGGTCCTAGCCATGTCCCCTTCTGCCTACTGCAAAAATTAACCCTGTCTTGGCCAGAACCAGGACAATTCTTCTATGTCTCATAAAAGCAAAACATACTTTTTTTTCCAAAAAGATGCTAATAGGATCAGATTCCTGTATCTGTCTTTTAGTGATGCATGTAAGAATCCGACATTTTTAAACTTTGAATCCCTTCATCATATATGATGAAATTAAGCAATGACATTAGGCTGAAATTAAGCAATACATTAGAAGTGTCATAGGACATGGGTAAGTAGACAAACAAATAGTAGGAACACACATACCTAATTTTCTTAGGAAACAAAGCATTTTATGTAATACAAAATATGTAGTCAAAGGAATAATGCCAGCAGCCTGGGTATTTGAAAGCATTGGCTTAGTAAGCAGCTCTCTTATAATTGCATCTCCTTTTTTTATACATATGCTTATAGAAATATGATGGGTGCTGGTTTGGGAGTAAGTGCTTCAATCCAGTCTGAAAGAATAAGCTGATGAACTTACATCATCCTGAGTTTGGGTTTGAATACCTACTAGAAGGTTACTTATCTAGCTCTTGCACAATATACAGAGGATACCAGTATTTTAGTGGGAGTGCAAAGAAGGAAAACTGGTCTCTGTAGTTCAGAGAGAAAGGAGTTGGTTATCCCCCACTGAAAGATGATATTAAAAAGTTCCTCATATCAGCTGGCTAAAGCTAAAGGTATTCCTGACTGTGACTCATCCATTCACTCTTGCATGTGCTGATCTAATATATTTGTGCCTTACATCTGAATTCTAACAGTACTTAAGGGTTTTTCCTTTTCCCTGAGAACATTGATTTATTAATTTGAATACACAGAAAGAAGTCTCTTTGCCTTCTTTTCAAAACATAAAAGGACATCATATTACTAGTGGTTTACAGGAAAGAAAGGTGTTTAAGGCAGTTCTTTCCCACTGGACTCTTTAGATTTTCCTAAACTTTATACACTGTCTGCTGTCAAATCCATATAGATACAAAATTATTAATTAAAATGAACACTAGGCGCACAATTATTAAGTAAAAGTGGACACAAAAGAAAGGTAAGAACCACAGCTCCTATTTGAATTCTTATTAGAGTGGGTCATGCTATAAAATATATATTTGTGATTCCAGGAAGATTAACTTACTGGTGTAGTTGCAAATCCATTATAATTCCGTGGCACACAACTAGATCAAATGTAGCATACTTACAAAAATGCCACTGATTAAGAAAAGAAAACACTCTGGCCTTTAAGTTCCAATCTGAATCTTTTCATATTAGTAAGAATAAGACATGAGACAGACAGTTTCACAACAGATAAAGAGGTTAACTCTCAGGGTTCAAGTCTATTATCTAACTTGGAAGCCCTTAAAGGAGGAAGGACAAACTACTAGCCAGGAGATTCAAACTTGCTGATTGATTACTGGCATCAGGGCAGGACCCAATTTTACCAGCAGACTTGCTGGATGCTAGGAGGAACTCTACTCTCTGAGTTTGTAAAGGCTGAGGGGGTGTAGTTGTTAGCCAGTGATACATATTTTCTGTAGAGTATGAACTGTGGGCAGAACATGTCCATTTCTCTAACACAATTTACTTTTCTAATGGGCTTGGGGAAAAAAACCCACTTAATAAAGAGCAGGAATGAAAGTCAATGAGTAGATATCAGAAACAAAGACACAGTAAAGGAAGGAGTAAATTTGACTTTAACCTTTGTAAGAGTAGGATGGCAGTAGGATGTTGACAAAAGCTGATAGCAACCCTCACCAAGTCAAATTATTAACAGAGAAATAACTAGCTGGGCTGTATGATTTATTGATGTGAAATTCCCAGAGAAGCTGATAAAATTGTGGTGTAATTGAATGACCTCACTCATTGTCTTTTCTTCTGGTTGACTGATATTTTAGCTCATTCATTTCTCACATAAGGAGAAACATATTACATTTCTACAATTTATTACAAATTTAGTTGGAAAGCTTTCCAGAAAGTATTAATCCATGAGGTATTCTATATGAAAAATAGAATGGTGACCATTTAAACAGTGCAGAAAAAAATTTTGAAAAATCAACCTTCAAAACAATAACAACAAAATAGAAACCATGAGAGTGCAGGAATAATTTATGTGAACAGATTGCAACTACCTAAATTGGATTTTTTCCAAATCTCACCTTGGTTAATCTTGTGAGGAGTGCCAGTGGGTTTTTAATGATGACAAGTCATGAAGACCTCTGTTTGCTTAGCTTTTCAGAAGATCACTGGTATATTTTACTTTGTTTACTTTGTCTGTTATGAATTGTGCACAAAGTGCACAATTTAATCCTCAACCAATCTACCATCTACCATAGCACCACAGGTTTATTAGATATATATCACTATCTTTTAAAAAGCAAATGATACATTTAATATATTTTTTAAAAAATTCAAATTCAACAATATGGTCTCCAATTTTGCCTAGGAATTTTTTAGCAGAATACATACAAATACATGTATACCTTACAACAAACCAAAACAAACCATATTTTTCCTAATCTACAGTTTTCAAGTTGTTTCACTTTCTTCGCTCTTTTTCTTGTCAAAAGAAAAAAATATAGAGATGGAATTTGGTATACAAGGATTTTTCAAGAGCTCAGGAGAAAGAAAGAGTATATTTCATTTCAGTTTGGAAAATTTTCAGAAAATACACGCACAAGTGTGAAACAATATAGTTCTCTATAGTTATAAAATCTAGTTCCCAGTCTCTACAAAGTTGCATATTCTGGAAGCCTAAGAATGATTTCAGTAGAAGCTGCTGACCATTTTGCAATGCAGTTTATCTGATACATAGGAAAACCAGTAGCAAATTATTCCAAGTATGGTACCTTCAAAAGGTGTAACAGAAACTTGGCAAGCCTTCATATTCAGCTTCAATCTTCTTTTCTGACAGAAGAGAATATGAAATAAACACACCTTAAATAACTCCAAAAATTCCAGGGTTCTAAAGCTAGATACAAGTGACAGTAAAATCTGCAAATAAACTAGTGTTGAGGTTGGTTGTGGAGCTCAGATGATGCAGTATTAATGTGAAATATTACAGAGCATAAATACATTGGTTAGAATCGTCAAATCCTAGACTGGAAAAGGCCTCTAAGATCATTGAGCATACTGTAAATCTAACACTGCCAAGGTCACCACTAAACCATGCCCCTAAGTGCCACATCTACGCATCTTTTAAATACTTTCAGGGACAGTGATACAACCACTTCCCTGGCAGCCTGTTCCAGTGCTTGACAACCCTTTCAGTGAAGGAACTTTTTCCAGTATCCTATCTAAACCTCCACCAGTGTAACTCAAGGCCATTTCCTTTTGTCCTGTTGCTTGTTACTTGGGAGAAAGGATTGACTTCCAACTGGCTACAGCCTCCTTTCAGGTAGTTTTAGAGAAAAATAAGGTCTCCCGGGAGCCTCCTTTCCTCCAGGCGAAAAAATGGAATCTCCCTCAGCCGCTCCTCACAGGACTTCTGCTCCAGACCCTTCACCAGCTTTGCTGCCCTTCTCCAGACACACTCAGTATCTTTCCTTTTGTGAAGAGCTCAAAACTGAACACAGGATTTGACATGCAACCTCACCAGTGCCAAGGTCAGGAGAATGATTACACCCCTGGTCCTGCTGGCCACTATTGTTTATTCAAATCAGGATGCCATTGGCCTTCTTGGCCACCTGGGCACACCCTGGCTCATGTTCAGCTGCTGTCACCAGCAACCCCAGGTCCTTTTCCAGGCATCCTTCCAGCCACTCTGCCCCAAGCCTGTAGTGCTGCATAGGGTTGTTGTGACCCAAGGGCAGGACCTGGCATCTGGCCTTATTGAATCTCATACTCTGGGGCTCAGCCTGTCAATCTAGACTGTTCAAATGCCACTTTCAGAGCCTTCCTGCCTACTAAAAGATCAACACACTTGCCCAAGTTGGTGTTGTCAATGAGTCATCTGACTGAGGGTACCCTTGATTGTCTTGCCCAGGTTGTTGATAAAGATACTAAACAGGACAGGCCTCAGTACTGAGCACTGAGGAGCACCAGTATCCTGCCACCAGCTGGATGTAACTCCATTCTCCACCACTGGGCCCAACCATCCAGTCCCTTTTTTACCCAGTGCACCAGTCTAAGCTGTGAGCAGCCAGTTTCTCCAGGATACTGCTGTTGGAAATGCTGTGAAAGGCTTTGCTAAAATTCAGGTAGACAATACCTGCAGCCTTTCCCTCATCTACTACTTTTCCTCATCTACCTATTAATAGAAGAATATGAGTCATAGAATAATAGAAGAATATCAGTCATAGAATCATCATGCAACAGTTTGGATTGGCAGGAATCTTAAAGATAATCCAGTTCCAACCCATGTCATAGAAGGAGATCAGGCTAGTCATGCAAAATTTATAGATAAATGCAAAGTATTGGAAAGAAATTTATGGAGATCAAAGAGATACCCCACATCACTCCCACTGGATCACTTCAAAATAATCTTTAGAATCCAAGTACACTTAGACTCAACAGTGGCAGGATTACGTTCTGCAATTTTTGTAAACTTACATATTCTATCATCTGTTCTGAAGACAGAAGCAATTTATTTGGTCAAGTGTAACACTTTTTCTATTTTTTTATCTCTCTGACAAAATGGAATTATCTCTTTTCCACCTAAACTTTACAACTATGATCTGCTTTGGCAAATCATATGTGACTAAATAGCAGTACATACAGTACAGTATATACATTTGATCACAGACTCACAGACACAGCTAGGTTGGAAAAGACATTTGAGATCATTGAATCCAACCTATGACCAAACACCACCGTGTCAACTACACCATGGCACTAAAATGCCACATCCAGTCTGTTCTTAAACACCTTCAGGGACTTCCTTCCTTCAATGATTCCACCACTTCCCTGGGTTGGTGGAATGCACAGTCACTCTTTCTGTGAACAACTTCTTCCTAATGTCCAGTCTAAACCTCCCCTGTCACAGTTTAAGCCTGTGTCCTCTTGTCCTGTCACTGGTTGCCTGTGAGAAGAGACCAAAGCCCACCTGACTACACCCTCCTTTCAGGGAGCTGTAGAGAGTGAAAAGGTCACCCCTAAGCCTTCTCCAGGCTAAATGACCCCAGCTCCCTCAACTGCTCCTCACAGGACTTGTGCACCAGACCATTCACCAGCCTTGTTGCCCTTCTCTGGACACACTCCAGCAGCTCAACATCCTTCCTAAATTATGAGGCCCAGCACTGGACACAGCACTCAAGGTGCAGCCTGACCTGTGCTCGGTACAGGGGGACAATCCCTGCCCTGCTCCTGCTGGCCACACTATTGCTGATACAGGCCAGGATGCCATTGGCCTTCTTGGCCACCTGGGCACAGCTGGCTCATGTTCAGCTGCTCTCAATCACTACCCCCAGGGCCCTTTCTGCCTGGCCACTGTCTAGCTACTCCGTTCCCAGCCTGTAGTGCGTGATGTATTATCCCTGTGGCCATGCCATCCATGAGAGGCAGGATTAATAGAGTGATTTGGAACATCTTTCCTAGTTATTTTCTAGAAAAGGTACATTTAAAACCAGTTTAGTTGCAAGTAGTGAAAAAAATGTCTGAAAACCTAGGTTAGAATTTACTAAGAAACTTTACACTTAGTTTTTATCAATCTAAGTGTCTTAAAAAGAGTGTTTATCTTAACACTTCTAGTAGCAGTTGGGAGAAAAAAACAGTTTTAGATAACAAATTCCTGTAAAAAGCCTGAGGTGTTTCAGTAAGAAAATGAAATTATGTTGCTAGCCAAAGAACAAGGGAGAGTATTCTGCTTGCTTCACCAATCTCCATTTGGTTGTGAAGCGTGGTTGGCACATTTGGTCACATGCATTTCGATGATATGCTACTACTGCCAGTGATATTAAGGAAAAGATGGCTATCATTGTTCATGTATCCAGGCTGGCATTTCAAAGTGATACCAGTGGTTATTTTTAAATTATTTCACTCTGTTTTCTTCTCCTCAATAATACTTTACTGTCTTGCTAGCAATATTTGCATCAATATAAGTTACATTTCAAGTATCTTGAAGTTTTTCTTCATTTTTGTAACTTCATGGGAATATAGACTTTGCTACATTAGAATAGACCAGCAGCATACCTAGTCCATTTTTTCTCAAACAGAAGTTCTGACTGGCTACAGATAATTGCACAGTGTAAAATAGACTGAAAAATTAAAAATAAAAATCCCAATCTAGAGTATTTCTCCCACTCATAGTCATTAAAAAGAGGTCTTCGCCTCAGATGCTTGTTGAAAATGCCATTTCTAAGTCTTAAAATATGAAATCCAATTTTTGTCATTAATTGTGGACTAACTGTTTTGAAATATACTTCAGCTCCACTTGCAGAAAAATTCATTCACTTTAAATCTCCCTGAACAGAATTGTAATAAACTCATTCCGACTGTTACATTATTAACTTAATTCTGATTTTATTTTGTTAGTTAAAGAAAAAGTATGTGTCTCACAGTTACAAATATTTATCTTTCAAAAATTCTTACACTTATCAGAAGATCACAAGTGCTTAATCAGCTTCACAACACTGCATAAGGAAGGTAAGATTTCTACAGATAAGGGAACTGAGCCATATGAATTCTGTGTAATCTGAATGCTGTAGCTTATCTACAGACAAGCTGTAAGTCAGTATTTAGCATCAATATATACTTAAAAATTCTGTTCACAAACTTATGTGGTAAAGTGCATAGAGACACACGTGCATGCAAACCTGTATACATTTGAAACCAATCTTCTTTTTGTGTGTCTGAGTTTATTTCTAAATAAAGTTTGCATTTTAAACTAAAAATAAATTTGAAAACATATTTCTTTTAGTCATATAGTAATATAATCTTTGTGGTATTTATGTCACCACAAATATTCCTGCCTGCAGCTCTGCTTGATGAAATTTTGTGACTGACATAAATCTTGTTCAAGAGTCGTTGACATGCTACAGAATACATTTGCACAAATGAAGAGCATCTTTTGTAAGGTACTTTGTAATTAGGAATTGGAACCTACTGGAGGACTTGTAGAATAAGCAAAAATATTTCATTATTTAATACTTTTAATAAATTTTAAAATCAGGAGAATATGGAACTGTTATAGTTGCTGTAACTTAGTGTCCCGGTTTGAGATGAAATTTGGAAGAACATCCAAAGTGAACGTTCTCTGAGAGAAGGCAGGTTACAGCCACCCCTCCCCCACCAGGTTTGGAAAAAATTTTCCTCAGAGGAAAGTCAAAGGAAAAAACCCTCTTTATTTAACAAGTAAAGTGCATGCAGGCACAGGAAAAAAAAAAAAAAAAGAATAATGCTGAATAATAAAACCTCTCGCTGTGGAGAGATCCTGGGTTGTCCTTTGTGAGTGTGGCTTTCTCCTCTCTGGAGCTGGGGTTTGGCATGGGCCTCTCCAGGCCTCCATGGAAAGGCCTCCCAGTGAGGTTCTGATGTTCTGGTGTTGTGAACAGTTCCAGAGGAGTTCTTGCCTCAGCTAGCAGGCCAGAAAAAAACAAAACAAAACAAAACAGAAAACTGAAAAACAAACAAAAACCCCCCAAAAAAAACCAGAAAAACCCCAACCAAAAACCAAAAAATAAAAAACAAAACAAAACAACAAGAAACCCAAAGAAACAAACAAACAAAAAACCACAAAGAATTTTAACTCTCCGTCTCTCTCCTGAGAAAAGGAGCCGGGAGCTGGGAAAAAAGCAGAAAGGTGCTTCCTCCTCTCCTCTGCCACTGGAACACAGGGGAGTGAAGTGTCCTTGGGCACAAACCACTCTGAAGAATTTGCCTGGCTTTTTTTCCTTTCTCTCGGACCCAGTTTTAAAGACACAGAAAGGCACAGAACTCATGCCTGGCATAGGGCAGACAATTGGGCATACAGTGTCGTACAGTCACCCCAAGACACTTAGATAATTTGCTCTTCATAGAACTTAAATTATTTACTGCAACACACAAGCAAGCATTTTTCCCTAAAGAAATAGTTCAATGCACACTTTGAGAAATGGTCTAGTATAGATTGTATAGGGAGGGGTTTTAAAGGTTTGAGCTTTATATTTATTAACCTTTTCTTTCATCCTTTTTGATTCATATGCATCTTTATTTCATTTTATTTTTTTTAGTTCTCTGACAGGGAGATCAACCAATCAATCTGTGTTTTCTTAGTTTTTTGTTTGTTTTCCCCCAGTTATTTACTGGTATGTACATAGCTAATACATAAGACTGAAAATACATGTATGCATTACTGAATTACAATGTGTATATATTGTACAGCAATTGTAAATGCATATAAAATCATGCATGTGCAAGCACACCATATAGATTATAAAAGCAGGCACAAACACAAAACTGCAACTAGAAGTATGTAACATAATTAGTAAATATGCTAAATTAAATGCATGTTAATACTAATAAAAAACATATGAAAGGGTAGACAATTGCCCAAAGACTTGTATTTACATGGTAAAATTAGTAACTACTTCCAGGTTGTATTGCAAATATATGCTCTTAAAACCCCCTCATCAGTAACTGAGGGAAGCATGTCATACTGTCCACACAAAGCCATAACTTAACACTGACCAAAACCCCCACATTCCTGTCATATTACAAGTTGATGCAAAGCCTATTACTATCAATATCAAACAGTTGCATCTCATTTTCTATCAGTCAGCATACTAAACCCTTGGTGGATAACTAAGGCACTAATCAATACCTGTGTGAGTCTGATTTTATACACTTTTCTCCTGTTGCTGCTATTGCCTGGTAAATGAATATAACAAGATTCAGAAAATGTCAGTACTGAGTCTATGAAAATATCTGGGAAATAAGAGCACACTGTCCATGTTCTCTAAAAAAAAAGAGTAGCATTGACATCTACATTTTCTTTCTATGAGTGTTACTGTCAGTAATTAAATTGCATTTGAAATGAAGACAAACTAAGGATCAAGTACATCAATAGATTTCCTTGACCTGCCACTGTAGAGTTCAAACATGTGAATGCTTTTCTAACGTGTTTATTTAATCAGCATATTTGGTATTTTGATTTTTAATCATCTTCTGATTCAAGCATCTTTATTGCTCCTCTATAGCAGTGATGTTTCATCTAGCAAAGAAGGCACAGGATTGGTCCACCATAAGGTGCAGTTTTGTCATGTCTAGATTGTCATTTACTAAGATTACACCTAAGCTGTAAAGATGGGTGACCCTCTGTCAATGGTTAGAGTATTGATGTTCTGTAGATGATAACAGTTAATCTCTCGGTTCCTGAACATGAATATCGGACAGAAATAAAAAATGTTGTGTATTATTACAACTGTCTCTAACACAAGGTATTGTTCTCTTTATTTGATCTGTGCAATTTAACTTTAGTCTTCCAGTCTTCTCATTTGTGGTCCATGTATGAAGTGTGGCCAGTGTCTAAAGAGCAATGCTCTGGAAAAGATCCAGAAGAAAGAGAAGGGTTGTAGAGATCAGAGTCTGTTTGAACTCTTTATGTTTTGTGTGAGTCTAGGAAGGAAGGGTACTTGTGCACAAAGCAGAAAGCAGGCAAATTCTGGTCAGATTGTAATACCAGTCTGAAAATCCTTTGTATGCCTAAGTAACGATAATCTTTGTTGTATCCCTACATGTGGTCCCCTCTGCCTTGTAGCTGCAAAACTGCCAACAATCTGTCTGTGGATCATTGGCTGCAAAACCTACATTTGTGAGCCTCCTGTGGTTCATGGGAGTATATGCAAAAGCAAGCAGCTGGGCTGGCAGCAACAACAGCTGTGTTCTCAAATTCTCATCCAGAAGCCTCCTACCAAAATAGGTTTCTGGAAATCTGTCTCATGACACCTGGAAGTGAATTACGTCCATAGAAATTGTGGTACCTGGACTCTTAGAAGACTGACATAGTATCTTATTGAGACATTTATCACACATTTATTTAATGCAAATAGATTGCCCATGAATTGAAGTAAATTTGGGATTCAGAGCAGAGTAAGACCTCGCAATAAGGAAATATTTTACTCTTGGCTATGCCTTCAACTGCTATCTTCATCTGAAAACAGTTAGTTTCAAGCCACTCAGTATCTCAGACTCTCATTTGATGTCACTGGACAAGCGGGGAGGACTTCTGGTGCCCCCCACATTCTGGAACTAAATTACAGATAAGAGTGCAATGCAGGCATAAGGCTATGTTTCTGTTGGCTTCATCTGTCATCAGTGAGAAATAGCATTTATTTGCGACCTGAGTAAAATACCTGTCTTCCTTTCTGTGAAGTCTTTGGAATTCATACTGCAATTTCAGGACTTCTTTCACAGCCTTCTTACTGTCGGGGAAAAATTTTGTGTGTTTCTATCACCTTCTGCCCATGGAAGCCTTGCTGAATCATATCTCAACCACTTTCTGATACTCATGAAAGCTGCTATAAACTAGAGCTATTTATATGTTTACATTTTGACAGTCAATATTGTACTCTGTTGTTCTTGTCTTTTGGTTTTGTAGGCTTACAAAATCTTTCAAACACAGGAAAATAGAAGCTGATTAATAAAGAGAAATATGGAGAAAAAAGGCATATCTAAGTAGAAATTGTTGTCATCTCTGTCTTCTTTATGCAGATTAAAAAGTGAGTTTTGTGGCTTAATCTTACTTGACTTTCAGTATTTAGCATGCTAGAGCTAATCTTAATGATATAAAGAAACCTGTACTTATAAAAGGACAAATGTGCAAAATACGTATTTAAAAATATTTGGATGCAGTGTTAAGTCTGTATTTTGACATCTTTAAGTTCCTTTCTTACAGTTCATACTGCGCATGAGCTATTTTTCAAAATTTCAAATTTAAGTTTATAATATAGATAATTATATAATTCACTAGACAATTAACTCTCTCTCTCTTCCTATATATATATTTATCATCCTTTATCCCCCTCTTGCAGTGTCCGAAATGTTTTCAGTGTCACTGTCTGTATCTACACATGCTCTTTCCTTTCAAGACAAACTCATAGCAGAAATGGGAACTTCTGAAGAGGAAAGTTGCTGAGGTGTCTCTTTGTCCCTCCAGAGCAAGTGGATTAGACACAATGCAATATGCAAGGGAATAACTGCAGTTTTAAGATTCAGCTCTAGACATCCTTAGAGGAATTCTTTTATTTTAGTCCAGAATCATCCAAGTTGCAAGGAAAATTTAATCTTGCTAAGCCCCTTTTAGGGTTTAGGATTCAAGTCTTCCTCAGAACAGCACTTCACCCACTCAGCTTCCTTTAGATTTTTCCCAGGGTAATTTTAAAGACTGTGTGGGAAGGAGGATGGCAGAAAGGAGGAGGCTATAGACCATTTTAATCAATGGGCTGTGGCTCAGAGGTGACAAGGAAGAGCTTGTTAGATCCTGTTCCAGGGCTGCCTTCCTAGAAAGCAGAGTCAAGATGAAAAATTATTTAGCAGTAGAGAAATTGCTAAGAAACAGGCAGGGTTTTGAGGGCAGTTTGGACAGATGTTCTGTCTTACGCTTATGCTTCCAAATGTGTTGAAAACTGTTTAGAGCTGGCAGACAAGAATGACAGGCAACATCGCTTTTTTCATCTGGATTCAGGCTGAGAGGTTTTTAAAAGCGCCAGCTGGATACTTTATTTAATTTCTTTCTTTTTTTCTTTTTCTTTTTTTTTTTTTTTTTTTTCTTTTTTTAACTATTTGGCTTTTCTTTTAAAATGTATTGCTCTTAAAACTTCACAAAAACAAATCTGTTCTCAGTCTGTGTTCAGGACACTGCAGCTGTTGTTTAGGAAATTTCAGAGTTCTTAGAGCTCCACTGGTTTAACAATGATACATCTATTAAACATATTTAATAAGACCAGAGATCTCGCCATAAGAAAGTTGAAGAGAAATGATCCGTAGAACTGCTAAGTGGCACAAAGTTCACAAGGTCCAAGTTCTACTTCTCTGCAGTGGCTTTTGTTGGGACTATTGATCTCAAGGGAAGTTTTCCCTCCTTCTGTTTTGTGCCTGGCTCTACCAAGAGAGGGAAAGATGTGTAAATGTTATTTACCAACAACTAGGATAGAGGTATACTTGGGGAAAGAAAATAAAGGACTGTCTTTAGTAGCCACTGCAGTATTATGTGACTTCTCAAGGGAAAGATTTCTGACCTGGTTTTTTTAAGTCATGAGGCTGGTTTGCTGTAGGATTATGTTATAAAATGTGTGTTCTCCTGTCCTCCAAAACTCAAGGCCACCTTTAAATGAAAATTTATTTGTCTTTACTCAGTAGTCCTTGTTTGAAGTGGCATTTTTGATCCTTTCATCAGTAATCAACTTTTCTAACTAGATCACACAAAAGCACATATGACTGAAGTCAGTTTCTAAAAAGCTGCTGAATAAAAAGTGTTGTTATAATGGGACTGAGAAATATCTAATATTTTGTCTATATGCAAACATTATTTGCATTGGGCAAGTATTATTAAACAATGTTATAAAGATATAATGCAAAGAAAATTGCATTACCATGCCATTAACAATAGCAAGTTGAAAAGTTTATGACCATTTATGAACTAACCTTAACCTTGTTCTCAAGTTTTTGCACCATCCTTTTTTTTATATTCCTTCTATTTATTTTTTCTTGATTAATTGTTGCTAAGTTGTTGGTTTTTTCTTCTTTTTAATTTTTTTTGCTCCTCATGTTCTTATCTCTCTTGCTTTTCTCCTCTTCCCTACCAAATTTTTTCTATGCCCCGTTACTCATTATTAACAAAACTAATGATCATTCACATTTTCTGATGCAATCCAGACTTTGATTTATATTCTTTTATTACATTAGGTATTTCCTTGTAATGTTAGTAAGAGTTGATGTACAAGTATGGAACACAATAGATCTCACTTACCTGGTTCAGAAAAGTTATCAAGTGAGCTTAACACCACCTGAAACACATTTCAGTATATTTTAAGAATAAACCTTAATCTCCTAGTTTCAGTGTACTACAATAAGAAATTTTAAATTAAATAATAGGAGGTGAAGGAATAGCATCCTGGTATCTCACTTGGACAGCCTGCACTATTTGAGCCATGAAAAGTTGAGGTATCATGTTATAGTGGCTAGTGGGAGGTAGTGAGAGTCATCCGACTTCCATTCTACTCATGATTCTGACCGATTTCCTTCTACAAATTTTTGTGAATTAGTCAGTCCCTGTTTGAGTTGGTCTGTTTCCACACGCTTCTCTCCTCTTTTTTTTCCCTGCTAAGTCCTCTGCCTAGAATAAAATAGTTGTGAGTTCCTCTATTATGAATGCAATAGCATAGAAAGCCACAGCAGAGTCAATTTTCAGTGCAATTATAGTGAGCCAGGGACATAACTTATATTATTTGGGGGGGCTGTGCATCACATGGATCATGAGTCGACCAATGTTGACAAAAATAATTGACAAAGAAATCCAGTATGGAAATTTTTGATAATTATTTCATTTACGAAACAGTTAACCTAAGAACACAGTAGTATTTAAGGCAGAATTAACTGATAACTTCATTTTTCTGCTCAAGAATGTTAACAGGAAGCTTCAACGTCTGCTGCAAAGAGCTTGAGCACACACACATTTGAAGATCTCTAGGGCACGATTTCTTGATGGTATATATAGGTTGTATCTGTAAATGTTTATTTTTAGACAATTGTCTTATTTAATAGTAAGCATATTGAGTGCAAGGTTTATAGACAATAATACTTGACTCCATAATTTATGACAGCATATAAAAAAACCTCGAAAACAAAAAATCCAAAACCCCATGCTCATGGAAGTATAGGTTCCATAATATGCTTCTCCTTTATGAGAGCTCCTATTTTTATTTAGATCAATATTCCCCTATTGGTTAGTATGACATGTCTGTGCAACTCTTATAACAAAAGTAGGAAGTACTGTGCATAAAAGACGCATCACTGTGCTTTCTCAGAAACTAACCCCACTTTTATCCTTTTCACCTAAAATTGTAGGTAGGTGATTTATTTCACCTACCTTTTATAAGTTGGCACTTATACTTACTAATGTATTGTAGATGATTTACATTTTATAATGGAACATTTTGCTGACACTTTTTTTTCCCTTCTCTTTTTCCCAGTATCATCACTAAAAAGAAGGAAATACAGCTAAAATTGAACCATGAAAGATTTTACAGTTTCTCAGGGGACAAAAGTGCACATCTGAGTGTCATGTAAGACAAAGGTTTTAAATTCAAAGTTGTAATATTAGCTGTCTTTAACTGTATTTGCAAAAACAGGATTGAATGTCAATAAAAACTTCCTTGGCATGTTGACAAAATAAATTTTTTTGCTTCATTTTTGCTGATTTCAAAACTATTTTAAAATTTCTTCAGTTGTTACAAGACTTTTTGTTTTCAAATGGTTTTTATCAGACTACTGCTGTGTAGTAGTCATTTATTTGTAAATCTTGAATTTAGCAACTAAATTATGTCCAATTATAAATGAATATCAGTTTTGCTTCTTTTTTGGCACAAGATACACGCACACCTCCCTTGAAATAAAGGCACTGGCCAGCAACAGGGAGGCAATTATAGCCATGTATTTCTGTGCTAAATGTGTGAGGGCTTTGGGTGGATATGAAAACTGGGAAATATATCTGTGGTTTTCTTATGCAAGGAATAAGGCATGACCATTTAATGGAGAACCTGAAATAGTCCAATGAAGCAGCATCTGTCTCTGTAGCAAGCAGCTCTTACATCCTGATGTGACTAATATCACATCTAGTTGCTCTTGACTTTCCAGATTGAATAAAAAGATGTATACACATTTCTGTGTGGATAAGCAACTTGCAGTAGGATTTCAGAACAGAGAAGAAACTCTAAACCTCTGTGCTCATAGCCAGCTGCCCTAAGTACTAGTTAAAACCTGAAGCTTCCCATCGGTACCTTGCCATCCTGCTCTGCTTCGTTAAAGTTTGTTATTAATAATATGCCATAAATCATGTCAGATTTCAGACAGCTGGGCTTTATTTTCATGTGGACAATATTGTGTATAAGTTATAAACACATTTAACTGAAGTAAAAACAGAGCACTTCCTTAGTCATTTTATGAGACAGTTTGCTAGCAATTGCTGGTTCTTGATCAAAGTTCACTAATACTAATGGCTTGTAATCTGAATATAGTTAATTTACATTTAGAGGAATCTTCCATAAAATATGAATAATTTTTCTTAATATGAATGAAGTACAACTGTTGTAAGAGGTAAACATTGTAAAGAATGCTAGATGCTGAAAAATATGAAGAAACATAAATATTATAATTAATCATATGGAAATAAGAATATATGTCAAAGTAATAAAATAATCTGTAAACTGGAAAACTAATAAACAGAATCATAGCAATTGGCTAGTTCAGAAGTTCTATTACTTGAGTTATCCTTTTTTCAGTAAAATCTAGATTTTCCATCATAAAAAAATCTTAAGCTAAAAGGTCTATATGTCTTAGACTTCAAAATTGGGAAATTCCATTGCCAGCTTTAAAATGCTTTTTGATTTCTAGAGTTCAGCTGCTTTGCTTGTGCCAATTACATTTTGCTACAGCTGGACAACCCTGTGCTTATTTCCTAGACAAACATCAACAAAGCTCTTAAATGGGGTATTCTTTTGACTAAGACAAATTTCACCCACCAGAAAAAAAAGAAAGGAGTCCTTGGTTTGAATCTTTCCTACATTTTTCATATGGGCTAATCACTGGAAGAAAACGCTAGAAAGGTTGAAATAAAAACTGAAAGAAAATCCTTTTGAAAATCTAGGAGGTCTAGTTAATTTTGTGGGTTTGTTTTTCCTTCTGCTAAACAGAATTGATCTCTACCAAAAAGCATAATTAAAAATTTTGAATCCAGTAGCAACTGTGAGACCAGATACCACAAAAAAGACCAACAAGAAAAGTGGATAGACCCCTGTAATAATATAAATAATAAACAACTTTCATTTGGAGGATGACTTCTTTCTAGGAGGTTTTTTATTAGTTTTGAACTTTATTATCTCTTGCTATTCTGGCTTTTTTATTTCATATAAACATAAACCCCCTTATTTTCCTCAGAGAAAATAACCTAAGTAAATATGTTCCCTTGGAAAGTTGGCACTACTAATGTATTGTAGATAATTTACATTAATTGATTGATTGTAGGTGCTGAACAGAACATTTCATTTTAAATATGATGCATGGTGCTAAAAGATAGACCTGTCAGATCAATAATTCTCTAGGTGAGGTAATTATATTTCAATGCTAATTGTCTTTAAATTTCTCGTTCACCCAAACAAAAGGTAAACTCCCAGTTGGAATATTTTGCCTGAATCTCCTCAAAACATTGTTACTTATAAAGCTTCTATAAAATGATGCACATTGCAGAGCAAATATACATATTTTTATTGAGCAACAAAACATACTTTAAAATAAATAAATTACATTAACCAGTGTACTTCATATTTAAAGGTATATGTGTGCAGGATTTTAGTACAGAAACTAAGGACGTACTTTCTAGTGCTTTCAAAGCCCTGACAGGGAAAAAACAGTTTAGTGTGCTAAAACAATACTCCATCCTAAAGTAAGGAGTAGCCCATTTTCATGTCTGTTGAATACGTTTTGCTTTTGTATTGCCAATTGAATCAAGATACTTAATGTATGCAGCCAAGAATCAAGGAGAAAGGACAAGAAAATTCCAGGCTAATGGAGGTTGCAGCACCCCAGAGATATGATAGTTATGAAAGATAATGCCAGAGGGATTGGTGTTAGTCACATCACTGCAGTTCTTAGTATATTAAGCTATAAGTGGTAGAAAAGGTAAAGATTGGTTTTTCTGGTGAAAGTACAGAAATGGTCAACTTCTGATTCCCAGTGGAAACATGCAATAGATTTGAGATGTTGATATTCTGTAGAACCTGTTTGCTTGCTAATTATTTCTAGATGAGATTCCTTGCAAATTTGGTTTCTGCAGGTGACACATGCCACTGGCAACCTACAGCAATTTAATTAATTGTTGTTCCCTTATACCCTCCAAAGCTGTAACAGATCTCACTGTGCTGCCGAAGTTGATGCATGATGTACAGTACTTAACATTTATGAAAATGTGGAACTGGAAAAACTTGCATCCTGACTCAGCTTATTTGTATGAGTGTATTTAAGGATAATATATCAAAGATTTTTCATAAAACTGTGCAACTTGAGAGCAGTGGAAAAGGTCTATGTACATTCAAGCTTTTCACAAACTTCTCTTCAGTGCACATCACTGAACCTGCAGTAATAAATATGTACTTGTGACCATATGTATATTCATGTAGGTGTGTGTAAAAGGAGCAGTTTCAAAGCATGTAGACAATGCAGAAGTATTTGATGCCATTTGCTTGACATAATAATGAACATAAAAAAAGAAGAAACAAAAATATGCTTTTAGTATAGTGAGAATAAAATATTTGCTGATGTTCAGAAAGCAAGGACTTCAACTGAACAACAGGAAAAAAAAAAATTACACTCATGAAATTGAAATGGACCAAACTACTTTTATCCTCTTTATGAAACTCTTTCCTTTATGGCTTATCTATATGCTTAGCTATGTGATAGAACCGAATGGGCCCTGCCAGGAAGGAAAACTTTTGATTCTACCATATCTTTTTAGCAGTGGAATATTGTGTCTGTACTTCGGCCACAGTCAAATGACATTTAAACATACTGTAGATAAAATGTTAGATATACTTACTCAAACACAAGAAAGTCTTTTTCAAGAGTACTAAATGCATTGTAGTAAAGAGACCACCTTTGAGCACAATGTGTGCTTTCCATTCTACATTAGGAATGAAGAGATGCTGCAGCTGTAAATAACACCATAACCTGTGCCTTGCTCTTTTTTGGTATTTTGCTTGTGTTGAATCTGGTTAAAGATACTCCTCAACGTAAACTTAAAATCTCTGAAAAAGGAAAGAATTTGGGAAGGATCTAAAAGAGTTTTTTCGCAAATGGATTCAAAAAGATATATTTTGTACCACTTCAAAGAATCACAGAATCACAAAATCACAGAATCCTTTAGGTTGGAAAAGACCTTTGAGGTCAGCAAGGCCAAGCTTTGACTGATCACCACCTTGTCAACTACACCATAGCATTAAGTGACACAGCCAGTCATTTAGCAAACACTTCCACAGCCTCTCTTAAAAGAAAATAAAATTCTACAAAAGCTTATTCGGAAAAGGAAAAGGAAAAGGAAAAGGAAAAGGAAAAGGAAAAGGAAAAGGAAAAGGAAAAAAGGAAAAGGAAAAGGAAAAAAGGAAAAGGAAAAGGAAAAGGAAAAGGAAAAGGAAAAGGAAAAGGAAAAGGAAAAGGAAAAGGAAAAGGAAAAGGAAAAGGAAAAGGAAAAGGAAAAGGAAAAGGAAAAGGAAAAGGAAAGAAAGAAAAATTATGAAATAGAAAAAGCAAAAATAAAAAACAAAACCAAAAGAAAAAGAGAAAAAGAAAAAGGAAAAAAGGAAAATCATTCTAGTCTGCAGTTACAAGTATTCATATTTTTTGACATACAATATTTTTCTGAAAGCTGATGGGACTGTTTAAGGAATTATCATCAGTATTTTCCTTCCATAATCCTAATCATTGTAAAATAAAACCAGTAGACTCTTCAAGTCCCATGTTCTTATTCGAAGGAACTGACTTAATTATTCACAAACATGTAGGGTAAATATATTTAAAGAACATTTCAGAATAGCAACTGTTCTCATTTCTGTGGTTTGAGCTTTGCTAGTGAAATGACAGCACTATTCTCTCTATCCTTTTCTCATTTTTCACAATGTTTTTATTGATTTTATTACAAGGCTCTGGATAATTATGCTAATATATTTGTATGATCACAATAATATTCTGATGGAATTAAATGAAACCATGGAAAATATCTGCCTTTAAGATATTAAGTGTACCAAAAAAACAAAGGCAATGGGGAAGACAATCTGTATTATCTGTATTCACATTGTCAAAGGCACTAGTTTACAGTCTGTAAGAATAACTTGCTTTAAAGTGGAACACTGTGATTTTGAAATCATGCTTGATCAAGCTGATTACCTTCTACTGATGGCATGGCTGTCAGGGTAGATGAGGAGAGGGCAGTGGATGCTGTCTACGTGGACTTCAGCAAGGCTTTTGACCCTGTCTCCCATAACAAACTCACAGGTAAGCTCAGCAAGTGTGGGTTAGATGAATGGACAGTGAGGTGGATCTGGCTGAACGGCAGAGCTCAGAGGCTGGTTGCAGAGCCCAGCTGGAGACCCATAGCAGTGTTCCCCAGGGGTCAGTGCTGGGTACAGTCTTGTTCAGCTCGTTTATCAATGACCTGGATGAAGGGACAGAGTTGCCCTCAGCAAGTTTGCAGGTGACACAAAACTGGGAGAAATGGCTGATACCCCAGAGAACTGTGCTGCCATTCAGAGAGATCTGGACTGGATGGAGAAGTTGGGCACAGAGGAACCTAATGAATTTCAACAAAGGCAAGAGCAGGGTCCTGCACCTGGGGAAGAATAACCCCACACACCAGCATAGGGGCTAACCTGCTGGGAAGGAGCTCTGCAGAGAAGGACCTGGGAGTCCTGGTGGAAGCAGGCTGTCCATGAGCCAGCAGTGCAGCCTTGTGGCCAAGAAGGCCAGTGGTGTCCTGAGGTTCATTAGGAAGAGCACTGCCAGCAGGTTGAGGGAGGAGATCCTGCCCCTTTACTCTGCACTGGTGAGCCTTCACCTGGAATGCTGTGTCTGGTTCTGGGCTCTCCAGTTCAAGAAAGGCAAGGAACTACTGGAGAGGGTTCAATGGAGAGCTAGAAAGATTACTGAGAGACTGGAGCATCATCTCTTATGAGGAAAGGCTGAAGGAGCTGGGCCAGTTTAGCCTGGAGAAGAGACAACTGAACAGGGATCTCATCAATGTGTACAAATATCTTAAGGATGATGTCAAAAGGATGGGACCAGACTGTCTTCAGTGGTGCCCAGCCACAGGACAAAGGACGATGGGCACAAACTGAAATACAGGAAGTTCCATCTGAATCTGAGGAAAAACTTCTCTTTTTTCTTGAAGGTGATCAAGCACTGAACAAGCTACCCATATATATGTTGTGGAGTGTCTTTGTCTGAGAGATATTCATAACCCACCTAGATGTGATCTTGTGCAGTCTGCTCTAGGTGGACCCGATTTAGCAGGGCATGTTGGAGTAGATGTTTCCAGAAGTTCCTTCCAACCCCAGGCATTCTGTGAATTTTTTTTTTTTTAATAGATCTTTTCAGAACACTCGAGTTTTCAACTAATGCAAGTTTCTGACAGATTCAGAGGAAGTTTATGAAATGTGAATCAGGTTCTGTATTTCACAGGAGGTTTATTGAGATTAAAGGGTAATCAGATTACTTGGTCTCATTGCTGTAATTCTCTCCTTCCTGTAAGTATCGTGTTACCAATCCTAACATTAAGTAGCCAGTAAGACATAGCATTTATAAATGTTAAGAAACAGAATGTACTGATGAAGAAATATTTTGTCTATTATTGTCTGTTGCTGCTACAAAGTGCAGAGGAAAGAAAAAAATGTACCTTCAAGTAGAAGATTGGGTTACAGGTTAATGCAGAAGATTATTAGCTCTCTACCAGTTATTATTGATAGAGTATTACTCTGTGTAAAATTTAACATTAATATTTAAACCAGAGAATTCTAAAATTTGAGGATATAAACAGGGTTTCTTCAATAGATCACAAGCTGTCCTGAGCTATTTTTTATGTCTCACATGACCTATCAGGTATTTATGGAGTGATATTAATTCATTTCTGCTGTCCAAAATCTGCTTCTGTCAGCATAGTGACAACTCCAGTACAGTTATATCAATCAGGAGCATTAGCTTAATAGCATAAGGATAAAAATCTGAAATGCCAACATATAAAATGCAAGATGTGTGATTAATCTTACTAATAAGAAAATATTCTATAAATATATTTGTAGAAGCAGAAGAACTGGAAATGTTTAAATATGTTAATCAATAAAGAAGTACCATATGAACACATACATCTTTGGTCTTTGCTTACCGCAGCCTAGTGCTCAAAATAGTCTTTTGCAGAAGTCTGCTCACAAAAAATACCACAAGTATTCACTTTCTCAACAATTTAAAAATAACTCTTGTTACCTTCATTCTCAACTGATTTGTTGGACTGCCACTTTTCAGTTTGCAGACCTAAGAAACATACTTTCTACCCAAAGCCAAAAATTTATTCTTATCCAAAATCAAATCAAAGCATCTAATCAAATAATTGCTGTTTTCCCAGACGTGAAGATGTGATGTTTACAGATAAAAAGAAGAATACTATAACAGAGGAAGTTTTGATTAGAATAGTTACAACTTCTAACACACAGTGAGTGGTAGCAGGACCTGTACGAAAATTTTTAGTGCCTATGCAGTCCTTCTGCTAATGACAGGGAGATGAGTGGATATTCTCTATCTCAATTTTGAGCAAGGCTTTTGACACCGTCTCTCTCTGCTTGACCACCCTGATCTCCATATGACCATATGACCCACCTACTGGATGAAGGAAACACTGTGGACAACCAGCCTGGACTACAGCAAAGTCTTTGACACCATGTCCCACAGTATTTTCCTGGCGAAGCTGGCTGCCCATGGCTTGGACAGGTGCACTCTTTGCTAGGTTAAGAACTGTCTGGATGGGCAGGCCCAGAGAGTGGTCATGAAAGGAGTTACATACAGCTGTTGGCTGGCCACCAGTAGGGATCCCTAAGGCTCAGTACTCAGGCCAGTCCTGTGTAGTATCTTTACTGATGATCTGGACAAGAGGATCACACTCAGTTCACAGATGACACTAAATTGGGGCAGAGTGTTGATCTGCTGGAAGTTTGGAAGGCTCTACTGAGGGATCTGGACAGGCTGAACAGGTAGCCAATGGTACAAGGTTCTGTATAGCGAAGTGCTGGGTTCTGCCCTTGGCTGACAACAACCCCAGGCCATCTTGGGACAGAGTGGCTGGGAAGCTGCCCAGTAGAAAAGGGCTGGGGGGTGTGGGTTCACAGTTATTTGAACATGAGCCAAAGCATGCCCAGGTGGCCATAAAGGCCAGCGGCACCCTGGCTTGCACCAGCAGTAGTGCAGGCAGCAGAACTACGGAAGTGATTGTACCTCTGTACTCAGCACTGGTGAGGCTGTCTCTCCAATAGAGTTTTGGGCCCCTAAAAAGAGAAAAGACATTGAGGTGCTGGAGTGTGTCCAGAGAAAAGCAATAAAGCTGAAGAATTGTTCAGAGTGGCTGAGGGAGCTGGGATTGTTTAGCCTGGAGAAAAGGAGTCTTAGGGGAGACCTTATCACTCTCTACAACTGCCTGAAAGGAGGCTGTAGCACATGGGGGGATAACCTCTCCTCCTAGGTAACCAGTGACAGAACAAGAGGAAATGGCTCCAAGCTGAACCAGGGGAGGTCCAGGTTGGATATCAGGAAGAACTTCTTCACTGAAAGAGTGATTGAGCATCAAAACTGGCTGCCCAGGTAGGTGGTGGAGTCACCATTCTGGAAAGTGTTCAAGAAATTATTAGACATGGCACTCAGTGCTATGGTTTAGCTAACATGGTGGTATTCAGTCAAATTCTGGACACAATGATCTTGGAGGTCTTTTCCAGCCTATGATTCTGCGATTCTTACAACATTCTCATTGGTAAACCCAGGAAATGTGGATTGGATGAGTGGACAGTGAGGTCATTTGAGAACTGGTTCAACAGCAGATCCCAGAGGGTAATTATCAGTGGCACAGAGTCTAACTGGAGGACTCTCACCAGTGGTGTTCCAAATGGTTCAACACTGGGTCCAGCAATGTTTAATTTATTTAAAAATTGCACTTCATCACTCTTTTTAAGAAAGAACAGCATTAATATTACAGCTTATTTTGCCTGTTTTTTGCTAGAAAAAATTAGGCCAACATTTTGAGCTATTTGTAAATAATTAGAAGACAACATATAATGCATAGTAAAAACTGAGAATTACTTAAAAACAGACACCATGGATTAACAGTGAATTAACAGACTGTCAGCCCTTCTAGACTAAATAGAAGTAGTGGATGTCACATGTCATGGAATAGAATCATAGAATCAGAGAATGGTTTGGGTTGTGAAGGAGTTTAAAGATCATTTAGTTCCTTTGGACAGGGACATCTTCCACCAGACCAGGTTGCTCAGTGCCCCACCCAGCCTGGCTTGAAAACATCCACGGATGGGGCATTCACAGCTTCTCTGGGAAATCTGCTCCAGTGCCTCACTACCCTAGAATTTTTTACTAATATCTAATTTAAACTACTCTCATTTTAAACCCATTCCCCCTTGTCCCCCTTGCTCTTCACTACATGCTCTTGAAAAAAGCCTCTCTCCACTTTTCTTATGGGTTCCCTTTAGGTACTGGAAACACACAATTAGGTCACCCCAAAGCCTTTTCCAGGCTGAGCAATCCCAGTTCCCTTAACCTTTTCCATAGGAGAGGTGCTCCCTCTCTCTAATCATTTTGGTGGCCTCCTCTGGACATTCTCCAACAGCTCCATGTTTTGAGGACCCCAGAGCTGGATGCAGCACTGCAGGTGGGACCATTCACCAGAGCAGAGCAGAGCAGAGGGGCAGAATCCCCTCCCTGGCCCTGCTGCCCACGCTGCTTTGGATGCAGCCCAGGACACCTTTGGCTTTCTGGGCTGGGAGTGCCCATGGCTGGGTCATGCCTAGCCTCTCACTCACCAGCACCCCCAAGTCCTTCTCAGCAGGGCTGCTCTGATCTGCTCTTCCCCAGCCTGTGTTACTGGGGGTTGCCCTGACCCAGGTGCAGCACCTTGCACTTGGTCTTTTTAAATCTCATGAGATTCCTATGGGCCCACTTCTCAAGCTTGTCCAGTTCCCTCTGGATGGCATCTCATCCTTGAGGTATGTCAATTGCACCACTCAGCTTGGTGTGTTTATTGTTTGCTAGTCAATCTGACACTGTATCATAATATGACCTTCATGTAACAACTCTAAATTATATTGAAAATGATAATACAGGGAAATGTCAAAGAAGGAATTTCATCTTCCATATACCTAATAATACTTGGTATTTCTTCAACAAGTTGAATAATAAGGAACAAAGTTCCTAAATGTGCAGGTAACATGCAGGAAAGTGTTTCAAGTATGCTGAAATTTGAAAGGATGGTGGAATGTGAGTAGGTTGGAAAATACTGAATGAATTCAAATAAGAATAAAGCTGAATAGCTATAAACACAGGCACAGTCAACTCTATCCATATAAGAAGGGAAACAACCTTGTAAAATATTCTAATCTATTCTAGTCCATTCTAAATTTTCAAGAAGAAAGAATGGGTTTACAACCTGTAGTCTGAAACTGGTTCACTGAGTACCTGAACAGTGTGTTTCCTAATTGTATTTGATCAGCATATCATGTGTATCAAACTCTTACAGATGCATCTTGAAATCATGAAGATAGGTGGTGGCAGTATTTTTAATGGAAAAAAAAAAACAAACAAACAAAAAAAAAGGATAAACTTTTTTTTCTTCTCACTTTTCACTAACTTATTTCAGCTTCCACCATTTACCATTCTTACAGTCAATTTTTTTACACTATACTGGCATCCTGTTCAGACTGAAGTCTAGGTGCGTTAGACTGCAAAAATATAAGACAGACAGACCATTTGCTCTATAAGAGAGGAACTAAAAAGGTTTCTGTGAGGCAGAAGATATATTGTGAAAATCCTTTTCTGGAAAGGTGCTGTAGATCAGTATCAAAAAAATATTAACTGTAGATAATTTTGTAGACATCTGTCCTGTTTGGTTTAAAAATTGCTGAAATTCTTAGTAAATTACTATTGACTTTCCTATGACAGTGGAATTGATGAAATTTACAGGCGCTTCCATCAAAATTCTGATGAATAATTCCTCTTGTAAAAATTTTTAAGTCTATGTGAGTGCATAGTATTCAAACTTCAAGTTTTACAAATCAGTTTGTAAAAACTGAGCTGGGTTTTGGGGAGGAAAATTCCATATGCCTCCTTCCTTAAGAAGGGTTAAGTTTACCTCTGTCTTAATATTATCTTCTTAACTAGTGTGATCAACAACAAGCAATTATTAGTAATTACATCATCTTAGAAAGTCTTTTAATAATATGATTTTAACAGGCTCTTCTCTCAAATGCCTTTGTGAATTCCACTTCTGAGATACCTCTTTAAAACTTAAGCTTCTCCACATACAACATTAATTTTGCTTGGTGTTGTCATGTTAACAACTGTTTCTATATCAGAAGCAGTCCGTGTATTATGATCTGTCAAGCTCAACATGTAAAACTTATATTTTCCAGTTTGAATAATAAAAAATGTTCCTACAAAAATTTTTCAGATCCCAGTCTATAGGCACATGATTTCCATATTCAGATAAAACAAATATTTCACTAAAACACCCTTATGATTGGGTTCTGTTGACACCCAAAATACGTAAATTCCTGAATTAGCCCGTTGGGTCCTTATGGCAATTCTATAGAGGCAAGGGTTGTTGTTATATTTTCATGCCATAGATCTTTTCTTCTCTCTAACACTTCTTGAAATACACCTCTACCTACTACTCCACAGGGGCACTACCTACCTCTAAAGTTCTAAGGGATAGATCCTACCTCTGTTAAATCCACATCCAAAAAGACCCATATACCAATGATCCAGAAACAACATGAAATATCATATTCCAAGACCGGAGGATGAAGAAAGCTGAATGTATTTGTGGCACTGAATGACCTGTGATTTCCGTCTCGGCACTTCCAAGAAGGTAGCCTTATATTCCATGCTTCCAGTTCCTGTTAACCATTTATACCTATGCAGTGGCTTGGCTTTCTGTTTTTCTGTTGATTCACGGATAATAAAGTTCTGTAAAGTAGAGCAGGATTTGGCCCAGGAAATACTGGTAATATTGTAATAATTCACTCCAAGTATCTTTGCTCCCACATAACATCTTTACTATTTAATTTTGTAGGTTTTCTAAAGGTAAAATGCTAGATTAGGAGGCAAGAGTTTAAAAAGTCTAGTATGTTTTAGCATTTTAGTAATTCAATGTTAAAATTTTGTATTTGAACTATAGATTAGTTTTGTAGACTTCTCTGACCCTTGCATGCTTATAGGCCCAGGTGAAAATTCTACTCCTTTTGGGCAAAAGACACACTCCTTTTGGGTAATTAAACACATCTGGAGAAGAAAGAAATATGTATCATACATATTTTTGAGATTATGTCATACATTCCATCATATTCCAGCGCATGATGAATCCCTATAATGTTGGCTTTTAGTATGGCATCCCATTTTAAGAACCCAAACTTTTGGAGTGCTGGTTCTCCCCTTGCTGATGATTTCACTCCATAAAACAAGAAAATAGAAATTTTGTTTTCAGCACACATTCTGATGTTTAAAAAATTTTCCTCTACTTAATCTTACTCACATACCCAGGATAAAATTTAAGTATATATAGACTCCATGTATCAATGGATTGCTATCTTATATCCTGGGGGAAGGTGGGAGCTTTATTAAGAATAGAAGTACTTTGGACAGCAAAACACAGTGACACAGGGAAACCTGAATCTGTCAGTATTATTAGTCTCTTATTTTTTGGAAATCAAATGATTAAACTAATCTATTTTCATTGTGTATTGGACAAATCCTCACTTAAACAATTTTGTGATTATGTCAAAGGCTTTGTAAATCAAAGGACTCTTGTGTAACACCTGTCCTGTCAGGAAATCTGTCCTCTAATTGTGGCAGATAAGCTAAAATATAAACACAAAACTTAACATTTTTGCAGACTTCCTGGGAGCAGTTGCTGCTTTAATGAAAAAAAAGCAGACAAAGAGAATTAAAATGACCTTGCCTCTTTGAATTAGTGAGGGTTGGTGTGTGCAAACATTAAATCAATGGTTGGCATCAGCCCTGCTCAGCTGTAGCAAGATCTGTAGTAGTCCACTCATAATTTGAGTTGTAAAGTATTTGTCTTTTACAGCATCCAGCACCACTTCTATCCTCCTCGGTACCCACTGTGCTAACACCTGTCTCAGCTAGGACTTCTGTTTGAAGGTGGTTTAATGATTTGGCAGTTGTGCTGCACAGATACACACTGTAAACATTAGATTCCTGTAAGACCTCAGGGCTCTTGCTCTCCCCATCAGTGTAGTGATTGCAAAAAAGTACATTGCACTTCATTTTTTAAACTGCTTCTGGGTAAAACTGCATGCACACATTTTAGTGAATTGTGGGTTTTGTTTGTTTGATTTTTTGCTTATTTATTTTCGAGACAGATTTCAGACAATACCTACAAGGTGTTAAAAAATATTAAGTCCACACGTAATAAAGAAAGAACCTTTCCTATACAAGTCTAACCTTAAAGGTTTCTTCACTCAGTTTAAAATAAATAATATGTAAAATATGTCTCCAAAAGAGTAATTTCATATTCAGATCTTACAGTATGGATTCCCTTGATTGAACTCACAGTTGTGTAAGAATAGCATTAATTCCAGTTTCTCCCATGTTTTTGTACAAGATCATATCTAAAAGCAAGGAGTTTGGTTTGGTTTCTTTGGTGGGTTTTTTTTGTTTGTTTGTGGGGTTGGTTTGTTTGTTTTCTGCAGGTTTTATTTGGGTTTTGGGTTTTTGGTTGATTGGTTGGTTGGTTGGTTGGTTGGTTGGGTTTTAGTTTGGTGGGGTTTTGGTTTTTGGGTTTGGTTTTTTTTGGAGAGGGGGTAGCAGTGGTATTTATTTATTTCCAGAGAAAAGAACAGTGATGAAAAAGAAAGTTGCCTACTGGAATGCAAACAGATGCAAATAATTTATGTGACCCCACTAATTACGGGGAAAATGGGGGGGGGGGATAAAACTGCAGTCGGCATACATGTTATGAGGGGATTAAAATGGAGGACGGAGTGGGGTGAAAAGTTACAGACACAATTATAATACAGAAAAATATAGAGAGAAAATGAGGTTGCTGCTCCCCGAATGGAATGTGGTCAGCATGCCCAGCTTTTCACATATGCTAAGGGGGCCTAAATGGAGGATGGAGTGGAGTGGAGACATCATGGCCAGCCTCTGCTAAAATCCTTGCAAGAGGGAGAACTTGGTGGTGCCTTGTAACTGATAGCCACATAGCAGCTGTCAATGGATGGAGAATAAAGATTTCTTGCTGTTGAACCAGCAACCATGCCAAGATCACAGATGCTCACCTACATCCCCACAGGATGTGTAATACTGTGGGGATGTCACAATACTGACATTACCTATCTCTAAGATACAAGCACTCCCCATTGAACATGACGTATTACTAGAATCATTCAAACTCCACCTAAACATAAAAATGAATATAAAAGTAAGTTAAAAATGGGAAGAAGATAGAGAAGACTCCACTGTAACTTCTGGGATCAGTTGATGGGCTGAAATGGTCTTCTCCCCCATAGTGACAATTACTGGGTAAGAACCATACTCTATGCAGGATGAACAATCATTTTGAGATAGTTTTTGTTAAGGATTAGGCCTTGTTCATATATTGCTTTGATCATGCTTTTGCAACCAGATAATATCTGGTTGCAAACTGGAAATCTTCAAACCTTAACCTGTCATAATTTTCTACTATATTCATAAAGAGTTATTCCATAAACTGTTACATGTGAGTCCTTCAAGAACACAAACAGTGGCTGGCAGTGGGTAACATTGTTGATCGTGGCAGTCCAGAAGGTAGACTCTCTCATGTTGTGTGTGTCGGATTTTTCCTGAGGCACTGAAAATTAAAGGTGTGGGGACCTGGGAGGGAGTCTTTCTGTTTACGTGTGACCTTGAAAGTGCTGGTCAAACTGCCCTCCATTTCAGCAGACTGTTCAGTGAAGGGTCCCCATAATGGAACACTGACAGATTGGTCAAGCACAAAGGTCTTGACTAACCCGGGGCACTGATAGACTAATCAAACACAAAGGGTTTGGGAAAATCTCCCTTTTCATGTGATAGAAAATTGATGTAGTGAGCAGGCTTGCCATGGATAGATTGCTGCAAAAACATAAACATGCCCCTTCCTAAGCTGGGAAGGAGTGGGCTCAAAAAGTTTTGGAAGGATGCACAGAAAGCAGTGGAATGCATTAAACAATGTTCCACTGAGCACAACTCTTAAGAGGATGCATGGCACCCATTTCCATTGTAGGTATTTGTCACTGGGTGTTGAACCCACAAAGAGATACATACACAGATGAACCTGTATGTTTGCATACTAGCTGCTTTGTACCAAGAAGTTTGAAATTATTTATTGAGTACTGAAACCTCTCTCTTTCTCTTTTTTTTTTTCCTTTGGCTTTTCTATTACTCTTCATTTTTGTCCTTGAAATGTTTCTATTTAGGCAAGTACTATTTGAGTCTGTACGCATATGTGTATTAACTTCAGAAGTTCAATTGCCCTCAAGGTCTTGCAACATATGATCTTTTTCTCAATTTCAGCTTCTTTCTCGCAATTCATGCACTATATTACTGCCTATACCTCTCCTCTCTGTTCTGTTCCTTTTATTAAACTGCTTCCCACATTTGAAAAAGTTTCTACCCTGTAAACCAGGAAAAATCAATGGTTTGCTTCAACAATCACTGTAATTTCCATCTTTGCAGTCTATTAACATGTCAATTTAGTCTCCATAGTGATTAGACTGAAGATACAGAAGTATACATATGTGCCCACATATTTTGTTCTGATTTAAGAATCACACTGAAGAATTGTATCTGTTTGAGGATGACACATACCCTCAAAATACTTGATATGCACTGGAAAGTAGAAAGCAGTAAACTTCTCTGTCAAAGGAAATCAAAACAATGATCAGGTCTTATGCTCCTTCTCTGTATTCTCTATCTCAATAAATAAAAAAAATAAAATAAAAAAAAGGGATCCAGAGGAAATAAAGCGTGAGTTATTTAGTATTTCGCATGACTATGTGCTTATTCTTCCAAACAGCTTTGCACTTCTTTTCTAAATACTGGGGGTTTTTTCCTCAAAATGAAAATATTGAAGGCAGTGAAAATATTTCACCTCGTCCATCCCTTCATTTAATAATAAAATAGCAAGAAAGGTTGTGGATGAATGGATAGAATATAAATGATTCATTAGAAATCATAAACACACAACATGTAATTCAAGAGACATTGTACAAGAATCTATATAATTTAGCATAATGTGAACACCTGCATATAAATAATTCCTCAAAGATCAAGGGGAGACAGAAACAAAAGGGACAGCTACTTTCAACTTCATTTAATAAGAGGAAATATTAGAAAATTATAACAAATTATATTTTGTCTGTAGTCCTTGAAATTGTCATTATAGATTTTCTAATATAATTTAAAATAAAATCTGATATATAATTTCTGTCAACAGATATGAAATTAGCTTTTCTTGAAATATCTAGGTTGTTAGACCCTGTGTTTATAATGCCTAATAGTGTGCCTCACTGAGTCTCTTTCTGATTAAAAGAGTCATAAATTAATACTGGCGCAGGTGTGTTTACTTAAACCTAATGTCTTCAAAGTGCTACACTGCAATTTAGTATTCTTACAAAAGAAGCTATTATGAGACTCGTGATCTCTTTTTTACCAGCTTCTGTCTGCAATATTTGAGATGATATTCTGCATGTAAGAAAATTTTGTGGGCTTTAGCATCTCATAGGAAAAGTTTAGATTCTAAATCAGTAAAGTTATTTAAGTCCCTGTGAGTCCTTGAGGGACAAAATAACACTCATCTTGAAGTGACTGGGAATACTTTCTTGCTTAAAATATACTGAGGTACTTTCCTATCCAAGAATCCTGAAATGTAGCTTTTCTGTGGAAGAGAACAAACCTCTAAACTGTTGTCAGAGAAAGTCTGACTATCTATCAGTCCTTTTATTGATACTGCTTTTAAGTTAAATCCTGTGATTGTTTTGGAATATAAGGAATCTCATAATTAAACAACATTTTAATAACGGAAAAAAATCACATAAATCAGAGCTTGCATTTACAGAATCACAGACTCAACTAGGTTGAAAAACCTAGAAGAAACCATCGAGACCTTTGAGAAACCTTTGAGACCATCGAGTCAAATCTATGACCAAACGCCACAACTACACCACAGCACTAAAGTGCTACATCCAGTCTTTTCTTAACCTCCTGGGACACCACCTTGCAATTCCCAATCACTCTTTCTGTGAACAACTGCTTCCTAATGTCCACCCTAAACTTCCTCTGGCACACCTTAAGACTGTCCTCTCATTCTGTCCATGGTTGCCTGGAGAAGAGACCAACTCCAACTGGCTACACCCTCCTTTCAGGCAGTTGTAGAGAGTGATAAGGTCACTCCTGAGCCTCCTCTTCTCCAGGTTAAACAACTCCAGCTCCCTCAGCTGCTCCTCACAGGACTTTTGCTCCAGACTTGTTGCTCTTCTCTGGACACGTTGGAGCATCTCAACATCCGTCCCAAGTTGGCGTGCCCAGAACTGGATACCATACTCAAGGCATGACCTAACCCGTGCCAAGTACTTTCCCTGGTGCTGCTGGCCACACTATTCCTGATACAGGTGAGGAAAAATGCTACAAATGTTAACTCTGTGACATGCACATTAGGGCTGCAAATACTTGTTCAGACAAATAACTTGCATTACAAAATACTTGTAATCAAGTGAAAACTCTGGATGTTTCATCCAAATAATTTTTTTACTTTAAGCTACATTTAATTTTTAAAGAGCTGTTTCTAAATATGTATCTAAAAGAGACTTACTTAGTTTCAGATCAAACTAAATATTCCATTTCATCCCTAATAATTTCGACCACTGAAACTGTTTTCTTATAGCTCTGTGTAGAAAGAACTCTCAAGATGTCTCACTGTCAGAGACTGGAACGACTGATGTCTCAAGACATTTTGGCATGCATGTGTGTGGGGGAGAGGGGCAGGTAAGGCCTTGACCTGGCAAGACACTGAACTGCCCCACAACTCGCCCCCAGCCCCAGAACCTGCATCCCAGCCCTGCAACGCCAGTCAATGGCACACCGAAGCCACGGCACCACTCTTCCCTAGCCCATCTCCTGAGTGGCCAGATGACTGGAAGTCCCACCTAGGGGGAGGGCCATGAAGGCTGAGGGGTATTTAAGGGTGAGCAGGGGGTTGTTCTGTTTTTCTTGACTCTGCCTTCTTATTGGAGTTGTGGTCTGAACCACCAGAACCCGGAAGCTGGTAGCTATATATGTGTCTTTATACACATTTTTTGACTTTCTCTGTTTCTTCTTCTGCTAATCCCTTTTCTTGGAATATTTTTGAGTAATTTAACATCAAATGGGTTTAAAGTTTGCTAAGTTGAATGACCTAAGTTAATGCTGTGAGAAGTGTTTTGTGTTGATCGGATGTTGGACTAATCCTTTTGCCAAAGTTACCTGGCTTTCTAATGCTTGCTGATAAAGTTAGTTTGACCTCTTGAAACTATCTTGTCAGTATTTCTCCTGGGGGTCCAACTTAGAGTCCATGAACCATTGTAAGCCCTTTCAAAATTCTTACTGAGTTGACTGGGGCCTTACACTGGCTTTTTTAAGATCTTAGGCTTTTCTTTTACATCTTGCACAGACTGACTTTAATATAACTTTAAACAGTACTGGGGAGAGCACGATGAATCACCTAAAGTAGGGCTTAAGTAAATTGTTGTAGACGTAGTTTTTGCTTATTTGGGTAGCATGTTATCTGTTCTGGGCACTTTCTCAACCATAGGCTTAGGATCAATGGGCTAAAAACCTAAAAGTCTGCTTGACTTTATTTTCCTTTCCAAAAGACAATTTGACTTAACAAATGGGTTGGTTTGCCAAAGAAAGCCTGAAGAATTTGGTGATACATAGGGCATATAGAAGATAACAGCATATACATTACTTACAAACACTGACAATCTGGGCTGGGTTCAGGGGGGAGCTACTGACAAGGTAACGTTGCAGCCCTTATCCTTTGCGAAGAGGCCAAGGGACCAGGGCTGGTTCAAACAGGAGGAGGGATATCTTCAGGTGCATCCCTGACACTGACCAGAGGGAATGGCAGGGGATGGAGTAGACAAAGGCAAAGCTCTTCACAGCAGTGCACAATGTGAGAGCAAGATGCAGTGGCACAAATTGAAACATGGAACTCTTAGGGTGGGGATAACAAGAAGTCTTTCCCCAATGCAGACAGTCCAGAGGTGAAGCCAGAGCCCAGGGAGATTAGTCCAGCTTTGACCTGGGAGCTTTCACATCTTGACTGGGTTAAGGCTGAGCAGCCCCACCTAAACCCACATCTGAGCCTGCTCTGGGCACAGTCTGGGGCTGGGCACCTCTTCAGGTTCCTGCCAGCCTGAATTGTCCTGTGATCATGTGGTAATTGCATTGTTTGCTAAAATTGTGGGTGCTAATCATATTATGTATAATTTAGTCTAATGGATATAAGGTTTGGGTAATCTATGCACTAGTAGATGAAAAATTAATTTTTTAATTCTTTTTAAGTTTTACTTTCAGCATGTCACAGTCAACAATGTGTTTCATAAACTCAAGGAGCTGGATAAACTGGCTCTGATTCTACAAAGAGTCATGGAGAAAAAATACTAAAATGGTCAAAACCAAGTCCACTTAGGCAGATAAAAGGCTGCACAACATTAATCTTCTGTGGTGGAAGGCTTCTTCCAAGGTGGAATTCAAAAGTTTAATGAGAAGGCAGTGTTCTTGCTTTACTTGAATAAAATCAGCTACCATGTAAGTACAATGAACAGGATGAAATATAAATACAGTGATTTCTTTGTTTGTTTTGGTTTGTTTTCCTTTTGTGCATCTTCCTTACGTCTACTGGTATGGTTCACAAAACAGTTATGAAAATATTTTAATTTCAGTATGCCTTGTGTAACATAGAATCATAGTACTGCATCATCTTGGAATCACTGAATTGCTTGGGTTGGAAAGGATCTGTGAAGGTCATCTAGTCCCAATCCCTCTGCCATGGATCATTCAATAAATGAGGTGTCTCAAAGACCCAGTCAAGCCAATCTTGAACACTTTCAATGATGCAGTGTCCACAACATCTCTGAGCAACCTGGTGCAGTGTTTCACCACCCTTATAACAATAAAAAAAAAAAAAAATCTCTATAGGTCCAGTCTATAGCTAGCATCTTTCAGTCTTAAAATGTTGCCCCTTGTCCTGTCAGTACAAGTCCTGGTCTTGTTCCATCTTCCTTTAAAATTCCCTTTACAGGTTGAAAGGCTTCAATAAGGTGTCCCTGAAGCCTTCTCTTCTCCAGCCTGAACAACCCCAAATCCCTCAGTCTTTCTTCACAAAAGAGGTCTTCCAATTCTCTGATCAGTTTTACAGCCAATTTTGGACCTACTCTGACAAGTCCACATCTCTCTTGAGCTGAGAACTCTAGCACTGGACACAGCACTCCAGGTGAGGGCTCAGGAGAGCAGAGTAGAGGGGCAGAATCACCTCCCCCAATCTGCTGGCCACAGTTTTTCTGGGCCAGAATAATTTTTCTGGGCTGCAAGCACACATTGCCAGCCCATGCCAGATTTTACATCCACCCATATCCCCAAGCCCTTCTCCTCAAGGCTGCTCTGAACCCATTAATCTCCCAGTCTGTACTGATATGTGTTGGGTGCTCCCTCAACACAGGCATGAGACCTTGTACTTGGCCTCATTGAACTTCATCAGGTTTGCATGGGACCACATCTCTGGCCTCTCAGAGCCCCTCTGGATGGCATTGCTTCCCCCAAGTATGCTCAGCAGCACCAGTCAGTGCCAGTTTTGCAGTGTCATCTGCAAAATTGCTGAGGATGTGCTCGGTCCCAGTGTCTGTGTTATTTACAAAGTCACTGAGTAGCACTCAGTGTCCCCTTGAGGAAGGCCACTCTTCACCAGGCCTCCACCTGGATATTAAGCCATTAACTGCAGCTTTTTGGGAGCAGCCACTTATCCAACTTCTTACCCATGTAACAATCTACCCGCTAAAGGCATATCTTGCAAATTTAGACACAATAATATTGTGGGGGACCATGTCAAAGCCTTGCAGAAGTACAAACAGGTTACACTGGTTGCCTTTATCCACCAGTGCTGTCACTCCATTGTAGGAGGCCATCAGCCTTCACAAAAGGCAAATTGTGCCTAACTAAGCTGTCCCAGTGTGGGATGTCATACCATATAACTGCGTCTCATTACCTCCCTGTCATCAATGTGGCCTGGTAGAGCTTCCAGAAGGATCTGCTCCATAATATATAACAGACTCAGAGGTGAGGCTTACTCCTCTGACTGGAGTAACAATCTCGTGTCTAAAAGTGTCTTTTTTTTTAGTACAAGTTTGTTCTGACTGTGACCACATAGACATCTTTCCCTTCTTTACAGTATCTGCCATCCTTTCACAATTCTTACGTGTATCTAATTGTATTTCCATTGTAGTACGAGTATTATTTTGTAGCTTCTTTGTTTGTTTTCAGCTTAAATTTAAGATCATTGAGCTTACTTTCCAATTTGGCAAGACCATCAGTTGTTTGTATAATTAATTAAGCTTTTTGTTGTTTTATTTTTTTAACTCAAGCCCAACAGATCTTACTGAACTAAATTGGTGCTCAATCACAGAGCAAATTCTTCCTGAAATTAAAATCCTGTTCTGCAAAGACAAACAAATCTTCAGCTGTTTCCTTAGATTGCTCTTGTGTCTGTCCCTGCCACTCTTAAAACAAGAAAACTGGAATTTCTTCTTCACAAATCAGTGATTTTGTTAGGTTTTTTAGATAAACACCTTTCAAATTGAAGCACTCCTGTCTGGCACTAACAGATTAAATGCTATATGACAGGGAAAGCATCTCAGAGATTGCTGCTAAATTTCTGAACTATTCTGTAGGAGTAAATCAACTGAGACAAGTACTGGTATAATGTGGAGAAGGAAAATGGTACATATCTTTACATTTGTTTTGCTGTCTAGTTATAGTAATCCATATTCTAATCAGGAAAAGGAATGGGCAGTGGACATAATTTACATTAATTTGAATAATATTCAAGAACTATCATTCATTTATCATGAGATGTACAAGTGAAATTAACAATTTACTTACCTATAAAATTTTCAGAATTATTTGAAGCTGGAAACCATTCTTCCTTTTGTTCTTATTTTGATTTTTGCTATGGTGCTGTTCCCTCCTGAATAATACAGAAGCTTTATTGTGGACAGGAGACAATCATTTTGAAAATTGAAAAAAGTGCATTGTGAGTGGGATAGGTGGGGAAAATCTACTGTAGCATCACAAACCATGCCAAAACAAGGTTGCATTGATTTCAGTGGTCCCACCACTCCTCTGACTCGTTGACTTCAACTGGAGTTTTGCTTCACTAAGGATTTTGTGATCAGATACTTTATTTGGGCAAAATGGATCCATTTTTCAAATTGTCACTGTGTGCTTGGGAAGGTCAAAGCTGCATTTTATGTAAGCTAAACTAAAGAAGACTAGAGCCGTGAGGAAGAAAGTGACAATGAGAACAAGAAAGACAGATCAGAAAGGAGGTAGAAAGGGTGTGCCTACATCCTTTTCCCTTTAAGATCCTGGGAATGTGTTATCAGGGATCTACTTGGTTTGTTTTCACACATTACTGCTCCTGATATTTAATGTTCTGGAGATAGTAGAGCAAGATACTGGCTTTATATTGCTGCTTCACCAGCTTTAGCAATTATTTTTCTGTTAACGATTAAAAATTATTCATCTTAAGCCTGAAAGTGTGGCCAAACAATGTTCCAGAATCACTACCCTTAGCTCACAACTTTTGAAGAGTTGTTTGACACCTACGTTTCTGATAGTGGTTGTCAAATCTGGCATGCTGACAGTGCTGAGCCTGGCTCAGCTCCATGCCCACCTGGCTGAAGGAGAAAGCTGGAGAGGCTGAACATGCTGTACCAGTAATGCATACACAAACAAGCATGCACAATGTGCATGTCTGCACATAGACAGGGCAAACTGCACAGATCCACACAGGCAGAAACTGCAGCACTCACAGATAGGACTTGCAGCCTCACACTTGCCACTGGTACACGGTAACACACGTGCACACGTATGTGTAAGCATGAACCTCCTGGCAGCTGGGCTTAGACACAGAGGCTCCAGTGACTTCCCTTGCACCCTCCTGTCTCACTCTCACACCCACATGTACACTCACACACACATGTACACTCATACACCACAAACCAGGTCCCTCAGCTGCTGTGCATCTTCACAGTCCCTTCAGTCCTAGGCTTGGACCCTTGGTGCCTTTGGGAGCCAAACCACCTATGTGCTTCACCCTCAAGAGACATCCACAGCCTGGCCCTGAGCTGCGCATTTGCTGGTGATCACACAAAGGCACACACGGCTATACTGGCTATGGGGCTGGCACATGGACCCTAATCCACAATCCCCTCCCACAGCAACATGGAACAGAGCTCCTTGTCCAGAAAACAGGAGAGAGAAGATAGGGTGGATCATGTGAATAAGGTGCTGGGCATGGCCCCATGAGTACACTGGCCAGCTCCTGCTTACCACTCTCTAGCCCTCTGTATCCCCATTCCACTTAGTTTTCTCATGCCTTCTCCTCCTCAGACTACCCTGATTCCAATCTCTTCAGCTTCTGGTTCATCCCCTGCACTCCCACAGTGAGTCTTGTGCTATTCCCTGAACCACAGGAAGTGTCCAACGCACCCAGGCAGTGACGCCTCAGTTTGTGGTGAGACCTGGAGAGCTCTCAGAGCCTCATAGTGCTGGATGTACCCCAGTCTGGGGGGTTGGGGGCTCCCTGGGACACTGTGGGAGCCAGGGTGGGTGCTGCCTGGGGTGACGGCAACAGCCTAGTGGTGCCTCTTAAGATCCTTCATGGGAATGGCTATGTTAATGTCATTGTTTTTGTCTGTTCCTCTGTGCTCTTTGTGTGAAAATTAGTTTTATCATCACATAAACTTAAATTCTCCTTATCCTATGTTATCATCAGAGAGTTTAATGATGGAAAAATGTCCGTTTAAAGCTCCTACAAAGGAGACAACTTTGCTGAATGTTGTCCAGAGAACTTATGGATGTCCTATCCCTGGAAGTGTTAAAGGCCTGGTTGAATGGTTAGGCATGGTTCCACTGGTCTAATGGAAAGTGTCGCGGCCCATGTTAGAGGGAGTGGAACTAGATGACCTTTAGGGTCTCTTCCAACCCAGGCAATTCTGTGAATCTGTTATTCTATGATTCTATTCACAGGTATCACTGGAGAGTTAGAAGAATTTATGTAGATAAGCTTCAGCATAGCTTTTCAAATAGCTATTTTTGACACAAATGTTAACTCTTGTCCAAAAAATATGTCTGTAGATCAGTCCTGTGGATGTGAACACGCTGGCTCTATTACAGTAAAACAGATAACGCATGCTTGAAACTAGAATACACATAAACCCTTTCCAAAATGGCAGGATAAGATATGCGTATTTTCAGGATGAAAGTCTATGTGAAACTATGTGACTATGACGGGAGGAGGAGGGGGAGGGAAAGGGAAGGGAGCAGAGGGGAGTTTATTGATTTCTAATCAGTAAATTTAGATATGTAAAGCATTTAATAAATTACAGATTGTCAGTCTACTACACGATACTCTACCATTTGCTAAAATTATAATTAGTATGGGATGCAAATATTATCATGTAGGCTTACTATATATAGCTTAAATGTTACATGTACGCATAACATGTCACGTACCAACCCACTGACCAGTGGCAGGTAAGGGATCTCTCAGCACCTGGAGATCACTAACGCTCAGACAGCTGCTGTGGAATGAGAGCTCAATGGACCCTGGTGCCTGCAGATATTTATAGCATAAAGTGATTGGTTTTCCGTCAGATTTTTTTCTTTATTCAGGAAGTTTTGGATGCTTATCAGTCTAGTATGCAGCCAAACCATTTGGGGGGCTTGTCTTATTGATAGCTGCAGTCAATAGGATTAACTTCAGTTAGGCCCACCTGCTGAGCATCTGCCTGGACCAAAGTTCAGTTATCTCAAACAGGAGGAGTGTATCCATCCCATACTGTTCCAAAGTAATTGGATGATTTCTAGATGTGCCTTTTGGCTTCAGTAATTCTGAGGTTCTCTTAATTCGTGTAGTAAGCTAGACACTTGTTTCCATGTTCACCAGCTTTTCTTTATAAAATACGCCCTCTTATTCCCTCAGTCATAGTGTCCCAGCTCCTCTTGGCATTATCATGACAAGTCCAGCTCATTACCCTGCTGTATTCTAGCCAGGTGGCTTTCTCTGTTTCCTCCCATGGCTATAAGCCAGACAAAAGCCTTTGGGAATTTCTGGGGAGAGTGATTTTCATGTCCGCATTCCTGTGCCTGATGTGTCAGTTGCTCCTGGCTGGCAAAATTAGTACTTGGAAGAGGAGAAATTCACTTAATTACTGTCTTACAGGAAAGAATGCTTAGTCATCTAGCAGAAATGGTGGTTATACATTGAATCTTGAGGTTAGCAAGGTGTATTTGTGGTGGGGTTTTTTGGTTTTTTTTAAGACTTCTGCTGTGCAGTCATGAAAAATTTTCAATGATATTTGCAAACAGAGTATTCAGAGTATTATAATTTACAAATGTCAACAGATTTTTCACAGAGGGGAGCTACTGAAAGGCAAATTCCTCTCTGTAAGCCAAATTTCAAGTCTTAATCCTAATTATATTTAAATTTATTAACCAAATGTTATCAATTATGTAGAGAAAGCAAGGTTGCTTCCCTTAATGCTGCTCTAAAGTATGGCAAGATTGTATTGACAAAGTATAATTTTCAAAAAGTCTGGTACCTTGAAATGAATAGTTTAATTTCAATAATAAATTGTGGCACAAATCTAAACTAGTGAAAACAGCTTTTAAATGAAGAAATATTGGGTATTTTCTATCTGTGCTAGCCAGGTACATCTGAGTGACAAAGAGGATATGAGGGAAATACAGAATGTAACGAGGAGATGCAGGCCTAAAACTTCTCAGGAAGATCTTGAAACACATATCTAACTGTTTAAAGCAGATGGCTATGGCTAGTGTCATAAGAGCTTGCAGCAACTTATAAATATTTAACAAAAAAAGGTTATGACAAGCTGCTTACCTGAAGTAGATTTCAATTGAACAGCTCAGAAACCTTAAAAGTAATGTTTCTGAACACTTCAAACCAAAATTTTTAAAACTTGACTCCTGAGACTTACTGAAACCAAACAAACAGGATCTGCCAAACAAACAGATTTTCTGTCTGTTCATTTTAGCAACTATTTTGAGAACAAAAGTAATGGATGTCATAATCTATAAATGTCAACATAAGTCAGATTTTTGCATTACAGCAGGTATACTGCAATCTTCCAGTATTCTTCAGTCCTGTATGAGAGAAAATATGTGCCCAGAAAAAAGTGATAAATGACAGAAAGGACCCATTGGCGCATTTGTTTAGCCCATTTGCACATTTGAATATATATATTTAAATTACATTAAAAATACTCTGGTGAATACAAATACTCTTGGGTGGTCCAACTACCATGTTCAATTTGACTGGTTGATTTGGGTGCATTGTCCATTATTAACATACCATCAAGGGATACACGCATACAACAGCCTAAAATGGTTCTGAAAGTCATATCATGATACTGCTCAGCTGAATAAAAACTTCATCTGTCATCTTCCATGAATTTAGACAAACACAAAAATGTACCACATGTGATACTATTTTGTTCCGTACACGTATTATGTGGTATGTTCTCTCATCTGCCTACTTTGCTGTCTTTGTTTTACAGAACACAAAGTAGGTCCTGATTGCTGTAAAAGGAGAACACTCAGTGGAAATATCACTTCTTTTAACAGAGAGTTTTTACTACCAGGACATGAATATGATTCTATTATTCTCTTACCTGTTTTCAACACTGTGCAATAACTTGCTTTGCTAAAAGTTCACAGACATTGATACTTTAAAATGTCTTCCTTTGGGTTGATAATTTCTTGAAGTAAAAAAACGCTATACATGCAATTCAGAAAAAGAATACAAAGATCAAAAAAGTCCAGACCTCAAAACTGTTTGTTTCATAATCATCTCTGCCCATTAAATATGATAAATCTTACTATCTCTAGTCTCTGCTTAATCAATGTGATGTAATTGCAATTCTGTTTTCACTTACTGTGATTTACTTAGTGTGCTTTGATTTATGGCACCAGAAATTTGTTTAGTTAATGGAATATTTTAATTTACCATGCATGATGGAACACAGTGAATATCTGTGAATTATGCAGTGAATATCTGTATTGTATTATATTATTGTTGAGAACTAGCCAAACTATGAGATCAAAAGAAAATTAGTTGTGTAAGCATCTTACTTTAGGTGTCTGTCCCACTACACTGACAATCTTACAACACAAATAGCGAAATGAAGATTATATTTTGTTTTAAGTTAACACATCCTTTTGCTTAAAGTTCTTTACAAATACTGTGTGTGACTGGGCTAAGTGCTGCACTGCAAAGCTACAGCTACTTGCAAACTTGTTTTACTTGTAAACATAGTCCCAGATTTCTCTGATCAGTCTATGGGGCTATTAATTCACGGCCATTAAGAATTCTCAGATTTATTAAATATGTGCATCTTTACAGAACTGTAATAATTAGTACAATATCTTCAAAGTCTCATTCAGACAAAGTAGGTGATGTTGGGGTGTTCAGATAAAGCATGACGTGAAATAAATTTCTGATGTGATGCCTGAAAAGCAGCAGGTATACATACAGCAGGGCAAATACTTCAGGCTCTAAAAGAGAAGGATGATGACAGCTTCTTCTGTTGGGTATTTTTTAACTGAGTTTAAGCAACATCACACTAACAAAATCAGAGAACAGGTGTCACCAAAATAATACTAAGAAGTTTTAAAATAAATAAAAAATAGAAAGTCCTCTGAATTTAAGTGTCCTATAGTATCTGTGCTTCAGGGTCATTGAGAGTGGATGTGAATAAAAGACTGTATTAGGAAAACAGTCAATGCTTGAATTTCTAACTTACACATTGACAGATTCTTTTCTAAATTTGAAAATATTTTATCAAATACGATATATTTTATGTCTGTGTATGTGTGTCTAACTACTGCATTATATATGCCTGCTTGTATATGTACACTAAATGTAAATATATGACATACATATATACACATTTGCATATTTTATGCCCTGGAGGTCAATGACACATAACAGTTATAATTTCAGGGTTTGTTCTGAGAGGCACTTCTTAATAACTTCTTAAAGCAAAGACAAAATTAACAAACCAGATTATTCACATCATGTACCAGAATCAGGTAAGTAAAGCATTCTGAACTAATTGTACTGCAATGTACTTCTACAATGGTTTCCAAAGGAGCTTTCATTCTTAATTTAGTTACTTGACATTACCTTTAACAGACTCACCTAACTGACTGTTGTGAGTAGACTTTTTTGAGGTCTGATATTGTGTCAGCTTTGGCCTGCAGTTATGACTCTGCTGATTTGGATGAATCCAGAATAATATGCCTGCCTCCTGTGCAATTAAATTCATGGTTTTCCTACTCTTTATTAATTTTTTTAAGTGTTACATTCTGGATTTTAGCATGTGATAAACAGGAGTAAACAGAATTACTGTCCTAAGAAATTGCAATGAAACACCAGCTGATTTCTTTTTTTTGTTCATTCTTACAGGGTGGTCTGCTTTGAATAGTGACCTTGTCAATTTGTGCACTGGACCAGCTAGCTGGAGCAGGGCTATATAGGCTGCACCAGAAACTTCCATCTGTTATTTCCTGTAATTATTTAGAAAAGTATTTTTTCAAGTCAGACATTGCAGAAGTGAGAATATTTCCACAAACTAATAACTGTATTTTTGTGGAATCATACAACTTGTTACAAAAAAATCCCAAAACACATTCCTTACTTTTGGTAGACCATCCATGTGTTATTTCTGGTGTTAATGACGGAGTTATGCTAGTAAAAAGTCAGGCTAACCAAGTCCTGCTTGGTAGTTATGAAGATGAGTCTGAGTTCATATTCAGAAGAGATTAATGAAGGCTGTATACTGTAGTCATTATATCTTCACTTTTTTCCATTGTGTGATGAATTTACAAACAAAATCAAGTTGTTCTCAGTTTAGGGTTTAGAATTTTGAAAAATAATATGAATCTTATGTTGTATTTTCTGGGAAGGGTACTGCAACTGTCATTTAAATTAACCATTTTGGGGGTTATAGATAAACTACTATAGTCTGGAGTTCTTCCTGGTCTTGCTACACTTAGCTGAGATGACAGGAACAGAAAGCAGTCAGTTGTATTTTATTGCTAAAATAGGTCAAAAATACAGATTTGTAAAACAAAAAGCTTCCTTGCTCCTTATTGTGGCTATAGCTATGGTGTTTAAATGCTTGAAGTAATTTATTCCTAATGAGAAAAAGTTGTTGTCAGGGAAAGTTATTTTCTGGAGTTTTATTTTTTGCATGGATAAATATCAATTAATCTGCTTTTCTTCTTTGTCTTTTGTGTTCATAATATGATACCCCTTTCTAAATCCAGAGTATCTGTCTTGCTTCATCAAGATCTACTATACTTCTCTATTTTTTACATTTTGCACAGTCCATATAGAATATCTTCAACTTTAGAACTTTCAAAGTTCTTGTTCCTTGTCTTACGCAGCACAAAAGGCCCAGTGCCATTCTCCTATGAAATACCTAGCCTCATCTAAAAGATAACATTTCTAAGAAAGTCCAGAAGTAAAGTAAATTTAGCACCTGTTTTAGCCAACTAATTTAGAATCTGCTTCTGTGTAGAAGAAGTTGATAGTCATGGTTGCACTCTGTTTTTCTGACCTAGCTAGATTTGTTCAAACTCCTTCCAGGGCATGGTGACAGTCAAATCTCATTTAAGCTTTCATATTCTCTCTTTTTTTCCCAGAAATGAGAGACTCTTCTGTAATGATGAGGTAGTCTGCTAATTTTTTCAGTTTCCCTATCTGGAGGATTCCTGTTGGGATTACAACCATTTTCCTGTTGGCAAAAGTCTTTATAAATTAATAGCTGCTTATGAATAGACAGATTGAGCAGTCTGTAATGGTTTAAATGCTTGAAGATTAACTCCAATTATATGTAGCATATTAGAATATCATAGATTAATGTTGCCAGTGACTAGCAGCAGTTTTATTGCAGATTAAAAGGCAACTTAGCTTTTACCATTCTATTCAATGTCTTAGAAATTATTTATAGAGAAGCTGAGAAAGAAACTGTTAAAAAATCCAAAGAAATAATAATTAATAAGCAGTGAATAGTTCCTTCAGTTTCAGATGGTGATTCTGCACCTGTACATGCAAGATTTCATATGCAGCAGCAGACGTGAGGAATGTGAATGGGTCTGTAAAACAGATATCAAAAAGTGCCTTGATATATGAGTTTAAAAAGTCTCTTGAATAACAACTATATATTACTCTGGCAGCATGGAACTGAACTCTGTGATGAATATATCTAAACAGTAACGAGATAACAGGATTAGGTACTGCCTAGCAGTGGACCTGTTACCAAGCAGTTTTGGACCACTGAAGTCACCAAAGCATTCCTGTTCTGCTGTAATTTTCCCTTGCTATCTACTAACATCCCTTTGGTTTACATTGTGTAAAACAAGAGTGGCCTGATGCCACTGCAATGTAATGTATAGGGAATGAAAATTGCTACCGTATTAGCTTAATAACAACATTCTCATAAAAATGGCCCCATCCAGTCAAAGGTTCACTGCTTGTACCCGAAGAAAATAACATTGCCACACTAAAGTTATGTATACAAGCAGAAAAGTGAGAAGGTTAAGTGTGAGCCAAGTCCAACTATCTTAAAGCAATTTTATTGGTAGCCCATCATGTGGTTACCTACTCAATGGTTTTTTTGTCTTACTGTTTAGAACAACAACTTAGGTGGAAAGTGGCAACTGATATAATTTTTACAGTGATGTAAAGCTGAGAGGTAGAATCAATTCCACTATTGATTTTTATGGATTTAGGATCAGGAGTTTTATTACTATGAGAGTCAGTGAAATTCAGTATTAGCCCATGTTTCACAAATGCTGAAGATAGAAGGCTCATTTTTCTGTAAGTTTCCCTGTTCCTTAGAAACAAATCATAATTGCTTGTCTTTGTATCTGGAGACTAAACTCAGTCTCTTTGTGGCTCACAGAGAAAACTGACATTTCTTACTTTTCCCAAGGTTAGCCTAACATTAATTAAAACATCCCACTGCACTTTTATCTCCCATGCTTCTTCTTTTGTGGACATTATGCTATCTTTAATATATTGAAAATTAATAAATTCAAATGTCAGACCCCAGAAAATGAGTACATGTCAGGACCCCTGAACATGTACAGCAGATTCGAAAACGTATGAACAGGATTTAATTTGCAAAGATCTGATTATTTATATTTTACAGCACTTTCACTGCATGACATGGTATTAGAGAATTAATAATTTCTTTTCTTAGCAGTTTCAGTGGTTACTAATGACTTATATGAGCTATATGCTACCACTTTTGGTGATAAGAGCAGTCATGAATTTAGTTGCTATAATCAGATACATAATTTCTCTCTAACATCAAATGTGAGGGAGAAAGAGGTGGTAAGGCAGATAGTAAGAAGAGAAAACTTGAGAGCTCATCGCTACCTCATGGTGAAGGGAAGCTGAAACCAGAGATAAACCAGGGCAGTCATGTCCTTCTTCCAAATTATAGCCATGAGACATTCAGGGCCAAAGTGAGATTCAAAATCAGCATGTGCTTCTTACCCCCTACTTCTGTCTAGAAAGGCAGAAATCAGAACTATGAATAATGTAACCATTAGCACACCAGTTTTAGAAGTGTGTTTTGCAAGTGCATGAACTCACTGTGATACTGGTTAAATTACTCAGACTTGCAAAGAGGCTTGAAGACTACCAGGGGCTGTGGTTATACTAAGGCTGCAGATGCTGCTAAGCTTTTTCCACTCTACTTCTACCAAAGCCTTCTTGCTCAAATTTTCTGTGCAGAGCAGTACATAAAATATTATGTGTTTTAAGTATTTCAACTGGTTAAAGACATGAGCATATCTTGATTCTTTATTCCGAGTGGCAGTATAATGGGGAAAGACTTCTTCATATCTGATCCTCCAGCAGTAAATTTCATAGGAAATTCAGTATCTCGTTTTCAGGCTAAATGGCAATTTATAGTTGCAGCTGTTTTCTTTGAATAACCTGATTAAAACTGAGTAATTACTTTCATTTTTTTTTTCTCTAGTGAAGCCATGTACTAGGACAATGACAGTATGAGTAAATCAGCAGAAACTTCTTCCCTTTTCCCTTCTTTTACCTCATCACCACCATTTGAAATAATCTTCCTTTCCCTTTATCACTTCCCTCTGAAGACTGTTTCTTGTTTTCAGTTTGTCAATGATCAGAGAATCTGACCAAAGCATAATGGACATCCTATCCCATCACTCACTGATAAGTAAATTAAAGGTATAGCCAGCACATCCATGAATTCATGCCATAAGGAAAAGTGATAAGTAGGGTTCTTAAGTAACAAGCTCCATACACAAAATCCCATCCACAAAATCCTGGATCCATGAGAGAAAATCTGTCATAAAATTTAAAAGAATATTTTTATCCTTTAATAAATTTCAATGCAGTAGAATATTGTCATTGGCTAAAGGTTTCCCGGAGTTAAATAAATACTATAGCAATACGAACGTTTTTTGTCAAAAATTGTTTTTAGTCAAATGAATTCTGTGACAAAGATGAAACAAGTGTTTCAGCAAAAGATCTGTTTCACTGAAATAATTTCAAAATGCTATATTAAATGAAGATACTATTTGCGTTCAAATACAATAATCCAAAAACTGGCACATCGCTTTCTGTTTTTCACTTTGTCATAATTAAAACACCTCTCTTCTTAGACTTATTAAATCAGATCCATGGCCTACTAAATGCCCCATTTCATAAGGTGAAGAGATATTTTTGAGTTAATTCCAAAATTAGGTAAGTGCATTAGAAAAAGACAAATGTCTTGACTGGTTTGCTGTGGTTAATTAATTGAGCATGAGATTAAGTCTGTATTGCTTATGACTGTATATTTTTCATGTTTTCAGGGATGTTACTGTAACTCTTACTTATTAGTTAACTTAGATCTTGTACTTTATGACACATTTACTATGAACCATGTGAAAATAACGGTTCTACTTCTTGTGAAAACATCTTATTTAATCCCAAAGTTTAGATTAGCTGTCTGTACATGTTTTGAAAAAAATTCTACACCACAAAGCCAAGGTAGATTACGTATGGTGATTTAATAATGATTCTCTAGGATTTGTTTAAAAAGAGTAATCCTCTGCTGTGAAGTGAAAAAGCATTTTGATTACGAATCATTTTTTTTAATAGTGTTTCCTTTAAAAAATAAAACAGCAAACTCAGACAGTCAAGCATCTCCAAGCTCTTTCTATGTGTTGCACTGTGTAAACTGCAGTCTGTAAAATTTCTTATCATATAACATATTGTATCATACAACTTACAGTTTCTTGTGGAAAAGCTTTGTTTTGTTTCCATGTTAGGATCTGAAAATATTAAGTTAACTATTGTTCCAAAGTCACATAGCATTCATGATGAATATAGTCTTTAGAGCCTTGAATTATAAAATGAAACACTGAACACTGTAAGACTATTGTGCAATATTCTTACACATCTGCATGATTCACATGCATTAATTTTGCAGAGGCTATGTTGTGTATGTGCATTCATTTTACATATTTAGATTCCAAAAATTCTAAAGGTGTTTTTACTACTTTATCTATAGCAGGAGAATAATTCAGTGAATACTGATAATAATTCAAATTCAATAGTAAAAATCCCACTTGGATATACTCTTCATTTTATATGTGATCTGATTCTGAGTCCATTGAGAAATGCTGTTTCACCCAAAACTGTGTTCAAATTTCTATTTGATTGTAATTGAAACTGAATGACTTAAGTGCTTGAACTCAGTCAGCTATTTATTTTTACATCCAAAAATCAGTCTTGCAAGCAACCAGCTCTTGAAAATATTAACATGATAAATTAACTCAAGCATCGTAAAGTCCCTCCTTGTAGAAATGCTTCTTAAAGACATTTGTCATTTAGAAATTTACCCAGCACATTTTATAATCAGTAATTTATGTTTACCAGGGAAAACTGAAAGGACAGTTTTACTTCATAACATTTTGGTGAAGTAAAACGGCAGTTTCATATTCTCTGTATGGTAACACAGTTTATATGAGTCCAGCAAAGACTGATCACATTTGGGTCCATGAAAAAAAAGTAAGGAACAAGTGGCAATTTGAAAGAATTTGGTAAATAACCTGTACCTTAGTAAATTATTAGTGTACAATTGAGTATAATATATATGTCTTTATCTCGAAATCTGCATTCTTTCCTCGTAATTTACAAATGTTTACTTTTGCTGATGAATGATATACTGGACTTTATTTTGCTCACTGAAATATTAATGTTTCTAATATAAATTTTCTAAATTGTTTTAAATTTCAAATGTTGAAAAATGCCCTCGCCTCGCCTCGCCTCGCCTTCCCCTTCCCCTTCCCCTTCCCCTTCCCCTTCCCCTTCCCCTTCCCCTTCCCCTTCCCCTTCCCCTTCCCTTTCCCCTTCTCCATTCTTTTCCCATAGAGTGACATGAGCTTGTTCAAATTATTGTTCAAATAAAAAGAACCAAAGAGAGTTGCGTCCTGTCCTGGGGTGATTGTGTGATGCTGTGTTCCCTATCGTCTGCCCTATGCCAGGCATGAGTTCTGTGCCTTTAAAGCTAGGTTCGGCAGAGACAGGGGAGCCAGTGGAATTATTTCAGCAGCCTGTGTTCAAAAACACAGATGACTCGCTTGCTCTTCTCCTCAGCTCTTGGCTCTCTGCAGCAGGGAAGAGAGTTGCATTCTCTTGCTTTTTAGCTAGCTTCTTGTTCATTAGCTGAAGCAAGGAGTTTTCCTGGGACAGTGGCTTCTTTTTTTTCCTTCTGGAACTGTTCAGAACACCAGAACATCCCTGGGAGGCCTCACACCGTGGTCCGGAGGGGCCCGTGCCTCACCTCAGCTTCAGAGAGAGAAAAGCCACACCTACAGAAAGGACTCAGGTTTTCTCCACAGCAAGAGGTTTTATTATTTAACATTATCGGTTGCTTTTCGTGCCTGCATGCACCCTGCTTGTTAAATAAACAGATTTTTTTTCACTTTCCTCCAAGAAAAATTCTTTCTGAACCTGGTGGGGGAGGGGCTGCTGAAACCTGCCTTCTGTCCGAGGAAATTCCTTTCGGATGTTTCCTCCAAATCTGTCTCAAACCGAGACACATCTGACTTTGCCCGGTAGAGCAGGGCTGCAGACTCTGAGGCTTGTGCTGAAAGAGACATCAAAGATCAGAACAATAAGGATCTGAAGCCCTCAGGTTGTATCTGTCTCATCGAAGAGCAGTTTCTTCGAGAACCTGACCTTCTGAGCAGACTAAATTGTAACCTTTGATCAAAACCACTCTGTAGAAAAGCTAAGCCAAAAAATCAGATGGTCTCTTATGGGAGACAGAAATCAATTCTCTAATCAATGATAGAAAATAGCCTAAATCATATTATTGTTAAGGATACTAAGGTACTGACGTATGCACATTTAGTTTTTCCTTTGTTTAAATTATTTTTCTATAATTCCAAGGTCATTAGGGTGGCTAATCCATCTGAACTTGACTATATGTTCCTAAAACTGTAGAATAGCCTTCTCAAGGACCTACTGTGATTTTGTGTATTGCATAATGTTTTTGTGAGAATTCTCAATGATGTAGGCCAGAAGTAATCTTGCAAGAACCTGTTAATTTTTACTTTAGTAGAATGTTATTAGAAAATATAATAAAGCAGCATTGTAGCATCTTGCATTTCACAACTCTTTAAATGAGACATAAAACATAGATAAGAATGAATCTGTCAGCAAACAGGATTTTTTTTTGATGGAGATGTTTTTAACTCTGCTTGCAAGTCACTCTCTGGGGCTCATGTCACATGGTGAGACAGGAGACCCACCAAATGAAAGTGTCAGATACTATTTGCCTTTGACCATCTTTGGCACACAGCTTCCCAGTCTGTCCTCTTTTTGGTGCTAATTCTCATTTAAACAAGAAGTCTACTAGTCTGTCTCAAGGTGGCCAACAAATGATAGTAAAATACTATAAATGTGGCATTAAATTTACTTTTCTTGTCCTTTCTTCTTGAAAGCTATGGTAAAAGCCAGAGATATTTTGAGAAAACACTGCGGGGTTTAAATTGCAAGGGGCAATAAATGTCTCTGGACACAGAAGATGTGACTGAAATATTAACCTTGACTGCCTACCTCTGGTAAGTTATGATGGAGACACTAGGGATGAAGATTTAAAGATCTGGTGATAGAACATGCTCTATTTAACTGAACGCAGGGACTGTGGGACCTGGAAGAATATTGAATTAAGTGCTTGGAAGCTGATGTGTGCAGAGAAGCAGTAGTATAATACCCTGACCAGTGGACAAAGGCCTGCAACAAAGTTTTCTAACTCTCTGGACTAGGTGAGAGAATCAAGTACACTATAAGCTACTAGAAGGTATGAGGGAATATAAAAGAATGTGATTCTAGCAGAGGAGGAAGAAATTTTAGTATGACCAAAACCTAAGGGCTAAAGTAGAAATGAAAGGGAAGATAGAAGTCATACCAATGGAAGGAAGAACAAAGAGGTGCAAAAACACTTTAAAAGTCGTGTATGTCAAAAGCAGACCTTATGTGATCAGGGAAGTGGATCTATATAGCAGAAGCACATGCTGCTTGCTAGTGAGTACAATACACAATATGAGCAGGTGTCAGAAAAGTTCTCCGATGATTTATTTTTATTGTCTTTATAACATCACAAATAACGCCACCATACTCACATTTGAATGCGTGTACCTCGAATACCTCAGAATGGAGAAAGAACTCAGTGTTAAGGTGAACTTCAAAATAATTCAAGGACCATTATTCAGGGTTTGTGCAGAAAAATGAATAACAGCATGTCATTGCACGCTATGTTTTGTCCAAATCTTGCATATCATGTGCCAGTCCAATCCTCCTTGTCTTAAAAATGGAGTAGTGGAACTGAAAAAGTCGTTTTGAGACAGAATGACAAAGCATGGTAGAATTTTTTTTATTCTGGGAGAGAATGACACAGTTTTGGTATGACAATAGTGTATCTAGTTTTTAGCTGCATTGATAGATGGCGCTTGAAAGACTGTTCTCCTTATTGATGAGCTTGGCATTTCACTGAGGACAGACAAATGACTAAAATACATGTGTATATTTATGTATGGGGAGTATAGGCAACAAAAAAAGTAAAAAGAAAACAATCAGTGGAACTATTTAGTAACTGGAATCAAATCAAAATAGGGTAAGACATAGAGCCAGAAGAGATGGAGCAGTTTTGTCTGAAAACAGATGACTGAACTAGAGGACTGGTTTTTTTTTTTTTCTTTTCTTTATATTTGCTTTAAGCCTCTTGGGATTAAAAGTATAACAAAGAGTAGTACTAATATTAATTACTATTTATACGGTGGGAGCATATTTTATCCCTCATAACTCTAAACTGTTATGGTAGATCTCTAAGCTGTATTCTCTAAGACCTTATGACAGACACTGGTTTGGATTAATCTGTGTATGAGCGCAAATGGTCATTTTGGTTTAGTGCAGTTTGGTGCTGTCACCTGGAAGATTATCTGAATAATGTATCATTAGGAAAAAAAATCCTTAACTGTTCTGTAATTACTATATTCTATTGTCTTTCAAGTCTGCTGAAAACACTGGTTTTCAGGCAGAGTTGCAGTTTTCAAAGTCTGTGTTTTGGTCCTTTTGATTCAAGGACAACCTTCAAAAACTGATTACATGGTTTTTATGTCCTTGTATGTCCTTATCTTGTATGTCAGTATTGTTAACGTACATGCCAGAAAGTATTCCTATTTAATCTTAAATCAGAGCATTCCACTGATGAAATCTTGGATTAAAAGGAGTTTCTAAAAAGTTTAGACTTCTGAATATCTTTGCAGAAGAAGGTTTTTATCTGTGTTTTCAAGTGACAAAAAACAATTGTCATCATATGTGTTGAATATACACAGGCACAAATGTACAAATCTGGTAAAATGATCCATTATAACAAGAAGAAGAATTTCTTGAGCTTTCAGGAAGGATGACTATTCATGGAAGATGTATTATCTGACTGTCCTTGTGTCATTTCTGATTCCAGGAGCCAATAATAAATTTACCAAAGCAGAATTTAAAAGCATTGGCCACCAAATGCTACACTTTTGCCATGAAATTTAGGGAGAAGTTATCTACCATAGTAACTCTCCTGCTGTTCCTCTGAAACTTCTCCCATGAATTTCAGGTTACCTTGATCATTCTTCCTGGTATACTTAACATCCACAGAGCTTCAGAAGCTACTTTAATGACACGTTTAAAGTTCTTAAAAAAATTTAACATGCTAATTTAGATAAATCCCTTTTTCATATAATTCTTTGTATGGGAGTAAAAGTGCAGACCTTGTGTTTAGCATGTGCATTGAAAGAAGGCGTTAGTAAAAAGGCAGTATAAAATAGTGGGTTTGTTAAATGCTTCTGTCTTTTTTCCCTTCTGCCTGCATATAAAACTTTCTGGATTCTGCTCTATATTCTCTAAAATACTTTCCCAATACATCCTTCTTCTGAGTAAGCTACATAGCCAGTTATATATATGTTTATGAAAATTATTTCAGGTATAAAAATGGGTAGAGATAGGCAAAACGCAAAAATATTTTTGTGGCGAACTGTGTCCTTTCTACCTTGTTTTCTTGTTCTTGACATTGATTTTCAATTTATTTACTTTTTTTCCTTTTTCAAAATAAAAGGTAAGAAAAGAACTTTGACTAGCATAGCTCATTGTAATTCTGACTTCAGTAGATCTATATGTAAGTTCACAGCTTTTTCCTGATCTACCTTAAGCTGTTTTGTGCATTGTTAAAGACAATCCAATTTGAACAACTCAAACTGTCCTGGGCAGAAACACTGCCATACTGACTCTGATAAAATGATGACACAGATACCTAAGTAATTTGACTGAATATAGGTTGCAGCATTTATTTATAAGCCTGGGTGTGCTTTGCACAGCAGCTAGGCTAGGGTCATGCTGTTTATTGTGTTCAGCACATCACTTCCATGCTGTAAATATATCTTAAAAGATTTTCTCAGCCTAAATAAAAGGTATGGAAAGTAAAACAAATTACTTCCTCAGTGGATTCCACAGATTCTTACCCTCATTTTTCAGCATTCGAATTTCACCAACCTGTCCAGGATATTTTTGTCATTAAGATAGTCATATGTTCAGAGTACAGCAGTCTGCTTGTAGATTACTCACCTTTCATCATGCTCCCTCAGCACTTTGAAAATATTCAAAGAGTTATATAGGTGCTTTGCTTCAGTTTGGGCCAGTGGCCATGCAGATGGAAAGTACATTAGAATGCAGAAGGAAGATCTGACAACATCTTTTACAAATGTTTAGGCATTTAGGGAGAGAGTGTCAAAAGCATCAACTAATTAGCAGGACTAACAGGTCTGTTATAATGCCTCTTTATCTTTGCTTAAGGAAAAGGTGCATGCTACAACTTGGCAGAGCTCTCTGAAAGCTTAAAAATACTGTACAAAAGGCTTACATACCATTTGATAATTAAAAGACTAACACTGACAAGTGGGCTAGAAATAAAAGAGGGGCTTAAGGAGAGTTAATTAGTGAGAGGGTGGTCAATTCATTTAAAAGCAGCTCTCTGGGGTTTTGATTTTTTTTTCTTCTTCTTTTGGTGTTTCTTCTTTCTTCAAAGAAGGCATTAAAAATATGCAGTTTTTTAATATATTACACTTGTCAGGTGATTCAGCAAAGGCTATAATCAAGAATTATAATTTTTGGTGATCATAAGACTCTGAAAATAAAACTCAATTGTAATTTTGTAATTACCTTTACTACGACACACAGTTTAATCTAATATCATTTTATCTTTAACTTATCAAAGTTTGTGTGGATTTTTAGAAAAGGTCAAGTTTATGAACATTTGAGAGGTCATTTTTTCTTGTATTTGAGTGAATATGCATATATATGCACACAAATGGAGTTGGAAGATTTTGAGGATGATCAGTGGTGAGGATCATAAGCAGGGTAAGTACTGAAACTGGAATACACTTTTTTGGATTCTTTTTTAATCTTCTTGGAAGGAGAAATTTGAAAAATCAAGATAATAGGAAAAAATTTCTTTGATTCTGAAGTTTGAAAGAGGTACTGCAATCCTTTTAATACTCCTTTACTATCCTTTTGAGTAGCTTTAATATCCTTTTGCAACTCTTTTTTTTTTTTTTTTTTTTTTTTTTTAATACATTAGTACTCTTATTGTGGGCTGAAAAGCACTGTGAAAACTTGGCCTTGCTTTCAGGATTCAAGGTTCTCTTCCATTCATCAACTCACCCTGAGATGGTGTAGAACTTGATCTGCTGTAGAACCTGAATGCAACAAGACTGCATTGCTCCATGGGTTTTCAGAGTATTGTGGCATGGCATAACTTACAGGGCCTGAAAAATGCAGAGCATCTGTTCCCCTCAGGACTGGGTTGTCACATGCAGTATGGAACTACTTTTTTCATGAGAGGCTTAGCTACATGTAGAGAGTTAACATTTCTCACTTCTTTTATGTGGGCTTCTTGGTTTTACAGTGCCATATGTGAAATTACTGTTAAAGATTTCATTGAAGAATTGATACAGTGATGGTAGTCACAGTCCATATTACAATCATCTTATCACTCTGTGTACTGTGAAAGAAATCTAAGGCCTGTCTCTAGTACTTGAAATTAAAAGATAGTATAAGTCTTATTTAATATAATATTTTTCACTGTTTTTGATGAGCCTAAGATAAATGAGTACTACTTCCTTCTCCATACACATTAGGCAAAACCATCTGGTAAGTACTATGTATATAAAGGCCAAAAAGAATCTTTTGCAACACTGTGTGCATACATATATGTGTAATGTCTTTTAAATGAAACAAGAACAAAATTACTTCAGCTAGTCTCCTATCTTATCTGTATATGACCTGAAATGGCTGCCGACCTATGCAAATAGATCTTATGAAATGCCACAGTATTTACATAACTCTATGGAATTCACTTGTTAGAAAATACATTCTTCTCAGTGTGCATTTTAAATCATGTCAATTTATAGGTCTTCTGCAGAAGTTGATGCAAAAGAGAGCAAGAGGATACAGATATTTCTGTAAGTTTTTTGCACCTTTCCATTACTACGTAAAGAAATTCTTCCGGTGACATGAAAGTAGTTAAATCTTAACTTACTAAAAAGTCCAGATTCTTCATGAATGATTACACAGATTATGAGAGAAACTTTACCAGGATAGAATAACAGAAAAAAACAAATACTCATTGATATTAAAGGTGAATTGCAAGGCAGAAGAATGTACCCAGAACCTTGGTTAGTTTTTATACTAATCTTTTCTCCAATGGAAATACATATCAACATCCTCACAATGGGAAGCAGAGGGGCTTCCCTCTCCTCTCTCTCATGAATCAAGGAAACTGCATGAGTCTGAGTCAGGGAGGCTACATTGGATACCAGGCAAAGGTTCTTCACCCAGAGAGTGGCTGGGCACTGGAACAGGCTCCCCAGGGAAGTGGTCATCGCACCAACCTGACATCGTTCAAGAAGCATTTGGACAATGCTGTCAGGCACGTGGTGTGGCTCTGGGGGTGTCAATGATCCTGATGGGTCCCTTCCAACTCAGAATATTCTGTGATTCCATGATATATTTCTTCTTTGATTTCTAAATCTTCTTTCTAACTGTCATATCCTTTGTTGTTGACCAATTAATGTGAATGTTTTTTCTGCAATATTACAAATTGGGAAGATTTCTTACAAAATTGAAACCATTTGTTGGAAACTGGGTGTAGTACATTTTGATCTGCTTTTGACATTTTTTATTACTAAACAGCCCAAACGTATGAGTCTTATTGATTGGATCTATTTACACACCACTACTGTATTTTCACTCTTAACGTTATGTTCTTGAGGGGAAGAGGTCAGATTAAATTACTAACAACTTGAAGTTTGTGGTATTTCTCATTCACTGAGAATCTGTACAGCTCCACCAGCCTTTCTGCTGGTAATCCATTTGGATGTTTAAAAATAACGTACAGTTTTACTCTTACCTTACATGAATAATTTAAGAAATTCTGAGTGTGATGTAATTCATATTTATTGACCAGTTTGCAAACTTTTACTTTAGTCAGTTAGGGGGCTTAATTTAAAAAAGCATATTGAAGTACTTTAAGCTTTCTAAAACTGTAACGATTTGGAAACAGAAATATTGTACTTATATAAAAAAACTTGAGGGTGCAAAATTTTGTAAAATTGTTGTTCTGTTCAGACTTGCCCATGAAATTTGTTGGTATAAAATATTTTTTTCCATCAGCTGTTTCATTGGAAATGTCAGACCCCTATCTACTATGTTGTAACTGGAGGGGGAAAAAAGTCATTATTCTATGTTGTGATCTCCAAACATCCAGCACCATTTGTTTGTACTTACTGATCATGGTAATACTTCATTACACCATGGGATGGGAAAAGACAGTGGGAGTAAGACTGGGATTCTTCCATGCTGGAAGGCTATAGAAAAGCTTCATAAACATTTATTCCTATGAAAGATAATGCACAGGCTTGTGACTTAGGAAGCAAAACACTTTCAACATAACATAAGATGTTCATGTCATGAATTGGAAGTTGTCTCCTGATTACTGAAAGGGAAGGAATGACATCAGTTTGCTTCAGCTATTGCCATCTGCAGAGAAACCAAAAATTATTGGTGTCTGGAAAACTGGAATTATGTTTTGAGAAATATTTTTAAACTTTGAAGTTTAAACTTTGAAGTTCCATTTGGCAAACTTATGGAAACATTTGACTTAATCCTTGAGGCCTGTGACATTCAAAGTAATCCATCATTTTGCATGCTAGTTTTATTTACATAAAAGAATTAGTGTAAAAATGGATATAAGCGTTTCAATTAAGCCACTCACCAATTTTTTTTTTGGAAACATATATTTTAAAAGGGACCAGACAATTCTATTAACAATATAAATTTCTTTTACTCCCAGTGTGCTGAAGCAGACAATACTTTTTACTACAAATCTTCAAAAGATGCGAAGTTTGTCTTATGTAATGAAACACAAAAAGTAGAACACATTCTCACAGTCATGCTGGTAAATAGGTAGAAAAAAATGCCATTTGTAAAAAATAAGTTGCATTGATGCTATAAAAGTAATTCTACTCAAATTCACTGTTCATGTTTCCCCATGGTTTTACATACTTTCATAGACAGTAGAAAGAAAACAAGACTTTGTTTTAGTAAACCACTGAAAGTCTTCTATTATATTTGTAACAGTTTGGGTTTAACAGTTTCTCTGTTTCTTATAATTTAGCCACATAATCAAGACTTAATTTTGAAAAAAACCCAAACATGTAGGGAAGAGGACTTGTGTATGTATAAAAAAAGGAAAAAATCAGTCGATGAAAATGTTTAAAAGAAAAAAAATCATCTAGTCATTCTAATGACTAGATGATTAGTTAATTCTAATTTTTTTTCTGTTCAAAATACCTTTGTTTTTCTGTTTCATTTCTTATTTTACAATTTAAATAAAATAAAAATAAATAAAAGAAATAAAATCTTATTTTACAATTTAAAATAATTAGGATATTATATGACCTTGTACATGAAAGTGGGAGAAAAGTCCAAACCATATGAAAAGTTATTTGAGGCTTAAAGGGAGTAAGTCTCCTGTTAAAACAAAACAAAACAAAACAAAATAATCTAAGCTTCCATGAATTCTTGCCTACAATGGCTAACAAATTCTCTGGTAATAGAAGACCCCACAGTAAGTATAAGAACACTGAAATAAATATTGAATTTAAAGTGGCTTTAGCTTCTGAGAATGCTTTCTCATAAGAAAACCTGTAGGTAGGAAGAAACATACATTTTAAAATATTGCATAAATGTTGGTAGAGGATATGGTACAATAGTTAGGTTTCTCCAAGTCATATCAGAAAAGTTAAGCTTCTCAAATAACCAGACAAACCTTAAGAAAAAAAAAGAACTAGTCGTTTTGACATTTCAAGGGTACCATATTATCGTGGGGTTGTCAGTAAAAATTATGTTTCCAAGATTATGTGAGTATGTACTGCTTTTAGCACTACTGTTATGTAAGGGTTCAGGGTATTCCTGCTTCATGTAGTAGAGAATTTTGTGAAGTCCTTCACCACCAAATACTAGAGTACCTAGTTCTGCCTTTATTCAAACTGAAAAGGTGGCTCATGTTGATAGACTCTGACATTGTTTAGGTCCTGTTAGTTCGGTAGTAGACCCAGAAATCAGTGTTCTGACTTGCTCCCATAGACAGGACCATGTGTCTATGGCTATTGGGAGGCAGGTTTTCCTTGATAGCTTGTGCATTTCAGTGCCTCTCCGCTGCACTGCGCCTCTGTATCCCCACTGAAACCAATTAGGAATCCTGTTGTGTGAAGCACCATACAACCATGTCAAAATACAAAGGAATATTGGACATGATAGACAAATGAGGAGGCACTGCTGTTCAGTTTTAAAATGTACACATTTTAAACACAGAAAGATTAAAGGCCTCATGTAAATAAGGCTGGGAGTCTGTATCAGTGCTAGTCCTTAGCTTCTCTAGAAATCACCAGGACCAGGACTGGTATGGGACAACCCTCATAACTTGTACATGGCTCCCCAGATTTCAGCCATTATCTGGAGTCTGGCAGTCTTTGGCATCAAGAGACAGTGAGTTCTTCATTTGCTTTCGTAAGGTAGTGTGATATTTGTAGCAGAGAAGGCCACTGAATCCATGTTGCCTCCACACATCAGTAGGTGCAGCAGGGGCATTGCCATGCTGAACCTAGTGGGCTTTCTCAAAGGATTGAAAGTTGCCTGTCTTTGAAAAGCTAAGATACAATAAGTATAAGATTTTATTTGATAATTTACATTCAATCCTGTTATCTTCAAAGCTGTTGAAAATTTTGTATTTTTAAAATTGGAGTCAAGGTGTATTCCATGGCATTTTGAGGGATTTTCAGACCACAGAAGGGGGTCAATATTTTGTATACAGTATCTGCTGTATTCCTAGGTAAATAATTTTGTTCTTGAGAGAGACCATTTGTTTTTTCTTTTGGACTTTTTTCCCCCTAGTGCACTCATTCCAGAGAGTACACTCATTTACAAATGTCCTTCTTTAGCAGTACTTAAAAATATTGCAATATCAACATGAATAAACAGTAATGATTATTTTTTTTCACCAAGAAGTAGAGTGAAAAATAAGAGTAATTTGTGAAGATCACCTGTCATCTGTGGTAATAGACTTAGGGGAAGTATACAGTAGCAGCTCTGGGAATCAGTATTAAAATCATACCCTGAATAATTTTAAAATAGGAATAACCAGTTTCCCCTTTCATCACAGGTAATTTTTCCGTAATAGTCTGGAGCATCACCTGCCGCTTTGACATCACTGGCATCTAAAATCCTGTTTCTTTTAGCAAGCTTTCAGTATACCTAAACCATTCAGGTATCGTTAATCTCACATCAGAGTGAAATGCTCAAACTTCAATGCATCTTTGGAAAAAATAATCTCTTGGGTTCCAGAGAGAGATGTGAGGTCAGGGGTTCTTTTGTATAAGTATATCAATAATAAAAATAATCAGACTGCCACTGACTTTTGTCATGTCTAACCTTGATTATTACTCAATAACAGTCAGAAATATTTCATCCCTTCATGATTGCTTCACTAATTTTTCACTATCTACAGCACTACTGTCTTCAAATACAAATAAAGGTTAGAAGTAAAAAGGTAAATAAAAGTGACGCAATTATGCAAACTATGACCCACAGTGGGTATCAATTACACTGCTAACTGAATACATTACAGAAAAGTATAATTACTTTTCTACTATTGTGTGTGAAAAATATTCTGGGATTTATCAAAATTAGTTTCCAACCTCTACAGAGGATACTTGACTGATTTACCTTTACTTTTTTTGGTGGAACAGCTCCTTTTTCTTAGTATTGAAGAAGAATACTAAACTAATTTAAAAGATTTGGAAGTGAAATGGATCCATCATGTTGAAATATTATACTGTAAGAAAACTGCAGTAATATGGAGTAAAAAAATCACTGAGAAAGCATGGTGGTGAATTTTGAAATTGATTGTATCTTATACTTACGTTAATGCCTTTCAATTCATATAGCTTCCAAAAAATCAGGTTGGAGATTTGGATTTATTATATATGCATGACATTTATTTGAAAAAGATAGAGACTTGTTAGTCTAAATTTTTCCAACAACTACCGATGATAATGCAAAGGTTGTTTGGCCTGATGAATAGAACATCAAAGAAGGCAGTGAACACTAGCCCAATTTTAAGACAGTTTGTTATTAGCCTAATTTACTTTGTTCTTTTAAAAAATATGCAGGAAAGAACACAAGTTGTGCGTTCTTTGGAATTTTGAGGAAAACACTAGCAACTCAAATATTACTGGGTCAGGATTCCTCTGCATACAACAATTATGAACTTTTGAAGGCTTGGCTTCTCATTAACTTACTTGTATGTATACAAAATTAATATTTAGCCACAATGATTTTGCTCAGCCCAAAAATATAGATTCTCTAATTGTGTCAGGACAACTCTAGATTGCAACCTTGCACAAGCTTGTCCTATTTTACTGTAATGGAACCAGCAAACTACAGAACCAAAGAATCATAGAATCATTAAGGTTGTAAAAGACCTCCAAGGTCACTGAGCCTAACTTTTGACCTCACACAACCACGCCAGCTTATCCACAGCAGTGAGTGGCACATCCAGTCATATCCTGAACACTTCCAAACATGGTTTCTTTCACCACCTCCCTGGGCAGTCTGTTCCAATGCCTGAAAACCTGTGCAGAGAAAAAATTCTTTCTGATGTCCAGCCTGAACTAATGCCTCGAAGTGGCTACGTGAAAACAGAGGCTAGACAACATAAAGAGGATAAAAGCAGGTATTTGTTTGAAGGGCCTTCAAAGGTACACACTGAGCAGTCAAAAGTCTCTGAGGGGCTCCACCCAAGATGGATGCTGGGTCACAGGTTCTTCACACTTTTGTAAGTTTGGTCCATTTGCATATCAGGGTTAATTCTCCAATTATAATTTCAATTAATGATGTAATTACCCCGAGTTTTCCCTTCCTCCCAAAGGCTTTAGTTTACATATTTTGGGGCCTGGGAAAACAAGGTGTCCCTGAAGAGCAAACCTAGAGAGGCTTTGTTCTGTCTAACCAGCATGAGAGAACAGTAGCTAACAGGCCCCACAAACCTTCAGAATTATACTCTAGACCGTACAGGATTTGAAAAATCTTAAAGTTAAAATCTAAGGCATCAGAACCTCCCCTGCTTCTTTGTGGGTCAACCCCCACCTGACTACAGCCTCCTTTCAGGCAGTTGTAGACAGTGACAAGGTTCCCCCCTGAACCTCCTTTTCTCCAGGCTAAAGAACCCCAACTCCCTCAGCTGCTCCTCACAAGACTTGTGCACCAGATCCTTTGACAGCTCCACTGCCCTTCTCTGGACACGCTCCAGCACGTCAGTGTCCTCCTTGGAGTGAGGGGCCCAGAACTGAACACAGGATTGAGGTGTGGCTTCACCAGTGCTGAGTACAGGGGGACAATCCCTGCCCTGGTCCTGCCACACTGTTGCTGGTACAGGCCAGGGTGCCATTGGCCTTCTTGGCCACCTGGGCACACCCTGGCTCATGTTCAGCCACCGATGACCAGCACCTCCAGGTCCTTTTTGGCTGGACCACTTTCTAGCCACTCTACCTCAAGTCTGTAACACTTCCTGGGGTTGCTGTGCCTGAGGTGTAGGACCCAACGCTTCACCTTGTTGAACCTCATCCTGTTGGCCTTGGGCCATCCATACAGCCTGTTCAGATGCCTCTGCAGGTCTGTCTCCTGTCCAACTTAGTGTCGTCTGCAAATTTATTGAGGGTGCACTCGATCCCCTTGCCCAGGTCATCCATAAAGTTATTGAACAGGACTCGCCCCAGTACTGAACCCTGGTGAACCCCAAGGCTCATAGTATCAAAAATCAAGGATCAAGAATCATAGAATCATAGAATTATAAAATGGTTTGTTTTGGAAGGAACCTTGAAAGGTCATCTAGTCCATCCCCCCTGCGATGAGAATGGACATCTTCAACTCGATCAACTTGCTCAGAGCCCTGTCCAACCTTCAGTGTCTCCAGGGATGGTGCATTCACCACCCCTGTGTAACCTGTTCCAATGTTTCATCACATTCAGCAAAAAAATTTTCTTCTTTGTATCTAGTCTGAATCTACACCAGTTTAGTTTAAAATTGTTACCTTTTGTTCTATTGCTACAGTTCCTAGTAAAAAGTCTTCCCTTCTTTGTTTTAAGCCCCCTTTGTATAGTGAAAGGTCAAGTCTTTACTCCAGGTTGAACAACTCTCTTGGCCCTGGATGTTCTATGCATTTGATAATTTTTGTGGCCCTCCTCTGGACCTGCTTCAGTTTTTCCTGTGCTGAGGATTAGAAAGCTGGAGCAGGACCATTCACCAGAGCAGAGCAGAGGGGCAGAATCCCCTCCCTGGCCCTGCTGCCCGCGCTGCTTTGGACGCAGCCCAGGACACGTTTGGCTTTTTGAGCTGCCAGTGCACATTGCTGGGTCATGTCCAGCTTCTCCTCCACCAGCACCTCCAAGTCCTTCTGGGCAGGGCTGCTCTGATCTGTTCATCCCCCAGCCTGTGTTGGTACTGAGGGTTGTCCCCACCCAGGTGCAGCACCAGCACTTGATCTTGTTGAACCTCATGAGATTCCCATGGACCCACTTGCCAAGTTTGTTCAGATCCCTCTGAGTGGTATCCCATCCCTCAGGCATGCCAGATACACCTCTCAGCTTGGTGCCATCAAATACTATAATTAACAATAGACAAGAGACATTTTCCTTTTAAAGGTCACAAGATACACTGGTAAGAGCAAAGCTTTTGACCTTTATTCAGGAAATTTCCAAGAGACCTCTGGCTGAACTAGATGGGGGATAACAAAAAGCAAGAACTAAAAGAAAGAAACAATAATATTGTTACAGAAAATTCAATAGCTGATTTGTTAAAGAATAAAATTATCAATATGTCTTGCAGGAAACATGCACAAAATTAAGTCTTTAACACAGAGACTCACACGCAAAAGTTAACATGCCTGGGAAACTTTAAAACAATATTCAGCCGATTCCAAGAGTACACTGATCAGGTGTATTGGTGGAAAAAGCTCGTGAAAAAATGTCATTGTGGATCATGCATGGGCATAATACTATAGCAGAGCAGAAAAAAATCTAGCCTTTTTAAAAAAACAAATCCAAGCTAACAGCGCTTAAATGATACCTGACTTTAAATAAGTATCATTTATCACAAATAGGCAAAACCAACAGAAATCCTAACAAAAAATAATAGAATGTGAAAGTAGAAGGAAATTTTGAAAAATATGGAAATGGAAGTAAAAGACAAGGAAAAAATGATGTTTCCATGGCCAGGAGAATTAGGAAATTCTAAAGTCTCATCAATATGTCCAGTTAATTGTCATGCTAGTATGATTTTTGTACTTTGTTTTATGCTTGTGTCCCAGTGACACCTCCTTTGTCAGTCCCTCAACAATGGTGAATCTCCCTCGCAGAGAATGCTCCCACATCCCAAATACTTTATGCCAGGCCAGAGTGTCCCTGGAAGACTTTAGGAGCAAAAATGGTTTATGGAGAACAGTATTGTGATTTCTCCTGATGACAAATCTGTTTGCAGTTTATTTTAAAATTCATTTTAAAATATTCGTAATTGCATGTCTGTGTGATGCTGTGATTTTTTCTAACAATGGACTCAGTATTAAACACGTGGTCTTAGTTTATCTGCATCATAATTTTTGCAGCTTTTGAGAGCAGTTATGCCAGATCTTACCATAAAATGGCAAACTTACAAAAATGACATACCATGAGAAAATTCAAAATGCTTACAAAGCCTTGTAAATGAAAGATTATTTGAAAATCTTTCGTAATTGTTGAAATAGAAGTTTGGGATTTGGGCATTTCTTTTTAACTAAGTAACTTCCACTATCTTTCTCCTGACTCATCCTCAAAAAAAAAAAAGAGTATATGGAGTCTCCTAAGTAGCTTATCCATGTCCACCTTTAAAAAGAATCATATGAAGGAATATCTATCCAGTAACAGACTACCATTATGGAACAACAGGCTTGATGGGGTGGTGAATTAAGAAACAGTGATGCAAAGCCACTGCAAAGGCAGATGATGGATCTAAGAACTCATTTCTGTATTTTTCTGGAATTCTGGGTTTTAAATTTCCTTTGAAGGTGCATAATTTTAGTGAAGAGTGAAATTCACTGCTGTGGGCTCTTAACACCACTGCTTACCATATTCCTCTTTGCCTGAACTTAGAGTGAGAAATAGTATTTTCAAAGGGAAGGATTAAATTAATTTTGTATGTTTTTAATATTTTTTTTAAATAAGGTGAAAAACTACAAAAACAAGCAAACATATGCAGAGGAAGGAAGAAGGAAATTAAAAGTTTGTTGAATGGATATATAGAAAAAAAAGTCTTTGACAAAGTCTGTGGCTTAACCCTACCCAGCAGCTAAGCCCAACACAACTGTTCACTCACTCCTCTGCATGGGATAGATAAAAAATCAGAAGAGTGGATGTGAGAGAACATGGGTTAAGAGAAACAGTTTAATAGCTAAGGAAAAATCTGTGTGAGCAAAAAAAACAAGGAATCCTTTCAACATGTAACATGGACAGGCAGGTTTTCAGCCATCTCCAGGGATGCTGGACACCATCACATGTGACAGGTACATAGAAAGACAAATGCCATAGTTCCAAATGTCCCCCCCTCCTTTCTTTTTCTGCTGAGTTTCTTTGCTGAGGATGATGTCATATGGTATGGAATATACCTGTGGTCAGCTGGGGTCAGCTGTTCTGTCTGTGTCACATCTCAGCTTCTTGTGCATCCCCACCCTCCTTGCTGATGGGGTGGTTTGAGGAGTAGAAAAATGCTTGATGGTGTGTCCTTGCTGCTCAGCAGTAACAGTCTCAGTATCTTAGCTAGTGCAAACTATTCTCCATTCACTATAGCATGTTTTTGTCCTTTGTTTCTTTCAGAACTAATGTTTTACTGTCGCTCTCTGCACTGTGACCCTGCAATGTCACCTTCTCACACTCAATTTCTATTAAATGTATTTATGTTTTCTGAAGTTTGACACACAAAGGATGCAAGCACATCCAAAACATCTTAACTGTTTCTCAAACTTTCAAAAAGTTAACCACTTCCTTGAGACTTTTTTATTTGTTTGATGACTACACCAACCTGTATCCGTGTGGGAAATCTGTCTTTCAAGATACACTCCTTCTCTGTGAAAGTCTCTAAACAACAAACATCCCAAACAATGAATTTAAGTCAGTTCATAAGAAATATAATATTTTCATTAGCTTGGCTTACTGTTGACCTTTATCTCTCGGGGAACAAAGAGCCCACTTTTGCCATATACTCTTCCATTCCTAGCATGTTCTAACTTGAAGAGTAATGTCTTAGTTTTTCCATTTGCACTTTTTTTCCCATCAAATCCATTTTCATTTGCAGACCACATCCTTTAAATTTGGCCTAGAATCAGTACAAGGAATTAGTATTCCAGTCTCCACATTTCTTTTTTGTAATACAGAATACAAGCCATGTAAATCTGTTTATTCCTAAAGTCAGTAAAAATCTTAGCTTCCACTCATTTAATCTGCTATTTGAAAATTACTATTCTAAAATGCACTCTGGACATCTGCTTTAACTCTGAGTTTTGATATTTGTATTCTAGAGGATCTACTTGGTAGTGATTGCATGTAGCATTGAAGCAATGCACAAAAACCTTCACATGATCACTTGGGGTGTAACCCAACTCTGAGACCAGATCTACACTCGTGAAGTGATTACTTCATCAATCACAAGGACTGTGACTGATTAAACACCATTTTAGTTTTGCTTTACCATGTTGCCAAGTATGTAGCATGGAAGTTGCTGAACAGATGCTCAAGTGATGCTCAAGTTGCTACATTACAGGCAGTGTCCAGCATAATTTAGCTGATGAAGGTAGTATGTTTGAATTTTGAATGCATTTCAGTGTAGAGAAAAAGGCAATTTTTGTATTTATTTTACCATTAAAAAAAAAAAAATTAAATTCAGTGTAGATCTGATACACATGAAATAAGATTGGGGGTATTGATATTACTAGTATTTCTTAAAATAAATTGACACAATTAACTTACATTACGTATTTTAAATGTGAAAGTAACTCATTATTATCTTTTTTGCCTGAATATAATTTCTTGCACAACAGTAAGTACAATATGCATAATAGGTCATTAAAACAGAGGTTGTAAAACAGGTAAAAAGAATTTAACCAGAGAGTCACATTGCTCTTGGTCTGGAAGAAGTCACTTGGAATCAAGATTTTCCTGGGATAGACAGTTCTGCTTAGCTTCTCTGACATGTTTCTGTGAAGGTTGTTTGGGAGATTTTTCTAGCTCACTAGACCATCTTTTTGGTTACAGGGTTGTGACATATAAATCTCTTTTTTTTCTTAAATCTATGCAGTCATATTATATGAATAATTTGTATTATTGGCTAGATCTCATAGAAAATAATGAATTTGCATCTTTGGCATGAAAAAACATAATTGTTTTAAACTTCTATCTCTTTCTTGATAATGGCTTGATGTTCAGGTAGAGATGAACACAGAGTATGGGTAAAACAGAAGGCTTGGAGGAGTTAGAAATATTTTAATTCTAATCTTTCTATTACAGCTTAATTTATGCTTACACAAAATGTTTGATACTTCCTGATGGATATGTATGGTCTTTCTTGGTGCATAAGCCCATAAAAATTAGGGGTAAAAATAGTGGATTATAACTTTCACGAAGTTTACATAAAAATACATTTAGCTCAGGAAGGCTTGTGTCCTAAAATACACACTTTCACTAAATATTGTCTAAGCTGGGCGTAACAAGTTTTTCTGTCTTGATATTAACGAAGACGAATTCTATCAATTGTCTTCTTTATCTCTTTTTTTTAAATGTCATATTTGACAGTTGTTTTCTAATTGCATATCATACATTTATTGTAATTATTAGTGATAATTTTATTATGCACCACAAGGAATATTTCAGTAAAACCCCTGAACGTAAATGTGTTTAGATGTCTTGGTACCCTTTTAGAAAAAAAGGCCACCTGCTTGATGAAATATGTAGACAACACTCTCAGGTCATTAAAATAATGATTGACTTGGCTTCCTGTTTTCATATCACCTCCCAGCCCAACCTGGATCCATGGGCATGGTTTCCTCTCCTTTCTCAGACCTACTTTGCCCCAGTAGCCTTACCAGGCTGTCACTGAATCAAGGTTCTCCCTGGCCACATTCCCTGACCCTGACCCTGACCCTGACCCTGACCCTGACCCTGACCTTGACGTGCTGCCTCAGTGCTTTGGATCCGTGTCAGGGGAGAGCAGCCTTGCACTCACTCTCAGCTCCTGGCTTCCTCCCCATGGGGAGCAGAAAGGCAGTCAGAAAGCAGATATTGAAGGAAAGTGTTAATCTTTCCATGGTATAGGTTGCAGCAACTAACAATTTAAGGACTTTCTATGCTCATGTAACTCAATTGGATGAATGTGACTATATTGTTAATTTTTTTGGTCAAAGCACTTTTAGCTTTTGTGTGATTCTTTGGTAGTGTATTTCACTGTGTATTTTCACTATTTGTGGGAAGGCAAAGCTTCTTGTTTGTGTGATTCTTTGGTAGTGTATTTCACTGTGTATTTTCACTATTTGTGGGAAGGCAAAGCTTCTTGTTTGTTCTAAAATTGCTCCTACACAGTGTCAATGAATGATTTGTGATCATGTTTTCCTAAAACAAAGTGCAGCATAATTACCATTCATGTTAGCTAAGGAGATCTGTTTGCTTACAACATATTTTTTACAACATTTTTCATCTTAGAAGTACATATCACTTACATATTTTATACATTTTTCTTTTCATATCAGATCATTTAAAAGATTCTATGCCACTCATGTTCAGCAGTACCAACAAAACAATGACAAAAAAAACCTCAATGAGAATAGGCAAACTAAGTCCCCTAGGTAATATGGCAGTCATTTATCTAGATCTTGTAAGGACTTTTTCTCTAGTTTCATCAGGAAGATGAAAGGAAGAATGAAAGAATGAAGAGGGCTTGCATGGAAGAGTTGCTAGCTACTGAAAGAAGGAAAAGTTTGAAAAACCTGAGAGGAGGGCAAAAATACTGCTCTGAATTCTTACCAATTCCTTTTTTTATGTTTCAATATCACTTTTAGAAGTACCTGATTAAAACTATAATCCTTCTAAAAATTAAAACAGAAAGCAAAACCCTCCCAAAACAACAAAGAACTCCCAAAAAGCCACTGTATTTCCAAATAAACCACTACATATTTCTTTTGTACTTGTTACTCCGTGTATTTGATGGCATCAGTAGAACTTTGTGATCTTTTGAAGTTTGAAAGTTGAGAGATACCTTAAACACTACTTTTACTTCATTTTTCAAAATGTGGAAATACAGATAAAAGTAGACAGTGCCTTTTGTTTTGTATTTCAAAGCCATTCAGTGGTTGAAATGAAATTACTTGGATGCTATCACTTACCCATTAAACTTCAGAAACCACAGAAAATGTGTGTAAATGGATATTACTAAGAAAGAGTAACTTTGACCACGTGAATTTATGCAACTGAAGCAGTAGGAAACAGTCTTTTTTTATCTAAAAACTCCCTACTGCTGCAAAATAAAGCAGAACAGTTCTAGCATACTTTTGACATATAATACACATTTTATATTTGATAGAGTGATTTATCATACATATTTAGTACAATAGGTTTCAATACAAAAATATTATATGAAACATAAATGAATGTGTTGGAAGCAGAAGCAATTAATGTTATGCCTCACCTTAAAGATGTGTTTGCCTGAGCACAGTTGCCACTAAATTAATTGTTGTCTATTTTATATACTAGAAGATAAATAGATAAGTAAATACAGAATTTCACTGAAATTTACATTCTTTTTTTTATATTATTTAAACAATTGTGACTTCCAGATGTTGTAGCTCATAAGAGTAGAATTTGATTGGATCAAAAAATCCAATCCAACTGCTATAAATTTCAAGAGAGAACTAGAGAAAAAAACATGATAATACTGTCATTACTGCCTGACAGTATCCTGGTAGAGTAGAGAAAGAGTTAGAACAACTTGTTATCTTTTGTTTCTGTTCCCCTGTCGTCACCCCAGATTTTCAGTTTTTCCAGACATGTAACCGCATTACAGAAGATGTGGTTTGTAAACTATATCTCTTATCCCTAAAACACTTTACTAATGGGCGATTTTTTTTTTTTTTTTTTACTGTTCTCAACTACCTGTTCCAGCTCAGCAGGAGTCTTCTGCTTTCAGCTCTTGAGATGAAGGTTCAGTCTCAAGCACTGTCTGAGACAGCAGCTACCTTAGAGGAATGTGTACACGGTGCATTACAGACTTGGATTTGTTGCACCTGGGATGGTTAGCCCTGCTATACCAAGCTATACCCTGCTATACCAAGCTATCACAGTGAATGATCATGACATGTACCACATGAAAAGTATTTCTTTAAGGCATTAAGGATTATTTAACTTTTCCATCCTGATGCCCATGTTGAAGTCACCTCTAATCATTCCAACACAGACACATTCTAGTTATTATCTGGTACCAGTTTAGACTTCTAATAGGAAAAAAAGAAAGAACATTTTGGACCTCAATGCAAGTGTTAAAAAGCATTAATTTTACTACAAATTTAAGTGGGTTTTTTAAGGGTCTTCTAACCTGTAGAATGAGAACTTATCTACCAGGTCTGTAGTGGAGGATTTGTATTCCACCCTATTTCTGAAGTTAACTGATGTCATTTCTGTATCCACAAACCTGTTAATAGGTGAATGAAAATGAGATCCAACTAGTTACTAAACTACTCCATATATGGCCATATTTGTTGTTTTGCAGGGAAATCAGACAGACCTTAAATAAAGTGATACTATGGGACTTGCAGGGAAATTCAGTAGTGAATTAGGAAATACAGAATGTAGAAGCACAGAGATTTGTTTTTTGTTTTTATATTGTGGTGGTTTAAAACCAGCTGGGAATTAAATTCTAAATAAGCCTCTCCTTTTCCCCTCTGCACCTGGCTGGTTAGAGAGGACATTTGACTGGATGTTTTCTTTCTAGTACCTTCCTAGATTCTCTCCTGTGTACAAAGAAAGCGATCTTTTAAAAAAGTTGAGGAAGGTCAAAGTTGATTGTTTTAGGAAAAAGAATTTGCATTGTAATGCATTTCTTTTCACTCTTATTCCTGGTATATTTAGTTTTTTCTGGACAATATGAGATTGAAAAAGATTCTATTTTGTCTTTGGAAAAATTTTTGGTGTTTGAGACCAACATTCTTTGATGCTCTATTATTTATTTTTTAAATAGGGTCCAGTATTATCCTCACTTTGAAGCCTTATGTAGTTGCTGAACAAAAAGTACTTGAAACTTGTAAACACAAATATCCTGACTTGTTAGAGTTTAATGGAGGAGAGGAAACATTTTCTTCTTTTTTTGTCAGTGATGGTTCCACACCCTTTTCAAGTAGAACCAACAAGTCAGAATGGCACATTGTCATCTTTAAGTCACAACACTTATTAGAAATAAAAAAAAAGACTCTTAACTTACATTTACACTGAAGTTTCAAGACAATTATAATCTAACTGTCAAAGGAACAGTACACTCAATACTGCAAATTCAATGCAAGTATACTTTGTGTTGACTAGATTTAAACACAACAGAAAGGAAAAAACCCCAGGAAAGGTAATTACTGACAACTTTAAATACACCTAACATTAGATAACTTACTAGGAGCTGCAATGTCAATTTTGCTACATTAGGGAAACACATAAATTATGTATATGTGATTACATTTTTTCATATTGCTTGAAGTGTTTTATATTTGTACAATAAAATGCATTTATGTGCCATGTGCTTATGTAGCACATATAAGTGAAAAATAACTTTTGTATAACTTCTGTGTTAAAATCTCAGGATTTTAACAGAGCCCTTTCCAGTGTGTACTTTCATGGAAACGTTTCCTTTCTTTAGGTTTCTGAAAAGGAGAAAATAGATGCAAAAATGTTCTAGGCACCTTTATTTTCAAATATTTCAAAGATTTGTCTTTAATAATTTAATGTTTTCTTTCAGTCTATACCATGTGTGATGATTTTTATTTCCAGTCATGTGATTGCAGAGAAGGTAGTTTAAAGACAAGAAAATATATTTCAGAAAAAATAAAATTTAGAAATGTGTGTTGAAATATGTTTATATATGAGATGGATTTTGATAAGATACAGCTGATTTTATAAAGTTTTTTTCCTAATTTTGTACCAGTAGATTTTCAGGATACCAGTACAGGAAAATAAAAGGCAAATTCTACTGTTATTGTTTAACTTGATGTAATTTTTTCAAAATGTATTCTCTGCAGGTAAATCCATTCTTGGGAACAAGAAGGTATTATGGGTGAGGACAGCACTGATAATTTAAAAGAAAATTATAATCCATTGGTTTTGATTATTAACTCACAAAAAGCAGCCCAGATAAACTTAAATTAATGAGTGGGAAGTTCCTTGTTTCCGAAACAGACAGAGATTTGATCTACTATGCTTTGCCATACAATCAGATGGTTGGCTTTTCTTGAGATAATATGATCAGGAAAGAATGAGCAAATCTTTTATACAGATAAGGGAAACTGAAGAGGAAATAAGAAAAAAGCTGAGGATGAGGATGGAGTATGCAATTACCCAATTTTAACTACAAAGTTAGGGTTAGCGTAGGGTTCCTTGCAGATTCTCCCATAGGTAGAGATGCAGATTAGGCTTGCTTGCAGATCCTTTCATAAGGTGAGATAGCTTCCTGCCTTCCCCTCTCCTGGAACATCTGGACAATTAAATGGAATTTTCAGTCCTGTTGTCTCCCCACTAACTCTGCCAGTTGTCATCTGCTCTCTCTTACTCTGCTCTGTCATCACTTTTATTACTGTTTTCAAGTACTTGCTCACAGCACTCAGCAGAAGCCCTACAGCCCCAAGGAGAATGAAGCAACTGCAGGCTGAGTCCATGCCCCGAACAAAGGAGCAGCAATGTAGTTAGAATGAATACATGTTTTCTGCTTAAGTAAGCACTCTGACACGTAGCCTTTAAAAATCCACCAAAAAATAATGGGTTTTTTTTAAATTATTGGCATTCTTGAAGGCCAACTTTTTATAAGAATAGCACCATTTCCTAAATTTTAAATACATTCTTGTGGGTGACTTAATTCATAGTATCCAGTAAAACATCCAGTAGAGAAGATAATTACTTGATTGTCAAATGGAATAACAATGGTTTTCCCTGCAGTGAAATCTCTACCACTGTAATTAGGTTATGTCATACTTTACCCTGAAGGGAATATTAAAAACACAAGACAAGCCAGTTTCATCCCCTGTATTTTTTCTATTTATAGTTTAGTGCTAAATTGCTGCCTTCATGATGCAGCAAAGACATCAATAACAAAATAACCACTCTTCTGTTGCTCAATTAAGTTTGCTACATGGATATTAATGTAAATATGGATCTTCTAAGAGAATTCTGTTGACTAATCATTTGTAGCATAATAACAAAAAATATACATATGAAGAGTTTTAAAAGAAAAAGTAACAGTAGAAATGCATTGAAGCAGGATAATAAAAAGCACCAATAAATAGATCTGCAAGGATTATACATATACTGACACACTGAATGAATTGTGACTGCCCTTTTCTCTATTTTTATTTTGAATTTCTTCTCTCTCAGAACAGCAACAATAACAAAACAGCAAAAAACCTGACAGAAAACCTTAAAAAATTAAGAGCATGACTGATGAATTTTTTACAATATGAAGAATTGCCTACCACCTACAATTCCATTTGCAAAAAAAAAAACCAAACCAAAATTATCTGTTTAAATCTTAGTACCTGTTTGTTTGTATGTATTTTTATAGATTAACAAAAAATGTGAATTTTTTTTCACAGGTGTGAATACTGCTCAGTTTTCCAGTTTTGTTCAGTGTATTTGTATGAAAACCAGTTGTTTTATATCTTATGCAAAATCATGCCACACTTCTTTTGCCTAGAAAACCAGATTGTATTGCTAAGTGAACCACTTAATGGAGAAAAATGTCCCAGAAGAAAATTGCTTTTTAAAGTCTTTAGTGAGTTAGGTGAATCTTAAAATGCTTGGTTTATAAAATGGGAAAGAGCAGTAGCTTCATTTTTTCCCTGAAGTAAAAGTAAGAGTTAAGGAGGCATCTGGTTCAAGATTTGAATTTTCTCTTGAGAAGATGAGATCACTTTGTAAAATAAATTATAAAACCCACAAACACGGATGTGGTTAGGAGAAGAAAATATGGAAAGAGACTTCAGTTAGGTTTATGTTCTGTTTTGTTTTCTATTTTTTTTTTTTAATGTTTGGTGGAGCTTTTGTAAGTAACACACAAACAAAACCTCTCCCCAGTTTCAGATGGCTTCAATACCAAGCTGAGATTACTAAGGATCTGGATTTTTTTGTGTGGCTATTAGTCCATGTATTGAGGTACTTAAACTTGAAAAAACTGCTTCTAAAGCATTTATTGTTTAAGGTTACCATATTAAAAAGAACATCATGATCTTTGAAAAAACAGGAAAATTGATAATGCTGTCTTAGAAGCTGCTTCATCTAACAGGTGAGGTCTTTTAAGAGAGGTCAAGTAAGTCCAATGACAGCTAGAAATGCAGTATAAGGACTTACTGAAATCTGAAAAAAACAGCATTCTTTTCTATATATTTATATTGGATAACTAGGTCAAAGAGGGGAGAGATCAGCCCCATCCTAAATACATTCTGAAACAGAGACTTATGTTCTGGTGCAATATTACAAAAATGACATGGAATTCCTGACATCAAGAAACTTCTGTATGCTGAAAATGAGAATCACACTATTATTGCTACTTTTATTTCTCTCAGCATTGCTGTGCTTCTCAGATCTCTCTTTGTTGAAAAGTCAGTCCTTGCATGTGTGTCAAGTCCATGGAGTGAGGAGTTTTCTGTAGAATTAAATTTCACTTTAATAAGTAGGTTTTTATGTGTCACCTTTCTAAGTACCTAAAATCCATTAAACGATTAATTTGTTCGGGGTTTTTTGGTTTGGGTTTGTTTTTGTTTTTTGTTTTTCTTTTTTCAATCATGGGGACACAAGTAATTATCTCTTCTTAATTACCTTAATCATTTAATACAGTGATACAATACTTTGCGTCAAAAGGAACCGTAGAGATCACCCAGTTCCAATCCCCATGCCATTCGCAGAAGCACTTTTCAATGGAACTGGTTGTTCAAAATTCCTTCCAACAGTTCCAGGGATGGGGCATACACAGCTTTCGTGGACAATCTGTTTCAGTGCCTCAGTACCCTCACAATAAAGAATTTCTTCCTAATATCTAAACCAAACCTACTGTATTTCAATTCGAAGGCATTCCCCTTTGTCCTGTCACTACATGCCCTTATCAAAAGCCTCTCTTCAATTCTTTGGTAGCCCTGTTTAGACACTGGCAGGCCAAAAGACATCTTGACAGTTTACCAAATGCTGTTATAGTGAAAATAATTTGTATATGCTACTGGAAATTATTAGTACATATATACTTATGTCCAGTCCCCAGGAGCTTGTAAAAAAAGATTCTTATATATGCCAGGGGCCATTTAATATTAAATTTCAGCACCTGAAATTGTCTTTAAATAATCATCATCTGGCACAGATATAACTATGACCTCCTCTGTACTAAAGTGCAATTGCTTATTCATGGCTTCTGTGATGAAAACTCCCAAAGGTTTCTCAAATCTGGTTCCAGGTGCCATGTTCATACATAGATTTAATACCTACCTAGAATTTAAAATGTAACACATGAAAATATGCTTGCAAATTAGTGGGTTTTTCCCTTTTTTCACTTCAGTAAGAGAGCATTAATGTTTTGCACTAGCTGCTGCTCTGGCAATGAGGCCTATTAACCTCCTAAGGGATCAGCACAGGCCTCCCTCACCAATGTGCACCAATAAGAACCCAAAGATAGTTCTGAGATATTTGTGTTTCCTTGTCCACACAAGCTTCTGTTTCACTGCTGACACCACTAACATGGATGACATCTAAGACAAATTGTGAAGGTAACTTTGCTTTAACACAGATTTCTGTCTTCAAGGAGCAGGAGAGACAGTATCAGCTTGTTTTGCAGAAGTTACTGTGCAGCACCCTTATCAAAACACTTTCAGTCATCACCAGCCAAAGCAAGGTCAGAGCCATTGACGTGGCAGGAATGGAAGACTCTATCTTGCATTATCCAATTTACTAAACACCATTCACCCATAGGCAGATCCCAGCACACACAATTGAATCTGCTCAATTCCTCAAATAAATTCTCCCAATAAAAATAATCATTCTTCATGTTTGCTATCCTGTGACTAACCCTGAGGTGATTATCACTGATCAGCTGATATGGACAAAATGCATGCTGAATTTGGTATTTTCTTTGCTTGATGAGAAGAATCTCCTCTTGCATATTTAAATCTTAGAGGAAAATCTGACCAGAATCCATAAAACACTCCTTTTCCCATACATGATTGTTCTCAAGAATAGTAGTCTGAATGCAATGGTAATACTGAACCTCTCTGGAAATATCCTGTGGAGCTATGGATATGGGAAGATATTCTTAGCCCCTTTGCATATAAATATGATACTGTAAGTGAATAACACTTGTATGCTATAACTTCAGACCACGTTTTCTTGCAGTTCAAGTCTTTCTTTTTTTCTTTTTATCTAAATTTGCAGGCTCTTAATTCTATTGACTTAACTTTGTAATGTGAATATTTTATTTTCACAGGTTCTGCAGAAACAATGCCTTTTTATTTTCCAGATTTGTATTGCAATAGAAATCAGGTTACTTGCTTTATTCTCTGTAGTTACTAATTAGAAAGATGTGCATCTCGTCCTTGGTCTGTGGTATGTGGCCTGCCATATGTGTGTTGGGAGACTTTAAAAGGATGTTATTTTTTCTAATTTCCTGTCACAACTCTTTTCCCTATATTATTTGATCACTTGATCAAGCTTTAATTTGAAATATTTCTTTTCCGAAGAAATATTTGAAGTTATCAAGTTAACTGAAGATATTTCATGTGAAAAATAAACCAAACCAAGTTAATGTATAAACATACAAGTATGTTAGCAACAGCTGAGGTTCATTTAGAAACTCAGGTAAAAGATGAAACATTTCAAGCTATTTGGGACAAATTTAAAGACAAGATCAGTGAGACAAAGGACAAAATGTTTTGCAGTATTCAGGAATGAGAGGAATTAATGATGTCACAAACCTCAATAAGATACTTTTGGCTCCACAGCAGCACAAAATCATAGCTGAAATGGGACTTCATGTCCTCTTTTTGCTTTTTTCGCCGCACAAGAAGAGTCTACTCTTAGCTGAGATCCTCTGTGGATGCTCAGAAGCAGTTTCGAAGTCACCTCTAAGTGACTAATCTCCTTTGACCAACTTTCCTACCCTGCAGAAATCTGGTGTGATAGCAGGAATGGTGCCAACAACCATCACGTATGATCAGTTTTTCCCTTTCTTACTTCCGTCTTTAATACTGTACCTTGTTATACAAACACTGAGCTACAAATAGTTTTCAAGCTTCACCGTACATTGGGAGAAGTTTTGTATCTTCTACAGTTTCTGTGTGCTTACCCATATACTTGCTTGCTCGGGTGTGATGAAGGTGAAAGGGGAGAAACTATCAAGAACGATAAAAATGTGTTCATTCTCAGGAGAAACAAGCTAACACCACGGGCCAGCTGAGCATTTTACTGAGCTGCCTGATGTCTTTCCTGCCATGCTATGCCATAAAAACCCCTTCAGTTTTTATCTGTACTATTTGCGCATTGTATTTTTGAAGAGCCCTTGGTCTTCATAAAAGACACATGCAAAAATTTCTCTACTCCGAAATGGAGCCTCAATAGAGTCAGTAGGGGTTCAGGCAAGGAGAGCAGAGCATTTTCATGTACCACATGGCTGGATTATTGGAAATCTCCCCAGGAAAGGGATTTATAAAAGTATGCTTCTTGAGGAAATAAAAAATATTTTATCTCAGCAGAACCTGCTTGCGTAATAAATCTCCTACAACAATATGGTCCTTTAATGATGGATGTGCAATGAGAAACTCTTAAGTGTCCTAAATTATGATTCAATATACTGTGGGCTGCCACTGTGATACTCACTTGGCAAGGTTCCTTTAAACACATAGACAACAAGATCTGACCTAAATATATGAAATAAAGGCATTTTTTCCTGAACAAATTAGAAAGACTAAACTAATGTAAAGATTAAGAAAACAGTCCAGAAGGATTATTAGAGTAATTTAATATATAGAGAGATCATAAGACACATCTGTTCATACAATGAGGAGAAGTTAAAGGGATCCATATAATAGGATCTTTTGAGGAACAATAATGTAATCTGCAACTAATGGCAAACATATACAAGGTAGTTATCAGAAAGAAGACATCTTCATGCTTATGAACACAGTCTGAGCAAACTGTACTGTCCTGGCATGTGTAAAGGTTGGACTTTCTTTCAGGTTTCCTACCATTAAAATGTCCGGGAGTTTTCTCATACCATTTTACTCTGCTCCTACTCAATATTCTTTTCATTCACTGCTCAGACTCTCATTGCTCATCTTTAAGTATTTAGTTTTCTGTACTGGCCGGTTGGTATGTCCCACCCATAGACTTTTGCCACAAGCTTGTCTTGCCAATGGCGTTTTTTTTTCTCAGACCTAGGCTTACCTGCTGGCATCCACACCCAGGCCCATACGTACTTTCTCAAAGCTACATAGATCAAGTGCTTTAACCTGTGCAGAAGTAAGGGCCTTTCCATTTGCAGATCTTCAGCCTGCCTTTCTTCTACATTTCTGTAACTTTTTAACTAAGCTGTTGTGACTGTTTTCCAGAACTCCTGTGCATTTTTTCTCGTATGTTGTTCTTGTGCTGTTTTTCTTGCACCTGAAAACCCCAATTTTCTTGCTGTTGGCTTCTTCTGCAAAGGAAATGTCTCTGATGTGAAACTCATCCATTTGTTGCTTCGCTTTTCCTACACCCTGCTTTGTGGAGTTTAGTTATTATTAGAGAAACTCAAAACTTAATGAGTAACAACATAGTAATAATTTAAATAAGCAGTAGGCAGTACCTATTAATACATATGCAAGAGAACTTAACAGTCAATCAGCACATAGTGCTCATGAATGATGAAGCATACTGTAATCCACACTAAGATTATCATAGGCAGTAACAATGCAGTTGAGAGGATCATGCTGAAAATTGTATAGGAGTAGGGAAATCTGTGGTAAAAGTCAACATTCTTATCACCTTCAGCTTTACCACCTGCTACGCTGGAGAGGATGCATAGGAAGAGATTAATTACATCAATGTTTTTCTTGACTTGTCACTGGGAAGCTTCCCTCTTACACTTTGCTCTTGTATTGTTTTGTTTGTTATTTTTTTGTTTTCTCCAGAAGCTACTTTCACACTTAGAATTTATGTGTGTTACCAGCGATGATGCATCTGAATAAAGCTTTGTGTGTGTATGTCTGTCTAAGCATTTTTTGTGCAACACACATTCCATTTGTTGCATGCAGCATTATAGGAAACAGATAAAGACCTACCTCATAGCAGGGAAGCCTCCTAACAGTTACCCTGCATTTATTCAAGAACTATTCTGCAATGGGTGAGCACAGAAAAAGCTAAGAGGAGTAGAATGATATGCTTTATTCTTGCTTTCCTTATGGAAACTACAGCAAGCTACAGAAGCAGATACCAAGTCTTGTGTAAAGAACATTGCCAGAGCATTTCTCATGATTCAGCACTCTCAGCTCTTGCAGGCGTCTAAGCAAACTCTAGCTGATGTTGCTGCCACTGGAACAGTTTGAGAGTCACACTACCATCCTACTCCCATCTGCTTCTGGAAACATTGCAGGGGCTGCAGCAGGCAAACTGTCTTAACAAAAAAAAACCTCAGTGATGAGTCTCCAGCCTGAAATGAGGGACTTCCACCTGTAAGTCATCCACAGATATTTTTCAAATTTATGTTGCTAATTCAATAATTGAAGAAATTGGACCAAAAAACCGATGCTTCGTAAAAGGTAGAAGATGCATGAATGCAGATTATGAATTGTGGTCCTAATGATTTGTGGTCCTAATGATTTCATTAGTCCTAATGACTGAGGATCAAGGTATTAACTGGTTGACTTATACGACATTAAACTACAATGTAGTATCTGGTGTTACACAGCATGGATTTGGAAATGCATTTAGTTTATGTGGCAAGGTGTTTGCAGTGGAGGAGGAGGTTGCAGGGACAGCCTCTAAAAGGAGAGGCTGAGAGCTGCCCCATGCCAGATACAAGAGGCTCCGGACAGCTCCAATGGATCCACCGCAGAAAACAGCTGAGTCCCTCAACCCAGCTGGTGGTACCCCCAGAGAAACCTACTTAACAAAGAGTAAGAAAAGCCATGAAATAAATCAGGGGTGTGAGACAAATGTGAGCAAAATAGCCCTGCAAACACCAAGGCCAGAGAAGGAGGGGAAGGAGGTACTCCAGGGGCCAGGGCAGAGATTCCCCTGCATTGCATGGAGAAGACCATGATAAAGCAGGTTGTTCTCAAGCAGACCATCGAGGATCCTGTACTGCAGAAGGTGGATATGACCTGAAGGAAGCTAAGTCTGTGGAGAGTCCATGCGGAAACTGCCTTGGGAGGGGAAGAGGTAGAAAAGTCCAGAGTGACGTTAAGCCTGGAAAGAAGGTGGGATGGAGGCAAAAGTTTTCAGTTCCACTAAAAAAACCTCCTGTTTTTGCCTTTGCTTCTCACCATCTGTCGTGGTTTAGAGTAGCTGGGAATTGTAGTTGAAGAAGGCTGCACCGGCCAGGAAGTGATTCCTTGCAAAGAGGTGCTTTCAGCTCCCTCTAGACCCAATCAACTGGCCAGGTTGAATATTGACAACTTTCTAAACCACTTAGAGAGCTTGACACGCCTCTGTGAAATCACATTTTTAAGAAACAGAAAGCCCGGGAAGGCTCTCTCTTGCTTCCGGTGGCCGAACAGGTAACTGGTGGGGGGTGGCCGGGCCAGGCCGGGCTCTGCTGGCCGGGCCTGGCCCGGGTCGGCCGGGGGGTGGCTTGGCTGAGATTGCAGCCGCTCCTGCTCGCCGGACACCCCCAGAGGCCAGGATGGCCCTCACCTCAGCCCCAAAACAGCTGAAATCCCCTGAGGCCGTCGGCAGGATCACGTGGCCAAGAGATAAGTGAGTTCCACACTCCAGCTGCAAAACCCAGGGGAGATTAAGTCTTTTAGTGCTGTTAAGACTTTTTTTCCAGACCAGATGAAGCCTGCAGAGACTAATCATCTCCCCGATCAGATGGAGAGAGGAAAGTGAAAGCTTGTGAAGGAAACACTATAAAGATGCCCAAGTCAGTGAGGAGGAAAAACTTGAGACCTTGAAAGAGAGGATTTGAGGAGATGCTTTAATCCTAGAAGCTGAAATTCTGTTGGAAAAAACCATGGTGATAGACTGTGATATATTAGACTACCCATTGTAATTTCTTGAAAGCATAAGGGGTGGGGAGCGTTCAAACTGTAACTGTGAGCAAAGGTGCTTGTACTAGAACAAGCAAACGCTGAAGTAGCTGTAACTTGCTGTTAGCAACTGTACTGGTGCTGCAATGCTGAAGTAGCTGTGATTTGATGAGGACCTTGAGCAGAGATCGCACAAGAGAGAAGGATCTCTGTTCCCAAACCATGAGGCTGCTCCCAGAGAGGGTCCTTACGCCTTTCAGGCACTTCGATAAGTGAAGAAAGCTCCTGTTTCTGAACTGCTCATCCTTAAAAATAGTACCCCCTTAGCTAAAGAAACCCTCGAAGCAGCTGTGGGGAAAGCTGTAATCGGGGGATGGGACTTTCACATACAAGCAGAAAAGCATTCCGGGCGGCTGCTTTTTGCTGTGATACTGAAGTTGCACGAGATTGTTTTGTGTGGAGATGCTCCATGGTTTGACCAAGAGAGACTCCTCTCTCTAAGTGAACTGAAAAAAACCAGAAATTATTATATAGGTGGCGAACTGACTAGAATTCTCAAGGGTTGTGTTTCCTTTTACATTGGTGGTAGAAAGGAGCAGAGGTGGGGGGAGAGAGGTGTTCTGGAGGTTTAGTCTGACTTTTCTGTCTCCTTCTTTTAACTCTGTTAATAAACTTGTTTATATTCTTTAAGTTTTTTGTGCCTGCTTTGTTTTCCTCCTAATGCTTATCTCACAGAAGAGACATCAGGGGGCTACTGCCCGAGTTAACCCTTAAACCACTACACTAAATGGTGTTTCTGCCCGATTACCAAATTCAACCCGTTACACCATCCTACTTTATTATTACTTGAAAATAAATAAAATTAATCTTCTCCAAATTGAGTCTGTTTCCCTTGTGATGGTATTTGGTGAGTGACCCATCAACCCAATGAGTTTTTCCACCTTATTTTCTCCCTTGGCCTGTGGAGGAGGTAAGGGAAGAGTTTGGGTTGGAGTCTCAGAGAGCCAAAATTAAATCCACCACAGCAATGCATCAGAAAAAGGTATTTGCCCCTTATTGAAGAATGATTCCCCATCAAGACAGTAACATTGAGAACTCTGGTGCAAGGAGACCCCTTAACTACCAGTAAAGTACCAACTGTCTAGCATACCATGAGCTACAATTTTACACGTACTGGATATTTCTAAAGTCTTACAGAAGACACCTTTCTAGTCCCAACTGCAGTAGAAGTGGAAAGGTGACAGACAAAGTGACAATTTGCAAACAATGAGGGTAGCTTTATGATCAATACTTGGTGGTTGCCTCATGTTGTTCATCTAACATGAAAAATATGAACTGAGCTGTGCAGAGATCCCTCAGAGAATTTCCTTTCCCATTCATGATTTGAATGGGAAAGCTGTCCATTCACTATGATGTTCCTAGAAGGTATATCATAATGCTTATGCTGACACTTCTCATTCTTTTCATGAACAAAGAGAATGTGTGTAAAATCATATGAAGAGGCATATGGCAAGCCAGTCCTGAACTGTTTTATAGAATCATAAAATCATAAAAGTAGGCTGGGTTGAAAGCACAGAAACATAGAATTACAGACTGGTTTGAGCTGGAAGGGAGTTTAAAGATTATCCAGTTCCAATGCTCCGGTGAAGGACAGATACTTTTCACTAGGATAGATTGTTCAAAGCCCCATCCAATCTGGCCTCAAACACTTCCAGAGCTGTGGCATCCACAGCTTCTGTGGACAACCTGCTCCAGTGACCCACAGCGAAAAATTTTGTCCTAATATCTAATCCAAACCTACTTTCAATTTGAAGGCATTACCCCTTGTCCCATTACTACATGCCCTTGTCAAAAGTCCCTCTCCAATTCTCTTATAGCCCCCTTTAGGCACTACCAGGCTCCTATAACTTCTCTGTGGAGCCTTCTCTTCCCTGGGCTAAAAGCCCCAACTCCTGCAGCCTTTCTTGATAGGAGAGGTGCTCCAGCCCTTTTATTATCCTTGTGGGCCTTATAGACGCGGTACTGCAAGTGTGCAAGAGCAGAGTAGAGCAGCTGAATGCCCTCCCTTACCTGCTGATCATGCTGCCTTTGATGCAGCCCAGGACATGGTTGGCTTTCTGGGCTGCAAGTGCACATTGCTGGGTCATGTTGAGCTTCTTGTCAACTAATACCCTAAAGTCTTATCCTTAGGGTTGTTCTCAGTACATTCTATCACTGGCCTGTATTTGTGCTTGGGATTGCCATAACTCACTTGCAGGACCTTGCACTTGGCCTTCCATATATGCTGCCTGCCTCAAATGTCATTTGTCAAATAGAAGATAGGCCACTGTGGGTACAAGAGCCTTGCAAAAGGATGGATCTTTTATAGATCCCAGATCCCTTCTGCTGGTATGGTCACCCATGGTGACCACCCACTACCTGCCTTAAATCTAAAGGCAAAAATCTTCCAATTTGTAACAGGTGTTACTTCTCCTAGTAGTGAGCATGGCTTGGCAGCAGGCCATATGTCATGCAATACCATCTTATACTACAGAATAAATATTTTTATGTGACTAGGTGTCATGGTTTGGAGTGTCTGGGAATTGTAGTTGAAAAAGGCTGTATCTGCCAGGAAGTGATTCTTTGCAAAGAGGTGCTTACAGCTTCCTCTAGACCCAACAGAACCAATCAACTGGCTAGGTTGAATATTGGCAACTTTTTTAAACCACTTAGAGAGCTTGACACGCCTCTGTGAGCCACATTTTAAGAAAGATCAGAGCCCAGGAAGCCCCCTCTTGCTTCCGGTGGCCGAACAGGTAACTGGTGGGGAGTGGCCGGGCTGGGCTGGGCTCTGCCGGCCGGGCCTGGCCCGGGTCGGCTGGGAGGTGGCTTGGCTGAGATCGCAGCCACTTCAACAAGCCAGACACGCCCCCCCCCAGAGGCCAGGATGGCCCTCACCTCACCCCCAGAGCAGCTGAAATTCCCCTGAGACTGCTGTCCGGCAGGATCACGTAGCCAAGAGATAAGAAATTCCAAGCTCCAGCTGCAAAGCCCAGGGGAGATTAAGTCTTTTAGTGCTGTTAAGATTTTTTCCAGACCAGATGAAGCCTGCAGAGACTAATCATCTCCCCGATCAGATGGAGAGAGGAAAGTGAAGGCTTGTGAAGGAAACACTATAAAGATGCCCAAGTCAGTGAGGAAGAAAAACCTGAGACTTCGAGGCAGAAGACTGAGGAGATGTTTTAATCCTAGAAGCTGAAATTCTGTTGGAAAAAACCATGGTGATGGACTATGATATATTAGACTACCCACTGTAATTTCTTGAAAGCATTGGGGTGGGGGGGGGTTGGAGCGTTCAAACTGCAACTGTGAGCAAAAGTGCTTGTACTAGAACAAGCAAACGCTGAAGTAGCTGTGACTTGCTGTGAGCAACAGTACCTGTGCTGCAAAAAGTACATGCTGAAGTAGCTGTGATTTGATGAGAAATTTGAGCAGAGATCCTACGAGAGAAAAGGGAGCTCTGTTCCTAGACCATGTGGATACTCCCAGAGAGGGTCCTTACGCCTTTCAGGCACTTTGATAAGTGAAGAAAACTTCTGTTTCTGAACAGCTCATCCTTGAAAATAGTACCCGCTTAGCTAAAGAAGCGATCGAAGCAGCTGTGGGGAAAGCTGTAGTCAGGGGAAGGGACTTTCACATGCAAGCAGAAAACCATTCCGGGCGGCTGCTTTTGCTGTGACACTGAAGCTGCACGAGATTGTTTCGTGTGGAGATGTTTCCATGGTTTTGACCAAGAGAGACTCCTCTCCCTAAGTGAACAGAAAACCAGAAATTATTATATAGGTGGTGAACTGACTAGAATCCTCAAGGGTTGTGTTTTTCTTTTACGTTGGTGGTAGAAGGGAGCAGAGGTGGGGGGAGAGAGGTGTTCTGAAGGTTGAATCTGACTTTCCTTTCCCTCTTTTAACTCTGTTAATAAACTTGTTTATATTCTTTAAGTTTTTTGTGCCTGCTTTGCTTTTCCTCCTAATGCTTATCTCACAGAAGAGACATCAGGGGGCTACTGCCCGAGTTAACCCTTAAACCACTACACAAATTGGTGTTTCCGCCCGGTTACCAAACTCAACCTGCTACACTAGGTAATTAATGCCTTGAAGTAGCTTATCACATATGATTTACTGAATCTGAACATCCAGAAGTCTATAATTTCAGTACTAGCAATCCTGAGAATATGGTCTAAAAGAGATTCTCTATCTTTTGCAAGAAGTTGAATTATTATTATATTCTTTCTAATCTAGAGAAAATTATGATGGTTTCTAAACCTATTGGCCATTATTGGTCAACAATATTGCGCTCTATAAATCGTGTCAGGCAAGCCGTTATTCTGGTTTTTTATATTTTAGAAATTTTTGGAATAAGGAATAATCTGAGAAAAAATTAAATAAGTCTAGTCAACAACAAAAATGTATTCTTAACAGTTAAATGACTAGAAAAGTTCTTAGTAAGTACTTAGTAGTCAAAAATTGAAGAAAGACCTGTGTGTAGGTATAGCAGAAGAAAGGAAATAAAACCACAAGTCTCCACTACCACTACATTAAAAAATTGATTGCATGGAATTAAAAAAAAAAAAAGTCAAATTCAAGAAAAATTGTAATTTCAATGCATACTTATGTCTGTATACAAATGTATAGGGCAAGTATGTAAAAAAATTGAGAGTTTCCAGAAAAAGAAACTATCTAAAAAAGAAGGTTTTTAACAAAAGGAAAAGAACAATGTGAAAGACTTCTTCAATATTACAGTTATTTTATCCAAAGAAACTGACAATTTCTTTAAAAGCATTCTATTCTGAATTAAAAAAAGTAAGCCCTGTATGGGAAAATTCGTTCTCTAAATCATAGGATAGAGATGTATGTAGTAATTTTATGCTCAAATGTAAAATCTTCTAGCATCTCACTTTTTTCATTTATTTTTCAGATCCATGTAGATTTTTAATCACCTCTGTACTTAAAAATTACTGTACTCATGGCAATCTTTAAGGTTTCAGTGTACCAAATCACACTTCTTCCATCTTCATTTTTCACATACTTTATCTATGTTGATTTTTTCATACAGTATGCTTACCTTTGCTGTTTTCACATATCCTGTCAAAAGTTCACTTAAGTTTGATCAGACTTCAGAAGAAATATTTTTGCAGTCATTTATTTTCATGCTAGCTAACTATCAAAGTGAAAAAATTTTGGGGTTGGGAGAAGTGTTGTTTTGGTAGAGGGGGGCGTTGTTGTTTTTTCTTTTGACTATCCCATTCCATCAATTTTACATTCTTAGTTTACCATGGTGGGGTTCAGCCTGGACATATACTTTTGTATCTTTTGTGTAGTCTTGCTATTCCAGGCCCTAAGGTATTCAGAATTGTTAAGTGTAACCTATAAGTGACATAAATAATCCTATAAAGGTTATAGCAGTGATGAATGATTTCTTTCAACAAAATGGGTTATCGTAATCTAAAGCACCAAAACCTGCCTCCCCAAAATCAATACCATTCTTTTCTCTGTTATTTAAATCCCCAAAATGAAGTCATTCTGTATTGGTGTACCACTTGTTCGGGCAGCACTTGTTGGTATTCAGGGCTCCCCTTATAGGAGCAGGGAGCCCCTTTGTACCTCCTTGCTTGTCAGGAGCTACTCATGGGAGCCATAAATTCTTCCTCTGGAATGCTCTTCCCCGACACCCCTCCACTCGCTGGACTTCTTAATTAAAGAGATGGTACTATCAGCGTTTCAGGAGGTTTATTACTTAAAATAACAAACATGGCATCAGTCTCAAGACATAAGAGTCTAAGTAGTACACCACCAAAATGGCAAATAGTCACAAGATTCAGCGTTATGTTTCTTTTTATAACTTTTTAATCCAATGGGCATTCAAAATGACACCTTGTTTTGACTTGTTGACCTATCAGCTATAATTGCTTCCTACTGTAATGCAGAGGTCTCTCAACCAATGACCTGTCATGTCATGTACCCCCATGTACTTCCACTACAATATCTAAATCCTTAACTTGAACTATAAGGTTACTTTACTACCCTTAAAAACCCCCCACCATATCACCCAGCACACACTTTTACTTATAACTATAGAAACATAGGTTTGTATTTCGCTTGCTTAAACACTGTAAAGCTCTGTTAATTATGCCAGACCAAGTTTCTTCCAGGGTTGTAAATCAAATCCACCACCAACTACCAAAGCTCTTCCTTCTCGGTTTCTTACAGTTCTGGATATCAACTAGTTGAGGATGAAGTGTCTTCAAGAGAAGTGTGATCCTGATCTGGTGGTCTGAGGACAGAATCTGGTTTCTGATGGAGTCAATGAATGAGAAGTGTAATCCTTTGTATATGTTCTTCACTACACAGTTGTTAAACGTGGGCACAATCTGATACTCAACATGAGAAGCACAGTGAACCTTATCAGTCCATGAAGACTCAAGCTCTATATTTCAATTTAACTTTCAGGATTAGTTTCATATACAGAGTAGCATAGGGACTACTTTAATTGTACTGAAAGTTAATACGCACCAGAATTACTGATGATATACAGTAGTCAAGAGGTTTTATCTATGTTTGGTGAAAGTACGTATCTGAACCAATAAACTTGAGCTTTCTGTTCTTGTGATCACATAAGAAGGAAACCCTATCCTATCAAATTAGAGAATTCCATCTGCCACGAATACCTTGAATAAATTTAATGGAGGTCAGTAGCTCATTGTACATCCGTTCAAACCTTTTTCCCTCCTGTTACTGTGCTAACTGCTGTACACAGCTCAATCATCTTGTTACAGCAGACTGTGTTTAAAGGACAAGCTCAAGTGGAGCATTAAAAAATTAGCAAGTCCACCTTTAGAAAAGTAAAGCTTGGTTAATATGCTTCTCTTATTTACTCAAGAAGCCCTGCTAGACTTCTTATGCTGTGCCATTGAGGAGAACATAGATTTTTTTCATTTCTTTAAAAATGCTATCTGTAACAATTCTCCTGAACAGACTTGTTAGTTTGTGTGTTGTCAGATTTTGGAATCTTGTGCCATATCTCTGTTTTCTTCTGCAATTTTGTGCCATACATTTGTTTCCTTCTGTCTTCAATCTAATTTTTTGTCCTTCTCTTTTTTTGTTATCCTGCCTTAAAAGACAGCCCTTGAATTTAAATTGCAATGAACAATCTAAGTTCCTTTCTACAAGTTAATACTCCCATGAATTTAACAAAATTAAACTTTGCAAAAAAGCATTTCCACACTGCGAATACCCTGAATTTAATAAGCATGCCTGGGAAAAAAGAAAAAGAGTAGAGAAAATTGTTTATCGATATAGGATTACCTGTGTCTCTGGTACAGATTTGATGACCAGCCCAGTTATGTACCTGACATTTAATCACCAGTTCAAAGTATAATTCTTCCTCAGTTGTTTTCCAAAATCAGGGCAATTCCTTTAATAATCTTGAGCTGTATTTTCAGTAAAGGCAGTTGTTGATTAGAATAAAATTGCTTGGTTATGTTGAAGAGCATTTAAATAAAGAAAAGCAGATATATTATGTAGAGAATATAAAAGTGTTTACAACACTTTTCCGTAGCATTGCAAATTCTCTTTTGTTCATACATATGTATTAATAGTTATATATGTGTGTATATATTTGATGAAGAAGGCCCTTTACATAACATATAATGCTGCCGAAGGAATAGGACTCTTGAAATGTAGTTCTGCTTTGAATTCTAATATTAAAAAAAACCCTTTATTTAGGTGGAAAAGAGTTCAGTAATTGTGTTTATTGTGTTAAATTTTGGATGCGTTTGTAAGACAACCCAGAAGAACAGTTCCAAAAAGCTGCTTCCTGGGTGGAAAATGAAGAAGGAATTTGAAGGCAATTAGAGGCTTGAGGCCACCAGATTGCAAAAACAAACAACATAGTAGGTCATAATTTTTATTTACTAGAATTTTAGCAATTAAATTTGCATAAAGAACATTATTAGAAGTATAGATTAAAATTATCCGTGTTAGATTCTGCATGAAGATATGTTTGATTATGATATGAAAATAACAAATCATTGGCAAAGTTTCAAAGTATGTAAATACCATTCTTATTCGCGTGTGCGGTAAGGTATTTGTGTGGTTTTCAAACAGCTACAGGAAATGTAATTGCTGAGAAGTCACATAACTTTTCTGCCAGTTTTATGTTGCAGTGAAATGGGAAGAAACTACTTGGGTTTTTTTTCTACGCATCCAAAATGACAGTATTAAACCAAATTCTTTAAGTTTAAGGGATAAGTGAGTAAGGAGCAAGTGTTCTTTTAAACAGCATTGCCTGTCTCTTCAGTATCCACTTGATGTTAAAAAATTAGTGTTCACTTCCAGCAGTATTCCTCTAAAAGCTGTGTTTGCTATAATGGCAGAGTGTTATCAACAACTACAAAACCGAGTAACATAAAACAGAAACAGAGAAGATTATCCTCTTAGCCTTATCTATATGTGTTATGTCAGGGTCTCTGAATGCCAGCCAGTGGAGTTAAAAAGCAGTGTAATCTGAGCTCCTCGAAATCCTGTCAGTTTGTCTTTTTATGCTCTTTATTAGGGAACAGACTTTTGGAGAAGGAGAGTCTGCATTCAAGGCATGCTCACCAGTAAAGGTGCAACTGGCAATATAGACAATTTGAACTGCTTTTCTGAACAAACCCTGGGTGTGGCAAGGAACTGTGTTACTGGCAGTGATAAAAGAACAGAGTGGAAATGAAATTGCTGTTAGCATTCTCTCCATCTGGGGCATCACCTTACTTCTCACCATCATTTCCCCAAGACATTTCCCTCCAGGAGGAGTAGAAGTTAGCAATAAGGAAGAAATTGCCATAGATTTCCATGCACCTTCTGTCCACCTCCATCTGATGGGAAAACAACTTGTCTCCTCAAGCCCTAATAGTCATGAACATTTATTAGCAGCCACTGTACCAAAAATATCTTCAGAAACAAAGTTGGAGAGTAAAGTAAAATGATGCTGACAAAAAAACTTGAAAAATGGTATCCCTTGTTATACTTTGGAAGTTAATTAGTGATTATAATCTCTGTATTGACTTAATTTGTGTAATATTGAATATCTATCTAATTTGTTCATTAACAGTGAGGATTAAAAATTCACTAGTGCCCAAAATCAAAGAGAAAATATCCTATTTGGGGTTTTTGCTTATTCCCTTTGGTTTCATTCGATATATGTGAAGGATCAATTAATGTGAACAAAAAATGTCTGTAGGTTAAAAAGCTGCTTGCATTTTCTCAGTACAACATGATATGCTTCTACTGAGAACAGTGATGTAGAGCTCAAGGTCGAAGTCACTTCAGTGTTGCATAAGGTTATTCCTGTTTGTGAGTTCAGAAACCATATTGGCCTTCTGAAATAAAAGATACCTTGAAGTGGGGTAAGCAATCAATTGTAATGCCTCTGTAATAGAGAAAGGCAAACCAAAAACCACCACCCTCCCAAAATTCTATCAAGATCTCTGTGACCAGCCTTATTCTAAGTTATAGAAAATGAAAAAGGGAAAAGAAAAAAAAAAAAAAAAAAAACAAACAGCAAGAATGTGAGAAGGAAGAATGTTGCAAAGAATATGGATTTTCAGGCAACTGAAAATGAGCTTGGCAGCCTTTATTCGTGTTCATGTTCTGATCTAGAGTTTTTCAAAAACCTGCAGTGAGGATTTTCTTAAATCTTGGGAAGCAATGTATGCAACTAGGAATAATTTTCTATTTCTAGGAAAGAAAACATTTTTTTTCTCAACATTTTTCATAGAGATTTGATACTATTTTTTATAAAATAAATGTTATAGATAATATTTATTATAATATTATAAGCATTATAAAGCAAATTTTTCATTTAATATTTAATTTCATATCTGCTGTCTTGTTTTTTTTACTTACAAAAGAAAAGAGAGCACACAGTTTTTCGTTTAATTTTTTTTTTCCTTTTGGTATTTTCAATATTTCTGAAGGATATGAAGCTTAAAATACGCAAATTATGAGCTGGAAAGTGGAAAAAAGTAGCTGAAAAAGGAAGAAAAGGATTTGAACCTGCAGTTATATTGAATTTATAGCTGGAAAAGGGCAGAGGTTTTAAAAGAAAATTGATTTTAGAAGATTTAAAAGGCTAAAATATTTTCTAAGAAAGCTATAAATTCTTCTAAAAATTGCTAGCCCAAGCTGCCTTTATGTTTTCTTGGCACTGGTAGACCACTTTAATTTTGAACTATTCTCAATAATGTAATGTAAAACTTGTTCTCCCTCCTAAAAAACACATAAAGTTCCTATATTGCTAAATTCTCCCAAAGGAGAAGAACACAAAATCACAGAATCAGAGTCACAGAATCATTGAGGTGGGAAACTTACTTTGTTTTTTTAGAAAATAAGCATAAAAGGCACAAGATATGCACTCCTTGGAATTTTGGGAAACACACTAGCAACAAAAATATTAGTGAAAGAGGATTGCTGTGTATACAATAGCTTTCGGACTCTAATTCTCATTAACTTATTTATGCTCTCATGAAATTAATATTTAGCCACTGTGATTTTGCTCAGTTAGCCCAAAAATATGAATTCTTTAATTGTAGCAGGTAAAGGTCTCTAGATTGCAGTCTTTCGTAAGTTTCAGAGAATCTTCTGCTGGTTTACTATCATAGAATCAGAGAATCATAGAACCACAGAATCCTAAAACTCCTTAGGTTAGAAAAGACCTCTGAGATCACTGAGTTCAACCTTTGACCAATCACTATCATGTCAAATAGACCCTGGCATTAAGTGCTGTGTCTGTTCATTTCTCGAACACCTTCACAACTGTGACTCATCACCTGTCCTCTTCCAATTCCAAAGTTGCAAAGTCATGGGTTTTTTCTTTGGTATATTCTCTTCTGGTTCTTGATTTTTTTTATTCTGGTGACAAAATCTTCAAAACGCTTACTCCCCTTTAATTGGAAATTGAATTATCTATCATCTGGTTGTAATTTTTTTTTTTTTTTTTAAATCTTGGGAGGAGTGCTGTGTGATATTCAGGCTGCCCTCAGAAACACAGCTGAAAAGACATTTTAAATAGTCTTTGGTTGTGATAGAAGGGGACAGGGAGGCGATCAAAGCACATGTAAGTGGTTACCTTCACCCCCTCTTAAACTACAGAACACATCATTTTATCTGTTACTGCTGTTTTTAATGAATCCCTCCCATGGAAAGGAAAACAAATAAACAGTTGGTTTTGTGTTCCTTCATCCATTTGTCTTCATTAATGGAAGTATAAAATACAGGGAGAGGATAAAGAAATAGGAACAACTATGGTCTGACTAAAGTAGTTTTGTGTGCAGTAAAGACATACATGAATTGGTGCTTCTTTCTGGATGCCCTGACTTCCCTAGTGTTCTCAGAAATGTTGATCAGGACAACTTGTACCTGAAAACTTCAGGAAATTTCCTAAATTAAAACTGGAAAACACAGTCAGAAAATTTGTATACCCCAGACTAGGAGAAAGCAAGGATCTACAAAGACATTGATAAAAATTGGCCTGGCTGTATTGCACAATTAATTTATTCATGTTTTTTTATTTTATGTATGTATATCATAGGCTGATTATTAAGGACTGTAAAGTGAACCCTCAAAAACTAATCTTCCAAAGAATCTCTGCCAGAAAATTAAAAAAAAAAAGAAGAAAAAAAAGAAAAGCTTATATTGCATTAACTATCCCAGCAATTTTAGAAGAATATCACTTTCACTAATCAGTATTAAATTTTTGTGGGGTTGCATCCAGATTCTTTTCTCATCACCACTTCCAGCATGTTAAATCTATGATTATTTTGTTTGAACTCAGATTTTTTCTCCTGAACAAAAGGCACAGGTTGTTGGCACTGGTTTTGGTATATTCTGTTACATCAGTTGGGAATTATCTGGATCGGGGGACAAAAGGAACTGGGAATTCTATTGTGGATATTTCTTTTACTAAGGTTTACCTATGTCTTCCATTGTTTAAGAAGATTGCAGCTCTTCTGGTCTTTCAGAACTCTTTTGGAAACTCTTACGAAAAACAGAGTTATTTCTGAATATTGAAAGACGTATGTTGTTTCCCCACTTCTAGTCAAAAGACAGGTTTGCACTTGTCCTGTGATCTTCTAACAAGGATAAAGCAATTCCATTATTTGCATGACTCATGGATATTTGAAAGACATTGTGCAGCTATACACACCTTGTTGTGTAGTTGTAGGTATAACCACAGACTCAAAGAATTGTAGAATCATAGAATAGGTTGGATTGAAACAGACTTTAGAAGATCATCTAGTCATCTCCCTGTTGCTATAGACAAGGACATCATTAACTATATCAAGAGGTTCAAAGCCCCATTCAACCTGAAAATGAATTTTTCAATGGAGTTGTACAGTCTTTTGATCCATCAATAAACTCAATTCCTTCTCTGCTCTCAACCCCTTAATCCCCCAGCCTGTACTGATGTTGGGGATTGCTCTGACTCATCTGCAGGACCTTGCACTTGGCCTTGTTACACTTGATGAGATTTTATAGGACCACTCCTCTAGACTATCAAGGTCCCTCTGCATGTCATCTCTTCCCTCATGTCTATCAAACTTTGATGTACTGACTACTAAAGCTATTTTTAAAAACTGTTTTTCAACACTGTGAAAGAGGAATTCTGAACTTGCAAGTACAGAATATTATCAGAAAATGCAGTGTCATCAGTTAGTACCATATTTTTTAAGGACTTCCAAAATGACAATTACTGTGTCTAGCAAGGTATCCTTTTCCAAATAAGACGGCATTTCACTGATGAAGTTAATATTCAAGTATACAGCTATTTAAAAGGCAGGGAGGTACATGTGGGAACAATGGTCAAGGAAGCTCCGTTCTTTGTCAGTCAGTAGTTTTATTGGCTCAACTTTTCCATGGCTGTTTCCTCCAAGCAGTCATCAGAGATTTACTACAGCAGAACAAAACACAAAACAAAATACACCTGTCTACTTTATAAAGGTGACAAGGGCATTCAAAAATGCCCCAATGATTGAATACGTTCCTTACAATGGGACCATAATGTCAGCTTTGTTACTCTTAAAACTTTGATGTCATCAAGATATTCCATATCCTTACACCAACAAAACAAAAATCTAGTAGAAATATATGCAAAAGCCATGACTTCATAACTCCTATGTGATAACCTAGTATGCTGAAGCTCACTAGGGACAGAAGTAGGGTTGCTTATTTTGAATGTAAAATTTTCCCGATGCTGTGTCTCTCTTGTTATTTTCCCTCTAAATCACCCCACAGTGATAAATCTGGCTGTTTAAGGTGTCTCTTTGGCAGGCTGTCCTTTGATTAGGCAATTTATCTTTAAGATGCCCAAAAAAAGATGTTCTCCATGAACAATAGTTGACAGTTAGGTACTTGTACTGTGAATGCTATATTGTACTGACTAGGTAATATTCACAGAGAGTGAGATCAGCCAACACAAATGCTCCTTAATAAATGGCCATACTCTGTACCAACAATATATAGCCATTACTATACAGGGGAAAAGATGCTGCAGGATCAGGAAAATATGGACACAATATATTTCATATTAAATAAGATTTATCAAGGCATTCTTCTGCAAAACATGGTTTGTGTTAGACAACGTGTCCTATGGATATCTAGAGGTTGAAGAAAACAAGATGGATGATGATTATTTTATAAACCATGTGAAACAAGTGGTCTGCAGTTATGTGTGAACAAAAGCAGCTATAATGAAGTGGTCCAGGTTTACATTAAAGCCATATGAAGTATTAGTTACAAAATTTAAAACATTAACAGACTTAACTATGTTTCCTCAGATGCCTCAGAAATGCCATATAAAACTTTATACACTAGTGGTGAAGACTTACTAGCCCTGAATTTCAGCCAATATTTCAATACAGCTCTTGGTAGGAAATTTGATTTTTAGCTTATATTGTTGGCTTTTATTCTAATGTAGATGTTATATAGTTTTCCTATACAATGCTCCAGTATCTCTGCCCACATCTACTGCTAAAGAGGATCAGCACAGAAAATCTTGGCCAAAAGAAGCAAATAAGTAAGTAAAATCTGAACTTGCCTTGTTACATAGATAATTGTCCTTGAAATATTGCTAAAGTGAAAATGTCATTTTATAAAACATAATAAAGTTAAAAGTGAATTTTATCCACCGTTTCTCTGGGCAACCTGTTCAGTGTCTAACAAAGTTCTAGAAAATATTTCTTCCTTATAAACAGTCTGAATCTTGTCTCTTCCAGTTTAAAACTATGGTCACTTGTGTCACTTTGAGGCCATCTTAAAAAGTCTTTCTCTGTCTTTTTTATAAGCCTCTTTTATTGTACTGAAAGGCCAGAATCAAGATTCCTTGGAGCCTTCTTTTCCTCAGGCAGAGCAACCTGAAATCTCTCCAACTTTCTTCATAGAAGTGTTCCAGCCCTTTATGTTATTGGCTTGGGTGAAGTTTTATGGGACCATCCCTCAGGACTGTCAAGATCCCTCTCTACGTCATCCCTCCCTTCATGTCTATCAGCTGCACCACTCAGCTTGGTGTCATCTGAAAAATGGCTGAGGGCTCTCAATCCCACTGTCCGTGTCATCAATAAAGACATTGAACAGCCCTCTACTGACCCCTGAGGGACACCATATGTCACTGATCTTCATTTAGACATTGAGCCGTTGACTACAGCTCTTTGCATATGGCCAATCCAAATTATTCCTTATGCATCAAATAGTTGGTCCACTGAGCACTTACCTCAATGATTTAGTGACAAGCATGTTGTATGGGACTGTGTCAAATGCCTTGCAGAAGTCAAGACAGATGACATCAGTTGCTTTTCTCTTATCCACCAATGCAGCCACTCCATTGCAAGAGGCCACCAGCTTAGTCAGACGCAATGTGCCCTTTGTGAAGGGCATCATGTTGGATGTTTCTAATCACCTCCCTCTCATCCACCTTGACATGTGTTCCGGGAAGATCTTATTCATGATCTTACTGGTCAGAGAGGAGACAAGCTGGTGATCCCATGCATCTTGGTTTTTACCCTTTTTAAAAATGGGAGTAACATTTTACTTTTCTAGTCATCAGTGTGTAGTGGCATGACCTTTGAAGTATTGTGGAGAGTGGCTTGGCAACTACACCACACAGTTTACTCAGAACTCTGGGATGCATCTTGTCAGGTCCCATGAATTCATACATGTTCAGTTTCCTCAGATGGTTTCAAACCTGATTTTCTCTTACAAAAAATAGGACACCATTCTCCCAATCCCTGTCTTGAGGGGCTTGAGAGGTGTTTGGAGAGAGATTACAAAGGATTTTAAACCTTTAGGCCTTATGAATTGTTTGCACCAATCATGAATGGGCCATGAAATATTCACAAAACATTTATGGCAACAGACTGGGTTTCATATTAAAACTGCAGTACCTTTCAGCAGCAACTGCTGGAGGTTTCCAACTTACGTGGAAATATAGTGCTGATATATAACGGTTTGGTTGTGACCCTGCCTTTCCATTTATCTCTAGGACAAATGGCTTTTTTTTTAGAAGCTTGTAGATATTTAGTAATAAATTGTGGGACAGTTTTTAGACTTTAAGCTGGTTTATCAGCAGACCAAGGAAGAAACCTTGAATATGTAAGCTGACTATGATAAACAGACTTTGTTTTATTCCCTGGTGCATTATTTTCAAGTGTTAGCAAAATAGGGAGGTTTTTTTCTTTTTTGAGACATGCCCACTGTTTGCTATTATCATACCATGTTCTGAAGTTAGAGACTATACACTACAAAAAGTTTGGCAGATGATAATTGTCATTAATTGTCATGTCACACCAATATTAATTTTGGAATATGAAAATAAAATGTTGCATTTCCAAAGAAATGCATGTCATAATTGTATTTAGTGTTAGTCGGAGAACTGGAGTTGTATTTTTATTAATAAATTGCTGAATATAATAGCAACTGTATTGAGTTTGCATGGCAAGGTTTTGATAGCAGAGGAGAGGGGTGACAGGAGTGGCTTCTGTGAAAAGTTGCAAGAAACTCAACAAAGCCAATGCTAGCCATCTCCAAGAAGGACTCCCCTCTGACCAGTAATGGTAGCAGCATTTCTGGCATAATTTATATGAGAGAAAAAATTGTTATGAGAAAGTAACTGAGGTTAGAGATTTCATGAGTGAGCATATGTGACAGAAACAGCTCTGCAGGCACCAATGTCATTTCAGAGGGAGGGGGAGGAGGTGCTACAGGTGCCAAAGACGAGATTCCCCTGCAGCCCGTGGCAAATACCATTGAGTTGGTGAGTTAGGCTGGTCCCCTGGAGGGGAGCCCATGGAGGTCCGTGGGGAAGCAGATGAATGTGCCCAAAGGAGGCTGTGATACCATGAGAAGTGCATTCTGGAATAGGCTTCTGGCAGGGGCTGTGACCCTGTGGAGAAGGCGCCCATTCTAGAGCAGGTTTGCTGACAGGGCTTGCCCTGGGCAGCTCTACAGGAGCAGGTTGCCCCAGGGGACCCACACTGGATCAACCTGCTCCTGTAGAACTGCACTCTGTGAAACGGACCAACACTGGAGTAGTTCATAAGGAACTGCAGACTTCAGGACGGGCTTGCATTGCAGTCTGTGGAGGAATGTCTCCTGCGGGAGAGACTTTGTCCCTGAGGATGGAGTGGCAGAAACAGTGTGTGATGAACTGACTGCAACCCCATTCCCCATCTCTCTGCACCACTGATGGGAAGAACATAGAGAATCAGGGATGAAGTTAAGCCCAGAAAGAAGGGAGGGGTAGGGGGAAAGTGACTTTAAGTATTATTTTTACTTCTATTCTATTCTTATTTGTTTGATAATAAATTCAATTAATTTCCCCAATTTAGTTCTGTTTAGCCCATGTCAGTTATCAGTCAGTGGGCTTTCCCCGTCTTTATCCCAGCCCATGAACTCCTCACTATATTTTTTCTCCTATGCCCAATTGAGGCCAGGAATGTTAGCATGGCTTTGCTGGGTACAGGGCACCCAGCCAAGGTCAAACCACCACAACAGCTCAAATATCTGAGGTACTGTACTTACATTCTGACTTGTAATTTAATACATGCTGTTATATAAGCATTAGTGTTTTTTCAGTAAAGCATTAGACGGCATGTAATTTAGAATACTATGATATTCAATGATTCTGGTATATTATGATTATGAATATATGGTTCTGCATTTTCTGTAATTCTGGCACAGCGTAATCCTTAATATTAACGGAATTAATGTTATTGTACAGCAATTACTTTAGAAGGAATGCTGAGGTTGTTATTGCCTAGCAGCTACATGGCAATATCAAGCAACTAAGCACCTGTATTTGGATCTCCTTGGTACCTACCTCTGGCTTTCCTAATGTGTAGCTGGCACTGCTGCACCAAAAAAGCATTAAGCAAAGCTGACTGGAGTCAAGAAAAAAAAAATAAAAAGGATGATATTGCAGAGAGAATGACCTCCTTGTAAGAACTTGATTCTTTTTAGCATCTTTCTCTAATAATGTGTGTCTCAGATAGCTTGTTGGAGAGCTCTAAATGGTATTGTAAATTGGCAGTCTTAGAGAGAAAAATTACTCCTTTATCTATGGTCAGACAACAGTCTGTATATTAACGCATTTTCATTGTCTTCACTAAGATAAGCTCTACTTTCCAATGTCCATTCTGCATTATTTCAAAATCATCAGATAAAAAAAATACATCAGAAATCATAAAACTCCATATATTTTAAAATTTTGAGCTGATTCACAAAGAGAAAGCAAGACACCTTATAGCAGCAATTACCATTATGAGTACACAGTCTTCCTATTTCTCAGTGTATTTTTCCCACTGAATACTTTAACTTTCTACCCTGAAATTAAAACTGCATCACGCCTTTGGTTGTTAGATCCCAGAGTAATTGTGTGTTTCACTCCCACTTTGGCCTTTGATAGAGGTGTCTTCCAGCAGAATCATGCCATTGCTGATCAATTTAGAGAGACTCAGAAGAGAAGACTACAAAAATTTCACAAGATTGGGACCCAGCCTGTAGCACTCACTCCCACAGATGCTGAGAATTCCCACAGGCTTGGCGTTTTTCAAAACTAAATATAAAACATATTTTTATTTAGCTTTCCCCTGATAAGGTATTTTCACTGGAAGATAGGCATACAGCCTTTCTCTCTACCATAGATATTTGTACACCAGCACCTCCTTCCTTCACCTTCCTTCAATTAAAAAATGAAACATAAAAAATAAAAAAAAACCGACAATGACAACAACAAAACAACAAAGAAAGAAAGAAACAAAACCACCAACCCCCCCAAAACCAACGAAAACAACAAAAAAACAAAGCAAAAAAGCCCACCCCCCCAAAAAAAAAAAAAAAATTAAAAAAAAGAAAAGGAAAACCAGAAAAGAAAACCCACCCATCCACAACCAAATCCCCACCCCAATTAATTAAGCTACATCTGTCACACGGTAAGAATGGGAGAGAAGGAGAAGAATAACCAGGATGTCTGCAGTTTCTTCTATTTTTAAATACCCCAGAGGCACTTTGATTCTATGGTGATGAGGCTATATATGTATCTAGATAGTTAATTCCTTAGTCCTCTAACGGAGTCACTGAAAAATAAATGTTGATATATAATTGACTCATAGACATATTGCCTGTGGCAATATGCTATAGAAATGGCATCATGAGATCGAGGGAAACAGATCACAGATTTTAGTAACTGACACTTCACATTTTGTAAGTTTATCCCTATATATTTCAAATGTTAATTGGGATTATAAACCTTTCTACATTTGAGTGAGGTTGGGCTTTTTCTCCTTGACAGTAACCTAGTATTATATTTTAAATTTACAGAATTAAAATTGCTAATATCAGCATGAGTTGGAATAGTAAAATTACATGTTAATTGTAAATTCACAATTAAAACCGACACTTGCTCTGACATGTGACTGCATGAACATTGTGGTGGCAAAATGCTAGCAGTGCTTTTTTGACGCTGCATATGTAATTAGGAAAAAATTTCTACCTCCTGTCAGGATTTTCTGTCTAACTGTAGGGTATGTTTTCCATCTCTTTTGTTAATATTACATTTCTGAGGGTGTTTTATTGGTCCAACCAATAACAAACAATATTCTGAAATTAAGGGGAAAGGAAATGGTTAGTGTGCTTATTGTTGCATGTATAGGACAGGAAGTAAAATGGGAAATCCTGTAATTTGAAGGCAGAGATTTGGGATGCGTTCAGAGGAGTGATTTGGTGACAATGTCTAGATAGTTAACATTTTTAAGTTTGACTCCTTGAGGGGTATGGTACCTATCAAGCTGTCTCTCTGACAAGACAGCACTCCACTCAGATATGAATAGATAATGCATTTAAAAGCAGAGCAGGGGGGTGGCGGGAAGAATTACAGAATAATATAAACCAACAGTTAGTAGAAGGCATAACTTTAAATACAGATGGGTTGTAATGCATGTCAGGGAGACTTGTACAATTTTAGAATCTTAAGAGACCATATGTGGGGGCAGGTAGTGGGAGGAATGCAAAATTTGTGGGTTTGAAAAATAACAACAGAAAACCTGTGGTGAAGTTCTAAAAAAAGATTATGTTAATTTGTGATTCATTGCTAAATGCAACTAGAGATTCATAGCACCAATTAAATCAAGTGTTCTAATTAAAATGTGTTTTTGTTTTAGTCCATGAAAGTTGTGTTTTTGTTTTAGTCCATGAAAGTTGTGTGAAGTTAGTGACAATGTGTTTCTCTGACCTACTTAATAATTTTAAAGTTTCAATGATGAAGAAGAGCATTAAAAATAGAAGGAAGATTTTGCACTAGTCAAAAATCAAAAATAAGGTCAAAGCTGTCTTTGTGATGTGTGTAGTTTTGACCTTGAATAACTCACTTGGTTGATCTGTGCTTCTAAGACCAAGAATCCATTATCCCTGTATGAAGTTTGTACCCAAGATGTTTGAAACTAGACATTGTAGGAGGACCGGTTCTCTCCTGTTTCACAAGGTTTAGCTCAAATACAGTTTACTGTGGCTAGTGTTCCATGGAAGTTTCAGAGTCAGAGAAAACATGTCTAAATAAGTTCTCCAAAGGAGTGTACCAGGAGTCTAAGATGTGAAACATCTCTATGTGGAAATCAATCTGCAATTGTTGACACAACATGATTTCTCTTACATGGATTTTATGTGAAAAGAAGGAAATAAATATTATCAGATTTTCAAATCCCCTTGTGTGTACAGATTTGTATGTTTCTAAATTTAATGGTTCTAATTTTTTTTTTTTAGCAGTCTAAAAAACCCATACAAAACCCAAAACAGCCCTAAATGAGAGTGTTAACTATGATAGTGTCCTATCTGTAGTCAAAAAGATATTCAGATGCATAAAATTAGGTACCTATATATATAAAAATTTTGGTGCATGTAACACACATTAGTGCTACTAGATACTCGGTCAGTTTTTCCTCACAGCAATTATTTTTCCTCTGACATAATCCACAAATTTCTTGTAAATCTCGTCAATTGTATTGAGGAATTTAAATTCTATAAAAAGTTTTACTTGGTTTTACCTCAAGTGCATTGGAAACCCCCAACAGAAACAAACTCACAAACACTAACCGATCTAATTTATTTGGCACTGCAATTTTTAAAGCAGTGAATTTTAAAGTAGTAGTGAATTGTTTTGCAGATATCATCATCCCAAGATACAGACTGAGGACATTCAAACAGAATCACTAACATGGATCCTGCACTCTGAATAGACCTTAGCGCTTTTGGAATGGGTCATGTCACAATCTGTATAAAAAGGCATATGATCTTCGGTTCTTTCATATACAACAGTATCATGGAGGAGTGCCTGAACTTCATGGATTGCAGTAGGCTGTCTAAGTTCAAAGTAATATCACATACAGCTAACAACAAAACCACCAGTCCAGAAAAGATCTCCTCCGAGAAATTGGTATTATCTCTACTGATATTTGGAGATCTTTTGTATTGACAAAATGAAAAAAATTCTCAGAATGTCCTTGATTTCTTAAAAATTTTAAATAAACTATGTAAGCAAATAAAGCATAGTCATATAAAGTATTATATTTCATATATTACTTGGAAATAAGGTAGTAAATTCAAAACCATAATTAACACTGTAAATTGTAGGTCCATCCTAAATATAGGGAAAAATCAAAAGTATTTTTGCTATAAACTACTAGTGTAAGAAATATTTAAATAGATAAACAGTATTTGAGCTTTTTATATCAAACGTGAAATGTTCTTACTACAATATAAGGAACAATAGTATTTAAACTTTTTATATCAAACCTGAAATGTTCTTACTACAATACAAGGAATAATGAAAATGAATAGATGAAATAAATGTCAATTTTATATGCCTGTTTTGCTTTGATTTATTTTTAATTTTTTTTTATGATTCAAGAAAGAAAAAGGTTTATTTAGAAATATTAAAAGCAGACAAATTTTCTGAAACACCTGTTCAGACACTCAAAAGAACAACCAGGCTGGGGTGAGAGAGACAGAAGATGAAAGATGATCAGGGTAATAATAGATACTAATTTTATTTATAATGTTCTATTACCCTCTCTACCCAATCCCTGCTGGAGGATCCATGGAGCTTGACATCATAATTAGTCAACGGGAGACACAGCTGAAATATTTACAAAGAGCATGATGGTTTCACAAACAGTGGCATTCCTGGGGCCTGGAGAGGGACACCAGTGGTAGCGAAATACCTAGTCTGCTTTGCTCTTATCCACCAAAAAACTTCGCGCTCTTTAGAGTTTATGAGTCCTCTAAAGGCCTAGGATGGTGACTAACCATACTCCGAAGGACACAGACAAACCAAAACCCCAAAATGTGGCACAATATTAGAAATAAGCCCAGAGTCCTAACACCTTGAGGACAGAATTACAGATTCTTGCAGACTAAGGAATGAAGGCTGTTACGAGTGGCAAATGGTTCTGAGATAGGGAGATCTCAGCAGAGGCAGGAGGAGAGGTCAGCAGGTCCCCAAGAGATAGGGAAACCTCCATCATACAGACCAGAAAATTGTGGTTCCTCCTGCAAAGAACAGCTTTCATTTTTGTCATTAATGGAGTAGAACTGCTCTTTTTTTATTGGGTTAAAATTAAAGGGTATGGAGGAAGTTAGGGGTCAGAATGTCTGTGGTACTTGTTTTGGCTGGCAGGAGCACTAAAAGCCTGCAGGAAAATATCTTGTGTTTGACAAATAAGGAGCAAACTACTATAGGTACATACTCCAGGATTTCAGACAGCATCATCAGCTCTGTAGCAAAAATGAAAACTCCATAGGTGTCTACAGGTCCATGGAACTCAATGTGTGGCCACATTTTTAAGGAAAACTGCCTGTATGGCTACATCTTGTTCATTTTTTATATTCTTAGAATATGTTTAAGGCATATGATTAACATTTTCTTTTGTTGAGACTTTTATGTTCATACTGCTGAGACTTTTCTATTCATATGCTGCTAGCTTTTAGAGAGCCCAACAACACTCCAGCTGCTCTGTAAACAGAAAGTCACTGCCTTAGGAGTACATGGCTTTATGACAAAAAGAAATATCCCTTTTTATTTGTAGCAGTATGTAAGGGACAGGCGGACGGAAGAACTACGCGATGTGACGGAAAGCAGGGACAGCATGAAATCTCCCTCCCCCTTCATCCCACTGATAAGCATCACCTTAGGAATGCAGTCTTCCTAACCCCAGTAGTTTTCCACTCCTTACTAACACTGGCTATCCCACAATTCCTCTTTCCTGACTAGAGAAGACCCTAGACTATATAACCTCATGAGATAAGATAATAAACGCCATTTGACCATCCACCACATTGGTGTCTGTCTGTCCTGGCCCGAGTGGCAACGGGGTAGGCCGTGCTGCCGTGCTGATACCTTTGAACCAGGTCGCCATGCCTTCATAGCAGAGGGCAACATTATATGGTGCCGAAACCTGACGAAAAAAGGAGGAAAAAGGAAGAAGAAGAAAAAGAAGAAAAAGCTCGGGCAGCGGGGATCACCTGGACAAAATCAGCGGCCGGAGCAGCGAAGCTGACTTCAGGCGGGGGAGGAGGCTCCCAAGAGGACCCACGGTCACCATGGAAGCAGTAGCAAAAGTCGTGAGATCACTCTATAAACAATGGGGAATTAAATGTAAGCTCAAGGATTTTTATCTTGCTATTGCAAAGCTCCTGGAGCTTGGGGCGATTGAACGCCCCGTAGAAATTTTGCACCCGGAGATGTGGGAGAAATATACTAACGTTCTAGCGGAAGACACAAAATCCTCAAGCAGCGGTAAAAGTCTCAAAGCGTGGGGAAAAGTAGAAACGGCTTTACGCCAAGCGATGGAGGAGCAAGAGACCTGGAAGGCCGTGCGTGCATGTTTATTAGCTACCCCTAAGCTAGGGGTGGGGGCAGTGACACAGACAGACCCCGAGAACGGTCCATCAGAAAACGGGGATTTACGGGGACCGGGCGCGTTTCCCTCCTCCCCGAACCCGAATCCAAACGCCCCGGGGCCCCCAGAGAACCTCCCGACCCTCCCGCCTAGCCCGCCGGGTCCCCCCCACCCCGCGGAAACTTCCCAAACGCCCGCGGTTTCCTCATCCGTCTCTCCGCCGCCGGCCAGCGAATCCATGCTGGAGGCGCAGCAATATGCGAGATCTTTTTGGGAAGAATTAACAAACGAAGCGAGGGAAAACGAGAAAAGAGATAGGGAAGGGGTGAGGGCGGCCGCCCCCCCCGCCCTATGCGGCTCAAAATGGCGCGGGCGAGCAAAGAGATGGGCGGGGCCAGGGTCTGACCGGCGGGACCGAACAAAGGGTGGGGGTGTTCGCTGCTGCGCAGGCGTGGGAAGGGGGAGCTGCAAACGCGCTTGCGCGGGAGAGCAGCAGAGGGCGCATGCCCAGCCAAGAGCCCTGCGCAATGCTGTTTCCATCTAAGGGAGAGACCTCCCCTTGTGGGAGGCAGGGCCAGCCCAGGGGGCGGGATCGGCGCCACCCCCAGGGGGAGGAGGGGGGGCCGGGGCCGCAAGAAAAAGCATGGAATCCCGGAAGTGCTATGGCAGTCAACTTCCGGTTTTGAGTCCGACAGCAGCTTCTCCAGCTCTGAGATATCGGAGACTGACGGAGATGCGAGTTCGGAAGAAGTAGAGCAGACACAATTTAAAGCGAAAACAAATAAAGCTATAATTTGCGCCGGAAAGCAACTACAGTACAAATTTACTGACTGGGGACAAATAAAAATAGCATGCGCAAAATGGGTTCCCTCGTCCACAGTCCATGCCTTCTCTGTGAGAGTCACTGGGCAAGACGGAAACCAGCAACAGGTTTACAATCCCATTAATCCTAAAGACATACAATAGTCAAAGCGATTTCAGAAAAAGGGATGGACTCTGCCATTGTCTCCACCCTCATAGATGGTCTCTTTTGCAATGATAACCTGCTCCCCTTTGATATACAAATAGGTCACATGATTTTCGATGGGGCTGGTATGATAGTTTTTAAACAGGAATGGAGAGACCAATATACTAATCTTTTGGCTCAGTCTTCTGGGGCAGGGCAACCACTGCATGGCTCAAGCCTGTCTAGACTGACAGGAAGACATGATGAGATGATTACACCTCAGCAGCAAGCCACTCAATTACGGGCTGAGGAAATCAGGGCCACAACCCGAGCTGCAAGGGAAGCAAAAAGAGCGGCTTCCCGTGTGGTGGCCAGACCTTCTCCGTGGTCCACCATAAAACAGACAGAGAGTGAAAGCTTCACGCAGTTTGTAGACCGCCTACAGGCGGCGGTAGATGCCTCTACCCTGCCTGCGGCGGCAAAAGGGCCGGTCGTGATAGACTGTTTAAGACAACAGAGTAATACCAGAACCAAGGAAATTCTGCGTTCCGTTCCAATTGGAGCCAGCCTGGCTGACATGATTAAACACGTAGTTAGGGAGGAACAACTGACTCCCTTTCAGGTGGTCGTACGTGATCTAACCAATGCAATGGCATGCTTTAAATGTGGTCAGACAGGCCACATCACAACGGGCTGTCCCCAGAAATCACAGCCTCCCCCGGCGGTGCCTCCATCTCAAGCACGCGCGAGAGGACCCTGTTGGGGCTGCGGGAAGAAGGGACACTTCGCTAGGGAATGCAGGTCCCGATCCCAGGGAAACGGAAGAGGGAGGGGGCGTGTGGGCCGCACCCAGCCTCCTCCCGCTGCGAATGCAACGCGGCCCATCTATGCCAACACCCAGTGGGGTGGGGGGCCCTTATTCCCCATGCCCCCGCAGGAGACAGCCAGTCTTGCACCCACACAAACGGTGCAATTGCAGAGTTTCACATCACCGCCAGCAGCACACACGCTTCCACCGCAGCCACAAGCCGCGACTGTGCCGCAGGGCCAGCAGGGGGCACCCCAGGGCAGAGTCCCTGGGTGGCCCTGGCCATGAAAATAGGGAAGGACCCCCTGATAGTGTGGGGGACATGTCGCCTCTATGGCAGTCAGGATCCCCACACTATAGGGCTTCAGTTTTGGGCAGACACGGGCTCAGATTGCACGGTCATTCCCCAGGCGCATTGGCCACAACGCTGGCAATTTAAAGAAGTCCCCCCAGTGAATGGTGTGGGAGGACCGCCCCGGGCGTGGAAAAGCACCCAGTTGGTAGCTATAACACTTCACACAAAAAAAGGACCAGAACAGACAGTGGCAATCTACCCTTACATTCTACAGAACTCTCCACCTTTGATAGGAAGGGATGTCCTTGCTCTGCTGGGAGTTAAAATGACAAATTTATCATGAGGGCCACTGCAATTCATCCACCGCTGCCAATTAAATTGACTTGGAAATCATCAGAAATCATACACGTGGAGCAGTGGCCTTTGTCAGAGCCTCGAATGGCAGCTTTGCTAGAAATAGTTGACTGTGAGCTACAAAAGGGTCACATAGAACCCTCTGTCAGCCCTTGGAACACCCCTGTATTTGTAATCCCCAAAAAGTCTGGAGAAAGTTACTGCCTCATCCACGACCTGAGGGAAGTGAACAAGACAGCCAAACCCATGGGCCCAGTTCAGACACTGCTGCCCATGAACTCAGCCATCCCAGAAGGACAGCCATGCGCAGTGCTGGACATCAAAGACTGTTTCTTTTCGATACCCTTGCACCCTGAGGACAAGGAACGCTTCGCTTTTCCTGTCGTGTCCTCAAATGGCAGCAGACCCAACCTTCGCTTTCAGTGGAAAGTGCTGCCACAGGGCTTTGTACATAGCCCGACCATATGCCAGATCACCGTGGGCAAGGCACTGACGCCAGTCCGACGCTCCTATCCTGCTGCAACCATCATCCAATACATGGACGACATCCTCATCGCTGCACCATCAGCAAACCAAGTGGATTACTTGGTGTCTACAATTACAGAGGCTCTCCAGGCAAACAGCTTCGAGATCGCGAGCGCAAAGATCAAGAAAGGACCCTGCGTGACCTTCCTGGGAGTGGGGATCACAAATTCCTATGTGACACCCCCCAAGGTGAAGGTCCGCTGAGACATCAAGACACTTCATGACGTGCAGCGCCTCGTGGGATCTCTGCAGTGGCTCCGCAACATCGTCCTGATCCCTCCTGAGGTCATGGACCCTTTATATGATCTCCTGAAAGAAAAACACCCCTGGGAGCCCAAACAACTGACGCCACAAGCAGCAAGTTCCCTTGATTTCATCGAGCATCAGATGTCCACTGGCACTCTGGCCAGGCGGAACCCGGGCATGTCGCTTGATTTATACGTCCACTTCACACCGAAGGGAGGAGTGGGTGCACTGGCCCAAGGACTTTCAGATAAGTCCCGGCCGATCCAATGGGTGGTCCTTGGAAAACCGGCTCGTGCATTCTCCCCGGGAATCGAATGCATCGCTAACCTCATCATGAAGGGCAGAAAACTTGCCTTGAGACACCTGGGAACTGAGCCGACAAGAATCCACCTCCCCTTCCGCAAGCAGCCAATCATAGAATCAACCATGATACCGGAGTACCTAGCCCTTGCTCTCACAGGCTTCGGAGGAGAAATCTCCTATGCTGCCAGACCACCTTGGACCCAGCTACTGGACATTGTGAACATAGACATGCCACCAAAAGTCACAGACCGCCTGCTGCCAGGACCGACGGTCTTCACAGACGCTTCTTCCACAACTTCTACTGCAGCGGCGGTGTGGCAGGCGGGAGAACAGTGGCATTGCATCAAGGCATGTGATCCCACATTGTCAGTGCAACAGCTGGAAGCAGCAGCAGTGGTCTTGGCGTGTGGACTCTTCCAGGAGGAACACCTCAACATCATAACGGTCTCTATATTCGTGGCAAGGCTCTGCCTAGCCATGTCAGGACCAGGTGTGTCAACATCTGCAGCAGCCCTAATGCTGGAAGAAGCACTCTCCTCGCGACAGGGCACAGTGTCTGTCATTCACGTCAACAGCCACAATCCAATTAAAGGTTACTTCCAGACCGGCAACGACAAGGCAGATGCCGCAACAAAAGGAGTGTGGACATTGCAAAAAGCTCGTCACTTGCATGAATCACTCCACATCGGAGCCAAAGCACTGGCGAAGAGATGCGGGATCTCGACAGCGGACGCAAAACACGTAGTGGCCACCTGCCCTCATTGCCAGAAGTCACCCCTATGGTCCAGTGGGATCAACCCAAGAGGTCTCAAGCCCTCAGAGATCTGGCAGTCAGACTTCACTTTATGCCAACTGCTGAAGCCTCGAGCATGGCTTGCAGTGACAGTGGACACTTACAGCGGGATAATTGTGGCCACACAACACCCCAAAACTAACTCTAAAGCCACAATTCAGCACTGGCTGACAGCCATGGCATGGCTCGGCATTCCCAAACAAATTAAAACTGACAATGGTTCCAATTTTACCTCCAAACCAGTGCAAGAATTCGCCTCGAAATGGGACATCACCCTGGTGCAAGGTATCCCGTATAACAGCACCGGGCAGGCCATTGTTGGGCGAGCAAATCAGACCCTGAAAACCAAGTTAGAAGTACTAGCAAAAGCAGAAGGCTTTGAAAATTCCATTCCCTCAGGGGACCAGGCACGTATACTAGCAACTGCTTTGCTAGCACTGAATCAATTCTGTAGGGGGGATGAAATAAACAGTCCTGCTCATAAACATTGGGCCACCCGAGCACTAGAGGAGGGCCCAAAGGTTATAATTAAAAATGAGCTAGGCGAATGGGAACGGGGCTGGAGGTTGGTGCTTACAGGGCGAGGGTACGCAGCTGTCAAAAAGGAAGGCAGAATCAGGTGGTGCCCACTGAAATCAATAAAGCCAGACCTTCAAAAGGAGCAGAATGAGGCTAATGAAAACTGTGAGTTTCTGTTTGCAGGACATGCTCGTGGGACGCCCCCGTAATGCGTACACCCCTGTTCCAGAAGAAAGTGACAGACCTCCAAGCCATCAAGCAGCACCTAAGAGTTCTGTACCGGCGAGACCCAGACGTCAACAGTGTTTTTGTGTGATTTTGCTCTTGGGGCTTGTTGCCAGAGGACAAGCCTGTCCAAACCATTACTCTCATCAGCCATTCAGGTGGGTCATGCAACACCTGTCAAATGACAAGGTGCTCAAAGAAACCACTACACCAAACACCCCATCTTTTGTGATCCGTGTTACTGATCTATTCCCTGGCAGACCAAGAATAAACCCCTATTCCCCTCATGTTACACATATGCATCTATCCTATTGGTGCCCAGCCTCAAACCCAGGAAAGAAGTACTACAATTATCCGGGGTGGGGTATTGTGGATACTGGGGCTGTGAAACCATTGTTACAGATGCCAGACCATCAGGACCTGGGTGGGAGCCTCAAAAGCCCGATGAATTTTTACAATTCACCTGGGCACCCACCGGCTGTAAACAACCTGCCATCCTCCAAGAAAAGTTCTATCGAAACCGTCATAAAATCACTAAATCTCGGAGATGCACTGACTATAACATGACCGTTTTGCAGCCAAATCACCCTAGTTGGGCCACAGGCAGGACGTGCACAGTAGTCATTCAAGGGTCAAAAGAGTGGGTGAATGTGCGAATTATCAAGCTTCAGCCACGAGCATCCAGGGCAATCGGGCCCAACAAAGTTATTAAAGATGTGTTGAAAGGGAAAAACACAACTCACTCCAAAGCCTTGCCCACAAAGGTCACTGATACCCTGATCGGTCATGCAGATGCTTCTCAGATAAGTTAAACCGGATCTGACCCAGATCCAGTCTTTCGTATGTTAGAAGCTACCTTTCTATCCCTGAATGAATCCAACCCGAACCTAACTAATTCCTGCTGGCTTTGCTATGATGTTAAACCCCCTTTCTATGAGGGAATTGCTTTAGATACCCCCTTCAGTTAACTCCACAGCCGACGCACCTCACCAGTGCAGGTGGGATACTCCCCGCAGAGGAATCACCCTGAGTCAAGTCACGGGCAAGGGCAGATGTTTTGGCAATGCAACCTTAGCAAAGAAAGGCAGCATCTGCACCAAAGTTGCCAAGCCCAACAGAAAGAATAAGTGGGTGGTTCCGTCTGCATCTGGGATGTGGGTTTGTCAGCGATCTGGAGTGAGTCCTTGTGTGTCTCTTGCCAAGTTCAATGATTCTACTGATTTTTGTGTCCTAATTGTTCCTAGGGTCCTGTACCACTCAGATGAAGAAGTGTACAACCTTTTTGAAAAACCCGGCCAGCTCCACAAAAGAGAACTGATAACAGGTGTAACTATCGCAATGCTCCTCGGCCTGGGAGCAGCCGGAACGGCCACGGGTGTCTCAGCTCTTGCGACCCGACACCAAGGACTGTCTCAGTTACAAATGACTATCGATGAGGACTTGCAGAGGATCGAGAAATCCATCTCCTTTCTAGAGAAATCAGTTTCCTCACTCTCAGAAGTGGTCCTGCAGAACAGGGGAGGACTGGACCTCTTGTTCATGCAACAAGGAGGCTTGTGTGCTGCCTTGAAAGAGGAATGCTGTTTTTATGCAGACCACACAGGAGTTGTCAGAGACTCCATGGCAGAACTCCGAGATAGACTGGCTCAGAGACAGAAAGACAGGGAAGCTCAGCAGAGCTGGTTTGAGTCCTGGTTCAATCAATCACCATGGCTCACCACACTAATTTCCACATTGATAGGTCCATTGGCAATGCTGCTTTTAGCTTTTACCTTTGGACCATGCCTGCTGAACAAACTGGTTTCTTTTATCCAGACCCGTCTGGAACGGGCCAACATTCTGTTTTTAGGCCACCAACAAATGCTGTAAGCCAAACTGTAAACACTGTCAGTCGCAAGACTTTTCTAACTCGCCTTGCGAAATTTACTCAGGTGTACCAAACCCCTTTTTTCCCTTGTTAAGTTACTACCTCGTACCTCACTTCAGTGCCTATACCTATGACTACCTCATTCATTTATGATAAGAGGGGGGGAAGTGTAAGGGACAGGCGGACGGAAGAACTACGCGATGTGACGGAAAGCAGGGACAGCATGAAATCTCCCTCCCCCTTCATCCCACTGATAAGCATCACCTTAGGAATGCAGTCTTCCTAACCCCAGTAGTTTTCCACTCCTTACTAACACTGGCTATCCCACAATTCCTCTTTCCTGACTAGAGAAGACCCTAGACTATATAACCTCATGAGATAAGATAATAAACGCCATTTGACCATCCACCACATTGGTGTCTGTCTGTCCTGGCCCGAGTGGCAACGGGGTAGGCCGTGCTGCCGTGCTGATACCTTTGAACCAGGTCGCCATGCCTTCATAGCAGAGGGCAACACAGTATTACAGAGTAACAGTACCTGAGAGAAAATGGCATGAAATAGCATAGGGTTGGTGCATCACCAGTGGGGTGCCTGGTAAGAGGCTAGGTGTGATGCACACATGCACCCAAAATCCTGCTGATTTTCGGTAATATAAATCTCTAAGAATAAATGTTCAGCAACACTAAGAAAGCACCCTAGTCATCTGTTTCAATGAAGCTGTGATAGCATAAACTGGAGGGGATTGCCACATTCTAGTGAGATTGCAATTTGGACTGCTGAGCTTTCATTGCCAAAGGGGATGTTTGGGAAGCAGTGAGCTTATCTTTACTTTTAAGTGTAAATTGACAGATAGGAATAGAGACTTCTCCCCTCTCTCAAACCAATTTGAGATCAAGATTCTAAAGTCATTCTACAGGGAAGAACTGAGTGCTGACACACAAGAACCTTTACTGGTGGGTAGTTTGTGTAAAGATTCTTGTCTGAATGCAGCTTCAAAAGCAATCAGATATTCCTTTTCTGAAATACTCCAAGAAAGTTTTTTGCCTAGAAGAGACTTTGAACAATAACTACTGAAGGTTAGGCTCCTAAGTTAATTTATAACTCATTAAACAAACTGCAGTCTCAAAAGTTCTCAAATTCTGCTATTGTTAGAGCACCCTTGGAAGTTTAAAACCAACAAAGATGTGAGGGTGGTCTTAGGACATGCTCTTTTTGAGTGAAAGGACAGTGTATGAGATAATCTTTCTGTCAACAATAAAAAGTATATAAAAAAAGTCTAAATCCTCCTATAAAATTGTGACCATGTAAGAAATGTTTTGCTGAAGCAGCATCCATGTCTGTTGGTTTTTAACTCCCAGCAAGTGCAAAAACTGCTGGTCCCTGATGTATTGTGAATGTGAATGAAACATTAGAATCTTTGAAGAGACTATGGAAGAAAAATTATGACTTTTTTAGTATAACATAAAGTAAGTGTTCACACTGTGAAATATTTGTATGCATTAGTTTTTCGCCGGAATATTAAAAAAAAAATTCTTAGTTTAGGCTAACTGTATAGGGTTGGATTTTAAAGTTTTGGAGGTTTTTTTATCTGGTTCTGGAAATTTTGTCTGTCAAACATGCAGATGTTTAAAAATTAAAAGTTAACAAAATGTAAAATTTCTTTTTGGCATTAAATAGGTATTTTATTATAATCCTAACAGATTTTATTAAAATAAAAACATAATTACTTTTCAGAATTTTTAGCATCAGAATTTATAGTTAACAAATTTTTTTTGCTATCCCAGAACAAAAATATTTCTGCAGAATATGCATTTTCATATGTTTGTGCTCTGAACAATTATGTTTTTCTATGTAAATAACTAGTCTTCCAACAATTTAGGATTTTTTTTTAAAGCTTATATATTTCAACAGCAGTATTAAAGTTAACACTAAACTTATTTAAGAAAAAAAATTAAAAAAATACAATCATATTATTTGTTTATATGGATTAAGAAATCATATCGAAGAGAGCAGATATTTTCTTTTTCTTTCTAGTGAATAGTTAAGTACAATTCTGTAGGCCAGTTTGATTTTGTAATTCCTCTGGCTTGTTGTGTATTTTATTATCAGAGCTAAATAAAAAAGTAAATATGTTTCTGTTGTGGTTTAAGAATTGTTCTTCCTAATTAAGTGTTTCCACTGAGACTCTCCAAACCACACTGCCTCTTCCTGCAGTGGGATGGAGACAACTAGAGACACAAAAGGCAAAGATCATGAGTTGAAATAAGAATTTACTGGAAACAGCAATGAGATAAGAAAACAAACAATAACAGAGACAGCAGCAATACTAATGACAGAGGGTACAACAAAAATGCTACTGTCCACCGTGGAAATCCCTGACAACAGACAATTCCCAAGCTCTTCCTCTGGCTCGAAACCAGCATCACCCAAGCTCTTCCTCTGGCTCGTAACTGGGGCCACCCCATCATTCCCCCAGCCACACTTACTCAGCCATAAGGAATTCTTTCTCCCTGAAAGAGACTCCCCTTCTGCTGCCCCCAGAAATGATGTGAGGTGGAATAGAATAACCTCCATGTCCTAGTCATGCTTATTCCAGGTTACTGCAAAAATTAACCCTGTCCTGGCTGGACCCAGGACAGTTTCTGTGTTCCTGCTTTCCTCCTTTTCTTCTGTTTAACATATTATTTTTTTGTTAAAGTGAAGGATAACGTGGTCTTGTAGGGACCTGGCAAGGCACTTACCCAGAGCAGGCTCAGCTGTGGGGAAGACTAGGATGCTCCAGGCTTTTCCCAGGCAGTTGTCACTTCCTCCAGGTCCCTGATAAAAATTTCATGCAATCTAGGTCCCAGAAATACCCCTGAATCTCTCACCTTGTTAGCAGTTTCCAGATTGGCCCATTATTCACTATTCTGTGAGCCAGATAAACTGACTCCATTAATTTTCCAGAGACCAAAGTCAGCTATTTCCTGTATTCTCCTTTTTCTTTTTTTTTGGAGCTCTGCCATGATTTTTGGTTAGTCAAACTTACATCTACCTGTTATCCCAAGATGGACTATTCTATCATTAGAGTAGCCAGTTTTCCTAACCTCTTTTGCCTTCCGTGAGATATCCTTTGTCACTTTCCTAATTAAGTTGAAATTTGCTCTAAATGTATATTTGATCCTAGAGCACTTTTCTCATTAACTGGAATGCCACTACTACATCCAAGACAGCCACTGATTGTCACTCATCCATCCGCTCTTTCTTATTCATAAAGGTAACTGTGAGCATATCCAGCTGTGCACCACTGTTGGTTGGACCATCTCGTACCTGTATCACCCTCCAGCAATCTTCTTTATTGCTTGTGTTTTTAGTAGATAGTTACACTTGTACTCTCCTAACAAGTAAACTTACTATCAGGTTAATGAGCGTCCAAAAAGAGGAGATACAGTCAAGCACTCATTTATTTTTCATTATTTGTGACTTGTGAATATATTAAAAAACCCAAAACAAAACAGCAAACCCTTATTATAGGAAAGACAAGGGGGTTAATGTAGCTTGAAAACATCATTTAATGTCTCTAATACACAAAGCTTCAAGCAGCTAATTACTCTCTGTTTTAAGGACCAGATGGACTACTTTTAACCCCCCCCTAAGGTTTCTGGCACTTAAATGCTTCACAGAATCAAAGCTGCTTCTTTAGACTCAACTTTGAAATTAAGATCAGTGAACACTTGTTAGTGCTCCCATGTTGTCATCCTTGTGTCCACTCGCATGCTCGCCGCTGTGAGAGCAGAGATCACAAAACTGAAACAAAAGCTGACAGCAAAGACAGATGTTCTTAATAAAGGTTAGACAGTTCTCAAGCAGCAGTTTCAAGCATAAATAAGAGGACTGAAGTTATATGTGATGGGATTTTGCAAACTGATTTCAGAGCCAAAAATTTGGGAAATAAATTATGAGCCCAAGATGCCATGGTGACTGTATTGATACACAAAACTAAATCCTTTCAAGGCCAAGTGAACAGAAAGGTGAATATGAGTAAGGTGAACGAAGTTATTGACATTCAAGAAGACCCAGAATACAATGATATCAAACATCCTTAAATTATTAGAGAAACAACTCTTGGCAAATATTTTACCTTGTATATTTCACATTGTTCAGCCAGTAGCTGATTCACCTAACAACCTAAAGTTGAGAAGTCAGTGTAAGAGTATACACTTCCCCCCTTTCTTTCCCTCTACAAGAATGCAGAGGTAAATTAACTAGTTAATCAACAACTGAGAAATGTCAGTAAGCAAAGTATGGGACATACTGACAGAACAGAAGACATGCATCCTAAATACCTGTACTTTATTCCTGAATTAGGCTGGCTTACCTTTGTAAAAAGGAAGAAAATGCCCAGATTTATATGGTTTATGTTATCAACAAAGCAACTGTCTGCAAGATACAGCCATGGTAATTATTTTACTTCCCTTCATCATTATTTTGGGGGACTAACAGTTTCTCTATGAGCTGAAACTGAAAATTCACCTTCTCTGAATGGTAAATCCACTATTTTCTGTATGCTGTTGTGAACTGTAAAGAGCTTCTGTTTTGTAAAGATCATAATTTCCTTACTTTGAGTTGTTGTAATAAATTACTATGTTTACATACTCTGCAACTACATGTGGACAATATCAGAGGTTATACTTTTCTTTTCACTTTAGTTGAGCTGGAATGCACAGATGCCATGGGCCTATTAGTCCCAGTGCCAGCCTGAGAAGGGCAAAGAGTCTTGTCCTGGCCATACTGAATGGGGATAACTTCTCTGGGTCTGTGCCAAGTGTTCTGTTGCTTAACTGAGGCAGTAGGAAGAGCCTGAGCTGAAGTTTTTAATGGCAGTCTAAATAATGGATCATAACCAAATAAGGCATTCATTATTACACAAGCTACCAAAATAATCTGCTCCTTGGTCACCCCACCTTTAGTGCTATGTTAGGAGTATTTAAGACACAGCTCCCAGAATTCTACAACACTAGATTAAACTTCTTTCACACTGTAAACACTTCAAAAATTAATTTATTTCACAAATTTTAGTTAACTGGAATTGGAAGGGTTTTATTGATATTTTGTAATTGAACAAGCTCATAATTAAGCAGACTAGAGATTCTGGTTTCTTTTAAGCAGACATTTTACTGTACTTCAGTCTCATGATGCAGTTTAAAGAAAAAGTTTCTTCTGTTAGAACTTGGATCACTGAAGGTCAGACTATGATATTGGGAGACCTCATCTGGAAATACTCATGGGCTTGATTCTGAGTTTATGAAGCCATTGTACATCTTGTCTGATGCTGAGGAAACTAGTTACACAAGACCATATTTAGGGACTTGAAAGACAAAAACAACCTTTATCTTTATTAAACATTTAAGGTTAAGAGTTAAAAATAATGGCTTAGGATTTGGTGGTTTACTTGGAGACTAATAGTCACCCCGTGTGAGTGAATTTTGCTATGGAGCCTATCACACTCTTCTATCATAGCAGTATTGGAACATACACAGACTTGGTTCTTTGTCAAGCAATATATTAAGATATATTTAAGTGTTGTAATCTGTCAGAAGATGGAAAGAATTGTATATTTCTGATTGTCAGAGAATTTATGGTTTTAATCCAATTTCCCAAGTTAAGGGTTGTTTGTCTTCTTGCGCTGTCTCCTTACAGTTACTGTATTGGACATTGTACAAATATTTGTAGGAGACATTCTAAATAGGTAAGACAATCCAAGAGAGTGTGTACTGGGAAGATTTGTCGAGTGACAAATGTAAGAAGAACCTTAGAAAAAGTGAGAGGAAAGACGCTTAAATTTCCCATTAAGCCCCTCATGCTCTTTTCTGTTTCACTTTGCTTTTTATACTCAGGATTTGGGTTACAGAGAAAACATATTATCTGTGACTTCCTTGGAATCTGACAGAGTACACTGGAATTTATGGGTAGTACGCTATACTAAATACAATAGTGGAAAGACAATACCATAATACTACCTCTTGGTTTATCAAAGTTACTTGAAATATTCAAGCAATCTTACAACAATGATTTATTATGTTATGATATATCTGGCAGAAAATAGACTCTATCTGATCTTGTGTGGATGATTTTGGATGAAATGAACAAGAATTAATATTCTGTGTCCATAATATGTAAGAATGATAAAATAGGTGAGACCCTGACATGGCCTACACACCAGTTTCTTTGTGGTGTACCCAGTGCTTCACACTGAAAACAGCAATGGTTCCCTGTTTACAGAAGTTTAAATTCCAACTTTTTCTACATTAGCAGTTAGCATTTATGAGCCTATAGTTTGAGAGATATTTCACTCTCAGTAATCAAGAAAAAAAATTGCAGTGGGTGGATGAGTTATTTCCTGATTGTGAATTTTACCTCTTGGAAGAGTATCAGTATTTCTTTGAGAATACACTTACAGAGAGAATTGTTATTAGGAAATTTTAGTGTGGAACTTTGTCCAGAAAAGTAGGCATTTTCATCTGCTGAAATGTTTAATGAATTTAAACTTTAAAAAAGTTTTAAAAATATTTTTTCTTTGGCACATCATTATAGTATTTTTCCTATAAAACTTCGAAGGCACTCTGTTGAGTATGCAAAGCCTGCATCACATCTTAAAATATTGCTTTCTCCGGCAGTATTTTCCCAACAGCAGTGACACTTCAGATTTAATTTTCTTCATCCATAGGCTTTAATGTTGGTTCACCATCATTATGCTTGCCAGCACCAGTACTGGCACTATATAGCTGTGTGAAACTGTATCACTTACCTAATGTCATAGAAAATTGCTGAAAATACTGATCATTCAGACCCAGGCTGTACAATTTCTCTCATCTATCCTCTCTACAATAAAGTTTCACTTTCACCAAAATTTTCCTTCACTGCTGATAGATCTAGTATCACAAATCATAGATTCTAGACTGCTGAATCATGAAAACAGGTTTGTAGAAAGGTGATTTCCATAAATAAGAAATGGCTGTTAGATTAATCAGAGGGTACATCCACTATTTTTAACTCCTCTTTTTCTTTATTTCTCTTTCTTCCTCTGATCTTTTCCTGTCTTTAACATCTCACAGTTCTCAGTCATGTTAAAAAATATGCATTATACTTGTCAATTTTTTGCCAGTAATTTTATTGATGATCTATATTTAGAAGAAATGTGAGATAATTCCTACTTGTAGTTAGCTTCCTATTGATCCATGCAATAATACATAGAGGATTTTGTTCAGTTTTTATACATGAGCTTACGGCAATGTCATTAAGTTTCTTTTGATATTTCAGTTACGTTAGGGAAGTAGAGGCATTGTGGCTGACCAAACCCTGTGTGTCACCTCAGCACATTTACTACTCCACATCTGGAGCAGTGACTCCAAGAACATTGGAAATTTTGCATTATTTTTCGTATTACATTCTCTTTTGCATGAATAGTTTATATTCTATAGAATTAAATGGAAAAGTTGCTGAAAATATTGTGAGTTATGAGTCTTGGATTTCAGTGGAAAGTGAGGACTCTACTGTGTACAGCTACTACCTGAAGTATGTTAGGATTAAAGAATAGTGTCTGATCTGCAGATATACACATATTTCTGCAATGAAAGCAGAAAAGGTATAACAGAGACTAGAGCATAATAAACAGTCATGCCTCCAATTATAAGTTCCAGAGGTAATAGAAAACACCAGAGAGAGCATAAATCTTAATTTAAATAGGCTATTGAAACCTAATTGGACCTTAGGAAAAAAAAAAGAGAATAAATTAATTTTTCACCAAAAACTGAATTATACAGAATAAGCATTCCTCTTTACCAGACACTATGAAATGCTTTTGACAAACAACCCTTTGATTATTTAAAATAATTATTTTCACTGAAGACTTTATTCTTTAAGTAATTTTTATTAATAAGCATTTTAAAAGCCGTATATACAGAACATTTTATGTTGCATAGGTTTGGTCTGTTGCCTCCAAGAACATAAAACTTTTAGTTGTAATTCATGGAGAAATTCTAGAAATACCCATAAAACCCTAAAATGCAAAGGTAAAGTTACCAGAAGTATAAGCCAAGAAAGAGGAAGATATTTTTTGGTTCATGAAGCCATGATTTGACATATAATACATCATCATGTATTACTTGAGTCCACAAATTAAATATAGCATGCTTACCTGACACACACTTCAGTAGGGACATAACCAAATACCTTTTTTCCCTTTAAACCATTAATATAATAGAGATGGAGGTTATTATTAAAAGACCATAAACAGAATTATGATTTTTTTTTTTATCATGAGGTACATCATTATTTGCCTTAAGGAATTCTGCCATCAGTCATCTTTTTTTCCAAAATGCATCTCCTTATTCTCTCATCATTATATTTTTACTTTATTTTTAACAGTTCACTTCTTTTTAGTCAAGGATAGAAAACATATGCTCAAGGCATATCTTGTAGGAATTAGTGAAGAAAAGAGGCTTCAAGGTGAGAACAACATTGTTTTTTTTCCTTTCATTTCAGAAATCTTAAGTTATCTTCAGTGTGTATTCCAACTGTATAAGAAACTCAACCAAAATATGAGTAGGTGGATTAATGAAACACTTGTCAAGCCCTTCCCAGGTTCTCTGCTTAAGAAGAGAGGCGAAGTTACTCATTTGGAGATCGATCCTGTCCTCACTAAATTAAATGACAAAATCTTGCTTTATCTTCAGTACTGCAGATCAGAATCTAAACCCATAATAGACTAAAATCTGATTAAACTACAATGCATGTTTTAATGCAGACTGAAATCCCTGGAATATTTCAAGGTTTACATGAACATTGGTATTGATATACTGCTCCAACATACGGCCTGGTCAGATGGACTTTCAAATCTAACGTCAGCTCTTTTGGAAAGGAATAGTAGTAACACAAACATATATGGATGTTGGATACACAATTCTTAGTATTTATTCCCAGGTCGATCTCTAACACTTAGAAATCTGCTTTGACACAAAGACATTAGGCTCGTTTTCCCTTTAATTATCTCTTTGGTTAAAATTAAGCAGGTGCCTAGCCAGAGGTAAGCATGTTCCATAGAATCGCCCTGAAGTGTTGTTCTTATGTGGATGATTGTTGCTCTACTGAAATAATAATGGATAGCAGTTCTATGAATTCAAACATAAATAGAGTTTTACAGAGAGGCAACACAATAGCTTGAGACTGCCAGATCCAAATGCCCCGACCCAGGCCCTACAGTTTAAATGATCAAGATTTCCATCTGATGTTATTAAAAATAGATGAAATTTTTTTGTGCAGTGTGAAACTGTTAACACATAAAATGTTAGGAATAATAAAGAAATAACAGGGCACTCAGTCATACAGGGAAGAATACTTTTTACATAATGGGGATACCTGACCCATTTAGTCACTTGATCAAAAGAAAAAAGACAATTAAGAATATTCTGCATGACGTTTTAGGTTGAACATTTTAGTTTTCTTTTTAAACATTTTTAACAAAAATACTGTCAGATACAAGTATAATTACCAAATGATTTTAAAGTACATATATCTGGAGATATGGTGGTTGTTCATAAATTAACATAATCAATAGATAAATATTACTGTCCTGAAATGAAATTTCTTTTTTTTCGTCAGTATCTTCTGTCATGCTTTCTGAGCTACAGTTGTTCCCAGATTAGTTCCCATTATGACCCATGGGGTGACTGGTTATTGGGTACATAACTAGTCTTTTTTATTCAAAAAAACTTCACGTCAGTAACCTGAAAATAAAAGATTATGTCAGCAAGTACATTTTTAGGAACCTTGCAATCCAAAGGTAAGAATAACCTCCTTAAAGATAAATTCCTCGCATTCTGTTAGAAAGATAATTCACATATATGAACGCAATTCTTTCTTAATTTCTCTTGTCATACGCAGATTTGGAGTATGTGTAGCATACAAACACAGACTTTGAACAATTGTGTTTTATGCACAGTGAGGAAAAAATACATATCATCATTTCCAGTTCTCCTTAAAACATGGTTATCGTGAAAGTATATTAACATTAACAATGTTTAACTTCTTAATTGAAATTTTATTTCTTTCTTAGAATAAAGTGTTTAGCTCTGACCAGTATGGGCAAGGAAAGAACAGCCATGAAGAGCTTGTATTGACAAACCTGTGTCACACAAATTAATCATGTGAGGATACCAGGTTTTCAGAGCTGCTTGCAGGCACCTGGTCTTAGCACGAATGGTCCTTTTTGCCTTCCAGGTGGTTACAAATTGCTGAGTCATCTGAGTTTGCTGCAGGAGAGGTTAGACTCTGTCCCAGAAAAAATGATCAAGAGCAGTTTGACAAAGCGTTTCTTGCTATGTATTTTTCTGTGTATTTCCTGTTCTTCTTATAACTTTTATTTTGGGATGGAAAAATTCAGCCTCTTTTCTGTTCATTGTAGTTATAAATATGCTACGTGTCTTAATGTCTACTGCTTTACTTTAGAGATGATAGTTCATGAAAAGCAAAGGTCTGAGGATTGAAGGTGGTTGAAAAAAGAGCGTGTGCCCACAGAGACCTAAAGGTGAAGTAAAATGTGGTAGTATTTTGCATCTTTAAACTGCCAGGTTTGCATTTTTTCTAGGTTTGCATTTTCTTTTGCTCAAGCTTCATTATAATTTTTCTTAAATGGCCCACCTCAGCCATAGTGTTCATGCATGGCTTGCAAAAAAGAAATACATTATGCCCCAGCAGAAGTGCTGTTGATGTACAAAACAGAGTATTTACTACCACAACTAAATTCTAAAAAAAAAAAGCAGACATGGAAGCCCCCTATCCTACTGCATTAGTTGAGTATAATGCAGCACTGTCTCTGTTAAACATCAGTTATTTCAGATAGTAGAGGTCGTAAGTTCTGGCGGACACTGCAGCTTGGAGATTTTCTCAATTCTGATACATACTAACATCTACATTAATATTTGGAACATTTTATTTTTATTTCTAGATTCTTTCTATGTGATTTTGGATTCCAATGGTTATTCTTCCAGTTGCTCGTGACCAGCTTTGAAACACTTTCTAATATTAAAGTCTCCTCTGCCTTTCACAAAGTTTGAAAGCAATAGTGTAATGCTCAGGATGTAGAATGGGTGGTTCATTTGGGCTTCACTGTTAAGTATCATGAAGCAACCTCTTTAAGATACAATATTGAACAAAACTTTGGTACTCATGAAATATATATAACTTTATTACTGAAAGAAATTTGCAGGAATAAGACATAGTAAACCAGAAAAACCTAAAAAAAAAAATAAAAGGAAAGGAATGAAAATTGAAAGGAACATAAGAATGGAAGATATATAATTCCAATTTGGTACGGAGTGTTAAGATCTTAGAATCCCTAATTTTCTACTGCATTTAGCAGTGTTTTACTGTATAGATAAAATCAGTTTTTAACTAATTAGCAATGCCATACTTAATTGCAAGTAAAGTACTACTCACAAGTGATCTACCAAAGGGTAAAACGCTGGGAAGAAAAACGTAGAGGGAAATATTTTTCTATTCTTCTTTTATTGTCCTTCCCACCCTCCCCTCAAACTTTGAACCTTCATGCTTCAAACTAGGTCAAACCGAGCTGAAGTGAAGCTTAAGGAAAAGCCGGCAATAGTCAGTACCAGGTGCTCCTCGTCGCCTATACTTTTTTAAGGGTAGTTTGCGCAGGATGGACCACGGAGATGAAATCATACCCGCAGGCAGACGGCGCGCCCTCTGCCACCTCTAGGACGGGAAAGAGCACCCTCTGGCCTTTTTTCGGGTGGCGTGTGGACTGCTTCCCCTGAGGTGCTGCCGTGCGGTGGCCCCGGGGCGAGCCCCGCCCGCCCGCGCCGCGGCAGGGATGCTTCACCCCGCGGCCTTCCCCGGAGGCTGCGCTGCGCTTTTGGGAAGGCGTGGGCCCGAGCGGTGCCGCTCCTCAGGCTTAACCTGGTGCCAGAGCACGAGGAAGGGATTACGGCTCAGCATCTGAGGAGTAGCAGGGGACCAGCAAGATAGAACTGCGCATCTAAGGGTTGGGAAACGCCTATCATGGAAAGAAATCACCTTGATTCGAAATATCCCGAGAGGAGGGGGGGAGGGAGAAAGGGGAAAGCGTTTCTCAAACCCCAGAAATCAATAAGGAGGTGGCCGCCATACTGAACAAAGTTTTACTTTAATGCAGATGAAGTGAAAATTAAAAACCAACCAAACAACAAAGAAACAACCCAAACACAAAAGGACCAAAAAAAAAAAAAAAAACAACCCCAATCAAACACCACAGAACACAAATACACGCCAACAACAAAATCCTTTTTTGTTGTTTTTTCATAAAAGGTTTAAGGCCTGTGACAAGCACCTGCACATTGTTGTGGGGAGGGAAATGACTGAAAATGTTCCTCTTGGAAAACAGTATTGACCAGAGTTAGAAATACCTTCATAAATTAAGTCTCGATGGGATCTATTTCTGAAAAGTCTTAATTAAAAATAGCGCAAACACAAAACTGTATTCTTAACGAAAACGAAAATCCCCACCCCCCACCCCGTCTGTTCTCAGACCGTGTAGTTATCAGTGGAACTGGAAACCTTACAGCAATCACCCCAGCATTCTGCTGTAAAGAAGCGGGAACGGGGGGAGGAAGAGGGGGAGGAGGGAGGGGAGGCGGCTCCAACGGGTCTCATTGCTGGGAGATACTTTGAGGGCAAAGTAAAAGTGCCCCCTCGGGAGCAGCGCTCTGGCTCTGTCGCCACCGTCGTCTCAGATGCTACAGTAGCAGGCGGAGAAGAAAAGAAAGGAGTTTGGAGTTGATGTACACGCCGGAGCAGCAGTAAAAAGATATAAGATATCGACACGCTCAGCTGCATCTTGTTAAAAGCTTCCTGCGGGTTGGCAGAATGAAATCTTTATTTAAAATACACAAACTATCGTCAGGGGAGGAACGGAAGGGAAAACACTAAAAGGGCCAAACGCAGTGCTTAACCCACCGGTATAAGCGAAGGAGGAGAAGCGATGAGATTGGTTTGGGGCGAACGGAAGAGGGGGGAGGGTGCCCTCCTTGCAGCCCAGCCACAGAAGCCACCTGGGGACTCGGTGTCTCCACTCAGCTTTGGAGACTTTCTCTTTGATGGTGATAATGATAGTTGCTCTGGTACGGGAAAGAGACTTAGAAATACCAGAAGCCGAATGTGTGCTCACATTTGGGTGTGAATGATAGGAAAACGTGCCTCGCCACCACATCCACAGCACCGCTCTCTTAAGTAGTGGTAATATTATTTCATTATCGCCAGCCGGGGGCTTTAAAGGTGCATTATTTTAATGCATTATTAATTGTTTTCTCAGGGCGGGAGGAAGGTGGAGATGTAGCTTATTATTATTAATAGCGAGGAGCTCGCTCCTGTCGCACACGCCAGGGAGCGCGGTGGGAGGAGGCAGCGCCGGGGGAGGCGGTGGCGGAGCGCGCCCCGGCCCCGGGCTCCCTGCGCGGCTGCGGCGCAAACCCGCGGGGCTCGGCGCAGCCCCCGCCGCGCCCTCCCGGTCCCCTAGCCCGGCCCCTCACCCTCCGACGGGCGGAAAGTTCCGCGGGCAGCCGCCGGCGCGGCACCTCGCGGCCGGCACCTCCCCATCCCCATCCCCAGTTCCGCGGGGGCGGCGCGGCTGCGCGGCCGGCAAAGTTGCGGCGGGGCCGGGGGGCCGTGGCCGGCCATCAAGTGGCTCGTTAAGGAAATGCAGGTGAGCGGCTGAGCGGCGGCGGGCGCTGCGCGGGGCCCCGCGGGGGCGCGCCCCCGGCCCGGCCCTCGCAGCCCCTCCGGGCCGCTCGCCGCCCGCCTGCAGACGGCACTGCTTGCGCCGGGAGCCGGCGGCCGCCGCAACCGCGGCGAGAGCCGCTCCAGCGCCCCCCGCCCCGCACACACACACGCACACACACGCACACCCCCCACCCCTCCTCCCCACCCCTCGCTCGCTCCCTCTCTCCTCCCTCTTGTCGCTCTTTTCCTCCCTCCCTCTCTCTCTGCTGGCCTCATCGGAGAGAGTTGCAGGTACCTTACCTCTCACCTCTCCGCCACCCCCCCCCCCCCAGCCCCCGCGCAAATTTTAGGGCGCAGGAGCCCCGGGAGCCTTTTCTTTTATTTATTTATTTATTTATTTATTACAATCACTGGGGGGAAAAAAAAGAAAAAAACCAAAAACCTTTGGAAGAATGACTCTTGTCGGAGTCAGCTCTGAATACAGGGTTACCCCCCAGGAGCTAGCGGCAGCGGCGCTGGATCCCATCAAAACAGAACTGCCTGATGTGGCATGTGCTTCTCTCTCTTTGCAGTTCCTTCTGGGCCTGTGTGGACTAGGGGCACAACGCGGCGCCTGACTGGCAGGAGGGGAAAGCGGAGACTCCTTCAGGTTTCCAAAGAGGTCCGAGTGGACAGCATTAGTAAGTAAATTCTCCGTGCTTGCTTACTGTCCCTGTGTTCTCGGGCTTGTCCAAAGCTTTTCTTAGCGTTCATGCACATATGTATGCACACACACACACATCTGTATATATGTATATATATACATGTATATATATGTGCATGTGTTTCTGTTTTCAGGTTAGTGTTCTGGTCAGAGAGAAACTTGGCTATGGTAACTTGGAACTGTTTTTAGTGGGAAGGTGCATTAAGTGGTTTGCTGGGTGTTTTTTGAGTAAAGAAAATTGCAGGTGCATACTTGTTTAAAGAAATGGAGTGTGGCAAGTATTGTGTAATGTCATACCTCAGTTCAGGTATAGGTATGTGGTAGAATACAGCAAAATCTAAACAAAGAGATGCTCCCTCAGGAGGGGTCTGCAGAATGGTCTGACCTGCAAAGTAATGCCAGGTGACAGGACATTCAGTTTAATATAAAATGTGCCTGAGTTACAGATACTAAGTGTATATTTGTCCGCATTCAGTTGTAAGCATTTTTAGTCCACATCTCTGAAGTTCTTAAATTTTTCATCAAGTTTCATGTACAAAATGTATGTATATATTTTCTTCTAATGAGGATGACAGTTCCAGACAACAGCTTTGCTTTCTGAGGGCTTTTATGGGGTGTATTCAAAAGTATGGATGGCACTGCTTTTGATAGGTGAGAAAGATCTAGGGGAAACAAAAAGATAAACTCATTTAAAAGGGCGTCAGGAGCAGTGGAACTGAGATTTTCTGGCTGAGCTGTAGAGTTAACAGAAGGTACGAAGATCATATAAATGTATGTCATGAAGTGTCTGCTGTTAGGTGTTGTTCTGCACTAAATATATCTGCATCTGGGAAGGAGAACTTTTGCAGGCATTATTTCTCTTGGGACAGTGGACCCGTTATCGACATTTGCTGCATTTCTGCTAAAGGAAACAGCTAGTATTAGTAGTTGAGGCTTAACTGTTTCCTAGGTAGAGAAAAGAAATAACAATGACAGGTATGTCAACGAAAACATTTGCTCATGTTTGCTAATATCTAAATAAAACCTCAGTGTTATGTCAGTAGAAATATAGTTGAGTCAGGTGTTTTGAATGTACTGGAAGGAATCAATAGCATTTCAGCATTTTTTCCCTATTCCAGCCAAATGGACTTGGATTTAAATTCTCATGTGTTGCATCTATTGTAGGGACAATGTGCATTTAAATTTGAATAAATTAAACTTATGTCTTTTACAAATTCTTGGCAAATTTGGCTTTTTTTACAGTACAAATCCATAATAATAAGTGGTTACTGTAAATAAACAATACAACTCAAATATCTTACATATTATGTCTTTACTGTTCACCTAATCAGAATAAACTTGTGTCATTAGAAATTAAACATGAATGTACAAATGCATTTTATTAAACTTCCAAATGTGAAATTCATGTTGCACTTTCAGGTGTAATTCAAAATCAGTCACAACTAATAAATGTCACTGGGAGTGAAAGTTTATTGGGGTCAAATCAAATGCGTTTCTTCATGAAGTAAAGAAATTAGTTTATGTCAACAACAATAAAGATAACTAGACAAAATTTATTTAGCAAAATAATGTAACACAAACAGGAGAGACTAAATCTGCAGTAGCAGATGGATGACATTCAGAGTTGCTTTCAGGTATTCATAATCTTAGAGCTAGGAAGGAATTACAAGGCATAGGATACAAGTTCTGAGACAGTGAATTAGGGTGATTTTCATATTGCATATTGTAGTCTTTGGATAATTGACATTTATGACAGAAATACCCCATGAACTCTTGAACTTTAAATTAAAGGATAACACATTTTCTGGCTCAGTAAGGAATCCCACTGTTAGTGTTTTAGTACTGTGAATTTGCCGTTCAGTTAAAAACAAAGTGCTTTTTCCCCTGTTTTTTTTTTTTTAATGACTTAGTAACATTTGACATGCTCGTTGCTGTATTGTACTCCCTGTGGACAGCCCATTAAAATAATATATCCACCTAATTTGCATGAACTGTTTTGAGACTGCATGCAGTGAAGTTTATTAGGTTAAGCTTTCATTTCTGCTAGGTGGTCCCAAACATGCAGCATTGCAATGTTGAATGTCTAACAATGTGTCTATTAAAAAGAAAAAAAATTTTATATATATATATATATATTTGACTAACCAGACAGGAACTATGTTGTTTAGTTTAGCTTGAATCTCTACATACTCAATGACTTTATTAGTTTGGAGCATGGTCTTCATAATTTGTCTTTGGGATTTTCTTTAATCTAGGATATGTCCTGGCAATACTTCAGAATCTATATGAAAAATTACTCAAAACATTCCTCACTTTTGCTGTAATTACTACTATGGGAAATGACCTGAGTCAAATCAATGCAATTAAGTGTGATACATATTGTATTTGATTATATATTTATGTACAATCTTGCATTGTTGGTATGGGCAAATGTCAAATTGGGTCAATCTGATTCAGAAGAAACAAGAGAGGACTTTAAAAACACCTATTGCTGTGAAAATGTATAATTGATATAACAAAGTTGCATATGTCAGCACTAATGTGTTTTATTATGCAATTGTTCTTGTTATTCAGATCAGATAATGGCCTGATGAAATATATAAGCGGTCTGCAGTAATCAATGATTAATTGCTCTGACGTGCATATTTAAGATTTCTTACTAGTAAAATCCTAGATACCTGCATTAGTTTTCAGTAGACAAAGTCAAATAATATTGTCAATATTAATCACTTAATACACTGAGCTCCCACGAAACTTTGTGGTGATAAAGTGTGATGAAAAAATTATGACAATGTTTCCATCTCTGTTCTTTGCTAAATGTGTCTTTGCTGAAGAAACTGACAATACGCAAACAGACAAGAAGCAGCTTGATAGCACAAAATATTTTGAAATTGGGAATGTGAAAAATATAAAATAATACAGTGATGCTTTAATCAGCTCGGTTTCTCTGTGCTCTTTTAAGAACTTAGACAGCATTGATAACATTTACACATATATGAGTGATAGTTCTACAGATTTGAAGTACTATAACTAGTTGGAGAAACTAAGATATCATTATTGGCTTAATTGGAAAACAGGTGATTTCAGCATTCAGGAAAAGGTCACTGATACTTTTCATCAGTTCAAAGCTTGTTTAGTGCAAAAACAGATTGGTACCTGAATCCCACATAATTAGAGTAAGCTCTATTGATTTACTTTCACTTTAAAGACCTTGTAACCAGCAAATATAAATTTAATGGTGACATACATTTATTTGGATGTTCTATAATTTAGGATTTTGGATTTTGATACCTATACTCAAAGTATCATTTCCTTCATTACTAGCCATAAGGATTCTATGGAAACTGTCTCAGGAAGAGGAGATGTTCAGGGTGTTCTTTAAAGTAGAAAAAAAAAAAGTGAAAAGGCCATAGAAAGGTGTCAGATTCAAAAGTAGTTGGGCTGGAGAATGCTTGTATATATGGTGTTTTAATTTGTTTTGTTTTCCACACATACGTTATAAGGTCGTCATTAGTACTAGAATTTTCTTAAAGAACTTTTATGTTACCTCTTTTTCTTGTAGACTTTCCACCTTGCAGTTTTGCAGCTATAATCCTAGCAAGCTCTGACAAAGTTAACAAGGGATCTTATGTCACAGTGATAACATAATGATAGAAATGGGGTCATGAAGTAAGACAAGAAGTGAGTTTGGACTATAACTTTTTGGACATCTTTGATTGTGATGAAAAATATTTAGTAGCAAACACAAATTTAAAATTCTAATAGGAAATAAGCAGTAGGCGTGAATTAATTCTCAAACGAGAATTAAATATATTTAATAATAAAGACTGAGAGAAGGAAAGAGGCACACAGGCAAAAGGAATGCATAATGGGATTTTTTAGTCATTCTTTATGCTGTTAGATACTGTTTGATTTTCAGTTTATCCGTTCTAGTAGCTTCTTTAGTAAGATCAAGTATGAAACAATAATAGAAAAGCTGGCAATAAACATAAAATTGCAGAAAATTTACTACTCTTATGGTCAATAAGAAGATTGAATTGCTCATCTATTTTCATTTGTTGTCAATAGTCACAGAAATGGTCCTATTTGTCTTACATTTCTATTCTGTTAAATATGCTTTAATAAGTGAAGACTATTGTGCAAGAAACAGTATTCTTTGCATGCTGTATTTCTGTATTGGCAACTTGGTAACCACTTCTAAAAAGTGGGGGGGTTTTGTCAATACATAAGCTGAAGATCTAGTTGAATAAAATTTTAACTGAGTGTAGAGTGTAGAATCTGGTTTATAAAATCTATTTTGTAAAATTTCTGACAGCAATTGTGAAATTGATCAAAATACTAATACCTTTTAAAGTTATGTTGAATAAAGTAATGCTTTAAATGCCTTTAAAGTTCTTTGAAATACTATTGCACTTTCCAAATTATGTACTTGTACTGTGTTGAAAAGTAAAATTAAGATTTTGGAGATGTGTTTGGAGAAAGAGATTTCTAGATGAGTATGTTTGCAATATGAAGAAGGCTCTGGATAGTCCGATGATTTTCCTGAGAATACTGTGGGGGATTTGTTCCAGCTGTAAGCAGCATGAGCTCATATACTTGCTAATTAACAGATAGATACATATTACAGGCCCAGTACCCTGCTTTGTCTACATATTTGGTTTAGAAAAATGTTTTTCTACATCAGGCAGTCCCATTTTTAAGTCTCATCTCAGTGTGAAAAGCTGCTTAAACTGAATTTTTCAGGATGTTTCAGGATGACTTCTCAAAAGGTAAGGTGATGTTTTGGTGCATATGGTGCATTCTGATTTTATTCTGAATTTAAAAAATAAGAGCTATACACAATGGCATTCAGGAAATCACTCTTTCTCCAGGAAGCTGCTTTTTATTTGGTTTTAGATTACCTAGCTCATTTGCAAAGTATGTGTAACACTGCCCAGCAGTGAAACGTTAAACGCATATGCTTTTTGTTTGCAGTGAAAAGGTGGGTTGAGAGGAAGCTGCCGGGGTGATTGTCTGTAAACATGAAGGAGGACTCATGGGCTTAGTGGGAAGTGGAATTATTTAGCTCTTGTAGTTATTACAGAAACCGTGTGGGTAAGGTAAACTCACGTTTCTGGAGTGGTCCTCCCAGCTGGTGAGCTTCTCATAGGGTGACAGCACCATTGCCGTTCAGTGATGATTGATTTAAGGTGACCAACCTGAATAAAGGTCCTCTGGTGGCAGCAGGTTGGAAGTGTACACCAGTCTGCTGGGAACAGTAATTCTTAAGGGTACTGCAGCAGAAGTAACTGCATAAGAACAATTGCATCTACAGTCTGAAAGTGAAGTGATTTTTAGACTCTCATGCAGCAGTTTAACAGTCAATGTGGGAGTATGTCAGGCAAAGTAAGTTTGCTCTAGCTTTGACGCATTCTTTCTTTGTCTCACCCCTACACACTTAAAATGTAGCCTTCATTGTGGTGCAAAGCATACAGTCTCACCAGACCCCGTACTACATAAACCAGCATTTTAAAGTAGTTTAGTATTCTCCTCACTCTCCTCATTCTTTTAGCCAAACGTGTTTTTCTTCAATCTATAGTAAAAAAAAAAAAGTTCTCCATACTGTAACTAGATCTAATATAGAATATTAATTTATTGTATATGGATTTTTTTGTTTTCTAACAGGAGTTAAATAAGAGCACTTACAGGAAGAATTTTTAATCTATGCTGAAGGACTTAATTTTAACCTTAAAGGCTAGCTCTGTATTTAACTTCTGCTGAAGCACAACATACTTCGAATTCCTGCACATAAGTTTAAAGGAGAACAATGATGTAACTCTTACTTAGGTAGCTACAGAATTACTGGCAGTAACAAAAAGATAAACCAAAACAATGTGTGAATTGCCCTTCATTTGGGTAAAATGACATAAGGATATCCATCCCATCAATTTAACAATCAGAAAAAATCTTAGAGGGTGGTGCATTTTCTCAGTTTTGAATGATTTTCTTTTACATTAAAAGGAATGTGCTGTGCTGGTGTGTGAGGCAAAGCTCAAAGCAACATCAGTTCTCAATGGAAAGGGTTCAAGGGGAATTCATTTGCACTGTCCATGTCTTAGCATGAGTTGCTGTGCCTTTCTTACTGCAACTGAGATTTGCCAGATGGCATTCTCAGGCTTCTTCAAAGAGATGGAAAACCATAAAGAGTTTTGTCTTTATCAGTAAACATAATAGTATAAAATTACAGTTGATGCATTTCTTCATCTAGGTTTTCCTGAAGGAAGTGTGTGGTTTTTTGACTATTAATTATTGTGCATTTTGACCATGACACAAAAATGTTACCATACCTACGCATTAGTAGTGCAAACCAGCTCCCAAACAGGAGTGCAGCTAGATTATTAGAGTTCACAGCAAATGAAGTCAGACTTGAAACTTCTTTTGATGAAACCTCGAAACCTGAAAAATTCCTGTGTTGGGAGGAATGTGCTGGGAGAGGCTTGATCGACGTTAAACAATTACTACTGATATATCCTTTTTGTTAGTTAACGTTTGTTAGTAGAAGTATTTGAAGAATATACCAAGAATTTCTCCTTGAGAGAAAATATAGCTAACTTATTAATACATTTGTAAATTTCTGAAAATTGTAGGTATGGATAAATCATGAAAGTGAATTTCAAATAATTTATTGCATATAACCTGTAATATGATTTGTGTGTGTACCATTCACAGAAATATTCCTAATGAAAAGTTGTATTAACCCTTGGTATTCCTTCACAAACAGAAGTCTGCCCAGCAAAGCTCATTAATTTCAAATTTGACATCAGTAGTTTTGGACTGGCATCATTAGCATACCAACTGGAGTGCTTAATAAAAAATAAGAAATAAAGTAGAACTGTTGCATTAATATAGTGATAACCTGTGTTCCCCTTTGAATAATTTAGCCATTTCTTCAGTTTTATGCATAAATATTCAATGAAATTTTCCTTTTTCAGTATGAATAAAAGATATACTAATGGATTTTTTACACAATTTGTCCTAATCTTTTTTTTCCCTTCCCCCCCACCCCCCCCCCCAAGAATGCTGGGCAACTCGACTTCAAAAGATGCACAAATTCATTTGCCTGTTCTTGCAGAGTGCAGGCTTTAGAGTGGGTTGATTTGACTTATTTTCTTCCATGTACACCCAGTGTCCTCTGACAATTCATTGAAGCAACAATCAGTTAGTGAGGTTGGAAATTCTTTTGTCAAATGCATCAGCTAGAAAGAGTTCAATGGACAGTAAAGCTTCAAGAGCAGCCAAAAGGTATGTAGGTCACCACACCTGGCTAACCAAATACTCTTAACCATGCTACCTGTATCTGTGATACAGTCTTCTGCAAATTAAGTTTCTCAGTGAAAATTGGATCAACAGCACACAGTGATTGTTATTTGGAGAAAAAGGGGAATAATTCAAAAGCAGGGTCAAATTAATATAGCCTGCATTTGTAGAACAAAGTGCAATGGGCTTCCTGCGCAGTTTGTTTTCAATTTTTCATTCTAATGGAAATGTGAGAAAAGAGGTGAAGTAGTAAAAAAATGTTAGCTGCTGGAGGCCATTTGGTGGAATAAAGTGGTCAGGAAGTGTGGTGTGAGGTGTGGTTTTTTGTTTGGTTGGTTTGGTTTGTGGTGTTTGTTTGTTTTAATTTTGTTTGGGTTTTTTTGTGTGTTGGTGGTGTTGTTCTTCTTCTGTGCAATCTGTATTAAGGAAAATTATCTAGAATTAAAAATTTTCCTGAGCAGCTTTCATACAGGTTGTGGTGCTCTCTTGACCTAATCAAAATGCGTGATTTGTCCTATTTTAAAATTTCTTTCATTTGAAACCCCCTATAGGTTTTTGTTTGTTTCTTTTGTTTTCTATTCCAGGATTATTACAGAAAAGTGATCTTTGTATTTCACGCAGCAGTAATAATTGTGTTGTAGCACCTGTTTTTCCTCATCAGCTTTAGGTTTCCACAGGTTTCCATAGGTGTGGAAATGAAGTCCCTGCATGTTCTCATTCTTGTATTCTGTATGAAATCATAAATTGAAAAGTGTCCAAATGTATTTGTGCTCAGAATCATCTTTCTTCTTCTCAGCATGGAGGACAGCCTTTTCCATTCTTTCCCATCTTCCCATTTTTTCTATGCTTCCTTTGCAGAAGGCTGTAACATAGGTAAAGTGTCTGATTATTTTTAAATTAGCTCATAATTTGGATTTCTGCTGTCCCTCACTGATCCTAAGCATAGTGACCCTTCTGGGATAAGAATTTATTTTCAAGGGTGATGTCCTCAACCCACTTACTTAGTGTTTTCTAGAACTGATAAAAATGGGAAAGAGAGCTCTCCAGCTTATGTAAATATCAGATGTTTCCTAGTGTCAGTGAAGAGATAAAGAAGTAACTGACAGAGTTCTGCTATAGAATTAGTAAAGTGGACATTTATGAATTTTGGGATGAGTTTAGGTGTGTTAGTGTGGACATTTATGAATTTCGGGATGAGTTTAGGTGTGTTAGTGTCTTTGGGCAGCACTGAAGTGCAGTTATAAGATTACATCTCTTTTTTCCCTGTCCACTGCTCTGACAGGTCTTGGTTGGCTTGAGAACTGAATGAGGAAGGAGAAGGAAGTCCATGAATATTCATATTCTGTTAATTTTATCAATTGTCACTGCTGAACAAATTAAAGCAGGCATGAATTGTGACATTTATTTAACCAAGCATTTCTTGGTTACTTGAATTAGGCTTTGTAAAAAAAAAAAAAAAATTGCAATTAATATTTAATTATATATTTTAAGAAAATAAGGAATTGTTAGAAGATTCATGATGAGGAAAGAAAGGAAGTGAGGGTAGAAAATGGATAAGAGGAATGGAAGAAATCCTTAGCAACAGTCATGTTACTCAGGTCTCTGGTGCAGTGTTGAGTCAGATGACTTGGTGTTTAACCACTGGGTTTGAGTTTTAGTTGCCTCACCATAGGTGGCTTATGCCTTTTAGATGCCTTAATGTATCTGATCAGTGCAAGGCTACTGTTCTCTTGTACCAAATGCAACCAGTCCCGTACAAGTATTTCAGAAAACAGAGAACATACACAATTGCATGTTCATTTGCACTGAGAATTATGAATTGTGCATGTCTATATTCCAATGTTGTATCTAGAACTTTGCCTTTCCTCCTTGCCTTTCCCAAAGGCAAGGATTTTTTCATGTTACGCTAATTATATCTGATGCTAACAGAGCTCCCTTAATCAACACTTGTGCTTAGCTATCAGCATAATTAGATTAATTATATTTTGGAGACATCCTAGAAATCCTATCATGCATGTATGAATCTCTGTGTGTTGGAAGTGACATCCTTGTCTTCACATTTGGAAACAAGCTTATATGTTGTATTTCATTTGCTTCTTTTGTTATAATTTTTTCCCCTTTTTGTCAATGATATACAAATAGATGGAGTCCAAAAGCTTAGGCTGCTAATTATAGTCCATCCCAGAATCAACTTGTATGCTTTCCTGCTCTGACACTATGCTGGTGCCTCTGAGACTAATGTGATGAACTATGTAATGTCACACTGCCTTTTTTTTATTTGCTACTTTGGTAGGTCACCTTTTCCTGTTTTTGGAAAATAAAGATGGACGTAGGGAACTGTGTAATACAATTATACTGAATGAGGTGTGTTTTCTTTTTTTGTATTATTGACATTTTGACCATTATGAAACCAGTAAAAATTACTGGTAGAAATATTTTCTTTTGAGGTCAAGGTTATTGATTTTGGGGCAGAAGCAGAGTTGATAGGATAAATCTTACAGTGATCGTACTATTTGTATCTAACTTTTGACAGCATTTGGTTTGGACAAAAAGTTTGGGATACATGAATCTGCATTTACTGAAGTCACTTGGATATTATGCTCGTTGAATTATTGTTGAAAAATAAATTTAAGTGTCCAGCTTGATAAGGGGTATTGCAACTAGAGTGCATGAGAGACGACTCTTACAGACAGGTTACAAGCAGAGACCTCCATCTATCAGGGCTCTATAAAAGCAAGAGTATAGATCTTGTTTGTGAGCTAGAAACATTTTCCATAATCAGCAGATGAAGTGATTTTCGGAAGTTATCCTTATAATCACAAAAAATAGAGCCGCTTCATGAGCAGAAAAAAGGATCCAAGAAAAACTTTGTATTGTTTCATCTAATTTCATGAACATATATGGCCCTCATCCCTGTAGTATGGTATGCCAGTTTATGCAAAACGTAACATCTGTCTTTGGGGTTTCACTGGCTGTCTGCACTGTACTAACTTGAGGAAACAAAACAAAAATAAAATATGTCAAGTTGAGATTTTCATGACTTATCCTCACTCTGTGTTTCCAAAAGTATTACAGTATCTTTGGTTGCCATTTATGTCTGAATCGAATAAAAGTTGTAAGGCAGATATAACTTGGGGGATAATAAAGAAAATGACTAATAATTATGTTATTAATAGTCATGGTTATACCTTATGGTTGACAGCAAGACCACACTGTAAATTTCGGAGGAAGTAGATTTTATTTTCTTGCTTAGTACTCAAGGAGAAAATATAGAAAGAGAGTAAACAATATAATACTTTTTTGGTTTGCTTTACTATTAAACTGTCATTTTAACAGCGTTAGGAGGGAACTAAGATGTTACTTGTAAAATATATTCATGTGTAATAACTAAGAAAAAAAAGATGACATACTAGCATAATTTGATTTTTATCCAGTGTAGCCCTGTAGGAATGAGAACTTGTAAAATCTGAAAACAAGGTGTTTAAAAATTTATATAGGTGTCTATTCCTTTTTTTTCAGGGAAAAAAATGAAAAACTAAATTCACAAAAACCCAAGCGTGATAGACGTGTTCAGGCATTATTGGAACAGCAACTGAAGTTTTAATTGGATTATATTACCCTGCTCATCTCTCTTTATATCCCAATAGCACTTTACTTGCCCATAGAAGAACTACTGAGTATTTCAAGCTGTAAATAAGAGAGTAGTTGTAGAGAGTACCAGATAGGGAAGTTTTATGAAGCAAAGATAAACAATCAAGTGGAGCATGGCACTGCTAGACTTAAACTGTTTCTAACAAGAATTAGTTTGTGCGTTCCATCAATAAAGGTATCACAAGGAAGCCAGTGGACAGGAATCTGGAGGAATTGATACAATTTCTTTCTTTCCCTCCTGGGACCAGAAATTAAGTTTTTGTCTCGTCTCTTTTCAAAGGTAGTTCCAGGAGGCTTTTTTCAGCCCTTAAAAATTTTGCAATGCATATTAAGCTCTAGATTGATTATAAAAATACAGATTAATGTGGTTGGTATTTCCATGTAGCCACAGGCAAATCTTATTCCCAAAACTGCAATAAAAAAGGAAATTACTGTAATGCACACTGTGTGTAAACTCATGGTGAAACAGAATTTCCCCAAAATATCAAATTGAAATGTTAATTCACCTTTAGAATAACTCTTGTAAAGTGAGATATAATTGTATGTGCTATCTACTTTCCTAATGGTATATGAAAACAAACATCTTTAGAGTGTTAGAACTAATGAAAAAACAAAGGAAATCTCCATTATTCTAGTAATGCATATTTCAAAATGCAACTATTCAAGCCATTCCAGTAAGCTTATATTATTTAAGTAGTGATTGCTCATTTATTTTTTTAAATGTATTTTCATGGTGATCTGCAGTTATTTTTTGTTTGGAGAAGGTTATAACATGATTTTTATAGATGCTTCTGAGGAGACTGACACATAGTATGCTCTTCTTCCTCCCACTACCGTGAAATGATTGTAAAGATTTCAAAAAGTGGAAGTTAAAGCATGTGTGCACTAGAAATGCACATATCATTATTAAATATAACAGTGTGTTACATAAGTCAGATAGTTGAAGTGGAAGCACAGATGTTATATAAAATTAGAAGAGCCAGCAATACTCAGGTCCTAAGGTACAGTTGTACATGCAAATATGAATTTTACAGGATAATGGCTTCCATGTTAATCAGAGGACAGCCAGGCCCAGCTGCCATTGTTAATAAAGCAAGAGTACTTTTTCATGTGATTCTTTTATGCAAGTTCATCATCAGCTAGAAAATGTAAGTAGTCAAAGTTGACACAATTTGAGTGAGTGGTTTCCTTCTCTTCACAAGAATATATGTTTTATGTGTTGTCAAGTCTGTAAACAGAAGCAGCAAAATCTACTATCTACTGAAGAAATAGCCATTCAAAACATTTTTAAAATTAAAGCGGTCATTTTTTTGTACATCTTGAAGATGACAGGATGGTTGTAGTTGTATTGTAAATTGCAGATTGTTTCGTTTTCTGGCAGCATCTCAGATAACTCCAAACTCTGTTGACTGGCTTACTAACATAGACTTAGTTGTTTGGCTACATGCCTCGAGAAGTAAGACTTTTTTGTTATTTAGTAAGTTCAGCAAAAGTTTACTGTACATGCATGTTCTTACAGAAACTTACAATATTGCATGGAGTTCTGTGTTGGTCTGAAGTACTGTGGGACAGACAGTATCTTACTTTTAGAATCTTTAGGCTACAGAAGACCAGTAACTCCAAACATCAGTCTAGTATCACCACCATGTTCACCATTAAGCCATGTCCTCAAGGGCCATATCGACATGGGTGTTTTTGAACACTTCCAGGGATGATGATTCCATCTCTGGAATCTGTCCCACCTGCTTTATTTTGGGCCACAGAAAGAATGTAAATGTAATTATGAAAATCGCTACCAGAAATCTCTGACGATGTTTGAATAAGGTAACAGTTCCTTCTAATAAACTTAATTGCAGTGATAAGTAGCTGACTTAATAATGGTCTCTCTCTTACTTGAAGGAAAAAGTACTCTTTTTTTCTGGTGGCTTGATAGGTGGGAACAGGTTATTTTTTTTCAGTTCCCGGGTCTACATGATAAAACACACTGGCTGCTTGTCAAATATAGAAACTATAAAATCAACATGATCTTAGGAGCCCTTGGGCTTTGTATTCAGCAGAAATGAGTAGCAAACTCCAGGTCCTGTTGATGAAAAATGATCAATGATTCTGCATTATAATTAGATTCTTGGAAATGTGCAGGAATGATGATTAGGGAGAGTGACAAATAACACTGATTTTTTTTTTTTTTTCTGTAAAATTAGATCAAGTGTTGTTTAGTGCCACTTACCTAAATGGAAATATTATTCTTTGTTTATAAGTGAATTCTTGTTACATGGTCGTGAGCCAGTGTCATTGGAGAGCAATTCAGTTGGTTTTCAATTCAGTTTAGGATGCTGATTCTCCTTATAGGCTGCTAGTCATTCCCATGGGACATCAAAGCATATTGTAAACACAGTGGAAGTGAGGCTAAATACTCTAGAAACGTGTCACTTTTATAGTAAGGCTCTAAAAAGAAATTTTTGTGCTTTTGTGTCCTGGATTGTTATAACCATGAAACCTACAAATTATTTGACACCTTGGCTCCAAATTAATTCCAGGGCAAAAATTCCTTAAAAGACAAAGTCTGTACTTGTACTTTTTCTGAATAAATGGGTGATTACCTTCCTTTTTGTTGTTGTTTTGCTCCATTATCTATTTTTTTATTTTCATGGGTGTTACCTATTTTTACCTGTGCTGTTAATAAGCTCTTTTCTCTAAAAGAGGCATTTTGAGCTTTCAAGGATCACTCAGCTATTAGAAGTACTAAAGGCTTTTGAAAAATTGGTAGTTAGTAGTTACCTAGGCCAATAGTTTGGGAGCCCAGATTCAATTAATTTATATACAGGAATTCTGATGTTAATTAAGGCTTCAGCTTAAGCAGAAGGTCGTATTCTGTTTTTCAAAGGTCAGTTTTAAAAAAAAAATATGATAAGAACTGGAAAGCATGGAAAACACTATTAAAATGGAATTTTTTTCCTGTTGAGGTTGACATATGGTTTGAATTATAAATTATGAAAACTAGTATTATTTAAGTAACTTAGTCAAGCTGGGATGAGACCCTTAAAGGGGAGTGCATATAATGATTTTTTTCTTTTCCCTGACACCATAGAAGTAAAATCTTTATATATTTACCTCTTTGAAGTGCAAATGGTAAAGTAAGGAAACAGCTTATTTCTTTTGATTGGGTGGTGTGGATGTTTTTCTTCAAAGTAAATTTTATCTTTCCATATGGAGACATCAAACCCTTGGATCCCTGGCACTGTGGTACTATGACATCTTCCATTCAGTGATCTGATCAATTAAATAGGTCAAGATCAGAAAATTGCAAGGCACTTACTCAATTTTTGCTGTTAGTCGCTGCACTTAATAGCTATCAAATGGCTTAAGCAAAACAGCTCTTTATAACAAACACTTGCTAATTTCAAAATATTCTCAAACTGGAAAGAATCTTCTGCTCTCAAGTAAGGAATCTTGTGCTGTGTTATCCTGCAAGTAAACAGTTTTAAATGGTGTGCATGTCTCTTAAATAATGTGTGCAGAAATAGGATTTTGTATGAAAGTCTCCTTTATGGATTACAGATATTTAAAGAGGCTTATGCTTTCTATACAAATGGAAAAGGTAAAGATGAAGTGATGCAGTGTGCAGTATTACTGATACAAATTATTAGAAATTGGCTTGTAAGAGATTTTTTTGGTGGTGGGACAGAAGTAACACAAATTCAACTGAAAAAATGTTGCACGTGTTTTGCTTTTTGGTTTTTTTTTTTCATTGCTTTGTTTTGCTTTGTTTTAAGAGTGTTTGGTATTCCAAAGTGGGGCATAACTGTTAAAATAGGAGGCAAAAGACAATTATCTTAAATGACTTTTCTTCGGTTGAAGATGACATCTGACATCACTTTTGACTTAATGACCCTGGAGAACAGTATTGATTCCTGGTGGAAGCGCTGAGAATAAAAGAGTTACAATTTTAGAGTTCCTGATTATATGTTACTCCTTCCATCCAAGATAATCTTGTCATATATAAAAAACTGAATGCTTTGTTATCTTCAAGATTAGCATGTGGTGGTTTTCTGAAATGAAGAAATAAATATAATCTCATTACATATGATGGTCATGGCTTTTTTCAGAGTGTATATGAATTATTTTTCACTTGGTTCATACGTATGTAGACATTTAGAAAAAATATCAAGAACATGTTTTCTAGCAGAATGAAAATGGGTAAAATAAATTAAAAAAGAAAAAGCAAGCAAACATATTTGCACTGTCAGGAAACAGCTTTTTTCTGTCTTGCTAGTGCAGAGTACAAAATTATGTTCACTGAAGATATTCAGCAACTTGTTATGTTGGGGGTAAACATTTCTTATGAAGCTATTACAATGCAAATGTGAGTGGACCCAGAACAGAATGGAAGACTGATGAGGATTAGAGCCAGCAGTCTCAAGTGTTCAGTGGTTTTCTCTTAGCAGGACACATTTCATAATAATTAATTTGTTACATTTATCTTGATTCTAAAATGCCACAAATTAAATGCGAAGAGGAAAGTTGAAATGAAGTTCCTGTTGACAGTTTCTTCCAAAGAAGAGTGGTTCAAAAAAATGAGATGTGAAGAGGAGAATTTAATTTAACACAGCAACCGTCCTGAAATTGTGTCTCTGTCTGTGTGTAAGCGCAGTTGTGCACATAAATGTATGTGGGATACCACTGACCTCATCTGCATGTGGTGACATAATCATATTTGTTTCTTGCTGTTGTCTTACACAGGAGAAGAGAGAAATGCATGTTTTATTATGTAAGTAGTTTTCTTATGTCCATTATTAAAGTGGTTTTTACCTGGTACATATGATCTGCGATCCTGACACAGCCACAGGATTCTATAAGCTGTTTGACAACAGGCTTGGGGCAGAAGAGGAAAGACAGAAAAACGTTGTACATCCAGAATTCCAAATCTCTTTTATGTGACTTCTGTTTGTGCTGTAGTATTACTTTAAATCCCAAAATAGATGCTTCCAAAACTGTAGACAGCTAGTTTAAGCTGTCTAAACCAGGGATACTTGATTTGGTAAGCAAACCCAGACGCAGGGTTTAGGGTGTAATCCAGTGTCTGAAATTCTGGAGGTTTCTCATAAGCAACAGAAATATAGTTCTTGATGATGATGATGATTAATATCTAGTATCACCATTTGTTCCATTTTTTAGCTGTTCCAGCCTAAAATGAATGAGCCAGAACATACTGAAAACAAAGCAATAGATCATGTAATCTCCATACAAAGTTTATTCTGTGGTAAGAAAGGTAAAAATCAAGAAGTTAGTCTATATATTAGACTTTTCCAGCCCCTTCTTGGCAAAAGGAGAAGAAGAAATAATTTAGGAATATGATTCTTGTCATCCAGACCTTCGCATGTTATGCTCATTATTTAAAGGGGACGCCTCTTCTATGAAAACAGGCTAAGATAGGTGAGGTTGTTCACGCTGGAGAAGAGTAATCTCCAGGAAGACATTATTGCAGCCTTCCAGTACCCAGAGGGCCTACAGGAAACCTGGAGAGGGACTTTTCAAAAGAGTGCAGTCATGATAGTACAAGGGGCAATGGCTTCACTCTGAAAGAGGGTAGGTTTAGATTATCGGGAAGAAATTCTTTATTATGAGGGTGGTGAGGCATTACAACAGATAAACCAGAGAAGCTGTGGATGCCTCATCCCTGGAAGTGTTCCAGGTCAGGTTGGATGGGGCTCTGAGCAACCTGGTGCAAGGTGTTCCTGCCCATGGCAGGCGGGTTGGAATTTTAATATTGTTTCCAACTTAAATCATTCAGTGCTTCTATGATTAAAGGCTTATTCATACTTCCCTCTACTCCCCAATACTCTTTCTGAAGTTAGTCTGTTTGATTAATAATTATGATTTGCTAAATCACTTCCTTATCCTTTATCAAAACTTAAGGAATTTTAATTTGTTTGTTTTTCAGATTTATTTCAAACTCTCACCTATAAAATTAGACTAATTTTGCTTTTAACTCTAGTGATTAAGTGTGAAAAATGTATTATTTTTAATGTTATGATGAAAAGTTCACAGAATATTCCAAGAGCTTGCCAGATGAATGTGCAACATGACACATTTGCAACTTGCAATTCTAAAGGATTTTAAATTGCTTCCTTATCTTGCTTTGATATATATAAATGAATATAAGGAATATTCACCATCTATCTTTCTTTTCAGGTTTTTTTGGAGGGAGGGGACAGATTTCTTGTTTTGATATAAATCTCTACATAAAATGTCCAAGTTTATTATTTTCATACTCAGCTTTTTTTACTGCTTTATATTTGTCAACATTAAATTTCAGTTTCTGCTTCTCAACCGAGCTACAGAGAAAATCAGATTAATTTAAACTTGTCTTACTACTTGCTAAGGATGCAGTTTTCCTCCAAATTTTATATTATCAGCAAATTTACCAATCTAGGTCGTTTGTAAAAATTAAAAGCCAGCAGAAGTCTTAGCAGAGATGACCCTAGTAAAACCCCACTAGATATTTCTGTATTCAGCACTTCCATATGTCAATAAAGGAATTTTTTGTAGTCTGAAACACATTTCAGAACATCTTAAGTAACTGGACTTGACTCATCTGTGTGAAGATAGCAGAATTCTGATTCTGATTTTTGAATGATTTATGTATTCAACACAATTTTGATTTCTTGATTTGAGATATTAGTTTTATCATACCTGAAATTAGTTAAAAATGTAATTTTATTTTTTGTTGACTATAGTTTAAGAGAGATCAATTTATGTAGAAATGCATTTTAATTTTTCAGTGTTTTATTTTGACACTGAATTGTTGACTTACTTATTCGTCAGCATCCTTGAGAAAATATTTGTCAACCTGGTTAAGTAGAATTGGATATTTGACTAAGTCACAAAGAAGTGGTATGGTATGCATAAAAGCTGTATGACTTTACGTTAAAGTGCTATCATTTCCTTTTTAAATGAATATTTCTACGCATGCTTGTAGCTTTCAGCTCTGTGTTTTATCTGATAGATTAACTTCCTTTCATTAGGGTTTTTTTTTCTATTTTTATATGCTCTAAAATAACTGATATAAAACTATGATATATAAAGTATTATTATCCTATCAATACCCTAATATATATGTAATACAATGCTAATAATAATATGTAACAGCACTATATATCCCTCCATGTCTTAACACATAAATTAGTCTGGTCTTGTCTTAATACTTGAAATTCTCCAGCATTGCATTAGATATTCACAACAACAAATAATAATATGTAACAGCACTATATATCCCTCCATGTCTTAACACATAAATTAGTCTGGTCTTGTCTTAATACTTGAAATTCTCCAGCATTGCATTAGATATTCACAACAAAAGATTTCTATTGATTCCTCAGCTGCAGCAGATCATTACACGAAAACCAAATGCATTGTATAATCTTAACCTAAACTCTGTTTATAGTTACTGGCATATTTTTCTATGTAAGGCAGATCTGTGTTGCATGTTTGGCTCCTAAGCGTAGTTCATCATATTTTTATTATATTTATTTTACGTAAATATAATCTCTCAGGAAATTTTCTGTTTATTCAGTTCTGTAGTTGCAAGTCTCTGCTTCTTCGCTCACACCTCTCTTCACCCCTTATTCCCTTTCTACCTTGCTTGTTATTTGGGAAATAAGAGGAGTGTATCACTACCTTTTGCACCCCAGAAACATTACACATTTTCTAGGGAAGTTTTCTTCATTAATCATACATTGTTCCTTAACTGTGCTGTGTTTGCAAAAAGTGATTCACTTCCCAGGTTTAAGAATCATAACCTGCCATGTAATATCCGGTGAGATGTCTATGTTTAAACAGCCTCAAATCTCAGACATTCCTTTCTCAGATGTTCCTCTTTGCCAGCACTATGGCAAAATTCTGAGACCCCCAGTCTATATTTATTTGTTGATAAGTTTGGAGAGAATAGGAAGTACTGAGTATTGAGGGGTGTGACTCTTGACTGTCCCAATCTGGCCCTTGGTTTCAGACAGTGTGGGTGTCCTGAACTGTGTGAGATAATCTCTCATTTGAGAAGGAATAATTTTCTGGGTATTAATGGGACAATTGAGGAGGTAGGAGTGTTTTGTTGCAGCTGCTGGTATTTAGTGCTGTTGCTTGTGGTGAGACTGTGTTGACAGGGATTCTTCCCTTGTGTTAGAAACTAACATGCTGATTTGTTTTTGTCCTAGAAGCTAGATTGAAATGGGAGGGAGAAGTGAGACTGTCCCCACTCTCTCAAGATATCTATTGTTAGTACGAAGTCTGTTCTGCATCAACAACAGAATGAGAGTATAAACTACAGCAGAGGCAGAAGAAAAAAATTATTAAATGTGGGCTAAATTTAAAGTGTTGTGTTTCATTTTAAAATATACAGAGTTACTTTTACACTTTAAAGTGATACCAGCCAAGAAGGGGTGAATTTCTCTGTTTCACGTATTGGCATGCCCATTATTTGGAGAGAGGCTAAAGCTCTGGCAGTTTTAAAAATAAGAGTCTGGAATGTCAGCATCAGCTTCTCCGATAGAGTAGGTGTATTGATGTACAATTTTATTGCACAGCAGAGATAGCTGGCTAAAAAGAAAATCCACAGACCACGGAGGCATGCAAAATCTGTCATCTAAATTATCGTATCACACATATTTCCATAGTATTTCAGCCATAAAAAACCTAATCTTGGTGCATCATTTCTATTATAGAGCCATGAACAGATTTTGACTAATTACAATATTTCATTCATTGCATGACTTTATGACAACTTCTTGTGTTCAAAATCTTGTAGTTATAAAAGGACAGTTTAAAATTCTATGTGAAACTCCTTTTCTGGTATTTACATTCATTTGTTTTTATGACAGATAAGAGTGGGTAGTCCCAGGCACTACAGAAGTTTTTTTGGGTTTTTCTAAGACAAGTTAGTGGTTTAGTGCACTTAACAGGATTTTTGGTCTGGATGTCTAATGTGCTGAACAAGGATTTAGCATAAAAAATGTATTTTCTCAGAAAATTGTGATTGCGTCATGGAAATACTTGCTTTATAATAAAAAAAAAAATGGAAAAACACAAATACCCCCCCCCCCCCAAACCCCAAACAACAAGCAAGCCACCTTTTCCAAATAAAGTAAGCATACAGCCACAATGATGACAAAACCAAAAAAAGTCCTGCAGCTGACTGAGTCTGAAAAGTTGTGTAGGTGCTTCGTGTGAATTGTAGTGCGGCTATTTCAGACCTGTTTTACTGTGAGGTCTGTTCTTCAGCTCAATTTATTTTCCAGGCTTCAAGAAAGGAAAATATGCCCATGGAAAAGCAAGATGACTTGACTAGATGTGAGACGTTCCTTAATTTGCTTCCAGCATCTGTAATAAGGCCTATTTTGTTACTTTTATGAACACTAACTGTGAAAGAAAACCAAAGAAAGCAAGAAACTGTCCACTCTTCCAGCTTTCTGCAAATCTTTAGAAAACATGGAGGAAGATACCTATAAGACAATATATTGTTTACTAACAAAAGCAGCCAGCAGACTTTACTATGTTTAATTTAGTAATATATTGTACGTTTGTACATTTTTTCCATCTCTATCCATGACAAAGTGAAATAACTAAGAAAATCTCCTGTAGCTGTGGAACACAGGGACTTAGAAACCTCTGCTTTACTTGCTCTGGCACTCAATCTATGTGTCATAGTCTGTCACACCAGTTGTTTTCAGACATACTTTCTGCAGCTTTGGTGATGATACAATTGTTTTGAATGAAAGAGTCAGCCTGCGAGTTTTCTTTTTCCAGGAAACTTGTCATATTTTTTTGATGTATGATATTCTTTGTCCAGCATAACGAAAAAAATATGACAAATTTGAAGTATTTGGGATAATAAGGATGTCAGTCTTCAGTGAGTGTAATGTAGCCTGCAAGACAGAAATGGTTGTGCATTTTTGGGTCTCTCAATTGCATTCTTTCCTTGCTGCCTGTTAATTTTTAAGCACTATTTTCAACTCCAAAATTTGAAAGCTTTATTGTGGTTTTCAGAAATGTTGATGAAACTGTATCACATATTGTCCTTATGAAACTGTTTAAGAAACTAACTTCAGGCCATCCAGTGGATGGTGAGATGGCATAGATTTTTCAAAATCTGCCTATCAAATAGACAGATTGAAGGTTCTTAAGAATAAGTCCTCTAGCACTTGAAGTTACTATTGCTAAATCATTCACATCCCTTTTTCTCAACAGTAAAAATTCTTATGAGATATCATTAGACTGTTACAACTTATAATGGAAAAATCAATGCAGTAAGAAAATTAAATTTTACTGAGAGCCTTTAGGCAAAATGCAATGTGAAAATGCATTTTAGCTTCCCTTGTGGTTCAGAGGAAAAGGAAGAAATGGAATCTAGGTTAGCTGTCAGTGCACAACATTTTTTAGAAGCCAGCAAAGCAGCCTGTGAACTAAACTCTTGCTTAATGTATTTCTTCCCTGATTACTTAATAATGTGAAAATAACCACCTTAATCTGATCATTTGAAAGGTCAGAAGTCTCTTCTACCCTTTTTAAAACCCAGTCTTTGGTCAAAATCAATGAGTAGATTCATCTTCCCAGGAAGAGGATTTAACAAAAGGAAAACTGATTCATCTGCTAAGGTATACAGCAATGACATCTGAACCCCTGGAGAGAGAGCAAGAGTGAGAGTAGCTAAAGTGGAATGAGGTGATTGTGGTGTAATCAAAAAGAAGTCGATCAAAGCTGCCAACAAGCTCTTGTGGAGAAGTGACATATATACCACATTTGGTGTACTTTGTAATCACTGTAAGTGGTCACTGTCTCTTGCTGGCAGAGAGATATGGCAAACACAAACTGACATGACAATTGCAAATTTAAAGCTTATTAAAAAATAAATCCATGAATTCTGTTCTTTGGGTTTGCAAAGTAAGAGAAGCATTCTGAACTGTTTTGTATTTTGCACAAAAATTTCTTTATACAGAATCTATAGTTAGAGGGCTATATAGCAATCAGAGTCAAGGTTAGATGACAATAGTAGGCTTCTCTATCGTTAGAACATATGCATTAAAATTCTAAATGAGGCATAATTACATTTTTTAAAATTAAAAAATGGATGAATCATTCATAAGTTGTACACATGAATGAGATTAATAGTTTTAGAAAGATCCTTGAAAGCCTAGAATAAGAATAGTTCAGAGGCTAGTACTTAACATTTTCTCAACTGCTCTGGCCTTCCAGGTAGTAGCTATATCGTCTGGGTGAGGATTTACATATTCCTCTACACACCCATTATGTTTACATAAAAGAAGTGTGTGCATATTTTTAGATAATATGTGTGTCATAATGTATTTGGAAAATATGTATTTATATATTCTTTGCGTAGAGACTAAATACTGTAACTGAAACACTTTTCTTTCTGGAACTTTGATTTCTGATCAAATGCAAATGCATTTCTTTGTGCTTTCCAAAGCGTAATCTGATTTTAGATAAATTCATTTATTTTTGGGGGCTTTTTAATAGAAATATAATGAATTAAAAACAAAACAAAACAAAAAACAAAACAGAAAAAAACAATCCAACAAACCTAAGCAAATTATTACTGGTGGCTTAAAACTTTGCATTTCTTTGAAGGACTAAAAATAGAAAGCTCATTACTAAACTTGTGTAGGCTTAAAAGAATGAATATTCTTGATAATTCTGGTAGTTGATGGGGTCTCCTGTGGCTAACTTTTAAGGTTTCCTTTTTCAACCTTCTTTAAATTTAATTTTTTTAACAGATTTACTTTCTTTTCTGTAAGTAGAGACCCAAATGTCATTGGTGTTTTGCTTCTGTACATTTGTCATTTAAAAATATGTACAAAAAAGAAGTCTCCCAAATCTCTTTTGTATAGTTCATAAAAGAAAGACATTAGTTAGCAGCCTCTAAAGACTAACTAAGACTGAGTTTTCTTTTATGCTGCACATTAAAGTCCATATCTATTTAGAGTATTAAGGCACCAGGGAAGAGGCCTATTTAGAAACCAGTATCTCATTTACGCAGAATATTCTGCAGTGGTTGTCCAGATTCTGTGCAAGCCCAGGTGTGACAGGCTAACTGAGCAGCTGACCTTCTCCCCAGAGAAAGAAAAGCCAGTATTGGAAATATGAGAAGCATACCAAATGGTGGTTTTTTGCCAGATGTGATGGAAGTCTTGCTTGTGTTTTTTCTGACAAGAAGAATGTCATGCACGTGCTAGGAGCAATTCACCAAAAATAGAACTTTTTTCTGGTTTAAATTTACTGGCAAAGATATAATCTTTATTATCATAGAAAATCTATAAGAATCAGCTTCCTTCAGAGGGAGGAACATTAACTTCAGAAAACTTCTGTGTAGAATTTCTGCTTTCACAAAGACAGGTATATCAGTTTCCCCAGTGTATTAATTATGTGTCTCACCACAATTGTGAGGGAATCTTTCCATATGTAGTGGGTCGACCCTGGCTGAAAGCCAGACACCCTCCAAAGTGGCTCTATTCCTTCCCTCCACAGCCAGACAGGGGAGAGAAAATATGACTAAGGGTTCATGGGTTGACATAAGGACCAGGAGGGATCACTCATCAAATACCATCACAGGAAAAACAGGCTTGAAATTAGACATATGAATTGAATTTATTACTAACAAAATCAGAGCAGGATAGTGAGAAGTAAGGTAAACTCTTAAAAACACCTTCCCCGCACCACTCTCTTCTTCCTTGCTCTACCTCCTCCCACCAACAGCACAGGGAGACAGGGAATGGGGGTTATATAAGTCAGTTCATCACATGTTAATGCCACTGCTCAGGGAGAGGAGTCTTTCTGCTGCTCCACCGTGGGGTCCCTCTTACAGGAGACAGTTTTTTATGGACTTGTCCAACGTGAGTCTATCCCACAGGCGACAGTTCCCCTCAGACTGTTGCGGTGTGGGTCACTCTTCCATGGGGTGCAGTCCTTCAAGGACAGGCTGCTCCAGACTGGGAGCAGGGCTCCTCTCTCCACAGGCCTCCCACAAGGTCACAGCCTCCTCTCAGGCATCCCCTGCTCTGGCGTGGGGCTCCTCCACAGGCTGCAGGTGGATCTCTGCATCCCCGTGGCCCTGCATGAGCTGCAGGGGCACAGCTGCCTCACCATGGCGTGCACCACGGGCTGCAGAGGAATCTCAGCTCTGGTGCCTGGAGCACGTCCTCCCCCTCCTTCCCCACTGCCCTTGGTGCCTGCATAGTTGTTCCTCTCATGTTTTCACTCAGCTCTTCTCTGGCTGCAGTTAAAACTGCAAAAACTATTTTTTTCTTGGTTCTTAAATCTGTCACCACCATTTCTAATTGGTCCAGCCTTGGCTGTGGGATGTCTGTCTTTGGAGCCACCAGGGATTGGTTCTCCTGGACATGGAGGAAGCTTCTGTCAGCTTCTCTCAGAAGCTACCCTGTAGGGCCCCTGCAAACCCAATACACCACAGTAGATATTTAATGGTTTTTTCAGTAGGCAAATAGGTTAAGATAGGAAATGTATGTCATCCTTCCTCTGCTTCACAGAGTTTTACCTTGATAATGTATGGATTTTTATTAAAAAAACCTGGTGCTTTTTGGACCTCAGGAGCAGTCTCGTGAAGATGACTGTTTCCAAATTTACTATTCACTGCAGCTTCTCTGATGGGGGAAGGTGAGAAAATGTATGTAGCTGAACTTAAAGCAGCACCTGGTGCTGGTTCTCCACTCTTGGAGGAGCTGTTGTCCTCTGTGAGCAAACCACACAGAATTTCCCTGAAAAATCTTTTCTGAAGCAGATTTTTGGGAAGAAATGAGGCAAAATGATATGTTTAGACATATTTGTAACCAAGTATTACTTTTATTAAATAGATTAAGATCTTTAACTGGTAGCATCGTCTCTGGATGGGTGGAAATAGCTTCCATTGTAAACCCATTATTTTAATGCCAATGGCTATTAATAATTATAGTAATTGCTTTGTCAGTAGAATAAGCTGAATATTACATCATGATAAGCTACCTGTTATTCCCTCCCCTGTCTCCTTTAGCTGTTAGTATAATAATTACGTAAGTACTTATATATTGCATAATTTAATTGTTATTGTTGTGGTAAAGAATCAGAGAATCTTACAGTATTTTGGGTTGGAAGGGACCTTTAAAGGTCAGCTAATACAACAGCCCTGAAATGAGCAGGAATATATTCAACTAGATCAGGTTGCTCAGAGCTCTGACCAACCTGACCTTGAGTGTTTGCAGGGACAGAACATCTGCCACTCCTCTGAGCAACCTGGTCAAATGCTTCACTGTCCTCATCACAAAAGATTTTTTTCCTTATATCTAGTCTGAATCTACTGTCTTTTAGTCCAAAAGCGTTACTCCTTGCACCATCTTACAAACACCTTATTTACATATTGAAAGGTCACAATAATGTCCCGCTGGACTCTTCTCTTCCCCAGTCTGAACAACCCCAAGTGTCCAAGCTATTCCTCGTAAGAGGTGCTCCATCCCTTTGATTGTTGTTGTGGTCCTTGTGTACACCCTCTTTGACAGGTCCATGTCCTGTCTGTGCTGTGGGCCCCAAAACTGGATGCAGCTCTGCAGGTGGAATCTCACCAGACCTGCTTTGAGTGTAGCCCAGGGCACCTTTGGCTTTCTGGGCTGTGAGTGCCCATGGCTGGGTCATGTTCAGCCTCTCACCCACCAGCACCCCCAAGTCCTTCTGGGCAGGGCTGCTCTGATCTGTTCACCCCCAGCCTGCGCTGATGCTGGGAGTTGCTCTAACCCAGGTGCAGCACCTTGCACTTGGTTTTGTTGAACCTCATGAGAGTCCCATGGGCCCACTTCTCAAGCTTGTCCAGGTCCCTCTGAACGGCATCCTGTCCCTCAGGTGTGTCAACTGTTCCATACAAGTACTGTTGAAATACGCTTACTCTAAAGTATTAGGACACTTAGTATAACATTTTCTGTTTTATCCATGAGACTGTTAAGGCAAATACTGAACTTCTGGCTAGAGAACAGGAATTTGCTTGACTTAACTCTGACTTGAGGATGTTTCAAAGTCATGCACAGCTTTGGGTTTATTTGGGGATGAGTAAATATCTCTACAGAACTAGAGTCTCAACCTTATAAAAGATCATGCCACCTAAATATTTTAAGATTTCTGGTAATGAAATGGCTAATCATTCTGCATCTGCCAAATTACATAGATCTTCAGACTCATAATGTTTAGAGAATTTGGGAATTATTCATCCCCATAACCTCTATTACCTTACTTTCTACTCTTGATTTATAATTGTAATTTTATTTGCCTTTTTTATGTGCTTTGAATTTGTTTAAGCTGTAACATGTCTGATATACTGTTCACCCAATAGTTATAAATTATTATGTGTCAAATCAATCTACAAAAGTTTTGTTTATCTGGAGTGTTACATAGCTATCGAATATAGAAAAAGATGAAGTAAGGAGAAATAATGGAGATTGAAACAACAAATTTAAATGGGAAAAAGACACTAGTTCAAGCATCCAGCTGTTGATACAATATTAAATGTTTGTATATACTAGTTTGACTAACTTCCTTTAGGCACCTCCTCAAGTAAAAGAGGTGGCAGTCACAGATTGCATTGTGAGAGGTGGTGAAGACCTGAGTTTCATTAGGCAGAGTTTAGGTAATGATGATTTTTAGTGTATCCAGTTTTGTGTCCATGTTTTTCTATGTAAGGTATTATTTAAAAAGTGAGAAAAGGTGATATATGAAATGATATGATATGCTATGATGATATGATACTGCTCAGTAGCTACTCTATTGATGTAGTGCAATTTTCTCTGAAGGTAAATGCCACATAAAAGTTAAGAGTAGAAAGTAATGACTATGCTGGGACGGACTAATAAACCACAGGTGGTAAGTACTCTGCTTGGAAGGTTCTACATTGGTGAATCCAAAAAACATACATATACTGATACCATGCTGTTTCTTAGATACGCAGTGTTAGCTGAGACACCTATCTAGTGAGAAGCCCACAATGAACATCACCGTCAGACCACATCAGTAAACAACCAAAAGCTAATACATAATATTTACTTTTCTAGGATTTCTGATTTGTATAATGCTGTACTTAGGTATTTTAAAAGTATATACCTATGTGAGACTTACTTTTATCACCAGTACTTTCAAGACTTGCATTTTTTTGCAAGAAAATACTGCACCTATATGTGATGTCTTAGAATGTTAAGTGTTCAGCAGGCTTCATGATAGATACACTGAGTCTTTCAGGCTCTGTGGCACATTTCAGCATGAATTTGACCAAGAATGTGGCAAAACTGTTGGGAAATAATGGCAGAATTGCACTCGTCAAGTTTTACATTGCTGAGAAACAAAATTGAAATCCTTATTTCTTACATATTTCGCCTCTTGAAAATATGACAATTGACCTAACAAACACTGTGGATTCAATCCTTTTAAAACCATCAAGAAATTTTGTTTCCAGTGACAAAATAAATGGATCCTAAATAATTTGTTACAATAATGTTACTGAGAATAGCTATGCGCAAAAAAAAAAGCATGTATTATTTCAAAATGTTAATAAAAAATTACTGAGCTAGTTTGATAATATATATGAACTAGTTACTTTTTTCTGCAAATAAAATTTCTTTTTTGGATACAAAACTTTTTTGTAATATTACAATATATTATTTTACATTTTTAACTTACTTTTCTAGGTAGTGCACAAATGAATTTATAACTCAATAATTAAGACCTTAGTGCACTTATGGTAATCAAAGATTGACTGAAAATCTCTTATTAGGTACTTACCTTTAGCATATTATAATTTCTATTTTTGAAGTTTAGGTAATTATTGCTCATAAAATATCTGCTAAAACTTGAATCACATAGTTAGAGTTAAAAAATTAAATATGAATCACAAAAAAATTTTTTTGTTCCTGAAAATGTAGTTCATACTACTTATATGTCAATTCTTTACTAGTTTATTAGATAGAATAATTTCATTAAATGTATTTTGTTAAATGGTTTCTTTGTATGCTTTATTAATGTATAAAAACGTGGCTAACATGTCAGTGATACTCTTTCTTTTTTGCTAGAATACATATAGTAAAGTACAGGAGATTAAGAAGGTATATGGCAATCATGAATCTTGAACATTACACACTGACAAGCTGTGGAAGACAGTGACTATAAATGCAAATTGGGAGGATCCTGTGGATTTTGGTGGTCTACTTGGGCTGTTTTCTCCCTAGACTTTTTGACTTCAGAGGCACAGTGATTGTGTGTGTACGCATTCATGTCAGAATTTAGACCTCTTTTTGAAATGTTAGGCAATCAGCCCTTAACTGAAAATTAAATAAATTCAGAAGTGTTATCAGAATGTAGGCACTGGAACAGGACTTCAGTGTATGCAGTACATTTTGTGTAATGAGTAGCAACATCTTCATAGACCACCTAGGCTGTTGTGAGCTAAAGGAATCTGACTTTTGCAGTAAGAGAATATCAAGTTGTAGACTTGGAATGCATCTTGGTATCCTGAAGTATTTTTTGTCCTATATTCAGCTTAAATACCACCTAAGATTTCAGTTTTTCTTTGATCTACAGGTCTGCATGGGTAAAATCTGATGTTTTGTCCCATCTACCAACTCCTCATAATTCCCCCAAAAATTACCATTAGGAGGAAGCTTCACGTTTCTCTATTTAGTAGGATATAATAGTGTTAACCTGTGTTAGTATATAACTTTCTTCTCATTCTTTTTATTCCTTATGTCATGAATTTGCACATGTTAAGAGTTTTCTGGTTGTCTTCATATTTAAGGAAAAAATGACTGCAAGCTTAAATTCTGAGAGTAAAGTGGCAGCTTAGAAAGTTTTGATTCATTGACTTGTCAGAAAAACAGACCATTTCACTATCACTGTTGGTGGTAATGTCCAAATGTTTTCAGTAAAATGACAGCTTCTATGGTATGGATCAGAAATAAAGGTATTGTGATAGTGCAGTGATCTTGCTTCAAATATTTCCTTGACATTGTAATGTTGTTTTCTATTTTTTAATGTTAAATAAAAGGTAAATAATCAAAAAAAACCTAAGCTTGCCATTCAAGTCCCCCCCCCCCCCCCCCCCCCCCTCCACCCTCCCCTCATCAGATAAACAGCATGGACAAAATAAGAGCAGAGTAAGCCAGAAATGGGCTGGGTTTGAATGCATATCTGCTCTACAGCTCCTGTCAGAAAAACAGCTATTTCCTACTACTAGAAGAAGTGCTAATATTTTGCTGTTGTTTAGTGGCTTTTGTTAGAAAATCTCAAAACTCACAAAAACCCGATTTTTTTTTTTAACAGCTATCAAATGTGAACTCAAAAGGTTCCTCATGAAACAGATGATAAAGATGGCACATACATGGAACAACGTCTGTTTCATACAATCGTCTCTTATCTAAGATATAAAAATATCTGTGTGAAATATCAGTGATTCTGTGAAAGAGCTAGGAATAGCAGCTGGGCTCCTTGCTCCATTTCTTTCTCCAGATCCACAAAATAACTGTTTTGCCAATGAGAATAGGAACAATTAGAATCTGAAGTGATTTGAAGTTCTGTGAAACATACATTTTGAGTGAACTGACTACATAGGAATATGGCAGACAGTGGCATTAAAACAGAAAATTTCCAGAATTCAGCTGAGGTCTCAGAAAAGATGGGATTCTGGAGATGCTTGCATTTGCTTTTTTACGTTTTGAAGGTGAATGGCACCAGGCAAATTTGCCCCCAAAAGATCAGTTCCATTACAATCCTTCAAATGAGTGGTGATTAAAGCAGGTTTTAAAACAGTTTTAATTTTTTACAGAGTTGAAATATTTCTTTTCTGAACCTAACTTTCCATCTGTTCTCTGCTCTTCAAAAAATCTGCCTAATAACACAGATGCAAAAACAATTAGTAAAATAAACAGCGTGGACAAAATAAGAAAACAAAAAGCAACATTAGGCCCAGACCCAGAAAATTGATTTCAAACCTCTTTGTTTTTGTAAAACAAATAAAGGAATCTGTCTACTGCATAGACATAGTAAAACTAATGATTATAAGAGAAAACAGCTATGTGGATTAAACTCATGGCAAGTCTCAGTAAAATGAAATCTCTTGACAATGCAAATCTTAGATGTGTTTTAATGTGTTATTAATTTCTAGTTGTCATGGTGGATGTTTGTACTCCCATAAAAAAACTTAAAGATTTTATGTTTCTGAGGACTGCATCAGCACAAACTTCATTTAAAATAATTGATAAAGTGGTAGTAAAATCAAAGATCTCAAACTTAAGGGAATCAAAATGCATAATCATCCATAGTTGGATCATGGCTTATGCAATGGCTGGACAACAGCCTTTGATATTTTTTAACAAACTATTTTAATAGGTAATTTTTTTATCTCAGCAATCAGAAAGCAGCTGTACTTTTTTTTACTTTGGTGCTTGATGGTTTTCTGTATTTGTCGCTGAGAAATGGGCTAGGACATCTGCTAAGATACTACATTTGAGTATTAGTTTGAAAGTTGAGTCAAAAGCCTTGTGGGTTTATTACTGGATGTTTCTATACCATGCATTTCAATATTGCATGTACAATATTTGATGGAATAAAATTAGCTGTGTATACCTTATGTGGGAATCAAGAGTGCAGAGAATGTTCCTCTGCCTGTTTTAAAGAATTTAACCCCTATAAACAATGCTGTCCTTGACCTTTATCTATGCCTACATGGATACACTGCCTACACTGCCTACACTCTGGGAAGGATTAAAATCTACGCCAGTGTGAACTAAATAGTGGAATATTATGTAAGAATGTCACAGGGTGAAGAATTCAGAGGTTTTAGGTTTGTTTATGTAGTAAATAGATAAATAGTGAGATTTCCAAAATGGTGGATGTTTACATTATTTTAGCATCATGCTACTCCTTCCAGACCTCCATTTTGTGCAGTAGAGGTAGCTCAGTATGATTGGATAGAATTTGCTGCAGTTCCTGTCTGAGTTATAAGGTGATTTACTGGACATTGGAGGAAAAGTAAAAATATGTGTCGTTTCAAGCTTCTATTGGGTAAAATGCCTTTAAAAGGGCTGTGAAATCTTGATACTGTTCACTTGCAGCATCTCTCTACTCTCCCTACGTTCTTTGTAACCTCCTAGCTGATAAGAACTTAATAAACAACTCTTAAGGAGAGGCTGAATGCTGGTCTGTCCCGTCTGTCTACTGAAATTCTAGCAAGGACTCTAAAATTCTCTCCCATCAGGAGAAGCTGATTTATGGCACAAAACGTGTCACCTTATTTGGATGTCTTTTAAAAGAAGTGAGTGTATATGTGAGTTAATTTGTACTAATTAATTAAACTGGTTAGACAGAACTTTACAATGACCACATTAAAGTCAGAATTAAGATTCAATAAATAATTAAATGTCTTAAAGTTATCAACATACCCAACTAATAGAGCAAATGATCTAATGAAACTGTGAGGTCAACATTAAAATGAACTGTTTTATACTAGTCTTGTCTTCAGTAAAAGCAGAGAGCCAACTCCCTATTGACCCAAGTCTTTGCTTGTGCTGTGACAAATAGTGAATAACCTGGCTAGTGAAGAACAAAGCACTGTAGCCTCTGTTGAATGTGATGTTTCTATCCTCAGTCTGCAGCAGTTCCTCTGTAATGGAGATAAATACTGTCTATATAATTTTTTGTATGTAGTTCCTATGAGGAAATGTCTGAAGCTGGTGAGGTAAATTGCAGTTTTCAAGCATCTATTCCTTTCCAACAAAAGGGAGCCTAGGAAGACTAGCTCTGTGAATACTATAAATATCTATAGTCAAACAACATGAATCCTATTTGTGTTCATTTTCTTCTTAAACTCTTGCAGAGTGGAATTGCTCTAATAAGCAATTTTTGTGTCATTTTTAAAAGGAAGGGATTAACTGAAGAGAATGCTATAAGAAAGATAAGACATCTGGTATGATAAATTTCAAGAGACTTAATATAGTAATGGCAAGAAACTACCTACAAGCTTGCCCTTTCCAAAAACAGAGCCGTGAAATCAAAGAAGGTCTTGAGACTTAAAAAAAGATCCTTCAAGAGGGTAGGGGAGACTGCTCTGTTGGCTCACAGCCAAGAGCATACAGACTTAGATAGGGAACTCTAAAGACCAACTAAAGACTTACACAGCAGCTACAGTGAAGATGTAATGGTACAAATAGACATAACGTGTTGTCATACTGATACTGTTGAAGAAATAGTATAAATATCAGTAGGACAGTGAGATAGGGTGCTATGCACCTAAGAATTCTAGCACAGGGTTGAAACAACTTATTTTCTAACAAGGGCATGTAAAGCTACTGCGGTACTTGAGAATTGTGAGATAGGAAATGTGCTGCCAGTGTTCAGAAAGATGTTCCAGGAGACACCTATGTATCTCTATACCTCACCTCTCTACTGGACCAGGGACTGAGCATTAAAGCAGGGAAACCAATTGGTGAACATGGGATAAATGTACTTGAAAAAGAACAAGCTCTGTTTAAAGGGAGATCTCACTTTAAATTCCTTTTGAGTGTTTTGAATGTGTTAGGAGACACACTAATAAGTTGTGGTAGACATGTGGATTCCCAAAAGCGTTTTTAAGGAATTTTGGCATCCAAGCAGAAAAATGGCAGGTCTCATATGGGTAAATAATTTATGGCTTGGCTTAGAGGGTAATTACGCTCTTGCAGTGTGAGAAGCCACAGTGGTAGTTCTGCAGGTATTCTGGTATCTTTTAACATATTAATTCATAAAACTACCAGAAAAAAATGTTGGTCCAGTGAGGTGAGAAAGTTTGCTGATGGTACAAAGCTACTGAATGCAAAAAGGGTGTCAGGTGACTATCAAGAATAACAGAAGAACCTTATAAATTTGAGTGACTGGGCAATAATAGAGCAGGTGAAATCCAGTGCCGTCAAATATGAACTGAGGCATAGCAGTGATGAAGATAATAGTTTTCCATATGAAGTGATGGGTTCAATGTATTGTTACTACTCATGAAAAAGGCCTTGAAATTGACATAGATGCTGCATGGAAACAACAGATCAATTCTTGACAGCAGTCAAAGAAACAGGTGACATATTAGAAAAGATTAGAAAAGGAACAAAGAACACAACAGTTAATATGATTTATGCAACTGCATGAATCCAGTTTGCCACAGCTTGAAGACTATGTGAGGAGTTCCGGCTGGCTTATTCAAAAAAAGAATGTGTAAAGGTGGAAGAAAAAAAGATTCAGATAAAAGCCACATGGATGAATAGCACTATGGACTGCATCTACTGTTTCAGGTACAGTTGCAGGTAATAGGACTCATTCATTTTAGAAAATGACTGAAAGAGATAGGAGAAGCCTCCAGAATCATTATCAAAAAAGAGTAGACTTCCCAATGCCTCTTCCATTGCAACAAGCAGGGTTTGTTAAACACAAGTTATGGAAAGGAAACTGATTTAAAACCAAAGAATGCAGTTCTTCATGCAAAAGGTGATTGACTTCTGCAAGTCTTTGCAGGTTGAATGTACATTGTGCAAACTGGATGTGCCCATTGATGCTGTGAGAGCAGAATGTTTTCATATATTTGAGTAGAGATGGAACAAGAACTCAGAGGAGAAATTAACTAGAGTTTACTGCATAGTTCCCATCACACTCTGGATATCACATGAACTCAAATACTTGTGGTCTGGGAAAACATTATGGGATAGCATCAGAATAGTGCTATTCTTATGCTTTCCAAGGCATACTTTTATGGCTATTGTTAGAGTGCGGATATTGTGCTAGCTGTGCTCTTCATCCAACTTAGTCAGCTTGAATAGTTCTGTTCCAGAAAATTCACAGAAAAATGCATCTTTCCTATATTCAGAAGAAGTTTCTCTTGAGTCATGAATCATCTGGTCATGATACATAGGATGTGTTTGGAGGGCTAACTAAACACAACTAGTCTACAGCCCAAAGATCACCTCTGTATAAATGGATAGCTGAACTCTTTCAAATTTTTTATGCAAAACGCCTGACCTGAAGACTTTACAGATGCAAAGCAAAAGCTGCTCCAAGGTTTCCTTTATCTGGCATTGTAGTAGAGAAGTTGGCTTTACTTTTTTCTCATAGTTAAACCTGCTAGCCTGTATGCCATAAGAGAGAAGGTATAGGAGGTAATGTGGCTTAGTGTTATATTAGGACTTGCACCACAGAAGGACTAATTGCTTTAGGGCTAATTTTGTATTTTATTGGCTGTTATAGTCTAGAAATGGCTTTATTTGCTGATGCACATGATACAGTGTCATCAGTTAAGCTGAAGCTTACATAAAAAGCAAAAAAATAATGGTACAATTTACTTTGATTTTTAGAATTCATACATCATGTTCACCCTTTTGCTCCTTCGGCTTTGTGAACTATTTTCTAGCTCATACTCTGAATGATTCTGTATAATGCAGTTGTCTTTGATTTTTCCAGAAATAGCTCATTAACCATTTAATTGATATCTTGACCTTCCAATTGATTTTCTAATTGATGTTTCCTTTCACTGCACCTGTTCAACAATTCATTTTTATGTGCTTATTACATTGTAACAGGTTGCCTTATCTACTGCTATATATATATTATTAATACATATGGTGCTTGGCATTTTAAATTAACCACATGTATATTTCTGAATCCCTTATTATTTTCTTCCTCTTAAGTACACTATTCTGAATTAGAAGGGAAAAGATTAGCTAAATAAAACATGATGCAGGGTTTTGGTTTTTTTTTTGCAACACAGTGACAGGCATCAGTAGGATACCATGATAATATTTTAATTCTGAGTCCAAGTTCTGCAAACCATATCAATGTCATTACTTTATTTACTGTGACAATCTTGTATCATACTGTATGCTGAACAGACTTGTATGCCCTTGAATGTTTTTGTTTTTCCTTCCCATGACCTTACAGTCTCCACTGGGGAAGGACTAACTGGGCATGGAGGAGCAGCAAGAACAGACAATGGTCTGTGAGATGAGTTAGAAGATGAGCATCACATCAGGGCAAAGGAAAGGGTGCCATCCCCCAATACCTGAGCCATGGGAATGGAACCGGTGTGTGAGGATGGCTTGAGTCAACTTGGCTTGAGTAACATCAAGCCAAGAAATCAAGCCCTTAAGTCAGAGTTGAAGTGCTAGTCAGGTGTGTCACCAGGCAAACGGAGGACTACAAGCTCAGGCAAGGAAAATGTGACAAGCATGTCCTTACAAGTAACTCCTAAATTAATAGAGGGCACGCCCACCTTGAGGCTATCTGACACAGAGCTGGTCACCTGCATTGTATGTGGCCCAATCTGAATAGGAGCCAACTCCCAAGAGGTCTAAGATGCATGCAGAGCTCTGACACTCCTGCTCTTCCTTCTTCTTTCTCTTCCTGTTCGCTTTCTGCTCCTGCATTCCCTTCCTCTCCCCTCTCCTTCTCCTTCCCTTGCTCTTTCTCTTTTCTGTTCCCTCGTGCTGCCCTTCTTCTTTCCCCTGAAAGAGTTGCTGCAGAGTGAAGTGAACATGCAGCTAGAGATAGCGAGAGCCTGTGGGGACAGGACTGTGTGTGCAGGCTGCTGTGCTAGCTTTCCAGCATCTTTCAGCTATGGGGTCTACAGTCATGTCCTGGCTATCTGAAGAACAAGATTGCAGTGAAGTGAGAAAGAGTAATCTCCTCTATCCCCAAGTCCCTCTGACCCCTTTGCAATAGATTTATTACTATTCAAATGTTTAATGATGTAATAGTTGTTTCTATGTAATAATTGAGATGGTATCAGTCATCACTATATAGTTGTGTATTTTTTTTATCAATCTTTAACTACATTGTGTACAGGCTAAAAAAAGAAAAAAACCCAGGAATGAACAGAAGAGTGTAATAATTGTAAACAAGTAACAAAGGCAGTCATGCAGTTTGAGAAAGAATATATATCACAGGAGAATCTTTTGCCAAAGATGTATTTTGTAGGACATGCCTATAAAATGTGTCCTCCTCATAACTCCTCACTCATCCCTCATAGGAGCATTAGACTTCACCAACCTCAGTTATCATTTACTCTTGAGTGCCTCAGAGTGCTAGAGTTGTTCAATAAATTTCCAGACACTGTGACTGAAAAAAGCTATTATGAAAATTTTCCTGTTTTGCTATTACAGTAATATTTTAAGATGCCGTATCTGTTCCATTGAAAAATTCTCAGAAGTGTGAAGTAATCAATGCAAAATTGCTACTTTTTTATAAATTCTGAAAAATGTTGACAACGACTTTTAACGATACTACATTGTAGCAGCATCTGTCCTGAAAAAATAACACTTATCTTTAATTTTAAACGTAGACTGGATTGATGGATGGGTCTGTAACACCCAGCTAATTACATCTATCTTCCATGGAAATAAGGGCTGATTGTTCATAACAGTGTTATAGTAAATCTGAATTTAAGTTGTTCTTTCACTTCTTTCAGTATTTATCTTTCAAGCTGCCAGGCAATATCTCTGGAAGAGTTCAAGATGTGTGGCACTTGGGGAATGTGGTTTAAGTGGTGGTTATTTTGATACTAGGTTGACAGTTGGACTAGATGATCTTTAAGGTCTCTTCCAACTTTGATGATTCTATGAATGGCATCATGGTCAGCAATAAAACTGGGGGGGTGGAGGTTGGTGGGGATTGGCTGTGCCATGGAAGGCTAGTGACAAGGAGTTTTCCTCTTTTGCATCACTGGTTTTTTTTGAGATTTTACTTTCTTCTTTGTTGATGTTTCTTCTTTGCTGGACTTTTTTCTTACTTTTTTTTTTTTTAATTTTAATTTTTATTTATATAACTGTCTTGATATGAACTCATAAGTTTTCATTTACCATTCTGATTCTCCTTCCATCCATTTGGGGAAAAGAGAATTTTTTTTCAATGTGTTATTTTCCTACAGTTTTGTAAGAGAGACGTAGGAAAAAGAAGGACACTGATTGGAAGTCTGAATCATCATGTTTTATGTTAGAAGATAGGGTGTGTTTATAATACAGTCTCACTTGGATGCAAATTTATGTGACTTACCAACATGTGGGAATCTGACTTGCTCTTGAGACCAACCTTACTTTGAATTTGAAGCTAAAATATCTAACTGATCTTTTAGCAATTTCTTAAATTGTCTTCTGTGTACAACTCTTTAGAGGTGGCCCAGGTAAAAGACTTTTACTTGAAAAATTAATAGCATTCAAATTTCCTTTCTTGTTGTCTTTATACTCATTGAATGTGAAGTGATCATCTGTTATCTTTTGTTTGGTCTTAGTTTCCTTATAATAAAAAACGTTCTTGGTCTTACTTATCTACCTAAGTATTGCATTACATTCATTGAATGTGCTGCCAAAGAAGGAAAAATCTAGCAAGCAGAGAGCTGCTGCTGTGGTCTAAAAGTCTGTAAGATGGCTGTATTACTTTGTGCCATAAAGAAAGGTTTATTATACTCAGAGAAAACTGTGTTAAAAATAGATGGTTAGAGGGGTTAGAAAAAAAAGGTAAAGAATTCCTACACTATCCTTAAATTTTGCTTGCCCAGAAATGTAATCAGATAGGCTGACAGGCTGAACAGACTTCTCACAGGGTAACTGCATCTTCATCTAGGGAAATGTTTTGCAAACTGTCTAAGACAAAATAAATAGGCTACATTGAGCACAGTGCATGTAACTAATACCTTAGATAAGAATTTTTATTCTGGTGTGATTTAGAGGTTTAAGAAAAGATCTTAATAACTAGAAAGTGTATTTGTATCACTGATGCTGCCATTATATAGACTTGGTCAATAAACCCTAGGTACCAGCTAAGTCTGTGCCTTTTGAGGATATCTGCATACATTGTTTGTGGACAATTCAGTGCCTGTGAGATAGAAATGATAATGCCTATACTTTTTTGGCAAGCAGTGTTACATCACTGAATCAAAGTTTAGATAGTAATGCTTCTTTCCTTTCTATTTTTCTTTTAATTCCTTTGCTAAAAATAAGACCTTTTTTGCAACTTGTTATTTTTTTCTGCAACCGACATGTGGCTGTCAGCTCCTATCTCCTCAAAGGCTGACAGAAAAAAGAACAACAAAGAGCTTTTGTACGTTTTCTCCCCCGTTACAGCACAGGATTTGATTCAAAATCTGAGTGATCTTTCTGACTGTTTCCAAGAGAAAAATATCTTGATTATCAGGAGCTCATGATAAATATGTTTTCACCTCTATGTTGAAATGTCTGTTAACTGGTTCAAGAAGGTAAAACCTCTCAATCCAGGTGGTAGGAAGAAGAGAGACCTTACTGAAAAAAAACTAGTCCAGCCAACTTGAGGGAATGAGAGAATTTATTGCATTCTTTTTTTGTGGTAAATTCATAATAGTAGCTGAGTTTTCTAAATATCCAGTAACAGGCACAACTTTCTTTTCTGTTTTCTCTGCTGCAATGTAAAGTGATGTTAAAGTTACAAATTCGCAGTTGGTGGCCATTTAATATTTTGGTGTAAGTTGGCAGTGAAGATCATTTGCATTATTTCATTGAGCTGTTAGCCTTTTCTACCCCATATAAATATTCTGTAATCATGTTGATATGTACTGTTTCAAACATTGGTAGATGCCTTGTGGTGCCTAAAAATTATAAACATTTTTGTATATGCTTTAAATAAATATGGCACTTATTATGGCTATAGTTTTAATTATACACTTGGACATAAAGTACAGGGGGATAACAGCACATTAGCAGGGCACTTGCAGCTGAGACAGATAGGTAGTGACAGAACTGACTTGAAAAGAGTAGCAAAATATTTGCTTGTCCAGCATGTACGACATACGCTACGACACCTTACTTACTTGTTTTTGTTTATTTCCTAACCTCATAAGCCACTTGCTTCCTTTTAATTTTGTAATTTTTGGAAAAATTTTCTACATGTTCTTAGCATATCTCCTTTCAGTAATTCTGACATCTGTAGTGAATGTAGTGAATCGTAGGCTACAATGATCTCTTTGGTTTTTTTCAATCTAGTAGAATGTAACAAGATTCTTTCCACCCATCATTAACACTCATTGAAATGCTTGAGTTGAGAGTGTTTATAATTATTGTCTGAATGGTTGTTGATGTTATTCATGTTATATTTGTTATTCATGTTATATTTGGCATGATTGAGTGAGCTTTTCAGTCTTCTAATACTGTAATTTTTGGAGAATAATTTTTTTTCCTTCAGGTTTCCACCCCCTTTTTCATTGTCCAATTAAAAAAATGTTTTTCATCAACATATTATATCAGATGTATCCAAAATTTGGAAATTCAGCATTGTGTGATGTGTTTTTGAGTGGAAAGAGATCACACTCTGCTTTTTGCCACTGAATTCCCCTAGCAGAATGGTGAGTGTTGGATTTTTTTCTGTTTAGTTGCAGTTCAGTTTGCAGAAGTGGAATGCTTTGATTTTAATAGATTTAATCGTCAGCATCAAAAATGTTTGTTTGTTTGTTTTTAAATAAAGTGTTTCAGAGAAACTTAGAGGGCTTTGCATTACAAGTAGTAAATTCATAAACCAGTTTTTGCAGTACATTTTTGTAACTCTATATTTTTCTAATTTGGTTTTGGAAGGACTTTTATTTCTCCTTTTTTTCCACCTATATCAGTATCAGAAATTATATAGTAAATTTCCTGATTTTTAAATAAATATTTTGGGTTTTATTCTTATTCTGTTAGAAACATATAGCAAAAATATACATACAACACAGTTTCTTTTTCAGACCCTAATGTCTGCAAAGGCGTGTAGAGTCTGCTTGCAATTGCTAAATAGCACAGAAACCATATGACTAGCAGATCTACACTATGGACAATGTGGAATAAACTCTTCCATCAATTATGCTACTGTAAATCTGTAGAAATTCATGCTCTCACTACTTGCCCCTCCTTCATTTCTTTAATATCCCTCTGCAGACAGGTATATGTCATTGATTGGATTTTGTTTATGACAGACTTACATAAACTAAAAAAGGGTGGTCATACAAATGTCATATATTATTTTATCTGATTCCACTGCAGGGAGTTAGAGGGGGCAGAACTGCTGTGACTGCAGTTAGTGGGACATCTTGCATTGACTTCAGTGAGTTCATGATCAGAGATTTTACCCTTCAAAAAAGTCAATGCTTTTATATTGTACTCTATTCTGCTGAGGGTCACTGTCTAGCAAACAGCATTTTAATATACAGTATACTTCCTTCAGCTAAAAAAAAATTCCAAACCCCAAACCTCGATATTTATGTGGTTCACTTTTCTTCAGATCATTACATAGCAATTAAAGGAAAGCAATGACTGGGGACTAAGTAGAAAAGTGTATTTCATATCCTTTCAGTGAGCTAATAAAAAATTTATGCCCTTTTATAATACAGTATAAGCTGATGCAGGCTTACAAGGGATTGGAAGTAGGATGTTATTCTTAGTACAGAGCATCTGTGTTTATAAAGCAAATTTTGTCATTATATCAGCAACTGTAGTTTACACTGGTTTATATAGATCAGACGTATTATAAACTAGACTTTCAGTATTAAAAATGCAACAAGCAGACTGCTGAATTTGAAGGTGATATTAGAATATAATAAACTACAAATTGATAACTGGTTTTGAAATAAAATTAGAAACTTAAAGAGATTTATTCATATATATACACATATATATATTATATATGTATATGATAGATAAGAAATAAAGAAAGATATGAAAATCAATGGGATCTCAGATCTCTTTAGCACAGGCAACTGCAAATGGCTTTAATAAATGTAATTATTATTTATGGTTGCAGATTTTTTTCCTTTGACATGCATTCTTCCACTATTTCGTATTGCCAAGATATTTTTACTATAAATTATTTATTTCTCCTGTCATCCCGGCTTCCACCTGAATCTTCTAGAAATGCCATCATTTGTTGTTGTTTGAATGAATCTGCTATACAATTTTTTTTTTCCATGTTGGCAGTATAATATTTCATATCCTTTAGTATTTTTACTTGAAGTCCTGTCTAAGATTTTAATTGTGCCTAAAAGACAGTATGTATAGCATGGTATATATAATGTTCTAAGCTGGTGACACACCAAACAATATTCTTTTAAAATATTCCACCATGACCTTTATATATATATATATATAAATATATATATATATAGTTACTTAGTTTTTATTTCAAATAGACTTAGTGAGTTTTGATTATAACTTCAGCTGGATTAATTAGAAATTATACACTAGATGTTTTTAATTCTCTTGCCCCAATATTCAGTGTGTTGCTGTGAATTGTAGGGGTGTAGACTGCTTACTATAACTCCAGCAGTTGCTACCAAATTATTCCATCCAAATTGGTTGGTTGGTTGTCTGCCTTCTTCTCCAATTAGTGGATGACTAGTTATGGATTGTATGTAGGCCAAGGAAAGCTATTACTTTATTATTAGCATAGTTAAAATCTTAACAGTCTAACGAAAATACTCCAGTCATAGCATATGGACACATACTGTTCAGATTGTCTAATTATTATAGCTCATTTGCATTCACTTTCCAATCACAAATAAAAATACCTCTGAAGTTTCTTGGATGTCATTATAATTTCTTCACTTCTTCTAGGTACCATGGGCAATGATTTCAATTTTGGGGTTTAAAGAGTACAGTGAACTATGACTAAGAAATGCCCTTGACTTGACTAAGTTTGATACAAACTTTAGGATTATATCTTCTCACTCTTGGATCCATTTGGGGTAATTTTAAAGTTTGGTCTTGCAATCTATGAACTTGGTTGCTCTTTATTGGTTTGCAATTCTCTTTCATGTATTGCATTTGCATTATGGGAATGATTGACTATTTGAATGATTAACTACGTACATATGGCATACATTGCTTAAGCTGGATACTTGCTTTTGTGCACTTTGTTGTCTTTAAAGTTGTTCTTTTCTGATTCCCAGTTTTACATTTGTTTCATGCTTGCTAATCGATTGTGCATTGCTTGTAGCCTTGATCCTCCTGTATTACCAGGTGCCTCTGCTTTCTAAATCTGTGTTAACTGTCCTTGCCCATACTCTTGTACACTGCATTTTTATTTTAGTTCATCCCACACAGAATTCTACTTGTTATTGCTATCTTATTATTTAGAGTATATTTAGAGTATAAATGATAATTAGAGTTGCATAATACAGCAGCACATTGCTCAGTAAAAGCTAAAACAAAGTGCATAATACTAATCTGGTGGTTAGACAATTGCTGTTCCTGTTTTACCAGACGTCAACCAGAGGTCAAGACCATCCAAAACAAGTTTAGCCTTACAAATCCCGAGACTCTTATTTTTTAGTTTAAGAGAAAATGTTGACTTCTTACAGCAACAATGACAACAACACATTTATTAAGATGTATGACTGCATTTACCTGACAAACACATGAACGAAAGGGGAACACACCTGTAAACCTGTGATACTGGGTACTCAAATTGAGGGTAAGCTCTTTAAAATAACTTTTAGATCGTAAAAATAACAGGTTAGTGTTGGAAACCCAAGATGGCCACAGCATATCTCAATTTCCAAATATATTCAGTATATTAGTATAAAATACTAATTTTCCTTATCTCTGTTGCTTTTTCCAACTGAATATCACTAACTGGAATTGCTAAGCCACTCTTTGAAAGGTCATTGAGAGGAGGACTTAGGAGTGCCTTAGGACTGGATCAGTGACTTAGGCAGTGTCACTCTAGCCTTCCAAGGGTGCAAGAAGGAAGACCCAGGAATCAGAATCACAGAATATTTCAGGTTGGAAGAGACTCATAAGGATCAGCAAAGTCCTGTTCCTGGCCCTGCACGGGACAACCCCAAGAATCACACCATGTGACTGAGGACACTGTCCAAATGTTTCTTGAGCTCTATCGGTCTGGTGCTGTGACCACTTCCCTGGGGAGCCTCTTCCAGTGCCCACCCAAAGGTTCAAGAACCTTTTCCTGATGTCCAACCTAAACCTCCTCTGACACAACTTGAGATCATTTCCTCTGGTCTTGTCACTGGTCACCAGAGAGAAGGAGTCACTGTCTGCCCCTCCTCTTCCCCTCATGAGGAAGTTGTAGATTGCAATGAGGTCTCTCCTCAGTTTCCTTCAAGCTGAACAGGCCAAGGGACCTCAGTTGTTCAGTGTATGGCTTTCTGTCAAGGCCCTTCACCATCTACACAACCCTCCTTTGGACATGCTCTAATAGATTGAAATCTTACCTTGTCATGCTGAAAACTGCATACAGTATCCAAAGTGAGGCTACACCAGTGCAGGAAGCCACAGGCCAGGCAGCCTTAGGTCTATGCCTGGAAAGATGATGGAAAAACTCATTCTGGTTGTCATATCTCAATTTGTGGAGGCAAAGAAATTCAGGAGTAGTCAACATGGATTCACTAAGGGGAGATTACGCTTGACCAAGCTGATTACCTTCTACTGATGGCATGGCTGTCAGGGTAGATGAGGAGAGGGCAGTGGATGCTGTCTACCTGGACTTCAGCAAGGCTTTTGACCTTTTGACCCGTAACAAACTCACAGGTAAGCTCAGCAAGTGTGGGTTAGATGAATGGACAGTGAGGTGGATCTGGCTGAACGGCAGAGCTCAGAGGCTGGTTGCAGAGCCCAGCTGGAGACCCATAGCAGTGTTCCCCAGGGGTCAGTGCTGGGTACAGTCTTGTTCAGCTCGTTTATCAATGACCTGGATGAAGGGACAGAGTTGCCCTCAGCAAGTGTGCAGGTGACACAAAACTGGGAGAAATGGCTGATACCCCAGAGAACTGTGCTGCCATTCAGAGAGATCTGGACTGGATGGAGAAGTTGGGCACAGAGGAACCTAATGAATTTCAACAAAGGCAAGAGCAGGGTCCTGCACCTGGGGAAGAATAACCCCACACACCAGCATAGGGGCTAACCTGCTGGGAAGGAGCTCTGCAGAGAAGGACCTGGGAGTCCTGGTGGAAGCAGGCTGTCCATGAGCCAGCAGTGCAGCCCTGTGGCCAAGAAGGCCAGTGGTGTCCTGAGGTTCATTAGGAAGAGCACTGCCAGCAGGTTGAGGGAGGAGATCCTGCCCCTTTACTCTGCACTGGTGAGCCTTCACCTGGAATGCTGTGTCTGGTTCTGGGCTCTCCAGTTCAAGAAAGGCAAGGAACTACTGGAGAGCTAGAAAGATTATTGAGAGACTGGAGCATCATCTCTTACGAGGAAAGGCTGAAGGAGCTGGGCCAGTTTAGCCTGGGGAAGAGGTGACTGAAAGGGATCTTATCCATTTGTACTAAAATCTTAAGGGCAGGTGCCAAAAGGGTGGGACCAGACTGTCTTCAGTGGTGCCCAGTGACAGGAGGGCGCAAACTGAAATACAATTTGAGGAATATGAGGAAAAACCTTTTTTTGAAGGTGACCAAGCCCTAGAACAGGCTGCCCAGAGATGTTGTGAAGTCTCCTGTGGATTTATTCAAAACCTGTGTGAACTTAATTCTGTGCAACCTGCTTTAGGTGAACCTTCTTTAGCAGGTCTAGGTGTACTAGATTGTCTCCCAGAAGTTCCTTTCCACCCCAACCATTCTGTGATTCTGTGAATTTAGGTATTTGTCATTTTTATGATTGGAGCATTTCCACACTCCCTGCTAAAATAACAGTGTAATGCAACCGTTGTCTGAGACTTTAGTTACACATCTGCTGATTCATTATCCTGTAACATTATTTCATGATAAACAGATTAGAAAATTATGCAACCAACACATTAGTATTTCAGCAATGGGGATATTTTCCCCATTACAAAGCTCTCAAAGCTTGGTGGTGTTTTTGGAAAAAGGAGGGGGAATACATTTAAAATACTTCTGTTTCCTTCTGTCATCCACTTTGAGCAATAGGTATCTTACTGATTTTTTTTTCTGTTAGCTTTTTTTATTTGGTTGCACTTTATTTCACATGAATATAAGCAACTTACAGCATTTCCAAAGAGTGAAACAAACTTTCCAGTATACTTATGGCAAAGCACTGACCTGAAAAACCCTTTGCATTTCTTTCCTTGGCATTTCATTCTTTGGTCTCTCCTGAGTAGAAGTTGCCAATCATTCAGAACAGTGCCAAATTGTGTAGTACTTTTGTGCTGTGAAAAAGGATCTACTAAATGCTAGTGGGAGACTACCCAGCTGATTTATTTCATTTCAGTTGCAAACAATGTAAATGAAGTCACCAGGCATAAATCTAGTTTTTCTAAAGAACAGAAAGCTAGTTCAGTCATATTTTGCTCGCAGCTAGTGAATTTACTGGTTTTTGTAACCTTTTTGATACAAATATGAATTACTTCATGGTTCGTTTTTTTACCTGCATTGTGCTCAAAGAAACTAAAGGAGAAAGGAAAAAAAAGGCAAAAGATCTTTTCTGGCATTTGCCAAAAAAGACGAAAAAAGAATGAATGCCAAGTCTTGACAGCTAGACTCAGAAAAAAAGCAGTGCTGACTTTCTGGGAAATTAAAGTATCTGAGAATGGACACACAGAGGAAAATGAAAAACTTGAGGTGGAACATGATATTGGCAAATCTCTTAGTCTGGTTTATGGATGAAAAGGAAACCTTGAGCTGAGTTAAAAGAATGCAATCTGATTGCCCTAGAGAAGAATAAATTGTGAATTAAAGATGGAAAACTTTGAGTTAATCAGGATTGAGTCTGTCTGTCATGGCCATGAAAGTGGAGAAAAAAAGAGGGATGGAATACATACTTTAAGGTTGCTGTGTCAGAGGAGGCTGGCTAAAGGGATAATAGCCAACATAATATATCCAAAAATACATTCATCAAAATACTTTAAAGGCTATGACCTCTTTCTGTGTAAAACACCTGTAAATCTAAATCATCTTGAAACAGCTAGCTAAGAGCCTGTCACCTTTGAAAATTCTGGAATTTGAGCTGCTTGTACTCACCTCTGAATAAAATTTTTTCTTCTCCCAGAGGTAATTGACACAGGAGTCAGACAACACAGTAAATGAAGTACCATGACTCTATTAGCTCAATACCCTCATATACTCTCCTGAACTCTTAACTTCAAAACCTGGCTAGGACTTTGGTTGTTGTTCCCTTTTAAGTTGGGTACTGTGCCTTGGGGAACATCCAAACTTTCATTTTTCCTAATTCTTCAGTTGTTCAGATGGTAAAAACTATCTCCTTGTCCTGTTTTAGATGACAAAAGTCTAGAGTGGGAGAGTGGATAATGGTACTTCAGGCCTTTAGTGTTGATGTTGAGGGTCTGGCATAACTGGTCCCAGTATTTCTTTTTTTGGAAAATAAAATATATTATGAAGAAAATCCTCGCATAATACTGCTTCACATGCCATTTTCTAGTGAAATGCAATAGCCAATTCGCATGAGACTGTCAGATGAAGAAGAGGAAAATAATTGGGATAAATATGCCGTATTTATCTGTCAAAATCCTGACTTAAATAAACATGTTTTGAGGGACAAAAAATGTAGGTCCAGTACATACATGATTTATGTTTAAAAACAGGGAGAGATATACAGCTGGTGACAGGCCAGACTGTTCTCAGTTGCAGGCAGAACATCCTCTCATTCCACTGAAGTGCAAATGGTGAGCAAAATTCCTCTTTGTCGTTATACATTGTGTGAGGTGGTTGGTCAGCAGAAATACATCTGGCCAGGATGCATCATTATTCACTATTTCTCATTCTTGAGAACATTTTTGCTTGAATGATGCGAAAACAGCTGGGAGAATGTCTCACTTCTGAGCCTGTCTCAAGCTGAAAAAGCCTTTTCCAGAGATGTCCATGCCTTTGCCCTTGAAGTCAGAAAAGCATTCCAAGAGTTTTAGGTATGTTATATGCTTGATCAGTGCAAGCAGAAAGAGGTGATGTATGTGGTTTACTAGTGGAAGCAGAAAGAGATGAGTTGTGAGTTTCCTTCCTGGGATGGCACAGAGCATGGTAACAGATTTCCAAAATAAAGATGAGGTGGATTTAAGTAATGCAGAAATGCCCTTATTCTCATACAGTGCCTTGGATGTATATTCCTGTGAGTGTTGTCTCATGTAGACATTATTTGACATTAAATCAAAGAGGTGTCTTGTTGGAAGCAATTTCTACTAGTCCATCTGTGTTTCTTTTACTCCACCTTAGCTGAAAAGTTCAAACTTTTTAAGTGTTACTGATGTGTCAACTTTGAAAGTAGTTTGCTGATGTTGAGGTAAGCACTGCTTCAGCACAAAATGAGGGGGTTCGTACTGGTGTTGAATGTCCTGTTATTGCTAAGGAAACCTTTTGTAGGCTATCATTCAAATTTTCCAATTAATGTTAGATTTGTTTAGAATGAAAAAAATAGATGAAAGAGCTAAAAAATACCGCAAACTTATGAGGTGATTATTAATTCAAACTATAGTACAGGAAATATAATACGAACAAGGGAAAGTATTTCTTGTTCTTAAATACAAAAGAGCCCTAAAGTAATTTATGGTGTGGTTCCCTAAAGATGTTGGAATGTGGAATTTGGAACGTTGTGTACTTCTGGTTTTTTATTAGCTATACACTGAGTAAGTAAGATATAGACTCGCTCATAATTTAAATATCAAATTAACGTTGTCCTTATCTAGATCTCACTTACTCCAAAATATTATTATAATGTAATCTCTTTTTCATTAAAATGGCACTTCTGCTCAATTCTTGGCTGGTATTTTGAATGAAAATTTTCTTTATCTTGAGGGCTTATTTTTTGTTTCTTACTCTTCTCATTTTAGAGCTTTTATTTTTGACCATGAAATAAGCCTTATAACAAAAGTCATAAAAATAGTTTAATATATATCCTATTCTATCTTATAGAACTTTTAATTTCAATGTGTGCTAAAATCACATGAAAGGTTTTTTTGGTTTTTTTTTCCTGCTTATCTTTTAAATGTTTAAATGATATTACGTTATGATACATTTTATACTGTGTTTTGTCTCATCATCATTATTGTCAGCATTAAATTTAGGTAGACTGACTATTCTCTCTGTTTTCTATTTTCCTGGGCATCCAGAGTGAAATAATTAAATTTCATATTAAAGTTTTCACTCCAGAATTACTCTATCTCAAAAGATTCTCTTACACCACAGTGAGAATTTAAGTTATATATATATATGTAAGTATATTAAGAATATCTTCTTTACAGGAGAAATATGTCAAAGTTTTGCACAAGTGACCTGCAAGTGTATCCCTTTTCAAATTTCTCTTTATGCCTAATACGGTAAACAAACCTGTGTGCTCATTTTGTTAATGTTTGATCTTATATTTCACTATGAAAAACATACTTATATGATTCAATCAATCAAATTTTATTTAAAATTTACACAGTCTTAGTGATTATGAGAAAATAATTTTACTGTCTTGGGAAAGTCAAGGTTTCAGATTCAGAAAGGCTTTAAAGATTCAGAAATAGGCAAAGGCTTGAAAAGTGATCAAGTATTCATACAGTGTGAGTTACTGTCCTATACTGTTGTTGAAAATTCAAATATCCTTGGAAGTGGTGCTCAGATAGTCCCTCAGCTACAAGTGCAAAGTGTGTAATGTGAAGGGAGTTATGCTATTGAAATTTTGCAACTTGTGTAAAATATTTTCAGAAGCTTTTCAGAAAGGATCTTCTGTTATTTCGTCTTGCCTTAAGTACCTTTGAAAATGTTACGTTGGAAGCAAGACTTAACTGACATTAATGTTAGATCTCTGTTGTCATCCCACATTTTCTGTCAGTATGGATTTTGTGTAATTCTGTGGAGTTACATTAGCATGAAATTTGTATTAATGGAAAGTAACTAGGTTTTAGTTCCAAATTTAAATTCAAAATTTCTATGCAACATTCAACACCTGACTTTACATTTGCAATCAAAATTATGTATTACATATTGTACAAAGAGAAAAAGTAAAGGAAATAAAATTACATGTACCCATCTCATTACTGTCAGGAGATGGAGGAAAAGGGTGACTACTTATTGGCTACTTACACAGGTATTAAACAAGGCGATAAAAATGCCAATGTGTTCACTGTTTCTCTGCTCTTGAAGTGCTCTTTTTTTCAATATGGGAGTACAGCTGCATTTTTGCCTGCCTATTAGTAGCATAAAATGTGGGGTTTATTATTATAGACTGACATACATGCAGCCTACACAAGCGGATTTAACAGCACACAAATAAACAGTATTGATATAGGATAAAAGAGCAACTAGGTTTGTCTTTTTCTAATAAGTGATGCATAAATCACACAATATTTACTTTTTACAGGTGGGAAAATAGGCATTTAAAATAGATTTTCTATGAAGAAATTCCAAAATTAATATGAGGAAGTGAAGAGAAGCTAGTACATCCTTTGATTCCCCTCCCTTTGCTTGAGCTGATGTGCGGACTGAAATCCAGTATTCAACATTAAAGCAGCAATCTGCAGCAGAGTGGATGAATTTGTGATAAATTGTCCCTTGAGGTTTATAAAACATATTCTCTATAAAACCAGCCACTGTATGTTTCTCCACATTAGTCAGTTTTTGACATTCAGGCTGCTGAAGCTTCTAGGCCAGTAGTGGTATCTGCCATCCCAAAGCTGTAAACAACTCTTTGTTTATAGCAGCAGTGCTCATACATCCATTTCAAGGTTTTACAGCGATAAAAGGCTGACTGCCTACATAAACTGGAGTGGGCTGCAATGTTGTTATTTTGTTTATTGCTCTTTTACTGCAGTGGTCAAATAGTTCCTCTGAGACTAGACACTGGTACTCTGCCATCTGTACAGTCAGTGTTAGACAACTTGTGTCAACTAAACAAACCACTATGACAAACAATTATAATGAGCATACTAATTAAATAAAATGTTGCCATATTAAATTGTGGGGGAAATGTGGAAAATTAATAGCAAATTAAGAAGAAGTTGTCAGTTACCTTTTAATGGATTATGACAGTAGCCCCGAGAGAGGTTTTGATTATATTCATGCTGCTTCATTTCTTCAGTCTGCACTATTGTTGTAATTCATGTCATTTTATTACACCAAGAAAATAAGGGTTCGCTTCTTAAGACAGATAGAAGATTTTTGCTATGTCTGCTTAATATTAAGAGTTGTCATTTTAGAACAGGATAATAACATTTTGAAGTTTATGTGGCCTTCATTCCCACAAAATTCACTGTTGGAGGCACAGTGTTTTCTCCTCTCTTCATAAGGCTCAAAACTTTCTTCAATTATTAGGAAAATACACATTGACTTTATTTTTTCTTTTCTTGTAGTTGACCTTTCCTTTGAAAAATCATATTAATAAGTGGAATGCCAAGTAAGGGAACCATTTCATCTACAATTTAAAAAAATTTCATAGGGGTACCCCAAATTTAAAAAGCTTAGCCATAAGCTCTGATTTTTTAATCAGGGATATATGCCTTACTGTCATGCTGTATCGTGCCAGTGTCTTCAAGGAATTCCCTTAAATGATTATTCCTTATTTTACTGATCACATTTCAAGTCACTGAGCACTTTAGCATTAAAAAAAAACAAAAAAAAAGAAAACGAAAGAAGCAGCTTAATTCCTTTTAAATAACACCAGGTTCTCACAACGAGGAAGCAGCAAATCACATGGGAATGTAATGAACATCTGCAAATATGTGCTTTTTTTGGTCAGTTCAAAATGTATCTTTAGCTTCAGTGGGAAATCTTTAGCTGCAAACTGTTGTCATTGTTAAAGGGAAACAGGGAGAAACTGGAGAATAGGTTCATCTTTTCCTGTTACTTGAGTAGCTACATTATAAAATTGGAAGCCTGACAGATTATTTCTCCAATTAAGCCTAGGTTTATTGTAGATAAGGTAATTATGGGGATATCCCATGGTTTAATCCTGACTGGTTTTGATAATATGGTGCTAAACTCCAAGCCCCCTGACCAGCATTTTCTGGTAATAAGGCAAAAAACTTTGAGGCTGCTTTGAACTCAGCCTTAATGAAGAGCTGTTACAAAACCTGAACTTTTGCTGAGCACATTGAAGGTCTTGCTTAATAAAAATCTTTAGCAAGCATAACCAAGAAATTTAATTTGCTATGGAAGCATTGTCAACTGGAGTATGTGCCTCTTTTCCAAGCACAGAATTCTGACCTAGTTTTTATTAAGAGTAGATAAAAGTAGTGAATACACTTTTTGGTGGTTACTATGCAGGGGATTTTAATTTTTGATTTAATTAATATGGAAAGGATGCCGAGAAAGGTAATAAGCATTTGTTGTTAATACATGGTACTCACTATCTACTACAAAGAAGTGATACTTAGATATTTTCACTCTTAAATAAATTGTTAACAAGGGATTTGTCTCTTCCGAAGTATAAGGAATGTAGGAATAAAGGAATTGTTGATCTCCAGAGACTGAAATGAGCAACACTACTTCTTTCTCCCTAGGGAGACTAAGGTAATACTAAGTGTAATAAAAAAACTGTGATAAGATCCTCCAAGAACACACTAGTACATGAAAAAAAGTAGGGTTCATTATACTCAGTGTGGATGTGGATTATTTAGATTAAAAGAAGATGACATAAATTTAACAAGAACTGTTTGTTTTGCAGTGAAGTTAGGAAGTTGTTGGCAATTAACTAGACAAGGAAAACAATGCTCATGTAGCTGAAGCACTGGATGGGAAGTCAGCGGACCTTGCTTCAGCTGTAAATTTCACAATGTTTTTGTATTGCGTGATGTAAGTATGTGAATTCAGACATGGAAACACTGTGCCTTCCACTGAAATCAAGTACCCCTTGAATCTGTGATGTTAGATTGTCTGTTTGCATTGTAAGTGTTGGCAATGGTGGGGAAAGAGTCAAACTCATGGCATGCATTTATGGTATTCAGTAAAATTTGACAAAATTGAGAGTTTTTGTCCATTTTATCTGCCGATATTTTGCCATCCTATTTCTTAGGTATTACACTGTGTATAATTAAAAGCATGACTAAGAGGTATTGCTGGAGCCTTTCTATGATGACCTCATGAAATCAAAGTTTTACGTCTTTTCAACAGTGCAGCTATCCCTGATCTATGCATTATTAAAGAAAAATTTAAAAAAAGGACAAAAGTTTTGTCAAGTAGTGTCATCAGATGCTCTCTATAAAGGAATAATAGTTCATAGACAAGTGTTTGTATGTATGTGGGGGTGTTTGTGCATGCATGACAATCTACCTACCTGAACAAGAAGAAAGTCTTTTGCAGCATTAAACTGTTTTTCTTAGTCACTCTACTTTTCCTGGATTTAAAGATTCTGCAGTTGACATTTGTATCAAAGGGTTAAGGTCTTTGTTGTCAGGAGGATGGATGACTTCATTATGACTGCAGTGCATGACTGAGAAAACAGAAGGGTTGAGATGGGAGCAGTCGCAGAGTTGCTGAGCTAAGAGGCTAAGTGCTGCTTGGGACAGCTGATTTGTCATTGATACCTAATATATCACAGCAAGCAGGAAACATGCTTGTTTTCTGGAGAGCCCTGGTAAAAAAGGCAGGTGTTACAAAGTCAATACAGTTGTTAATATGCGGTGGTAGATCGTCACAACTACTGCATGATCCATGAGAGTTGATACAGTTGTTTGGTTGCAATGACTTGGTTCAGTCAGGAATACTATTGAAGATGTCCGAACCTATGGCAGTGGGTTGGACTCAATGACCATTAAAGGCTGTTTCCTACCCAAAAGATGACATGATCCTATGAATACAATTTTATGTCTTGTGTATAATACTTAAAGTGCTAGTTCTATCTATATTAAATTAAGTAACACAAACAATTTTTTTCTTTTTGTTTACATTAAGGTGAGCTTTTGACAAACTGCGTTAGATTTCATTAATTGTTTATGATCTACAGAGCAGGCATTTCTCACTAGGAGGGGTTCTTTACTAAGCTTGATGTTGTGATATAATTGAAGAACACAAAGCATTTAAAAGTATAAATTCAATTTTTGTCTGTATAAACTACTACACTGTGGATGTATGAAATTTCAGTTAGTGTCTTTTTTATTAATATTTTTGTCTTTACAACCATTAACTCTCATTTTATTTAACTAAGCTATCTTTGCCTACATCATACAACTCTTCAAATTGTCCCAAAAGCCTCTTCTGCATCTCTGTTCTCTGCAATCTCATGCAAAGCAGATGTAAAACATTACCATTTTGATTTGGTGGAGAACCATTCTTAGCCAATTCAGCAGATGTGAAAGAGTACAGTAAAATGGAAAATTAGATTATGATATCACTTAAACTTGAACTCAATTGCTAAATGTTTTCTTCTGGGTAGTGACAGGACTTGCAGTTGCTTTTCTGTAGCTGGAAATCTTAGTTAATACCGTGGAGAGTATAAATACTAGTCTAAAATGTAGACTATTTCTTCATAAATTCTAAGGTTTTGATTTTTCATTACTTATATTAGACAACCATAGACAATGTAGGGACAATCCTGATCTCCTGGCTAAGTTAACATGTCCTTCATAGCACCTGTTTTCAAACTGATTGAACAGTAAACCACTGTTTCTATGGTTACTCTGATGTTTATTTGACTCAAGAAGTATAATCTACTGTATTGCTGAATATAGTAATATTGCTTTGAACACTTCAGCATTTTCACAATTAAAAACTTAAATACTGAACAGCTTCCATCATGGATATGTCTGTGTATGGACTATAACTAACTCTCTGTTATTTTAGTAGAAAGAAGAGATTTTCTCAGGATGTTTCACTAGTACTGTGGTAGTACCAAGCGTCCATGCAATGGTCTACCTGGGACCAGAGTTCACCTGGTTTTTAATTTGGCAGTTTTCAATGTGTTTTCTTATAAGAGCTTGTACAGTGAGGAATATAAAAACTTTTAATGCTGAAAAATATATGCAAAAAAAATACATATAATAGAATCATAGAATAATTTAGGTTGGTAATTACCTCTGACCATCATCTAGGCCAAAGTATCTCTGTGAAACTGGGTTGCTCATGACATTGTCTGGTAAGGTTTTAGTATCTCCAGGTACACTGTTCTCATCACCTCTTTGGGGAGCCTTACTACCTTCACCATGAAAAGGTGTGCATAACGTTAATCAAAACTGGTTTATTTCTACTTGTAATTTTTGCCTGCCATCCTCTAACTGTGAACATCTGAGAAGTCTGCCTCCATATTTCTTTTCTATCAAGTGTCTGTAGATGTTCCCAGACTGAACAGACCATGCTCTTCCAGTGTCTTCTTGAACAACCATTGCTCTAGCTCCCAGTCACCTTGGCCGTCTACGTGCGACTCACACCACGGTATCAGTGTCTGTGCAACACAGGAAAGAGCTGGTTTGGGCAGAGCATCTCATGGGTCTCAGGTGCAGGGGCAGGATCTGCCTCTGGATCTCCTGGTTTCATTCTGCTTGTGTAGCTGTGGACGTGGGAGGCTCCGCTGCTGTCTGTCTGCCGCCTCATTGCCACCTGTGTCCCCCAGTGTCTGCAGAGGTGCTACTCACCAGTCACTGCCCAGGCTGTAGGGGTGCCTGGGACTGCACATTGCATTTTGGCTCTTCAAACAAAAACTTAACCGTTCAGTTGGAGTCGAAGGAAGTTTGAAATTTTTTGTTTATTTTGGTTCTTACATGCTGCACTTTTGTGGAAAAAACCCCACTGGTTTTGTGCTGGTTATCCATAAGATTGTCAGTGAGTGAATGATACATGAAATATGAACTTCAATACTTTCAAAAATAAAAGTAACAAAAACAGTCCAGACAATTCAAAAGGATTAGCCACTAAGATATACTTTGGAATTTCATATTCATTAATTGGACATTGTACTGGAAGGACAGATTATGTGTTCCACTTTAAAGCACAACCTGAGACAAGAAATTAAGAACTAGATGTGGTAGCGGAATCTAAGCAGCAATGGAATTCCAAATGCATTGGATAAAAATTCAGAATTCTGAGAAGGCTCATATAGAACTGTGTTTCTTGTGAATTCTGCATCTACTTATTTAATTAAAATACTACATTTAGATCATGGACAATTAAAAGTTTTATGCAAACCCCAGAAAAACATGTCCTAGTATAAAAGGGTAATTTTAAGAATGAAGAGGTCTCTCAAAGGTCCCTCATTTGGAAAATGTGATTTTTTAACTCTGGTCAGGCATTCCTGTAAAAATAGTCTGTTGACTATAGATCTTCAAGCTGCTGACAAAATCACTTAATTATATGAGAATTGTTCTGCTTTAGGTCTAGAGTACTAGAAAAAAAACCTGCTCCTCCTGTGTGGTTTAATAAAACAGATGTGTCTGTTCACAATAAATTACCAGAGAAGCATAAACTGGTTTCCTAATCGTAGTTTGATTTGGTGTCAGTCCACAGACCAGAGATATATGCATGTCAGCAGTCATGTAAGTTGATTTCACCTTATGATACATGGTCACTAGACTGTACCTTGCTTTTTCAGGGAACTTGAAAGCAAAACCAGGTTTTTGCAAGCAATTAATTTATGTCCTCTTGTAAATAGTTGTTTCAGTTACAAGCATTACTTTTATTTCACACATTCCATTCCCTGACAGACACTCACAGATGTGATCAAAACCATATTTAAGATAAACTTTTTGGTTATCTCTTACTGTCTACTACCACTTGAAATGGTTTCTTCATTGTAGGAACTGAGTGGCCCTATAGGATCTATCTCGATTGACAGATTGTCTGAATAACACCATGGTGGCTGAGCTAATTTTCATCTTCCTGATTTCCACATTCATCCCCTATAAATTTTTGTTTTGTGCTGACATTCAGTTTACAAAGTAAAATAACTTTACCTGTGGTCATTGACTAAGTAGTAAATTCAGTGAAAGTTGAAAACACAATTGCGAGCCACTGCATCCCAACATTATTAAGTGCTGCTCTCAGAAGGTGCATTTTTTACCTATTTTTCTCCACATATAAGGCAGCACTCTATCATTTTGGATCCTCATGCACTCAGGCTATTATCTGAGAAAAACATATTATGCAGATTTACTGCATGGAATATGCCTGTCTTCTTAAGTAATCAATCAGCCTTACATACCTACACAAATTCAAGGGTTTTTTGCAGTTCTAAATATTCTACAGCTACATAGAGATAGAGAGTCTATATCATAGAATCATAGAATGATTTTGGTTGGAAGGGGGCTTTTAAATATCATTTAGTACCAGCCCCATCCAATCTGGTCTTGAACAATTCTAGGGGTAGGATGCACAACTTCTCTGGGCAGCCTGTTCCATCATCTCATCACACTCACAGTAAAATATTTCTTCTTTATGTCCAACCTAAACCTATGGTCTTTCAGTATAAAACCTTTGTCCCTTGTCCTGTCATTATAAGCCCTGGTAAACAGTCACCCTCCACCTTTCTTACAACCTCCTTTATCTATTCATACAAAATTAGTTAAATTAATTTTTTTTTAAAAAAATTGCTAAAATACTCTTTGTGGTCTTTTCAAACACCAGATAGTTCTTGATACTACTTGTGTAGCCCCAGCAAAATTACATGTGATTGTACCAAACCAGTTTCTGTCATATCAGAAACCTTACTTTGGAGGAACCCTTTTTTTTTTGAAGTCTAATTCAGCCCCTTTTTACTCAACTCTTTTTCCTTTAAGGTGTGAATTCACAGCTGTGGTGAGGGACCCAGGGCTGTGTAGGAGCTCTGTGAGCGCCTGTTCATATCTTTTGTGTGTTCAAATGCACTCTAGTGCTTGTGTCATAGCTGGATCCTTAAGGTTTGCTATTTAGTGAAAACATGACATAAATGCTTTTTCTATCCTTTTTTTTCCCTCTGGATTAAAGTGCCCTCCCATAGCAAAACAATAAGCCTTCTTACTTCACCAATCACATAGTTGTGATTTTTCAGAATCAAACTCAGAGCTAATCCTTCCTGCAATATTTTCACTGTTAAGATGGACATGAATAATCTGAAGCATAGCTTTTCTTAATGGTGGGTGTAGCAGTAAGCTATGCTGTTTTCATTAATGATCTCTGGTGCTCTCCAAGCTACATAAATTTCCGAAAAGCAGAGCAAGGCAAAATGTCCGTGTCTACAGCTTTAGCCGCATGAATTTCAGTGTGGGAGGATTTTCCAAGTCTTCAGGTGGTATGGCATAGAAATGTGGAAACTAGAGATACCTGAAAGTGAGCAAACAGTTTTGTCACATATTTATAAAGATGCTTCCCCGAACACATTTATCACTTTCGAAATCAGAACAAGCTGTATTAAATTTCCAAAAGGGTTTTTGACTGCTTTTTGTCCCATACAACTGGAGCCAACGCAATAAACACCAAAGACAAGAGTCCTGCACAGGTTCCTAGAAACAGACGAAACACAAATGAAGAATGTTGCAGCTAAAGGTTGAATGTCTGAAATGTGTGACGTCAGTCAACCCTCACCACCTTGCCACCCAAATGAACCTTTCCAACAAGCACTGTTGACTTTTCCTAACTTGTGTCCCCTCTTCTTCATAGTCATGGTCTTGTAGAATTCTGGGCAGTAGAATTGTCTACACAAGCCTGTATAATACTCCAGAAACAGGGGTACAGTGCTACCCAAGGCTTATTCAAATGAATAACGATGACTTTTCCTATTCTTTTTTAATTTGGGTTTTTGGTATTTGTTGGTGTTGGGTTTTTTTCTTCCTTAATTTAAGTTTAGTGTCAGTTCAGTAACATTTCATTAATAACTTGCATTTCTGATATCTGATGAGAGCTGAAGTTAGAATTAATGAAATCCATGCTATTTTCATTTTATAAATACATTATTCCTATTTCGAAACTTTTAGATATTTTGGATATTTGATCTGTCTTTATGCTATACTATTTGCTTTAATTAAGAAAAGAGGTAATTATGTAAGTGTTTTTTGAAATAGATTTAAACAATCCTGCAGTCGTTTCCCCTTTGCTTTCAACTTCATGTACTGCTTTTATTTTCATCATTTATTTCACTCCCAGAAAACATTTTTTATGCTGGTATAAGGTGGTATCCTTTTGTCTGCCCCTCCCTGTTCTGTTTTAGTAGGACAAATAACATGTACTGTATTGCTTAGCTATTTATTCTGCATTGAAAAAAGTATTCAAACATGTATTTTCATGGTTTATGTACTTTACTTATTCTTCATTTGTAATGGTAAACTGTTCCATTCTGGAAAAATCAGACATTGCACAATCTTAACTCCAACAATCCCAAAGAAGATGAAATTAATTTCACAAAACAGTTGTACATAATTACAGCAATGCAGCCTAGCTCAACTGAGTAGCCTAAATAAGGAAGGAATGTATGTATTCCTGTATTAGGAATGCTGTGCATGTAGCAAGGCAACAGGCCTCATTTCCAATAACTGAGATCATAAACATGCTTTCAAACAGTCCTTTAATTTGCAACTATTATTTTAAAAGCTTAGTTATTAACTAATGGACCTAGGAAAGTAACCTGTCTATACTGCTTGCTGAATCTTAGTATACTTTGAATCCATATCAGCTGCAATGTAAAATCATACAATCATAGCATCATTTAGGTTGGAAAAGACTCAAGATACTGAGTCCAGCTGTAAACCAAACTGTGTCAAGTCCAAAAAAAGCCTAACAGTCAAAAAAACAGGTCTTAAACTGTCACTTTGCCCAGAAACTTCACTAGATAGTATGAAGTCAAGAAAAACTATGCACAGCAGGTTCTGAATTACAGAATTTTTTTTTTATTGGCATATCTCAAGTTCTAACCCTACATCCCCTTCCTTGCTCTGATCTTATGGAGAGGAGGTTCTGGTGGGTTTTCAGTATCCTTCCACTGGCAACATAGATCCCAAAGATCCTGCTTCGCTCTCTCATTTAACATCTCCTCAATTTCAATTCATGGAGTGAACACTATGTTCTGACTCAGTAACCAGTTTTCATAATGGCTCTATTCAAGGTGGTGACTATAACCACAAAGGTACTGATCTGCCATAGAGTTTTCTAAGGAGACTGCATCAGTCTCTAGCTTCTCTGCCTCTATCTTCTAGTGAATAAAAAATGTATATAAATATCTGTGTAATCAGTCTTTTTTAAAGGTATCGGATTTTAGCTGTAGCAAGTGATTTTTAATTTTGGTATTAGAAATGACTCATCTTCAAATTAATATTTTTTCCTTTATGGTGTTAGTCAGAATACTCCCTGTGAATTAAGGTTATCCAGAAATACAAATCTGGTTTTTAGTTCACCTGTCATTACATTAGGATAACAATTTGCTATTACAAATATAAATAAATATTGACCTCTGGTGTTAAAAAAAAAGAGAAACTCTGTGCATGTTGGAGTGGGACAAATACATATACGTTTTTAATAAAAGATTGTGTGTGAATATATATATGCACTTTGTAGTTTTTTTCCTGGTGAAACTTTTAGATACAAAATTAATAAACAAACTACTTAGAAAAATAATTATTCTGGATTTTATTTTTTCTGGGTTTTTTGGGGTTTTTTTTGTTGTTATTCTTGTTGTCTTTTTGTTTTGATTGTTTGTTTGGGTTTTGTCTGGTTTGTTTGTTTGTTTGTTAAGAGTTTGCTGTGCAGGTTTTCCAGAAAAATTAAAAATAACTTGTGGGTATAGTTTTCTTTAGGTGAATAAGTAATGCTCAGTATAAAATATTCTGTCAGCAGGGAAACTTTAATGAAAGTATATTCTGAAAAGAAATATTGGAGGGTAATTTTATGGTGGTGTTCAGAATGAAAAATAATGTTGTTTGCTGTTTTTTCATATTTCTTGTGCAAGTGATTCAGTTTTTTTCTCTTTTTTTAATTGAATTATTGAGCTTGGAGCAGAACATAGAAGTATTTTCAATATTCTTTTTCCCACCCTTTTTTTCTGTGTGGTTTTTAAAATTGATGATTTTATTTTATTTCATTTTATTTAACGACAGCTTGCTTATGGTTGTGAAAGTATTAATTTCCCATAATATTTGATATCCATGTATGCACACTATATTATAACATTTTAAATTTTCTCTTATTGCCTTTAGCAATTTTAATTTTCAATAATGTGCAACCCCCATTAATATAGTTGTGCTCTCCTAACATTCAGTTCTTTCCTAAGACATACAAAGAATAGATCTAAGATATTGCAGGTGAAATAGAGTTAATATGTGAAGTTCCCTACTTAGTAGTCAGTGGAGGTTCTGCCCTTAATGGAAGTGTTCACTAGATAGAATGAACCCTAATACCATAAAACATGCTTTAATATACTTGACCAAATGTGTTTTTACTGTTTAGATGTAATCAGTTGAGTACAGGACAGAAAGTAGAGTTAGCAGTGATTTGGGGACTGTATGAAAAATTGAATTGGACTGCAGGGGCAGTGTGCTGTTCCTGTTTTTACCAGGAAAGAAGGGGAAGGAGAGAAAAGAGAAAGCCTCAGGCTATCTTAATTTCCTGAGCAATTCCTGTTCTCTACTTCCTGAGCTCCTTCAGAACACCAAACAAACTTTCCTCTCAGTATGATCAGTTTAACTTACTGGATGACCCTGGCAGGTGTTTTGGGGGAGAGAAACAATGTTAGTGCCCATATGCCCACTGCCTTTGTGTTGGCTAGAGGACAGAACCACTGGGGTCAGTATCAGGGTCATCCTTGCAGATCCATGCACAAGTGCGCTCTGGTTTACCAGTCTTCTTGAAACGGAGCCTACTTCCTGAAATGCTTCTAAACAAAATGGGTAAATTCAAAATTAAGAAGAAGGTGATAAATTTCAGTTCTGAGCATCTTTTTCCATATGCAGTATTTCCTGAGAGAACAGTAACTTGTTTTTTCTCCTCCACCATTGGCAGACAACAAAAGTTTCCCTAATGTTCAGTTGTGGGACCTGATTCTATTTAATCTGTTTATCAGTGATCTGGGAAATGCGATTCAGTGCTCAGTCAGTTTGCAGATGGCTCCAAGCTGGGTGGGAGTGTTTGTCTGCTGAGGAGTATGAAGGTTTTGAAGAGGGATCTTGAGAGGTTGGATCAGTGGGCCAAGGCCAATGGGATGAAGTTCAACAACACAAAGGGCTGGGTCCTGCACTTCGATTGCAACAACACCAGGAATTGCTACAGGTTGGGGGAAGAGTGGCTGGAAAGCTGCCCAGCAAAAAAAGGACCTGGGAATGCTGGTCAACAGTGGTTGAACATGAGCCAGCAGCAAGAAGGCTGTTGGCATCCTGGCCCGTATCACCAACAGTGTGGCCAGCAGGATTGTCCCCCTGTACTCAGCACTGGTGAGGCCACACCTCTAATCTTATCTTTGGTTTTGGGCCTCTCACTACATAAAAGACATGAAAGTGCTGGAGCAAGTCCAGAGAAGGTCAACAAAGCTGATGAAGGGTCTGGAATACAACTTCTGTGAGGAGCAGCTGAGGGAGCTGGGGTTGTTTAGCCTGGAGAAAAGAAGGCTCGGGGTGAACCTTATACAACTTCCTGAAAGGAGGTTGTAGCAAGGTCAGGCTCAGTCTCTTCTCCCAATTAGCAAGCAATAAGACAAGAAGGCATAGCCTCAAGCTGCACCAGGGGAGGTTCAGATTTCATATAATGAAAAATTGCATCACTGAAAGTGTTATCAAGCATTGGAACAAACTGCCCATTGCAGTAGTTAAGTCGGGATCCCTGGAATTTAAAAAATGTGTAGATGTCAAATTAGGGACATGGTTTAGTGCTTGACTTGGCAGAGTTAGATTTCTGGCTGGATATGTTGGTTTTAAGGGTCCTTCTCACTGTAAAGGATTATATGATTTTATGACTCTAAAATATATTTTTGTTCTGAGAAAATTTGATTATAGGTGTTTTACAGTAACTGCCACTGTAAAAGAGAAGCTTAAACCATTCTTTGATTTGGTTTTAACTCTTTCTGTGGAATCTATTTCTGAATATGTATGGAGAGTTTATAATCTCTCCTTATATTGAACATATTATGTAAATGCATTGAAAGGAAGTTGGAAGCATAAATCACAGATGTCGGTTTGATAGAAAGTTTGTAACCAGAAAAATCTACAGCTCCCAAATCCCAACGTGTTAATTACAAGGCGACATCTGGTATACAAATTTATGCCGAGCTAAGAAATGTTCAGTCTAAAATAGAGTATGCCTAAGTGGGCTTAGTGTCTAAAACCTACATTCATCATAGGGAAACTTAAAATCATGTGATCGTGAAGTGTCTGTGATCTAAACTGTCTGCAGATAGAAAAGTGATATAAACTGGAAGGGAAGGCAGTTAAAGACAGTTGAGACAGGTTAGATGAGCTGGTCATGTACACCTGGCCAGTGTTATATTTTTGCTTTATATTATATACTCATATATAGGCTGGATAGAAATATTCAGAAATTCCTTAGCTTGATAGCATATAACATCTTTGACCTTTAATCCTAACAAAGGAGATGTGTTTACACTGGCTTTGTTTTAAAAACATAAAGAGTGGAGCCAGTTATATCTGTTGGAGTGTATGTGGCTACAGAAGACTGTTATGCTGTAAAAAATTTTGTGTATAATACGAAAGTATTTGAAAATGGGGTAATTCAAACACAGTTGTTGAAGTTACTGCCCTGTCAGACTTTGAGGAGAGACATACTTTGAAAAAAACCAGTTTTAGTTAAATCTTGGGCACTTGCATCTTAAAACTGAAATACCGTCAGTGGCTATTGAATGTTCAGTTCTGTTTTAAGTTGCCTGTAGAGTTAATGTGGACCTCCATGATATAACTGAGGAACTATATGAATTAGTGGCTAGGAAGAAAGAGATTGCAGGTGTTCTTTTGCCTGAGGACCAAAATTATAATTTTGCTACTTCAGATTAACTGTATCATCCTTGTGACAGAAAGCAACATGAAAAAATGGTCTGACTTTGAAAGCCTGGGAGATTATTCATACTGTACCTCTTCAGCCGGGGCAGGGGCGTTGTGTAAACTCAGGACTTCATGGTGACTAACAATGAAGTAAAAGTAACACTCCATCAATTTGACTTCAGATGACGCCAAGCTGTGTATGGCATCAAGTAAGGATAGCACTGGTCCTAAAATTCTTATTTCGAGTAGCCTGAATTGACCAGCCCTGATTTAATTTTAATTTTTCCACTGAAAATGTGCAATTTATTTACTTTGAAATCATATATAGTCATAAAAACAATGTAGAATAGAATTAGAAGGTCAACATATCTTGCATTTCCTTAACAAAAAAAAGGTTCAGTGTAATATTACAGATTTCTGATCACCAAGGCTTTAATCTGAATGCATCTGTGTGCATAAACCATGAAAGCTATGTAAACTGGATATAGTCAGAGACACTGAGCTGGTGGTCTGTTTGCCTCAGCGTGGGAAAATGCGGTAATTCTGTTATAGGGAAGGAGATCAGATTCTGTCCTGAGCACTCCCTTAGATTTAGTCTCCCCAGCAGACTCTCTGCTGTCTGCATTCATGCACTTCTGTGTGTTTGGAAGCAGAGGTGGTTGCAAAGGATTATGAAAAACTGTCAGTTCAGTCTCAAACTAGAAGTATTCAGCATTCCTGAGAGATTGAGAATAGATATGTAAAGCAGAAAGCAAAGAGCAGTCCATGCTGTAGCAATAAAACCAAAGTCAAATATTGCAGATGACATCCTGCAGGCACTAGGGGAAGATTATATTGTTACAGGGGATCAAGACTGCCTGCTGTGCTGATTCAAAGAATAAAGTCTCTGAACTAGTAATAAGAGAGGCCTTATCCAGTGGCTGGGGCACAAAACACAAACTTAAATGGCAGTTTGGGAAATTCCTTAATAGTGCAGATTATCTGGATGTTTCCTGAAGACACTGTCTTCTTCTCCAAGAGGTTACATTACAGAAGTTTCAGAATGCTTTCATAACATGGTGAGACAAGGTTCCTGAAAAAATATCAACCCGGAACTGTGGCTTTCCATGGAATACTTGTCAAACATTTAAAGATTCAGTTAATACTGAGTGTGGAGTAGATCATTTATCTGTCTGTAATGGTGATGTCTCTAGTGAATACCAAAATAGCCATTATTCAGAAAAGTATAGAAATAGATTGTTATTAATATTAATATGATTTTGCACTGATATTGATGACAACTTTGATTCACAGGTTTAAATGTAAATTTTAGAAGTATTGTTTTTCTCATGGTTTTGTTTTGGTTTTGGTTTCTTCTCTATAGAGACAGTAGTTTGTAGATTACTTACTATCACTTAGGAATTTTAAGTTGGAGGTAGATTCAGATATAAAACTAGATGGATATGCTGCCAGTTCTTTTCTTAAATGCTTGGTTCTACTTACAGATGTTGCACTCTTAGCTATTAATCCAAGAGAAGCAAGTAATGAGAAACAGAATTTCCAATCACTTTGTACAGGCTCTGTAAAAAATGAACTCTAGGCAAGGTCCTTAGATGAAAATTAAATTTTCAAAATAAAAAATACTTGCAGTCTATTTCTACTTGACAGCTGGTTTGCTTTTCCTTGCCTGTAATGATTTTATCAGGTTTTATGAGAATGTTATTTTATTCAGTGAACATTAAGCATTGTCCTTTTCCAGGACAGTGCTTGTTACATATGGCACCTCTTACAGAGACGACATATAAAGCAGGGACTAATGATTGTGAGTTTGCCGTAAAAAAAGACAGTACCTCAACAGAATTAAATTTCAGGTGCTACAGTGTGTACCGACTAGCGCTATGCCTTCCTGGTGTTATTTTAAGCAGGAAGATGAAATGGATTTAGCTTTGTACAGGCAATACTGGATTTTATTGTTTAAATGTAAGCACACAGGTTGTTATGGAGGACCTAAAATGTTCTGCAACACCAGAAAGACATGGTTCCCCTGTAGGTTTATGTCACAGGTCTCTTAGATAATCTACAGCATGCAGCAGGGCATTACATAACTATGTTCAGTCCCACCCACAGGTTCAGTTGGTTGGTGCTTAGAGCTTTGATTAATGCAAGAAATTCTTGGTTGCTGAAGCTACTTTTGCTAAACATGTTTTTATCTGTATTTTTCTCTAGTGTAATTGAGCTAATTTGTAAATGCTCTTTAATAAAAAGTCATGCAAAGATTATAGTGTACTAAAAACAATGAGCAAGTGTATCTTTAGACAGCTCTGTTTGGATTGAAAGATACAAAAAAACCCAACAAAACATAACAAGGTACTCCCCTGCAATACTTTAATTTGGTCTTCTTGTTTGTGTGCCTAAGACATCATTTAATTGTATAATTACATGCTGTGGTTTTTTTCCGTAACATCCTGCCTCATTTGATTCATGGAATTGGCAGTATTTGCTTAATGAGCAGTTGTTTGATATGTTCTTCATTTCTTATTCAAAGAATGCATCCCCTGCTGTATTTTATGCGTTCCTCTTAAACCACATTCTGAAGACAGAACTACTGTTTTTTTCTTAGACTGCACAGTAAATGGTCGTTGTAGTTGTGCTTGTGTTCTTTGCAAGAAGAATGTGGAAATCTTTTTTCTTGTGAGGTATTTTTTTTTGTCATCATAAAGTATATTGCTGTTAAATCCAGAGGCATTTGCCACAACCTAACAGAGCTGGTGGAAGATAAGAGCAGTGACACATAACGAAACATTGCTATATAGCAAGGGAGAAGGGGAAGAAGATACCCAAGCAGGGTATCCTAAGAAGGGGACCTTAAGAAGAGGCCTGTATATATCAACTCAGATAATACTAATACGTACCACATTGCAAAATTTTTTAGTGTCCTGAGTATTAAAAACACTAAACAAAAAAAAAGAACAAACAAGTTAGAAATGTCATGAAAGAAATTAAGAAAAACATCAATGAGCAAAATAACTCTTTACTTTTCCTTGGCTGGGAAAGGCTGTTGTAATGGGTAACAGGAACATTGTTTGTGGAGTGTTTTCTGAAAAATAAAAGCAGTTATGTAATGAGGCTTTCTTCTTTTTGTTTTGAAGACAAAATAAGTTTTTTCCTAACCTTACTGGGAGTACTGACTTTAAAAACCAGTGAAGACAGCATCCAGTATCGTTATCTGGGAAAGTGCATACGGAAAAGCCAAGTTTTTGCTATTACTTCTTAAGAATATCCACCGACCTTTTTACGATCTGCAGGTCAGTTTCCTCATCTAACGGGTGACTTTGTAAGAACACTTCTTTTTTCATAGAATCAGAATGGTTTGGGTTGGAAAGGACCTTGAAGATTATCAAATTCCAGCCCCACTCCCATAGGCAGGGACACCTTCCACGAGACCAGGTTGTTCAAAGTCCCATAACTTGACCCTGGACACTAACAGGGGTGGGACATCCACAACTTCTCTGAACAATACATTCCAGTGCCTCACCACCCTCACAGTAAAGAATTTCTTGCTAATATTTGATTTAAACCTACTCTCAGTTTAAAGCCATTCCCCCTTGTCCTGTCACTACAAGCCCTTGTGAAAACTCTCTCACCAGCTTTCTTGTATGCTCCATTAGATACTGGAAAGCCACAATAAGTTCACCCTGAAGCCTTCTCTTCTCTGGGCTGAGCAATTCCAACTCTCTTAGCCTTCTCACATAGAAGGAGACATGAACTAGAGGACACCTTATTACTGGCCCTTGAATTGTAGAACTATTTGTTGTGCACCAGAGCTTGTAACTGCATTGACATAGCTACCTGTGCTATAATGAAAAACGCAGATATTCCTTGGTGTTCTTCGCCCAAGCCAGCACGGCTTGGCTACCCAGCATTTTCCATGATTCTTGGTAAGTTAAGGCACTTTACTTGCATACTGAAACTTCCTTGCAGTTTCAGTATGTTTCTAGATTCTTCATCTGGTAGATTCTCCTGTGAAATACATGCCACTAGCTTTTGGAATGTATGGAAGAGTTCTTTTTTTACTAGGCAAAGTACGTTTTCCACCTTAATTTTCAGTATGACATGTAACTTCTAACCAGCAGAGCTCCCTCCCTGCTAGGTGGTCTTACTTGTGAAGTTCTGTTATACATACTTGTTTCTTGTTAAAAAGCCATCCACCTCATTGTGTACCTTTGCCACTATTCTCTGAACCTTTTTGAGGCCAACTGCACTCTTTTTGAAAAGGCTGAGATGGAAAGTGAGCATTACTTCAGAAGGGTGAATGGCATAATTTTTTACAGCTGTATATTTTTTTCAGTGTTTCTTCCCTGATAATTCTTCCTCTTCAGTCTGAACTCTTGATGACTACTGAGCAGTGAGCTTATATTTTCACTGAGAATTTTAGGGTGGTATTAGTTAGTTCCTTGTTTGATTGTTTCTACCACATGTGCCATTTTACATCTACGTATGTTATATTTAATTTCTTGGCTTTTGTTATCAGTTGCTTAAGACTCTTCTGCAATGCATGCCTCAAGTTTAGTACTCTGTATATTAATACAGTCATCATATGTCATCATTGGGTAGTTCACCCTTTTTTTGACTCATCTGTGAAACTGTTAAACTGAACAGTATCAATACAAGTCATCAATGGCAACAGTTAAAAGTTATCATTTATAATTTATACCTGTATAACAGGAGCAACCAGGGGATCACACCCACCCAGCAAGGCTTTGGGAAAGGCAGGTCCTGCTTGACCAACATGATCTCCTTTTATGACCAGGTGACTTGCCTGGTGGATGAAGGGAAGGTTGTGTGTGTTGTCTACTGGACTTCAGTAAAGCTTTTGATACTTTATCTCCCATAATATTCTCCCAGAGAAGCTGGCTTCCCATGTCTTGGACATCTGCACTGTTTGCTGGGTTAAAAATAGGCTGGATGGCCTGGCCCACATAGTGGTGGGGAATGAAGGTACATCCAGCTGTTGGCTGGTCACTAGTGGGGTGACCTCGGGCTCAGTCAGTTGGAGCCACTTGTGTTTAGTATCTTGATAAATGATCTGGACAAGGGGATTGAGTGCACCCTCAGTAAGCTGACACCAAGCTTGTCAGGAGTGTTGATCTGCTGGTGGGTAGAAAGGGACCCAGAGAGGTCCTGGGAGGCGGGATTGATGTGCTGAGGCCTGTGGTATGAGGTTCAACAAGGCCAAGTACCAAGAGCTGCAATTGTGTCACAACAACCCCAGGCAGTACTACAGATTAAAGGAACAGTGCCTAGAAGCTGTAAGGAAAACAGCCTTGGGGTGGTGTTTGACAGTGGCTGAACATGAGCCAGGGTGTGCCCAGGTGGCCAAGAAGGCCAATGGCATCCTGGCCTGTATCACCAACAGTGTGGCCAGCAGGACCAGGGCAGGGCATGGTCCCCCTGTACTCGGCACTGGTCTGGCCACACCTCAGATCCTGTGTCCAGTTTTGGGTGCCTTACTAGAAGAAATTTTGGTGCTGGAGCAGGTCCAGAGAAGGGCAACAAAGTTGGTGAAGGGTATGGAGCACAAGTGCCATGAGAAATGGCTGAGGGAGGAGTCTCAGAAGAGAGCATGTCCTCCTGAAAGGGAGGGGAAAGCCAGGTGTCAGTCTCTTCTCCCTGTCAACTAACAGCAGGAGAAGAGAGCCACAAGGGGAGGTCCAGATTAAACATTAAGAAGAATTTTTTCATGGAAGAATTGATAAGCATTGGAATGGGCTGCTGAGGAAGGTGAGGGAGTCATCATCCCTCATAGTTAAAACAACTGAATGTGGTACCCAGTGCTGTGGTTTAGTTGGCCTGGTGTTATTTGGTCAAAGGTTGGACATAATGGTCTTGGAGGTCATTTCTAACCTTCATGGTTCCATGATTATATGATTCTATGTCTCCTGTTCCTTAACTGGATATTTATTTACATAAGGGTCTTGTCATTTTATGGCAACTTGCTCTCTCCAAGACTGGTTAGTTAAAGACCATGTTGAATTCTTGGAAACTTAAACAGATTTTATTGACTGGATCACTCTCTGATATATGTGTTTATTGAGTCTTTCAGAGAAGTCTCATAAATTTATGAGACGTGTATTTCCTTTACAGAAGCTGTCTTGTCTTTTCTTCATTTTATCACATATAACTCCAAGAGGGTGTTTAAAACTGCCACTTTCAGTGAAACTGGACCTGTTCCTTTATTATTTTTTAGTCTTTTGAGAATACATTTATAGCTGTAATTTATGTTGCTTTCTGCCAGGGTGTCTGATGTGTTGTTTTGTTATAACTGCTCCAAAGGTGTTTATTTTATACTCAGAGTTAAATAGGATTTCAGATAACAATTAAAAATTCCTCTTTGTACACATCAGAAAATCACTCCAAAAGACTGTATCATTTTACACTAACAGTGCTATTAACTGTATAAGAGAGAACATACTGCCTTTATTATTTTAAATATAACTGCTTGCAGATTGATGTATACAATATTTCTTTGATGTTTTAATTGAGGAATTGCACAGTGTAATAATGATTAATGCTCTTATGCTAAATGTGACTTATCCAAAGTTACAGTCATTTGCTGTGTGGCATTTCCTTTGTTTTGGTTTGGTTTGAAACTCTTCTTTATTCTGTCTGAAACATGTTCTTCAGACTTGTGTTGTATTTTTCTTTACAGAGTCTCAATATGAAAACATTTCACAGGTCAAAATGTGGAGAAAGTCTAGCTTTCTAATCAGCAAGGTGTACAAGTGTAATTAAGCTGATAGAAGACTGACAATTATTTAGAAATATATTAAAGCACATATACATATGCTCTCAGTCTTTTATTTCTTATAAGACTTTTGTGTAACTTTAATATTTGATTCATAACAATAGAATTAGCAACAATACTAGGATTATAGTATTGTTATTAATACAAAAACTTTAACTGCCTGAAAGCACTGATACTACACTGTGAGCCTCTCTTATTTTCCTGAGATCATGTGAGGAGCCCCTTGATGTCTCCTGATGAAACCAATGCTTTTCAAACTGCCCAAAGCCAGATGGAATTGTTTAGGATTCATAATGGGATACTAGTTGCGAAGGTAAATTCAATTTATATCCAAAGTAACTTGCTCTTCACTTAAAAAATCTGTCATACAACTGTATTGCTGATGGCTTTCTTAGCGAGATAGAACTCCCTGTCATCCAGTATTAGGGGCTATGTATGAAAAATGAAGAAGTGTAATAAACTCATATGTTCAGCTCATTGTAACTGAGAAAAGAGAACAGATTATATTGCCCCAGTCCCCAAAAATGTAGTTACATACCATTAATGAGTCACTATTCAGAACTTTCTACTACAAATGATGGTGGTTTATTTTATGCATTTATAGTATCTTCGTAGATCTAGTGGTTGAGACGCGTTTATGTCTATGTTTCCATTATTTAATGTAAGATTATTTCTTATGTTTCCTTTGGCCTCTGACTACCACCAGAAGTGATCCATCCAAAAATATCCTTGTTACAGCAAATGCTTGGCATTTGGGAAACTACAGAAGTATCCTTTTGTGACGAGGGGTTTTATGGACTACTCCTAGGCTATCCTTAATGGGAAGGTTGAAGGGAGCTGCAGAGGCTCTCCAGTGCATTGCTGTAAAGTGTTGATAGGTGAAAGTTGAGCTCCTGGGGTTATGGCCACACTTACTGAAGTTGGACATAGGAAAGAAACTGTCTGAGAGACATGACAGAGTTAGCCATTAGGAATGAATGAATTAATAGATCAAAAGTAGTACTCTATCCTTAGGGATTTAGAGTGTTTAAGACAATTAAAACATTTAAAACCTTAAAAATTTTAAGTCCAGTGTTTAATAGAGGAGTTAGAGCTGAGCATTAGTGATATGTACTCCTGGTCCTTTCCCAATAATAAGCCTCAGAACAAAAGTCCTTCTCACAGATTTACCTCAGACGTACAGACATTTAATTTAAAATTATCTCAATTTCTCTGGATTCCTTTGTCATCTTTGTATCTGAAAAGCAATAACAGATTATGACTAAATTCTTTTGGGGCTTTTTTTTTCTGGCTAACAGACCCATATATGTAGTTTTTTCTCTTTTTTTAGAAGTTCATTTATTTGAACAACAAGGTTGTTTTCTAAAAATAATATTTTTAGAGAATTTTCTTTTTTTTTCATATTATTATAGTGTATCCTTGCAATAAATTTAGTGTTATTGGGCTTTTTTTTAGTATTTCTGACATCAGACAGTAAAGAGCAGCAAACAGAATTAAAAATAAATTATCCTCCTTCTTAGTAAAACTTGTTTCTGTACAACAAATGATAAACCATGTGAAATAAGTCCATGAAAATAAAAAAATTGTATTTCAAATATAATATATAATTAAGATGTCAACCAATAACTCTGACTACTACAAATTAATATGCATTGCATGGGATCTCAAATATACTTTATAAATGTCATGGTTAGAGCAAGAGCAGATTAAAATCATTAACTACATCATGTTGCTTATAAAAAAACAGGATCACAGTTATGGAAGAGGGTAACTCCTTAATTTCATATTTTTAATTGACTGCTTCTGTAGTTAATTAAAGCTTTAGTGTAGGTTTTGGTTACAGACTTAATGCAAATTATTTTAAGCAGCTATTAAATTGAGACTCTTTCATAAGAACATTTTTAGAGCTTATTCCAGTTAAAAGGTTCTATTGGAGCTTAACTTAATTTTATTATTTAATAAGTAAATTAGTATTAAATGTTCCCCCATAATTTTTTTGAAATTTCTGTTCTCTTGTGCATCCATATGACATTATCAATTGAAATTATTATCTCTCACCTCCCACTTATTGCACAATTTAATTCTACAACACATTAAAAAAAAAAAAAAAACCAAAAACCTTTTCATGTCATCCTGGTTGCAACCTATTTCTTCAAAATAACATAGAAATGGTAAATCTCCATTGAAGCTAGACCAAATACGTCTTCCTTAGTTTTATTTTTAAGATACAATTTTTCAGAGGTATAAAATACATAAAAATAATCAAAACTCTGAATTCAAAATCTCTGCAGAAGTTTTTTAGAAGCTGGCCTGAAGGTTATACTTTTAATTCTTTAAGATTCTAACAGGTCATCAATCTTTTTCTGAATAGTCTGGTGGAACTGCAACAGTTTTATCTCTAGTTATCATATTCGTTTTTGAAGACTCCCTTGAAATAACATGGGCAGAATAGAGGGGAAGAGTCACGTCTCTGAACCTGGTGGTTCATGCTTCTTTTGATGCAGCCCAGGGTGTATTTGGCTTTCTGGACTGCAGGTACACAATGCTGGCTTGTGGCCGGCTTTTAATCCATGAGCAACCCAAAGTCCTTCTATGTCTGTCTTCTCTCAATGATTTCTTCTCTCAGTCTGTAGCCATGTCTGGGATTGCCCCAACCCAGGTGCAGCACCTTACACTTGGCCTTGTTGAACTTCATGACATTCTCTTGGGTCTACTTCTGAAGCTTGCCCATGTGGCATCCCTTCCTTCTGTTGAGTCAGCTTCTCATCCTGTCACTTCTTATGTGGGAGGACAGACCTACCCCCACCTGGCTACAGCCTCCTTTCAGTCAGTTGTAGAGAACAATAAAGTCTCCCCTCAGCCCTCTTTTCTCCAGGTTAAACAGCCCCAGTTCCCTCAGCTGCTCCCTGTGGGACTTCTGCTGGAAACCCTTAATCAGATCCATTGCCCTTCTCTGAACAGACTCCAGCACCTCGATCTTTCTTGTCGTGAGGGGCCCAAAACCAAATGCAGTATTTGAGATTAATATAATTTCAGTCATTTAATACCTTTAATGAAATTTTACTTCTTCACAATTTATTGTTTTTGAAATAGCTTTCTTCTGGAAACAAATATTTTTCACTTAAAGAAGAAATTATACTTAACTCTCATCTTTTTTGTTAGATAGAAAAATTAGATTGACAGGCTAAGATTTGTTACAAGATATTTTAGTCTGTGAATATTGTACATCCTATTGTAAGTACAAAAGTGATTATTTGACTGAATTATTATGTTGTCAGTGTGATTCATAGAACCGGGAAAGTTTTCACCATTAGTTTAAAGTGCTTGTTTTGTTTCCGCAGAGATAATACTATCACTCCTGAGAATTCATGCTTCTACAATTTTTTTTTCCTTTTCAAAACTCCAAATATATTCTCACCATTTTTTAATGAAAAACATTATCTTAAAAGGGATAGAATTATTAAATATCTGTGTATCTTAAAAAGCCAAAATATTTACCTATTTGCCTCAAGAGTGGCAAAACTTAGTTCCATTCATTGTTGATGAAACAAAATAGTTGTTCCTTTTCATCAGTACCATTCTGAGAATGGAGATCATACATACAATTGAAATTTACTTCAACTTTCTTTACTTATCCATGTATATAATTCATAAACTGATTTGCAGAAGTGTTGGTTTAATTCAGTAGCATGAAGGATGCTTTTGGAAGTGTATGCTTTCCTGCCTAGTACAGTGCAAGCCTCAAACTAAGGAGTACGATGGTAGTGCAAATATTTTTTTAAAGTTTCATGATTTTCCAAAAAGGTGGTGTTTTTATTAGAACATTGTTCTGAGCAAATACAACAGAAGAATATTCTTTTTTTGGCTAAACTTCACAAGTTTAACATTCTAGCCCTCCTGTGAAGTTGAAAAATTTTATCTGGGAGTATATGACCCTGGTTTCCTTGCTTACATGGAACATTGAAACCTTTACTTTTCATCTGATTTCTATATTTCTTTTTTTTTTTTTGTTAACTTGTGCATATTAGAGTGTCAAAAATCATCAAAATGGATTGGCTTTTCCAGACAAATGCGTCTAAGTTTCCAGAGCAGTTGTATAATATCACTAAGAGCAGTTTTTGTAAATGGTCTGTCATCCAAAGTTTGAGACATCCGTTGCATCTTTAAAGTATAAAACAGCTATTACTCTAGACAGCTTTTGAAATTTATGGGCTTCTTGCAAAAGAAAAATACACTAGCTGCAGGCCTTAGACAGATAGTATTACAGCCTTGTATATATTCTGCCCTTTACTTCTCATGCACTCATCTGACTTGAGAAGAAAATAGTCTTGTCAGTGCTTGAAATTAGATATACTAGTCTAAGAAAAGTGTTTCCTCTGTTGCTGATGACATCCCTCTATGCTTGCCCTCTGAAATCATCAATGATCTATGTAAGGCTTTGTGGCTTCAAAAGTTGTCTTAATCTACTGCAAATAAATCCTATTAAACCAATCAAATTTCCCTGGTAACACTTATTCATTGCTGATGCAATTTAAAAAAAGCTGACTACTCTTAAAAATATAATGTTCCCACCAGAGGAAGTGACATTATAGGTGGATTAACTAGATTTCAAAATTTAGAAGTATTGTGTTGTTGTACTACTCCTCATTACTGACACAAAGTTAAACATTTGTTTTTAACATTTAGGTTGACTAAAACCTATAATTGTCTCCCATTATATTAAATTTCATAAAAACCAATATGACTTAAAAACCACAAAACCAAATAGAATCCCAGAAGAACCTGTATATGTGCAAATAATTAATTGTTCTGTTACTTGCACTTTGGTGCAACTGGTACTCACCTATAGCTAGAGAAACTTATGCAATGTTTCCAATTCACTAAACTGAATATGTGAAAAGTGCCTGAGAAATGTGTAAAGCTCTTCCTTTTCACTTTGTCTCATTGCTGAGAGTGAAAGGAACCCTGAGGGATGTTCTCATTTAGGTGTTCCCAGAGAAGCAAGGACAGGTAAGTTGCTTGCCTTCGCTGGTCTCCCTTGCTCACCGTTAAAAGCCATTAAATCCACACATATGGAAAATGGGGTAAGAAGACGGTGATACCGTTTTTCCTTTACTCAGGGAACAAGAAGAAGGAAAAAGCTTCGTGTTTCTCTTCTTTTCTCTTGATGACTGAGGGATTCGAATGCAGCATAGAGGTTAGCAATATGCAGCCTAGAGAAGACTGAAAACAAAAGTAGAAAGAAAAAAAACCAACAAACCAGAAGACACTTCTTCATGTAAGAAAGGAAGAGAAAATTATTTGAAAGATCTTGAAATTTGGCAGTATTGTCTGAAGAATACTGAGGCTTGGGGTCTTTGTGGAGCCAAAAGAACAATGTGTTGTGCAATGCGGCTAAGCTTATGAACAGTAACTATCTGTAACTCTCACATGGCTGGTTTATATTTCCTCTTTACATCAACTATGTCGTGGGAAGGATGTCCATTTTTTTTTTAATAACCTGTTTATAAGGAGTCTGAGAATGCCAGATTTATTCATTGTACAGCTGATATTTAATGTTTGGGGGGAGGGGGGGTTAGCTGATATTTAATGTTTGGGGGGGGTTTGTTTATATACTTGGTTTGCATTGTGCTTTAATATGGCTATCCTGGGCAGTGCATACTGTACTATATGAGAGAAACTAGTAGTGCATTTTTGGATGTTTTAACCAAACATTCTTATTTTGAGTTTATAACCCTACAAACTAGAATAAAATTACTGTTTTAATTATTATCTTATGTGTGCGAAAAGATGAGGGTTCCAATTCGGTAACTGTCAGTTCCTGAAGAAGTAACAACCTAAATATTCTAAATAACATCTATAGGATATTTATTTTATGGATAGGTTTAATTTTCCTATCCAGGTAAACTGTGATTTACACAGAAATTGAGTATAATATTTGTAATATACATAATAATCAGAAATTGAACTCATAATCCATGAATCCTGGTTTAATTCTTCAGCCACAGGATCATTCACCAATATAATTCAATTGTCAGTTCAGGAAAACTAGTATTTGCCCTGCTTTGCCATAACTTGCGTCCTAAAAGCAACATACAGGATATGGAATGGGGAGCTCCTTCCCTGCCCTCTGCTTCATATAACTACTCTCAGTATCTTACTTGTGCTCTTACATACAATTCTACACTCTTGGTGCAATATAATTATACACATGATTATTTGTATTAGTGGTTGTAGAGCAGGAAGATTATATGAAGGCCTGAAAAGTATTATTTAGGGAGTCATAAGAACTGGAGAGGAAATAGCCAATAATTGACAGACATATAAATCCGATTCTTGTTCTTAATGATAATCATGCTACTGCTTTTAACTGCCTGATCTCATAACACAAATAATAGACTACTATAATGATTAGTATTGTGGAAATTGATACAATCAGATTTCTTGAATTAAGCATGCTGTAATATACATGTAGTGTGTATGGAGAGAGCTTCTTCATTCTGCACTTATCTGAACAGTCAAAAAGCATTATAGTGATAGACGGTTGTTTTCTGATGGTAAGAAGCTTGTGCAAGTGAGGGTAAAGAAAATAACCTTCATTCAAATGTTGCTCAAGATTTTAATATCTTCTGAAGAAAGCCCTTTACTTTTCATGCTTTCATTCAGGAGAGAGAAAATTGCCAACATCTCTAGCGTGATTCAGACACATATTTTGCAAAATGTGCTTGATCCTAAGCATTGGCTTTTATTTTAATTTTCACTAATTTATTTCACTCTACTTCCTTTTAAAAACCCTTCATCAAAGGTACCTTATTTCAATCTACTTTATGAAAAACTGGATGGTTGCAGGACCCTAATTCTGAGTGTTCTAACACGACGATAATAGATGAACTTGATGTGAAAAGTGTATGTCACATGTATTTTTACTACTGAGCAAAGTGATGAGTTCACCTAATAGCGTATGTTGATCTGTAGTATCTTTGACTTCAGATGTTCACTAATAATTATGACCTGTGAAAAGCCAGATGGTCTCAGTTTAGAAGACATGTATGTTTTAGAACCTGAGCGCATGTTGTCTTATTGATCATATTTATTATCATTATTTATTATTATTTATTGATCGTATTTAATTATTAATATTGATCATATTTAATTTAAACCTGTAATTTCCTATCAGTTAGCTACATTTAAGATGGAAGGGAATTTTGTGAATTGATTTTTTCCTCTGGATCTCCAGTTCTTGCTAGTATTTTCTTGCTGGCATTGACATAAATGGGTTATTGAGAATACTGATTATAATTAATTCCTTTTGAAAGCCAAAGCCAGAAATAGAAAATTTTATCTAGCACCTAGAGAAAAAATAGCCAGCATATATGTTTTTTGCACACTGGTGAATAGATTTGCATGACTGTCTCTACTGTTGATATGCTTTTAAAACTTGGAAAAATGATGCTATCAACTATTTGGTAAAAGTACACTCCTAAGTCTTATTCTTTGATAGCAGAGAATCAGATGAGATGGTTTTGAACACTTAGGCAGAAGAAATTTATGGATTATGTGAGAGTAATCAAACATATTTTATATTGAAGAAGATGGTTTGAAATAGATGCTTAATGGCCATAGAGTTTAGGGTGAGATTTTTATAGAAGCACCCAAATTCCATTGCATTGCATTGGAAATTTAGCATGTGTTCTTGCTTCAGAACATTCAGGGGGTGTGTTACTGGTGGTTGCAAATGATTTTTGAACACTTAATTCCTGCCACCAAGTTTTCACACGGAATTAGAGACAGTAGTAACCTAAATTTGTTATTTAGTAGTGCAAAAGATTTTCAAGAATCTCCAACATCTACTAGCTATAGACATGCAAAAGAAAACCCTCTATATAATTAACAAGTAAGTTTATAGCAATAACCTCCCTCAATTTCATATGCACTTAACAAATCAGTGTGTAAATACTCTAGAAAAATGCTGCATTTTTATAGAATAAATAAATAAATATACTAATTTTCAACACCCGTTAGGTGTTCTGAGATGGTAATTGTGGACTTTTTGGAACTTCACAGGTTAAACTACCTTATTGTACTATGAGGTTCCCATCCCAGACTCACAGGTATTTGGTTTCTGTAAGCTCTTTATATTCTGTGTACAATGGAAGCGGCTTGGTTAATTTGTTAGGGGCAGAGTGTGAAATTGAAGGAAATCACAGGGAATTAGGGTACTGGGAGAGCTTCAAAGTCTGGTCTGGATTTTTACTGAAAGGGGTTTACCCAAACTCAAGGGGTCTGTTAAATGAGACAAGCCATCCTAGGGCCACAGATATTACAGATAAACTATTTAAATATGCAGATATTTCTGGTGCTGTGTTTGATTAGTAGTCTAAGTAATTCAATAAACTTACTTGAAATTTTTTGAAACATAAGTAATGCTTTGTCATTTTTTCTTATAATGCAAACTTGCTCTTGAATTAATGAGACGGGGAGATAAAGTTGCTGTATTAGGCAAGAAACTTCACAGGTAAAACTGCTTTAGGATGCTGCTTCTGCCATTTTTAAGAATTATAGGCACATGTTCATGTGAACTGTAGGTAATAAAGTCAGTCCATGGTGTAATGTTCATGTTGAAGCCATATATCATTAGAATAGAGCCACATTCACCAAAGAATTAATGAAACCTTCTCTGTATTTTTCTCTGCCGTGTGCAACTATCTGATAAGGTAATGTCCAATGATAAATGGAGTTTACAGTGAACTGCTAGATTCAATCTTTGACTGTAAATCTTCAAAGCTAGCTTCTTTCAACAAAGAAGCTAAAATCACTGCAGTGTACACCAACTGTTGCTTGAATCAAATTCATCCTGACAAGGATAGTATCTCTTGCAAAATCTTCCTTAAATGGGGTCACAAAGAGTTCATGATGAAAAAGCCGAATGGAAAAATTTCTTCTGCAGCAGTAGGTATTTTTCTTCAAATACAAGTTGTAAATACTTTTTACATCTGAGAATGTGTGATTTTTATATACAGTTTAATATTACCAAATTAAATTAATTTTTATCATATCCAGTTTCTGAAGAAATATTGTGGCCTCCTTTGAGAATTCTTTTCATTCTCAGCCCTCTTGAGCACTTAACCCTATTTGCTCTCTCATGAATATTTGTTTGATAATGATATAAATGAAAATTAAAACTGTCATGATTGATTCATTTTGGCCTTAAGCTCTTACTAAGAAGATTCCTGTATATTTTAATGTAGGATTTATAAAGTAGACATCTGTTAAGCATACTTCTCATTTCCTTTTCACATAAAAATTCTGATTTAGGGTTTGAATCATGTCAGTTTTTCCTCACCAAAATCTGCTGCTGAATCAATAGGATTCCTTGCTAATAAAGAAGTGATAGCTATAGATTTTGGCTGTAAATCCACTGTAAACTGCAATAATTGAGCTGGTATAACATCTGAAACAGACATGGAATGTTGTTTAGATTTGCTTCAGTAACGGCATCATTAATCATAGAGCAAAGCCTCTACAAAGAGATGGGTCATTCAAAAATATTTTATAAAGTGAGAACAAAGTATACATTGGCATATATTGGGGGCAAAGCATAGAATCCATTTTTCAGCTGTATATTCCTTGTAGATTTGGATTAAAACAGCAGAGTAAGGAAATGTAATTAAGAAAAAAAAGCTTAATTTTCTTAGCATGAACTTTAAATTAAAATAGATTTTTCAGTGTTTCAGTAAATAATTTTGCTACTGAGAAAATGTCAAAAACAAAAATCAGGATCAGATTACCTTTCCTGTTGAGATATCAACGGATGGATGGGCTGAAATACTTGTGTTTTTTTCTGGTAATCAGAGATCAAAAATAGCAATAATTAAATGTTCAAGTTGAAAAGAAATTAAAAGAAGTATAGAAAGGTTTAAAATATTGAGCTGTCTCAGAGAGAAGCAGAAGGTGTAGGTTTAGAAACCAATGAACAATTAAAAGAAGATAGAGGGGAACCTAATGTCCAGGCTTTTTCATGCTAGCAGACTTGAAAGAGGATGTGCAAAATGTTCAAATACAATCCTGTTTTTAAAAGAGGATGTAATTAAACCATGGGGCTGAGTGCTGGAAAGCTGACAAGTTAGCACAGACTGAGCTCTGATTTAGGTATTTTCATGGACTCAGACAACATCCAAAATTTCTGTAGAGTGCTAGTTTTTTGGAGGAGGGGAAGGAGTTAAGCAAAAAGTGATCTGAGGCCTTAAGACATGAGGTAACAAATAAGAGCTTTCATTGTCAGCTACTATATTCGTCTTCTCTCAAAGTGTTTCTTCCTGGACAGCGTCAGAAACATAGTGGTGAAATAAATGAATTATTAATGTCCAATAGTGCAGAAAATCTGGTGATCCACCTTAATAAAAAATGAGAAGGGTGAGTTTTGACATCCTCAGTGTAGACCTTCATCTGTATGTACTGATTCAGGGAAGGTGCAAGGGGGCGAATAAACAGGCGAACAGGAGGAGTTGCCTGGCTGTGAAGGGAGGGCAGAGACCTGCACTAGGTCATAGGACTCTCTCCAGACCACACAGTTACGATAAGAGACCTTCGATTTAGACAAAAATTTAAACCTGTAATTTCCTATCAGTTAGCTACACTTAAGATGGAAGGGAATTTTGTGAATTGATTTTTTTCCTCTGGATCTCCAGTTCTTGCTAGTATTTTCTTGCTGGTATTGACATAAATGGTTTATTGAGAATGCTGATTATAATTAATTGCTTTGTGAAAGCCAAAACCAGATTTGTTTGTGTATGTTGTAATCCACAACAGTTATATTAGAAAAGTAAACCTGAAAGGTGCTGAGTACCTCTTCCTCCTGTTGTGTCTTCTGCACCCTTCCATTTTGAAATTTTTTTCATACACAAATAAGACCATATTTCAAAAGTCTATTAATACAAAACATTCGCAAACTACAAACCTTATTAAATATATGTGAAATCTTTACTGGATTACATTTATTTTATTCTGACCCATTTTATATATAAGCACAGAGAAGTCTGAAGAAAAAAGTACAAAAGGTGAGCAAAACAAATGAACAAAAAGCCACCTATAGAAACAAAGAAGTTTCTCTCTAGAGTTAGCTTGTAACACTCTGTGCTTTTATTGAGGCTAGCCAAATGGAAGAGCGACTTAATTTGTTAGTCTTTCAAGTCTGTTGCAAATAACATTTCTCTGAGTGTTGTGGTTCCACTTGTCTAATAAAGAAGTGTGTGAACTGTAAACTCTCACCTAATGAGAGCTGTATCTTTCTGCCAACAGTGATTGTATAGGAGAACATGGGAAGTTTGCATCTGCAACAGGGAAAGTGTTCAAGCAACATTGTCAGAAAAAGGTTAATAAGCCACCATCAATAGTCCATTAATATTTAATGTGTGTAATTGGATGAGAATATGTGTTTAGATGCTAGTTGTTTTTTTGAGAGAGTGATGCAGGACTTGAAGTGAAATACGTTAAGGATATGCTTAGACATATAGAAAACTATACAACATAATTGTTTAAGGGAGGAAAATGCTCCACCTATACATACAGAAGATAAAATCTATAAATTGATTTTGATGAATTCCATTTCAGTGGCAAGTAATGATCCAATATTGATCTAAATTCAGTTTTGACAAGATATATAAAACTGAAGTCCACTGATATTCCTAAACTTACTTTTTGAAAGTACTTGTTTCTGCCACATAAAAAAAACAAAAGGAAAAAAAAAAAAAAAACCAAAAAAAAAAAACCTAGTGAAAATAGGAAACTTTTAATTTAGGAATGCAAATCTTTAGACATAGTGAAACACATTAATACATTAGCTATACAGTCTTGTAGAGGTAGAAATCACTTTATTTCATCCTATTATGTTAAAGAAAAACACCACCCAATCAATTTACTATTTCTATATATTCAGATGATGTCTCTTTTTAGTTACATCCTGAGAAAGAGTAAAAATATATTAGCAGAATATTCCAGCTATAAAATGGTTTAAATTAAGCAATCTCCTTCAGATGATAACATTTAATTACATTAAATAGTTATTTTTGTATGTTACATGAAGAAATTCATACCATGTTCAAACTCTGACACTAAAGGGTTTTTTGAGTTATGTAGCTTATTCACACATGAATAGTAGTCTTGCATAAAATACGTTAATGCTCACAGTTTAGCTGTTGCATCTATTTTAGGTATTTTGAAATATCATGAAGATTTAAAAAATGTTTTGCTGCAGCTTATAAAAGTCACCTAAAAGACAAATGGCAAACCTGTTATCAGGACTTGACCCCATTTTATTATTAGTTATGGTAATGTGTATGTTAAAATACTTGAAGTTTTACTGGGCTAGCCTGTTGTGAGTAATTTCTGAAAACTGGTTTTAATTATTGTTTTAAATGAACTTTAATAGTTGTACAACATATCTGTTTGTCTTTCGGCACTGTCTCTGCATCATGAAACAGACAGTTCCTGGTCTGTAAGATTTATTATAATTAAATAAATGTGATGCTGAAAAATCCTCTGATTCATATGACATTGATGGTGAAGTACTAAGTAGGCTTTTGTGATTTTTATCAAATTACATGATGTGATTTCAAAATAAATTTAAATAGCAATTTAAGTAGTTATATTGCTAATCATTAAAGGGCTGAAACATCATAACACTGTAAGGATATAGATTGCCTTCTGCTGAAACATTATTCTATTTCAGTTCATTATTTTCTTTAAATATGCATATGTCCCTCAAAAAAATTTTATTAAGGTAGTTACCTGAGCTTCTTTCTTTAAAAATTATTTTAAAATATTAAATTTTTAAAAGTCAAAATAAATTGAAAAAGACAAATCCACAAAATTTTATAATTTGATGAATTTTGGATAACAAAGGTTATCACAGATTTATTTTCCTCTTCCAAAGAAGAACAGAAGATTCAAAATATAAAACTCCTGAGGACAGGAAAGTTGCTTTATTTCTACCCTTAATCCAAAATCAGACTATGTAGGCTCGTGTAGAAGCTCGAGTATGTTAATGGTTTTGTTATAATAAAGAGTAAAATATGGGAACTTTTTTAGGTGATTGTGCAATTTCAGTAAATTTTCTCTTGAAAATGTAATTAATCCAGTTACATATATTGTACAGCCAAGTAAATTTTGCCTATGCTAATGTTTTCTTGCATCACAGACTATGAGACATTTCTCACTTTATGTAGATATGTATTAAATAATGTGAACTGAATATAAGCAGACTAGTATCTCCTTTAAAAACAGAAAATAAAAAAAATTGCCAATAAAAATCTTTATTAAAAAGATATAATTAGAAAATTAAGAGAGTTTGGATTCCTCAGCTCTTGTTTTAAAAAATGAAAAACTAAATGTGAAGGTTAAAAAAATGGTACACCAATGAAAATGTGGTAGATATAATTGGATTTATTCCTATGTACTTCTGGCAGTCTTAGAATATTACAGTTTTCTTAGAGTTAACATCAGTTGACAGAAACTTAGCATTTCAGTTTAGGGCGAAACATTTAAATTTATTTAGGGTGCTTTATAAAATAGCTGAGACAACAGTAAAAATGGAAGATATGGCATAGAATTGATTGTCCTCTTCAGACATGAAGATCATCCATAGCTTCAAATTTCTTTGCACTTAGTAAACACTGAATTGTATTTGCTCAAATTGCCTACTTTTTCAGGTGTCTGTGATGAATTTTGGGAGGAGGTGTATGTAATCTGCTTCCATGGGGCTGATGGTGTATTCATGCACATTTTTCTCTCTGTGTTGAACAAGAACTCACTGCTTTCATGGTGAATATGTGAAGAAAATAATATTATTTAATTGCCTTATACTAACAACATGCATTTAGCAAAATTAGAAAAGTCTTCTTTGAATTTTTTAGCTTTGAAATTCTGGATTTCTACATATTTGGAAGCTGGAATAATACAGCTATGTCTGTATGGAACAATGCTGTCAGCATTTGGGGCTATCAGTAAAATTTGACCATAAGTAATTATGACCTATGAATAAATTAGGTGCACTCTATCACCTGTGCATCAGTTCTTAATGTTAGGCCACAGAGCTCTCTTTTACACTAGATGCAAAAATTTATGAAGTGATATATTCATTGGTATGTTTATATAACTACTGAAATGAATAACAGGGGTTAATTCTTACCACCATGGACAGTATACAGCATGGATGAAATTCCAGGTTTGGAGTTCCAAAGTAAGGCAGATGGACTTTATCAAGGGGTAAAATCAGAGCAATGCACTGGCTTCTCTTTTTTATCCTTTTTTTTTTTTTCCTCATATTGCCACTGGTACTGATTGAGATGACTAATAAGCAATAAAGAAAGTAAGAATTTTTCAACAAGTGCAAACACCATGTATACGTCTGAAAGCAGAATGAAGAGTAAAATACTCAGCTTCTGGCTTTAGTTTTGGAGTCAGCCTTCCGAAACTGGGAGAAAAAGAAAGATAATTCATTTGGTTATAGTACTGACATTCAGGCTTTTTCAGTGACACCTTTTGGTCTAACTCAGTGAAGACAGAGTCTAAAATGAACAGTAAAATAGTCATAACATTTACTCTTTGGAGAAAGAAACCTGAGTTCAGCAATGTTCAGTATCTTTTCCTCTCATAATCAGCTTTCTATCTCCTCCCAAATACCTATATACCCAAGTGACATTTAAGTTAAATGCCTCAATTTTTTTTCCTAATTTTATCTATGAAACTAATTTTTTTTCTTGTTCATGCTAAGATGTTACATTATCAATGTCATTTAAAAATGCTTAATGGTATATGACTTTTTTTTTATTTTTATCCTCTCAAGAATGCCTAGAGATTAGTTGTGCCAACAGTGAATGTTTCCGTGCTTGACTTTCTTTCTTAGATGTGTGTCTTGGGGCAGCTCCATATTGCTAATAGGGCACAAATAAAGGAGTTCTGTCAAGGTCTGCTAGGGTTTTAATGTCTGTGTGACTCAGTACAAAACCATATAGCACTACATGCCCGGGTCCCAAATGCAGTATAGCTGCATTTGAGAAGTAATAGCCATGACTAATTCAATCAAGCTTAGAGCTGCACTGAGGCAGCTCTCTGTGTCTAGTTCAAAAGCTGGCTTGGACACAGGGATCTTGAGTACAGCTGCACCACATAGCTATTACAAAGAACACATTTATCAAGTGGCATTTATCTCACTGGCATGTGAGTAAACCATGTAAAATTCCAGCAGTGTCAGTTATTAGAGGAATTCTCTCCTTCAGTTGCTTCCTTTGAGGGCCGATGAAAGAAACTGCTGGAACTAAGAAAATCAGTTTTTCAGAGTTAAGAAACATATTTCATTACATCTATGAAATTGCATCAGGTCAGAATATGTCCCAAATGCCCAAGTTATGTATCAGATGTATGGGCTGATTTGTTGGTACAAATGTTATAAAAATAATATAACTGTTAGCATTTCACACTGAGCTGTAAACTTGATGAAGCTGAAATGTGTCCTAAATTCGAGTAGCACTTTGGTAAAAAGGGTGTCTAGAAATGTTTTCCTTCAGTTTCTCTCATCTGCTGTCAATGATCTAGTTCAATCTACTTTAAACTCTCTAGCCTAGTTTTTGGTTGCTCAGTTTTTCTGTTTAGTTTCGGGTGGTGGTCTTTGGTTCGGTTTGGTTTGTTTTTAAACAGAAAATTAAAGCCAGATTGTCTCCTCCCCAGCCTGCTCCTGGTATTTGTGTATAGGTCATACATAAATGTATGACCTATACAGAAATAGCTGCTACTCTTTTTTTGGCACTGTTTTTCTGGTGTCCTACCTAGGGATAGTGGTTATTAAGGGGAAAAAGATACCTAGCAACAGAAAGTGTAAGAAGTTGTCTCTTCTACCTCCTTCCTAAGGAGCCCGGTGAAACAAGATGCTGAAGCAAAGAGCAATAAAAGGTGGTCAGAGTGTTTCTATTGCAGAGGTCACATGACTGCTGAGGGGCTACACCAGCTGACATAAATTAGAGCATCTTTCAAACTGCTGCAATGTGGCTGAGACAGCCGCATCATAACTGGCTTGACTACATCCTGTTCAGCCCTTTAAACAGAAAGTGGATATCGCAAAAAGTCATTTTGTAAGAGTGCATTAACAATCTCTGTAGCCTTATATAGATCAGGAAAACTACCTATATACCTTCTGTATTGTTTAAAAACCTGGAACGTGGATACTGAATATGCAGAAAGAAGATGCAAGAATGACTTTTTTTTTTTATTAAAAAATGAAAAATTCTTTAGAGGAAATTGCAATGTTATGAAAAATTTCAGACCATCTTCAGAGATTACTCAAAATAGCTGTTAGCTGGATCCTATTCATAAGCATTTCAAAGAAGATAATAATGAGGATGGAAAATTAATTTTTAGATGGAACAATGAAAGATCAATTGTAACAATCACAGAAAAGCATCCAAGGCTCCAGAGATATCATTCATTCCTAATTATTAATTAGAGATAATCAACTACTATGATATTTAATTTGTTGTAAGTTAATCTGTATTTTCTATCCATAAAAAAATACTAATATGAAAGTATGAAATATTGTCATATGCTATATGAAATATAGCTCAGTTTTCCACTGGTGTAGACTCATCATTTGGGTAGTGGGTGCAGTTTTGGGCAACATAATATAAAAACCATATTAAGTTATCAGAGAGTGTCCAGAGGAGGGCAATGAAGATGGTGAAGGGCCTTGAGGGGAAGCCGTATGAGGAGCAGCTGAGGTCACTTGATTTGTTCAGCCTGAAGTAGAGGGAGCTGAGGGGAGACCTCACTGCAGTTACAACTCCCTTGAGAGGAGAAGAGGAGGGGCAGGCACTGATCTCTTCTCTTTGGTGACCAGTGACAAGACCTGAGGACGTGAGGCCAGAAGTTGTGTCAGGGCAGGTTTAGGTTGGATATTAGAAAAAGGTTCTTCACTCAGAGGGTGGTTGGGCGCTGAACAGTTGCTCAGGGAATAGCTCACAGCACCAGCCTGACAGAGTTCAAGAAGTGTTTGGACAATGCTCTCAGGCACATGGTGTGACCCTTGGGGTGTCCTGTGCAGGGTCAGGATTTGGACTTTGATAATCCTTCTGGATTCAATATTTCTATGATTCTATGAAATACTATGTTGGAAATCTAATTCTTCAGCTGTGAACATGCTGCTATTAAAGTTGTATTTTAGTCTGTAATATGGGTGTCCTTTGGCCAGAAGTAACAGTAGTCTATATAAATAATTACATTAATAAATAACTGTATTTCAGAAAAAAAAACGCACAGCAAAACTCCTTAAATGTAATATAATTACCAAGACTTGAAATGGACAAAGCATAATGGTTTTGAGAAAGCAAAACTCAGACCTATGACAAGTAGAGCCCTTTGGCAGAAATGAGCCAGGTAGTGGTATGTGGGTGGAGATGTTTAAATCATAACTGGGACTCCTGGAACCTCTTCTTCAGTGAGCTGCCAAATACTCAAGCATATTCCAAACATAAAAATTAAGCACTGGAAGGGCTTTGCAATGAATTCCTGTACTTGAGTGAATCTCATCTAAAAGAAGTTTTAATCCTCAAAAGTATAGTTTTTTGCTTAAATACTTAGAAATAATGGCACCAGTAAATTATTACTGCCTTGCTAAGGATGAGCTCTGCAAGGTGCTGAGCAAAGTGTCACTTATGCAGCAAGGTTTTAAAGCTTAGCCACATAACACCCTAGGGAATGAAGCCTTAAGTGACCTTTTCCCTTTCTACTTTCGAAGATCACCACCCACGGTGGCTGGTTTCTATTTTGGCAAATAGATGCAACACTCAAAATGAACTTAGTAAAAAACTTTTTTGCAAAATTCAACATTTTGATTTCCAGTTTAAGCAAAAAAAAGGAAAAAGGAAAACACTTCGAAGAGAGTACCTGGCTTCATTTCAGTCTGTGAATCTGCTTAAATCTACTCTAAGAGGTTGAAAGAAAGAAGAAGAAAATATTATTTTGAGTTGCAGGATAGATTGCATTCAGATTGATTTTGTTCACTTTGATGATTTGACATTTTGTTTGTATAGACTCAGCTGTTATTGAGGATCTAAAAAACCTCTTGTTTATGGCATTTTTCCCCTCATTCATTATATACATTAAAGTAAGATTTTATTCCAAGAAACAGCAGCGTAGAATGTGAGCCCTAAGAACAGTTCTAGGACCCACAAGTTCTAATTTTCTCTGTGACCTTGATTCTAACTCCTAGTGATCTCTCAGTTGATAAAATGAGAACCTGCAGTTGTATCTACAGGTTCAGCAGCAGGAAAAGGAAGAATTAGGAGCAGAACCTGGTGGCAAAGGCCTTAAAAAACGCTGAGTTAATGAGTGCCTTCTTCATCCCTGTCTTTATTGGTAAGACCTGTGTCCACCAATCCCAGATGCCAGTGGGAAAATCTGAAATAAGAAAGGCTTGCTGGAAGAGGATCAGGTTCAGGAATTTTTATATTAACCAGATACACACAAGTCACTGACACCTGACAGGATTCATCCATGATCACTGAGGGCACAAAGTGAATCACAGGAAATTCTGACTAAATATGATAAGTAACAACTTTCTTTGTTTGTTTTTGTGTGGGGTTTTTTTGGTTTTTTTGCAGTAGTGGAATAACTTGCCCAGAAAGGTTGAGAATTATCTGTCACTGAAGTTAACTAAACCTATTTGGGCACTGTTCTTTATCTGACCCTCCTCTGCACTTGGTGATCTCCAGAGATGTGGGCTTGCTCTTACTGGGTGATTTATCTTTCAAAGGAAAAATGTATGTTAGTATGGAAGGCAAATACAAGATTTATATTTTAAATTCCTAAACCTGGGATTGTTTTTTTCTATTAGCTATTTGTATTTGACCTACAGTAGAACAGTTTTTCAGACATATATTGTAGGTATTAATTATTCAGTGACTAAACAGGGTTCTGAAGATATAACTACTGATTATATACTATCTTTTTCTGAACCTGAGTTTGTATTACCAGTTATAAGGCCTTGGCTGGTAAAAGACTTGCAAGCTTGCAAGCATACCATTATTATGCACTTCTCATGTATTGTATCATGAAAGCAGTATAAAATAGATGACACACTGTATTCTACTTTGTTTCATAATTTGAGTGAAAAACAACCCTATTACTTAATCAGCTCTCATGTTCTCCTTTAGAGAATGTCATTAACAAATCTCTTCAACTCTATGAATAAGTAAAATTATATATTCAGAGTGCAAATGTTTTAAAACTCTAAAAATTTATCTAGAATAGTTTAATTGAATCCTGAAGATATGTGGAAAATGAAAACCGCTCCCGGCAAATTAATAGTAGCTCTGAATATTCAAGTAGCAGAGTGAAAAGTACTCTTATAATTACGAGTCAATGAAAGCAAGCTGCATTTATAGATGTTATTCTTAGCTTTTTGTGATACTTCTTCTAGGGGCATGATTTTGTGTTTTTACTGTATTTTCCTAATGAATGAGTGCAGCTGTGCCTTTTATTTCAAAGGATACATTCTTTTAATGTTAAGATTGACAGCAGCTATGCAAAAATTATATCTTTAAAATCTAGTTTATAAAACACATGCTTTATTCTACCAGCCACTGTTCTTTTTCTTTTCTCCTACTGAGCTTTTGTTTATGTTTTGATACCACGTATAGATGTAGCTGCAATCATATGAACTGATGTAGGCATTTTGATTCTTTTTTTCTGAGAAGCATTAAGAGGAAAACTGCTGCACAAAAGGAGCAACTAACAAATTATACTTTGTCAAGACTATAAAATGAGTTATTAAAATAATAGAAATTATATTATTCCAGGACAATGTAGAATTCACAGGGCTTTTAATAATCAAATGAAACCCAGCAACATTCAAGGCAGAATGGGGTAGATTCCTGTTTAGGGTTATGAAAAAAAAATAGTATGCATAGCTAGTATTCTAAAAAAAAGACAAATAGAATTTTCTTCCTACTGATTTGAGTAATATTTATACTTTAGTAGTGGATTTGGGTTCATTTGCTAATAGATTTGTATAAGACTGTCAGTTCTAAAAATACTCTTACACAGTAGTGACTTAGCTACTGAATATCCTGAAAGACTTAATCACAGTTTTCATAGCAAGTCGTTATGCCAAACCAATCATTTCTTCATTGAAGAGAAGGCCAAGTTGAAATAGCTCTGTCTTTCTCTAAAACTGATTGTCATTGTATATGCTTGAAATGTTCAGTGTTTAATTCATGTTTTGTTTCTGAATGCAGTTGATCATTTTAGGCAGCTCATGATATAATGAACTGTCAACAACTTTTATAAACAGGGACCTCCACTTCAAGCAGTACTAGACCCTTTTTTCCTGTTCTTTTTTTTTCTCAAAAAACATCATTGAAAGATGAGTGCTTTGTTTTAGTTTATTTCTGGGTGTTGAATGAGTTTAGTTGTCTAAATAGTTTATTTTTTAATAGGCAGTTATTTTAAGTTCTAAGGAAAAATGTGGAAAATAACGTGTTGAATAAAAAGCTTATTTATTGATGTAGACATAAATACATTAAAAAATATTCCTGCCAAATACATTATTGTTTGAGCAACCTTGATCATTACTCATAATGCCACATCTACATTCAAGAAATAGCCCAAATGTGATTCTTTATAGTCTACTATACTCTATTTACTGTTACATGTTAATAATAACATCTAATCCTTTTCTCTCTGTCTCTGTCTGTCTCTGTGTCTGTCTCCATGTCTCTCTTCATGTCTTTCTCGGTCTCTTTCTTTGCTTCTCTCTGCGTCTCTGTCTGTCCCTCCCCCTTCCCCCTCTCTCATATATAAGCATCTATGGATTTGAGAATTTCAATTGGCAAGAAGCCTGAATGTGATTCAGAAACTGAGGGTTTGTCCTTGTACTGTTAGCATAGGGCTCCAAGAGCTTTTACATTATTGGGGGAATACATTTGCTTTCACCCTAGCAACACTATTTCACCATAAAACAGGAATAGAGTTTCCAAATATGTATTGCAGTCTTTACTGAAGTCATCTTAAAAATCTCTGTCCAGAGAATATGAAAACATATGACGAAGATTCAAGTGAGAAAAGGCAGAAGAGACTTTTGTCTATTTTGTAGAATCACATAATCACAGAACAGCTGAGGTTGAAAGGAACCTCTGACGTCTTCTGGTCCAATTCCCCTGCTCAAGTAGTCACCTAGAGCTCATTACCTATTAGGTCTCTGGGAAGCCTGTGCTGGTGCTCTGTCACCGTCATCATTTGCAAATTGATTTCTGGTGTTTAGATGAACCCTCCTGTGTTTCAGACTGTGCCCATTGCCTCTTGTCAGGTCACTGGGCACTACTGAAAACAGCCCAGCTTTGTTTTCTTTACACCTTCCCTTTACTCTCACAAGATCACCGTCTGAACTTTCTCTTCTCCAGGCTGAAGAGTCCTAGCTTTCTCAGCCCTTCCTCATAGATGTTCCAGTCTCTGCATCATGTTAGTGACCCATTGTTGGACTTGTTCCAGTAGCTTTGTATCTCTCTTTTGCTGAGAAGCTCAGAACTGGACACAGCACTTCAGGTGTGGCCTCAGCAGTGCTGACTAGAGGGGAAGGATCACCTCCCCAGCCCGCTGGCAGTACTTTGTGTAACACGGCACAGGATCTCATTTGCCTGCTTTGTGGCAAGGGCCCATTGCTGGTTTATGTTCAACTTGGTGCCCACCAGGTTCTTTTCTTTAAAGTTACTTTCCAGCTATGTAAGCCTGAGAACATATTGGTTCCTAGGGCTTTTTCTACGCAGATGAAAGACTTTGTGTGTCTCTTTATTAAACTTCATGATATTTGTTTATTCTTTCATTTACCAAAAACAACGGCAATAAAGTTATATCCATGTGGAGTATTTTAATGAGACCTTGTTTATATTAAGTTATTCATTCTTCTCTGAAAAACAGAGTTTGAAATATCTTTGCTACCTTAAGTTTACACATGTTCATCATTCCCAAAAGTCTTTCCAGATTTTCATTGCAGGTTTTCTAGTGACTTGAAGAATTATTGTGTTCATTGAACATATGTAAAGGTTATAAACAAATGTGATTGCTACATTGGTTTATTTTTTTGAGCATTTCTTTTCATATCCTTAAACACTTGTTTAAATAAGAATAAAAAAAATCCATTAAAAATAAGCAATGTAAGGCATGTGCAGTAGTAGCAACAAGAAAATTCCCATTTCCCACCACACTCTAGGCATTTTATTTTTCCTCAGCATAGTTTCTAAACTGAAAACTTCGCATCATATGCACAAAGTCAGCAGATCTGCATAATTACAAAATATGGGTGACAAAAAAGTTTTTAAGGAAAAAATGCATCCAGTTGTAAGATGTCAGTTCTAACTGGGGAAGTCCTTTCAGGATTATGATATTGTGTGAGACAGGAAAATGGAAGCATTTGGCTATTTAAAGGAATGAGGCAGATGTTAGATTTCAGTTTAAGATTTTCCCGTATATTTTCTCTAAATCATATAAATTGGGCACAACATAGAAAGAAACCTTGTTAGCCAGAAAGAAAAGATAAAAATAAGATAGTCTTCTCTTTAATTTTTCCCTATTGTAGATATTTTATAGTTCTTTTTCAGACTGTTTTAAATTAAACTTGTGTTCTTTAATGATTACTATTTTTTTTTCAGTTTTTAGTTCCTTCAACAATGTATTCATTTGATCTCTATCTTCCGTTTTACAAAAAGCAAACTCCATTTGGAATGAAAACTCGTGGATGAGATGTGAAATGAATTTCCTCTTAAAGTAGTCTGTTAGCTAAATTTAGCATGCTAGAAGTTGTTAAAACTATTTTACTAAGCTTTTATTGTTGTTGAATTCCCTGTTCTAGAAGTTTAGTTTCAGAAATATCTAGTCTTCATTAAATGAGAGTGTATGCTGAACATGAAAAGAAACGTTCTGGGCTCAATGAAGAACCTCTTCAGACAAATATTTTCTATTCCACAGGAGCTACAGTTTTCTGATATATTAGAAACTAAATAAAAAAAAAAATACTACTTGGGCATAGTGTTCTATACTCTAGTGTGAGAGTATTATAATGTGATAGTGAAGCCATTTTGAAAAGTGTGGCTGATACTTCTAAGAAAACTGGCATCTGTAGAACAATTTCAGCAAGAGGAAAAGAAGACAATAAATAGAAGAGTTAGGAGTGAATAAAAAATACACCACAAAGGGAGACAATAACCCTTCATCTGGTCAAAACTAAAAAAAAAACTATAAAAACTATAAAAAAAGCACTATATGGGAAACTCCATAAGGGATAGCATAGTACCTTCACCCAATAAAGATCTTCGAAGAGGTGGGTAATTGCTAAACACAAGAACTGAAGAAAAACAAAAGAATCTTTTCAGTTACTGAGTAACAGATCTTAAATCCAACAATGAAAACCTGCTGTAGCTTCAAGTCCAGGTGGGGAAGAAACTAATGACAAGAAGGCATAGTTTTTGAGGATCAAAATTTCAGTCTGTTACTTCCTTTTTGCTAGAATTAGGCTACTTCCTGTTTTCTCAGTGAAAGATCTAAATCAGCTGCACAGTTTGTTTTTTCTTTAGATTGTTTTTATCATGGAAATGTAAAGTAAACAGTTGAGAAGAGCAAGTTTCTGAACTGGTTACTTGGCATACAAATAAAGAAATGCATAGATGAGTATCTTGAAGCATTTTTATTGTATACATTTTATTTGTTTTAATAAAATAACCCTTCTTTCAAGAATCTGATTCTCAGTTGCCCCATGCTATTGGCATTTTTAAGGCTGCTGAAGTATAATGTGCAAATTCCAAGTATTCATCCAATGAGATCATATTAACCATTATACCCCTATGTAACAGTGTGGTTTGACTGAAGATATTTGCCCCTTCATTTTGCTTTAGAATGAGAAAAGTGTTATCTGAAGCAGAGGAAAAGTTGAACATAATATTTCAGATAAGTTTTCCTAGCTAGAATAAGCTGTCAAAACTTGTTCTGAGTTTGATTATGACCAAATGTTTGTATGAACAAGAATGTCAGGAACATAAATTTTCTAATTACGCTGAAGTTTTAATACTCAGCTGTTTTGGTGTATAAACTGATTGGTGCTATTGGCTAATGCATTCTTGATAATTGGAAAAAGGTTAATGGAATAGCCATATTTAGCAATAAGAAGGAAATTCATGGAGCTACAAGTCTCACATTCAGCCTTGTATCAGGCCTCAAGAAAACTATGGGGAAAACTTTTCAAAGACGTCAAGAGCAAGTGGAAGAAGCAGGTAAGGATTTACCAGGGACAAATTATACCTGTCTGAATCTATTGCCTTCTGGGATGAGATCACTCTTTTGGCTGTTAAAAGTGTGAGAACTAGGTGTCATTTACATGCAAGATTTGTGGCATAGTCTCTTATGGTCAAATTGTTGAAATATAGAGTGGATAGAGGGCCATAAGTATTGTTCACTGTTTTTGTTAACATCTGAAATTACAACAAATAGTGCACTCTAAATAAGTTCGTGGTTCACATCAGATATGATGTCAAAACTGATTTGGAGGATGTGGTTAATATGCTGGAAGGGAGGATTGAATAACCATTTAAAGGAATGTGGAAAAGCTCAAGAAATGGGCAAATAGGTTCCTCAAGAAATTCAACAAAGGCAAATGACAAGCCATGCACCTGTAGATTATAAATACCCTCCACAAGTACAGTTTTGGAGTTCACCGGCTGGAATGCAGATTGACAGAGAAAATTCCGAGTGTCATGGTTAACAACTACTAAACAGGAACCAACACTGCATTCCTTGTGGCAAATTAGCCCACCACCTCCTGGGCTACTTTAGCAAGGGTGCAGCCAGGAACATCAGGGAATGGATCCTGTCTTCTGCTGAGAATGTGTGGAACTCTGCCTGGAGTTCTGTATTCAGTTCTGGCCTCCCCAGTGCAAGAAGCCTTGGCTGTCCAAAACTGCGGAGAGATTTGAAAGACTTGAGCAAGTTAGAGACAAAAGGTTCTGTGTCCCATTAGTACTTTTTTGGCAGTAAGTGCCCCCACTGCTTGAGAGAGAGATACATACCACAAGGTAACCTGTGGTTTTACCTGCATGACCACAGAGGGGACATGAGAAAATGGGATGGAAAACCCACTTCTGCCCTAGCAGCACAGGTTTGTGACTTGTGAGGAAGGGCAACCACCACAGGAAATTCTTCAAGGTTAGATACCACTTGAGCTTCCAATGGACATCCTCAGACAGAACAGGAGGGCTGATGTTACTTCTCATTTTCTTGAAGGGATCTCCTGTTCATATGTACAAGAAGTGAGGAATGAGTGCAATGACCAGAAATGTAAGGGCCCTGCCTTCAGCCAGGTGGAAGAACAGTCGGATCTATTGGACACTGTGGATCCAATGGATCCAATGGCCTGGCACATCTGACCCACAAAAGTATAAGGCTTTAGTTGATACTGGTACACAATGTACCGTGAAGCCATCAAGATATGTAGGGGCAGAATCCATCTTCATTTCTGAGTGACAGGGGGATACCAACAGCTGACTGTACTGGAATCTGAAGTGAGCCTGACGGGGAATGAGTGGCAAAAATACATCATTGTGACTGGCCCAGAATCCTATGCCAATCTATCCTTGGCATAGATTACCTCAGGGAAGCATATTTCACAGACCCAAAAGGGCATCATTGGGCTTTTGGGATAGCTGCTCAGAGACAGAGGAAATTAACTGAATACCTGGCCTGTTTTCTCAGAGGACTCTCCTGCTGTGGGACAGATGAGAGTCAAAGAACAACAGGTACCTATCACAACCACTACAGTGTACTACCAACAATACTGCACCAGCTGGGGCTCTGTGATTGCCCTCCATGAGATGATGCAAGAACTGCAGAGTCAGGGAGTGATAAGCAAGTCTCACTCACCCTTTAATGGTCCTGTAAGGCCTGCACTTAAGTACAGTGGTGATGAAGACTGACAGGAAACTGTTGTGGCCTGAAAGAAGTCACACCACCACTGAATGCCACTGTGCTGGACATGCTGGAACTTCAGTACAAACCGGAATCCAAGGAAGCAAAGTAGTGCCCCATCGACACTGCTAATGCATTTTTCTCCATTCCTCTGGCAGCAGAGTGCAGGCCACAGTTTGCTTTCGCCTGGATAGATGGCCAGCACACTTGGAACCGACTGTCCCAGGGATGGAAACACAGCCCCACTATTTGCCATGACTGATCTTATCCAGACTGCACTGGAAAGGGGTGAGGCTCCAGCACACTTACAGTACGCTGATGACATCATTGTGTCATATCATTGGGGCAACATGGCAGGGGAAGTTTTTGAGAAAGGGGAAAAGACAATCCAGATCCTCTTGAAGGCTGGTTTCTTGCCCAAGAAATTCAGTTTTTAGGAGTAGAATAGCAAGATGGATATTGTCAGACTCCAATGTATGTGATCCACAAAACAGCAGCTATATCCCCACCAATCTTCAAGAAGAAAACTCAGGCTTTCCTAGGTGCTGTGGGTTTTTTGATGGATGCATGTTCCAGATTACAGTCAGACTGTAAGCCCTATCTGTCATGTGACATAGAAGAGGAGTGGTTTCATGTGGAGTCCTGAACAACAGCAAGCTTTTGAACAAATTAAACATTAAGGGGATGGTTCATGCAGTAGCTCTTGGGCCAGTCAGGACAGGATATGATGTGAAAAACTGGGGAGAATTGTCCTTCCTGCAGTCTATGGCAAAAAGTACCTGGGAAGACTCAAGGATGACTCCTGGGGTTCTGTAGTGGGAGATACAAAGGATCCAAGGCCTGCTACACCCCAGGTGAAAAAGAGATGCTGGCAGCTGTAGGGGTTGGAGCTGCTTCAGAAGTGATTGGCATTGGTACACAGCTTCTTCTGGCACCCTGACTGCCAGTGCTGGGCTGGATGTTCAAAGGAAAAGTCCACTGATTGCTACTTGGACTAAGTAAATCATGCTGATCACACAGAGACCTTGAATAGGAATTCCCAATCACCCAGGAATCTTGTAAGTCATCACAGACTGGCCCGAAGGTGGACATTTTGCATTATCATCATCATTGGTGGAGAAGGAAAAGGTGACGTATGCTGAGGAGAGCGCACCATATAATCAGTTATCAGAAAATGAAAATCAATACGCTATCTTTATGGTAGTTCCTACCACATTGTAGGGGTACATTGAAAATGGAAAACTGCTGTATGGCATTCTCCCTGCCAAGTCAAAGAAGTCATTGTGGGATAAGGTGGATCAAGTCAGGTTGCAGAGCTTAAAACTGTCCAACTGGATTTAGATATCACAGAATGAGAGAAAGGGCCAGCATTCTACCTCCACACAGATTTGTGGATGGTAGAATATACCCTGTGGAGCCAGCTATACCAATGGAAAGGAACAATTGTCAGCACAGAGATGAACCCATCTGGGCTGCTGAATTGTGATGAGATATCACTGCCCTGGTGGAGAAGTTAGCTGCAAAAGTACATCATGGGGGCTCACGCCTACCAAAGTTGGGCTGCTGAAGAGCATTGCAACAATGAACAGGCAGCATCAAGCTGACAAGATCAAAGTGTCTCAGATGTGGATTGCACACGGTGTGCACAAGGGTGTGTTATTTCTGACGTGGATTGCACAAGGGTGAATTATTTCTGGCTTGGTGGGCCCATGATGCCTCAGGTCATCAGGGAAGAGATGCAACATACAGATGGGCTTGGGATTGAGGGTGGACTTAACCATGGACATTACCTGCCAGGCTGTCTATAACTGTGAAACATGCACTACAATTCAGCAGGCCAAGAGGGTAAAACCCCTGTGTATGGAGGACAATGTCTGAAATATAAGTATGTGGAGACCTGGCAGATTGTGTGAGATCCCACTCACACAAACTGACCAAGGCAAGCGCTACCTGCTTACGATGGTGGAGACAGCCACTGAATGGCTGGAGAGGTACCTTGTGCCTCATGCCACCACCTGGAACACCATCTTGGGCCTTGAAAGGCAAGTCCTGTTGGGGCATGGCAGCCCAGAAAGAACTGGGTTGGACAATGGGACTCATTTCGAAAACCACCTCAGGGACACCTGGGCCAGAGAACACGGTGTTGAGTGGGTGTATCCTATTCCTGTCATGCACCAGCCTCTGGGAAAACTGAACGGTACAATGGGCTGTTAAAAACCACCTTGAAAGCAAAGGGTAGTGGTACCTTCAAACATTCAGGTCTACATTTAGCAAAGGCCCCCTGGATAATTAATACTGAGGCTCTACTAATTGAGCTGGCCCTGCTCAATCAAAACCCCACAGAAGACGATACAGTCCCCACGGTGCATATGGGAAACGTGTTAGGGAAGGTAGATTGGATTAGTCCTGCCTCAAGCAAAGACAAACCTATCCATGGGATCCTCTTTGCTAAAGAGCCTGGGTGCATTTAGTGGGTAATGCAGAGGGACGAGGAAACACAATTTGTCCCTCAAGGGGGTTTGAGTTTTGGGTGAGAACAATCTGTAGTGCTGAATGTGCATGTAATACTGGTTGCTGAATGACACAGCCACTACATGCCATAACTACTGTGGACAGTGAGCATGGACTGCTCCAGGTACACCAGTCATGAGTGTCTGATGCAGCTCTCAACCACCTGACAGCAAACCAGTCCTCCTGCCCTGGAAGACATCTACGATGGACAGAACCCACAGTCATGGCCTAAATGAATTCAGGACTCCTTGGAGGGACACACATTGACTATGGAAATTATATCTGTGCTTGTAGATGGATAGATAGATAGAGATATTTCTCTGTATATATCTGTATATATTAGTATAAATATATTTGTATACATTTGTATATATGTATATAGTTGGAAGGTGTAGGATCTGGGCATGCCATAGATAGTGTAGAATAAGGGGTGGATGATGTCCTGGTTCTGGTCAGGATAAAGCTAATTTTCTGCAGTAGCCATGAGAGGGCAGAGCCAGGGACCATGTGGGCATGCCAGGAGGATATTTTACACCAACTTACTTCATTGCCAGGAGCAGGCATAAGGGACTCTCTGGCATCCAAGAAAAGGGTCAGGGCTTCTGGTTGAGAAAAATATGGCAGGATGGGGGAAGCCATTGTGCATTGTCACCTGCCATCTGCAGTGAGCTTTTTTGCACATGGTCTTTTTTATACTTTTGTTATTAGTATTGTTACTGTTATTGCTCGTTTTCTTATCTCATTGCTGTTTCCAGTAAATTATCTTATCTCAGCCCATGATCTTTACCTTTTGTGGCTCAAATTCTCAACTCCATCCCACTGCAGCAGGAATGGGAGGGAAAAGAAGAGCACGAGACTGGCAGCATGGTTTGGGAGAGTCCTGGTGGGGGCACTGAGTTGGGGAGTACCATACCTAAGCCACAACAGGTATGTAGTGGACAAATACAGGGATGGGTACTTAGAGAAGATGTGGAATCTGCTGAAGATTAAACATCATTGCTGAAGATGTAAGAGTATCTACTTGGTATTTGACTAGAGAGACTGGGCCACCTGTTCTGGCTTACCCTGCTGCATGGAGGAAATCAGACTAGATGAGCAACAGAGGTCTATCTTCTATCCTGAGCTACAGTATGGTTCTATCTGCTCAACATTTCAGGACTAAAGGAATAAAACTGCCTATCGCTGCTCAGGATTCATTTCCTAATACAGGTTTGTAAGTTTTAGAAAGCTACTCTTTTCCTCAAGTTACATATTAAAAATGAGATTTTGACTATGCCAACAACCTCACAGAATATCTGCTGGAGTCTCTGACGTACATGAGTTTTACTTTTCCTGGTTTCAAATCCACCATAACTTAACAAACTGTGTTAACTAAAATATTTGTCAAGCAAAGTAAAAATGAGCCAGTCAGACAACTGATTTTCAAAAAGAAAAAGTAGCTTCCTGTTTTAGTCACATGCCCTATAATTAAAATGTTAAAAAAGAGGTGTGGAATGGCTGGTCTTAACTAGACTGATTAGTATTGTTTTGGAGATCCCAGAATAATCAAGTGCAGTTTAAACTTTATTGTAGAATTAGAAATAAAGACAATATATATTATTCTATCAGTGCTTTCAAGGTTTCTGAACTCAAAAAGTTATACTTTTTGACAATTAGGGCTACAGCTTTGGCAAGTAGTGGGGCTTTTATCTTTTACGTTACCCTTCATGGTCTGTAGTAACTCAAAACAGTAAGAGTTCAGATCATGTGTAACTGTTTATCTATCCCTTTATTTTATTATAACTATTATAATAAAAAGTAGGAATATTTGGTTTCTAAAATTTCATTTCTTATTTAGCCTTTTTGATGAAAACTGCTCTAACCATGCCAGTCATGTTTGATATCGTTGATATACATACTATTTTCTTCTGAATCAAACAAAATGCTCCTGGTATTTTGTCATACCTGGCTTTTCAAAAGTGGCTTTAATGCCACAGATAATATTGAAACTACTGAAATGTTGAACTTACTGAAGTAATTTTAATGATCTGCTGTTGTTCTCACTGCGACCGAGTAGAGAAACGACACGAAGACCAGGCTCAGGGTCAAGTGGCAGCAGCAGCCGTTTTTATGAATTCTCTGAAAACTTTTATATGTTAGTTCGCAAAGCGTACTAAGTGGCATAAGGTGATTGGTTTTGCCATCCATCCCCTAAGGGGATTGGTCAAGTTCTAAGACACCCATCTCTGAATGTTTTTCTGGTCAATAGCCATAACAGTACGGCAAAACAACCCGCAGGTGCAAGAAGTTTACAATACTGTAACCTTGGTCAAAGTAATCAGCATGGGAGAGACAGAACTCTCACAAAAATGCTGCAGAGAGCTGAAGAAATTCTCTGCTGGAGCTTTTCAGCATCCATAATCTGCATGTGACTGTTCTGGACAATTTAAATGATCCAGTAGATAAGAAAATTAATTAGTCAAACTTTTTTTGAATATTTTTTCAACCCTCTGAGAATGTTGATTTTTGTCATATGGTATCTCACTACCTTCTCAATCTAAATCATTCTTATTGTGTCTTATTTCATATATTCATGAGGCAATGGTAGGAAATATCATTTAAAGTAATCTTCAGTAATTTTTAATTCTGCCTCAATGTCAGGCTATTGACTTCCATATCATATTCATCATTAAATTAATTTCTGTATTTGAAAAAAGTAAATACAATAACAAATAGTTTATTAGCTACTGCTCCATTTTTTAATTTTCATCCCAGTTAAAGGAGAAAACAAAAAAGAGCAAATACAGTGTAGTTTGTTGTAGAAGCATGAGGAACTGGTGTTTAGATGAAAATAATTTTATGAAATACTAGTTTTAGAAATAAAATGGTGGTTTTTTGCTTTGTGAAAAATGTAGGACATTGCATAAAAAGATGCAATGTTGTGCTTAGGGGTTTCAGATATCTAAAGCAAAATAACTTTGTATACACCAAATAACTTTGTCTGCATATTCGGCTTTTTTTAGCTAGTTCATATTTCCACTGAAGTTAGTGAGAATCCATGCTATTAGCAGAACTTAGGTAGCTTGACTTCTTTAGCAGGATAAAATTAATTTTTGATCTGTACAGAGAAATATCTGACTTCCCTATCCAGTGAAAAGCATTGTGTATTACAATTCCCAAGTGTGTCTAAGTGCTTTAAACAGGTCTTCTTAAACAGTTATGAACAGGTACATAGATTTCTAAGCCTTAACTTGTTATTTGGTATCTGAAATGCTAGTAAAAATATTCAGCATAAACTTTCTTTTCTTCTGTTCATGATTTTTCAAAGGATGAGTTCATTATGTGACAAATTTGAATATCAACATTCAGGACCCACAGTGTATCACAAATAGATTTTTAAAAATATTGATAGAAATCTTTGTTGGTGTTGGGGTTTGTAGGTGGTATTTTCATTTGTTTTTCTCTGGTGTCAGATTTTCTCGTGGATTTTTTACTGATGTGAAATAAACGCAAACTCTCAAACAGTTGACAGACATTATCCAAGGGAATGGATTTTCTGGTTTTCATGTGAACAGGTATTTTAGAGAAAACAGTCGCATATGGTTTGGAAGATAAACTTAAGTCTTGCCAAAGTAGATGACCTTTTAAAAAAGGATCCAGTTTATTATAAGCAATATGTTTCGCAGTACCAATTTTGAAACAAAATCTTCTGATCATATCTCTGGGATTTATGCCTAATAGGCACCATCAGGCAGAATTTGAATGCCTGAATGCACTTGATGTTTATTGAATGACTGTAATTACCAGGTCAGCCTTGGGGAACATCCAGATTTCTCTACTCAGAGATACGGAAGTTCTGGCTCAGGATCTGTGCTGGAAAGAGGGAAAATGGCAAATAAGATAGACTGTCATATGTCCCCTTTTACTGGGTCCAGAGTAGTGATTTTTCCTACCTGACATTCCCCAAATGGAGTTTAAGAAGTACTCTTAATTTTAGTCTGGATAGGCAGACGCCAATTGCATCAGGTTTTTTTGGAGTTGTCTTGAGAAGTTTGCTAAAGAGCAACTCGAGAGGGAATAGTGTAACTGAGAGTGAAGGAGTCAAACATAGCCTTGAGAAACTATGATACAAGCAAGGACTTGTCTGGGATTTCTTGAAACCAGGAAGGAGGCTGGGAAATTTTCAGCACACCAGACATTGACAGAATCAGAGAAGAAGAAAACCAATTGAGAAAAATGGGAGTTCAAGGTTGCAGTCAAGTGCCAGATGAGGTTGAGGTTTGTGTTGCAAATCCTACTCTTGAGATGATAGTGAGCTATGCCAATATATCTATTCAGAATTTACATTTTCACATACTGCATATAGAGTTTCTGGTTATGTTTATCACCTGAACTTTTGTTGCCATCGCAATGTGGCATAAAATTTTCATGGAAAAACTTGACATCTCTTCCCAGTGCTTAACAATGGTTTATGAACCAGTGCCTTGTTCCTGCCATGCCTTGTACAGCCTCTGTTGAAGTGTATACTGACAGTGAATGAGGGAACAGTGTATGACCTCTCTCTGACTCTGAGAAAATATATACAGTTTTGCTCCAAACTGCTTATTGGTAGGAGAGAAAGCTGTTAGGAAGTGGTTATACAGTTACAGATGGAAGGATCAGGGGTGTGGAAAGCATTCTTGGCTATTTTTATGAGTACCCATAACCTTAGTGGACATGAACTTTGTGCCTCCTCCAAGTGCAAATTCATAACACTAAGCACAATATACAGCTTCATTGAAAGTATGTCCTGTAAGTCTATAAAAATACAGTCAATTGACACATCTCAAGTGTTTCCATATACTGTTACTCAAATATGTTTTTCTGGTAGTTAATGAGCAGTAATGTCTAAATTTGTATTTGATTTCCAAAACCACTATTTTCTTTTTTCTTTTCCTCGATGTGTCAGTAGGATGGCCTAAACATATTTGGAATTATATGAATCTGTTTATAACATCAAAATTATTTCTCTGACAGCTTATGAAATTATGTTTATAGAAAACTTTACTGTAATTACTGTTCACCCTTTTGGTGCAAAGCACATCTGCAGAAAACTTAATAAGAATATAATCAAGGGAGCAAAAAAAAGGAAAAGAAAATGCAGTCAGCCACAGCCATTTGCTTGATAAATCTCCTTAGAAGTAATACATCCAGTGTTTTAATTTGGAGTTTGTAAGCATATGCTGTCATTTGAAATTTGTTAGCATTTGAGCACAGCATAAATCAGTTTGGCAGAAAAGTTGTAACTGTCCCCTTTAGGCACTCTGGAGATGTACATTTTAAGCCAAGTCTACTTGGTTTGATGTGTTGAATTACGCTGAAATATAATATATAGTGTCAATTTATTTCAATTATCAAGACAGATACTATACATATATAAAATACTGTGTGTTATTTTCCCTGAAGGACAAGAACAGTTTCTTAGACACTCTCTACCCTTACTGACTTTGCAGTTCAGTGTGCATTGTCATGTGGTTTTTGGGAGGTGTAACGTACTAACAGATTTAACTTTGATTTTCTCCAAGAATAATGAAATCCTTTCTCAGATAATATATAAATATGTCTTTGAAAATTGTAGAATGAACCATAGAACAGTGTGGGCTTGAAGGGACCTTAAAGATCATCTAGTTCCAAACACCTGCTATAGATAGGGACACCTTCCACTACACCAGGTTGCTCAAAATCCCATCCAACCTGACCTTGAACACTTCCAGGGATGGGGCATCCGCAGCTTCTCAGGGCAACCTGTTCCAGTGCCTCACCACTCTCAAAGTGAATAAAATTCTTCCTAGTATCTAATCTATCATCTTCCTGTTGAAAGTCATTTCCCATCATCCTATCATTACACTCCCTGATAAAGCAAGCGTCCCTATCTTTCCTGATGGTCTCCACAAAGTCATCCTTTCTCCATGTTAACAATCCCAAATCTCTCGGCCTGTCTTTACAGGAGAGGGGTTTCGTCCCTCTGATCGTCTGTGTGGCCTTTCTCTGGACCCATTTGAGTAGGACCAAATCTTTCTTATGTTGGGGGCCCTGGAGTGGTATGGAGTACTGCAGGTAGGGTATCATGAGAGCACAGAAGAGGGACAAAATCATCTCTCTTGCCATTCTGATCACACTGACTTTGATACAGCTCAGGACATGGTTGGGTTTCTGTTCTACAAGTGCCCAGTGCTGGGTCGTATTCAGTTTTTTAATCCGCTAATACCCGCAAGTCTGTTTTTGCAGGCCTGCTGTCAATCCACTCATGGCCTAGCCTGGATCCATGTTTGGGATTACCCTGACTCTGGCACAGGACTTTAAATTTTGCATTGTAGAACTTGATGACGTGTGCACAGGCCCTCTTCTCAAGTCTGTCAAGATCCCTCTGGATGGCATCTCTTTCCTCTAGAATATCAATGACACTACTCAGTGTGATGTTGTCCACAAAATTTTGAGGGTGCACTTAATCCCACTATCCATGTCCCTGACAAACAGTGATTTTCATCAAATCAGTTAATGATGAAAATCCTTCTTCAGAAGTTTAATAAATTTAACTGGTCAATATTTGTCCCTAAATATGGAATGGCATGTAGCTCTATTGACTGCGTAGAGGGGACAGTGGTGCATTGCTGTGCATTTTCTGTAATTTTTGAATGGATGTGGAGAAAGATAATAGTCATAAAACTTCCACATACCATAGTAAACCAGAAGTTTTTAGTCATGCAGAGCAGGTTGATATGAATGCTTTAGTTTAAGAACACCATCCCTCACCCCCATGTTCAGAAAGGAAAACAATGTGGGTTTTTAACGCATATTAGTTAAAGAAAAGGAAGACATACATATGCATCAAATCAGAAACCACTGAAATGGCTTCTGTCAGCCACTTACATTTATCAGACTAATCTCTTCATGAAATGGTACTCCATTTGTCAGATTTCAAATTTACTTTCCTGCAGTGGTCCAAAGATACAGTTTCGACAAACCATTGATATTGAATCTACCTACAAATTTTCCATTTTTAATGAAACTATGATAAATCTGACTGAAATACAATTTAATGTTAAACTCAGAACTTTTCTGCCTTCAATATAAACCTGGTTTATCTCCTTGTTATGTCCAAACGGTATGCTGTAGAATGCTTTGAAATTACAACTGGAAGTAAATCTGTCTCCTCTATTCCTCATCCCTATTACCCAGCTGAAATGTGCATACCCTCTGATAGTAAAAGATGTCTAGTTTGTCACATGACCAAGATGAAGGAAGAGCAATTATTTTTAAAATATGTTCCAAACACATACTGTATGCATGCGATTTTTTTAATAGGTTTTATTTAAAAAACAATAAAGGGATAAAGGATAAAAAATAAATCTTTTACCACTTAAGTTAAGGATGGACCTAAATATCAGTTCCCACTGATTCAGAATTTATTTTTAAAACAATCTCTGTTGAATCAACAGCCTTCTTTTTCTGTAGTTGTACAGACACTGTCATCAGCTAGGTGGTAAAGAAATATTAGATCCTTGTCTCCAGAAGTTTAACTGGACTTGCACCTCAGTTACTTTTTGCGCTTTTTAGAGTGCAGTGCTGTATCCAGGGGTTTCCAGGATACAAAGACAGATTGAACAGTGTTTCAGATATTCATCTCAACACATGCCCCATTTGCAGATAGTTAACTGCTGGAGTGTGTGTGAGAACTAATCTACAGGAGATTAAAAGCATCAGATAAAGGTCTTTATGTAAAGTTTTTAATATCACCTCATTTTATGATAAATGAAATTATTCTTTGTGTTTATATGGACTATATCAGGATGGATTTTGTCTTCTTTTGCTAGTTCTCATAAATTAAGCCTTAGTTTCAGTTTCCTTTGTAAAGATCTTTCTGCTTTTGTTTTTAGTATGAATTGATTAGAAAGGGACCTTCAGGGTAGCATAGAGGAAAATGTGACAAAGCTTCGTGCCATCTGAGGAACATGAATAATATTCAGTTATATTTAACAGATTCTCTCTTTCATATCGTATTCCAAAATAACCTTTTTTTTGGCTTTCTTAGGGTGAAGAAATCTTAATATGTGATTATTCTAATGCTATTATTGCTTGCTGCTGTTGATTACTCTTACTTAACTTTTGGGACATAGCAGAGTGTAAAACTGAAAAAAAGGAAAACCAGCCAAAAATCAACAATTCTGAGCTACGATCTGAAGTCTTAGGCTATGACAATACGTTATAGATAAGCTCATGCTTCTTTTAACTAAAGCATCCAATAATCAAAATGCAGTAACAAAATTTTAAGTACCAATCCTACTTTTTACTGATTTTTTTGGTTTGTTAAGTTATGTGAGAAATTGTCTTTGAGAGGAGGCATAGTTTTAGCTTACACAATTTAAAAAGTAGTGGACTTAGCTCCAGAAGGTTTGCAATGTATCCTCGCTAGAGTGAAGAATTCAGTATAAGTGTCACAAACATGAAGAAACGTAAGAATTGCTGCTGAGATTTCTTTCTATTTGTCCTTGTAAGGCCAACAGGAAAAATATTTCTTCTCAGCCCTGAAAAAGAAGACTCATTAAACACTTATTTGGTTACAAATGTTAGTATGTTTTAATTATTGTGCCCTGGACATACAAATGTACATTTGTCTTTCATGACTGACAAGTAAGTAAATAGCAATGATGTGCTTGTAAAGTAAATTTCAACAAATATTTCTAAAATGTGTTTGCTTAAATTTCTGTACTGCACTGCAGGAAAGAACATGGAAAGAATTCATGCTGATTTTATTGTTATCAAATTAGGACAATTTATTTTTCCCATTTTCATTATGGGATCTCAGACGGGTTTCTATTAAACACACCTTCTTAATTTTAACAGAGAATTTGTTAAAATGGAGTATTAGCTGACAGGTTTCTATGGTATAAGAAATTCTGTCATAGTAACCAGTATTCAGGATATTCAGAAGAAATCAACTACTCTTCAAATTGCTTTCTCTTGTCTCATGAATGATTAGCTGCCATAAATGCTCATGGTATTTGTATCTGATTTTGAGGAGCAGGTTTTGAAATCATATGCATGTGACTAAATATGGGGAAAAGAGTCAATTTTATGAGATCACCCTTATATAGCACTCAGTGCTACAGTAATAGGCAATGTTACTCATGAGTTAGTTCCTACAGGAACTTTTAGTTACAGAAGAAACAAACTCAGTCATTAGCCATAGACTGTATATTTTCCTGAAAACTCCTTAAATACCTTAGGAACCTGGACTAAATTTCACTGATTATGTACTATTATACAGAACTTCTTAGTTTTCTTAGAATAACTGGAGTTGCTCAAAAAATGCACAATTATAAATAAATATCAATGTGTTCAAGTGTTCTTTGAGTTAAAAACAGATGATAAAATCTTATATGTGCTCCACAAGTTCTTCATCTAAACATTTGAGGTGCCTGAATATAATTTCTGTAGAATATTAGAGTAATGATTTCTTTCTGTGTATCTCAGAGAAGGTAGTTTGCAGAAAGGCATGATTGAATTTCTGTAACTGCATTTCCTTGTCCACTATTTTTCTCTCGTTATTTGCTTTGGTTTTGTTAATGCTATTGTGCCTAGGGGAGTATATATGTAGAGAAGTAGGTTTATTGTAGATGTGATCTGTTTGAAGTCGTTTTAAAGGCATGATCTTGACAAATAAAACCTCTTGTGAGAAAAGATTGGAATATTGTGCTTTGAACTATTTAAGTAGAACTTTTACTACAGAAAACCTCTATATTGTCTGTTGTTGGTGCTGTAAAAGTTTTCAGGGAAGGGCACTAAGGATCATGCTGGCTTTTACTACACCAGAATTAATAGAATCAGTTTTAGTGCCCCAAATACTGAACTACTAGTATGAAGGTCATGAAACCTTGACATTTGTTCTTTGGCATGGAACTGTCAAGGGTGAAAAAGACATTGTTAAGTGTGGCCCAGCTTCTTTATATTTTTGTGATCCTGAAGCAGTGAGATGAGAGAATAGTGTTAAACTAAATGCTTGCATTAGAAGAGAACATGGTGTAAGTGCAGTAACTCTTAAGGTAATTAAGAGATAACGGCAAGGATAAGCTGGTTTTGCTAGTCATGTGATTATAGAAAACTTTTCAGCAGGTCTTTTTTTCCTGCTGAATAGAGAAAAAAAACCAATTAAATAAATGTTATTGAAGTTCTCTCCTTCACATTCGTGTATCCATTCCTTATATAATCCATTTCTTTCATCGTTTGTATAACAAGTTCCTTAAATTGTTTAGAAATATATACTGTTGTACATCTAGGTAAGTCTAAAATTTGAGTTTAAGTGTACCAGCCTGATATAAATTTAGTGCAGAATCAAATCTGTTTATTTTAGTTTAGTTTAGCTTTAGGAATAAGAGGAATGAAACAGGGATTGGTGTATAAGAAAAGTCTATATATTGTATTCTGTATTCTGAGGTGATTGAGAAAAAACAGTGATCCTTGTGAACCAATTAACTACCTTGTCTGATTTAATAAGAACTTTGTCTTATGTCACAATCTTAAACTCCTTCAGGTAACAGTGATTTAGGTCAAGCAACATTTTACTGAATAATCTTCTATTTGTGTCATGAAAACCAGAGTAAAGGCAAAGGAAAAAACTTTCCAGTTCTAAAACCTTTTCTTTAGCAGACTAATCTGAAAAAGTGAGGCTATCAATTACTTTTAAAAGAGGTGTTGAGTGAGCCTTTTAATACATAAAAACTATTTATATCTTATTTATGTAACAAAACGTAATATTATGTTTGAATGTAATGATACCAACAATTAGTAGACAATATGAACCCCAACTTTAGTGGGCTGTTTCAACTCCTGGCAGTGAGAAAAAAAAAAAAAAAATAAAAATAAAAAGTGTTCTGGTGGAGTTTTTGTTAGGGTGGGGACTTTTTGGTTGAAATGAGGGGGTTTGGGTGAAATGATGACATACAATCACTAGCCTTGAAGAAACTAGTAAGAAGAATTCTATATCTATTAGATAAAATGTGGAACTCTCAGCCAGGTACTATACACAAACAGTACATCGATGACTGCTGAGCAGTCAACATTGTTGAAAAATATAGTTAATGATAAAATCAATCTGATATTCAGAAAAATGTGGATATACAAAAGCAAAATATCAAAGAACTTATTTGGAGCTTGATCCAAACCAAGTTGGTGAAAATCATTCTCTTTAGTAGTGTTTACAACAAAATTCCTCTACAAATGTAAAGATTTAAGGACTAAAAAGCTATTTTATAAATTATATAGCTAGTGCTCAGTTTCGTTTGTGATATACTCTTTTTTATTATAAGATCTAATGTATTTAATGTGTACAGCAAGAGATCACCTGTTTGATTTTTTCCTGAAGCATGCTGTGGGTTGCATGTAAATTCTACTGTTGCTAAGAGACACTATTTAGCTTTAAGATACCAATTGTACCAATTGCCAGATACCAATGAAAGGGGAAATGTTGCATGAATTCCAACTTAATGGCAGCTTTCCAGCATTTTGATATTTATCAAAGCCTGCTGAAACATTATTTTCTTAATTATAGAAGTATTTCAATGGGTTTGACTGCACCAAACACATTTCTTCAATGCATTTCAGTAAAAGACATTCTCATATAATAAAATAATTCATTCATAATAAATTCTTATATGATCAAAAGTTTAATTTTAACTGAACACTCTAATTTATTCATTTTGGTTAGATTTTAAAAAAAGTTTTCTAATTTCCATAGAATCTTTCTTTTCAGAAATTACTACTTATCATTAACTGACAAACAAGTGCCACTGGTTTTCTTCATTTGAGGTTTGCCTGCTAAGTACAACTTTCAAACTAATCTAAGTACCAGTGACTTAGGCTTAATAGCAGTGATAAATTCTTCATTTTATTTACATCACTTCCATAAATGTGCTCCATGCATCGCATTATTTTGTGAAATTCTGACTTGTTTTTGCTATGTGTCATACTATCTCTTCATGGGAGAAATTCTTTATGGACTTTATTATCTCCTCCATGAACAAACCTCTGAGACTATGCTGCTTGAATTGCTTGAAAAATCTTGAAAACGAGTATCTGTTGAAGATAAGAGCAGTCTGACTGAAAATCAGACGTATCAAGGCTGTATTCTTTATGACACAACAATAGGAAGAAAGCCTAACAATTCATATAATTTCTAATCTTTTTAACCACTCTGTAATTTAATGGTCCATATGAGAAAGTGAGGATTCAAAGCTCCATAGTCTTATTTCAGTTTTTCATTTACTCTGGTATAAGCAAGAGAGTAAAAATTTTATTTTCAGAAGGACAAAGAAGAAATAATTTCTTTGCAAACTTCGTTAATGGTTGATTCCTGTGCAGGTCTCTGGTAGTATTATTGCTGAGTAAGGCTTCAATTTCAAGGGGAAGATGTTAGTTCATGAATTAGAATTATTTAAATTAGCATTTCTTCACCTAGCTGTGGATTAGAAGTTTCATTTTTACTTCAGCCCACAAATGGGTATTATGTTGCAGCATACCATATTGCAATATTGCATACTATGCTGTAAAATTTGGATATGCTATGTTCATAGTCTACTAGCTTAGATTTTATGGCATCCAGAATATGAGAAGATGTTAATGGTTATTAATATATTCACATTTATAATGCCTGCAAACTGTTTTTCCTGTTCTGTCTCAAAACTAACACAGAATGTACAGAATTTCATTTCAAAAAAATTCTTTCAGGCTAGACTAGTAGCTTTCAATACCTCTTAACTGTTTTGGATAGAATGGGTTTGTAGGGGTTCTCACTTCTGAAATACAATTGGGAATTCTGAAGTTTATCATTATTCAGAATCCACTTCTATTTTCTGAGCTATAGCACTTGCCTTTTCTTAGGATAGGCAAAGGCCATGGTATTCCAATGACTGAATCAGCCTTAATGCTGTGTTAAATGGGATTTTAGTGACTCTAGCTGCAATTATGGGTAGGGAAAATACTTCAGAGAAATATTTTCAAAATGGATGGAAATACTGCAATATCTTGCACACAAACTGCTCCTTAATAACTATATACAACTAAATTACTTTCTTCTCATAAAACAAAATTTTTTGAAATTATTCATTCAGAATTTTGTATGTAAATTATGTTAAACACATACATAATCCCACCACAGAGTTGTGCATTGCCTTCCAGTTGCTGGAGACTATTGGAGAAAAAGTAAAACCCAAACAAGCCAAAACAAACAAACAAAAAAAGCATCACTGAGCAGCAGTTTTTTCTCCTACAACAAAATGAGCTATTGGGGAATAAAGGAAAAGAACACTGAAGTTCTATGTCATTACCATGAAAGCATGTTGATTCTGAGAAGGAATCTCCTTGAATCCACGTTTTTGTGATGTAGCAACGTAATTATTGGTAGGAGTCCAATTCAGAAACTTATTGCTTACCTATTTTTTAAAAATGCCTTTTCAAAGTCTACTCAGATTTCAGTCTTTTTGAAATAAACTTCCTCCTTTTAGTGAAAAGTTATAATTTTGTTGAAAATGTAAATAATTTTTTTCTTTTTTAGTCTTGCAGAAATAGAAGAATATTAACTACCTTTGATGTCTGAAGGACAAAGAAGTATCTAGCATTTCCTGGTCTATTGTCTTCTATATTATATAAATTTTTTTCCTTCTGGTTATTCTAATAGGCTGGGTATTCCATAGCCATGCTCCATTTCTTAAAAAAAGAAGGTACAGAAAAATCTTTTTTCTTTTTCGTGGGGTTTTTTTGTTTGTTTGTTTGTTGGTTTTGGGTTTTTTTTTTTTTTTTGCTGCAGAATGACATTTAATAGCTATTGCCTGTTTTTCAAATAGAGGACATTTGCTAGTGGAGTGTTGTCCAAAAGTCATTTGATATTTTGGAGTAGTGACCCTTTCAGACTGTTTCGGACTGATCTACTGTAATAAAAGGTTTTGTAGATTTGCTGAGTAATGTTTGGTCTTCCACTTCGCTTATTATTTGCTCTTGCTAAATGTATTTTTCCCTTCTGAAGTTTTCTTAGCTTGTGTGTCTGATCTTAATGGTTTGAACAAATAAGCAAGTATTGTGTTGTTGAATTGGAATTTTTATTTTATATTTTAATTGTGTGTATGTGTTGTAAGGACAAAATGCTAGGAGGATGAAACTCACTCCTAGATCATTTATATAAGCCACCCAGAATCAAAAGAAAAACTTTGATTCTTTATCACCCTCCTGAAACAGCTGATATATTAAGTTCTTGGAACCAGCACAACAGAATACCATGGTCACGTGCAAAATTGACTGAGAAACAGAAAAGCTGCAAAATGCAGGAACAGGGTTTTAATGTTTTTAATGGGTGATACCATGAAGTATTCACCAAAAAAAAAAATTATTTGATTAATTTGGAAAATTATTTATCTCTCTACTACATTTCCTGAACCCTGTAGACACCATATCTGTCCATTAGTTAATGCAGATGAAAATATTAATTTTTTTAGCAATGGAAGGAAAAATAAGAAATTTACAGGTGGATTCTGTCTTGATAGAGGACTACCAGAATGCTCTCAGTCATCAGGGATCACTGGATCCTCTGTGTGGTTGCAATGTGAACATGTAGTTTGTTCCTCAGAGAAAGTGCTTTCTAATTACGTAAAAACATACATAGTTGATACAAAAGTTTTTTTGTTACATTGATCTTTCAGATTTTTTCACAATGGTTAAAATAAAGGGGGTTATGTGCTCTGTTACTGAATTTGTCTGAAGCACATTTCTGCAAGCCTACTATGCCACAGTAATCTTCCAGCTGTTCTTACACTAATGAACCATGTTTTTCTTGCTACTATCCTTGTTGCAGTAATAATTTCAAACGTTTATTTTGGTGAGGTTTTTTCAGTCTAGTAAACACAATTCAAGATTTTAGCAAGATTAAGATGAATAGAAATTATTATTTCAGTGTTGATGATCAAGACTTACGATCTGTACTGCAGATCTTGTTTTCCTAAAACAAATACTCAGTTTTTTCATGAGTCAGCCATTTGGTTTTGAAAAAGATTAGTAGTCCATAATTATGATTGACAGGCTGTTTATTCTTAAAGTTTTCAACGGGCTTTCTAATCCCATGGACACAAATAAAAGTAAAAATATAGAAGTATATAAGTGTATATAGAGAACATCTAATATTCTCTGAGATATCTAAACCTAATGTTATAATGTGGATTTGTGCTGGGAAGTATAAACTGAAGTCATCTTGAAAGAGCAATTTAAGTAGGTATACAAAGATGGGTAAGAATCTGGATGAGTAAATGTCTCAGGGACACTGATTGAGAATAAGTAGGTATGGTGGTCAAACCTGTTCTTTTTTAGATACAACAGCTTTTTTTTTTTCAAAATATTGAAATGAAAGTTTCCAATGTGATTCTGATTTGTTCCAAAAGCAATGGAACAAAATTCTGCATGACCACTGGAAAAGTCTGTAAGCAAATAAATATTTTGCAACTGAACAAGAATCAGTTGAATTGGAATTAACTAATCTTAACTGTACGTATTTCCACTGATACCACTAGTAAGCTGAAAACTTGTGTTATTTGAAAATATATTCAGTTGTTCCAAGTAGTACATTCAAAAACTAGCCAAGAATTTTGTACTGTTTGAGTGAGAGAAGTGAAATTCTGTTTTATTTTGTATACAGCATTTACTTTAGCATTTAGCCTTGAGGATGGCTGAGCAATGCCAGAGGCTTCTGATGATTCTTTTGATCATACAGCTAGAGCAAAATGAAAGGAAAGCTATTCTGAGGCAAAATTGAGAATTTAATTCTAAGAAAGAAGGTGAAATATTTCTCTCACATTTTAAGGATAAGGGGGGAATTTGGAGAAAGGAATCAGGACTTCTGTTTGAATGGACTACACATTCTCTGAGCTGCTATTAGCACATCACAGTTATATTACACATATGGCTTTGTTCAATTTGTAGAGCTAGCCTCAAATGGACTAATCTCAGCTATATCACAGTCTGGGGCGTGATAACAGTACTAACATTATAAGCCTTATCCCTGTGTAAGAAAGCACACTAAGTATTTGAACAAATAACAGTGTGTCTGTCCCTTGTGTACACTGAAATTGCTTCACAGCACCGTTTATGCAAATAAGTTATACAGTTAATTTCAGTTAAAAACATTTAATTACTCTACAAAACTGACTTCAATACAACATGCCCAGGTATTTTAAATTATAAACCAGAAGGTTTGGAGATATCTTTGACACCAGATAGTTTTTCCTTTTGGAACAGAATTTAATGTCTCTGTTGTTGGCATGGATGTTGGGATTGGGTGCACCTGAGACAAGTTCACTGATGGCACAAAGCGGTGTGGCGCAGTCAGCATGGTGAAGGGCAGGGACACCATCCAGAGGGACCTTGTCAGGTGTGAGAGCTGAGCCTCTCTGAACTTCAGGAAGTGCAGCAGGACCAAGTGCTAAGTTGTTCGCCTGGATCAGGGGCAACCTGAAGTTAAAATACAGGTTGGCCTGAGAATGTGTCAAGAGCAGCCCTGGGGAGAAAAACTCACATCTGTTGGTTGACAAGAAACTCAACGAGACCCAGCAATGTGCACTCACTGCCCAGAATACCGAATCTGTCCTGGGCAGCATCAAAAGCAGTGTGGCCAGCAGGAGGAGGGAAGTGATTCTACTCTTCTGGTGTGCTCTTGTGAGACCCCACCTGGAGTATTAGGTCTAGCTATGGGACTCCCAGTAAAATAAACACATTGACCTGTTAGAGATCCAGAGGAGGGCTAGAAAGATGATCCAAGGTCTGAAGAACCTCTGCTGTTTGTAAAGGCTGAGAGAAATGGGATTGTTTTGTCTGGGAAAGAGAATATCTCTGGAGATATTATTGCAAACTTTGTGTGTAGAAGGGGCCTGCAAGAAGGCTGAAGAGGGACTTATTTTTCAAGGAATTGTAGGACAAGAGTTAATGGCTTTAATCTGAAAGATGATAGTTTTAGGTAAGATGTTAAGAAGAAACTCCTTACTGTGAGGGTGGTGAGGCACTGGATCAAGTGGCCCAGTGAAATTTTGGTTCCCCAATTCTTGAAAATGTTCAAGGCCAGGATAGATGGGGCTTTCAGCAACCTGGTCTAGTGAATGGAATCCTGTCGGTGATGGAGTGATTTGGAGCAAGATGATCTTTAAGGTCCTTTTAAACCCAAACCATTTTAACATTCTGTGATTCTAAAGGTAACTTGGTTAATAAAGCTGACAAACAGATAACTTTTCAGTCCCAGCAAAATTTCAGGTTATGAGAGGTAATAATTTCTGACACTTTTTTGCTGTTTTGTGCAATTTGTATAAAAGTATTCCTAGTTTAAAGCCCTCTTTCTGAGTGTGTAAATTTAAGATCTCTAATGACCATTTTATATGATTGTAAGTTTGGTCTGTTTCAGACTCAAAGGCACATCTTTTAGTAGCTTCTGCAAATTGTATTTTAACTTATTTAATATTTTCCATTTAAATTTTGGTAAAAGCCATAGTTAAGTTGATATTACAGTTGCCAATACCCAACTACTCTTGATAAGCTTTTGTTTCCTTTTATAATTTATTACTACAAATTTGTAGCAGAAAATAGTTATATTAATTATACATTTTTTTTCTTGAGACTGTAGTTACATTTGAACTTAGGTGCTATTGTAGAAATATACATCAAAAACATAAAAACCTATCTACATGTTCTGAAGTGCTGGCAGTCTGTACATATGCACTCTTTATGTTGAAGCCCTTTTTGTTTAGTCTGTAGACAATACTTTACAACATATTAAAACAGAAATATGAAGTTCATCACAGAAAAGGCAGTGGAGTGGGGTTTGGTAAACTATCAAAATAAGAAAATAAATTTTTGATAAATAAAGGATTTCTAGGTTTGCTGGGAAGCACTACAGTGTCTTGTACATTAGGTTAAAAAAAGAAAGCAATCACTTGAGCAGGCAGACTGAACTTTTCCCAATTTTAGTACTCTACATGAGCCAGACAAATTGTAATTTGGGTTGTTTGTTTGTTTTAGAATGGGAGAGGTAACTAGAGTACAAAAAACCTGCTGGAACTTTAATTTTGGGTGTCTGTTAACAAAGAACTATGTATACCAGCTGGTAACTCATATAGTTTCTTACCTTCAGTGGAATTCAGATGTTCATAGCAAAAGTGAAATAGTCTGGAATGAATAGGACAAGACATAACAATCACTTAATATAAATTTATTTCTTGATACATTTAATGTAGTATAAGGTCTTTGAATCCACAAAACAGTGCTAACGTTCACATAGGTTTTGCAAACTTCTTTTAAAATTATGTATTCAAAATGTGTTAACAACTAACCTTTGGATCACATATGTGATGAGTTTCCTTGCCTGTTGGATTATATATAAGAAGACAATAAATGTTTTAGAAAGTACACTAATTAGTTATGAATATTCATATGGCTTTGATTAGCCATGCAAATTGCATGATGCTATATTCCATGATTAAACAGTGCAAGGCATTCAGATGCAAGTGTAAAATTTCCAAATTCAGTGTTCATGAAATGTTCACATAAAACTGATGAAATTATGCATCAGAAAATATTTATAAAAAAAGGTTAATTTAGCTCCACCAGACAAATCAGGATAGACAGGTGTCATCTTCCTGGACTCAGCAAGAAGCTTTTGTTTATTACTAGGAGCAATTTAATTCATTGCAATGAAATTATAACCCTTTGGCAGAAAAATAAATGGTAAAAATAAGGCTTCATTAAAGACGCAAGTGCCATGTATATCAGAGGATGTCTTTGTCCTTTGCAGTGAAATAATCATAATGAAATTCATAGGAAAGATTGAAGCATATCTGAAAATTAGTTTCTTTCTTAATCCTCTGAAGTCTCTGAGTGTGTATGGAAACTGCAAATACAATAATACATAATTATTTAAGAAAAAGGAAGAAAAATATATAGGACCTTTTGTCAAAGCTTTCACAATTGTTTCCTTTTCGTGGTGGAGGGAAGTCTAAAGCAACCTCCAACAGTGTCATTCTAATACATTAGAGTTAACATAAAAAGCTACTACTGATTTTAGAATACAAAATACCCAAAATTCATGCACCAATGATCCTTGAGAATGTGTATCTAGCATTTCTTTTGTTGTCTACAAATAGAATCACTGCTGGGACAAAACAGTTGTAGTTGTATACTATTCTGTGAAAATATACCCAAATCCAACTACCTCAATATTTGTATCTGAAAAAAAAAAAAAAAAAAAATCTCTGTGACAGTACATTTCTATCTTTTCTTGTTAATTTCTTATATTGCTTTGATTTAATCTCTTCAAAGAACTGAAATACTCTTAATGACTTTTTGCTTTACTTTTTTAGCTTAGAAAGCAAACCTATACATTAGGTCTTTTGTCCTATCCAAAATTTCTGACATTCTGACATATATTAAGTGAAACATTTTAAAACTTTGTAAATGGCTGTTTTTACATTTATCACTAAATGACCTGAGTTGTTTGTGATCAACAAGGGGAAAGACTAGACAGTGTTTATCTATAGGTCTTCACGGAGATTTTTTCAGAGTAGTTTATATCCTATCTGTGCATATGAAATTTAGATTCCATGAGTCTGTTCACATTTTAATCCTGGATTTTACTTACATTTAAATACGGTCATTACATTGACATGGAAGTAGGATTAGAAATTTATGCTATTCTCTTTACTTTTGTTTTACATTGATTATTTTAAATTACTATGTGTTTAGAAGGCATTTTTCAAAAGATGATTTGAAGGTCTTTTCTCCTTTTTCAAAATCATACTCTAAATTCTCTATTTGGTGCAGTTTTCTGCCCTATTTTTGCTTGCTGTAGTTAGTGAATTGTGTCATCCACTGTTCTATTCAAAGCAATTCTGAAATTTCAGAATGGTACCTGGCCTTTTGTGGAACAAGGTCTTTGTTCAAAATGGTTTTGCTGCGGAATCAATGATGTTCAAATAATGAGAATAATATAAAAAAATCCCATCATGTTAGAGTGGACTGAGTACAAATTGAGCACTTGTGTGTTTCTGATCCAGAATGTAAGGGTTAGATATATTTTTTATCTGCTTAGAATATATGAAGTCTTCCATCACTTATTAACTGTTACATTTGTGTATATTAATATACTATTCATTTAATAATAGGCAAAATATTTTATGATATTTTTAAAGGTTTTTAACAAAGTAAAAAAAGATACACATCAGTGGTCTCTTTAGGATCATTTTACTTAAGAAAAAAAGTAATTACACTCCAGTAAAAGTGATGAATTTTGACAGAAAAATAGTCCATGAATTTTTTGATCAGTTCTAAGTCATATTTATTCTGAGATGGGTGCAGATGAAGACATGACTAGTTGAAGGATGCTGTAAAGGGAATTCACCTTCCCTTTGTCTGTCTGCTCAGTCTGACTATCTATTTCATTATAACTCCATTTTTAAAATCCATGTCCTATGCAATAGATTTCTGATGATACCGTGGCCATAAAGAAAAGAAGTAGCATGTTTTATTTTGGGTGTATTGAAATAAATTTATTTTTACACAAAAGTGCACCAAGAAGCAACAAAAAAATGGTAAAATACCAGTTATTCTTCTTTTCTCTAGAATTTTTTTTTTACTGTAAAATGTAATCACAATGATTAGAGTGAAAAACAGCACATGAAACTTGGTGATACTTCTTTGAAGAGGAGGGAAACAGAACAAATTCTAAGATGTAGTCCTGGTTCCAGGTAAGACAGGGTTAATTTATTCAATAGGCAGCATGGGGCATAGCTGGGATGCTGAGGTTACCCTACACCACCTCATGGCTGGGGGCAGGGAAGGGAACTCTCTTCCTGTGGCTGAGTAATTGTGGCTGAGGGGGCTGTCCGGTGTTGTCTGGTTTTGAGAGGTTTCCATGTGAACAGTTTATTTTTTTGTACCCTCTGTTATCATCGTTGCTGTTACAGTTCATTTTCTTATCTCATTGCTGTTTCCAGTAAGATGGTCTTATCTCAATCCATGATCTTTGTCACTTGTCCCTTCAATTCTCCTCTCTATCCCACTGCAGTGGGGAGGGAGAGGGGAAAATGAAACTGATACCAGTCTACTGTAGTAAATAAAAGGTGTAAGAATGTGTTATGTCATTAATCATTATGCATTTGGGTTTGCATTAGCTTGAGCATGCACAGCATTTACAGATAAAGCCTGTACTCCAATAAGTTTTTTGAAGTTTTGTTTTGTTAAAATTTCCAAACCGTAAAGCATGCAAGGAACTAGCCATGAGCATAGTTTCAGCCATTTAAAAGGCTAGGCATAGTCCAATAGTTAATAGCACTTAACAGCTAGTGGATATAAGGAAACATGGTGCAGTTAACTCGTATGTTCAGTTCTGTGGCATTGTTTGCAGTTCTACAGCAGAAATATAAGCTAAATTTAAATACAATGTGCTCATTTTCTCTAACTCATGTATATCAGCAGATTTTTCGCTTAGCAGAACTAGTTCCTCACACCTTACACATTATTCAGCATTTCTGTGGAAGGCTTTTTGAAGGGTCTGGCTGATGAAGGGGAAGACATCAGAACAGTTTGGAAGGAGGGAGAAGGGCTACTTAAGTATAATACAAATGGAGACCAAGTGTTTGTAATCTCCTTTTTAAGCTCTATCTTGCACGGAATTTGTTGCTTAGAGAACATATTTGGTTTTGAAGGTATTTTCCCTCGGTGACCCCCCCGATAAACAATGCTGGAAAACTGGAAACAACAGATTAAGAGAATAATCAATTTTTCACTCACTCTTCCGTGGCAACCTCTCTTCCCACACCTCTCAAGGGGATGGACAGCAGGATGGAGACTGGAGGAGCAGAATCCCTCCCACTGAAAGTAAAGATCAGGTTCATGGCCACCTGAGGAGCCTGGATGTACAGAAGTCTGTGTGACCCAATGAAATACATACCAGGGCCCTGTGGGAAGTGGCTGATGAAGTTGCCAAGCCACTCTCCATGATATTTGAAAACTCATGACAGTCAACTGGCATCCCAGGTGACTGGAAAAGGGAAACGTTGTAACCATCTTCAGAAACTGTAGAAAGCAGGACTGTGGGAACTACTTACGTGTCAGCTTCTGGGAGGATCTGTGGAACAGATCCTCCCAGAAGCTGTGTTAAGGCACATGGAGGACAGGGAGGTGATTTGGGACAGTCAGCGCAGCTGCACCAAGGGCAGGTCCTGCCTGATCAACCCAGAGGCCCTCTGTGATGGGGTGACTGCATCAGTGAGCAGGAGAAGGGCTACAGATGTCATTTATCTGGACTTCTGTAAAGCCTCTGACAGAGTCCCCTACAACATCCTTCTCTCTAAATTGGAGAGAGATCAATTTGATGAGTGAACTCTTAGATGGACAAGTTCTTGGATGGATGCATCCATGGAGTAGTGGTCAACATCTCAGAGTTCTGATGGAATGAAAGATGTTGTCTCTCAGGGGTTCATATTGGTATAAATATTTAACGTATTCATTAAACACATAGATGAAGGGATTGACTGCACCCTCAGCAAATTTGCAGATGATATCATGCTGAGTGGTGCAATTGACACACCTCAAGGATGGGATGCCATTCAGAGGGACTTGGACTAGGTTGAGAAGTGGGCCGATAGGAACCTCATGAGGTTCAACAAGATCAAGTGCAAGGTACTGCACCTGGGTTGGGGCAATCTCCGGTACCAGCACAGGCTGGGGATGAACAGATCAGAGCAGCCCTGCCCAGAAGGACTTGAGGGTGCTGGTGGGTGAGAGGCTGGACATGACCCAGCCATGGGCACTCCCAGCCCAGAGAGCCAAACATGTCCTGGGCTGCATCCAGAGCAGCGTGGGCAGCAGGGCCAGGGAGGGGATTCTGCCCCTCTGCTCTGCTCTGCTGAGACCCCACCTGCAGTGCTGCATCCAGCTCTGGGGTTCCAGCAGCAGTAATACTTGGTCATGTTGGAACAAGTTCAGAGGAGGGCCATCAAGATGATTAGAGAGATGGAGCCCCTCTCCTAGGAGAAAGGGCTGGTTGAATTAAGATTGTTAAGCATGGAAAAGAGAAGGCTTTGCAGTGACCTAATTGCAGAGTTCCAGTACCTGCAGGGAACCTACAGGTAAGACAGAGAGGGACTTTTTACAAGGGCATGTCGTGACAGGACAGGGCAGGAATGGATTCAAACTGAAAGAAGGTAGGTTTAGAGCAGATATTAGGAGGAAGTTGTTTGCCATGAGGATGGTTAGTCACCGGAACAGGTTGCCCAGAGAGATTGTGGATGCCCCATCCCTGGAGGTATTGCACACAGAACTACAGGCTGGATAGACCTCTGAGCAACCTGTTCTTGTGGGAGATGTCCCTGCAAATGGCAGGGGATTGGAAATGAGATGAGTTTTGAAGTTGAGGTCAACAATTAATATTTGAAATGTCATACTTAAACATCATAAAAGTAGAAGGCAAATAATTAAGTATTTTTATAATGTATTTCGCTGTTGTCTCCTTGGAAAATAAACATCTGTTTTCAGTGGTAGGTTGGCTGTTGTGTCTCTACAGATGATGTGAAATTTCAGTTTACTGTGCAAGATGGTCTGTAAATTTAGTAGCAATCAACTGAAATATATTTCTAAGCAGAAGAATGAGAAGGTATATGATGTTTAGTGAGACAATGGTATATGACATTCAGTGTTTGCCTCTGTGTAGCCCTGTGTATTGTTCTAGTGGACTGCATGAGATTTTAATACAAAAGGTAATTATAACAGTTGGAATTATGTTGCTGTGCTGCCCTAGACCTTTTGTCTGCATTAAAAATGAGAAGTCTGTGTATCTCCTGTAGATTAAAAGGTAGGTATTCAGAGTGAAGATTACTTAGTATTTGTGCTGTTGGCAAACTTAGCATCAGAATGTCTAGCCAGGTAAAATATTTATTTCTAAAGTTTGAATTGTGAATATTTTAATGCTGCTAACAATTTAAGGTATTTATGAGAGATTTTTTTCTTTCTTCTGCAACTATAAATGTTTTCCTTTTTGTGAATTATTTGTATTTATGTACATATATATACTTCCTTACAGATCCTTAGAAGTGTGTGTGTATGTAAGCAGTTCTATATATTTATCTGAGACAAGGGTAGTTTTATTACATAAAGAATTTTTCTTTCCTGTAATAGATGGCAATATTCAAAAGGAAAAATTGGTTGTTAGCAATGAGCACTTTTTCTAGTATTATCAATTCTCATCTAAAAATAAAACTATTAATTGCATCATGAAAATCCTAAATTAAAACTCCTCTGAATAAACTGAAATAATGACAGGATGAAATTACATCAATTTTCACGTGCTATATTGTCTTTCCTAATACCCTAATCTGTTCCTTTTTTTTTTTTTTATTGTTATTCTGTACAGGAAATTTAATTTTGCTTGCTTTTGAAAGTACAAATAATTATTTCTACCTGAAAACAAATAATGATTCCTTAAAAATTCACCTTATGACAGAAAAGTTGAATATCTAGAATCTGTAATTTTTGTTTAACATGTCAGATTTAGAGTTGTGTATTTCTTACACACACTTTTCCTGCATTTGCACTTGTCGAAATGTGCAAGATTTGCATAAAGCCTCTGAGGAAAAGACAGATCCTTGTGTAACACTTCACTTGAAAGATCAGAAGGTATTTGAAAGCACAAATTTTTAAACTACGCAAAGCAGCCATTCTTGAGTGATAAAACAATGTTATTGACCTCTTTAGGCAGCTTCAGAATGGAGGAATGTCACCCTAATTTCCCTCCCTGGGTGCGTCTTTCATATGTACAGCCCTTTCTATCACTTACCTTCAAAAAACTTGTCACGAAACCTTTCCATTGTTCCCAAGAATAACTCCAGGTTCCATTTAATGCTATTTTTTGTCTTTTATCTCTGTGAATCTTCTTCATCCCAAGGAGGCATCAGGTACATCTCTTGAAGTGAAATAGGCCATTAAATATCTCCCCAGGACAGAATACTTGTTCTTTATTAAGTCCATAAAAAAGTCATAAAATAAAGATGTGGAAGACTACTTTTTTCTTGATAGGTCAGGGCGACCATCAAAGCAGCAGACATTGTATCTAACATCTCTCTTCCCTGGGGTGCATTCCTGAACATTCTACAAAGTCATAATGCTACAGGAGAAAGAGTTCTGGCCTCATTTGGGAAATTTTGAAGACGCTAAATAGAATCATTTGGTGTTATGTGACTATTTTGACATCAAGATATGCTATAACACAGTCTGTTAGATTGTTTTAAATTACTTTAAAACCAAATCCTTCTGCTTGTACTTTTTCCAAATATACTTTAAGATAAATATTTAAAGCATTCTTATGCAGATGTATGGTTAATTAAATCACATGTGGCATAAAAATACTCATTTTTTAATGAAAATATATAATAGGATTTTCAAATAATTCTTAAAATTGATTAGATGCAAAAAATTATATCTGCCTAGAAACAAATTTAATAAGGTCATTATATGATATATGTGCTCATGCTTTATATGATAAAAAGCTAGAAAAAGGTAGCTGTTTGACATTTGTACAGTTTCATCTCTTTGTAATCTCCTAATGGAAATTTAAACTTCTGGATTATACCTGTAATTCTTAAACTAAAGTGTCAAAATTCTAGTTCTTAACTAAAAAATGAGAACATAATTTTGAAGTTGTCTGTAACAGTAAAAAAAAAGCAGATACAGAACTAGAAAACTGACAGGAATGGAAATCCTCCACTCCTTTTATGCGTGGGAAACTTCTGAGGGTAGGGAGACTGGAGAAGGAGTATAGGTAGGCAAGAGAAAAGACTGGCTAAACATTGAAGAAATAGAATAGAATAAAACCATTGGGCAGATGGGTGTGAAGTATATTTGATTCTACAGACTTAGCTGGAAATAGGAGCTCAGTATTAACATTAACATGCATTTTGTTTTAGTAAAACTCAGAAGAGAAAGGGAAGGAGAAAACTTAAGTGTTTAGTTATGTATAAATCTAGAGTACACAGTAGATGATTGGAATGATAGTACCACAGTGATAACACAAATGGAACTATTTTCATTACATTTATCAAAGAAGCCTTGGAAAGGTGGCAAGAATCTAACAGGCTGCACAGCTGCAGAAGGTGATTATATACCCATTTTCATGAGGAACCAAGCAGCCAGGAAAATACAAAACTGGCAGAGAGGAAAAGGACTTTGATAAGGGAGCTGTATTTTGTTATGATACATTTTGAATGGCAATGAACCTGAGAGCAAACTTGACAGAAAACTGTGCAGAATCCCTAAACAGAGTTGCCCTCAGGGCATAGAAAATTGAATGATATATCACAGTATCTATAGTGCAATAACTATGCAGTATGCTTGATGAGTGACAGGTATATTACGGACATTAATTAAGTTAACGGGAGTGGAATCTTGCCAGCTACTGAGCGTTTCATATGGCCTAATAGCAACAAATCCCTCTCACTCACTTTTTAACAACAACAACAGGAAAGTTCAAGATGCACTTCTAGCTTCATCACAGGCACCAATTAGCTGTTCATGGTGTCTGTTTTTCTGCAGTTTTCAAGAACAATTGCATCATTAGAGCATTTAAAATGCAGTGTCAACGGGAAATAGAACAATAGCTGCAAGCAAAAAAAAATTAAAACCACAGAGCCATTATGTTTTGAGGGTTTTTTTGTCCTGAGTGTGATGTGTCTTGAACAGCATTTTTCTTTTTTTTTTCCCTTTTTTTTCTCCCCTGCAAAGAAGAAATGGAAAATAATTTAAGGCAGAAGAAAACCAGATTTAGAACATCTGTAAGCAGTCTGAAAGGTCCATTGTAATTTTCTTACTGATATACAGTTGTTTGCTTTTAATATTTTTTTTAAAAAAATAGACTCTCCTAAATTCTCTTGAGGAAACTTATGAAAAGTATAGACTCTCACAAAAACACAGTGAAGCAGCAGTTATTCTGTTCCATTTGCAGATGACTGGAACACAGCAGGAGGTGTCTCTTTTAGGGTGTTTGAAACACCTGAAACTATGTGTTTTTTTCCAGCAACCTTATCAGTGTAAAAACCCTAAAATCCTCATTCAACCTAGATTAATAACTCGTCTATCTCATTTTCTGGGTTATAAGACCAGACAGTTTTGTCTAAGGCTTTAATCCAATTCTCTGATCTTCCTAGTTCAAATTCCTTTGTTCTGTATAGGGTCAAATAGTATTGAACATGAAAATGGCGAATCCTCAGCAGTTCTCAGTTACATTTATGAGACAAACCTATCTTTCACTGTTGCAAATGAAAGACGCTTAGGTTAAAAGGTACAAGAAATGAGACAACTATAGAGTGGCACACTGTGTCAGGTATTATCAATGTGAGGACTTTGTAAACCATCATTTTCATCTAGACTATCATATTCAATGACTGCTGTGGCACCTTCATCTATTTAATCCTTACATGAACACAGGCAAAAAAGTCCACCCTTTCATTACCTGAAATATAACAAAGATCCTTCCTCTGGTTTGGTGCTACACTGGTACACCGTGTAGTAACTTTATTGAACACCTTCATTTCTTGAGTAACAAACTATAGTCAATCATTATTCCCTTAATACCTTTCCTTTCTAGTCAGAATTAAATACGTTTTTTCCCATCACCCTACTGTTTCGTATTTTTCAAGGTGAATAATAGCAGAATCCTTTACAGGAATTTTTGTATGAGGACTGTATCAAAGAACCTCTCCTTAGTCAAAAGTTCTTTAGTACCTTTGATTACACCTGCCACCTTTATATTCTTCTGTATTTTTTCTGTAGTGGGGGGTAAAATGTTCATTTCAGAATATAATAAAATTGTCATGCATTTGGTCTGCCATCACTTGACTCTGAGCTCACTTTCAAAAACTGTTTCTAAAATTCTCCCTGTGTTATATACCTCATAAAATCCATGATTGTGGATGTACACGCTCATTAACTTCTCCCAGATCTTTTTTTAGTGTGTACTGACTGAATTTCTCTTGCATTTTTTTCACTGTGTCACTGGTGAATGATCATAGTGAGGCCCAATATCAGATAATTTCATCGGGCTTAATTATTTCAGTTTATTTTGCCCTCTGTTTGTGTCACGAGAACTCTTGAATGGCTTCTCTCCACTCTCTTTCCCCAGTCCTATAAAAATACCACAGAAAAAGTTAAACCGTAATACAAACACTTTCAACTTTCTATGGCCAATATTCTACTCTTCTGAAGCTGACCCAGTCCATACAAAATGCAATCCTTGGCCTAACTAAAGCATGCCAGCACATAAAACATTTCAGATCATTACTGTATTTTTAGACCCCTGTTGAATGCAGCACTTACTGGGGAAAAGACAGAACAACCTTTTTGTGCTGTCATAACAGGATATATAGTCCACTCCAGCTGAAAAGCTGAGCTGCTATTATGTCAAGGAACTAATGTAAAACACAGAGTATTTTCAAGTGAAATGTGTTTTAAACATTCTGAGGATGTACTTCTGCAACTGAATGTACAGAACAGTGCACAAGGCAGCATTTAAAAAATAAATTTCATCTGTAGTGCAAAATAGAGGCTGCTGCCCCTGTTTTCTATAATTTATTTAATCCCTCATGAGTTCTGGATTAAATTACAGTTAAATAGACCCAATGAATCTATCAGGGAAACATTATCTTCTGTTCGTTTTCTCTGCATTTCTGTGAACTATCTATAGTATATATTCCAGAGGGTGGACATGTCCTTGGGGAACAGACTGCAGGATTTTTTTGACAATTTTCCTACCGTGGAAACAGAAAAACTCCCTATTCTAGTCTGAATGGCATAAACCAAATGAAGTACAATTGACTGCATGTGTAGAAAATGAGGGTAGATAAGTCAGCTGGAGTCAGTTAGCAGGCAAATATTAAAACTGTAGCTGTATTATTATTTCATGTTTCATAATTTAATGAAACATTCTCTTATTTTGTGTTCTTCAGGGCAGAAATTTGTTACATTCCACTCACACATGAAGTTTGAAAGCACATACTTTTCGAAGTGTAGGACACCAAATGCTAAAATGCTTAATTGATGCAAGAATATATCATCACAAGTCATATGTGTTATCAGGGAAAGGAAATAGACTTTCTTGAGACTTGTACAAGAAAATGAAAAAGCATTCAAAGAATAATGAGTGACTCATTAAGGTGTATTGTATCCAGGAAAATAATAGATGGGAGTGTAGATATATCAGCAATTAAGTTGGACTGATGGTGTCTATTTAATTGTACCACCATTTGCAGTGACCATCCAGCCAAAAACTTTTAATTCCTGTAGGAATTTTGGTAAGTTTTATAGTCATGACAAAATCTTATGCACTCATGTAGGTGTTAATGATCACTTAATAAATAGTGATGAGTACTTTCAGCAGTAATTTAAGGTATAAAGGAGTTACCTAAGCAACAAATTCTGATGTGAAAAGAAGTGGGTTTTGCCTTAGGTAAGGCTTCTCTACGTTCAGGTGTTTGAAATACATAGCATATAACTGACCAAAGGACATTGTGACCAGCAAGCATCCTTTAGTTATTCCTGTCATAAAATGAAAACTGTATAGTATACATTTCATCTATACTTTCAGTAATACATGATATTTTATTAAAATGTAACATGATTTGGGTTGGTTTTTATTGGTCACAGGCAATAATGTGATTCAGTGAGACTAGCAGTGTGACTCACTACTCTTTCAAAATATCAAGCTGTGAAATGAAAATATTGGAAGTTCACTGCAAGACAATATTCTCACAAAAGAAAAAGAAATCTTCAGATGGGTTAATCTGGCCTATATATGTGATTTGCTAACAGAAAACATAGATGTGTGCTTGTTTCAGCTCTCTTAAGGTGCTTTCCATTTCAATTCCTTGTTCATTTGTTCACTTTTAGCCTTCTTAAGGTAGAAACATGGTTTCAAAGACTTTCTCATAAGGGTTATTTGCCCATAAACAGATACCTCGTATCCTATGAATCTTCTGTAGTGAAAGGACTTTGTAGAGGAAAAACTGACTCAACAGAAAAGTTTTCTTTGCAATGAAATTATTGGAAAAACTTTGAAACTCACCTACATTCTGTTGGCATCAGTATTTCTTATTTTCCAAGACAATTATACTCAAAGAAGTTCATTACTGGCTATAAATGCATGTTATATTTGTGCCTGAATTCAGAGGCTTAGAAGAGGTTTTGTGTGGTTAGTTTGGGTGGGTTTTTTGTAGTTTTTTCTTTTGCTTGTTTGTTTTCCCTGAGACTGACATTTCTGATCTAACACCAGCATTGGTCAATTCTGTAAAGTCCATAGATTCTGGTATTAGTTTTAAAAGTACTGTCAAGTAGACTAATATTTAATTAGATAGCAAGAAAATGGTATTTGAGCATGTGGTATGAGTGCTGTAACAATAATTTGTTTTCCATACTGATGTACAGAATACAGCAGTGCAAGTGTGGTTAAACTAACCAGTAACATTTTTACCAAGAAAAATAGATTTAGAATTTAAATTTCTAAAATATAGTTCAGAGGTTTTGGTACTACTCATACTGAATCATTCCAGGATTTTGTCAGTTTCAGTGTGCAAAGTGGGGGGAAACTGTTTGAAAGCATGGTGTTCTCATCAATTCTGCAGTGTTCAGGGGTGTTCTGGTGGTCTGCTGTCTATTATGGCTAGCATGTATTTCAGTCTATGAATATATGGGGGCTCATTCTGTCCATTTCCAAAATGTTGTTTTTTGGGGAATATTTTAATCTTATTACTATGTATTTCACTATATTAGTAGAAAACCTGGGAAAGACTGTAAAAGACTGAATGTATGTAGCACTTTAAAAATTAGTTGCCATGTTTGCCCTTCTCTATAAGAGTAAGGCTCAACTAAAGGGAAAGCGTAGAAACAGATGTGACTTGAAAGAGATGGTTTTTCTTGGAAAAAAAAATACAAAAAAGCTGAAATTAATGGATAGCCCACATGCATATCCTTTAGAGTAGCACAGTGCTCTGAAAGCTAATGAGGAGAGATTTGCAAATATCCACAAAAAGCCCTGTAACCATTCTCTTAGAGCGCACTTACCAATTTGTTCACGTTGAATGTCTAGACAAGTGAATTTTGAGCTTGTTTGTAATTCTGAATTCAGAGGCTTTTGTGTGATTATCAGCAAAATATTAAATGTAAGAAATAAAAAATCATATTTTTAAACTAATACCTGCTTTACAAATAATGACCTTTCATTTATAATGTCCAGTTTTGACAATTACATGTGGACATGACTGTTACTATCAGGGAAGTTCAGAATATCATTTATGTATGGAATACTTCTCAGATTTCTGTTATGTTCTCAAGTTACATATTGTATTGAGAGGAACATGCATTAGTTTTAGTCTTTCAAACTAATTGAACAGACTAATTTTTATTTTGTATTTCAGTCCTGCTTTTGTTGCTAGGTTTTAGGTGGACAGACACCTGGTCCTGCTCAGGATGTTCAAGTTAAGCCCAAGTGAGGAGGCATTCAAAGCATTATATTATATTTTAAAGGGAACATTTTGAAGATGGAATTATGTGCAGTGTGCTCACCTTGGATTACCTTCCTTTTAAACTTTTTTTAATTAAACTTTTAACTCTGATGTTATTCTATTTATGAGAATTGAGTAACTTTTTTAAAAACAGTTTTTGATTCTAGAATTTAGAACCCCTTATTTCCAGCTATTGTCCTTAGAACTTTAACATGGTTTCCAAAGTTACTTTGAAAGCTAGGTGTTAAATGCAATTATTTTTCACAGTATTGGGGTTGGTAAGTGGATGTACTTCAAATATGGAATTTTTATAGATATTGGTGGTGTTACTAAGTACCACCTTCATATACACTAGTGGGTTTTATTTTTCACTATAAACTGTGTACTATCCTTTGGAAATGAACTGCACATTCCAGTTCATATAGTCAAAAGGTCTGGCCTTTTTATCATATCTCTTTTTATACAAGAAGTCTTAGGCAGTGAATGGTTCTACTTGGTGCACTGAATTTCCTCTTCTGATTCTAAACCAGGGTGACTCTGTGGACTTGAGGTCTTGGCAAAAAAGTATGCAATTACTTTACCAGTTTTTGTTAGTACAAATCTAGATTCTTGGAACTTAGATCATTAATGAAAGGAGGATTTTCTAGAAAGGAAAACAGCTGGGAAAGTGACTGATAAATTACAAAGTCAGGGCATATATAGAGAGTAGGATTTTCAGAGTCTCCAGAGCTAGTTAAGGTAGAGTTTTTTAGTAGTAAGTACAGTTGAATTAAGCAGTAGTAAGTGGTAACTAATTATCTACATTGAAAATAATCCCATTCACATGTTACCCCACTCTAATGCGATATAACTCTTACTTATGTAATCCCTGAATCTTGGAAAGATTTTGAAAAAATCTACATTAGTTAAACTTACCATATTTCTTCCTTTTACATAGTTTTCCAGAAAAAATGGAGTATAATTTGTTGAGAAAATAAGCCCACTTTACCAAAAAGTATCTATCTATATATAGATATAAATCCTTCTTAACCTTCAGTAAGACATTTCTAGAAATAATCCATACACATGTCATATATAATGCACTAAGATGATATTGGTCTGTTAGAAACACTGAGTTGTAGAATCTGCGATTCATTTGTGTTGGTAAAGACCCTTATGATCTCTGAGTCCAGCCATTAACTCAACACTACAGAGCCCACCACTCAGCCATGTCCCTAAGTGTCATGTTAAATGTTATGTTTTTGCTGATCTGGACTTTAATTATTTGCCAGATACTGGTTCCTGGACCATAAATGTTCACATGCTAAAAAAGCTGTTATACAGCAAGCAAAGCACTGGAACTGAAATTCCATCGCTGGAGTAAACACAATGGAATAAATATTTCCAAAATGTTTTCTTTTTGCCATATGTACAAGTACATTTGTACGCTTTTTAAAAAATTTTATCAGAGGTTAATTTAACACACTAAATCAATACAATCCATATCAGAATTAGAACGCTATGAAATGCTCACATTTAATAAGAATAGTCTATGATTTTTATTGGTTGCTTTATATGGTAGAAAAAATTTATGGTAAGAGCCTAACAGCCAAGACGGGGGCTCAAAACTGGACAATGTTTTTGTAGACCGAAGTGAGCCTGTGTTCTGTGAAGCTACATCGTGATTACAGTCATTCTGAGGGTGAAAATACTAGATCAGGTGGTGATTGCTTTCGATATCCTGCAGAAATTTCAACTTTTCAAAACTGCATTTCTTCAGCTTAGAGCTTCATAAAATTCTTTATTTATGATTTGGAGAACATTTGCAAACATCTGAGGGAAACATGAGGCTTGCAATATTAAAAGACACTAACTGTAGTCTTCTCTTACTCTGTTTGGAATGTTTGCTGTCATTTTCATAACAATGTTTACTATAAATTGGGTACAATCTTAAAAGGTTTTAGATAAATACTGTAATGCAGAAAACAGTGGAAGTGCTTGACAGAAAAGTAAATTATTTGAAAGTTAAATAATTTCCAAATTGTCAGAGTGAAGCAATAAAAGAGCTGAAACCAAACCTTTCAAATAAAGTGATGCAGAAATGTGTGTCCAGAAGGAGAAAACTTTTGTTGCTGTCGTTATTTCCATGGTTGGTTGGCATTTTTTAATTATTGTTTTGGGCTTTTTTTGAGGTGGAGAATGAAGGCTTTTGATGCAATTCTTAATCAGACCTATTTGGAAGTGCTTATCTTTTGTTTCCTGTTGAAAAATAATGCAAAATCAGGGATACGAATGTTTCCTATGTGTCTTTGTTATTGGGTCAGGTAAATTAGTCAGGAAGTTATTGAGTAGTACTTCTACAAAACTAAGCAATCGTGAATGAACATAGATATCTTTTGTCTACAGAAACAATTGTTTGCAACACAGGAGTATGCCAGCAGTGTTTTATCATGTTTTTTCCTCTACTTTCTTCAATGGGCTCAGGGGTGATTTGGGTGGTGAACTTAACACTCTCAGAAAGGTTCTGAATCTTCAGAAGAAACATGCATGAAATGGAGCCAGAAATATGTGCTGCATCCCAGAAACTGAGCTGTGAGATATTTGGAGAAGAGTTGATGCACCAGGTTGGGATGAACCATCCAGGAAATAGCATTTGCTGTGCAAAATGACTTATATCTTCAGCTATAAACAGTCTAAGTCAGTGATAAGTGTAAAATATAGTACGTGTCCACAGCTCTTAACTATATATTAGCTCAGGTAATGTGTGGGCATAAATCATTCCAATGACAATGTTGGCTTCAATTCAATCATAAATTCAGCTGAAAATTTTTTGTTATTACTGTGCTCACCTGCACAGGGGTTTCAGGTGGTTAGATAGCTATGACCTGAAAATTTCAGTAACTATTTCCTGCTAGCCTTTAAATAGAAAGTGCTGTTCCCAATATGAGAAAAACACACGAACATTTAATTAAGTTTTCATTTTAGAAATTAATTATGAAGATGCCCTTGCATCCAATTTGCACAACGATCATTTACTTTATTTAGGTTAAAGCATTTTTAGAATAGCTTACTTTGAAAAAAACATTTTATTACTCTTCATGATGTATTTATGCTGTGGGTTGCACGTGTAACTTTTAGAATTTGCGTTTGGGTTTTTTTTTAACCAAGACTTTTTCCCCTCCCTTCCCCTTTACTGAGAAAACAAATGTGATTGTTGTTGGCAAGATGAGGCACCAAATTTTGTTGTAGAATTGACTCCCCTTTTCCCTGAAATAGTGACTCATGAAAGTACGTGGCAAATATTTACTCCCACAGAATCAATTATTCTACATGACTGTGATTGTGTCTGTGACATGTAAAGCTCTGTTGGAGAACTGAAATGGAACAGGAATTGAATAAAGTACTTGGGAGCTGTGACAAAGTTGCATCAAGTATTTGAGTGCAGTTTCAGAACTGCATTTTGTGACTAATTAAATGTAGCTGGATTTTGCTTTGCCTGTTTTGTTGAATCATAAAGAGCAGTTCACTAGTAGACACAATGGACCAGTTTTCAAAATTGTCTAAAGTACACATACAAAAGTGCTCTTAAGAGTGAAGACTGCAGTGTGTTTCCCATTATAGCAGCACTTTGTATTGCCATACTACATTCCATTAGCAGATATCACTATACTTTGAAGCTACTAATGACCTGAGTCCCTTAGAGGAGAAATGCTGCTATTCCTGTTTCACAACACATGAAAGAGAGAATAAATGTAACAGAAGTTACCTGCCCTCCAGTGACAGCATAGGTGTTGGAGATGTACATCAACTTGGAAGGAAAGTATGTGATTTGAAGCACTTTACTTTTTATTGATACTTACATTCAGCGGCTTTATTATTGCCAGTTACCTGGACACACCAGGGAAATTACTTATTCAAAGTTGTTTCAACTTTAGAACAAATTATCTCTGCAGGTGCACTTTACCAAACTAGCAAGTTTCCCTTTCCTTATTTACTCTATTCACGGTTCTGCTAAACTTTGTAACCCTTTCAAGAAAATTGTTTCTAACCTGTATTTCTGCCTCAGCAAGCTTGGAAGCTGGTGAGCTTTCCCATCTACATTATGCTGTATGCAGTTATGTTGTATAGCATCAGTGAAAATAGAGGTTCCCCCCCACTGACTTACAAAATCATTACTGAATTTAAATCAACCTTCCCAACATTCCTTCCACAATAATTTGGATTTTTTTTTCTGATGCTAACATGTTCAGATAGCTGTTCTGCTGAGCACTGATAATGATTTCATACTTTAAAATCTCTCTAATAATGGTAGCAGGCATTTTTTTTTCTGTGCCTTTGAGAATGGACAGTGAAATTACCACTTACCTGAAACCTTCTTCCTACTGATAATTGTGCCCTTAAAGAGTAAAGTAGACCCCAGCAACCAACCCTGATACCAAGGCACAATCTTCTGTAGAAGTTGTAAGGTCAGTCTGTGGACCATTTTTGTTCCTTAACCTCTTTTCATTCACCTAGCTAATGAAGGAAAAGGCAAGCGTAGCTTTACAATTGAAAGAGGTGTGTATATAACAGATATAAGGAATGAGTCTGCAGGAATGGGAGGCAAGGGGAGGACAGGGCTAGAAGATCAGTACATGGACCTGAAGACAATGGAGTGCTACAAATATGCAATGTATATCCTGTTGGATTGGCAGAAGTGGCAGCCTAATTTATGAATGTTTGCGTGCAATCAAAGCACAATTTAGTGATTCAGGTTTTCATACATGGTGATTGCACGATGTACTACTTAACTGCAGCTTGTTTCTCTGATTTTTTTTCTTCATCCCTAATATTTAAGGAACTTAACTAACTTCCTGCATTCCCTAATTATCTGATTCCTTGTTATGGCAAACCTCCTTTCTAATATGGTAAATGCAATGCTATATACATGTCTCACTGAAATTGTAAGTGGATTTCTATCTAAAGTGAACTATTATAACAGCATCAGTGGCCACTAAATGATGTTTTAAGCATTATCTATTTCAACTTTTTTTTTCCTGAAAATTGGTATTAACCAGTTAATTTATTTGTAACAAATGATACTGCTGATTATGTGGTATACAATAAGTTTTATAAGGAACTAGGAAGTCCTTTTATCGTCAAGATGTTTGAATGTTCGTCCTTTCATATCAAAACGTGGAACCCTTTTGCAGTTTCTTCTGAAAACCAAATCAATTTGGTATAGATTCTTTTTTTTTTCCCCAAACAATCAGAGTAAGGATATATGGATTCCTTTACAGAAAGCTTGTTTAAACCCAAGGTTTTGCATATGTTGTGGCATATATCTTCTGGTGTTCAGAGTGAATTTGTTCAGAGAGACATTAAAAGAGAATATTGATGGATATTTCAGTCAGCAAAAAGGGGGGGTAAAAATTAAAGAGAATGTCTGTTAATTCACAGTAGAAATACAGCTTTTGCTAGGGAGTATTATATTGTCAGCAAAAGATATATTACATCAATAGCCCTAAGATGACTTTTGCACACTGAAAAAATTTCAGTATTTTGCTTCTACATACTACATGGGTGACATATTGATTAGGGCTGAAATGGTAATTGATTTGGGGAAATGATGGAAACATATATTTTGATGGTTTAAATTGGCATTTGCTATGCTACTTTAATTCAAGCAAATACTTGCCACTGTTGCGGATTAGAAGGATATTAGATATTTATCATATCGGGAATATAAATTTGGCAACTAATAACAAAAAAAAAGTCTTCACAGTGTAATATTTCCATGAAATACTAAAGGTGATCAGGAGGATATGAACGTACTCAATTGCTTGTTTGAGATGGTTTGACCTTATGTTTGTATGTTACACATTTTCTCAATAAATCTAGTCAGGTTTTATAAAAATACTGTCATATAAACACGCAGCTGCATGAAACCATCACAGAATGATTATCTAACAGAATGATTAAGTGTTCTGATGTGTCCGAGGAGATCTATGGTGTGCTGGAAAGGAATGGAGTTAAAAATGAAATTTGCAAATATTGTGACAGTCTGACTGTAAATCAGATAGTTACTTTCACAGCAAGTATGAGTAAGTTCTCAGGAGATGGAATTATTGGTGCCAGGAAACATTATTCATTATCTTCCATGGTCATCTTTACCTTGCAGTATTCACAAGGCCATTATTATTTTTTTTAAGTGTCTTTTCCAATTGTATTCAGAACTTGCTTAAGAAAAATCTCTGGACTACTTCTGTGGCATTAAATTCATGTGTGATAATGAACGATTTGGGCTCTGTGTGTTTGTACGATAAATCAAAGGATACTGTCAGTAATTTGGATCATTAGCTCACACAGATGGATGACTATGCAGTCAGATATGTTTCATCCAGAAGCCATTGATTTGTAGGACAATAGATGTTGGAAGTTAAAATAAAACAAAAAAAAAAAATCTATTGAATTAAATCTGGAGGAGTCAGTGACACTATCTTAATAACTGACACTGTATGTAGAAGGTGTCACTAATTTACTCACAGAAAAATTTCCACAGAATAATTAAAAATATTCCTTCTATAGCAGAAGTAAAAGGTCTGCCTTAGACTTGGAGATACCAAGGCAGTGTATTTGGAAGATCATTCAAGAACAATTTCAATTATTTTTACTACCTCTTTCTTTAATCTCCTTACCCACTCCATTTGCATGTGTCTTTTTCTTCAAGGTATGCTTCTTTCTCACTCCTACTAGGTACCTCCTGTTAATCATTCTGTTTTGATCCCTTTGCCCCTCTGTACCTTCCCCTGAATGGCAGAGTAGTGTTCATAATTCTTATTGGGAAGGGGAAAATTGGCTTCACAGCAGAGTTTTCCAACAGGATACTTCTTACTATAGCATTGAGGGAGGCAGTGAGGGAGCAGAGTATGCTGAAAACAGGAAACTGAAGGACCAGATTAAATTTTTCAGTGCCAGTCTAGTCATCTTCACTGATGGGCCCTGCAGTCATCCATGACAATATTTATTACAGGGAACTTAAGTAACAAAAAAAGTGGTCACTTTGTAGGGTTATTCACTATTTCTGTAAATTTTAATCCAGGTTTCTTTATCTATGGCTTCCTATTTCCTCTGCTTAGATGTTGCTAATCTCACTCCTCTAGAGAACTTCTAAAACTGACAAATCATATTGTATGTATGTCCACCTGTTTATTATTTCCTGGCATATAGCAAATTTTAATTTCAAGTCTTGTATTATTCATGAGGGAAACATTCACTGAAGATTCATTCCTAATTAACTTTGATTTTCCACTGAAAAACTGAGCCTGTACATCTGTAAAGCCCCACACAGTTTTGCATTAGGAAAAAAAAAAAAATATTATTCTAGACTAAGGGATAATTTGAAATTGCATACAATTTAAATTAATTTACAAAGGTAGCTGGGGTTTTTTCATTACTTCTCAACAACTACATAATACAAAGAAATTCTCCAAACACACTGTCTGTTCTTTTATTAGGCTTCACTGAAATGCATGCGGCAAATAAACTTCTCTGCTAAGTAATACATGTTTCACCGTCAACCTTTGTGAGCTTCAAAGTACTCAACTGTACAATTCATAGGGCAAAATCTGATTTTAATCTTAGTGTACACTCAATCATACCTCCCACTTGTGATACAATATCTCTGAAGTGATATGAATTTAAAAAGAAATAAAAAAGCTATTGAATTGCAAAGAATGTGATAGATCACAAAGGGTCATGAGTGTTATTAGAGTTGAAAAACTCAGAGTGGTGTTGGAATGAGAGTTTTGTTCACCATCATTTTTTTGTTGGGTATCTAGTTTTGTGATACTTTTAAGAAGCTCCTCTCAAGAGATTCATCTGCTTATTATATATTTTCTACCTAGTTCTTGGCATATTTGTGAGCTCAGGTTTCAGAAATTTTAAAACATTGCAGTTTGAAAATACTGCCATGTTTACAAGGGAAATTTATAAAGAATGGAAGAATACAAGAGTTGAAGTGGCTTTTATCTGGTTAGATAATATAGGAAGACTCTGACACAATGCAATTTTGGTTTTAATATATTCTGTTACCTGAGAAAGATTTTTCTTTTCTTAAATATTTTTTATTGCATCTTCCATCCTTATGGTATGCTCAACTGTAAGGATAGGAGATGTAATGAAAAATATTTAAGAAAATATGATATGCTTAACCGTGAGGACAAGAAATCCTCCAAACCATAAGTAGCATTTGGAAAAGTGTGAAATCTAGTACTACATGCAACACAAGGTAGAGGAGATTTAACAGCCTTGTAGAGATTGTGGCTTCTTGAAGAGTTTTAGTACTATTAATTTATCATTAACAGATAATTTTACCACTTGGAATTCTTGTATTTTCAGTCAGGCATTAAAGTTTTTTTGTTGTTAAGTTTGGGGGTGAAGAAAGGATAGAGTAAAACTGCAGAAATTTAATCATGGTCCCATTATTCACATTAAGACCAGAGATAACAAAGGCAACTATAACTAGGAAAAAGAAAAGCGTAACTATAAAATGGCTACTTTAATTGATTTTAAATTAGCCAACTGCTGTATGTTTGCATTTACATCAGTTGTTCTCTAAGTTCCTTTGAGTTGGTCTTTTCTTTTTGGTTTTTGTTTCTGTGGGTGTTTTTTTTAGGGTTTGTTGTTATTTGGGGGGGTTTTTTTGGCTATTTTTATTGATTTCTTGAAAAGAGACTTTAATCTAAGGTGTTATTAATTTGATTTAGAGTGATTTGGCGGGGGAGTAGGGGAATGATTATGTTTGGTTGTCAGGCTAATGTCTTTCATCTACAGCTAGCTACAAATGGGAGATTAATTCATTAATCCCTATGATTTTCCTTTGTCACATACAAATGTGTCTTTATTATCCCACCAGCGGATCCATACAGTCAAAAATCTTCTTGCATTTTCTAGTTCTTATTTGTGAGTTTCCTGTTCTCTGAACTTCTTACATTACTGCATAAGAGGCTCATCTGCAATTTTTGTGTAAGAAGCAGAACACCTACTTTTCTAACTTCTTTCTGTTGCCTTGTGGACTTCCTTATTAGCAATTCTTGCATGGAGATTTCTGAAATAAATTAAGTCTTTACAACAATGCATGTTTTGAATTTTCAGTGTAGATTTTGTAGAACTGTTGTTACTTCTCAGTATGTGAAAATTGCAGATTTAGGTTTATTTTTTGTTTTCCTATGCAAAGAAGGAAAGTCAGTTACATCCACAGATTTCATCTTTTTAATTGCTCTGTTTGTCTGATTTTATGTTTGTGTCAGTCATTTTGTCAAAGACTAAGGCAAGTTAACAAAAAAAACCTTAACCAAAGGAATGATTTATATCAAGTGAAATGAAACAATTGCTAAGGGAAAAAACAATGATGTATGAATGAATAAAGACACTACCTCTGTATTTCTGCACTTTTTTTTCAAATTTTGACTAGCAAAATATATTTCAAAATACCTTAAAAGATGCAAATTTACTAATTGTCTTAGGCAGATCTACATACAGAAAGCTATGTGGATATTTTAAGACAGGTTGTACTACTACACTTTTAAAATTATGTCACTAGACTAAGTTGGGAAGAAGGTAAAATGAGAAGAAGTGTGAAAAATGAAATAAGGAACTCTCTCAAAGGCAAAGAGGGTCTTTGTCAGGGGGTTGTTTTTTAAATTAATTTTTATCTGAAGCAATGTAGAATTGTGTCAAAAATAAGAGGAAATTAATGTAGTGACAAAGCATCAGGGAAAAGGGAAAAAATAATTTCTGGTAAGACTGAGAATTAATGTGATGTAGATGGAAGGCTTCTGAAAGAAAGGCAATAAAATTTTTCAAGCATTTCAAAGTGCAGTGACTAAAGAGTTAGAAGACTGAGTGTTTTGCAGTTACTGAAATTACTGAGTAACATGATTCAGCATTCAAAATGGAAAATTTAGGCTCAATATCTGCAATATTTTTCTGTTTGCAAAATCTGTTAGAGGTAGGAAAATTTACTCATTGAAGATGTGGGAATATCTTAATTTGATTCATGTGATGCTACACTTGATAAAATGCCTGAAAATATAGTGTAGAGAAAAAAATCTGTGTTGAACAAGGTTGTAAGCATCCAATAAATCTTCCTATTATTTATTCTGACCAGAGAACAAAATGTTCACTGTATGAAAATATAGGGCAAGATATTCAAACACCATTTTACTTGATTAAAATATTTAGCCCATTAATCATCTTAAAAGAAAATAAAGTTAATTATTTCTCTTTCTGAACTTTCTTGAAATTTCACTGCAGTTTTCATCTATTGCTGAACAGGTTTTTCAAGATTTAAGGGAGCTTGGTTTTGCTGTGACAGCTGCAGTCATTTTAATGCACAATGTCATGAAAGGACAGTACAATGAAAATATAAAAAGCCAAGCTTGTTGCATATGGATGGCTTGTGAGTAGTTGAAATTAAATTTTGTTGATTTGTGAAGTCTAAAATACAGTTGGGATTACATCAGATTTACCCTTCAACTATTGTAAGGAAAGAGAAGTACATGCTAAATGAAATGTTCTTTAAGAAATTTCATCTCTCTACTCCCTCTTTAATGCTATTTTTTCTCAGTGTCCTACTTTTTAGCTGCAGTTTAGAGTAACTGAGCTATGACATGTAATTCATATAAAATGTCACAAATGGTGTCATTCATTAACTCTGACAAAATTGCTGGCATTGATTTGAACAAATGGATTCAGTCGTGTCCATGTGACCTCGGTAAATCAAATCAGCATTGTTTTATTAGATCCTCAAGAAATAAAATGTTTATAAGATTTTTTTGACTTTATGAATATTCATTAGTTATGTCTGAATATAAAAACTTCAGGCAAGGAAAAAATTATTTTTCTCTAATAGAAAATTTCATTAAATAAAAATTCATTTCTCTTTATTTTCTGGTATTTGAATTTGGCAAGCTCTGCTATGAAATTTAGAGTAAAAATGGATTTTGCAGGAAATTTATTTTATTCAAATGCCATTCTTATGGCACACATAAAATTATTTTGTGCACTTTATGTTAAAGTAGTTGGAGGACCATTAAATGTGAAATGTATTACCAATTATTTTATTGCAATACTTTCCACTACATAAAAATGAGGAAAACTATTTGCTGGTTGTCTTAATTCAGTTAGGAAGCAAAGAAAAAAAAAAAAAAAAGAGAAAGGAAAAAGGGAATTAAAAAAGAAAAAAGAAAGATGAAAGGTCAGCAAACAAAAATAGCATATGGAAATTATCTGCAACTTTGGAATATGGCTCTGTTAAATATCAGTGCCTAGAGCTCACATCCCACAGTAAGATCTGGTCATATGTGGGTGTTTGTTATATATGTTGCTATCTAACCCAAAGTTGACTTTCAAAGTGAGACAGAAATTTCACTTATTCGCTTACTAGACATCATCACAGTTATAAAGGCTTGTAATTTATGGTCAAAGATTTTTGCTTAGTCTTTCATTCCAGAATATTTATTTTCTTCTGTAAATCAGTGAGGAGAAGGGGGTAAGGGCAAACCCAGATTATCTTCGAAGACCATTTGCTGACCTTTTTATTCTTTCATCTGTATTGAAATCTAGCCATAAGCTGCCATAACAATGCCATTTGTAGTCTCATAGGGCAGTGCTAAATTTTAGGATAATGGAAATTTCTTCATCTAGCTGAAACTGTGAGAAAAGTCAGACATCCATAGGACTCTTTTAGTCCAAAAGGAAAATTTACTACGTAACAGGTCAAATCTAGTTTGTTAGATCCCTTAATTGCAACCATGGAAGGGAGGCCAGGGTTATAAAACAGGAAAAGACACAATCAGTTGGATCGGTCAGGTCCCACCCTGAAGAGAAGAGAAAGAGGTATGTCTCCACTTTCATAAGTGCTCTCTCACATATTCTTCCCTTCCTCAAGCTCTTCCTCCTGTACTTATTCTTTTTGTGTACGAGAGTGGATTCTGATGTTACTTACCATCTGCTCTGAGTCATTTAGTAGTGGAAGAGATATCACCATAATAAAATATTTCGTTTGACACTTTTGGATGTATTTTATCTTATAAATGCAATAAAGCTTCTATTATGTCTGACCCATGTCTTTAAATGAGCAACCTCTATGTGTGACCATAGCAAAAGCAGATGCTCCTCAGTTAGTGCCTGATCAATATTTGCAGTCCATACACTTTGTAGTTCCACAACAGCCACAGGATTTCATTAGCATCGTTAGAGGAATATCTCTGGTTATTCTATTTACAGACCTCTTGCCCATGAATTTCCAGTCTCCTTAAATGTACTGATACACTCTGTCTAGTTCTTAGGGCAAGAGGTTGTAGAAGTTCACTGCCTGCACTGGCCTGAATGATGTACAGGGTAAAAGCAGGGATAAGTTTATCCATTGATATTCCAGGTGAATTGAAGTACTGAGAACCTGAAGGAGAAATGTTTTCTGATGTTAAACTTCTGTTGCATTCTGAGCCACTAGAGCATGGTAGTTGGAGCTGTGTGCTTCTTTTAAATTTCAAATCACTCAGCCTTTATCAGTATATACTGAACAACTGCTTTTGACTAAATGTTTATCTGTGACATCTGACAGCATTTGATCCTTTAAAAGCTATAATCTGATCTGCAGCAGTAAACTCTGTATGCTAAGGCAGACACTTGCCTGTCTTGGGATGAGAGAATCCATCAGTTTTGTCCAAAAGAAATAGCATGAAACTAAAATACAGTCTGAGGGTTTTTTCAAGACATCTGCAAAGTATTTATTCTCATCTACCATCTTTATTTCTTGAGCATCTGGGTACAGGACTTTATTAGTAAAGATTCCCAGAAATGTCTCTAGGCATCTGTCTTCAATGAAATCTTGAAAAAACTAATGTTTTGTCTTTTTGTGAAACGGGAAGATTGCACTGACAAATGAGGGTAAATATTTTGATACAGATTTTTTTTTCATTTCTAGAGGTCTGTTCATTGGCATGTAAAGTTTTGAAGTGCTGAAGTATCTTAGGATGAGTTTTGAATTTTATGTAGAGCTAGTGATGTAAGAATTTTCACAAAATTCTGGAAAGAAGGACGTATATGCTTCAAGAATTTACACAGCAGTTACTGGTATTTCATGTGTTCTTGATTTAAGCACTTTTTACAGTACATATCTTTTATCAGTGTCATGTAAATGTTCCTCCTTATTTAATGAGGTGCTGTAAAACAGGTGTAAACTTATTTCATCAACTTTATAAAAAAAAGTTTCCATCATTTAAAGGAATGGTGAAATTGCACATAGCTGAAGCAATATAACTGCTGTCTTTGAAGACTGTATGAGCTTCACTTTAGGTTCTAAAATTGCATACATAAGCATGCAATTGATAATCAAAAGAGATTCAATTGATTATTGGAATAGAAAGTTTATTTCTTTGCCTAATTTGCCAGCATTCTTTCTCCACTAATTTCATGGTATTTCCTCTTTTTCTTTTCTCTCAGACTGGAAAATTAACCATAATTTCCACCAGCTGCTCTGTTTATTTTGACAAAATTCCCTTTCTCTGTTCTGCCCTTTTATAATACAGGTAGTTTTCCTACCTTGGGGTCTTAAGAACTCTAATAGCCAAGACAGTAAAAATGACATATAAAGATTTCTTTTAGAGAATTTGTGTAGAAAATTTATAGTATTTTACTCTTTGCATTTACCTAAGCATCTTTATTTCAACCTCAAGATCTTTTCAAATGTAGACATAGCATTCATGTTAATGCATATACTGATTGCCTTTGGAAATTTCTTTTGTGATTTTACTTATTTTGTAAAATTTATACTTTTGGTCTTCTGTCTCAGCATTGTCAAAACACAGAACCACATTTGTAGCATGAATATTTCCATCTACAGTTCCTGCTCAAGGAATTCAGCAACCTGAGGAGAAAACTGGCATAAGGTGCCATGCTCTCTTGAAGAAAACTGGATGTAGAAATCCTTTATATTACCCTCATTAAAATTTGCAGATTGCATTCTTCATTGATTTATACTTCTGGTAACATCACTTCTGGTTGAAATTTCTCCTACAACAGATGTAAACTCTAGAGAGCACTTTTTGTATCATCTCTGTAAAAACTCGTCACAGGCTTTCGACAGCAGATTTTTTCCAACTTCATTTTTTCCCTTCTTTCTTTTTAATATACACTTATAAAATGTCATCAATTATGTCTCAAGTTCTGTGAATTTTGGGTACTTTTTTTTTGTTTGTTTTTTTACCGAGAGAATGAAATTAAGCAGTATTTATTACTGTTGAGGAGGAATATGTCTGGTTTGTGAGTATCTTTAAGAAATGTAATCTATTGTTTAGTCAACATAGCAAAGATAACTTTCACAGAGATTGGTATGCAGAGGTAGCATAATTCTTGTTTGAAATGTAATTGTTAGCAACTATGGCTTTACAGCTGTCATATGAAAAACTGTTTTCTGTTTTTCAAAGATACAGCCATAGACAAAAGGATATTTCAGTAACTGGTGATGAGAGTGTGTTCACTCCTCCTCTTGCTAACAATACAGTGTCTGTAAGTTCAAAGATTTTTTCTTGATAGTTTCATTATTCCAAGAGATGAGAAGAATGTCATCAGCAATTAATTCTTGCAAATGTCACAAGAATAAAATATATAAACTTGAAGAAAAAAACCATCACAGATATTTTAGCTGTTTAGCTGAAATTGGAATGGTGTGAAGGAGCTGTTGAAAGGGTAAAAAGCAGCTTCACAAAGAAGTCTATAAATAGAGGTTGGCCTAATTCTTACTTATTCTATAGTTGGTTTGTACTGCTTCATAAAATGACTGATAAAAAATCACTCCTTATATCATAGAGCAGCTGAATTAGGAATCTTCTGCTAAAAAATTAATCAAAACACACAGAAGACAACTGGTTCCACTGGACATCAGCACTGGGAAAAGAATTTTTAACCCCCCATTTTTCATTTATTTGCTTTAAATGGGAAATTTATTATGTGTTTCCTAAAAAGTAAGCTATTTTAATTTTATTTGAAAATAAATGAACAGTACACAGGCAATTTAAGGTATATGATATATGTTTTGAAGTGAAGATGGAACAATAGACATCTCATATAAGTGAATTTCTTTGTTCAATTTTCAGGAAAGAAGCTGTCCCAGCTGTACTCTATTGTCTCCTACATTTATTGGCAAAATAACAGAAAGCTAAATACATGTATCAAGATTCATTTAATGTCCTTAAAATTCTGCTTGGAGAAACAACCTCAGGAGTTGTATTTTCCAGTTGCAACTCACAAGTTAAACTCTGCTATAGATGTTCAGAACTTAAAATATATCACATTGTTCCCATTCTGTCTTTAATGGAAATGTAATGCACCACAATCTATTTTTATCTTCGAAAGATATCTCAGACAATTATTTTTGGTTTAGATTAATGTATTTGTCTTTCTGTGGCCAGTACCATAAAAAAGGGGGAAAGGCTCTGAGTAATTAAAGGCAAACCCATTAAATTTAGTAATAGTGGCATGAAATAAAGTTTAATTTTATACTATTTGTATCCGATGACTGTGATGATGACAGAAAGAATAGGTTTGTGGAAGTTATGTGTTCCAATAGAGAACTGGCTTATTTTATTGTTCTTCATATATACCCAGTCTCTTTCAGGTGGGAAATAGACCGTGTTCAAGGGGCAGTTGCCTCACATGTTCAGCACTTAATTACTGGAATGCTACTGTTTAGGTAGTTTAATAGCCATACACGACTTTATAGAATGAGAAGTATTTCACCATGGAGAGCAATTACTTTGCTAGCATTAAAGAGTTTCTCATCATTCCTTGAAGAAGGGAATCTTAGACATCCATTCTTTTCTCCCAATCTCCCTGTTTCCCAATAATTTTCAAGCCATGGCAATTTCAACCAAATACAGCAGAAAGTTAGATTTCTCCAGCATTAACTTGCTCGAGGTTACTAAGAATAAGCAGGTGGAAGACTTGTAACGCTGGGTCTTCCAGAAATGTCTCTGATGGTCTCTAAGCAGAATATATCTGCTTATATCTGATATCGGAATATATCAGAATATATGGTGTATCTGGCCAAGATAGCAGCGTGGCACATTCCTGGATCCTTCTTGCCCAGTCACTCCACAGTTTCCTGTTACCCACCTCTCTCCTTGTATGATCTAAGAAATGTGACAAGAAACTCCAGTTGTGATAGATGTTGTAGAATTGGGTACCAGATAATATTATGGTATGGCTCTAACACTGAGATAATAACAGATGCAGCTTTTTGGGAGATAAACAGATACAAGATCAGGTTTCATGAAATCCTTTATTTAAATAAATAACGCAGGCCTGGCCACTGGTGATTATTCTTTTGCTTGGGGGCTTTTTCGACAATTTACTCAAAAAATAAGCACACTTTATTTATTTCTCATTATCCAAACTGATTGTTCAAAATTTAGTAGTGAAAAAATTAGTACCTTAAATGATCTAGTGAATGGGGATACCATGAATAGCCATGAACTGCCTCTTTTATAGTCATGCATTCAGGCAGTCTTGTGATCTGAGTAATAGCATGAAAAGGGTATTTGAGATTGAAGCTCTCATTTATTTCATTTAGAGAGGGCTTTTTCACTAAATCTTAATGTGTATTTGCAACTTTGACAACTAGGTTTTTGTCTTTTGCAAACAACTCTGAGCTATTAACTGAATTACGGAGGATAAGATCACCAGCCTCCGAAATATATTTTTATAAACAGTAAGTACTAGATTTTTTCCCTTGAGAAGAGTCAAAGCTGTTTTTTCTGAAACTAAGCAAATCAGGTTAGTAATTTGTCATTGTTTCACCTTTCAATATAACTGGTTTAGGCTTTACCTAGTTATATCTTCTCTGAGCATATTTTAATATTGATTCTGTGATTGTTTATGGATGCTGAGATCTTGCATATACAGGCATTACAAGGATTTATGGCTTTAGTTTATGGTAATATTTCCGACATTGTAAAGTCTCTCCTTCATTGGATGTTGTATTTCACTCATCACTTTATGAACTAACCCTGGGATATGCTTATTTATTTTATAAAAGATGAAAAGTGGGAACATAGCTTGCAGAAATAGGCCTTTAAACCTGATGTGAGCATATATTAGTGAGTGCTAGAATCTTCACCAGTGCTTTAGAACTGAGGAATCTGTGAGCAATTCCACTGATTTAATTTCGAATACTCGCAGAAAATTATCCCGGGACAGTGTATGTGTACATATTTGAACAGTGAGTCCTTGTTCAGATAGATATGAATGAATATATGGAAACTTTTCTATTGTTAAAGTCCATCTTTTTGGCTAAATATTGGCAAAAACAAGATTTGTTTTGTTAGCTCATTTGGGACTGAAATTCTCTTCAACACTTTTTATCACACAAGTTAACACATTTGAAACCTTGTCATCTGGTTGCACTAGAACCAAGTGAGAACTAGCACACGGAGCTAATTCATTTGGATAACAGTGCATATTTTTTGCTCCTGAAAATTATGCTTAGCAGCCAAGTTCTAAAAGAACCTGCATAAAGGTTATGACACTTAACAGGATCCAGATCTCTTGACTTTCCTTCCTATTATTCTGCTGGAGAAAGAGAGGCAGAAAAAGCCAGACACTTTACTGCAGAAGTTTTGAAATTCAAGCAGATAATTGGAGACGTACAGAAGGAAAACACTTCCAGTCTTTTCTCATGCAGTCAGGTAAGTGCATCCCTGAATTCAAGATCTCAAAAGGGGGAATAATATTATTGTAAGCTGTAATATAAAGAACTATGCGATTTCAGCTATCATAAGAGCATGAAGAAATGCTTTGCTCTGCTTTATGCTGCTTTTTCTTTTGGCTGATTTTATGCCATCATTGGTGCCCCACTTAGTCTAAGCATGATTTTCTATCGCATAAAATGAAGGCATTATTTTTTTTACCTATTCTAGACTGCAAAATTTAACCAGTTGTAGCTAATCAATAGCAGAGCTGTGAAGCAGTCACACTGTGCAGTCACGGAATAATTATTAGGATAATATATATGTTATTCATCATGTTCATCAGATCACTTTTGTCCTTGTTCTAAAGATGAATGTGTACATGCAACAGTGGAAGAGCCACGTAAATCCTTTTCCTCAGAGTCACTATAAGTCTGTATTTCCTGCTCCCAAAGCCTGTGGGACTGTGAAGATTTAAATGCACATGCCAAGACTGAGTCAGTGCCCAGTTTTTTCTTTGGTTTTGGTTCGGGGATTTTTGCTTAAGACAGAGAAATGTGAAATTGAGCTGTGGAAGGGTTATTTTTGCTTACTGCTCTCCAACTCAGTTTTGCATGCCCAAAGGAGTCAATCGAAATTTAACTTCTTGTTGTTTCTTGCAGCGAGAACATAATGTGTTTGCTAAACTTAGTTCAGATTCCTTCTTCTTATTCCCCAAATTTCTGCAAAAATATTTAGAGGTATACTATTCCTGCTGGGCTCATCTTATGAACTGTATGTGTCTGAACCATCAAAGTCAGGGTATTATAGATTTCATTTTCCATTTATCCATTTTCTTCAGTAGATGATGGAATGGAAGGTTTTCTACTAAAACTCTAGCTAGTATAGCACAAGGGATACTGCTATGTTACAAGCATTCATATTTTATGCAGTTTATTTAGTTTTAGTATTGTGGGAGATTTCCCTAGCTTTTTGTATTTAAGAGTTAGTGCTGCTACAAAGTGGAAAAGCAGGCTATTACTTCTGCACTTAACAGATGGCTTACAAATGTCTTAGTCATATAAAAAGTGATTAGCCTTAAGGATGCTTTCTGTGAGAATTATTTGAACATATTTTACCACTCTACCACCTTTTACCACTTCTGTTGAACTTAAGAATTATACTAGGAAGTTTCTAAAAAGCTTTTCCTTCTAATAACTAATCTAAAATTGCTGATACTCTCTAATTTATACAATGAATGACTCTTCTTTTGATTCATGGTGGTCCCAGTTTAAAAACCGATATAAAGAAGGAAGATAACTAGTCTGGTTATATGTACAGGAGAAATCCTATCTTTATTTCTTTTCCTGATGAAATACAGATCATTTCAGAGGGAGGAAACAGACATGTTTTCTATACATAATGATTTGCCTTTCATGATGGGAATTACACTTTTTACACTTGAAAAATAAATTTTAAGAATACCCCAATTAAAGGAATTGTTTATTATTTACTTCTTTTCTACCGTTTCTATTATTTTAATTCGTCTACAGTTTTAATCCTGTGTCCTATTTGGACAATTTGATTCTAAATAATTAATGAAATATATGAAAGAACAACTAGAATACAATTCATGGTAACCACTAATAATGCTTTACATTAAGTACAATTCCCTTCAGTTAATATTTTAGCCAAGGAAATGCTAAATTATTGCAACAGTTGTGGTTGATAACAAATATTCAGACAGTCAATGAGAATCCAAAGTTATTCATGTTTGAGGTTAGTTAGATATATATACATATATGTATATATATATATGTATATATATGTATATATATATATAAAATGGACTATTGGGGTCAGGACTGGCATCTTATTTTATTGCAGAGATTAACACCTAAAATATTTTTAATTTCAATTCTTCTTTATACAGTTTTCCAGTTGCCACTAGTGCGTCATTGGCAGTATCCCTAAAATTTATGTCAGAAATATCAGATTAAATTTGATGTCTTTGCAATTGTTATGTCAAAATACAATAGGCAGGGTATTGATTAGCAGTTTAGCAGTGGTGATTGGAAGAAACGGGAATAATCAGTTATTGCAGAATAACAGCAGTTTAGGTCATTGCCACAAATGATGTTAGTTGTATGCGCCCACTCTGATTTCCTTTTCTACCTGCCAATTCTGCCTAAAAATATTTACCAGCATCACAGTCAGTGAAGACTACATGATTAAGTGCTTTGAACAGTTGAACTGCACACAAATACCAGCAGTTTATTATATGTTTCTGTAAGAAAAAAATTTTTGCTTATATGAAAAAAAAATCAAACAATATCCATCCCTACAGCACCACACAGAATTATTTTAAGCTGACCCAGTTTCATGTTTGGCTAATATAACCCTGTGGGAAAACAAGGAATTAGACATATATGCACAGGTAAAAGAAAAATAGCATTTATTCAGAAATACAGGCCATGTAACTCTGTGGGAGACAATGGTAGTCTGACACAGTGCAATCTGAAGACAAATATGAGAAAGCTATGGCGAAATGGTTCTTGCAAATTTTAGGGTTTTTTTTTTTCATTTTTACATCAAATGATATGCTGTTGTATGGTTGTACTTCTGATACCAAGCAGCTTTCCCAATATTCAGAATTCTATCGTTGAAATGCTGAGAGATCCTTTATGACACAGTTGCAATATATATTACAAATAGGAAAAAAAATGCAAGAAGCTTTGACAGAATCTCTGTAAGGCAGTTTGTATGTTTTATAATAAGGAGATCCTGTTGTTGCTGTGCCTATGCCATGTACCTGTCTTCAGGGCAGGTTGACCATTTTTCACAAAACATTTTTATCTTTGTGCACTGCTGACTCATTAAAGCAGCCCCTGTGCTAGGCAATGCACCTGAAACAATGTTGGCAGTCAGGCAGCCTTCTAATTTTGCAGGAGGTACAAGCCTCCTGTGATGTGATTCCCTCTGTAGTGAGTGACATTACACTATCACAGTATCTGTAAGGTGATTATTACAGATATATTATCCCTTACATATTTTATGGAATATAATAATGAGATCAATGTCAGTGACAGAATGAAAACAGAAGATGTTCTTATTTATGTTTGTTAGTTATATTATTGCATCTTAGTGCCTCTTCCTGAAAAGTTGTAAAAAATGCAAGTTCACCTGATTTGGCAATTGTACAAATGTCGGCAAATAATTGACCTCATCAGCAAAATATGATCTGTGAGCAAATCTCTTCTCTTACTTAGCTCTTTTATGATGGAATCCATGGTTTAACTTGAAGCCAAAAGTTTAGGATATTTTATGTGTGTGACATGAAGATCCTGCTTGCTCTGTTATTTAATGTAGTAATTTTAGTAGAATTAGTAGGGGCAGAATAAGAGTGTACTGGCAGATTATGAGTGTACAGTTTTGTTTTAAAAAGATATATACAATTTCAGCCACTACACTTACTCTGAGTTTTACATGATTTTCAGATCACTTCCACTGCAAGCAACACACTAACTTATATCATAGATATATTTTCTTTTTCATATCTTGATCTAGAATAAAGAATTCTCTGGTGAAGTAACTTGTCTCAGGATTGCAAGAGCAGAAGACCCATAAGACAATTTTTTTTTTTTTTTTTTTTTACTTTTAACTCTTTAGGCATTTTTCCTTATTTCCTTTTCCTTTTTTTTTTTTTTTCCCTCTTTTCAAATTAGACCTAAGTTATCCTGAAAGAAGAGAGGTCTATGAGGAGGATAAATACCAATAACAGATTGGCTGAAAATTAATTTCAGGCAAAATTTTTCTTTCTTCTGTCTAAATTCAAGTCTTTTATCTAAATTCAAGAACTTGAAAACATGGTGACTCAGAGCAGCCAAATACCAAACAGACTGATCAAAGGAAATCCATTCAGATTCTTTTTTTTTATAGCTAGTTAATCAGAACTTCCATATCTTGACTGTACTTTTTTACTGCCTAGTAATCATGAACAAATCTTTTAGGCTTCTTAATGTAGTCTTCATCACTTCTTTCGTAAGAGCATATGTATTTCAATATGTTCTTACATGTATTCATTTGTGCTACATGTTTCATAAATGCTAGTTCTGTTTTAAGCATTACTAATGTGTGCTATATTTATTTAGGAAAATTTGTAGCTACCATGTTTATCCAGTTTTAACATTATGCAAAGTAGAAAATTAAGTTCTGTTGAGGTCGTACTTCTGTCACTCTAACTTGCTATTTGGCAAAGTTGTATTTCTTAAGAATTTTATTCAATTGCTGAGATAACTTCAGGTGAAACTCAGCATTCAAATAGGAAAGCCTTTGTAAAAATAATTTTTGAAAACAACTTGTAGAATTGCAATGTAGTAAAGAAACAAAGCTGAAAGCTGAAGGGCTGCTTAGCAGTCAAAGGAAAAATCTTTGGGTTGATGAACACTAATTCTTCCTCATGGCTAGCTTAGCCCCTCTGATGCTTTCATTTTGTTTTTATCCTGAGCTAAATAAGCATGCCAAGATCCGGTGGTGTTGCTGCATAGAAGTATTTGGCAAGGAAATTAATGTTTTAACTTGATTTCTCTCTGCATGACAAAAACTATTTGTCCTACGGAACATTTGCAGAGGAAGGTTGAGTATAAGTGTCTAGAAATAATTATGTGGTTGGGTTATTTGTGAAGTCATCAGTAACTTTTGAAGACCTGTGCATTTTGCTAGATCACTATTTGTTTTCAAATATAATCTATGTGGAATAGGCCAGAATGCTAAAACTCTTCCAGAAGGGTAATTCCAGCTGTTTCCGCTTGTAAATCACTGTCCTGATACAGGCGTTCTTAATTTTTTCCCCAAAATACATGTCCTGAATCGTATAATTTCATTTGGTTTTTCCAGTTAGGTTTTACAAGAGTGAAACCATTTCCCCTGAAGTACAGATACTATTTCTTAGAATATGCTATGAAAATTGTATTTTAGGGTTTCTCCAAATAAAACAGGAATCTAAATGACTGAGGCACAGGGATGAAAACATTTGTCTCTGAAAGTCTAGAAGAAAAGCAGGTATAATGTAACACATGCTCGATACAGAGTCACAAATTTCTTTGATATTGATACAGTCATGCTCAACATTTTCACTGCCTTAACTACTACTTTCAGACATCCAGCGTGGTACAGGCGATGTGAAAAAACACTGCAGTATAAAGAATTTTCTGCACATATTGTTTTCTCAGATCAAAACATCTAGACAGGATTTTCGTATGAAAGAGATTATGTTTTGTGTGTACAGACTGTGTAACTTTCTAATAATAATTTTAAAGTAGACTTATTTCCTGTGATGGAATACTTACTGTGTGATATCAGACCAAAAGTTCTGTTTTAGCCTACATGGTTCCTATTAAAAAGTTTTATATACACCTTTAATGGAACAGGGAAAAAAGGTTTGCAATTTGTAAACCTAATTAGTTAAGATCAAATATTTTTGTTTTCATTTATTTATCCTGATTGTAATTTTAATTTTCCATAACCTTAATACTTTTATTAAAGCCCTAGAATAATACAGAAATACTGTTTTCAATATGTTTGATTTTTTTCTTAGAACTTTAATGAATTTTATATTTTCTGAAGGAGCTTTCTTACAGAAATTCTGAAAGTAACCACTCTCTGTCAAAGTATTTACATATGCACACATGATTAGAGAAAAATCTTTTGCTTTCAGAGATCAGTTACATGAGGGAACATTTTATAGATTAAGTAATAAAGTTCTAGGATTTTTAGATTTAAATAATAAATATTGCTAGGAGACTGTTCCTGACTGTTCCTAATTAACCATTCCTTTTTTTCAACAATGATTTTGAGGACCAAGATAAAAACTTTATTTTTTTAATTTTATTTTTTACACACTGATGGAGAAGGATTGAAACTTCTAGCATGTTTGCATCCGAAATATATTTACCTTTATTCCTATTAATGTAAATTAACTGTATGTATTTTGTATAGTCTTTTGATACATTTTTTGTACATATCTTGAGCAACATCTTAAAAAAATTTCATCTTTTTCACTTTCAGACAAATACAATCTGTTAAAAGCAACAGAATTTTTTTGACAGTCATTCTGATAAATTGGGGGAGGGAAGCCAAGTAAAACAGAAGGAGACAGAGCTATGTAGTTCACTATATAGCTCTATTATTCCATTTCTTTTAGATTTTACTGGAACAACACAAGTGCAATTCACTACATTTTTCCTTTTTAAGGTATGCATGACTAAAGATTTTTAGTCATATACCAATGATGCTGTCTAGTGTAAATCAAAAAATAGTCTTCTCCATACAGTAGTGATATGTTTACACTCTTTTCCGGTGGGAAAAGTAAGTTAAACTATTTTAAACCACAGAGATTAAGATCTGGACCTATGATGGCAACATTCTTTTAAAAAAAGTCAACCAGTATGTGAATTTCACAGTATCTTAACAGCTGAATTATATGAGACACTGAGTCTGAATTTGTTCTCTTTCCCTTAGAAGATTTTCTTTTTTTTGATCATTTTTTTTAAAAAAAGTCTCAGGGGATTTTGTATATTTAAAACAGGTAAACTAAACTCTACAGAATTACAGAATCACAGAATTACCAGGTTGGAAGAGACCTTCAAGATCATCGAGTCCAACCTCTGTCCTAACACCTTAACTAAACTAAACCATGGCACTGAGTGCCACATCCAATCTCTTTTTAAACACGTCCAGGGATGGTGATTCCACCACCTCCTCGGGTAAACCATTCCAATACTTTATCACTCTTTCTGTAAAAAAGTTTCTCCTAATATCCAACCTATATATCCCTTGGTGCAACTTAAGACTGTGTCCTCTTAGAACGTTCTGTCAGTTGTTGCCCGGAAAAAGAGACCAACCCCCACCTCACTACAACCACCTTTCAAGAAGTTGTAGAGAGTGATAAGGTCACCTCTGAGTCTCCTTTTCTCCAGGCTAAACAACCCCAGCTCCCTCAGCCGTTCCTCACAGGGCTTGTGCTCCAAGCCCCTCACCAGCCTTGTCGCCCTCCTCTGGACACGCTCAAGTGTCTCCACGTCCTTCCTGAACTGAGGGGCCCAGAACTGGACACAGCACTCAAGGTGTGGCCTCACCAGTGCCAAGTATAGGGGAAGGATGACTCCTGAAGGTGGCTCCTGCTGGCCACACTATTCCTGATACAGGCCAGGATACCACTGGCCTTTTTGGCCACCTGGGCACACTGCTGACTCATGTTGAGTTGGCTGTCAACGAGTACTCCCAAGTCTCTTTCTGCCTGGGCACTCTCCAGCCACTCTGTACCCAGCCTATAGCGTTGCAGGGGGTTATTGCGGCCAAAATGCAGGACTCGGCACTTGGACTGGTTAAACTTCATCCTATTGGACTCAGCCCATCTATCCAACCATTCCAGGTCTCTCTGCAGAGCCCTCCTACCCTCCAACAGATCAACACATGCTCCCAGCTTAGTGTCATCCGCAAATTTACTAATGAAAGACTCAATGCCCTCATCCATGTCATCAATAAAAATATTAAACAGAGCAGGTCCCAGCACAGACCCCTGAGGGACACCACTGGTGACTGGCTGCCAGCTGGATGCAGCACCATTCACCACCACTCTCTGGGCCCGGCCATCCAGCCAGTTCTTAACCCAGCAAAGAGTGCTCCTGTCCAAGCCGTGGGCTGCCAGCTTTCCCAGGAGGATGCTGTGGGACACAGTGTCAAAGGCGTATATATTCAATATATACGTATAAGTATACGTATACGTATACGTATACGTATATCTACGTATATATTCAATATATATCCTGACTACGTATTGTCAGTATTTTCAGCTAGTGTTAAGGTTTTATCCTTGGAGTCACTATCAGCAGAATTTTAGTTATTATGTACTTCAGATTAGTTTGAATTCAACAAAAAAGTAAGGGTTATGTATTTCATGGCAATTATGTCTTCCCTGTGGCATATTAGGATATATCTGTACATAAAGAATATAGAAAGTTTTCTTTACTAAAATATTTTGTTTCTAGTTCATTTGTACTCAAGATTTATGTAGTATTTCCCTTTCTTGTTACATACCATGCTCAGGAACTGTGTGGAAATTTTATGTAAGTATATTTTTAGTTTCTAGATGCTTTCATCTAGGGGGTGAAGACTGATACGGGCCTCTCCAGAGTACACACTTTCACCTTTCTAGTGAAATATTCAGTAATATAGACTATCTCAAGTGATCCTTTCATCACTCTATCACTCTAGAAGTACACAGATATAACATTTAATATGAATTTTTAATTAGATTTTTAGCTGGGCTGATAGTACCACAGATTTGGATTTACATTTACCAATGTGTACTATAAAACCAGAGGTGGTTCTATGCTTACTCAGAAAGATAAAAAATTCTTGGGAAATTTTCCTTTCTTCTTGTGTACTATACCATACAGATAAAGAGAGGAATAGCGTACTCAAGATATGCAGAGGTAAAATGAAGCTTTCTCATACAAGTTTGTGGTCTCTCTCTTCTTATAGATGAAAATGATTTGTTAGCTTTGTAGAGCATAAAGTTGACAAGAACAGAAAGGAAGAAAAAGCACCCCAATTTTTTTTTTTAAAAACACCTCAATTTTATTGTGTTTCTGTAAACATCTACACTTGATTTGCACCTTAAGAGCTGCACTGAATTCTGGTTTCCAAGAAGATAGAGTATAACAGAAGGATTTTCAGATTCAGAAAGCATGAGAAAGATACTTCAATTCATGGAACAACCTCTGTGTGTTGTTTTGGAGAGGAGTTAATTTACTAAAGATATGATAGAACTCCGAAAAATTATTATTGACCCTGGGAGGGTAGACAGTGATTATACATAAAACTCACAAGTAGGTCACTTTTAAAACTAAATCTAGCTCTTGCACACTATAGGGAGGTCATGCGTAGAACTCCATATCAAAGACTGTAATGGATACAGAACATTCACATGGTGTAAATGGCATGTTAAAATGGGACAGATGGGTTATTTTAAAAATAAAGAGTCCATTAACATTGATATTTTCACAAGAATAAAAAAAGTTAACTCCATGCACTTTCTGTGCATTGCATTAGTATATTCCTACACACATGATGGCAAATTGGTTTCCTTATTATTTTACACAGGAGCCATAATTAGCACAGAGTTAGTATAGAGGAGTAATGTCTCTTTGATGTTGGCCTCTATCATACCTATCTGGAAAATGAAGGAATTTATGTGCCAAACACAGTAATTCATTTTAACTCATCTTTATTTGCAAAGACAGGTTGCTGCCATGTAGAAAGAAGTATGAATACTTATACAGTAATTCTGTTTTATCCCCAGACTTGACCAAAGGATCTGAGCTCTGGTATGCTAGCCCTTGATATATGGACCATGAGTATAGCACAGGCATTAGCACCTGGGGGTCAGCTCAAGACATTTTGTATTACCTGTCATAGATGCTTGGGGGTTTGTACATGTTTACAAAGCATTGGTTCTCCTTTCCTGTGATGACATTCTTGGGGAGACACTGGATCAGAAGCAAGTTGAAATTATGATTTCAGAAACAAGGCATATGTCTAGAGAGCATTACAATGCTACTTATCCTCAGCTTTTTATACAAAGCCTCTGTTTCATTACAAATAGATACAATAATATACTTTGATTCTTTGAAGGGACAAAATATTTTTATAGTTTCTGCTAGTGCAAAGCAATTTGCATTGTTCTATATCATTATACTCAATCCAAGCCCGTGTTTTGTGTTTGTTGTCAACACTTTTGCAGATTTTGGGTTTTGGAAATAAACACTTAAGAAAGATTGATTCCCAGAATACTTATGGAATGAGATGAAAGTGAATACTTTCTTCCCTAGAAGACAAAAAGGGAATGTTTACTAAGTTAAAAGTCGAGTACAGGATCATCCTTACCATATACCCCACTCTGTTGTTGCTAAGAAAACAGAGAGGAAGTTAATTCCGTTTCCTCATTGGCATATGTGTCTGTGTTTGGTAAGGAAAGAGGGAAAAGAAAAAAAAAAGAGGATATAAGAAATTAGAAGATGTTGGCTAAACTTCTGACACTGAAGCATATGATACAGAGGAAGGGAAAGGCGTAGCTATGCAGAAACAAAATAGAAAAACTAAAGAACCAACACTTAGGAGAGCTTTTGCATTCTCTTCTGCATTAGGGAAGGGAAGGTGGAGAAAAGTGATTTGAAAACCACTCTGCTCTCTCACCACAAAAAACCCTAGAGGAATTATCTGGATTAAAGAGGCCTATCAACCTATTGGAGGTTGTGTTCTTTTTCTGAAAGGGCATTCTGACAAGTGCTTGAAAAATAAGTGATAATTTTTTATAGTCTGCATCCTTGCTACTGTAAATGTGTTGTTGTTCTGAGTTTACATTCAGTGTGGAAAAATAGATTAAAAATATCTGGTCTGTAATTTCCAATTTGTAATGGGTAGCTCCTAATGTTATTATAAGGGATTTCCTTCTCCTTCCCTTTGTGCATGAACATTTTATTACGTGCAGTAAGGGGTCTCTCCTTACTCTGATCTGTACATACAGTTACAATTAATGTTAATAGTGATTCCCAGGGTAGGGTAGAAGAAAATACACCACACAAATTTAATTTCTGTTACTTCAGATCCATTTATTGAGGTGATAGATTCTAGTCACTTCCATGATATTTCAGACTTTTAAGATTACAAATGCTGCAATATGTTGACATCTTAGTTTTGAGGGCTATTTTTTTAGTGTAGATGTTACTAGTTTCACTGACTTTGTAATTCCTAGGAACCCTCAGGTTTTTTTTTCTCAGAATTTTCTGGCAATCTATAAAAAAATACATTCTCACTGTTCCCTATCCTTTATTGGCTAGGAAGCCCAAACTCAGCCTAGGAGGCAGTGGGTAGTAAATTATTAAGGTGTGACAGCTTTATGTCTGACTTGAAATTTTCTCTGCTTGTGACTTTGTATAGGAGGAAAGAAGAGACAAAAAAAATATTTTTGAAACAATAAACAGATAAGCATTTCATAGGAAATAAATTTTGACTAAAGCTCAGTGAATTGCTTCATTACTAAGGAATTTGGAAATTACATCTTTGAAAAGATGGAAACTTAAACATTCTTAAATTTTTACCTCCTTAATTTCCAGCTTTTTCCCTAAGGGAATAAAAAATTTAGTAAACTTTATGCTCATTATGATTTTTTTTCCTATCTTCAAACAGAAGCAGTGAACAGGGCTGAGTAAAGAGATAGAAAAATTCATTGCAGATCCACAGGTTGCTCCACTAAAATAAGGATGTCAAAATCGTGAATAAAAGAGAGAGGATTGATCACTGGGAATTGTTTGTCCAGTTCCTGTACTACTAATCATCCTTTCTCTAAAGTGGATTATCTGTACAAAGTATCATTACAATGCTGACGTACTACATTGTCTAAACATATAAGTAAGAGAGAATTTTATAATAAACTTACTTGTGTCAGTTTTTGCTCCTGCATCAACAGTAGGCAGGAGGGATAAGAAAATTGAAGCCATATGGTAAAAGCTTGAGTGAAAGCAGAAAATTACTTGTTCCCTCTTACATTCCTTTAGACCCTGACTATCTAGGTTTTGGTTTTGTTTAAGGAAAAAAAAAAATCAATTGGAAATATTAATGAGCAATAAAAATAAGGAAAGCCTACTCAGGAGAGTTAGAGGCACTTAATTGTTTTGCAAATTTTCATTCCCTTATGTTTGTTTACTTTTTTCCTCCCTAGAGAGGTAAGCTCTGTATATTTACCTAGAATAATATACAATATTCCAATTCTTATATACTGAATTAGACAAGTATCAATTATTGCAGATTTTGTAGTTCTTCTGAGGTAGGAAGTTACCCCATTATCAAAACTTTTGGATCTCTCATATAATATTGCCAGTAGGTATGTGACCAATGGCACCTTAAGTATCTGAGCTTCCACACTGACTATTTTGCTGTTTAAAAGTACCAATATTAGTCCCTAAATTAGCAAGCTCAGCTAATGGAATGAGGTAAACAGCAATGATTTCGGATAAAACAGTGCAGTGCACAACATTCCGCTGTTTTTTTACAAAAGACTAGTATATTGACGACCTTTACATTTAACATCTATCTTTCTGAGATATGTCAAGATTTGGAGTTGAAAGAGGTTATTAAAAAACCGAAGTATATTAGTTTTAGTGTTTACCTTTAGCAGGGAAAATTATTTAGCTCTTAATCTTACTCCAAACATTGCAAGTTTAAATAATCCATTTTTAAGCTCATTTTATTTCATTACTCTGTTTGTTTATAGGCTTTTCGGTGTTATTAGTTTTGGAGAATATCATCAAAAGAACTTCTGAGTGAAAGACTATATTTGGACTGTTGCTAGAGTTCTCACCATATCCTGCACTGAAGTACAAATTCTTAATTTACTTCCCTTTTCTATCAATGGATAATTCAGTTTTTGTTGGGGTTTTTTTGTCTTCTCTTGAAAATATACATGTCCAGACAAGCACAAGCTGCAATTTCACTAGGAATTTTTTTTTTTTTTGTGGCTTTATTTTTTGTTGTTTTGGTTTAGTTTTGTGGGGGGTTTGTTTGTTTGCTTGTTTGTTTGGGTTTTTTGTTTGGTTAGTTGATTTTGGGGCAGTTTCTTGTGTTGTTGAGTTGAGGTGTTTTTTGTGTTGTTGGTTTATTGATTTTTTTTGCTTATTATTTTCTAGATAGTAACTAGATTGTAACATGGGAGACATCAGTCAAATGATCCAGGCCAACTTCCTTAGCATTCTTAAATTGCTAAAGATGTTCTGATATTTTGTGTGCTGTATTATTAATTTCCTGAAGAAATAGTACAGTTTCTGAAATTCATCTGAAGGCTTTTCTTCCAGACTCTCCATGAATGATTTTTCTATAATGTATGTGCTTTTTTACATATTTATGAGAACATAAGAGCACCAACCTGTAAATAAACCTTTATGTGAACCTATATGGATCTGATGTAATCCATTGTCTGTTGAAGTTAATGAGATTATACACAATCCATAAATAATACTTCTGAAAGACAACAAAGTCTACCTTTAACTGGGTAGTAGGTCACATAAGATTAATTTGTTTGTAATATAGTCAGAATTACAGCATAGTAAGGGTTCTTTACTTGAGTTTCTGTGGTGAAAGAGCAGGACTTCTGTTATTAGAATGCATGATCATTGCACTCCATAAATGGATATCATCTTTGTAACTGTCTGAGTTGCCACTCTTTCCTAAATACAAGGTGTGTAATAGGCAATAATTATATCTGTTATTAAATCCAAGTAAAAACATGTGATTATTATTTTATAGCAACCAATATGTGCACATCTGTTTCTTTTGGGTATAGTTATGAAGTTCTGAGCTTTAATTCTTAATAGCACCATATTATCCATATGGAAAAAACCTGAATTAAGTAAAATGAGCAAATCTTTTAAGATAGTTTGTTACATACAGTGAAATTTTTTGTTGAAAAGATTAATTTACCCCCATTTCTTCAAAGTGATGTGCTTATCAGTGGTCAGGACAGGGCTAACATGTCTGTGAGGCTTGTGAAGTATGTGGTAAGTATATATGGTGGATGAATATATAACATAATGCATCATTTTTAATGATCTCAAAAGAAACAGTATAAGATTGATTTTTTTAAAATTTGAAAAAGGCACTGGGGCCTTTCTATAATATGACTTTCAAATTGTTCATGGGAATTGCTTGGTCATGCACACTATGTTAAGAAATCTGCTGGGGCTCTTAAAATGTAGCTCCTTTTTACTGTTGTAATTGCTGGGATTTAAAAAAATTAGTATTCAATTCACTCTTCACTAGACCTAATCTTGATCCAAAAAGTAAATTGAAAGTAAGTTGATCTACTCTTTGCCCAAACAGTAGTTAAACAAATTTCATAAAATTTACCATCCTGTATAAAACAGTTGTGCAGAAGTGTTCTAGAGGTTGCATAAGAATTGAGATGAATTCAATGTTAAAGCCCTTAATGTTCTATTAGTAGTAGACTTCCACTGTTCTTTTGTACAGTGTACAAGTGATTCAGTATAAATACTCAATAGAGTTCAGAAAGAAAACACTTTTTAAGAAGTGGTGACTGAACGTTTCTCCTTCAAAATATATTCTCACCTACAGAGCTTGGGAGACACTGAATTTGTCCCCTACCTGAAAAAAATCTTTATTTTATGCGTCAAAGTGCTGCTCAAAGAAGTGACACAATCTTTTGTATTGTTAACATTTTGGAAAAATATTTTATTACATATTGTCCTTTGCTTGTTATTTGAAGAATTTGTGGGCCAGATATACATGTTTGACACAAAGAGTCTTTTTCAAAGGATTGTAAAAATAGCCAAGAGTCTAGTAAAAACATTAAAGTTTTGATGCTTGTGGGAGGGGGGTTTTGGATTGGTGTGGGTTTTTTCCTTTTTTTTTTAATGTCTGGTTGATACTTGAAGAATGTCAGTCAATTCAGCCTCGAGTATGAAAGAGTTTCCATAAATACGAAGTGTCTAATTTGCTTTTCTCCCTGTCTCTGAGTTTAAGTGACGTTAGGAGATATTGGACCTTGCACAATACCAGCAAAATCAATTAATATTTCTTATTCCTGCTGTAAGGTGTGTTAGGAGCCACAGCTCTTTCCTGAAAACTTTGCACAAAGATCCACTATTTTTGAGAGTCTTCAATAGTGCACTACTGTGGTACCAAGATGTTCTTCTGTAGTAGCATGTTGCTATAAAGATAATTTCTGTACTTCTCACTCCTTTTGACTAATTCAAAAATGTAAACATTTATCATGGGAAGCACTAAATAAGCCAAGAAGGAAAAATAGATTTTTGCAAAATTCAGATATATAAAGATGACTTTCAGTACAAAGCTCTGTGCATTAACACTTTATAAAAATTATTTTGATTTTCAATACATAAAAGGTTGTTCTGATTTTGTCATCTACTAAAAAAATTATGGTTTTTCTGGCTAAAAAAAAAAGAGCACGTCTGGTCTTAAACTGAACAAGAGAAACACTACAGAGAAAGAGAGTCCAAAAATAATCTAAAATATCTTTAACTCATTTTTCCAAAACATAGTGCTTAATTTCCTTATTTTTTTCTTTTATAGTATCTGTCAGAATTTCAACATGATTGACCTTCTAGAAAAGTAAAATTAGGACATGCCATTTTAAATATGACTAGATGTTCTTAGAATCTAAATGTTTCTGTAAATTTTGACCTAAAAAAATCAGTTTTGAGTTTATTTATTATAATCTGCTTTAGTTAGTTGAAATTTTAGTTCCTCCTAAGTTTAACTCCTTCCACTTCCATCATGGATGTCTGACATCCTCTGCAAACCTAGGCCTGCTCTGTAGCATTTATCTAATTAGTACACATCACCTCTATCACAAGAGCTGAAAACAGTTAATTTTCTTTTTTTTTTCTTTTTTTTCTTTTTTTTTTTTTTTTTTTAAATCTTGAGGACTGAATTCTGGAAGATAATTCCTACTTTGAAATTTACTTCATTTTTTTTCTAATAATTTAAACTGAACATGTATAGTTTTTGGTCAGCATGGTGAAACAAATGACGTGGAGTTTTTTTAACCTACACTGATAGTATGTAATTTACTTTGTTAAAGCAGGGGTTTTTTAAGTTGAAAGATGGTGTAAACTATTTCATACACTTTTATAACGATTTCTGTATACATACATTGAAATATGGTAAAAAAATATGTAATACAAACATTAGGTATACAAAATGAATACATTTTTTCTTACTCTATATCCTTTCCTGCTCTTATTTATACTTATTCATGTTTTCAGCAAGAAAGTATGTTCTTATTTGATATGTTTCAACTGCCTTTTGTCCAGGAACAGTAGTCACTTGTTTGAAGAACCGACAATTAACTTGACACTGAAGGAGTGTTTTATCACGCAATCAAATTTCTTGTTTCTTCATTTAACTAGAAATATATAGAAACAAGATAATTTGAAGATTCATATTGCGTCATTGTATGGAAAGCAGATTCAAAAGATAGCAACAAAAGGATTTTGAAGTTGATAGGGATTAAAGACTTTTATTTTGCATTGTGGAAATTTCTGTTTCTTTCTTTCCCTGATTCGGATCAGGAAGCATTTTATTCACTGGCCTATTTCTTATTTTATCATTGAATTAACCTTCTCCTCTCTCTTCCTATATTCCAAGGCCCATTTTGCTGAAAAAATTACAGTCTCTTCTATTTGAAACTTATTTCGCTTATTCTCAAGAAACTATCTTTAGATACCTCTTGCTTGTCCGTCACCATTAATGACTTACGTTTTCAGCAGTTAGCACTGAAACATGCACAAATATTTTAAAGTAAAAGAATGCAGTCTTAGAAAATTACACACTACTAAAAACACTGAATTAGTTACTAATATTGGATAGAAGTAATAACAAATAGCTGGTATCTCTTCCAAACTGCAGCCTCATGTATAGCTTTATTAACTTTTACCTATTCTCTGTCCCTAAATGGCAATTGCCAGAAGTTAAAATTGTACTGCCAAAAGGTAAAATAGTATGTCAGGGAGAAATAACCCTCCATAAACTCATTTCTTTCATATAGTCCTTTAGTAGAAGTGAGATGCTGTGGATCTGACCCAGCTTATGCATTATTACGCATAAGCTAGGTTCTACAAGCACAGTGACTGGGAGAACTAGTGTATATTTTGATACTGAAACATGTTATTTACATCCCTTGTATTAGTCATTTATCAATATACTGAGCTTCAATGTGGGAAGATCAGTCAAGGTTCACATGGCATATAATACAAATGTTGATGATAAATGTATTGTAACTACTAAAATCATAGTGTTTCACAGGGTCACTAAGTAAAAAAGTCACAGAATTGGATGGTTGAAGGTTGGGAGGGACAATTGTACAACTTCCCTGCTAAAGCAGGGTCACCTGCAGAAAGTTGGCCATGTCCAAATAGCTTCTGAGTATCTTCAAGAAGAGCTCACAACCCTTCTGAGCAATCTGTGCAAGTGCTTCGTCACTTCCACAGCGACAAAGTGCCTCCTGGTGTTCAGATGGAAGTAACTGTGTTTCACTTTGTGCCCATTGTCTCTTGTCGGGTCACTGGTGTTATGAACCAATTTAAACCCAGAAGAGCAAAGAAGATTAAGTCTCTGTGTATAAAATGGAAATACCTTTGAAGGTTCAAAATATTCCCAAAAGAATGTGATTAAAACCAAGTAAGATTAGATGTTGATGCCAAAAAATTGATATATTTTTATTTAATAGTAAGAGAGGCAAAGAGAAAGAAAGTGAGAAGTACAGAAAAGATAGAAAAGGCTAAGGTTACTTTAAAAAGCATAGAATAGGTCACCACCACGCTGTACTACCTTTGTTGCTGCTGAGACAGTGTGGGGGGAGTGAAGCAGTTTTTGACTTCTTTTTTTCCTGCTGTTTGAAGTGTTTTATCTGCCTTCTCCAATCTCTGCAGCAGTTTGGCTGGAATGCGGCAGCCTGTCCTCCGTCCTCCGAGATGCAGGCACGGTGCCTGATCCCCCTGATTTCAGTCCAGGGCTGAAGGATCGGGGGGTTCTCCCTTAGGCAAGCAGCATTGGCTCCTGGAGGCCTCAGGCTGTCTCTCAGCAGGCAGTGGTGGTGGGGGGGAAAGGCAAAGGTCAGGGCTTCTGCCCTTCGTGTTCCCTTCCACATTTTGCACCATATTCACCTTCCTTTTCATGGGCCTCAAGGTGGGCTACTCACAGTCCATCCCACACGTAGTTTTCAGGTGTTCAAGAGTGATTATGATAAGCAGACATAATGATGAAGCACTTTTTGAAGCCTTTCTCTTACTACCAGGCTCTTACAATTGGGCACCACTGAAAACAGTCTGACTCTAATTTCTTTACACTGCCACCCCATATATTTGCACAAATTAAAGACATCATCCTAAAACTTCTCTACTCCTGGCTGAACATTCCCAGTTCTCTCAGCCTTCCTGCACAGGAGAGTTTCTCAAGCCCTTAATTAATCTTTGTGGCCCTTTGTTGGATGTGCTCCAGTAGCTTCATGTCTCTCTTGTACTGGGAAACCAAGAGCTGACAGAGCACTCTAGGTGTGGTCTCACCAGTGCTGAGTAGAGTGGAAGGACCTCCTTCCCTGACCTGCTGGCAATGTCCCACCTAATCCACTCTAGGAAGGTTCTTAGTGCTGTAGACATATTGCTGTTTGTATATGCAAATTTGATCCCCTATAGCCTTCCCTGTAAAGTAGTTTAGAAGAAGAATAATGTCCATCATGGATCCTGTATGACTGACAATATTCCTCCTACAGTCCAGAACTCTGCACTGCTTTCTGTTGAACTGTATGAGGTTGCTATCAGATAATTTCTTCAACCCTACAAGGTCCAGATGGCTGCACAGCCCTCTGGCATGTTACCCATTCCTCCCAGTCCCATATCATAATCAAACATTTTAAGGCTACACTTTGCCTTATCAACCAACTAATAAAGATACTGAACATGATTGGACCCAGTATTTACCCCTGGGGTATGCTGCTCGTCACTACCCTATATTTTGTTGTTGTTTAGGCCTTTTAACACAGCTAGCTCTCAGCCCATCTCACTCTTCATCCAGCCTGTTCTACTTCCTCTCTACTATGAGGAAGTTATGGGAGAAGGTGTCAGAAGATTTACTGAATTCAAGGTAGACTATATCTACTCCTCTTCTCTAGTCTAGAAGCTTGTCATTTGCTTGTAAAAGGTTATCAGATATGCCAGGCATGACTTCCCCTTGGTGAATCCAGGTTTACTACTCCTGATCACCTATAGAAAACTCCTGTGTCTGGCAACAGTTCCCAGGATTAGCTGTTCTGTAACCTTCCCAGGTATGGAGGTAAGGCCAGAGAGGCCTGTAGTTCCCTCAATCCTCCTTCCTGTTGCTGTTGAAGGTAGGGGGATGTTCTATCTTTTAGTTCTCAAGCACCTCATCCAACTTCTGTGTTTGTTCAAAAATTAGTGGCCCTGCATTGCTGGCAGTCAGCTTGTGGGTGCATTCCTTAGGGCACATAGATTTATTTACGTCTGGTTTGCTTGAGTAAGCTGACTCTTTATCAATGAGTATATATCAGCCTCACACCAGGCTTTTCACCCGTTCTCCAGGGTCTGATAGAGACTGGTGTTTTTTTAATGCAGAGTTTTGTTCAGATTTTTTTGTTTCTTTATCAGTAACAATAAAATGAACTGAGGTTTCTCATCTATGATGAGTATAATCTGTTGAAATTCCAAATATTAATAAATAAAATTTAAAATGTTTTTGAACTAGCATATTTTTTAAAGAATAAACAAGTATGGAGAACACATTTTTATTGCTTTTTACTGGGTTTTTTTTCTATATTTTTAATAGAGTGAAAGATGTTCTCTGCTACCCCTTGTTGCCAGTTTCAAAGGATTTTATTGAAATAAGTCTTACTAAAATTAAACCCCTTCTTTTCTGTTTCATGTACTGCTAGGTTAAGCAGTTTGCACCTTTATTGCCTGAAAGTCATGAGACATTTCTCACTGTTTCAATCTCAGCTGTAAATAACAGTTCTAGGTTTGTGAATAATAATTTAAACTGATGAGCTCTGTAATTTGGTAGTGTTCCATTCCAGGCCAAATAACATCCAGTTAAGGCAAAAAGCATGTGACCTTTGTGTTTTAAAATAGCATGAAATCTTTAATATTTCATAGTCTTTAAAATTTAAGTTTATTAGCATGTAAAATAAAAGAAAAAGTCCACAAAAGTGGTATGAAAATAACGTAGCAGATGTGCTATAATATGTTAGTTGAGCAGTCCAACATGCTATGTCAAGCTTCATTGAAATTTTTCAACTTCACTACTTCATTGAAATTTTTCAACTACTTAGACGAAAGCAAAAACTACTATTAATTTACAGTTTTTGTTAATCAAAGTAAAATTAAATTAGATAAGGAAATTGATAGAATTAGTTCAATAGGAGACTGTAAAAATGCTCAAAGAGTAAATATACTAGATCCCATTTTGCCAATTTTTTATCACATTTGGTCAAAGCTGTGCTATCCTAATCAAAGCAGGAAAGATGGACATTAGGATAAACATTGTGGTTATACATAAAATCCTTATAATTTTTTCAGTTAAACTGTGTTAGTTAAATATTGTGTTGCATGTTAATGCATTTATATAGTGCTATTTCAATGGCAGTATTTTGTCTTCCAAAATAAAAAATTGTAGATAATGCTTTTCTTTTCGTCTTTCTAACTGTGTAGTAATGATTCAAAACAGCTCCTCAGGTTTTTCCTCAATTATCTATAAAATACAGTGTTTGCATACCATCTCTCTTTCTTTTTTTTTTTTTTTTCCATTCCACATAATATATCTTTGAGGTAAAATTTCCTAAAATAATTGAGTTACAAGAATAAGAAATAAGCAGTACAATATTTTGAAACACATATGCATGTCTGGAGATATCTGAAAATGTACCTTTCTGTTTTTACACACTATTGAAAAATGTCTGAAGTTCCTTAAGCACTTAAGACTTTGAAAAATCAATTCATTTTCTCATTCATAATTTAGTAAATGAAGCTATTGGCTCCTGTCTTCTGAGAATCTCAAAATTAGTGTTCTAGGTATGCAGGATTTCTTTAAGCACTTGTGCCTAAATGCAAGTAGAGCTGTGCTAAAGTTAAAACTCTAGTTACAGAATTCCTAATTAGGAATTCTGTAACTAGAGTCATTATCTTCATCTCAAAATAACTGCCTGTCTTTGATGGAATATATGGGAAATAAACTATTTTATGTTTAAATAATTTATATGTTCTTTAATTTATATACAGCATTTTCTTATTAGGATTTTTTTTTTTTTTTTTTTTTGGTAATTGGCAAGCATTTGATAAATTCAACTGCAGAATGTAAAAATGAAAGCTAAGTAGATTAGGTCATATTAAGTCCAGTTTTTATCATGAAGCATGAAGCTATGCTATCCTATTCTGAGGGAAAAGAAATGGACATCAATATGAAAATTGGTGTGTTTAATTCAAAACTTATCTGTTATCAAAGGTATCATTTAGTTATAAAAAAATCTAAATCTGAAACAGTCACGATTTGAGGCTTTTCATTGTTGCAAGAATCTGAACAATGCCAAAGGCCCAAGTGAACTGTATGAAAGATCATTGTTTAACAAAATGATACCTTTTTTGTCCTTCTCCACAGGAAACATAGAATCATAGAATAGTTTAGGTTGGAAGAAAGCATAAAGATGATCTAGTTCCAGCCACCCTGCCATGGACAGGGACAACTTCCACTAGACCAAACTGCTTAAAGTCCCATCTAACCTCATCTTGAACAGTTCTAGGGATAAAGCACCCACAGCTCCTCCTCTAGGCAACCTGTTCCAGTGCCTCACCACCCTCAAAGTAAGGAATTTCTTTCTAGCATCTAATCCAAACCTCTTCTCTTTCAGTTTGAGGTCATTCCCTTCTGACCTATCACTACAGGCCCTTGTGAAAAGTCCCTCTTCAGCCTTCTTGTATGCCCCCTTTGGATACTGGAAGGCCACAGTAAGATCTCCACAAAAACTTCCTTCTCCAGGCTGAACAACCTCATCTCTTTCAGCCTGTCTTCAAAGGAGAGGCACTTCAGCCCTTTGACCACCTTCATGGCCCTTCTCTGGACTGACTCCAAGAGATCCACATCTTTATTGTCTTGGGTGCTCCACACCTGGATGCAGCAGTCCAGAGGGGAGCAGAGGGGCAGAATCCCCTTCCTCACCCAGCTGGCAGCGCTGCTTTGGGTGCAGCCCTGGACACGGTTGCCTTTCTGGGCTGTGAGTGCACATTGCCAGCTCATGTTTGAGCCTGTTGTCAACCAACACACCCAAGTCCTCCTCCCCAGGACAGCTTTCAATCCATTCTTAGCTGAGCCTGTATTTTGGCTGGGATTTCCCCCATTCAAGTGCAGCACCTTTCACTTGGCTCTATTACAGTTCATGAAGTTTGCATGGGTCCTCTCAAGTACATCAAGGTCCCTCTGGATGACATCCCTTCCCTCCAGTGTGTCCACTGCAGCACAAAACATGGTGCTGTCAACAGACTTGCTGCAGGTTTAGTCAATCCCACTGTCCATGTCACCAAAGATGTTAAAACGTACTAGCTCTAATACCAGTTGCTGAAGAATGCCACTCAAAACTGTTCTCCACCTGGACTTTGAGTCATTGACCACAAATCTTTGAGTGCAGTGATTTAGCCAGTTCCTTATCCACCATGGTGGATAAGGTGGTCCATCCATCAAATACATGTTTCTTCACTTCAGAGAAAATGATGTCATGTGGGACGGTGTCAAATGCTTTGCACAAGTCCAGGTAGATGACATTAGTTGCTTTTCCTTTATGTACCATCACTCTAACCTCATCACAGAAAGCCACCAGATTTTTCAGGCACTATTTGCACTTAATGAAGCCTTGTTGGCCATCATCAATCACTTCTTTGCTTTCCATGTGCTTTAGCACAATTTCTAGGACGGTCTGGTCCATGATCTTGCCAGAGACAAGCAGTGAGACTGACTGACCTATAGTTCCCTGGGTCTTTGTATTTCCCTTTTTGAAAATGGAGGTTATTTTTCTCCTTTTCCAGTCAGTGGGACCTTCATTCAGACTGCCACAACTTGTCAAACATGATGGATTGTGGCTTAGCCACTGCATATGCCAGTTCCCTCGAGGGCCCATGAATGCACCTCATCAGTTCCCATCACCTTGTGTGCCCTCAGGATCCTTAGGGGGTCTCAAACCCAGTCTTCTACAGCAGACCGCTCTTCATTGTCCCAGGCCCTGCCTTTGCCTTTGGCAACTTTGTCTATGTGGCTACTGCACTCAGCAGTGAAGACCAAAAGAAAAAAGTCATTGAGTACCTCAGCCTTCTCCACGTACTGCATAACCAGCTGTTCGTTCGGGCTTTTTTTTTTTCCAGAGAGGGCCTCCACTTTCTCTAGTCTTCCTTTTATCACCAATGTACCTATAGAAGCTTTTCTTGTTGCCCTTTGCATCTCTGGCCAGATTTAATTCTGGCAATGCTTCAGTCTTCCTAGACTGATCCCTGGCAGCTTAGACAGTCTTTCTCTATTTCTGCCAGGCTGCATGTCCTTGCTCCCACTGTCTGTAGGCTTCCTCTTTCTGTTTGAGTTTGTCCAGGAACTTCTTGTTCATCCATGCAGGTTTCTTGGAATTTTTGCCTGACTTCCTTTTTGCTTGGATACATCACTCCTGAGCCTGAAAGAGGGGATCTTTTAATATTAGCTAGCTTTCCTGCGTCACTCTTCCCTCCAGATAAAACCCATGGACGGATAAAACCCATCCACTCTAGCAAGCACATCCCTGAAGAGGCCAAAGTGTTCTCTGTTTAAGTCTAGACTAACAAGCTTGCTGTGTGCCCTCCTTGCTGCCCTGTCCATGTTAGCTATTGAAGCATTTGTTTTTCACTCTGAAATAACTACATCAAAATATATAATTGTGTAAAACCTGTGCTAAATATTTCATTATTTGTTTTATTTTACTACTTGCTTATGTTTTTAATTTTATTATTTTTCTCTTCATTTACAGTTCAGCCATCCTTTCCAGTATCACATGTCCTTGGATGGAATAGATATTTGCTTCTGTGGTTGTCCCAGAAACATGACAGACCAAATTAGCATGCTTTGATTCCTGAAAACTGTGCAAAACACCTCCTGATAGCCATCTTTTCTTTGTAATGCTCATGATAAAATTACCTGGTTCCTGATACAGTAGCTGAAGTGCTTGGAGGTCTGAGAAGTCTGAGATGTTCTCTGAGTGTCTGAGAAGTTCAAGGTGTTGGACCAAGGAGATTAGCTTATTCTCTCAGTCATTTTTTTTTTTATTTTTGAGTCAATTTATGTACAGTAAGGCAAAATCATAAACATGTTGATGTGGTAAGCAAGCTGTAGTGCAAATTGATATAAGGTTTGAGTATATGCAGCTGAAGTGAATCCATTTTGTTACTCTTAAGCTGATTAGAAAATTAAATGAGAACCTACAGTATGATGGAACATTTTCTTCAAAATTCTAAAGAATTCTGCTTCTATTTGTTTTTAGTTTAAATCAGTTTCAACAAAGTTAACTAACATTTTTAAACATCTTTTCTTCTAGTGCAAGGCTCTTTTTTTTCCCCCAGGTTATATTATAGTCATGGTATAAGTCTGTAATTGCAAAAATATTTTACCAAGTTTATCTGTGTACCAGCTAAACGAAAGTGCTGGAGGCTTGCCAGAACAGTAGTATTGGATCAAGACAAATGAATAAGAGTCTAGCATCTGCAAATGACTTCTGTATTGGAATACTTTCTATTTGGATCCTTTTTTTGTTTTGGTTGGTTGGTTGGGGTTTTTTTACACTTTAAACATCCACATATAAGAAATATTCATTTTATTTTTTCCAGTTTGGCCTACAGTAATAGCTTTCTTAAGCACATAGAGCAGGGCTACTACGTCGAATGAATGCTAATATCCATTGTAAAGGAAATTCAAAGAATAATTAACCTCCCTGAGACACATTCTATCTTCATGCTTCTTTGGGAATGGAATTCCTAGATACATCCCTAGAAATTTTGCACACTGCATACAATTAATAAATATATTATTTTTTTTCTGACTTTTTCTAAGACTATATACCTATCTTTGCTTAATTCCATATTTCTGCCCTGTTCTTTGCAGAGTAGATGCTGTCAAACACTTTCCAGTAGAGGGATGAGTAGTAACACATAGTTCGTTTTAACTAATGAATGAGCTGAGATGCCCACAGCTGAAAAAGAAATGATTCTTAACTCATTGTACAAACCTTCTCAAGAGCAACACTGAGAGTAAGAATAATTCTGATTTGTAGATTTGACCAGATAATATTGAAGCATTTGCTTAAAATATAGAAGGTAAAGGGATTAAAATTTAAGGCTTTAAAATGCTATTCTTAGCTTATACCAAAGTGTCTCAGAGAATGTTTTCTATCCAGAAAGTCTGTATAACCAGAGATGTGGTGTGAGTTAAAACAAACATCATGGAATAATGAAAATCTCTTTATTTTGTTTAATAATGTATGATATATATTTATTTTCTTGTGTCTTCGGGAATTCTTCAACAGTGAGTATTACGGTTAGCCTGTGCTTAGAGCTAAAAAGAACAAAGGACAGGGTGAAGACTTGAAAGAGTGGGTTAGAGCATTAGGATCACATCCTTTCAAGAATGGCACTTAGCCAAGGTATTTCACTACTTCAGATAAAATTATTTGTTATTAGGTGCAAAACCGGCCTGGAGATAGGTGCAGTATGTGTAAAGGGAGTTCTGTGTAGTTAGAAAGAATATTTTGTAGAGTACTTTTAAAAAACATCTTTTATATATGTAATTATTGAAATTACAGCTCAGCAGTTTTGGTTTGGGGTTTTTTGTTTTTCTTTAATTTAAAAAAAACTATTAGATAAACCGTAGCATAACTGCTTGCTTGTTCCACATATTTTCTGAAATAAGTCTCGTTGTTTATGCTAAAATGAGTACAAACAACTATAGGAAAATAACAGACCTCAGATATTAAGTTATTACCTTATCTACCTTCAAGGATTAAATATCATGTCATATTTTCTGTTGCTAGATAAAACAATAGTTTATATAGAAAAAATTTTTTATGACAAGAAATGCAATAATGCATTTTGTTGTCCTTAGCAAATTAGGTAGCTACATGCAACAGGTAATGAATTACGTTTATGCACATAGCAGCATTCTTTCAAATTCCTGGAGAGCTTCTTATTTAAATGGAATTGTAATGTATATTGATTGAGTATATACAAAAATAAATACTTTAGGGAGTAGTCACAGAGACCAGTTTTAGGGAGTAGTGACAGAGACCAGTACCTGGGGATACAAAGTTCTGCTGCAAGGCAGCTCAGAGCACTCAGTTGGGGTTCCTCCTCTGGTAATAACATCCAGAAAAGCCTGTCTCTTTCCCAGCATTAGCAGAGACAAACCTTACAGATGTGTTATCCTTACTCTTGGATAACCTTTCTGAATACTGTTGGAGAGAGCACAAAGTGAGATGTGCACTCCTTGCATCAGGGTCTTGCATTAAGTCCCTGCCCAGCTCTGTAGAAATCAGAATGGCAAAAAGCTTTGCTTTGATTGAGCTAATGGACTGGAAGAGAAATCACTCTTCTCAATACCATCCCTTCCTAAGGTAAAACACACTGCTGATGCAAAAAAAGAAAAAAACAAACCAAAAAAACCCCCAAAAACAACCCCACCAAAAAACAAAACAAAACCCCCAAAACAAAAAAAAAAAAACCCCAAACAAAAAACCCAACCCCCCCCCTCCAAATTAACAAACAAAAACCCCCACAAAACAAAAACCACCAAACTAAAACAAAAAACCCCCACAACTGCAGTTTTCACAGTTTTGTGTAAATTTAGGCTACTTCCATTTGGAGTAAGCAATGCTGTGCCTCTCCCGGTGTGTGTAGTGTGTCTGTGTAACTGCCAGTGGAAGCCAATTTTCAGAAACTGCTAGGTTTACCAAATATGCACGGACAATCCTAAATTATTTTTCCCTTTCTTCCTTTACTTTTCCTTTTTACTTCTATTTGTGGCAAAATAATATTGCTATCTTACTTAATTTCTTTTTTAAATTCTGAAATAAAGTATTCCAAATAAAAGAAAAACATTTTAAGATGTTTAGTTAATCAGGCAATACTTTATCAGTGCCATCTAGTGTATGCACCCACAAACCAAAGAATATTTTCTACTAAATTTACACAGTGCTACAACAAGTGAAGTTCTAAATGCTTGTCTTTGATATCAATGTCTCTTCAGCAAATATTTCCTAGCTAAACATTTTATCAAGGAGTTTCAAAATAGTTTTCTGAAGAGTAGTTATTAGAAAAGGGCTTGTAAGATGTATGTTTCATTTGAAATTTCAGCAATAACTTTATTGTGTTCCTGCAAGAGCAGTGCAGAGAAATCCCTTTATTATTTACCTCTGTTGGTATACCTTAATAATCTGAGTCATCCAATCATTCACACCTTGTCAGTAGGATAAAGGAAGCTACCAAAAATGTAAGATTGGCAATCTAATGGATAAAACTTCATTAAAATGTCTGTTTGAAAAAGTAGACAAGAAAATATAGTTCCTGTCATAATAGTAGAAATGTGGGATACTTACCTTAGGTAGAGTATCAATCCTTTTCACATTTGAGTCACCTCACTTTTAAGTTTTTACCCACCGATTGTTAGCAATTAAAGCTACTCTTTTCCCTCTCTGGAGAAACATGGTATATTTCTTTTTGATTACAGATCTTCTCAACATGAAACAAAGAAGTAATTCAACTTGTTTATTGAGATCAGAAGGAACAAAGGATAATTAATTTCATAACTCTTTTGCTCAACATTATTAGGTTGGCCACTGACATTATGATTCCTGAAGGAGCTATGCTTTCAAATTACTCAAACCATTGCTCTTGTTTCAGTCTTCCTCTGAGATGAAAAAGCATGGAAGAGAAGATTGAGGTTACCATTGTGTTTTTGTTGTAATATTAACTCTGAGTCCTTAAATTGTCAATTTTTCTATGAAAAGAACAAAACTTAAGTTGGATGAAGGTGGAATAGAAAGGAAAAAGTGCACAGTGCAATGTCAGAATCCCTGTGCTCTGTGTCATGCAGAAATTTCTATATGTGCAAAGGCATGGACATAATATTACCATATTTTTTGTTGCTAACCTGTGTCCATATATTTAAAAGTCCCAATAGAACTAGAAATTATTTGAACTATGTATGAGCTAGAAACAATGCATTGATTTATTTTATCTCTCTTGGAAGTGAACATACACACATATGCACAGTTACTTATATTGCATTTAATATATATGTCTACATGTAAATGTGTATGTATATATGTGCATATATATAGACAGATATGTAAATGCATATGTGTATCTCAGACTGAGAAGTTGCTGTTAGGGGAATGCTCAAGACTGATCAATATCAGGGCAGTATCAATCCTGATCACTGCACATATAAAATGGTAATCTCTTCTGAATTTTCTGCTGAATTAACTGCATATCTAGTGCCACAGATCCACTATGAGTCATCTCAGAGGCCAGGCTATGGTCCCTGAAGTTTTATAGCCATGGACATCACAGTGATGAGGTCTGAGTGCTCTTCAATAAGAGGAGCAGGATCAGAAGTTTTTTGATATTTTTACTGTCTCTGTGTGGATGTTTTATTCTCCTCTACCTCCTTCCTAAAGAAAACGATGCGGTCTTTCTCTTCTTCAGGTGTTTTAAACCTGCAACTAAGAATAACATCTTACTGGATAGTCTGAGAAGCCATATTCTTATGGCTGGATATTTTCTAGTTCACCTAAGTAATTATTTTATGCAAAATGAAGCTTATTTAACTGAAAAAAAGTAGAAATACTCCATCACAAAATATGTCAGAGCTGTTTGGCAACGAGGTGGGAAAACTGAATTTTGTCTCTTCAGTATGGGCATTTTGACCAGTCTCACTCCATACAGAATGATTGCACTGAGTACTTATTTTCTTTAATGATTTTGTATGGTTCAGTAGCTAGATCGATTCATAGCAGTGAACCTCAAAGATACATGGAGGGTAAATATTTCTGTGGAAAGTGGACATTGTCAGTGTGGTTACGATCGTGAAGGAAGATTACTGAATCTAAGTCTACCACAGACAAAATTGGTACGTTACCAGGAAGCAGGCTGAAAACAGAACTGTCCCTAGACTACTTCTTAGCAAACCTACTTTTATTAAACTTGTTTGGCCCATTTGATCTGAATTTGCAAATACAGTTTAAGAGGAGCTGAAAATGCATATTTTGAGATGTGTTAATTGTCCATTAACTGAGAAAGAAAATGTTAGCTTTTTTTTCCTAAAAATACAGCAACCTTATTAAAAAAATTATAAACAAAAACTGCTCACCAAAAACTTATGTACATTTAGGAGTCTCTACTAATCAAAATGATCACTTTATTGGAATTTTTATTTTCCTTAGAGAGTGGCAGTTAAAGCAAATTCCATTGTGCATGTAAAATGGAATTCAAGCTCATTTGGTTAAATATCCAAACCCAATAAAATTACACAAAACTAGCTTAACAAGCCTTTTAAAGTTTCTGAAAAAACCCCAAACAGCTAGGCCACTGAACTAAGTAGTAAATGAGGTAATGATCAGAAAACATTTTCTGATATTATTTATATACTTCAATTAGAAGTTTTTTTACTAAGGTATTTTGTGGTGCTATTGATTGCAAAAGGAATTTTTAGAAATAATTCAATCTAGTTTTTCTTGGCTATGCAGCCTTAATTTTGCTTGCAGCTAATGGAAAAGTTTATATAGATCCAGCTTCCTGAGGAAGAACATTTAATTCTGAAAGGTTCTGGAAGGAAAAGTGTCATTGAGTCCTATGCAGCATACTGTCATCACCAAAACAATCAGATGGCAGCAGGGGTAATCTTTAAAATATATTCCATAAGTACCTGAGAGATCTTTTCCTGTATTTGTCAAGTATTGTGTTACCATTTTTGAATTCTTTAAGTATTATAGTGAATAGAATTATGAGATTAGACTTGCCAAAAGGTTTTGCATGTGCTTCAAAATTTTGAAGTGCAACTGTGACAAAATCTTCGTTTTACAGTTACTATTTCTCTACCTTCTTTTTTAGGGGGAATTAGCTTTGTTTTTTCTTGTTTCTCCTTAATGACTACATCTGAGTTATGTACCCATCTTACTACCTTCACTGTTTCCTAAAATGATAACGTATTTGGCCAAAGAATACATTCATCCATAACGGAGGAGAAAGGAAAACAAAACCCACTCAAGCTAATGGAAATATTTTGATTTGGTTTTGGGTTTGGTTTTATTGTGTTATTTTAATATTTTTGGCCTTTATCCTATCTAAATTTTAAAATGCTCATTTCCAGTATGGCTGTTTTATAAAGAGTACGTGTCCTTAAAACAGTGTATTCTATCATGGTGGCATAATGTTTGTGATACAATCCCATAAATATCTTAAAAGTCATTCATTGTCTCCAAAACGAGGACGGATAAAGGGTAATTGGAATAGCTATAAAACTTCTTAAATTTCTTTCTTTTTCTTTCACCTGGAAGCGTGATTACAATGTAAACCAGGTAAAAGTTTTTGAAGCTTCAGCAGTGATGAATTCTTACTTCTCACTATTATTATCTTTTGACACCTTTTCTGACACTTGGAATGCTTTCTTGATAATATGAAAATGGATTGATGGGGGGCAATAAAAAGCTGTGTGCAGACTTCACAGCTGGTGCAATGTACCATTGTGCCTTGTTGTCATCTGCCCACACTTAATTAATAAGCATCTGGTTCATTCTTGTATTTACACAAGATACAAAATAAAATGCATAAGTTTGATTTTTTCGACCTGTGACAAGATGCTTCCTCTCTCACTTCAAAAATTATTACTGTGAATATTAAAATAACCCACATTGAAATGTAGAGCTCTGTTCAAGAAATAAAATATATGGTTTTATGCTATAAATATGTAAACAGATCAGCTTGTTAAGAGAAAGTTCTACTGTTATGGAAGGTATTTTATGATATTCTAGCAGATAAAAAAATAAAAACATATGCATATTATCTGAATAACTGTTTTAACATGATTTGTGACATTTTACAAGTAAATTCTCTTCAGAAGCACAGAAGATGTGTGTTTATTTTGATTTCTGGTCAGTGAGGAGCATGAAATCTGACACAATGGATTTATATTTAAGCTAATGGCTAGTGACTTGCTCTATTTGTGCATTTATCTTCTCAGTAGGTGGGTGGATACAAGCAAAGAATATTAATAATATAACATTTATCTAGGAAAATGGTAAGTTACCACTACTTCACCCTGGTGGCTACAAAGATATGTTCGATAGCCTCTATTTCTTATCATTTTGTTAAACTTTTATTGCAAGAATGTCTGTTCTATATTGTACAGCTTTCATGCACATGTATACGGTACCTTCCAGCACAAGTTCAGCCTTGATAACTCTGCGTCATTAATTTAAATTCGTAACTATTGCAAGAATCATGGTGCTCAATAACATAAGTATTTTACTGTGTTTTATGGTTTCCCCCCAAAAGAAATTACATAATTTGTCATATAAAGAATTCTCTAGTAACTGATTTGTTTATAACCCCAGAATTAATCCATATTTAATTAATTAAAGCTGGAAGTATAACATATTAACACTTACTAAGCTATTTTTAATATTGTTAAAAGCTTGACCTTTAGAAATATGGGTGGTGGTTTTTGATGTGGTTTTTTTTTTCTGTTGTTGGGCTTTTTGTTTTGTTGGTTTTGAATAATAATAACCTGACAAGATTCCATGCTTTTTTTCAGAGATTTATAAAATCAGTTTGAAGTGGCAGTGAGTAGAATATTTGTTTCAAAATGCCACAGAATTCATGTATTTCCTGATCCTTCCTACATCATAAAGGAATTAGCAGAACATTTTTATTATTATACCAGGAGCATATGACACTATACCTGGTGTCATTGCTAGGAATTTATCATTACTTCAGTAGTTATCAAAAGCAATCCTTCTATGAACATATTTTGTTTGGGAAATGAGAATAATTACTTGCATAATGTGCATAACAAGACAAGTAGTTTGGGTCCAGTGAATTCAAACATAAATAGCTCTGTCTTTCCTAGATTTAAAAATAATTAAAGTTTGCATCTGCTTCTTAAGTTTGGGTATTGTGAAATTAAGAGTGAAAAGAGAAGAAAAGAAAATGTTTGTTTTCTCCTTTAGTAAAATGTTGTGTCTGCGTCTAAAAAAGTTTGGCACTTCTGCAAGGACCCCCTATTGCCCAGCTCATTCCATGACAGCAAGGAAAAATCATTCAGTGGTATTATTTTTTCTTGCTCTGTGATAAGGGAACATTTTGAAAACATTTGCTTACACGCAAACAGGCTTTTCATTCTGACTCAGATGAGAAGACAAAAAGTGGTATGGCTGTTAGCAATTCCCCAAAGTTCACAACTGAGAGGGAGAAAGGAACTGAAGCGTTTTATTTGCGACCCTTCTGATACTTGAGCATGTTTTACAAAATACCCACCACACATCAACATGCATGCTAAGCTCCCAAAATGTAACACTCAATCTTTCTGTCTACGTGCCCATAGCAAACAAGGCTGAAATCGCATAGAAAGTTCAAAATTATCTACAGTGGGACAAATGCAAGTGCCGATTTGTATAATACTATGTTGTGCCAAAAGCTTTCAGACTGACAGTACCTAAGTACTAACCATGCACAATCACAATGGACATAAAAGTGCTAAGCAAAAAAGTTAGGGGTAACATAAAGGACACTTCTTTTTTTCTTTTCTTTTTTTTTTAATATATATATATTTTCATGGTCTGCCATTGAGATAAAATATATTTGCTGCTCAGGAAGGCAAGGAGAGTGTGAATTATGAAACAGAGGCTACAAAATCAAAGAATCGCAAATCAAAGAGCTGCCAAATAGCAAGCAGCTTCCCCTGAGAGCAAGAATTACAATCGAGTTCAGTTTGTGTAATCTGTGGTACAGAAAGCTGTTGTGCTTGGGAAAAAGGTGAATATTTCTCTAACAGATTTTTTTTTTTTCCCAGAAATGGTGGGAATTAGTTTTATTTTTATGCTGATTTCTTTAGATGTGAAGGGAATAAAATTGACTGGACTTTTTGCCCTCCTTAAGGTTTTTGAACAAGTATGAACCACTTCCTAGCAAGCTGAATACATATAATATGAAAAAAATCTTGAAGTATCTGATTGTACTGCCAGGGAAATTAATATTTTGCTATGTAAAAATTTCCAGTTGCAGACATCTATTTCTTAAAATTTAAAAAAGTTTCCATGTCTTAATAAATAACCCAGATACAAAATTAACTTGTCCATGAGTTATGTTCACAAAGATACATGAGCATACTATTTTTAATGCTATGGATTTGATTTTTTATTTGGAAGCTAAGATTGAAGTCCACTAAAGATATCCAAAAACCTACTGGTCAGGGCTACACTCTCAAGTGTAGTCACTAAGAAAAGAAAAGGCTCTAGCCTGAGTATTCTGTCAGTTCCTCTGGACCACATGACCTGGAATTTTTATTTAATCCTGTAGCAATCTTATGTATTGAATTGTCTTAAGTCAATCAATTTCATTCATCCAAGACAAGTTCAAGTCCCTCAGGATTTGTTGGCTTCTTTTTTCAATCGCCTGCCTTTGTTTTCTGGTTACACTTCATTTGTCTGTCTTAGACAAGACAATTATATTCCATGTTAGGTTGCATTCTGCTACCAGTTTGTCTTCCTTGTTATATCTGTATCTCCCCACTCTTATAATTGTTTGCCATTTCTTTTTCCAAATTAAAATAGTTCCCTGAAGTTAGGAAAATCATCCACTAACATGCATGAACAGTTTTATTCTTTATTTCATTGCTCTCCTAGCATGAACAAGAAAAGTACTCCAAGAGTGATGGACATTGGCCCTTCTTCTTAAACATTTTTCATGTCCATTTCTTCCATAGTGTTTCTGGAGAAATTGGGTTTTGGTAAAAAGTATATAATAAGTGCATGTGTAACACCTTGTTACGATGTTTTGGCAAGGTATTAGAATAACACTGGTTCTGGTTTAAATTGAGAAGGTAAAGATTCAGTCTGATAAAGATAGTTGGATGATTTACTGAAAGAAAAAAACTGGAATTTACCAGCTTTAATACATAAGGACCCTAATATTTTGTTGAAATTTGAATATTATATTCTGTGCTAGAATGCATAGAGACATGTGGAAACAGTTTTTGATCTTCATGCAGAAGTGAAATGCAATAATACTAATTTATTTGAAAAATAATGCATAGTCTTCTCTCATTTCTTTGTGTCCATATTACACTCCACAAGATCTTTATTTCAGAAGATTTTGAAAAGTATTTAAATTACAAGTAAGTTTCATTTAATCTCCACCTTCCTTAAGGTCACATTTCAGATGTGACTTTGATAATTTACATTATAAATTGACATGTTTACGAATAACTGTTTTTCAGTAATTGACTGGTGTTAATTCTGTCTTTAAGTAAGCCGAAAAAAAAGATACTTTTATGCTAAAAAATCCTGTCCAGCTGCAAAGCTGCTTCTTGACAGATTTACTGAGATATTACATTTGTCTTTTGATAACAAGTATTGATCTCTCAGCTTTCCAGTCATACTATTTTTTAAAATTATCTTCATTTAACACCTGACTATTGATAAGTTCTGTGACAGACAAGAGTAAAGAATAGCAGAGGACCAAAGCATGAGTGTGACTTGCTAGGAATGTTACACATACATGAATAAAGGTGTATATGATTATATGATTAGATGTATAATATATGTAACATTTGTACATTATATAGCATGGTCGATATAAGTACATATTAAATCCTTGAAATTGTGTGTATGCATACATATGCACAAAATATATAAATAACAAATATTAAATTGATTTGGCTTCTTTTATTATCATTGGAACATAATTTAACATTCTTCATCTCAGTATTAGCTTAGTCTAGCGTATTTGTCTCAGAAATTCAGTAGTTTCACAAGCCCAGCCCTTCATCCTTTGCAAATCAACTCAATAGTTCAATCTATGAAATTTATTTCTTTTGTTCACTATAGAATTATATACAATTAGTTTTGTGGATTGTTCCACCATGAAGAATCTGGGTGGTCCTTATGTGACTTGCTGGGTCTTTCATATTTCAGAGAAAACCATATGAAATGTTGCTGCTAAGGCTTTGAAAATTTAATGCGATGTCATCAGCAACTGACTCAGCAACATTTTTGAGGAAAAAATGCCTCTTGAGCTGTTAGAATGATGTTATTCTAAAGAAAACAGTTGTTGGTTGATGTTCAGTTCTTAAGTTATCACTACAGACAAGAGTCCTAGCAGCTTACTATGAATCAATTCACATTTGAATAAGTCAGTATGCACTGGTAGAGTGAAAGACCATTAGTGGAAAATGTGTAAACACGTAAATACAGCCGTATGTGTAGCCTCCTGGGCTCACCTGGGACACACAGGACAAAGTCTGCTCTGGCTCTGTGTGTACGCTTGGGGACCCTGTGTTGTGTCCTGCCCTCAGCTCTGCTGCCAACATTGCTTGCCCACTTCTTTGTGTCTGTAGAAATTATCCTTTAATCAGCAGCCTGACAATAATGATGTCGTCACTTTGGAGAAGAGCTGTTGTATTATTAAAACCAACCAAACAAAAACTCAACCAAACAAAAAGTAAACAAAAAACCCCAAAAGACGATTTATCTATACCTGCTTTGTTTGTTCTGTAGCATCTATGCCTTGAATTTTCCCTGTGTTCCATGTGAAGCCATTTCTTATACGTCTGTCTCACCAGTGACATTCTGCCACTCTTGGCTCACCACAATACTTGTAATGCTAACCCTTCAGGAATCAGTTGCTCTCTAAATTCCTCCCAACCCATGTCCTCAAGCAGTCATTGCTCCTTTCATCCTCTATTACCTTAACTCCCTCTTGAACTCCTCACTCTTTTCAATCCGCTGCTGTATTGTGGTTACAACTCTCTCTCTCTCAGGTACCATCAGTCTGAAATACCTACTAAACATCTTTTTTAACCATTCTCTGTAGTCTTGTTGATTCTCACATGTAAATTTCTTTATCTTCCTAGGAAAAAAAAAAAGCCTTTCCTTAGTTTCTGCTGAATTGTGACTCCTATAAAGACTTTACTTGTTTTGTGGATTCCCTCTCCCTCCTCCCCACCCTGTTCACCCCCCTCACCTTTTATAATTGATACTTTTACAGCTTCCATGTCTTCAATTTCAATTTAATTGAAATAATGTGTGATTAAAATGTTAGATCAGATTACGCCATCCAGTTTAATCAATGATGAACTTAAAATCCAATTAAAAGATCAGTTTAAAATATATTTTGTTTGAATGCCAGCGACCACAACAAGAGTTGTAACTAATGAGATATGCTGATTAGATACTATTTTGACTACCAAAACAGTCCCAAGTTTTGTATTCAACTAAAGACCATCTGCAAACCTATACCAATTACTACAGAAACTAGTGACAGAATTGAGTCCAACAAGTTCATAGTCCTAAATAAAATCATGATTTAAAAAGTTGCACTTTTTCATCCTTTTCAGAAGTAAAATGTTGAATAAACACTGACAGTTTAACACTTCATCTATGCATAACCTGTTTCTTTTTTTGTAAAACAATCAAAAATTCTTCTGTCAAAATAATTTACAAATGTGAGCATTTCTATTGACTTCAGTAGAAATGCCTGCAAGACTATCAGCCTAAAAGACTTTTAATTATTAAAGGCAAGTAAAAGGAAGAAAGAAAAATGACACCACAACACTTGCTTTTTCTTTTGGCAGAATTCACTACTGGTAGTTTTTGTTTACCTGGGGAAAAACCTCAGCCTCTGAAAATGATTGGAGATAAATTATTATTGCATTAACAAGTATATACAAAACCAGAAGAGGTGTGAACATAAAATAAATTCTGGTTTATTCTGAATATGTTCAAGTAACAGCAAAATGTCTTTCACAGCCTCCTTTTAATTTTGCTAAGTAATTCAACTCCATCCATACAAGCTGGGAAGCTGATTTTAGCTGGCATTAATACAAAATAAAACAAAACCACCAAAATTACAAATTAATTATCCACTACCAGCTGAATTTCCCTTTAACCTTATGCTTATTTTTGAAAATTACAAATGAAAATAATTAATTATGAATCATTTTGTAGTCTGATTCAAGTCTGATTTCATTTGATGCCTATACCTTGGAAGATGGGTTTCAAACTAAGCAGAAATGTTTGCCTTTTTTAATCATGAAGCAAAGTTCTAGGAATCACTAGAACAATAGAAACTAAAGTAGAATTTCCCTCCTCTGTGTTTTCCAGTGCAAATCACAGACTAGAAATCCAGTATGGGTTAAACTCGATGTACTTCTTTTCCTCTTTTGTAAAATAAGAAAGCTGATGTCATTTGTCTTACTGAAAATGAAATTCTTTCTGAACAAAAATTTCTAGCCTTCTAACTACTTTTAAACCACTGGACTCTTTGGGTTTAAAATTAATAGACCAAACAAAAATAAAAACCAAAACTCTGAAGTCTGTCTTATGAAGAGGCATTGGTGGACCTAAATGATGCATAGTTGAAGCATAATATTCACAATGACTGCAGAATTGATATTCTGCAGGAAAGTATTTTTTCATTTTTACACATTTTGTGGCAAGCTGGTTCAGACCTTATACCTGCTCTGTCCATTGTATAATGTGCACTTGTCACCTTTTTAGGAAATAAATCTTTATAGGGCATTTTAAGTAGTTTACAGAAAACACAGTTTATATACAGAATCTTTACATATGTTTGAAATGCAGATAAAAAAAGGTGCATAGAAAAAGGAAATTGTTTACAATCTGTTTTGAAGGTTTGTTTAAATTTCTTCAGCAGTATCGCAGGTGGATAATATATCTTATATTCCATCTTACATAGATTTTATATTCCATCTTATCTCAGAACAGTCAGTTGCCTTCTACTATAAGGGACCTGAGTATTTCAGTCTTGTGTCCAGTTCTCTGAAGTGTGGACTTTTAAATGTACCACTGTTCTATAATTTAAGTTATTAAGAAGTTAATATAAGTTATTTAAAAAAATACACTTGCCTATACTGTAAGAAAACCTGGCATACCTACCCACTACTATACCGAGGAATAAGATATTTTGTGTTCTACAGGGGAACAACAATACTTCTAAAAATACTTTATAATGAGTAACATTTTTCACAGTGAGTATTCCACAGTGAGTATTTCACAGTGAGTGAGAGATACCTGAACTGCAAAGTTTCTTGCTCATAACCAAAATGCCACTAACTTCAAGGGGAGGCCCTGTAGTATTACAGTTGTGCCCTGTGAACTAGTGAGCTAAAGAGGAATAATTTATACTAGGCAATTGTAGCCATTTTTTCCAACAGATGCATACTTCAGTTATTGGGTAAAAGGTCATGAAAGTGCTCCAGTGTTCTTTTCGAAAGGAGAAAAAAATCCTCACAATCTTTCAACAAAATCCATATTAAATGTACTGAAAATAAAGCTTGATAAATTATTTGTAAAATTAATCAAATAGTCATAAGAAAAGAAATGCCAGTCAAAGTGAGAACCCATATTTTGTTTCAGCTGGGACTGGGGTATGGTTATAGTGCAGCACATAAAATAGGTTAGGGTTCATGACAAATTTAGCCTTGCCACATGCGCTGGAGAGTCTTTCCCAGTGGAATGATTTTATCTGTGACTAGTACTTAATATGCATCTGGTTTAATCCTTATGAAACATTATCTTTGTTCTTTTTGTTTAATAACTCAGAAATCAGAGCACATTACCCTGTCAGAAAAGAAGTGTTCTTAATAATATTATATTTCAACTATTTTCTGGCTGGGAAATCCTAGACAAATATATTATTGAATCTCTGTGTTCTATCTCGATAGAATGGACTTTTCTTTCACCCTTTTTTTTTTCCTTTTTTAATTACTTGTAAAGCATTGCAAAAATAATCCTATGACTCTTGATTATCTGTAGCGGTATGTGTCTTGTCTGTGTTCATGGCAAGTCTTTCAGCAGGGATTAGGCACAAGTTGTCATGTCCCTACAGATGTATGTACTTGTCTGGTAAAAGTGATTTCTTTGCATTTCAGAGATGGTCAGAAGAAATGTTATTTTAGTATAGATGGTTTTTCATTGCCAGACATTGATAAACTCAGTACTCATTCAAACTCCTTGCTGCTGACTTCACTACAGAGAATGCAGCTTATTAACCTCTCTGACTTAGATACATGAGAACCTGACATTTTCTACTGGATAGACAGAGCTTCTGTCCCTCTTATCAAGACAGCAGCCCAAATCTTCAAAACTACTACTGAAAAGAAGACCTGCATATTTTTAAAGGACACAGCACCAGAGCTTTGCTACTGGACTTAATTAATTTCCAAAATGCTTCATGTTAAACATGTGCACAAAGTGTTTCTATACGACATTGCGTCTGCTTCTACACAGAGCATGTGAGCATGCACTTTGTACCCAAAATCTCATCAAAACTGTCTATGTACATATTTTCTCACCTGTTCCAGACTTTAATCTGCCACCTGCATTCCAGCAACAACATCTGGGCCAAGGCCCACTGAGAATTCATTTGAGAGTAGTGTTGATAGAACACCTCTACCTGATAGTCTTATAATTCTTGTATTGAGTTGGAAGAAATAACATTCAGGCTGTGATATGCTTTTTTTTTGCCTCAGGAAACCCACACTTCATACCAACATTGTATCCAAACTGGACCTAATTGCAATAGGGTTGATCAGTTTTCATGGATATACACAAAACTATCCAAGCTATCTTGTTGCTGCTGTTGAAACAACTCTTTCACTGCTAATCAAAATTTATATCAGGACTTATCAGGTAGAAAATTGTGAGGTAGCCTAGAAAAATCTTCAGAATATGTGTCATCGTTGCAAGAGCTGCCCAGCAGTTCTGGGAACAAGTTGCATGAGACAGAAAATCACAGCATACCTTTTGAACATGTATACTGTAGAGCAGGTAGATAAACTTGATAAGGTTACCTTTTAGGAAATTGTATTAGCATTTCTTATTTCCCTTGTACTGTCTTGTTTTCTTCCTTTACGAGGGATGACAATATGAGTTTTAGTTTACATGGCTGATAGTAATTATTTAATTACATTAATTAGAGTCTTCTTAAAATCTCATCCCTTATTAAACCTGTCACCTTCCTCAGAAAACAAATTTTCTTCATAAATCAATTCTGCATACCTTGTGGCAATGCTTATTGTCTGAAAGACAGATGATCTTATAGTTAAAGGAATCACATTTTTGTAGAATAATTAATGATATAGCAGTTCAGTAGTTCCTCTTAGTGCTTTCATGGTGCTTGGTAATTTTGAGCTAAGAGGCTATTTTTAAACTGAAAATCTGTTTTTCTGGAGAAACAATATTAAAAAAGAATAAAGAAATCTGGTGTATGTTAGCATTAACCTGGTTTACCAGCAAAAGCTGTTAGATGATAGATGTTCTGTGTAAGAATGACCTTGATTTTCATCTATCACACAGTTTACTTCCTGTAAAACCAAATTACAAGTGTTATAGTAATGTGATCAGATGTTTTCTGTGTTTCCTTAGATATTCTTTAGATGTATTATTAAAACTTTATGAAGAACCAACACAGAATAAAGCAGTTGGAACTTAGGAAGAGTCTTAAATATGTGCTGCTTTCTTGCTTATTATACCATATTCTGTAAGAATAACAATTGGTCACTGTGAGACTTCGAGTAGAAATTTCAAAATCCAGTTTTTATATGTAAATTAAAATAGAGAAGCATAATAATAAAATTTCAATGGTTTTGTCAAGTAAAATGCACAGAAATTGTCATTAAAATGCTATAATGGCACTGTGCACAATTAAGCATAAAGTAATGTATTAACTAACATAGTAGTTTATTTTTTTTGAATGTCAGTTAGAAAGCAGAGCAAAAAAGTAAACTAAATTTTGAGATAAACTGATCCCTCTTAAAAAAAAAAAATGCCACTCCTTCAAGAATTAACCTCGCTAGACTCCTTAACTGCTGAGAGGCTTCGGAAGTCAAGCTTTCTTAGTATATAAATTCTTGAAAATACCCCATTGTTATTCTCTTCAGAAGCATTCTCTCTGCTTATTTTTATCTATCTCAACTTCGTGGATTTTTTAGCCTTTTTTTTTTTCTTTTTTTACCTTATTAACACTTTTCATATGTAAGTAAGGATCTTTTTATTTTTCAAAGATATATTAATATTTCCTGACTTGACCTGATTCAAGCACAGCAAACCGTAGTTATGCATTAACCTGAAAAAGAAGGTTAAAAGTCCTCTGAGTGGACTGCAGACTGGTAACAGACACACATTAGTCAGAAAAATTAGTGCTATAGAGGACATAATTCCGCATTTACTTTGTTGTCTTTGTATGTCCTTAATAGTGACAGTGATAGAGAATGGTTAGGACCTCCTTTCAACTCCTACCTACTCGAGATACTAAGTGGAAACCATGCTTGGAGTGGCCAGCTGTAATTCAGTCTGGTCCATAGCCATAGTTATATGATTTCTTCTCTCTTGCCAAAGCCAGTTAACATGGCGGGACTCCATTTCAGGTTTAATTGTTGCCTTTAAGGTCAAGAAGATCAAACCCTGTTTTACTGCTATCATTCAAGCCTACTCGTTATTGTCTTCCCATACCTGTCAAAGACCATCAATTGTCATCTTGGTATGAAAATGTTTAATTCTGATCTAGCTTTTCTCAAAAGAAAGAGAAAATAACTACATTTTGTTTTTATGACATAATGCAACAAAGCAGAAGTTGGTATATTTGTATTCAGAAATCTTTTTTGAATAATACTGCTGCCTGTAAGTTTCTGTTATGTTGAAAATACTTTAAATAACTTTTTCTTGTTATGTAGCTATTCCTTTACCTTTTCCACAGAGAAATTTGGGATAATCAAACATAAGTAGTATGGGTAGCTTGACGTCATAAACTGAAAAAATGTACTTAGCAAATAAGTTACTTGGTTTTTTTTTTCTGTATGAGCTGACTTGTGGAACTGTAAAACAATACATTTTATATGTCTTAAGTTTTAATTAAGAATATTACAAAAGTATCTTCATTTACTTAAAATTCCTTCTTGAGCAGAACAGGGAATACTAAAGTTAAATAAGAGCAGGAGATAAAAAGAGGAACCTTTCAGGAATGAGAAATAAAACTGGAAATCTCAGACTGTGTTCCTTAATTTCATATTAATTATACAGAAGCTAACTCTCAGATTAGTTGTCTTCAATCTCCTCAGTTGTCTACAGGTTCACATTTTCCCACTGAAGGGTTTTCAAGACTTATGACAATGTATAAAGACACATTATTTCACCAAACACTTCCAAAGCTTTGAAACCTTGAAGTTTTGAAACCTTGAAGCTTTCAATCACTTTAAGCTTTTGGTTTTGTGATGGAATTTTGCATCAGTCTTTTTCTTTATATCTGTTCCTCATTAAGTTTTGATTTTTAATTTAAAAGATTGTACAACGGGATTATATTTGAGATAAAATTTGGTGGCTGCTTAGCAAAGCTCAGATCTTCATGTATTGGAAGCTGAACAGGCATACTTCTACAAATACACGTGTAACCATGTGGATTAAAAATACATACATGTATGTTTATATGTTTATATAAAAATAGGTATATAAATAAATTGTAATTTCATACAAATTCTCTGGTTTCAGTTTTATCTGTTCTAGCACTGGAATCAGTCACAAAGAACAGTTCAATCTACACTCTGTATTTCCAATTCCTCTCTACATTCCAGCTATGTCCCTGCTGTTGGCAATAGCAACAAGAAAAAGAACGCTTCAGTAGGATAAACCTACTGCACAGAAACTAAGTCAGAAATAGGAACAAATAACTAGGACAGAAGGCAACGTAGATGAAGACCTTTTGTTCAGCAGCAACCTACTCCTAGGGGGGATATAAACAAACTGTGGAACTACATTCCCTGGGAAGAGAACAGTAGCAACAATTACTTACTAGAAGATATATCATTAAAAGAATATTACTGTTTCTTATTTTCTTCAAAGAAAATCTTTGCTGAATGTTATATTCCACCAGTATGAGAAAATATCCAGTATAAATGCAGTTAGCAAAAAGTTTAATTTCCACAAAATAGTTGCAAAAATAAGAAGCAGTTTGTAATTTATTTTCATGGGTACTTTGAACAGATTCTGCAGTCAGCATAAAAAGGCATTATAAAATTCTATTATAAAGGATGTGCTTTTTATAGTTTACATTACGGTGCAGAAGACGTTTTCTTTCTTTTTCCTTCGTACTTTTATTTCCATTTCGCTTCTGAATGAAGCTGTTTGCAGTGACTTAATTGGCTATAGTTCCTGAAGTCTTCTAGGTTTCACTGTCTGCTATTCCAGGAATCAGCAGGAGTTTTATTCACCTGTTCACAACTGAACACAGAAAATGTCCATCATATTACCACTGGGCAGGCTAATTGATTTAGGCAGATTAGGCATTTCTTTCAGCAGCACCATCAGATTAAGTAGCTCATCCTTTTCTCCCTTTTTTTTTGGTTCACCACACAGCCCAACAAAGAACATATCCAAAAGATTATTACTGTATCAAGGAAGCTGCCAACAGTCAAAAGTAGGAAGACCTACTGCTGGGACTGATAGTAGTAATCATACCACAAAAAGACAATCAGGGCATTAATTTGTTGGTAAATACATGGTAAATAATAAACCTGTGTTAAGTATTGTTAGCCTATTAGACCTAAAGTGTCATATTATGCTTTATTTTGATATGCACTTTATTTTTAAAAAGTCACAGTCAAGTATTTGATGAAAAATATGCCATAAATTTACTTTTTTCTACTACTTATGTGTATGCATAGCTGTGAGATCTAAAGTATAGTTTAGAATTGTCAGTGACAAAAGAATGAATGTTGTAGCATAGGCTTCAAGGTTTTCAGAAACGTGTCTGTCAGGGAGAAAAAGAATGAGGTCCTTTCTTTTCATCAACTATCTCTATATACGAGAATGCATTGTGCTTAACAGAGAAACATCCTGTGAGGCAGAAGTAAACAAACATTACAATCTTATATTTAAAATATATCACAGCAGAAGCTGTGCTGAATAATAAATAAAGTAATCTTTCTGTGTGAGCAGTGTTATGAAATAGCCCAGTCATTTCATTTAGTGTTGTAATTTTTAGTATTCTTCGGCTCCTGCTTTTCCAGCATGAAGGTTTTTCATGCTGCTCTTTATAATTACACAAAACACAAAATTCAGAAAAAACCTCATGTTTTCATCTACAAAAAATGCTAAAAAGAATCTTAGTAATCAAATGCACTGCAGGTGAAAAGCAAATACAATTGCGTATGACTAGGCCACAATAGAGTTGTACTGCCAAGACAACGGGAAGTAAATGGAAAAACATGTCACAGTACCAATAACAGACTCTGTGATTTATGTAGAATACACCATTCTGCCATCTTTGCAAAGATCTACACTAAAACTGACAGTAGGTAGTACGATAAAACTTTCTGTCACTAATACATTCCCTGAAATAAAAGCCTATTTTGATTTGATAGGGTTTGGAACCAGCAAATGATACCATATATTCCCTGGGTGTGGGGTGGAAGGAATTTTCTCCAAGTATAATAACAAACCCAAGAACCTTTTCTTTAACAGTACACTGATTTGTAGAACTCTTTTTGTCCTTTTTTTTTTTCTCTATCACAATATGTAGTGAAAGCATGTAGTCATTTACATGCACATGTAAATAGATTAAGAAGAAATCCACCTGCTTAAAAACATGTATTTCTTCAAAGGTTATTCTTGGAAGTTTTCTTAACTGCCAGTGTTGGCTGTGAAAATCCAGGGTTCACTTGATTCTCTCCAAATTTTTTGTTCTCATGTACACAAGAGGGACAGAATCCTCTTGATTCTCTCATGGGTATAAATCAGAGACAGAGGTTTTGGAGAAAGGGGGGTTAAGGCACACCTATCTTGGCAGTGTAGCATGTAACAGAACTTTAATCTACATCCACTTTTCACTCTTCCAAGGAGCATATGCAGGGCACCTACCAGCTCTGAGGTGAAAGAAAATGATGGCTGATCGCCTTGACTTGTTCAGATTATGATGTCTAGGGATCAAAAGCATCCATTCCTTTACCTGTCTCCTGAACAGGAAAATATTTTCATTGAATAATAAAAGAGGTAATAGAAGTAGAAACATTATTTTTTTTCACAAGAATATTTTCATTAATTTCTATTATGTACATAAACAGGAACATTAATGTAGTTTGGTGGGTTAAACAAATAAAGTTTTGCTTAAAGCATTAACTTGATTTTACAAATATCAATACATAATTCTATTATCATTGGAGAGGAAGATAATATGATTGTACTTGGTGTTCTTTGTGAATACTTATCCACAGAAGTAGCAAACGCAGAGATAAATAATTTAAAAATTGTAACAAGATCAATTTATTAATGCATTTTTAAGGAATTCTATGTTTTTAATGTAATTTATCTATTCTAAGATAGCTGATCTCCACATTTCTGTTTCATGCTATTTCTGCTTTATGATGTCTCATTTTGGGAACATGATGTCATTCAAGTTGAAGTATTAAATTTTGACGTAATTCATACATGTATTTTCAGAAGGATGGGTTTAAAAGAAAGTATATCCTCTAACCTACTAAAGCAGGCTGTATTTGTAAAGTCCAAAAACATAAACATGATGACTTTTTGGCATACACTTTGAAGCTGAAAAGAAGATAGAGCTGGCTTTTAGGCTAGGTATTTGCTGTGCAGGTCGATGGTCCACTCAAGCCACCTATAAATAGATGTGTTTGAAGAAAAGCTAAATCAGACTGTTACTTAAATTCAAGATGGCTGTATATTTCCACAAAATATTAAAGAATAGGGCAAAAGGGGGAGCCATTAAGAAATTCTTTGCATTAATGCTTAGTGCATGTGGGCCAGTAATAGAACTATTTCTAATATGTACAAAAAACATAGCCAGTAGGTAACTCAGTATTTCATTCATTAACTATTACTAGAACTCAATTATTTTTTTACTAATCAAAACAGATGTACTGAGGAAACCCAACTGAAGATAACTTTTATAAGGACATTGCTTACCAAATTCAGAATACCTTTTACCATTTAACCAAAGCAAAAGCCTTTTCAAGGTCAAGCCATGGTGACATGTATGTAGCCATTTGATCAAATAGATTGAATGCCACTGGCAGTCCATTAACATCATCCTTCAAAAGTCACTGCAGTGAAGCTTCCACAGCTCCTTTCCAATAGAAAATAAATCTAATAGGAAACAAATCATAACTTCCAGGAAGTACCTGATCTCTCTGTAAGTGTTCCTATATTTGTTACCTCTTTGCTATTTGTTTCTTGTTCTTAGTAGAAAAGGAGAACAAGAAATATGTGATCTTCAGTTTGGTCTTCTCTGGGAAGACTGTGTGCTGTCTGGTAAAATCATGTTTGATTTTTAAATTCATGTATGATCATAATTTCAGTAATTCAGGAGAAAGCTGGGATATATTTTACTGGTGACTCCATTGGCATTAATATCAGGTCTAGAAGGTTTAACTTCAAAAAATTATGTAAAACTCTGCTGAATAGCCACACAGGTGCTAGCTGTTCTTGCAGTTAGCTGCAAAAAAAATAGTTGTTCTTCAGCTGAAAAAAGCTGTTCCTAATTGTTTTTTACTGATTTCTGGGCTTAGGAGAGTAAAATGTCATAAAGAATTGGCTCCTTTTAAGATCATCAGCAAGACAATTTACAGACTTTAATAAATATTTCTATATAAGTTTTCTATATAAGTTTTTCATAAAAACACTCAAGTAAATAAGCAGAATAAATAAAGTAGCATAAATTAGATGCTGAAAACTCTTCCATGTTCAGTCATTAAAATGACACTGATGCATCTATCTATACATACACACATATACAGACACTATTAATGCCATGTATGGTTTTCTTACTTGGTTTTGATAAACTGCTATTTAATTCCATTCAAAGCTCCTGCTATTTACTCCACTTGAAAAACTTACTACCAACTTGAGTAAGTGTTACTATGTCATTTGGCATTACATTTTTAATTAGCAAGATCTATCTATCCATAGAAAAATCTCCCCATGTAGTTTTGGATAAATATTGTCTATGAGATTTCAGTAAATCTACTCTTGAATAATGTTTGTGATATAGGAAATCAAAATTCAGGTTCCTCCCACCTGGAGCAAATGCAAAAACCCACCTTAGAAGTGACCAGGGCATTAATGACTAGACTGTCTCATCCACAATGGGTTGTTGGCTTTGACTACAATACTGCAAAACTGTGAAAGAATCTTTTTGGTTTAATAACTTCAAAACTCCTTCTTCTGATAAAGATTTCATTGACAGTGATCATTTCTGGATGAGAGAAAATAATTTATCTAAATTCTTGACCAACTACACTTAGTATCATATGAATTCTGATCCTATCTCTGCCATTTATCTGACAGGTAACTAATGCGTTGCTGCAATTTTCTCTTCTCTTTCTCTTCCTTGTGTTTTATTTTTTCCAGTATAAGATTCAGTGTCCCTTAGGATTTAGTTAGTGATTATTGATTTGAGATCTTCACTAGAATCCTTTAGAGATGCGGTATTATGAACTCCATCAGAAACACAGCTTTATGTCTGTAGCATAGGAGATGGCATTTTTGTTAAAAGTATTTTCAAGTAGGAAGATTTTATAAAAGGTAAAAAAATAAAAAGAGTCTTCTTCATTTCGTACCATCTTTCACATAATCTGATTAGTGGTACATCATATTCCTTTCTTGAGTCCTCATCCCGTTTGAGACAGAGGCTACAGCTGCTGCAGCTGTTGGCTCACCTTTTGTTCTACTTTGCTCTACAAAGCAAAGTGCTGTGTATTCTGTTAAAAGAGTATGACTACACAGCAAAGAAAATTTCTGACTAGCTCTGAGGCAGATACAGCCTCCCAGATGAAAACAAAGGATAAAACATTATATCTTGGTCAGATATGAAGGAGTGTGGTCACATAGGAGAGTCTCCTGCAATTCATGTTCAGCAGCTGTTCATGTGCTAGCAGCTGTTCATATGCTAGCAGCTTAGATGTGGACTTTGTTATATATGTCTATATGTATATATATACACTTGTACTTGCTGTTCTTTATGAATACTCATCCACAGATTTAGCAAACACAGAGATAAATAATTATATGTACCAAAACATACAAAACTAATCATTTACAACAGGTGAGATGGAATGACTCTCCTCAGATGTGTACTCCATGCAAGAACAAAATCTCATAATCATGATACTTTACCAAAAAATACATCAACATTAATTTAATGGTCTACAATATCTAAGCAGCAAGAATGGTGAAGATAAGAAGGGAAGGTGAGACAGGAGGAAGCAGTGACAGAAGGGCAACGCCTGTAAGGTCGAGGGCAGAGTTCTACAACATCCAAATGGAGAACAAAGCTGGACTAGTGAAAATCTGGTGCCAATCAGTTCTGTAAAGACAGAGTAGAGCCAGGGCCAAGCCTCAAAGTAGTTCAGCTGTCTGTGTCAATTCAGATTGACAGAGCACAGAATCAGGCACACCTTCAATATAGCTCAGGCAAGGCCCAAAAATAATGGTCTGAGCTTGAGAGCAGCTCCTTCAGTGAGTGAGCACCTCTTGCCTCTTTCACACATAACAATTTCTTAGCAGCAAGAGTCCAGTGTAGAGTGCAGCACTGTCAGAGGTGTCTTGATGAACAAGCAATTTAACTCCCTAAAATGGTCCTGACAACTGGCTTTCCCAATCCCACGGTCCTGTAGCTGGGGTTTTAAACAGAACTGTCTTGTCAGAATTAACCAGAACTCAGGCAAGATGGTATTTAATTAGATAGGTAGCTAGCTAAACATTTTAAATTGTGTATTTTATAGCCAAGGCCTCACATCTCACACCTGGCTTTTCCAATAACCTCAGTAATCTTGTTTTTCCATTTAAAGCTTTGTACATGGTCTGTAAATGAAAGGAAGATACAAGAAAGAGAGGATGATGAAGATACTGAAAGATAGTCAAGCAAATGTGACAACATAATCTAAAATTTGTGTGCAATATATATTTAGTTAATACCAAATTTATTGAAAAGCAAACCCATTTTATAATCTCCAAATAGGATCCTACGTCTATTTTTTCTTTCCGTTCTCTTTAATCATGGATCAAAATATTTAATCTAAAATGCACCCAGGGTGCTTCTTTCTAATCGTTAAATCATTTCAGTAAAATCTGTTGGTAGAAACAGAGGTTTAGAATCTTGAACTCCTTGGAAATATGCTTGTTATTTTTATCCATAGCTGACATGCTAGGGAAGAAGAGCAATTTTGTTTACTCCCAGGTGGTTTAAATCTGATTTGAACTCATAGTTGAGTTTAAGCTGATGAACAGCTTTTTATTGAACATGAATAAATTGAGAAATTCAGATTAGTCAGCCACTTTTTTGTCATAATTTAAATTCCAGAGAAGATGCATTTAGCAAAAATAGAGCAGAAAGGTGTGTGCAATTGATGAATTGTACCTGATGACTAGCTGACTTAATAAAATCCTTAATGAATTTACTGCTGTTCTACGTCTTTTCAGTATTGGTGTTCTTACGAAAAAGAATTTGTACAAAACAAAGTGAGCGTAGCTGACATCAAAGATAAAGCCAAATTCATGAACAAACACATATGCAGATCACTATAAGGAGGTACATTCCTTTATGTAAACATACACAGCAGCTTTTCCTCACAGAGTATCCTATAACAAGTTTTTTGTTCATGTATAAAAAAGAAAAATCTCAACTGACATATATGTTCTTTTGATAACTAATATTGTCTTTTGAGCACCTTGTCAGCATTCAGTTCAACTTCTAAGTCTGAAAAAGAAGGTAACCCTAGCAATCCCTTTGGGAATCAAGTAGAATTACCTAAGCATAAAAACTAAGAAGATGACTGTCTGCTGACTGGTAAGAAGAGCTAAAATTAAAGTTGATACATAGTTTCAGTTGTGTTTTTTTTCCTGATAAAATGCTGTGTTATTCTATTTCTGAAGAAACATTTTTCTGTAGATTTTTTTATATATGTATATAGATATAAACTTGTATACATATAAATATGTATGTTTATGCTTGTTTGGAAATACTTTGAAACCAGAAGATAAAAATGGCTGCATATTATTATTTTAACTGCTCAGGCACCTATACAACAGTGATATTTCCTTCTCCTAAGAACGACAAATTGTTTGATTCTGCTGTCTAGATAAAGAAGGAGAAGTCTAAAGTGTCATGGTTTAACCTGGCAGGTAGCTAAACACCACACAGTTGCTCATTCACTACCCCTGGCTCCCAGCAGGATGGGGAACAGCATGGCAGAAAAAAAAAAATTGTGGACTGAGATTAAGTTTAATAGACAGAAAAGGAAGGGAAAATAATAATAATAGCAATAATAGGAACAGTAATAATAACAATAACAACAAGAATAGTAGCAATAATAATCAAAGCAAAGGACACATAGTGCAGTTGCTCACCACCGATGCTGATGGATGCCCAGCCAGTTCCTCAGCAGCCCCCCACCAGGTTTTCCCACAGTTTATATGCTGAGCATGACACTATATGCTGTGGAATATCCCTGTGGTCTGTTAGGGTCATCTGTCCTGGTCATGTCTCCTCACAGATTTTTTGTGTTCTCCCAGTCTTTCTGGTGGAGCATTGGTATGAGTAGCTGGAAAGTCCTCGCCTTATGGTAAGCACTATTTATCATCAGCTCAAACATCATTGTGGTATCAACATTATTCTCATCCTAAATCCAACATGCAGCACTATACCAGGAAGAAAGCTGACTCTATCCAACCAAATCCAGGACACCAAGAGAGGAAGTATTGGAAAGACTCCCCTTATATTTAGTGGAAAGTTAACCACGGTTAGATGCCAGTAAAGCCATGAGTTTGGTTTTTGGATAATTGATGCTAGGCCATTGCACTGAGTCCTGTGAAAACAGATTAAACTGATACTATATTGGTTCATTAAAGGATGCAGAGCTGGGGCAGTTTTGTGTGCGTGTGTGTGTGTGTGTGTGTGCGGGTGTCTGTTATATATATAAAACATCCTCTGTACTGAAAAGAAATTGGATGTGGAAAAAAAAAATAACTTATTTATTTCCAAATTTCAGAAAACAGCAGCTTAGCAGTTGAGGGTGTTTTCTTATGTAGATTTTCCTAAGTAATTTTTTGTATTAAATTCTTATAAACATTAAGTACCTTGGTAATTAACAATTACCTTTTTTATACATAAATGTGGTTGATTGTTGATGTGTTATATGCTTTTAAAATTTCTTTATTTTGTATATGGAAATATTTCCCAGAAGTTGGAGAAATAAGATGAAAAAGTCTGCAAAACACTCACATGAGTTTTGAAAACCCAAGCGATAACTATTAGATTAGCCATCTAATAAATAATAGCCTCTGTTTTCTATTTCATTAATGCATTTATAAATTCTACTGGTTTCTTATTATTTGTTAGTTTGTAAAAAATTATTACAACATTTATTTGAAAAAAAGCTTGGGTTTATGCATTCATTTGGACTAATCTTTCAACATCTGACTGCATAGCTAGTCAGTGTGATAGGCAAATTTTCATTTGCAAGGATTACATGCAAATCGATTTCTTTACATCTGTAGTCCACTAATCTGTTTATAAAGTTATTCATGCATCATAATAAAGTGGTAGACTGATACTTTAAGATGGTTCTAAAGTTGAAGATGTGTCACTTAGTTCTATTTCTAAGTACACTTGCTTCTTGTACTTCTAAGTACACTTTGTTCTCTTAGAGTGGTAGATCTATTTGGAAGATAGTCGTCCCAAAATGGACAGAATGTGTGTGGAGCATTATTTGCTGGTATGATAATGGGCTTTTGAAAATCCTCTTGTCAATGAAAATAGAAAATTGACAAGAGATAGAATTAATCTAGGGGGCTGCACAGCTCTTTTGAGGCAAGTTTGGATTAGTTTAGTGTTACCAAAAATGTAAGCAAGTCAATGCAGTGACACTCTTTGCAAGCTGACTAAAGATTCAGTTGAGAAAAATATGGTTGGAATTCAAATAATAACCAAACACTTCTTCATATTTGTGTTTTATGCTCATAGATACAGGAAAAACTGACACCCATGGAATATTTTGAATAGTATTCAATTGGAAAAAGAATGGTAATTACATGAAGAGGGATATTTTGCATTGAGAAATATTATAAAGTCGTATTCGAACTTCTGCCTCTTTCCTAGCACAGGTAAATTTTGTGCAAAATCCACTGGACACCTGCATATGCATATAATAATGAAAATAGTTGAAACAGAAAACTACAAGTGCAGAAAGCGTGTATTTATGCCCCATGCATTGTAATAAGATACTAGCCATGATGTCAAAAATATCTAAAAGTTACCATGAGATTACCCTCCTTTATAAATAAAGTGTAATTATTTTTGTAATAAACTCACAACAAGCTCAAACAAGTACAAACCTCATGTCCTAGTGACAAAAACCAGAAAAGCGTATTGCAGTATTAGGAAGGTGTTTTATATTAATTGGTACTTCTGAAATATTTCATTACGTTCACATATTTCTTATGTTTGTATTGGTAGGCTAAGTGAGATCACTAAGTGTGATATAATTAACTAAAGGTACACAGATGATTTAAATACAAATTAAAAAAAAAACCCAGTTAATTACAAATAAATTACATTAATTAAATGTGTTAATTATACTGTGCAGTATGATATACTAAACAGTTCAGTTCCATCTACATTTAAAAATTTTCTTACTCTTGGACTATGAAAGAAAGGTTTTTCTTTACTGATCTATTTTTCTTTATTGTTCAGCATGTGTCAGTAGCATCATACACAATAAACAGTATTTCTGCTTTTCTGCTGTTAGAGATTTTTCTCTTCACTTGTGAATATAAACCTTATTCACGGATTGTTACAGCTTAAGATAACTTTTCAATGTGTTCAAATGACATAAATCTTTGGTGTGGAAAGAGAATTATAATTCAGAAATAAAAAATAATAATTTTCTGGTCACACGCCTTAAAAATATGCTTGTTAAGGTGAGTGCTTTGTGATTCTGGAGCTTAGAAGAACACAATACTTCCACAGACTCCATATAATTGGAGAATAAAAAAGACTCTTGATAAACAGACATAATTGTCAAGAAATTATTTTGAATGTGATAGCTAAACATTACATGAAAGGTAGCAACACATCCACAATGCAGTATGTCCTGCTTATACAGAAGAGTTGATGTGACAGAAGTGTATTATTCCACTTTATTAATTCACAGATCCAGTTCTCTTTGTTATGTTTCTATAAGCCTTGTATTTTGAAGACATTTATTTGAAGCAGTTATTTGTCACTGTTGGGTAAGCTGATGGTGGTGATACAGTTGGATCTTTAGTATTACTGGTGCTAATAGGCACACTTGTTAAAGGTGTGCTCAGAATGGACCTGCTTGTAGTGGGTTGGCCTTGGCTAAATGCCATGTGTCCACCAAGCTGCTCTAATATTCCACTCCTCAACTGGACAGGGGAGAAAATACAATCAAAGGTTCATGGGTCAAGAGAAGAACTGGCAGAGATCACTCAACAATTACTATCACGGGCAAAACAAACTCTGTTTTGGGGAACTGATTTAGTTAATTGCCAATTAAATTAGAGTGGGATAATAAGAAATTAATCCAAATCTTGAAAACACCTTCTCAGGCTTAACTCAGCTCCCAGTTTCTCTCCCTCTCTCCCCTGAGTAACAAAGTAGGATGAGCAATGGAAATTAGTATCAGCTCATTGCACTTTGTTTCTGTTGCTCATTCCTCCTCAGCTGGAGAATTCCTCACACTCTTCTTCTTCTCCACTGTGGTGTACCTCCCACAGGAGATACTCCTCCATGATCTTTCTCAGTGTGGGTCTTTCCCATAGACTGTAGTTTTTCACTAATTTCTCCACCCTGAGTCCCTTGCACAGGAGACAGTCCATCAGGAACAGGCTGCTCCAGGGTGGGTCCCCTATGGTGTTATCACAAGTCCTGCCAGCAAACCTGCTCCAGTGTGAATTACCCTCTCCATGGGGTCACAGGTCTTGCCAAGAGCCTGCTCCAACATGGTCTTCCCATGGGGTCACATCCATCTTCCACCTCCTTGAGCATGGTGTTGTCCAAGAGCTGCTGGTGGATTTCTGCTCCACTTTGGATGTCCCCAGGCTGCTGTGAAGCATGGTCTTTATCCTGGGCTGCAGTGGAATCTCTGGTCTGGTTCTTGGAGCACCACCTACCTGTCCTTCTTCACTGACCTTGGTTCTGCAGGACTGTGTCTTGCACATATTCTCACTTTTCACTTACAACGGCTGTTGTTCAGCAGGTTTTCCCCATCTCAAATCTGTTATCCCAAAGGCATTAGCCACCACTGCTGATGGCTCAGTCTTGGTCAGCAGTGGGTCTGTCTTGGCACCATCTGGCTTTGGTTTTATCAGACATGAAGGATACTTCCCAGCAGCTCCTCGCAGAAGCCACCCCTGTAGCTTCACCACTACCAAAACCTTGCCACACAAACCCAATACACACATTTTAAATTCTTCTTAATATAAATAATTTATATTATTCTAGACTTTGACAATGATCCTAATAAGATTTTCAGAAGAAATTGCTAAAGGAGCTCACCTGAACAATGCATTTAAGGATTTTAAGATTTCCTTGACTAAAATAAACAATATTTTTTCTCTTTTTTTTTGGCTGCTTGTGCTCAAGGCAAAATGTCATTAGCTCATCAGAAATTTGCAGTGAATAGCTGATGTCACCAGTGACAATAGAATCTCCTTAATACTGTAAGTGCCTTGCTCTGTGGGGTCCCGCGTGCCCCCACAGATGCCTGGGCATATTCAGTATTAAGTCAGTGACAAAGAAGATACCAGGAAGGGTATCTGCTTGCATTCTGGCAGGAAAATTTATTGCATCTTCACTGTCGAAGCTTGTAGAGGCAAACACAAACACCATGGCTAACTCAGGGGTTTTCCTGGGGCTGGGGGAAAGGCAGGACCAGGGAGCGGGACCAATGGGAGAGCTCTGGGGGAGTGACCAGGCTGACAGACAGCCGGGGAATCCAAACCACGACAGCTCATCCCAACGCAGCCTATGTTCGCAGGCTGCCACATTCTCTGTCTCTCTTTACATCTAGATACTTAAGGCCTTATCAAATAGCTTTAACAAATTCTTCATCAGCACTTTAATCTGCAAGGCATTCTGGAAGACACTCAGCTAGTTGGGAAAATTTGAGTGTTAAAATAATGAGGCTCATACAGGGTTATGGAAAAATTGTAGTTTATACAGCATTTCAAAAAATGATTGGCTCTTGACAGAACTGAATGATGGTTGTAATGTCAGTTTTCTCAAGAAAATTAAGATAATTTAGGTTTATTCACAGTCTTTCAAGAATTCCAGGGTACTTCCTTGAGATGTTAGAAGCCCAACTCTTTTCTCTGTGCTTAATCTTTCTTTTGTACCTCAATCCAGATTTAAGAAGATCATTTGCTGAAAATTGTTGTCTTCCAGGAACACATTTTTCTTGAGAATTTAGAATTTATTTCCTTTTTCCTCTTGGTCTTTTTGCCAGGTGATATTCTTCTCTGCTTCCTAAGGAATCCAAATATGCCATGTTGATTGCCAGGTTGAACTGATAATTATATAAGATGTAGTTTGATAGGATCAAATTAGTTACTTGGTTTGCATGTAATGAGTGAGAATAGAGCTGATAAAAATGGCTTTGTTCTTTGACATAGACCACAAACAATCTTAAGACTGACTTGACTGATATTAGTAAAGGAGATGGCAAATGTGATAAAGACAAAGATTGTTTGATTTATTGGGATCTAAGTACCTAGCCTTGTTCAGTTCACATCACTGCTGTTCAAAGCTATCCTTTCACTGAAATGTACTCTGTAGTAATTTTCTATATTTTCTTTTATGATTTATCTATTATATTTCAAAACAATGCATCACTTGAAAACACTTCCACAGCACACAGGAAATAGAAGTGCTTTTATTTGTAATGTGATAAAATTAGCAGTAGCATAAAGCATTGTTTCCTATAGAAGAAGTGTATCATCACATTTTACATTTTTTCTTTACACTGGATATATTCTATCTCATAAAGCAGGCATCAACAGTCTCTTTCCCCTGCTGCAGTTAACTCCATGGGAGTTAACACATTTATACAAGAAAGCTACCTTATCTCTATTTTGTATCAAAAGTACAAAACACAGTAAGAGAGTTGTTATTTCTACCTCCTTAAAAAAAAAAAAAATCCAGGAAACACAAAGAGCAGAATTTTCAAAGCTGCCTATGAAGGCTGGATACCTAGCTCCCTCTAAAGTCTCACACAACTTTGAAAAATTCAAGCTACGTGTATTTTTTTTTCATCTTACAGATGGTTTTAATTATTTATACAACTCCTGTCAGGTTATTCATTCCTTAATGATCTCTTTTTAGCATTTCACCAAAAAACAGCTTTTAGTTTTGTTGGTGTTACTTTGGCATGTGCCAAAATTATTGCACAGCAGTTTCTTGGTGATGTGAGCCACTCCTTTTTCCTGCTATGTTTCAGGAAAATCAGTGGGTGACAGATACCCTATATCATGAAAAGAATTATTTTCAAATGTGACAATCTCTTTTTCAAATGAAATGTGTTGGTTTTCACATTAGTGCATAGAACAGTGCTATTGCTAAAAAGGAGACAATAGAGGATCTTCAGCAGAGGCAGCTGATGAAGCATTTTTATTCAAAACCTTTCTTGCTTTTTTTTTATCTGCTGACTGCTCGTTAGGCCAATATGCACTTTAGCCAGCAAACTGCATTGATGACATGGATTAAGAGGAATCTAAGAAGTAAAGTAATAGGCAGGTATGGTTACTTACTCTTTATGTTATTTTATTCTTTAGTTAGATTTCTATGTGAGTCATTCTTTACGTAAAGAGGATTTTAATATGACTGTTTTTACTTTGTGATATTCTAGGATCTCTGAAAACTGTTAATGTGATTACAAGTGTATCTAAGTTTGTTTGGTTGATTTTTTTTACCATTTTTGGGTTTTGAAACACAAAATCTATTTTTTTCTGCTGAAAATATATAAACGTCTGAATAAAGCGTCTCACAAATTCATTTTCCCATTTTGTGTGAACACAAGTGTAGAGATACAGTGAAATATTTTCATTTGAAACAAAACAATGATTTTTGTACTTAAGTATAAACTCACCTTCCGTTCTAAGATTATTTTTTTTTCCCTTTAATAGTGAAAGCACTCTTTATTAGTGTAACCACTCTTTTGTGGTTACTGAAAAGCTTTACTGAGCTAAAATAATAGCCTTTTTTTTATTTAATGGACAAAGTTAAACCGAAAAAATCTTATCTTTTGGAAATGCTACTATGAATCTTTAATTAGGAATTGGATGCTTTAATTTATTTTTCTATTGATTTTAGGCATTCAGTTTTTATGTATATGAAAAATGCATATGTTACATCATTTTAAAATCAAATATATTCGGATGGTGTGTCCAAAAAGTTATTCAGTCTTTACATGATTAAGAGTGATAGTACTTAACTAGTAGTAACTGTAGTATTATTTTTTGTTTCAGTGAATAAAGGTGATCAGCTCTATTAAAGATGAAAGGAATAAAGAATACATATGCATACCTGATAACAGGTCTGCTTTCCAAAGGAAATCTCCTGATCAGTTTAGGTCACTTTGAATTAGGGTGCACTAGAAAGCACAAAATGGATTCCTTCCACATAATACAAAGCTGGAAGACAGGTGCCAGAACTGTACTTAATCCAAAGTGAAAATGGACAAAAAAACCCCTGAAATGCGTCTACTGTGAATTCCAGATCTGCAGCACCAAGTGTTTCTCTACAGATCAGAGCTGTTTGACCTAGTTGGTAGTGTAGATGGGCTTTCAGTGGTCCAGTATTAGCATCTAATGTAGGCAATTAAACACTGCCAGTCTGCCAGTAGACAGAAAGCTAAGGAGATGTTGTCACTGAAGGCCAAAAAGAAAAAGAACTAAACAGCAAATCCTTAGTTTCCTTGATGGAATGGTTCTCTGTGTGAATTGTTCCCATTGTTGTACAAACAGGTGTATGTTAAATGAAGTGAGCAAAAGTTACTGCTTCTCCTGCTAGTAATCCAGGCAGCCAGTTTATGAATCCAGGTCTCTTGCATAGTGAATGGAGAGAGTCTGTTTGGGAATTAAAGTGTTTTCAGTCATCCTCCAAAGTATCCACTGAAGATATAAAGAGCTCATATTTTACTCTATTTATAGACAGAATTTTCATGTATCTGTACAAATAGCTAATCCCAGCAAGGTCAGTGGTGTAGAAGCCTTTCAAAAGAGAGTATTGCTTTTGCATACTCAATTTTAGATGTGTGACAGGGCCCATAGTATGGTGTTTTGGTGGGATTTTTTTATTTTTTTTGATGCAGTAGTTAAAACTTTGTTGCATTATTTGAAAAAGTAGGAGGGAATACAAAATCTTAAGAGTGTTTTTCCTGTAATTAATTGCAGTACAGGTAGTGATTTGTTATTTTTCTTTGAAGATTTCTCAGTGTGAAAAGAAGAAAAATTAGTGGGAAGGAAAAATTAGAAAGAAGAGAAAGAGGTTATCTTGGGCTACTTGAAAGGAGAAAGTATAAAGACAGGAAATAGGCTTTATTTTCTATAAATAAATATGGATATTTATTTTCTGTTTAATTTTTCTGCAAAGTAGCATATTTAACATTAAACTTTCTATTTGGCTTTTCCTGATTTAATTTTTTTAAATATTGTATGAAATGTGACATATTTATAACATGATAATATTTCCAATGTGAAGTGAAATGTGAATTGTAAGAAGTATCTAGAATAAGTTCAGAACATGGTTTTCTTATACTGCTTCATTTAGACTTTGATGGGGAAAGATCATTAGAGATGCACAAATCTCACTAACAAATTTGGTAACGGTGCTTCTATTCCTGCTTATTCTTTGTCTATTTGACAACTCATGCATGTTTAACATACACAGGAATGCTGGACATCTGTCTAAAGAAAATCCCATTGTGAGCCCCTACAAAAAATAAGTGTAAAAGTGGCATCTATTTCCCTGTGTTGTTATATGTTTCTAATACACATTAATATTTATGATGCTAAGATTCCATCACTGAGGCCATATATTTGGTATTATATTTTGAAACAGAAAGGATTTTTTCAGACTTCTTTTTATACCATAGATGTCTGTATTTATGCTCAGTTCTTTGACAAAGTTTCTTCCCCATTTGTTGCTTTTTAAATTACGTAAGGAAAGAGGGATAAAGATAGGTACTACTAGATTCCTTACTCATACCTAATGTATAATAAAAATCAAACATATGATTACTGTGTAAAATTTTCAGTGTATCTCAGAATATTAACTCATCACTCGGGAAGTCCATTATATGTAGGCAAAAGCCTCTGGAATATCCTACACTTTTTAACCCCTTGCTTTTCTATTTCTATCTTAGGAAACTGATCTTTATAGATAAAATGCTAGGTCTGCTAGAGCTGATGTCAGAAATGACTGTAAACTTCAATGGGCTTAGAATTTTCATTTAGTGTTGTGTATGTGTTCAAATGAATATTAATTGATTGAAGGATTATGGGCACTGTTAAGTTATTACAGCCATGAAGTGATATTCTTGTTTTACCTGCAGGGCAGGTGCAACCTGATCCAAATCAGACAGTGCTTCCTTGCATAGGTACAATAAAAACTAGGAATCATCCATGCACTATGAACTTAGCTGATTTTTTTTAGCTCTTCAACTAAGAACAGAAGATTCATCAGATACAGAGTTCTGTTTTAGATTTTAAATTTCAGACCATGAAATGCAGTCCTAGAGAACTTTGTTGTCAGTGCTTTTGTTGTTCTTTTCAGTGAAGAATTGTAGAAGAAAGTTCTGCTATAAAGTCCTGTTTGCCCACAGATAATTCCTAATGGGTGAAATTAATTAATCAACTCACACAGAATAAATGCTGATTCATTGCAAAGAAAAATAAGGCAATGTAACCTTGTTTATTATATGTTTATAATAAATCAGGCTTTAAGCTTGCAATCATGTTAATGCAATTTAATAGTGTATAATAGTCTATGAATAAAACTAGTGACATTATGGGACTGTGGCAATTAGTTTGCACATCAAGAAAAGTCTTTACATTTTATTAGTTTTTCTTATGAAAAAACTCCCTCTGTTCTTCATCAAGCATACTTGTGCTCCACCAGTTCACCCTGATTCAGATTTTTATGCTTTCCTACAGAGTACTTAACAAATGAGCAAACAAGAGCACAGATGTCCAAACTTTAAAAACAAGAGAATTGCAGTGACCTTCTTCCTTCCCCGCTAAGCACTGTGCAAAGAATGCATATCAGCATCTTCATGGCCACAGTGTTGTTAATCTAGCTCGAGCATGTAAGAATGTAAAATTTGCAATGCAGACATACAATGCAATTTTGTAACATTGAATAAAAAATTGGTAACACTTTGCAAAAAGTGGCTAATGATTTCTTCTTTGATGCCTTTTGCCATATTATTTCAGATCACATCATTTGGCATAACTAGGCAAAATACAGAACAGGTTAAGAGACACATTTTTTATATTCTATTCCTTATCAGACATTTTTTAAAAATTGAGGGGAAGTCATCCGCTGACTGTTGAAGGGAGACATTGTTCATATAAATTGTGTAGCATATTATTATTTTTAAATAAAACAAATAATCTGTGTTATGACTTGAATAAGCAGTGCTAAAATCAGTAGGAGGGAAATTACAAAGACAGTATTTGTAAACAGCAAGACTTCATGTACTGTAAACTGACTGAATCATAATGGTAGTACATAGAACTGATGTGTTTAAAAGTGTGTTATCCTAAAAAGTAACACAATATATTTAGTTTTTCTAGATTAATAACTCTACTGTTTTGGTATTCACACATGCATTATTTGGGTTATGGCTATCATTCTATCAGAGATTTTTAACATATCTTAGGGAAAAAGAAACAGGTATCCTTAAGATAGAGAATATCTACATTGAGATAATAATAAAAAGAAGTAATTGTAATTGTAGACAAATTTTTAAGAGCTTGAGAAATTATTACAAGACTCAGAAAGAATGATATGTGAATACTCAGTAAGAACAAAATTAAAATTGGCCTACTCAGGCAAGTAGCTCTACTAAAATCAATATGTAAACCAGGCCAATTACCCTTGTCCTTATTAGATCAACAGTGGACTACAGAACTATTTTAATGGTTCCCAGAACAGTAAAATCCTCTTGTACAATAATTTGAGTTTACCTTTTCTGGCATGCAGAAAAATAATTCTTTGTTTCTGATTTAAAAACAAAACAGATGTTTATGTTTTCATTACTTCGCAGTATGATTTCAGTACGGATTACCCTGTGAATAGTACTGACTGTAGGCAAGTTGCCTGACAGATGCTACAGACCTGATTTTAGTTGACTGTTTCTTATGGTTATTTCAAGATCAACCTGTTCTATCTGCCGTGAAGGTGTTCAGAGTCATGCCTCTTGGGGTATGTTTAACAGATCTTCTGTCGCTACGGGTTCAGATAGATTTGATTTACTTTGCCAGCCTGCCTCCCAGTTAGTGACAGGCTTTTTCTTCCGTTGTTCTTGCAGCCAGGTATGGAAGATCTGACTGTGACATGCACTTTCACATGGAACTCCTCACTGAAAATGCAGCTCCTCGCAGGTTTTTTGCTGCCAAATTATGGCCTCTCCTCTCTAAATACATGTTTTTCTGTAATAACTTGTGCTTACAATGTGCAGTAGGGAAAACTCATGCAGAATGCTGAAAAGTGTAGTTTTTAAAAAAGGTTGGTTTCTGCATTATTACCTTTTAACTAAAGGGAAAAAAAAAAAAAAGAAAAAAAGAAAGAAAAGAAGAAGATACGTAGTTTTCCAGCATTATATCTGGTATGAAAAATGGCTATAATGTGACTGAGTTTTCCAGTGCACCGGAATACCAACCTGACAGAGTTTCTTTTTTAATTTTTACAAAAGTAGGATGTTATTGCATTTCCCAGTTGCAACTGGCAGGACATTAGATGTTCCTAAAACCATAAATTCTGACTAATAGGAGTAATATCAGAGAAGAATGAAGACTGACACATCTGCAACCAGCATGACAAAAAAAAAAAAAAAAAAAAGAATAAAAAAGGGAATGGTTCTAAATAGAAAGATAAATTTTAAAATAATCTAAATATGACCCATTTCTATCAAGAAAATTTAAAAACTAGGAATTAAAAAAAAAACTAAAACCTTAAAATTCTGAGTGAGCAGGAGGTCTTATAAATAAAATATTTTTCTAGAGCAATTTTGAACTTCATTATAGTATGAGGATAAACTGCTGATTATATTTCTCTGCTTTTTGGGTTGAAAGTGGAATGCAATATCTTTTTTTTTTTTCATTTTTCAATGAACAGTCTGTCCCCTTTTTAATAATCTTTCATCTTAATTTTTTATATAATTGTTAACATATTCCTCAATCTCTTTTTGTACCTCCTTATTTCCTACATTTTTGCAGTAGGTCAAGTGTTTTGAAATACTTTTCTTTTTATTATTGAGCTGTTTGTGTCTTCCTGAATTCTCTTTCATCTTTGGAAAATCTGCAGATTCCTCCTCTCCTTTTTAAGGCAGAGAAGGAGTTTACAGTGTTTATATCAGACTCACATCATCTATGTGAATATTGCATTTCATATGGGAATGACTGTTTCTTCTCAGATATTCAGACCACTTCATTTCACATTATTCACTGATTTAGATCAAATCCTTCCATTGCTTGTAAAGAGAAATAGAATTATTTTGTCTGATTTGTTATCTTGCAATTGTTTAGTGCCCAAAGGAAGAAGAAAGGACAGCAATAACTGCTGATCCACTGCAGGTTTCATTGAGGTTTAATTTATATTACCACCTTTTAAAGAATTACTTTCTTCTGAAATGGTAATTTTATTTCCCTTATCTTTTATAATATTATGCAAATTGTGCATAATAAGCTGACTATATATAAACATTTCCTTTTTCCTGCACCTAATAGTTCTTTCAGGGAATCCCCGGTTTGTTGTATGTCCTTGAGATATTAAAAGATTTTACTTGGAAAAATGGTTGTTCAAGCATCCATTTTCTCAGATTTTATTCCATCACCCATACAAAGTATTGGCTACACAGAAATATATTAAGAATACATTGGATGAATGTTTTGTCCAGCCTTTGTGAATACAGTTTGAGAGTCAGACGTAAATAGGGATATGACATGCTTATGTATAGGTCTAATAAGAGTCTGAACATCACACCTGTTTCTGAAAATAAGCAAGTAAGAATGATGCTTAAATTAATATCTTTGTTTAAATTATTTTCTGTCTCCTCAAGGTTACAGGATCATCTTAAACGTGTGCCGATATAAATAGTATAAGAAAGTGAATTCACCTTGCTGTGAACATAATCCAGGATTAATTTCTTGTTCACCATCTTAATCTGACTTTAAAGCAGTTCAGAAGTCTAGTCTTACTCGTACTGATACCTGTACTAAAATTTCATGCTTACATTTAAGTTTAGACATATTTTTCATATTTATCCATAATGCTATATCCACTTCTGTTTTGTATTTTGTTTTGCCTTTTTTTTTTACTTAGTGTGCCATAATAATCCTAATTCTTCATTTTGATGTATCTTTCCAAGTTTTTTACCAGCATTTTGTTTCCATTATATATCTTATAGGGAAATTGTCGATATGTTTCTTACTTGGTTTTAGTCTTTCAATGACACTCTTAATTAATTTTGTTATAATATTCAGCTAAGATCCATAGTGTATTTTTCTATCTTCAACTCAGGAAGTGATAGCACTGCTACAAGTATGTATCAAGTGAAGGACAGTTTGCACTTTTCTTAATTATCTTTGTCTTCTCATTCTGTAATTTTAGCTTTCTTTCTCTTTTTGTGCACTATGAGCTACACTTCGGAGTAGAACTTTTATGTCCGTGGGTTCTCATCAACTAGATAAGCCATTTTTGCATCATGCCTTCACACACTTAATTAATTATTTGATTTATTGGATTTATGCTGTTAGTTTGCTTTTGATATATGTGCTTTTTTAAATCATATTCAGAATTTCAAACTGGATCACTTCTAGGGTTATTCTTTGTATCATGCTATTTACATGTTGGCTTTGTGTTAGTTGATGAGAAATTCATCAGCACCTGAATTGAAAGTAATCACCTGCTGCTGGGATACTTCTGTAGCCTCTTTTATTCCTCTGCTGTGTGTGAGCTATTTTTGACCTCAGTTGACCTTCTGTGATTACAGTGATTATCTGATTGGATTTTAGTCCAGTTACATTGCCTGAAAGGCTTCATTTACTTGGTCAAATAGCTTGAGCTTGCAGGTTAGCAGAGTAAAGACATAATATAAAAACAGACCATAACAATGTTAAGATTACTTAAAACATTGTGCAAGAAATCCCCAAAGGATTAGCATACTTGATAAAGATGCAATCTTAAGAACAATATTTTTTTCATAAGAAATACATTGAAGGTACGTAAACCTTCATAAGGAACATCTACATTTTATTACCTGGGGAAGCATCACCTTGTTTCTTCTGCTTAGTTGGATTTGCACATAACCAGTACATATGTGTTTGTAAGGCCTGTGTGAGGATTTCTGAGTTTTACAAGAGAGTGAACTGCTTCCAACCTTGTTTTTCAAAATGATACTGCTTTACTAATAAGCCCCCCCAAACAAGCAGTTTGACCTAAGCCATGTCCTTGCCACAAGCCAAAAGACAAGCTGTGAATGATTAGACTTTGAAATTCTACTCAGTGAAGCATGCTTCTAGACAGACAGAAACCAAAGTCAGCCCCTATTTTTTTATAAAGCAATGTAGAGAAATGTTCCTTTCCTGCTTATAAAATGTAAATGTGCAAAGGTGCTGAAAATAGCTTGAGAAAAGTGCATATAGTAGGTCAGTACTGTTTCTTTGAATATATATATATTTCCATCATTATAGTGCATCTTAAACCATTTCTAGCTCTAAAAAATAAATGCTCAGCATTTATATATGGAACCACAGTCCTATCCATTTTATTTCTGTAAGTGATGTCATTAAATAAATGGCGGAAGTCACACAAGGTAAGCACATATGGCTCTTTGTGTGTCTTTTTAAAAAGATGCACATTTATCAGAGAGATTCATTATTAAAATGTGATGGTGGAGAGATAAATCAGTGTTGGTTTTTAAAGGTTAGATCAGTTATATGGGTCTTCAAAGCATGTGCTGTTTTTATCATAATTAAGAGCTCTTCTTAACAAGATAATCTTTTTTCTGCTTTAAATGCATATTTTAATGTTGGGTCTGACTTTATGGCTCCTGTATCCTATAAAAAGAGCTCTCTGGAGGATGAGTTTCCTCCATCATAGAAACTTTTGAGTTTTCAGGAGTTTTGCTGCATAAACAAAACTCATTAGTACTTCTGGGAGACCAAAATGTATAGAGATGGAGCTAATTCTTGTACTGATTAACTGCTCAACAGAACAGTAAATAATCATATTGACATAAGAGTATTTTGGCACCTCATAAAATAAATAAAGTTAAATAATTTGTAAAATGCTTCATAATGGCAGTAGTGCTGAAGTACTGAGTAACCCTAGGAATCCATAGTATCCATTCCAAGGATAACACAATCTGTGAGAAAAACTTCTGTGAAAATTAAGTGAACATGACTTCAAAGAAATCAAAATAGAATGGATACAGATGAAGATTTTTAGTTCTGCTCATTTAAAAAAAAAATTAAAATCTCTACATAGTTAAAATCATGAAACAAAAACTGAAAGTAATTATGACATAATTTCTTTCTAGGTATGAGGTAGAGAGAGTGGAGTACTAGAGAGAAATACTAAATAAGAAAATACTAATAATACTAAATAAATGAATACTAAATAAGAAAAAAATCAATATGATTTTTGTAAAAGGACACTGTTACTGTAGGAAGAAAAATACTGTCCATGAATGGATTTTTCATAGAATAAAAAGAATCTGTTGTTACATCTGGAAGGGACTTCTGGAGATATCTAGTGTAACTCTGCTGCAAAACAGGATCAGCTAAACTGGGTTACACAGGAACACATCCAGGTGGGTCTTGAATATCTCCAGAGGGGAAGATTCCATGACCTCACTGGGCAGCTTGTGCTCTACCACTCTCCACGTAAAGTTCTTCCTGATGTTGATGTGGAACTTGTATTTTAACTTATGGCCGCTGCTACTTGTTCAGTTACTGGGCACCACTGAAAAGAGTCTGCCACCATCCCCTTGTCACCTGCCTTTGAGATATTTATAAGCATTAATGAGATCCCCTCTCAGTCTTCTCTTCTCCAGACTAAACAAGCTCCACGGTCTCTCCTCGTAAGAGAGATGCTCCAGACCCCTGATCATCTTTGTGGCCCTCCACTGCACCCTCTCCAGCAGCTCCTTGTCTCTCTTGTGCTGAGGAGCCCAGAACTGGACACAGCACTCCAGGTGTGGCCTCACTAGGGCCGAGCAGAGGGGGAGGATCACCTCCCTCGACCTGCTGGCCACACCCTTCCCAGTGCACCCCAGGATGACATTGGCCCTCCTGGCCACAGGGGCACTGCTGGCTCATGGACAGCTTGTGGTCCACCAAGAGTCCCAGGTCCTTCTCCACAGGGCTGCTGTAGGAGGTCAGCCCCAGCCTGTGCTGGCACTTGGGGCTGTTCCTCCCCAGGTGCAGGACCCGACACTTGCCCTTGTTGAGCCTCATCAGGTTTCTTTCTGCCCAACCCTCCAGCTGATCCAGGCCCCATGGAATGGCAGCAGAGCCTTCAGGTGGATCAGCCACTCTCCCCAGTTTAGAGTCACCAGCAAACTTGCTAAGGGTGCATTTGATCCCTTCCTCCAGGTCATTTAATAAAAGTGATAAATGTTTGATAAAGGAAATTTGGAAATATTCTGACGCAGTATTCTATTGAAATGTAGTGCAGTCCAAACCCCATCTAGGGGTTAAGATGATAATAATTTTCTGAATGATTGTATTTTTTGGTTGCTTTTAATTCTAGGAGACTGACTTTTTGAACCAAAGGTCACTGGCAGTCTAACTTGTTCTGTTTTAATTCACATTTTTTTTCCTAAATTATTTCCCCATTTGGATTTGATATTGTCCCATGATGTCCAATTAATTTTTCCATTTGAAATCATAGTCATTAAGACATATTTCTGAGTACATACGTATTCCACTTCAACTGGGTTTTCAGCAAGACCTAGCAGCATATTGACTCATCCTGCTTTTTTTCAGTTTTAATACTGGGTATAATAAAACTTATATAATTACTTATCACTAAATTCTTCAAATTTTAAAACATTGACCCCTTCTTCACCTATCAATACCAATGCTTCCTTGAATTTTGTTTTTGTATACAGTTTGGTTTTATTTTCTCTCACAAAGTAAATCTCATCAACTGTAGCCTCAGCCTGCAGCATATATTGACAGATGTAATCAGTTTTCAGAATACCTAAATGGTACTCTTCCTAGAGCAAACCAGTCATATATATTTGGAAGATAACACAGGATTTTTAATTCTCTGGAAATAATCTCACAAATAGTAGTTATGAGGTGTGCAAGGATTTCAAGTGGTTATGTCTAAAAATGGATTATTGCTTTTTTGTATTATTGTACTTTTTTCTATGAAGGTGTTATTTAGACATACTCATAATTTGTCATAAATGACTGGAAAAGGTGCCAATAAGTATTTCAGATAAATTATTCTCACAGTTTTCACTTTTGTATGTAAGTCCTTACTCTGGGCATCTATTAGGGGTGAAACATGATCTCATACCAGCTAGAGCCTATTGATTCTTTTCCCATTACTGTTACTTTAAACAGATAAAACTAAATCATAATTGCTATGTTGGGTGCATCACTGCATATGTCATCAATAAAGTAATGTATACTCTATTTAAAAATGAAATTTTAATTCAAATATGCTTCTTGGTAGTCAAGTTGCATACATCCGGGGCCCGATATCCAAAACGACTTTGATCTGGGTCTGAGGTAGGCTTCGATTTCAGTATGAAAATATGAATGAGAAACCTCCAATTTTATAAAATTGAAAACAAAAAAAATTTGATATGATTGTCGGCAACTAATTTTTTTTGATTCTCAGCTTGAAGGAAAGGTATTGATTTAAAACATCAGCACATTTCTGTAGGATTTTAATAAAACATGTTTGCTGTTTGAAGACATAAATTTTTTTTTGATATTAAGAAGTGTGAGGTGAATGAATACTTTAGACCTCATGCTGCAGAGCATAACAGAATATAATTTTTCTCCATATTAGGGAAATTTTAATAGAAGGTCCAAGGCTTACAATATACAGAAAATCTGGCTTGACATACTCTAGTGGCATACATATTTATAAATGCAGGCAACTGCTAAACAAAACCCTCAAAATCATTGATTGCTGAGCTACATACTGAAACAGGGTTAATATTAGATGTTACTAATCCAAACTGAATGTCTAGTTTTAAGGAATGTCCTTCAGCAGTTACTAAGGAGGGCAACAAATGGGTTGAAAGTTGGGAAATTGGAAATGAGTACTAATTTTCCATCAGTAAGCATTTTTATGCATTGGAGTTCCATATATATGCAGGTAAGGTCATCACAGAAGATATACTGCAGGTGTGCAATTGATTTAGCGAGAGATTAGAGATTAGATACTGATTTAGTGCCTGAAATGTGGCCTAACTACTCAAGGCGTTATTGAGCTGGATTGTTACAAGGAGTGAGGCTGCAGAACTTAATAGCATAAAGATAATCAGGAAGTCTGAGCTTCAGTAGAACTTTAAGATCAGCCTTTGCTTTTTAGTGTAGGCCTTGAAATCAGTCAGGCTATTTGTCTGATGAAAATCACTGTATATTGGCTTGTGTATGGTGTGTGGATGCCTGCATTCACACCAAATTAAGTATGTACCTATTTGCCCAGAAATTTTACTAGTCCTTTCCTATTTAGTATGTGACTATTTGAATATAAACTTGTTACCGTTTAATATTGAACTGAAGGTAGAGCTGAAGCATTGTATTTTAGAAACCTGACAGTACTTTGCAATAAATCAGATTGCTCATTCCTTTTCATGTGAAGAAGTCATAGAATCATAGAATGTCAAGAGTTGGAAAGGAAAATCGTCTAATCCCAACCCTGCTGTCCTGGACAGGGACACCTTCCAGTAGGTCAGATTACTAAAGTCCTTACCCAACCTGGCTTTGAACACTGCCAGGTCTGGGGCATCCACAACTTCCTCAGGTAATGTGTTTCAGTATCACACCACCCTCACAGTAAAAAATTTCTTCTAATAGCCAACCTAAACATCCATGAAAATGAATGCGTAATAAAAAATTGTGACACTTTCTATGGAAGTGGAATTGGCTTGAAGGCTTTCACTACGAGTTGTCAAAATATTTTTTAAATTCTCAAGCATCGAAAATTAGCTGTCATCAGAGAAGTCTGCTGCAGTAAGACCCATTATTTTAATTTCTTACTGAAGTTCTGTTGAGAAATCAGCTATGTAAACTCTTGTTTTATATAAATGAAACGTGGTTATAGGTGTCTCCTGTAATATGACAAGAGTGACTAATACCAGAAATTTAATATTAGATTCATGTATTTTTTTATCTTGAGACATTCAACCTATTATAGAAGGCAACATTCAGGTTTTCTGTGAATGGATTTATTTGTTTCTGATATAGTATGAAATGTTATAAGCTGTCTTGACTGAAGTCAAGCAGGATCTCATGCTCTGAATAATGGGAAAAAAAAGCAGGGGAGACAAGAATCCTAAATAATGTGTGGAATGTGATACAAGTATCAGCTAAGGAATTATCAGCTCACTTCACTGACATGTCTGTCATATTCTTACAGAGTCACAGATTGATTAAGGTTGGAAAAGACCTCTAAGATCCAACCAGTCTGAAGTTTCTGATCCATTTGTCATCCTTCTGCCTGCAGAGTTCTGAGTCACGGAGGAACTATTAATTTGATCTCCATGTTGGGATATATGTAGTTTGCATGTTGGCTTAACTACACCTAAGTACTAAGCTGTAGATGAACCAGTAAGTTTTATCAGACCAAGCTGGGAAGAGCTGAGTGATTTGCATAGCACAATAGGTTTGCAACATATATAACTTTGCTGCAGGTAACTGGGAACTAAACAGTCCTGGTTTATTTTACTTTCTGCTTATGATGGAGTATGCCTTGTGTTACGTAGAAAACTGATTTGCAGATGGTAACTTAAACTTGAGAATAAATATACACTTTTTTTATTGTTGTTCCCTAACAAGTAATACTTACCATCATCAATTTGTAAAAAGTTCTGATTTTTTTTGTAGCCACACTTTAAGTACTGGAATGCTATGATCAGTTTCCCACTGAGTTTTCTCTTTCCCAGGCACCAGGGGCCTAACTCCTTTAGTCTTTCCTCATAGGGCAGGTTCTCCAGACATTTGATCATATTTGTGGTCCTCCTTTGGAGCCAGCCTATCTGCATCTTTCTTGAACTGTGGTGTTGAGAATTGAATACAATATACTCCAGGCATGGCCTGACAAGCACTGAGTGGGATGATCACGTCTCTATCTCTGCTAGTAATGCCCCTTGTGATGCAGTACAGGATCCAATTTGCATTTGTTGACTCCTGTTCATCTTGTTGTCCACCAGGAACCCTAGCACCTTTTCAGGCTTCTCCTCAGCCACATGCCTTCTAGTCTGGGCTGGGTTCTCTGGTAATGTCATTCCAGGACTTTGCATTTGGCTTTGTAAAAATATAAATTTGAACTTTGCACAATTCTTGATAGCACTCTCTTCCAGCCTGTCCAGGCTTTCTTTCTGGATGGCTCTCCCTTTTGATTAGTTCATGTGACCACACAGTTCATTGTTGTCAGCTCTCAAGTCTTAATCATCTTGCTTGTTAAAATCTAGAAAGTGTCTGAACTACTTAGTCTAACAAGATAACAGGAAAATAAATAGCCACTTATAGGAGAGGCTTCTATCTGTTTGAGCACTTTTTTGCTAAGCATAAAAATTCATTCAAAATAATGTTGCCGCAATGTGTTTCCTTGTGAAACAGACTTGTACAGAATCCTGACTTCTCATTTATTGTTTCATGGGAATATTTATATTTGATAAAAATTGATTAAAGTTAATTTCTCTCTCCCTTCCAGTTCAGTACTCAAAATATGAGACAGGAGTGTCTTACTGCTTCCAGTGCATGCTCACAGCTTTGCAAAAATTCCAAGAAATGTTGACAATGTTGTTATGACCAAGATCCAAGCAGAGAGAAATTTTTCCTTCTGCTGCTTTTAAGGCTTTTTACTCTAAGCTAACTCTTCTGGCCAAAGTGGGCATTTTCCTCAAGCAGTTTGTATCTATAGTCTCTTGTATGATGAGTAACTGGTGTATGTTTTACTCATAAAGTTTTCACTAGAAAAAATTAATTAGGAATATTATCTCTGTTATACAAATAAAATAGCTGTGTGAATCATGGGAATCAAAGAGAAAAGTTGGAATAACTGTTTATTTAAAAAATTATAACAAACTAATCTGTAAATCGGTCTCACTACAAATACGTTGACTTAGGTCAGTAAATATTTGAAATCTTCTGGAAAAAGGTAGTTCTCTTCTGTTCACAGAATTTCTGTTCTTTCTGAAACTGAAATATGAATAGAGTAAAAAATTGTGAAGTGATTTGGAAATAATGATTGTAAGTTCTTATGCTATATGTCTATTCAGTTAAAATTCTGTTTATTTCAAAAAAACTTTGGGAAAATTTTCCTAAACTTATTGTTTATGTCATGGCTCACTTTTAAATCACTGTATGAAATACCACAATATATTTTTCCTCCCGTGAAGCACCTTCTGGGAAATCAGCAGGGGTGCCTATCTAAAGTGCCTGTATACCAATGGGTGTAGCACAAGGAAGAAACATGGTGAATTAGCAATCTGTGTTGAATTGTAGAACTTTGATCTGGTTGGAATCAGGCAGTGGAACAGCTTACATGATTGGAGTCCTTCAGCTGAGTTGTTAGGGCTATTTTTTAGGAAGGACAGAGCAGGAGGTTGAGGAGGTGGAGCTGCCCTTTATTTAAGAGAGCAGCTGAAATGCAAGGAGCTTTTCCTGGGGATGGATGATGAACAGAGAGCTTTGGGGTAATAGTATAATAGTGGGTGTCCAAGAAAATCTGACCAAGAACAAGGTGAGACCTTCTACAGAGACCTGGAAGGAGCCTCACATATACAGGTCCTGGTCCTCATGGTAGACTTCAATCACACCAGTATTTACTGGAACAGGGACAGCACAGCATGGCATAAACCATACAGGGCATTCCTGAAGTGATAACTTCCTGACTCAAGTGAGAAAGGAACTAGAATGTAGAGGTGCTTTGCTGGACTTCATACTCACACACAAGAAAGGATGTTAGGAATGTGAAAATCAAAGGCAGCTTTGATTACCATTCCTGTAAGATGGTGGAGTTCAGGACCCTGAGAGGAAGAAGCAGAACAAAAAGAAAGTTACAGCCCTGACTTCAAGAGAGCAGGAATTGGCTTGGGCTTCAAGATTCATCTGGTAATAATCCCATTGCATAAAGCCTTGGTTGGAAGAAAGCCCCAAGAGAAATAATTGATATTCAGGACTCACACCCTGCAAGCTCAGAGCACTCTATCACAACAAGCAGGAAAACAGGCAAAATATCTGTGGGCCTGCATGTGGAAACAAGTTGTTCCTGCAAAACTCAGACATAAAAAGGGGACATATGAAGGGTGGAAACAGGGACAAGTAGCCTGGTCGGAATACAAAGACACTGTTTAAGCATGGAGACATGCAGGTAGGAAAATCAAAGGCCAGAAAGAGAGTCTGATGAAATAGAGTCTGATGTCAAAGGTGAAAAAAAAGGTATCTATAAATAGATCAACAGGTAAAGGAAAACTAGGAAAAATACGGTCCCACTGCTGAATGCAATGGGAACCTTGCTGTAAAAGAACATGGAACAGGCTGAGGATACTGAAAACCTCTTTTTGCTACCATCTTTACTAGCAAAATTTTAAAATCTTTAAAAATCCCAGGTGTCTAAAACCTGGGACAACATCTGAAGTAGGAAAGTCGTAAAATTGGTGAAAGAGAATCAGGCTAAGGAAAAGTTAAACAGTGTGTACATACATACATGGACCTTGATGAGTTGTGCCCATGAGTCAGGCCTGATATCATTGCAAATCCTCTCTTGATTATCTTTAAAAGATCATGGTGACTATGAGAGGTGTCTGAGGACTTCAGGAAATAAGTGTCACTTCTATCTTCAAGAAAGACAAGAAGAAGGACCCAGAAAACTACAGGCCTCACCTTCATCCTTGGAAAGGCAATGGATCAATTAATCCTGAAAAAACATTTCCAGGCAATTGACCAAGAGGAAGACTACCAGGAGCAGTCAGTATTAGTTTACCAAGAGGGACTTATGCTTGACTAACTTGATAACCTATGAATGTTGAAAGGATAGGTTTGGTAGATCAGAAGAGAACAGTGGATACTGTCTACATAGATTTCACTATGTCCTTTGACACTGTCTACTTCACCTGACATTAAAGAGACAGTTTCTCTTAGGAATACTTTACAGAACAGTGGTGACATTATTAGCAGTGGTCAGAGGCAGGAGGTACCAGTCACATCCTCCCATGACATCTGCACAGACAAATTGTTGATAAGTTTTGGAGGTGCACAGTGCGATCATTTGAAAACCAGCTGAAGAGACAAGACCAGAGCTTGTTGGTGAGAGGAACAAAATCTGCTTGGAAATTGGTAACTAGTGATATACACTAAGGGCCAATCCTGTCTGACCCTGTTCAGTATTCTTTTTAATTATGTGGAGAATGGGGGAGAGTGTAGCCTCAGCAGTTTTGTAGATGCCACGGAACTGGCAGGGGTAACTGATATGACAGAGGTTTGTGCTGTCATGAAAAGGGACCTCAACAACCTAGAGAAATAGGCTTACACCAACCTAATGAATTTAAGAAAATGCTGAAACTGGCACCTGGAAATGAGTAAGGTCAAAGTGGGCTCATCCATCTGAGAAATGGGTTTGAAGAGAAGGTTACAGAGGCATCTAAGTTGAACATGAGCTATCACTGTGCACTTGCAACCAAGATGACCAACAGCTTCTTGGGAGCTGGATTGGATGGGAGAAGGATTGTAGCAGATAAAGACATGATCTTCCTTCTAACTGAGCTGTGGTGAGGCCACATGACTATTATATACCAGAACATTGTGTTCACTTTGGGATACCTCAGTATTAGAGAGATATTGACGTATTGGAGAGAGTTCAAAAAAGGCCACAAAGATGATTTATGGGCTGGAGAAACTCTCCTATTTGGAAAGACTTAGAGAAAAAGGACTGTTCAGCTTGGAGTAGGGGAAAACTTAGAGTGATTTCTTCAATGTGTGCAAATATCTGAAGGAAGGGTGTAAGGAAATGAAAGCAGGATCTTCTTGATGGTGGCCAATGACAAAGAAAGAGGCAATGGGCTTAGACTGAAACACGGGATTGTCCACATAAGCAAAGCTTTCTTTGGGTTGACTGAGCACCTGAATAGGTTGCTCAGTGAGGATGTGGAGTCTCCATGCTTGAAACTATACAAGACCCCAAATGTTCAGATGGGACATGAAGCAATGTGCATTAACTGATACACAGGAGCTTCCATCTGAACATCAGGGAATACTTTCTCAATGTGAGGGTGACTGAGAATTGACACAGGGTGCACAGGGTGGTTGTGGACTCTCCATCCTTTGAGGTATCCAAAAGCTGCCTGAACAAGGTCCTTGGCAGATTGCTTCATCTTGTTTGAGGAAGCAGGTTGGACAAGATAACCCTTCCAAACTTAACTGTTCTATGATTTCTTGCTCTGCAACATTAGTATTGAAAGACACTAACTGCAGCTGGCAGATAGAAAAAACTTGAATTAAGGAGATATTCATCCGGTACTAGGTAACTTGGAAAACATCTTCAAGCATGGGACAAAGAGTCAAAATTTCAGTAGAGGTTTTAGGTAATTTTTTATGGAAGATAAGTGAATAAGTTTAAATCTTAATTGCTAAACAATAGAGTGGTCTTTGACTTCTTCATTCAAAGAAATACATTTTTATGTCCAAAAAGAATGCCTACCTGCTAGTTTAAAATGTTTCCAAAATAATAATTATTTCAAAGTATTTTTGTGTTCTAATGATTAAAAATAATCTATTTTTTAACAGTAGCAGTTTACATATAAGATCATTAACTCTTTGTTGAACTAGGACATTTTTCTCTTCAAATCCACACAGCTCTAGAAAACATCAGTTCCAAAATAAATCAAAAAGACCTGTTGAAAATCTTTAAAAGTTAAACTTATTTTGATACAGGGAACAGAACTCTAGTTATGAAAACCTAGAAAGATGTATCTAATGTTATATTCATTTTAACTAGTGTTAAAATACAGTGCTGGACCAAAAACTACAGTGCACAATTTCAGTTATATCAATGCTAGCTACAACAACATTTTGCCAATTGGTCTAGATATCAGACATAGCTTTTTCTGGCTTAGCTGCTCATTATCAGTATTACTACTACATTATCAAAAACATTCAATAATATAAACAAATCCAAAAAGCAAAATATACTATATTAAGAAAAAATAAACTCAAGAAACTGAAGGACTTTTTGCCTGCCTTTTTCTCATTATACAGATGTTTTAGATATCAACTCAATTAAGGAATTTAACGTGCCATGAACTACTAAATATAACACATTTTTAGATTTTATGCTTCATTCCTATTCAGTCAAGTTAGTAATTCAATATGAAATCCTATGTTGCATCTCATTTTATCACGAATTGGAATATGAGGTCTTCAAAGTAGAGAAATCTTTGATTACCCAGGTCATATTTAAATATTTACTCAGATGAAAGCACCCCACACTAGCTGTATCTATTTAAGCCCCTTCTTGTATTCACATTAAAATTGTGAACCAATAGTCATCTTGTTAAAGAGATGTTAGATTGGATCATGATATTCCTAGTATTTTGTTTTCATGACTGTTAGGCCAAGAGTTTTCAGAAAAATGAGATACTTTTCCCTGAAATTATTTGACTTCATCATTATATAGAACTAAGTTTTTCAGTGTTTAGAAGACGTATTTACACTGTAGATTTTAGTGAGAAATGTATGAGTATATTCCAGGCAGCCTAATCCAACATCTCGTTACCTCATCTATAATTACACAATTCTGTGAATTGCTCTCCTTTTGTTTTGTTTTGTTTTGTTTTGTTTTCAAATTTAGTATTGTGTAAGAAGTAAAATTCCTGCCATTCAAGAAACTAATTCTGTAAGGATATGAAAGTAATAGCACTTTATTGTGTGATTTTATACCCAGTGAAACATTTATCAATAAATGAGATTTATTCTTATAAATAATTCGCTCACTGGAAATCCTTTTATGTTCAGCTAGTCACTCTGCATAAATTAAAAGGTATAGAATTGGTCTCTAAATACACATGCAGTAAACCTAGGAGAAGTGGCCCACTGCTCCTGTAGACATTGAACAATTTTGTTGAATTCTTTGTACATGTTCATGGAGACAGCAGGATAGATTCTTCTCTTAATGATATATGTACATTTTAAAAATGTGATTCTTTTATAACTGTAGGAGAAATAGGAATTTTTTTTTCAGAATTAGATCAAGGGAGATTTTTAGCGACTTTTCAATGTAGTCAGAATTTTAAATTAGAACAAAACTGCATATAAGCCTGGAGAATATGATGTACACCATTATTTTATTTGTACTTCTGAATTCAGACTACTGGAATTTTGGGAAATTTTGCCTTTCCTTCCCTCCTGCCACCTTCCAAGGAATTTATTGTTAAATGCCGATTTCTACCATTCAATTCATACTTGATTATAAGTAGAATTCAAGTGACTAATCTTTTAGGGATATGAAGCTGAATCAAACCCTATTAATTGATAGGGAGTCATATCAGATTTTACAGTTAACATTGTACCTGACTTCCTATATTATCTCCCTTTTATATAGTTTCCTCTGATTTAATGGAAACAAAACTCTTAAACCTCAACAGAATTGTAAATAGGTTAATTTTTGACTAATTGTTTGTATGGCTGGAAGTAATCTTTCAGAGTTTTGCTCAGATTTTAAATCTATTCAGTGCTCTTTAGATGCTTAGCATGCAGATGAGACATAGATTTTCATTTGTGCCTCAAAGTTCCCTGAGAATGCATGCTATGTCAGGAAATTGTATAGATACAAAGCAAAACAAGAAAGCAAATAAGGTTTTCCAACCATAATTCTAATTCTTAGTACTGTCTTTCCTGGATTTATTTGGGCAGAGTCCTGTAGCAGGCACAAAAACGATTTTCAGCTCCCTTCCCTACCTCCTCCCTCATTCCTTCCAAACTGGATACTCGCTATCAACTCTCTTCACTTTCTGTGGTTGTCTTTTGTGTTCTTCCAAAGCAGGGATGTAAGGAGAGTAGTTCTTGATGAACAAGGAAGAAGGGAGGAGGTTCTGCTGTGAAATAGGTTTGTTAATTTCAAGGTTTTATTGAGGTAGTCTCATAAAGGAGAATACTCTTTAATTAAGAATATGTAAAAGTCTTCCACCCAAGGGATTAGGAATATTTTGTGTTGTATGTTTTAACACAATCCCAAATCAACTAAAGGTACGGGAGACATGGCCACAAAAAATTACCACATTATGGTAAAAATTACCAAGTAGTTTTTTTGACGTCCTAATTGCCTAAAGTGCAGTAAGGATAGTGGGGGCTAAGAGTTATAGGGGTACTTTAAGTGTACACCTGCTGAAGATGTGCATCTTCACAAAGTATTAAATGACTATTGGGTGAATATAAATAGAAAGCATATCTGTGTCTGTTTCTGTGGGAACAGTAGGAATGCTGAGTGCTGTGATTTGTTTATCACGGCACTCAGCATTGTGATTTGTTAAGACATGTTATCCGTACTATTGTGTCTGCAGAATGGACTATAAATGTAGCAGAAGAAGATTCTCTTTTCTGAGTAACCACAAAGCATAATGGGAGAGAAAAAGAACCTTAAACCCCAAGCACCAAGGAAATCATGGAGATACGTGTACACATTTTGAAAATTCTGTTAGACTTTTTAGGCATTGTATTGAACAATAAACGTTTTTGGGTTTTTTTTCCCCTTGAGGTACAGAAGAGACAAAAAGGGATATGTATAGCTTTCACTATGTACAGCTTTGAATTTTTTCAGTAACTTTCTAGGGAGAATGAGCAGCTTGGGTTGTCTTGAGTTCAGGAAACATTTGATGTTTGATGTTCAGGTAAGAGAAAAAAGGAAACAAACAGTGATGATTTCTTCAGAAACAACAATTTTCCATTGATGCCCTGAAAGAGTAGTTATCTCTTCTGGAAATTCTTCTATGGGAGTATCTAGACACTGACACGCAGTGTTTTTACTGAAAGTTTCTGACCCAAGTGTTCCCACTTCAACTATGAAAATATCGGCGGGTTGTACACAAAGTGGATGGTATTCATACCTACTTGTGTGAGTACAACCATGAAAAATATGTCTGCTTAAATGCATAGAGTCATGCTGAGAGAAAGTAGAGTCTTATTTGCCATATAAAAATCAAAATGTCTGGGTCTTTGAAACAAATAATTTATTTTGTTCCAAAACTGATCTGTCAAGTGCTCAGTTAAAACTGATTAAGGTGTTTGAAACTATGTATCCTTTTAAAATAAACTTTCTAGTAAAAGTGCTAATATTTCTCCATGAACTTTAGAAACTAAATAATATCAGTTTTACGTTATCCATGTTTTAGTAGAATTATTGGGAAAAATACAGAAAATAAATATACATAGATTTTAGCAAGAGATGAGTGGTTTTAGATTATTAGGCTATTTCACAAAAGCAGGTACATGAGTATAAATTTGGTCATTTTATCTGTTGTTAGGTAGATATAAAAAAATAAATTACTGGTAAAATTAATGGGAGTTTTGTTGTGGGATTTTTTTCTTATAAATGCTATCCCAAAAGGTATGTATCTAAAACACGTGGATAGTAATAAAATGCTTAGGTGGTTCAGGACAAGAGAAGACACTTCACTTCGTGAAAGCACTTTACAAGTTGAGAAATTAGCAGCTAGTTCTGCCTGTAAAACTGTCTCTACTATTGCAAGAAAATGTAATTTCTCATTAATAGTTTCTATTATTTGTTTACAGCTGTAACAGTTGATGGTGAAATACACTTTTTTTTTGCCTTGCCAATACTTATAAATCTATGAAGAAAGAACATTTCCCTATTTCCTCTGAAATTCACAATATTTTGCAGTCTCACATTTTAAGTACTTTTCCTTAAAGTGACGCTACCATTAGCAAACATTTAATAAACTAAATTGTCTTTTTAGAAAAATCCTGAGCTAAATAAGAATAATAGTAAAACCACTGAATTCTGAGATGCACATCCTCAAGTCAATTTCACTGGCTTTTTTGGCTAAATGACGACTTAAATAAAGTGTAAGTGAATGATTAAATGAAGCTCCTCAAGAATTTTCTGTGACTCCTGAAATTTAATATGCATGGACAGATCCTCATGCCCACATACCACTGTAGTGGAAGAAGGAGATTGTTAAACAATCAACGACAAAATAACTAACGTTTTCTTCAATGACTTTTTGATGAAATCACATTTTCCTCCTTGTTGTATTATCTCAAGACTTAGGGCACTTGTAGCTTTAGAACAGATAGAAAATTTTCTGAAAATAGCCTTTCCTCACAGAATTTTCTATGTACTCTGAGTCCCTAAGCCTAAGAAAAACAGAGACTGTGAATATTTTCACACAAAGGCTCAGAGTAGCTTTATGTCAGATACAGATAGTTTGAAGTATAAATGAAAATATTATGGATGATAAAAGTACTTAGGAGAAACAGAACCACGTAATAAAACTATAAAGGATGTTTACCTTCAGTGCTGATGTCTTGTCTACTCATACTTGAAATAGTTTCACACCATCAGTATTCAGCCTAATGTTTGTACTTAATCCTTGTACTTACTAAACTCACAAGTATCCTCTGATAGTACTGAAGTGCATGGAGAATCTGTCCAATGTTTTGGATCATACTTTCTTTCACATACATCACCATTTCAGGCTGTTTGTGACACAAGCTTGCTTACATTGCACTATCAGTTTCAGCAGAATCCATAGGGGGAGTTTCTTTGAGATACAGAATTATGTTCTACAATGATGCATTTATACACATCTTAAGGTATTTTTTTTTTTTTTTTAAGGTAATTATTTACTTTGAGTAAAGCAAATAAAAGGGAAAGAAAAATATAACTGATGCAAATTTTCTTTATAAAGATCCTGTACTAGTTTTAAAGATTATATGTTAATTTAAAACAACAGTGTCAAACTCTGTAAATGACAGCTGAAGAGAAGAGTGCATTACATGTGCTATAAATTTATGCTTTCCTGTCTTTCTTCAAAAGAAAATAAAAAATCATTGAAACTTATGATGAGGTGAAACAATTTGCTCTGAAGTGATTGTTTAAAGTATTCTTGGGAAACATCACCTTTCACTTAACAGAATCAAGGATGATATACTATTAGTGCTATCTCTGCGATGTAGCTTGGATACTGTGCTCATTATTAGGAAATAGCTCTAAAATTCCTAGGGTATTAGAGCCTTTGCTAGAATAAATACTAGATATTGGATGCAGGACTTGAAGAAATACTAAATCTGTCTGCCAACAACAATAAAATGGAAGCAGCTGTCGACTCCCTCAAGGGCAGGGAGGCCCTGCAGAGAGACCTTGACAAATTAGAGAGATGGTGAATCACCAACCAGCAGGTGCTGGATTCTACACCTGGGATGGGCAACCCTGGCTGTGTGGATAGACTGGGGAATGAGAGGCTGAAGACCATCACTGAGGAAAAGACCTGGGGGTCTTGATTGACAGAAAGTGGAATATGAGTCAGCAGTGCCCTGGCAGCCAGGAGGGCCAACCATGTCCTGAGGGGGCATCAGGCACAGCATCATCAGCTGGGCAAGGGAGGGGATTGTCCTGCTCTGCTCTGCACTGGGGCAGCCTCACCTCCAGTGCTGGGGGCAGTTTTGGGTGTCACAGTTTTAAAAAGGCATTAAGCTATTAGAGACGTTCCAGAGGAGGGGCATGAGGATGGTGAAGAGTCTGGAGAGGAAACCCTATGAGCAGCAGATGAGGTCACTTGGTTTATTCAACCTGGAGATGATGATACGGAGGGGAGACCTCACTGAAGTGTTCAACATCCTCATGAGGGGAAGTGGATGGATAGACACCGATCTCTTCACTCTTGTAACCAATGACAGGTTCTGAGGGAATCGCTCATTTGGAAGGTTTAGGTTAGATATTAGGAAAAGGTTCCTCACACAGAGGGTGTTTGGACACTGAAACAGAGAATTGGTCACAGCACCAGCCTTACAGAATTCAGGAAGCCTTTGGACAGTGTTCTCAGACATGTGGTGTGATTCTTGGCATGAACTGTGTAGAGCCAGGAGTTGGGCTCAATGATCCTGATGGGCCCCTTCCAACTCAGTATATTAGATGATTCTGTGATTCTAAATAATCAGCTCTTGGGTTTAATTTCCATGTGATCCTCTTTCTATTGCAAAATAATATCTAATTTCTGTGAGTAGTCATAGGCTATATTTCTGTCTGTTGACAGACATAAGGTACCTATTAGCTCTGGTCTGGAATTTATTTCAATTTTCCTTGTATTCTGTACAGCTCAAACACAAAGTACTAGCTTTATATTGTTACAGTAAACATATGAATTTATGCATCTATGTTTTCTTTCTTCCTTTTACTTCTTTTTTTTTTGTTTGTTTTTGTTTTTTAGTTTGCATGCTCGTTTTTTATAGAATGGCAAAGGACCGTAACATGACAAGATTGTTTTGGGGTTTTTTATACAGACAATCACCACTGACATTAGAAATAACAACAGAAGTGAAGTAGTTATGGTATAACTTTGCAAGCTGTAGATAATTGAAAAATTGTTCAGTGTATCTATAATGTAATTAGGAGATAGTTCAGGGTACCTATAATGTTCCTATATGGGAAAAAGGAATGATTTTGTAACAGTGAAATAGATAGAAGTTGAAATAGTACAACTGATATACAGGAGTGAGGATCACTATTAGAACATTTAGAGAAGGATTATGAAGTTTGGGATGTATAAGCAGTATGGTGTCCCTTGGAGAAGGTAAAGAAAACTGCTGTTTCGCTAGCAGTGCAGGAAGTGATTAAATTTTTCAGTGTAATGTAAGGATTGAGTTACTTGTACTCAAGAAAAAAAAAGAATGCAATGGAAAAGATGGATTAAGGCACCCATATTTTGAAACTATGGCTGTAGTATATAGTATAAAATCAGCAGTGCACCCCAGCAGCAAAGTACAAAAATATACAGGGCTTTATGAATAGGGGCATCAAGGGAAGGGATTATATTCTTCTACGTCAAATTCATTAGACCATACCTGGATATTTCATTCAGTTTTGATCCCTAAAATATGTGAACGGCGTGGACAGAGTGGAGTGGGTTCAGAGGATGCAACTAGGACCATGGGGCCTGGAGCCCTTTCCCTGTGAGAAAGGCTATGGGACCAGGGCTGGTTCAGCTGGGAGAAAGAATGGCTTCAGGGATACTCAACAGTATCGCCAGCACCAACAGAAGTGGAAGAAGAGACGCAGTTGGACTTTTCACAATGGTGTGTGGCAGGAAATTGAAAAACAGTTAAACAAGTTTTAACATGAGAGGCTCAAGCTCAAAAGAAAGAGAAGCCTTTTCTCCAGAAGGATAGGCCAGCAATGGTTGTCCAGAGTCATTACACCATTTCCTTCCTTGGAGGTTTTCAAGACTCAACTGGACAAAAGCCTGAACAAATTTGTCTGAATTCAGGGTCAACCGTGCTGTGAACAGGAGGTTGGGCTGCAGCCCTCCCAAAGTCTCTTCCAACTGGACTTATTTCATCATTCTGTGACTGTTAACTAAGAAGATAAATGATCATGTGTTGAAAAGAAATTATCTATTTGTATTCTTCCATTATTCCTTTCCCAAAGCAAACAATTTTATATTAAGCATTCTTTTTCTGGGTTTTGTGTGCTAGATATTCTCTATATTGACAAAGTAATCTTTGTAGATTTGTTACAAAAACTCATGTCTTCTGGGCTCATCACACATATTAGTAAGAAAAGGCAAGCATTTTTCACTTCATCCTGATGAAAAGAAGGAAAGCTGTTAAAAGAATAACTTAAGAAGCTGGAACAAATGGATAAAAAGGAATAAAGGAGGGGAAAAGGAATTAATATTGCAGACTTAGGAGTTGTCAACCACCAGACTCCAATTCTGTTAATGTTACCAAGCCTTCAGCATTTAATGCTGCATCAGTTTTGCATTGCAGACTCAGCTCTAACAGAAAAGAACAGTAATGATAAAGCAAGAATTTAATCTGCCCTATAAGGACCAAATCCACAGCAGAGTTTCTGTGCCACAAGTGCAAGGTTGCCTTCTGTCTGGTGAGGATCTTTCTTAGCCCAGGTTTTATCTAAACTGTCCAGAGAAGTGGGAGCACTGTTCGCCTGACTAGAAAAAAAAAAAATAAAAAAAAAATCATAGAACATTGTAACATTGACATAATTTATTATGCTGCATAAAGCTGAAATAACAAAAAAGTTGTTTGCATTATATTACTGCCAACTATGCAACTGCTGTTTTGCACCTGTTCTGGGCATTGGACAGGGAGCTGTTTCCACAGTTGGAAAGACGTATTTCTCTGATCTATCCAAGATGAACTTTTTTTTTTCTTTTTTTTAAGACATACTGGACAACAGCCAAAGACACATAAATCTGCTTATGGCTCTAGGACTTCAATCTTAAAACTGAGTATGCCCATTCTAGCTCCTGACATCATTACTCCAATTCTCCTGTATCTCAGTCCTTGGTGAAACCTTCCTAACAGCAGTTTCCAGAAGGCAAAATTAAGAATCTTGGTCTCAGCAAAACATACAGTAGTTTTGCTCTTTGAGAGAGACATCACTGCTGTATCTCCATATCTGCCTTTCACCAGTTTGATTTTTGACATCAATTTCCTGTTGCTGTGGTTCTCCACATAGCTTTTGTGTTCTGGATTCTATTGTGATTCTTATTTAAAATAAATAATACACTTATGGTTTATTATGTTTGTTTAAGAAACCCTGTAATATCTGTTATTTTACAGAAACAGGTTTAATACCTCTCTCTCACATCCAAGTAGTAACTAAAAATCTACTTTTTCATTTCAATTCTTATATCAAAACAAGGTGAAAAAACAGAAGTTAATGGAGTGGGAGGTTTAGTGAAGATGGAGGATTTCTTTTCACTAATGAGGCTTGAGGACAGAGTACAAAGTACAATAATAGACTACACATGTTCATTCTTGTGGCAAGAAATGTGTTATGTGTTTTTCCTTTTTTCTTTTATTCTTTTTTCCTTTTTCCTCTGTTCCCTGCTCTGGGAGCATTGTGAAAGGCATACAACTCATTTTGGATATATTAAAAAAAATCCTTCCTAAACATTACCAATAGCCATCAAGAGCTGGAAACTAGCAGCAGAATACAAAGGTGTGCATATGTGCAGGGCTACCTATGATATGATGGATTACACATAAAAAAAAGCAGTTGGTAATGGCAAAATATCATACCAAGAGAAATAAGCAGGTTAGCGTTGGAAAAAGGAAACTGAAAAAAGCTATGCACAAAGGCAGCAGCTAATACAGCATGCAGCATGGTACCCGAGGATAGAAAAATCTGGACAGTTTCAGGCCACTTTATTATGCCATTGCATTATGTATTTCATTACTGCTCATTGCTGGTCATAAGCCTTGAAAATCAATAATCACTATTAAAGATAAATAAATAATAGGATAACGTGTTAATTTCTTAAGACTCTGCCTCTGTCACTGCAGTTGGGTAGAAGCCTTGGAGAAGTAGTGAAATGACTTGAGTCAGCCAGAGAAATTCCACTGATGCAGGGTTGTTTACTAGCCCTCTGAATATACTCTTTGGGTCCTAAACAGTTTGATGGCTAAGAAATACCACTGAAATGTAACATTGCTAATTTTCATTAAAGGAATATTAGAAAATTCCTGTCAGTCTCACCTTTACAAGTACTGAACACAGAAAACTGATTTGTTACACTGGTGTAAAAATTCATGAAAGTTAATGCAGTATTTATATATTCATATTCTCTCTACATTTTAATTCAAATAATTACTAGTATTGACAATGGTCAGAGCTGTCTCTATGAATTTTTATGGTTTTTACAGGCATATATCTTAAAATTAAGACTATTTTCTTAAACTGATGAGTTTTGCTACCTCAGATACCTGATATGTGTGTAACTGCCACATGACTGAAAGTGTGACCAGCATATAGCAAACTAACTAGTAAAATCTGCTTGGGGAATCTGCCTGGATTTTTGACATATTTTGCATGTAATACTTTATTATCATGGAGTAGACTACTTAGAAGCATGCCTCTAATTTAATTTCATTTAGGATTACATAGATGGCCAAAGCAAACAAAATTGTTTGCAAAAAGCGGTTCTTACTTTGCTTCTCTATAACATTGTAGGTCTTGACCTCATACAGAGGTTTTCTTTAGAGGAAACTGGGGGGTCTGAGGCCTCCGTGTGCTGAGTCCTTATAAATCCACTAACTTTACACCTGTAGAATTTCCCATGAAATTACAGATATTAAAACTCTAACATTGAAACCCTTCAAAAAGTGTGTGAAACAAACATCCGAGCCCTTTCAAAAGGGTAGTGGTGTATATTGTATGTTGACCCTGGATGGATGACAGGTGCTCACTAAAGCTGCTCTGTCCCTTCCCTTCTCACTTGTACATGGAAGAGAAAACACAGCAAAATGCTTATGGGCTGAGACAAGGACAGGGAGAGATCACTCACTGATTATCATCACGGTCAAAACAGAGGTGACCTCGGGGAAATTAATTTAGTTTACTTTCAATCAAATCAGAATACAGTAATGACAAATAACTCCAACTCTTCCCTTTCCTTTTCCTGGCTCCAACTAAATTTCTAACTTCTCTGCCTCCTCCTAAGAGGTACAGACAGACAGGAAGTGGATGTTGCGGCCAGTTTGTCACACCTTGTTTCTGCCACTCCTTCCTCCTCACACTCTTACCTACACCAATATGGGGTCCCTCCCACAGGAGACAGTCCTTCATGAACTTTCTGAACATCACTTCTGCAGTTCTTCATGAACTGTTCCAGCATGGGTCCCTTCCCTTCTGGGCAGTCCTTCAGGAACAGGCTGCACCAGTGTGGGTCCCCCATGGGGTCACAAGTCCTGCCAGCAAACTCGCTCCAGTGTGGGCTCCTCTCTCCATGTGGTTTCAGGTCCTGCCTAGAGCCTGCTACAGTACAGGCTTCCTATGGGGTGCCTTTGTACACATCCACCTTCTCCAGCATGGGATTCTCCAGGGGCTCTGGGTGGGTATACGCTTCTATAATCTCAAGAGTACATATTTCCATAAAGCGATGAACACATGCACTTGTCAGTGAAGGCAAAAAATACTCTCACCGGCACTAAACTCACTAATATAAAGTTTCGTTTTGAGATTAAGCAAGTTAGAATGCTTGAACCAAGACACCAAAGTCTTTTCGCTTTTAAAAAATACAGTATGCAGACCTGGTGTTCTTCCTACATAACCCAAAACTTTTCCTTTTACCCTGTTGCTTCACTTCAGGTCCACTCCAGTGGCAGACTTAGCTTTCCTCATAGTGAGCTACAATAGTATGCTTAGGTCCTGTCACACTTGCAAATAAGTCTTGAAAAAATTAGCAAACTAGATTAATTAGAAAAAATAGCTTTCTAATCACTGCAATATATAATTCTAACTATTGAGTTATGAAAATATGTTTTTAAAATATTCATTATAAAATAATGAAATGTACTCTAAAGTTGTAATAACACACTTGTGGTCAGATCAGTATGCCAGATTATGGTTCAGAAAATCAATTTATTTCAATAGAATTTTTAGTCTGGAAGGAGTGTGAATCCTGCCTTGCAAACCTGGGTGTATAGTCTTCCGCAAAGGGGTGACTAGAGCATGTATGTATGAATTCAAAGTAGACAGAGAATATTTCCAGCATGACACATTTAAGGTTAATGACACTTGTGTAGTTATAGTTCTCCATGGACTGACATTTATCCTTGATGTCTGGAACTGGATTATATACAGACTGCAAGAATTCCTGCCATAAAGTTGAATCGGGGAAAGGGACAGACTAGGATTTGTGCTTTTGACTGTTCCGTTAGACTCTCTGAAAAAATCAAAACTTTAAAACCTTTAATTCTTTTTTTTTTTTCCTTTTAATAACAATTATGTTTTAAATTTAATCCTGTGAATGGTAACTATAATGATCATGTAGAAATAAGGACGTAGAAAAATCCATGCATTGTTTAATTTCAGATTGTTTGGAATTGATGTATACTTCCTACATGTGTAGTATTTGAATAAGCCTGCTAAATAACTGATGGTATCCAAACTATATGCAAGTTGACTTTGCACTGGCACTGAAAATCTGATTTCTGCTGTAAAATCTTTGAACACTTCTCATGTGACATTCAGCAACATACAGATAGTAAAACAACCATGGAAACAAACTCTCCATTATATTTAAAATTGAATTACCCACTTTCATGAATATTTGATCTGCTTATTACCTGCAAATGCTTTCGATTTCTTGCCTATAATTTGAGCTTATTAAACTTCTAAAGGTAAGGACCTGTGTGACAGGAATGGTGGTAGTTCTGAAAAAGAAAAAGAGACTTGCACAGTATATAAACTTTAACTGGATAGACAGTACAAAATAGTAGACTTATGGTGATATTTTCTTTTGACAGGGAATCAAAATTGTGATGTGTCAAAAAAGTGTAATTGTCCTTCTAAATTTGCAAGCATCTTATGGGAACACATATTTCCCAGGATTACTATCTTAGAAGTTATATGTACTTTTGTTTCTTTCAAAAGTAAAAATATAAGTAACACATCTCATTTATACTCTTACCTCTTTTCACAGAGATAACTTACAGGGGAAGTGGAAATAGAGTATAGATATGGTAGACAAGAAAGGATTATCTTTATTTGCTGATAAAGATATTATCTGCAGAGATAAAAGAAAATACTGAATGCCATCCTTTCTGTGAAGTTGCTTATAGGTGTCATGAGTGAAGAATTTACTTTATGGTAGAATGCAAAATTCATGTTTTTAATCATAAAGAAGGATATTTATTTCACATTTATGCTTCTTTTTTATGGTGCCTTATTTTATAATACAGTTAATATAAGTCCATATGGATAAAAGGAAACACTAAATCCAAAAGTCACATTAACAAAAATATTCTATAGTCTCCATTAAAAATCTGTCGCTAAAATGTAGCAAGAATCAGTTTGCAGTTTGTGAAAAGACATAAAATATAAGGAAAAAAAGCTCTTGTGTGTTAGTACGGTAAGGCTAGCAATAATATTTTTACCTTTGGGATGAGTTTATTTTCCTCTGGCCCTTAAAACATCAGTGTAATAATGGAGGACAGTTTCCATAGCATTAACACCCTTTTGAAGCTTTAGCTTAATGATTAAGCAATCTCCCTATTGCATATTTGAATTGTTAGAGTCCATAGCTTGAAGATCTACCCATTAGCCTAAGATATTTTTTTTTACCTTCTAAAAAAAGTCAAAATGGAAATAAAACAAATTGGATGCTTTAAATATGATATACTTTCTAATTCAACACTGTAATGATACAGCAGATAGAGGAAAATAAAAGCTCAAAGACATCCAAACTGTTTTGTAAGTATTATTTAACAGTACAAAACATGCTTATAGAGATGATTACAATTGTATTGGTAAGGAAATGACTTAATACAGATTTCTTATACAACAGCACAGACTAGTGGCTTTTAGCAAGGCAGCAAGTTTACCTTTTCTCTTAAGTAGTATTAAATTAAGATGCCTAAGATCAGAGGGTATAGAAAATCTGAGTGTTTCTGATTTTCTAATCCATGCATGGCTTCTGAGAGGACTGGGTACTTTCAAAATAGATCGAGGAGAGAAAAACAAAGTTCTTATGTGAAGTTACAAGTTTTTTATGCTGTAAGAGATTGAACCTGCTTTGCATGGTTTTTACATTTATTTGCAAAGAGCAACTTTGTCCAGACTGAGTAGTTTCTCAATTTCTTGCAAGTGTGTCACAGATTCACTGCATTCTTACCTAAAATTACAGAAAGATGTTTTTCAAAAGCTCTTGATCTTTTTGACATTTCTAGAAAAAATGTTTGTATAACATTTGTCTATGCATACCTTGAAACTGAGTGTACCTCTGACATTTAATCTTTTTGTAAGTCTTCTAGACTTCAGAAAATATATAGTAACAATTAAGGTTAGTAACTTCACCTGGATGTAAGAATTTTAATCATAATGATTACACAGAGGTCTCCTTATGTTATTTTTTAAGCATCTTCCTATGTCTGCTTTTTATGTCTTTCTCTCTAGTTAGCTCAAGTACAGTATCACACTGACATCAGTGTAGTTGCTTCAGGTAGCTGGTGTACTCCCAATCAGTATTGTCCTACATTTCCCATTAAGATGCACCCCACTTCTTGAGAAATGCTTCTCTTTGCAATTATCCAAATAACTCCTAGGAAAACCTAGTGTGGCCCTGTAGAGGCATGAGAATATGGTGTGAATACAATACGTACATGGGAAGGTGCCAAGCACAGAAGTATATGTGCAAATTTTATACTTTCCAAAACCTAGCTCATGCAGATGGAAAACACACTGCTCTTACTCATCAGAATAAATTGACAAAATGAGTGGAGATGTGCCTCTGTGAGTGCATTTAAAAAGTGATCTTCCAGAACATTTCATCTGTTGATCACTCTAAAGCTGTCAGTATCAAGGTAATGAACACTGGACCTAAAGAAAAGTTAAGGGTAGGGCACCATAAATAATCCTTAGATTGAAATTCCAGTGGGTTGAATTTAACAGCTGGTATTCATAACTTAGTAACAGCGATGAGATGTAAAAGATATGAAATGTAAACCCCCAGACTGGGAAGAAATAAATGATTCACCATGCAGTTTAAATTACACTATAACTTGGTGTAAGTTTTCTTGGGACAGCAAATACTTCAGGCATGATAGCCTGATATCAGTCTATCATTTGACTGTGTAATCATAGTTCCTCTTACCATACTCCTCCACTGTGTATTTATATTATTCTAAGTGGTTCAGCTGGCTTGATTTCCTCATCCTAGCTGGTCTCATTTTCACTCCATCCTGCCATGCAATTTTTTCCCAGTTGCATTATTTCTAAGCATAGAAATTATAGGCTAATGAAATTACAATACCAGTAGAGTTCTGGAAGTCTCAAGACATCAAAAAGAGATTAATCAGGAAATCTTCTCTCTCTCTCTTTTTTTTTTTTTTTTTTTTTTTGGAATATGTATGCCTATAGGTATTCTGGCTAAAACTTGAAAACCTGTGAGGCTGTGTACTCATGTCCAAATCACAGTTCTATCTAAATCATTCAACATCTAACTTGGCTTTCTTGAAATCCTCATCAGGAAGATATAAAATTAACATTTACAGGCATTTAGCTGGGAAGAAATACCAAATGCTGTCTGAATTTGGGACTCTACATAGGTGAAACAGAACTGAGAATGAAGACAGAAAAGTTCTTCAAAAATATCCAGTGCCCTGTAAGCTACATGGTAGTGCTTATTCTGACATTCAGCATCAAAATGTCTTTGCCGTGTGTTTTGGGACCTAAATAGCAGCCTCCTGGCAGGTGGACAATACAAGTGTGTTCTGTTGTTTTTGTTTTTTTTTATTTGTTTGTGTGTTTTCTTTTTCTGAAACTGCCAACTCTTAGAGAAATCTGGTAATACTCACTGAGGTTCCGGCTCCCTATCCATAACATTGGGATTTTAATTTTGTTTTCTTAGACTAATATTTTTACATATCATAATGAATAATACTGTAGCACTGAGATTTACAGTATAAAACAAAACAAATGGTTGTCTGCAAAGGCCTCTTTGTCTTAAATTTCCCTCTCCTTTTGCATCTTCTATTCTCCCCGTTTTTGAAGGATTTATGCTCTCCAGTTCATATTTATGAATATGGCTTAGTTATATAGTCCTCCTTTCAGACATTCATGTGCAAGGAGATTTAGGTCCACATTTTTATAATTTTACACTCTTAATGCCATTAGAATAATGTTCAGTTAGATGGCTACAGAGGTATTAAGCACCTAAATGTCATCAATGGTAATAGTTTTAATCTTGCATTACTTTACACTTAAAAAAACCCCTTCACTTTTATTTATTTTAAAGTCAGGAAAGGAACCTTTCCAGCAGATGGCAGCAACTCTCCACCCGACCCCAATTCTGACTGAAAATGTGTAGTCATACTAAGCAGAAATTTTGTTAAGAAATTCTTTTTTTTTTTTCCAGCTGATGGCTGAATTGCTTACACAGAGTATTCTTTTCCAGTTTTAGTTTTCAAGATGACCAAGCACAACCGGTATCACTAAGTTGTCTGAAACCAGCCAAGCATCTGTTATATCACAATTAGTTTGCCATATTGACAATTCAGATAAAGGAAGGTGAACCAAAGCTGTAGCTGAATGTGCACTTAGGTGACAGGGTGCACTGCTTAAAGTAAACTTAAACTAAACTTGCTTAAACAGCTGCAAGAATCTGAAGATATTCTTGCTTTTACTGAGCATCTGTAAGGATTTCCTTGCAGTGGACTTTTCAATCATAGTCATTCTTTTTACTTGGCACATTTGTAGTGTAAGTGGTATTGGACGGGATATACACAGCATCCCTGAAGGAGAGTCTTGCTTAGGCATTCTTCTCTATTCACAGAAGATCACAAGGTCTTCTTGTTCAAGTGATACTGACAAATAGGATATTTTAAAATAATCCAGTTAAGTTAAGTGTATGCTCCAGCTTCCTATAAATAATTAACCAATTTTATTTTAAATCTGTCTTTTAAAAAGAGTGTTACAATGACTCTTTTTTTCTGCTGAAAAAAAGCCCTGAGACAGCAACTGCCTGTGGCACTACCTTACTGTTTCTTCAGCTATGCATAGACTTCACTGGATCATGCAAATAATCCCTCTTCTGTGGAGCTTCTTGTTTAACTATACCTTAATACATGAATAAGCCACTCTAGAATTCAGATGTAGCTGATTATAATTAAATTATTGGTGTACATAAGAAGCATGATCAAAAATACATGTATAATCAAGGGAATTATATATATAATTCTTCCACTGCCATCAACTTCCATGTTATTTGACATTTAAAAGACTTGTAAGTAAAGCTAAAGATGGCTAATTGTGCAGAAGTCTAAAAGAGTCCAAACATATTATGAGGTTTTTGACAAATATGAGAGATAAAAAATATTTTGATTACTTTAAAACAATGCAACTGGAATCCATATTTCAACATGGCAGTTAATACTACAAAGCATTTTATTTGCTGCAGTTTTCATTCTTGTTTAGCTTAAAAAAGGATGTTGCATTTTTTAACCAAAGTCTATGAAATGACTTTCATTAGAAAACATGAATTTGTATAAAAGTACTGCTAAAGAGCTTTCAATTACCAGCCGACAATTTCTTAGCTATGTTGTTATGTAAAAAAGATATACCAGGGGAAGTGTTACACTGGTAACCATTGAATAAGCTTTTCTGACTTTGTAGCCTTTTACTTTTAACCTCCATTTTCTATCGTTTGTAGTCAAAGATCACCTGTAACAAAATAGGCTATATTTAAAAAGGGTTAGAGAGATAGGGTACAGTTGTGACATGATGTGAGAAGAGAGGAATATGTAAAATAACACTCTGGCTTTTATTTGTAAACCTGTCTTGGGAACTTTGGCTTCATTCAGACAGTACTGGACCATATGATCACTACAGGACTTAAAGTAGGGTTCTCAGTTTTCAAACACTCACCAAGAATTTTTGCAGTGGGGAATTCTATTCATATATTTAGGTTTTTGAAAAATGCACTGTGTAACTGTAGTACATTTAATAGATATACAAAACTTTTTCCTAAGAAACATAACTTTCTGATATGTACTTACCTGACATTTTCCATGGTATTCCAGATGTTTTATTTAGACAATAGAAAAAGACAGAAGAAAAACCCCCCAAAACCAGAATTAAAAACAATAACAATAAAGGGTAGAATCATTGCACAAAAGGGAAAAATTTACAGCAGTTCTGTTCCAGGATATCTTTTATAATTTATTCTTGGTGTATGACCAGAAGAAATAATTACAAAATTTCCAGAGGTCTTTTTTTTTTTGTGGTTTCTCTCCACCCACCATTGATTTTTATCTTTTTGTGAATTCATTTTACCAATACCTGTTCTGTAGCTTTTGGGTGATATATCAGTTGACCCATTAGTAGCAGATTTTCCTTATTACTTTATAGGTATTGGTGAACAATTTCTGTGTGATAATATGCCATTTTCATAAAAGCCAATTGTTGTTGAGTACTATTTACATTCAGTAGATATGTAAAGGAAACAATATGGCAGCAGAATTTTTTTTAAAAAGCCATTGAAAACAAAAATAGCCATAGAAACAAAATAGTTTTAAATGGATGAAAAAATAAGGGCAGTAACAGAAGGAAATTTGTATATGCATCTTATTTACGAAATTCTTAATTATACCAAGAAGATTGGTGGGCTTCATAAAAGAATAACTTTTATAACTTCAAATAAAAACCATGGTCCCTACCACAGTTTCTCCAAGGCACAAGTTAGCTCATACATAATAGTTGTTTAGCTGTAATATCTTCTATGCCTGGAACTCTGAGAAAGTGTTTGTCAACAGTTTTCACCTTAGAAATTTTACTTACAAAGTTAACTGACTAGACAGTATATTAATCTAAAGGCTTTGTAAAAAAATAAAGTTAATATGGGAATTTATTTGATAGTGCTTTGATAGTAGAACAGTTAAGAGACAAGTTTATGTCAATGCCTCCAGATCATTATACAGTAACTTTCCAAATAGTAGAAAAACCCTAAACAAAAAACCTTAGGTAAATTTCTTACTGCAGAAGCAAGAACATGATCAAATTTTCAACACATTGGAAAATTCATTTTTTTTTCAAAGGGTTTAACAAGTAAAATTTTTGGCAAGGAGGAAATACTTATTCCACATCTACAAAAGAAGAACAACATTTTAAATACAATTTGTTCCATTTTGGAGTGGGACCTGGAGCCTGGAGCAGTTGCTTATGACAAAGTCACACAAGCCAGAGCCAGGTTTTGGAATTAAGGCAAAGCACAGGGGGAAAAGGAGGCCCTGGAGGCAGCAGGGAGGTGGAGAGACATGGGTCATCTCCAGGGTCCAGGAGGAAAGTTGAGCCTGATGACAACTCAGCTGCAGGTGTGGGCACAGCCCGGGCCCTCAGCGAGGCCCCGCTGCAGCTGGCTTTAGGGGAATCACAGCAGAAGACACTGCGTTTCCGTGGGGCAAGGCCTCATAGAGTCTGACTGAGGCTTTGGCACTGCCGTGAGTCCTGATCCCCTGGCTCCCAGCTGGGTGGGGTGTAGGGAAGCCTTTGGCACAGCTGTGGAGCCTTCACCATGGCTTGGCCTTAGGACCCAGCCTCCACACATAGCTAGGGGCTTAGGAACTTGGGGACACCCCGGGAGGAAATCTGGGGGCTGCAGATACACCAGGCTTGACAGTCTGCCTGTGCAGTGCAGGGGAAAGAGCTGCAGAGGTGGTGAGGAAGCCAGACTGTTCTGCAGCAGTGATAGGAATGGGCAGGACAGGTGTGGACCCTCCGAGGTGCGGAGAGCTCTGGCTGGACATCGGTGGAACTGGGCAGGGACAGGGGCCTGCAACTAGCCTGGCCATAAGGGCTGCCCAAGCCCTTGACATCCTTGGTTGGCCGTGGCAGCTGCTTCCATCTCAGCCTGTGATAAGTCTGACAGGAACTTCTGTCTCATGAAGAGCAAATGCTAGTATTTATATTATGATTACTGGCGCTTATTTTCTTAGAGGAGATCTGCCCTACTAATTCTTTTATTTTATTATTTAGGAGCTCTTTTTATAGTTTGGGTTTGCTGCAGCACTGGAATAGAAATTGTCAAACTTTGTGAAATGCAAGGTAAAACAACACTGATGCTATTCTAATAGATTAAAAAGGGTTAAACACATTTTCCCTTTATCTCTCTGCAGGGTCCTGTTTACTAGAGCTTAAATCTCTTCCAAATAGCAGCCTGAAACCCCTCTATTTTGCTTCCTACTACATTCCCACTGGGGCAATGCCATGTTTCTTGATATTATTCTTCTTCGTGCTACCTCTTAATAGCAATACTACTGAGAATGACTTTACAGGAGGAGAAACACTGATTTACTTGGCTGTAAAATTGTTCCTGGAAGACTGCCTGCTTGTGCCATACCGTTAAGAGGGAGACTGTGTTTCAGTCTGTTTGTGAAAATGAGATTAGGCAAGTGAGAGGTCTTAATAGGCCTCTCCTAGCTTCATCATCTGCTATTGTCTTTCTGGACTAAATACACAGGTGACATTGAATGGCCAGGATTAATCATGAATGAGGGATCAGGAGAATATTCAGAAAATATTTAAGGGCAAACTATCTTTTATTCTCATAAAACACATCAGACACAAAATCCTTAATCAACTTATTTCATTATCCTTCACCACTATGTCTAGAAGTGGGAAATACTCTGGCTGTTTTAAACCAAAATAAATTTCTCCTGGTTTATCTAGTCTTTTTGCACGGTTTTGTAGTTTTGTTCTCTAAGGAAACTAATTGAACTAAATTAGGTATCAGATTTTCTGAATATTGAAAATCCTGATTTTGATATCATTGTTCACACTTTCATGCTTTAATTTGAGGGGTGTATATTTTCCTCCTCTTTCATGTTGCTGCTTAGAACCAAAGACATGTCTCTTCATGTTGTTGAATAAAAGCAAATGGTTCGATAAGGAATATTTTACTCTAAATTTTATTTGAGAAATACGTATTTGTCACACTTCATATTTCTAAGGATGACAGAAAACAGGGTGTACTCATGCATCCTGAGAATGACTATCAGATGTTGTTGATGGCAGTTACTGTATCAGCAATGAAAAAATTGCTCTTAATAAGAAAACAATTTTTGACAGTATATCTCTTTGTCAAAAAAATTCTAAATAAAAATCAGTTTCAATTCTATGGGGGAAAATAAATCACTATGAAAGGAGAATTCAAGGTATATACCAAAGTTTTATACAGTCTTACATCCCTTTAAACATTCTTAGTAAAATGATAGAAGCATGGAGTCTACTCTCTGACACTAATTCTAAATCAGACTAAGTACCTCCAGCCTGTAGAACATTCAACTTCTATCTCTGCTATCCTGCTTACAATGAAGCTTGTAATCTATTTTTTCAGTGCTTCCATCTTTAAAGGTTTTCTACGCACTTTTTATAATCTAGATCTCAAGTTATCTAATGTTACAGACAGTGTTATGTTGGTGCAAGTTTCCAGCATCTAAATGATGTTACTCAGAACTAGGCTATCCCAGCATGACAATTGTTGGCATCAAGTTAATTATAAGTCAGTTACTTAATTCTTTCTCTTCTCTCTCTTTTTCGTTTGGGTGTAGGTGTTTCTTTCCTTTCTTGAGCCCAGGAGTGACTTCTTGTTCATGAGTCCATATAGGACCTTATTTTCTCTTCTGTGCCATATCCATATATACAACCTCACTGTTTCCCTTGGAAAAAAAAAAAAAAAATGGGCTTGACTGCAAAATCATTTGTCCTGACAGGCTTTTCAGTTGTTAAAGGGCTTTTCTGTCCCTGGGTGTGACCTTCAAATATCTGAGAGAGGTTTTTCTTTTGAAAAAGACAAGCTGCAAGTTACCATAAAAAGAAAAGTACCAAATCATGCTTCTGCCCTTTTCTCTGTGCAGCTATAACGTCTATAGGACTGCCATCAAAAAGGTGAACTTGCAGAAAATGCAAATGATACTTTTTTCCTAAGTATAAGTGATGAACTCTTCAGACTCATGGACGCTGTCAGGGAAAGAACAGTAGACAGGGCAGAAAAGCATGACAGGAGGACATTCTATCTGTTCCATGCTAGCTGTTAGCTTTGCCTACCTAAGGCATGGAATACAATGGATGTTCATTTTCATCATTTCAATACAAGAGTGATTATGAAGAAGACTAAAGGACAACCACAAGAGAATTAACATTAATGAGGTCAGAGTGAAACTAGTTACCTTCCTGCCCATAGATTCACATGCTTTCGCAGTGTTCTTCAGTGAAGTATTTACATGGTATGTCACTGACATAGCAGAAGATGGTCAACTCCATTTATTGGTGACAAACCTGAGAGAGGCCTGGCTATGGTCATACGGAGTCTAGCAGCAGCATCTGCCTCCAAAGTCCACTGTCAGCCACTCAGTACAGACCATGTATTTTCTCTCCAAAACTCTCAGCATTGTGTAACACAGACTTAGAAACAAGATTTGGGAACTGTGACATCTGCTTTCTTATATTTTATATTTAAAAACAGGGAATAAAGATTCTGGAGACAAAATAGTTTGTTAGGGAAAGGAGAGTTTGTATAAAAAATTTATCCGGCATTTTATAAGTTATTTTATTTTTAAGCAGGGACAAGCCTATTGATTCTGTGGGGCTGGATAGCAATATTATTCCCTTGATATTTTTTTCAACGTTAACCCATTATCCTCTTCTTTTTTTTTTTCTCTTTTGAATAAACAGTAGCCAGTGATAGAGATTTTTCTGTTTCCATAAGTTTAGGAGACCAAATAGATGAATTTCCAGAACTACTCTATGATATTCAGATATGCTGCTGATTTTGTCAACTTTTGAGGTTTTATCATCTATGATTTAAGCTCAAAGCTATGCTGATATACTGATATCCTCAATAATGAGAGGAAAACTGAATGAGGCCTAACTTTGAAACTATTAAAAGAAATTGAGTAAGAATAGAAAAGAGCCATGGAATGGTGTGTAGAAAAGAACTGAAGGGGAAGAGGGAGGTGAAAGGCATGCATGCCCCCAAATATAGGAAGAAGTTAGTCTTACTAAACTTCTGTTCCACTATTACAACTCTGCAACAGTTCTCCCTCTTTCTTTTAAATGTACACAGAATATATTTATTACTCTTCAAGAAAATGACCATAAATTAATCTATATAAACTCAGCCTAAAAAATTAGAATATCGAGAATATGTTTTAGGCAATATTTTTACTTTTTGTGGTTGAAATTTCAGTTCTCTTTAAGGGAAAGTACTAACAGAAAGGGAAAGTACTGAATGTGAAAACAGTCTTTCAGTGAACTGGATAGGTTCATAGTTTTCAAGTGATGAAAGTCTGTGTAATTGGACCAAGCAAATTCAATACAGGCAGCTAAAAGAGATAGCATAGGGTAAAAAAGGGAACTGATAAAAGAATGGAAGATATAGTTCATATACACAAGATATATTTTCATAAACACATATTTGCATATGTGTTTACAAAAAAGGAACAATGCACAGTGCACCAGTTTTCAGGACATATTTTATTAGTTCATGTTGTTTGATGAGCATTCCTATGATGGGATGATTAATTAAGCAACTTAGGTTAAAAAAAAAAATTAATTGATGCTTTTGTAGACATGTAGGAAATGCCAACCAGTGTATAGTGTCAGCCTAAGACTCTCTGCCATAAAGACAGCAATGTTAAAATGTAACAAAATATGTATTCCATGTTGTAATTTGAACCATGTCATTAAGCCTTCAGCGCTGACAGCATTATTACTCGTGTATTTCTTTTCACTCTGCTTCCAGTCTCACTGTGAAAAATAAAGCAGATATTGAAATGCTTCTGACATAAAAATGATTGACTCAGTCCATTGTCATATACAACCATGTTTCACCACATTTGAAGGCCCCGCAAGATCCTATTAAATAAATACTCTAAATCTGTGTTCCCCTTGTATTTTATGCTACTTAACACTTGCTTATAATAAAAGTTCTTTACCTGCCTATTTTCAATGATTTTCTGCATGTTGCATATGTAGTGCATTAAAAAAAAAAAAAAAAAAAAAAACCAAAAAAAAACAAACCCAACCAAAACCCACTGAAACTGTTACTATATTATGACAAAAATAGAATAGTTTTAGGGAAGAGAGCCTTTAGGGTGAAATATTCTTGATCACTATTGATCATTTATTGCTATTTACTTTTATTCTTTCCTAAATCATTTAGGAATATTGTGATTTTTGAATGTCATGACTGAGATATATAAAATGTGATTATCAATCCCAGACTGCCTAGGTGAGTGCATAAAACACAAACTCATGAATGCTGTGAATAAAATACAAACTCATGAATGCTGTGAATAAAATATCACAGTATCACAGAGTGATTGAGGTTGGATCTGGACCAACCTCCCTGCTCAAGCTACTCAAAGCAGGTTGCCCAAGACCATGTCCACATGGCTTTTCAGTATTTCCAAGATGAATGTTCCACAGTCATTTCTAGGCAAACTGCTTCAGTATTCAGTTACAGTAAAAAAATCTGTTTTCTATTCATACAGATCTTTCTGTGTTTCCTTTTTCCCATTGATTTTTGTCCTGTCATTAGACAACAAAGAAAAGAGCCTGACTCCATCTTTGCATCTTCCCTTCAGTTGTTTATAGGTGTTGATGAGTTTTCTTTTGAGCCTTCTTGTCTCCAGACTGAACAGTTCTACCTCTCCCAGCCTTACCCCAAAGGAAAGATCACAGAATCACAGACTAATAGAATGGTTAGGGTTGGAAGGGACCTTAAAGATCTAGATTTAACCCCCCTGCCTGGGGGTTCCTTCCACTAGACCAGTTGTACAGAGCCCCATCCAGCTTGGCCTTGTACTCTTTCACAGATGTGGGGTCCACAACCTCTTTGGACAACATATTCCTTCCTAATATCTAACTTAAATGTACACTCCTTCAACTTAAGGCCATTCCCCCTCAGCCTATTACTACATGCCATTGTCAAAAGTCCATCTCCAGCCCTCTTGAAAACTGCCTTCAGATACTGGAAGGTACTACAAATTCTCCCCAAAGCCTTTTTTTCTCCAGACTGAGCAGCTCTAACTCTCTCAGCCCATCTTCATAGGAGAGATGCTCCAGCTCTGTGATCAACACAATGTCTCTCTCCAGGACTTGTTCCAACAGGTCCACATCTTTCTTTTGTTGGGGGACCCAGATTTGGATGTAGCACTCCAGGTGGGGTCTCACAAGAGCAGAGCAGAGGGGGACAATCGCCTCCCCTGACCTACTGGCCATACCACTTTTGAAAGATGCCCAAGCTGAAGTTGGCTTTTTGAGCTGCGAGTGCACATTACAGGGTTGTGTTTTTCTCCTCATCAATCAATGCCCCTAAATCTTTCTCCTCACAATCCATTTTCAACCCAGCCTGTACAAATGCTTGGATTTCCCCAGCCTAGGTGCAGGACCTTGCATTTGGCATTGTTGAACATCATGAGGTTTTCACAGGTTCACCTCTTCAGCTTGACTGCTAGTGAGAAAGAGCTAAATGTGTGGGTTGAATGGATATCCATATGGTAGAGGTTGACACTGGTTTGTGATATGTGAAGAAATAAGTTTACTATTGACAAGGCTACAGTTCTGTTTTCATACACCTAAGGTAATTTACCAAATGACATACTGTCAGTGCAAGTACTGCAGGTTTTAGTGATATGTCTGGTGTATTTAAAGAGCTATTAGCATAAGGTCAGTTATGAAACAGTATTTTTGCACTAAAAACAGTACATCGAGAAAGGGTTGGTCTAGCGCAGTGACAAAGCAAGAAAGTGTTTATGACTAAGATGTGTCTGGAACACAACTGTTTCATAAGCACTTCAATCAAGTAAAGATAATTTCAATACCAATTATTGTGCATGACTATGGTTTCTATTCTTTCACATCTGAGTTACTCTAGAAATTCCACTTTGTTTTGCTGCTTTTCAAGGATTATTGTTTGGAGAAGTTATTTATCATCAGTGTATTAACTTTTCTATTTCTTGAACCCTTCAGAATTTATTGGTTTTGCTGTGGAAAAGCAAATAAAACAAGTTTGATTTTCTGTTTCAGGGAAATCTTGAAGAGTCTTACACTTTTAATCCTCCAATCGTTAACTGTGCTATGAGGACATTCTGGTGAGGCGGTAAGTTGGTGTGGATCTATTGCTTTGATCAGCTGAATTGTCATTTCAGGTTTAACTTCTATAGCAATATCCTTCAGTGCCTATCTCACAAACTTGTCTTCCAGGCTCCCTTGGCAAATTTCCAAAACTGTAAATCCGTGATTGATTTCATATGTAGGAAGTCTGATTCATAGAGGCATGAGATTTGTTCTGCATTTACAGATCAACTTTATATCATATGAACAGAGTAGTTGATTCCTATATGCTCAATTCCTATTTTTAAGAAATCCTAGGTTCCTACACATCTGGAAATCTGGGTGATTATTGTTATTAGTTTAGTAGACCATGAGTCACTCAGGAATGTTAGATATTGTCAGCTTTCCAAATTTCAGTAATCTCTTTGTCAGCTACTTGTCAGACTTCTTCTAGAATATTCCGTCCCCACACCCTTATGAGTATGACAAAGCTCTAAGTGCTTTTCTTTTTCTGACTGCAAAGAAAGCTTATAGATTTAAGAGGTCACTGCAACCTGTCAATGTTCCCTCAATGAGCGACTTTTATGAAGTTCTAATAAATTACATCATAACTTCTGTTGATCATAGCAAGACTAGTAACTCTTATACAATACACTCCAACCAAGAATTTTCATCTGAAATAGTACTGTTTTGAATTTTTACATTTAAATACTGAATGAAGGGCCCAATGACTGTGAGTCATGTTTCAGGCAATTGTGGCTCATGTCTCTCAGTCTTAATATATCATGCTTGTTCTTTTCTTTTTTTTTTTCCTTCATTATAAAGTCAAAGTTTGTGCTACTGTTGGAGCTTGAGTTCTGGAAAATAAAAATCTTCATCTTTCAATGAAACACCATGTGGGTTTTGCTAAGCTAGATACCATGTACAATAATAGTTTTACGACTCCAGTTATATATATTTATTATATGAAAAGATTCATGTTCCAGAATATAATGAGTGCAAGCAAACCTTTCAAAACTCTAGCTCCTAAAAAGAATAAAACTGTATGCTATTTCATATTCTACAGATATGGCCAAATGGTCATTACATTTTGTACATCAATTGCAGAGTTAGGACCACTGATGTGGCATAGATTCTTAATTCTCTGCTCTCTTGTTGTTGATGTATGGAAAATTTACCAAGTAAACAAGAAAAATTATTTCTGATTTAAATATATGAAGTTCACCCAGCCCACAGCCTGTTACTTTTTAAATCAGGCAGATATTTTTTCTGGTCAGTCTTCTGAGTGACCTTTTCTTTGTTAAATCATTCAAGTATAGTGTCATTAACTACACTGCCATACAAATGAAGTTATGTCACATAAGCAGTGGCTATTTGTTGGAGGGAATACCAACAACAAAATTCCATTTTAATACAAAGTTTCCTTTCCAAGGATTTTTTTCTTCGCCTTTGTGCAACAGATTAAAGTGTGATCTAAACAATGTCATCCTCTTATCTCATTTTCTTAGCTAAAACATAAATTGGTTTTATTGGAAGTAATAAAATTATCCCCTTGTGCTGGTGTTTCCTATTGTAAAAATACAAGTAGTTTAGATGCAATGTATTTTACCCAAATTAATAAACACATTCTCAGAACAAATTCACATTCTTAAAGTAAAATCTAATAAATGGAAATCTAATTTATTTCTTCAGTCTCTTTTATCAGTTTGTTTTTTTTTAATAAATGTGAACTATTTATTAATATTTATATTTCACAGTTAAAGAATTCTTGATTGTCTGTGGCTAGATTCTCCCTTCTTCAAGATTGCAAATCTGGAACAAATATAATTTCCTAGGCTGAAATCCTGTCACTTTATCAAATGTAAGAAATTTCCTTGAATGAATTAGTAGCAGTGGAAAAACAATGGGAAATAAAAAATGGAAAAGAAAAAAGGCACCAAATTTATAGCAAAGTTTCAGTGGTATGATATTTCTGTTAGTTTAAGAATTCTGTATTTTTGGCATATATGTACAGTGACAGACAATTTTTTAACTTCCATTCATTTTCACTTCAGATGTTATGGAAAAAAATAAATCCAAATTGTGAAAACTAACTCTTGCAGAAAGTAATTTAGCAAATCTTCATAATTATAGAAAAGCCTTCTGAAAATTAAATAGAGGCTGGTTCTCTTATATATTGATTTCTTTTAAACACGAATTCAGTGCTTTGTTTTCCTCTTCTTGGTGAACAGAGTTTCAGCCCTGAAAATGTCAACATAAAATTCTCCTTGAGGGTGAAATTTTGATAGTGCAGAAATACAAAGCATTTCCCTCAGTATTCATTGTGTCTTAGATTCCATGTTTAAAGTTGGATGAATGGAATATGTCTGCAGCACTTTCATGATAATAAAGATACATGCAAGAGGAGACATTATTTGGAACTAATTCTTTGTGATTGATGAAAAATATGAACAATCTAGATACAGGCATATAGGATGCAGTCTATTACCTTTTTTGATCATAGAGTTAAAGGAGGGAATTATTTATTAAGATTTTATTATGAAATTCATATGATTAATAAGAATGTATGAGTATTAAAATTCTTAACACTGACTATCAGTTCAATGGCTTGGCACACTAGAATAAGAATATTCAAGCTTTAACCTTTAGGCTATATTATTGAAGCCAGTTTAGACTGGTTCAGTTTGAACATTCTTTTAGTTTGACAGTTATTTGGCTAGCTGAAATGTGATGATGGAACGACTTCAAATGACGAGGATAAAGAACCACATTACAAAAATATTGCATGTTTTGACCATAGTTCACATCTCGCAATCACAACAGAAAGGTCAAAGATCAGACATCTATGCAGAGTCAACTGTATCTTAAGTCAATAAGCAGTTTTGAGTCTTGTGGCTCAAGACTGATGAGGAACACTCCCACACCCAGGCAATACTGTAGCTGTGGTTAAAAAATTCTGGTTCATTTAGCTACTTATAATCAATACAAAATTCACTTAACCAAGCTTAAAATTATGAAAAAAGAACCTTTTTTTGGATAAAAATATATATTTTTCATAAAAATATTCTTACTGAAACTGAGAATAAGGTAAGTCAAGCAGTCATTTCTAATAAAGGAATAATGATTAAGAAAGCAACCTAATGGAATTGCAAAAAAATCTCAGGACAGAAATATTATCAATGAAAATAGTTTCGTCTACAAAATTATATGTGCTTCAAGTAATTTAGTTCTTCTGGAGTTCTTTTATTGTGTGATAGAAACTGGAATAAACAAAACCTTCATGCACTAGTCAGGCATCTATTGATGGTATTGGATTTTTTTCTTCATACTATTCCATTACAGGTGATTTTCTTCATACTATTTTTTTTCTTCATACTATTCCATTACAGGTGATTTTCAGTAAAATGAAAGGGAAAACATTTTTAATCTGTATTTTTCTTTCTAAATAAATATTGATATAACTCCAAAATATGCAACATATAGCAAATAGTAGTGCAGGGAAATATATAATACAGGTCAGCATTTCTCAGTAGCTGTGTGCTAACAATAGTAGATAAGTCACAAAGGCAATCTGAAGTTACAAAACAGAGGCTGTAATAATATAATCTGAATTAAAAGGAAAATGTTGCTTTTTTACAACTATAATTTTACTTTCCACGACCAGATAATTCCGAACTCATACAGCACAGGATCTGTGTCTAACTTCAGCATGTTTTTGCTCTTTTATTATAAGTCAGTTTATTGAGAGACAGATATTTTTAAAGAACATTCCTAGTGCAACCTGTTTTTATACATATATATCAATCTTCTCATATAAATATCGTATATACATTATATAATCATGAGTTCAAAAATTAGTGAATGTATTCACCAGTTTTCCTAGAGGTTAGGATTACTTAAAAAAAAGTATTGATTGTTCCACAAAGGCCATTTTAAGATTTTGTACAGTTTTGAGAGACTTTACCGCCTGATTAGGGATCTGTATGCCTAAAGATTAATTCACTACTCACAGAGAACACCTTTTTGTCTGAAATCTTTTGTGTGGCAGTGGCCAAAACTTTGTAGCAAAAGAGCTTATTTTCCCTCCATGTATTTTTAGCAAAGAACAGTATAGTCTAGAAACACTAAAAACAACAAAAAAAATCTTGTTAAAATCCTTTTGCTTAGTAAATTTGAATGTTTTGTTGTTGCTGTTGTTGTTGTTATTGTTGTTCAGGTTTTAATTTTCAAATTTATGTAATATCAGAATTCTTGCTTGAAAAAATTGATTTTGTTGTCTGAAAGTAGCAGTGATTACATGGAACTAGGTGTAAAATCAGCTTCCTTCTAAATCAAGTTGATTTTTATGAATTTTTTGTATTTAATTGATAATCGCAGAATCACAGAATCACAGAATGGGTCAGGGTGGAAAGGACCACAGTGAGTCATCTGATCCAACCTCCCTGCTCAAGCACAGGATTGTATCCAGATGGTTCTGGAATATCCCCAGTGACTGAGTCTCCACAGCATTTCTGGGAAATCTCTTTCAGTGCATGGTCACCAGCACAGTAAAGAAGTTCTTCCTCATATTCAGTGCAACTTCCTGTGCATCAGTTTCTGCCCCTTGCCTCTTGTCCTATTGCTTTGCACCACTGAGGAGAGCCTGGATCCATCCTCCCTTCAGATAGTCACAGACATTGATGAGGTCCCCTCTCAGTTGTCTCTTTGAGAATAAACAGGCCCCACTCTTTAAGCCTTTCCTCATAAGAGAGATGCTCCAGTTCCTTAATCATTTTTGCAGCCCTCCACTGGAGCCAGTCCAGGAGCTCCATGTCTCCCCTGCACTGAGGAGGCCAGAACTGGACACAGCACTCCAGGTGAGGCTTCACCAGGGCTGAGTAAAGGGGCAGGATCACCTCCTGTCCATTGCCATCTGCTGGCAATGCTCTCCTAATGAACCTTCCTGGGCAACCCCTAGCTGGCTGGGGTTAGAGACAATTTCACATGCATTCATTCCCTTGGTGAATGTAATTTTACCTCAAATAGTTTTTCTTTAGAAGTAACATAAAATTTCCTTTACTTCTATGGCAGGAAATTAGGCAAAACACCATTAAAAAAAGGACTATGAAAAGGTTTGTCAGATAGGGTGAAAGAAAGTGCATTTGAATGAAACCACTGTTTTATTCTCAAAAATTCTTCTTTTAGACTAGAAGACAGTGAAACATTTCATGATTCCTCTCTTTGCAATATGATTTAATGACAAAGAGATACTTTACGAACAAGCAAACAAAACCCAAGAATTCCATCCTCAATAATCAATGTCAAATTATTTTTTAAATATTAAGAGATGAGAACTGAGTTATCTGGAAATGAATCTCATTTTTTGATATAATGTTTTTCTGTGTAAGTTCAGATGTCTGATTGCTTTGTCCTATTTTAATTAGAGATTTTCAGAGTATCTCTTTTGAAAAAAATAAAAAACAGGTATAGATGTTACTCTTTTAATTCATTGTACAAAGAAGAGGGCAGTATTTCATAGAATCATAGAATGGTTTGGGTTGGAAGGGATCCTAAAGGCCATCTAGTTCCACCCCCCTGCCATGGGCAGGGACACATTTCACTAGACTAGGTTGCTCAGAGTTCCATCCAATCTGGCTGTGAACACCTCCAGAAATGGGCATCCACGTCTTCTCTGGGGTCCCTGTTCAAGTGCCTCACCAGCCTCACAGTAAAGAATTTTTTGCTAATATCTGATCTAAACCTACTGTCTTGAAGTTTGAAGCCATTCCCCCTTGTCCTGTCACTACATGTTGTTGTAAATAGTTTCTCTCCCTCTTTCTTGTAGGTTCCCTTCAGGTAGTGGAAGGCTTCAATTAGGTCACTCCAAAGCCTTCTCTTTTCCAGGCTGAACAATTCCAATTCTCTCAGCCTTTCCTTGTAGAAGTGCTCCATTCCTCTGATCATCTTGGTGTCCTCTTCTGGACTCACTCCAACAGGTCTATGTCCTTCCTATGCTGGGGACCCCAGAGCTGGATGCAGCATTGCAGGTGTAGTCTTACAAGGCAGAGTACAGGGATAGAATCAAATAAGCTCCCTTAACCTTCTGGCCACACCACTTTTAATACAGACCAGAACTGGGCTGCAAGGTAATTTCTCATCCAGCAGACCCTCCAAGGCCTCCTCAGCAGGGCTGCCCTCAATCTGTTCACCAGCCAGGCCTGTGTTGGTCCTAGGGGCTGCCTAGACCCATGTGCAGCATCTTGCAAGAAATATTTTTGAACTGGTAAGCAGCAGCCAAGATTTGCAGAATTTGAGACTGAACTTTAAAATATTTTTTCTGATGATAATATGAAGCTTTGGCTAAGGAAATAACACACAAGTAAAAATTTTTTACCCGCATCATCTCACATACATCTTGTGATTTTTTTTCACTAAATGACAAATATTTTTTTGCAGCTTTTTTTAAAGCAGAAATGTATTTCTAAAGAAGCAATGAGTATTAAAACTTTTTCATTGAGACATTCACTCTGTGCCACTGTAGGTGACTTTGTTCTACTCCCCTTCTTTTTTTGACTGCTTAAATTTTTATCTAAGGTAATAACAATAATTATAAAATTTAAGTTAGCAGCTGTTAGCACACATATTTTTGTTGCTGACAAATTCAATTAAAGACACTGCTAGCTAAACCAATCAAGTAACAGGTAGCTCAGAAAAGGTCAACTCTAAATTATTGTTTCCCATAATAATTTCCCAAACCATTAAGTTTGTAAAATTAATTTGAAACTGAAGCTCATAAAAGTAAATTATGGAGAATGCCTTGCTAGTTTGTGGGTATTCTAGAGCATAAAACTGTATGCCTCCCATGCATAATGCTCCTCCTAACATTGTCCAGGTTGCAGCACAAGTACAGACAGGTTCCAGCAGTATTTGCTTTAAAAAAGCCTATTTCCAGGAATGCTAACTCTCATCAGAAAGCTTTTTTCCCCTCCCCCATAATTAAAAGCCAAATGTTTTTCTTTTGTTTAAATGTTTTGGGACATTTAAGAAAGACAAGAGAGAAGGTTTGATACACTGTAACAAGCAAAGTTATTAAAAATAACTATAGTATCTTTAGAACTTCAATAATTCAACAGGGAATTATATTTCCAAAATTCTAGTGTTAGTTTGAACTTCACCATGAATTAAAATGTAAATGGTAATTTAAAAACCCAACCCCAAAAGAACTTTAAGATAAGATGAATCAGTTATTTATACAGCTATGTTAAGCTTTTAGTTACTGAAAAATTAAGGCCCATTAGAAGTAATATTTACCAGTAATTTTACAAAACTGAGGTTTTCGTAGTACCCGATTTGTTTTTTCTAACAATTGCAACAGTTTTTGGAAGTTAAAAAGAGCTTGAAAATCTACAGAGGTAGGGAATTCAACAAGATCACAGTTGTTTTTAAACACAGCATTTTATCAGTGAATGCTGGTTAAAGAGAGAATAACGCTTTTCATGAGAACAGCAACTAATAAAACAATAAAAGTCAGTAAAAACTAGTAAAAAAGAGGGTTAAAACCAATATCCATATAGGGTTTATAAAGTAAATTACTATTAAGCACCAGAGGTTAATCTCATTGGCACCATAATGGTTTCAGTGATCATTCATCTGAAATTAAAATGTCTCTTCTTCTTTCTTCACTTCACAGTATTGCATATGGAGACATTAAATATGTGTCTGCTGAAGTATCTCATGGATAACTTGTGTGCACTAGATCTAAAACCCAAACCAACCAAAAAACCAAACAAAGAAACCCAACCACAAAACCCCCCAAAATGATCAGGGTTATTCAGGCCATGAGTATCTCTTAGAAAGAAAAGAGAAAAGGAATCAACAGGTGCTGCCAAAACAATTTTGCATCCCCTGCTTCTACAAAAATGTGGAAACAGTTGATTTATAATTACTCCAGAACAGTAGTTTAGCTCATGTTAGCCAAAACAATTTCACAGTTCACTGTAGATGCTTATTGATGTGAAGACGTGTAAATGTGGCTTTCTTCAAAGAAGGCAGGCAGACTTAGGTGATGCTGATTGTTTTGCTGACCCTTGTCTGTGGCTTCCTTTATAAAACTTTTGTTTTAGTAGAAGAAAATGCTTATTCAGGTTTTCTTTTATATATGACAACATTTTTTTGATTAATTGCTATCTCAAAGGGAATAAAAGTTACTGGCACATGAAAGCTACCATGTACTTAAATTGTACCACACTGAGAGATCACAGGACTTGAATTCGAATATATATTTTTTCTAGTATATAACTGGAATTTTATTTTTAATTTTTATCTTTGATAGTTGTGATATATTTCCTTTTCAGAATAGAAATTATGTCTTCAACAAATTGCAGCAATGTCAAATTCTTAAGTGCCAAAGTTCAGATTGTTTTTTTTCTGTTCTGTAGGCATTGTTTTTTCTCAAATAATAGGTGCACATTGGGTTTACTTAGAAAAGTGATTGCTTGCAAGTCCTTTTCTTATAGGAAACTAGAAGCAATTTGATTTGGGATAAAAAAAAGGAATATTTTTCCTTCTTGTCAATCTTTACTAGTGGATAGATGTTCAAAGCTTCATATGAAAATATAAATGCCCAGCTGTCTGTTTCTAACTTGAATTAATTTTGGTGAGAGACCACAACTCACACGTAAGTTTTAATGCTGCATGAAGTCGAGAACTTGCATGCTTATATTCAAAATATGTCACTGCCTCGGTCACATGTATCATTTTTGTCTGTTATTATATAAGATAAAATAAGCATGTGTTTTGAACAAAACTCAAAACTCAATGTTTCAGTAAACTGGGGAAAGGGATAAAATGTTTGAATTTATTTGATATATACAAATTAGTCAATGGAAATATATCTTTTTGAAGAGTGCTTCTAGTTAGACCAGTGAAAGCTGTATAAAATAGATAAGCAACTTACTTTTCTCAAACTGATTCCATACAAACTGATAGGAAACCTTTCAATTTCAGTGGGAATGGATGATGACACCTGCCAAGAACATTTCGAGAAGTTATTTCATCCAATTCTCAATGTGAAAAATATTTGACTTATGCTTTACTACAAGGAGTATAAGAAATACAATATTTATGATATATTTTTACTTTTCTCAGTGTAAGAAGCTTAAAAACATTAATTTACAAGTGAAATTAACTAATGTTATACATCATGCATTATTCCTATATATCATGTATTATATATGTGTTGGTGTTCATCAGTTTTAAATAAAAGCATAAATACCTTGAAAGCAAGAAAACAAATGCTCAGTTACCAATCTTTATACTTCACATCCTTATACTGGCCAGCATAATAGAACCTTCCGTTTAATTTGGGTTTACAGCTATAAAAAACTGAGAAAATTAGAGTGGTAGTGATTACAGCTATTGCTCTGCTGGGTTCCTTGGCCTAAAAGATATTCTGGTGTGATATTTGAGCATTTGGCCAATTTGTACATGATCTCGCAACATCCAGCAGTAGACCAGAAGCCTAGCCAGAACTACAGCTATTAGTTCTAGCTAATCTGCATATATTGGGAAACAGTGAACAAGGACCAGCTGTGTATTTGTGGCTCAATCATCAGCTTCAAAGGAAATACAGCTAGCTGGGAAATGAAAAGGACCTCAAAACAGTGCCTTCAGTTGTGTAAAATTGAAACAACTAATTTCATTGTTGCATGTGATAAGTTCAAGCAGATGTACCTGATAAATGGACCTGAGTGTTTAAAAATTCTAAAATAACCTAGAGACTTCATTGATAGGATCATCTGAGCCCCAAATACTCATTACAAAAAGGATTACTCTTGAAGTCCTTTCTACTACAAACCATGGAATATAAAGAAATGGGAAATTCTTCTTAGGGTAGCTTTTAGATCATTTTTGCTAATGATCCTGTTCATTAGAAGCATCCTTCATATGCTTTGGAAACTGAAAAAATTCTCAAAAGAATTGTGATGTCTTAGAGTTGGTTCAAACAGGAATAGTGGTATTGCAGCCATAATGATATTAGTTATATTCCTATGAGAAAATTCATAGACACAATGGGGACTAAATCTATGTAGCTGAACCAAGACTGTAAGGATGGGAATAAACTGAGTGTTTCAAAATCAGTGATTTATTTTTATGGCCAGAATAACACTGAAAGGTTAAACCAATTTCATTAATTATATATCTTCTTTGTAAGTATCTATCCAGTTTGGGTAGTAAGGGTTATCATCCATTTTCCTTGATTTTTTTTTTTATTCTGGACATTTCTGTGGGTATAGCCAGATATATTTTCTACCTACTGGGAAAACACTTTGATACTGCTTTGAAAGTTCTTTGTTCTGTTGAAGTTTCATGCAGAAGCTAGTTGGCACATTTGTACTGGTAGTGTAATATTTCAATAGGGAAAAAACTGAAGGAGGTTACTCTGCTCCTCCTCCTCCCCTTCCCCACAATAGTTTGTTGTTTGTGAAGGACTGCAATGTTCACCATAATCTCTCCACTTTGTGGACTTTTTGTCCTTAACTTCTCTACCCCCTGCAGTATCAGAACATCCTCATCTCTTCAATCATCTTCAATCTCTGAGTGACTTCCTCAATAGTCATCAAGGTCCTGCAGTGATCTGTTGGTATTTCCAACTTGCCTGCTTAATTGAATATCGTTAAATAACATAAAATGTCAGAAAAACCCCTGCTAAATGGCTATCCCTTGACGCTACTTTCCAAGCGTAGAATAGGACTCTGTTTAGGTCTTCTTTAACTAACTTTTAGAGATTTTTTTACAATGTTGCAATGTCTCTCTTTTCTGTTGCTCCTTGAGGCATTTTTTACCAGCTCCACCATGGCGATACAGATCTATCAGTCTCTGTCAGTACCAGGTTCATGCCCCGATCTGCTCAACAGGCTATCTGTGGAAAAATAATATTAAATTATATGCAGCTGTAGGGAAAAGACTATTTTATGCAGATAATCCCATCATCACTCAACACAAATCCCCGTCCAATATCGTAGTTCTAGATCATTTATAAGGGAAGCAAATGATCTCTGGGGAAAAAAAGGCTGCATTATAGCCATCCTTTTTACTAGATTTAATATGCTTATTCCTGGGAAGGTGAAAAAATTCATAATAATTAGTTAATTTTCATAAAATGTAGGAATTCTGGGTTGTAATAAAGCTATGCAGTAAAGAAAATTACCTTGAACCCATTTTGGAAGTGTTATTCATACTTCAGTTTTCTACTTAAGACAAACTACAATAAATATTATCATAGGCATCTTTGTGTGTTATAAGATAAACCTCCTGTTGCACGTAAAGTAATTCTAGATTGGCAAACTGACAAAAGCTTGTTCACAGCAATTTTAACAAATTAAATAGGTGACAAATAATATTTCTTTTACTCCAAATAACAAGGAAACAAAATTAATCCACTCAAACAAGATTATTTTTTACAATTATAGGTCTCTTAATGAACTTAGCTTATTGTCTTTAGGATGTAAAACCAAAGCTAATGGCTTGAAATACCTACATGGAACAATTTTTCTTCTTTCAAAACAAAACCATATAAAATAAAACCTAGTGTATATTGTTTTCCCTCTGTAGTATCTAGACTTCTGTTGGTGGTTTTATCGACTGTTTTTAATGGATTATTTTTCAAGGAATGTATCTTTCAATTTGTTTACTACTTTTTTCATGAGAATTCACATTAACCATAGAACAACTACTGTTCTTCATCAGAGAATCTTCTGTAATTTATTTGTGGCCACCCATGAGCATTACATAAAAATTAAATGTTCTGAACTTACATATATCTTTTGAACTAGAGATTTTTGAACTGGAAATGCATTTCTCATATTTCTTACTGTGTACCTTCCTTTTGTACCCTTTTCTGTCACCTGCAGGATTCAGGATAACACCACCTGCGTCCCAGTGTCCTGGTTATTTCTTCCATTCTATTTCTTCTGTAGTCACATTTGTTATGTTCCAAGTTGCCTCTTTTAGTATAACCAGTTTCAACAAGAAAGAACAGCAAGGGTTAACAGTCACAGGGACAGGCAAGTTTTGGCTATCTCTGTGCCACATCCTGCATGTGAACCCCCATGAAGTAAGTAACTTCCCTAGACAAAAAACTAAGCCAGCTCTTGAGTGTCTCCACCCCCACAGCAACAAGTGATCTGCTAGTATCATTTGCTTTTTCTTTTACTGTTCCTGCATGAGTCAAGGTCACTTGTCCTGGATGATTTGTTTGAAAACAAACTTTCATGGATGAATAAAAAGTGATCTGTTTTGAGAATCAAAAAGAAGCCAAAAGAAATTTGGAAATATTTGAGGTGTTTAACATTATCTTGTATCATATTAAAAATATGATATGCAATTATATTAAAAAGGAAAAGTTTAAAAAGATAGCAGTGAGTTAAGCTAGCTGCCTTTCCATGGTTCTTTACTTTGTAAGTGCACATAAAAGACAATCATACTCTTTATGGAAGTCACTAATCTTCTTCAATCCTGGTGCTAGAGCATATGTCCTTCTGAAGATTGGAGTGAAAAACTAAGATTTTTTTTTTTGGGGGGGGGCTGATCTGAGATGGGAAATAATGAGAAATATGTACAAAGTTATCATGTGAACTATCATGAGAAGATTCTTATATCCTTCATACTAGGTAACAGATAATATTTAGTGAAAGGTGAATCAAGATCAGAACATATTTTCCGTATGAGTTTAGGAAAAGAGATTGAATCAACTTATAAGTTAAGGGGGGGAAAATCTCTTTAACAGGAAGATCTTGAATGGTAAAATGTCATGAAGAGGTACCAAGGTATAGGGGAAGTGGAAGAAAAAAATAGCACCATAACATTAGGGCTAAAATAAAGTGGAATTATATTTGTTGAGTTTTTCATATGTGTGAAGTGCCAATAACCTTCCTAGTACCCTTTTTTCTTTTGCTTCTTATTGAGAGAAACAAAAAAAAGTATAATACAGTCTTATAATTGAACATAAATAACTAAATGAGAAATGCCATATTTACAGGACACTTCTACCAACATCCCCATACATAGATTAGATAGGTAACAGACAGCACAGACAAAACCCCTAAACACAGTGCAACACACTGTATTGTAAGATTGGAATCAAATGAGAATCATCTAGAACAGCTCCTGTTTTTAATCCAGTTAACAGTTTCTGCTTCAGGACAAGAAGCTCTTGGCCCTTAAATTGATTGCAGTAGTTTATAGAATCATAGAATGGATTAGAAGGGACCTTAAAAAATCATCTAGTTACAGCCCACCCTTGACCTAGGCATGGATGCCACCTACTGGATTAGGTTGCCCAAGGCCCCATCCAACCTGGCTGAAGAGTTGCAGGGATGGGTTGGGTAATCTTGGCGTGACCAGAGATGGGGACTACTAATTATCTATGTTTGATTGTCATATTTTCCCACAGATTTGGCAGCTGTCACAAAATTATATTTGGCTAAAATCCCAGACATCAAAATATGGGGTAGACCAAAGAGATTGAAATCCCTCCATATGTCAGCATGAATTTTATCACTTTTAATATAGCACATTTCAGATCTGTCCCACATAAAAGCAAGCAACTAATTTTACTGAAATCAATCCAGTTAAGCTTTCTCCTAGTGTTAGTAAGGTCTATTATTGACAGCTTCTGGGCTGTGTGGAGTATTTTGCTCTAAGAAACTCTGTTTCACAGAAACTGCATTTTGCTTGCATTTTCCCATTGACAATTATGTCTTTGGAGTTTTCTGAGAACTTATCACAAGTCTGTCCTGAAAAGAACAGAGACTAGTTATTTTAGAGGATTCTTCTGTTAAGTGCTAAATTTGCAACTACTCCTAAAGAGAAACACACAATCTTTTGAGACTTTGTGTGCTCTTAAACTTTTCTTTAAGTAAACAAATATCTCAGTCAATATGCAGTTTAGAATAGTGTTTCCAATAGAAACACATGACAATATGAAAATATGTCTGAAGTAATGGTATATACCCTTATTTCTTTTAGTGATAATATTATCCCTTTTTGGAGATATCATCAAGTAAGCTGAAAATTTGTAAAGATAATGTGCTGGGAGAGCCCCAGTTTGTACATTGAGAAAAACTGTTTATCCTATTAGAAATCTTTACCGAGAGTCCCCTTGACTTACACAGCCTGCATCTTTTGCCTAAGAACTATGCCCCTGTTGTAACTTGAACAGTGCCTGAAACAAGCGCACCATATAATCAAAGTTACAGTTGATTTTTTTAAACACTGTTGTTTTTGTGTGAGTGGGTTTGTGTGAACAGGCTGCCTTTTTCAGCTCTCACAGGCAGTTATGGGGATATGTAAAATATATGTATTGTAACAGAATGACCAGTGCTCTTTATAAGTAATATGCTTTCATAATTTCTTACAGACCTCATATTTTCACTTGATGGAATCATGTTCAGACTAATAGAATTACCAATTGTAAAACTTAGCTGATTATTTTATATATTTTGAAATTTCTCTCTGATTTTCTCTTTCTCTCTCTCTCAAAAGTTATAAATACCCACGATGTAGACTTGGTTTTGATTGTCCATCTTTATGGGTGTGTCCATTCTGTATAAATCCATTGATATGAACAAGTTTACTGTGATGTAAAACCGAAAAATTAGGATGGAGAATGAGGTTATCAGTTACTATTATCTATTAACATTATTAAGAAAAAGTAGCCTATTTTTCACTAGCAGGCTGGTGGCTTTGCTTTTTGTGGGCCTTACCTGATGTATAAAATTAATTTAACAATATATTGGTTTTTTGAAACTTATAGTTGCCATAAGAAGGTTATATAATTTCATTTGATAAAAAAAGAAAAATATAGGGCAAATGCCACAAAATAATTCCGAGAAGAGGTATCTGGCCCTGCTTAGTTTTATTTATATATAAATATAAATATGTATGTATATATATATTTATATATATATATGTTCTCTGCAGGGAAGACATGCAAGTAAAATCTGAATATGTTTAACTCAGGAAAAAAGTACAGGTATACATATATTTTTATTTCATAGAAATATAGCTATATTTTACAACTATATTATAATTCTTTTTATTAGAAACCCAAATTCAAATTGTCGTTTTGCTCAATTGGTTTAATCCTTTGAGTTTTCAGGTATTATATAAGAAAATGCATAATATACAAGAAAATATATACTATTGTCCTGAATGATCCCCATCATTCACAGAGTGTGAATTGTCTCTGGCAGTAGGGGATGTTAGAGAGAATTGTTTATAGAGAATTAAAAGTGACAGCAGGAGGATAGCTGGTGTCAGTAAGTCAACTATGCCAAGTCAGTTTTCCTCAGCGTACTATGAAATTATCCAGTTCCTTTGAATTACACACTGATGCAGTGTCTTTGACTATCATAAATGAGCAGAAGGAATTTATTAAATTTCTGTCAGCTAATCTGCATTTTTAAAAGTGGATTATAATGCTATTATATGTGTAAATACCATCCTACTTCTTTGCCATATCTTCATTTTGCACATCTCTCCAACATTTGCTATAATTTCTGCATGTATGGTGGAAAACATGTAATGATACATTCCTTTAGCAGGTGAGCAGGACAGAGGGTGTGTGATGGAAAGCAAAAATTACCAAAGCAGTAGGGTAAGGACCGATGGTTCTGCAGTCCTATGAATCCATGAATTTTCACCTCAAAATGTGTACTGATACCCATATACAGCTGAAGTACAGAGATGCAGTTCATTCATATTAATGTTCAGAGCTTTTGATTGGCTAAATTCAATTGAAGTAATGAAGTCTGTTAGGTCTCAAGCTGAAATACCAGCAGGCTTCTGCTGATCTCATAAGAGAAGATAGGAGACCATTTTTTCGCTTCTGTAAATCCCTGGATCTTGATGCTGTGGATCTTGATGCTGTATACCAGATAAATCTCTTAAGATCTAGTGGCAAAACCATCTGCAGTATTCAGTTTTATTTATGTGTACAAGCAATTGGTTTAGATAAAACCTTTGATAAAAATGCTTATCAAACCAATACCTGCTTGTAATTCCAAAGCACTAGGGTTTTCACAGTCCTCCCCTTCCAGGGAATATAGATTCAAAAGTCTGGTGTTCCTAATACAAATACAGTTATTAGTACCAGTGTATTTTCCTTCTGATCTAGTGTTTTAGATTCTAAGACAGAGTAGTGCCAACAATACCTAACTGATTATTTTGTGAGGTTTTTTTTTTCCTGATTGATATGCACTTAGGTCAAGTGCTAGGCATATTCTACGTAAGTAAAAGGTCACCAGTGACCTATGTGACTATCCCAACAGCTGGACAAGTTGTTCTTGCAAAGGATGGTACTTCCCTAAGACTGGGTTTTTTATTTGCCTGTGTAGGGGTGTCTCGGTTTGAGACAATTAGGAGGAAACATCCTGAGATGAACATGTCCTCTAAGAGAAGGCAGGTTTTGGCAGCCCCTCCCCCACAGGTTTGAAAGGAATTTCTTGGAGGAAAGTGAAAGAAAGCTGTCTATTTGACAAGCAGGGTGCAACCAGGCACAAGGGGAAAAAAAAAAAAAAAAAGAATAATGTTAGATAATAAACCTTCTCATTGTGCAGAAAGATGGTGGATTTTTTTGAGTCCTGCTCAGCTTCTCCTGAAGTCCTCCAGAGCCAGGGTGTGGTGCCCCTGGGCCTCCCCTCCGGGCCACAGCATGGGGCTCCTGGCGATGTTCTGGTGTTTTGGATCAGAGCAAAACTAAACAGTTCCATAAGAGGAAGAAGAAAAAATTCCGGATGATTTCAGTATGCTGGTATGAGAAAATTCCTTCTCTCAGCTAACAGGCTGAGAAGGCACAGGAAGGTGCTCCCTCCCTCTGCAGCGGTGAGAACGTGCAGGGGAGTGTGTATGAGTCCTTGAACACAAACTGTCCTGAAGAATTTGCCTGGCTTCTCTCCCCGCTCTCCTGGACCCAGCTTAAAGCTGTGGGACCCATTACTAGCCCATAAGTAGATGATAGGGGAACACAGTATTATCATAAAATCACCCCCAGACAAGGGAGTTTATAGCTCTCTCTCTATAGATATATTTCTTCCTTGTGCATGAACAAAATTTCTTATATCTTTTTTTTTTTTTTCCCTTGTATTTATATACTCAAAAAGACTTTTACCTCAGGAAATAGAACATCTGTTTCCTAGTAGTTGTTAAAAGGTATTCTCATACTATACAACAGTAATTGTGAATAAGTAGTATAAATCAGTTCTTGTCCTAGAGAATGTGCTAGTCAATGGTAAGATGAAACATTTTAAAGTCTTTAATTGATCATTTTGATGATACCACTCTTTAGAATATTGATATAAAACCCATGATGTCAGGTGCTTGAATTCTGCATAACATGCATGAAGTGTAATGTTGTCTAGGTTTGAGAAACCTTTATGTTAATACAATCAGAAACAGAGAGGAGAGAGAATATTTCAATGCCCATTTACAGTGTTAAAGTAGTATACAGTCAGGTGCTATGTCTGTACAATGCAGTGCACTGCACAGATTCTTGGTCAAGTTCAGATCTAGCTATGTGTCAATGAACTTTGTTGTTGGGGATTTTTTTACTTATGTCAATAGAAATTATCAGTTTTGGTGCCCAGATATACAGACGTTTAGAAAATGGTGGGTGTTATTAGCCCAGTGATATCCACACTGCATTACAAAGCTTCAAAAATAATGTGCATGCTGCTGGTGCAAGCAAGTAGCCATATTAAAAAAGCAAAATAAATAATAATAATAAAGCAATCAAAAAAGAAACAACCCCAAATACATTATTTGTGATTTCATTATTTTGTTTTAGTTTCATGCAGAAATGCAAGATGGCTGATATACTTGGTTCCATTTCGTGCAAGTTAAAAACTGTAGCTGCCCCTCTGCTAACTGATATTCATATAAAGATCACTCTAGGCTCTCACACCAATTATTTTAGTAAGATTACTACCATGCCAGATTTTCAAAACAATATACCACTGTGAACCATGTAGAACCATTTGTAATTTTAAAAAACAACTCTGTGTCAGTGACATATAATCAAAGTTGTGTTCAGCAATAAAACAATGTTCTTTAGTCCATACAATATAATGAATTAAAAAAAAATTGGGTAAATTTTGTAACAAAGTACACAATACAACAGTGCCATTTCCTTTTTTTACACATATAACTACAGTAAGCATAGCAAAGCTTTCAGTAGTGTCTGAAAATCATCCTTTCTGAAAACGAGTTCTCCCAGATCTAATGAATCTGTGATTGGTAAACTTTGTATGAATTCTACCGTTACAAGTAAAATGTATTTACCGTTATCTTATTTTCTGTAACCATTAATGGGGGCCTAAATCACTGTTTATAACACGAAAAAAAACCCAAAAATAAAATCGCCAATACCCTCCTTCAATCAACCAAACTGCAAAAATTGATACTTCAAGCTGTTTAAAGCTGGTCTGAAATTTACTGTTTACCACTTCCTACAATTCCAATTAGATCCCAAAAAAGTTGTATAAAAAAGTCCTCTCAAAGCATCATAAAGAAGTCTAGAGCCTGTTATGTGCTTGTAAATTTGCTTGCCAGAAAATGTGTTTTATAGTAGTCTAGTAGGGGACAAACCACTGTTAACTGAAGTTATGGGTTAAGAGATGATTGTGTAAAACAGTTCCTTTTTGAGGGAAGATTATCTTTTGCTCTGGAGAACAGTGGAGTTTAGATGAATTAATCACTACTGCAAATGAAACGTGATCTTGCAGTGGATTGATCTTATCTGGATGCCAGATACCCACCAAAGCTCTTTCATTCCCCTCATCTGATGGACTGGGGGAGAGAAAATAAAATTAAAGGCTCATGGGTCAAGATAAGGACAGGGAGAGATGACACACACCAACAACCATCATGGTAAAAACAAAATCAACTGAGTTTACTTTACTGCCAATCAAATCAGAGTAGGATAATGAGAAATAAAACAAAAACCTAAAAATGTCTTACCCCCCACCTTCCCAGGCTTAACTTTGGTCTCTACCTCCTCCTCTCTCCAGTGGCACAAGGGGATGGGGAATGGATATTGAGATTAGTTCATCACACATATCTGCTGCTACTTCCTCCTCACACGCTTCCCATGCTATAATATGGTGTCCCCCACAAAGGCTGCAGTTCTTCAAGATGGATCCCCCATGGGGTCACAAGTCCTGCCAGAAAACCTGTTCCAGTGTGGGCTTCTTTCTGCATGTGGCAACAGGTCCTTCCAGGAGCCTGCTCCAGCATGGGCTTCACACACAGTCACAGGCACCACATGTGGTCACAGCCTTCTCTCAGACACACCCACCTGCTACCCCGAGGACCTCCACTGGCTGCAGAGACAGCCTGACTCACCATGATCTTCACCAGGGGCTGCAGGGGAATCTGCCCTGGCACCTGTAGCACCTCCTCCCTTTCCTTCTGACACCCACCACCAACCTTGGTGTCTGAGGGCTGTTTGTCTTTCATGACCTCATGCCTCTCTACTTTGGCCACAGTTTCTTCTACACAATTGTTCCCCCTTAAATATATTATCCCAGGGATATTACCAGCATTGTTGATGGGCTCTGTCTTGGTCTGTGGTGGCTCTGCCAAGTGGCACTTACTTTATTGGACTGTGGGGGAAGATTATAGAAGCTACTCATGGAAGCCATCCCTGTAGCTGCCTTCCCACATTCCCCAAAATCTTGCTATGCAAACCCAATAATAAAAGGTGTAATGACATCTCAAAAACAATTTCAAAATGTATTTTTGAAAATTATTCTCATAAATAACTTCTGCTAATATCACCAAACTCTGGTAAAAGCCTTACAAATCATTACAAAACAGCAAAGAGTTGTAAATTGTTTGTGTGGTAAATGTCAGGGAATATATTTAGGTTCTATCAATGTGATATAATAGTGTATGAGGGAATGTATCTCACCCGAAATTGCTCAGTTATTTTCATCCACTATATAACATGAATGAGAATGTGTAAATTACAGCCTTGAATTTCATAAGTGACTACCAAACAGATACCTGTTTTGTTTCTGCAGCACTGAAAGACAGGTGAGAGGTGAAAAAAGGGGTGGGGGGGAAAGCCCAAACCACACAGTCCTGCTTACACTTTACAAGTGTAAGGTAAATTCCTTTGAATCATCACCATCTGCAATTAATGTTAGACATTTGAGGCCCTAAGTTTAGATCTGAACTCTATTAATTGCAAAAGGTTAGGTCTGAAATCTGCCCTTAATAAAATAATGCCTTTAAAAATCTGAGTGCTCATATATAAATTCTCATTATAAATATGTTTAGACCTTTATTTTAAAACTTCTGTATTTTTCTAATTATAATAGTAACTGTTATTTTTTTTCCTTTTTGTTAGAAAACCTTTCATGGCATTCAATTTTTAGATTCAAATTTGCTTGGTGTGTCTGAAAAGAGAAGCCTTCAAAAACCAAACATCTAGAAAACACAATGTCAAAATTATAGTCTCTTCACACTAGTTTTCTAGTCTTGATTTTTCTGACATGGGAATTTAGGTGTATAACTGAATGTTGTATTTCTTATTTGCTATTGAAATTGACTATGAATCTTTAAAGGTTTTACCATCATTAATATCTTCAAAGCTTTCAGAAGTTGCATTATAATAAACACAGTTAATGATCCTTATTGCAAACAGCTGTCTTCTTAGGTATGAATATATTATTCATAAAGACTAAGATCTGAAGGAATGTTTTTGAAAATGGGTAGAAACTCACTTTTCCCCCTATGCCCCTTGTCAAATCTGGTATTTTCCCTCATAAAAATGTAGAAATCTGATGCAATAAAATAATATATAAGGTTGCTTGGTTTGGTTATTTCTAAGTGTCTGATTTCATAAAATTTAAATTACTTTAGAAAATATCATGGTCTAGGAAAACATCTGTAAATGTTCACATCACACTGGAATGAATGAACTCGTCTAGGATGTGGTGTCAATTTATGAACAAATAATTTAAATATTAAAGACAAGATTTTAAAAATATAACTAAACATTTCCATGTAATTGCTGGAACCTAACCTTACGGGAATATTTGAACAGAAATGTGACCTATTTTTCAACAAGATCTAAACTTTAGCTTGACAAGAAGCAACTTCTGAATACCCAACAATTACAGAAATGACAGTGCTACAGTACCTTTCCTACCATCTTCACTGGCATGCAATTATTTTGCACTTAAGTCACATAAAGTTTTTTTTTTTTCATGACAGGTAGAGGCACAGATTCACCAAAATTGCTATTCTTTTCCTGTCTTTTTTAACCTGCCAGTCATTTTGTTTTTCTATCTTATACGCACATATGTTTTTCTTGGTTTCCTATGTAGCAGGAGCAAATCACAAATTATTTTTTAGACACAAAGCTGACAGGGAAAAAAAATTACCCTATTCATTGGATATGCTAGGCAGAAATTATTAAAATATCATTGTGGACTGCTAAATGAGAAATCAGATAAAATCTTCAAGTACAGAGCAATGCATTTCTGCAATTACTCTTCTGTAGGGGTAGGAAAAATTCCTTTCCAAAAAGAAGTTAAATTGTACATTACACTGTTGCTCATGTACCTTTCGAAAGTTAAAAAATAGGGGTTTTGGTTGGGATGGGGAGATAGTTCTGGGTTTTTGAGGAATTCGTGAAGAACAGAACCCTTCCTTTTAGTCAACAATCAGTGTCAAGACATTCATTAGTGCAGAAACAAGAAAGATGCCTAATATTCTGATACCAGCTGGCTGTGTTTTCACATTTTGAAGTCATTTGGGAAATCAATATATCTGTTTATAGATTTCTGTGCATTAAAAATTACTGTATGACTTAATGGGTGCAGTAGTATCCCTATAGAACCCCAGATTAATACTTACATATTTTCTGCAAAGCAAAACACTTCATTCACATACAAGAAGTAAACCACTTCAATAGGACAATATTCTTTAGAAATGTTACATACAAAATTGAATCTTATGAGTCAAAAATAATTAAAAAAACCCCATGCTAAACACCCTTTCCCCTGAAAATTGGAGGGTTTTTTCCATGCTTTACCTAGTTGTAAACAGTGTACTTACACAATATGGCTCTCTCAAAATTATTAGTAATAAAATTACTAGATTTCAAATCCTTTACTATCTTTGATAGGTAGTTTTAATTTCAAAAAATTAAAGAATCATTAATCATGTGTATGATTTCCTTTATAATATATCTCTACAATTTAAGATTTTTAGATTTCTTAGATTATATTAAGATATTTCTTAGTTAACTTGCAAGAATACTTTTCAAGGCTTTGGGTAGAGCTACTTGCAAAATGAAATATATTTTGTGGGATTTTGTTCAGATTTTTGTTTCAGCGTTTTTAAAATGCCTAATAAAAATGGGTTCATTTTATTACTGCACGTGTTATTTACATTTGAGAAACAGATTAGTGAAGATGCTTGAAATGCTATGGAATAAAAATAGTTATTCAGGTAAATAATATTTTTTGTCAATGTCATTCAATTTTATTGACATAGAAAAAGAATGCCTTACATAAGAAGAAATGTGTTTGACACAACTTTAAAGAAGGCTTACAGAATCTTCAGGCTATCTTATTCTATCACTATTGTTCATATACAGTGAATTCACTGTTCTGTGTAGATAGTATGCTAAGTCCAAGGACAGTATCTGCAAACTACAAAGTGGTCTTTGGAATGTTCATGTATCTAAGCATATCTGGGAAACTTAAGTTTCTTCAGAAAACCTTTAAAAGATGCTATTGAACCAGCATCAGCATCTTCCCAGAAAATGTGTAACTCAGTCTTCCATAACTATGGGCACAATCCTATGATACTATAACACTTAAAATTTGCAGCTGAAAATTTATTTATTAAAGATCAGGATACTTTTACGAGTCTTTATGAAGAATATCTATGCTACAGATGATCTACACTTTATATTATCTCCTTCTATTAATACCAGTAGCAAGTTCCACATTCAAGCCTACCCCAAAAGTCCTGTGTATTTCTTTCTATTTTTCTTTTCCTATTCTTTTAGTTAAGAAACACATAATATAAGCCTACAATACTGAAGCCAACTTACCAAAAAGTCACATGCTGGAATGTAGACAGATTAATTCCAACAGTGTAATGGCTGGGCTTCATGAATGAGGAATGTGTCTCCTCTGTTTTCTGTCGCAATGTTTCTGTCATGCTTTGGGGATATAAGTTAATATTTTGAATTCTTAACTACTTTGTAGAAGTTATCCACGGTAAAACTTATCTATAAGATTAGTAGATACTTTTAGAGAAACATATTTTAAAGCTACCATTGAAGCTATTGGCATGCAAAAATTTTTTTGTGAGAACAGAGAATGTGGTTGTAAGTTCCAGGTGACAACATCATGACCTGAATATCAAACAGTTCAAAATCTTCTGTAGAAAATGAATGATAAACAATTAATAGATCAAAAATTTCCTATCTATCAGTGAATGTCACCCATCTCATCACTTGCTGAGTGCAACCTGTGAAAGTTTGAAAACTGGTACGATTTTTTTTTTTTTTTTTTTTTTTTTGAAGCGGGGTTTGGTTTTGGTAAATGTCTGCAGGGTATCTCCTCTGTTTTTAACTTAGATGTTGTGCCGGTTTGGCCAAAATCTAGCAATATATCCTCTAAGAGAAAAACAGGTTACAATCAACCCACCCCACACCAGGTTCAGGAAAAAAAAACTTTTTCCTTGAAGGAAAGTGAAAGAGACAAAAACTATTTAACAAACACACAGGAAAAGAATAATAATGCTAAATAATAAAATCTCTCACTGTGGAGAGGAATATGGGAAGATTTCAGAGTCCGTCTGTGGGTGTGGTCCCTCCCTCTCGGAGCTGGTGTGGAGGTGGGCACCCCCCACCCAGTGGGGAATTCTCCTGATGTGTTCTGATGATGTTGGAACAGTCTAGAAGAGAAGAATAGAAAAACCAAAGTCCCAAGAAAACCAAATTCAGCTCTCTGTCTCACACCGGGGGAAAAAAAAAACCAAAAAGCTGGCTGAAGAAGCAAGCAGGGTTCTTCCTCCGTGCTACTGCAGCCGTAGAATGCAGAGGATTCTCTCAAGCTCAGTTTAAAGGCACGGAAGAGGCACAAAATTAATTTTTTGGCATAGAGAGATGATAGGGGATACACATCATAGAGTCGCCCCAAGACAGATGTTCTCAACACCAAATGGTGCTTTCTCATAAGTTCCATGGATATTTTACAATCTCTGTTTGTGGTTTCTTCTGATAGTATTTGTGGATTGAAATTTGAGAAAGAAAAAGGGCCTGGAAATTTGTCACTGACTTTTTCTGGGGTATGGAAAATAAGTATCCTGACACCCCTGGAAACTCTCATACTAGCAATTAAAGACTACATTTTAAAAACACAAAAGAAAAGTACTAAAAGCATCAAATTCTCATTTTTAATGCAAATTTTTTACTCAAACTTTTAAAAATTTTTTTTGAATGGAGGAGGATATTATCTAATTAAAAACTCTGCTGTAGTATTCTGCCCAAGTATCATCAGTACAGCAGTATTTACATACTGCTGTAAGAAAACATTCTGTATGGATCTCAAACATCTATTCCTATCTCTTGTGAAAGGAAGACTGCTTTCTTTTGTAAACTACAAATGGCAAAAAAGTACTACAGTTTATTTAAAACACATATTTTCATAACAATAAATTATTTAAGTCTGAAAAAACCCAAAATATTTTATGTATTTTCATCAAAACAGCAGTATTCTTCATACAGCCATGATATCCATCTTCTTTGATTTCTCATTCTTAAAATTTTTTTTCACTTTTTTTCTTCCTCTTGTTTTTACATTTAGGAGGCAATGTATTTTCTCATTACTTAATATAAAGAAAAGAAAAGATATGAAGAAAATCACATGGGAGTTTTCTGAAAAGTTGGTTGGAACAGATATAGCGCAGAACAAAGTATCACAGAATCACAGAATCAATTAGGTGGGAAAAGACCTCTGAGATTATTGAGTCTAACCTATGACCCAACACCATCTTGTAAGCTAGACAATGGCACTGAGTGACACATCCAGTCTTTTCTTAAAGAAAACACCTGCAGGCACAGTGATTCCACCACCTCCCTGGGCAGCCCACTCCAAGATATAATCACCTTTTTTGTGAAGAATTTTTTTGCTATGTCTAACCTAAACCTTCCCTGGCATAACTTAATACTATGTCCCCTTGTCCTGTTGCTGGTTTCCTGGGAAGAGGCTGACCCTCACCTGGCTACAACCTCATTTCAGGCAGTTGTAGAGAATGATAGTGTCTCCTGAGCCTCCTTTTCTCCAGGCTAAACCATCCCAGCTCTCTCAACTACTCCTCACAGGACTTGCTCTCCAGACCCCTCACCAACCCTTTTGCCCTTATCTCCAGCACCTCGATGTCATTCCTGCATTGACGAGGCCAGAAATGGACACAGTACTTGAGATGCAGCCTCACCAGTGCCGGTTACAGGGGGACAATCCCTGTCCTGGTTCTGCTGGCCACACCTGATGATGCAGGCCAGGATGCTACTGGCCTTCTTGGCCACCTGAGCACATGTTGGATCATGTTCAGCTGCTGTCAACCGGCATCACCAGGCCATTTTCCTATGGGTAGCTTTCCAGCCACTCTGCCTTCAGACTGTAGAGCTGCCTGGGGTTATTGTCCAAAATATAGGACTCATCACTTGGTCTCATTGAACCTCATCCACTGATCTTGGCCCAGCTCTCTAGCCTATCCACATCCCATGGCAAAACTTTCCTATCCTGCAGCAGATTGATACTCCAACCCAACCTAGTGTTGTCCACAAATTTGCTGATGGTATCCCCTCAATCTAAATAATTGATAAGATATTAAACAGAGCTGGGCCCAACACAGATCCCTGGGGACACGACTAGTGACCAGCTGTCAGCTGGATGCAGCAGGATTCAGCACTCTCTGGGCCTGGCCATCCAGACAGTTCTTTACTCAGGGAAGGGCACATCTGTCCAAGCCATGGGCTGCCAGTTTTTTCCGGGACAGTGTTGTGGGAAATTGTGTCAAATTTGCTGAAGTCCTGGTAAACTACATCCACAGCCTTCCCTGCATCATCTGGTCATAAAAGGAGATCAGGTTTTTCAGGCAGGACTTGCTTTTACTAAACCCCTGGCTGGGTCTGACACCTTGCTTTTACTGTGAGTGCCACATAATTATGCTGAAGACACCCAGGTCAGGCTGACAGGCCTACAGTCCCCAGATTCTCTTCCCAGCCCCTCTTGTGGATGGGCATGACATTGGCCAGTCTCCTGTCATCTGGGACCTCCCTAGTTAGCCAGGATGATAAACGATGGAGGGCAGCTTAGCAAGCTCTTTTACCAGCTCCATCACTCTAGGATGGATCCCATCCAGTCTCATAAACTTGTGAGCAGGTAAGTGGCTCAGCAGGTCACTAATATCTTTCTTCTGGATTACAGGAGGTCTATTCTGCTCCCTGTCTCTGCCTACCAGTTCAGGAGGCCAGCTGTCCTGAGGATAACTAGTTTTACTATTGAAGACTGAGACAAAGAATTGTAAAGTACCTCCGCCTTTTCCTCTGGTGACTGCATTCCTCTTCATCTACAATAAAGCATGGAAGTTTACCTTGCCCCTCCTTTTGCTATTAACCTACTTTATAAACACTTTTCATTCTCCTTTACAGAAGTGGCCAGATTAAGTTCTAATTGAGCTTTTGCCTCTCTAAGTTCTTTCTGTGTGACCTAATGACATTCTTAAACACTTCCTGAGTTGCTTGCCTCTTTTACCAAAAGTGATGGAATTACCTGAGCTCCTACAAAAGCTCCAGGTTCAGTCAGGCTTATCTTTTTACCTGCCTGCTCATCTTTCAGCACATAGGGATGACCTGTTACTGCTTCAAGATTTCCTAAAGTATGTCCAGCCTGCCTGGGCCTCTGTTTTTAAGAGCTGCTTCTCAAGGAACTTTGTGAATCAGTATCCTGAATAGGGCAAAGTCTGCCCTCTGGAAGTTCAGGGTAGAGGTTTTGTTGATGCCCCTCCTTATCTCACTGAGTATTGAAAACTTTACAATGTCATGGTCGCTGTGCCCAAGGTAGCCTCCTACCACCACATCTCCCATCACACTTTCTCTGTAAACTGCAGGTCTAGCAGGGCCTCACTCCTGGTAGGCTCTTTCCAGCTGTGTCAGGAAGTTATTTTCCACACATTCCAGGAACTTCCTAGACTGCCTGCACTCTGCTGTGTTGAGTGTCCAGCTGGAACCTCAGTGGGAAGTTCCAGCTTGAACTTCCAGTGGGAGACTTTACCCTGATGTCCATCAGATGTCCACCCCCCACAAGAACAAGGGCTGATGATGATGAAGCACCAGCCAGCTGCTTACAGAATAGTCCATCCACCTCTTCACCCTGGTTGGGTGGTCTATAACAGACTGCCACCAGGATATCTGCCTTGTTAGCCTTCCCCCTGTCTCTTATCCATTGTCTCTCAACCTTATCATCACTGGCCTTGAGCTCTACACAGTCAGAACCCTCCGTAAGGTACAGAGCCGCTCCACCTCTTTTTCCTCCCATCACTTCTGAAGATGCACCCATCTACTGCAGCACCCTAGTCACAAGAGTCATCCCACCACATTTCCGTGACTACATCATGGCTTTCCTGCACTACAGTGGCCTCCAGCTCCTCCTATTTGTTACCCACACTCCATGCATTAGAGCAGATGCACTTCAGCTGGGCTATCAATTTTGCCCCTAACTCTGGGTTGACATCCACTGGTTCATCTGTATCAAGCCTCATCTCATTCCTTTCCCCCTTCAAGCTTAATTTAAAGCCCACTCAATCAGCCCTGCCAATTCATAGGCTAGGATCCTTACGCACTTTCTAGACAGGTGAACCCCATCTGTCTCCAGCAGACCTGGTGCTATATAAACTGCCCCATAATCAAAAAACTTTCTTTAAGCCACTTAGTGATAATATGAGTTTTTCTATTCCTTTCAGCATTCAAGCCTGCTGTTAAGGAATCAAGGAGAATATAATCTGTGGTCCTCTCCCTTCAACCAGGCAACTAAGAGCCTTGAAGCCTTTTTTGATTAGCCAGTACATCCTTACGAACCTCATTGGTGCCAACCTGCACAACAAGCAGTGGGTAGTAATCTGTACCCATTGAACTCAGTAGTTCAAAGTAACACTGAAATCAATACAAAATGATGCAATGTGTTCTTCCTTGTGTTAAATCACTGGGGAAAGACCATAATTTAGAGATGAAACCAGAATCAAAGAAGATGAATATCAAAATACTGTGATAGCAGCTTTATTTCACTGAAACACAAAATCCTGGATTGCAAAGACAAGACTGATTTAGGCAAGTGAAATATGCAATTTTTATCTTCTCACTGTTTGTGAAAATAATACAATTTACTGAAAATATATCCTCCTGTGTTGACTGGCCTTCTCCAGGCTGGGTATGTTAAAATCTGGATCTTGAATAGAGAGTCCCATCATTAAAACTGTAACAGTTATTTTTCATCTGGTAAGAGCAATTAATCAAATCCCTGATCTTTTTTTCCCCTGGGAATCAAGAAAAAAATTAGGGTCTAGTTTAAATCTCAACAAACCATTCACATTTTTTTCTTCTGTGAATTTACAAAGTATTTTCAATTAAATTGATATTTTAAAAATTGTATCTCCTCTCCTTAATACTATATGGTGTTACTTCCTAATGGCAAAGCAATTTCTATCCTTCACCTTAGAGTTTGCTGCATTTCTTTCCTGGATGAAGTACTAAAAGTTATTATTTGTAAAACAATTGTAGATAATAAGTTATGTAGAAACATAAAATCTTCTGACAAAGTTAATCTGCATGTCTGCCCTTAGAGTATTTTTTTTTACCTGCATGAGTGGCCAGGGAACACATATGTACATTTACTAATAATTGTAAGTGTTCTCTTACAGAAAAAGAATATAAGCACCAAGGTATGATGAGGCGATTTTGGAAAAGCAAATAACTGCTTTTGAAAATTGCTTTCCCACTGAGGTTTTTCCTATATTCTAATTGCTTATTGTCCAAATGAAGTTCAATATTCCTAGAAAACTTTTTAGGATGTGTGTACAAATAGTTCTATATTTCTGACTAGTAGAATCAGAAATCATATTTATTAACCCTTGGAATTGTGTTCTTTGTGGCCCTATTAATGTAGTATGAAAAATGTAGGCTCTTATCTCTAACGTAATTGAATTTCTTTTATCAACCACTCTCAGAAAAGCAGCTTGACCTGCGTCTTTGCAGGGTCAGTGGTTTTTGAACTTAGTGATTCAACACAGATTATAGAGCAGGAATATGTAATAGCAGTGTTCACCTAAGATTTACTTTCTGACACTGTCAGTTGGAAAAAAAATAGATTAAACATATTTGCATTAATAAGATTTTGCAGGTAGGTCAATGTCAAATAACTTCATAATCTTCCTACTTCTATTATTCATTCTTCAGTCTGTATTTTTATACTGTTTTAAGTACATAAATTGAAATTCCATTTTTTGTTCTCCATAGAGCAAGCTATATAAATTATCTGTAGCTACCAAAATAACCAGTCAGGCCTTATTTGTAAAATTATGGCTAATGTTATTAAGTAGACCAGATATGTTATAAGCAGAGAGTTCCAAAATTACAAGAATGGCTGGTAAAAGCAGGTGATTGTTGTTAGTCAGCTGTTGATTTCTCTTGTAAGAAGTAAAGTGTTGACATTTCTATAATGAAAATGCTGTTAGTGCGTATCTGTCAGTTAATGTTACTCCTGAGCTGCATTGTTGGATTTCATTATGTATTACAGTAAATAACATTTACTGTGAAAAAGTGTAAAATTAATATCAGTGGAGCAGTTTTCTTCTACTTAGAAATCAGTGTATTAGAAAAAGATTCTACAGGGAAGATAAAATATATTTCATGTGCTGGTATACAACTAAGTAATCTGTGCATGAAGAAGGAAATGGAATCAAAAATTAGAGATTTACTAAATTGTCTATACCAGTGGTATGATTAAAGAAATGTAGTGCTTGTTGAGGGAAGTTAGATCTGTTTAGAGTAAAATACCAGGACTAATCTAAGACAGCAAACTAAAAATCTGACCTTTTTTTCCCCCTGCATATTCTGAATTTATTTGAACTTGGAAGGTCCACATGACCTGCTTTTTTCCATGAAAACTTTGGGCATAATTGGTATCTCATACATTAAAATACCTTACAATTGAATCCTTTCTGTGTAGATCATCCACAAAAGTCATAAAACACACACATAAATTAACACGGAAGGGAAGGGAAGGGAAGGGAAGGGAAGGGAAGGGAAGGGAAGGGAAGGGAAGGGAAGGGAAGGGAAGGGAAGGGAAGGGAAGGGAAGGGAAGGGCAGGGAAGGGAAGGGAAGGGAAGGGAAGGGAAGGGAAGGGAAGGGAAGGGAAGGGAAGGGAAGGGAAGGGAAGGGAAGGGAAGGGAAGGGAAGGGGATTCCAATGGCAATACTTATACTACCTTTTTGGTGCTTAACAGGATGATCTTCATAGTACAGTATATTATGGGGGAAAATGAAAGAATACCAAAAAAGTTGAAACCAGATAGGTCTATTTATGCTAACAAATAGCTTTCCTCCTTTTCCCTTTTTCAAATCAATTGCAAGAGTCAGTAGATCTTAACAGTAATACTTAAGTAAAGTATAGAAATTATACTGTACAGAAACTAAAAGGTTTTTAGAAAATAGTGCCCTTGTGATTTTAAAAAGGAAGTTTTGCTTGCATTCATTTTACTGCAATAACTATTTTTTTTTTTTCTGAAAAAGAAGGAATTATCAAAAATCCTCAACAGGAAGACATCCTCACTCAGTATATTACATTCAAAACAGCAATGAGAGATTAGTCTGCATTTTCCATTAGATAAAACTATCATAAAAATTCATGGCAGTCACACCAAGACAAGGACTGCTGAATTCACCCATCCTTACCGTATCTCAAGAGTACAGTAAGAGCATTATTTAGAACACGTTCAGTGTATTTTTTTCGATGAGTCCTTTAAAGATTTCCCTGGCTTAGTTCCCCAAAAACCTAACCACATATCAAATGCCAAGAATTTGCTGGCCCTGCTCCCAGTTATCAGTTTCAAACATTTGGATAACCTCCCTGACTAACATGAAGCTTAGACACTGTGCTTTCCCACATGTTCTCATCTGGAATGCAGCCCACACAGATGATGGCAGACTGAGCAACCAAGCATGTTTGTAGGAAACCCTGAAATGTAGCATAGCTCTCTCCAGGGATTATCTGACAGGGAAGCATGCATAGAAGTATTTCTTCCTTTGTTTAATACATACTCTGCCTGATCCTTGCTTATTTATTTTTTTCAGCATGATACCAAGTGCTTTCATTGAATTCTTTTCAACAGACTTTTCCTTGAAAATTTCAGATTTTGATCTTCCATCTTGTCCAAGGAATTTTGCAATCCCAGCCTATTTAAATAATGTTATATCCAAGAAGGATTACAGTATCTGAAATTTTTCTACATCAGGCATTTTTGCTACATGGAAAGAGGGTTTTAGTCTCCCAAGACAAGAAACTATCATGCTGAAGAGTCAGCTCCTTTCACCAGAAAAGATGGCTTTGACATTACTATAGACCTTTTATCTGCTTTAAAATATGTCCTATTGCCAAAGCTGATAGGATAGATGCATTCCTAGTATGTTTATCTCAACATTTAATGGAAAAAAAGGAATATCAAGCTACTTAATTTCATTTTTTTTCATAAATAAATGATTGGGTCTAACTTTCTGGCCTCTAAGGACTACTTTTCAATCTTAAGCTATTTTTGCACCATTTTCAAAATTATGAAATTGTTTAAATGTAAATTTTTAAAGAGCTTAATTTGAAAGCTCTCATTTAAGCCTTACCCCCTATCTGATTTTGGGTTTGCAAACCATTATTCAGAATTCAGTTTCTCATCACAGTCAGGGAAAAAGCGTCCTGTGTGGGCATCATTCGGGGTAGTGCAATGACACTGAATGCCATCATACACAGCTCTTCTTAATGAGAAGGTACAGTGAGTTTTTAGCTTCTAAATGAGTGCTTCCCATTTGTTATTTCAACTAAATTTCCTTCAGCCACAACATAACTGCAGTATTCTCCAGTCTGTTCAAGACTAATTTGGGAGTTTAGGCACATACTCATTTTCATAATCTCTTCCAAGAATGAACAAAGTTAGGCTAACAACCTTCCAGGAATTATGTCCAAAGTCTCCACTTCATTGGCTGCTGGGCCTTATTTTCTTTCCCCCATTTCTTTTTTTCTCAGTGAAAGGACTTTGTATGGCAGCCAAGGATCACTTAAACTGTAATTTCTTGTTGAAATAGATTCTAATCTTTTTTTTTTACTATACCTTCTTGTTAGTCACTCCTACATTCATGCCCCAGTCCATTCTGAGACCTTTCTTCACCTACAATGTTACTGGTACACAGGCATTACAGTTGAAAGCTCTGTATTTTGTAAACAGTCATTTGTATCCAAGTTTTTTTTAATTTCAAAATGTTTTGGTGATTGAAAGTGTTTAAGTTTTGCTCCAGTGTGCTGTTGTACTTTTCTGTATCCTTTAGAAAAGTAGTTTAGTGTTTTGCCTACTTAAGGAAATGAGAAAATACTTCTATATTTTTTAGTTGTAATCATAATCAACTAAGAATTTTATTGACCATTTAGTTCACTTACAGTCTTCAGAAGGGAAACAATAGGTTAAAAACATATTTCCATATGAAACTGATTAATTTTTAACTCAGCCAAAACTGATTTGAATCAGTAAAGCACATAATAATTATTACCAAGAAAATATTTTTAATATAAATAGCAATAAGTATCCATGGATTACAGTAGCTCTCAATGAAGATGAGATATTCCAGTACAAGTAATAAATTACCATGGACTCAGTAAATAGGAATTTTCTTTAATTTTTTATCCTTCTTCTAGATAGAACTTGCTGACATCTAATTCATTCCAACAACAAGGCAAAACTAGTGGACTCTGAACTTTTGATTGCTGAAGAATATGATGAGTACGTCTAAGAACAAAATGAATTACCAGAAAACTCTATAAATACACTCCTTTCTTAGCTTAATATAATGAACCCCCAAACAAACAACAAGTGCAATTTGGATCAAAATTTATCCTTTACAGATCAAGAGAGCCACAGAGCTGAGGCTATTTGTCATGACAGTGCTTTCTGGGAAAGCTCAACAGAATTCCTGAGATAAAAAAAAGGCTGTGGAAAATACAAGTGATATATGAGTATCCTAAACTGGTCTATGATTGCATGACTGGGTGGAATAAAGCTCCTCTGCCTGAAGTGAAATTTTTCAGTAAGATACCTTTAATTCATAGTAATTGAATTAGTGGCAAAGATAAGTTATTTCCCTACAGAGACTGACTGGCATACTATGCTATAATTACTTAATATAATGCTAGTTCTCTGCATTTTCTCATCTCCTTCTTTTGACCCTTCTAGCTTATTAATTGGTTGCCTTTTTGGGTGAAGAATATCCTTTTATTAACCAAGAAGGTTATCTGCTTTTTTCAGCATTAAGTTTTTGTTATAGACTACAAGCATATGGAATGATAGCACTTCCAAAATGTCTAGGAATAAATTTTGGCAGTTCCTCCTAAGAGACACATTATTCTTGAGGCTGAAAGGTGCAAAATCAGTTTGTGCTGCCAGGGTTTAACTTTTTTTTGTCCTATTGATTGTATTGTTTGGAGAATATGTTGTATTGACAACCCTTAATACTGAATTTCCTGTTCATGCATCAGCTTTGTACATCACCAGCAGAGATAAATTTTTCCTACAGCATTACCCACATATGAGCCACTTCAGACTCTTCAGAAATTTTTTCTTTGACTGCCCTTTAATAATTTAGCTAAAAATGTTGCTGGTGGAAAAGTGCTAATCACATAATAAATGTGATTCTGTACTTGGACCCTGCAGTCATTTATGGTTTTCTAGATTTTTGACAAAACAATTACTCAGCTACTAACTTACTTCAAGTCTGTTGTAGTCTTATATCTGTCTATGCTCAGTCTTTCCATCCTGTAACCTATAGCAACACTGGATGATCTTTGAATTCTGTTTCTTTACATCATGACACTGTTCCACAGAGCACTGCAATAGCAGTACACTAGAACACATAAAGTAGTTTCTATAATGGTGTAGTGGGGCCACAGATGTCGCCTAAAGCTCTCTTTTTTTTTTTTTAGTTCAGATTTAGAAAAGACATGCATTTTTTTAAAAGTATATTCAAATAAGTTTTGTGACAAAAATATCAGGAGATGCTAAGTAACCACTTCATGGATTTTAAGACATTCTGCTTCACATCATAGGAGCACCCAATACAGATCTCTATACAGAATCTCAGTACAAAATGTAACATAAGCAACACATCAAAAATGAAACCTACTGTTCAAAGTCACCCCCAAGTTATTATTTTGATGACTTCACCAAGAATCTTAAAATAAAAACAGTATTTTAAAATTCTATCTCAATTTTTACTTTTGGCATAAAAATTTTCAAATAGGAAAATAAAAGTTAAAAAAAGAGCAAAACATTCTTGAAATCATTAGTTAAGATAATAGTTGTTACAAGAGATAGATTTCAAAGACATGAAAAGAATAAAAGAACCCTAAATGCAGATTTCAAGTATGCTTTTCCTATAAACATATATATCTATTTATGTGTAGTTCTGTTTAGATTTGTAACTTAAATTAACTGTTGTAGATGAAAACCATGGACATCACTTTCTGCACTGGGAAATTGAACATGTCAATGAGTTTTTGCAGAATTAGGATATGGCTGAATGAATAAGCATGGAAAACCTTTGCACTCTTTTTCAAGACAACAGAAGGAGTTATTGTTTTAAAATATCAAGATTAAGTATTAATAATCCAATGGCACAAATTGCATTCCATAGTTTTTGTACATATTCTTCAAGTTCAATAGTCACAATTCCATAAATAAACTCAGTCTTTAAATCTAGAAATGTAACTTGCTAAATAACATCCAGTTGAAATTTTACCTAAGTGGAGTGAAATCAAAAATGATTTACTGGAAATGACTGACAGACGAAATTTTTTTCTTGACCTTTCTATAAGGATGCTGACTACAGCCCCCTTCCTAAAACTTCACTGGGCTGAGTTAGGGTGTTCAGTGGAATCAGTTAAGGTGCTAAGTGGAATGAATTAAGGTATTTAGTCAAAGCTTGCCTCCATCACTGATAAGCCAGAAGTTTGGGATGCCCTCCTCTGGGGAACTCTTTCCCAGCAAAGTCTGTTTCTGCTACCCTTTTCTGAGCCGTGTAGCAGATCAATACTGTGCCTGTGCCCAGGGTCATATCGCCTCAATCATGACCCAACATGAATCCCTGGACATAGCTTTCAATCTTGCTCTCAGCCCTACCTTACCCCAGTAGACTATTTCTGTGTCTAATCCTGACCCTGATTTGCTGCATCTGTGATCTGGATCAACATCATGGGATGGCATTACCCTAACAGGCTTGCATTCACCCTTTGCTCTTGGCTCCCTCCCCATAGAGAGCAGCCAGAACTCCTTCCTGACATTGTTTTTCAAAGTCTAGACTAAATATTCACCAAAACTATATTTATACAAAAGACAGAATTAATTTGCTTTCATACCAGGAATTTAATAGTTCTGTAAGCAAGGTGGTGCAATTGCAATTTCTTTGAACTCACAAGAACCACTTCATTGATTCCTTCAAGCTGGTGAAAACAGGAATAATTTTCAATCCTTCTAGGCCTAATTTGAACAGACAATAGTAGCTTTTAACATCAAATAACTGAAGTTCAGTAGCACTTTTTTTAGAAGTAGTAGTGGGGAAAACACCAGCTAACATGTTTTGTCTGTTTGCTGACAGCATTATATCCCAAATGTTGACTAATTATCTTCATTTTCCTCATTCTGTTGTTGAATTACTTCTTAAATATGAGCTACTGTTGCTGTGGATTCTGCTACATGTTACTGTATTTTTTTTTTTTTTGGGAAACTGCTATACTGATCCTGTTACTACCTAAGGCTTTGTAATTAGGGTCTGGTTTGCTTCCAATATTTTATCACACTTTCATATTTTTTCTTTTTGGAAGGGACTGTCTATCAAGAGGTGTTTGCTTTTTTTAGAGGCTTGTTTTTGTGAGAATTTTAGAATGCAGTCCCAAATAAGTCTCAAGAAAGAATCTCTCATTAAATGGAACTTAATCATATCAATCAAAAATAATGAATTGCATTGTAAAAGATCTCTTCTCTCATCCCTTTTAGATGCAAGTATTCTGGAACAAAGTAGGCATAGGCATGTGACTGAGACAGTAATTTATTTGAGATGGAGATAACTTGAAACATAAAAGAATTTAATCAGCTGTAAATGAGCACCATGTTGGCAAACCCGGTCAAAGAACAACTAAGACAAATTTAAAATGTGAGACACCTGAAGTAATTTTCATGTATGCCTGTGAGTGCTTTGTACTAATACTAGATCACAGACAGGACTGCACTCTGCTTGGACCAACCAGTTACTGCTGTAAACTTGATGCATTCTTGATCAGAAATACGGTTTTCTGACAATGGTCACTTGGGCATCAGACACTTAACGCAAATTAAAACAAGTGCAGGCTTGGGGAGGTACATCAAAGTCCTGAGACTCTGCATTGCAAGATCAGCAGAGAGCCTGTGGCCTTATCCCAAACCTGGTAGAAATCATGTATACTGCACTGCAGTTTCAACTTGGAACTAGGTGTCATTATGAAATCTCAAGGGAAAAAAGTTTATTGCACATGTACTTGCACATGTTTTTTCTTAAAAAAATGTGTATTGAAAATAATATTGATTATTTATAGTGTTAATGATAACAACAAGAACAATAATAAGCTGGTAAAGGATATTGATTATGTTCTTTTCACTATTTTCTTGTGACAACTGGAATAAAGGGGCTCTTGAATGTTTTCCCATACGACCTGGCTGATATATGCAGACAATTTCTTGCCTTGTGAAGAAATAAAATATTAAATTTGAAAGAAATCAAAAATATATGTATTTTGTCAAGACAGAAATGCAAAAGTAAAGCCACTGTTAGGTGACAGATGATTAAGAGCTAAAAAGATATGTGTATAGAAAGCCTCATTGCTGAGGTGAATGAAGCTGAAAGATAAAAGTACAGAAGAATCTGTTTTTTGAAGAGTGGTCTGGCTTGTCTTGTTCTGGTTTGGTTTAGTTTTTTTCGCTCCCTGGTTCCTTGCCCTCCTTTAGATTAACCATTTTGGATGCCAGGATTCTGAAAGATGTGAGAGAGGTTCTGAAAATGTAACTAATATGATTATGTTTAAAAAGTCCTGGCTGACTCTGCGTTCATTTCAGTGGTACAGCTAACTATGGAGGTATGTTGTAGGATCTGATATCAGTTTTATAGGAGTGAGAAGATGGAAACTGCATGGGAATCTTATTTATGATGAAAATCTGAGCAAATCTTATATTTGTTCCGTATAGAGTGTTTTGAGACTAAGATTCTGAGGAATATTTATTTTTTAGTTTTATGTAGTGAACCAGATTTGAGTTGTACTTAACAAGCAGAATTGAATTTGAATTGCATTGGGTAAAAAAACAGGTTTGATCTCTTTATTACTTGTAATTTAATGTGTTCAGAAGTGAAACAGTTCAAGAAGATAATGTTCAACACAGAAGGCTGAGTTTTGCATCATGTAAGACATAGAATTTATAGATTGTGGAAAAGCCTAGGGCAAATGTGCTTTTTAAGATCTGATATGGTACAACATAGCCCCAGCTTCTTTGTTGAGTATCTGAATTTAGTCATAACACTGTGTTTATTCTTTGTTTTTTGATTGTGTAAGCAAAAAGAATATGCAATATGTGTAGGTGATCTTCAAGTATATTAAAAATTAATACTAAGGTTTACACCAATATTCTATAATAAGTAAAAAGATTTAATTATCTGCTAACTGGATTACAAAATATATTATGATAGGTGAGAAATGACTGAACTCATTGATCAACATTCAGCTTTTTTATTAATTGAAGTACTACCATCAAAATAAGGAAGGAGAAATATTGCACCTCTTTAAACTGTTATAGTTTCTCCATTTAGTGGAGATATTTGACTTCTCACATTATTTTTCCTGTATTGACACTGCTAGTGCCATAAATCAGCCTCTCTTGCTGGGAGAGGCCCTTTAAAGTTCTTAAAGTCCTTGCAAGGAGCTTGATAGACGGACGAGGCAAACTCGCAGTAACTGCTTCTTCGATAGTTGTTTATTCTAGTGTTATCAACTTAGAAAGACACAGTAGAACAGAACACGACAAGAGAAGGCGAGAAAATGGCGAGAGAAAGGCTGCTTATCAAGATTCCAAGGCCTTTTTATAGGTAAATTATCCAATTAAAAATTGAAACGACAGATATTTTTACTTTTCATCCAATGTTCAGTAAATCACTCCGACACGCAGGCCGGAACTGCGGCATTTTTCATCCAATCATCCTAAAGTACTTTTACTGCAGAATATGGAGGACTAGAAGAAGAGAAAAAGAAATATAAACTACAAGGGTTCCTCCATTTTGGAACTTTTACTATTTATCTATTTACTACATTAACAAACCTAAAAATTCTAAATTCTTCACCCTGTGACATCCTTACATCATATTCTATCACCTAGTTCACATCTGTGTAGATTTTAACTCCTCCCAGATGGTAGGGAGTTTTCTCCATGGATAAAGGTCAAAAACCGTGCTGTCCAGGGGGGTTTTTCTCTCCAAAACAGGCAGAGAAATATTCCCTGCACTCTGGGTTCCCACATGTATGTTCAAATGCAAATATCTGTAATAGCATAGCCACGATAACATTGATAATTAGATTATGCATTGAAAATACTCCTAAAGAATTACATTAAATACAAAACTAGATTTAGTACAGAATCTTAAGAGCTGAGTGCCTTCAAGCCTATAAAATCTAATACTATATTATCTGTTGATTAAATTTGATTATGTCTGACAAGAGGGTTTATCTCCTTTTTGTTCCCTCATCCATTACTAAAAAAATAAAATAAAATCAAAATATTTCATTTTGAGTTTTTTCAGATAATTTCTTGGCTTAGTAAACCTATATTAAGAATGTCAGTCTCACACTAACAACAAACCAGATTATCTGGACTCCATTTCTAGCAATAATCTCCCATCTTCTAAATTGAAGCAATAAAATATCTCAAAACTTTTTGCTGTATGTTCCTAAACAAGGAACAGTAGGATCTGGTGTTTGTGGCTATTCATCTAAGTCTACTGACTATTCAATCTGCATCCCAGGAAGTTCTTTCCTTGCTATATAAATGGCTTCAATTACTTTTAATCAGTTTTTTGCCAACTGAAACCATAAAGAAGGTTTTGAAAACCAAGAAGATTTTGAAAGCAGTTTATTACACCTACCATATTAGGAGAGCCATAAGACTGAGAACTAGCTCTTCCTGTAGGATAGAAGAAAGCAAGGCAATGAATGGAAGTTAGGACATCAAAAGCTATTCCTGCATAGAGAGGATTTAGCCAGCAGGCATAAACAAAGGTTGAAATTGGAATGAACCTCTGGATTACACCTGGTCCACAACCTCTGTTCTTGCTGGGTCACCTAGACCAGGTTTCCAAGGCACATGGCCAGAATGGCTTTTGAATATCTCCAAGGATAGAGATCCAACAATCTTTCTGTGCTACCTTTTTCAGTGGTTAGCTACTCCCAACAGGGAGATAGGTGGGGTTTTTTTTGTGTTCAGAAAGACCCTCCTATGTTTCACCTCTGAAAAGAGCCTGATTCCATCATCTTTGCACTCTCCCTTCAGATTTGTATATACTTTGATGGGATCTGCGTTGGAAATTTTCTCTATCATCCAGATAATTAATAAAAGTGTTAAATGGGTTAAATGTGATCTGGTTTGTGTTCCTGTGACCTAACTTTTCACTATATATTTCAGAGTGTTATGTGGGATAGGGGATCTCTTGAGGCCAGGGGTGGTGGGGATTCCATAGGGTAGCACCAGAAAAAGACATCACCCAGTTCTGTGGGGTTAAGGGCAGGCTGAGTTCAAGCTGTCACATCAGACTGAAGCTGGGTGTCAGAATTGGGCCTGATGAGTGTATCCAGGGTCAGACACAGACCCATGATAATGGGATGACTAAAAAATCTTCATCAATATTTTGTCATTGACAAGGAAGAAAGTGTCACTAAAGTAAATGTGCCCTTCATGTAATATTGTGAGAGAACTTTTTTTGGTTTAGGAGGAAATTATCTTTTCTAGTCCTTTCCAGCATAAATTTTATTTTCAAGCTAAATTATAAAGGACTGCATGCAGAGCAAGTCTAGTTGTCTGTTCCCTGATGATAGAATACATACAACATATTTGAACAGATGTTACTCCAGATCACAGTTTCGATGTAGCTTCTGTGTTGGTCACACGTTCACCTTTCCTTAGTTCTTGGAAACAGAGAACAGCTATTCTGATTCCTGATATAAGCTGCTGTAGCTTTTGACACTCTTTGTGTGTTTCCAATAGCCAATTTAGATTCCCAGATTCATTCACAAAAACAGAGAAAGTACGATAGCTAATACAAAAGAATGCTAGAAATAAGCCAGAGACCTTTATGCCTAAGATTATTGAATAAATTAGAATCTTTGCAATCCTAACTTTGGTTAAAATAGATTTGTTTCAGAAGGAAGGGTAAGCAAGATGGTCTTAAATTTGTGAATTGAAGTTCTTTGGATTTCTGTATTTTTTCTGGAACTGAGACAAAAATAATCAGTGATGTGTGAAGCTTGAAAATGAGATCCATCTATGTGATTTTTGAAAATGGATTTATGCTACTCTTTAAAGTTGTTTTAATTGCATAACAGTTCTTTATCCAGGGGCTACAGATGCATGGTGAAGGATTTCTGAAATCAAATCAGAACATATCAGTAATCATAGCTGTTCTTGATCATGTCTTTCCACCAAACAATCCTTTCACAATATTTATCAAGCAGAAGGGAAGTTAGAACACAGCTGATACATATTGCTAGATTGCACTAGTACATTTCAGACACATACTTTATAAATTAAAGACAATGGTAAGCAGATTGTATAGAATTGGTTTGGATGAATAGTGAGTGGATGATGAACAATGTATTCAGGAGAACAGGAAAGTTGTTAATGATTTTATCCTTGCACAATGAACTTGGGCTCTTTCCCTGACATTCACTAAGGTTACTTGTTAGGATCATCTTGGCCTGTGTTTTCAGAAGCACAGGAGTTGAATTTTACATTAAACTTTAACCACAATCCCCAGGAAATCCCAGAAAACCCAAACACATTATTTGTTTGAAGCCAAATAAACCGAAATGAATAAATTAAGTTTAGAACTTCTAAAGCCTAAAACATTTTTTCTTCAAATCCCTAAACTTAGTAAGTATTATTTTTGCCAGTGTTGATTGATAGAAAGTCTTAGATCAATCCAACAGTGCTGAGTTTTAGGATCTACTGGATTTGCCTTGACCCAGGCTGATTTTATCTTGCTTTAACAAAGCCTCTCTAGAGGCCAAGAAATGATTGCCAAACATTGTGGAGCTGCAGCTCTGTGAGTTTCATCAGCTCAAGGTTTGATGCTTTATTTCATCATCATCACTTGAATTTCTGAAAAATTGCCAGTTTGGCGAGCTATATCTTCATTTAGATCATAAAATATAAAAAAAGGTTGGTTATCTGAAGTATCTATCTTAAACTTATGCAACCAAATTTGAGATAATATCTGTTAGAACATTTGAACATGTGCATCAGCTGACTGCTTCTTGGGACTAAACAGTCACTTTTACGTAAAAAAGATGTCACAAGGAGTCATCAGTGATATTTACTGAGATGAACTCTTTAGTCATCTTACTTGCCTTGCAATTATTATATGGTTCTCTATCAATGTCTGGCAGTCTTCTTAAAAAAACCTTTAATTAATAGGGTTGCCATAGTAATATATATAATTTTATATATATGCATATATGTTATTATTCCTTATTTTAAATTCCTTCCTGCTTGGATTTTACATATGCCTCAAAAGAACTACATATTCATATACCACATACTACATATATCCTTTGCTTCTCACACATGAAGACACAATAAAAAGAGTATGTGTTGTATTTGGTAGCAGAAAAAAATAGAAAACATGATTCTCTTTACAACAAGCAGCATTGCATAGGAAATATCAAAAGGTAGTGCATCATTCAATTTTTAAATCCAAGATGTAACTTTCATCTTTTTTAACTTTAAAAAAGAAAAAAAATCAGCTTTAAAATTTTAATTGCAATTTGAAGTTTAGTAGTATCTCTCTCTCCCTTATTAAGCTGTGTTTTCTAGGGTTTACAGGGTAACAGCTTCTAGTAAGATCTAGGAAACCCTACTAAACACATTACTTTTCTGGTAATCAGACTCTTTGAACTGGATTCACTGGAGTTCCTTATTCTTATTGCCTCCATTCCAAACTTGACGACATGCAATCCAATCATGGTTGTCTCTACTTTAAGTGGAGAACTGGACTAGAAAAATCACTCCAATGTTCCCTTCCTGCCTAAATTATTCATGATTCTATGTCTTTGTGATAGAAAAACATTTACAGTAAGTTTTGTCTGAGAATTCATCTCCAGCTGTCCTTGCCTCCCATCACGATACTACTTACCAGCAGATCAGAAGACAATTTGTTCAACCAGGTCCTCCAAGTGCACTACTGTATCTTCTTATTTCCCTCTGGAAGTAATGTACATGTTGTGGTGGTTTTTGTTGTTGGGGGTTTTTTTGTTTGTTTTGTTTCTAAATTTAATGAGCATGATCTTAAAATCACATTAGCGAATAAGTATAATCTAAGTAGGACATTGGCAGTATGCTGAAACTGTATGTGAATTTATATTTCTCCTTTTTTCCTTTGTTTTCTTTCCTTTTCCCTCTCATTTGGAAGTATTTGTGGTCTCTGCAACTATCTTATCTATTGTATCTTTCACAGACTTCATTGCTTATAAACTCCAAATCTGGCTCTCGGGTTACAGTTTAAAATTGGTAGAGAAATTTCTGGATTCACTCCTTCTTACTCTGAAAAGTAATTATAAGCTGTTTGGTCACCATTATGATTGTAATAAAGAGGGTATGTGATATCCAAATGAAGTAAAATTGTATTTTATTTTAATAGCTAGCAGTTTCCAGCCTTTTTTTGTCATTTGCCTGCCATATGCATTAATTTCTACATGTCTCCATATTAAAAAATAGGACAATTTATATAAGAAATACCCAACTGCCGCATACACGAATGATGATTATTCACTCAGCCATGAATTTTAAGGATAGATCTGTTTGCCAGGGATGGAAGACAGAGCTTTCATTCTGAAAATAGAATCAAGCGACCCTTAAAATTCAAGACCTCTGAAGATTAAGTTGTCTAGCTTAATCAGAGAGATGATTGAGGGATGAATTCTACATGAGTATATATGTATATGCACACTACTGTAATTGAAAGGAGAGGACAGCTGTTTAGCTTTGAAGACAAAATGATGACATAAAACCAGTTATTGAGACCCAACTTTTAGACATGTATAGTGTTAGAATTAGAAATAAATGTTCTAGTTGAGATATTTAAATATTGTCAGAGTAATGCAACTTTCAAACCTTTGATAACACAACTATTTCAAAGGTATACTTCACTCCAGAAAATTTTATCACCTCTGTGCATGGTTTTAATGAATATAGGACTGCTTTGGTTCATTTGGACTGTGATATATTTAAATCTCTGATTTCCTATTTTCCTCTTCTACCTCCTCCTCCTCCTCCTTCTGCTCATCGTCATCATCATCTTTCAAGACTACTGGGGAAAACAAAATTTAATGCATTGACATTTTAATGTTCTTTGTACTTGCATCTATACATTAAACCAGTAACAAAATCAAATTTCATGCTTCAAAGCTTTAGCCAGTTATCAGCAAAGTGAAGGAGTACATTGTCTTGATGAGTAATTGGTTAGATATATTTTTTCAGTTCTTCCTCTGAAGAATCAGAGGCTATAGCTCCAACTGCGGACTGGAAGAAAGATAAAAAGACACTTACAAAATATTTCTATCTGCTGACATAATCAAGGTCATGCTGATCACCAGATTTTTATTCAAGTAGAAAATTTTCCCTGATCAGTCTGAGGGGGAGTTTGGAAGATTTTTGCCAACTTTTTAATTTTCTTCACAGCAAAATGGGTTGATGGAGGTCTTGAAGTGACATAATGTGAAAATTATTTTTCAGCTTCTAAATTTTATGGTCAGAATAAATCACTTCTTGACAAGAAATGACAAAACTTAGCTCAGTTTAGTTTGAATTATCTGGGTATATTTCAGATAATAAAATCCTTCGATATTTAAAACCTGGAGAAGAAGAACACATATGGCCTCCCTTGATGTCGTGACCTACTCAGGGAAAAATGAATACAAGCATTACCCCTATGTACTCTCAGAAAAGGAAGTTACCAACTCTTGCAGCACTTACATCAAAAGGTTGACAGTTGTGGTGGTTGACCTTGGGTTGCTGTCGCATCCCCACCCAGCCACTCTCTCACTTCCCCTCCTTATCAGAACAGGAAGAGAAAATAAGATTAAAAATTCTTGTCATCTGTTAATGTCTCTACACTCTTTATGGGAACAGAACTATACCAGACTAGAAAACTACCTGGTTAAAATTAGATGAAGAAAACAAACTAGCAAAGTCAAGATTAATGATTATGCATTTAAGATAAAAATAAACAATGTCGAAAATCAGTACATTTTTAGCAAACACTATAACTGTGAAGTTGAATAAAATATTTACTTTATAGTTCTAGTCAAATAGGAAAATGATGAACCTCAAGGAAATCTAAATAGATTCACTTTATTTCACTAAAAGGTAAAGTAGTTCACTTTACCTAACATCCTGCATTTATAACATGCTCCAGCATGGGTCATTTCCATGCCATACAGTCCTTCAGGGTTACAAGCTGCTCCAGCATGGGTCCCCCATGGGCTGTAGGTCGTGTGAGAAAATATGCCATTTGGACTCCTCTCCACATTTTCCTTTGTGGACTTTACACATTCTGCAGCTTCCTTTAGGGCGTGTTCTTCTGTAGTGTGGAGTCATCTATAGCCTATAGTGTTGATATCTGCTCCAACCAGGGTCTTCATGGGCTGAAGAGGAATCTCTACTCCAGTGCCTGGAGTACGTCTTCCTTCCTCCTCCTCTGATCTTAGTGTCTGTAAGCTGTTTCTCTCACATTTTTTCTCATTCCTGTCTCTCACAGCTGCTACACAGTATATTTTGCCCTTTCTGAGATATGTTGTCAGAGAAGACGCATCATCTTTGTTGATGTGTTAAGCTATGTTCTGCAGTGGATTCATTTTGGAGCTTCCTGGAACATTCTCTGTCCCATGTTGTGAAAATGTCTACTCTTACAGAAACCACCTCTCCAGCTCTCTTGCCCAATACCTTGCCACAACAGGCAGGAAATGTTTATAATTAGGACTCTTGCATTATCGTGACAAAATGTTTAAAAACACAATCAAACTCTTTCTTTATAAACCCATAGTTGATTATGATTTCAAGTAGTTAGGAAATTACTACACTTTTGGAACAGGCTCAGAAATCAGTTCCAGAATGCTTTTGAAGATGCCTTTGCTTTTATGATTTCATAGGAAAGCCATTACTTTTCTGGCATAAATCAGAATGTGAGAATCTCAGTCGCTGTAAGTTCTGAAGTCAGGATCAATGTATTTATTAACACTTTGCAGTCTGTGAAGATATGTTAGAGATTTGCTGTCTCTGGTTTTGCCCTGTATTTTTGTGAAGTTTCTTCTTATTTCAAGCATGTCATCCTTTGTAGTATAAGGAATTACAATCTTACCTAAAAGCTACTGCTGTTGATAAAATTCTTTTTGTTAGGTCAAGAAAGCTTGGAAAAACATTTTTAAGAGGCCAGTAGAATAGGTAGTATGATGCAGAACTTACACCTTTGGGGGCAGCAGGAGTCAAATAAACTCATTCTCTCTTGAAGGCATGATAGGGTAAAAGAGGTTCCTTATTCTTTCCACAAGGAGAGTAGAGGTATATGGATATACAAATTTTTGCTGATAAATATAGTTTTTATAAAGGTACAGAGACTAATAATATAAAGAAGAAATAGAAAATTCTGTCATGGATTGCAGTGTTCTGTAATGCAAGTATCATAAACTGATGCTATGAATAATAATTCTGAAATTCATGTGACACGTAAAGATAATAAGCTTATGTTTCTATTCTTTTGTGTGTGTGTGTTAGTGTTGTCAGTTAAAAAGTTATGTTGTACACTTAGAAATAGAACCACAGTGCTCAAGTACTGAGAGAAATGAAGTGCATTTTAATGTTGTTCTAACTTTTTTACTTTTTCTGTGCTATATTTTTAGTGCAGTTACATTCTTGATAAAAACTTATAAACTTGATCTACACAAACCTTGAAGAACTAAAAAGGTTTCATTTGAGAACATGCTTTTATTTTTGTTCTTTCTTTTTTTGCTTGTTTTAGTTTGTTTCTAAATTGTATGATTATATCTGCAGGAAATCGTTCTATGAAAAATGTTTTGACATCTTTAACTGGAGAGAAATTAAGCTCTCAAATGCATAAATATTCCATCACTGGGAAAGCAAAAAATACTCTTAAAGGGTATCACTCTCAGGGATGGAAATTTTTTGTAAGATATGTGTTCACAAGTTTGCTTCATTAATCTGATGTTATTTGTTCTATTAATTTGATATTTCTATATGTATAATAAAAGATAATAGAAACATGAACTGTCTCCACATAAACATATCTGCAAATCACAAATGCAAGTAAAAGATGTGGAATAAATGAAATTTCAGAGTTAGAAAAGCTTATGTAGCTGTAAATGTGGATGAGTTGTTAAAATGGACAGACTGTACATTGTAAGGTTATATCCCATGTGTAAATGAAGGGACATAGAAACAGGATATAATTTTTTTAAAGGGAAATTATCAACATCTCATGTAGCCACCCTTTTTGTCCAAAGAAATGAGCAAAGACTTACTGACCTCTGTGCTATTTATGGAAGCTAAAAAAATATCGTGTCATTTTTATTAATAATTTTCCTTTCAATCTAACTTACACTACTAAGGATAACTTATGTACCATTTTCCCTTTTTCAGAAATCATGAGTATCACGTAAACACTGGGAATGTTCACTGCTGTGTTTTTTCTGTCTGAGGCAGGACTTCATACTCTATCTTGACTTTAAAAAGGAATTTTCAAAAAAGGTATAATACCAGTTTCCCATGTGGCATCTAGCATATCGGAAATCTTCTATGCTATGTTCTTTGGAACAAGGGCTTTTGTGCCAGAATCTTGTCACTTTTTCCTATCAACTTATCTAATAAGAGATGTTACTTCTTCTCATAAGCTTTCCTTTAATGTGTAGCTTGTGTCTTTGTGGAGCAGTGTCATAGGTCTTAATTGAACACATTTGAATTAATTTTGGCCAGGAGCATATATGTAAATGTCAATGCTAAAGCTTAACTTTTTTCTAACACTCAACTGTATATGCGCATCTGGCTTTCTCAGTCCATTTTCTGAGAAAATGTAAATATTTTAGGCCTGCTAGTAGAGAATTTCTGCATACATTATAGAAGAGAGAGACCATAATGCACAGTGCTCCATTAGTGGCTAACAGAAGTAGCAGACAGCCCAAAGCGTCATGCTTATCTGTTGCTTTTGTTCTGGAACCAAAGTGATGTTTCCTTCTGTTCCCAACTGATAACAGTGCAAAACACAGGCAAAAATAACTTTGCACAAACTGCATCCCTATTAGAAAAGAGAAAAACCAACTGCTGGGCTGATTGGCAAGAAGATGTTGAAAATGCTCCTAGGTTTGCTGAGACTGAAATGTGTACAGTTCGAACTAAGGGAAGGGGAAACTGAGTTCTGGGAAAGAAGAGAAGAGAGGCCAAGAAGAGACATGGGAAAAGATGAAGTACATTGAAAGAAATCAATTTTAATTTAAAATTTAACAAGGAAAAGATATTCTGAGAGAAAGTGGCATTTGCCTCACTATCATTGAAAATGTGTACCCTACAGCAGCTCAAGTGTGGGAGAAAAATCTCATGATCCTGCTGCACCAGTTTGTTTTCCAATTTCAAGTTAGTAGTAACGAGAGAGAAGAGATTTTTACCTCTTAGCCTCTGCTGATGATTCAGTGATTAGTTAATTAGCATAGGTCTCCTGTGCTCCTCTGCCTTGGAGGGTTCCAGACTAGTGCTGTTTGGAAATACACTATTAGAATAATTTCTGTTAAGAAATTATTAATTGGTTGCAGGATGCAATTTGTGATGACATATACAGCAAAGAGGATTTATCGTTGAAGCTCTTTGGAGAGATTTAATTCTCCTTTTCACGTTCCACTTATGTATCTTTGCAGTCTAAAAGTATCAAGAAGACATAGTTATATTTGCCTGTACTTTCCTTTTGGAAAGATTGTTGGGTTTCTGACAAAATCTTCAAATACATTTGGAATTCTGCCTGTGAATAAATGTTTCAAAATTCAAAAATATTACAAGAGTTGGAAAAAAAAAAGCCCTAGTACTAGACAGTTATTCATGGTCAAATCTGTAAGCATTTTAAACTAAATTTGTCTGAACAGAGGACCTTCTAGTCTTATATTTTTAATATTTATGGGCACCTAAACATCTTCCACTAAAGCTTGAATTGGAGGACAACCACGAAAGGGCTTCTGAGAGAATGAGTTTGCTAGTTGTGTAATCCTGCAGCTGCTGAGTGTTTCTGGAATAATGTAGACTTTTTACTTTTTGGAATTGTATGTATAGGTCTAAGATTAGGATTTTTTTTCTTAATATTAGAATTAGAACATAGTAAAAGGAGATTTCAGCTGTTAGGAGATCGCATATTAATTTTATAGGATCATTTCAATTGTTTTGAACTAATTAATTATTTGAAAAATTAGAGGAAAGAAAAAGTATTACTGAAGCTTTTTAAAGTTTAGAAAATAGTTATTTTTCTGACAAAATAAAGATGTGCAATTTTCCTTCAATAAAGTAACATTAATTCATAAAATAATGTCAGTATGTGACATAGTCTAGTACTCCTAGCTGTTTACACTGTAAATGAAAGGCCATAAATTTGTCAGGTGTGCAGTGCCTCTCCAACCAATATTTATATACACTTTGAATCACCAACTGTATACTATTAATCCATCTTCTTGCAGGGTGTTTTTATAACCTATCATTTCTTCACAAGCTGTATATCCTGTACAGCAAGGAATATTGATGGATAAAGATCTGAAATTTTATAAGCCACCTGTGATTTTCTGAACATTGCTGTTCTGTCCACATTGCTACCATTGCAGGCAAGCTCACTATTAAGTTGTTTTAAGTCAGTGAGTTTCTGAAAAATTATGCCTGCTGTAGAAACCCGTTCACTGGGTTGTAATACAGCTGAGACCTGTAATATGTTTGGTTTTCTTTTGGTTGGAAGGACAGATATATCATATGGTCACAAGACATAATAAAATTACAGAATATTTACATGTTCTAGATGTAATGAATGACAGTTTTCCCCACTGTGTTTTTTCCACATATCCTCATGCATATATCTGTCTCTCCATATATCTGCCCTTTGCCGTGCTGCTGCTGCTTGTCCTTCTTCTGCCTGCAAATAGCTTTCATGAAGACCGATACTACAATTTTTTTTCCAGGAACTTAAGTTAGACTGATTGGGCTAGGATTTTTAGAACCTTCTTTTTCCCATCTTCTTGTAGATTGATATTCATATTAATTATATTATATTATGTTATGTTATATGTTACGTTACTTCACGTTACATTATGTTATGTTACATTACGTTATGTTATATTATATTAGTTATATTTGTTGCTCGTTTAGTCAGTTAGGACTTTTTATCTTCATTTTCTTTCAAAGGTGATAGAGTGCAATTTAAAATTGAGAGACTTTTTCATTAACCTTTTGCTTTATAAATAATTTAATCATAAATTTGAAGACTATGGTCCATAATAAGCTGAAAAAAATAAATGGTGCTTCAAGACCAAAATAAAAATGAAATTTTGTTATTTAGATATTTATTTTAAATTATTTTGCTCTGAAACACTTCTATTTGCTACTTTTAGGTTTTCTAACTTCAGTTTTTTCATCATCAACATTTAGAAATGCAGACGTTATGTGAATAAACTTATATATGAATAAATGCACACTAACCAAATTATTATTTAGAGTATTTATTTATACTTATATTGTATCACACAAGGAGAAGTTCAAAGAGTGAAACATTTTTTGCTTCCACCCTTTGTGTAAGTGCTTTGATGACCCCTTAATGTGACAGGTTAACATAACGTAATAAATGTCTTATTGCACTTGAAAGATAGGGAAGAAAATTAATAACTGACACAGTATTTCATTCCAGGTGGGAGTAAAAAGCAACTGCTTTCCTCACCCTTTACAACCCAGTTAAGAATTTGACTGACAGAATGTTGGCACCAGCTGTGGCAGAACTGATCAGCCTCAACTCCAAGTAAGTGATGTCTTACACATTTGGAGATTCATTTCAGACTAAATTTACAAAGCCTGCTGATTTCTAGTGACAAACACAAATTCAAAATACACTTTCTATGACACTGTAGAGTGCTTTGATTTCCCTTGTTGTAGAATTCTTAAATACATCTTTAGATCAGTATGTAACTTCATCTGTTCATAATGCTATTTTCCATTCTGATGCCATCTCATTCTGATTCTTCTTCCTCTCTAGACAATCAAAAGCACCATCTGAAAGTATTGACAAATGAAACATAAACGTGAACATGGTGCAAATATTCAATGATCAAGAAAATGTACATAAATAGTAATCTGTTGATGTAGAAGACAAACTGGTGAAAAAAACCCTAAGTGATAATATTTGGGTTCTAATTAAATTAGCGTTACTTCCTACTGCATGTCTTATGGGACACAATTGTGGGTGAAGGACAGAGTAAGAAGCTTTGGTTGTCCTAAAATTATCTCTGAGGGATGTGCACATGTTATCTTTCACATGGTAAGAGCTAAGATGACAGCAGTGCTAGAGTCACACATACAGGAATTATGCACACATTAAAGTACACCTCTCATCCTTCTAGTCTTATATTTTTAATATTTATTGGCACCAGTACCTCAGTTCTACTTGGAATTTTATTTTTCCTTGGTTTTCTTTCTTGATAGATATTGAAAAATTCCACCTTTCTATAGCTAGTAGGAAATTGTGGAGAAGATAAAGGCAGGATGGTTTTCGGTTTGTCGGATCTGGTTTTTACTTACAATATAATTTCTCAGTGAAAATCTATTTTCCTCTTTGAACAATTGCTAAGAAACCTGGATGATACTATCCTGGGAAAAGAAGAAAATTCTGAAAAAGAAAAGGAGAAGAAGAAAGAAAGAGGTTGTGAGGGCAGAGTATCAATAAAAGATCTTCATTTATCAGAGAGAAAGAAAAGATACGCTACTGTAAAATTGTTGACTGTCAGAAAACATGTTGGTGTCACTGCAAAACAAACAATTAGCTCACATTATTAAAAGATTTGAAAGTTTTAAAATTGCTCAAAATCTATTCATTTAGAGATATTTGTTAGACAGTCTAACAGAGAAGCTAAATTATTTTCAGTAGCAGTATTTGTCTTGGATCATCAATTAGAAATACTGAAAAAATTGAACGCATGTTTGTCCTCTTGGTCCACAGCTAGCCAAACCAAGCTAGGTTACTACTCATATACAGTATTTGCTACATAGAATAAAAGAAATAGGACTCTTCACAGTTCAAATTCATTTATTCAAATGTATTGAATAAAGTGTGTTAGTATTTGTTGGTAACTACTGAAAAAGATGAATCCTAGCAAGACCTTACACTAAAAAGCCCTGAGACTTTGAGAAGGGGAGGTTTTTAATCATTATCTAATTAATGACAAAATGAAGCATCTAATAAGCAAGATCCCATATGATTTAGACATATCTTTGCCAAAAGCCACTCTTGAATAGGATATATACTTAGAGAGGGGAAAGATCTCAAGCTAGAATATAATTATCTTGTGACCATTGCCTCAGTATCCTGGAGACTGGTAGACATACATATATGTATATGAAATATACATAATTTTTCTAGTTGTCAGCTTATTCATTCTTGTTAATATTTTTCGGTTGCTTGTGAATGGAGCAGATTGGGGTTTTTTTCTTAATATGTTAAAAGTAAAATCTTAGAAACAAATATTTTCTTCTGTTTTCTGGCACAAATCAGTCATTATTGGTATAAAACGTAACACTATTTTTAAAAGCTATTTACCCAATATTTCAATATTCTGAGGTCAGATAAAGAAACCAAAAGTTTATCCAGTTCTCAAGCAGCAAAAAATTTTTACTTCTTAGATACATGCATAATAAGCAGAAGCAATGTGGAGGTATATTGGATCTTACCTATTTCTTCAATCACATGCACGGTGAAATTAACACCAGTACTTCTGCAACAGTACACTAACTTTTATTGAATATTTCATCCATTCTATTTACTACATGATGCTAGAATTCTGTGTTTCACAAACTCAAAATATTTTTCAGGTGTGAAAAATAATTATGGAATTCTTGGAACTAATAATCATAGTCATGAATAAAAGCAAACCTCAACACTCCGATGGGGAATTTGAATGGTATACACATCCCTTTAAGGCCATAGTTATTTAAAGCAGCTTTATTTTACTTATTTCTTATTTTAAATAGAAATTATTAATTTAGAAATATCACAATAATCATACATAGCAGGTAAGTAGCATCTTATATTTTAACAGCTGTTACGTGAACTGTAGAACGGAGATGGCTCTAGATCATAGACTCATTATTAAACAAGTTTGGGAAAATCAAGGTCTGTGCAAATCATACGTATCCAATGTGATAGCCTTGATGAGAAGACTGTAGACAGGCAAAGGTGCCTGTACTTGATTACCCTGACTTTAGGAAGTCCTCTGATGCAACTTACATAGTACCTTTGTTACCAGGTTGGTGATGTATGAACCAGGTAAGCAACCTACAGTGTGAAAATGGCCTGGACTGCTGTTCTTACTAATGTGATTCATAGCACAGCTAGAGACCAGAAAGCTGTACTGTCTGCCTAGGAGAAAAACCCAGAATAATAATGTTTAATGTTCTTCATTAATAGCCTGAATAATGGTGCAGATTTCACTCTCATCATGCTCGTAGAAGATCCAAAATGTTCATGAAGTGATCAGCATAGTAGAAGTTAGGGCTTTTGCAGAGACAGATTATCTGACAGGAATCCCATGAAAATGGATGTGAAGTGCTGCAACTGGGAAGCAAGAGCAAAGGCTGATGCTGACCAGCTGGGGAGCTGCTCTGCAGTAATGGCTCTGGGAGCTTTTGGGCCACTAGGCTGTCCAAGGCATCAGCAGACCCAGGAAAAGCAGTTTTATATCCTGGACTGCATTAACAAGGGTGCAGCCAGCATATATGGGAAAGCAGTTTTGCATTGCTGTTCATACTGTAAGATCACATCTGGCAGGCTCTGGGTACCACAGTGTGAGACAGACATCGATGTAGTGGAGTTAGACCTGACCACTGTGGTCTGGGGGTCCACAAAAGCCTGTGAGACATTGAGATATCACTCTACTTTAACATATGGACCCCTTTTTATATTGGATGTCAAGATAATCTTCTTGAGGCAAAGTATGAAAAATGAAATTATCAGAAAGTTAGGCTTGAATGGGGCCATGATGCATATTGCAGCTAAGTGCAACCCAGATTCATTTTACATTGCTATATATTCAGTATGTACCATTCAAATCGTTCCCAAATATTAACTGGCATGTGGTGAAAAAAATGCAGGATTAAGAGAGTGTGATGACTAAATTGTTTAAGAATTTTATATCCTCCAGAGCACAAAATAAGTCAGATGAACAATGAGTGTGTTAAGTTACATATTTTGCAAGTATTTCCAGTGAGCAAAGTACAAGAGCTAAAGCAAAAGATCTTTTGATTAAAAATAAAATCTGTGTATGTTAATCAATTTAGCTTAACACTTACGAGTGACAAAAAATAAAACCTAGAAAAATTAAGAATATAGAGCTTAAGACTATTGCTGTTCATGTTACAGCAATTTAAAATACCCCGATGCCAAAACACTTTTGTCTCGGTCTCTTTCTAGGCCACCTTTGTCCCAGTGATAGAATAAAAGGCAAGGGAAAGAAACACTGTTGTACTCATTCTACATTTGGGAACAAGGTCACAGCAAAGTGATCATTTGACATTAGGAGTATGCTATTAGGCCAGAAATGGAACCTGTTTATCTTGACCCTTGTTCCAGGGTTTCAGACCCCATCTCTAAGAAAGGTTAACACTTTGCATCTGTTAACCTGGATAACATCAGGATCAGATTTTCACAGGCTTTTAGTACCCTCACTGGACGAGGTCTTCTATTCTTTCCACAGAGAGCACTTATCTGATTATCAACTGATAGTCCCTGATTTTAATACATGCTGAAGGTCAAGGTTAACATTTTAGCAGCTTTCCTGAAGTCCTGTGTGATGACAAAATTTGACAAGGTCTAATTGGTTATGATTTGTCTCTTAATCTTGTAATCTCTTATAATTGTTCCATTTATATGTGTGAAGATAACAGAATTTAGAGACATTGAAATGACAATTCCCTTAGACACAGGAAGAGAGAAACTATGCATGTTCTGATGACATTTCTCTGGATTGATTCAAGTTATAAATAAAGGCAAGGAAAAAGCTTATCTTCTGTCTCCATATTTTTTAGTGCTTTGACTAGGCAGGCAGTGAGTATGGGCAACAGTTCTTGTTACCAGTTTTGGAATTGTTTACATGGTATCGTCTGCAGCATAAGAAGTTCTGTTTACTGTTTGTTCATCAATAATGAGTTTAAAAGTTATATATAGATAAAAGAGGAAACTGATTCCCTTTAAGCATGATGAAAATTCTGTCTGCAGTTCTTATACTAAGGCCTGTTAATATATATTAAAACTAAGGCTTGGCAGCATTTTACATAAATTTAAAAGTATCTTCTAAATAGTAGAGTGTTTATGTAAATAACATATTCTTAAAAGTCTTTTAAGAAACAAGAACATCTACAAAGATAGAATTTTAAGCACTTTTGCATATTTATAAGTGGAGAATTTGCTGATGGTTATTGTAGTATATGTGCAACACACATACACACTACTCAATAAATGAAGCAATCCAAGAGCAAAGCAGAATATGAATGGCATGTGAATATGAGTATCAGTGCATGTAGAATCCTGAAATCTTCTATTTTCATAAATCCTGTTGAGTGAAACTACTCTTCTTTTTATGCAAATGTGAAATTCAGGTGAGGAAAAAGCAATAAATTTCTCCTTAATTTCTCCTTTCCTTTTTTAAATATATGGGAGTCCAGGGAGATACTTTTCCAGATCCTATGTTTGGGTCTTGAAAATGAAGCTGTCCTTTGTGCAGGGCTGTCAGTAATACAGAAAACAAGTGGTCCATTTTCACTTTCACATACAAATATTTATATTTTAAAAGGGCAAAAATTTTTGGAAACAATTTCTAGAAATTGATATACCGGTGTTTTTTTGTCATATTGTACAAACTGGTATCATGAGAAAGCTGCAATACATCTGTATTACATATGTATTACATACATCTTATCATATGAGTTTTTTATATGTATTTTAAGTCAGGTAATACACCTGACTGAGTTCTGGGATGGGGTGTGCATGTGTATGTGTGATATGAATTTGGGCAGATACTATCTGTTCATGCTAAGTTGATCTCAGAAGAGCTTTGTGCAGACATTCAAGCTGACAGTTTTCGTTCAAAGTTATTTGCCTTCAGTTGAACATTAAAGTTGCAGCTAAAACTGTTCAGTCATATCCTAGGTGAAGCTTAAATAAAATATCTTGTTATGTCCATTACATTTTTTAAAAGTATACAGCTTTTACTCAAGATAAACTATTGCTTCTGTCACTAGAACACAGAATGATGTAGTTTGCTGCTGCTTCAATTTCTAGCAAAGATTGCCACATTTTGCAAGGTGATTTGCCTCTGGAAATATCTGTGTACACATTCTCTATAGAAACTTCTTAAAAGTTTTTATCTTTATGGAGGATACCCCAATATCACACAGCTCTTACATGTAACTATGTAGTCTTTTTGCCTGTATGCTAAGGTGAAAAAATCTTATTAAGATTGAAAAGGTAAAATTTTTATATGTAAAAAATAATTTATTGTTAGTATAATTGAAATATTGACCATCTAAATGAAACACTATTGCTGGTAAAGACCTTATTATTATGCCAAAGGAAAGAAAACAAGTTTGCTGCTGACACCAAACTGAGAGGTACTGTGACCTCTTGAGCAACAAGATCCCTTGCAGAAGGGCCTGAATAGGTTAGAGCAGCTCTGGATCCCACAATTTAAAAGGATTTTAAGATCTTTGAATATATTCAGAGGAGGCAAACAAAGCTCATTAAAAAGCTGAAAAACATGTCATATGAATAATGGATAAGGACTTTGGGCTCATCCAGTTTGGAGGAAAAGAGGCTGAGAGGTGACCTCATTGCTCTCTGCAGATTCCTGAGGAGAACTGAAGATGGAGGTGCTGACTCTTTTCTCTGGGATCCAGTGATAAGACAAGTGGGGATGGTTCAAACCTGTGCCAGGGGAATTTCAGACTGGACATTAGGAAGCAAGTTTTTACCTAGGGTGTGGTCAAAGCCTGATCAGTTTTCCTAGAGTGGGGGTTGGTACTCCAAGCCTGTCAGTGTTTAAGAGGCATTTAGACAATGCCCTTAGTAACATGCTTCAGCTTTGGATCAGTCTTGAAGTGGCTGAGAAGTTGGAGTAGATGTTTGTAGATCCCTTCCAATTGAACTATTCTATTCTGTTCTATTCTGTTCTAAAGAATAAACAAAAGATACATTATTAGAATGTATATAATCCATGTATTATTAAATTAAAATTATTAATTTAAATTTTTAAAAAAAAAATTTAAAAAAATTTTTAAATTTTAAATTAAATTAAATTAAAACCATAATCATCATAGAATTATAAAACACCAGATTAGAAGGGGACCTCAAAGATCATCTGGTCCAAACTTTCTTGTCAAAAGCATACTCTAGACAAGATTGAATAACATCCTGTCCATCTGAATTTTAAGTGTCCAACATTGTGGAACCTACCATTTCCCTGGAGAGATTATTCAGAAGTCTGATTTTTATGAAAAAACTTTCCTCTTGCATATAATCAGATTGTCCCCGGAAGAAACTTGTACCCATTACCCCACATCTCTCCCATATGACTCCTTCTAAAAAGGGAATCTCCAACTTCTTTGTAGTCACTCTTGAAAGTTTCCTGGGTGGATGTTCTCAGGGCCCATCAATTTGTAGGGGTGAAGTTGCTGTAAAATTTACTCACCAACTCTTTCTTCAGTGACAGTGGGTTTGTCTTTATTTCAACCTGGACTTTCGCTCCCAGGGTCTAGCAGTAGCTGGTGCAGACAGAGGTGAATTAAGTGTTGAGAACTTCTGCATTTTCAGCATTTTTGGTGGCTGATTTACCTCTCCTGTTTAACATGAGGCCAATATTTCCCTTCTGTTTCTGCTTGTCATTGAACAGTTTCATGTAGTTTTTGACTTACCTGGTCAATACCAGTTTGAGCTAACCTTTTGCTTTTATAATGGCATCTCTGCACAGCCTGGAAATGCTCTTGTGTTTCTCAATGGGTCTTCATCTGTTTTAACATTTTTGATATGCTTCTCTTTTGGTTCTGATCAGACTCAAAAGCTTGTAGTTAAGCCAAAGAGGATCTCTTGCTCTGCCTACTTCCCTTACCATTACAGGGGATGAACTGGTTTTTGCTTCCAGGAGTGCATTCTTGAAAAACTCTCAGCACTCAACAGCTCCTTTTTCTTGCAGGGAAGCTTCCACAGAATACCTCCCAACTGTGTTCTGAGCATGCTGAAGTTTGCTCTTCTAAAATCTTTGTCTTAGTACCAATCTTGTGTGCTCCACTCAATCCCAAGCTCCACAATATTGTCATCACTGCAGCTAAGGTTTTGACTAACCGAGATAATTCCATAGCAGGTTTTCTTGGTTTGTGACTAACAAGTCCAGCTAGGCCTCCTTCCTGGTTGACACACCTAACATTTGTATGAGGAAGCAGTCCTCTACCCATTCTAGGTACTTGCTGGATTTCATGTATTCAAGCTGCTGTATTCTTTTTCCCACAAATGTCTGGATTCTTAAAGTGCCCCATAAGAATAAAGTTCTGTTGACCCAAAGCTTGATAAGTTCTTCATAACTGTAGAGTCTCCAGTCCCATCTGAACCATTTCTCTTGTTATTTATTCCCTATGCTTCTCTATACTCCATTATGCACCCTATTTCCAAAGCCTCTGTTTTCATGCCAGGAAGCCCTCTTGACCAAATCATTATGAAAACCCCATAGATGTTACACACAGACTTTACATAGTTGTTATTAAACTGTATTTAAAATTATGGTCATATACTAAAAAAACCAGCACCAAACAAAAAAGCCCCTCCCACATACACAAAGAAAAAAATGCCAAAGCAAGCAAACAACCAAAACCCATCAAAAAACCTCAACAAACCAAAACCTCTGACTCAAATAAATTAGAGATAGGAAGGTCAGGAGAAAAGATTATATCTGAACAAGTTTAAGCACAACTTCAGGCAGCTCGAGCCTGTTTCAGATAAAGTTAGACCGATGAACTTAATTTATGAAAGTTTTCAAAATGAGCATAATACCTGTGGTCTGCCACTCATTTACTACAGTGAGTACTGTTCAGTCTGTAAGTACTTGTCCTAGTACTAAAGACTGATATATCATGATTATGAGAAAGAAATTTTCTTCTCTATGCTGTCAGTGTTTTCTATCTGATTTGTGGATAATGTAGAACAGGACTTGGTAAAAAATAGTATCATAAAATGTTAGCTATTCATTAAATAAGCATTATCTCTGACATTAATTGCTTACACGTGAGACTTAAAAATGTCAGAACTGATAGAAATAGCAAAATTCACTCATTTAAAGTATTTTTTAAAGTTTTACTTTGCCAACATATCCACTTTTACTGTTATAGGCAGTGACTCCTTCCCTTATCTCGGAAGATCTCTGTTTTTGATTAGGTTTTATATTTTGTATATTCTCTTCTGTCACTTTTCTGTAATGTGCTTCACTCAAATTCATCAGTAAATGTAACCATAAAGATTTGCTAATTTATTTCCTCTGAATGTAGAAGTCACAAAAGTGTGTTGTTTTTACCTAAATATGTTGGAATAAAATACATACCACTTGTAGCAAAATGGTTTGTATTTTATGGAACAGAAAATAAGAGGAAATATTCTTGACTCTATATCTCATCTTTCTACATCTCCTTTTGACTCAAACCCTAATATAAAAAGGTAACAAAATCTAAAAGTGACATCCTCTTATAGCTATTAAGTTTCTTATTTCTTTCCTTTCTGGTATTGATTTTTATTTTCATGTATGGATGAATATATTATCCATAGCAGTAGCTGCTGACTGAAATATTTCTAAAGAAAAGTTTGGTTCCTTCACTCAGGATTGTTTGCAGTAACTCATAGGAAAGAATTCTGAATTAATTGTCTACATTGCAAATCAAACATGCAAACAGATGTTTTACAAAAGCAACCTCCCTAAAGATTTTATCTATGGTCAGTCCAAATCTCACAAACCATTGTAGTTTGATGCTGTGTGTCCTTTCTAAAAAGCAGTTTAAATCTGACTTACTATTCTCTGCAATCATTACCACTCAAATAGTGTCAGTCAGATTGGCAAGCAGCCTACATGCACACAAACACATCACTGCTTACTACAGCAAAAATCATGTTTCAACCTTTACAGCTTCAAAGCATATTAGCAGTGAATATAACACCTGATCCCTCCACCTCAACACATTTAGTGAGGTTGTGAAAAGCTCAGCAATGTTCCAGGAGGGCAGCTAATGCACCTGAGTTTTTTCGTTTGTCTTTGGAGGTCCCTTCTGAAATCTGTGTGAAACTTGTTCTGGACCTGGTAGGTTTCAGGTTTACCCATGAAACTCAGTCCTTGTAGGACAAATCACTTCCGTGCAGACCTATTGTATCATCACTGAAAGATCTCATGCAAGTGGAACTTTTAGTTTGCAGTGGACCACAGTACAGTTCTCAGGTATACAGGTATTAACTTAAAATGCGAATTGTGTGTGCTCACCTTCAGCAAAGAGAAGACTGAGGAGTAGTGATTACATAATAGATTCATAGATTACATCTCCATTCACACATTTTCGCTTCACTGTCTGTAATCAACTCTTCAGACTGAAATTACAGTTTTTTTCTCTCTTCACTGCAGCAATTCTCCTCTGCTCCTCAGGCCTGTGAAGGACGCATGGCCTGGAACCACCATGCATATGAATTCAGCTTAGACTCTGTATGCTTTTACAACTGTAAAAAAGTACAGGTAGTCTATGTCTGTCTTCTGTCTGACCAGAAATGCTGTACACTGTTAGCTAGAAAGGTAGCAGCTATTCACACAAAATAATTTATAAAATAATTAAGAAGATTTTCTGATTTTATGTAGTTGTTACTTTAAATGTAGTTTCTTTTTCCAGTAGGGAACACCTGGAAAAAAGTATGCTTCCATTAAATATGGCTGAATGTAGAAGAGATGGTGTCCCAGCTAGATGCAACTAATGTGCAGGAAATTCTTAATCTTATTTGTATTTTCTTAGAAGTGTTTAAGGTAGTCCTTGTAGAGGGCAGGAGAATCAATGGGGACAGAACACAGGCCATTCTTCCCATGCTAATGGACAGCTGGATAATGATGGACAGATTTCCTGCAGTAGTATGACATTTCTGGAGGATTTGTGTATGACAGATGGGATACCACCTGCTGACAAACTGAAGGGGCTATATTAACATTATTGAAAATAGGAAACTCTAAAACATGAGATAATTAAGTGTGTCACAGCTTTTGCCCCTAATATATCAGGAAATATCAAGATTTAGGAAAAGGTGAAAAACAGAGGACAACTGACTCATTTGAAATTTGTTCCAAAGTTTTGAATATGCAGAATGTAAAGGATATTGGACGTATGTATAGATTATTAAACTGGACAAATGTCTTTAAGGACAGATTGACCATAGCTGCCAGTATTAAATCCAATATGGATATACCAGGCTGTGTTACCTTCATTGAAAAGTAGCCTCCTCTCTGCACTTGCAGTATGTAACTATATTAGTACCTTTTTCATCTGTCATGCAGGAGAATTTCTGTGCCATTTAGTTTCAGTTGTCATGTGAAGGCATCCAGTGTAGAGTTACATTAAACAAAAAATTAAATTAATCTTAACCAAACTTTAGCTATTTGATTTCTGAATGTCTGTAGAGGAATTAAGTGCACACTGAATGTAACTTTTTTGTAGTATTTTTAATTATTTTTAAGTGCCTTTATACAGAAAGGCTCTATCGGAATGATTGTAGAAGGCCAGCATACACATATTACTTTGATTACATAAAGCATAGTTCTAACTAATAAGACTTTCTACCTTTTACGTATGACTATTGTTTTATTTAAATAAAGGTAAGAAAAAACCCCAAACATTCTTTTAAATGAGTGAAAAAAAATAGGTGAGGAACAAGCAGCAGCAGGTAATCCCTAAAACTGAAGACAGGATAAATTTGAGCCTATATGAAAGAAAACAGAAAAACAAAAAAAAATTGCCATGTTAAAGTAATGAGGAAGACTGGCAAATAGGATAGGCAGATAGGCAAATAGGATGGCAGGTAGGCCTTTTAGCAAAGAGATAGACAGTTTAAAATTTAAATTTTCTGTTTTCTAGAAAATAAGTGTTCTAAAATAATTCTAAGCTCCTAGAACAACACGGCAAACTACCTTTTATTCTCCTTCTTTTTGTATTCCATAGGCAAAATTTGCTCACTACTGAGTAGTGCATTTTGCCCATATTACTCATAGTGAATGCGTCCCTCCTGTGAGAGAGTTTTCACTGAAGACAATGTGACTTTTTACAGAAGAAAGAACTTGTCAGGTCAGAAAGGATGTGCAAAGTATTTTCTTATCATTTGGAAGAGTATTATATTTCTTTAAGGTTCCCTGCCCATGGAAGATGGGGCAAGTAGCTGACTCATTAAACAGTAAAAAGGGGTAATTTGTTTTAAGAACTAGGTCCTGCCTGCTGCAGGGTTTTAAGGGCTTTAACTGTAAACAGTCCCTTGTTTCACATTACTCAACGTAATGGTAATGAAAAAACCTTCCCTTTTTTTTGCTCTATCCTTTTACTCCTGGTACATTTGTACTAAAAATAGAAATCTGTTTCAGAAGACATTGAAGTTAATCCTAGTAGAATCAATTGTAGTGCAAAGATTATAAGTGCTCTGTTTTGTTTTATATTATTTACTTATTTTTCTGTTGCTCTAAATAATTAAGATGTGTGAAAATTATAGTCACATAAGCAATAGTTCACAAACTACCAGCTAATTCATTGATTACTGCTGCTTTGAAATATGACTGCGATTTCTGCTGACACTTACAAGTAAGATGATTTACGGACAACACTTTCCCAATTAACATTATAATGTATAACTTTATTTAAAAATCATATTGCTATGTAAAACATATTAAATAGGCAATAGAATTCCTATCGCTAAAGCCCAGATATTTATGTTATAGAAATTCACAGTTATTTAAATATTTATAAAATGAGAGTTGAGAGAAGCATTTTGAAAAGCAGTTAATAATGAGCAGACATCAAGGGAGCCATCATTATAACAGCAAAATGCTGTGTGATTCCAATAACTTCCCTGGTGCAGAAGCAGGCCATCAAATTTAATTAAAAGCAGTCAAAAATAAACTGAAAAATTGAACTGCAAAAGCCTATCCTTTGCCAGCAGCTGAAGGCAAAGAGAATGAGAAGGGAGAACCTTGAAAGTAGTAATGAATTGATAAGCCTTTCTGCCTGAAACCTGTAATTTGTTCTGTCAGATTTTAGTATCAGTTAAACTAGATTAATAGAACAACCACTGACTCTCTATCTTAAATCTTATGCCCCGTCCTTTTCTTGTGGGTTTCGATGATAAAAGAAAGTCTGAGAGGGTCAAAATTTAAATTAATTTCCTTGTTTGCTGATTTATTTTAAATAATTCTGTCATGTACAATTGTTGGGCACAGGCAAAATCAAAACAATTTAGAGAGAGAAATAAACATTTCTATTGAATGGGTTTTCTGGTTCTTCCAGACAGGTTTCATATCTTTTTATTCAACAAACCTAGATATCACCTGGAAAGTTCATCTGCCACTAGAGGTTCCCATGGTGAAATGAAAGAAAAGGAGAATAATTTGTAATGTAATAGGGCTAGCAAATTTATTGCTGCTTTATATGCTCAGATTAATGTGGATATATGCAAACTGTACCACAAGGACAGAACCAATTTACTTTAGATCATTTTATTTTTTATAATAATAATGTTTTAATGAAGCTAAATCTTCCCTGCTGTGACCTTATTATGTTTTTCAACATCAGTGGGAAATAGATTATGTTGAATCGTAACAGAGCTCATGAAACAGCAGGAATTTGGAGACAGAAAATCAGTTATATTTTAGTGGTCAATACAGAATCAGGAGAGGCAAAAGCCAAGTAGATTCTGGGAAATAAACCAGTCAAAAAAAAAAAAAAGAAAAGTAAATTATTTTCATGCCAATCAGCATTACACACTACAAATTTTATAGTAGTTATTAAAGACATAGTAGTTTCCTAAGATGGAAATTTCCACTCTAGTAGATATTTTAGGAGGATTGACATTATGTTATAAAAAAAGTGAAGTAAATAGGAAGTTTGATGTTGAAAGACTGCATAAAATTGATAGCAATATGACTGATTGTTAATTCACTCTTTGATGATAAATTAACTCTTAGGAAATTAATAGAAGTGGCCTAAGTTAAGAAATGTACAATTTATTGCATGCCATTCAATTTTCATCAGTTATCAGAATCTGAAAGGTAAATAATAATTCATTCGAAAAAGGAATTAAACTTTTCCCTCATTCTAATTTCTCTGTTTCATTAACAGTCAAAGCTTATGCTCTTGGGTTCAGGAGTAAGCAAATTTTCAAGAAAGATTTGCTCATAATCTGCTAGATATTGAAAAAACATGCTCTTAATATCATTCACACTTGCTGAAATTCCTAGTTGTTTTTGATGATGTTATATTCAATTTTAGGTACCCTTTACACAAAAATACTGTTAAAAAACTCTCTAAAAGACATGAGGACACTCCACTACCTTTACTTACATTAAAGAAAACTTATTTTATGCATTGTGTAGGAAGATTTTCTTGGACATCATGCAAAGCAGTAAGATAAATATTCATGTACAAGACTTCCTTGTACCTCTGATATGCAGAAGGCCTGCATATTGTTAATGCATATTAATTATTATTCTGTAAACTTATTCTGCATGATTCTGAACCAGTCAGAAAATACAGACAGGCACATGGTAGATTCTAAACAAGTAGAAAAAATGACCTGATTTTCAAACCTTGAAGGGATTCTTTGCAATGAGGCTAGGGTACCCCAGTACACTGTCAGACAGATATGGACACAATTGCGATTGCTCTGGTGCAGTCAGATGATAAAATAGTCAAAAGTCTTGGAAATAAATACAGGAAACATGATAACTTTGGTCAGACTAAATAGCATTTATCCGTTGAGGTACCCAGCATGATATTAGAGCTGAATCTGAGGCAAATATACTCCAAGGTTGGTCTTTATTTTTTGCTTTCCCTCTAGCTCCACCTGGAAAACAAGTCATAGAGGATATGAATATCCCCATAGGTCAGCCACATAAATCAGAAAAAGGTACAATATGTTAGTCATCAGTGTTTTCACATCTATCCTTAAAGATGAGGTCATCTTGACTTGCCCTTATGGGGATAGGTGGAGAAATTCTCTTATGACATAACTCACTGGAGCAGCTGCAATTGTGTCTGTTGTATTTCTAGAAGGTTATCAATAATTGGTTTGAGAGAAGTGACTTGTGCGTATATTTCTCAGATGGTTGTGATGTCACTGTTCCTATCAAAAGTCATTTATTTCCACGAACAAAGAGCCAGGCTGTCACACTGAGATGTAGTCACATTCAACCTGGAAAACAAAAGAGAGACTCTATAAATCACTCACCTCTTTACAGAGTGGAATCCTGTATGTAAACTTGGTATCCTTTGAACTAGAGTGATCATGCAAATGCCTTTTCACCTGGTTCACTGGTTCAAGATAAGAGGTTAGAGGATAAAAAGGGATTACATATACCATTTTGCTGCAAACCAAAACTTTTTTTTTCCCCAAGTGTGTTGCCAGTTCTAAAAAAAAAAAAAAAAAAAAAGTTTAGCCACAGAGAAATCTTAAAATATTTTTGAAATGAAATCTGAATAAAATGGAAGAATACAGAGCTTACATTTGAACAACAATTCAGTATGGAAAATATTAATAGTCATTGCCTAAGCAGAAATTTTACTTGTTAAATGATTTTCAGTCTTGTGTACATACCTTGGGTGTTTTTCTTCAAAGAAAATGGTTGAAAATTATACTATGGGAATTAAGTTAACAGTAGGGGAAACCAGATTAAAGATAGTGGAGTTCTGCTTCTGGATAACACACCTCTGTTTATAACTTGGAAGTCCTTTGGTTTTTATTTGTTTTTCCTCTTCCTCCTTCTTGTTATTTTTAAATGAGAGCTTTTTTTAGCTGTAAATTTAAAATCAAGATTAGCTTTATCCACAAGTCTCTGTAGTGCAAATCTGTGTCCAGAACTGCATAAAATCAATCCACCGTAAATACAACTTATAGAGGACATGCTAACTATATAACCCAGCTATATTATCAGTGGGGTGCTGACTCTAATGCAATTAAATTGATTATTAGCTACTATTCTTTAATCAAAACAGCTCTTAAGTAATTTACCAGCCAGTGCAATTTCATTCTTTCTTTGATCTTCTGCATGATCAAGGGAACTTCTTCAGCTGTACCTCATAGTTAACTAAGTTGAGATCAGCTTTTTCAATGTGATTTAATTAAAAGATATGACCATGTCTAAAATTTATCATATTAATGAGATTTTTTAATAATTTTCCAACTTAAATATTATTTTTTAAAATGATATACTGAAGTGTCACTAAAAAATATACTCTAGTATTTCCAAATAAATTTTAATGGTCCAGGGAAATACAGTCCTTTTAAAAACTTAGATGTGTACTTTAAAGCCTAGTTCAGTAAAGTAGCAATAAGAATGCAAACTGATAGAAATTTTTCCCCTGTTATATCAAAATACTAAATATATTCCAAACTTAGGAAGAAAAAACTTAATGTAAACAAATTAACAAGAATACTGGTACCTGACACTTTTGAATGATGAGCGAATTGATTCTAAGCAGTTTTGACTTTACAAACACTGGCTAATCCTTGTCTCTCCCTTGATAAGAAATGCTTGACACATCAATTAACATATAAATAAAAAATTGTGTTGAGGATTTTCCCTTTCATGTTACTATTTCCTTCTGTAAACATTGAGCTATTACCATGCTTTATATACTGTTAAACTGCCATATTTTCAACTGAAAAATTTTTCCATTTATATTGAGCTAGTGCTAAAAACTGTCATTCAACCTGTGCCTTTGAATTCCAGTTTGAAGCCTACATATATTATGATTAATTTGCGTTAGCATATGGTTTTATTACCTTTGTCCACCATATTGAAGATACATTGCTGAAGCCTCAGGTTTTTATTTGGTCATTTGTCTTGTCCCTCTCTTTACACACATTATTATTAAACTTCTTAGAAAGCATCAATTGATTTACTTTTCTCTGTTGAAATAATCAGTGTGTGATAGTTCAATAAAGAGGACTTGGTGCATGACCAAAAAAACTGTACTGGTGCACAGAACACGATGCATTCTAACTGCTACCTAGGATATTTAAAGAATTTGATTTACAACTGTATTATGGTAGGATGTTCATATCCTAGGAAATAATGGAATACATACTTTGAAATACATTTTTAAAAGGACTAAATGGGGGGGGCAGGTCACTTTTTCTGTATAATAGTGCTAGAAAAATAAATTGCTATAGTTTTTTACCACATTTCTGTTTAACTGAAACCTAATTGCCTCATTTTCTATATAGTCAGTAAATATAGAACAGTAGTCACAGAAAAGACATAAAAGAAATACTTGTTTGGATGTTTGCTCGTGGGTTTTTTTAAATCACAGCTAAATAATAAAACCATTATTGTGAGTGCATACTTTTCTCATTTTCCATTCAGGATGGAAATAAACAAGTTTCTAATTTACACTATTAAAAAAATATATAAATATTGAGAAAAAGAAGATTCACTAATATTATTCAAATTAACTTCCATTATGATTTTAGGGTGTATATTTGCAGGGAAAAAATAGAAAAGAACAAGTTTATTTGTTTTTATTGTAATAAAGTGTATAGCTGGCAGGAAATTTCAGCTACTACTGCTCTTCAAGGAAAATCAATTCTTTGTCAATTTATGTGTGTTTTGCTGTATTGGCTAATATTTTCAGACTGTGAATTTTCTCAATTTATGGAAGAGTATCAAATATTATTTTTTATGCTAACAAATTATCTGTGGTCTTACAGTAAATATTAATATTCCATTATATATGCAAGCTGGCTATTCTGTGTTCCCAAACACTTTGTTCAAACTAGCAAAAGGTACTGAGGTGTTCCCAGTAGTAAGTAGTTAACAGACAGTGGGCAAGAAGAAATTATTGTCCATCTGTGAGCAGTAGGTTCTTGAAAGTAGTTGTTTCCAAGTTCTTTCAGTTTCACTCTGCTGTGGTTCCTCACCAGGCTTATTTGATGTGCCTGAAACAGAGAGATCATTAAAACTGAGGAAAACCCCTTAATCTCCTATTTTCTTCTCAGTCTTTAAATGTTCTCTTGATAAACAGTGATTTCTTATCAAAATGGTTTAAATATTTTATGTTGTTACAGTTATTCAAAGTTTTAAGGCTCTTCATTTGTAGGATTTGATAAATCAATACTTAGGTATCAGATTAACTGAGTTTAAAAACATTATAATAACTTAAGAGCAATTAAACTTTACATGCATTGGTAGGAGGAGAAAAACTAAATAGAATATTAATTCCTGAATGAATCAAAATGCTATTAACAAATAATGATGAGAGAGCATAATCAACCAGTATCTTTGTTCGTCTAAAAGTCCACTGTGGGGACTGCTGTACAAGTATGAAAGAGAATTCAGGGTACAGTGGGTAGGGAACAGCTAGAGACTACTTGAAAAAAATATGCTTTTTCAAATATTTGACATACTTATGCATTCATTAACACTTATCTTTGAGAACATGCAGAGAACAGACTAATTTCCAGAAGACTGAAAAATGTTGAATATATTTTCAGGCTTTCAGAAGAAGCAGTTGAAGAATTATAGACATGCAACAATAACTTCAGTTTTCAGAAAACACTGGGACAGATAATGAAATAAATTGTATTTGCTCATATGAATGAAAAAAGTAGAAGAGAAATGGCCAACTTGAAATTATTCTAGGCATATCATATCAAAACAATTTCATTTCCTTCTAGAGCAGGTTAACAAAACTTACAGAGAAAGAAAATATATACGTCAGTATCATTACCCAACTAAGACTTTTGTCATTGTCTTGTACAACGTTTCCACAAGTAAATTTGGGAAGCATGGAGGTCTAAGTGAAAGTTTCATAAGAAAGATGAAAATCTATTCAAGGGACCTCACTAAACGAATACCTATTATTGGCTTACTGTAATAAGAGATATAAAGTGGCATTCCATGTGAAGTTGCCATAGATCAAAAAATCTTACACAATTAGCTAAAAATTAAAAATGTTCTTACACGTTTTACATGTTTATGAATACAGTATCAAATACGGAATTTAGCCTATATAAATTTAAAAAATTACATTTAGAAATAAAAAGTTCTAGAAATACATAGTGAGGAGTAACAGTCTTCATAGGTGAAGTCTTGGCATGAACTCTGGACTGGAAACTGACCTTTGGGAAAAGGGTGAGATCTGTGCAAAGCCTAGAGAAACACATGAAGAAGACTAAAACTCCAGAAAACTCTGGAAAACTTAATTAACAAGAACAGATTGAAACACCAGGAGATATGTTACCTATGAGAAGCATTGGTTAGGAACAGGTAACACTCTCCAAAACCAGGCATCCTGCTTCAAAAAGAATAATCTGATTTTTTTTTTTATGTCCATGGTAGCTAAACGATGTAATAAGATTACATGTAAGATTTCTATTGGACTGTAAATATAGCTTCCATCATGAGTATATACTGGGCAGGTTGTAGAATCTTCATAATTTAAGACCTGTAGGGAAAAAAAAAAAATATGCATGGAGTATGTCATTATTACTGTCCTAGGGCAAGGAACATCTTAAAAATTCACATCCAGATTTGTTTTCTGGTTTTGGTCCTGTAACTTGCACTATACTATCCTGATAAACTATGCTGATAATTTCAGATGGATAGTCTAGAAGGCTTTGTTCTTACTTTTTAAAGAATTTTAGCTGATAGAACAATTACATAATACTATAATGTTATCAAACAGTAAGTTTTTGTAAATAATTCAAGGTTATTTTAACTCATCAGACAAATAAGGTTTTGGTTTTGCATGGGACTTTAAGACTGTCATTTATGTGCCATTATATTTACATGCATAATATATATAAAAGATAATATATTTTGAGTGAGTGGGTCATGAAATATATTTAATTTAATGGTAGAATACCTTCTGTAGCAGCTGTCATTTATTAATATATTAATATACCAACTCTAAATGAATGTGCATATATTTGTAGGATGAAAAAATCTTTACAATTTTTTGATTGCTAAATTGGAAAGAGTACTTATCCTTCAAAACTGCAAACTCGTTCTTAAAATCCATTAATCAGCATGTTAGTCATCCATAGCAGAATTTTATGAAAAACACCATGCTAACCACACATTTGACAGACATGCTTCTTCAGGTAGAAATCTGCCTCCCTTTTTTAATTTATAATGAGCAAAATGTGTGCATCAGCAACCAAAGACTGCTAAAGTCTGTAGAGGAAGCTGAACTTTGCATTTTGTTCTGCTGTTTATGTCTGAAAGATAGCTAAAGAGGAAAATTATTGGTTCTAGGATGTTTGTTATAAAAAATGCTGTCAGAACAGGCCTTTCTTCTTTGATAGGGCAGTATTGCATTGACCATGTAATTTACAGGACAGAAACTTGCCTGAGGTGGTTCTTGATTCCTGTTATGAAGAGTGGACTGCCAGTTAAAATAGGAAAGTTATTTTCAGTCTCTTCGGCAGTTTCTCTGTTCCTTAAATGGATAAAATAATTTTGTATGGTGTTTCTTTAGCATTACAAATAATCTGTGCTTTATGTTGACATTTGCCAGTCTAGAAGTAAATGTAATACTCACCACTGGGTTAATATCTTTCTAATGGCCAACAGGCAATGTATACAGTATCTTCTGAAATTTTTTGGTGCTTATAAGGTAATGTATCTTGACAACAAGTTTGCAATAATTTCTAGGTTAATTTAATTTGCTATTAGTGCTCTCTCTTATAATATGGATTGTATTAACCCCAATTCTATATTCTATATAGCTACTTTTTTCCATCTCAAAACTGTTCCTAAAAGAGATCCTAGTGTCTGAATTGGAAGGTAGCTGGATTTTGAAAACTGACTTACATGTAAATCTTGTGTCGGCAATCTGGTACCTAGATCATTTGGAAAACAATTTGAATTAGAGCATTCCCAGGGTTTTTTTGGGTTTTTTTATATACAAAGTAGATAATACAGTCAAAAGTGTCAGTATAAGCACAAGGGTGGGGGGAAATGTTAAAGCATTTGGCATGTTTTGAAGTACCTTACAGTGCTTGCACTGATGTGAAAAACTCATATGATTTGTATATACTGTAAGAGAGAGATATAGGAATCAGTTCTAGGAAAAATAGTCTTGAGATATTCAGGGGAAAAAAATCAAGGACAATACACTTTAAATGTAGTTACTTTTGAAATCATTGAATGTTTTAACTGTAACTTTACATTCTTAAAATATACCTTAAAGAACACAAGAAATAAATTTAAACTGAATCACTTTCAATGGGAGCAAAATTGTACAGAAATCCAGAATATTGATTTTAACCAGGCAGTTTCATATGCATAGTTTTCATAGGCACAGTTTTCAGTTTTAATTTCATTGTTTTAGCTTGAGGAAGAATATGAATATCTGCTAAACAGGTTCTATTTTTGACAAATCTGTCCTGTCCAGCCCTTCCTGAAATAATAATTGAAAAAAGGTTGATATATTGGATACAAGATAGGCGATTTCAGTTTTATTGATTCTGTAATCTAGTTTGGATGTTTACAATCAAACACTTCACTGAATCTGTGCCTAGCTAAATAATGTGGCTTGAGTTTTTGAAGATCAGAACACTGAATGTCTTAAAATGACAATGTAATTGTCTTTGATGGTTGGGGAAGAGCAAAGTTAAAAGTCAGCCACATGTCTAGAGGCCAAAGCAATGGTACACTGCTGTTTCCCTCTGCCACTTCTTCCTCCTTTCTCTATTCCATAGCATGGGGAACAGCCAAATTTCTTATTTTATGATATGGGGGAGAAGAACAAAGTATTAGTTTCTGAAAGCAAACACACACAAAAATTAGACAGACTTTAGTGATGTTTTTTTCTAATTAATTTGGGAACTACATGTCTTCAAAGTATCAATGTGTTTTGAAGAAAGAAAAAAAATTAAGAGATTATACAGCACTTGTTATGGTGTGTTTAATACTGAATTATAATTCAATTGGATAAAGCCAGAATACATCTGCAGGATACAAGCTGATTTAATCTTTCCCCACATTTGTACTATTTTTTTCATGCACACTACTGGGAGACGTCACTGTTAAGAGTGAAATCTTTGCCTTTCATCATTCATGCATTTCAGACCACAGTGTTGACTTAGTATTTCTTTTCTACTTATTTTTCAACAGTTAGATCTTTTAATATAGAAGCAAGTATATTAAGTTGACAGAACGATTTTGCTTAATACTGCTTAGGGAAAATCAAAAAGGAAAAGCTGAACTGGGCTGAAACACAGTTACTAAATGCTAGAGATTGAATATACAGAATAAACTGATTTAGATATTTATATATACAAATTATACATGCTCTTTCTTGTAAAGGAAGCTCAGAAAGTTTTTTTGTAAAAATTATGTCTAGCATACAGACCATTGGAAAATATCTGAAAATTGCTATTCATACAGAAATAATTTTGAGAACCATGCTTGCAGTTACGATTCTTCCTGTAAGTCAGTTAATGGATGCTTTAACTGACTCCATTGATTTATGTTCAGATTTCTTTTTAGTTTTAAAATTATATTAATTTAGTGTCAAATTCATAAGCAATTTTTCTTCAACGTAGCTGTGTTCTTTGCATTGGATTCTGCTTCTTGAATCTGTACTGTAATTTTGCATCCTTTCCTTGCATTGGATTGCGCTAATCAGATGTGTTTAACTGTGTTAAATGACACACTGCATTACCTACTTTAGAAAATGAAATTAAAAAAAATAATTTAGAGGGAACAGAAGCGAAAGGGAAAAGGAAACTGTAATTCTGAAATTTGTTTCTATTTACTTAAATGTGTGCATTTTTCATTTTTCTACATTTAAGATCTTTTCCAAAACATCATGGCACAAAAGTTATGATGATGATTTATTAGTCTCTATCACTATATGAAGTCAATGGGACATAGGTATCAAGATATTTTTGAAGTCTTTATGAAAAAAGTTAGGCACCCACACACTTTTTAAAGTGTCAGTCCACTGTATGTTTCCCATTTTTCTAAAGGAAATTATTGATTGCATATGCTTAGTGAATTTTTTGTTTATGCATACATTAGACAAAAACTGCTTAGTTTTTGTCATAGCATGTTTCTGATTGTATTATTATTATCCCAAACATATACCCCTGATTTGTTTCTGTGCTTGTTTTTTTAAATTCTCCATAAAAATGTGAAAACATACATCTTTCTATTCTATTTGTAATAGTTTTAAAATTTTTTTTCTAAATAGAAATCTAGTAGGATTGACAATAATTAAAGAATTTTAAAGAATTATGAGTTAGCTTTGCATATGACACTGTGATTTAGCATATTATTACATAGATCTTACAATGCTACAGATTTTTGCAGCACTGGAAAGCACAACAAAAAGAATTTTTTTTTTTTTGGTGAAGAATATTCCTGTCATCTTGAAAAAAGTTCAGCAGCCATCTCAGATAACATTGCATGGATATGACCAAGATCACTCTTCATAAAGGGCTGCAGGGCCCAAATTTACTTGTATGAAAAATGGATTTGTGGACTGTCATGATCTAGTTATTAAAGTTATTAGAAATGCCTCTGCCTGAATTAAGGTGCAAACGAGACCACATGCCAAAGTCAATAGTATGGGTTTCATTTGATAGTAAATGTGAGAGAGAGATAGAAAAAAATAGAAAAAAGGTGGTGAGGGGGGGTGGTGGGAGAGGGACAACATAAAGAGAGCGACAGAGACAGAATAAAGAGAATATCACCATCTGAGGATCCCAGTGATGCTCCATTGATCCTCTCCAGCTGGTCTTCTTGTTGGTGAAGGTCCCCCCTAAAAGCATGGAATTCGGTGGGTTAATACATGCTCAGGCCAGGTAGGAAAACCCAGGTACCTCCCTTGGCGTGGCGGCGTTTACCATTGTCTCTTACAAAAGACTCTGGGTTTGTTGCATCATGAGCAGTCCTGTGGTGCAAGGCCTCAGGAATGACTGTGATGGGCACTTCGTGGGGCCTTTGATGGATTATGACACCCCCTCAGCCACCTGTCATGTGAATGTCCCATGGATGTGGCCTTCCCAGGGTTGGAGGTTCCATAGCCAGTGTGTGAAATGGAGGATCAGTTCACTGCCCCTGAGCAGAAGCTATGACACACCAAAACTTCCTCCCCCACCTTGGTTGAGGGGGACATCTGTGCAAACCTTCTCCCAGAAGAATGGTTTGTGGGCTCCCCCATGCCAGAATCAGAGATGATTCTTAGTATGGCTGCTGGGTTTGGCTCACATTCTTTACTTGCTTACTTGTTTAGTTCTCCCTGGGCCCAAGATGATTGAAGGATGGATCTCCCTTTATCTAATCTCAGCAGTCTGACTTTCAGTCCGAAGTTCCAGTCAGGCGTTCTTTAGGTAGGGGTGGGCTTTGATAGCTCCTTTATACACTTTTGCTATAATGAGCAAAACTTTTTATCAATGTTTGAGGCATGAACTATTTCAGTCTCTGTCATAGACTCAAACAAAAATGTCTGCTTATAACCACAATGGTATCTGGTCTAGATTTATGTGATTTCCTAATGATAATTTGCAGAACCATGTGATGAAGTGTATTTATCATGTAACTTTGCCCTAAACTATAATTTAGGAATTACATCAACTTTCCAAATTTCAGAGCAGCTTTGAGTAATCACTATTTCTCTGTGTTTTAAGAAAGCAAAATTGTGGTAAATTAAGCTGAGGACAGGCTTTCTCCCATGGTCTTTGAGGGAGAAGCTGAATGTTCAAACTCTTACAGACTTTCAAAATCTTTAAATCTTAAAAATCTTCCCGAAGACATTTCTGTGTACTGCATGAATAATCGAACAGTTAGAAATAAAAAGATTGCAGGAACATAACAATTTTGAATTTTAAGATTTTAGAATAGATAACTAAAAGTTATCTTGTTTTAAGAACTTGATAGTTATGTTAAAAGCAGAATTTTATTATACTTTCAAATGTAAAAAAGCCATATGAAAGCAAAATACTAGCAACTTTACCTAATTTCTTAACCATGATTCTATTAAACATGTAGGAAAATACATTATTATTTTTATTACTCACTTGTGTTATGATGGCAATGGGAGGTCCCAAGTGTAAGATCAGAGTCACATTTTCTTAAGCACAGAACTAAAACACAGTAATAAGCAGACCATACTGAAAGAACATTAACTTGAAATGAACATTGCAGGTAATATGTAGAACAAAATGTTTAGTACTGGGGATGTGAGCCCAATAAAGACTAACTTAAAAAGATAAGTTTGGTAAATGATTTGGTAAATAAATAAGTTAAGCCATATGTTCATATTACATCTTCCAGACTATTAAACACTGAAATGTGGTAATTGCAAGGTTTTTGAAATCTGTTTAATAATGACCTAACTCACCTCTGGCTTCAGATCTTTTTTTCTCTCGTTATTCAGTGTCTTGAAATAGTCAAGAGTATCAAGGATCCTACAGAAATATGTTTGGAATAATCCTCCCTTACCAATTTCTTAGCAGGTATCCTAATATGTGATGATATAGGTGGATCACTGTGCATAGGTGCAACTACAGTATGACATCCTATGAGTAAAGGAGATCTGGAAACAGAAGCAAATTTTCAAACTCCTAAGACACTAAGCTTGTCAAACATATTTAGGTAGAGCACTCTATTTTATAGAGCACACATCTCTTTTATCTAAGTTGGTGGAGGGATGTAATGTAGATTTAAAGAGATATTGGAACAGAAGTTTGATTATGGAGAAGGCTGTGTAGAACTCAGTACTTTGATCACTGCACCTGAAAGTTTGATACAGAATACTCAAAATACAATGCCTTCTTTTTCCAGGTTAAAATGGAAACATTGGAAACATTGTTTTGTATCAGTTTAGGGTTTCTACCAAAATTTTATTATAATGCTTGGCCTATCTGTTTAGTTTTCCTGCATTGAGATGAACTGCAAAGTGATTTGACAATATACAAAATTACTTTTTTTCTGACTGTATAGCAGTCACAGAAAAGTCACTAGATACATACAACAATAAAGAGAAAAAACTTTTGTCCCTCTACCTTTTAGAGAACCAAAGGGAAACATGGCTCAGACTAATACTAGCTCCAAATTTTTATAATTGTTCCAAATAAACCATAGTTTCAATAAAAAGTTAATTGTGAGTTAGTGTTATTCTGTTTACATCACATGAATCTTTAACTGAATGTGTCTCTCCTGGTTTCTTTTATTGGTTTTGGTTTCTTTTAAAAGATGCATTTACTGGTAGTTGATGAAGAGCTTCAGCCTTTTAGATTATAAACATTAAGAGATTTCAAGTGCATGTGGAAGCATTTTAAGTGAAATTGTAGGATTCCATCATATTGCCAGATTTCTGAAAATACCCTGTTTTTTTTAAAATGAATATTTTCATATAGAATATTTTCTGTTAGAAAATGAAAATCAAGAGTATCTCAGAACAGAATACATTTGAGAAGTCTGGTAGATAAGTAGGCTTCCTGTTAGATATACAGCCACCTGAACCTGACAGATGCTAAATAAAGGGTATGCAGTGTCTCACAGAATCAAAGCTCCTCAAAGAGAGTATTTTGTCAGGGTGATAGCTGTTAGATACGTAGCAGAACAGACCTGTATGAATGACCAATTTAGTCTCTAATGGAGCTCTTAGTGCCTTTTGTGAAGACACTGGGAAAAATAAGAACATTATCAACACAAAACATAGAGAATGTTGAAGTTATTTATAGTCTGGTAATTTTTTGCATAAATAAAAAATGTCTATAATTAATGCACTGTCTGTTCAATTCTGCTAGAAACTGATTTTAATACAATTAAATACTCAAATTTATTTTAGAATTTGCAGTTAATTTGCCAGATCAGACCACAGTGCTTAGCACTTAGTTAAATTATCCATTAAGTTTATGATTACTAGAAAAAACAAGTAGCTATAGCAAAACACAGGACAGCTTTGGAATAAGTTTTGTTGGTTCCAGTGGCTCCAGTCACAGGTAAATAGGCAAAGGCAAATCAAACATTTTTCTTTATTTCAAAGTAAATGCAGATAGAATGAAAATACAGTTTTGCAATTTAAATACCTGGTGGTATGTCTGATCATTATCATATTCCATGTGATTCTGTTCCTTCCATGTCCTTTGTATAAAAACAGAAAGAGGATGATCAAAGTCATTACACAATTCAAGGTAAAAATATAACTGAAGAAATTATGATAGAAATCTACATAAATGCATGGAGCATGGAAAAGGTGAATAAAGTACTATTAATCTTTACTTGCATTCATTTGTTGTTTTTAAGGAAGGTTTTTTTAAAATAAAATGTGAATAAATTGGGAACTCATTGCACATGGAATGTGCAATGGAAGCTGAAATTGTAAATGCATCCAAGCATCTTTAGGCAGTGCAAATAAAAAGGGAATGAAGTCAATCTTACAATTTTTAACACATGATAGTAGGCAAAGGAACATTAACACTTAAAATTGAAAGAGAGGGTTCTGAATTCAGTACAATCAAAAGTGTCACTCTCAGTAGAGACATGGGGTGTGTCCAGCCTTTTCTGGAAAGCAAGAAATTTCAAAGGTCTGGACATAGTGTTTTATATGACAGTAGTGTTAGAGTCACTTCTTGTTCCTGAATCCATTTCCTCTACAGTTATATAGCAAATAGGTATTATTTATATAATAGTATATAATTTATAATAAACTATATAATATTAATATAGCAAATGAAGCAAATTAGACACCTTTCAGAAGGAGTCAAGCAATCCAGAAATGGGGGGAGGACAAGCCGAACTGATCAGGGGCAGTCTCGCTTCAAAAATTTTCTGTGAAACAGAGTCTGGAAAGTCCAAGATCTTGTAGAAGGCTCATATGGAAGTCAAACCAGAACGTTCTCAGAGAGTGAGAGAGAGTCCATTTAGGCAAAAATGAAGTGACTTTTATCATATAATATATAACAAATATTTTATATTATATATAAATATATATAACCTCTTCTATATCATATAAGAGGCTGTAGGACATCCTACTTCAAGCATTCCATAGATAATGTTAATTTCTATTTTTCACTTGATAGCATCCAATAGATTATGGTGTTTTCTGGTCTTTCAGAGCAATTTTCTTTTTCCAGAGAGTTTTCCACCTTCTCAGACACAGAGCTGCCATTACAATCCCTTGATTTTATACTTATTGATGGTATGTCAGGATTTTTCTGGTTTCTATGTACCCTGGATGAAGTTCAAAGAGGACTGTTACAATTTTTAATTTCTGGTACATAGTCCTCAAGCTTTCTAGTTCAAGCTGGCAGGCCCCTCTGTGTTAGTCTTTTTCAGCAGACAATTTCTTCTGTTCAGTAATTTTTCCTTTGTAATCAGGCCAGCTTTATGGTTGCTCATATCAACACATGAAGATGATTTCCTCTTTATTTTTGAGTTACACAAACACTTGGAAGAGACTCACAAGGGTCACTGAGTCCAACTCCTACGTCAATATCCCACACAGGGATTTAACCTGCAACTTTGGTGGGATTCACATAGTGACCAGCTGTATTATGTTCAGCCTTCCCTGGAAGTTACACTCATGTTGGAGGTTAGGATTTTTTCCAGTTTTTTCTCTTTCTCTCAGGGGAAATCTCTTTGTTGCCTAAGAGACGGTAACAACAATACTTGGGAGACAAAGGATGTGGATGGGAGGAGGGAGAAGGGTGCCATTTGCTGCTGTCTCTTGGCTGAGGGACTTTCCCTTGGGAAGTGCAGAGATACCGCGAGATTCTGGCTGAGGGCTGAGGGGCTGGGCTCATCCCTCACTCTCTCTCTCTCCCGGGATCGGGGTGAGATAGGCACGGTTTTGGTGTGGACTGTTGCTGCCCAGAGGATTCACTGCCACTGTGGAGTTTTTGTCTTGCACTGCTTTCTCCTTACTGTGGATGAGCATTTGCTCACAAGAGCAGCTGTTGAACTGGGACCTCTCCAACACCCAACCTCACTGCATAGGGGACCTGACCCCCAATCCCTTCCCAGAGGGAGCATCTCCTGGCTGCAACTGCCTGCGACAGCTCTCCTTGCCGCTGCCCAGCCCTGCTGTTTCCTGCTGCTGCTTCGGGTTTTTTGCTGCACTTTAACCTGACACCCCAGGCCCGCCCGGACACCCCGTGGCTCCTGGCACAGCTCCAGGGTCTTTGCTACAGTTTGTTGGCCACCCCGGGTGTGCTCGCCTCTGCTGTGCCAGGCTGCTGCTCCGATGTTCCTGCTGCAGTCCATTTCACCCTCCGGAGGGGCACCGGGATCAGCAGCCACTGGGGGTTTCTAAAGGAAGCGCCTTCTCCATCTCTCCTGCCAGCCCAGTGCCATCGCTCCCGTGAGGGACACAAGGAAGCGCCTTCTCCATCTCTCCTGCCGGCCCAGTGCCATCGCTCCCGTGAGGGACACAAGGAAGCGCCTTCTCCATCTCTCCTGCCGGCCCAGTGCCATCGCTCCCGTGAGGGCCGCGGCCGAGCTCGCACCCCGGCGCCCCCTGCCGGCGCGGGGCAGCGCCGCCCCTGCGGTGCCCGGCCGGGAGCCAGCAGCGCCCCCTGCCGGCTGCGAGCGGCACTGCTCCGGGCGGGACAGGGCCTGCGGCCGGAGCGGCTCCGGCTCCGGCTCTGTTCCTTCTCGCTGCCCTTGTCGGTTGTTTGCCTTGTTATCCATACACATACTAGTAGAGAATTGTTGTTCCTTTCCCCATAGCTTTACCTGAAAGTCCCATAATTTCAAAGTTATAATAATTTGGAGGGAAGGGGGTCACATTTTCCATTCCAAGGGAGGTTCCTGCCTTCCTTGGCAGACATCTGTGTTTCAAACCAAGACAACTCAAGGGATTCAGGTAGTTTAGTGACAAAAGGAGGTCAGAAAAATCTTCCATCTGATCCTAATCAAGAGAAGAGGTATTCTAGGTGATCAGATAGACTTTTCTGTCTTGCACAGGGCAGTGAGTGACCCAATGGTATAAGAAATTCATATAGGCTTTACTGAAAGGATAGTCAACCAAAGCGAAGATATGACCAGTCTTCTTGCTGTTTGGCAACCAGAAATAAAACTATTAAGGAAGTGATGAGTATGTCAGGATAACTGGAGGAACATATCTGAGAAGGAGTAAAAATGATAGTATGGAAATCCAGAGCTATAATTATATTATAGGGTAGTGTGGAGTTTTAGTGGTTTGGGTCAAATTATCCATTACTTACTTATTTTCTTTCTGTGAGATAAGAATTAGGAGAAAACAAAGCAGGCATAAAACTTGAATATAAAGAAGTTTATTAACAGACCTAAAAGAAAGAAAGGAAAAAAATAATTAGAATAAACTTTCAGAACTATATTCTTCTCCAACTTTTCTCCCTTCTTTTAATCTAAGTGTTGCAGTTCTTGAAAACTCTCTTTCTTATGGTTAAGGACAAAAGGGTTTTCTTCTCCTTTACGTGGTTTTCAAACTGCCACCAACTGCAGACCTGCCTGGAGGAAAACAATCTGCTGTGGTGTAAAACATCTCTTCCATGAAAACTTTCACAGTTCCTTCACACTGTAAAACATGGGCCATCACATGGGGCTATTAATCTTTTTAAGGATGAGTTATTTTGACCTGAACACAAAGGCTTTCTTCACCACCAGGTTTTAAAAGCCTCTCACTGCTTTTATATAGCCTGGCATAGGCACTCTTCACAACCTGTACAGGCCACACATGAATTGTCCATCCCCCCATGTACTTCAAATGGATTAAAGAGACAAGCAGTTTTTGATATTACGGTTTCTTACCATGGCATTGAATAATTTTTTTAAGCTGCGCGCGAGAAACGCGGTGCCGCCCTCTTTTCTCTTCTGAAGCCATTTCTAGCTTCATCTCACGTGACCTTGCTTTCTCTTTCTCTCTGACTTTGAAGTTGCCATGTTGAAGTGTTTTACTGTTCAGGCTCCACGGTGGAGAAAGCCCCGCTCCCCCTGCACTGCCGGCTGCACGGTGTCCTTTTCAGTTCAGCGTGAAGTGTGCTGGCTGCAGGCTGGAGGCTCTGCTGGCTCCCGCTGGCACCACGTGGAAAAAAGAGGGACCCACCTGTCCCAGGAAGCCATGCCGAAGGGGCTCAGCTGTGTGGCTGACCCAAGCTGCCTGTGGCTCGGGGATAGTTCCCCCTCCCAGTGACCCAGGGTCTGTGCTGCGGTGTTGGGAAGAGGGGAGGGGGGGACAGGGCCCCAGCCTGGCCCGGAGGCTCCCAGGCCCCCCACCTCATCCCGGCAGGCGAGCTGGAACGAAAAAGCCACGCCTTTCCACGTGGTTTAAATATTTAAAATTGAGAGAAGTGTTATTGGTCTAAAGGCTGTCTGTCAATTCAGGTCACTACAGGAGTCTATTTCAATGACTGTCAGTAGCTCACATCAAGTAGCCCAGTACCAGTCTTCACAACCTGTCTGAATTTGCAGCTGATGTCTCTCTTTCCTTCTTTCTTTCCATAGTCACCTGCCACATCCAGTTATACACATTTAGCAGTAGAAAGGAGCAGCTCATCTAGCCAAATGGGAATTGGGATTGTGCATCAGGTATTCCCATTTTATTGCCTGTCCAATCTCCAGAAAGAAATAACACCTTCTCAGGAAATTCCATCAGTGCCTTGCATGACATCTCATGGCCCCTGCACTTTTACCCTTTTGAAGAGCCCTTGGCATTGTCTCATATTCCGCATATTCTGTGCTGCAGGGTCCCCTATCCACCCTTTGAGTGGAAAGTTTTCTAACATTTGGAGAAAGGGAAGTTAGATGATATTTTGTGAGATATTGAGAATACATTCTGGAGTTGTTTTGGTGAAGTTAGATTCACATTAATCTAATGTTCTGGTGCTAACTTTAGAAAGAGAAAGAATAGTAGAAATGCAAATAAATAAAGTTTTACTTCAAAATTAATTTATCAGATATTAAAAAAATACTTTCACACAGATTATCTATTCTTCTACGATCAAAAAATTCCACGTTGAAATCATGGTGCAGGAAGCCAAATTAAGTTGCAGAGAACTTAACTGACAAACATTTCTTACCTCTTTTCTTAGCATGGATATGACATTGTGCTCCTGTAACAGATGTAATGAGCTACAGCAAAACATACAAACCTCCAAAATAAAATCAAACTTTGTGGACTACTTTTTACCTTAGAACTTGCTGTTTTTTGGCTGGCCACCACTGCATGTGAACTGTTGAGAAAATTTTCCACCTTGTGGCCTTTATGAAAATGCTATAATTCTCCAAACCGGGCAGCCATAGGTGCTAAACTGGCCTCTGAAAGTTTTCTTGTACTATAGGCAGAGAGAAATACTGAACATCTTGCATTTAAACTATGCAAGGGTCCCCCTAATGAAAACTATCTTCTAGAATGGGAAAGTCAAAACATTTTTGTAATGTAAAAGAATAAGAGGTGATTTGTTTCCTTGCAACTAAATTATATATTAGGAAACTGCATTTCCAGTGCATTTATTCTATCCAGTTAGAACAACCTGTTACAACCCTTCAATGGCAAAAAAACAGGAAAAAGTTGGATTTTCATCACCTTGAAGTTCTGAACTACTGGCTTTTGAATATCTTAATACTGATTGATACAAAAATAATGGAAAACTTCATGAAGAATTTGTGATTTTTGGTTTTTCCTTTATCACAGGTTATACCACTGGAATTAATTAACGGTTTTATCTGCAAATGCCTACAATACTCTCTCTGTAATGTACAATATTAAAAAGTATTGTCCTTCTCTTACCAAAATTGAAGTTTTTTCTTTGTTCTACTATACCTCTATCATTAGATCTTCTTGATGGATATTCATATGTAATAGTAGCTAATAATATTTCATATTATTTAATTCCAAAAAAGCAACCAAAATCTTTATGCTCACACTTGTTAATATAACTCATTGTATTACAATTTCAAAATATAGGGAATATCAGTGTGCCATGTAGCTTCTAACCACAAGCAGAGGAACAAACATGGCTAAATAACATTGTAGGTTTTGGAAAATATTTTTCTTCACTGATAAACCATCGTAAGACATCATGAAGTCTGAAACACATCATTGGGATATGCATTTTACTTTTGTCTCAGCAAAAATCAAGGAGTAATACTAACTTTGTTTTTAATTACCCAAAGCTGTGACTGCTTTTGCACACAGCTTCACCATTAAGCTTTGGAGATGAAATACCAGCTAGGTAAAGAATAAGTGATTGCAGACATTGAATTTAGTTGCTAGAAGTAAATTACATCATGAAAGCTATAATAATATTTAGTATGGATATTTTCATCTAATGACTGATCCTGCCTCTTTTAAGATGCTCTTTAATGTTACTAATTTCCAATCTTGTTGTAGAAGATTCAGAACTTTATTTTTCAAACAAGAAAATATTTTTATTTTGTATTGTTTTGCTAATGAATGTTTGAAGAAATCAGCATTCTGGAAATGAATATATATTGTTTAAAATTTTCCATTTTGAATACAAGAGTTTCTGTTACAATTTTAGGTGCAGAAATTCCTGAAGAGGTCAGCAGGAGAAAGAGATAATGAAAACTGTGTTTGTGTTTAGTGTTGAGGCACTTAGGTTGGTTTTCTCCCTTGAAAACACTAATTGTACTTGTATCACAATTGTACGAGTATTAATTGCACATGTATCACATGAATGTAATATCATTGTTAGAACGTAACCTGTTGGCCCATTGAGTGGAGTTGAGTGAAGACATTCACCCCAGAACAAGGACACAAAAATATAATACAGGCTAGATATATAGTCTATGCTTTTTCCAAACCAATCTATTCCTACACATGTATGGATGAAATGGTCATTTTCTTTCTTCTCATAGTCTGCCTATAGACTTTTCTCCTCCTATATCCTGCTGCATGCAGACCACTATTACTAGTCAAGAAGAAAGAAGAAAATAAGTAGTCTGTTTTAGGTGGATCTCCTCACAAAATAGGATTACATGTACAAGTGTGTATGTGCAATTAATGCAACAAAAGAAATTTCTCTTGCTCCCTGACAGGTGAAGAGAAGGGAGTAAAATAAAGCATGAAAGTGTATGCCGTTACTGAGCCCTTTGTGCCACACAGGATGCTGCTTTGAGCAAGCTCTGTGCCAGATGTCATTGTGATAAATTAAACACAGAGTGTGGACACTCTAGTGATGACATTTTAAGGTCATGAGAGACCTACGGAAAGGGCAAAAGTTCATCTTAAAATGAAAGAAGGTTGTTTCTTGTGATATGATGGTAAACATGCATGTTTCTCTAAGCAGATTTATGATACAGTTATCTGTCATAATGTTTGCCTTGACTGTAAAGTCATTGGGAGTTTACACCCACTGAACATTGATTCAGCTAAAGTGATAATGTAAAGTGATTGGCAAAAAAGACATGAGCTGATCACTATTCACAATTTTTTTGCAGATATGTATGTTAAAAACACCCCTGAATCTAAACAAAAATATGAAACTAACCTGGACATGCTATTTATTAATAAAATCTATGAAACAAATAATTACATTATTGTAAATATTCTGAAAAAGTTCCCAAAATATTAAGCTTCTAATGTTCTGATTAAAAGAAGCATATTAATGTATTATGTTTTTCTTAAAAAAAATTATTCTGTAACTTCAAAACTTTCCTTCCATGCATAATTATTGGAGGGTCTGAATGTTGTCTTGCAATTAACTGAAATTCTTTCACATCCTTGTTCTTAGGATTTCTACCCATTGGATATTTTGAAGCAGAAATGCGGAAAGCAGAAAATGTATAGCCTTGCCTTTATCCACAGCAGAAATTCAGAGGTAGTGAAATACCCACAAGTGGTGAGATGTCAGTTTTGATTCTATATCTATGTAAAGAAAACCCCAATTATAGGGAGTTCATTTGATTCATTATCTGAATTATTAAAAAATACAATATTTTTTTTGTCTCTTGGAAGACACTGAAATAATATGAAAAATAAAAATACTTCTGTTAAGATTGTAGGCACACACATCTTGATAATATTTAACTAAATTTAATCTCTTTTATTAAGCAAAAAGAAAATTCAACAAATGGTGATCTACAGAGGGATAAAATTGTCAGTTTTGTTTTCCTCTGTAAGGAGAAAAGTAAAGACATGAGTAGTATTTACAGAATAGGGTCTCACCATTTGTTTCCGGTAAAACTTAAGAGCTGCTGAACTTCAGAACCCCTTGATTTAAAAACAAAAAAAGAAATCTAAGATTTAAATTTAATTTTTTTAAAACAGAAAATTGAAGATACATATATATCTTCCCTATGCTTAGTGACTTCAAATCTTATATGCAGTTTGAAAAGTCTATAACATGCAGAAAAGAATGACCAGTTTCTCTGGTCTTGAAGACAGTGAAATTAAAAATAATGTTCAAGACAGTGATCATGCATTTATGTTGTGGTTTGTTTTTTTTAATCTAGATTATAGCAGAGTATCTTCTTGGGGTTTTTTGTTTGTTTGGATTTTTTAATCTTTTTTTTTCCATAATTAAGCAGATGACATTTATATTTCATGTTCAGCATAAGACAAACTTTGTCTCTGCAAATGTCATGTTAACAAAAACCACCCCCCTTCCCAAATGCACATTAAAATGACAGTTTAAAATTTTTGAAGTTTTAAGTTACCTTAATTGCAGGATTTATCATCTATGGAATAATTCAATTTTAATAATTTAATTTTCAGACATAATCTAATATAGCATACACTTATTCTGTTTCAGTCTTTCTTTCTGCTCTCAAAACACAGAAAAAAGGTGGAAAATAAAGTGTTCATTTTTTTGCCAATAGCATAATCTAGCTCCTTTTATGTAATTCTTCCATGTTCTTTAAAAATGAGAACTAACAGCTGTAGATTCTTGTTTTTGTTGTTTGTTTTTTTTTGAAGTCCACATATTCAATGGAAACATGAATCTGTATTTGTATGCAAAAGACTGAGCCAGAAGCCCTATTTCTATCTTGTTTGTAGCAGGCAGCCTGTGACAAAAATACTTTTTAGGTTCCTATCAGTCATTTTAGAAGAAAGGTACTACTTATATTCACTTCCCACATAGCCATATAACAAAAAAGCATTCCATTACAGAGAAAACTACTGCATCCATCAGCTGGTTTACAGTACTATAGCATTTCTTTTATTTTTCTCCTATATTGATAAAAAAGACAATAATGTAAAATCCACCCTTATCTAACGGTGTGAAAAGGAGTGGAATCCTGAAAATAATGAAAGCTGAAATAATGCCACTTATTTCTTAGTTTTTATTTACTAAAGCTAAGAAGTCTCTGAGGAATTCAATAAAAACCCTGAAAAATACATAAAATATTCTAGACTTATGAGTGGAAAACTTCCATTATTTCCACTCTTGTCCATCCCCTACCCCCAACCCATGGACCACTCTTGGTTCTTAAAGTCTTACATAGACACAGTACATTTATCAAAATACAGTGTGAGATAGTCTGAGGTTCTTCAGTTTCCAATAAGACCACATTTCAGGGACAGAGCCCTAAAGTAAAAAAATTTATTACCATTGAAATCCATTTAATACTATTTATTTGCTCCTGTGCTGATCATGTACTTATGTAAAATTGCATCTTCCTGTGTCATAACCGTATTATGAAATACTTACTGGTTTAAGTTGTGTCATCTTAGGAAACTTGCTCTGTTTCAAGGCAAACTAATTTCTTCTATCCCGATTATTACATCTATCCTTTATGGATGCCATAGGTCTCTGCAATTGCTACTGCATGCAGCTGCTCCATAGCACTGGAGAAAAAAAATAAAGTTTTAAACTATTTAGAATTTTCTTCTTTCGCAATTTAAAAAACCCAAGAAGATCTCCACAGCAATGGCAGGGAAATTATACCAAACAGACTGGTCAAACTGAAGGATTGAAAATACAGCTGGTCTGTAGAAAGTTGAACCAAAGGAATGTGTGGATCCTTAGTTAATTAAGAGATTTTTTTGTTGCTGTGGGGGTAGCCATGACACACATGGACAGTGCCTTGGACAAAGGGCAAAAAGCCATTTATGAAACAAATCTGCCTCTTTTATACACCTTTTTTATGTTATCATTCATGTCACATATTCATTGGCTGCTAAACTACCACAACAGACTCATTGGATATTACTGACTACAACATACTACCGTTGGCTACCTATAGCATAAGCATTCAAGCATTTAGAAGAACAATAGGTGCAGTTATGTGGCAGTTTTTCTCCTTCTATTGTTTAACTTTCATGCTTCTGTTGATACTACATTTTCATGGGTAAAAACAAATTATTTTTCTTCTCACGGACTTTTCTCACAGTCCTCCTCTAGCCGAAGTAACAGGCCTGAGCCATAATTTTACAAAGGCAATAAGGCCTACATTTTATAAGGTTTTACTTAAATGCCACAATTTTTTGCAGATGTTTATATTACTGGAGTGTTTCAAAAGACAGGTGCTAGGGTTCAAAGGAGTAAAACTTGGGAAAACTACATGCAGGTTTTTCTTGCTAGATACTATGGCTCAACCCCAGCCACACATCAAGCCCCATACAGCTGCTCACGGTCTCCCAGCAGCAGGATCAGGGAGAGAACCAGAAGGATGAAAGATAGAAAACCCATGGGTTGAGATAAAGACAGTTTAATTGGGAAAGCAAAAGCCATGCACACAAGCAAAGCAAAGCAAGGAATTAATTCACTGCCAGCCATGGGCGGGCAGGTGTTCAGCAATCTCCAGGAGACCAGGACCCCATCACACGTAACAGTGACTTGGAAAGACAAATTCCATGACTCTAAATGCCCCCCCCTCCTCCTTCTCCTCATTTTATACACTGAGCATGATGCCACATGGTCTGGAACATCCCTTTGTTCAGTTGGGGATGTTGTCATGTCAAAGCCACCTGTCCTGGCTTTGTCTCCTCCCAACCTCCCAAACAGCCCCAACATCCTCACCAGCCTGGCAGTCCAAGAAGCAGAAAAGGCCTTGGCTCTGTCTAAGCCCTGCTCAGCAATAACAAAAACATCTCTCTGTTATTAACTGTGTTCAGCACAAATCCAAAACACAGCCCCATACCAGCCACTGTGAAGAAAATTAACCCTACTCCATCCAAAATCAGCAGACTAGATTGAGCGATTATTTCAGTGGACATTCAAAATGTATTATCAAATAAATAAGCTGCATTACTTGTAATAGCATCCAAATAAACATGTCACAAAGGCAAATGCAGAGTTAAATCTTAGCAAGTATAATTAAATTTTATCACAAAATGAAGAATAGAGGTCCCAAGCCAAGTGATACTGTGATATGTGATAGCATACATTTAACACTTTGTTTTACACAGACTCACTGACAGGACTAATTACAAATTAACACATATTAACAGAAGATTAAATATCTTGGAAGATGAAAGAAGTGTAAATACATATTTAGGGTGATTTTTTTCAAAATTCTTGTTTAACATTTCATCTATTTTATAAACTGTGTTAATTTTATTTTCTTTTAAAAGCAAGATAATATTCCCATTATAAATATTGTTTCACCAAAAAAAGAACATCAGAGTAAAAGAATGATAAAGATCTCATATATCTTCCTCATTACTACCTGAATTATTCTATTGAATTTTATCTGACGTATCTTCTGCAAGATTTCCTTCAATTAAAGAAAACTTTATTCACTTTCTACCCAGACAGAGTTTTTTACTGCAAGAAGTAAAGTATTTTAAAATAAGCCTTTTTATTTTGCTCCTTTATATTATACATTGTTTTCTTCTGTTCATTAAAAACTGATTCAGCAGTCACCTAGGACAACAAATCCAGTGTCTTGTAACTAGGAGTGAGAAAACAATAGGACCTTCTTGTTCTGTATTTTTTACATACCATCTCTGATTTTGAGGGGAATTTCGTGTATTCAATGGAAAAGGCCTTCTTTAATGAGGCAGGTGAAGAGTCTGGAGTACAAGTCCTGTGAGAAAGAGCTGAGAGAATTAGGATTGCTTAACATGGAGAAAAGTAGGCTAAGGGGAGATCCTATTGCTCTCTTCAACTACCTGACAAGAGATTGTAGTGAGGTGGGCCTTGGCTCTTCTCCCAGGTAGCAAGCAATGGCTTGAATAAAAATGGCTTCAAATTGCATCACTGGAGGTTTAGATTGAATACTCCTGAAATTTTTTTCATGAAAAGGGTTATCAAGTTTTGAAGCAGGCTGCCCAAGAAAGTAGCTGAGTTTCCATCCCTAGAGATATTTTTAAGATGCATAAATATGGTGGCTAGGGGCGTGGTTTAGTGGTGGGCTTGGCAGTGCTGGGTTAATTGTTGGATTCAATGATCTTAAAGATCTGTTCTAATTAGTGACTTTATAACCTATTCAGCCAACCATGTTTTTGTATAGAAGATTTATAATTTATTTTCATATATTCGTTGCAGTAGAATGAGAAGAAAATACAGTCTCTGGTTTTGTTGTTGCTTTGCTTTGTTGTTGTTTTGTAGTTGTTTTGTTTTATAGTTGTTTTGTTTTGCTTCTGGAAGTACTACAATGTGTAGGCACCATTAAACACTAGCAGTAAAAGTGAGGTACCAGATACCAAGTTCAGCCAATTGGTGAATTCTAGGATTTTGCAGCATAGTCAAGAAAGTAGCCCAAACACTAGCTAGAGAAGTGAAAGAGAAAAAAGTTCACAGTAAAGGTCATTGAGTCATCAGTAGACTGAGCAGTTTTTGCTAATCGATCCACAGAAACACTTACATGCATGGCTGCCTTTAATAGCTGCTTCAGCACTAAATAGCATCTGCTTAAAATGATACCCAACCACAAAAATGGACTGCAGTAATAACCATTGTTCTTATGTATATGAAAGAATGTCTATCACAGGAATGGACCCAGAAAAATCGTGTAAATAATCTTCTATAGATTTGACACAGCCAGATACACACAAACATTTGGTCATGTTAGTTTTGTGATTACACTATTTTATAACATATCCTGGAAGCTCTGCAGTCCCAAAGAGAAGAGGTTGGCACAGTCTATAGCCCTGATCTCTCTAACCTTTACTTTTTTTCTTGTATGACTTCAACATCTTGAACATGTGTAAAGACAGAAGGAAACTAGAATGTGCAGTCTACAATGAATGAAAAGCTTAGTATATTTAAGCAATAACATACTTTTTACATATTGGTGACCCCCAGTAAGTTTGACACTAGAATTTTCAGTTATCTTTTCATTCGGAAAAGACTGAAGACAGGAAAGTTCTGTGAAGTTCATTTGCACCTTACTGTGAGAAACAGATAACATGTTTATAAATATGTATGAAAATTCATGAATTTTTATATGGTTTCCATAGTCAAAAAACCATTGAAGAAAATCACTGATACTCAGAGCTTGTAGGTACTTGCCATATGTTAGTGGTGATGAGATGTTTTGCACAACTTCAGGAACAATATGAGTTTTACGTGTGGCAGATAGCATCATCCACTTGCCTGGCTTTACATTGCTTGACTGCTTCACTATGGAGAAGATTGTCCCTGTGAGACGGCACACCGTGTTCTGATGGGGACATTTTTGATATTATCAGATACCATAAATTTCTGTTTTAAAGTTGCTTATGACAAAGTAATGTGTTGTACCTACTAATACTTATTCCAGACAGAAGTAAATTTTGAATATTATTTTATATTTGCTTATTTTATGCATTAGAGAGAGTTTTTCACATTTAAAAGCAAGTATTATGCATTTAAAACATAAATTCAACTGAGCTATGCTCTCAGAAAACAACAACAACAACAAACCTAGCAAAACATTATTAAATATCATCAGCTTTCACCCTCTTTATTGATCTTTTTCATTCCTGGAATCATGAAATATAACCTGCAATTAGCTGACTATTATAAAATGCTTCCATTAGTCATTGTGCCTGAAGTTATTTGCTGTTTGTCAAGGTGAATAGGCTTTGCACTGTCTTCACAATTGTCTTGCTCATTGCTAAGGGTTACACTACACAAAGAGAAGAAAACTCTTCCTTCAGCAAGCTGGTAAATCCGTGCTTGAAGTTTCAATTTATTTCCTATTTAACACAATATAATACTATTTTCTTTAGTTAGTTAGTTAATTATTTATCTTACTTACCTTACCAGCAACTATTCCTGAAAACAACTAACTTCACCTTTGTTTCTCCATGAAGATTGTTTAGAAATCTGTAAATAATAATGCATGAGAATCTTGTATTGGATTGATTTCTCTTTTTTATATTTCACATCTTACTTTCATGTTACATTTACAGTTGTAAATACATAACACTTAAGTAAGCAATATTAGGCATTTCTTTAAAAATTATATCTATAAAGAGATATATGGAAGTTTGTTTTTTTTAAACCTAATATCTCTGCTTAGAAGATGCAATATCCACTGCAATGAGTTATAGGATATGCAGTGATCTCATATTTATCCCACTGCTGAAGAATGTGGGTGCCTTAACAAATATAATCACATCAGAACTGTTTTATTTTATGATATTTTATACTTAAATAATTTTTGAAAGCCTAAAATAGAATTGTAGGGTCCTGTAGAAGCAGAGACTGAAGGGAGACCTTACTTTTTTTCTTCAAGTAACTGAAAGGAGGCTATAAGAAGGTGAGGATTAGACTCTACATCCAAATATCAAGGGATAAGATGAAAGAAAATGGCCTCAAAATACACCAGGGAAGGTTTAGATTGTATATTAGGAAAGAATTCTTCACCAGAAGGGTTATCAAGCATTGGAATAGTCTGCCCAGGGAAGTGGTTGAGCACTCATCCCTGCAATTATTTAAAAAACCCGTAGATGTACCAGCTAGGGACACGGTTTAGTGGTGGGCTTGCTGGTGTCAGGTTATGTTGAGCTCAGTGACCTTAGGGGACTTTGCCAGCCTAAATGACTCTATGATTATAAGTTCACTAGTCAAATGCAAGCTAACTCTTATAAGAGTAATTTGTAGTTTCCAGGACTGATTATGTTTTTGAAGTCTTGGGAATAGGACTTCTGTATCTTCCAAAAAATACTGGTCTGATTTATTTGAAATTAGTAGAAATTATTACCCCTGATATTTTTTATGAAAACAGAAATTTCAATAAACACTTTTAAAGGTCTAGCATTTATAGCAAAATACCTGTACATTTTGAAAAAGGGATTCATGCTCCTCTTAGCTTGAGAATTAAGAAGCAAGGCAATAGAAGAAAATTTAGCAATGCTTGCTATAAGTGAGAAAAACTGGTTATACTTTTAGCAAACCTCATTAATTTTCTTGGCCATGGATATTGAAGATAACATCTCTACTTCTCATCCAAACTATGTGAGAAAGTAAGAATCACTGGAAAATAAAAATAAGAAAGCACTGATTGAATACATACATGAAGTTCTTCTGTTGTAATTCTATTGTAATACATTTTTTCTGTATCATATTTCATACAATGTATTTTTTAACTAAGCAACTGGTTTCCAGTCATTACAGTAGTAATGATTTCTCTGGGGAGCTAGATCTCCTATTAGTCGAAAAATTATCTGGGGACCTTAGAACTCTTTATTGCTGTCTTTGTGTCTATCAGACTACATATCAGAAAAGAGCTAAATGTTTCAGGATTATTGTATCTAATGTGTATGAAAACAGTCTGAATTTCTCCTTACTTTTTTCTTCAGAAAGGAAAAGATCATCACTTTCTAAGTTTTGTACTTCCTTATGGGTTCTTAATGAAACTTGCTTTTGTAGTCCATAAGCTGGAAGCTGTATCACAAGCAACACAGACATTAAGTTGAAATGGTATTCACTGCCATGTAGTCTCTGTATGCTTATATAGTATCTGGAACTTCTTAACATACTTCCACAAAGGGGAGCAGATTTTGTTTACTGAGATACCATGAAAGGATAACATCAAGAAAAGACATCCAGTTGCAGAAGTAAACCTTTGATGTCTCCAGGCACACTGAGACATTGAGAAAAAACTAAGTGATGGGTCCAGAAATAGTCAGTGTGTTTCATATCTGGAAGGGGAGAAAGTAATGCTTGTCACAAGCCCTTCCCACTGACAAATCAAGTTGGTAACTTTTACCCTTCAGCTCCAGCCATTCTTCTTCTGGCTTGATTCCATTGCCTTGTGACCAGTGAAATGTACACAAGACAAAGACTTCAGCTTCTGCAGATGTAAGGATCTAGCACAGCGCAAAATTCAGAACTTGTGTCTCTGCCTCTTTGGCTCTGGTCCCTACTGGTGTGTCCACACAAATGGACTCTGCACACTTGTTCTGGGGTTGGTTTTTTTGTCTGACTTCCTAAAACTTGTCTGCAGCAAGACTACACATAACTCTAGATAAAAATTTGGGTCCAGAGAGGTGGACCCTAAGAGGGTATTTTACCAATGCTGGTCAATACCTCTCAGTCCATATCTATCTTTTCAGATGAGAAAATTTAGTATTAACTAGCATGACTGATTGCTGTAGCTAATGACAACTCACAAGTTAATGGATTATGGTATTCATGTGCTCTTATCTTGCAAAAGAAATGTCACAGAAAAACCCTGATAATTTTTAAAAATTGGGACTTTTTTAAGAAAAAGAACTTTAATATATAAAAAAGATAGCTTGTCTTACAAAAAATATGACCTTAATTTAAAAAAAAAAAATGTATAATGTGGCCTTTTCAAGGTTTTTTTCTTTGTCTTCTTTTTTCAACTGCTCTTGATAATTTGGGCTTTTTTCTTAATATGACATTAAGTTGAGTTATCTCAGAAGTTGGAAGTTGTTTACGTGTAATTTCAGCATGAAATATTAATTTCTTATGATAACTCACTCCTTACGAGTTCCTCTATTTCTCAGTAGTTGCAGTGACTGTTGACACAGATGATAGTGCTGTGAAAGAACATCATATTGATGCCTTAGGTTTTGACTTTTATATTTTTCAAATTCTGTACTGCTTGGAGTGTGGCTCTGAAGTTCCTTGTAGCCTGTAATTTCTGATCTCTCGTTCAAGATAGACATAACAAAGCCTCTCCAGGCTTTGCCTTCAAGGACAGCCAGGCTCTTCTAGGCCCAAAATATGTAAACCAAAGCCTCTAAGAGGGGAGCAAGCTGAGGGGAATTACATCATTGAACTGGGGCTTTAATTGGAGAATTAACCGTGGTATGCAAATGAACCAAACCTATAAAAGTGTGAAGAACTCGTGACGTGTCGTCCATCTTGGGGTCCATTTTATGGAAGCAGCCTCTGGCTCCCCAGGGTGTACCTTGAAGGCCCTTCAAATAAATATCTATCTTTATTCCCTTACTCTTGTCTAGTCTCTGTTTCTAGGTGGCTGGAGAAGGCATCTATATAGTTGCCTGTGTAATTCACATCACAAAGTACTTTTAAAAGTGTTTTGTCTCAAATGTAGTAAGAGTTTTTTTGAAGAACTGGATTAATTCATGGAATGTGATAATATGGGATTCAGCACTGTGTTGGGTACAGCATTCATTGAGGGATGATGAATACGCATTTCTTACTGAATTAGTTTGCCTGAAGAGAGATTCTTCAGCCTGAGATTTTATGTAATTTATTTCCATTCACCTTTTCATAGTTCAGTCTGTTACCCAATTCCCATCAACTTGGCTGATGTGTCAGGAAATTTAATTTATACCTTTGAGAATTCTCTGCAACCTGTTTGATGAGGAGAATGATTTTAAGCGTTTACTAAACTCTGTATGGTTTATTTTGTAATTCAAGCACTTGCACGATGTTTGCTCCTATTTCTCATCCAATGCAATGTTTATGGAATTTTCTGGAGATAGAATACTTACAATAGAAAGTACAGTAATGCTTAATAAGCATAGAAATACTTATATCAGGCCATCTGCTTTCAGTTAGGATCAGGGCTGCCATGGTTATTTTCCTACAAGTGTAACACCATCTTAATTGAACAACAGTTCACTGTTTTGGTGAAAAGACCAAATTCCAAGTGATTTCAGGATTAGGGCTAAAGTGGCACAGGATGGGAAGCATCTCAGATACCCTGATTAAGCCAACAAAAAAGTTCAAGAGTATGTCCTTCTCCCCAGATTAAAACACAAATCCATGGTCCTGCAACTAACTCATGAGGTCATATACACACTGGTCTTGTGATGAGCAATTTTGTCCTTTACACATCTGGTCAGCCAGTGCAGTTAATACAGTCACTTTAAAATTGGTCTTGAATTCTTCTAACCAGAGTGTTGATGCAGCAAAGAGATTGTCTTTGGCTCTCTAATGAATATTTTGTCAGTTTCAAAGGTTTTGAAGACCATGATAAGTTCTGTTCTGTGGTGCCACAGACATATTACTGGCCTTTTTATTGTCCTTGATGTCCTTGATTTATTCAGCTAGTAAATGCCAGAGTTAATGAATGTAAAATGGTGTTGACGTTTCTGAAATAGAAGCCACAGTAAGGGGCAATAATGTTAAAAATGAGTAAAAGGTAAATTTCATACAGAAATTCAGTTTAATCAAAATTCAATGGCTGCTAGAAATAATTAAACCATTACTCCAAGAGTGCATAAGTTGGCTTAGCTACTTAATTCCTTATAAACCTGTTGTCACAGAGAGGTCTAAATGGAAACTTGAATTTCAGGTTCAGCTCTCCTATTCAGCTCTCCTTCCATATAATTCAATATTTCTCAGAAATATCAAAAATTTTCAAAATGTGGCGCACGTTCATTTTAAGACACACAGGTGACACATGCAAAGTGGAAAAGTTGCGCTGGTAATTCTCTGTATTGAAATAATTTTTCAAACATTGTGTTTCTGTTACAAATAATATTCTATCACATTTCATTGAATATGTGTAATCTTGGCCTGACTTGAATATATGGAATATTAAAAATATCATCAATGGAAAAAAAAAATTGGGGAGAAATTTTATGCTCACAAAAGAAAAGAATCATCATTCATTATATAAGATGGAAAGGAAGACATGCCATTAATGCTAGTATTCGACCTAAGAACAAAAAAATTTCTTTAAAGCAGAGTCTCTGCAGGCAAAAAAAACCCCAAAGAAACCAAAAAACCAAACCAACTAAAGACAAAAACAAAAAAGAAAAAAAAAAAAACAGCTATAGCATTGAGTTCTACTCAGATGGAAAGGAATAAGAATTGAGAAGACATACATACCTCTTATACTTTTCTTGAATGTGGTCATTAGGAGTCATGATAAGAATGCTTTTAATGAAGTAGCACAGATTAGTACATAACAGGGCTCCTGAATGTTTTATCCCATGTCTTTTCATTTTTCCAGTTACAATTTTTTAAAAACTTTGTATTTTTTAATTTAAAATCTTATAATTGGAACACATTTCTTTTTCTCTTCTCTCCCTCTTGGACAAGAGATCATTTTTCTTGACGGATGTAACAGCCTGTGATATGAATTCCAGCAAAGCAGACACAGTTGTGTTTTAACTGCAATGCATTGTCACTGAAGCATTCTTCATGCCTCTGAAGAACAGGTTTAATAGAAACTAAGTAAAAGATATTGTATAATTTAACTTGCAATTGTAAACACATGTGACATAAATGAAAACTTGTCCTCTGTTACTCAGATCAGATGAAAGATGAGGTACATTAAAGACAAAACCCAGAATGATGTGGCTAGTGTTTTTGTGTAAGAAATAACATTTTCCGAATGAATCCACTATGGGCAATATTAGATAGGGAATTGTGTGTCTACTGTTTTTGTCTTAGAACTTCAAACTTTATTGAGTTGTGCTGCTCAAAGGTAAAAAAACCAACCAAAAAAACAAACAAGAACCAACCCAAAACAAAAATATTGATGTTATTTATGGATTTAAAAATGTATATGGGGTTTGTTTTTCAATTTGGCTGATACTAAATGTGTAAATTTTATTAATATTTTCAGTTTAACTGTTACAAAATACAGAGTAAATTAGGCAGTATTTATTTAGAACAGAAGACTAAAACATTTTTGTTATCTCTCAGCATTTTGTTATGTGCTCAAAATGACACATCTCCCTATGTCCTTCTTCAATCTCTTTTAAAGGCTGTGATCCCTTACTTACAGCAAATCAATGACTTCAGTTAAAAATTAATTTAAAATTTATACATTGTTAGGTCAATTCATATAATCTTTGGGATAGATTTCAGTCATAAATTCTTGTTTAAAGTTAAAATTGGATTATTATTTTATGAAAAAAATTTCCATGTATTTAAATGTGTAAGTTGCCCTGCACAGCATGAATATAATTGCACTACATTCAACAACTGTATTCTTTGACAACAACTGTATTTTATGGTAGCAGAAACATTTCCCTTGAAATAACTATTTTTAGGAAGTTTTGATTTAAATGAAAATAAAAACCAAAAAAATCTTTAAATACTGCCCTACTGAATTTTCAGATAAACTTGGTATAACATATGCAGAAAGAATTTTTCACTTCTTTTTTTAAATTTAGTTCATGATCTGTCTGTAATATTTATTTTATTTTTTTTTTATCAGAACACTCTTTTCCTGTGAGACAGCAGTTTTGAAATCCTCTGTGTGCGTTCACAGCTGCAGGGTGCAATTATAGCCACAGGCAGAGGAACAAAGCCATGTGAGATAAATTGGAAAGCATTATTTCCTTACTTTCAAAAAGAATATGCAAGCTGATTTGGTCAATTCTTAGCTTATGTGGAATTCTGTAATTAGAACTTTCAGATGTAAACTGTATATTATTACATTGTATATTACATGTAAGCTATGTATTATTATCTGGATTATATATTATAATCGGTCTATTATTTAGATAAATTGCAGTGTGACTTTGTGAATAATGAAATCTGAAACCTTCTGTGGAAGCATATGATTTTTAAGAGTACATGCTGGGAAAGAGCTCTCCAGAACAGTTTATCTGATGGACAAATAGGGACATGAACATGTAACTCAATATAGGGTGTTTTCTGAGCTGAAAAACATGAGAATAAAAGCTCCTACTTGTCTTGAAACTGAAGAAGCCATGCTCAAGAGCCAACCTTAAGTGTTTAAAAACAGGTGTTCTCTCTCTTACTCATCATCTATGAATTTACACTAAAACTTCAGAGAGAATATGTTTTAATCAAAATGAATATACTTCTAGGTCATCAGCAAAAATATTTGTGTCACAGCTTGCTGATATATCACTTAATTATTTAATGCTAAAGTCTATAATAAGGAAGTCAGATAGTAGTATTTAAATACATAATCATGCCATTTTCATGATGCAATTCTAAAACTATATTGTATAGCAAACATACAGGACCTGGGGGACTTTTTGTTAACTAGGGAATCAGAGTTATTATTGGTTAGTCTTTAGATGGCTTACCAAATTCATTGAGTTTCTTAGTATCTTCTGTGTGTTGGAAAACACCTAATACACTGGAAAACACCTAAAACATGTAATAAGTATCATCAAAAAATACAGATGAAAGCAGCAGCTTAAATTATCTCTCAGTGAAAAGCTTAGTATTTAAGATTTGGGTTAAGAAATTTCCATTCTTGAAAGTACAGGGTAGTCCTTTGTTAAGGCAAGAGAATGGTTTTCATTTTTCTTAGGTTCAGCTGAAGGATGAGCTTCAACAAAACCCCCAAAACCAAGAAAATCATAAATATAAAGTTTTCACATTGCATTAAATATTGAATTAGAACATATTGTGGGCTCTGTTATAGACATTTTTCAATACCAATACATGAGAAACTCTTGCCAACTAAGCATAATCCTCATAAGCATGATGCAGAACTTTAATGTATCCATTAAATAACATAACCTTTAAAAGGGACTTTTTGGGTAGAAGATCACCTTTTGCTTGCCTTTGAGAAATGCACCATGCTAATCACTCAGTTTTGCCACTGGAGACTTCTTCTAATTAATTGTTATCCCTGTTCTCTATTTAACCCAGCAGAGTTTAATTTCTTCCATTTCTAGATTACATACATTTATCTGTAGTTCCACCATATTATGATAGAGAACACTGACTGTTTAGGAGGTAACATTGTGGCCTGCTATTGATAGTACAAAGGTGTGTTGTTGGAATATGTCAGGTTATCTTGTTTAAATAGATAGAAATATTTTCTTCAGAGCTGGTGTCTCTCAAGAGATAAGAAGAAATTAATGCAACGTAATGTCTTTCGCAGATGAAAAAATCCCCAGTAGCACATACCACATCAGTTTCTGTCAGCTAATTCCCAGGAATACTCCCAATGATTTTGAGTGTCTTTCAAAAACTGCAAGATAATTCAGAGAAGCTTATTGTAAAAGAGAGGTGAGCATGTTGATTGCAGAGATGGGTGATTCTAACATAGTCTGATTAATGGCTGTAAGGACACTTCTGCATGAGAATTCAATACTGAGTAACTTGTATCCAATAAATTAATATTCTAGCTTATTTTGTACTAGCTCCCACAGGCAGGCAAGCTTCCAGTGTGGACTGATTCAATTGGCATCCAGTTTTTTCAGTAGATGTATTAGCCCAAAAGTGGGGCTATTTTGCCTATGGATTTTGTTGTGGTTTTTTTGGTGAGGAACAGTATATTTTGGGCTCTTTGGTGTTTTGGGTCTTTTGTCTGGTTTTCTGTTGTGTTTTTTGTTTGTTTGTTTGTTGTTTCTTTTCTTGTTGCTGTATTTGGGTGTTTGTTGTTATTTGGGGTTTTTTTTGTTGTTGTTTTCCTTTTTTTGGGGGGAGTTCTTTTTGTTTGGTTGGTTTGGTTTGGTTTTTTTACATTAGAGGTCTTTTCATTCAATTTCATTGAAATTACAACAAGACTAGAAATTTTTTACTGTGTTTGATGTTAGTCTTATGAGATAGTAGGAGTTGATCAAATGTGTCATAACAAACCATTTGTACTACTCTCAGGGAAACTTGACACAAATTATATAAGTCTCCCTGTGGCACTAAACAGCATTTTACATGGTTGAAATACTGCAGATGGTGCTCAAGAAGGAGGGGAAAAAAGCTTAAATAAACTGTATAATACTACAAATGAAGAAAAATGCACATTGATGGTGTTTCTTCCCTTATTTTTGTCTGTTTAGGCCAACATCAACAAAGCCATACTAACTGACCATTTTATGTATAATACTTTAAAAAGTGATTTATAAAGTCACTATGGAAAAGGAAAATAAGATTATGCATCAATTTGACAGAAAAGAAATTGAAAGAAAACTGTAGAATATATTAAAATATATGTTTAGATGTTATTAGGGGATCTTTGTTATCAATATTAAGAAGCAAAAAAGGAGCTTGGGGTACACAGATTCCAAAGAGAAAAGTGTCAAGTATTTGAAAAGCTAAGTCTTAAAGAATGAAATTTGAAAAACGGCTGATGTAATTATTGGTGAGTTCATGTTCTTTCTGAATTCCATCATGGACTTTACTAAATACATTTTAGTTTTATTAGTTTTACTGTGTTATAGTCTTTGCTATTTTCACACATCACAGCACTGTCATGCCATATATTTTCCCCCTGACTATACCTGCAGAATTCCCCCTTTCCCTTAGCAGGCAAAATGTACCATCAACTCCAAGGGCGCTGATAATGCTACTCCCGTTAATCAACTACTAGGGAACTCTTATGGGAATGAGTTCCACATCCAGACAAAAAAGCTCTAATTAAAAGTCCCCTCCAGGATACCTGACCACCCTTGAGCTGATTGTTACAGTATGTTAACCTCCTGCATCTCCTCTCGTATCAGGCTGAGCCTTACTTATGCTTAGTGGCTTCTTTAACTAAAGATATATAATTTGCTGTGATTGGTATGACTTGAGTTGTCCCCTGACTGTCCTACTTATGATTATTTTCCTAGATATATGCTTACTGTTGTATAACTATGCTATTTTATTGTCTCAGTTTCTCTACTGATTAAGTAGTAAAAGTGCCCTTCACATTCAGCTTACTTGATTATTAATAGGGAAAGGACGAAAATGTTTTCACTACATGTATCTCATATATAGATGTGTCAAAAATATGATCTTTTGTTTATGAATTCTCATATCCTAACATACTCCTACAGTTTTGTCTTCACAAAGGAAAGAATTTAAATTTCTTCTGAGTTTGTCGATGCTTAGGAAAGTTTTCTGATATTTCGTGGCAACAGCTGATTGAGCTGCTCAGGATAGTGTAATACTGATAACCATTGTCTCCAGTTGTATGCAATTGTGGTTTAAAATTAATGATAGTGCCTAGGCAATTAGAATCTATCTGGTTGTATCTTTCAGTCCTTTTTTCCTTGTTTTCCCTTTCAACTGAATTCTGTTCTCTCTTGTGGAGAACATTAATCTTACTCAGCACTGTCCTATCTCTACTATGTCTGCCCTGAATACCTGCTGTATCTGTGTTTTACTGTGCTATAACATAGCTGTTTAGAGTTCTTTCTGCAAACTTTCATTCACATAATGAAATAATATAATTGGCATAATATAGTATAGCATCTTATGGGTTACACACACACAGTGTGGTGTGTCACAGTGCAGTATGGCATAGCCTGATATAATATAATGTAACCTTGCAGATTGAAACGTCTGAATTTTAAGCACTGGCTGAAAGTTACAGAATTTTGTTTATCTTATTAGTGGACTATGTTGCCTTCTCTCTAAAGGACAAAAATATTCTTCAAACAGAAGTTTTTATTCTAAATCTTAGATATGCAATATAGAATGATTATATCAGTTTTACAAAGCTTCACCCAATAATGATTACCCAAGGAAGAAAAAAAAATATCCTAATATATTATAAAACAGTTATTGTTTTGTTACACTGTGAAATTTCTGAAGCGATGCAATTGCTGTAGCAGTGAAACACATGGAATGATCTGGTACTTATCCACAGAAACTTGGAAATTAGCAAAAGCAGTGTATAAATCTAAAACTAAGAGATGTCTTTTATGTTGCCTTTGATGTTGTTTGCCTTTGCTGTTGTTACCACCTGAAATTGAGAGAGAGCTGGTCAGAGAGATCTGGTCTAGTGAGATCCTCATCACTAACTCATGGTGCTTTCATTGATTCAGGCTTCACTGAAAGGCGGATTTCTTAGGTGGATAATGCTGGGTTTATTTCAGTGTCACGTTAAACAGTACTCTATTCCAATGAACAGTCACCAATATTTCTCTTCAAAATCCTCTTCCCCGTGTTTTAATTCTGCATGACATCATCTCCAAAGTAACCCTCTTGCATATTCTTACTGGCCCCATCCTGCCAATGCTTGTAAATCATTACTAAAGCATGTTGATAACAATCCAGCTCCATAAATGCCCACAATGCATCTCCACAAGACATTAAATAAATCTTCAAACATAAACGCAGGCTTTGTGAGAGGTTTATGAATTGTTCTTCAAAAGGTCTGTTTCCTTTTGTGTATTAGAAATTATCTCTTTTTCATATAACCAAAAATTGCTGCTTTTTCCACTTCTTATATTAGTTTTGCTTTGCTGTTAGGAAATAGAATATTCAAAGGCTTCTGCATGAGGAAGAGAAGTATTGTATAATTTCTCCCTGAAGACATATTGCTGGATAATTTGTGAAGAGGTCTCCTGCTTTTCTGTCTTTCCTTTGCATTTAAAGATCTTTTTTAGAATGTGGCAAATAAATTTAAAAAACTTAATTACTGTACTGTTTAAACTGTAATCCTCGATATCTGTGAGAATACTTACTCACAATCTTTATTTCTTCTTTTTTTTTCCCAAATATACCTAACTTTTTCAAAGACTAAGTAAACTTTTAAAAAAAACCTGTGATTGGCTGGACTCTATGTGTCTCAATGATCCGTTTCTGTTATTGCCTTTTAAGTAATTTATATGTCAATGTAGTGAAATTTTAAAGACACACATTTTAGTCCTATTCTATGACTGAAATTCTTAAAAAAAATAATTACCATAAAATTTAAAACTTCTTTAATGTATGTATTCTTAAGTGAGATACCAAAACAATGCATGCTATAAAATAATTCAAAGGCCTAATACTTGAGGACTCATCAAAATACAGGAAATAAATTCAGAGATCTAGTTTCCAAGTAACTATACAGTAATTGCTTTAGCCCTCATGAATTTCATACAAATAATGGAGCAAAAGGTAAATAATTTTGTGTAATTTCATAGAGTATTAACTGTGAAACACAGTTACAGCTAATGTGAACCACAATTCCATGTTCTTTTTCCCAAAAATGTAAAACTATGTGTTTTCAAGATATGGTTGACAAACAAGCTTTGAGTTTGCCCTTTGAGAATATCACATGATTCTGCATTAAACCCAGTGGAAAGAGCTGTGTTTCACAGCAGTCCCAGATAAGCCTGTAGCTTTGTAAATCGTTCACATAGTGTATTATAAATGCTTAATAGCCTCTGGATAAGCCCTGACTTAACTTATTTGGCTGCATGTTTTTGTTTACCACATTTTATGTGCAGGAATCAGTAAGCTTTATTATTTTGTACTGTAAATAAACATTATAATCAGGTATAATCACCAGAAGCAAAATGTTACTAACGTTTGTTTTATTGAGAGATATGTTGTAGAAATTATTTTGTTTAAAACTCTTTTTTATAATGCTATTTTAGTTTCTCTTTGGTCATTTACCTAGTGGAAAATATGAAATACGCTTTTTTTTTTTTTATATAAGCTTCAGGAATTTATTTATTTTTGCAAGACTCTCCAGAGGGATAGAATATTTTCAAATATTCTTCAAAGAAAAACAAGTGTGAAAATCTAGTAAAAATGACAGATAAACACTGTTGACTGCATTCTGTTGCATTAAATAATGAAATAAATATTATGCTTCTCAAAACATCAATCTGTACTACAAACATCCTGTAGCAGAGGAACAAAAATTTCTCTTTCAAGCACTAATCTTCATGTAGACTGCAAATTTGTTTAGAGGATATAATAATTACACAGCTTCATGAACCACTGCAAACTATTTATTTTCTGAGAGCTTCCTTCCTAGAAGAATCAGTGTATAAATTCATAGTACAAATCAGCATTTGGTCCTTTGCACTACTATTTCTCCAAAAGAACAATAGTATACAGTGCAGGCCCAGAGACCAGTGTCAGCATATCCTCCCAGAAAATATAATTCTAGTGAAGTTGTGACTTTTGCAGTTGACTGATGTGTGAAAGTGGAGACTGCTTCAAGCTTTGTCAAATATCGTCTGTCTTTCTGCACTCCTTCCAACTTGCTTTCCACTAAAGCTTTGATTTTTCAGTTATTTGCTCATTCTCAGAACTACAATTTTTAGGTTATCTGCATCTCAGAAAAATGCCATTCTCACAGTTATAAGTAGTTAGCCTTTGGTAAGAGGTATTTTATTGACTGCCTGGAAGCTGAGCAATGGCTATGGAAACTGGAGGTGTCTAGTTGTCCTGGATGAGTTTGCAGCGTTGAAGCATCATGAGCACCTCATTAGCACAATAATAATTATATTTCTAACACCTTAGACAGTACTGGAATATTAGTGTTGGTACAAGGAGCTAAAAAGGATAAATTATACTTTTTCTTCTTTTTTTTCTCCCCTGAAAATGACAACATCCACTGTCATGCAAATCAGGAATATAAAGACTGTCGTTTCTAAAAATCCTCACATTATGTTTGTAAAGTTAAATAACTGATGTGAAACTTCAGGAAACTTGTCTTTTGGACCACTTTAACTCCTTCTTATCTGTATTCTGCAGTTATTTTTTAAAATATGGCAGTTCATTAAAATTAAAGATCATGATGCTGATAAGCTCATGGTATTTAGTTCATACAAAGTTTTTACTTTGGTATATTTTTGATATATTCTTCGATATACTTTTTCTCTAATTTTTATTTATCCTGAAGTGATGCCTCTCGGTACGAGAGGCTGTGGCGACCTGGTTCAAGAACCCGGCACGGCAGCTCGGCCTAGCCCCCAAGCTGCTCGGGCCACAGACACACAGCACCAATATGGCAGATGGTCAAAATGGCGCTTTATTGTTCTACTTTGTGGGGTTATATAGTTGAGGTGGTTTCTCTACGTCAGGAGGGGGGACGGTGGGATGGTAAAAGTTAGTAAGGGGTGGAAAGCTACTGGGTTATGAAGGGCTGTATTGTTTAGAGTAATTCTTATCACAGAGGAATGAAGGGGAGGAAGGTTACACGCTGCTTTCTGCTTTCCGTCACATCACGAAATCTTCCATTCGCTCTTGTCCCTGTTCTACTACATTTCCCCCCCTCCCTTTACAAAAGAACGAGGTAGTCATACATACAGGCATAAAGATGAGACACAAGGTAGCAACCTGAGAAGAGGAAGGCGTTTGGTACACGTGAGTAGTGTGTACAGTTTTGTTCACAGCATTTGTTGGTGGCCTAAAAACAGAATGTTGGCCTGTTCTAGACGGGTCTGGACAAAAGAGACCAGTTTGTTCAGCAGGCATGGTCCAAAGGTAAAAGCTAAAAGCAACATTGCCAGTGGACCTATCAAGGTGGAAATTAGTGTGGTGAGCCAAGGTGACTGATTGAACCAGGACTCAAACCAACTCTGCTGAGCTTGCCTTTCTTTCTGTCTCTGAGCCAGTCTATCTCGGAGTTCTGCCATGGAGTCTCTGACGACTCCTGTGTGATCTGCATAAAAGCAGCATTCCTCTTTCAAGGCAGCACACAAGCCCCCTTGTTGCATGAACAAGAGGTCCAAGCCTCGCCTGTTCTGTAAGACTACCTCTGAAAGTGAGGAAACTGATTTTTCCAGAAAGGAGATGGATTTCTCGATTCTCTGCAAGTCCTCATCGATGGTTATTTGTAACTGAGACAGTCCTTGGTGTCGGGTCGCAAGGGCTGAGACACCCGTGGCCGTTCCGGCTGCTCCCAGGCCAAGCAGCATTGCAATAGTCACGCCTGTTATTAATTCTCTCTTGTGGCGTCGGCCGGGTGCCTCAAAAAGGCGGTACACCTCCTCGTCTGAGTGGTACAGGACCCTAGGAACAATTAGGACACAAAAATCAGTAGAATCATTGAACTTGGCAAGAGACACACAAGGACTCACTCCAGATCGCTGACAAACCCACATCCCAGATGCAGAGGGAACCACCCACTTATTTTTTCTGTTGGGCTTGACAACTTTGGTGCAGATGCTGCCTTTTTTTGCTAAAGTTGCATTGCCAAAACACCTGTCTTTGCCCATGACTTGACTCAGGATGATCCCCCTTTGGGGAGTGTCCCACCTGCACTGGTGAGGTGCGTCGGCTGTGGAGTAACTGAAGGGGATTTCTAAAGCAATTCCTTCATAGAAAGGGGGTTTAACATCATAGCAAAGCCAGCAGGAATTAGTTAGGTTCGGGTTGGATTCGTTCAGGGATAGAAAAGTAGCTTCTAACATACGAAAGACTGGATCTGGGTCAGATCCGGCTAGACTTATTTGGGAGGCGTCTGCATGACCGATCAGGGTATCAGTGACCTCTGTGGGCAAGGCTTTGGAGTGGGTTGTGTTTTTCCCTTTCAGCACATCTTTAATAACTTTGTTGGGCCCAACCGCCCGGGATGCTCGTGGCTGAAGCTTGATAATTCGCACATTCACCCACTCCTTTGACCCTTGAATGACTACTGTCCACGTCCTGCCTGTGGCCCAACTAGGGTGATTTGGCTGCAAAACGGTCATGTTATAGTCAGTGCACCTCTGAACTCTAGAGAATTTGTGACGGTTCCGATAGAATTTTTCATGAGGGGCGACGGGTTGTTTGCAACCGGTGGGTGCCCAGGTGAATTGTAAAAATTCATCGGGGTCTTGAGGTTCCCACCCAGGTCCTGATGGTCTGGCATCTGTAACACTGAAGTTATCATGGAATAATACAAATAAACTACACATGAATCATGTACACTTTACATTTATGTATAAAGCTCTATTTTTGTAAGTTTATACCTTGTGAAAATACAGGGGTTTTTTTTCTCCAGACAGGTATCTGAATTGTAGATAAAATATGACATCATAGTGGTAATTAATAGTGAAAAAGCTCCTTCTTTTTTTGACCTGCCTTAGGTCTATGTGCAGTTCAGCATTTCCCTACGTGGACTTAGAAGCTTAATAGGTGTTAACAGCAGTGTCTTCTCTCTGCTCTCATTTGGACTCTGTGGACATCCTCGAAAGGGCATAATGTAAACAGGTGCATTTACATGGTGTTCCTTTTCTGGGCAGTAAAACACATCTAGCAGAACCTTTCATGACTTACAGAGGACAGACTGTGGTTTCAGTCACTAAGGTCATCTCTCAGACAGATTTTTTTGAAGAACTGACTAAGGTTACTTCTCAGAGTTGACATCTTGTACAGTATACAAACATAAATCACAGAGTAGCTTTTATCTGCCTCATATTCATGATAAAAAGCTTTACAGTTTGACCTTCACAGGACACATATGTTCTAACCAAATTCCATCATATAAAAGTCACCTTTAAAGAAAGAAAGGGGACAAACAGAATAACAAGAATTTTTTTAATCATGTATCCTACAGGGAGGCCACTCATCATGTTGTTTATTCTTATAAACACAGTGTTTTGGCAATAAAAGTTTATTTTCGTATTAGTAAAAACATGGAAAATGAACTTTGAAATTAATTAACTGTTTATTTATGCATTTTTCTATTGTAGAATTAGCCTGCAGGCTAACAAAATGTTAGCTTGCCTAAAGGATGTTCATTTAAATTAATAGTGAAAATTTTTCTGACAGCTGGTAATTTGCTTATTTACAGCTTCCATATTAAATCTTCAAATATAGTAGATACAAATTAATAACCTTCAGCTGAAGGGCCCTTGTTCGCTTTTGGTTATTCCAGTTGCAGATAGATGAAACTTCCTTTTCGTTTTTCTGTTTCCAATACTCATCTTGTGACATCCCATTCTATTGTCTTCCTTTCACATAATGTTCGTATGTGTTGCTAAAAAGAGGAAATGATTGTTTACAGGCCAATTGTATACATAATTCTGAATTGCTTACTTATGGTATACACTGGATTGCCTTAATTTTCTTTCCAAGAGTGATTGTTGTCATGCAATTTTCTTTTCATACTACCAGTATAAAGAAAAATAGGTGATTCGATTATTGCAAACACCCAAAAGCACACACAAACATGAAAAGGGTTCAGAGGTCCTGTTACTAAGAAAGCTGTAATTTTTGGATGTCATTTCAGTTTTGAATTTTTAATGTAATTTTTTTTTATGTTATCCATTTTTTTATAATTTTTTAAATTAAATTACTGCATCTCTCCTACCTGGGCTGTTTGTTCAAGAATTTGCCTGCCCGCATACCAGCTTTTCTCAGTGCTTTTGCAGTCTTCACTATCTTCTGGTCATTCTGAAATGCAACTACTCAGTTAAAACCCTACTCCTTAATACATTAAAATTCTCACAAACAGCTAAAATCATCCCATTGGCTGCACATGGTCAGGCAAAACAAAAGATAGGAAAGTTGTACATTTGTATCATGCACCATAAGCCAGGTAAGAGACGTAGCAGTAGTAACAGTGAAATGGTGACAGCATGTGCCAGAATCCTGAGGATTCAAGGAAATGATTGCTATATTTAGTGACATTGCCTTTTCAGTACTATTTTTACTTTTACTGCTGGAAGTTGCAGAAAATACATTCATCCATGCAAATATCATGACATCTTCCAAAAATGCAGAGGTATTTTTAGTGAACCTCTCTTAACTCTTAAATTTAACCCACCCACTGAACACATTGTTGAACTTATTGACCATATTTGTATATACGACAATTAATCTGTGTGTCTAGCAAGTAATTTTGAAAAATAATACCATCAAAAGTTTTTTCCAGGGATACAGAAGCACCTTATTCCTAACCCATTAAAACTGATATGCGATGAAGTAATTAATTTTGTGGTGCTTTTTTGTTAATGGGATACATATTAATAATGAAAATGTTAAATAATTCTAAAAAATTAGAAAAATAAAAGGAATCCATAAATGGAGAATTAGATGGTCTGGGAAAGCCAGTGGAGATAGTGACACTTAGAACACAGGAGAACACTGTGTAGTCAGCAAAGATGTTTGGTATTTATTTTTGTACAAAAATACAGCTTTTTTTTTTTTTTTTTGAGGATATGCTGAGTTCGAGAGTTGAGCTATTGAGTTTAGTGCTGTGAAAACTGTAAAAACATTAAATGATTTGACAGTATTTTTCCAGGTTACTTCTTAGAATAGAGTTCTACCCTGAAAGTATACATTTTTTTGGTTAAAAAAAAGGATTATCATAGAATGATAGAATAGGTTGGTTGGAAAGGACCTGAAAGATCATCCAATTCCTGCCTGTAGCAGGGATGTTTCCACTAGACCAACTTACCCAGAGCCCCATCCAGTCTGGCCTTGAGCACCTCCATGCACAAGGAGCTCCCAACCTCTCTGGGAAACCTGTTCCAGTGCCTCACCATCTTCACAGTAAAGAATTTCTTTCATGTATCAAATCAGAACTTCAGATTGAGGTCAATCCCCCTTGTCCTATCACTATAAGACAAAAATCCCTCTTCTGTGTCTTCCATAACATAACACTGAAGTATTAAGGAACCCTTTAGTGGGAAGCAAAATTTTTCTCATGTCCTCCAATCTGCTATAGGGAAAAAATCCAAAATCTTTTGTTCTGCCCATATCAACTGCCCACAAGAGTACCTACTTCAGTCTTGATCTAAACTTTCTTATTATTAGTCATGCATTTTTACATGCTCCCTTACTTCTAAAATCTACATTTGTAAGGGAAAAGTTGACTACATTATTTATAAAAAACCTGTGTATAGTGGAATGATACTGTGTTTTCCTCTGTTTGTGGGAATGTAGTACATTTCATTTGTGTTTTGGGTACCTGACCTGAAACTCCTGGTATGTGATTTTAAGATGTTTTGGATCTTCCCATGTGTACTAGTTTGAAAGCAAACCAATGGGAGATCCCAAGTCAGAATTACAATTTAATGGGAAAATTAAGATAAAGGCAATAATACAGAAACACTGGCTTAAATTGACAGAGTCGGGATACAACCTGACACCCTGTCGGGCAGGGTGGTGGTAGCAGTCCCATTAAATGGTGGCTGCAATCCTGTTGAAGTGACAGATGTGGTTCTCTTGAAGCAGTGATCCTGTAGAAGGGTCTGGTCTGCCTCTGAAGGTCCAGTGGTGGTTATGTAGCTCTTGTCCTCTGGGAATCCAGTAGGTAAGGGCTGGCTGTGGTGCTCCAAACCTGATTATATCCAGGTAGGAATGCTTGGTTCCTCCCCCTGGGCAGAGCATCTCACAAGGGGATGATGTAATTTTATGAGTCATGCAGGGAGGCTGGATGGCCCATTAACAGAAGATACAGCCCGGAGGGACTTATCAGGGATGTGTCATGAAAGAGAGATAAAAAACACTGCCCCACCTGGTTTTAACAGTTTATGAAGATGGGGATAGAATACATACCTTTTGGTTGCATTTTACATTGTAACCTAGGACAATATGGCAAACAGAAAAGTCCATCCCCTTTTAATTTTTAATTTTGACTTAACACCTCTATTGATTACACTAAAGACCTAAAGCTGTTTTACTGCAAGAGAAATTATGTATGCATTTCTGCATGCGCTTAAAAAAAAAACACCCAGTCTCCATCTTTTAAGTTAGATTTCCCAAATTATTAAATATTTTTACACTGAAATCCCTGTGCATGTGTTCTCCCTTTTGCAAAGTTTGAAAGGCATTAATAAATACCTGTTTTTCAGTTTGAGGAATGTAAATTAATTTTTGGTGAGAACATAATATGATATGAACTATTAAGAGTAAATTAATAAGATAATCTGGTAAAAAATAATTTTCAGCTTACTCCAAAAATTGAATGGGACATGCAAAAGATTTCAGAGTCTGCATAATAAACAGTAAGTCCAAAAAAGAATAGTTAATACACTTCTGCTCAAAGAACACAATAGTCTGGGCTTTTGAAATATGCTGGGTCTGTACAAAATAGCAAACTATGTTATATAAAGACACAGCAAGATACATTTTGGGTCTTGGAGAACAATTGCACATAGAAATTATAGTGTTTGGAGGTAAATTTGTATAGTTCATCAAAAAGGAGCAGACTTTGCTTGGAGCAGGAATGTTCAGTTTTTTCATGGAATGTTTTCCACCAATTATTTCTTAGAGATTTAGTTCATTAATTGAGTTTTCTTCCTGTTATAAAATTGTAATCTGGTGTCTCACAAATATGTGAAAATCAAACTAAATGCTCAAATTATTACTTCAATGAAAGCACAAAAAGAGGCAGTTTAACTAAATTAATTGCCTTTTCTGTAGGTTTAAATACTTGTGCTACATATTGTTTCTCGTGTTATGCACAAAAAGCAATAACGGTCCTTATGTTCAGAATCTAAGAACAAAAGATTATTCAGTGCAACTAAGGGATTATGCTTTATGCGTAGTTCAGACAATTTTTGGGGAGGACTCCCTTTCAGAAAAAAAAAATTGATTTCAGCATTCCAGACAATAATTAATGTGCGTGAATTTTCTAGGTCTATACAACCAATTTAAAGTAGGTCTTTTCTTCTGGGCTCCATCTATTGTATCAATCAGGTTGAAGGGGCATAAGACTCATGGATTTGCTTGCAGGAAGTTTTCTCTTCTTTTTTTGTTCCCCCTATTTTTCTCCCTTTTTGTTTAAAATATTTGTTCAAAAATTACTTTTCGCATAAAAAATTATGTATTTTATTTTCATATTATATTCAGGTACTGGTTCAGGTTGGATTTTTGGGGAGTTTTTTTGCTTGGTTTTTTAGTTTGGTTGTTTGGTTGGCTTTTTTTCTATGTGCGGTTTGGTTTGGTTTGGTTTGGTTTGGTTTGGTTTGGTTTGGTTTGGTTTGGTTTGGTTTGGTTTGGTTTGGTTTGGTTTGGTTTGGTTTGGTTTGGTTTGGGTTTTTTTTTAATTACTATCAGGCAAAAAGATTGGTTTTGCTGCTGGCATTTTTTTGCATGCTCATACACTTCTGACTACATCTGAATCAATACCTAAAGGAAAAGGTAAAAAAAAAGCCAAAATCCAAAACCAAACTAAAACCAAACCACTAATTATCTCGGTTAAAATTTCCTTTTGGATTTTCTTCCACATTATTTCAGCAAATGCACTTGGTGGCACAGATGCTTCCAAGGGAATACAAGTTAAGCAAATGTTGAAGAATATTGACTAACAGTGAATTCCAGATGAAAAATAGTGAAAAATCACATATGATGCCTGATACAAAGTTTTTCAATCACATAAGCAGTAAGATGAAGTCATTCAGTTCAGTTATAGTGATTTAAGGATCAAGTATACATTAATACTCATTGCAAATAGGGATTACTTATTTTTTTTAAAAAAATTGTATTACCGAGGTAAATGAAAGCCACTTATGTGTTCTGAGATTCTATTTTTATAGGCCCTTAAGAATAAAACTTTTACATAATAATAGCATCAATTACAAAATAAGTTAATAGATATATAGATATATAGACAACACTTAGGTGCTTTTTCATCAAATATTGTATTTGCTGGAAAATATTTATTTAAATTCATGTTGTTCAGTTTCTTCATTGTCAAGAACTTATTTGAAAAAAATTTATTTGGAAAGTAAAAGAACAAAAAGTTTGGATAATTAGTGTGAGTTTATCATTATTTTACTGAGGGATGATGTCATCATTTAGCATAGCTGAGAGTTGTAGTTAAGGAGAGCTCCATCAGCTACAGAAGTGATTCTTTGCAAAGAGGTGCTTACAGCTTCCTCTAGACCCAACAGAACCAATCAAGTTTGGTTAGTTTGGCTTGTTGAATATTGGCAAATTTTTAAACCACTTGAAGAGCTTGACATGCCTCTGTGATACACATTTTAAGAATGAACAAACGCCGGGGAAGTCTCTTTTGCTTCCAGCTACCAGACAGGTAACTGGCTGGGGATGGGGCCTGTGGCAACACCCAGCGGGGCTGGGCCGGGCCAGGCCCTGCTTGGCCGGGCCAGGCTGGATCAGCCATGGCGCGGCTTGGCTGAGGTCTCAGCCACTTCTGTTTTGCTGGACACCCGGCACAGCCCCCCCAGTTAGGCCAGGCCGGCTGGGAGACATCCACCCCAGAGCCGCGTGGCCCTGCTCCACCTGTGGCTCCATGCGGGCCGGCCCCTGCAGCCCCGCTCCATGCAGGCGACCCTGCGGCATGGCTCGGCCAGGCCGGCCCTCGCCCCTAGTGCGGCCAACATTCATCTGAGGCCGCTGCCTGGCAAGATCGTGCGACTGAGAGAGAGATAAGTAAATTCCAGCTGCAAGGCCCGGGTGAGATTAACTCTTTTTAGTGCTGTAAGATTCCTCCAGAACAAATGAAGTCTGTGGACATCAATCCTCTCCCAGGTCAGAGGAAAGGGAAAGGTGAAGGCGTGTGAAGAAAACACCATAAAGATGCCAAAGTCAGTGAGGAAGGAAGAGCTGAAACCCTGAGAGAGGAGAATGAGGGGATTCTTCAATCCTAGAGGCTGAAATCCTGTTGTAAAGCTATGGTGATGGACTATGATATATCAGAATACCTGTTCTAATTTCATGAAAGCGTGGGGGGTGGAGTGTTCAAACTGCAACCATGAGCAAAAGTAGTTGTGCTGAAATAAGCAAATGTTGAAGTAGCTGTGATCTGATGAGGAGCTTGGACAGAGATGGAGCCTGGACAGAGATCCCAGGCAAGAAGAAGACCTCTGTTCCTAAAGATGCAGATGCTCCCAGAGATGGTGCTCCTTCCCCTCTCAGGCACTTTGATAACTGAAGAGAACTTTTGTTTCTGAACAGCTCATCCTTAAAAATGGTACCCCATTAGCTAAAGGGACCATCGAAAGCAGTTATGGGGAAAGCTGTAAGTCGAGGGAAGGGACTTTCACACGCAAGCAGAGAACCATCCTGGGTGGCTGTATTGCTGTGAAACTGAAGCCACAAGAGACTGTTTCTTGTGGAGATGTCTCCATAGCATGAGCAAGAGAGACTCCTCTCCCTAAGTGAACTGAAAAAGAGATTATTATAGAGGTGGTGAACTGACTGAAATCTCAAGGGTTGTGGTTTTTTACGTTGTCAGTGGGAAAAGGGAGGGATGTGGTAGGAAGTGAAGTGTTCTGAGGGTTTAGTTTGACTTTTTTTTCTTTTAGGTCTGTTAATAAACTTCTTTATATTCTTTTAAGTTTTGTGCCTGCTTTGTTTTCTCCTAATTCTTATCTCACAGAAGGAAAATAAGTAAGTAATGGATAATTTGAACCAAACCACTACACTTAATTGGTGTTTCTGCCCTGTTTATGAACTGAACCCGCTACAGATGATCTGATATAGTTCTTAATGCTTTTGATAAAGGTAAATTGCTTACTTTCAGTTTTGAATTTGCCAGGCAGTGTGGGTTTAAATTGTTTAAATAACAGAGCATTGCAGAATTTTACTTTTAGACATTTTTCACAAGTAACTTGAATGTTTTTGGAATCAGACATTCTATCACAGAGTACAATGGATTTTTTTACATTTGTCTTTTCATTTAACTTAATCAAAAGACTTCTCTGGCTTGCACATACAGTTAGTTAATTGTGTGCCACAATTCCATTTCTCTCTGCTGATAGGGGCACTGGGAAAAAAAAAAAAGCATATGGATTTAGGTTCCATTTAGTTGTTTGGTTTTTTTTTTCATTCGTAAGTCCTGTATAGTATACAGACTTGAACTGCATAAGGAAAGCAGATGGTGATCAAGGACTTCCATACAGTTTCTCACGTATGTGAACATAGATTAGATGTTGCCCACCCAGTGTTAATCCTTATGAGTGCACTGCCTTGTACTCTTGTACCTTGTACAACTTGAGAGAAATAAACAGTCAGGTAATGATGGCGCAGTTTAAACTTAAGGTTAATTTGCTTTATGGAGTGGGTTAAAGTTTAATTCTTTACTAACGCAGTGGAAACCACATAAAATGCCAAAATGTCAAAAGACAAGCTGAGTGGGAATGGTTTTACTTTTAAAATCTGTATTAGCCATAAGGTGGCAGTGTGGCAACTATTTTTAACTGAAGTGGGGAAAAAAGAGAACTGAAACTCTTAGTTTAATTTCCAAGGTGTAAAAAAAGTAACACACCAACAGTTTTGGTGTTTGGGAGATTTTTCTTTTCTTTTTTTTTTTCTTTTTTACTTAAATGTATATACCTGAAATGACTTAGGTTGCTGAAAGACAGAAATTTCTAGGAGTGAAATCTCATTTGCTAATACCTGACTTCAAGCGAAGAAGGATTCTGGCAAGCTATAGTGGAAATATGTAAAAATATGTTAAATACATAGTCTACAAAATATTAATCAGATGCAGGATGAAACATTTAGTTATGAATATGTTACATGGTTTTATACACATTCCTTAAAAGGAAGTTCATTCTTTTCTCAGAGAAATTGCAGTTCGTTAAAACATTGGGAGAGCAGTTGTGTGCATATGCATATAGTCACATAGATACACTCACACATGAAAGAAATTCTGAAAATAAAGCACATTCAAGCAAACTGAACTTATAAATTCACAAATACCATCCCTCTGCTTTCTTTCTCCTATATCCCATAATCATCTCTCCCAGGTAAACACTAAAGATTAGACAGAAGAGAAGTGGGAATGTTTAGTGGATTCTTCAGTGGTTCAAAGCGCATAGCATCCCAGAAGCTTAAAAAAAAAAAAAAAACACCTTGTAAAAATATTAATTGTATCACCAAAATACATATGGAGGAAAACTCAATCCCTATTTTTCTCAGATATTTTCAGTATGTTTGATCTCCTTTCTGCAATAGACGCACACATACAGAAATCTTTTGGCCATTCCCACTTAATTCTGAACATGCAGATGGATAATGAAATATCTGGATCAATACCAAATGTTCAATTTAGATACAGACCATTTAGTCATAGGAAGCCTTTCCTTCTAAAAAATATTTTCTATAAAGGCATGCCTTACAAAGATCATAGAATTTCAACACAGAAAAATATCTTAATTCAAAGTTAAATTCAAATATATTAATTGAAAATAAATTAAGAGAAAGAAAAAAAGAGAATAATTTAATGTTCAGAATTAAATGCTTTTTTTTTTCATTCTCTAAAACACATTAGTGATAATCACTGATTTAATATTTTAAGTGAAATTATCATGCTTAAAACCAAGTTCTAGTCCTACATTTGCAATGAATTTTCCCATCTTATCCTTTGGATTAGCAGTTTTCTTGTACAATTGATCTATACAAATCAGACAGTTACAAAAAAGCAAATAAAACCACACATTTGACTGTATTTAAACACTTTACAGAAAGTTTATAAATGCCAACAGAATAGTTTTTTTTTTATTCCACAAGGCTGCTAACAATGACTTCTTCAGAATTTCTTATCATCTATGAAATTTTTTTCTAATTGGTAATATAAAACTGTAAGTATTTGCAAACATACAAATTTTGCAGTTACCTTAAAAAACCCAAAAACCAACAAAAAAAATCAGAAAAAAGAAACAAAAAACCCCCATGTGTTACCAGAAGAAAAATTACAGAAAGTATACATTGGATGAAAGACATCTAGGTGTTTCAGCTATAGAATACTGGTATGCTTTTACTAAATAAAAATTACTTGTTTCAACCAATAAGTGGTAAGCAGAACATTTTTCAAAGTACTTAGGTATCGGTGGAAAAATAAAGTGAGACTAAAATTACATTAGGGAACACCAACCACCTTTCAACCCTACCAAAAAGCCCCCAAACTCAAAGCTAACAAACCAAGCACCCTTTTGCACGTGTAGCTTTAGAACACATGAGAAATAAATTCAATCAAAAAAAGAAGAATATAATTCACCAGTAATGCAGTGTTGCGTAAGCTACTCAGTGCTTTAGGTGTCTGAATTAACTGTTGAAAAATAGACCCTGTTAGTCTTAGGTTTGCACCAGGGTTTTTTCACTGGAGGACTTCTCCCTTGAGCCCTAGAAATTACAGGTGGAGGCAGGTGGCAGCCTGCTTGGCTGGTCAGGTCCCCAGACCATAAATATCCTACAGTGCTGAACTGTGTCACCTCCCCATAGGAATGGATCCACCTCCTGCAGCCCTTAAGCTGCTCCTCTTGCTGCAAGGCTGCTTGCATCTCCACATCTCCCAGTAATGAGCAGCTGTTCACCCCATGCAGGTGCCCAGAGAGTGTTGCAGGGGTAGCCTCTGTGGAAAGAGGCTGAGGGGCTGCCCTGTGCTGGACACCTCCAATGGACCCACCAAACGACACAGCTGAGCCTCTCTGAAAAGATCATGGTACCTGGGGAAGTGAGTTCATGGGAAAAATGCTTTCCAAAAAGGGCAAAGATGCTGTACAGTCAGAGGGGGAAAAAGTAGTGGGAAACATGAGGGTGAATATTAAGGGCAGAGAGGGAAAGGGATGAGTTACTCCAGGTGCCACCATAGATATTTCCCTGTAGCCAGTGGAGAGATGCACACAGTGGAGCAGGGGAAAAGAGGAAGATGCACCAGAGACAAACCACTGTCCTCACCACACCTCCCCCGCAAACATACCCTTCCAGTTCATTGCCCGGGGCACCTAGAGGAATCAGGAGTGAAAATTGAAGTTTAGCTTGAGAGAAGGATGATGAAAGGTGCTGTTTTAGTGTTTGTATTTTTTTCTCACTACTTAAAACGATTTTATTGGACAATAAATTAAACTTTTTCTCCCCCAAAACAAGTCTCTTTTGTCAATAAGAGTAATTGATGAGTGATCTTCCTGCCTTTTCCTTGACTCATAAGCTTATTTCATCTTATTCCCTTCTCCTATCCTGCAGAGGAGGGATGGTAAATGAGCAGCTGGGTGGACCTTGACTATTTACCAAGGCTTAACATCACAGCAGGCTTCTCAAATAAAGCCTAAAACTTTGACTTCTACGGGTCCATTTTCTTTCACAATATTTCATCAATTCAATGCTGTCTTTTGCCTCTCTTTCTTCATTAGCAGTAGAGGCATGAGTCCCAGGTTGTAAAATTTGACCTATTTAAGCAACACTGTGTCATCATCTAGGTCCATATAAGATTATATCTATATCTATATAATATTTCTCAGTCATTTTTTACTTCAAGTTGATACACATTTTTCTTCTCATACCATCCACATCTCTTGCTATCTTCTATATTCCTTATGCTATGCCAGCTCTTTCCTCATTTATCTTCTGTTTGTTTTGTAACACCTTATTTAGAAGCTCACTTTTGCCACTGACTAACTACACTACCTCTACAAAAAAAAAGGAATGAGAAAAGTATCATTATGTAAAAGAAAGTTTGGGGGGGGAGTGGGCGGGGCACGGAGGGGAGTAAGAACAGAACTGAGTTTTCTTGTGAGGGTTTGCAAGAGAATTAAACTGCAGTGAACAATGCTGCTTTCTTTGGCCTAGCTTTGGGGATCTTTTGTGCTTAATCTCTTAGATTTTCATCTTTGAAAGTTCTGTTCTCACTCTGTGGCTTCCTAGGCACCCTGTTGACATTCCTCTTTCCAAGTCAGACAAAGCTAAAAGAAAACACTGTATGCAAGAGTAGTTTTTTTCTTTCTCAAATCACAAAAAAACATATAAGCCAAAAGCACAAGACTTTTTTTATAGCACGATGTGTTTTGGGGACAGCTGTATCTCAGAACATAGGGATGATAACAGGTGAAAAGTGGGCCATGACAAAAGCAATAGAACAGAAAATTTTCCAGGATATGATCTTTCACTTTTTTTTTGTTTTGTCTACTCAGCACATTAGTAATGAAATAAATCTGTTTCCTCACGTATTGTCACCTAGACAAGCAGAATTCTGATGCGTGAAGCCTCTGCAGCCTCTCCAGTCTGGATTTCACTGATTGTGTTTAAACGGTGTAAGAAATTAGTAAAGCAGAGAACCATAAGCTGGACCCCATCTGGTCTTGATATTATACTGTCTTACAGACAAGACGATAAGAAAACAAGCAAAAAATCTCAATCTCAGTATGGTGAAGAAAGGAATAAGAATAAGAAAATACATGAGTTTGAATAATGGTCTCAAGACTATTTGTATTCTTTTCAGAAAAGGTATACTTCCCTTCAGACCCCTTGCTGGACTTTCTTCTTGTCTTCAAAGTTAAAAAGAAAGAAACAAACTCTTAGTGAATAATTTAGCAATCTGTTTGAAAAGTTATTCTGTGTTCATCTACCAAAATACAGAATGGAGAGAACTGGCCCTGTGCAAGTCCAGTTAGCTTCTTGCTTTTTACAAGTTCTTCAGCCCTGAGTACCCTTTGTGCCAGCCACAAATACGACTGTTTAAACATTTGGGGTTTTATTATATTCATAGTATGGCAAAGTTAAAATATTCCTAGGCTGTTCAGTGATCAGTTGTTAATTTACTCTATATTCTTTGCCTCTTCCCTTTGCTCCTAAGTCTTTGTTTCTGGAAAACATATATTTTTAAGAAACCTTAGCTATAGCTGACTTTCAAATATATGAGAAGGAATTGACAACCATTTCCAACTCATTCTTCATGACACCACCAGTCACAAAAAAATTTTGAAAAATCTGCGATGGGGGACTCCACATTCCCAAGAATTATTATGCCATTTCCAGTATAGGAACAGTGTTTGTTACTGTTTTTTGCAGGAAAGCTCCTCTCCATTTTCAGTCCCAGAGCTGATTCAAGAAAAAATCTAACCACATGCACATTTTTGTCTAGGTCGATCTTTAAGGAGCCTTCTAAGCTGCCCATTAGTAACTGGTATTTGCCAGGCCCCAGTTTCACTGCTGCAAGATGGGGCACACAAATGTACCTCTCTCCTGAGGGAGATACTTATTTAGTCAGTATTTCTGTGGAGTAACTATGAATTCTTTATTAGTGTTTCAGAGAGTGAAATACAAAGATCAAGAGTGGCACAAATTTTCCTAGCAATGTCAATAGGAGAAAAACCTTACTCAAACTGCATGGAAAGAGGAGAGATGCCGTAGAATAATTAATAGCAGATCTGGTGTCTGTTATGCAGTAAAAAAATCCATAGTGAATCTGAACCATGCTCGTCCAAAATGTGTGAACTGCCTCTCACTGTCCAAAATGTGAAGATGCTATGAATGTTTATGAGCAAGGCACTCATCTAGTCCTGCAAAGTACTAATGTATCAAAGTGAGATCTCTCAGCCTCAATAAATGAATTGCAAGAATTGCTTCAAAAGTTTACAAGATTTCAATTATTTTAGTATTTTTACATATTCTTTTATATGTGTTGAAAGGGTATAAAATGTAACAAAACTAGTGAAAACCATCTTATCTTGACAAGTAGTTTATTTTTATGATCAGGACATCATATTATGCTTGAGTGGACTACGTGCTGTGAGCATGTTATCATCATCTGAGGTAATCACGCTGAATTTTAATTTTGTTGTGGGATGTTAATTTGGAATTTTATGGCCACCAAGCACATGTTTTGCCTGAGAAGACTTAATCGGATGATACTATTATTTTGCATATTATTTCCCATGGGCAAATTAAGCTTAAGTGTTTATCTCTGTGGATCCTTGAGAATCTAATAAACTATACTGGGATCAGATAGGAGATAACAGTAATATTCAGCAAATCACATTTTAGTTTCTTCAAACAAATAAATAAAATCTGATATTTGAGGAAAAAATTATCAGATGGACTTTCAAGTTTGACACTGAACCAGGTGTTCATGCAAGTATACTTACACAGGGCTTAGCACTACATTAATTTGAGCTAGAAAGGAAAAAAATCTCATTCTGATATGCAACAATGGCATTCATGCAGCCTTTAGCCCTATTCCGCTACTAATTCAGTGCAATCTGGTTTTTAGCTGATGCTATATTTTCAAAAAAATTAAATGTTATCTTTGTTTAATCAAAATTTAATTGTTTCAAGCAAGTTGATGATACTTTTATAATTTTATTAAAATCTTAATCATCAAAGGAAGAAAGCTTTCTTCTGAAGCCATTAGCTATGAGATGTGTATGAAGACATGAAAATTTTGTGGAAATCCCAAGAAAATAATTCGCCCAGTGTAATTTTGACATGTTAGTGGGTGGCTTCTGCATTTAAGCTCACCTACCAAAGAAAGAAGCTTTTCCAAGACTAATTCCTAATGTGAGGAATTACCGAAACAGTCTCTAGCTGTGATGAACCCACTGATCACCCACCATCTCTCATTAGTCTTTTGTTGTCAAGGACAAAGTCATTCTCTGCAATTTATTTATTTTTTCTCCTAAGACATAGGAGAAAATACAGATGCAGGAACCAAATCACCAAGAACTAACTGTGAAAAATAACATGTTAAATAAAATAGTGAATTTGGAAGAAATTAGGCTCTTTGCAATTATAGATTTATTATTTTAAAATTTTCTATGCTCCTTTCTTTAAATAATTACTTGTATCTTAAATTTCAAAGAATTTCTCCAACAGTCTGAAATAAATTTTAATAATATAGCTTAAGAACCATTATCTTATTTACCATAAGTTTTAAAAGATTCCCTGTCTTACTTCCCAAATATAAAAACAATCAAAAATGCATTTCAAAAAAATGGTATATGGTGGTGATTTTGTCTGGGTATCTTTCAGCAAAAAGATTTTCAGGTTCCAAACTGACAAGGCTATTCTTGCTTGATCCAATTTGTGTTTTATTCTACTCTTACACTGATTAAAATTAATTTTTAACCTCCCTCACTAGGAGGTTAAAATACACTGAAGTGGATTAACAACACAGTGGTTCACTCACTCCAGTCCTGGTTAGAGAGGAGAGTCAAAACAAGCAGCTCTATCACACACCTCTCATGTTGGACAGCAGAGAGAAAATATAATGAAAGAAGAGCTCATGGTTCAAGATAAAGGCAGGGAAAACACACAGCAATTACCATCATGGGAAAAACAGACTCAGCTCAAGGAAGTTAATTTACTACCAATCAAAGCAAAGTAGGATAATGAGAAATAAAACTAAATCTTAAAAATACCTTCCACCCACCATGTTCTTTTTCCCAGACTCAGCTGCACTCCCAAATTCTCTATCTTCTTGCTAGTGGTGCAGGAAGGGGAGTTGCAGTCAATTTATCATGTACTGTCTCTGCCACTCTTTCTTCCTCATACTCTTTCCCTGGTCCAGTGTGGGATCTCTGTCATGGGAGACAATCTTCCCCAATTTTCTCCCATGTGAGTCCTTCCCACAGGCTGCATTTCTTCATTAACTGCTCCAGCATGGGTCCTTTCCATGACGTCACAAGTTTTGCCAACAAACCTACTCCAGCACAAGCTCGTATCTCCATGAGGCCATAGGTCCCACCAGGAGTCTGTTCCAGCATGAATTTCCCACCCTTCGGGTATTCCCCTGCTCCAGCATGGTATCCTCCAGGCGCAGAAGGTGAACCTCTGCTCTGTGGACCTCTATGGGCTGTTGGGGCTCATGCCTCACCATGGTCTTCACCAGAGGCTGCAGAGGGGTCTCTGCTCCAGTTCCTGGAGTACATGCTCCCCCTTCTCTCTACTGATCCTGGGGTTTGCAAAGCTTGTTCTCTCACGTATTCTCACTCACTTCTCTGGCTGCAATTGGTCCAGTGCAGCAACACTTCTCCCCTTCTCAAATCTGTTTTCCCAGCAGCACTACTGCTGTCCCCTATGGGCTTGGCCCTAACCAGCTGCAGGTCCATCTTGGAGCTACGTGGTACTGGCTCCATCAGACATTGGAGAAGCTTCTTGTAGCTTCTCAGAGAAACCACTTCTGTAGCTCCTTGCTTCCAAAACCTTGTCATGCAAAACCAATGATGATGATAATAATAATAATAATAATAATAATAATTATTATTATTATTAATAATAATAATAATATTATTATCACTATTATTATGAAAAGTAGGGAGAGAAGAATAAAACCTAAGAGAAACAAACAATGCACATTACAGTTTATAACTCCTGTCCAATCCACAGCCTATCCTCAAGCAATGATCGGCCATTCCTGGTGAACTCCTCCCCATTTATATACTATACATGATGTTCTGTAGCACGGAAAAGCCCTTTGGCCTATATGGATCACCTGTCCTGGCTGTGCTCCATCCCAGATTCCTGTAGAGCTCCTCAATTGCAAAAAATAAGACACAAAAAGTCCTTGACTTAGGATAAAAACAATTTAGCAGGAACCAAAATATCAGCGTGTTATCAACATTCTCCTAAATTCAACAGAATCCAAAACACAACACTGCACCAGCTATGAGGAATAAAATTAACTCCAACCCAGCCTATTAAATCTATATAGCCTCTTAAAAGTAGATTTAGCAACAGTGCTAACATGATAATTGCTTGGTAAAAATTCTTAAGTTAAAATAAGTAAAACTCATATTGGTTTTGAGGATTTTATGGCAATTCTGTAAACTCCCTAACTGATCATTTTTTTGTACATTTTTAAGTATCATTTAACAGTAAAACATAAATTGTAGAATAAATCCTTTTTCTTTTTTTACAACTCAAAACTATTGAAAATGTGCCCCAAAAAGAATCTTATGCACATTTTCTTGATTACTAGCATTTCTGTGAGTAGTATTGTACTTGTGTATCTCTGCAGTGAGCTTTGGCAGGAAGGAGAGAAAGAATTTCCTAGTGGTTAAGAATGCTTTAGTGTATCAGAAGCCCTACTTTGTATAATTTGCTAACCGTAAGACAACTGTAATGAAGAGAAAATGTACCAGTGTAATAACTTGACAGCCACATTTATCTATAAAGAGGGTTGTTTCATATCAGATCCCACCTTCAGCTCTGTGAAAATGTACTATGATGGAAAGAATTCAAACACAAGGAGTGAAATCTCCAGAATGCTTTTTTTTTTTTTTTTTTGTGTTAGCTATCCTCCTAACAAAGTTCTGTATCATTTTCCAGTTGCATGGTCACAAATCTTACGAAGTAGCAGGATTTCTGGAACCAAGGAACACTTTATTTTCTTCAATTTTAATAAACATGTAGTCAGGCCCAGGAAGACTAGTATAACCTTTAAATCACCAGTCCAAAGTCATATGTAAATGAACACATATTTGAGTAAAGATAGAGTTTATAATATAATCAAAACTATGCTGAACAAAATCAAATAGTCTGTTCCTTCCTGGTTATTTTGTCTTTGGTAAATGCTAAATGCAAGATATTGAGAAAAGCACCCCAAAAAATCCTGCCCAAACACAAGGCTTCCATGCCAACTGTCTTTCATATCTGCATACAGGATAGTACCTTCTTAGCTGAAGGTTGCTTCTGTCCATCATTGAAGGATTCTTAGAGGGTTTTTTTTAAATTTTCCATGGTCTAAGTTGCCTTGGGGTTTACCAGGATCCAGTTACAGCAAGGACAGCTCTGGGTGTTTCCATTCACTCTCTCCCTGATGAAGTTTTCTAGAGTTCCCATTGATTTGTGAAGGGCATTGTAATTCTTTTCTGTTAGTAAAAATCTGCCTACGTGGAGTATGTAGCCAGATTAATCTACCATGAGACTTCAGCCCTTGATCTACATGCCTGGACTCTTGATGGAGTCTTCATAACCAGGAAAAAGGAAGAACCAATAACTAGTCAGAATAGTTTCCTGAACACTGTTATATTTGTGTTCTTCTGGTATTCCTGAAAATTCCTTTTTTTTGTGTATTGTTTCCAATCCAGATAAGAAAAGAAATAAAATAATCTGGAAAAAAAAAAACAAAACCACCCCAAAAAACTAGAAAAACCCCAAAACAAACAGAATTTCAGGGCCTCTTCTTCTCTCTCTCTCTTTTTTCTTTTTTTTTTTTTAATTTCCAAAGGAGCATTTCCGTTTTCCTTCTCACTGCACATTCAGGATATATGGCTATGCATCAGGAGCTGGTGATGAGACTTTTCACTTTCTGGCAGAAAAAAAGAAAATTAGAAAGAGATTGTGAAAATGCTAGGGAATGACTCAAAAATAAGCAGAATCTGAGATTTTTTTAATTTATCAGAACATGTTCACTATCTATGGTCATTTGTCAGTGGCCAGCAGTTCTGGTTTTCCTGGAAAAGAGGTGAATATGCAGATATGAATGAGTTAATTTTAAACCATTCCTCGGTAATGTAAATGCACAAAATGTAGTGCCACTTTCTATTCTTATTACAATCGTGAGACTGTCACTATAATTGATTAATTTTGTGCCATTCTTTCCCAGTGATCTCTTTGTCACAAGAATGAGCTATCACAGAATTTTAATGCTGATTACATTTTAGTTTTCATAATGTATTCTCATTTTCATTCTAGTGACAAAGGTTGGCACAAAATCAGACCATATTCATAACAAAGACTGCAAAAATAAAGCAGGAAACTGTATAGAATCCATCTTCATGACAATCCCAGAACAATGAGAACAGAAATATCACAAAACAAAACTCTTTGTTCTTGTGGCAGTCTTGGTATTGTAATATCACAATACTCTAAAATGCATTTCTGAACCTTTTGGATTGGATGTATTAAACTCATTGCAGTGTAGATATCCTTCACATTATTGTAAAAGGAGGGAGTGGGAGGAAAAAATCTTGTATCAAAATGTGATTTGTTAGAAATAGTTATTGATAATGGAAAATACCTCTTAGCTGTTTGTTAATTCCTAAGTCTGTCACTGAGTTACTGGCAGGAGGGAGTGGGAACAAACAGGGAGGAAGAAAAAACAATTGTTGTTTTCCACAGAAGCTTCACATCACAAACTAGCTGTTTCTTCCTGGACTTAGTGCAATTATTTGATAGACTACTAGTATGTGGCAAAACTGTGAGTATCAAGAAGAACATTCAGTCAGTTAGAAATAATGGCCATTTATTGAAATTAGGTGTTGTGAAGTTATTAATTATGCAGATTATCCAGGTTCTCTGATTTCTTTTTTCTGTATGTACTACTATCTCCATTTCTGGATGGTCTCCTTTTAAACTGACATTTGCCATGATACTTCTTCCTAGTCCTACACCATGACTGCCTTGACTGTATTTTCAATGGCATTTACTGTTGTCAATACAATTTTGAACTTGTGGACTTCACTTTCAAAGAGAAGGGAATGTGTGCAAGGAAAGCACATCGTGTCCCTTCCTAAAGAGGGCCTCCAAATAAAGTTCTGTGGAGATACATCCTTTACATTTGTTCTTATCATCATTCTTCTTGACTGTAGGGAATGAGAACTTTCACAGCTACCTACAATCTCTGAATATATGAGAGAGTAGGCAAATGACTTCTGCTTTGTTCACTGCAGCCTCAACTGTGAAGCTGACTTGGCTACTGTGTCTTCATATCTTCTCCTCCCTGGCTGACTCCTCAGTGTCCAAAGACAGCTCAAACAGTTCTGGTGTCCTGTCAGCTGGTGGCTTAATATACCTGACAATAACACAGTTGCCCTAAGAACACTCACTATCATTGAAGTCAGAATTAGCCTGTAACTGAGTTCACTTGTTCACAGCAAAATCCTCACCAGAACTTTCTGAAACCTCTGGACTAGAACTTACTGTTACATGAACCTATCTCTTCTGAAATGGAAGATGATAGCCCTGGAGCTTCATTGCTCAAGGGGTATTGATCAGTACTGTCCACAGATGAAAAGTGATTTAGTTCTTGAAAATCACTTTTCAAGAGGAGGTATTATAATAGTAGATGACTCTCAACATCTCTCTTCATCATACAATAGAGTTGGAGAGTCATATTCGTCATGCTGATCATATGCTTCTCAGTTAAAAAGAGACAGTGCAAGACTGAAAAATTCAACTAAAGTATGGAGTTTCCATGTTAAGGTGTTTTGTTAAGAAAAACTACAGCTGTCAAGGATCTCAAAAGAGCCTTTCCTGAAGGCCTGAGTATCTACTCCTTTAAGTCATCTGCATCGCAAATTCTGTGGAAAACAGACTAGAAATACTGCTTGCAGAGTGGGCATCGTGCTTTGGTTTTTGACCATTCCTGGACGAAAAAGAAACAGAACCTGTGGAGTCAGTGATCTAGGTGGCCAACATTGTCAAATCTGTATAAACAGACAGGGCTTCAGAAACAGGGGATGCTTGTATAAGGGATATCAGATGTAGTGGCTTTGCCTGGAATAGAGGTAAATTTCTTCACACTAGCTTGTATGTTTTGGATTTGTGATGAAAACTAATAACCACTGGAATGCTGTAGTTATTGCTGAGCAGCATGTACACAGTCTCAAGGTACTTTCTGCTTCTCACACTATCATCAGCGAGGAGGCCAGGAATTCACAAATTAGTTGGAAGTGACACAGCTGGGACAACTGACCCTAACTGACTACAAGGATATTCCATACCATATCACATCACACTTAGCAGTAAAAGCTGTGAGGAGAAGAAGAAGAAGAAGAAGAAGAAGAAGGAGAAGAAGGAGAATAAGAAGAAGAAAAAGAAGAAGAAGAAGAAGAAAAGGAGGAGGAGGAAGAAGGAAGTGGGGAACATTCTGAATTATGGCATTCTCAAGTAAATGTTGTGCATGATTTATCTCTGCTTTCCTGGAGATGGCTGAACACTTGCCTGGTGATAGGAATTAGGGAATTAATTCCTTCTTCTGCTTTGCTTGCAGGTATACCTCTGCTTTATTTATTAAACTGTGTTCATCTCAACTAATGAACTTTACCACTTTCACCCTTTCAACTCATTCTCCCTCTAGGGCAAGTAAGCACAACTGTGTGGTACTTAGTTGCCAGCCAGTGTTAAGACCCAACAATCAGAGAATCACAGAATCTTAAGATCATAGAATCATCTTTGGTTTGGATTTGAAGCTTTATTCAAGATCATCTACTTCCCAGTCCCACTGCCATGGGCAGGAAAACCTTTCACTAGACAAGGTTGCTCAAAGCTGGCATCTAGTCTGGCCTTGAACATTTCAGGGATGGGGCATTCACAACTTCATTGGCAAACGGTTTCATTGTCCCACTACTATCACTGTAATGAATTACTTTTCAACATCTATCCAAATTTTGCCTCTTCCAGTTTAAAACCATTACCCCTCATCCTGTCACTACACTCCCTAAATAAAGGGCTCCTAAATCCAGGCTTCTAGAAGGTCTACCCGGAGCCTTCTCTTCAACAGGCTGAACAACCTCAACTCTCTCAGCCTGTCATCACTGGGAGGTGTTTCAGTCTCATCTTAACAATGCTCCTCTCAGAAGTCTATCTGTTGGCATCTGATCCAACTTGTATTAGCTTAAGGAAAAATGTTGCTCACTGCCAACTTTTAGCTGACTTACAAAGATGAGACAGAAAGATCATTATTCTTCCGGAGGGAAAATAAATTTAGGGTATAGACAAAGTAACATGTAACAATTGCTTCAAGGTTTAAAAAGCAAACAGTAGCCAGCACTGAGAGAGGATCAAAAAATAACACTAACTACTTTGCTTGGACCCTAGGAAAAACACCTTACAAGTGCAGGTGTCATGACCAAATTTCATTCCAATACAAAAAAGGAAAGACTGAAAAATATCCAGGCTTTGGAACTATGTTTCTAGAAAACCTGCTGTACCCAATGAAGTAATCATCTGCCCTCTCTAACAAGAGCAAGACTGTCTTTTCTTCATTTTTAAGTAGAGGTTCTCATTTGCAGCACCACATCTTTCTGGAGAATGCAGTACACTGCAGGATCATGTATTCACAGAAGACCTAAACCAGCTGTTCTCTTATGAATGCAGGCATGGCAGAAATAGCAACTGACATCTTACCCCCAAAACACTGGCATTCTTTCCATTCTTAGAAAGCCAGCCTTTACACTGGTGTTTGTTCTTTCTAACTTCTAAAGAGTATATTCTTTGCTATTTAGTTCTACTTTGATCTTGTCCTACTGATCCTATTTCTCCACTGTCCTCTTTCCCTTATGCAGACTCTGTGCAAAGCTCCTCAGGGTTTAGACACATCAGCAACTAGCTGGAAGTGGGTCTTCTGGGCAGTTCTCCAGGCAGTCAGAATTCTGTAGCTTCTGTACTGCTTGAGCAAAATCACAGAATAAGAATGCATTTCCACAGAATAAGATATACTGAAAATGAAGAAGAAAAGAAACAGATGGATGTAGCAAGGTTTATGGTCAGACTAGATACAAATTGCAGTTTTAGGTGGAACTTGAATTATACTGGCGTATGTGAAGACTACAGTTAGGCCTGGCTCTGTCTTCACCATTTTTAAATGAGTGAAACGGTTCCATAAGATTCTGATTAACATGTGGCAAATATTTGCAAAAGAAACCAATGTTTACATATTAAAAATACTAGAGTTAATTTCATCCCTATAGAAAACAAAACAAAAAAACACAAACAAAAAACCACCAAAAAAACCCCAAAAAAGCAAAAATCAAACCAAATGAAAAGAAAAAAACCCCAAACAAACAAAAAACAAACAACCAAACAAAAATACACCACACCAAAAAACCAAAATTAATCAAATATTTACCATAAAGTACCAGTCTTAATGTTCTTCTGTCCCTGTACTGTTCATATACCACCTCACTCTGCTTTATTGGGCCAACCACATTGGCTACTCCTGGTGGACTACACATAGAGATTGTTAGCCTAGGTGACCTACAGAGATGCTTTCCACCCTAAATTAGTCAATGGCATTGTAACTATAGCAGAAACACCCAGATGTCATTCCTACACTCATCCTGTTATGCAGTGCCTTTGAATATAGTCAGACCATCAGTTGTACTCTAGCTATGAATCTATTTTAACCTTAATTTAGGTATCCGCCTTAAGCTCAGGAGCTATGAGTTAGTGGAAATGAGTGACCAAGTCACTTATACAAAAGTCATCAAGCCGTCTTTTGCAGCAAGTAAAGAATCAGGTTGCAACCATGTGCTTAAAGCTGGAAAAAATGTGCCATACAGACATACAGAAAATGCGCATGGACACACAGGCACAGCACACAGATAGACAAAAGCTGTGGGTTTTGTGCTCAGCAGTGAGTGCATCTAAATCTAGTCTGTTCTGTGTGTAATCTCTCTTAAATGACCCTTCATGCAAACATCACTGAAATGTCAAAACATTGGAAAAGCTTAAAATGAGAAGAAGTTATATGACAAAAAGTGAAGCTGGTCCAGATTATCAGTCTTTGGGGTTGCATTTTTCACATTTAAAGCAGCCAAGGACACAATTACACAGCACCAGTACATTTCATTAAAAAAAAGATACAGCAAACCCTACCTAAATATTAATATATATATTTGGAAATGTGTGCGAGAGGTAGAGATATTTTCACAATTAGAAAAGAGCCTTAAAACAACAGCAAAGCTAGTATCTAAATTGAAATTGTCCACATGCAAGATTTTGACCTTCAAATACTTCTATTCATGACATTTTAAAAGCAGTCATAGGAACCAAATTCTCTCACCCTTTCAGGCAAAAACAAGATGCTATAGAAACATACTACTTTCTCTAATGTCTATTCTGTTTAAAAATCTTTAACTTTCCTCTGGTAGAAACATTACTGTTACTGAACCCTATGATTTTTCTGTTTTTATAATTAAATTTAAGAAGAGATTTAATACCTCCCTTTTATGATATCAAAGGTGGATTTTTAATTCAGTTTATAAAACTTTATCATTCTGTAGTTCGGATAGCTAGGTTTTAGATAACATATCTGATGTGACTAATAAATGATGCAATTAATTACAAGAATATGTTGTGCATTGAACCTCAAATTTACTGTATTTCCTAGCAAGCAGTTTAAGTTGTGAGCATGGATAAGTTAACAGGAACAAAATTATTTTGTGAAATCTTGCTTTTACCTAGGTTACATTTATATAAAAAAGAGTTTTCCATCTTGCAGGAATATAAAGAATAACTGATCCTTCAGTGAAGTCAGGAAAATACCCAATATGTGACTCTCAGTTATACCCATCATATTAACCCTTGGATACAGTAATTGGAGCTTATTTTTCTGATAAAATGAAGACTTGATAAAAGATACAGATCACAAACATGCTTTAATTTTAATTAACAAATAATGGATAATATAAACACCGTCTGGCTGTCTGGAAACATGATTGCTAGGTAAAGGAATATTTTTATTTTCAATCATAGCTGCATGTAGAATGATACCTCTTTATTCTGCAACTTTCTTTTGACCAGAAAAAGAGGTTTGTGATATTAATAATGGACTTTTTTGTATGTAATAAATAAAAAAAAATTGCCGTGATTGTAGATGTAGATCTTCTGTGAAATTTCATGAAACTTTGAAGTGATTATAGACTAATGATAACTAATGTAAAAAAAAACCAAACCTTTATCATATGGAGATTCCTGTGAAAGATATGAAATTGAAGTGAGAATTACTAGAATCTAATTTGCACAACCTGAAATTAAAACAGAGTTAACAAAACAAAAATAAATCCAAAACCAAAATATTTTTTTAAAAAAAAATGAATGTGTCATCATCAATAATCTGAAATATTAGTGTCTCCTTAGTCTAAGGTCATTGTGCTTAAGATCTTAAGGGTCTTTTAATTATTGTATTATTTTTATAATCTTCTGATATTTTCAATCCTTTTGACAGAAAAAACAAGTCCTGTTAATTAAATTTATTTTTTCTAGAGTGATTTCAAATAACTACACGACTGAAGGATTTATGACATTATTATCAATATTCTTTTAAGAAGTTTGTTTTCAGTCCCCTTTTGGATAATTTTTTCACCTCTGTTGCTTGGTCTTTTAACAGTCTTTTTGATCCAATACTAATGCAAATTACATTGTCATGTTTTGTGACTTTTCTGCACTTAACACTCAGTTATAGCCTAGATTCACAGATATTTATTTTTATTTTACTTTTTTATTTTTAATCACTAATGGATTTGCAGCTAACCTATGGCTTCAGCCATGGAAAGTTGCCTTCAGTATCATTGATGTATGCATTGTGCTGATAAGTACCATGGTTCATTTTCCTCTTGGGTAAGCACAGTTAAAAAAGAGGCGGGGTGGGGGGAGAGAAAGAGAGAAACTCTCAGACTAATAATTACCTTATCCTGAGACAAGGATGGCAAAACACACTAGATTGCTTTCTAACGTTCAGTTATGTGTAATGAAATATGGCTGCTTCAGGACAAAAAATATGTGATAGCTTCTGTCATTTTGGTGTTATTCCACTGAATTCCTCAAAACTGCATTTCATTCAGCATGATCAGTGTGATAATGTTTTAATTAAAGGGCAAATCTTGGCCTAATGATGAATTCTTTCCTGACATCAAAAGGACTGTCACTTGTATTCTCAGGGTCATCATTTTATATTACATTTTAATTTGTTAGTTCATCAGTGTGAACTGAGTGTCCTAATATGTAAAGAATCATTTGTCATGATTCAGTGATCTAACAAGGCTTGTTGAAAGGTGAACTGATTAGTAAAAATAAAGAAGATTTCAACCTTATGGAACATACTATGAAATAAATTTTATATGCAAGAGTACTTGCATCATTTAGGACAGAAACTACTGTTCCTCCAGGTATATATTTTGCTGTATCACATAAGATTTTATCTGTTTCATGATCCAAAAAGGAAAAAAAAATATACACATCTATTTAATTCCATGCTAGAGAGACTTTAATTTAGCTACAGTGGTTGTTGCTGTACAGCATATAAATATTTTCTGATTTTATTATAAATGGATTATTAAGATCTAAGGTACATCTGGCCACATAAATGATTAAACTCAGAAATTGTGTATATCTCAAACTTCTACAAGAAATATCTGGTTGCATGTCTACAAGTTTACAATAGTTAAAATAGTTTTTGTCTTTAGTATCCCATAATTCCTTCAGAGCTAAAAAGTAAAAAAGAGAAATGAATCCACCAAACTGGAGAAACATACTGATAGGTGGCTGACTAAAACAAAGAGATTTTAATGTATTTACATTTATTTTAACATAATTTAGTTTTAAGAAAAATGACAGCTAATGTCTTATGATCTTGCTAAAAAAATCATGTAGGTCTCTCTAAAAATCCACCTGTTGTTGAGGGTTTGCTGTATTAAACATTTGCTATATCACGTCATCTGTTGACATCACAAACATGTCACAGATACTTTTACAGCTTGCTTCATATGCAGATTTTAAAAGTGTATACAACTGAGCATTTCTGAAATAGTAGCATTCTAGACATATTATTTTCTCAAGCAATTAGATCTTGGAATCAGTATCTCTCCTGTTGTCTTTCATTTTTATTTGCATCATCCACAAATGTAAAGTTGTCTTTGTTTGCTTTAAGATCTACAACTAAAGTGGGTTGCAGCAAAACTCTGTTTTACAAACACCATGTTCACATTGGCATTAAAGTTTGGACCAGGCTTTTGAAGTGAATCTTCTTTTTCCACTGACCAGGCTTCAGTTCACTTTGTGCCCTAGGACTACAAAAAAGACGCCTTCTGGATGAAACTGCACGGATAGATCTGCTTCAGAACTGCACACAATATAATACAATTGTTAGTGAGCATTAAATACTGAGTTCCAGATGGGAGCTAATTTCAGTTAAAAGCCGTGAACCACGTAAAATTTGGGATGCTGGGTCCTAGCACAGACTGGGGACTACCTCAGTGTTTTACCACATGGCTCTTACTATCTTGTGTTGTACCAGTTTTCAGCAAATGAATTTGAATTTTCAATGTTGAAATCTGACTCTAGACTATAGGAATAATTCTTTTAGGTGCCCTGTACATTTGGGTGGAGATCTAAGCAGTGAAATTCACAAACACCACACTAAAAAATTGCCTGTAACTGGACTATAAGTCACGATAAGCACAAATGTATTTTTACACTGGATTTTCTCTAACATTTTAATGTCTTTCCTTGATTCTTTGCTTTGACCTTTCTCCCAAAAATTCCTGAGACACTTCTTCCAGTAATTTTTTTTATACTAACAGTTAGCAATGAAGATTGCACTTCCATCCCACTCTAACTATATCTAGGTAGAGAATATTCATTCCTGATACAATAAAACTGTCCTAATTCTCTACATCTTCTGGTGAAACTTGTAAGCATATTTGGTTTGTTTTCAGTGGGAGAGAAAAAGAAGATGTTGACTATTGTGGACTGAGGTTATGCTCAGTTTTCCATATGCAAACTGTTCTATTCTGCACAGCATTTAACAACAACAACAAAACAACAACAAAAGGCATGGCTATCCTTTTGGGTCTTGTAAAGTGAGTTCTTGAGTTCTTGAGAACTTTGAGTTCATAAGTCATGAACTCAAAGTCAGTGTTTTGGCTCAGAAATACATCTCTTAAAGAGTAGTTTTACAAAATGATATAGCATGAAAAGCAACCATTGGATAGAAGGTTATTCTATCCTTGCAACAAGAGGCCATTATGTCATGTGTGGGAGGGGACATATTTTGAAAGCTTTTTTGTCCCTCTGTCATTTACTCATATTACCACTTATATGTTTGTTGAAGCAAGCTTTTTAGTCAGTTCTTTACTGTATGTTCCTTCAAGTAAAAAAATTTCTTAACAGATTTTTAAAAATTCATTATAATAAAGAATTAACTTTGTTTCATCTTCTTTAAGGAGTTCCTCTCTTTCTTTTGTATATACTGTGTCAAACAAGACCAACTTCCTATCCCACTGATACTAGCAATGTCTCAAGATTCAGGTTGAGAAAAAGCACCCCTTGAAAATTATCATGCTTCAATCTACAATTCTGCAGGAAGGAAAGCATTTGCAGCCAAGATATGCAGAAGAAAATTCCATTTCCTTTAGAGGACTGAACCTGTGGCTTCTGAGATGCTTCCTCAGAAGGAAATAATGCTAAAACTAGAAGCAGTAACGATAACTGTGCAGCAGGAAAAGCTTTTTAATGTTCTGTATATTGCCAGGAGAGTTAAAAATAGAGTCCAAACTACCTGATGAGATAATCCCTGTCAAGTTACTCAGGGAAACCAGTAAATGTACATAAGTAAAAAAAAAAATGCAATTATAAAAAAGGGCCATGCTTTTGGTGATGAAGATGTATTACCTAGTTGCATAGCTGTTTTACTAAATTTGATAGACTGGAGAAAGACATAAAACCTAACTGGTTATGACTCAAATGAAGAGGCAGAGGAGACAAGGATGAAAGTGAGGCTTTCAGTGATGGGGATTTTTTTTGACAGAACAAAGTCATGTAAACACAAGGACATGCCTTAGATGGAGTATTTCTACTTGTGCATGGCATATCTTCTACATATAGAGAAAATGGTAAAACTAAAAGGAAGATGGGAGTGTTTGCATATTACTTTTCCTTTTTGCTTTGTTGGTTTGGTTTTCTTGGCTTGGTTTGGATGTTTTTTTAAGTTTTAGCACTAATTAGCAACCTTCCTTAGGTAGGATTAGCAACTTATTTGGGACAGCTTTCACAAAAATCTAGAAGTGATATAGACAAGCTGATAAGTGATGGAGATATTGCTGCTAGTCCTATGCTAGAAGTTAGTGCAGCTCTTGGAGATGGTATGATCTTAGATCCAGACTTAAAAATAGAGGTGTTTAAAAGCTCTGAAGTAATGAGTGATGCTGGGAAAGTGGCTGAGTCACTTTAGCAGAAGTTAGAAATGAGTTTACCATGGTGAACATCAGAGGACAAATCACATAGCTTGGATTTGTTTATTGGATGAACAGTGCTGTCTGAGAATGCTGCAGATGTTTTTTTGAGACCACAGCAGGTTTACATAAGGCAAAGCATAAAATAAGTGTAATAGAGAAAAAATGATAAAGTAGATGTATAGATGTAAGTGATCTGTAGAAATACTCCTCCTATATTATTCTATGTTATGTGTCTTGCACAGAAAACATATTCTCTGGTAAAAATTAAGCAGAAATCAAAAACTAGTATTATCTTTCCATCCATGTAATAATATAGTGGTGTAATATCTTGATGTCAAGGTTGTAGTCTGATAATGTGGTACAATTGCAGCTACAATTGGGCTGGTTTTGAACTGTGCTGAACACAGGGTTGATAACATAAAGATGTTTTTGATGTTTGCTGAGCAGGACTTGCTCAGAGCCAAGACATTTTCTGCTTCTTGTACTGCCACACTGGAGAGGAGACCGGGGGCCCTTGGGAGGCTGGGAGGAGACATAGCTGGGACAAGTGACCCCATCAACCAAAGGGATATTCCAGACCATGTGGCATCATGTCAGTATATAAAGTGGGGGGAAGAAGGAGGGAGAGTGGGACATTTGGAATGATGATATTTGTCTTTCCAAGTAACCACTACACATGATGGACCCTGTTCTGCTGGAGATGACTGAACACCTGCCTGCCCATGGGTAGCAGTGAATTAATTCCTTGTTTTGATTTGCTTGTGTGCACAGCTTTTGCTTTCCCTACTTAACTAGCTTTTACCCTTACGATCCTCTCCATGATCCCATTGGTTGGGGAATGAGCAAGTGGCTGTGTGGGGCTTAGGTGTTGACTGGGGTTAGACCACGACAATTCTTTTTTGGCACCCAAAGTGAGGGTCAAAGAGTTTGAGATAGTGATGGATCTGATTGGAATGTACTAGATTGAATTGATATCTGTTACTGCTGTTTAGCTAATTAAGATATTACTATAACTACTGGTTTTGGCAGTAACAGAGTCCTGCAGGGATTTTGAAAGAATAATGTTAAGATGCACTTTCACAAGTGCGATGTAATATGTAAACAATAAAGAGTTATTGCTTTTATGAGGTCATTATCAGTATAATGATTAAGACTAACTCTGTATCACATGTGTAAGAGCAGAATGGGAGTCATGTATAGCATGAGCATGCAGATTCACTGTTGCTTAAATTTTCTGCTTCCTTGCGGTTAAAGAACTCTTCGCAAGCTTCAAGAAAAGTACATATCCTCAGTCATTTGGGCCCAAACTGTATGCTCCAGGGGGCTTACTCACCTCTGTACTATCACATTGGAGGAATACATGTCCAAAATTATGCTGAAAAAACAAAACATGACTAAATAACTAGAAATTTCTACAAGTGAAGCTGTAGAATAAAAATGTTTATAACTGTCTACGGGCCTGAAAACAATGTAAAAATTTTTAAGTCTTGCTGAGGTAGAAGCCAAGGAATTAAAGGATTCTTTGGAGTTAAAGACTCTTAGACAACAAAGATACTGAATGCAACTTATGTTTCTTGTTTATTTTATACTAACAGTCATACAAATCTTGTATAAATGGAGGTCATGGATATGTTTTTGTGCCTATACACTTAAGCCAGGGTATTGCCAAAACTTCCCATCAGCTTCATCTTTTAGAACAGGTAGCATTTTATCCAGGTTTCTTATTCTGTTATTTTGATTGAATGTTAAATATTTGTGTTATATAATAGGTAGTTGAGCAGGAAGAGAGAGACTACACTTCTTCTGTGCTTCCAGAGATCTATTAATACTTAAAAATTATCATTTAGTGGTAACACATGAAGAGGATATTGGAGATTAATATGCTGTGACTGTTAGTGATTCAATTCAGACCTAATTCCACATACAGCTAGCCAGTATTCAGGAAATAAAATTCTGTTCTTCTTTGTACTAAGTTATATAGGAGAAGTCATTTACACAGATCTGAAATTAACTGTGATACAATAAAAATATCTGGATGCTATCCCAAGACTGCATTTTGAATATATTTTCGTCTTTTTTATCTCTGTCGTGAATTACTAATGTGTTTATGCCCCATGTCTTGGAGAAAGCTTTTCTATTTATTTCCATTATGTAGGTGTTTATAAGCTGCACATTTTATCTGTTGATACCACTTATTTCTTCCCTTATAGAAGGACCTTATTACAAATAACTCTACATTTTGCTTTCCCCATTCTGAACCCTCTTGCTTTTCCAATGTGTCCATTTACCTATAATTGACAAGCTGTTGCGAGCAATTAGGTATTCCCCCATTAGCTGGCCTTTGCAGAGAAGATTCTTGAAGGAAATCAACAAAATTAACTACCACACATTTCTTAGCTTGAAATTCCCAATAAACCAATATAAAGCAAATATTCATACATTAAAGATTAAATACTTCAAGTCTTTTGACAGTAATTGAGTGTGTTTTCAAGAGAGGTTTAATTTTGGTAGATTTTTTCTTTCCATTTTATCTCTATTTGTCTCAAATAGTAAATCTTTCATACTACTGAGTAACACTTTAGAGTTGGCACAACAGTCAGAGCCAGATTAAAGGCCTCCAGCTGCAATTTTAATAAAAAAATACCATCTCATAAATAAAGTTAATTTTTACACAGTGGTTTTATATCCATAGAAGTAATATTCACACATGCATCATCAAAATTGCAGTAACAGATACCCTAAGTCTCCCATCAGTCCTAGTCCCAAAAGGATCAAATGCTATTGATTAAGATGCCTCCATAATAATCTCAGAATATCTCTTGATGTCATTAGCATCTGTAGGCATTGCATCACCTGTTTAATTTTGAACTCTAAGACTTGCAGACCGAATTTTTGAAGGAATTAACACGCTTGGAAAAGCATCTGAACAGCTAACCTACAGATCCTTTTAGGAAATGCATTGATGAGAATTTAGATGACTAAGTGTTTTGGCAAATCTACACCTATCTTCAACATACTGAAATACCTTTCACAAGTCTTAAGGCTTAGGCATCTTTAGTGACATAATCAAGAAAATAATTTAAAAAAAAAAAAAACCAGAAAAATATTCTCAAGTACAGCAAAATACTGTCCAGAAGAGGGTTTTTTTTCCTTTTCTATATGAAATACATCATGGACATACAGTGAGAAAGCAGCAAGCCTTGGAGTTCAGAGGACAACAAATGTCCTATTCAAAGAAAATATTTTTCTTACTGCAAAACACTGATCACCCAAAATACTGACAGTTCTGTAAAGAACAAAGCTACTATACCCTTCTGGGTTTTTATGGTTTCAGACAACATGAAAAGAGAAGGAGTATGAAGTAGCTCATTTACAGGCTAATGCTTTATCATGTGAAGTCAGTAGTAAGATTCTCTTCTGTTGAGGTATTAAGAAGGTGGACATCCCAAAATAGTTTTCATTCAGAGTTTATCATTGTAACATATAAACTTCAGTGACCTTGTTTCCAATTGATACTAATGTAAATAAGGCAAGAAGGAATTAATTCACAGTGGCCAAATATCACTGTCCGAGAAACCTATTTGTGTTCTTAACTGATCAATAAAAGCTCAAAACACATCTTTGATGTCTGTTTAGGTTCAGCGCATAGCTGTTGTTTTTTTTTTTTTTTCCAGTTCCTGTCAGTCTTCACACTAACTCTTTATTTTTTGTGTTTTTGTGAACATTAGTCATTCAAGTAAAACATAAATCAGCTTCAGGTCTAGGGAAACAGACACTTGTGGGATAGAAGGTTGAACTGTTACTGGAAGCCAATGACTAAGTTATCTGTTGTCCAGTACCACTGATTTTAAGTGATAAAGGAATACAAGAGAAAAATTGGTGTTCTGAGGAGTGGATTAAGAAGGGTGGCAGAAGGGAGTACCTATCTCACAAGGAAACGTGACTTAGCAGCAAAACAGACTTCACCTTGGTGATGTGCTATGGCAGGATGTGACTGGTTTGACTCTGCTTAAGAATTAGTACTTGGTGCTGTTGCATATTTATTAGCCTGAGAATGACATCCTGAAGTTAGGAATTTGCCATGTGAAAGAAACTCTTTCTGGTTACGTATGTGTGGGTTTTTAAAGATGTTATAAAGTGCACACTGAAGTAGACCAACTCGTTTTCACTGATGTTTAACTTAAAAGAAATGCATTTCTGAATCTAAAGAATTCAGTAACCTTTCCTTTCACTTCAAAGATATGCCCTCCCCCTAAAGAAAATTATAGAGTTCTTCCAGAATATGATGCACTCCTTCTCATGTCCTCCATAAAGATATTTATCAGCAAACCCTATTTAAAACATTTCAACAAATCTAACAAGTGATGAGATCAGTCACTGCTCTTAAAGGTGAGCTGTGGAAGGCATTTACAGTGTTTAGATTATTCCATTAGTTTCAAAAGGAGTAAAATAATAATTTACATTAAGGCCACTGCTAATTACATTAACCTTGCAAAGTTTAAAAGTGTGAATAACCCACCAGAGTGTAAGTTAGCCCCAGAAACAAGCAAATTCAAAGCCTAACTAATGTGAACACAGGCTAAAATAATTTTGTGCATTCAGATTGCTTAGATATGGTCTGTCTTTTTTTTTTTTTTTTTTGGTTTGTTTGCTTTCTTGCATGCTTTTGTTCTTTAATTTGGGCTTTTTTTTGGCAGGAGAACTACATGTAGAGAGCAGTAATATGCTACATAGTCAGTCATGTAATGAACTTACTATTTGCCATTTCTGATATAAATCCTGTAATTTTTATGTTTATCTGATTTCTGCTCAGGTATCCATATTCCCAAAATTATATTTGAAAAGTCTTGATCCCAGATCAGTTTCAAGTATTCTTTATTTATACAGTCAAATTGCTTAAGAATAGTTTTTATCCTCTGTCTCCATGAACTGATACGTTCTTCCTGGAAGCAATCAATCTCCTCCTGTTCGGACAGTTAAGATTCATCATTTCTACTTATTGCAGGGCTAAAACCAGGATATGGTAAATTTCAGCCTCCTAATTATATCTGTTGTTATTCTTAAACCTTACAGCCCTTCACACTTGTAACCACCATAAGTTTTTCTGAACAGGAGCATTTTGAATACATATATGGAACATTGCCTATATACTTTTAATACTAGGGGTGCATATACTAGGGGTGCATACTGACAGAAAAATGTGTGGGGAAAATTGAGGAATAGGGCTTTTGAACATTTCCCTCTAATATCTTAAGATATGCACATTAGAAATGTTAGTATAGGTATTACATGTAGTCAAATTCCTTGTGAAAAAAATGTCAATTCTCAAATCAAACTGATTAAGCTTTCATCCCTTATTACGAATATTTCAAAATTATGCAATGGCATATTGAAAATCTGCAGATGAATATATTGTTGCAACAATATCAAGGACTCAGATGGAGGAACACTAAAGTTCATAACCTACCCAGACTATTATTATCTACTTAATCTTACCTGAGTTCCACTTTACCAAAAATAGATGACAAAAAACCTGCAAACCCTTAAACAATTTATAATATTTAATAGAATGTTTTATGCGGGCTTGAAAACAGTGAATTTAAGTGTTTTGCATTTTAGAGTTTTTACTTCAGCTAATCTTTAAATGTCATTAAAATCTGCAAACTGATTCAAGCCTGAAAATATGTTTTAAGAACTACAAAGATATATATTTGGAAATGGTGAATTACAGTACAAATATTGAATTCTGCATAATTTTAGATTTCATTTATGAGATAATTTAAACATTCAGTTATGAAGATTGCAATTAAAAATGCACTCTCATATGATCTAAAATGAAATTCTTTACAGTAAGAGTGGTGAGGCACTGGAACAATTTGCTGAGAGGAGTTGTGGCAGCCCCATCCCTCAAAGAGTTCAAGGCCGAGTTGGATGGGACTCTGAGAAATCTGGTCTGGTAGAAGGTGTCCCTGTCCATGATGGGGGAGTTGGAACTAGAAGATCTTAAGTTGACTTCCAACATAAACCAATCTATGATTTTATGGTAATGAGACCGGTAGGAAAATTCAGAAACATATTTAATAGGAGGAAAAATAGCACTGCAGGAGTTCTATATTTTCATAGGAGTTCTATATTTTCATTTGCTAATTGTTCTTTTAAGGTGTGTACGAGGTGTTGCAAAATCATAATTCTTTCTGACTATTCCTATCACCAAACAAAAATATGTGTATTAAGAAAATCATGGTATTTGACAATGACTGTTACCATCAGTAATATCAAATGCTTCTTAATCTTTTTTAGATCTCTATCCTGAGACAAAACAACAGGATGTGCCTTGGAGAAGAGTAAGTTAAGAAATTGTTTGTCTTTGGTATTTTTTCATTGTAACAACTGGTTACTGTATATTGAGTTTCAATGAAAGAAATCTGTCATCCATTACTTTTAAAATACTAAGCTGCTCCCACTGCACTGTTTATGCAGACCTAACCCTGATGTAAGTAAGTAACTTTTTCAGGAGCTTTTTTTCAGGGGTAACTTTTTATTGAGAACGTTGAACTTAAGCATTAAGACTTTTAGTAAATTACTATCAAATATTTAAGCAGCAAGAAAGAACTCTCCCAGATTATTTTGTTCCTTCAGGTAACCTTCCTCTAGAGAAGACAACTGAAAGAGGATGAGTTATTCTTAAAAAAAAAAAAATTGTATGTATTTAGCTGCCTATTAATCACTGAGCTTCTCCTTTATCTATGCCTGAAATAGCTGTCTTCTCTGTAGTGCTTGGAAAGTTGCTTTTTATTGTGAAAAAAAAATTACATAGCCCTAATATACAATTTGCATGTCTCTTGCATAGCCTACTTACTGAGCTTTAGAATGGAAACATTTTTCCTGTACAATTTTTGTACTGTTTTGTTTTGTATACTTTTGCTTTATCCCAATAACAACAGGTTCAAATGCCAGAGATACAATAGCATAGCTTGAGCAGAAATCAACTGTATTGGTTAATTGCTTGATATTGAGCGAATGACTAACAGCAAAGTCTTTTTTAAGTCAAGAACCCATCATGCTGTTATTCAACAGCAAAATTAGTGCAATGTAAGTAATATGGCTTGCCAAGTGGTATGATGCTACATTAAAATGCTAGCTGCTGATCCTTATTTCTATATGTTAAAGTTACCATAAAATTGGTTTGGAAAATGTAAAGTTAGTATAATCTTGCAGTTATAAAAGAGAAGATGAGCACACCTGGAATTTTGCATTTGTTTTGGTCAGTTTAGAACTTGGATTTTAGAACAAGGACTAATACCAGTCCCTAAAGAAACAGAAGTTCTCTAGACAGGAAAATGAGTCTTGTTTGACTGCACACACAAAAAAAAGATGCAAGGGGGCAAAGTTATGAGCAATATTGAGAAAAGATCATCTGTTCTGGCTCCTGGGAGAATGTTTCATTTTTCCTTTCCCCAAATTTAAAAGCAATCTCCAAAAGCCACTGAAATCACTTGAGGTATATCTTCAATTCATTTCAATTGTCACAGTTCCATTCCATTCAGCACAGTGGTATTAATTTTCATCACCTCACTGCTTGAACATAAATCTTTATTACCTCAATTAATGAGTTTCATTTTTTTTTCTTTCCTTTGATGTGTTTTGTGAGAATACACTCTACTTTCAGTCACACTTTCAGGGCACTCTAAGAGACATCTGGCATAAACTCAGTATCGTAGCTTTATGGCTTTCAGGCCTACTGAGATATTGATATCAGACTCAATGAGTAAATGTCTTTTTGTTCGGGAGCTGTTCTTTAGTACTCAGAGTCGTATCCTGATAATACACCAAGATCACTAGATGCTAAGAAATAATGTTTTAATGGGAGGAAGCAAGACAAGAAGGGAAAATGCCATCTTCTTACCTTAAGGTTATTATGTTGCAAAAATGAAAACATTCACAAGCAAAGTCTAAACAACACATTTAGAGGTCAAATGCAGAAGTGATATTTTCCTAAATTAAGATATTTTCAGACAGAAGACTCTGAATGCAGTTTACTTCATATGGTTGCAAGCAACTCTAGCAACATACTTCTAGCAAACTAGGAGGAAAAATGGGTATTGAACAGGAAGATGTGTTATGTCCTAAAACCAATATTTTGATTCAAAATGCAGTAAAATATTTTACCCATTCCAGATACAAACGGCAGCTGTGTTCACAGAATTATAGAATAGAATCATACAAACATTTAGGTTGGAAAAGACTCTTACGATCATCAAGTCCATGTTAACCTAACACTGCCAAGTCTACCACTAAACCATGTCCCAAAGCATTGTGTTTACTGATATTACCAGGTGAAAACAGATTTACTAACTTGCAGATTACTAATTCATGCCAGCAGAGGTGTCATTAGAATAAACGTGTTCAGGCAAAATTGAGATTGCAGAATTAAAGTAACATTACGTTAACAGAAGTTGCATGATAATTTTTGCACACTTGTAGCTCACCAGGTTAATCCTGACCTGCATTTAAATGCAAAGCACACTAACAAACTAAAAAATGTTTTTAATTAATTCTGTATAAATTCTTAAATATTTTTGAGGATGATTATAAAAAAAACAGCTGTAGAATATCAGAAAACAGGATGATGAACTTCCTTTTAAAAACCAAGCCATATCTTTTTCTGGAGAAATAAAAATGAAGGAGCTGAAATTTATTTTTCAACTTATTCTTTTCTGTCCTGTCAAATGTCAAATGTTTAGCATTAGACTTTGAATATTTCTTAACCAGTCAGACTAATATGAAAGTTCCTTAAAAACTGACTAACAGTTTTCTGTATATCTAATGTATATCTTTGAAAAATGTCTTAATTATAGTGTCTGGAAACAGGAATATTTTCATATATAAAATTATTTTGTTTATTGTTTAAAATAATTTTTTCATAAATTTGTAGACACTGAAAAAGTTCTAATTGTTGGTCTGCTCTAAATCTTACCCATGTGGGAATCCAGAGTGCAAAGAATATCTCTCTGCCTGTTTTGAAGAATTTAACCCCCCTAAACAATACAGTTTTTGTCCTTTATCCATGGAAAAAGTTGCCTATGCTGTGGGAAGAATTAAAATCTACACAAATGTGAACTAGATAGTAGAATATTATGTAAGAATGTCACAGGATGAAGAATTTAGAGGTTTTGGGTTCGTTAATATAGTAAATAGATAAAAAGTAAAAATTCCAAAATGGAGGATTGTTGTTGTTCTCCAGACCTTCTTCTTCTTCTATTACTCCATTTTCTGCAGTAAAAATAGTTTAGTATGATTGGATAGAAAATGCCACAGTTCCTGTCTATGTCCCGTCCGTCTAGTGAACTTCTAGCAAGGACTCTGAAATTTTCTCTGATCAGGAGAGGCTGATTAATAGCACAAAATGTGTCACCCTTTCATTATACTGATCAAATGTCTTTCTTATGATAAAATTAATCTAGATTTCTAAAAATATTAGTACTAAGAGATTCCTAGAAATGTAATATGAGCACACAGACAGAAAATTCTCCCTCTTAACCTTATCACTCTTTTGATATAATTAAATCATTGTCCAAAGTCAATTAAACATTTTTAAAAAGTTTGATTAAGAAACCTCTTCACCCTTTTCTTTTCTTCTGAATTGCCAGCAGAAGTGTTTGGCTGCAAGAGAGAATAATTACATTCTTTATTTGCAAGCAAAGGTCAAAGGTCTTAATGCAATTATTATTATGTAGTAATGTAGTTGAGAAAAAATAAATTTAAATATACATATTATCATTTTGTAATTTGAAGATTACTGGTTTTATTCATGTCTTTATGACACACTGCCTGTTTCAAAGAAACATAATAAAAATAATGTTATGCAGATGACTTTCAGATTTATACTTTTGAAAGGTCTTGTATGTTAAAGTAAACTTAAAATAAAGGAGCTACCCTCAGATGGTTTCTGTGTCATGTCTGGGAGAGGGATGTTGCAGCATTGTCTGGTTCTTAAGGCCAGCAGTCAAGTACAAGTCTTGTCTACAGCTACTGTGCCCCCAACTCCTTTCGTTTTTTAATGTTCACAGTGTTTTTACTGAAATGTTTTCTGACAGTCCTATTGTTAGTTAGGGCCAAAACTCCAATGCTGTAAATTTTACACTGATGGAAATGTCTCTCTGAAGTTTGGATATGAGGAGGTCAGATGACGAATCTAAATGCTTTTATCTGGATAAAAATCTTTCCCTCAGGTATTTGAAGATATGCACCTGAGTATCCATGTTCAAAGCAAAGTAAGAGGGAAATAATTAGTAATGTATTACAAAGAAAAGTAAGAAAATATAGTTTTTTGTCCAAACAGTCGTATTTCAAATCTGTAGTAGGGTAACAACAGCAAGGCAAAATGAGGTAAGTGTAGAAGTTCTGTCTTAATGATGACGCTTGCATAAACACCACAGCATATATTTTAGTAGATGTCACAAAGCTAACTATGATTATTTTAAGGTCTGTGCTGTTTTGCAGATTTTTATTCGATTTTTTTCTTATTATGGCATTCTTTTAAAAAAGAAGAAAACACTAGGAACAAAATGCTTGAAATAATCATCAGATAAAATTAATTTTATACAGTTATCAGTAGGTAATTGTAGACACACAAAATGTGGTATTTTGCCTCTGCCAGAGAGACAAACATTTTGCATTATGCATTATAAACAGTATTATTATCCTGTAGTGCAGAATCTTTCCTTCTCATTCTGTTACTGTGAATCAGACAGCCAATTTTTTTTCTTTTCCATGATCAGTGTTTCTATATGTTTACTCATGAATGACTTCTAAATGGATTGTTTTGCCAGTCTTGTATTATTAAGGAAGACTGTTTTCAGATACTCTACTCTGTGTGTGATTTGAAACTTGATCCTAAGAAAGGAGAGGCCACTAATCAAATATTAAAAAAAAAAAAAAAAAACCCTGAAATAATCTTCTCTATTTTATAATCATAATGGCAGGAAGCTCAATATTTCTGCTCAAACAAAAAGGCTGGTATACATATTTACCAAAGGCCTTATGATGTTTGCAGTCGACTTTGCAGAAGATAACATTTATAAAACCTTTACAGTGTCTGGCAGGTGCCATGGATTCTCCTGGGGATTAGTTTTATTCAGATATTGTCTTTCATTTGAACTTCAAACATTTTTTCTATTTTTTGTAAGAGACAGATTTTTAATAGGTTTTGGAAATTAAAACCTTTTTTATTTGTGTCACTATAATACCTACTTTGAATTTACTTATGGGAGATAAATGCCAGTAAAGCTAAAGAGCATTGCAATTTTTAAGAGGAGAAAAAAAGATGAAGAGGTATAAATGTAGTTTGAATCACTGAAAGAACTAGAAGCATGAGCTGCACCATGTTTTTTTTTTCTTTTTAGTTTTTCTTTTTTTTTTTCCCTAAATAAATAAAAGGCTGGTATTTTCCAGTATTTCTATTTTTCGGTATCTAGCCCCACAGAGACCATATTATGCCACAAACACACAAAGTATTTGGTTTAGTTAAGACCTAATCTTACCAAGAAAAATCAGTTAAGGATTTCATTTTGAAAGTGAAAATTAAGATACAGAGAAGAGACACTAAACTGATATTGCTTCTTTTTGAAGCCCACAAGTAGGTGAAAATATAGATCTTTGCTTTATAGATTCTAGATCTTGGAAAAACACAGGGAATTTAGGAACTAAATCAAAATGGTGTTCAGAAGGAGGGTCATTAGACAGTTGCTTACAAATTGTTGTTCTTTAGATGTTGTTTGTATTTAAAGAATGTTTTAAATTCAATAGTACACCTTAACATAAGGATAATGCAAAATTAAAATGGAAAAAAAAAATCTTTAAAGTGTCAATACCAGAATTCAGGTTCTCAGAAGACATCTAGTATTTTGAGGACCAGCATGATAAGTCAAAAATATATATATTTTTGAACTGATAAGCACTCTTTTCTCTTAGTTTCTGAAAGGGCAGATTTACAAGGATCTTCCTTCCACCGTCTCTGGTTTACCACAGTTCTCCTGGGGACTAAATGAAAAGGATGTCAGTACAGAGTTCCACTTTTATTTTCCTGGAGCAGATAAGAATCTCCTCAGAAATCGTCCCCTCTGACAGCTGAATAGAAATGTGTCCACCTTCTTGCTTGTTTGTCATTCACTCTAGGAATCTTTGGTAAATGAAACTCACGTCCTTTTAGCAAGGCTTTTATCTGTTTTCTGCTGAACTATAGACCTGCAGCTCAGTCCCATAAATTTCCACATTGCTAAAGCTTCCAGTTAAATTCTTCTCAACCAGAAGCCCACTATGACGCTGTGCCTGGTGGATTCCTCTCTGCTAGTCCAGCTTCCAACTGTTCCTCCTTAGGGGCCTAAGAACACTTTTTTTCATTGATTATAAGCACGGTTGGCAAAGAAATTCTGTGGTACACTTACAAGAGTTATTTTTACAATTATTTTGTCTGCAAGTGAAGACATCTACAGAAGAGCTATCCTCTCAGGGAGCTGTGCTTTGAGAGGAATGAGGGGAAAGTCAAAATTCCAAACTGAAAAACAAAAACTTTTGTTTTGACTTACAGGTAGAAACTGATTTAAAAAAAAAAAAAAAGTGAATTATTAATATAAATGCATTTTTTGCGTCTCAGGAAATGCTTTGTTTTTTCTTTTAAATTTCTGTTCAACTTGTATGAAGCAGGGTTTATAATTCTAAATACACAAGCAGAATCATGCATCATGACTTTCCCGGATTTTGAAGGGTTATGCTAATACCCATCTTACCCAAAAGAACTTGAAATACTGTGAAATAATACTTATGATAAAATATTATTAAATATTAGATTTTTTACCATTATAAAAGAAAAGGTGGAGATCTTAAAATGTAAAAAGGAGAGAAATACTGACCTATGGCCAAAAGTAACTACTTCAAGATGTTCTCTGTCATAAACAATAGCATCTGTATTTAAGGATTAAACTGCTAGTGTTCTAGATCCTGTACAAATCTGGAAAACTGGTAACTCCTAATTTAGGTTGCTCATTATATGAAACAGAATTTTAAAGACTAGTTTAAGTCAGCAGTTCAGGGCTGCTGAGGAATACAGTTGGTGCAGGTAGCTGTGTTTGCAAACTGCTGAGTGAGCTGCAGGTTTGGCCCTGGGGGCTGGGAGCCCCAAGCAAGAAGATGTGAAATGCTGACCCTTTGCACAAAAAGGCGTGAGCGGAATTCTGGCACCGACCAGGTGACTGGAGACTCAGAGACATGGCAGGGGCCGAAGTGACTGGACATTCAGCTGGAAGAGTGACAATTTCACTGCACAGAGTGAGGGTATGAAAGTTCAGGGTTTTCTTTTCTTGGAGTCCCTCCCAGGAGGCAGCCAGCTCAAACTGCTATTTTGTTACTGCACCATAATTACATTATTTTAAGGATCTGGACATCTGAGACTCTGCTATGGGAAACTTGAGGTTGAGTTTATGCAGAAACCTGGTCTGACAGTGAGGTGTGGGGTGTAGCTGTGAAGGGGCTCAGTCCCAGCTCAGGTGGTGTGAGACTGCCAGAGCAGCTCCTGGATGGCTGCGCAGGGAAGTTTCCTTAACACAGCAACCCCTCATCTGCCTTCCCCTCCATACTACAAAAGCACACACGAAACTGAGTTTATTACCACGTTGGTTTAGTCCTTTTATAGTCCACAGAAACATAGCAGACTTTGAAGAAAAAAATACAGGAGAAAGATTTTGTGCCTAGGAGCTCACTACAAAATACAGAAAAAAGAGACAACGTCATGGAATGTGAACATTCATATCTTACTTGCGGAAATAGATAATGAAATGGAAGATTTGGGTTTTCTAATTTTTTTTTTAACTCAAAGAGAGCACTTTCCCATTTCTGACACCAATTTAAAATAAAAATTCCTTCTAAAATATTATCTTCTCCTTTGAGCTATTCAACAATGGAGAGTAGTGACTGAGTGAAAGAGAATCCACAGTTTATTCTCTATGTTATATAATCTTTTACTATTACTAAGGGAATTCAAAGAGAATGGTGGTATGTAACATACAGTAGAATATACACTCTTTCTGTTCATTTTCCTACATGCAGTAATATTTGTGTTAACTGCTCATTTTGTGCATGAAACTTTTTCAGATGCATTTTAAGAGCAGCTTTACAGAATCTGGAGGATTTCTCTTGTCCATAATACCAGAAATATTTTCAAAGCATGCTGTGTAATTAAGCGTGGTATTCCCTGCCTGTGTAGAAATCCTAAATCAAACGATGTTTTTCCAGGTGTTTCTCCAAGCCTTTTAGAATATTTTCGAGTGTTACTTATAACTAATTGTTCACCGATTGGTCTGGAGTTTCCTGGTTTTTTATCTTATTCCCATTTTGTTCCTTTTTAATAATAGCTCTGTTCTAGAAAATCTCCTCCTTTTCAGATGTTTCTGCTAAAAGTAGTGGTGGAATTCAGGTGTAGGAACTTGAGACAGAGAAAAATTCAGAGACAAAATAAAAAATATTTAATAAGATATTTTGTCTGCTTAATTCAGTCTGTAAATTAGGGGAGGTTTTGCAGATTTATCTAGAGTTACAGCAACCTTTTTAACATGACTTCTGATCTAGCACTTTGTGTGAAGGGTTGTCCATGAAATTTAAATTAAAAAAATAATTTTAGAGGTCTAAGTGAACATGAAAAAAAAGAAAGTGGAAAATGGATTTGGTTGAATATATTATTCACTCAATTAATAGCTGCATTAATTTCTGAACCACAATATTTTTCTTTTCTTTAAATTGGATCTATTTCAAAGTAAAATTTAAAGAAATATAAAGTAGAGAAATTTCTTTAATAAGTGGACAAAAGAAAAGTATAACTTCTAAGTTTTCTTTACAGCCACATGCAGTCAGATATGGAAAAGGCTTGCTGACTGACACTCTTCAGCATTATTCAATGCATACTAGTCCCTGCATTACTATGAGCAATAGCATTACTAAGCAGTAAAAGATTTCATGGATTTCTTTAAAATAACTTCTAAACAATCTCTGATTTGTTATTGACTTTTTTTGAAAGCTGTTCATAGTTCAGCTAATCTATACTTCATGTTGTACCTTTTATCACTGTTATTTTAATTTCCTGTTTTGATCAGACTTCAAGATGTCTCATATCCTTCTCTTTTGGATGTCCTTTTAGAAAAACTTTTCTCTACTAAAGTAAGAGAAGGCTAAAGTTTTCATTTCAACTCTTCCAATAAATCCTAACACGAAGTTATTCAGATTTTTTTTTCACTCTATATAATAAAGGACAAAATCTACATCCTATGATTCAGGCCTGCCAAACTGATTGTGATGGAACTTCAGTTGGTGCAAGAGGTTTTCCCACTTGAGGGTTTGTGGAGTATAAAGGTGTTAGCATGGAAATCAATTATTTGCAGAACACTAGGAGATAAATTTATATTTTAGAAATTTACAGTTTTTAACAATTTGTCATTGTTTTTTGATAATCAGTTGATGTCACTTTAACTTTTTTCCATTAATTGAGGAAACAGAATTAAAACGGGGTTTAAAAATCTTCTATGAGGAAGGGAAAAGGAGAGATAAGAAAAGCAAACATTCCTGCATGGACCATTTACTGTAAGTGGTGTGAAGTTGTTTTGAATTATGGAAGGCTGAATCTGTTGCAGGGTACTGAACATGAAAATTCCCTTAATGACTCAAATGCCCAAGAGCTACAACATTAGATTTCTCAGAGCAGTGAAGGAAATCTTGTGGTTGATGTAATACAACATGTTTCTTCAAACAGCCACAATATAAAGAATTTTCAGAGGGGAATAATGAGCAAAATACGTGAATAACTCTGGGGAAAAATGAAAAGTGTTAGATGTAACATTATACTACAATGGGACTTTGCCCTCATTAGATAACAATCTAGTGATAAAATACATAAAAATGAAATGTCAGGGACAATATAACACACTGGGAACCTTTCACAAAAGAAACCATGACCATTGCATTAAATGTAGAGTTCTAGGAATAGGTATTAATGTATTAATTTTTCATTGTTGGTTACGTAAATGGAAAGCACCATATTTATCCAAGCCTATGCACCTAGGGGGAAAAAAGCCAAATTCAACTAAATATTATTTAAGAAATAATGCACAGGTTTCATATTTTCACAATATGATGTTTTGCTTTATGAATTTTTTTTCCAGGAAATAAATGACAGATTTTATGTTTTTATGTACGCACCATTTATGCCACAAGGTTTAAGTTTTGAAAAAACCCTTTTCTTTTATTGGAATAAACAATTAATAATTTTTTGTGCTTGCACAAGACTGTCAGAAGTTATTAAAGCCTTTGTTTTTTACAAAAGATAACATCATGAGCAGAGGAGCCAAAATTTTTTTGGATTACCTAGAATGTAAAGTATGTTCTTGTAGTGGTTTTAGGTCAAATTATGCATTATCCCCTGATTTCATTTCTGTGAGATAACAATTAGGAGGAAGCAAAGTAGGCACAAAACTTAAAGAATATAAGGAAGTTTATTAACAGACCTAAAGAAAGAAAGAAAAAAACAATCAGAACAAATTTTTAGAACCTTTTTCTTCTCCCCCTCTTTCAATCAGTTTTCCAGTTCTTGGAAAGGAAAAAAGGGTTTTCTTCTGTTTTACGTGGTTTTTCAAACTGCCACCATCTGCAGGTTTGCTTAGAGGTAAACAATCTGCTGGGGTGTAAAACATCTCTCCTATGAACCCTTTCACGGTTCCTTCAACTGTAAAACATGGGCCATCATATGGGGTTATTACTCTTTTTAAGGATGAGTCATTTTGGCCTGAACAGAAAGGCTTTCTTCACCACCAGGTTTTAAAAGCCTCTCACTGCTTTCATATATAACCTGGCATGGGCATTCTTCACAGCCTTTATAGGCCACATGTAAATTGTCCATCCCCCCACGTACTTCAAATGGATTAAAGAGACAAACAGTTTGTGATATTACAGTTTCTTACCACAGCAATGCGAGAAGTTTTTTAAGCTGCGCGTGAGAAACGCGGCACCACCCTTTTCTCTTCTGAAGCCATTTTGGCTTCGTCTCACATGACCTTGCTTTCTCTTTCTCTCTGGCTCTGAAGTCCCCACGTTGAAAAGTGTTACTGTTCAGACTCTGCTGCTGGCTGCATGGCTGTTGTCTTCAGTTCAGCACCAAGTGTGCTGGCTGGCTGCAGGCTGGAGGCTCCGCTGGCTCCCACTGAGGATCCATGGGTTCCAGGAAATCACATAGGACAGCCTCATAGTTCCCCCTCCAAGTGACCCAGGGTCCGTGCTGCAGCGTTGGGAAGAGGGGGTGGGGAGGGGGGGCAGGGGTGCCCGGCCCGGCCCGGCCCAGCAGGGCCCAGTGGGGCCTAGGGCTCCGAGGCCCCTGCCTCCATCCCATTCCAGCACCTCGCTGGAACGTAAAAAACCCCCAAAATCCCGCCTTTCCACGAGGTTTAAATATGTAAAATTGAGAGAAGCGTGATTGGTCCAAAAGGCTGTCAATTTAGGATCAACCCAATGCAGTTCTGGATGTAAATATTACCTTAACAGGTACATATTTGACATGCTGATACAAAATATTCTCTCTAATATTTTAAGATTTCTGATATGTCAGTTTCATCATATGTAGTGTTCTGTCACTATGTTGCTGTACCACTTTCTCTTCTTTCCTAAATTATACAGTGAAGACCTTAAAAATCAGAATCTGGTGTTGTCCCAGGAAATACATAGTATATTAAAAGCGTTGTAGGGATTTCAAAAAATTGTGAGAAGTTTGGATGCCACCCCACACTAAACACTTTTTAAACTTTGTTTCTCTTCGGTTGCATAGTTTCTAAATCTTCCACTTCCTGGCAGGCAAGTTATTTTACTTTTTTCACCTTATATTTTTATGTTGGGTTTGAAAATAGGAATCAAACTTCTTTAGATGGTCTTTAAGATCCCTTCCAGTACAAATCAGTCTATGATTCTGTGGTTCTCTGGCATTTGTTACTGGTTTACACTGATACAGGTCAAGCTATTGTAGTTCAGAGATATCCAGTCTAAGTCTAAACACCTTGTTTGGGGTAACAGAACAAGATGGAAGTTTAGGGAGGCATAAATTTCCTATGGACTTCCTTTCCACACATATTTTCAAAGTTCGCCTTCATTTAGATAATTTTATTGATTTTCATTGGTTTCTTTGATGTGAGCAAAGCTTTGCTGTTCCACTTAAAAGAAACCAATAATAATAAAAAAGTCTCTTGTAATTGCTTTTCAATTGCATTACAAGTCATTATATTTTTCAGTGATCATAAGTTATTAGGCCCGCTTGAGTACATGCACCATTTTGGTCAGGTTATTTAGTTTTGAAGATGTAAATCCCAGTTTTCTTCTAGGATGTCTACTTAAAATGAATAGATAGATAATTCAGTCCCTTAGAAATAGTATTGCTGACAAAGAAGCAGACAGGAGCCCTGTTTCTGCATCAGTCACAGTTTGAAGATCTACTTCAAAGGTACTGTAATACCAGAGCACTTTGTGTCAATAAATGGATGTAGCCACTCACAAGGTAAGAGTAAACAACTCTGATCAGCTTTGTCATCGTCTTTTGGAGTGTTCCACAATTTTACAACACTCCTGGAAGAAAGCCGAAGATGGTCAATTGCCCATTTTCATATCAAAGGAATAGCTTACTTCCTGCTTGATGTTGTTCAAGAGCAATAAACTCCAAAGCTCTGTTCTACTCAGATTGTTTTCTATCATTTTTGTGTGTAAATATTTGCACTGGCGTGAAGGCAGTCCTTCAGAGTAAAAGGTACACACTTGTTTACCAAAAGAAGAAGGAGGAAGTTTTCACTGAATAAATTGTTAGCTAAGAAATTAAGATTAGATTTCAAAAGGTCAGATGAATTAATGTTTTTACAGTTTATGCAGGCTGGAAGAGTTACTAGGATTAACTCTTGCATGAGATAAAATTTAATACTTCTTGAGAATTTGCTGAAAACTCAGTTCCACAGCAATGGCTTCAGACTTGCCTAAGTGTAAAAGGGTGCACAGGAACACCAGTATCATATCTTCTAGTTTGGGACAAATACTTTGGAAGACAAAAAGGGATTACCACCTTTTTTTGACTGGTGTTAGCCTGAAGACTATACTCACACTCTTCAAAATAATGAAGAAGCCATTTTTGGAAGCTGAAGGCTCCCAGAAGGATTTTGATCTTGGCCACACTGGTCTGCTTTTATTTTCCTCTTGTTAATTTCTGCTTTTTGTTCTATCTCTTAATGCTATTGACAGGGCAGGCATGATTGGTTTTGTCTGGTTAGACTTTATGTATCTCGCTTGTTCTTACGTGTTAAGTATGGGTGAGGGAAAAACAATATGCATAATCTCAAAAATACTTACATTAATCACTGCTATTGATGTGTTGTGCTGTGCAGCATGTAAATAGTTTTGACATATCTTTATTTACTGTCACAAGGGATTGATATATCTTTATTTGTCCCCCAGACCAACTGATGTTATCATATAAATTTGCCCTTGCCTATTGAGGCATTACTGTGGTTAGCTGTGGGGCAAAAACATGGCAAAAGCCTGATAATTCTAATTGTTTATCACGCATTAAAACACTTATTTCCTACATCACAGAGAGAGATTGACTGGCTGGTGGTGCTGTGGCTGATCCACCGTGGAATATCATTGGTCCTCCTGGATGCCAGGGCACAATTCACCACTCATTAGGCTTTTCAGCATACTCTTCCCTCTTGGATTAGGATGTTACATGGTGATATTCTGTATTAGGAATGATGAGAAAAAAATGAGACTGTAACAACAATAAATTTTTGAAATCTATTCTGTACGAGGTTCCACTTTCACGTCACCAGCAGCTCCTGTGATTCAGCTTTGAAGATTGAGTCATTTATCAGTCTGTAATGAGATGTCATTAGAACAGGAGCAACACCCTTTTTTCCATTTATTTGCTTTAAATGTATATTTTATTTTATTGATTTAAATTTAAGAAAAAATGGAAGCAATTTTGTGAAATGTTAAAAAACAAAAACATAAATCCAGCTCTAAACCAAACCCACAAAAAACCCCAAAACTACAAAGTAGTTGGGTCAACACAACTGAGGTGATCATAATCACCTGGAATGGAGGGTAGTTGAAAAGAAGTTGCTAAAAAAAGTAATTTACTTCTTGGATTGGATCTACTTCCAGTTAGAAATTACCCGTTGAACAGGTATGGTCTTACACTACTTTGTTTACAGCCTCTCTTACAGAAGGTGTCTAAAGAAAGCTGTTTCAAGGAAACAAAATAAAGAACAGGAAAATCCAAGAGAAAATAATATATTTAAAATAATTGTCCATATTCTTGATAAAAGAGTTGGTGGTCCTCTTAACTGTGGTTTTAACTTCTTATAGCCCAACAAATATTTCAGCAACTGGAAGCTAGCTCCCCTGGAACTCTTATTACAAAAAAAAGTCAAAAATAATTACCTTTGTATGTATGTGATTCTAAGTAAGCAAAAATCACAGAAGTAAGGAGTAGACTTTTAAAAGTCAATACCAAAATTCCATGTAAAAATTCTGAGGATGATCAGCTTCAACTTTATGATTTCTCCTCCATTATAGCCCATCTTATCCAGAAATATAAGCCCCATTTTATACACTCACAGAAGTTTCTGCTTCTAGCTAGCTGGAGCTTCAAGAAATTCAACACTGACAGGTTTGGGGGCTTTGAGATTTTGTTTGGATTAATGAGTTTGTTTAGTCAGAAAATCATTAAGAAAAATGGAACACTGAAATAAACTGAGATAAAGACAAAAAAAAAAAAAAAGAGATAACGAAAAAAGGCCAAAACAACCAAGCCAACCTTCAAGAAACAACAAGAGTTGTTTCGGTTTCTTTAATTTCCATCTTCCGATCTCTGTTTGTAGTGGATGATTCAGGAATGAACATCAGAGCTTATAATATCAGTCAATATTTTATATAGTTCTCCTTGGGTTTATCCCCATTTTTGTGCTAAGTAGCCCTAGGAATTGAAAGCTCCAATGCTGTTGGCTTCCTGAAAAGTGGCTCAACTGCTGGGCCTCTGGTGCAGACTTTATTTCATTATGCCTCTAAGATTCCTGCATGGGTGACTGTAGTTAACCTTTTACACATCCTGCACAGTCTATGCAAAATTGTCAAGGCCCATGAAGGCCTCAGCTATAACGTGTCTTGCACAGCACTCAAGCAGGTCCGGATCAGTGTGTGAGTATTTGCAAATGGTGAACAGCTCTACAGCAAGATACCTATTGTTCACAGTTCCAGACATATTTCAGGTGTAAAACCAGTACCTATTTCCTGTCATGGGATAGAGACTTTTAACTGACCAACAAGTCAACCATTCAGCAGTGAAGAAAACTGCAAACTTTCAGCATGGCCCTGCACCTTTACTGTGTGTCCTTTCTGTCATTTAATTCTGCCTTTTCTTTTAACTCCTGCATCATCTCCTCACTTCTTTCCTGAAGAAGCCATTCAGTTAAGAATCTCAAAACAGTTGTTATTCAAATTTTAGGAAGTCTTCTGGTTCTGCCAAGATTGTGTAGAGAGTAATTGTTCTGGTTAGTGGAAGCTCTGACAGCAGGAATGTCTCATTCCTTCTGAATAGGATCATGGCTCTGAACCTGTTTTCCCAATGGTTCAACAACATTTGTGTCAACACAGAAAATGGGGGAAATTAATCATGTCATAGAGGCAGGAATAATTATCTCTGGGTAGGCATGAAAAAAATTCTTGAATCAGTTTTGCTACCAGAGGAAGTGCTAGGTTAACTATGCCCTAGAAGGACATGTCTTAGTGCAGTCTATTACAATCAGTCATAACTAGTCCAGACACCAAACGTCTAACTCTGTTCAAGCTAATGACTGAAGATAGCATGATTTTTTTGGAGCTAGTGAAAATGTCAAGCATATATAAATAAAATGCAGGTGAAACATACCACTGTACTTGGGGTCATTCAAAGGTTACATTAATTTTATTGTTTCATCATTCTCAAGATCTTAATCAGAGCCAACAGAAGCCTGTGGCTTCACATACTCCCTCTCTTTAGAACTTCAGCTGATTTTGTGCTTCAAAACTCTCTGAAATTTCACATCACAGAAATGTGGAACATTCTTCCTTTGTTCTCTTTTTAAAAGAAATGTAGATCTATAATCCACTACTTAATTACATACTGAGTATCTCAGTCCTACCCTTAGAATAAAAAATGCTTTTAGATCTTCAGTAAAAGGAAATAGAATTTATGTTTTATTTTGACCTCTGTTTCACACATCCATATTTGCAGATATAGCATGAAAGAGGATTTGAGACTCAGCTCTTCTGTCACAACAGGATTATAGTGATGTTGCTATACTGCCAATTCTTGACTCCTGGTGCTTAAAGTTCAGAAAAGCTGCTCTCAAGTTTGTGCTGTGATGAAACAGTCAATGGTTATTTCTGATTTTGTGCATTGGTGGGCGCTAAGCTGACAAACAGAGATAAAGATTCTGAAGTCCAGGACTGCCCCGATACAAAAGCTTCATCAAATATGAATATAACACTCCAAGAGAGACCTCCACATAGCATAAGGCAGCTTAAGGCCCTGAAGCATTGCCTAGTTCTGGCATTTCTATGTACTATTATGTAAAATTTCACTAGATGAACAACATACCTAAATGGAACGGTAACATTTCTGATATTTTACCCAGCTAGAATTTATTTTTTGTATTCATATATGGTACTGTAAGTTTTCTAAAGTCTCTTTTGTGTGCACTGTATTTTCTAGGTTAAATATAGCAAAATTCCATTGATCACAGCAAGTAGGAAATTACTAAATACGAGGTTTGGGATTTTTAATAGGTTTCACTGAATTTGCCTTATGTGGAATCTGGATTACAGCCTCTGTTTCTAGTACAGTGAAGCTATCCTTTTGTCTCAGAATATATTTTCAAATTCCAGTTAATTAATTTTCATAGCTTTCTGTTCCTTATCACTATCTAACTTTTACACAAGGCTTAAGATTAATATGTTTGTGGAAGATATTAATTTCATAGAAGTGCACAGACTGAAAGGAGCACTGAAATTCAGAATGAATGAGATTTTTTTTCTTTATAAAACTGCAGTTTGTGAAGCTTTCCATTACAACTGCAAATTCATCTACAGGAACAACTCAAATCCAGACCAAACAAACCCAAACCTTTTACTCTTCAGCAAATGGGTGTTCTTGTCATTGGGGTGTTTTTAGGTTTTTTTTGTGTCCCGGAATATACATTCTCGTCTCTGGGAGTGATATAGATGACAATATCAACTAGTTCATGTGTTCTCATCTCTTTCTAATAAATGAAATGTCTGGTAATCCAAAAGAAAAGGTTCATCATTGTAACAGTAATTGTTTCCATCCACTGCAAGGCACAGTCTTGTTCTCCTAATCATCTACTAGATTTCAGTTGCTTGGAAAGCCAAAAGATTTTTGAATAATTGTATCTACTTTCTATCCAAAAAAGGGGAACTTTGCTGCTATACTTAATTATCTGTCAAGAACTGTACACTCCTGTAGTGTCCCCCATTCCTCCTTCAGCTAACAACATTGGTCAGTATACACATATATATGCAAACTATTTATATTTTTTATGTAAGTAAGTATATATACATATAGAAGTCTAAGTATTATGTTATACACACATAATACACATAATCAGCAAACTAGCAATATATTTATATGTAACAATCATATGTATAGGCGTAATCATACATCTGGATACATAAATATAAAATCATATACATAGATATAAAATCAGCAAAATAACAATGAATTTAGTTATGCCAAATACAGATTTTATTAGCGTATTCTAAAATACTATTATGCTCTGTATAAATCCCATAAACAATATATTTGAAAATGTTACTTTTTTTAATCTTGTATATGATATACTGTTAGAACAGAATATCCACAGCAAGTCTTACCAGTGGAAGTGGACTGCAGCCTTTGGAAAATAAAATCTTGGAAATTTTTTTAGACTTCCATTTTAAGACTTACCTCCCATATAATATGAATCTTAGACTGATTGACTTATAGATCTAACTGTTTGTATATCAATTATACTTGGAAGTTCTTTCTTTCTTTCTTTACTAGGGGTGCTGTTTGCACTTCTGCCATTTTTAAAATGCTGCAAAGTATCAAATTGCTTTTTACTAAGCACATAAATTTTCTGTAGTTAAGTGATGTATTTTTTTCTTTTTTTACCTACATAGAAACAGCTAGAGACAGACTGAAGAAAAGGATACTGAAATCTCAAGTCATCAGAAATTCCTGTGTAAAGAAGACCTCACATTGTAAAAAAAGATTCTTAACAGGCCACATGCATTTCCTTCTTGAACAATTCAATATAGATGGCATGATGGGGGTCATGGGTATTGTCTGCTAGTACCTTAGACTTTCAGAAAGCAGAGTTTAGCCTATTTAGAATACTGGCTGACAGAATCCTTTGGGATGCTGTCCAGAATCCAGGAAGGCTGAACATTTTTCAAGAAACAATTCCTGAAGATGCAGGAGAAGGCCAGCCCCATGTGCCAAAAGACAAGTTAGCTGGGAGGAAGACCAGCCTGGCTCTAACAGAGGGCTTTGCCTGGAACTCAGGGGAATAAAGGAGAGTGGATGACCTTTGGAAGAAGTGGCAGGTAGCTCAGGTGGACTACAGGAATGTAATGAAATTATGCAAGGAGTAAATTAGAAGTGCTAAAGCCCAGAACTTCATATGGCTACTGTAGTGAAAGGTAATAAAACCTGTTTCTATAAATATGCTAGAAAAAAATTGTGGGCCAAAGAGGTTCTCCATCCATTATTAGATGTGGGGGGAAACATATTTACAAAGGATGTGGAAACGTCTGAGGTACTTAATGCCTTTTTTGCCCTAGTCTTTAATAGTCTGACGAGTTGTTCTGGGGGTACCCAGCCCCCTGAGCTTCAAGACATGGATAATGGGCAGGATGAAGCCCCAATAATCCTTGAGGAAATGGTCAGCAGCCTGCTACACCACACAGACACACACACATCAATGGGTCTGGGTGGGATTCACCTAAGTGTATTGAGAGAGCTGGCAGAAGTGCTCATTGAATTTACTTTCTATACAAGGAGACTTGATGCTACTATAACATCATGACTTTATTTTAGGCATCTGTATCAATAAGCAATGTACTTGTTAGGAATTAGGAAGCTCAGGAATAGTCCATTTCTACGTGTGTCGCACATCAACCCTTGAGTAGACGTGAAGGACATTGTAAAATTTTCATGTTGGTCCATGGTAACTAGGGATCTTATTTGTCTCTAAGTATAAAATTTCTGAAGCCAGTTTGCTGACAAGGCCAGCTTCCAGTTCTGTTATAATTAAAAAGCTAGCAAGGGAAGAATGTTGATTCACTTCCTTAAATACTAATTCAAGTTATTTCTGTTCAGGGAAAATATTGAGTATTCTGATATTGTAAGGAGAGGCAACAAGAATAAAAACAACTCCATCAGCAACAACAATAAAAGTGCTATATCTCTAAATTATTGCTGCAAATCCAAACCAACAACCATTCTGTGAATTTTGGTTGGAGTTTACAGGGGAAAAAAGTAAAAAACAAACAAACAAACAAAAAACTCAAACCAAAGCAACCAAACAAAAAAAACCCAAACAAAAAAAAACCCACCACAACAAAAAAAAAAATACTGCCTCACATGTCCAAAAGAGATACATAGGCATGGATTTGTTCTTCTATAGCTATTTAGGGTATTTCATTCTTAGGTCCCATGTTTTTGACAGCTGCTGAAAAGCCATGTATTGATTCCTTTCCTTCTTATAATATTTGGTAAGCTTGCTTTTTCTAGTTTATTAAGATATCCTCTCCAGATGCTTTAGATGCTTAAGAGATAATGCAGGTACTGTTTAATGTATGGACAAACAGTTGGCAATGATACATAGCTCTTTTCAGCTATATTTTTGTACAGTAATTCATTTTAAGGAATTTAATGACCATGTTATTTGGGTTTATGCTGGTGATATTTGTTTAGTGTATACATGAAACCGAAGTATTTGACTTTTTGTGATGATAGGTACCTAGACTAAAAGAATGCCATAATTTGGGCTTCTGAATATTGGCAGTATTGTGAGTTCTGAGACTGTTAGCAATAGACACTGCCCTCACACCTTCTGATGAAATGTCTTGAAAACCATTTCATTCTATGAACAGTACCAATCAACATAGAACTGGAACTCAGGATAAGAAAACACTTATAAAAATACATATAAAAACACAGATTCTGAAATTTGCTTTAATATGATAAAACAACCATTTTATGTCCCCAGTGGAATATTATCCTTATAATCACTTGTTAGGACCTTTTCTAGGTTCTGAAATACTCACACTGAAATGACAACATTTGTTCTATTGATATTTGCTCAGCCAAAATTTCACACACCATTTTTATTGCTAGGAAAAAGCTTCTCTGGGGTATCTCTAAGTGTTGTCACAAGTGAAATTTCCTGTATTTGCTGTTCCAATCTAGAAATAACAATAGTCTCCTGAAATCATGCTATTTCCAGTTATGAATTAGGTTTCTCTGGCAAATGGGAAAAAAGTGTAAAATATCGTAAAGTTATTTTACTCAAATTTATAGTTTGTCTATGCAGTGGCCAGTTAAATATCAAGTACTGGGTAGTGTATTACTCAGTGGAGCTGTTCAACTATGAACTTTCACAAATATTAACACAAATTACCTTGCAGACAGAAACAGGTACTGGTGTCCCTCATTTGGTGATTACACACATCCCCAAAGTTTAACAGTTTTTACATGACTTGTGGTTATACAGGTTTTGTCACAACTAACATTTTGGGTTCAGGTGGTGATTATATTTTATAGGGGTAAGTAGTGATGAATTAGTAGCCTACATGATTCCTGACTGTAAGTTTCTTTCTTCTTTTATATAGCTTTTGTTTATTCTATTTTTTCTTAACAATTGAATTGTGCTACCTTGACATTCTTGTGTGCTAGTTTGTGAGAGAGCATTTTGGTCCTTCTCTTACCTTGTCTGGGTTAGTGCCAGCTGGCATCTCTTATATTTAGGGCCAGAGGCTTTCTGAGCCTAGCTCTCTTCAGTGTGTAGGCATTACAGCAGGCCTAATTGAACCTGATCCTAAAAGTACTCAGCCAGTTGCCTCACTGATAGATCAGTACTCTCTGGAATAAAAGTGGCTTATTATACCATAGTGAACAAATAATCTTCAGCCATTCTTTCTAACCGGAAAGAATCTTTTATGCATGTGGCATATTCTTTACACAATCAAATAAAGCTGAACTCTCGAAGTAAAAATTGAACTGTTCTGTACACTCGGCACAAAGCCCTTAGTCAATGTAAAGTCACATTCATTTATTCTGATAGAATCTACTTGAAATTATCACTTTGCCCATCTAAAGTTTAGAAAGTAATAGCTGTATTATGTTATATTTAGAATACTACCAGTTATAAGTCTCTGCTAGAATTTTCAAAATCAGAACACTCAAGCCAAGGCCAAGTAGGGTGGAGAAGCAATAGTCCATATCTCCCTCTTTGAAAGTCATTTAAATTTCACCTTGTGCTAGTCTTAAGTAAACGATCTGCTACATTAACCAAATATTGTTACTTTTTTCCATTTTTAAAGGCATGAAATGTGACACGTACTACTTAATAAAGCAGAGGCAAAGCTTTGTGTTTGTATTAATATAAATTACTTTTCTGAAATGAAAATAGAGACCATAAATCAAAATAACTCATGGTAAGTTTCTTGGCTTACAGTAATTTTTATTTTTATTTGTTGCTGGTCTGTATCTAGGTTATATCACTTATCCTTTTACACTTAACTTCAAAATTTTTGGTATGTGTTGCTTAAATTCTGTACAAATTAAAGCAGTACTTCTAAATGTGTTTCCTTCTCTCCTTCATGACAGCAGGCTTAAACAAGAAAAAGCATTCATGAGGACCACTAGTGAGAATGTCGCCTCCATAAAATGATTTAAATAGACACCTAATTTTCAGTTTATTTTTTAATAAGAAAAATAATACAATAAACAAATAATTCAAGAATGAGACTTCTAAAATCTCTTTGGAAAAAATATGTGGGAGAACTTGAAAATTTCTAGGAAAACATTGATTTTGGTACTTGGTGCAGGTCAAAATTTTGCATAATAAGAGGTACCAACTTCCAAAGGGAAAACCAGAATACAAAAAAATTATCTGTTTTTTTTTGAGGCATTATTTTCAGTTGCTGTTGTTGTTGTAACTGTTTTTGCTTTGGCTTGCTTTAGGTTTTTAATATATATTTGTCTTCAGACATATATATGTATGCATTTATAGGCAGCAATATTTTATGTGTTTTAATTTCTATTTGCTCTTTTATTGATTTTAATAACTTATTTAATACACAGTTGGTATTGTGTCAGATTTCCATATAGGAATGAGCTTCATTCATATATTAACAAATGATGTTATTTTGAGAAAAAAATAATTTCCCTGTCAAAGACTTGTAATACAGTTTCACTGTGGTTTAGACAGCTAGTCAGGCTTGATATCCATGCTACTGTGTGGTTAATTTATGCTGGTTCCCATATTTCTGTGTGTGAAGACAAGGTGCAAAAGTTATAAAATGCTTGTTATAATTTAAATTACAAGCATACTCCAATTCTAAATGTGTTTTGTAATCCTATCCTATTAATATTAGCAATGCCTATTAACAAAAAAAAAAAAAAAGAAAGACAATTAATCCATGTTTCCTCATGTTATATCACCTAGTCAGGCAAAGGGGATTAAACATTGAAACACAAAGGGTTAGCTCCTATAAATAACATAAGCCAGCTGTGAGGGAAGCGAAGGACTTCTAAATACTGCATTTTGTATAATTATTGCCGATGCAAAAAAAATGGTTGGGAGGTGAATTTTGCATGACAATCCTAACAATAACTAATTTAGAAATAAATTGTCTATGTTTGGATTGTCTGTATTTTCGGATTGTCTGTATTTTTGAAGAGAAAGTGATTGTCCATAGAGTGTGGCATAGACAAAGATTAATGGAATTGCTATTTTTATAGTAGTACTCTGCAACTTTAGATTTATTTTTTGAATACATCACTGTGATTTTTAAATAAATCAGAGAGCTCAGTCTGGAAATATTTCCAGATTTCTTTGCTGAGGTATGTGCCATAGTTCCAGATTTTTTCCGTTTGTAGAGAGGGTTTGGATTTTTTTTAAAAAGTGAAACTCAAATTAACATTGTATATTGTTGAAAGGTCAATCTAAATATTCTACCAGTTCACCAGTGGGAGTAAAAGATAATCACCAAATGAATTCTTTTACTTTGAAATTTCTTCAGAAATTTTCCTCAAGGTCATCTTTTTTTGCATAATTTTACCCATACTTACAAGCTGGTAGATGTTTATTTTATTCTAAAAAGAATGAAAAATAATCCCTACATGGAATACAATCCAACATTAGTCAGATCTGTTAATAAGGTGGTTAAAAATAATTTAGAAGTTTCCTGCTGTATTGGATATCTGAATGTGCTCGTGTTGTGGTTCCTAATTTCAGATCAAGGAAAAGATAAAAATGGTCAAAGACTAGAACCTCCATTTTAAATTGTATTGAACTGTGAAATTTTAAGCTTCTGATGAAATGACTAATGAAAGTAGATAGGGGAAAATCCTCTTGTCAAGAACTCCTGTGTTCTTTAAAGATCTCTTCTCATTTAGTGATCCTTTCCCCTTCCCTTTTTTCTTTGTCCATGTGTCCTCAACTTGAAAATTTCAGATCAGAGTATAAGAAATCATTTGAATCTATATTCTGTTATTACATTATATAGTAAAACAGAGCTGTTAAGTGCATTCATTTTTAATCACGGATTCTTTCCTCTGTATCATATGTTCCTAGCCCAGAGTCATTGGAAACCTGTAAGAAAATACATTTTTTTTTGAGGCAGGTTAGAAAAGCAATAGTATTTATAAACATAAGAAATCAAAGGTTTTCCACTAGTTACCTTATTTGTAAGTGATATGTTATGATGTCCCTGATTTTTCGTGGTGAGAACTATGGACAATTACTATCTTACTTTAGGATATCTGATATATCTGCTTTATTGCCCAGAATCATTATATTAGACACATAATACTTTACAGCATCATTTTTCTCAGGCAAGTGTCTTAAAATGTTAAAAGGGTTCTGCTAGGAAAAGTGTGATATCCTAATTCACAGGGACACTTACGTGAGTTTTTCTGCTGACCCTGATGAGTTCATGTCAATGATTTTGGAGATGAGCAGAGAATAAATCTTTTTCAGTATAAACATTTCTCCTTCTTGTTTATCAGTTTCCACACTTGTTTGCTTCTTCCTACATTGTTCCATCAGAGATTTATATGAGACCGTAATGTAAACCAGACAGCTGGAGTAAAAACAAGTAATGCCGTTGCTTTTTCTAACCCTTCCCACATTTATGTATTGGTGCTACCAATGAAGTCTTGCCCTGACAACAATAGTATTGGATCAGTTCAGAAGGCTACCTCCATTTCAGAGGAGCAATAAAGAGCTTCTTAAACTGCCTTCTCTCTGACTGAAATTTATCCTGAAACTACACCCTGAGTAACTGCTCACTTCTGACAATGAAGTCCTGCAAAGAAAAGTAATAATGAACTTGATTACCCACAATTGCACACAAGGTAGACATTTTTTCTTACAAATTAGTTGTAAAAAGCTACACTTATGGTCTGGCAGCATTTGATACATCTGTTTTCTCAGCAGTTAATGGTGGTACAATGGTAGCTGTAATAGAGAATCAAGTGTATTGTGTTACCCTGTGCTATGCAAGCCACAATACTTGGATTGTATTGTGTTCTCTTCTTCTGAGAAGGAAAGCATAATTTGAGATTTACTGTACCAAATTATATGACTTTGAGCCTCTGATTGCTACATGTAGAGAGCTATTATTTGTATGGCACAACAAGTAATCAGCTACTGAGCAGCATCATGTGTACTGATGACACTGCTAACACAGAAGCCTTGAATTCTAGTACTGGGAATGTGGGGGAAATGTAACAGGTCTACATTGCTTTTTCTGCAATAATCTCTAATTATACTTTTTTTCTTCAATTTAAAGCATGAACTTCCAAACCTTGCCTCATCTACAACATTCCTTCCATAATTAAATTAATTTTGATATTAAAGAGTTAATGATACATTTCCAATTTCAGCTGAATATTAATTCCGTTATGGTAGTTCAGCATTAAGGACTGGGTATCTTAGGAGTGAAGAAACCATTATGAAATATTACCTGTCTTATACAATTCTGTGGATGTTTACTGAGCAGTACTTGACCTAAGATACAGCTGAGTACGTAAGATGGATTTCCAGCTTTTTACAAGGTCTCCCTGTATCATGAAAAATAAATGTTCAGGCTCATTCCCAGGAGACAAAAAAAAAAAAAAGCAAAAAAAGCAGTAGAACACCATTATTTAGAATTCTCTTTTTTGCCCTTCTGCATTCACAGATTCCATTTTGTTACTGTATTCACAGATTCCATTTTGTTAAAGTGCGTTCTTTGAAAAGCTTTTGAGTAACATATTTGTAAAGTATGTAACATGACACGATATTCTTGTAAATGATATCTTAATAAAGCAAACCTGAAAAAATGCAGACGTTGGTACAATTTTAGTTGGACTGTATTGACTGTATTTACATTTGTGTTTTCCAGCTAAAGAGTAGATGAGTACTTTTGATCTTCTGATAGATGACTTTCAAGTTTTGTTCATTAGGGTCAGAAACCAATCTTATTACTAGCAATGATTTGGCATTCTACAGTGTTTGAACAGAAGTAACTGAAAGAAATAGTTGGTCTCATAACAATAAAAAAGAGGATTACTTCCATTGTAATTCCAGTTGAAGACTGGAATATGGTTGTAGAAGGAGGAATTTTTAGCTGCAATTGTTTTCCACCTTATAGGGAGGGCAAAGAAAATAAAGGTCATCAAATCACAGCTTGTTTCAATTATTTTCTTACTGTTTATTTCCAAACCATACTGAATTTTTCACATGTTTACACATTTTTTTTGAGCTCAAATAACTTAAGTAACCTACAGTTGATAATTTCACCTTTTAGAATTTTTTTATTATCCTTAACTCCTTTCAGGAACAGTTTCTAGTAACCCTGACTAATAATCTCTTAGCAGAGAGTTGACCAGTGGCTATTCTACATTGTTGTTGCCATGGAGTCTTGCTGAGAGGAAAAAATACCCACTTAGTGTTATGCTTTTGGTTTTTGTTTCAGAACACTTCTAATGAATAGTGATTGTAGTATCCTTCTGGTTTCTTAAACATAACAGAAGTTTTTCTTCAATCATTTACTTTGCTAAGGATGAGCGGAAAGTTTAAACATTAATGAGAGTGAGCTATAACAGGAATAGTCTGTGGGCTGGCATATCATCTCTCTATTTCCCTGAACTGCTGTGAAATCCACACATATTACTGAGACCAGAGTAAGAAAATTAGTCATGGTATTAATTAGAAAAACAGTTATCCAAATAAGCATGTGTTCTCTTTTGTCTTGAAATAATAAATGTACACTCCAAAGGCCTCCATAACAAAGTATTTTTTTCTTTTTTTTTTCTTTACTTTTGTAAGAAATTCCTGATTGTCCCTGCTGATTTTTTTTTTTTTTTGCTTTTTTGATTCCTGGGAAGTGGAGAGATTTTTAGGTGTTCCTGAAGATTTGTGTTATTTATGAGACCTGAAAAAATTAATTACTCTGAAATAAAGCTGAAATTATGTTTAATAAAATTTATGGGCTAATAGAATCTGAGTCACACCACTAATTGTCCTTCCATAATAGGCAGAGCACTTAGGGTGAAGAGATAAATGACATATGTCACTTTGCTACTTCAGTTTTGTCCTTACCTGTTTATGTTTCTCCCCATGTCACTGCAGGAGTTTTGAAGGTCTACGTAAGGTGTATTTTTCTTTTTCTCTTTCTCTTTTGCATTAATATGGCAGGATTTGTAGCTTTCATTTGAATCTTTCTAATGATTATAATGTATTTCATCACAGCATTTAAAACTGATATCTATTGAAATGATTTTGGGAAGTGGACTGTATCAATTTATTTCACTCAAACCTACAAAGACCTACCTAATTTCATTCATATTTCTTCCTAATTTTATTCATGTCTTTTTGAAACTACTGGCAGTTTTCAAGATGATTAAATGCAAAAAATCTTAGCTGCAAAGAATTTCTTTCAAAGAATAACCTTGAGGGATTCATAGCTGTAAAATTTCACTTCATGCCATACAGATTTGTCTCCTCATAACAGAAAAAAACCACTGCAACCTAAGATTAAATGAGCAGGTGGCAGAGAGTTTCTGATTTGATCATGTTGCTTTTTTAGACAGACTAATTGTTCTGATTTATTGTTATCACCTGTATTTCATGGGTGCTTGCTTCCAGCTCTAATTAATGGATAATTTTTAATTGCTGCAACTCTAATCTTTCCTTGGATTTCAAAGGTAGAGGAAACATGGTTGTTGGCAAATAGACGCCTTGGTGCTATGACCTTTTCTTGTGTTAGAAATGGAAATTGTGATTGTTTGGTGTTGGGCTTGGTTTTTTGGTTTGGTTTTTTTTTTTTGTTCCTGTTGGCTGGCTTTTGGTTGGGGTTTTTTGTAAGATATATGATTTCATAGGATCTCTGAAATAAGAATATTAGGCTAGGTACGTAGTAATGATCATGACTAAAACTCTACAGAATTTATCTTTAGTGTAAGAAGATATTATTTTAAAACTTTCTCATATAAGATTATTTAACATTATTTAGGGCATAATAGATTTTTTTAAATAATTTGATTATTTATACCTCGTCACTATACAATACAAAAATGCAGTTCTATTAATCCCTTGGTAATGTTTTTTGGCTAATGAATTCCTTGCAAAGATACATAAAATCTTGGTCTGAAAATTTAAAAACATGGAGAATCCATCACTTCCCTTTGCTGTGTCACTTCAGTGAACACTGGGTACAGGTAAACTATTTTTTATAGAAGCTCTTCAAGTCATACTATGAATAAGGAAGAAAAATTAGATTACAATAGAACATGGATTTATAAAAGTCAGTACAGTTACAAGAGTAATGGCAATGCTAACACAAATATGAAGTAAGATTTTTTAAAATACTAAATTACAATAATACTTTATAGTATATTAAATATCATGCATAAAGTAAAAGAGGTCAGAGGTCAGAGATCATTCAGAGGTGATAGAGAAAAGAAGTGGATGACTACTGAAGTGGTTTTTTAAAAAAGTCATCCAAATTTCATACATAGTTACATGAAAAAACAGAAAATAGATTTCAATTAAAATAGCATCCTTTTTAATGAGGTTTACTTGAAACTGTTGCTAGAAATACAACTAGAAAAGTTGGTAAGACTTCATGGTTTGTTATAAAATATTTTAGGTGTAAAGCATGACATTGGTGAACCATTTGCAAAAAAATAAAAACAGACAAAACAGTACAGTTCCCCTCAAAACTGTGAATTTCTGTAACATCTTATCTTTGACCATTCATGAGTCATTTTTGTTACAAACAAACCCACTTGTGAGCAAATTTTTACAGGTTATATTACTAGCACATTTTCTGTATCTTAGACTTCGCATAAATGTTTTCAGATTAATTCCTCAAATTTTCTTTCTGATTTTCTGGTGACATAGCATATATGAATCTTAGGAGAATGAAAACACATACACAAAGAGATACACACACATAAAATTACAGAAATTCAAGAGGGAAAAATTGTGCTGAGACTGTTCAGGTAATATGTACTCAATCATGCAGCATTTAAGCTTCCTCTTTAATAGTTTCCAAAAATATGTAAAAAAAACCCCTGCTTAGTAAAATTGATTGAATAATTTAAAACAGTCCAGGTAGACTCTGTGGAGGAAACTAGGATATTCTTAAACTGTTTAAGATTATCATAGTATCATAGAATCATAGAATGGATTTTTTCCGTTCAATGTTGGAAGAGACCTTAAATATCCCCTAGTTCTAATCTCCTTCCTGTGGGCAAGGACACCTTTCAGTAGACCAGGTTTCTCAGAGTTCCTTCTAACGCGGCCTTGAAACTTTACAGAGATAAGACATCCACAGCTTCTTTGGTCAATCCATTCCAGTAGTTCACCACATTCACAACAAAGAATTTTTCCTTACAGGTAATCTAGACCCACTCTCTTTCAGTTTAAAACCATTGCCTCTTGTCCTGTCACTACACATCCTTGTAAAATGTCTCTCTCCATCTTTCTTGTTGTCTCATTTCAGGTACTGGAAGTCTGCAATTAGATCAAAGCCTTCTCTTTCCCAGGCTCCTTCTCTTTCCCAGGCTCCTTCTCCTTCCCAGGCTGAACAATCCCCATTCTCTTAGCCTTTACTTGTAGGAGAGGTGCTCCATTCCTCTAATCATCTTGGTGGCAGAGCTGGATGCAGCACTGCAGGTGGGGTCTCAGCAGAGCAGAGCAGAGGGGCAGAATCCCCTCCCTGGCCCTGCTGCCCACACTGCTTTGGATGCAGCCCAGGATACTTTTGGCTCTTTGGGCTGTGAGTGCCCATGGCTGGGTCATGTCCATAGGGAATATGAAGAAGATTTTACATGATTTATAAATGTAAGTGTATGCCTATACATAGGCATAGTTTTCATTAAAAAAACCCAACCAACCAACACAACATAACTTTAATCTTTTTCTTCTGAAATAAATTTTTTTCTGAAAAACTTGCAGACTTAACACCATATTCATGGAAGTCTTCCATTATTTTTGCACTAACATGTTTAAGACCGGAAACTGTCTCTAAATTCCTTTACTATGATAAGATGCAAAAACCCTAGGTTTAAGACTTTCCTCTGCTTAGTTTCAGTATATCACAATTCTATTGCAATTTATAAAATTTTTATTTATCTTTCACTAAAATGTCAAAACACATTATAGCCATGACTTCTCCTTTAGACAGAATATTTGATCCAACACCAAAATGATCATTTGTTTTTCAAAGGACAGAGAAAAAGAAGAGATTAAGAGATGTGGCTAATACATACAAGTATAAAGACAAAGTTAATATTAGTGTAAGTAGAGGATTAACTGTTTTGGTAGCCTACCATGTTTTATCAATTTTATTTGTGAACTGTTTAACATGATAGGGGATTTAAATGTTTCTGTATTATAATAAATGTGTAAACAGTGAATATGAGGGCTCATTAATATTTTATTTTAAAATATATTTGTTTTCTTCCAAGTCAAAACAAAACTGAAATTTTAAAGGTCTCAGTAATGAAAGGGAATCTCTTTTCCCTTCCACATTACTTTCCTCTTCCGTTTTCCAGTCCAGAAAACCAAGTACCCATTCTCAGGGGAGGATATTCTTAAATCTGGTAAAACTAATTCACCTATCAGTTAAAATCATCATCTAGTTTTTAGATTAAGTCCTCAACTTTATCTTTAACCAGACATTTATTTTTCCTGTTAAGCAAATGAAGCACAACAAATTATTTTCAACCACTCTTCCATGGCTGTGTTCTCAGTGGAAGAATGATAATTAAAGAAGGTTGGGATACTAAAAATCAGCTATATTTCTGAAAGCATTAGTTTTAAGCTTTCACAACCACATGCTTCCCTCTGTTTCTTTAGGTAGACAGGCTTACTGCTTTAACCAACAGGCAGTTTTTAGCACTTTACATTGGCACTAAATCCCAACATGCTTATTTTGCTCTCAGGTCTGCAGACAGCTGTGGCCTGGGTGTGAGCCTTCAGTGCAAAACAGAGATGTTACTGCAACATGCTTATTTCATTCCCCTGGAAAGCATAAAATCAGCAGGAATACTGCAGTGACAGAATCATTACTACATTCCAAACTTCATAAGGAAAAAACTCTCTAGCTGGACACAGTTCTACATTGTGCTAGAGCTCACCTTATCGCATAGTTGATCTGCCTTGACTGGATAGATGAAATTTATATAAGAATTTCATCAGCAGGCTGTCATCACACTTTACTATTGTTAAAGAGACTTATTCTATGGACTAGAGCTATAAAGCTGCAATGAAAACGTATTTATTCATTCTGAAGTATTATTTTGTGAAATACAGCTAAATAGAGTATATTTTAGAGCTACAAAAATAGATCATATTTATACTATTTAATTATCTGTAGATTTGCCGACAGAACATGTTAAGCATTTCAGAATAAAAACCCTGCAATCTTTCAGCATTTAAAAATCATAAATATTCTAACTTTTCATTGGCACAACAGAGACAACTTTATCCTGTCCAACTTTGGTTAAGTCAAGCCCCTGCTTACTTGATTCATATGCTGCATTAGTGAGCTTGGCCTTTGCTGACGGGAAGGAGAGGAAAACAGGTTTATTGAGGTCTATTATGCTCCCATTAACCTACAAAGCAGAGACACTTTCTGTCATTTTAAGTGTTCAAATATTGGATTCAGCAACATTGAAGTTGACCACCTCTGCCCTTACTAACATATGTCATTATAACCAAAGGAAATGACTAAAGAGCTGGGGTATTCCATCTGTAACTTGCAGATCAGGCTTGGTTTGTATTCATGGTCAGTGTGTCCTTATGGATATGAATATTAATATTAATGCTTTAAAATGGTAATCTTCGTGAATAGTTGCTGTGCCCCTTTATCCCCTTGTTTCCTTTTTGAACTTCAACATTTGTTTGATATTTCCTAATTATATCCTTTCTGTCACTAAACAGACATGAACATGGCCCTCTGGTCAAGGCTGCATTCAGGTTCTGCAACCTACAACTATGGCAAGAAAAAGAAATTGTGGCCTCAAATTAATTAGTGTGTGCCTAATAAAAACAAATCAAAATGATGCATAAAGGCAGTCACTAAAAAAAACTTAGGGGCCCTGAAAGTTATTTTAATTTATCTGCATCTGTTTGGTTGCAATAGTTATTTCTATTACTTTTCAACCTGTGTGTTCCAAGCACATATGTGAATGTATAGAATTGGCTAGCAAATGGAGAAAACAGTGTTTGTGTTTGTGAATAAATCTGTGTCTGAAAATTGGATGTAGGAAATTACTTTGACTTTACTTTTTTTTCCCCATTGTGTTGCTTTTTCATGCCCAGGGTTTTTTGTATTATCTGGTGGATAAGTTCCAGAAACAACACCTGCATATCAATCACAGGCAATTTGCAATTTCCTTAGGCTGTTGGTTACTTTCCTTTTTTGTGGAAAAGATGCAATTATATGCCAAATTACACTGATCATGTCAACATATTAATACTGGACCTCATGTTTACCCATGCTTTCCTTTTTGGAAATGAATAGCCCTAGAATCATCATGATATTAAAAGATACACTGTGAAGTATTTAAATTCTATATTAGAGAAATTAACACAAGAAAAAGCCAGTATGGTTTGTTTTCCATTTGAATTATGAGTGCTCTATCCCATGAATTCTGAACCTTCACAACACTGCTGTAGAAGAGAGGACCATCTTTGAAAAACTTCACAATGACGATTTTGCAGAGTTACTAAAATTGTGGTGTTTTTAGAAAAGAATGCATTTTTTTCTGCTTGTAACCTATATAAAATTTTAACAAGAACACTGAAAAAGGGATCAGATTGAATGATGTATGATTTTAATTTAAACTCTTAATTGTAACCTTGTAAGTATAGCATCAACTACAGGGTTCATACAGATGAGGAGGCCAGGGCCCAGTGTTCAGGATAAAAGTGGAAAAAACGCTGTCCGAGCCAGCAATGTACTCTTGTAGCTGATGCCTTAGGTTTTAACTTTTATATTTTCAAATTCTGTACTACTTAGATTGTAACTCTGAAGTTCCTTGTAGCCTGGAATTTCTGCTCTCTCATGCTACGTAGACACAACAAAGCCTCTCCAGGCTTTGCCTTCAAGGACAGCCAGGCTGTTCTAGGTCCAAAATGTGTAAACCAAAGACTCTAAAGGGGGGGCAAGCTGAGGGGAATTACATCATTGAACTGGGGCTTTAATTGGAGAATTAACCATGATATGCAAACAAACCAAACCTATAAAAGTGTGAGGAACTTGTGACCTCTTGTCCATCTTGGGGTCCATCTTGGCAATAGCCTCTGGCTCCCCAGGGTGTACCTTGAAGGCCCTTCAAAAAATACCTATCTTTATTCCCTTATCCTGTCTAGTCTCTGTTTCTGGGAGGCCTCTTAAGGCATCATGGTCAAGAAGGTATTCTTTATATGATGCTTTAGGGAGACCATTCCCAATATTCGCAGTGTTCCTGACAGTATCCTGGGCTGCATCAGGAAGAGCATTGCCAGCAGGTCAAGGGAGGTGATCCTGTCCCACTACTGAGCCCTGGTGGGGCCACATCCAGAGTGCTGTGTCCAGTTCTGGGCTCCTCAGGACAAAAGAAACACCAAACAATTGGAGCAGGTCCACGGAAGGTGGTTGAGCGACTGGAGCATCTCTCTTGTGAGGAAAGGCTGAGAGAGCTGGGCCTGTTTGGCCTTGAGAAGAGACCATGGAGAGAAGACCTCATCAAGGTCTGTAAATATCTCAAGGGAGGGTATCAAGAGGATGGCTCTCCTCCTTGGTGTCAAGCAATAGGACAAGAGGCAATGGGCAGAAACTGATGCACAGAAAGTTCCACCTGAACATGAGGAAAGACTTCTTTACTGTGCAGGTAACTGTGCACTGGTGTCGCTAGCCAGATGCTGCTGCTTGTCGGTGCCGAAGTGTGAGGTGCTGTGACCTTCCTAAAAGTGTCTCCTTAGCGAAGCTGCTTGGCAGAACCACCACACACTCACACACACGTGCACACACACACGAACGGAGAGCTCTAGTAATATGAGTCAACATCAAAGAGGCGGGAAGGATCTTTGCATGGGGTTCCACGGACGGAGGTTTATTGCAGCCACACTGTGAAGGGGTCCAGGGACGAAGACTCAGGTTTAAGTACCGGAGCAGATGGAGCATCAAGGACCAATGGTCTGAGGGCACGGGGGACAGTACACAGGCAGGACTAGGGAATGGGAGCCGATAGGGAAGCTCTGGGGAAGTGGAGATGGGACGAGGGCCAGTGGGTGGGAACCTGGAGTGGAGAACCTTCTAGGGCATGGGACATATAAGGTAGCAAGGGGGCAGAGAGGCCAACAGCCAGCCAGGGAAGCAGAACTGGGGTACATTAGCATAGCAAAGCAATGCATCCTGGGAAAAGCCTTACTTGTCACCTTAAGGAAGGACGGAATCTCCGATAGTAGGGACGGTTTCACCAGACAGCTCTCTTTGTTCTTGGTAGTACTGCCTCACTGGCTGCAACACACTGGAACGGGTTACTCAAAGATGTTTTAGAGTATTCTTCACTGAAGATAATCAAGAGCTGTCTGGACACGTTCCTGTGCAATGTATTTTAGGGTGACACTACTTGGCAGGAAGGTTGGACCAGATGAGTGGCTCTGATCTCTTCCAAACTTTCCCATTCTGTGTTTCCATGACTTTGTGTTATGGCTGAAGGTTTTTATTTTAATCTTTTCTTAATTAACAGAATTAAAAAACAAATCTATTAGCTAAATGGAGCTAAAAGTTTTAAAAGGCATGGGAATCACAGTTCAGGACTTCCTTGTGTCTTGTTACATTATTTTTGTTCTGTGACTGGTGAAAAATCTCAGTTGCTGTGCCAGCAGTTGGTTTAAGATAAGATTCGTATTAAAATGCATGCTAGGTTCACGTTATAGCACATCTCTGCTGTTACCCAGGTGCTATTGAGGAAGGTTCTCTACAAATTACAAATTCAGCAGTTTAATGAGTCTGTCAAGCTTGTCAATTGTCAAGGAGAGAAAATGGATAATCATCAGGAAGAAAGTTCAAGGTGATGTCTTCGCTAAGGTGTAGAATGCTAACATCAAATAAGTGTGAATATGAACGACCTCTGCTTGAAAATTATAAATCTTTTTTTCAGTATCTCTGTTCTTTTTAGTACAGCTAACACCCCCCATTGTCTTCCCTCTGCTGGCTATTGTGTGCCAATTATTTTGAAGCCCATACAGCTGATAAAAAACAACCCTCTTGTGAGCACCTTTATAATTAATTGTTATATTAACTGATAGACTTGACTTATATCTTCCTGTTACTTTCTTTCTCCCAAGGATAACACGGAAATGATTAGTTTCCTTAAAGATGCTAAAGACATCAAAGGAGGGAAAAGCAAACACTTACTACCTTGTAAGGCAATCTCCTCTCATATGGAGGCATTAAAAAACTTACAGAGTCCCCTTCTTTCCTGGGTAGCCTGTGTTACGGGTTATGTGATAACCCACATTCTTTCTTCTGGAGTTGCAATTTCAATTAGTAGGCATTTTTCAGTTTATTGGTTTTTTGTTTTCAATCTAGAGACATCTACAATGTTCAAACATTATGAAATGAAGCCAACAGAGAAAAGAAAAGAAAACATCCCTGTTTAAGTTTATCCATCATGAGATGAATAATTTGATCTTCGAAGTTGTTTAACTCTTTTGCTCTGTAGCTATGAAAAAATACTGTTTTATCAGCTATGCCACATGAAAGCTTGTCTACTCAACATGGAAACATTGTTGAGCAGATTATCACTGACTTAACAAAAAAAAGCTGGAATTCAGCTGATCAACTTTATTCTTTTTTTCCACCTGAATTTTGATATAAGATTGATTTTTAACACTTTTGCCAGATTATTGTAGATTTGGTATTTATTAATTGTTTTTACTGATGAATTTTAAAAGCTGTAGTTGCTTCCCATGAACGTGAGTCCCTTTTTTGTTTGGATTCTGCCTTCTCTCTGATTAAAACTTCAGAATCAAATAAGGTTTTCTTAAAATAATAATTTTGGTGAGGTTAAGTAGCTTGGGAGGAGTTCTACCTGTTAATTCGTTCTTTGTTTATATAGTTCTAGGGAAATTTTGACTGATACTGTGGGAACCTTGAGCACAAGTACATGTAGGGAAGAGGAACACTGTCTATTAAAATTAACACTGAAATCTCTGTATTTTATTAGGCCCATGAGAGTGAAAATAATGACAATTCGGATTGACTTGTTTATGCATGATTTACACGTTCATCATGTATGAAATGTGTTAGACCACTTAATCAACTTTTACTGACCTTTGCATAATTATGCCATAGTTGTCTATGAAAAGAGGCTTCTTTTTTTTTTTCAAGCATTCTACTTATCATCAGTTCAAAATCAAAATCTTAACATTCCTCTATATTTTACTGCAAAAGAGAATGTAAGTACCATTTTGAAGTTTGCAAAGCACTGGGTAGCCTGTGAAATCAAAGGCAGTATAAAACAGTAAAATGATTAGAGCTGATTCTCTTTTTGTACAGGGTGTCATGCTTCCCTTAAAGTCAAATGATCTCTTTCATTTTTTAAATACTGATTCCTCTCTTCATTTTCTTTATTCAGGGTGGCAGTTAAGCAGCAGTTTTCAACTGTTTCTTCCCTGTCACATAATTTCCACTGCATGTGCTGTTAGGGAAAAAAAAACAGCATAAAAAAATAAAATGATGAAAATAAATTAAAAAATCAAGCCTTCTGGTGTATCAATTAGAACATAAAAGTTCGCAGTATTGTTACAACTGTAGGTTGTAACCTACATTTACATTGGTAATGCTTCTGACATTTCAGGTATTGGTTTCATATGGTATGATGAAATTAACTTTCAGTGTCATAGCTATCTCCTGTCTCAGTAAAAGTAGGCATAGTAATGTAAATTATTATGGTTTTAGTTTATTTTGCTTAAACATGACATCTTACATTAGTCATTATTTTTGTCTATCTTCTGTGAAACTGCATAGCTCCGATACAAGTCAGCAGTTTTTGCAGTAGTACAGCCTTAACAGTGATTTTGTCTTGGAGGTTTATGTACACATAGATGCATAATACTTCCATGTGTATTTCTATATTTCTAAATATGCTTCTATGTTTATATGTACACATGTACACCTACATTTGGTCAGTATGCACAATGCAGATTCATCTCATGAATGACTAGAAGCCAAGTTCAGGTTTCAGATACACTGTTTAGAAATTACAAGAAATTTTTGACCAAGGCTAGAAAAGGCAGATGGCCTCTGAAACTTTCCAAATGTACAAATGAGAAGTTACAGATGCAGGTATCAACTACTTACTCATGGTCAGGTCACATCATAGTTTTTTTATTTTATTAAAATTGTTCATTAAGGATTACCTAAGTTTGTAACTACCATAGCAATGAATACATTGTACTTACAGACTACGATTTCTTGAGTAATGTATAAATCTCTTTCAGCAGACATGAAGAGGTCTGGCTCTTGATCATAATGATAGGAATCTTGGTCTTGCTTTGCTGATAAAAACAAGTATTTCTGATTTGTAGATATCCTCATCTAAGGATATGTTCTTTTGACTTGAAGATTACTGGATTTATTATAATTTAACTGAAGTAAGCTCCTTGTAACTAAATAGTCTTGGCAGTACTAAACCTTCTGAATGTAAGAAAATAAATCTCAAACAGCTGTTGGAACCATGGCCTAAAATTGTCTTGATGAAATCTGACTCATTTCCAAACTGAAATTTGCAAATGTTATTAAAGGGATTATTAAAATTACGGAGTGGAAGTAGATTGAGATGTTTCAATTCTGTACAAAAAGGCATACTGAGAGAAGCTCCCATTGTAATACAGCACAGATTAACACAAAACAACATTTTAATTCTCTTTTCCAGTATACTGCCCCATTAAAATAAGTTGTATTGCTATGATCAAGAGTTAATTTCCAAGCAAAACAAGAAAAGTTTAAAAGATTTTAAACTGTGACTCTTTAAGTCACATTTCCCACAAAAAACAAAATGTGTTTTTAATTTTGAAAGACACTGCACTGTACACCTGCAATTACAGCTCCAAGACTTCCAGTAAAATGCCTAGAGTGAGCTTGTAGATTCATCAGAATCATTCACTTGAAGAAGTTGATATTATAATAATAAAGACCTTTATGAAATGAAGAACAACTCTCGTGGTCTACAACTTCTAAATATTGCTTAATATTGTATCATCCTTGAAAAGATAAGACACTAAAAAGAGTGTACAGTTATAAATCTAGCTTTTCAGACTTTATGGTATTAAGTTCTTAAATTTAATATAATTTTATTATTCAGAATTATTTTATATTAAGGAGTTTAAAACAGTTTACTAATTCATGTTGTTTATTCCACACAAACACATGAAGATTAACAGATTGCTTTTATTTCTAGAGATTTGTTAAAATTATGTAAAAATTTTCTTACTGATCCTGAATTTGTTATGATGACCTTGCACCTAAGGGATTCGGAATGATAATGAATAAAATTATATATCTGAGCTTTTTAAGGTCCATGGCTTTTACCACTTAACACCATAAAACACTGGAACACAAGAAAGTGATGCTTGTGAAAGGAAAGAAGAGATTAAAAAAAAAAACTCAGTGTAGAATATGGTGTAGTCTGATCTATTTAATTTGGTTGTCATTGAATGTATCTTTCCAAAATTTAAGTAGAAAAGTCATTGTGATTAAAGATTAACCATGTTCATATAGTTGAAGAATTGCATATAGTACAGAAAAGAATCCCTGTCTTTAAATGAGACAAGAATCTGCTGTTTGTATTAAAAAGGAAATGTGTTTCCTTTCACAAAAACTTTAACCCCAGTTCAAGGGCTGATTTTGAAGTTAACTTTGCATTTCAGAAGAGACCTTGTGACTTTGATTTTGTGCACTACATTACAGAAAAGTCAACATCCACATATCATCTCATTTCTTTTGTTTTATTGACTGCCTAGGTGACTATTCCTTTCTGCTGTAGTAGATGTTATGCTGGGAGAAGGTCAGTTTGTAAAGGAATTGGTATTTTTTAGTGCTTCTGAACCATGATAAGTAAATTAATTGGAAATTACTTCCTTTCCAGTTTTCAGGAAAACTTGTGGAATACCTATGACTCAGTGAGTTCTGGGGCACAGAATAATTGTAATTTTCATTCATGAAATAACATTGATACCTGTAGGTGGCAGAACAAAATTCCCAATCTGTCATTTACAGCAATGAAGAGACAGTGGAAAAGGGAGAGGAAAAAATTGGGTTTTCTTATCAAAGCAAATTCTTAAAGCACAGGCCATGGCTCGTCAAGGGTTTAGGAATGGTATTCTTCAGTTTAGTATGCCCACTACAAAAATAGTAAACACACATACTGCTCCCCCTACCCCATCTCCAATCGGAGGCATGAATGGTTAAGATCACAGGTTAATATAGAACAAATTACTGGAAACAATGAGATAAGAAAATGAACAGTAACAACAACAATATTAATAGCAAAAGGTTTAAAAGAGAGACCGATCCACATGCAGAAATGCTCACCATGGAACCTACAACAATAAACAATTCAGGATGGCTTGCACCGTCACATTTTCTGGATCAGAAGGAACCCCTTCTTCCCAGAAGAGGGTCCTTTTCCCCCACATTGTGTGCAGTCTCAGCCACCCCAACGTAAGATACTAAGCTATTAGGGAGCACCCAAAGGGGTGAAGGGACTTGAGGGAAAGCCTTATGAGGAGCATCTGAGGTCACTTGTTCTGTTCAGCCTGGAGAAGGGAGACCCCACTGCAATTACCACTTCCTCATGAGGGGAAGGGGAGGGGCAGACATTGGTCTCTTCTCTGTGGTGACAGGACATGAGCAAATGGCCTAAGTTGTGTCAGGGGAGGTTTAGGTTGGATATTAGAAGAAGGTTCTTACCCCAGTGAATGGCTGGGTGCTGGAATAGCTCCCCAGGGAAATGGTCACATCACCAGCCCTGAGTGAGTTTGAGAAGCGTTTGAACAATGCTCTCAAGCGCGTGGTGTGACTCTTGGGAATTGTCCTGTGCAGGGCCAGGAGTTGGACTAGATAATCTTCTGAGATCTCTTCCAGCTCAGCATATTCTGTGATTCTGTGAACAATAAAATATCTATTAAAGAATAAACTCTCGGTAATAATTTATATTATTTTCCAAGTGCTACATATTTACATATTACATAGGTTCTCCCTGGTTCCCAAGCAATTGGATGAAGGAGGAAGAGGGAAAATTTATTCTTTCTTTTAAGGCCTGCTTGGAAATTGCCAGAAGAGTAGTAGTATTTGATAAAATTGTGAAAATAACTTAACTTATTGTCGCAAAAGAACCTATATTGCTGACTAGCTATATATAAGAATTCTTAGAAAAAGACCAGGGAAATAGAAGAATTCAGAAAGCCTAATTTACCAATTAAATATAATTTAAAACCAGTTCTATCAGTAATAAACATAAAAAATTGTATTAATTAGTATACTTACAAAGTTTAACAACTATTTCCTTTCTTATTTTTAATCAATTTATGACATGAACTTCAAGACTTTTGAAAAGGAGATTTTTTTTTACCAATAACAACTCATGAGTAATCCACTGACATGATTGTGACTTATGAATACATTTTTATGTTTTACTGTTTAGTTATCTCCTCAGTAAAATAAACTGCCTAAATTTTGGTTAAAGTGTTCAATTTTGTTGTTTACGGAACTGAACTGGCAGAGATTATATCTACAATTTTATATTTTTTTTATAAAATAACAAATATAAAAGGCATCCTCCTACAAAATGTAATTTTCTCCCAAAATGTATATTGAGGCCCCTAGGAGTTCATTGCAGCATGTTGTCTGTATAACTCCTTCGTTGTTAAGACCGAGTACAGCTTCACTGACAAATGACAAATATCATGAAGGCAAGTCCACTCTGATTTTTCTTTTAATTCTCAACATATGCATTGAATTCAAGTTTAGTGCAAATGGTATCATGACTGATTGACAACCATTTAAAGTTAGTTGTCCAGTGATAAACTATAAAACATGAAATTATAACTTTGCCACTAAAGCTTAGGTTTAAATGAAATCAGGACCAAGATGAAAATAAGTACCAGATTTTGTAGTACAGACATAAGTAAGTAGATCTCCTTAAAAATTTGAGATGTGAATCATCTTGGAATCATTTAGTCAGAGATTTCTACTGTGTAACATGGATCACTCAGTTCTGTACTCCTATGGAGTAAAAATTGTCTTTGTCCCAAAGGGTAGGCAATTTTCTGGTGCAGGTGGCAGAAGATGTTGACAGTAAAGGCAGCAATAAATTCAAGGAGATAGCAAAAGGAGTAGAGTTCTCACTGTGAGTTGTCACCATGGGTAAGACACCCTGACTGTTCATGCTGGCCAGTTTTCTATTTTAAATGATTTTAAATAAGGAGAGAGAGGAAAAAAAAAAGATAGAATTTGGTGAGATACTCTTATCATATTTATTTAGATTAATTCAGATGCAAAATTTATACTTTTGATTAATTCCCTTGCTTTTTTTAGCATATGAAATATTTACCTCCACATACCTATACTCAAATATGCCCTCCATTCCAGAAGCTGGAGAATAGGAAGTCTGTACTATGTATATGTAGTTATAACTGAGAAAGATATGCAAAAAGAAAAAAAAAGTTACTGCCTTCAAAATTTACATTTTGAAGAACAGATTGCTACATTTGAACAGCAAAATGTAATTCTAAATAATAATTCTGGAAATATTGTTCATCCATAGAAGTAGCAACTCCGACCCCAATATTGAGAAATACTATAAAAGTAGTCTGTAAAAATATTTTCTTCTGAATAAAAGGCTATCAGAACACATCCACATGCAAAGATGGAAAATTTCAAAATCAATACATGAATTTTTTATGAATTAATAATTAACCATTATAGTTCTGGATATCAACCCCTGTTGATTTGCATGATGACCCTTAAACAGTATATTCTATGATTTTTCTTACAATACTTGACTGAGACAATGCAGATTATAACACAAAACTAAAAAACTTCTTTTGAATAAGTAGATGTTGCCGTTCAAGCCCTTTGGTCTTTGAGTTGGGTAGAATGTTGGCAGTACATAGCAAAGCATCTCTTTTCCTATTCCCTGTTCACTTCTGTTTGTTGTTGGCATTATTATTATAAAAGCTCTGAACATTATGATCACCAGTCCACTGAAATAGCACATCTTTCTCTGTATCTTTAATAAGGAATACTTCAGAGAGGCTACTGCTGCACTAGATGAAAATTCTTCCAGAGCTAAAAAAAGACTTTCTTACCTTTTCTATTTTTTAAGATTATAAACAGTGAAAGAAATTTAAAATAAACTATTTAATAACATTCAAAGTCAAGAATATTTTGCAAATATGTGAAATATCATTTGCCCAGCACCTTTAAGCTAAGTCAAATCTGGTCAGAAGAGAGAGTTAAGGATTTTGTCCATTTTGGTCCTTCAGCTCTACTGGAAGTAGTTATTTGCTGAGCTTCATTGCTAAATGCTGAATCCAAGGTAAGATAACCTATGACTACTAAAAGTCTTTGAAAATATTTTTTTATAGAAAGACAACTGAAACACTAATATTGAAAAACCAATATATAGAATATAAACTGAATAAGAAGGAAAAAAAGACATTTCTAACTTCACTGCATCAAGTTGCTGTCTGAAAGTTCTGAGTCATATATTAGGAGAAAGAGTACTTTCTAGACTTGTGTTTCTGTTAAGTTACTACTTTTAAAAAAGTCACTTGATAGACAGAACAAAGTTTTATACTAGAATTGCCATTATATTTTTCCATGAAATTATAACACTTTGAGAAAATGGTAGATCTGGTGGTTGATTACCTCTGGATTAAATCCTAACTATGGAATGAAAGGCAAGGCCAATAGCTTTTCTATACCTAATTTATCTCTGCCTGCAGTGAGAGTTGTATGTTACACAAAATACAGGGATTTTAAGGGAACATTTTGTTTTGCTTTTTATATTAATCTTGTATGTGTTTTTTTTAATTATTCTGGCTTTTAAAAAATTTTTTCTTGAAACATTTTTAATGTAGTGTGTCACTAAAGTAACTCTTTATGTTTGAAGTCTACAAGACTGGTAATTTCAGGCACATTTCTGTAGTTAGAGCATAGTGCTAACAACATCTATGTGGTGCTCCATGTTGATTTACATACACACTTCTGCATAAGCTTCTGCACTACAGATATTTGTAAAGAAAAAATATGGTGTAACTTGACATGCTTTGAGGGAAGATAAAATAAGGGAGTTTTATTTCTTTAAAATAGAGCACCTTTACACTAAAGAAATAGAAGTACTTTAAAATCCTTATTTTTAAAATATCAAATTAGAAGGCAGGGTAGAAAAGCGTAATAATTTCATGAGAAATGTGTTTGTGAAATCAGGCTGTAAATGGGTGCCCTCTGCATAGTCAAGGGTGAGTCAAAACAAAGCAGAATCTAAGCTGAGCTAGACAGCCAATGGAAATACGAACATCCTCAGAGTGAATTTTACAGCTGCTGTTGTGAGCAAGTAGTTTCCCTTTGATGAAAGCTAGAATGTAAGAAAGAGAATCTGGTGAAAAATATAATATTTTAGGACCAAGCATGAAGATTCCATATCTGCACCGCATACACTACATAAAATTTGGTTTTTATTTCATTAAATCTAACAGCTGATTCTTCTATTGTCATGTGTTTAATTCTATATACTCTGCATCAGAGTAAATTAATGCCTAAATTTCAAATTCTACAAGTGAGCATTATTACAAGTTACACAAGTGGTTTTGCTCGTGGTGAAAACTTGCATTTTTTGTTACAATACATTGGTGTTTAAAGAAAAGATATTTTGCGTATTTTCTTTCTTGCATGTTAAATTGCATGACATAACCCTGCACTGATTTCCAGAAGTATCTAATGATGTGCAGGGATAGTAAGTGTAGATAAACTGAATTAATAGCTCCATCTAAAATAAATGGGGTTTTAGTTTTTAAATTTTACAGAACATGAGAACATTCCCCTATACTTCTCTTTTTTTATAGGAATGAGGCTTCTCACATGTTTAAATTAGTAATTTTTTTTCTGCTAATTTTCTATGTTTTCTTGTTACTGCTCAGTGAACGCTTACCAAATATTTATTAATCATCATAAAGCAAGCACTGTCTCAAAATCCCATGATAGCAGGACTTGTGCAAGCGCAGAACCAGAAGGTGGAAAGTGCATTTGAGAGCATTTGCTGCAACAAAAAGGACAACATATGGATAAAGATATGCTGGAAAACTCAGTGAAGCAATGAGGCAGTAGTGGTCACCATGACAGATGGTAGTACAGGCTTTCAAGAGCATAAGCATTTCTATGAGTAGTTTTAGTCTACTTTTCTAATTTTTAGTTAGAAAAGTAGAGTTTTAATGATGAATTCAAAAGAAGACAAAGGAACAGCTTTGAAGATATTTACCAAGAATTCCCCCATGTGAATGACTACATGTCAGTGTTTATTTGAAAATTTAATTATGTGATGATGAGAACTAATATCGTGAGATAGTGAGAGGCATAAAAAAAATCTTTTGATACTACACAGACATAATCGAAAGTTAGGAATTTTGAAAATGAAGGCAAGTGATTAATTCTTGATATTATAATAACAAAGAGGAGACTCAAAACATTCAAGATAAAGGGCAGTACAGAACACGAGATTATGAGAACCTGGATCAAAATCCTTGTGTATAAATTGAAAGGAGAATTATGTGTTAACACCTAGACAGGATTTGAGTATGTAAAGCAAGAAAGGATTGATAGGCATAATATTGGTATTCACAGTGCCTGAGAAAATGAGGCAACTGCAGGGCTCAAAAGAGCAAGAAGTCAAGATTTGTCTGTTAACAATATGTTACATGGTTCAACATTACATTCTGTTAACATGATGTGACAATTATTTTCTATGGGCTGAAGATTTCATTTGGGCCTGATTAGAGAGGCCTTATATGTAGAAATAAAGTAATGATTTTTGCCTAAAATAGTAGTTGAATTTCTGGGTAAGATTAACCAAATTAGAATTCAACTGGGAAAAAAAGCTTAACCAGTGTTGGAAAGCATTTTTGGACTCCTGTGAATAGAAAGACTGTGAAAATTCTCTGAGGAAATTTAAAAAAAAAAATTTCAGAAAACAAAAAATCCTCTAGAAGATAGTCACAGAAGAAAATGAAAAAAAGATTTGTCTGACGATTCTGATGGTTTTAGACAAAGAAGATGAGAGTGTCATCCTGTCTCTCAGATTTGGATGCAGAACTGTTTAAAGAGACCATAAGAGATCCTGGGAGGGATTCATATGTTGTCAGAGACTAGAGAAAAAAAAGGAAGCAAAATAGATGGTGGGTGGAAAATTAAATGGGGTTCGAGGAAAGACATTCTTTAGTCTGAAGGTACTAGCCAAATGCAAGGAGAGAGCAAAAAGAAATGGAGAAAAATTAGAAGGAGAAGGAGAAAGAGAAGGAAAGGGAGAAAAGGAGGGATTTATGAAAAAATAAATGGAAAAGGACAATAGAGTTCCATATTTTTTTGTTTGTTTTCTTGGAAGAAATTTAGCAGACATTTTATGAAGAAAAAATGGAGGTAAAAGGAGAAAGAACAGATGATGAAAAAGGGATGGCTGGCATTTATTTAGAAAACTGGAATTGTTTAGCAAGAAACATGATCAAGCTGAAAACAGAAAATAAATCCAAATGTCCTCTTCCACTTGAACAGTTTGCAATACCTGAAAGGAGGAAGAGAATGGAACAGGTCAGCCTTTTGGGCTGAAGATAGAAAGAACCTTGGTTGGAAGAAATTGTAACAAAGAGAAATAAAGAATCATTAATTAACAAACATAGAAAAAAGAAAAGGGAAAAAAAAATAAAGTGTTAGAAGGGTTTAAAAGAAAGAGGACAAGAACAGAGGACATAATACTTCTGACTACTTGAAACCACAAGACAGTCATACAACTGCATTCTTGTTTGTATCAGCTGTGAAAGGAAGAAGTGGGACGGTAAATGAAAAGTTAATGCAGCTGAGAAGAAATGTGCATGTGTTTGCTTTTCATGCATATCATGGGTTTCCTGTCTGCTTGCTTGTCTGTCTTGTCATGTGCCTCTGAATGGGAGCCCTGTTCTCCAGTGTATTTTCCACTCCTCTCAGGTGTCAACTGCACCTCTGTCCCGTTGTTAGGTGATCAAAACAGATTATTGGTTCCAGTATTGACCCTGGGGTAATGCTACTCATAACTGACTTTAGTACCACTTATCATATTGCCTTGATCTCAGTCATCCAAAAAATTTTCTATCCATCTAATAATCCACTCATCTAGTAAGTATCTAATCAACCTGACTACAAGGATTCTCCAGCAGTCTATGTCAATGGCATTTCTACAGCTGAGATAGACAATACCCACTACTCTCCATTGTTCATCAAGCCTGTCACTTCATTATAGACAGCAGTCAGATTGCTCAGATATGATTTACCACAAGTTATTTATCAGCAAAAAATGCGTGCAGTTATAAATTTATTGTGATTTTGTTCTTGTGGAAGGAAGTATATGAACAATATTACCAGGGAATCTGGAAGAACTTGAGAAAATTATCAGCAGGGCTTGTATGGTAACCCCTTGTGTAACTCAAGATGTTTTTGGGAAAGCTGAAGAGTGTATAATCCAAAGGAAAATACAGATTTAAAACTCACTCAGCTGGGATTGGAGTCTTTGAAAGTACTTGAGCTGTTTTCTGAAAGAATGGGGTTTTTTCTGAAGAATAGCATTTTCCTTAATCAGTAGTTCATAAAGAAGTGGTTTGTGCTGCTCTTTTCCCCTGTTAAGATAATTTACACCATTAGGTAATTCAATAAGAAAAACTACAGTAAGCATAGGTAGCATCTTTTACATGGGTGCTTAAGGTCATCATCTCAATGACTCAACCATTACTGCTCTCTGATTATATGTTTTTATTCTTCATAAATTTAGCAGCAGCATAAAATCTAGATGTAGATATCAATCTTTATTTCAGTCAGATACAAAACAGTTTCAAATATAATTTTTGTTATAACCCACATTATCCTTTTGTAATTTTACATGGGAGAAAATGAATAATCATTTGCAATAAGCATCCTACTTCACTGTAAGTTTGGAAATGCATATTCTATGGCAATATGAAATCTCAGCTGTGATTATAAAATGTAACAAAGGCGTGCAGGATTAGGTCCTCATAAAACGTAATTGATTGTAGTTGAGGTAGTAATTCAGTAAGTCTTCTGATTTTATGATTTTCTTTTGCATGAAGAAAATAAAGACTTACCCACAATTTTCTATATATTTTTGATAAAAGTAAGTAGCTTCCAAATCTGACCTCAATATTGATCGTGTAAGACCAAGAGTAGTGACATGATTTTGTTTGGTTTTTGACAGAGCTGTTACATGAATCATGAGGAAATACAGAACTATCCTGCTGATAACAAACAAGTTGTTTAAAAAGTCTTTTAGTACCAAGCGACAGATAAGAATAAATAACCCACATTGTTAGTTTCAGTCTTCAGAAACCTTCGCAATCCCAGAATTTAGAGGTGAGTTACCAGGCCTTCCTTCCTGTATGAAGTATGAGGAAAGGTCATCATCTCACACAAACAGTTGCCATTGAATATGTTATCAGGATGATCATGATTTTCATTATTTTAATCAGAAGATTTCTGGAGCAGAAAAAAGTAGAATATCACAGAATCACAGAATCACAGAATCACAGAATCACAGAATCACAGAATCACAGAATCACAGAATGAGCTAGGTTGGAAAATACCTTTAAGATCATCTAGTCCAGCCTATGACCTAACAACTCCTCCTGGACTAAACCATGGCACTTAAGTGCCACGTCCAGTCTTTTTTAAAATACATCCAGAGACAGTGACTCCACCACCTCCCTGGGCAGACAATTCCAGCATGCAATCAGTCTTTCAGTGAAGAATTGTTTTCTAATGTCTAACCTAAATATACAGGTATCAGTCCTGTAATCATGAAGCAAATCCTAAACAGATTCAAACATTGAATTCCAGGTTGTAGGAAGATACTTTTGTCCAGATATTCACTGTACTCTTTCGAGTTAGGTAATCTTCTCAAACAGCCTCTGATCATCTCCTTAGCTGACCAGCCATGTGCCTAATCAGCCAATGACCATACATGCACTTTTTCCTTTCTACATTAAAAGAGAGCTTTGTGTCTTTTGTTGATAAAGATTTTCTTGTTGCATAAAAATAGTATTCAAAGTTCCCAAACATGTAACACCAAGGTTTGAAATGAAAACAGAAAATTATGTTTTAAAACATTACCTTTCAATAGCAAGAGACCTGCAGTTTGTTTTCTCATCTCATATTCTTCAAGTCCACTAACAGAATAGCTTTCACTGGTATACCAGGGAGGCATAATGCTACAGAAACCTACAAAGTTGCTGCTTTGAACTTTCGAAAGTCATTACTGTCCATATCTCTCTAGATCTCAGAGTTATGCTTGAATCATAAATTAATTATAATATGGGATAGATTTGAATTCATTTGCTCAATCATAAATATTTAGTGCAACTTTGGACATCTTGGGATATCGAAGTTACCTTCATGGACCTGGAAGATGTCACATAAGAGACAAAGTGACGTGCAGGTGAGCTAGCTGGTCCATGTGTAGAAATTAGAAGAGGACATTCAAAGGCAAATTGAAATGTCTTGAATTTCTTGTCTAAATTGCGCATATTCAGACACGGCATGGTCCTCTAAAGACCACTGGAAGAAATAAGGAAGTTAGAACAAAGATCTGCATCATGAATTTCTTTGTTCCCTTCAGTAACGTGCATAAGAAAAATAATCCAATGCATACTTGTTTCTGCCCAGAACATTTGATGATTCAGATTATAACCCAATTATATGAGAAACACAATAATATGAGAATAAGGCTTTTATTTTAACTTTGTTTCAAGGAGAGGAGAATAATTACTGACCATTAGAATAATAATAATAAATTTAAAATTAACAAAAATTGACAAAGAAATAACTCCAAAAAATTAGTTTGGGTTTTTTTTCACCTTTAAGGGTTTTTCCACCCTCCTTTTTTTGGAGGCCCTTACTGGCCCTTTGACAATGAAGCAGGTTTTCAGAAAGATTGTTGAGCCTTTTCACTTGCAGACATAAAAATCCAATTTTTATGGGCACAGCTCTGAGCAACCTGCTATAGCTGGCTCTGCCTGAGCATGATTGAGGCTAGGCAACCTCCAGACATGACTGTCAACCTCACCTATTCTATCAAAGATGTTTCTATTATAGGAAATACCTCTTTCAATTTGTCTTTTCAAGTAGAATTTGTAATAATTATTTTGATGTGACATTTTTTTGAATTTTTTTTTATAGTTTCTTTTCTTTTATTTTTTGTTTTTGTCATACCAGTATGAAAAAGACCTAACATAGAATGTTCGTAAGAGATTTATGGTCAAGAATCAGAGATTGAGGCAACAAAGGGTGCCTTGTGGCTGAAGTTTAGTGCCTGAGCAAGGATAGCTTATTGCAGAAGCCTTCTTGCTCCAGCTACAGGAGGCATCACAATCTCAAGCTCTTGTCCTGCTGGGGGATTTCAGCCACCCTGATGCCTGCTGGAAAAGTAGCACAGCGAGCTGTAGGTGGTCTAGGAGATTCCTGGTGTGCATGGAGGAAGACCTCTTGAGCCAGCTAATAGACAGCCCTACCATGGGGATTAAGTCACCTGCAGTCCTATGTGAAATGGACCAGGCAATAAGTAAAGAGAAGGCCCTGAATATTAGGAAAGCAAACTCCAAGCTGCTCAGAGAGTCAGTCAAGAGAAGCCTCTTGGAAAGTGCCCTCAGGAAGCAAGAACAGAGCTGGCTGGTCTTTGCAGCATTTTCCATAGATCTCAAGATTTCTCAATAGGTGTAAGAAATCAGGAAATAATGAGGGAGACTGGCATAGCTGAGTTGAGACCTGCTAATCAAACTGAAAGGTAAGAAGGAAATACAAACAATGCAAAGTGAAAGGAAGGACAAATATCCTGGGGAGAGCGTAGGGACATTACCCGTTTGTGCAGGGATGGGGTCAGAAAGGCCAAGCCATAGCTGGAGCTGAACTTGGCAAGGGATGTAAGTAATAATAAGAAGGGCTTCCACGGGTATATCAGTCTGGATAATAAACAAGGAGAAGGCTGAGATACTCAACAACCTTTCTGCCTCAGTCTTCACTGTCGATTTCTTTTTCCATATCTCTTGAATAGATTAACCTCAAGGAAGGAACTGGGAGAAGATCAGATTTGTGACAACCTGAGGAGCTTGAATGTACATGAGTCTGTGCGACCTGACAAGGTGCATCACACTCATGGAACCAAACAATGGTTTGAGTTCATTCAGTTGACTAGTTTCACAGCACCATGCAGCCTGGCCTTGTTTGTTTATCTTGGTTTAGGCTTGGAATTTCTTTTGTTTGTAAGTGGGCACAGGCAGTGCTCCAGATGAGTTCCTGGCACTGGTGTTGCAAACCTCCATCTCTCATCACATCTGTCCTGGTATGTAGTCCTGACGGAACTGACTGATGTAGTTGCCGAACCACTTTCCATGACATTTGAAAAGTCATGTGAAATCCACAGTGACTGGAAAAAAGAAAACATTGTGTCCATTTTTAAAATGTGAAGAAAGGAAGACCCTGGGAACTGCTGATTTGTCAGCCCCATCTCTGTGTCTGGTAATATCATGGAACAGATCTTCCTGGAAGCCATGCTAAGGCAAATGAAAGAAAGGGAGTTGATTTGAGACAGCCAGCACAGCTTCAGCCAAGAGCAAGTCCTGTTTGATCAACCTAATGGCCTTCTATGAGGGAATGACTACATCAGGGACAGAGGAAGAGCTAACTAGTCTCATATTGTTGTACATAGTCGTTTAAGTTAGCTTGCCATTTCAGCTGAATCTGAAATAACTGGACAGAGGCAGCTATAGTTGTAACTCTTGTGTCGATGCAAGATTAGTATGTTGCTATAGGAAAATAAAAACCTGAGCTTCAATACAATTGGTGTATTTATTTTCTTTGGAGAAAACTTGATGAAAGACAAATAGCACACTGTTGCAAAAATAATAATAAGCTATTTGTCTCCAAAGTTTTATTCACATTCATAAATTTATCTTCTGTTCATTTATGAACAATTTCTTTTAAGATTTTAACTTGTTTTGATAGAGGCCATTGAGAGATTCCCGAACAAATGATGACCCTTAAACAAAGTAAACAGGGTTTTTAAATTTTTTTTAAATTATACAAGAAAGTGTTGTTACAATTATTCGATCAGCCTTTCTGTTTACCCTCCAGTTTTTTTATTCCCAATGTTACCTTCGTCAATTGCTGGTCAGCAGACCACTTTTTCTTAAGTAATAATGTAATGCACAAGGAGTGCAAAACACCTGCAATTGCACTTCATATGCAAAGTACTAGTAACTGATTGAGACTAGATTTTTCTGGAGCAGAATTCAAAAAAGCAATTTTGCATCTCCCAGTTTTGTATGAAACTAACTATAGTAATTACCTTTATCTGTATAGAATTTCCTGAAATGTTCATGGTATGTATATGGTACACATATTCAAGAGAATTTTAGCTGATACCAGTGATAAACCTGTATCAGTTTATCTTATGTCCAAAGAAAAACTCTTCAATGAGAAGAAAAATGAAGAATAGTTCATGGAGAGAAATGAGAGAAATGTGAATTGTGGCTTTTTGTATTTGCCTTAAAATTCTAAAATATAAAGTAACAGTCTGAATATTTTTCTACAAAACAGATTAATCAGCTGGCAAAACTGCTATGTTTTATGCAACTTAAGGGCCTAGATTTTTGAAAGATTGAGAGGAATATTGTAAGTTTTGTAAAAGGGATATGTAAATATCAGATTCTGAAATAGTTATACAAAAGACTGTTTTCTCTGTTTATTGGAAATTGAGGCTCACATTCAGCCTGAATATTTAACTCACAATATATAATAGTCATCCAAGGGTACCTTCTTTTTTCATCAAAAGCCTTTGACACAAAAATTGCCTAATCTTCTTTAAAACCTTTTAAATTTTTTGTCACTTTGATGTTTTCAGGAGTGAGTGGTGAAATGGAATACTTAGGAGAGATTTTAAACTTAATCCTTTCTCATGTGCCATTATAAAGCAATGAAACAATTAGGAGGTAACTAGTGAGGTGAAAGGTTTCAAAATATTACAGTAAATCTTCCCCAAGAGAGAAAGAAATAAAGTGCAATTATCCTTAATGATATTCAATAACCAAAACAGCAGCTTAAATTAAATATTTAATGCTAAATCTATATTATCAAGAGGGGAAAAAAGCCTATGAAAGGAAACCTTTGAAAATAATTTTTTGTGATGGACAAATATATATGTTAATGACTTTTGACACAACCATCTAGAGATTAACCCTTCTAGTAGCATATACAGAAAGATGAGTTATTTTTTTCCTTACAGAACCATATGAGAATCAGACTTAATTTATTTATTAAAATGTTAAGGAAAATGTATTCGCTTAAAATATATATTTTTAAAAATAGAAATATGAGGAATGCCTATTTCTTAACTTCTAATCTGACTAGGAAATAATAGAAAATATAGAAATTTGAAGTCATGTGCATGTCTGAATTATGAAATTATGAAATTAATTAAAATGGTTTAAGACTTTTCAGCTCATAATTTTTGAAGAGCGGCTTTGTTTCCATGGCTGTTCTTTCAATGAATACCTGCCAAAATATATTGAGACTGATACTGATTTTCTGCTTGTACAAAAAGAGAAGGCCAGAGGCATTCTGAATTTAGCATAACTTGGAAATTGCACACTTTATTTGTTTGTCAGGATATTTTTTTTTTTTTTTACCTCTGCTATAAACTAGAATATGAAGTGAAAATTATCTGAGGCATTTGGCACTGAGTGGAAAGTTGTGAAAACACAGCAATAAAGCTACTAGCCAAATTATAATTAAGAAATTAAAATTCTGCCTTTGATTTAGCATTGCAGTAAACTAAGATTAAGAAAAAGTTCTACTGAAACATTTTTCTACACCTGTAAAATGCACAGCTTTTTAGTTTAAACAGAGTTCAATAAATACAGAAGCTTGACTCCTTTTCCTCAAGTTTTTAAATTCTATTCAGAGGTTCATCTGCTATTTTTTAAAGACTAAATGTTAATAACCATCATAACATATTGATGTGCCTTCATGCTATGCTGCAAAGCACATCATTTTATGCATGTGTATGATACCCAATGACATATGCTTCTTAAATTTTCCAACCTTATTTCTCAGGAAGTTTCCAAATAGGCAGCAGCAACAATAAGTTGCACAAAGATCTTGCTTGTTTTGCAAGAATTTCAGACATGGTTTTATCCCCCATTCTTCTCTTCAATTTTTCCTGAAAGCCATCTGAAAGAGGGCAATGGATTTACAGAGAATGAGGAGTTGGAAATTTTCATAAGTGTCCCACTTGGATTACTTATTCTTCAATAAAATCGAGAACTATATAATACAGGATAAATCCTTTTTTTTCCTTTTTGAGACACACAAATATCTGCCTTGACTGAATCCTAAATTTAAATTCAGAAGTCAGAAAAATCGCTGAAGTCACCCTGGTCACTACAAAAGTATATTTTTTAATGAATCAGTGGTATTTATTTGCTCTTTAAATGAGAAAAGAAATATCTCACTTCAACATCCACTGGGTGAGTCTTAGTTCTGAACACATACTCATGACAGTCAAGACTAATCATTCTTGACCATTCCTAAGTATCAGAGATCCATTTCCAAACGTCGTCCCTTCTACTTTCTCGGAATGTCCTTACATACTCCTTTTTTGGTGCTGTTTGTTTTGATTCAAATTAATGTTTCTCACAACATTTTTAAAATACTTTGGTAAGTAAGTACATTTCTATAATTCATGGTGTCTTCACAGGGCTTCTCTAGAGATACTGTAACATAAAGACCCTCCTTTACTTTAGATACATCAGGATTAAAAAAATGCCTTCAATCTTTCACTGTCACTAATGTAGTCTAAAGAAAGATATCTGGAAGCTAAATGGTCGTTTTACAAAATAGCTGGAAAGATTCAAGCCTATCCTGTCACTTAGGCAACTAATTACACCATTATATACTGCAATTACAATTAAAGATTTTCAGGTGATGAAAAGCATATTCACTGCATCCTTGTTACCTCATATTTTCTTGCCAACACTCCAGAGCCTCATGAATTTGATAGAAACAACTCTGGAAGCTATATTTTTCTCAGTAATATCAACAGCTTGGAGATGACACTGCACTCCTTTTCTCCTTTATTTATTAAACATGTTATCTGAAGAAGCATCCATCCTTTTTAAAAGTAAAAATTGTTTAAATTTGTGTTCACAAAAATGTTTTGTCAGTCATTAAAAACAACACAACATTTATTGTTCAGGTCAGCAACTTTCAGTACTCAGAGTAAGCTGCTTTCTTGAATATAAGCCAATTGGCTTTTCTCAAATTAAATACTAGCACAAATAAATTGACAACATCCCTCTTGTAGTGAAAGCTACATCATGTAAAAAATGGGGCAGTAGTTTCACATGTAAAAAAATACAATTATTTTCTATGATAATAAAGAGCAAAAAATCAATTCCAGTTTAGCAGGTAGGAAGGAATATTACATTCCTCCCATGTGTGTATCCATCAATTTGATAAGTTCTCTGGACGAGTATTTGGAATCCTAGAAAAAGTAAAATTACAACAGTCAAAATAAGGAAATAACTGTTTAACATCACTAGAAGTTGGTCCTGTTTCTCTATCAATATTTAGTAAATTGTGTATTTTCAAAAAGGTCTGTGTAAGTAATATACTACTTTACACGTATTTTAAAAATGCCTGATCTTCCCTTATTATTCATTAAATTGCACAGATAAAAAAGAATATGTTACTTTTTAGGGTATGACATTATTAGTTATAAAATTAGAAATCGCTTCATAAGACAGAAACTGTAAACTTAACCGAGTTTAAGCATGTAGTCTGATGCTTCACTTTGTCTTTATTATTGTTAGAAAAAGAATTCATCCTTAAGAGACATTAATCTAATTCTTCTAATATTCCAGCCAATACAAATAACAAATATCTATGTGCAGAAGATCTTTCTCTGACACTATCATTGTTAAGTTCCGGTTTCACAATGGTTTCCATAGAAACAGAGTGATGTTTTTATAAACACTACATCATTGCTTCTGCTATGAGTTGAAGCAGCAGAGATGTGAATCCATACTTGTTTTTTCAAAGAAAAATATCATAAAGAGAAAGATGATATAAACCCTCAATATTCAAATTAAGTTATTCTATCTAGCTTGCTATTGTCCTGATGTCAAAATCTTTTAAACTAATAATTAAAAGATTATAGCTCAGTCAAGGAAATTTTTTGTTGAGCTGATAGCAGCAGAAATAACTCTCTTTTACATCATTAGAATATGGATATGAAAGCAAGCTTCAGTTGTTAAAAAATATGTAAAACTACAGTGTCAGATATATAACTGAGACTAAATAACACATTTGTCACTCAAGAGGGTGAAAGTACAGCTGTTGCAGAAATATATATCAAAATATATTTCTGAAGAGAAACCTTCTTTTTTTTTTTTTTAAATTTAACAAGGTCTACTTTCTTTGGTTACTTTACTTGTTTTATCTTTGGTTATGTCTGAACATCTTTGACAGGAGTTATTATTTTGATTACCTTTAGTTCCACTCAAGCTGTGAAGGAGTTATGCCACCTCCTCATTACCCCTGTGTTACGCATAGACTCTGTGTTAACAACTTTACAGTCTTAAATTGCCTCTCCTGGGAACATGTTTACTAGAAGATAAAGAATTTTGTACAGTACATACTCGGATAGTAATCATAAAAAAGTCTGTTGAAAATTTGAGTCCTTTGATCTTAGGATTTTATGTTTCAAATATAGGATCCCATAATTAATTTATTTCTTCAGTTAGGTCTGCCTTATATGCAAACTGATGAATGTAACTTGTGTGCTACCAAGACAGTATTTAGGTCTTATTAAGTTTAAAACTTAGTCCATATTCTGTAGGATAAGGTTTCCAATATATTTTATAGTCTACTTTTTTTTTCTCAAGTTTTACAATTTGGTGAGCATAGACCATTATGAAATTTTTTTACTTAGCAAGAAGACATCACTTACAATGTACAGCAACAGAACAACAGGATTGTTTAAACAGTCATCAAGTGCAATAATAATAATAATAATATAATAATACATTTTATATTCTTTTCAGTTAGAGAATAATTATTGTGACTTTTAAGTAACAGCCTAATTATTAGATCATTTGCCTGTGATATAAGCACCTTTTTTTCAAATTTATTTTAAAAGAGAAGCTCCAGGTCCAAATACAGTTGTAATGTCAAGTGGAAGCATTCTTTGTGGAAACAATACTTCTGCAAAAAAAGACTCCCAAGCAAACAAACACATAAAAATGATTCAAAATCCCTGGGGTTCAGAACAAAATAAATAGAGAGCCATCATGTTGCATCATCTGCTTAAGTCAGAGTTTCAGTTTCTTCTCTAAATATCTTTCATAGGTCTCATCTAGTGACTTGCTATAAAGATGGAAGCAATCCTCGAACTCGCATATTGTCCTCAAAAGTTTTAATTACTGCAATATGATGACATGTGACCCATGCTTATTTCCCGAGCAAATTTTCAAACCACTTGATTCGCAGTATATATGATACTCACTGACCAGCAAGATGTGTTAGAGATGTATACTCACAGGAGAAAGCACTGGATGAGATTTCCTCTGAAACTACAAATACTGTGCTAAATGGAAAAGACTCTTTTACTACCCATGTTTTAATGATTTCCTTATGCCTGTAATGATTCATGCAATGATTCTCAGCATGTTTTTGGTTCCCTATGTTGCTTTTTTACCTTTGTTCTGCTCTTTGAGACAGGGTAAAGTCACAGAGAAGAGGGATGAAGAGGCCTCTTGTATTTGGAAGGCAGGAATATATTTAGATGTCTGGGATAAGAAAGGAAAGGAGGGAGACAATTATTTGGAAACAAATCACAAGACAAATAGTTACCCAGAGTTTTGTAGAAATTACAAGGGGAAAGTAAAGCTGGGAAAGGAAAGGTCATGCAGATCACATTCACACCAGATTGCTACTTTTGTTTTGTTAGATTTGTCATTCTATGCAGGACTGTGATTTCTTCAGTACTAGTATGTGGCCTGTGCAAACCCAAACATGACATGAAACAAATGGCAGAACTGTGTCTTGGTGGAATCAGTTGATGGGAGTGTTCAGAGCAAAGAATGTATAGTTTACACTATCTGTAGAACATGATACTCTACAAAAAGTATATAAAGTATAACATCTGAGTGCAAGTGTTACTTTTGATTCTTTTAACAGAAAATCTGAACTGGCAGAGCAAATTTTCACCAAAACTTAATTGTGGGCCAGATGGCAATTTTGCACTTTTTCTAGGAGACCTAAAATCAGATAGACTGTTGCTGAATTAATTCCTTAATAAGAATGCTGAAAAGAATGAAATTTTTAAAAGAAGTAGTATTTAGTCCATTTATTTTCTGAAATGCTAATATTCAAAATAGTATCTGCATTCATGGATCACAAACAAAATGATTTTTTATGCCAGATACACAAAGGGGCACTCCAAAGACATTTATAAAACCAAGAATTTGTTTGGTTTATTTTCTAAAGAAAAAGATTGCTTCAGTTTGATTGAAATTTTTTCATATACTGTTATTCTTCCATGAATGCAGCTACCCACAGAAGAAAAGTATATTAAAGTACTTAAGGTGCTTCACACTGCAAAATTAGCCACAGTCTGCCAATTTCTGTTAAGTGCCTCTGCAACACCTGTTGTTCTTGAAATTAGCAACAGCTAAATTGACCCAAGTTTATGTGCAGGGTGTGGCAGAGAGTGTCATACTTCATGTAGTCTGAGCAGAAAGGTGTGGAAAAACAACATATTTTTTATGTGTAAGATAATTATTCTATGAAAGGAAATAAAATTGCTTGCCATTTAGCTAGGCAAGAAGAAAAATAAGTTGAAGAAAAAATCAGTTGCAGTGATTTTGCGGTATGAAAAAGAAATTTTAAGTATGACTGCTATTAAATAAAGTGCATGCATGAGTAACTTATGCAGCAAATATTTTTCAGATGTTCCTACAGAACTTTTGAATTGAATTGGAAAGGGTACCTTTGCAAGGGTATAATTTGCTATAATATTATCATGATTTAGGAATGGTATTCTCCAATTTAGAAGTCCCACTAAAACCACACCGCTGCTCATACCCTTCTCTCATTCCAACTGGAAGAAAAAAAGACAAAGATCACAGGTTAAGATAAGAACAATTTAGCAATGAGATAAGAAAACGAACAATAACAGCAACAACATTAATAATAAGAGGGATAAGACAAAAAAACAGTTGACACAGAAAGGCCATAATGTTAAAAAACCACTGGCTGTCTCTCTCCCACCGCATTTTTTCAACCCAAAAGAACCCCTTCTCCTCAGAAAAGACAAGAGTCCCTTTTCACCACTTCTTTCAATGGGGTGGTATTAAATAACTTCAGATTCCTGGCCACAGCTCCTCCTTGGGCTACTGGAAAAAATTAACCCTGTACTGGCCAGAACCAGGGCATTATTCATCGCTTATTCTAAACAATCAACCTTATCAGACCCTATACCTTCCAACCATATACATATAGACTGATAGATATAGATACAGATATAGATAGATTAGATATAGATATACACAAGCACGGGTATCATTTCAGTAGTCAGTGAGATGCCCTCTAGAGGTCTGTTGAAATCACTTAGGCCATGACTGTGGGTTCTGTCCATCGTAGATGTCTTCCAGGGCAGGAGGACTGGTTTGCTGTCAGGTGGTTGAGAGCTGCATCAGACACTCATGACTGGTGTACCTGGAGCAGTCCATGCTCACTGTCCACAGTAGTTATGGCATGTAGTGGCTGTGTCATTCAGCAACCAGTATTACATGCACATTCAGCACTACAGATTGTTCTCACCCAAAACTCAAACCCCCTTGAGGGACATACTGTGTTTCCTCATCCCTCTGCATTATCCACCAAGTGCATCCAGGTCCTTGAGGAAAAACAATCCCACAGAAGGATTTGCCTTTGTTTGAGGCAGGACTAATCCAAACGGTCTTCCCTAAAACATTACTCATATGCACTGCGGGGACTTTATTGCCTTCTACAATATATGGAAGTTTTGATTGGGCAGGGGGCATATTGACTGGTAGAGCCTGTGGTGTTAACTAACCAGGTGGCCTTAGCTAAATTAAATCCCATTGTTTGAAGGTCTCACTGCATTGTTTTCAATGTGGTTAAACCATCTACCAATACTGAGAGAGCATCACTTTTCATTTTCTATTAGTCAATTATATGGTGGGCCCTCCTCAATATGTGCCTTCAACCTTCTCCTCCTCCTCCTTTGAAGATATTCTGAAATTTTCACCTTTGGGCCAGTTCATAATAAATTCGAAGATCTTGGGTAACTGGGGTTTACTATTTGAGCTCCCTCTTTTACTAGCATGATCCATTTACTCCACGTAGCATCAGTGGTGTGGTATGTGCAAGGGTCTTTTCCTTTGAACATCCAGCCCAGCACTGGCAGTTATACTGTCAGAAGAAGGTGTGTGTCAGTGCCAATCACTTCTGAAACAGATCAAACCCCTTTAGAAGCTGCCAGCATCTCTTTTTCAGTTGGGGGGTAGCAGGCCAGAGATTGTTTGTATTCCCCAGTTCAGAACCTCAGGGGTCATTCTCAAATCTTCCCAGGTACTTTTTACCAAGAAACTCCCAAGACTCCAGAAAACTCCCAAGACTCTCCCTGGCTGCTGTGTAGAGAACATTTTTCACATCTTGTGCTCTCCTGACTGGCCCATGGGCTACGGCATGGACAATCTCCTATTTAATTCGTTCAAAAGCTTCTTATTGTTCAGGACTCCACATGAAACCATTCTTCTTCCGTGACAGAGAGGGCTCATAGTCTGACTGTAATCTGGAACGTGTATCCTCCAAAAACCCACAATGCGTAGGAAAGCCTGAGTTTCCTTCTTGATGGTTGGTGAGGACATAAATTCTGTTGTGTTGACCACATCCATTGGAGTTGGACAATATTAGTCCTTTCATTTTACTCTTAAAACCAGACTTTTCCAGGCAGGTCCCTTGACCTTACTCTGTTTAATGGCAAAACTGACCTTTAGGAGGATTTGGATTATTTTCTTCCCTTTCTCAAAACCTTCCTCTGCTGTGTTCCCCCATACAATCGTGTTATCAGTGTACTGCAAATGTTCTGGAGCTCTAGTGCAGTCTGGATAGGCATGGCAAATAAGGGTGCTGTGTCTGCACTGAATGGCTTTTCAGCGTAATTTTAATATGCCAAAATCAAGCTACCATGATGCCATTACTTACGTCCAGGGGAGCTGTCTGAGTTAATTTAGTTTAAAAATATGTAATATAAATAGCTGAAGTGCAACAGTCTTCTAGAAGTGAAACCTGTGTAATGAAGCACTAATGAAAAAGGAATACTGGCATTCTGTGATACACAAATCCAGAGCCTTAATTCCTGTCTAGTCATAGTGCCACATGTTCTCTCCCTCTATTCTTATTATTTGATGGGGGGTGGGACAGACATATGGAGAGAGACTAAGAAGATGAAGAGACCATGAGACTGTTGTTGCTAATGATGTGTGAATGATATCAAGCTGTTACCATACATTTTGCCAGGAAAGAGTCCTCAAGGGACAGGAAAAGTGAATAAATTTTGAAATCTCCTTTAAGCAGATCTGTGCTGCCATTAAGTCAGAATTTCTCCAAGAGTTAAAAGCCAGCCTGAAGTCTGACCCCTTGCACTCCTCTGTATGAAAATGACTGCTGTTCTTCCTGAAAATGCTCTTTTTTGTGCTTCAGCCCCTCCTTTCTTCTTTTCAGTCTCTTACCTTTCACAGACTGAACACTGTCCTAGTATTAGACTGTAGCATGAGCAAAAACAAATAATAAATTTCAACATAATACCCAAGTCTAGTAAAATTAAAAGAAAAGGGTGTTTCAAAATTGTTTTCAAAATTTGTTTCAAAATTGGAACTCATATGTGGGTCTGTGAGTTTTTGAACTCATGAGCATAGCAACTGTGAAATTTGTGCGGAAGAGTCACACCAGTGGCTGAGTTTGGGTGGTGGCTATTGCCTCCCCCATGCTTTTCCACCACTCCTTCTATCTGCCTTTGCTTTCACACTACTCCTGAATTTGCTTGGAGAGAAAAGAGAAAATAGGGTAGCTAAGAGAGGCACATCACAGAGGGAGTGTGGAAAGCAAAGCCCTCAGGGAGACCTGAGTACAGCCAGAGGCAGGAGATGGGTGCATGGGGGGGTGTCTGTGTGTGTCTGTCTGTCTCTAATGTGCATCTGCAATGATGGGTGTTCAGTACCTATGCAGAACCAAGGAGATGGCTGGTGTCCTGAAAAAATATGGATGGCATAAATATAAAATTTTTATTAATTTCTTTTGGAAGTCATACAGACAGAAAATGTTTTAGTAAGTATAAATGGGGAAAGTATTGTAGTAAAAAATTACTTTATCATCAATTTTTTTTTAAATAATTTATGGATATAGCATAGAATATTAAGCTCTCTGACACAAGTCTCCAACCACTATGGCTGAACCAAAATTGCATGACTATATCCTTCTGACTGCATCTAATCCCTTGACAAGTCTAGTTGTGGATTCCAGGATGTAATTCAAGTATAGGCTTTTAAACCCCTGCTGGTTTCATCCAGTCCTTGTGCTGAAAGCCATGTAATTTACTGACATGTAAAATACTTACAAGCAGTGACTATTCTAAACAGTTTATGGGGTTTGTTTGTTTTTTTTGTTTGGTTTTTTGGGTTTTTTAAATTTCGTTTTGTTTGAGGTGTTTGTTGTTTTTTTGGTGTTTGTTTTTTTGCATTGTTTGGTTGGTTGGTTGGCTTGAGGGGTTTTTTGCTAATAGGGGAAAGTAAATTATTGTAAAAGTTTATTAAATTAATGAAAGAAAGAATTTATTCAGAAGCTAAGTCCACCAAAGTTTTTCAGTAGAACTTTCATCATAATGCTTGAAATCTCCTTTATCAGCCTTCAACAAGTGACTTCTAAAAATCTTTCCATGTATCTATGAGCCCTCTGACTCCTAGGGACGTCCTGGTTGCTTAAACAGCCCTATATGGAGCCTGATTTAAATCAAGTAAAATACATAACCACCTTTTTCCCCTTAGATGTCTGCCCTTTCCAAAGGACAACCATCTGCCCTTAGACCTGAACAAAATAAATGTGGCTGTTGAGAACTCAATCTACAGTTTGCACCCTGAGACAGAAACTACCAAAGTTACTGATAATGAAGCAAAAGAAAGAAGCTGAAGACCTCTGCTTTAAGGCAGTGTCTGAAAAAGAGAAAAGGGAGACAGACTATCCAGAGAAGGAACAAAGGTACATCTGGAAAAAGAAAGACCTCAGTTTAGAATAAAAAAGGAGAGGGTGCATCTGAAAGAAATAAAGCAATTTTTTGTATCAAAAATAAAAACAAACTTCTTCCCATTAAATATTAAAATTTAAAATATTATATTAATATTAAATAGCCCAATATAAGTTTGATGGGTTTCTTTAATCACTTGCCCCAGATCTTCATATGTTTCAGTTGATAAAGAGATCTGGTAGCTGTTCACCTGGAACAAGTTCTAGATCTACACCATCAAAACTTAACCCTCACTCAGTCTGAAATACAGTTAGATTCAGAACTATGTAGCCTAGCCCTTTTTTTTAGGACCAGAGGCAAAAAGGTCTTTCAGCTTTGTGGCAATGGATATAGCAACACCTTAAAGCATTTAGCTTCAAAAATGTTATTTTAGTGGCAGCTAACATGGTAGTCACTTTTCTTGAATTTCTTGAGCATCTTGAGGTAAATCAAGTGTTTTATGGTTGCAACTTTCTTCACACCACTTACAGGGTGTGAACGTTCAGGACTTTTAATAGTGTGCTTCAGAAAACACTATCAGTTTTGCACAGATATTTTCCAGGGCAACCTGTGGGATGTCATCAGTTCATCACCACAGAAGACCATGGATTTCAGAAAAAAAAAGAGATTAAAAAAAAATATTGGGTAAAGTCTTACACAAAATACCTGTGAGGGGCTATTGGAAACAGAAATGTACACATTCTACTCATTTTCTATAAATTTCCTCTAGCCTAGATTCTTGGTTTTTTCATCACATTTTCTCTTTGGGGAGTTAGAGTAAATATAAAAGTGGATAAGACTGTAACTGTCCTTATACTGGCAATTTTTCATTACTTTTCTATAGGACCATAGGATGGTTGAGGTTGAAAGAGACTTCAGAAGGTTGTCTTGTACAGTCACCCTACTCAGGCAGGATCAACTAGGGCAGATGACTTCTGAGTATCTCCAAGGATGGAGATTTCATGACCACAATATTATTAACAATAATTATTATTTCTGGCTTTTATTCACTTATTATTATTTTATTCTGATAATATTTACTACTGGTACTCAGAAAAGAGGATGGAATTGACAACCGTGTGAGGAATACAGCATTTTCAGGAGAAACAGAGACATACCATAAAAAAGTAGTTTAAGTCATTCTACCTCAAAGTCATCAAAACCTAAAAAGCAGTTCTATTAACACTTCTAACATTCTGTCTACTAAAATAAATAGGTGTACATAATATTGTTCACAGACAAAATGATAATATTTAATCTGATTGCATATTACAATTGCAGATGTGATGATTGAAACACAGAGAACAATTTTTTGAATCTCTTAGATCATGTAGTAGAGTATAAAAAGAGAAAAACAAAATCCTCTCCTTCAGTTTTCTTTCAAAGATCCACCTGACAGCACAGCCTTGTCATGCTATGCTCTTTAGTGGGATTTCATAAGTGCTATTTTATTCACAACAAAGAATGTGCAAACAAAAAATTAAAACTATGAAAATTTTTGTATTTTAACTTGATTCTAACATATTTATTTCCTCATAAGTAAACTAAGTTGTCTCAACAAAAGAAAACAGTGATGTGGGTAAGATCTTTATACTTCTGTAGTCTTTCTAAAAACTGATCCAGATGAGACTTGTAGAGATATATGCAGATTGCAGTATTTTGTGTCCAGAGACATGCTTTAAAAATACTATTTCATTTTGTGGTATATATATCTTCTTGTGACAAAATACAAAGAACAGAAAGTGAACTTATTTGTCTTGTCAGAAAGTAGCTCTGAATGATGGATTTAATGAGAACTAAACAGGTGAAATTAAACTTGATAAAGCAGACCTAACAGTAATAATTCAAAGATTTCAAGCTCTGCCCCAGCACCCACTCTCTCTTTGCTGTAGAGTCATACTTTGTTTTGCTTATAGCGTTGCTTCATGCGAGTAAGATCATGGGTTTGAGACACTCATCTAAAAGGTTTTTGAAACCTCATTTTAACGATGCCCTCAAGAGAAACATAGTGTTTTTTAAAAACATTACTATCCAGAAAACTCTGGGCTATACACACAGCATTTCCATCATGTCATGACAGGCCACCCTGAGCTGTCAATAGTGTCTGGTATATAAAAAATTACATTACTTCTAAGACACACTTCACTTTACACTTAAATTCTATTAAAAATATGGTGTATCATGCACTGTACTCATGCCTGTGTTTTTTATAAGTGTCTTGCTACAGAATTCTGTATGCTTCACATTTCTAGTGACCAGTGATGAGAGTTAGCTGAACTGTAGGTAACCTTCCATTTCCATACATATCTCTAGCAACTTCAATATTATTCCAAATGAATTTTTAAACATAAACAGGAAAACGACCAAAATTCTTGTTTGGACAACATAAGCATATTTTGCTGGGATGTCCATTTATCTGTTAATCCAGCTCACTGACAAGTGAAAGCAGGTGAAAACCTTACTCATGCCCTAAATATCTGTAATAATTTTTTCTTCTCTTGGGGATTATACAAGAATATAGAATTCCACAGTTTTATAAAACCACAGCATTTTATATTTCTAAATGAAAAAAAAAAAATATTTCTATTACTGTTGAAGTCACTAAAGAGTGTCTGTGCTCTTGTCACCAAAAGAGAGGAAATAAACTCTCCAACCCACTTACTAGGTTGGAATGCTAATATTACTTTATTAGCAGCACTGGATAAATGGGGATTTCTCCTCAAAGCTTGTCCAGTAAATCTTTTCTCCTTGAGAGTATCTCAAATATGTGGTCACATTGTAATTTACTGCTCTTATTTTTCTTTGCTGTGACACACAATCCTGTTTTCTAAACTAAGATATCTACTAACACATATTAATAACTGATATAAATAAGCAAGGAAGAATTAGCTGGCACAGATCCCTAGATCTGTGACTACATTAATCTCTGGCATTTGTACTAAGCACGGTATGGTACAAAACTAAGCGTTAACCATGAATATAGGAATCATACACTACTGTGGTAAAGCTGAAAAAATTTTCAAACATCTTCCCCCACTTCTTCCTAAATAAATATAACTTGTTTGGTAACACTCACAGCTCCTAGGATTTAGCTATGAACTATGAACTCTTTTCATTCAGTGGTACATATTGAAAATATGTATCTCTCCCTCAGAAAGTTTAAAACCTGTACTGGTTAAAAGACTTTTGAATATCTGAAAATGAGCCTGTTATGTCTGAGATATAGAAGGATAACTTCATAATATTCAAGCAAACTGTCATACCAATTATCTGTCAGCTGTTTTCAGTGAGATGATCTGTGGAAAAAAAGTCAGGATAGTGAAACTAACAGTACTCTAGATTTCCAAGTGGTTGCAATTTTACAAACCATTTTCTTAATCTTGAAACCTTCTTATTGACTGACAATTAATAAATTTCACACTTCTCAGTGACTACCATCAGCTGTTAATTTTCAGTTATGTTTGGCCTAGAGTAGATTTGACCCCAAGACCCAGTAATGAAAGTGTCTGCATTTCGTTCTGCTCTCCAGTCTTCTGACACTACTTATACCTATAAGGCAAATAAAGTTACTGAAATGTATCCAGTGTCACACACACCATTCCTCATAGTCTTTCTGAAATGTTTGTCTGCAGAAATAATTACACACCTGCTATTAAATATTGTGTTAGGAACTGATTCTTCATATGAATAAAGGTGAATAATGTAGTGCTTTTTTATCTATGAATTTTAACAGGAAGAACATTTACTTTTTTCATTTTATAGAACGTCATCCCTACACGTTTGAATGGTACGCAGCAAAAAATTTTTAATCTGCCCAAGTAATGCTGCAAGTGACTGATTCAAATAGTTGTTACATTTAATTTTTTATCCTCATACTTCTCGTGCTTCCATACTGGTCAGGATTTCTGTTTCTGCCCTGAAATTGAATTCTGTCAGCAAATTTAAAGAGACTAGGTTAGCCAAAGAATTATGCTGTTTGGTATACCTGCAGGGGGCCCAATGCAGCAACAGGCTACAAGTGGCCTGTACCTGAAACCTTTAGGGTAAGCTCAAAGACGATGAGTATAGGGGTAACCCAAGGAAGGAGATATCCATCCTTCTATTTCTTCTTCAGAACTTGTCCTAAAATTTCCAGATTACATATCTTTGCAAATCTGTTCCTGTGTCATGTCAGCTTTTCTAACCCCAAATGAAACTGTTAATCTAGTCTCTCTTTCAAAGTCATACCATCTTACTCTATCAATTGCTTTTTTATACTGCTGTCACTACTCTGCTAGTTATGGGATTTTTTTCATAGAGCAAAAATAAAATGAGAATAAATGAAGAATGAAGAATAGCCACACATTTAAGTGGGGAAATGAAGATTTTTTTTCTAGTAAGCTAAATAACAATTTATTTTTAAATTACTGAATCTACCCAACAATCAAGAACAGATTTTCTTTATATTAGATATATGTTCTTATGTATTAAAAAAATATAAATATATACATTTATGTATTTACTTATTATAAATTCATATTCTTATTTACATTGATTTATATAAATATATATTATATATGAACATATATATTCATGTGTATATAAATATATAACTATGTATATATAAATACAAATATAAATATATTTATGAAATTTTCCTCATTTAAAAATTAAGGAGCTCATCCTTCAGTGTTCTTTTACAGACTGTAAGTGATTGTTTTCTGCTATCTCTCCTGGCTCAACTAGTGAAAGAACATGGTTAGGTCCCTTGTTCTACTCTATATAGAGAGAGAGGTAAGCACCTCTGTAGAGAAGGACCTGGGTGTCCTGATGGACAAGCTGTGCAGGAGCCAGCAGAGTGCCCTGGTGGCCAAGAAGGCCAAGGGTGTCCTGGGGTGCATCAGGAAGAGTGTGACCTGCAGGTCAAGGAAGGTAATCCTGCTGCTCTACTCAGCCCTGCTGAGGCCACATCTGGAGTGCTATGTCCAGGTCTGGGCTCCTCAGGACAAGAAGGACAAGTAACAAGTGGAGCAGGTCCAGTGGAGGTCTACAAAGATGATTATGGGACTGGAGCATCTCTCTTATGAGGAAAGGCTGAGGGAGCTGGGCCTGTTCACCCTCAAGAAGAGGTGTTTGAGAGAGGACCTCATCCAAGCATAAAAAATCTGTAGGTCAGGTGTCAAGAGGATGGGACCAGATTGTCTTCAGGGGTGGCCAGTGACAGGACAACAGGCAATTGTCACAAACTGACACATGGGAAATTCCACCTGAATATCAAGAAAACTTATTTATTGTACAGGTGACAGAGCACTAGAACAGACTGCTCAGAGAGTTTGTGGAGTCTCCCTTTCCCTTTCAGGAGATATTCAAAACCATGATGATCTCCAGAGGTCTCTTCCAAACCCCAGCATTCTGTGTTTCTGTGAGATAGATATAAAGATACATCTATATAGATAGATATCTATATAGATATATACATGTCTATATCTGTGTGTCTGTATGAGTCTGTGTGTTTGTTTGTACAAAACAAGCTAGTTGGGAATACATGACAACAGAAGCATTCTAAAGAGAGTTCTTCAGTCCTTCACCCTATTATATGTCAGGTACAGTCATGTAGTACATCATGTTCTATTAAGAAACTTTAAAATCTCTGTTTCTCACAATGGGTTACTTTCTTTTTCACTATGCTCATAGAATAAAAACACTCTATCGTCAAAGTTACAGAAGGTAATTGAAAACAAAGTGCACTTCTGTGTTACAAAAAACAGGACATTCAAGTGTAGTTTTGGTTACAATCACTGCAGGCAAAATGCAATCCTGTAATTATATTTGTGGTGACTGTCAATACAGAAATTCAAGGTACACCAGATAATACTTGTTAAACCTTAGAATGTGTTTGGTGTGAAATATTTTACCCATTTCAAAGGACTAGTTTTATAGTTTACCTTTTCCCCACAACAGGTTATTTTTTTTAATTATTTGTTTGGTTTATTTGTTTTAATTATTTGTAATTTCACACTATTACACAAAGCATTTCATAAAGCAATACTATAAAAGTAAAAAAGTACTATGAATCCTTCAGGGGGAAATAGACATGGTTTCCTTTTCAAAATATTTGCCATCCCCTTTAAGATAGTAATTTACTGTAAATAGCTCTTTTCTACAACTTTTTCCTCTAGTGAAAGCAATTTTGAAGGAAAAAAGAAGTAAGTGTCTCTAATAATAAAGAGAAAATGTAAATGTAAGATTCGTATCTTTTTGTGAAGTGTTTCAACTTCTGGTATTTTGAACACTTTATATTGTATGCAGAAGAAATTAGACAAATTTTTGGTCATTCTTCAATCTATCTGAAAATTTACTAGTAAGAACTAGTGAACAGTCTGTTCTGTGAATCACTTTCATTACATCTGAACTTTACAGGATTTTTTTAGCAATAATCAAAAATAATTACTGCCTAAGAAGTATCCAGACTTAGGAGCTGGCTAGACTTGATAGTGGAGGTGTTTTATGTAGACAGCAGTGACTCTGCACTGCATGCACCATGATTTCGTTTCATGTAGAGACAAGAAGTTGTTTCCACCAGACAGTTCCTGCTGTGTGGCTGCCATGTGCACCTCGTTGAGCAGCTCTTTGTGCAGCAGTCTCCCAGCTCTGCTTCTGGGAAGGACCTTTGTGCTGGTGTCAGGGAGGTCCTGCACATCTGCAAGACCTGATGCTGCAAGCGGAACCAGATTTATGCTACAGGATATAAGAGGGGATATTGTCCCCACTGTTCTGCAAATGAGGGGGAGAGAGTTTGGGGAGCAGTGCATGCATCTTGTGGGTCAGTGGTTGCTTTCGTGGCAAGTGCTGATGACAGGGATGCAGGTTTCACAACAAGGGGACCCATACTGAAAATCAAGGACTGAAAAGGGAAGATGAGGTACACCTGATAAAATGTGGTAAGAGCACAATTGTCAAGGGACTGGCTGAATTGATGAAAAGTACTTCAAACTACTGAGACCAGGGAGGAAGACTGTGACCGGGGGAAAATCCTGATGGGTTGCGTGGAGAAGAGTGTCGGATGACAGGAACCAGGGAGACCTCAGGAGTGAGGAAACAGGACAAAGAGACACTTGTCTCAAATGCACGCACACGAATGCCTGGAGGCAAACAGGACCTACTAGAGCTCCACTTGCAGCTGCAACACTGTATCAACATTGCAGTATGTGAAGAAGCAGCTTGGGTGTGTAAAGCTCATTTATGGGACTACAAAAGACAGGATGAGGGACAGAGAATAAACCACTAAGCATGATATTGTGGCAGGAGTGCACTCCAGACCATTCATCAGGGCAGCAAAGAGGAAAAAACCTTCCTTAAATGGCTACAGCAAAAGTGCTTGTTCCCAAGTCAAGGAGACTAGGGGAAATCTTCAACCACTGAAGGAAGGAAAATGTTACATGCGTCTATGGATTTCCATAGGAATAATTGCAGAAACTACAGATATGAGCTGGCTTCACTTTGGTGCCAAGAAGAATCACAGAGTGAATCCCATGGGATCACCTCTCAGGACTCAGGAAGGAAGTAACTGGAAGCAGTCAACACAGATTTTTTACCTGACTGCCCCTGGTGGTAAAATTACAGGATCTGTGGACACAGATAGCATTTACCTTGAACGTAGCAAGGTTTATGACACTGTCTCCTGAAATGCTTCTGCATCCGCATTAGGAGATCAGAGGTGGGATGTGAAAACTGCTAACAAATGACCAGTTGGATAGCAGGGCTTGCAGGGCTGTGTTTAAGTGGGCTGTAGCCTTCCTGGAGGCTGGCAACCAGTGCTGTAGTACAGGGTCCATTCTGGGACTTTCCCTACAGAACATCTTTCTCAGTGGCCTGAAAGAGAGAGCAGTGAGCGCTCTTCTGGAGTTTGCTGATGACAGCAAGGGGAAAGCTGGAAGGCCAGGCTGCCTTCTGTGGACCTGGGTAGCTAGAAGAGGCCACAAGTGAAATCTGTGAAGTTCAGCTAAGACACAGGCCAAGCCCGAACACCAGCACTTGCTATGTCACGTCTAGATATGGTGTCCAGTTCTGGGCCTAGATGCACCAGAATTAAATTAGCAGAAAACACCAAGAAGGACCTTGGACCACCTCCCTGTGCGGAAAGGTTGCAGTGCTGGGGTGTGTTCTGCTGAGAGAAGGGAAGGCTTTGGAAACACCCAGCAGCATCTCCAGCACCAAAAGTAGGAATGGAGGAAACAAAGATGAGCTCTTCACAGCAGTGCATAGTGGGAGGCAAGAGGCAGTAGTACAAGCTGAAACATGGGACAATTGGACTGAAGGGAGATAAACAGTAGTCTTTATGGAGAGTCCAGCCATGGAGTCAAGGCCCAGGGAGTTTGGGCCATCTCTTGCTTTGGGGTTTCCTGCCAATGCAGGAAAAAAGGTGAAGCCTTACAAAATCTTATCAGACTTCACATCTGAGCCTACTCTGCACAGGGACACTGCCTGGGGCTGGAGACACCTCCAGGTACCCATCAGCCTGAATTACCCTATGAGCATCTGAGAATGAACCTAATGGTAATATATGAAAACTGCCGTTTATTTGAAGTATTGGGAACATTTCACAAAATTGAAAATTAATCTGCCAGGAAACTTTTTAGGGTAGAAAGTTTAGCAGAGCATTAGAAACATACAGAAGTTTCCAAATGTGAAAAGGTAGACTGTGAGAGAAAAATTATAGTTCAGAATTTTAAAAGTGCATAACTTAAATGAAATTTAATTTTTGGTCTAAACAAAAGCAAAATCAAAACAGCTTTCAATATTTTTAAAAACCTTTAATTTCGTAAAATTATACAGACTTTAAAAGTGCAGAAGCTTTGTTTATCATAGTATCATCAAAAATTTATATGCTACTGCAGATTAAGCGCAGTTGGCAGCTAAGTCCCACACAGCTACTCACTCCCTCATCCACAGTGGGATAGAAAAGGCAATTGAAAGGGTAGAAGAGAGAAATCATGTGGATTGAGAACAGTATAATAGTTAAAGCTAAAACTGCATGTACAAGCAAAGCAATCCAATCTGTCCCACCCAATAGGGAGGTGCACTTCCTTCCCGGGGCCTGGGCTAAGAACATCACCAGGAAACTTACTAGCCTGGTGTGGCCCTCAGACTACTTCCTGTTAGTGATTTTCCACGTAGTGGGTAATGAAGTGGCCACTCATAATCTGAGGATGGTCAAGGCGGACATCAGGGCCTTGGAATGGCTGTAAGGGAACTTTTGTCACATGCTATATTCTCTCTTATACTTCCAATTGAAGGCAGCAACACTGGAAGAAACAGACACTCTGAGTTCTACTACAGGTCTTTGTCTATCCCAGGGTCCAGATTTTGTGTTCAGTTTTGACGACAGTCATGAAGCTTCTCTCTCCTTGCTTCTCTAGCATTTCCTCTGCTTCTGAATAGCATGAATATGTCCATGCATTGACTACTCACTGCACTCTGCCACCTTGAACTTGCTGAAAGTGCACTATGAGTCATGTAACTGATGAAGACATTAAGTAGTATTTGCTTTTAGAATCAAACCTTCAGATACAACACCACTAATTGATCTACAGTTGGGTTCATTGCAATGATTTTGGCCTGTTAATTTTCCAACCATCCTTATTTCCCCTTCTAATCCATATTTCACCAATGTAGCTATCATGATATTATGGGAGATCACGACAAACATTTTGAAAAATGAAAGCATAAAATATTCAATGATCTCCCCTTATCCACAGAAGAACAGGCAGACTGGCATGCTGTTCGGTAATTTAAACTTAATGAAACATGAAGGTAGATACATGTAATTTATATCTCTGTCTTAACTGATCAGTGAAATTAAATGATGAAAATCCTTCATTTTTATTAATTATGTCAGTGAAGCTTATCTATCATATTTCCAAATTTTCTCATGTTGCTCCTACTAGGAGGATCCTTTTAGTTTAATTTGATGAGAAAGACAGAAAGCCATGACAATAGCAGAAATATTAGAAAACATTCCAAGGAAGAAGTCAAACTTCCAGGACAGCTGATAGTACTTCCTAGTAAAGGAAAACATGTTGTGTTGGTTTCGGTTTTTTTCCCTACCCACCATTGCCTGATTTCATATTACTGGCTCTAATACATTTTGTTCTTCAGTCTTTTTGCCTTGACAGTGGTCAAAATGAGATAATCTTAAATATGGGTATCTTAAGTAATTTTTTTTCCTATCACTTATCAAATTTACTTCTAAGAATATGGACTGTGTCCTTTACTTATTCCCCTTCAACTTCTTTGTGCAATTCAAAGATGTTATTTTAATCTCCAAAGGTGTCCATCAGTTTACAGAAATCTTTACAAAGATAATTTCACTATTTTCAACCTCATGCAAAAGCCATTAGCTTCAGGGGTGTGGAAACCATCAGTCTCTGGGATGATCTATGCAAGAATTAATAGCAAAATTTTCTTTCCTCTTCTTCCTGAATTTTGTGAAATCCATGAGAAAGAGGGGACACACTAGTCTAACCATCTGCATTGTGTTTCTTGAACAAAAACAGGAATAGAATAAGAAGTGCTAAGAATGGCCAACACTTTAAATATTGCCATATTTTTAACTTTCTTATTTGTAGGCTGTGAGCTGCTGCTAACAGACCTCCAGACCAAGGACTAAGGGAAACTGCCTCTCACAGCTGGAAAGGATAAAAAAGAATTCTGGGGACATTTGAGTTGTACTAGTTTGCTTTTTTGAAGTATGAGGAAGGCTATTATAGCAGAGATTACTTTTGCATTTTCAATGTGCCACAAAAAAATGAATGTGATTAAAATGTATGCCACCATCTTATCATTGTTGTTTTCTTTAAAAAATAATTTCAAACTTTCCTCCAGTTGCCTTGCTAACAGATTTAAGTTCAAACAGAAAGGCTGGTAGCTCAAATCCCAAAATACTTACTCCTTTCCCCTGTTGACAGTCATTTTGGAACAGCATAATCAGCATATAGAGCTCAGAGGAAGAGCTGTGAAATGACAGAGAAGTTATCAGACTACTGAGGAGTGAAGTATTTCTTATTTTTAATGAGATGTCATTTTCTCAAAGCACAGTGTGCCTCCTCAAATCAAAATAAGAATACAAGTGCACTCCAAAACATGTATGCAGGAAAGTGAGGGAGACCTGGTGACCCAAAAAAATCCTGAACCTGATGTTCCTGGAGTTACTAATTTCCATTGAAATTATTGAGAGGGAATTTCACGTAGGAGTTACACATTAAAGATTAATATTGGGCTAGATTTGTTTCAGCATCACTGCCAAGCTGATGGTGGGAGAGATTTTTCTCTCCTAAAAGTATTGTGATTCATCATTCAGGATGACAGCTTCCAAATCTTTTTCTAAGAGATGCTGTTTTCCTTCCCCTTTCTTTCAGATCACGTATATAAAAGATGGTCGTCATAGGCTCTGCCACATTCCCAGGAGCCTGGATTCAGGTTCTGACAGTGGCATTGTGGAGAAAATAGTTTTCATTTCTCTATATTAGAAGACTGCCCTTGTACATTAAGAATACATGTACTTCATATGGTGGTGTTACAATGATTAAAGATAAATTAAATTAAAGATAAATTAAAGATAGTGTGATTCTATTGCTTCCCTATTACAATAATGGGAGCAATGAGCAAAATCCTACAGAAACATTATTTTCTGTAGGATAAAAAGCCTGCCATAGTTAATCATATTTACTAATATTTTCACATAATATTTACTATTAATATACTATAGTATAAATAAATTGAGTAAATAAGTCAATACTCGCAACAGAGAAAACTCGGCCTATGACCAAAGATGATGTATGATTTTGGGTGGTGAGTAAAACTTTGCTTAATTTTCTTTGTCTACTGAGAAAACTTTTAGCTGGCAAAATAGCAAAGGCAAGTTCAAATTAAAAACAAAACAAAAAAAAAATCCACTTGTAAGATTTACAGTACTTCTGCTGTCATCTTGCTTGGAAATACTCCCAGAGTAAGTATTTGTGCTTTTGGACAATTCTGATCTTTTTTCACCCCAGAAATATGGAGAGAGGAAAAAAATAATGTTTGTGCATTTAACAACTAAAAGGAAAAATTATTTTAAATTTAATGGTTTTCAACTTGGTGAGGAGAACAAAGTTTACCTACCAGTTTTCACATTTGTAAGTATTTCCTGGTTTATGCTATGTTTAACTTTACAAAATTTTCTTTCTTCTTCAGTATGATAGCAATTTCTGCAACCTTAAAAGATGATATTACTGGGATACAATTGCTAAGTCTATTTGTTTTTTGTTTGAGTCATAAAATACTGTATTTATCATCGTAACTCTAGTTTTTAATATTTTTCCATGAAACTACATGTTTTGGGAAAAAATCTATTTCTATTTGAGTGTCTCTTTCAGGGGTATATTCATTCATACTAGATAACAAAGATAACTATTCACCTATTAGCTATTAGAACAGAATAATACTGTTTGAGGTGTGATAGAATTTTTGCATGCACACCATCAGATAATCAACCAACCTGAATTTACAGTAAAGTTATTATTCTAGATGTGCACTCTAACATCTATATCAAGTAAAATACCAAATAAACACATTAATCTCAAAATGCTCTCCTCAAACAGAATTCCCACCCCTTTTGTTTTGAAATAATCACTCCTTTTACCAAATAGAGGGATGTTTAACATCTTCGTTAATGACCTGTTCTATGGGACAGAGTGTACTTTCATCAAGTTTGCAGAAGATAACATAATGGGAGGAGTGGCTGATAAACCAGATGGGTGTGTCATTAAGAGGCACATGGGCAGACTAGAGAAATAGTCCCTGAGTAACCTTTAGAGCTCAGCTAACGAGTAAATGCCAAACCCTGCCCCTGGGAGCAATAACTCCAGGCATCAGTTCAGGTCAGGGGCTGATGAGCTGGTAAGCAGCCCTGTGGAGAAGGACATGAGGGCTCAGGTGAATACTAAGTTGAACACAGGCCGGAAAAATGTTTCTGGGGCAAAGTACACCCCTTTGTGCTGCATTAGAAAGAGCATTGCCTACAGCTCAAGGGAGATGATTCTTCCTGTTCTCTCAGTCTTGGAAAGACACACCTAAGTGTTCTGTCCAGTGCTGGGCTCCCAGGACATACTGGAAAAAGTCCAGTGAAGGGATAAAAAGGTACTTAAGATACTGGAGTACATGTTGTGTGAGGAGAGGCTGAGAAAGACTGGAAGGTTTAGCCTAGGGAAGCCAAGACTCAGACAAATCTCATCACACATCAATGAGGAGCTGAAAAAAGAATAGTGAAACAAACTCTACTCAGGGGTGCTAGTAACAGGTCAAGACGCTGTGATCAAAACTAAAAAGGCATTGAAATTTCATGTGAAAACAAGAAAGTACTTTTTCACATTGTAGACAACAACAGTGTTTATGTCTTAGGTGATTAAATATTTAAATTAAAATGAGAGAATAATAAATACATGAAGGTGAATTACCCTATTCAAACAGACTTCTACTCTTTGTTTTGAAGTGTTCAATAAATTTGCCCAAAAAGTAAGAATGTGAACACAGAGAACAAATATTAGTAATTTTGTGTGCAAGACAATAAACAATTGATAGTTGAATCAGGAGACAACATACAAGAGAAATGCAAGTGAGGCATAAAAAAACCCTCAAAAACAAAATCTTGGAAGAACTCTAGAAATCAAATTGTAGAATGGGTTAGGTACTATGAGACCAAATGTACAACAGTGATCACTGAGTGGCAATGTAATGTCTGCATCATAGCAAAAGATGAAAAACATAAACCAGAATATTCCAGCAACAGTTTCAAGAAGCATGATGTACTTCCTGAAAATGGCTAGCAAACAAGAAACAAGAAGCTCAGCTTCTCTTTAGAATAGAATAGAATAGAATAGAATAGAATAGAATAGAATAGAATAGAATAGAATAGAATAGAATAGAATAGAATAGAATAGAATAGAATAGAATAGAAAATTTCAGTTTAGGAAGGGATCTATGATTATCATCACATTCAAATACCTGACCAGTTCAGGGCTGACTAGAAGTTAAAGCACATTACTAAGGGCATGTCCAAAAACCTCTTGAATATTGACCGGCTCAGGGCATTGGCCACCACTCACAGAAGCATGTTCCAGTGTTTGACTGCCCTCTTGGTGAAGAAGTGCTTCATATTGTTCCACCTAAACCTCCCCTGGCACAACCATTGGCCTTGGACCATTGATCCAGCCTGTCCAGATCCCTCTGCAGAGCCTTCCTACCATCCAGTAAATCATCACATCCACTCAGTTTGGTGTCATCTGCAAACTGACAGAAGTGAAACTTGATGTCCTCATCCAGGTCATTGGTAAAGTTATTAAACATGGCTGACCCTAGTACTGAGCCCTGAGGAGCACCTGACTGACCACCAAATGAATGTAACTCCATTAACCACCACCCCTTGGGCTTCCCCACCAACCAGTTTTTTACCCAGTGAAACATTTTGCCCATCCAAGCCCTGGGCAGTCTGTTTCTCCAGGAAAATGCTGTGGGAAATGCTGTCAAAGATGCACTTAAGTCTAGGTAAAAAAATGCTCTGTACTGATACAGCCTCACCTTGAGTATTGTGTGCAGTTTTGGTCACCACAATATAAGAAAGATATTAAGCATCCAAAAGAGGGCAACAAAGATGGTGAAGAGCCTTGAGAAGAAGTGTGAGGAGTGGCTCAGGTCGCTTGGTCTGTTCAGCCTGGAGAAGAGATCTTGCATATATTTTACTGAGAAAAAAATGTTACTTATAAGCAGTGAAATACTTAATAATTGAAATGCTATTATTTGCAGCGTCTTAAGAAACGAGAAGACATTAGAAAACATTGAAAACAATGAATAATTGTTTTATTGTACCATGATCTTCCCAGCAAGGTCTACTTGGAAATTTCAACCAAGTTCTGCTTTATCAAATTTAAAGAATATAGTACATGAATAATAATGAAAATTCCAACACAATATTGCTTTGCTGTGATACTAAAAATGCAAAGAATCTTCATTAATAAATTGCTAATGCACATTTATGTCATGTTGTTTGCTATTCATGCAAACACTGTGTGAAGATAAATTTAGGTATTAGAGTGGGAATGGGCTGTTTCTCTAACAAGTTAGATCTTGTGGTATTTAACAGACACCTCAGACTAAACTGCCCTAGCTTCTTATTTGTCACTGTATCAACTGAAAGAATTGGAAATCAATCATACACCATGCATTTTTCCGTTTCAAGAAAAATGTGCCAAAAGTCACTAGTGATATATGGAATGACTGTGATGGGGTGAGAAGAGCAAACATTCCTGTGTATTAACTATAACCTTTGACTCCCTTCCAGAAAAAAACAAAACCACTTTTTTGTATTGTACCTCTTATATAAATGCAGTGTACAGAAGAAGCTTGAAGAATTATGAGGAACTCCTAAAACAATGCATTAAAAATGAGTACTATTTTTATAAAATACTAGATAGAAGCAGGCAGAATAATTATTTACTATAATTGCAAAGTTTCATGGTAAAATAGTATTCTAATTAAAATATCTTTCGCTACTGAAAACACAGTCTAGTGCCACACCCATGGCTTTCAGTTCCACTAGCTTTCATTATCATGCTTGGTGTTTATATTTTTCATATGATATAAGCCCTGAATCCCATGGAACAATGAGAGCAGCTGGTTGAACTCCAAGAAAAACTCTTTCACATTGTGAAAGAGATCACAGTAAACAGGTGCATGAGGAAAACATGGATATATCACGTCTCAGGCTCTCCTTCCTAAACCAGATTAAGGACGCAGGAGAGGGAGAGAATGTGATATTTTTAGGTGAATTCCTAACTATATGTAGATTTTACTTGAAAAGCATAATCTAATTCCTAGTCATAGTTTTGTATTCATAAAGTACCTACCAATTTGTACTTGACATTGTCTTCAGGAGTCATGCTACTTCTCTGGGCCTGAGTAAGGAATTGTGAAACTGGAGAGTATCATTAGGAACAATGGTGTGAGACAGCAGGAAGCAGAGTGAGTGTAGTAGGTTGACTGTGGCTGGATGCAGGCACCCACCAAGTCTTCTCTCACTTCTTTTGCAACTGGACAGGAAGAGAAAATACAATGAAAGGCTCATGCATTGAGATAAGGACAGGGAGAGGTCACAGACCAATTACTGTCACAGGCAAACCATACTCACCTTGGGATATTGATAGAATTTAATAAATTAAATTTAACAAAATTAGAGTAGGAGAGTGAGAAGTAAAATAAATCTTAAGAACACCTTCCCCCCACTCCTTACACCTTCCCAGGCTCTTCTTTCTCACCCTCCTTCAGCTCAGGAAGACAGGGAATGGGGGTTATGGACAGTTCATCACACACTGTTTCTGCTGCTGCTCAGGGGGAGAAATTCTTCCCCTGCTCCAATGTCGTTTCTTTCCCATGGGAGACAGTTTTGCACCAACTTCTTCAATGTGAGTCCATCCTACAGGGAACAGTTCTCCACAAAGGGCTCCAATGTGTGTCACTTTTTCTTGCTCTGCACTTCTTCAGGAACAGCCTGCTCCAGTGGGGGTCCCCCACAGGGTCACAATTCCTACCAGGATACCTACTCCAGCATGGGCTCATCTCTCTATAAGTCTGCAGGTCCCTGCCAGGAGCCTGGTCCAGTGCAGGCTGCCCACGAGCTCACAGCTCTCTTTTGGGTATCCACCTGTTCCAGCATGGGTCTCCTCCACAGATTGCAGGTGCAATCCCTCTGGTCTACCATGATCTGCACCACAGGCTGCAGGGGAATCTCAGCTTCAGCATCTGGAGCACCTCATCCCCCTCTTTCTCCACTGACCTTGGTGTCTGCACAGTTGTTCCTCTCACTGTTCTCACTCTGCTCTTCCCTGCTTTTGATGCTGCTCAGGATATGATTGGCTTTCTAGCCTGCAAGTGTGCAAGGCTGGGTCACATTTAGCTTCTCATCAACCAGTACCCCTAAGTCCTTGATCTGTTCCTCCCCCCAGCCTGTATTAATACCGGGGATTGCCCTGACCCAGATGCAGCACCTTGCACTTGCTCTTGTTAAACCTCATGTCCAAAAGGAGATTACAAAAATCTTTGAGAGTTAGTTTATTTTTTAATGTTGTGTTAATATTTCTAATACTGCTCTGTATATGAAATACACATGCAAAAAGGGTGTGCTTTGTTCTACATTCTGAAGATACATTAAAAGTATCATGTCTCCATGTATCTAGTGCCTAAAATAAATTAAAATAAGGCACAGGACATATATACGTAACACTATGAAGCAGGTAATTCTTCATGTTCCTAACAGAAGTGCTTTGATACCATGATTTTTATGTCTGATACAGCTTCTACATATACCGGCAGTTTTAATGGCTGTAGCAGGTTGAGTTCATTAACCAGGCAGAAACACCAATTCTGTAGTGGTTTAAGGGTTAACTGTGGGCACTAGCCCTCCCCCCGATGTCCTTGCAGTGAGATAAGCCATTAGGAGGAAAGCAAAACAGGCACACAACTTGAAAGAAGGGAAAAAAAGTTTAATCAACACCCAGATGGTCAAAAACAACAGGACAAACTTTCAGAGCTTCCCCCCACTTTTCCCCTTTCCCAAAATCAGGGTCACAGTCCTAGGAAAGGGGGAAAAAGGGGTTTCCCTTTTCTTGCATGGTTTTCCAAACTGCCACTTTTTGCAGATTTGCTTACAATTAAACATTCTCTGCTACAGCGTAACACATCTCTTTTCATGAGCCCTCACAGCCCTTGCGACTGCTAACACAACAGACTTTTACATGGGTTTTTTAAGGATGAAACATTTTCCCCTTCGGCTTGAACATAAGGCTTTCCTCTGCCACCCGGTCTTGAAAGCCTTTCCCTGCTTTCATATATATCCTGGCATTCGGCACTCTTCACCCTCTGCAAGCCATTTGATAAAAATGCCCATTCCCCCCATTTAACATGAACCGAAGAGACGTAAAAGTTTGTAATAGTAATAGTTCATCCCACAGCAAGGCAGGGAAATGTTTAAGCTTTCCCGCGCGAGTCACACACCCACAGCGCTGCCGGAGCAGCTCTGTCTCACGTGACTCCGCCTTCCCTTTCTCCCTGGCTCTGAAGCCGCCATGTTCAGGGTGTTCCCTCTGCCTCTGCTGCCGCGCTGCACCATGTGGAGAGAGGGGGGGTCTTTCCTGTTCGCCACAAAGTTTACTGGCTGCTCTGAAGGCTCTGTCTCGGACGACCTCAGCCCTGGAGCCGGCAGCCACCCCCGCAGCTCAGGGGAACAGCTCCCCTCTTATAAATCTGAGTCCGTGCTGCAGCAAAAATCCCCAGGGGGGCAGAAGGCAGAGCGGCAGGGGCAGGAGCGCCCCCTCCCAGCCTCACGGGCCGGGTGCCCCCCTCCCCTTCTCACCGGGAAAAGGGGCAGGAGGCCGAGAGTGGGGCAGGGGCAGCCGTCTCTGGCCCCACGGGCCGCACGGCTGGACGGGGGCCACCCCTCCATGCCTCTCGTCCCCGCACCGAGCCGGGACAGGAGGCGGGGGCCCCCCCGAACTTTGCCCTCCTCACTGGGGAAAGGAGGACAGGGGCAGGGGCCCCGAACCCAGGCCCACAGGCCGGGAAACAGGGGCCCCTCCCTCTCAGCCCTGCTCTCACCTCAGGCCGGCAGACTGCCCCAAAATCCCGCCTTCCCTCAGGGTTAAATATGTAAAATTTAGACAAGCGCGATTCATTTAGAGTGCTGTCTGTCAATTTCTGACCAACCCACGACAATGGCTCAGTTATAATTGCTGACCTATACTTCTGTGAATGTGGTATCAGATGGGTTTAAATTCACTCACAGTAATATCCTTGGAAATATATTTAGCTTTTCTGGGGTTCACTTCACAGCTGTTAGGTCTTTACACTAAACTCAAGTAGCTTTTTTCAAAAACTTAAAAAATATTGATGCACAATATATAAATGGGATAGGAAATGAAGTCTGGGCTGGGACATCATTAAGGGAAATACAAAAGACTTGAGAAAGAGTAAAATGTTGTACTACAGCTTCTCTTTTAGGCACTTTTCATTTTAGCATATATAAATTTTTGGAATTACTTCAGAAATGAAGGTTTAAAAATGAGTAATGTTTGAAAACACAAACTACTTACTCTGGAATCTTAAAAAGTGGCAGAGTTACAGCTAGGTTGCACAAGCTCAAATGAGGTCTCACTACAGCAGCTCCACACTAAGCAGAAGGAAAAAAGCATAATTTAAAAAAAAAAAGGCATACAAAACCCAGGTGAAAGATCATGTAAAAATCTAAACATGTGATACACAAACTATGTTTTTAAATTATATCACCCAAAAATTACATCATCAAAACCCCTTCACTTAATGAAAGCCTTCAAGCAAACTCATATTTGCCAAATTGGTTATTTTAAGATTTTGAGTAAAGATCAGCTGAAATCTTCCATGGTAACAGAATCTTTGATAGAGTGTTTAAAATGAGGTGACTATCTGTAACCTTCCACATTGTGGCAATTCCTGATGAAATTGTCATGGGACTAATAAATCAGAACAGCTTCATTAAATGCCTGTCAGTGGTGGAAAACATGATGAAAGAATTCTTGTGTCTGAAGATCAGATCTACTAATTTGACATTTAAAATCAATGTAAAAAAGCCTACAAGTATGTAACTAAATTGTCCAAAACCAGGTTGCATGAAGGAATCACTGAACAGTGGACTCAGGAGGAGTATGTCACTATTCTAAAAATGAGGAAAGTTATAATCAAAAAAACCCCAAAAAAGTAGTTGGTTTTGAAACTCAGATGACTTTCATTTTCACTTGTATAACTACCATTTGTGTGAAGTCAGATGCGTATATTTGCAGAACTTGTTGACCTGCATGATGGTATAATATTCATGTGTGCATGTTCTACACATTCTATTTTCTTCTTTTTTTTTTTCTTGTGCTTGATTCACTTAAGATCTTAAGTATTTTTATAAATGTTTGTCTCTTGAGATGATGATGACTCATCCAGTTGCAATATTCTACGTTATTCAGTCATTTTATGTTATCTTTACTGTCTTATCTCTTAATTAAGAAGACATAAACTGTCCTAAATTTGTATTATTTTGTTTGTAACACAAAAATGCTACAGTAGATTAATAAACAACTGCACAGAAAAAATATAGGCACTGTCTATAACCTATTCTTATGGTTATCTCTAAGAAGGTTACCTCTTCTTTCTTAGGGTTGTGTTACTTTTAACCCCAAGTTTGTAATCTGTGTCAAACTGTATGGTCTCTTTATATCATCTGAAAATGATATGGGTAGACAGGTTTGTTTATTAAGTGCTTCCTCTACAAACCTGAGAACAACAGAAATATTTCAAAGTATTCTTTAAACTGTCTTTGGTTTTTTAGATTCTTCTGCTAATGAAGAGAACTTGGAAGGAAAAATGTATGTCTGCTTTAATAAAATATAATTGTAATTCTTGTAATGCTTATAAACAGAAAGTATTTCACAACTCTTCATCTTTGAAGTGACAGAACATGTATTAATCCCAGTTTAACAATGAGGAGACTCGAAGACAAAAGCATGATTTGAATGATTTAAATGTACAGCTCTCCTGTTCTGTAATAACAGGACCATATTCCCTCTCTTACCAGAATATCACATAGTAAATGAATTTAAGCTTTTCAGCAAATAAAAAAAAAAGTATATTTCTAATTAAAAACAAATATGTTCATTTCAAAATAGAACATACTGCTAACTTCAGACATAGTCAGATTCTAGCACCATTATCCTCCACAGATATTTAAGCATTTTACTTCATTGATGAAAAAACTCACATCCTTTTTTTGTTTTCCCAGTGAAAGTAAATCCCTTAGGAGCTTGGTGTAGGATACAGACAAATTTTAAGGAATAATATCAGATAACACAATGCATCAGAATCAGTAGAATCAGATTTAGAGCACTGTTTTTCACTTTCAGAAGCTTACTTTCTTCACTGTAATCCCTACAGTAAATAATCCCAAAGTTGGCACAGGATGTGTATAAGAGGGACACAAGTTAAGCATCATGAACCATCTTTCCAAGCATTTTTCTTAAATGCATTTCAAGAGAGTTAGAAGATTTCTGGGAAGCAAAGAGGTATATACACAACTTCTTGAAAGAATCCCTAAGTAGCTTGGTCTTCTTGCACCCAGGAACTCTGAATTCTTTCTTTGACTTTTGACCTGGAAATGATCTAGAATTTATTACTGGCAGGGTTCTGATGGAACATTTGCTGTCTCAGCCTCCAATGAATGGTTATATTATACTGTGTTTTAATGGCACTCTCTCCCTTTCTCTTTCTTTTCACCACCCAACCTTACTCACACACAAATAAAAGGTTTCTTATCCTCTAGTTCCCTGACAGGTACAATAGAACTAGTGGATTGATAGAGGGAAATACTTTTCAGACATTTTTTGTTGGTTTCTAGTTCAGATCAAGGTATTACTAAATCATGTAAGTGAATTGTAGACATATTTATTTCACTGATTTCTATGTGTGTTTTGACATAAAAGACAAAAGCACAGCACTTGCCACTTGTTCTATCAATTGTTCTCTGTATGAATATATATCAAAAATATACATATCTATTACTTTTTTTAGTAAATCTATTTTCCATTATTTGATAAGTTATACTTACGGTATAGTACTGCAGAATGAATTCTGAGATAACTACTTGCTTTAGGATTCACATTCTCTTGGAACATATTATCTGGGAAAAAGCTTGCATCTAAATTTCCAATTTTAAAGTCAAGGCTGGTAAAATTTCTATAGATACTAAAAACAGAATCCCTACTCTCATGAGCCACAGAACAGCTGAAGACATGCATGATCATTTTATGCAGAAAGAGGATCATTTTTCTTTACCTTTACCTTTACCTTTACCTTTACCTTTACCTTTACTTTTACCTTTACCTTTACCTTTACCTTTACCTAACTTTTAATGCCGTTAAGTCTAAAAACAATAAAAGAAAATATTCAAGGTTTTAATCAAGGTTTAGTAAAGTGGAAAGTTAGTAAATTATGTGAATGACATAAAACAAAGGAGCATCACTTATTGTTGGATACTTAGTAAATTTTAATGAAATGTAACAATCCGTAAAGTATGGTTATGTGGTGTAATAAATGCTATTTAAATGATAAGGTGATCAAGTATAAGAAGTCCACAGAATCATGTCCAGTCCTGTGTAATGTCTTCATTGGTGATCCCAGCTTCACTCAGCAACACTGTGGCCAGGACCAGAACAGTTATCTTCCCCGGTACTTAACACAAGGGAGAGGTTCACCTCAAATCCTGTGTTCAGTTTTGGGCCCCTCGCTGCAGGAAAGACACTGAGGTGAAGGAGTGTGTCCAGAGGACAATGAAACTGGAGAAGGCTCTGGAGCACAAATCCTATGAGCAGGGGCTGAGGGAGCTGGGATTGTTTGGCCTGCAGAAAGGGAGGCTGAGGGGAGACCTTATTGCCCTGTAACTACCTGAAAGGAGGCTGTAGCAATATGGAGTGTGGTCTCTTCTCCCAAGTAATGAGTGATAGGGGAAGATGAAATGGCCTCAAGTTTCATCAAGGATGGTTAGACCTGATATTGGGAAAAAAAGTTTTCATGGAAAGGCTTGTCAAACACTGGAAATGGCTTTCCAGGGAAGTGATGGAATCACCATCCCTGAAGTTATCTAAGATGATAGATGTGGTGCTTAGGGAGCTGGTTTAGTTGAGGACTTGGCAGTGTTGGGTTAACGGTTGGACTCAATGAACTTAGGGCTCTTTTCCAAACTACACTACTCTGTGATGGTTTATGAGTGTCCTGTGTAAAGTCAACACTAATTTCCTAATTTCCTAAAGTGTTAATGGAAGTATTCAACAGAAGCAAATGTGCAATGGATAAAGCATAGAAGCAGAACAGGTCAGGGACAACTGCTTTTGAGCAGCAGAAAACACCCTGGGGATGGCAGGGTGGCCCTCAAGGAGCAGGACACTAAGGCAGCAATGAAGCCACAGCCACATCACAGGCAGGACTACCAAATTCCCAGACAGCACATCTGGGGGAAAATCCTGCTCTGCAATCTGAGACCTGAGTACTGTACCCAGCCTAAGGCTCCTTTGCACAAGACACTGACCTACTGTAGAAACTTCCAAGGAGTCCACCAGCATGATATGAAGACCTGAGCACAAGCTTGGGTCATAAGAGGCTGCAGAACTGGGTCATTCTGGGAAGGAATAACATTGTGCAGGGCCCTTAGATACCTGGATGAAGGGGACAGAGAAGACAGAGCTGAGCGCTGCCCATTATTGCTTAATGGTAGTATTAAAAAAAAAAATGTGTAACACAAGCAGTGATGGCTAGTTATGAAAAAAAAACTTTTCATATAAGTGTGATTTACCTCTAGTATAAATAGCTTTGAGAAGTTGTGGAATTTTCCTCCTTGGAGATGTTAGAACCCTACTGAGCATATTTGAGGAGCAGACTGCTTTGTCTCTAATACTTTCTTGGTGGTTTAGAGTGTTGGTTGTACAGCTGTGCGAAAAGAGCAGCACTGCTTGCTCAGAGACATGATCAGACGTTAACTCTGCTGAGCAGGATACTTACATCTGGTGAACAGTGGTTCCACAGCCAGTTCACATACTTCACATTCACATGAGCCAAGGCCCAGTGTCTGTGACCTGCCCAGACACAGCACCAGAGTCCCAGGAGCAGGACACGCAGGCTAATCACTAGTGTGTTACATCTGGTTGGGTTGCAAACCTCTGCGCTCTCTTGGCTCCACCTCAGCAGAGCATTGGATGCCTGTGGATGTGTGTTGCTAGAGAACTATTGCTTTTGCTATCTATCACATTGTTTGTTAGGCAGCAGGCATACACTGATAATGTGGCTCTAGGCCAGTCTCTGTGATTCTCTCCCTGTCTAATGCCACGTAGCTGCTGTCACCAAAGTCTGTCACCTGCTAGTCTCCTGCTTCAGATGTCTTAAAGAAGAGCAAAGTTCAGACTGGTTATGTGAAAAAGTTTGTCTAGTGCATCTTTTCTTTCCAGATCAAAGATCATTTGTCGAATCTGATAGTGCCAATTAGTCAATCTTTCCTTCACCTCAACAGTGTTTTCAAGAAGGCTTCATAACATAAGGACAAAAGTCTAGATCTTTGACTCTAATAAAAGTACAAAAATCTTTCTTGGCATAATCTACCTGAAGTATCTACAATTGATGCAAATAGTCATGAGTTTAATTTTCCACCATGAAAAAGAATGAATCATAAATGTAAGAGACATCGAAAAGAATGGCATTCTGCTGCACAATAATTTGTGGGGATTTGAAATGAATATTTGTTCAGAGAAAGATTTATTTGCTCCTCAAAAGCCATCAGGACAGGTCTGGGATGAGGATAATCCAAATTTCAGTCATTACCATAGGGATTTAGAGGTATGTCATGTCATAGTAACTGTGAACTGAATACAACACAGATATGAACCATTCTGTTCACTGTTTTGTTCACTCTGTGCCTGTTTGATAAAAAAGGTACAGAAAACCCACACTTCTCCATTAACCACAATAATGCCATGAACATTTTCTTGTATGCTTTTTCCACAAACCAGCCGCCCTATTTCCTACATTCCCAAATAAAAAAGACATTGGACAACAATGGACATTGGCAAATTGCACAACACTGTCAGTTTTTTAACCTACAAACTGTAAATCAGTTTCTGTCACAGAGAGTAATCTCCAAGTCCCTGTTACTAGCAACTCCATAAAAACTAATTTTCAGTTTCTAGCTGTCCTAATGAAAATAAAAGTTTCAGTATTCCTAGACTGTTTTGTGCTCATTATAAATAGACAAAGTGATATGTTACATGTTCCATTAAATACGGCAGTACCCAACATGTTATTATTATTTATTCACAGATAAGAAACACGTACCCATTTTATGGTACGGTCCACCATTATATATCTTCCTCCTTCAGTTGAGACAACAGAGTGCTAGGAAGATGTCCTAATGTCATAAGTCATTATTCTTGTAGAACAGCTCCTGAGCTCTCATTAATGTTTGAGGTCACAATGGAAGAGTACAGGGAAAATTACATATTATTAAAAATGCTTTTACTTTAGGAGGACATTTTTTGAGCTTGATTTGCCAATTGCAACGTTTTACAGTTATTCAAACATTGTAGCTCATCTCTAAGAGAAATACATTTTTAAAAAATTCAGGTATACAGCTAAAATGTTTTTTACAGAATTTTTGCATTTTTTCCAATATTTGTAATTCTTCAGCAAAAATTATAATCTGAGAAATATTTATCTAAATTTTAACTTGATATTTTTTCTCTGTTAATTGCAAAAAAGCAAGCTGCAACATGAGAACAGACCAGCCTGCTTATTAACTTTGAGTTCTTCAAAATGGTTTTCTCACATATTTACATACCTTAAGTGAATCTTAGCCTTTGACATTCACATTCTGTAAAGTAAACTTTCAGAAGACAAATCACTAAGCCTTTGTATTAGAAATGTATTTTTGCTTTCAAGTAGGATCTCTGAAGCGTTGGTTTAACTGGAAAGTGCATCAAGGAAAAAATCAAGGTGGCAGTTGTAAATAATGGGTAGCAGTTACCATTATACTCCTTGACTCTGAACCCTTCTACTTTTCCCTTTAGCTCTCATATTTCATTAATCTAAAACATTTATCTACAGATCTACTACTTTTATGATGTGATATAATAAATTTTCTCATTTATTAAAGTATAAAAAACAAACAAAAAAAAATTAGCTAAATAAAGATAATGTGTGTCCAGCAACCGCTAGTGATTGATATTTTCAATAGTTGATTTAGGAGTACCGCATGTCACCTGTGAATATTATGTAATCCAGGTATGCTGATTTTTAGCAATTCTAGTTTATAGGAAAAATTAAAATTGTGTTGACGCTAAAATAATTTTCAGCTGTTAAAATTATCTTTCCAGAATTCACAGTAAAAAGATTTTTACAAAAATATGTTTTCATACTCAATGGCACACCTCCATAAATGGAAACGACAAGAAAAACATTTCTTGATACAACCTAGGGCACAATACAATGGATCGTAAAATAAATGCATCTTGTCTATTCTGCAGTCTCAAGAGAGACTGTTTGTGGTGTGCACACCTGCAATTGGTTCTGATTTTTCTCATGTCGTTGGAATTTCTACTATGTTATTACTATGTTTTCCTCTTATCTTAAATGAAAGCAATATGCAGGACAGCTACAGAGTCCCTTGAAAGGTTTTTTATTGTGTAAGAGGACATCATTGCTTTCAGTTTAGCATAAATCATAGTTTTACAAGTTAGATTTCAGTGACATTAATTTAAATTCGTCAAAAAGAATAGTGTTTCTCACAATGTGATTTTTTTTTTTTTGTGACACTTCTCTCTCTCTCTCTCTCTCTCCTTCTTCCTCTTTCTTCTTATGAAGAATAAGTTTTCACTGAAAGCAACTAAAAGAAGTAATTGCACTGTTACATATTGGACCACCCAGAATTATAGTGCTGTACTGCACTAGGCCATGGGGGAAGTGATGGAGATTCCTGAGTATTCTGTTCTAATGTGGCTGAATGGCAGAGCTCTGAGGGTTGTGACCAATGGAGTAGAATCCATCTGCAGCCTGGTGTAGTTACTGGTGTTCCCCAGGGAACAATATTGGATCCAGCCATATTAAGCTTGTTTCTTGATAACATGGATGAAGGGATGAATTGCACCCTCAGCAAGTTTGCTGATGACGTGAAACTGGGGAAAGTGGCTGGTCCACCTGAAGGCTGTGCTGCCATTCAGTAGGACCTTGATTGGCAAGTTGCATGGAGGAGACCCTTATGAGTTTGAACAAGGGCAAGTGTAGGGTCCCGCACCTAGGGAGGAATAACCTCAAGTACCAGTATAAGTTCACAGCTGACCTACTAGAGAACAATTCTACAGAGAAGGACCTTGGACTCTTGGTAGGTCACAAGTTGATGGTAAGCTGGCAGTGCCATTGCGGCCAGAATCGCCAATGGTATCCTGGGGTGTATCAGAATGATTGTGGACAGCAAGTTGAGGGAGGTCATCCTGCCCCTCTAGTTCACAGAATCACAGAAACCCAGAATCACAGAACTGGTGACAATCACAGGTTGGAAGGGACTGCAGTCATCTGGTGCTGCTCAAGCAGCATCATCTCAGAGCATATTGCACAGGGTTATGTCCAGGTGGTTCTTGAATATCACCACTGAGAGAGCCTTCACAACCTCTCTGGGCAGCTGTTCCAGTGCTCAGTCTGCTGCACAGTAAAGCATGTTCAGGTGGAACTTCCTGTGCATTAGTTTCTGCCCATTGCCTCTTTTCCTATTGACTGGTACCACCAAGAAGAGCCTGGTCCATCCCTTTGACACCCACCTTTTAGTTATTTATACACATTGATGAAGTTGTCTCTCAGTCATCTCTTCTCAAGGCTGAACAGGCCTCACCATGAGGTGAGGTCAATTGGTTTGAGCATGATGCTAATAATGCCCAGGTCATCCCTGTATGGGCCATTCACTGAAGAGTTGGACTCGATCCTTGTGGGTTAAGGTTGCCCAGGGAGGTTTGGAGTCTCCCTCTCTGGAGACATTCAAAACCCACCTGGATACATTCCTGTGTGACTCTGCCTTGGCAGGGGGGTTGAATGATCTCCAGAGCTCCTTTCCAACTCTAAATATTCTCTGGTTCTGTGAAACACCAAAACTGGGTTGTTAATATAAGCAATACTATTATAGCTACATTTATAAATGGACATTATGAGGGGAACTAGGCTAGGCATCTTACCCCCCATTTATATATGACTTCCTCTTCCTGTGAAATTGTAGATAACATGTTTTCCTAGAAATTTTATGTTGCAGATTCTTTTTCTTGCAGATTTGACGAACTTTTTACTTGTTTGTTTATTTGTTCGTTAGTTGTTAGAAGAATTAAGTCAATTTTCTGTTAGTATGAAATAGCATTATAACGTTTTATTGCATGCTGTAAATTGTGAAGTCAGTTAGGTTTTATATCCATTCTTCACGCGTTCCACCACTAAGTTTATACTATTAGTTCAGCGTGGTTTTCTGTCTTGGGTCAAGTGAGACTTATTCTTTTGTTGATTTTCCCAAGTTTTTGTGGTGTATCTTCTGATAAAGATGTCTTTTTTTTTTTTTTAATTGTTAAGATTTGCAGGTGATGCTTGGAAGGTGACGTTCATCTCAGATTTGATATTTTGCAATTCTAATGCTTGATATTCCATAGATTATCTGATTAAGCCAAAATCTTTTAAATTGTTTACAGGCATTGACTTTATAGTTTTTGCAACCACTTGGGAATCAGATTAACCGTGAATGGAAATCTATGTGATAAGTGTACTCATAAGAATAGTCCAAGATTTGAAGAGACAAGAATGTGGAAGTGACTTTCTATATGGTCAGTTAAAAGATTGACTAGCATATGCTGATGTTACTTTTTTTCTGCTTTGTATGCAAATTGATTCAATAGAAAAAAACCCAAGAATTGCAAAAACATGAGATGAAAAATGCAATTAAAATATTAAATAAAACCAGCCCAAAGGCAATGAAGTTTTAATTTTGCTTTAAAAATATTAATAAATTTGAGTTCTGATGACTACCATTTTCACATAATGGAAGACTAACATTTTTACATAATGGAAATTCCAGCACGGGGTTAACTCTGAAATTTTATTGTAATTGGGTGGTAGAATCTCTAAAAAAACAGCTTCAAGAACTGAATAGCATGTAAATTGAAGGCTTAGAAAATGTTTCAATTGCATATTTTTATTTCCAAAAATCTAATTAATTTTATTACTTAGTGCATAAAGACATCCTGATTCATAAATAACTCATGTTACATGACTTACTGTTGCTAATATTGATTTACCAAAATATGGGCATTGATCTAATATCGATACCCAACTCAGACAAAGACTCTCTAACAACTTAGGGTTAGAAAGTGTATGTTTATTGCAGCTTCGTGGGATAGCTCCCTAATATGCAGTGCAGAGTCACAAAACAATACAAAGTCTATTTATCTACAAAAGTCCTAAATATTCAAAATACAAATGCATATTTATAACAATGACACCTCCCATTCTCTGCTTCATATGGTAATTAGCTGAAAAGTCATTAAGCATGCATGGTTTGTTTCTTAAATTGAGTTGGTGGTCTCATTATTTGGGGGGAGGTCATAGATGATACAGTAATACTCATCTGCCTTGCTTTGACCTTTCTACCTTTCTGGTTTTTGACATATACATATTACCCTTGGAGGACCTCCAGTTCCTCCCTTCATCACTTCTGAATAGGTTTTCAAATGGAAAAATTAGTAATTGTCTACATTTCTTTAGATCTATTAATCAGTGTTTTCTGTTTCTCATTATAGGCACAGCTAAACAAATATAAAATGACAAGCAATCAGTTACTTACATCTTAAAAGCTTATTTCAGGCCCAACTTTCTAACTAATCATTAACTTTTTAATTAACTTCAGCTGGGTTTACTTATTAAATCTATTTTAACTAATTTCAACAAAGCTAACCCTTAATTAAATCTTAATTTTTTAAAACTTGGTGTTTCAATGCCACTTGAGTCCTTTATGCGAAAAGTTGTTTCCAGAGCTGCCTTGTCTCTAACAAGTGTCAGATGACAGTATGATAGCAACATCTTAGCAACTGTCCATGCTAGTACGTATCATGTACCTATTAGTAGCAGGAGTTAGCTCCCTTCCAGTTCACAATATAGTTGTATTCAGATTTTCCGTTAAAGAAGTGTCAGCAGTTCTTCCTCAGCTACAGGTTTTAAATTTCTGAGTGGTCTCTTAACCAATAAAATTGTATCCAAAACTTTTTAAACTGAAAAAAGCACCTCTCTTTAGTAGTTTTACTTAAAATATCTATGAATAAGTAAAACATTATTTCTGTTCTGTTCCTGTAAAGGTAATTAGCATGCTACACACATTTTACTAAACTAATAATCTCAATTTTAATTTAATGTTGCAAAGATGGTAACATAACTGGGTATCCAGCAGTTCTTGTGAACACCTGCAAGTTTGAAGACCCATACACCAACATGAGAAAAAAACCAAAACAGCTTTTTATCTAAGTCCCGTTGGAATCCGGCCCTTTCATGTGAGAATAAGTTTGACCTCTTTGATTTCAAATTGTTATTGAGAACTGAGTCAAACATGAAAGATGTTAGACTAAACTGATATAAACCATTCTTACTTTAAAAATGACAGAGAATCTCTCCAGATTACCTTTAAAATTACCTATTTAAAAGCGATTGTATGGTCATAGGAATATATAAACTTTCATTATTAAGGAGTGCGTATTTACAGTGTAATGTTTACAGATACCTGTATATAAATTCTTAACCCATGGTACAGATTTTATAGATAACCATTTATGCAGGAGTGTGTAACTAAAGTGACAAGCCACCTGCAACTTTGACTTTAAAATTACCAGTGTAGCACTGAAAGCAAATGTCAATGTCAGTGCAGATTGAGAAAGATTCATACTGTTTATAAATGGTGCTAATTATGAGAGAATTACTTTTTCTGAAATGTTTTTTTATGTTTTTGGCTCTGTAAGGCAAATTTATTTATAAACTGCTAAAACATGATCTTTTTCATGATGAGAAAAAAGGGAAATATTATATAATTACATTTTCATTAAAGCTGATGTAGGGTGCGTGTGCTATTACATTCTTTTAAGCAGATCAACAAAATGTGAATCAGATGTAGCCACCAACTGTTTGAAAAAATTACTTTCAGTTAACAAGGAATCATTATTAATCATTTCAGCTGGGGAGTTCCACAGGGGACTGTTTTGGCCATGTTGTTTTTCAGTGTCTAAAAGAAAAGAGATTTGAATGACAGAAGAAACCATAAGCTTTAAAAATCTGTGGCTGATGGATAGCTGGGCAGGATTGTAAACGCTCCAGAGGATAGGTTTAGAATTTACAAAAATCCTGGCAAATTAGACAATTTATACAAAACAACAGTGTGCAAGAAAAATGAGATGATGCCACAACAAAATGCACAGAATTTTAACAAAAATAATTGGGTAGAGTGCAGAACCACAAAATTTTAACACAGCCTAATACTACGGGTTTGTTACAATATAGACAAAGTCTTTAATAAATCCCGTACTACTATTTCTAAAACCATCAAAATTTCAGGACCCATTCAAGCTTGCTATAGCTCCTTCCCTGCTCACTCAATACACCTGATACTGCTTTTAAAGGCAAGTAGAGGGAAAGTGAGGTTTCACACTGGTAAATAATAACATACTGCAAGCTATGTATCTGAGCATCATGAACACTGGAATTAAAGAGCATCTGCCACAAAGCTCAGATGTTACCATTCCAGCATATAAATAAAAGGAAGTAACAAAGTAATACAGCAAGAAGAAAATTAGTCTTTAACAGAAAACTTTTGATAGTATTGTCATGTAAGTATGGGTTCTATGCTGTGTTAGGGAATCCCAAAATGCAAAGTTTTGGCAACAAAGCTGGCTGGGTTTTCAACTAAGGTTAGTACGGAGAAGAAAGAGAGGTATTTTATGCAAATATACATTATCTGCCAGGAAATGTATGTTGGTTGTTATTAATATAATCTCCATAAAATAAGTGAATTATATATGTTTTTGAGTTTTTAGGCTTTGATATATGAACACCTGTATTTTGTTATAAACCAGAATATTCCTTCAGAAGATTAAGAAAAAGAGATTATATAATTTAATAGAACTTTTTGATTTCTTCAGCAGGCATTTCTTTGTGTCTTTTGAAGAAATGTTATGAGGTTGACAAAAGTTTTGATTCAGCAAGAATAGAAAAAGGTTGTGAAATGTCTATTGTTGGAATATTGCAAAATTAAAGCACATGGATCAAACATAAATTTGGGAATAATAGTATTTGGCATTTTTTTTAAGTGAAGGGGACACAGATATCAGAAAAATTACAGAGAGGTCCTAAATAAAATGCATTTCTATTTCTCTTGTACTAAGCTTTACTTGAATCTGTTTCCAGTTGTGAAAAAACTAGAAAACACAATAATCCATGCAACTATTACTAGTCTCTTTTACATTATGTTGTTTTTCTAAAAATCTAAGAAATTAAAAGGATCTTGTATTCATAGTGTAATAGAATTGTTAAGATTGGAAAAGACCTCAAAAACCTTCCACCAAGCACTGCTGTGTTCACCACCTAACCATTTGCCCAAGTACCACATCTATGTGTTTTTTGAACAGTTCCAGGGATGGTGATTCCACCATTTCCCTGAGCAACCTCTTCCAATGCCTAACCACCCTTCCAGTGAAGAAATTTTTCTTAATCTACAATCAACCGTGATGAAATTTGGAGCCATTTCTTCTTGTACTGTCTCTTGTTACCTGGGATAAAACGCTGATCCCCCACCTCACTACAATGCCCTTTAAGGCATTAGTAGAGATTAAGAAGATATCCCTTGAGCCTCCCCTTCTCCATGAAAAAATTCCAGAATACTTTGTATGTGCAAAAGAAACTAGATATTGGTGTAAAAAACTAATTTACACTTAAATGAAATGTTAAAAATTTCTCTTTCATAGCCTATTTGGAACACCCTTAACTTCTGATTTTATCCTCTTTTTGGAATGGGTATCTCAGGACGCGAGTGTTGGGAGTGAAATAAGATTTTGGACAATGTTTTTCCTGGGACTGAATTTAACTTCTTAAGTCTGTTGATACTTGGTAAAACCTTTGCAAACAAATTAGAATTAATGAAAGATGGTAATACACACTGTTGGAATTCTGTGTGGAATTTGTCTTGGTAGTCATCATCATAAAAGTAGTGGAAATTGTTTTCTATGCTGAATTATAAATAGTATTTTAAATTCAAATTTCAAAAAGACCATTGAAAACAACATTTTATTCTCTTTATTTTTTTTGATGACACGTTGAAAGAGAGATACAGTACCATTGTCCAGTACTGAGTGATAGTTACTGCCTGATAGTTCACATGGTGCCTTTAAATAAGGGGGGTTATAAAAGGAGATTGAAAATGCTTAGTTAAGGATCACTATCAGTCGCTTTTACTGAAGTGATAATCTCAAGAGAAGAAAGCATCTTCATATTATAATAACCTCTTTCTTCTTTTCTAAAACTGTGATGGTTGCAGGTCTCAGGAAATTTAAATAAATTTGTGAAAATAAGCCTTAAAATTGACAATTGTTGAAGAAGCATCCCACAACAGTGGAAACTTGCTAAGCACTGAAATATTGCTGAATAATGTCCTTGAATTGCGTCTGTGTTTGCAAACTTAGAGAATAAATCACTTTTTGCATTAAATAAAAACAAATTACTTCCAGGAGGTAGAGTTCCTGTTCTGTTCAAAGTACAATTAATTTCTGGCAATACAATACAATGAACTATCTTGTCTATATTTTTGGTTTATATACATAGAAATAATGTGTAAAAATAGCATTTGCATCTAAACATGAGAGTATTTAGCTAAAACTCCCAAGATGACTTTAAGGAGCAGGAAAGTTTGTGGACAGAAAGAAAGTTTGTAGACAGAAAGACTTTGCAACATTTCTAGATCAATATTTTAGTTCACAGCAGAACTAAGATTATGCTTAAGGATTATTAACATATAATTTCCTGATTTTAGGAACTTGAAGGCTTTCTATGTAAGGATCAAAATGCTGTCACAATCAACTAATGTTGTAGGGAAGGTAGTAATGCATAGGTTTTTGCACCCAATTTCAATTCTAGGAAACTATTTTTCCTAGTTGGTTAAAACTGGAGTAAAATAGTCTAGCATAATTGTCCCCACAGAGATTCAAAATAATAAAATAGAAAAAAAGGTGTAGTGAGCCTCAGGGTAATTTAGACTCTTAAGATCCTCTGCTTGCAAAGTATATTTAGCTTAAGGGGCATATTTTCACTTGCGATGTGATTCTCCTATTAGAGGTCATATACTGCTGATATCCTAAGACAAAGAAGGGGAAGAGAATTACAAAAAACAAGTCATGAGAAAATTTGATTGGAGAGATAAAAGTAAGTTAAACTCTTAAAATAGGAATTTTGTTGGGTTGGTTTGGGGATTTTTCCTTGTTGTTTCCCCCCTAGCAAAATAGTAACAATATTACATAGTGACTTTTGCAGAAACAGAACAGACTGTTCAGCAGATCTGTTCAGACACCTAAAACTAAATGTATTTTTATTGTGGAAATTCTAAGGTCTTTAACTTGGAGAGGTTGACAAGCGTTCTGCTGGACCCATTTGATTTTCACTATTAAATGTTCAACTCAAACCCTAGTTAGAAACTTTAAAAATAAAAATAACCCAGCTATTTTAATATAAAGAAAGGATAAATATATATATATATATTTATCCTTTGGCTCTTTTTTTTAAACATGTGTAAAATACTTTGGGAAAAAAAAATATTTCAATCCTTGAGCCATCGAAAAAGCCCCAAGCCAACAAACAAACCCAAAACCCATCAATGTTCCCTCAAAAACAAACAAACAAGATACAACCAAAGGAAAAAAAACTAAACCAACAACCAAACAAAAAAACCCAAACCCACAAAACTAATTTATCTAATGCAAACACCATGGAAAAATTATTAGAACTTGGCAACACTGCAAGCATTGAAAGGATAATCTGTTAATAGGATGTCTTGAATAATCTTAAGATTACAGAGGCATACATACTTCTTCCACAGCATGCAGATTACCATTATAGCATCTAATATTCTCCTTTTATATGTTAATTACTATTAGCATAAAACTAACATAAATTTTATATTATGTTTATGCATAATTTTTCTATGCATCTCTCTCTTCTATTATTCAAAGGGACACATTTTTACTTTCTGTATTTTCTAATATTTATTTACCAGATTTTAAATTTTGAGCATTAATCTTTGTTAATGTTACACTGGAAAGAGAAAAATGCCTGTAGACAAAAAGCTGGAAAGTAATTTGCTGCAGGAAAATCAATTTTAGATTGTTTTTATTAAGCTAATATGTAACCTCTAACGTTATTAATGGAAAAACCATGGTTATAGTATTGATAAATTTAACAAATCTTAGCAATTATAAAGAAATGCATTCAGGTCCATGAAATGAATGTTAATTCAATGATGAATCTTTTGTATTTGATGATCATAAAGGAGATTTGCTGCACTAATTTTTTTCTTCCTCTGCTTTTGTAGAAAGCATCCCTTTTTTGCATCTCCATATTTACAAACATCCATGTCCAGTCAGACTCTCTATTGCTTTTACTCTGATGCACTTTCATCAGTCATCACAAAGCATTCTGATCCCTTTCAAACATGAAAATATATGGTTTATTATTATTTCAATTATTTTGATTTCCCCCTCCTAGAACTGAAATCGTAGAATATGGTCTGATTTTTTTTATTACCTTCTAAGCTTTAAAGTAATTTATTTTCCAAAGGAACTTTTTATGTTCAAATAAACTTCTCAAGTCATAATTTAAACTGCTCTGGTGTGCAGTCTGAACTCTTCTACACAGATATCCCTGGAGTTTACTGGTCTGCACAGAAATTCACAAATTCTAATTTCCAGAAGAGAGCTTAAAATTGATTTTTCTTCAAAACACTGTTGGGATGTAGGGAGAGGAAGATTGAACACACTTGAAAGCTTAGGCTTTTATTGGGCTGCTTTTCTGACATAAAATGTGCTTCTTTCAAAGCATATTACTTGAGGTTTAAGTCAACTGATATTCTTATAAGGTATATGTATGCTAATTATTTGTGGTTTTTATAAGTATTGAACAAGCATTTATTTGTTTTGTTGTATATCTAATGTCTGACTATTTATTGCCAGTGGTGATAGAAAGCTCTTTTTTTTGTTTTTCAGATCTCAGGATAGAGTATTTTTTATTGTGTTCCCAACCTGCAAGCTCAGGGTAAGTAATAGTTTTTGGTGTTTTTTTAGCCTGAATTGGCGTGGTTCCGAGAATAACTGTCTCCTAGCCTATGACCATGTCTCCTGGAACATGAAAAAGGCCCAAAGAAGTCCCACCTAGTCTGTGATAATGTCAACCAGTAACACTAGTGATTAATCAATCTCTATTCGTTTCAAGATACTGTGAGGAAGAAGGGATTTCTTTCCACTTACCATGTAGCAGTAAAATGAACTTGTTCATGTTTTGTTTGTTGTGTCTTAACATTGTTTGACTGACATAATGACGTAACTGTACTTCAGTGCTATATGTGTAATTTGAATATGCTTCATTTTGAGACTAATGTTAACATAGTCATCAAACAGAAGCTGATGTAATTTCAGAGTGAGAGATTACACAAACCAAAGAGGCAACGATCTGAAAAAATGACAGAGGTTCTCCAGATGTAAACTGCATTTCTGTACATTAAATAACTGGTGAGAAACTGTCTTTTAGGAGTGAATAAGGGCCAAGCAGCAGAAAACAGTAAGGTTATCACATTACAGGTTTTATCAAAATTATTTCTTACTGTCAGGATTTTTATGGTACAATGTGGGGGAGTGAGCGATAAGACAGCTGTTATAATGAGAACTAAAGTTACTGGAAACCTGTGGTTGCCATAAATCAATTTTTATTCTTTTCCTTAAAATAGTTTTTTGAGAAACATTATGTTTAACATGAAGTCATTCGAACAAAATACAATGATATTTAGCATGTTCCTGAGATAATTTAGTAAGTAATGTAATAAAGCTATTGAGACAAACAAGCTTAAACAGGTTACCAAAGTATTCTCCTGTGTTTTAAGCTTGTTTCATAATATTAAACATAACAAAGTAAAGTGCTTGTTTCATAACCAGGGACAATATGATTAGCATGCAATTGAGATCAAACTCATGAGTAAACCTCATTTGTATAACACAAATAGCTGTCATAATGTGCATACATGGGCAGCAAACAGCACTTCTAGACAGTGGAAACCTAAGCCCAGGAGAACAGATCTGTCAGCTTTGTTTTGTGTTTCTACTCACTGTGTGAAGGTAGTAGTTCAATTTTGCCATGTTTCTGCTTTTGTACTGTTACGAATTTTGAGCTTTAAAGCATATTTATGTTTCAAAGGCTTCTTGTGAAAGCCTAAAATTTAAAATTTTGTATTATCAATTTTAAAGAAAGCACATAATATATTTTTTCTTAATATTTGGGCAAGTCTGGTGGACTTGGTTTCCATCTTGTTTCTGCTGTTTTTCCATTAGATTATGTCTTATTCTTTTGCTCAGTCTTTGAGAAAGAAATTGATTATTGCTGTCCCACATCTTGCATGGCACAGTTGTAGAATCTCTCTTGCAGCAGGTAATTTAGGATGTCTACAGTAGATTTAGATGTGTCTATAAAATGCTTTTAAATTCAAAATCCTTCACATCTCATTTTTTTCCCCCAGATATGAGAATGTGTACAGGGATGCAGGGTTTATACATATTTCTGTAGAGCTTCTGCACTCCTAGAAATTCTTTGTCAGTACTCTAATCTCCTATCATCAAAACTGTTAACTGTATAGATATCTTCCTTGTGAACTTTGTTAATTTCTGGTGGTTGAGGAAACCCTGGAAGTGTTTAATAACAGTGCGCTCAAGTGGCTGTTAGAGAAGTCTCACTATAATACCAGTATATTAATTAATATAAGATTCCTGGTAACATTTTCCCCTTAAGTTCTATAGCATCAACAATTGATGCTGTATAAAATAAACACAAGCATATATGTGTGTGTGCACTGTGAAAGAAGTATGTAAAGACAGTGGCATCCCATGATTTGAGGAACCATTTACTCAGCAGTATGCTAAAGGACTTTTATGGGTATGAATATGGGAGGCAGCTGAGCTACCTGCATTAAATAATTGATAAATATAATCAAATTATGGTAAAGTAAGGCAGAGAAGGATGTGATGTAAAAAAAAAATACAAATAACACCCCCCAAATGTTACACAACAGAAATCATTAACTTTTGTGGGAAAATCCAGGAAAAAAGCCCCAAAGCCTTCAGAGACCAACAAAGAAGAAAAAACCCAAACCCACAAAAAAACCCCTTTGCCACTTTTTAAAATTGCCTCACTTAAGTTTAGCACAGTTGGAGCAAATAAAAAAATGCAACTGGTAGGGATTTAATATGTAGGAGGGCTCTTTTCCAATATTGCCATCTTTCCAATCTACTTAAAGTAGAAAGATAAAAAAGTCTAATTAATTTCTTGCATGAATTAATTGAGTTCATTGATGTCTATAAGACATGAGATTCTCCTCAGTGTTGTTTGTAATCTGTATGTATGGCAGATTTGTCAGAGAACTTTCTTGCATTGCTTTATTGGACTGAAATTTATATACATAAAAGTGATGCAGATGACCGAAGTAGAACTTAGAATGACACAGACAGCTACCAAGTATTAAAGAATCTTTGCAAATTTGAATCAAAACCATGTTTTGTTGAGTTAAACATTTAAACAAAGGCTTGTGGTATGCCTGATTTAATCATTTATTATAAAAACTCTAAAAATAAGACACAGGCAAATCTAAGTAATATTGACACACTGATTTTCTTATTCTTACTATGTTGTTTTGTGTTTTTTAACAATGACAAATATACTTTAAAAACATTATTTAATAAATTATTTAATAAATTATTTCAACTTTCTTCTTCACTTTAGAATTACATGATCATTCTTACAGAGATTTGGGGAAAAAAAAAAAAAAAAGAAAATTAAGTTTTACAGAACCAGTGGATAAAAATAAATACTTCATTGGAAAATGAGTACCAGAAACTTACTTGACCTTATGTCAAGGTCATGTCCATGCCAATCTCTAAGGGCAATATTTATATTTTTATATAAAATAAATAAATAACTATTAAAAATAATGAAACAAATCTAATTAAATGAAAGCACCCACAAAAACTAAAACACAAACTCAAAAAACCCTTTTTCTCTGACCTGCTTCTTTTTACCATTTTTTCTAGTTCTCTCCTAGTTAAATTCTTAATTTTTTAACTCCTTCCATAGACTTTATTTATCTGTTGCCTCATGTGATTAAAGAAGGAATATAAAATTCAGGACTTTGGCCAATTTTCTCAAAAAAGCCACTTCAATTTGCAATATATTCCTTTAGAGATAAATATTAATTTTTAAAAAATATACTGTGGAAGAAAACAAAAGCATCTGTTTCCTGACATCTTGTGGATTATCTGAGTCTGTAAGGGGCAGTATGCAACTTCAAAAACTGTGAAGGATGTGTCTCTCCCCTTAGGATATTAAGCAGCTGAATCAATTCTGTTAATTTTGCATTGTTGTCTTGTTTAGCCTTTTGGTAGTTTTTTATCAGTGAAAACAGTGGCAGGAAAGAAGTAGACGTGGAGAGTGACCTGGAGTTTCATTGTATGTTCAGGTTGTGATGTCTATTTCCACAAGCTGACACTTATGAAAATTATTTCAATTAATCTGTGTTTGTGAAATAACATTTAATCGTCCCAGAACAACCATAATTTTTTATTTTTTTAATCATTTCTTATATTTTTCTATTATTTAGAAAATTAATAAAACTACAAACATCTATTTTTCCATTTTAAAACTTTTCTTTTTGAAGACACACTTGGCAGACATAATCTCAAAATGCCATTTAACCTGAATTCCTCTGAGTGCCGTATCACAAATTATCAGATATATTTCTATAGGTATGCTTGCAAGTTAACTGGAAACACCTTGATGCTAGTTACTGCATTTAACATCGTATTTGGAAAACTTAACTTCTGATTACTTATTTACATATGAATGGATGGAAATAAATACAAACAAATATGGGCATATATATTTGAAAGCATATTAGTCTTCCTGAATACATTCAGATTTCATCCTGTACAGTCTCTAAGTGCATTTGGGTTTTATAGATAGATACGTATGCATGCATACATAGAAATGTGTATTTATACATTTCTGATGTATAAAGTAGTATTTTCCTAAAAGCACTGTAAAAGAGCTTAACCGCTTGTTCTTTTAATGTAAATTTTAAGCATAAGTGTAATAAAACAGGGAAAATAGTGCAGCATATTTATCTTTTAATACTTTTTAGACTGAGTTCACTAGCATGGGAAAAGTTATGGATAGAAATTTCACATGCCATGCCATGGTAAGAGTAAAAGGTTGTATGCAAGTTGCAAGTAAGTTCTGGGGTTCTTTTAGTGTTCTTTTTTGGTTTTTTTGAAGTCACAAAAAATAACTCCTGATGGAAGAAAAATTCTATCCTTCTGAAAGATTAAAATGTACTACCTAAAAAAATTATTTCTTTTATTTGAAACACAAAATAGTCACCAAATTAAATTTTTATTAAGGAATAGAACCAATGAAAGTTTACTAACTTGCATAAAATGTGAAATGGAAAAAAATAGCTCTTGTACTGAAGACACTTTCCTTTTTTAATAAGCATACTTTGGAAATATTGATTAAAAAGTCCTACTATGGCCACAGCCTACGGCAAATTATCATTAGAATGATGATATGCAATCTTGATGATATTCTCTTTTGTACCTCTGAGAATGTCATTGCATCTCTTGGGAATATTATTATTTCTGAAATTAAAATCAGCTTTAAAAGAAAAAATAGCTTGAATCTCATTTTCAGATTGATGGAACTAAACACACAATGGGAGTAAATCTCATCTAATGTAAACCAGAGACCCACATTACAATCCTCAGGGTTTTGCAATGGTGATTATATAATGTTCTTTATAAAGAACTTTTCTAGTATTCAGCCAGTAATTATTGTACCTTGAAACTTGCTTAAGAGACAGGGCTTATGGACAAGAGACAGGGTTTATCATATGGACCTGCAAAAGATACAAATTTGTTTGAAACTAAAGGAAGTTGAACTGGTGTTATACAGCTAAATGGGCATCAATTTTGGAATAATTTTCTCCAGTTACATTATTTAAATTACTTGATGGGTGGCAGAATGCCTTTTCTGACATACTACCTTACAATCCCTTGTAAGGGACGGGGTAGTTGCTGCAATTGCCAATGGAGTGTTAGAAGTGTTCTTAGAGTGATTTCCTTAAATATCTTTGAACTTCTTTATCAATTCACAACAATCCCACTAAACACAATTTTTCTTGGTTGCTGTCAGGATATGGGAAATGGGAAGAAATACTTTGAATCTATTACCTTATATTTAAAAGCCATGCCAGTATCTGCTTATGTAAGCTTAGAGTTACTCCCTTTTTAAAAAGGATGTGGAATAGAAATGTAAATTCTAAGTTAAAGGTAAAATTGTCTTTTTCATCCAGCCCCTAACATTATTGCAGAACATATGAAACAGAGAGAACTTGAAGTGTAACATAGCAAGAAGTAACTCTCCAGAGGAAAAAAACTTCTCCCCAAGACCTAAAGGTACTATACTACCTTTTTGTAATGCTGCAAGAGACAGTCCATCCTCAGGACACCTGGCCTCCTGAGCTGGCAGACAGGGACAGGGAGCAGAATACCCATCCTGTAATCCAGGAGGACACAATTAGTGACCTGCTGGGCCACTTAGATGCTCTTATGTCTACAGGACCAGTTGGGATCCATCCTAGGGTGATGAGCAAACTGGCAGAGGAGCTCACCAAGCCACTCTCCATCTCCACTTATCATCATTTCTGGCTCACTGGGGAGGTCCCAGATGACTGGAAGCTGGCCAATATTATCCATCCATAAGAAGGATGGAGAAGGCTGGAAGGAGACTGCAGGAAACTACAGGCATGTCAGCCTCACTTGGGGTGGCAAGATTATGGAACAGGTCCTCTTGGGTGTGATCACATGGGACCTACATGACCGCCAAGGGCTTAGACCCAGCCAGCATGGATTTAGGAGGGTTATGTCCTGCCTGGCCAACCGGATCATCCAACCAGATACCCCATCTGGAGGTGGTCCTGTGGTCCTCTGAAGAGGGACCTGTGCCACTGAATAGATGGGTTGAATCCAATGATATGAGGTTTAATAAGTCCAAGTGACAGGTCCTGTACTTTGGCCACGACAACCCTCTGCAGCACTACAGGCTGGGGACAGTGTCCAGACAGTGTCCAGGCAGAAAGGGCCCTGGGGGTAGTGATTGACAGCAGCTGAACATGAGCCAGCTGTGCCCAGGTGGCCAAGAAGGCCAGTGGCATCCTGGCCTGTACCAGCAATAGTGGGGCCAGCAGGACCAGGGCAGGGACTGTCTCCCTGAACTTGGCACTGGTTAGGTCACACCTTGAGTGCTGTGTCCAGTTTTTGGCCCCGCAAATTAGGAAGGATGTTGAGCTGCTGGACCACGTCCAGAAAATGGCAAGAAGGCTGGTGAGGGGTCTGGAGAGCAACTCCTGTAAGGAGTAGTTGATGGAGGTTGGGGTTCTTTAGCCTGGAGAAAAAAGGTTCAGGGGACACCTCATCAGTCTCTACAACTCCCTGAAAGGAGGGTGTAGCTGAGTGGGGGTCGGCCTCTTCTCCCAGACAGCCAGGGACAGGACAAGAGGACACAGTTTTAAGCTGTTCTAGGGGAGGTTTAGGTTGGACATTAGGAAGAAGTTCCTCACAGAAAGAGTTACTGGGTGTTGGAATGGACTGCCCAGGGAGGGGATGGAGTCATTGTCCCAGGAGGTGTTTAAGAAAAGGCTGGATATGCCATGGTCTAGTTGATTCTGAGATTAGAAAATTAGTAACTCATACTATATCCCTGAAGTAATTGATAAAATTACATTAGGGATAAATCTGAAACCTTTTTTGTTTTTTTAATTAAGGGTAACCATTTATTTTCATTTCTTAAAAAAAAAAAAGGGAAAAAAGAAAAAAAAAGAAAAGTATGATGCTTGAACAGTTTTTGGGTTTTTGCAAAACTGAGAAATATTGTTCTGGAGTTTTTCCCAAAACCTAGTAAGAAGACTAGTATTAATGTTGGTGGCTTGCAATTGAAGTCCTTTTTCATGCACCACTAATGAGCTTGATCTTCTAAGTCCTTGTCGGTCAGGTCAACATGCTACACTTTCTTAGGTATGTAGGTATTTATGTCTTTCATATGCATTATTTTCACTGGGCTTGTAAAGAACATAAAATAAATGAGTCACTAGTTTCTGCCACTACCTTGTACAAATGGAGAAGAAGATGGAATTTGCCCAATAAATTTCCAAAGAACTTTATAAAGGCCACATGCAGTATCCAATTTATTGTTTTACACATTAGGAACTAGAATTGAATGCACCCTTTGTTGTGTCTTTTATTTTCTGCATATTTTATATTTGTCGTGAAAGCAGAGAAATGGTTACTTTACTTATTGCAGTACTGAAAATGCTGTTAAAGCACAAGTTTGTTAGAGATCTGATAGTTTAAAATTCACATTGAAAATAGAGAATTAAAAATAGATTGAATATTTAGATGGTTGCTAGGCTATTGGACATGCTTCAAATGATAATGTCCTACCTTTTCATCTTCATACAGCTTCTGGTCATGAATGAAACAAATTTTCCCAGAGAATAATCTTGTTGAAAAGTATCTCACGTATTGTCAACATTTGTGGATCTGTAAAGAGTTGAGCTGAAATCTGATAAATATTTGTTTGATGAAATTGCAAAATAAGTAAAGTTTTTTTTCTATTTCATATACAGTTATGATTGGTGTCCAGAAGGTAAATTAGAAGCTGTCATATGAAAATACATGTCCAACATGGCATTTTCTCAGTACTTCCTGTCTCTGAACAAATATTAGGACAAAAACCCCATTATCTTTCAGGGAAATGTTATATTCTTTTGAGTGTGTGCATGTACATGTTGTGTTGAAGAGTTTTCCCAAATTTTTATGCTCAGTAAGATATTGTATAGAAATAAAACCTGAAAAATTGCATAATGAAAAAACCCCTTATTTTATAGTTTACTTGGGATGATGGGTCCCACAAATGCGTTATTTCCTGCATAGACAGAGGAAAAAATACTTAGCCCAATAGATCCACCTACATTCACTTGGGCATTGAGTACAGTAAAATCTGAACTCAACTGAGTATTTCAGAATTTTTAGAAGAAAATCAGTTATGTATGATAGAAACAAATACACAACTAACTGTAGTCTTAGTCCTAAGCAAAAGGTTGTTAAATTATTTTAATTCATAGCTCCAATTAAAAATAGTGTTTTGAATAAATTCATCAAAAAACACAACACAAAAACTCGGACTCTAAGTCAAGCCAAAGATTCATCTGTCTCAGCACGATTTTTCTAGTAGTGCTTGGCTGTAAAGTTTTAAGTGACTTTTATTCTGAACTAGCTTCCAGTTTCTGTCAGTCAGATTGTCTTTTCCACTGAGATCACTGTATTACACTGAAATGGAAAAGTGGGAAAGGATAATGAAGAAATCTGAAAACACTTCAAATTTTTGTAGTTTTAGACTTCATTACTGGATTTGTTGAGTAAAGTTTCTTATGTATTATGCATCAAATTCAACCAGCTTTTTAGATAAATATTAAAAAAATGTTGCATTTCAGAATGTAATTCCTTAGAAATTTTAATCTAATTTAAAAATTAAAATGACTAGAGTGGAGAAAAATAAAGTACATGTCATGTGGCAGAATACGTATTTCTGTGTGCTCCTAGCAGTTCCTTCAAGAACAATCTCTTCCTTCCATCTCCTCCTCGTTCACTGGCATTTGTGTGTTGATAAATTGCTTGCAGTGCATCCGAATGTACAATTTGAATAGGTGTATGCATCTTTTATGATACTATTTCCTTTTTTGTTTTTTTTGCCCATGATATATCAAAAGTAAGGAATTTATGTACTATGATTTGTCCTTTTGACCACTGATAACCCTATCAGTGTTTCTTAAAGTTTGTATCTGAATTGAAACTTGGCATGTATACTCAGAGAGCAAGATTAGCCTTATGCTGGATCTTATCAATAATGAGGAATTGGGGGAGTGGGGGGGCGAATAGAAGTAACCTGCACTCAGAGAACAACTTTGAAGTATATTTATATCTGTAAAAGTATTTCAACAGAATGTAGGTAATTCTAGAGGTAATAACAGAGGAGATTTCATTGTGTAACTGGGCAGAATTCAGCATCCCATTTGTCAGCTTTACACGACAGATTATTAATAAACAGCCACTCTCATCAGAAGATACCAACTGGCAGTGACTGCCCTTTCTGAATTTGAATTTCTAGAATTTTATTCTTAAATATGCTTGCTCTCTAATACACTTTTTTTCAGTGCAAGCCATTTTCCCCTTTATGCAGGAGATATACATAGTTCTTGTACTATATACATAATGAAACATAAATATAACAGGACAGTAGCATACAAATCAACTCTACTCACTTTGCACTGCAGAAAATGAGGACTGGTGAAGACAGGGCTATTTTTGTACCTGGACAAATGGGAAAGGTTATGAGAAATATTCCAGTGGATAGCAGAAATCAGACTTTTCTAAACAGAGAGACACAAGTATATTGTCAATAAATTTTGGTTTTTTTCATACTTCAGCGTTTTTTTACTTGCTTCTAAAACCATTGCCATCCCCCTTGCAGATCCACCCCAGTGAAAACCTCATAATATTTCCATTAACTTTAGACATAGGCTGTATCCAGGTATACTCTGTATAATGAAATATCAGATAATCCCTTTACAAAGAAAAGTTCTTTATGAAGTAAGGAGTGAAACTATTGCATATTGCAAACAAGATGTTTTTGTTTTGAGGCATACTTTGTTGCATATTTATGCACCACAAGAAGATTTTCCTATATCAGAGGTATGTCTTCTCTCTTCAAATCCCAAAATGTTTAGGGTGTAATAATATGATGAACGTGCAGCAGCTAACATGTTCAAAAGAAATTTTTGTGAGGAACTGTGTCTTGGAAGAAAGCTAGCAAAAGCTCCCTCCCAAAATGGAACTCAGACTACAAATACTCATTATTAATTAATTCATCTTAAGCTAACCAAAAGCATAGATGCAAATGAACATATATTTTTTCCTCTTTTCTTTTCTTTTTTTTTCTTTTCTTTTCTCTTTTCTTTTCTTTTCTTTTCTTTTCTTTTCTTTTCTTTTCTTTTCTTTTCTTTTCTTTTCTTTTCTTTTCTTTTCTTTTCTTTTCTTTTCTTTTCTTTTCTTTTCTTTTTCTTTTCTTTTCTTTTTTTCTTTTTTCTCTTCTCTTCTCTTCTCTTCTCTTCTCTTCTCTTCTCTTCTCTTCTCTTCTCTTCTCTTCTCTTCTCTTCTCTTCTCTTCTCTTCTCTTCTCTTCTCTTCTCTTCTCTTCTCTTCTCTTCTCTCTTTTCTCTTCTCTTCTCTCTTCTCTTCTCTCTTTTCTTTTCTTTTTTCTCCTTTCTCTTCTCATTTCCTTTCTTCTCTTTTCCCTCCTTCTCCTTCTCCTTCTCCTTCTCCTTCTCCTTCTCCTTCTCCTTCTCCTTCTCCTTCTCCTTCTCCTTCTCCTTCTCCTTCTCCTTCTCCTTCTCCTTCTCCTTCTCCGTCTCCTTCTGTTGCTTTTCCCTATTTCAGGTAAAGGGTTATATGATAGAACTGTAATAGAGCACGATTGGGCTACTGTCAGTGTATCATTTGCAATTCCTTCACTTCTACATGAAAAATAAATTTCTCTTTATTTTTAAGGCATCAGATTATATCAACTCTGCTGCCTGTAAGGAGATAACTGAAGTAATTTTCTTCCATCTATACCTCTTTTTAAAAGTATGAAGATCTAGGATAAAAGTAATCTGGGAATGTTTGTTGTAGTTAATATAGGTAGGAGTTGAGTGGAGATATATATTACTTAGAGAGGTTCTTTGATTTTTGTACTGCCACCTTTTAAAAGAAATTCGGGAGAGAGAATAGGAGGAGCTCCAAGACAATGTGAGGGTCTCACGTCCCTGGGTATCTCACAGCTTTTGCTACGTAGAAGTTGCTTCTGGGATTCAGTGTTTCATCTGATACCTTAGCTTTATCTGTCTACTGTCACTATCTGTTGCTGTTGACCCATAACTGACCTAGAGTAATTGGAAGAAGAACAGTTACAGTTTCCCACACTCAATAGTTTCTCCACTGCTTTACTGGCCAAAACATGTGCTAGTAATTTTGGATTCCAAATGTTATTAGCTACAGTGATGTGCATTATCCACACTAATGTATAGGGAATAGCTATAGAATTTGATCCCTGAGGTAAAAAGGTTTTATTTTGTACCAAGACACAATTTTTTGCCAACATCTGTCTAAATCTTTAAATGTTTTTGAAGAATGATTTGGGTTGAAAAGGACCTTCAAAGACCACCAAGTCCAAATACCCTGCTATGGACAGGGACATCTTTCACCAGAACAGATTGCTCAAAGCCACTGACCTTGAAATAGTTTTAGGGGGATATCGACAACTTGGGGCAACCTGTCCAGTATCTCACTACCCCCATCATAAAAAATTCTTGCTCATGTCAAATCTCATTCACTATTTAATCTTCTAAGTTATTTAGAAAAAGTTTAAGCTAATCGTTCTAATTTCTACTATGTTTCCTTTTTGTCATTCCTGTAAATTACATTTCTACATAGTCTTCCATAGATGTCGATCTTGAATTTATATTCTTCTTCCCCATACATCTGAAAGCATGCCTAGTTTCTGGAAAAAAGCTGACTGAAAAATATGAAACATTTTGCTTTTCTTTTAAAATTCTTTCTTTTTTGGCTGCCACTCTGCAGCCTCCTTTATACTTATCCATTTCTAGACATTTTAAACATGGAATCTACCTTAAATATCTTAAAGAGCTATGACTACCATTACTGTAATTTTTATATAACTTTTTTTTCCTCTAGTTGTTTTAATATGATAAAAAAATGCTGCAATCCTGGGAAACTTTCACCATTTAAAATAAAAAACTCCTTCTCTAGATAGTGTTTGACACAGGTTTTTATCTGAAGTTCAAAGAACAATCATAATTATATTCATCCAGTTTAATTAAATTTTCTGTTAAATTTCAGAAACCATGAGAGGAAAGTTACTGCTGTTTTAAATAAACTCTTCTTTTTTCTTCATGGTTTGATTTGCCAATCTCAGAAGCGGACAGTATTTCTGTTTACGTGGAATTACCTTATAGCTTTCAGTGTGGACAGGGAAATAATGGGGTAAGAGTGTCCAAATACTACTACATGCAGAATATATTTTTAAGCAATTCTTAACATGCATACAAGACCCTAAACTGCCCATAAAAAACATCTAAGGCGAGATCTTGGCTAGCCTCAGTGGCTCATGTCATCTGGGAAAGACCTGTAGCCTGGGAAAAAAAACAAAACAAAACAAAACAAAACAAAACAAAACAAAACAAAACAAAACAAAACAAAAACACCCAAAAAACAAAAAAAAAAAAAAAAAACCCCAACCAACTGAAAGAAAATTGGGTCAAGGTAGTAAAATATTGTATCAGTTTCACTTTTTTCTGCTGAGCGAACACAAGAGGGTTTAAACAAAAGGAAATATACTAAGCCAGACATGCTCCCAGACAAGAAGCTGTTTCTGAAAGGATATTACAGCTTTCAGCCTGAATCTTTCCCCTCCACCAAAACCATGAACATGATTCTTTATAATAGTGTAGAGATGACACAAAGACTTCTTCCTAATGAGTTCCTTCATACCCAGCAGGATGTCTATCAGTCCAGGTTTGCCTCTTTTCATTAGTTTTAATTAGCCATAAGGTTTATTTTCCTAGGTATTTCTGAAGCAATTAAGAAGAAAATGTAGATAGAGGTTGTGAAAAAAGTAGTAGATGGTACTTCTCCTGAACAGATGTCCACCACATCATGAGAGAGAAGACCACTTTCCTCGAGATTCTAACCTTGAGCAAATGCTTTTCCCAGTGTTATGACAACTTTTTTCTTTCTATCCTTCTTTGAGGTAGTTGAGCTAGTATTCCATTTGCTAATCTTATAGAACAAAAGCAAAGGCAAAGAAATGCTCTGTGTAAAAATTCTGTATGTTATGTCATGCCATCTCTGTGTTCCTATCCAACCAAAGCAATATACTCATTCAGAGTGAAAAAAAGATACACTGATAATTAATGGCTTTGAATTGTGTTCTTGGTTCATTGCTCAGCCTGTTCTGACTGATTCTTATTGCTCTCAGGCAGCTCTTTTTCCTTATGAAAGGATTGAAAGGTGCTGTGGTGATGGGCCTCAAGAAATATCTTGGTAGCTGGAGGAGTCTCATTTTGTTTCAGCCTAGCAAGCCAATCTGAAAATAAATGCACAAAATACAATATATGGACATAAGAGTGACACTTCAACTTTATAAGCCCATATAAGTTGCTGTATTAAGTGTGGATTTGGGAGGCAATTCACTGTGAAGGCAACACAGTAATCTAAATCCTTTTAAGCACAGATCTTCAGCACCAGTATCTGATTCTGTCACAACCACACTGCCACAAGGCTGCAGTTATTGAATAGGAAAGAATGATAGCAGAAGACTTGGCATGGTGACTTGTTGGGTATCATGTTGTGTACCAGGCACCGGGTGAAAAACGAATAAACAGCCCCTTCAGCTCAGTAACAGCTGGTGCATGGCATTCTCCATGTGACAGGCCATGAGGACTGCTGAGATGTGTGATCTATGACAGAATATTTGTCATGTCTACATCAAAATGTACATAATTTTAGTTAAGACACATGGTCATTTTTACTTCCCTTACCTTTTTACAGTTCTTTAAGCATATACAGCAGAACTATGGTAAATGCAGCAGCATGTTTCTTTCACTTTCTCCTGCTTACAAGTATAAAATGTCTCTAGTTATAGAAAACACTGGCATCACTGACATGATAAACTAGAAAGGAATGCTCTTGGGGGTATTAGCTGAAGAGGAACAAGTATTTCAAGTCCTGTACATGAGTGCCCTGCTGAATCATGATGGTAAATATGTACTACAATCACAGAATAATTTGGACTGGAAAGGACTTTAAAGATCATCTAGTTCCAACCCCACTGTCAAAGATAGGGACACCTTCACTAGACGAGGTTGCTCAAAGCCCCTTCCAACCTGGCCTTAAACACTTCCAGGGATGACACATCCGCAACTTTTCCGAGCAACCTGTTAGCAGTATCTCATCACCCTTTGTAAAGCCCTGGTCTTCCCTTGGCGAGTTTATTTTAAAAGGTCTTAAGGTACTACTTTTCCCTGAGGTGGCACAAAGAAAAACTTGACAAAACTTCCTCAGAGATGAAAAAACAAACTTTACTGGTAAATCTTAGAAGATCAGGAATTTGGCAAAATTTAAAACAAATATTCAACCAAAATAAAGGATTTCATAAAACATTGACTCTAACCAAAAAAGGTTTAAGTTACCCAGATTTCAGAGAGAGGAAATTAGGAGTAGAAAAGGAGAGAAAGAAAGGACAAGAGAGAGAAAAGAAAGATATAGCTACTGCCTTGGATCTAGCTGGGTCTTCGCTGATGTAAAATCCAAGGACAATAGGAACATGACCATAGTCTTTGTGCAATGGCTTTTATTGCTCTGGCTTCCTGTGGCCACCCCCTACCCTGGGTGGGCTTCCAGTCATCTGGCCACTTTGGGGCTAGATTGGGCCTCCAGGGTGGAGTGTGGGGCGTTGCTTCCAGTGTTCCAGGTGTGCCAGTGACTCACAGCTGGACTAAAACCAGGACGGTGGAATGTGGAGCAGTGCACTGTCACAGCTCCCTCAGATCTTGTCCTGTTCCCTGCATGCAAACACACTTCAGTTGTTTTGAGCTAGTAATCATCTTCACCATTCTCCCACACCCTCACAGTAAAGGATTTCTTTTAACTATCTAATGTAAGTATCTCCTCTGTAAGTTTAAAACTATTTCCACTTGTTCTATCACTATCTGCCTATGTATATAGTCACTCTCCCTCTCTTTTATAAGCCCTCTTCAAGTACTGAAAGACTGAAATGAGGTGTCCCCATAGCCTTTCCATATCCAGGCCTAAAGTCTCCAGTTCTATCAGCCTGTCTTCATAGGAGAGGTGTTACAGCCCTTTCATTCTCCAGGACCATTTTCGTGACCCTTGTCTCTCTGACAGATCCATATCTTCCTCATGTTAGGTCCCAATTCTGGATCATCATGGTCTCAAGGGGGCAGAGTAGAAGCAGAAGAATCACCTCCCTTGTCTTGGTGGCCATTTTTTTTGATGTAGCCCAGGGTGCTCTTGGCTTTCTGGACTGCAAGCACACACTGCTGGCTGATGTCCAACTTCCATTCACAAGAGCTCTACTTCACATGGATGCTCTCAGTGAGTTCTTCACCCAGACTTACCCATATCTGGAACTTCCCTGACCCTGATGTAAAACCCTGCACTTGTACTTGTTGAACTTCATGAGGTTTTTGTGATAATACTGCTCAAGTTTTTCCAGGTCCCCTTGGCTGGCATCCATCATCTATTGTGTCAACGGCAGCACTTGTGTAGGAATGATGACACATTTAGGTGTCATCTGCAAACTTGCTGAAGGTGGACTTGATTGTCTATGTCATCGATAAAGATAGTAAATGCTCCTTAGACAGAGCAGAGAGGCATCACAAGTCACCGGCCTTCACACAGACATTAACCCAAACTCCCTGGTTCCACTCATCTAGCCATTTCCTTACCCACTGGATAGCTCACCCTGCAAATACACCTCTCTTCCATATGGAGACAAGGATATCATGTGCAACTGTATTTAGAACTTAGCTTAGGTAGATGACATCCATCAGTTTTCCTCTATTAACTGTTGTAGTCATTCCATCATAGAAGGCAACCAGATTGGCCAGGTATAATTTGCCATTGGTGAAATGCCTGACTGTCTCAGGTCGTCTTTATTTTGCATGTGCCTTAGCATTCCTTCCATGAAGAAGGAATCATCTATTCCATCATCTTCCCAGACATAGAGGTAAGGCTCACTGGTCTGTAATTCCTCATCTTCCTTTCTCCCCTTTTTAGAATTAGGAGAGGTGTTTTATTTCTCCTGTCATTGGGGACTTTTCCTGATCACCATGAGTTTCCATATTTCATGGAGAGTGCCTTGGCAATTACATCAATCCTTCAGGATCCTGGGGTCCATGTCAACAGGCCCCATAAACTTGTGCTTATTCAGTTTCATCAAGTGGTCAAACCGGCTTTTTGCTTACAGTGGGAGGGACTTCACTCCTGTAAACCCCACCTAAAGCTGTTAAATGTCAGGTGTACTTTCTGTAGAGAGTTTTTTAGCAGCCTTTTTGAGATTGATTGTCTACTTTCTCATAGATGGTACCTTGAAAATGTATAACATTGATAACTATTAAGCAAAAGTCTGGTTATACTCAGATTTTTAACCCTTTAAACAGTGTCTTTGACATCTAATCAAAATGCAGATTTTCTCCAAAGAAGTTTGTGTTTGTAGGATCTTTACAGAACAACCTTGGAAAGGATGGTAATGGGAATAATGACTTCAAAGTCAGCATAGTCACAGAATAAATGACTAGTCAGGAAGCTGTCACTCCCTCTGAAATAAATTTCTTTATTTAGAGAACTTGCAGTTCTAGTCAGAGTTGCTAGGAATCCTATGCAATTTGTCTCAAGTTTGGTAACACGTGCCATTATCTCACCATATTTTCTTCAATATAAAGTAAAACTCCTTGATATTTTAATTATTATTCAATAAACTAGGAAGTGGAGATCTTAAAAGAAGGATATAACAAATATTTAGCACAAAATTTAGTTTGGCCTTCAAGGCTTTAAAATGGCACAGATACCTCAAGGCTGCAGCATCCTAGTCCTTTGCACTGACATTACAATATTCAGTTATATAGTATACGTGAATTATTTACTTGCAGTTTGATCACATTCATCTGCTCTTGCTTATGATTTTACTGCTCCTGTGTTCACACATGACCTAGATTTTTTTGCACTTAAGCCTACTGCAAGCATTTATAACAAAACAGGTTGAACACAAAACAGATTAAATATTTAAAGACATTCCTCATGGTACTCTTCTGCCCTATTTCACTAGTAAAAGTGACCAGAGAATACTTTAAGCAGTCAGTGAATCTATTTTATTTGATGAAATATATGTGCAGCATTTGCAGATTTAATAGTTTTCATATAAATTACTTTAAAAGCACATCTTCATAAATAGAGATTAAGTAGAAATTATCTATACAACTACAACTTTTGTAAAGAAAACGGTATTTTTTTTTTGTCTAGTCACTCATACTCTTGTAGTAGTTTGTCTAAGGCTGCAGGTTAATTTCGTATCTTTTCCTAATTTTAATTCTCCTCAATTAGGTGATTGCTAATCTACTTTCAAGATTGGTCTGATTTTTCAACTGCAAAAGAGCAGATAAGCTAGTGCTCTAGAGTCCAGAATGCTGTTATGGCTGTAGAAGAGTGCCAAAACTGACTGGAATCTGAAACTAACTCCCCTAGGTAGATGAAAGCCCCACCACTGAGCTTTGTTTTGCAGAGTTAGAGCAAGGGTAAAGATGAGAGGTGCACAAGGAACGCAAATGTGCTAAAACCGTGGCAACTGCTGCTGCTGTGGAGGGTGGGTGCCATTGTAACTCCACCGCAGTAGAGTGAACAGGACTGAACAAGAGATGGCAGCAGCTCAAAAGAGATTGTGCCTGCAGTGGAAGGGAGAGGAAGGCAACTACACTGTGGTACTCAGAAACCCTTGTTGTCATTTAAACTCTAACAGGAGTTGTGTGTAGCAGGGGTGGTGCCATTTGGTTGATTTGTGATATACAAATAAACAAAGTGGAAACTTCTGTGAAATCCCAACGTGAGGCAAGAAAACTCTCTTGAAAGCTTACCAGTAGACTGGATAGATATTCCAGGGCCTGTTCACGTGGACAGAAAAAGATGTCATGCTTTCCCAAGTGCTGACAGTTGTAACACTGCAATATAACTAGTTACATTTTAATTCATCTTGCAAAAGCTACTCATATGTGGACAATAGTTTTGCACCTGAGAAAGCCTAAACTTCTCAAGAAAAGGATGGTGAAATATCATGTGACAAACATTACCATTTGGTTATGCTTTTGATGTTTATTTCTTTCAGTGTAATCTGGTATTTAATTTTCTAAAACAACAGATGCCTCAAGGAATTCAGATCCTCTCATCTCAGTGGCTATTTACATTCATTTTATTTTTCTTAGAAAAATATTTTTCAGATAACAATTTAATGATTTTTTTCTTCTGCTAATATGAACACTGCACCATAATAACCTTTTTCCTTTATTTTATAAAATGATAATAGACAGCCAATTTGAATTAGATCTTGAAATCCGATCAAACGTTCCAGATGTTCTAGCATGAACACTACAGTTTCTCTGTGATCCATGTCAGAAATGCAGCTGTCAACAGTAAAGCACACCTGCCACCAGTTTGCTGTCAGCAAATTATTTTTCAGTTTTATTAGGAAGAGCGGTAAATTGCCAGAACACAGCTTTGGTCTTACACTGAACCTTACAACATATTCCAGATTCACAATCCATAAATCAACAAGTTTAAGAAAGTTTATGTGGAAATAACCTCGAGTCTGTGAAGTCGCATACTAAAAAAGTTTTACTTCAAAATACTCTTGGGGATATCAAATGTTGTTCAGTAGAACAAATGAAGCTGCTAAGATTTTCACAGGTGACCCATGGGCTATTGAGAGTATTCATGGAGAGTGGTTGAGAAAGGAGTAGGGTTTCAGGCAAAAAAATTTTTGTCTTTACCTCAAGAAGTACTAGAATCAAGAGAAATACATGGGGTCATTATCATTCAAATTAGTATGCAATTGGCCATTAGACCAGCATTCTGAAGGGAGAGAGACATATGTATGTCAAAAAGCATTCAATAACTTCAGTTGTGGATATTTTTTCACTCTCTGTCTTATATGAACTATGGCTTCTGGTACAAGGTTCTAATCTGATACCCTCTAAAGAGAATAGGCCTCTAAACCATGTAACATGTTTTAAGATTCTGAGAAGGAGCTGAGAGATCACATATTTTTAAGACTTGAACTGTATTATCCCAAATGAAAGATTAGACCTTTATCTGCTGTACCACCTTGTTGGAGGCTTTTTGGTTTAAAACAAACTGCATTTGTCAGTTATGTAAGATTGTACAATCAACAAGACCTTGATGCTTTTATCCCCTAAAATAAAAAAACATTTTGCAGGGTGGTTTCTATTGCCCAACCCTTTAAAGAACTGTTGTTGTTTATTTTTTTATTCAGGTGTTTGTTGCTTTTAAATTTTAATACATAGTTTTTAAAAGCATGCAATATATGTACATTTGAGGTCCTATTTCTAAAACACTATTTCCTTGACTGTTGTCATGAGAGGTCATTAGGCTTTTAGTCATTTCTAGTCCTCTTTTGTTTATATGCTTATCATTTCACTCATCATGTTTTCCCATTCACACTTTCTTCTGACTTACTACAGAGATTTTGAATCACATGAAATTGTCTGTGCTTGTATGTGTAGAGAACTGTACACTGAAAAAGGTCATAACTCTTGATGAAATATCTGAGCACCTGATTTGCAGAGAACTTACTGACTTTACCATTGAGACACCACCTCCATGCTTTTACATATCTGTGAATATGTGCAGGTCATTCTTTAGAAAGTGTTAATAGCCGTAATACAAACAGTAGAGTACTGTGGATGCAGACAATTTCACTTGCTCCCTTATGACACATTATGAAAAACTCAATTACTATCTGAGACTTGTGTTTCACTAAGCAGACTTGTATCCTACTAAATATAGAAAAGGTTGAGTTTTACATCAGCTGGCAAACTGTCATTTAACACTGAACAACCAAAAGCAAAAACTAGACTCCCTTTTAGGAAGCTTATCCTCCAGCTGATCATTACAAATTTTCACAGAAATTTACCCCTCCTGGACTATAGAAACTATAATGGGTGATGAAACATAGACATCTTCTGAGATACAATTCACATACTGGGCCTTTTATGGCTAAGACCAAGTGAGAACACCCTATGACTGTCTAAAAACAGATTCATATCACATTCAGATTAACATCACAGAGGAAGGACAAAATAATATGTAGAGATAACCATCAGCATGGTTTATTCTTTCTACATTTTAGTGAGAGAGACCTCACCTCATTGGCAATTTCGCTGGCTCATGGGAAAGCAACTTAGAGACTTGCTAGCACAGAGCAGTTATGGGTACTTTTAAAGCAGTGTTGCCCTCATCACTATGCAACATGGACTTTAAAAAGTGCTGTGGACAGGACATATTGGTAAGGCCACAGGTGAATTAATCTTCTACTGCTCTATCAGCTCTTTATACACCTGGGTAAAATAATTCTGTGTGAGAATACTTAAGGACTTTTCTTATATATTGCAAAGGATTTCCTCTTCTGAGAACACACAGGCTCTGGCAAACCTGTTTGAATTTCAAGTGTGATTTGTACAGCCTCTCCTTTGCCCAGCATACTGTGCAGTTTAGGATATTTCTTTCCCTTGTCATCCCCTATGAAATTATGACATAGACATGACTGGCATATATAAAATTAATCCAAAAGATTTAAAATAAATTCCCTTAATTTATACTGTTATGCATGCATACATACATGTTTTTTACACAGAAAGATAATATTTATAGTTGATAAATAGTAAATATCTTAGCCACTTCCAAACACTGCTAAAAAAAAACTTGTATTAATTTTCTAAGAAAATAGAGGAATGTTCAAAAACAGCATGGGCGGAAAGGAAGGAGAAACATTTCATAGAATCCAGGGGCAAGAACTGTATATAATAGTATCTGTGAAGGTCCATGAAGACATATGACCACAGTTTCCTTGCTGACATAATCTTAAGCAAAAACCACTATATTATGTCTGATGGACAGAACAATAGCTAAGATAAATTTCCTTCCAGAGAACAGATTAAAAGTGGTGTAACAAATTTGGAACGGCTTATTGTGCTGAGCACAGAATTTCACACTTGCCTGATAAAACTTTCCTCAAGAACAAAGATACACAATGAAAGCATTATTCAAGGAGTGGCAGTCTCTACTCAATTCTGTGCTAATTCTATCTGAAAAGTTGGGGCGAAGTAACTCATTAATGAAATTTTATTGTATTTTGTTGCTAAGAATGATGAATTTATATATTCAAACAGAATTTCAAGGAAAGGAAAGTATATTATTTGGATTAGCATAGAATATTAGAAAGAGAGTTCTAAATAATTCATGAAATACTTACTGCATAAATTTTACTTCTGTATTTTAAAATCAAATGTAAGTAAAAATGTTTTTCAGAGGAAAAAATGTACAGTATGCTGCACATGCCATTATAGCTATTTAGCTGTTTTAAGAGCTTGAGATTTTTTGTATTAGGCTAGTTATTAAACACAAATATATACCATTGACTAGTCTCTTTTTACCTCTCTTTGGTTTGTAAAAATTGTAGGCATTATCAAGTTCGTTAGGAACAAATGCAACATAACAATGCATAACTATGAACTTCAAAATATTTACGTTTTTATGTACAGTTCAATCACCTGAATCTAAAAAGAAAAAAAAAAAAAAAAAAGAAAGGACAGAAACAAAACTTCTAGTCCTAGCTGCCATTAATTTTAATTTTATATTTATCCACATAGTTTTTTTTGGGATATAGGCCATATGTTTTATTTTCCATAGGCCAAAATCTTGATCAATCAAGTAATGGCAGGCTGACTCATGCAATTACATAGAAGACAGTATTTTGGTATGTAGCCAAACTGAAACAACTTTCCATGTGTTGACAGGAACCAAGAGAAGTAAAACTATTTTGAAAAAGAAAGGAAAAAAATAATCACTCTTTGTTATACAAGAGACAAATTGCAAGCAAACCTGCTGTCTGTTCAAAGGAAAATGATAATTCAGAAATTTATCACAGATTCATGTAGATTTTGCTTTAAAAGTTCTCTAAAACTCTGTTGTGATTTAACCCCAATTGGAAATTAAGCACTATGGAGCTACCCTCTCAACTCCCACCACCAGAATCACCCATGGTGAGGAGGAGAATCAGAAAGAAAAGGTATACCTCCTGGTCTGGGAAAAGAATAAATTAACAATTGAAACAAAATAAAATAATAACAATAAATAGTAATTTAAATAAAAATATGCAGGTAAACACTAAATATGATGATAATAACAATAGTAATAACAAAGTAACAATAAAGTAATAATAATAACAATAGCAGAAATGATAAGGAGAGGAAGAGAGAGTACGAAAACCCAAGAGAAACAAGTGATGCACAATATTGCTAATTGATGCCCATCCCATCCCATCCCCGGGCAGCGATCATTCCCTCCCAGCCATCCCTTTTACATGCTGAGCGTGATGTTTCAGGGTTTGGAATATCCCTTTGATCAGTTCTGGTCTCTTGTCCCAGTCAAGAGACTGGTCTCCCTCTCAACTTTTTGTGCAGTTCCTCATTCATAGATCATGAGACCCTAGAAAGGGTTTTTACCCTCTTTTTTTAAGGCAGGGACTACATAGCAATTATTAACATTATCAACATTATTCTCATCCAAGCAACACCCGCTTTTTATCCTTCGAAGTACAGTCTCCATTTACAAATAGTCTAAAAACCTAATGCTGTATGTGAGTTTGTTGAGACAGCAGTGAATTCTAAAGAAAACACATAGGAACAGAAACTGATTACTTGCCAATATGGCCTTAAAAATTTACTGAAATCGTTGCTTTTGTTACTCAAAGCGCCAAATGCACTATGATTTTTACTAAACCTTTTCCATTCTACTGTTAATAATTCTAGACACAAGCTTTAAATTAACACTGAGTAATGTATTTTTGCCAATATATGTAAATCATTCTGTATCAGAGGAAAATTCTCATTTTGACAACAAACCCTCCACAAGTTTCATACAAAACCACTTCCAGAAGGTGTATTCTGTGCAATTTCCATCTGAAAAAACTGACATTTAGCAGTGTGAAAAACACTCCACTCTTTCCTAGCTTTTCAGCTGCTTTCTGACTTGACTGCAACCCAAAAAGGCAAAGACACAGACCAAACTTTTTTTTCTAGTTACAAGAAAGTTTTAATTGGAAACAAGTGTGGTAGGTTTGAACACAGCTTCAGCAGATTAGCAGTTAAATTAGAAGGGGCTTTTTGCTTTACTTCCAGTGTTGATATGTCACTGTGCACTGTCACTCTGAAAAGCGATAGGGCTTTGTTATCAGTGCTGAGCACAGACAGCCTCCTGATGTAGAAGCAGACTAAAATAGGCTGCCAAGGTGATGAAGGCACCATGCACATGCTGCATTCCCCTGTGAAGGGAGATGTGGATGGGCTCTGTGGACACAATGCTCTGCTCAAACAGAATGATCACCTCCCAGGGCCTGGTTTCCTGATAAGTAACAAAAAAAAAAAAGAGAAAAAAATGAACTGATGAAACGTTCATCTCAGTTCAGTTCAAGGAGCATAAAGGAATTCAGAGACTACAGTAGCATTTCTCACTGATAAATGATTCCTTATATATTTGCTTATCATCCATTTTCACAGGAAAATCTTTGTGGGATTAGTCACTGTTAAGAGTTCTGTGTGGGTAGAAGTTACAAGATTTAAGGGATGTTCATATCTTATATTGAGGTTTCAGATGAAATAAGGGTTATATGAATGTTATTTTCAGCTATTTCAGAATTAGTATAATTAATATTGAAGACACCCTTTATATAGTTCCAGCCTGTACTGCTCTGATAGAAAATTTATTTGGCTACTGTTTTCTTTTTGTTGTCCCTTACTACAAGTAAGTACCTCTACTTGGGCCTGCCACCTACCAACCATTTGATACTTTATTCTGCCTAATCTTTTCAGAATCCTATCTTCATTTTTGCAACAAAATTTTCATGTCTTCTCCTGGCATGATATAATGAAGAATCTTAATATCTCATTTTTTACCTTCCTTTGCAACCAAAACTGAGGAATACCAGAAGCAAGTATTTTGTATCTGCACAGCAATGTTACAGATCTCCCTCCCTGGATATAAGATTAGCTGTGTCTTTTTGCACAACATAAAATTTACATTCTATTCTCATGTGCTTCAAATCTCTGCATATTTGGAACATAGGATTCAGAGGGGATCTGATTTTTTTTTTTAATTTCTCTCCTTTGCATTTAAAGACATTTTCAAAATGAAGTAAACCAAAATTCAAAATTAGGTTTAAGTGATCAAAATTTTTACTTTAAGCTATTCAGTGTGTCTCATAAGCTTTCTTGCTGCACCAAAGTGTTAATTGAGAAGCCACATAATCCAGTAAATCTGAGATAAAATATGTGGAATATGAGTAAGTTTATTCTAGACAGGATACATAAAATTATTAGTAACTTGTAATATGCATGTTACTTCACATGGCATTATATAGTTCCAGCCTGATGAATTCTTTGGTATTGGATAGTCTAGCAGGCAAAAATAGCAGTAAATGTGAAGTATATCCTGGTATAGGTCTTCTTTCAAGAAGTGATCCATAAAATACCCTGGCACTGGAAGATCTTCCCTTGAAGTTTACATCAGAGTGAACTGAGTAATAAAATTATAGAATATAGTGTGTCGGAGGGACCCACAAGGATCATTGAGTACAACTCCTGGCCCTGCACAGGATTCCAAAGAATCTCACCATGTGCCTGAGAGTATTGTCCGAATGCCTCTTGAATTCTGTCAGGCTGGTGCTATGACCACTTCCCTAGGGATCCTGTTCCAGTGCCCAAATACCTTCTGAGTGAAAAATTTAGATCTCTGCCAACTCAGCTGTTGGATAGAGTTTACGTTAATAAAGTCACAGGCTTGGAGTGTTTTATACTCCACGTATTTTTTTCTATGTGTGAAGCTAAAATACATAAATTTGAATATATTACTTTTTTTGGCATGTCTTTGTATTTTTCCTTTTACTTTGAAGATGTTATGTTATTGAAAAGAACAGTCTCTTACAAAAGTTTCGTGTTCTGGCTAGAGTAAATAGTACTATTATTCTTTACAAATATGTGCTATGCTTTTTACTTACTGAATGGCTTTGGGTTTTTATTTCTTGTAAATTCTTTTAGCAAAAATATCAAACAAAATCAAGTAGCTCGGCTGAATTTTTAAAGAAATTACAAGATTTCCCTATATTTCTTATATTTATTTGCAAATCCTTAAATTACATTGATGGTAGATATTAATAAATAACTTTTAACAACTGTTTCTTCAAGATTAAGCATTTGAAATTTAAATTTATAAATACAGTCAGTTTCATATAGAAAGAAAGTTTCTAGTTCCATTATTAGATCTGGCTAGAAAAGTAGTTCAGGAAAACAGCATCACAACTGGAATAGCACTTTTTCAAAATTTCTTAGATTTTTTAAGGGCCTAACCTAGATAAAACTGAGTGATAGAAGATGGTTAAGTGTCATTTTATTGGTATTACTTAATTTAAGTCTTCACTAAATCAACTGATTTCAGCATTTTTTATAGAGCTGGAAAATCTAGAAAATAAACACACACATTTTCTTTCTCTTTTTCTCCCTTTATGCTGAATACATTTCACCATTCCACCTGGACTCTCTGAAAGTAGATCCACAAAGCTTACAACAATTCTCATTGTCAATGAATACACTAAGACAGATAATATCATTAGTACTGCAAAGGATTTGCAAGTATGTATGAACTAAATGAGATTGAGTTGGGCATGACAAATTGCATTGAATTAAATCTTGTTTTAAAAAAGTGGTTTTTTCTATCTGAAGGTCATTACAGGCACTGTCAGTCAATCAGAACACACGAAGTAGCTACTAGATCAAAGGGAGGATGTAATACTGCAATTCTACAATTCACTCAGAAACAGAATTGAGCACTGTGGGAAGAGTAGAAGGAAATATACATTTGCAGTGGAACAGAAGCTATTTGAATCCTTGTTTGTTTGCATTCTTACTAATTGAAAAGCAGACTATAAAAGAACCAAGAAGCTATAATTGAAAAGTATTTGATAGCTTGAAGCTTGTGGAAGATGAAATACACAAGTAAGAATGATAGCTCTTTTTTATTCATAGTAGATTATTTTTCTCCATTTCATCTAAATTCTAAATGCCTTTTCTCTATGTTCAACATTTTTGCACAATGAATTTTGCAACATTTTAAAACTGGAATTACAGTTGCAGTACTTCCAAGCTTTGACTTGAAGAAAATTTAAAATATTAGATGTCTATCTTGGAAAATTTCTGAGCTAATCATCTACTTCTATTTAATACAGGCCATAATTCAGGGTATATCTATTTAGAGTTTTATAGGCATAAATGGTAATTTTACCTTTTAATAAAAGGAATTCAGTGAGTGTCAGAGAGAATGACTGCAGATTTGTCTTGTTCTGGTTATTTTTCTAGAATGTATGGAGATGCAGAGAAGACAAACCATAGAGTGTCTGGGGCTGGTTGGCACTTCTGGATATCACCTACTGCAACTCCCTGCTCAGAACAGGGGTAGTTAAAACAAGTTGCTCAGGATATATTCCGGACAGATTTTAATACTTTTAAGAGTGGAGGCTAAACACCCTCTCTGGACGACCTCTGCCAGTTGTTGACCACGTTCACAAGAAAAATATCTTTCTTATGTTCAGGTGGAACTTCAAAATTTTTGGGTTTTGCCCATTGCCTCAGCCACTCTGCAATTCTAGAAAGGGCTTAATAAAGCATCATTATCACATGCCTTACTATGATGTCTGTACTCTTGTGATGCTATTCAGGACACAGTTTCCCATCGTGTCGGCAAGAGTGCACTGTGGATTCAGGTTCAGCTTACTGTCGATCAGGACACCTAGGATTTTTATCATCAGAAGACAAAAGTCTTTAATAGTACATGTAATGTGAATTTTTGCATTCTTGCCAGAAAAGCAAGACTCCAGGATTAATGACTCTGGGATTATACTGCAGGTATCATCACTACAACTGAAACTCACACACTCACACACACAGTTCCAAGGGTGTAACTGTCAGGAAGATTCATTTGAATTTGCATTTTCCCTACTTACACCTTCTGCTTCTCTCACATGGAATCTGGTATTTTACTCTTGTACCTCATCCATTCCACTTCTTTATTTTTCTGGCGCTGAAAGACATACACAGAAGAAAGATGCACCTAGTATTTTACATTAGTCATTTCCAGTATTTTACATTCCCCATTCACAGTGCTAATAAGAATTGAAGTACCAATGAGTAACAATGTCAGACCAATTTTCCTAGTGACTTAATGCGAGTGACCCACTCCAGTGACTTTAACCTTCTGGCAATCCAAAGGTGTATGCACATTTAAAAACAATAATCATTTATATCTACAGAAAAATTAAAATAATGGACAGATATATTTCATTAAAAATTTTAGGGGCTCAACAGTTGCTTACATGATCATATGCAAGTGAATGTAATTGAAGATGTTTGGAATGTACTGAAAGTTTGACTGTTTCTCTCAGGATATAACTCTGTTTAAGAAAATATTCATAAATTGATCCTAGAATACCATTCACATTTTCTGAACAAATAAGCAATATTATTTGCACAGCATTTACAATTTATATTATCAGGGACCAAACAAGCAACTGAATACAATCTGTCAAGTTATAATGTTGTATTTAGTATGAATGCACATCCAACCCTCCCTTCAAGAAATGACTTGTAATTTCATGCTGTAAGGTTTCACAATTCAGAGGACTGATAATTTGGATTTCCATTTTTAAAAGAGGCAACTAGAATACAATCAGATCTATAATAATTTCTCATTTCATATGACAAAGCCTATGTCAACAACTTTAAAGACACATTTTAAGGGCAATATAGAAGTTCTACAAAGTATTTAGTAGAATTACTATAAAAAATATAATACTGTTAAAGTGGTAATTGCATTCAAACATCCGTACATGACTATATTGTCTTATGTGTTTTTCAAAACTCCAGTTTTTGGTTTAAAATTCATTACGCTATGGGACAAATTACCATTAGAATAATTTGAAGTATTCTGCAAGTAGACCTAAAATTTCCACTTGATATTTTTCAAAAAACATGTAATACAGTTAAAATAGTGCCTTAAGCAATCAAATTCCTTGAGTAATACTATTATGTATTGATTCCTTCTTATATTTAACAAAATTTTATACAGAATTAATTGTAGATGCTTTTCTTTTACTGTGAGTTGATGGGGATGTAATCTAATATGAGTATAGGAAAGACACTGACTTTTTATGCCCTATTCATTTTTACTTTTACATTAGTGTGACTGGACATTTTTTCTTATTTACACCAATTAGTTCACACCAGAAAGCAGGTATTGCAGTAAGTTTTACTTCAAATTTCCCATTAAAATTGCTCTATACATCTACAGCACCAACATAACTAGGAATCCTATTTTGAGTTAATGATTGGGATCATTAGGGAAGAAAAAAGCCGTTAACCCTGTATTTGTCATTCTAAAAACACAGCATAAGATTGTCTTGGCTTTAGTCACAAACCAGTTCTGATTACCTAAAAGCAAGTGTATTAGAAACTGTATCTAGTACAGTAAACCTGTAATACTCCTTGTGCATGTAAGCAGCTTTGTTAAAGGATTAAAGCACTTCTGATATTAAAAAAGCCTTTAATATTGATGCTAACATGTTATTTAAAATTAAGCACAAATAAAGGATGATTCAATGTAGTTCTTCTCTTGGTTTTCATTTTTCTTTTCTTTTGTTTTGAAGTGTAGATTTCATTAGTAAATGAATTAGTTTGTCTACAGAATTAGGTTTCATGTGTGTTTGGGGTTTTTTGGTTTTGTTGTTATTTTCATAAATACTTCTTATTCTCTAAGAAGAAAGCCCATAAACAGTTAAAGTAATTGTCTGGAATAAAATAAAATACTAATTAATTTTGAATTTTAAAAAACAATGTAAAAACACATTATATGTCTATCACATTCATGATTGTTCCACGGGCTTTCTGCAAACTTTCCAACAAAGGTAAAAAGAAAGTAGTATTCATTATGCAAGACCCCAGACTACCTTAAGTTTTGGAAGTCCTCTATCAGTGACAATTTAAAAAATGCCCACAGCAAATGAAGTACCAAAACTATTCCAAGTGCCTCTCTGGTTAATAAGATTTGGTATGCAGCTGACTCTTAAAAGCTATCCCAGTTCTGAGGTATGTTGTTTCTTATGAAAGATGTATCGATGAGAACCATACAGTGTGCTAGACCAACACCCAGCCACTCTCACTTCCTCCTCTCAGCAGGGTAAGGGGAAAAAACTAAGGTAGAAGAACTCGTGGGCTGGGACAAGGACAGGGAGGCCACTTACCAATTACCTTCAAGGGCGGCACAGACTAAAAATTTTGGGAAAACTGATGTAATCTATAGTCAATTAAAAAAGAACAGCAAAAGTAAAAACATCTTTCCCCACATTCATTTCTTCTTCCCAGGCTCAGCTTAATTTTTGACTTCTCTATGTAATGTCCCCTGAGTCAGGCATGGGAAATAGATGTTGCAGTTAGTTCATAACAGTTCCTCTCTGCGGGTTCTTGCTTCTCACTCTTTGTCCCTGCTCCAGGACTGGTCCCTCAAGAATACCTGCTCATGTGTGGACTTTTCTATTCTTCCCTGTAACCTCTTGCTTCTAGCACCTGGGCACCTCAGTACATGTACTGAGGTTTTGTATTTACTGACATTCAGGGTGGGAAAATGAATGCAACAACTTGATTCCTCTGACTCTTCCTTACTAGGGAACATCAGCAGCAGGATAGTTACTACTGCAGTGCCAAGCCAGAAGGGCATGGACTGTGAACAGCCCCTGGTAAGGGCTGACCCACTTGTCTGTAAAGACTCTTCTTCACATGCTAATAATGGCTTATATATATTCTAAGAGGTACTATTTACGGCATATGTATGTCACAAAATAATACTAGCATGAAGAGATTAGACAGTGCTTGTAAAGAGAGCTCCCTTTGTAGACCAGATTTTACTCATTGAAGAGGAGTGTCATATATCATATTTATGTCCTAAATATTTATTACCTCATGACAAGTCATAAGTATTTATAAACTCATGGTTACCTATTATGTATTTTTCTCCCATACTTCCTTAATGTGTAATCTCTCAGTTCCACACAGCAAAATCTCCTGACACTGCCAATGGAACATGCTTTGGGACATGTGGAGAAATCTCTTTCATTTTACATGATTCTTATTCAGCAAATGACTGGAATTGAAAAAAATCTCTTTAACAGTTCATTTGTGAGCTGGTTCTCGACAGAGGTTGGAATCAGAATTCTGACAGAGTGAGAAAAAGTTGTGAATTATTATAATTAATTGTAACTTCCCACTCATTTAAGGTTAACTAAGATAAAATAAAGCTAAAAGGGAGCTAAAACTCCCCACGAGGTTCTGTTAGATGTTTTGGCATATTATGTATGTACAACATATGTGTGCATATATATGTGCATGTGTGTATATATAACATAATTTTGTGCTTTACATTCAGGCATATCACCTTGTTTCACTATTTAAAAACAACTAAACAATTTCAAATAAAAATATTAGAGGCTTACCAGCAAAGTCTGAACACAGAATTTGATGAAAATATTTAATTTGACCAACAGAAATAAGAATTTAGCATTACATATCTTGCCTTTTAGTTTAATACAAAATTTCAAGGAAGTCACATCTACTTCCATAAAGTATACTGAATAAGGGTTTATATTTGTCTGAGATGGTGGAACAATGGAAATAACTGTGGTATTCAAATTTTACATGTTGTTCCATTTCTCTGCCTCGCTCTCTGTGTTCTTTTTCCTTCCGACAGTAAGGTAAACTGTAGGTTTCTTCATATATATGTAGTTGTAATGAGTCAGAACAGAATAGGAGCTTTGGGATACCTTGTTCCTCAGTGGACTGAGAATGCCTCTAATTATACTTTGTGGGCTTTTTTCTATTGGTTGCAGAGAGGGATGGGTTAGGCAGAAGGTTTTTATTGTTTTTTTTTTTTTAATTAGGAACTGTACAGTGTATTTGAGTTTTGTTATTATGAAATATTTTAGCTGGTACAGAATCCATCCATAGCTGTTAAATGTGTGTAGTAGGTCTTCATTTATGCATATGCTTTGGGAAGTTCTATGAGTGTAATTTAAAAATACTTTTACACTGAAGAAATCAGTCAGGCTATTTACTAATTTCCAGTACAAGATTTTCCTGTCAGGAAAAATAATATCAAAACATCTTCATAATTGTTATGCCCATGATGTCATATAGTGAAAGTTTTTAGTTTGCATCAAGCAATATTTAGGGGCCAGCCATACCCCAATATCAAGACTGTGGTAATGTATTCACTCTGCTAAAAATATTTCCTTCTCTTCGTTACCTCTGTCTCACACTTCTTGACTCAGTGTCACAGCTTGTCTCAAGCTTCTGGGAGCACTTAAGTTTCCAGCAGATGCCGTTGGTGATGATAGCATATGGATTGGTTCTAGCATGCATGCCACAGTTTTTACACTGTTGAACCATATATGTACATATTTACATTCACTTAAGCTCTTTATTTGCATATGCATGCAATTCTTTGCATATTTATTCTTTATCCATCAACATCTTTTTCAGACACAATTGGTTTCTCTGCTTCACATACAGTATCTTCCCTAGAGTAATCTTCAATCTCAGTAAGCACAAAAACAGTAGGAAGCAAATTGTACCCTAGGATGCTCAACCATCTTTACTACTAAAGTCATTAGCATCCCTGAGTGGTAAGTCATCAAGGGAAGAATTTCACCCCAATTGTTTATGTCACAAGTCACTATCTTTGCAAGCAGAAATCATTGGGGGAACCTATTCTGATTTCTCTTGGAATCAGAATTCCCTGAGCTACTTTAAAAATTTAGGGTGCATAAAGAACATGACATTGACATTTGAGGGAACTTCTGGAGAGCAAAATTATTTTGTTGAAATGAAGGGTTACTATTTCGGTGAGTCTTATAATTTTGGGAAAATACTAAGCTGGGTAAAGAAGTATATATATGTATCATTACATCAGTATTGAAATATATGCAATTCTGAATAAGCTATATACTGAAAATAGTCTTTCTGTTTTGCAGTTATGTAACAACAGAAAACTGAGGAAACCTGAATTTGGGTGGGTTGGGAAGAACGGTTCACTTTTCCTGTTAATAAAGGATGACTACAGGCAAAGATTCATTTTCATCATTGCTTTTCCTCTGTTACCCTCAACTACTGTCCCAATGAAGGACAGAGTAGAGAAGAAATTAAAGAAAAGCCAAACATGACCATTAGGGAAAAAAAGTGAATTAAATAGCACCAATAAAATCTGAAATGCAGAAAACTAAGGATGTGGATTATAATTTGGTGGAACAGAAAAATATGAGGTCTAGAGTAGAAGAAACAAAGCACTGTCTAAGAGAGGAAGAAGATAGAAGGTCAAAGAGAGAAGAAAATCAGCATTAATCTAGGAGACTGATAGGAGCAAAAGAAAAGTGGCAATTGATTTACTCACCTAAGATGAAATCTGGGTAGAGAACAAGAGAAAGGCGAGGAAAAACTAACAATCAGTTAGGAATAATATTGCAGCTCCTGAAATCTGAGGAAGTTTCTTTTATTCACATATATGTCTTTCTCCTCAGAATATCCTTTATGAGTCCACATTCCGTCACAGAAGTGAAGGAAATACCAGAAGAGACTAGGAAGGGAAAAGTGACTTTGGGGAAGGGTAGAAGCATATATTAGCCATTCCAGCTAAAGGAAAGAAGGGTAAATCTGAGAGGTGTATGGGGAGAAGAGATAGAAAAAGGAGTATCCAAACCTAAAGGGAGTTGATACTGTAGACTTTTGGTGTAAAAAAGACCATAAAGCCAAGAAACAAGGATATTTTTAATGAGTGCAGAGAGCTCTTTCATAAGCAACTTTAGAGCAAAAGAGTGAATAGGGAAGTTGTGTGCAAGAAAAGATTGTTTGAAAAGTTGGAAGACATACTATAGGACAGAACTACAAGGTAGTGTGGTATAAAAAAAAGAATGATGAGTCTTTAGAGATGGCTTTCTCTTTCAGATAATCTGTCTGAAACTGATGGTAGCTTTAGGTCTATATTTGTTTTGAGCAATAAACAAAGTCAGCAAGGGAAAAGGAATTGAGTTTCACACATTAGAAGAGAAGTGATGAGGGACAAGGAAAGGAAGATGTAGTTTGGCCTCATATTCTGGGTCTTTTCATATGCTGCAGTAAACTTCCTCTGAACATTTCTTTAAGGCTGTTTAAAATTCACTGTAATTTATTTCCACTCAGCATGTTTTCTGATTGCAATTATCTCTTTATTCTTATCTTTCACTACAAATCTTAATGGCAGTTGTGATTAGGAGTCTGCTGCTTATTGATTACATTGATATGTGCATAGCAAGTTATTTATGTACTTAATTTAAATTAATTTTATTTGCAGGGTTGAAACAGATGTTGTGCAGTTGTGATTTCCCACTGACTGTTCAATGAAGTGTCACTTACATGAAGCTTTTTCTTTCCAGAAGCTTTCATTTAGTTTGCCTTTATGTTTCTGATCAGGACTGCATGAGAAAATTACTTTCATAACTAACACAAGTAGACATTATGAGATTTATGGTTCATTCTCTCCCTATTGGATATGTACTGTACTTTGTTGCTAAGCTCATTGAAAATCTTTCTGGCTCAGTTTGTGCATACTTTTTACATGAATTCAGATACTGACTGAGCAATAAATCACAACAGCCTTGGATGCCCCACATGTGAGTGCATGTGTACATGTGAAAATAACGTTTCAGCTAATAATTTATTGGACTGAGGTATGTGTGAGTACCCTTTAAATGATGCTACAGGGTGACCCTACAGACTAACATTCTCTATGTAGACCTTCAAAGGTCATCTATATTCGTATATAGATATGAAGCTTTCCCTTTCTTACTATACAGTCAGCACTTGATGTCCTGCTTTCTAAAGGAGAGAAAAATAATTCTGTAAATTAGAATAAAAACAACACAATCCATGGCAAAGGGCTTGTAAGGACTTTCCAATTGTTTGTGTCTGTATAGCTGGTACTCTTTTGACCTGCCTCATATGCCAAATGTCTTTTTATTGCTTTTATGAAGAATAAATATCACTATGGACATAGTCTATGTGAAAATTATAATTAAATCTGCAAGCCCTGTTTTCATCTAGAATCCTAGTACTGTGACACCATTAATGCCCTTACATTCTCTCTTTGCTCTTTGGTCTTCTTTTTTAAAACTGATAAATCTGGTAAAGATGCTATCTACGCTCTTCAAATTTCCTGGTTATGGCACAATGGTTAGATTTTTTTGATCCCCAGTATAAAATTCTGTGTTAACACTGGAATTACTGCTCTCTGTTTTGAAATGAAGGTTTTAGAGAATAGTTAACTTTTCCATGGTGTGTGGTATCTCTGGTGTATTTTGCAAACAACAAGGTGCATTAGATCATGTTTCCCTCGGTCTCGCTCAGGGAGGTTGTTTTATGGGTATGGGGTTTGCTGAAGCTGCATTCCCCCGCCAGCTGCCCCGCCCATGGCTGTGGCAGTGGAAGCTGTGCTGGAGGGGCCACAGCAATGGCCGGAATTGCAGCCAAGGCTGCAGCCAGTGGGGAGAGGGCCGGAGCAGTGGGTAGCCCAGGCCTCAGAGCAGCGGCCACTAGGCCTGATGGCTTAGGTTTTAACTTTTATATTTTACAGTTTCTGTACTGCTTAGAGTGTAACTCTGAGGTTCCTTGTGGCCTGTAATTTCTGCTCTCTCGTGCAAGATAGCCATAACAAAGCCTCTCCAGGTTTTGCCTTCAAGGACAGCCAGGCTCTTCTAGGCCCAAAATGTGTAAACCAAAACTCTAAGTGGGGAGCAAGCTGAGGGGAGTTACATCATTGAACTGGGGCTTTAATTGGAGAATTAACCGTGGTATGCAAATGAACCAAACCTATAAAGGTGTGAAGAACTCGTGACCTGTCTTCCATCTTGGTTCCATTTTATGAAGGCAGCTTCTGGCTCCCCAGGGTGTACCTTGAAGGCCCTTCAAATAAACACCTATCTTTATTCCCTTACTCTTGTCAAGTCTCTGTTTCTAGGTGGCTGGAGAAGGCATCAGGCCCGCCTCCACCTCTTCCCTGCCCCCCCACAATGGATCTCGCTTCCCATTCTTTCAACCTTTTTTCTTCAAAAGCAGTATATGTTCTTTAGATCCCTGTAGGTGTTTATTTTGTGATATAACCATAAAAAGCCTCACATAATCAAGTTCTAAAAAACCAGCGGTCTTCTCAAATCCAATCTTAATTCTTCATGTAAGCTACTAAACTCAGGCCACCTCTGATTGTTGTCTAATTTATAAATTGGCCAGATTAGTCTAGACAGCCCAGTCAATTCTGGTTTTGTAAGGAATCAATGTTTGCCAGTCAATTTTTGCCAGTTTTCTAATACTAAGCTCAAAAGCAAATTTTTGGCTATTTGAGTCTCTTTATGGGAAAAATTACTGCCCACTGTTTATGCTTATAAACAGGAAAGATCACAGAAAAAAAGCAAAGCAATCTGACTACAGACTAGTAAGCTAAGGGAGAGAGAGCACAAGAAGAAGGGCTCAAACCCATGAGTTTGGACTTATCAAACAGCAGCCAAAACCACTACACCCCCACTGGCTCTGGACCAGAATAGTGTCACTGCAGTACTAAGTTCTCACAAGCTAACAGCAAATGAAGGGGGAATCAACAAACAAACCAGAACCCCCGTGGACCATCTCGAGTCCCCAGACACACCAAACAAAACTATAAGAGATCTCATAACACCCAACCCAGGTGCTAATAACAAAATACGACCTTTATTCACTTAGTCACATGCCTCTGTGCTGAATCTGGAGAATTTTTGGGCTCTTGCACTCTGATGCCTTGTGGACTGTGGCAGCTACCCCCACGCCCAACCACCACCTCGAAGTGCTGACAGCAGGGGAGGAGCTGAGCTGGATCTTTCTCAGTCCAGAAGATTTCCAGAAGGCTCCTTGTCCCATTTGGGGTGGCGAAACTGATGCCTTGAAGTAACTACCTGAAAACAGAGGCTAGACATGATAAAGAGAATAAAAGTCAGTATTTATTTGAAGGGCCTTCAAAGGTACACCCTGGGAGAGTAAAGCCTATGAGGAGCTCCACCCAAGATGGACCCCGGGTCATGGGTTCTTCACACTTTTATAAGTTTGGTCCATTTACATATCAGGGTTAATTTTCCAATTATAACTTCAGTTAATTGTGTAATTACCCCAAGTTTGCACCTCCTCTTCAAAGGCTTTTAGTTTACACATTTTGGGGCCTGGGACAACTGAGGTGTCCTTGAAAAGCAAACCTAGAGAGGCTTTGTTATGTCTAACCAGCATGAGAGAACAGCAGCTAACTTCATGAACACATGAAACTTCAGAGTTACACACTAGGCAGTGCAGGATTTGAAAAATATAAAAGTTAAAACCTAAGGCATCAGAAATACAAATCTTGGATCATATGTGTTGAATTTCCTGTAGTAAGACAGTCCCTAACCCTTATAATTTTTTTTTTGTAGATTTCATATACTCTGTTTTAGAGAAGTTTTAGTTCCTTGTTGAATCTTAAATGTCACTTTATATCTTGTAAAGTCTTTAGCCATTTTCTGTATTGCTGCTTAATGGAAAATAAATCAGGGGCTGAGGATCTTGTTGTTTTAAGTGATGATAATCAGTCTCCCATATATGAAATAGGTGATCACTAGTTTGACGCTTTTATTTCTGGTGCTACTATTTTCATAAAAGTCATTTTTATTGGGATTTTTGTTTGGTTTTGGATTTTTTTTTAATACAAATCTATCATTCTGAAAACAAGAAAATAGAAATTAAATACCATAGACCTCTTCGAAGGGACTGATGGGAATACAAAGTTACTAGTGTTGTATTTAGAATTCATATGATCATATTTGCTTGAAATTTGGAAAGTTTGGTTTCTTTACCATAGATTGATTTCACATAGTTTGATTTGAAAAAAAAAAAAAATTAAGAACCATAAAAAATGAGCCTACTTCATGAAAATGCAAGTGGAGCATAAGCTCTTTACAACAGGAAAAATAGTCTTTCTTTGTCTTTTAAGATCATCACGCCTTTTGTCCTTCTCCACTACCACAGCATGCTACGTAGAGTAGTTTTCATCTGTGATTAGGATTCTCCTAGGCTAGAAAAAAACTATAAGCTTCCTAGACATGAAGCTTTATTTGTATCCTTGTTGAGATAGTGAAATCTTTTTTCCATGTAAGATAGGGGCAACTCAAGACATTTGCATTAGACAGTAATATTTTCAAACACAGTACAAAATGAATATCAAAGCACTTTGACTGCTAAAATATTCAGTAGCTCCTGGAACAGGAGGCCGTTCACTGTCAGCCTAAAAAGACTGGGTAATTATCCGAACCTAAGAATTTATGTTTAATGTCCACATGTTACCTGTTATGCTTTCTGAATAATTTTCAGGACATCTAGAAGGAAATACTTGACTTCTCAGTTGCTTTTGTACCTATCATTGCGCTATCAGATATCACATTCACTACTTGTAAAATAGTCAGTTTGTCTACCTGTGCGTGTACGTATATGTATACATTACCTAATCGTGCAGACTTTTTTTTCTTACTTTGCAGGTTCTGTTGGTCTGCAATTAGACTGGGGAATACAAGGTATTTTTTTTTTTTTTACAATATAAATGTTAAATTAATTAGTCCTTTAAAGGGGGACAAGGGCAAGGGGCATGTGCTTTGGGGGCTGAGCAGAGAGTTGTTTGTTTTATTTGCAGTGTAACACTCAAGATTCTGGAAAAGTTTATGGTACTAGTAGGCTTGATTGTGACAGATCATATTAAATTTTCAGGCTAACCTACATAAAAGGAAAGTTACTAGTATTTTAATTGAATTACATGTATTCTTGATAGTCTGTGATTCATTGGAATAAGTTCCTCATTCTTTGGAACCTAAATTCTAAATTTAAGGAGACAGGAATGTGTGCCTCTAGGGTTTTTCATGACCCATCGTAAATTGCACTGAACTGGTAGGTCCTTCAAAAGAGCAATGCTGGAGTTGAGAAAGAAAACCCAATCAGGGTTTTGAAATTTAAAAACAAATGTTAAGATAGCAAGAGTAGCTTTGAGTTTCATCAACTGGAATTCTTTTTTTCAAGTACTGAAGAGGGAAAATTTTGTGTATTTTGTTCTATTTCCTTACGTCTGTCCATTATTCAAAAGTACTGGCAAATACAAATAACTTCAGTCAGCCACAGAATGTGCAGTTAATGTGTTAGGAATTAAAAATAGGAGTCTGAAAGCTGATCTTTTTCTGCTTACATAGTGGAATCTTGGAGACTACCTTAAAAGGCTTAGACAAAGCTGTGAACAGCAATTGTACTTATCTTTGTACTGCCAGAGGATTCTTAGGTGATGTGCTGCCATGTTCCCATTTATTCTAATACTGTAATTACTGTAGAATTTGGATCAACTGTAGTAATTATGTGTGTGTAAAGCATCCTTTAGCAGCTTTGACAATGGGATTCACTACAGAGAGTCTAACCTTCACAGCTGACAGAAACTATACCATACCATAGAAGTTCTAATACTAGTATCACTATAATTACCTTGCTAAAACAGGCAAATAATTTTGTGAAAGTAATGAATATGAAGGAAAAGGCAGAATTTCTCAGAATTGATGTAAAACCAATTTTAAATTAATATCTCAAGGTTTTAAATTTTAACAAAAATATATTTAATTTTAACTCTTAGTCTTCTGTGTTTGTCAAGCAAGGTAATTTATCATGGCAAAGTGTAAATGTTTCACACTCGAAATATAGCAGAAATATAGCAGAAAAGTGAGTTGCTGACAGTCTGATTTGTTTCAACCTGTTGAAGAAATATTTTCCCCCTGGTTTCTAGCCAAGAGCTATGCAAATATAAATTGCTATTCAAATAAACAGCATAAAAATTATTATTAATGTACAGTGCCCTCCTAGATATTTATTGCTGCAGTACAACTTCTGATTTGTATGAATCAGGTTTCATTGTAGTTTATTAGCAATCAACGATGATTATTTGGCTCTAGTGTTTGCAAACTATAATTCATCATCCTCCTATCTTTTATTTATGAGACAATGTCAAATGAAAGAAGCAAATTATGTATTGTTATTGTTTGGAAGCGCTCTGCACTCTGCAGCATATTAACTTTGCCATGAAGCGTTAGTGTTCAATGTTCTGCTCTGACTACCATGTACATCCAATCTGCCTTCATCTCACACAGTGAAGAAAGTTGACTTTTCAGTGGAGTCTCACATTCTGGCAACTGTGAGTCCAGAAACAGTTCTAAAAAACCCTGACCCATTAAGGTCAATGGGAGAATTGCCATTTACATCAGAGAAGCCAAGATTTTATCCCTTCTGTTCTCTGTGTTGATACTTTGGTTGACACCTGTGCTAAGCAAATAGGAAGCAGAAGATAATAGATTCCTTCTGTTCATCATTCTCTCATGGGGAATAATCTCCAGCACAAAGAAAATATTTGAATATTCTAAAATGGAACTGTTTAAATGCTACTTAGTCCATTTTCACAGCAGTAGTCCTAAAGTAAAACATTTTAAGAAAAGGAAAATTATAGTAACATTGTCTCTAATGCCATTACATCTGTTACTGAGGAACAGTTATAACTACTAGGAAAGCTGGGCATTTTCCTTCTAAATTTCTTAAAATCCTATAATGACAGTTATATTTAATTATCAGATTCATACTAATTTAGTACGAAAATGACACAACAAAAAGCAGTTGCAAAACAAATGAAACAAAACAATAAATGGAATTAAGGAAAGCAGAGGTGAGCATATATTTTATAAATAACATGTAAAAGCACTTTGTACCACAAGAAGCTATATTTTATTCATGGTTATTAGTGGCTCCAGTATGGCATTACTGTGTAAAAGTCTAATTGTGACTCTCATAAAAAACCCCCATTTCTTATTAGAAATTGCTTTAAAATAATTCTCTGCCATCCTTAGTGTAAAAAGAAAAAAAGTACTCATGTTAATGCAAGCAATATTATATATATGTATATTGTCATATTATTATTATTATTCATAATATTACTGTGTATTTGGGGTTCTGATTAAGTTAGTTGTAATGGTCAAAAATTTTATACAGTAAATACACCTTAAAATTAGCAATTTAACATTATATGATGTTTTAATTTTAATGCATATGTTATGGTGAAATAACTTGTTTGATAGAGCTTATCATTGGACTCAGACAAAAATTGTGTTTTAACTTTGCCCATACTATTTCTTTTCAAAAGCTACTAATGTATCTTAATAGTAGCATGATTTCAGAGAAAGAAAACCATGAAATGAGACAAGTATAAACCTCTTTCATACTAATTGTGTTTTGTAGAATTCATTCTAAAAGTCATCTGAAGTATACAGGGAAAAGGAGGGAGATAGGAATTTTATGATGAAAAGCACTATGCAGGAATATGTAAGATTAATTATCTAAATAGTGTGTGAAACTGAGAATGCATTGGGTTTGCAATTTCACTGTCTTTTGTTTGTGTTCTCACAATACAGTATTTATTTGCAATCATGAATGCTGCTTCCTGATTCATATGTTCTTGGCACCAACTATACCTCAGACACAGCAGTATTATTAGAGCTAAAGTGGGGCATGCAATACAGGAAACTTAGCTAAGATTTTCTGAAATTTAAAGCACAAAGAATCTGTGAGCCAGAAAGCCTTATGGATTAAGATTATCCTGCTTTTCAGTTGAATGATACATCCCTAAATGATCTGAGGTTTTCTATCATATATATCTCATGGTCCTTCTGAATCCTGTCCTGCCTCTTTCCCATCTTCACCCAGAAGGCACTGTTTCTTTTGAAGAGCACTGTCAAAACTTTTAGTTACATTGATTGCATCAGCCACACTTTGCATAAAACACAAATGCCACAGTGCATCATGGAGAGGCTGAGAGACCTCTGCTGCACTAAATAAAAAGAGTTTCTGGAGTTTTGCCCTGGCAGTAGAGACAGTGGCTTGCCAGTCAGCAGGCACTGTAAGTAACTCCAGGTTGCATTTGTAATGTCACAAGAGCATTGTGCTTGTCATGTGAAATTATTAGTGACAGTTGATGAGAAACCTGAAGTGGTGAAATGATTGAAAGCACACCTGTGATCACATTATCAATATAAATTAAAATTGCCTGTCTCAACTGACTTTTTCTGCTGTCATGTACTGTGCACCATTTCCATGGTAATGAAACATTTATGCCGCTTATGCTAGCTTTAGATAATGTATTCCCCTCAGGTGTATGTTTTTTATCATCATCCATTTTACCGTATGAATGCTGACGTTGTAGGTGATTGCAGATGTGCCATAATCCTTAGTTCCCACAAATAGTCTCTCCCTTCTCCCTCTTGCTACTCAGGTATTTATAGCTCTGTCACAAAGCCATTGATTGAATGGTGTAGATGTCAGTATATTCAGTTTCTTTGAAAAGACTTAGTAGATTAATTGATACAGACAAAAATAATATGAAAGGTTTATCTAATACAGAACATTCATTCCTAGACTTCAATTCTTTATAACTAATGTATTTTTTATGGATCATGCAATTTAAATGCGCTTTTACAGAATGTTTATTTAAAAGTTAGTAGGAAGACTAAATATTTAAAATAGCCAATACTTTATGATACATACCTTTTTATTTTTAAAAATATGTTGATTAAACTCACCATTGATGACACTGCGCTGACTGTCCTGAATCACCTCCCTGTCCTCTGTATGCCTTTGTACATCTTCTATGAGGATCTGTTCCATGATCTTCCCAGAGAGAGGGGTGAGGCTGACAGGTCAATAGTTCCCAGGGTCCTGCTTTCTACCATTTTCAAAGATGGGTACAGTGTTTCCACTACTGCCATCACCGAGGACTACACCTGACTGTCATGCTTTTAAAATATCCTGGAGTCTATCTTGTCCACTGCATGAGCCAACTCCCTCAGGACTCCGGGATGGATTTCATCTTGTCCCATAGACTGACATACTTTCAAATTCCTCAGGTAGTCATGAACCTGATCTTTACTTACAATGGGAGGACTTTAGTTCCCCCAGTCCTTGTCTTGTGGTCAACCCACTTGAGAGGTGTGGGAAGTGACATGAGCTTCTGGAAGTTGCCACCGAAGACTGAGGCAAAATAGTTTTTGATTACCTCAGCCTTCTCATCCAGTTTTACTCACTAGCTAGCCTTTTTTGACCTTTTTCTGGCTGGTGTACCTGTAGAAATCTTTCTTGTTATTCTTTGGGTCCCTTACTAATTTCAGCTCCAGATTTGCCTCGGCTGTCCCAATCCCATCCTGACACAACCAGACTGAGTCCCTGTACTCTTCCCAGGATGCCTGTTCATGATTCCACTGCCTGTGCATTTGCTTCTTGCCTGCTAGTTTGACCAGAAGTTCCTTACTCACAGCCACGTTGGTCTCCTTCCTTTCTTGCCCAAATTTTTGTTCCTGTGCATTGCTAAATCTTGCGTTCTAGCTGCTTCTTTGTCAGTGAGTGTTGTAGTACGCTCACTGTGTTGTTGTGTGTGGTGTTAAAGAGATAGGCCCTGAGGACTGGAGAGAGACCCTCTTTCCTGGGCCCAGAGGTGACCCTGGGAGTGCATCCAGGTCACCGGGGATGGGCTGAGAGAGGATTGTGGGTTTGTGGACAGTGTTGGACCTATGGGAAGTGATAATTGTAGTTCGTGGCCTTATAGGGTATTGTTCATCTATTACCATATTCATCTGTGTAATACCCCAGCTGATTCGGGGACACTGTGGTGAACATCTTTCCTGTTTATATATGATGTGGTATCCTGTGTGTGCAGTATTTTAGGGAATTCTGACTGCACAATAAATGGCTTTGTACTTCTCCGCCTTGTGTGCGAGGTCCATGCCCTTGCATGATTACTGCAAGTGAGGGTAGTTTTCCAGGGTGGTCCTATTGACTAAGTCCTTAAAGAGCTGGAGTTTTGCTTTCCTGAGGTTCAGGACATTTATTTTACTCTTCACCTGACACATATTCCTCAGGACTGCAAACTCCACTGATGCATGATCACTGCAGCCCAGGCTGCCTCCAATCTTGACATCCCTGATTAACTCGCACACTGGTGACCACTATATCCAGTATTGTGTCCCCTCTAGTTGGTATGTTTACTATTGGGCTTAAGAATTTATCCTCCATGCATTCTAGGGGTCTCCTAGATTGCATGTTTCTGCCATGCTACTTTCCTGGCAGAATTCAGGGTGGTTGAAATGCCCTCATAGGATGACAGCCTGTGAGCTGGAGCAAGACAGCTTTGTCAGTAGGCTCTTGGTGTAGAGGGCAGCCCCTCCACCTATCCTTTCATCCCCGTCCCTTCTGAATGCCTGTAGCCTTTGACAGCCACACTGCAGGCATGAGATTTGTCCCACCAATATTCAGTAATGTCAACAAGATCATAATTTTCCAGTGGCTCCAAGCTCCTCCTGTTTGTTTCCTGTGCTGTGTGCATTGGTGTAAAGGCATCTCAGCTGGGCTGAGAGATATGTTATCTTCTTAAAGGAACATCCCTTAATTCCTTTGAGATATTTCCCTGTTGGCTTCTGTTACCTCAGGACCCCTTCCTCATCCTCATAAGACTTGAAGCGTGGTCCAGTGTGACTAGCACATCTCAGAGTCACCAGCATGGTGCCCTCACAAAGCACTCTGTCCCTCTAATCTTGGTCTGTCATTTCACAACTTGCCAAGAGCTATATTATCTCCTCCCCCACGTGGCTGTAAAGCCACGAAGTCATCTTTTCTCTCAGTGTCACTGCCTGCAACACTTTTGTTCTACTCCTTTCAGCCTGGCAGGGGGAGGATGCAGGACACACAGATCTGAGGTTTTTTCTGGTGTCTGCTCCTGTCTCAGTGGAGCCAGACCATGGTTCTACCACTCTATCTCATCTTTAGAGTCCATGATACTTCTTAACCTTTCTACCTACTCTCTCAGTTTTGTCACTAGGCAGACCAGATTAACCACCTGGTCACACAGCTATCTCTTGTCATAGTAGTAGTAACTGCTCCATTCCAGCACCAGGCTCTGGCACTCCCTGTAGCCTGTAACCTGGACAACTGCATGTTTTCATGGGCACTTCATTTGTGTCACCACATGTTTTGTGGTGAGTGCTGAGGACATGGTTGGCCATCAAGTGGAAAACATTGCTGTGTTTCTTCCAAGGGCGTGGTGACCACCAGCTGAGATTACCTCTAGTGCTGGTGGGTGAGTGCTCCCTCGCTGTGCAAACTGACACATGAACTGCCACACCACGCACTGTTTGCCCGCTCTGCTCACTGTGCTCCTGTTCACTCACACTCACCAGAGGCTGCTTTTGAATCGCTACAGGGTGTCTGCTCTTGCTCCTCTTCTGGCTTGTGCTGAAGAGTCAGAACTGCCTCTCCTCAGGGCTTCAATGTTTTCCACTCATGGGTCTTGAGTGCCTCTCTCATCACTAACTTCGAGGTCTTGCTTCTTTCTCCCTGCAGTGTGGTCTTTGGCTCCAGACCATGTCTGATGGAGCAATTCACCTCAGAGTCTTCACTGAAATGTGTTTAATACTGCAAACTAATAAAAGAAAAAAAATCCGCTTACATGCAAACACACATAATCTTGGAGTAAAAAAGAATGAGATATATTTCATGGTTTCCTGTGTAAAATATTCATATTTTTTTCAGGACAGCTGTAGCTGTGCTATAAGTTTTGAGGAAGACAGAGAAATTCACATATGTGAATTTTAACGGTTCACTTTTTGGATATTGAGCATGTCTTCTTAACTTGTAAAACTCTTTAAACTAGAGGGAATTTACCTCTTACAAGATAAAGTTCTTAGTTACTCTGAGGTTTTCCTTAGTGATTTTTTTTCTTCAGTAATGTTTAAGCTGTAAAAATGATAATTTGTAATAAAGATTGCTGGCCAAAATATGTTTCACAATCATTAAGCTTCCCTCTAATTTTTTTCTCCATCAACCTTTCTTCCTCTTTTTACAAATGTCAAGTAGTTCAATAAGAGAATTTTATAGCCTCCAAATATCACAATTTTATAAGATTGTAAACTCCATCTTACTGTAAAATAAATTTATTTAATGAGTAATTTTTTTCTGAGTCAAAATTAATTTATTTGATATTAGTATTCAATACCTAATACTGTAAGGCATAACAGGGGAAAATTAGCAGGACATTAGCTTCCAAAACTTGAAGAATGACTGGAGAATCACCAAAGAAAATGCACCATTGATGACCAATCCTTTGTCCTCTGCATTTATAAAATCATGGAGAATAAATAATATTTTATTAAACTCACACATCTCCGTTACTAATATTAAAATTTTCAAAATAAATTATGATAGCTCAATGGAATTCTAACTTTTAATGGGACTATTTAAGAGAATGTTGAACTTACTGTTTTATGAGAATGTATGCAACACTCTTTATCATGAACATAGTGTTAAAACTCTAAAATGCCAAAGCTCAGTTTTGTTTGAGCATGTTTGAGAAATTCATCAAAGGCAAAAAGATAAAATCTAATAAGATCATAAGGAAGAACCTAAATCTGTAAGGGAAGACACAAAATAGGATAATGAATAAAGGCTGTAAAACAAATCAGGACTAACTCAATAGAAAACAAGCTTCAACTAAGTATTTTCTAGTCATGGGACAAAGAGGAGGGAGGTTGTGATAGCAAGTTTCTATTATTCTTAATATAAATAGATGAAAATGTATTTCTTTTAGAATTTGTGCATTATATGTGAGAAAAAAATTTGACTCATTCAAATTTTTGCTGTTTTCCTAATTTTTGAATTGTGCTTCTTTGAAATCAAAGACCAGCTGCTGCATGTTTTTAATTTTTAATTGTCCTTTAATTGAGAGTGTAACACACTGATATTAGAGAAGCTAAGTCTTTTGTTAAAAGAGACTTATTTTACATTTCCTATTAAGCACAAATAAATAAAAATGGAAATTATTTTCTACTGGTCTCATTTCAAGCTTTCCCAATCAAAGTTTTCATTTGGGTCAGTTAGTAAACTAGTAATTAAGTCACATGTACAAACATTTAAGTCAACAGGTTAGAGTTCTAGTGTTCTTTAACTTGAAGAGAGAAACATAAGGGGGGTCTGGAAGGGTACTGGAGCTACACTGCTGAATATCTCTGGAAATGTCTCACTTTTGACCTATCTCAATGATTCTCTGATTCAATCTTCAGTTTTTGACTAATCTTACCACTTCTTTACTTCTTTTCCACCTTCTACTAGGCCCTAAAATGTTATCAATTTGTATGTGTACCTACTACAGCAGTGAATTTTCAGTGAGATGCTGATTCCCATCTCATCCAGTTTCAGTTTAACAATGCAGGGCCTTCCTTTTTGTTCAGGTTTTCTCTCTCATGTATCTCTTCTTTGAATATTGGGTGATCATTTCTGTGCTGACCACTTTCACCTCCTGCTTTTCGTTATATTACAGAGGCCCTTTGCAGTCTCTCCAGAACATCCCAAATTTTTTCCTAGGGGAATGTGCAAGATCTCCCTTATGACAAGATATTTTGCCTTTTTCTCACTTAAATTAAATTTCATTTTTTTTCCCCCAAAATCCTGGTACTTGTATTAGCTGTTTCTTCTCTTCAATGCTAAAGAGAGACATCTGCATCCTTTCTCTGTCCTGTTTAAAGTCCTTATGATTAATCTGTAAAAAAAGTATGCTAGTCTTTTCTCCCTCACTACTACACAAAGTCCCCCTCTGGGTTTTGTTCTCTGAGGAATGAAAGTCATCAAAACACAGTCCCATGGCCCAGTCATGGTCAAAAAATTGTTAAGTGCATTTTTGGATTTGTATCATTAGGTGTTGGGCACAAATTTTATTATGTCTTCATAATGTTTACCATCTTTTCTCGTGCTTATAGTTCCCTTCTAATTATAAGTAATTATAATTTAAATAAAAATTGCTCAGCAGCAATAAGACCAAGACTGCCCTGTATTCCTAGAAGAATCTTCTGACTTCTTTGAAGCATTGTAGTCAAAGAATCCATGTCCCCTTCTGCACTGTACCCATCCTTCTCAGTATGCAGCTGATATCTTTTCTGGGTCATAAGTTTCAGGAGCTGCAGCTTAGTGTTTTGGCTCATACTTAGTGTTCATTATACGACACTAGATTAAATATAACAATGTTTTTTAACATTTTCCCAGGCTACAGAGACAGAAGTAACAAATAACAGCCATGGATAATGAGGCAGACGTTGATAATTTAGTAAAGGAAATAGAAAATTTCTCTTGAAGGAGAGAAAATGTTTAACAATTGCATTTCCTATTCTCATTTGCTGTTCTGCTCACCATTGTTGCTGCAACAATGTTCTTGAAATTGAATTTTCTGCCTGTGTTATTAAGTGTTCCTGTCCAGTAGCTGTGAGATATATCTGCAGCTGGTGGAAATGGATCAAAAACAAAATTGTGAAGCGTCATGCCACAGTGACCATATACCTCAGTTCTGCCTGAAATAGACAAGGAAATACAAAAAGTTTAAATGTAGAAATCCGTTACGTAATCCATTATGTAATCCTTTACTTTCATCCTTAAATGCAGAAAACCTTCTAGAGTTAATACTGAAAGACTATGTTCTTCATTAACAGTATCAAAATTTATTTTGTGGTTGATTCTCTTAATAATACTTTGCACATTTGTTTCAATCTACAGCAATGTATGCATTTTGATTTACTTGTATGCATTTGATTTTGATAAAATTCAGACAAACAAGCAGCAAAATAACTTGTAAATTTATCGATTCAGCAAAAGTAACAGATCAAGTAGGTTATTTGGTCACTGTACTACATATCATATAGCAAACTTAATTTATTGAATTTTCCAAGCTGGTGAGCTTTAATTAATTAATATTTTATAAAATAATTATACATTATTTCCTGTACTGAAGACACAAACCTGATATAATAGATTACACATTATCACTAGTTAAGACGTGTAAATACTCATTTCTATTTTAGAAAGCTAACACATTCACTCTGCAGTCAAGTTTGGTAAAGAAGAACATTCATATTGCATTAAAAAAAAGTTTATTTCCTTCACTGTTTTTCTATTAAGAACTGTATGGGATTTATCTTTCCTTATAACTGGTTCAAGGGAGAGCCTTTAAAAAGCAAATGTTATGTTTTTTGTGGCCTGACAGGTTTTGTGGGTAGTTGTCAGTCATTCCATATGATGCAGAATTTATTTTATAACTAAATTTCACATTTTTTCTCTTTCTTTGGATAAATTTTTTCTTCAAAGTGCAAACATTATTGTGAGAGAGTTCTTAATAAGAATTTTTGGTTCTCATCCCATAATTATTTTTTCTGTATTTTCAAAATAGGATTAATCAAAACTATGTTTTATGTGTAAACAATAAAGTTCATGTAAAATATAAATGTGCAATTGTGACATCTAGTATATCAAAATATGCTTCTTCAGTTTATTAATGTGCATATATTTAGTTTCTGAAAACTCTTTGTCATTAGTTATTCTGTTTGGGTTTAAATGTGTCACAATAAAAAAAGTGTTAAATATATTTTGATACACCAGATTTTCTATTACTTTTTTATTGGAAGTAAACAGTATGATTTTTTCTGCTATCATGAGTTGTGTGTAAGAAAACTGATAAATCAGGGAACATGAAGTCACTAACAGGAAAGAAAACTATTTCCAGGACATTTTGGGTGTTTTTAATCAAGTTTTTGCACCTCCTTTTTTTAATCACCATATATTCCTATATGTCTATAAAATGTAGACACCAAATGGGTTACATATTTTGTGGACATATATGTAATTTTTCAGTGGTAATGATTATAATGAAAATAAAATGGGTAGGAAAATAGTATAGAATAGGAAAGAGATAACAGTAAAAGATTTTAAAGCAATGCAAAACAGATTAGGTGCTGAAAAAGTGAAATCATGGATCTAAGCTTCTTCTAGAACCTGCAAAAGGCACACCCACTGAAGATACAGGGAGACAATATGAATAGCCCAATTCCCTGGTTTATCTCCTCTCTCTCTCACTACATAATGATGTATTCAGAGTCCACAAATTAGGACTTTCTCTTAAATCAGGCAGAAAGCTCATAAATATATAAATAAATGATATAACACTTTTCTTCCTTTTTTGCCTTACATTGGCAAATTCTTGTAAAGGTATATAAAGAATATTTTATCTTGGGGATGTCTAAGGTTTTTTAAGTATCTAGAAAATTCATAGAGGTATTGTGAAGTTCCAAAGGTGGTAATATAGCAATCAGCCACTGTTCCTGAATGTTATTCAGCAAACTAAATACATACATTGACCCAAATTCGTGGAAGGTGAGTTCTCCACTTAAAAGACCTGGCATGTAATAAAATCCATTCTCCCCCTACACAAAGTATTTGTTTAATCTATTGCATGCAACAATCCTATACAGTTTCCATAAAAAATTTTAAAAATTTTCCCTTCCTGAAGAATTCAAGGATGGAACTACTATTGCTGCTATCATTTGGAACTACTATCATTTGGCAAAGACAGTAATATTGTGGATCCAATGGCACAGGAATTTGACTACAACATGATCTAAAATGGTTCTATATGAATCAAATTATATATAAATGTGATTTTTGAAGGCACAGTATGATCTAAGGGTCTTACTGGGACTTTGGGGGGAAAAGTTCAATTTCTAGATTTCCTAGAGCAAAAGAAAAGCATCTGTACCTATTAAAATGTAACACTGAGTCTTGACCTTAACTGAGAGGAAATCTGAAGAAAATTAGTTCTGTATTGGAAGAAGAGGAGATTTTTTTTTTTTAATCACTATATTGTTTTTAAGCATGTAACCCCTGTCTAAGACTTCTGAAAGTGTTTGAGAGCTGGAAAGTCCTGGAAAGAAAACATCCATGATTAAAAGGCGTACAAGGCAAATGTTTTGTCACAGGTTTATATATGTTTAGTACATTCTAAAATGTATTACTTATATCATATATGGAAAATTAGGCCCCACAACCTGACAAATGTCAGTTAAGGTTTCCTGTAAAACCCAAATTTGAACTGGTTCAGCACATGTAAATGCATTTGTCATGGATAGCACTCGGTTACACACTGATGTCTTTTAGTCACACTTTTCACAAAGGATGATTAATTCTGTATTTTTTAGCTTTTGGCTAACAATACAAAACACTTACAGTGTAAATTACAGAAATGTGAGCCATCTGTCTGACAAATGTGTTTAGTGACAGCTCTGCTCTGAACCTATACAGGACTATAAAGCTCTATGATGAAAAAATAAACCCATGGGCATCAAAAATCAATCACTCAAAATTAGCTGATTCTTTATAATTTTGCCTGTTAGCTCTTTGCCTCAGTTTCCCTTGCGTAAAATGGCATTTACATTGCCTCATCTCATTCGATTATTCTGAAGAGCTGCTAATTAATATTAGTAAAAATCTAGGATCTCACAAAGAAAACCTCAGAAAATTCCATAGGATAGTTAATTATTCTGCCTTCAGAGAAAAATTTGAATAATTTTCAGTAACAAAGGGCAGTGAATAATATACTGGAAAATACTGAATAATTGCTCAGCAGATAACAGCTGGATATAATTAATTGCAAGGTTTTCATCCCTGAATATACTTCTAGGAAAATAAACAAGCTTCTGAATATCTGGATAAAAGGTATATATTTTTTTCTCCAATTACAGAGCTTGTTTAAAAAGGATACTCTGTCTCATGCAAAGCTTACTTTAAAATAAATACATAATGGAATTCTTAAATTTGCTTCCCTGGCTTCGCAACTCTCTTGTTTCATGAAGTAAATTTTTGCATGCAGTATTTTAATAAAATGTACCTAGAAAAAGAGTAGTGCTTTATACAAGACATGTCCACCTCAGTATTGACTAATGATGTACCCAAATTTCTCTTCCACCTTTCTAAGAATTAATGTGCCTGCCATTGTGAAAAATTTGGCATTTTTAGAAAAGCAGTTTGGACTAGGAATTTTTTAATGTTGTGTGGTTTTTTTTTTTTTTTTTTTTTTTTTTTTTTTTTTTTTTTTCTTTGCAAAAATTCTATTCTCCACTAATGTAAGCTTCAAATACACATGAATACTAGGAATGGAAAAAAATCATAGGTATTTTGTTTTTAAACAAAAGTGAAGGCGTAGTTATCAACATCAGGAGTGTTTCTGTTCATCAGTGAAATAAGAAACCACTTCTTCATTCTGTTTTTGTCATTAATAATGGTTCAGGCTTTCATGAGACTCCTCATGCTTTATGAGGAACAATACTATATAACACTATAAGAAAGCAAGATTTCTAAAACAGTGTAATCTGAAATGATGTAACAGTACTAAATTATTTTATTTTTTATATATTATGAAAGATGTGTTATAAACCAAAAAAATGCTAACAAAAATTTATATAAGTGTTTTTGTAGCATTACCTTTAGTAAAGAAAGTTTATATCTGGAGTGTTCGGGAAAAATTCCTATAATTTTTGATTTAGAGAAACAGTCTGACAGAGAAAGACTTAGTTGAAAACAATTAACTTATCAGCAGACCTCTTGGGAAATTCTATCATGGAAGAGTTTGCTAAGGAATGGGGCATACTGTACCAGAAACAAGCCTTTTGACCAAGACCAGGGGAGTTTATAAAATAAATTTCTATACCTTAATTGGAAGACAATAGCTTCATACAGGAAATAATGAATCAAATTCTTTGAGGGTATGTAGAAGTTCAGACAAGATGATTAGAAAGGTTCCCTAGGGCTGAGAAGTTTTTGAACCATTTCTCAAAGCATAGAGCTTTGAGTTCACTGTGTGTTTCAGCAAAATATTTTCTAATAAGTTGTAGAGTCAATTTTGCAGGAGTGCTTAAGTCTACTTTGACACTGCTCCCATGGAGGCATCCTGATGCTCAGTGAAGCAGCATTAAGTTTATACTGAGTGCTCCTGAGAGTCCTACCTGAAGGAGAATAATGAACATTCGAATAGTTAATTTGAGAATTTAGTTGTCATTTTTATTCTACTTACAAACTTACAGCTATGGTGATTTTGAGGATTTAAATTGTATTTGCATTGTAGTGTTATAAAAAATAGAAAAATATTTCCATGTTGAAGAAAACTTCCCTTGTAATAATATCTTACTGATCTAATATGACTACAAGAGACTGATGATTAATAGAAGGATAAACTGGAATGGGAAGAAATTAGTCATCATGTAAGTTTACCAATTTCTACTTATGATTTTTCTTTCTAATCAAAATAACGTAGTCTTTTGAAAAAGCAATGCCCTCAGAATCATCAGAATGAGAAGTACAACCCCTACCAAATTTTTTTGAGAAGACAAATGTGTTATACTTCCTTCTAGGATAAACATTCAAAAGAAGATGAGAGGAGTATATCTACCAAATATTGTTATAAATTTAAACAATTTGGATTTTCATCTGATCCAGTATCAGACTTTGTTGCATGCTTCTTTCCATCAACAATATCTTGTTTTTACTAATCCTAATATTTTTTTGGTAAAGTGTTGTTTTCAACACAATTCTAAAAAAATTAGAATATAGAAAATATAAAATTGCATATAACGTCCATAATATGTAAGCATGCTTACTTTCTCCATTGATGCATCTTTCATATTTCTCTAAGAAATAAGTAAAAAGTTGTGAAATACTGGTTGCATGGTGTAGCATGTAGTGTTTTCTATATTTTTGGGATTCTTGGGTTTTGTGGGGTGTGATTTTGGGGTTTTGTTGTTTCTTTTTTTGCATTGTTTTGCTCTCTTTTTAAATTCACTGTAGATTCCTATATATTCCTATACTTAATTCCCTATACCTAGAAGTTTAAAAATTCTTCTGATAAGTTAGAAACCTCAGATCTATGCATTAACTTCCTATACATTAACATGACTACATGGCTGGTCTGTACATAATAGAATGGTTAATCTTCTCTAGAACTATTCTTGTTACTGTTTGAATAAAATATTTATTTATTCATTTATAATTATGTTATTTATATTTATTTATTTTATTATGTTATCTAGTCTTTGAACAACCTGTTTCAGTTCATCGGGGTTTTAGCAGCATTCAGAATATATAGTCATGAAAGATTATTAAAATTTAGCTGAAAATATCTTGAGTTTTTCTTCGCATTTATTGCAAGGTTAAATCAGAAGTTTCAAGAGTGTGTGATGGGAAAAACTTACACAGCAACTAACAGATCCTTATCTATCTTTCCTTTATTAGATTATAGTCTGCATTCGAGATTGTTTCTGATGCTATCTAAATCAGATTGGCAAACTTGTGGGAGGCCTAAAAAAAGATTGTGAAAACAATTCTAATAATACCACTCTCAGTAAAAAGTACACATTGGACTTCAGAGTGTTTTGTCCCAAAAAAAACTTATCTCTTTTGGCAGAATTGGTGTCTTTTCTCTTATTTATCTGTGAGAATGAACCTCTGAGTGTCAGAGGTCACTATAAATCACAAGATTTTGGCATCTGTAAATATTTTTCTTCCAGGCTACCAAAGGGCTTAACCCAACTTCCTAAAAATGAGTTGGTTATTAAAATATTGCAAAGTTACTTAGAAACCAGAGGCACTGTAAATAGTAAATTACACATGCTCACCCCTAACTAAACCCTAAATTTTTCAGAGACCTTTTCAAGTAGTATACATCTTGTTACTTGCTTTGGGAGAGGCAAGCAGTTTCCATCTCCTGGTTTCCTTTATTTGACTGAGTTCCAGAAAGCAGCAGCAACACACATGGCTCTGCAAAGCAGGATCAGCTGATTACCACAGGACGATATGGGGCCAGGCAGGGCAGATGCCAATACATATGGCCAACGCCAGCTGATCTGGTCCATAATGTTGACCAGGATCACTGGCAGCCTCATAATCCTAGGGAAGGTCCACAGTGACAAGGCAGGTCGAGCCCTTGGATCAGCATCAGATTCTGGATGAGCAGTGACAAGGCCAGGAACTGACAGATGAACAGAGGACTCTCCCTCTAGCTGGGAGCAAGTACAGGACCCGCCCCTTCAAAGCAAAGGACTAGAGGAGCAAGGGATCAGCACAGCTTCTTAGCAGAGATTTTTTTCAAAGAGCTCTTTTCAAGGCTAAACACCTGCATTATTATTTAAGCTGGCCCTAAGCCCAGGCATACAAACCCCTGGAGTAAAAAGAAATGCACTCAGAGACCTGATATTGAGTTTACTATTTATCAGCACCTTTCTTTGGTACAGCAGTTGGCAGTGCTTTCCAGTTCCATCTGCTTCTTATCCCTACATCTAGTTACATTTAAAATCTCATCATTCGCAAAATATGAGACAAGAAAAACAAGTGAGTTGAGCTAACACTTGCTGACAAAAAATTTTAACAATCTAGTTATAAGTCCAGAGAAGGACAATGAAGCTGGTGTCAGGGCTGGAGCAGAATTGTTATGAGTAACGGCTAAGGGAACTTGGAGAAAAGGAGGCTGATATTATTGATCTCTACAACTCCTTCAAACAAGGTTGCAGTAAGGTAAGTGTCAGTCTCTTTCCCCAGGTGAAAAGTAATAGAATAAGAAGAAATGGCCTGAAATTGTGTGAGGGGAAGTTTAGATTAGATATTAGGGAAAAAATCTTCCCAGAAAAGGTGGGAAAGCACTGGAACAGGCTGCCCACGGAAGTTGTAGAGTCACCATCTCTGGATGTGTTGAAAAGTCATGGGGATATGGCACTTGAGGAAATGGCTTTGTGGTGAATATGCTGGTGATGCTAAGTTGATGGCTGGCCTTGATGATCTTAAAGGATTTTCCAACCTGAATGATTCTATGGCTCTATGATTCTGTTAATTAAAACTCAATTATTGGTCTGCTTAAGAAACACTAACATAATTTTCTTATTAACGTGCTGTTCAAATTTTGTTGTTCTATTTTTGTTGTTTAAATTCACGTAGAAATATCTCATTAATATAATTTAAATCTCTAAATCAGCAGCCTTTCTAGTTTATTTCCAGTGATCTTCAGGACTTGTCTAGCCACTGTACATACAGAGCTGGACTTCCAACCCATTCAACAACTGTCACTTGGCCCCCGCATCCTTGCTAAATCAATACAAAGAAAGCTGAGCCACAGCAAGCTCAAACACATCCTGTGACTCTTCATTGTTAAGACACTTACGGGACTATCATGTCTTCATATTTTGTCTTTTATATTACATTGTGGTGCAAGAAAAATAAGACCCATCAACTTAATTTAAATTGACATGAAAACCTTTTCCTATTTAAAGCTCCCAACAATGCTTCCTTGAAGTGCTGCTTAGTTTTTACTTAGAATCATGTGGTTCAAGTTGGAAGGGACCCTTAAGGATCATCTAGTCCAGGCACCCTCCACAGTCAAAGACACCTTCCTTTAGACCAGGTTGCTCAAAATGCCACTCCACCTGCCTTTAAAATTTTCCAGGGATTGAGGGTCCACGGCTTCTCTGGGCGACTTGTTCCAGGACTTCACAATTCTCACAGTGAAGAATTCTTTCCTTATTGCTAATCTAGATCTAACCTCTTCCAGTTTAAAGTCATTCCTCCTTGTCCTATAAGTACATACCCTTATAAAATGTCCCTCTCCATCTTACCTGTAGGCCCCTTTAAGTACTAGAAGGCTCTAGCAAGGTCTTCCCAGAACCTTCTGTTCTCCAGAGTGTTCCAGCCATTTGATCATCTTTGTGGCCCTCCTCTAGATCTTCTACAACATGTCCATGTTCTTGTGTTGGGAGCTCTAGAGTTGGAGACAGTACTTCTGGTGGGGGTCTCACAAGAGCTGAGTAGAAGGAAAGAATCACCTCTGTGACAAGCTGGCCACACTTGTTTTGATGCAGCCCAGGATTTTTTGTGTTTCTGGGCTGTAAACACATATTGCTGGATCATGTTGAGCTTCCCATCAACTAACAGTCCTGAGTCCTTCTCTTTAGGGCTGCTCTCAATCCATTCCTTAACTAGCCTGTATTTGTGTTTAGGATTGCCCAGGCTCAGGTGCAGGACCTTCCACTTAGCCTTTTTGAGATTCCTGAGGTTCCCATGTGCCATTCTCAAGCCTCTCAATCCCTCTGAACAGCATCCCTTCCCTTCAGTGTGTCGGTGTCAGCAACTTTCAGAAGGTACGCTCAATCCCACTGCTCATGTTGCCAATAAAAATGTTAAGCAGCCCCATCCTGATAGTAGCACCTGAGGAACACCACTGGTGTCCACTTGGACATCAAGCAGTTGAACACAAGTCTTTGAGTACAACCATCCCACCAATTCCTTGTTCACTGAGTGGTATATCTGTCAAACCCATGGCTCTCCAATTTAGAGACCAAGAGGTTATATGGGACAGTGTCATATACTCTGAACAAGTACCAGTATGTCAGTTGCTTTTCCCAAATTTTTCAAGCGTGATTTACACTTAGTGAAGCCTGGCTGGCTTTCACGAATCACCTCCTTATTTTCCATCTACCTTAGAATAATTTCCAGAAAGATCTGTTCCATGATCTTGCCAAGCACAGAAGTGAGAATGAACAGCCTGTACTTCCTCAAGTCTTCCCTTCTTCCCTTTTTTAAAAATGGATGTTATCTTTCTCCTTTTTCAGTCATTGGGAACTTGATCTGACTATCATAACTTCTCAAATATGGCCAACAGTGGCATAGCAACATCATCGGTCAGTTTCCTCAAGACTTACAGTTGCATCTAATCAGGTCTAATCAACTTGTGCACCTTCCCCAGATGGTCTCAAACCTGCTTTTGTCCTACAACAGGCTGCTCTTCATTCTTCAGTCCCTGCCTGTGCCTCTTGGACACTTATCTGGAGCACTTGACAGTGAAGACCAAGGCAAATGTGTAATTAGGTACCTCAGTGTTCTCCACCTTGAGGGTAACTAGAACTCTCAGTTTCTTCCAGACAAAGCCCACATTTTCCCTAGTCTTACTTTTATCACCAGTGTATCTACTAGAATCTTTTCTTGTTGCCATCTGTGCTGGTTTGGACAAATTTGGTGGAAAATATCCTCTGATAGAAGGCAGGTTACAACCACCCCTCCCCCACCAGGTTCAGAAAAAAAGAAATTTTACTCGAAGGAAAGTGAAAAAGATAAAAAATCTATTTACTTAACAGCACACAGGAAAAGGATAATAATGCTGAATAATAAAACTCTCGCTGTGGAGAGAAACCTGGGAAAATTTCAGAGTCCTTCTGTAGGTGTAGTCTCTCTCCTCCTCCTCGGAGCTGGGTTGGTGTGGGCCCACCTCCAAGGCTTTGGTGGGAAATTCTCCCAATGTGTTCTCATGTTGTTGAAACAGTCCAGAAAGAAGGGAAAAACCAAAGTCCCAAGAAAACAAAGTTCAACTCTCTGTTTCTCTCTGGAGAAAAGGAGCCAAAAAAACCTAGCTGGAAAACCAGAAGGGTGTTTCCTCCCACCTTGCTGCTGCAGCAGGAGCCAAGGAGCGTGTCTGTGTCCTTGAATACTGTTTTGAAAAGTTCGCTTTGTTTTTTCTTCCTCTCTGCCCTCTCAGGCTCAGTTTAAAGGCACAGAAAGGCACAAAGTTAAATCCTGGGCATAGAGCAACAATAGGGGCTACACATCATAAAGTCACCCCAAGACACCATCACTGGTCAGATTTAATTCTATCAGGGTTTTAGCTTTCCTAACCTGATCCCTGGCAGCTTGGACAGTTTCTTTGTACTCCTCCCAGAGTATGTGTCCTTGTTTCTACCCCCTGCAGGTTTCAGTTCTGTGTCTGGGTTTGTCCAGAATCTCCTTGTTTATTCATGCAGACTTCCTGGTGTTTTTGCCCGACTTCCTTTTTGCTTGGATGCGTCATTCCTGAGCTTGTAGAGGTGATTCTTGAATATTTACCATCCTTCTTGATCCTTCCTCCCTCCAAGGCTATATGCCACAGTATTCTACCAAGAAGATCCCTGAAAAGGCTAAAGTCCTCTCTCCTGAGGTCCAAGGTTATGACCTTTCTGTGCACCTTCCTTTCAGTCCCAAGAATCTTGACTCCTCGTGTATTGGGATATTTCGCTGGGTAAAGGCCTACATATTACTTATTTGAATTTTCCCTTATTACTTAGCTTGTCAATATAGTTTCTTTTTCTTTTGAAAACTGGTTACAGTTATATAATACAACATATTTTGTTAGTTTCTTTTTGGTTTTTAGACAAATAATTATTCCGCCATAAGTCTGTTCAAAACTTTCATTACATACCGACTTTCTCCTCTGTGCTTTTTTTCTCCCAAAATACCATGTTTATAGTGTAATTTTTTTACAAATTAGAAGACTGTAGCTCAAAACTATATTTTTATTTAAACAATGATTTTAAAGGTCTAATAATTTAAAATAGGAGATAAAGTTTTTTGCTCGTTTACTCAACTCCTGCATGTTGGTAAGCATTATCAAATGTGACCATGTTCATCAGCCCAAAGTGTTTGATAAAATTTGAACTGGTCAAACAAGAATTTCTATATAGATAACCTTTAGAGAGTTCACTTAAAAAAAAATCAACTACACACATTTGTTTGTAGTTCTCTAGTTTTAAATACATACATACTCATAAATAAACAGCTAGTCCTAAGCACCAGATTCACAGCTCAGATTCTGAGGTGAGATTCATTTTAGCCAAGCCAACCTTCAAATTAATAAGAAAGATTTAAATAGATATTAAATTCACCTCTTTAACTAAATTTGTCTGGAATGTAGTGTAGTCTTGACACAGACTTTCGGGAGGTGTAACAGCTGCTCAACAAAAGCAGGTACTTGGTGGAGATTAGTTTTTGATTGTCTCCCTGTGACTTATGAGAAACTCCAGACACTTTTGCCCCCTGTCAGTGATCCCTCCAAAAAATGTCATGGCATGAAGGAAAGTGAATTCTGACCACTATCCTAGTAGAAATAGAGAAAGTATGTGCCAGTGGAGAAAGAGATTCTTCAGTTTTTAGGCCACACTATCTTCTCTTGCTTACCTCCTTATAACTGATAGAAGATGACAATGGCTTATCTGTTTGCCACCAAAAATCTACATGGTTCAACTAGGCTCCCTCATGTAGCATCATTATATAATGATTATTTTTTCTTCTCAGTTAATCTCTTTGCTCTCTTTCATACAACAGAGCAGTGTCACAGTATTTCCCTAAAGGTAAAACTGTTGTTTTATTCCTTTGTTTATAGCTACAGACCTCTCAAAAAGACAAACTTCCCCTAGTCCTCTTGCATCACTGAAAGAGCTGTAGTTGCTGTCTGATATTGCAGTAATTAATCTAGTCTCTTCTGGCATCTAATCAGGTCACCACAGTTTACACTGAGTGATGGTTGGGTTGTCTTTTTCAGCTTAGTTTAGCTAAGCTAGATGAAGAGAGCTTGCCATTGTATTTCAACTATATTCCACTTTTTTTTCTCCCCTGATTACTGTATACATAAACACAGTGAAAACTATAATTTATGAAATGCAAACTTAGTCAGAACTTTTATTTCTATTCCTACTACACTGGAAAATGTGGTCCATTCTCCTCTTGAAATAGCTTTCCATGACTGTGCTTGTACTTATATTTTTCATATATGCTGAAGAACTTTATAAATGGAAATACTAAATTTTTCAGGAACATTCTCTTTTATTAATAGCTCTTGTGATCCTATTTGCAGCCATGATCATGTGTGTATTGTAAGGATATCTTCTCTTTTTATTTTAAGATACATTTATATACTTTCTTTTTTACAGTAATAATAATGGTCAGTGAGCAAAGCTGTATTTATAATAGCTAGAGAATATTCACTTTTCACAAAAAATCTGACATTTTTAAAATCATCTGGTTCTTTGACTCATATAAAGGGAAAAAATCAAGCAGCCAAATTAAAGAGTTTAAAAGATGGACATTTCTGAAGTTTCTAGGTATCCATTTTTTCCATTAACAATGCCACATTCTGTTATTGCAGGTCTTGATTCACAGCCTCAAATAGGCTTTGAAAAATATAATAGAACATCTTTAATTAAATCCCCAAAACTCACATTCAGGGATAAATAATAATCCATCAGCTATTTCATTCTCTAACAGGACCCAGGAGAACTTGACAGTCTTAATCACTTCAGCCATTTATACCTTCATTTTCAGCTTTGTTTCAGTTGAGCCATTTAGAGGGGTTTATCTAAATTGCAGTATCTTTTTTTTTTAATCACACTTCATAGCTGTAACACAGAAAGTAATTTCAGGTGCAAAACAGAATATCTCTGAAGCACAGACATCCGTGGCATAAGCACGTTAGAATGAAAAGTTACCTGTCACTGAGTGATATTTGTCTCTGTAATGAGCTGAAGCATTGAGGAACTGTGCCTGTAGTAAAATTAGGAACCACCAGCAGCAGCAGCAGCAGCACAACAGAATTCTAACCTGTTAGAGAACATTCATTTTCCATATTGCACAGGACAGCTGTGGATGACAGAAATTGTTTCATTAATGTAAACAAAGTTTGAACTACATCCCAGCGTTGCTACAAATGTGTGGAGAGTCAAAGTAAATACTCATACAATTACTAAACACTCATATCAATGCTGTTCTAGGGGTTTACCTATCTTGAGTATAAAATAACATTTATATGTGTTTTGAGATTTTATCTTTGGTATTGTATCTTGCTCTTTTAAAATATTTTCTGTATATATAGGAATATGACTTTTACATTGTAAATTTCACATCTTAAATATCAATATGACTGCCTCAAATTAAAACAAATATAAAAAGGAGGCAATTACTTGGCTTTTACTAATATTTGATTGATAATCAAATTGATAATTTGATTGATAATCAAAAATTGATAATTTTTTCCAAAGTAGTAACCCTCTTTTTTTCTTTTAATTCATTTTATCTATTGGTTTTATAGCCCAATATTTCCATAACTTTTTAATGCCAAACATATACAATGATGACCTCTGTAGTGGCATTTATATATTTAAACCCCTACTAATATTGCCATTAATTATTAATATTAATTATTTAACACCCAGTAATATTAATGTTAATATTAACTTTTTTTAACTTGTAACTATTTTCCCAGTATATTTTTTCTGTATTCCAAGGCTGCCAAATAAACTTTTTTGAGTATCAGTTTACATCTGCAAGAGCATGAGAATATAAAAGCCTGTTTTTTTTCAGAACAACTCACAAACAGATACTCATGAGCAAATTAGTTAATCAGAGAATAATTAAATTGGAAGTTAACTTCTTTGGGTTAGGATTTCACCTTCCTTGCGGCTCCAAGTGGATCCAAGAAGTGTCTCCCTAAACAACAGTGCCCTTGTCCACTTTACATCATACTTGTACACAGTGAAAGTGACTCCAAGACAGAAATAGAAGCTTATAGAAGTTCTGTCTAGAGTTCATGGTAGAAGCACATCCCTTTCCAAAATACATCCAGGCACCATGAAATTAATGGAGAGGAAAATGAGGGAGTTAAACTAGCAGGAAATCCCATCTGTGTAATAGCAAAGAAACTAGTAAGACCTAAGTTTCGTACTACTAATGCCTAGGACTACCCTCCCTTAAACTTTCTATCTATCCTCACAAAACAAGAATGAATGAGTAGACTCTGTTAGTCTCCAAAGGTGATATTGTTTTCCTAGAGTCATTTCTAATGTTCTTTGTGATTATTTCTACTTATTAAAACTAAATAAACAATATATTGATTTTGCAAAATACTTAAATGTGAAGATTGAAAAATTAATTTCTCTCTTTGAGAGCTTATGGGCTAAGAGTATCACTGTGCCAAATAAATTTCCTTGTTATCAAGAGTTTTAAATAACTATAATTCTCTCAACCTTGAATGAAATCTCACTAGAATAAATGTAAATTTCATATCAATACATATAATTTTCTGATATATCCTATATGACAACTGCAAAAAGGATAAGGATGATATAATTCCAACTACTCAAGGAGTTATCCAATAGGACCCCTAGGAAACTGCCCTCAGAAACAAGGGACCAGAACTGAGCTATAACACAGCACGCAGGAGTTCTCAATTGCTAGGTATAAGAAGACAGTAAAGGACACTGGCAGTCTGAGCTAAGACCTTCCGGTCAAACTAAACGACAAAAAGAAAATGCTCAGGCATTTCAGAGTGGAAGCAGAGGTTTATAGATATCTTGGGAAGAGTTTAGGGAGAGTTTTCCTGTTGTGTAAAGATGGGGACAGGAAGGCCAAAGTGTGGCTGAGGCTAAATTTGGCAAGGGACACCAACAATAAGTAGGAGGTCTACAGGCATGTAATCCAGAAAAGTTTAGAGAACATAATCCTTTTGATGAGGAAAACTGGCAAACTGGTAACGAAAGAGGAGGAGAAGGCTGAAGGTCATGGCAGCACTTGACAACATTTTGCCTCAGTCTTCACTGTCAACCTTTCTTCTCACATCTCTCAGGTGGTATGGATCACAAATTGGGGGCTGGAGGAGCAAAGTCCCTTCCACTGTAAGATCAAGTGAATGACTACCTGAGGAATCTGAATGTATGTGACTCTATGGGGCCCAATGACATGCATCCCAGAGTCCTGAGGGAGCTGGCTGATGTAGTTGCCAACCCACTCTCCACGATATTTTAAAAGCCATGGCATCCAGGTGAACTGTGCAATACTGGAAAAAGGGCAACATTACACTTGTATTTAAAAAGTGAAAATATGAGGACCCTGGGAACTACAGGCCTGTCAGTGGCCAAGAAGAGCATGGAACAGATCCTACTTGGAGCTATATTATGGCACATAGAGGACAGGGAGGTGATTTGAGACAATCAGCCCAACTTCACTAAGGGCAATACCTGTCTGACCAACCTTCTGACCTTCTATGATGGAGTGGTTACATCAGTGAACAAAGAGCTATGGATATCATCAAACTGAACTTCTGTGAGACCTTTGCCACATTCCTGACAACCTGAGACACCCTTCTCTCTGAATTGGAAAGATATGGATTCGATGAATGGACTGTTCAGTGGATGAGGATTTGGGTGAATAGCTGCATTCAGAGAGTAGTGGTCAATGCTTATTGTCCAGATGGGCATCAGTGATAAGTGACGTTCATCAGGGGTCTGCACTGGGGCCAATACTGTTTAAAGTCTTCATTAATGACCTAGACAGGGAGATTGAGTGCGCACTCAAAACCACCAAGTTGAGCAATGTGGTTGACACTGCTGAGGGTTTAAACACCCTCTAGAGTGACCTGGATAACGGTCCATCAAGGTCTGGGCCCATGTGAACCTCATGAAATTCAGTAAGACAAAGTGTGAGAGGATTGAGAGCAGCCCTGTAGAGAAGAATTCAGGTTCTGGTCAATGAAAAGCTGGACATGACCCAGGAATGTGTGCTCGCAGTCCAGAGAGCCAAACTTATCCTGGCCTCCAGCAAAAGGAATGTGGCCAACAGATCAAGGGATATGATCCTACTCCTCTGCTCTGCTTTGGTGAGACCTCCCAAGTGAAGTACTCTTTCCACCTGGGGAGTCTTCAGTACAGGAAAGACATCAACCTGTTGGAGTTGGTCTATAGGAGAGCCACATACACAATCATAGGGATAGAGCAACTTTCCTATGAGGAAAGAATGAGAGAATTGTAGTTGTTCATACTGGAGGAGAGAAGACTCCATGAAGACCTAATTGCAATCTTTCAGTACTTAAAGGGTGCTTTTTAGAAAGGTTAGCATAGCTTTTTTAGTAGAGTCTATAGAGATGGGACAAGAGGTAATGGTTTTAAAACTAAGGGAGGATAGACTGAGACAAGATACAAAGAAGGAATTTTGCCAATGAGGGTGGAAACACTGGAAAAGGTTGCCTGTGGAAGTTGTGGATGACCCCATTCCTGGAAACATTCAAGGTCAGATTAGACAGGGCTCTGAACAGCTGGGTCTAATTAAAGATGTTCCTGTACATTGCAGGGGAGATTGGACTAGAAGATCTTAAAGTATCCTTCCAACCCAAACTATTCTATAATTCTTTAATTCCATGGTCATAGATAGTCCTAGGCAGTCATTTGCTAAATGCTTTTCAAGATAAATTAATGTTGCAAGAGATGCAATATATATTATAAAAATATTTTTCACACTAGTTGATAAGACTGGCAAACACTATCTTTTAACTGAGCTGTTTTAAAAGGACTTGCTTTTTAGCAGATGCTTCTCAACAACTGATTGCAATTAGCACCCATATATTAATATAGACATTTAGAAATTCTTTTTTGAATAGTTCTGTACAGTTGTATATATTTCATCTAATATAAAGCAAGTTACTTTATTCTAAGGCACTTAAAGCTCTGAAAAGGAAAGAGAAAACCATGAAAGAGAGTTGGTCTGCTACTACTGTCACATTAGAGTAAACCAGGAATGGTTATATAAATTCAATGACAGCAGAACAGGGCCAGCTACTTCAAATGCTCAAGTGATTATTGCTCAATTTTACTTTGTGATTAAAAACTACTTATAAATATGCTTTAGGAAATACAAGAATTGCAATATGTAAGCCATCAAGTACTATATGGAAGGAGGCAGGTGTTGCTGCATTTTGCTAACACTTAAATATTTAGCATGATCATTACATTTTATATTGCACATATGCATACATTTCCAGTCAAGTGAATGCATGCAATAGAAATTTCAGCACTTGTCCCACATATTCAGTTCAGGAGAATCTGCCCCTTGTTGGTAGTGAATGAACAAATGAATGAGCAAAAAGCTGCTTAAGTATGGATGGTGCATCTAAATCAAGTGAGCTTTGGTAAAGAATAAACAAATAGAGATGCAAGTGTTGCTGTTCCCTGATGGCTTTTTATATCATCACCTCCCTTCTTGGAAAATGCTTTGAATCTTTCATTAACGCATTTTCAGATGGTTTCCCTTTTCATAAGGCATTCCTTCAAATTTCAGAATTATTAAAAAAATGGTTGGAAGATGAATGCAAATTTATGTATAAAACTGTTCAGCAGATTTAGCATCTCTAAGTTGTCAGTGTATTCATGTTTGATTCAGCAACAAATGATTTAAAGCTATGGTAATTAAAAGCATATCTTTTATGAATGTAATTTAGTAACAAATTCCATTCAGGAAGTTCACAGACGGAGAATCTTTAGTTTCACAACTCTCACAAATACTGCAGGTTTAGTCAAATTAACATGGCTCCAAAAACATGTAAAACTTCTCCGTCCTGCTTGTTCTCTTGAGTAGCCAATTCCCTCGGTGGCTGCCAGAAATAAGACAAGCGTGTTTTCTTCCCATCAGAAAACGAACACCATTTTTTTATACTCCAGTCCACAAAACACACACTGAGGCTGCATCCATGCACAGAACCCTGAAGCTGCGGTGGGTACTGTAAAAGCTATTTGAATCTGCTGCTCCAGAAAGGTAGCAACTGTGTAAATAAGAAACACATTTTTATACAAACAAAGAAAAATCCTCTCCCAGTGAGTAGAAGAAAGTACAAATTATTCAGGCACATAGAGAGTGTTGCCACTGTGTTGTCTGTCAATTTAGCATCAACCCACTACATTGTCAAAGGTTATGATTCTTGCCTTTTTCATGTTCCTCCTAGCGCTGAAATCTAAGAATCTTAAAAACAACATTCTTGTGCCAAGGGTAGAGAGAGTGTCAAGGTACTTGGCTGATCTTGACCCGACACAGGCATTTTTTTTGTGTTCTTACATCACATTGATCTAAGTATCGTTCTAGGAAGTTACTTAACATTTAAGTATTGTCAGTAATAAATTGGATTTAATGTTCTCTTTATTACGTGATTTTTTAATTTCATTTAATTTTTTTAATTAAAAAAATCTGCCATTTGTAGTCCACTTAATTGTGAAATGCATTAAGTGAAATAGAATTCAGATGAGGATCTTTGGAGAAAGTCAGCTGCTTGAGATCCTTGGAGAAAGTCAGTTGCTTGATGACAATCTTCCTGCTCATCTAGGCTGGTTCACTGACATTCAAAGTCATCCACAGCTACTCTAGCTCCATCTGAAGCTTTATTTTAGATCTATGATTTATGTTAAGATTTATGTCTTAATTAGGATTTAGGATTTATGACTTAATCCCACATGATCTGCCATACTCTTCCCTTGGCAAATAAAAGGCAATGAGTGAAAACATTTACATGGTCTGGTTACGCATTCTTTTCACAATAAATCAAATCCAGTTTTTGTCTTGACTTACATCAGTAAGTACCCACAACACAGAGTTTTTGATCTTTACTTTTTATAATAAAATAAAGTATTATTTTATAACATTTCAGATTTCCAACCAATATATGATCTTAAGATCAATTATTAAAATTCCATTTGTACCCATCAAGACAAGAAACTCTTACTTTTCAATAAGACCTGAAATATAAAAAAATTCATGCTAGATTAAACAGGAAAAAAGTTCATTACCAGAGATTGACACATCTCGATGACACTCAAAAGTAATTCTGTTAGAGATTCATCCAGACAGTGTTATGGTCTGATGTCACCCTTTTGATATCAACACAGACATGCATGTTTTAACTGAATGATGTTACCGGCCTGTACCCATTGTCAGCATTCTAAAACTCAGGCTGCAATAAAATTCTGGCCTCTGATATCAAGAAAGTTTGCTTTCAACTGTAGAACATCCTCCTGTATTCTTTCAAGCTCCTTCTAACACTTGCACTCAAAGGGAAATTTTTGCTAATATTCTCTTAGACAATGTGAACCGATGGTCTGCACTTCCACACCTGCATAATCCTGTAAAAGAGTTTGAGGAAAAAGGGAATAAACAATGCAGGATCCAGGTATTTCTCAATAATTTACATAAATGACACTTCTGTTCCTTTAACATAATAGACATCAGCCTTTAGAGAAAACAAAGTATGAAGTGTAATTGTACTCAACCAAATACACCAGTTCTAGCTGCTCAACTAGAGTTGCTAGTACTACCCTTTCTCCAAAAATTGAGATTTTGTTGATGGCTTCAAGACTTGAAATCTACAGTTGCTTTGCTCTTTATTTCTTCCCCTGCCTCTGATTGGCCACTGTTTAAATGAATAAAATGAAGTTTTGATCTCTATAAAAAACTCTCTAACTTTTATACAAATTTGTCATTGTCATGGAAAATTGGGATTGATTTTTACATAATGGAAAATTATGGATTCATTCAGTAAACATCAATACCAATTTGAGTTCATCAAGTTAGACTTCAAGATTAAACACACTGATTTTACTGAGCCATTAACAATCTGTTTATATGTTCCATCAAGACTTCTTAAAAGGAATTCTTAAGAGGTATATATGTTGTCAGACCTATTAGATGAAGAAATTAGTAGAAAGCTGTAGCCATTCTGAGAATTTCAACATTTCAATTTCATCCCCATTCAAAAAATTCAAAAATGAAGCTTTTATTAGAACTGGAATCAATATTTATTTCCTTTATTGTTCTTGTATCACACCAAACCGTCAAAATTGATCCATATTTTTTAAGAAAATAATTTATGGGTATGAGAATTGTAGTGGTTCACTGCAGTTCACAGTAGTCAAACATCAATGATGCAAAAACTAGAATATCTTTAGTTTTTCATATTCTAGGTGAAATTAGGATTGTACAGGAAAATAAGATATTCATAGTCATAAGCACTTACAAAAAAGCCACATCTGGAGTCCTGTGTTTAGTTCTGAGCCCCTTGGTACAGGAGACATAAGCTGGAGAGGGTCCAGCAGAGAAGACTGAGAGGCGATCTCATCCATACCTATGAACATCTCAAAGGCGGGTGTTAGGAGGATGGCGCCAAACTCTTCTCAGTGGTGCCCAGTGACAGAACAAGGAGAAAAAGCCATAAATAAAACACAATTTCCACCTTACCACAAGAACTCTTTTACATCACTGGTGGCAGAGCACTGGGACAGGCTGCCCAGGAAGGTTGTGGAGTCTCCCTCCTTCTCTGGAGAAATTCAAACCCACCTGAACGCATTCCTGTGTCACTTGCTCTGGATGAAGCTGCCGTATCAGGGGCACTGGACTGGGTGATCTCCAGAGGCCTGTTCCAACTGTAAGAATTCTGGGCTTCTGTGAAATTAGGTTTCTCATGTTACCGTTGTCTTGTTACTTGCATCACTGCCTGTTCTCACTATTTTTTCTAAATTATCAGCAAGTATTTTCAAGAGTCTGTCCTGCTTTTTGCTTCTAACTGGTCAATGACAGAGCTAGTAGACATGGTCCAACTATTGTGAAAGCTGATTTACATGTTTGATATGCCAATCCAAACAAGTGTATTTCCTTCTATTATGTAACTAGCCACTTTTGAAAGGACACAATCTTTAATCAGTGTTCTAACTTCATGTATAGTTGTTTTCTGTGAGGTAGGCTCTTACTCAGAAATTTTTCATCTTGTATAGTTTCCCTCAGCAAGATTACTTCTTGTGTCTTTCGAATTACTTAAAGGGGATTGATGGAAGTGACTCCCAAAACACCAAAACCTTGATACCTGCATCCAATACAGACTGGTTCAGTCAAAACATTTTTAGTTTCACTTTTTTTGAGAATGATAAAGTCTTTTTAAGAAATAATTGTATCCTTTTTCTTTATTATTTTTCTTTTTTGGACGATTTTTATTATTTGTCTTTTTCCTGCTGCATTTATAGAGATTTATCTTTGAGAGTTTATTTCTTGCATTTTATGTAAGCTGGTTTTTAATTCTAACCTTTGTCTAAGTAGAGTCTAGTTTAGCTTTTGCATCAAATCAGAGTCTAAAGAACAGATACAGCTGGTCTTTTTAGAGTTTTTGGGGCCACAGTGTAACACTAAAGGAGAGAAAAGAATAATTCAAATTGAAAGATTAACAACTAAGCACGTAAAAGAGTGGGGACACTTAAAAAAAAAAAAAGAAGAAACTATGGAGAATCTCACTAAAACCAAAATACTCAAAATTTCCAAAAGAAAAAAAAAAAGTAGCTTAATATTAGAAAAGCTGATGGGAGAAAAAAGATAATGTAGCTGTCTGCCAAACTAAGGAGTGTTACCTTTAAAACATAAATGTGGATTATATGTTTTCTTTTGTTGGTCATATAAATGTTTAATCTCTTCTTCCTAATCTTTGGAAACACTTTATTTCACAAATATGGCTAGTTTTGTGACTATTTTTGTTATTACGATTTAAAACTTCTTGATTTTTTTTCTAACATCTTTTTGACAATATGAATCTGCAGTTCAGTGGAGCTGTACTGTCACTAGTGCACCATAACCATATCCAGAAATTCCCAAAGTGTATATGACAGAGGAAGCAGTCTGTTGACTAATACACTGATGACATTTATAAAACTTGACTAATAATCCTTTCTATATAATATAATTTTTTTACCATTTCCAAAGTAGTTTTGATTTCAAGTAAAATAAATCCATGTTCTGCTTGTTTGATCACTGGGTCACTAAGAGACATACAGTGTGGATGCATTCTAACCATGTGTATGTTCATTCTTCATCTGTTCATAGACTCAGCTGTATCTTTATGGACTACTGCAACTGCATCTAAAAGACATTTTCTGGTCATTAGTGCAAATTCAAATCTCAGTTGCACAGACTTCTTTTTTTCATAGTTTTTTCATTTCAGCTTCAGAAATTTAAAATCTGAAGGAAAGTATTAAGACAGTAAGAAAGATTTATATTCTGATAATTTGAAAAAGTAATTATCAGTTAAACTTTAGGTCACTACATAAATACCTGAAAAAAGGCATAATTTTCTTTAAAATTATATTGGATCCACACCATGTCTCAAGATAAATATGTAGCAGTCCTACTTTTCCTCTTCTGAAAACCTGATATTTAACATTCTTATATGCGCAACTTAATCTGCAGCTTTATTTTGGTTTTAAAACCTGTAAGGTAAATACTTGCTGAATGGTGAGTATTGTAGTGCTGACAGAGAGACAGAAGGCATATTTCAATTTATTGATTTGTGCTACTAACCTTTGCTTTGAGAGAATTCTTCATTTATCTGAGCAACAGACTGGTGCTTCAATACACCAAATATTTGTTGAATCTGAGTCAAAAAATGCACTAAATTGTTTTTTCCAATGTGTCACTTAATCTCATTAAGTTTATTTGACAGCAACCCATTAAAATGTAGTACAGGTATAAAGGCAGGATGAATGAGAATATTGTAAAGAAAGGAAAAACATAAATATTTGGAGTTTAACAGGAGCTTTGTTTTTATTTTGATGGGACTCCAGGTGTTGTGAATTTCTCTTCATCCCTAATAGCACTGTTGCTGAAAGAATTGTAAATGAAATTTATTCCTCAATGAGTATCCTCCCTGGCAATTGCTCTTAGAGCAAGGAGGCCTTTTGAAGACATTGTTTTCAAAATCTGAGTAGCCTTACAGTAACAGGATGTCAGTCATGTTGCATTCCCTTTTCTGCTGAGAGTGGACAGAGTGTTCAAGTATGTGGAATAGGTGTACATAGCATGCTACTTTACTATTTATTAATTAAGAGAAAGCACTTTGCAATGCTGGTCATGAAAATCTCGTCTTTCATGCATTCACCACATTAAGTCAATATCTTTCTTACATAACTATAACATTTTATCTACACAGATGAACTAGAGCTTTATATTTCAGTTGAAATTTTGAAGCCATGGGCTTCTCAACAAGTTAATTTTTTAATTTTAATTAAAGAGAAACTATCATGCACAAAATGGACTGTGTTATTTGGTGCACGAGTTCAGATACTATAAAACTCCAAGAATCTGTTATTAAAATTTGGCTATATGATCTTTTTTCCTTACATTACTTTGGTGATCACAGAAGTACTGCTGAAAGCAGTTCTAAATATACTTCTTATCTCTTGGATAAATCAGCTTCATAACTTCTTTATATTATGATGCTTTTATGTTTAGGTTGGTTGAATTATTTTATATTTTCATAAATTTTTAGAATTTTTGAAGAGCAATAACAAGAACTACCGCAGGAGCACTGAAATGTATTTCTTGTGACTGCATGGAATGTAAACATTATACTTTTAATTAAAAAACTATAAAAATTAAGTTGTACGTATTAGTAAAATATATTATTAGAAAGACTATATTGTATATACAAATTTTTATAAAGATTATTAAATTTTGTCATATTTCTGTAATATTTATGTAGTACACATGAAGGGCTGTGTTTATGACTATTCTTTAAAAAAAAAAAGTAGCTGTCATATGTTCTGAAACTTAACTTGAGTTCCCAGTTCTGAAAGTTATTGTTTCACTCTATCAAGTGGGAAAACAGTTATAATTCTTATATTTTATCATAAATTACTGATCCCGCTAGACCAAGTGTCTGCTATCTGACATATAGACAGTTCTCTGGGTTTTTTCCTTACTGTATTAATTTGAACAAGTCTTAAAAAAACCTGTCAGCACCAACACAGCAAAGAACAAAAAAACAAGGGAATAGAAAATTTGACAATGTCATTGCATTGACAAATTATAAGAGATACTCCTTAACCCTTGTCCTTAAAAAGTCACTATCTCTCTTCTTTCTAGAAGACAAAATATAATCTCATAATATTACTACTTTTTTCTTAAAGGACCTGAAATGTTGATCATACCATACCAATATATGAGCTAGCAGCTTTTGTAAAGTATGGATATCTGTATACTCTTACTGCTTATTCACTGTAAGGAAAAAATCACGTTTGCTACAGAGAAATAACAATCACTAATTGTAGTAACAGTTAAAAACTGGAGGCAGATTGTTCTAAGAAAAACTTCTTTGACCTTAACACCTATGACCATATAAACCAATCTGTTTCCAAAGCCTGAATCTCACATTCAGTCTTTCTGTATTAGTCTTGCTCTATGTAAATTACTCATAAAATTGTAGCATCTTTATGTGTACCACAATTTAGTTTTACCTAAAAAACCAACCACTGCTCTTTCTTGATTCTGTTGCAGGAAGTGTGTATGACTAGACAGGAGAGTTTTTCTTGACTTGATTATTCACTCTTCTCTTCAATAGCTTCCATCTCTTCACCTTCGGGTTACGCTGTTCACCAATCCATAGACTCATACACTTTAAAAGACAGGATATGTCAGCTCTTTGAGAAAATCATTTATATCTGTTCCTATATAATGGCTGATCTGAGTTTCTTGTTCTGTAGCTGTACAGCAGACTTATAAAAAGGAATGGGAATGAATGATAGTGTGCTTGAGTGTTCGTTGAAATTATCATTACCCGTAGAGAGCGAAATAGGTTAAACAACACACACACACCTTGTAGAAATCTTCCTCATCAGGGGTTCAGGAAACCTGTTTGACATCTTTTAAATCTAGTGGTTGATCAGTCACCAGATTTGTTTTCACCTGTGTTCCCACCCCATCTGTTGCACTCTGGGGGTCTTTACATTGCCTGTAAATGGTCTTGCTTCTTTTCAGTTCTCTGTTGGAGCAATGGAAGTGGCAAGTATCACAGTACAATATTTAGTACATCAGTCCCTTTATACTTTATTTCAGATCCTGAGACTGAGATAAAATTTGTCCACCTTTCATCAATCTAGGATTGATCAGCAGGCAAGGGGGCAGTGAAACCAAGAAACACTTTTTTATTTATTAGAATATGTGACATTCATTTTCAAGGCCAATGCTAAGTCAAGAAATGTTATTAAATACCCATCTCCCAATGCTCTAGGCTAGAGCACAGTAAAATAGCATTAAGCAGGAAATAAAGTCACAATTATTTTATCATGTCATTTCCATCTGAGGATCAGGTTTTACTTTTTTGTAGAGGTAATGTATGTAATGTTTTTTTGGACTCAAAATCTGAAACCACCACATATATATCTTTCATAAGACAGGACAAGGTTTATTTTACTTAAATGCCCTCCAGAAGAGATTTGCTTAGGAAAAGCTAAAACAAGGCTTTCCAGTGCATGTTAATGATCTCATACTTATTTTAAAACCATCAGCTGTTAGGATTAGATTTTATAAAGTATTGTGTTACCATGACTACTAGCTTAAAATTCATGTGTTCAATGATGACACAGAAATTCTGTGTTAAACAGAGTCCCCCTGTATAGGCTTAAATAGTCATCTCCCTTTCATCACCTTATTGAATCATAATCATAGAATGTTAAGGAGTTGGAAGGGATTTAGTCCCAGCCTCCCCTTCGTGGGCAGGGCTACCTCGCAGTAATCCAGGTTGCTCAAGGCTTTATCAAGACTGGCTTTGAACACTGCCAGGGTTGGGTCAATTATTGATAGGTATTAGATTCCATAGAGTGGCATCTCAAGCAGCTTACAATACCTCCTGCTAAATACAAAGAATACGTCTTCCTGGGAGCCCCTTTTGCACAACACAGAAGTATCTTTGAAGGGTCAAGTGTATGAGAAGGGGAGAACTGCAACAGTTTCTGGTCCAAGCCTTGAAATCCAAACTTTGACCTACAGCTTAAGAAGTCATTGGTCAAAGTAGTGAGACAGCTTGTTCAACCACCATGACAGCTAAAATGACCTTGAAGTCAAAAATCACTTTCTAAAGTCAACTAACTCCCTTGTGAATTGATTGCTAGTCAAGCTACTGTCAGAAATGCTGTCATCGTTCTTGTCCACTAAGTAGATGAAACTTTCCACAACTCTGTCATTAATTTATGCATACACTCTGGTTCTTTTCAATAAAAATGGTAATCTTCATAAGGCAGTTTGAGAGAAAAGGAACAAAATTCTGAACTGTGACTGTGTGCATCAGGAATACATTTATCTGAGATGGCAATGTGCAAATGAGTAGAAACATGTCTTCATCTGTAAATGCGCAGGGATACTCGTGCTCTAGCAACTTTTAGAAAATTTTAATCTGTTTTCAAAAATCTTACAGATATGCTTTTTGCATTACTTTAAATTAGCATTTTTCTGGATTTGGGGGGAATTAGAATTAAAGAGTTATTGTTTTATGTACTATGACATAAGCTTTGATGAAATGTAGTGTTTATCAAGCATTAAAAAATAAATGTATTATTTTTCATGCATAGATACTATTTTTTTCACTGTGGCTTTTTCATCTGACTAATGATCACATAGGCTGAAGTAAAAATACAGATGAAGTATTTTCTAGGAAAATACTCTGTTAAAATGGAAAAGAGAACACTCAAAAATTAAGTTATATCAAAGGAACGGTATGTTTCACTGAGAAAAATATTTTGAAAACTTATTTAATAGTTCTATGTGATTTTCATTTATTATAATAATATATAAAATTTTTTGTAATATTAATATTTTTCTAATTGAAATATTCTTCATCAGTACAATATCAGTAAATAAAAAAAATTATGCTTCTTTTTCATAAGCAATCAGTTTTTCTTTTTATGTTGTTTATTGTTATGCATTGTAGCATGCTGAATTTGTAGAAAACAATTTGAACGATATCAAGCCATCACACCTAAGGTTTTTCTAAAAACATTAATAAATATTTTTTGTCAGTTAAACAATAAACAACAAGCATCTGTTAAGTATCAGAAATATTTCTGCAAGTACAGAATATTCTCAGAACAGTTTCTCTTCATAAATGTTATTTTAAAATGTTATGACTTTCCTGTAGTTGACATGCAGTCTTGAATATTTTCAGAATTGTATAGTTATTATGCATTCTCCTTTTACAGATAGTCCTAGCTTAATTTTCAGAGTCAGCAGTAAAATGTGTGTACATGTAAATATGCAGACAATAACTTTGTCCTCAGGGAGAACAAAGCATTTACCCACAAATGTTTGTGATAATTCTGTCAGAAAAGAGCAGTCCCACAACACTTTTAAAACTGTTTTTATTTGGCGATGTTCCCATCCTATTTATTTTTTTCCAAAGTATTACACTGGATTATGGTACCTTCTATAAAAACTGTTAAGATTATCTTATTCTGTTCTTCTCTTTTTTTCTTAGTGCAAAACAGAATTACTTCATATTAGTACAATTCTCGTTCTAGAAATATGATGCAACTATAATAAAACAAAGATAGACAGAAACACAATGGTTTCCCTAATCTAATTAACTCAGTCCTCATTTTACCCCTACAGTTAATAGATATATATGAAGATATATATACCATCAGAGTACCATCTAAATAGGGGTTTTGTGGGGTTTTAAGGTTTTGCTTTTGTTCTGTCTTTTTTTTTTTATTTCTCTTTTTAAACATATGGATACAGCATTTTAAGGCTATACATTTAAAGAAATTTGGGACACATTTCCCACATGAAGGGAATTAAATCTTTTAGTGAGAGGAAGCAAAAAGAGACAAGAAATTTGTTTTGAGGAAGGAACTTACACTAGTTGAATGTTTCATAAAATGCTTGCTGCAATTTCCATTCACTGTTTAATACTTTGGTAATCAAGTATTGATAGCCCTTAATGGGACCCCTGAAACGAAATTTTTTCTCTTATGCTTATGCATATGTTCTTACCTGTTCACACACATCTGAATGTGGATGCCTGAAAATAAGCAATAGAATTTTAAACAGTGTGAACAGAGATAACAGGTTACTGTAAATAAAAATAGACGGCTGATATACACTAATCTGCATTTGGCTACATTTGAAAGAAGATAATGTTAAGTTTCTTTACAAGCAGTTCTACCACACTTTTTTTGTCTTAGGTCAAAATGGAGTTTCAACCTCCAGTTAAATATTAGAGATTTAAGAAATGCTTCTGTCTCTCAGTATCCTTTAGTAAATCACATTTTTTCTGGTTCGGATTTTCTTTGGGTTATGACAGTATTCCTGGCAACAAAATGACCTACATGACAAGGCACATAGCATGTCTGTGAACATATGGTCTAACATCTTGTACTCCTTTAAGAACACCATTGTGGTTTTCTCGCATTAGCTGTGTTATCTGTTACAAATGCCACACAGTTGGCTAAGAAAAGGTTCAGCGCACTTAAAGATCTCTCCATTGAAATGACATTATTTTTAGTACTATCCTGATTAATGGAGAGCATCTTTTAGAGCAAAACAAAAGACAAAAATGCTGATATAATTACTTTGGAATATAAGACTAGGTAAGAAATTATGTGGAAGTTTTTATCAGTATGATTGCTAGCATCTGCCATCAGAGAAAACCACATTTCAGTTTTGTGTGCCTGCCACTTGAAGCAGGAAAAAATATGCAAAGCTAGGACAACTTTCTGTTTTCATAGTAGACAAATAAAGGTTCTGCCCTATTTGGAATTTTCAGTCAAGACAAACACTTTTAAAATCTGTTTTCACAGATGTTGTGCTATTGCAAAGGAAAGGGTGATTCAAATTAATATTTCCTCTCTCACTAAAAATTTACAACAGCTGCATTTTTCAGAAGGGTTGCTTGGATCTACTCCTGATTCTTTATTATAGTCTATGTATTTCTCCACACTGTAACCACTGCCTTAATTAAAAATCTTTGTGCTTTATTAGTCCATATATGATTAGATTATATATCACTCACTAATATATTCCAGTGCTGTCTGTGGAAAAGGGTTGTCTCCCCTTGCAAAGGAGATGATGATAATAAGCCCTACAACTAGCTTGCCTCATGTTCTTTTATTAAAAAAAAAACAAACCAACATCTGTTTTTTAAAAGAGTCACAGCGTTTGCCTAAATGGTAACTAAAACCAACATTAGCAGCAGAATTCTACTATTAAACTAAAGAATTCTTTTAGACTCCTTGATGGAGCAGTATCCATAGATGATGCTACAGCAGCTGAGGACTTCAGTTTTCTGGCTGGTGTAAGCATTCTAATTCAACATAACATTCATGTTGTTTAAATGATTAGCCAAATTCTCAAGATTTTTCATACTGCTCTCTTTATTTTCTTTCTATCTCATTAACCCTTGTGCCTATGTGTTGGAAAACAGCCAAATTGGTAATTTTTTGAGGAACTACCAATAAATAATCTATTTAGAATGCAGTAACTTTCAAAGTCTTCTCTAATGCAGAGTACAAAATAACTTTCTTGAATACTGTATTTTTCTCTTTCTGAAACACTTTTAAAGAAGTATGGGATAAAAATCATAAATATCTCAAAGATTGCTTAGAGAGCTTAAGGAGCTCTTTACTGGTAGTAGAAAGCAATGTAAGAACCAGAATTTTTAATTATATTTTTGTTAAGGGCCAACATTAACTAAAAAGCAAAAGAAACTAATCAGTGACTACATCTTTCATGCCATAACGCTTTTGTGTTTCGAGTTATTTTTGTAAGTGTAGTCTCAAGTATCTCTTCTTGGGCTATAGTGAAATATTGTGCATTACTTTATGAAGGGTAGGTAATTTCTTTTATAAATAATTGAAACAGAAACTTAGACAACAAGTAAATTATTTACTAGATAGGCAACAATAAAATAGTGCTCTGTAACCATTCAAAAATTTCATTTCAGCTAATAATTTTCTTTATGCTTTCCTATTTGCTCCTCCGTGCCAATTGTGTCTACGTTTTCTGGTAACAAAATAGAAAGTTCCAAAAAAACTGGAAATAAACATGAACATGCCTGTGTATTCAAAAATCCACTCAAGTAAACTTTAAAGCAAAGCATAGATAACATCGCTTTTTATTAGTGGTAAATATATTAATTAAGTAGTTGACAGTTGAGTACCTAGCATTGGAGATGGGCATATCTGTGGGGTTTACTACCAGTGCTGCACACTTGCATTATGATACTTCAGATTTCCATCTTAGGGTCTCTTCTGTCTTTACTTTTCATTGAAATTTAGTAACAATTTCTTAGCCAGTGTAAGTACATGAAATAATTATCACAAGTAAATGCTGTTCCCAAAAGGAACTTTGTCACTGAGAAGAATCTAAAAAAAAAAAAAAAAAAAAGTGGATTGTGTTGGTTTTTGCAGAATTTTCATTGGCTATATTACACACATTCTCAAAGGATGTAGCACTGTTTATTCCCAGAGCTACAGTATCTTTCTTTTTTTTTTTTTTTTTTTTTTTTTTTGCTTTGTAAAATACTGCACTGATTAGAGTGATATCCCTTTCCTCGGTTGAAAAATATTCCTTCCGTAGATACATGCCGACTGCTAAGGAATATAGTAGAAAATAGAAATCAGAGGAGTAGGATCACTAAAATGTCAGACTTTCCTGTGCAAAAAAATCCCCTCCCCTCCAGTGTTTTTGCTGGAATTCAGTTAGACAGAATGATGACTACTCAGAAGCTTTACAGGGAAATCTCTGTGCACTGTGTCCAGTTGCAGTGCTGCTTATTGTTTTATTTTAATTTTTTTTTTTTATTTTATTTTCACTAATAAATATCTGACATTCCAAACTTCTTTCACACAGAGACTTTTATTGAGTTTTTTGATGGAGTTTATTGAGTTTTTATTGAGGGAACCCAGGAGTATATTCAGATTACTAACTCAGCACAAAATTCTATTTCTTCTAAGACTAGTTTAAACTGAAGGTTTTATTTAACTGAATCATTTTTGACAACTACATTGGAATAGATTGATGTTAATCCAAGAATGATAAGGCAATTGAGGAACTTCTGAAGAAAAATGACAAGAAATTGTTTTAAAATTCAAAATTACTAAGCTGCGTAGGAGAACATGACTCTCAAAAGAACCAGAGTAACAGAAACAGAATGAAATTTCACAGTTCAAAGGGCAAGATCATGCACTTTAGTACTAGTTACAACAACCTGATGTTGTCTGTTCAGGTTTGTAAGCCTAGATATGATAGAAAGGAAAAGAAGAAAAGGTACCTAAAAGGATTAATTAAACATGGAGCTAATTTTACAGGGAGAAATACTAATGACATGTTCAAAGCACTAAGAACTCACCTAATCTCATATGAAAATTCAATATTTTTTAAGAAATATGAAGCAAATTTGGAAACTATTTGAATCACCCTATATTAGAGAACACACCTTAAGCAAAAGGATCTGAAAAAATTCACTCCTACGAATCGAAGTCAGTTGAAATTGAAATTACTGTTGTCTAGAAATAGAGCTGTGAAAGGAGTAGTACACAAGGAGTGAAATGGCATCATCTGCCTAAGTACCAATGTGTGTGCACTGGCCATGAACATTTCCATCTAGAAAATAACTTTATGGCCACCAGATAAAAAGTCATCAGAGAGAGTAAGTAACAAATTGGAGGAGAACTGTTGAGAAAAGCATTGCACAACTGTTGCAGCTGTGGAAAGTGATTAAACTTACTTTCCCAGGAATTTCTCTGCCATTTCTAGATTCCTGTTTTAAATTTATGCAAGGGAAATATTGGAATTCTTTGTTCAATGTTAGTTCAAGTAATGAAGCAAAAGTCTGGAAGTGCAATAATGGACTTTTTACTACACCATAAGCCACCTCACCTTCCCTTGTTCCATCCTGAAGTAGGACACTATGACTACACTGAAGTAGGCAGTCCCACATAGGATAATTCAGGTGCTTTTGGTAGGTAGATGTCTCTGTATTTTGGAAGGCTTATAATTACTTTTATTTAAATTTTATCCTTTTAAAAACTTTTTTTAAAAATTTTAATCAAATATTTGTATAAAATATCATTGAAGAATAATTTCTTCACAAAATTGCTTTCTTTCAGGCATTATTCATATTATTAGATGGGGGAATGAAGTGATAAGTTAAAGCACAAGAGCCTGCTGCAGGTCGAAGTCTAGACTTACCTCCAGGAAGGAACTAAAAACCTCTTTGAAATAAATCAACTATTGAACAAACTGGTTCCTGCAGCCTTTAAGGCATAATATACACAAGATGTTACTCGATTTTTTCCTTTCTTAATTTAGAAGTTTCCAGTTAATGCCAAGTCATTCGGTGGCAATTTGTACCTATTGTGAGGAGAAACTGGGAAAAAGTAAACTATTTCTTTTTTGTATTTCCCTAATTTGTTATGAATAATGAAGCAATACATTGATCTAGGAACTTAGGAGGCTGGCAAAATTTTAATGTAGTAAAAGCAAAATTCTAAGTCTTCCATAAGCAGAATTAGTCATGCAGTAGAGGAAAAAATATTTTGAAATTTAGTGTGTTAAATCTATATTAACGGAATAATGTCGACTGGAAGACCGTTAGACTTTCATTCTGTCTTAATGAAACAATAGTGCTTTTTCAGTTGTCTTCATATACCTGATAATCTACAGTAAAACTCTAGTACTTAAAATCCAAATTAGACCATTCGATTCTCTTTTACAGTATTTCTTCAAACATATTCCCCAGATTATTTTTCCATGATGTGTTGGTGGATAATTATTCTCATTAGTAGAAAAGAGCATGCAAGCTGCTCCCTGATTTTTTAAAAACCTAATCACCTGTAATATTTGTAATTATAGCCTTCTTCTCTAGGAATCTTTAAATCACAAATCCACAGTCATGTAAGTAATGCAGAAAAGGTATGCTTAAAAGTATAGTTTCCCTTGAGATTGTTTTGTTATGACTCTTTCATTTTCAACACATAACAGAGATAGAAGTGACTGCCTAGTGTGTAACAATGTCAAATTCCATTAACCTAATGATTAATTACTCTACCAAAAATATAATGAACTCAACCAGTTTGTATTTTTACCCACCTGTCAAGAAAAGCTTTTAACTCTGCATCAAAGTGCACATTAATTTGTGCAAGTGCACACAAAGAATGGATAAGTTTATTATATCATAACTATAATAAAAGGAAGAGTATTCTATAAATAGGAAACAATTGTTAGCTCTTAACAGACTAATCAAAATAAAGCAAGTATTTATTAGTCCGTTTACAGCAACACTCACACTTTGCAGTCCATAATAATACAGTGAAGCCTTGTAAATAATACAATGAAGCTTCTTGCTCAAAAAAACACACTTGTACCTGTAAAAGTACCTGTAACCTTTTCTCCACTATAGTTTCTCCTTCGATTTCATCCCAGGTCCTTGAGACTTCAGACTCCTTGAAAGCAGAGAGGTGGTTATAGTTTTGGATAGCTGCTAGGTCTTAGTCTTCACTGCTGAAGCTGACAGGGCAGATCTTGTTTTATGCATGTCAATGTCCCAATGTGTTTTGCTTTTGCGGTTTCCCAGCTAAAGCCTGAAAGGTATATGATCACCTTTCCCAAGCTCTTTACCTATAAGTGTCCATTTTTGTCAGACTGGAAGTTTCTGAGAGCCTCTGCCCTTGTTCACATTCAGCATTGGGAGCACTGCAACTCCATTGTGTTCAAGGATGGTTACTTGGCTGCGAGACACAAGACAAGCTAAAAGGAGAAAGGGGCCAAGGCCAGCCCAAAGAGGTCCTGAGCCCCTGCACATAAGCCAACACAGAGCAAAAACTGTAATTTTAGGGGTACAGTATACTTATTTTTCTCTTTGAGAAGACTTTATGTTTACTGTGATACCTTTCTGTCCATTCATTTAGAACACTTTATTTTTTCCAGAGTATGCAATAGTTATATCTACTATTCATCTTTAGCTCATGGAAAACCATTTCACAGGTTTTTAAAGTTAATGAATGATGATCCCTTCAGAGTTCTTGAAGAAAAATAGGGGAGTGAGAACCTAAAAGTTCAGTGTTGGTGAGGCAGTCTTTATGCAGTTAATTGAAATATCTCATAATTTGTATTGCTGTCAAGAATAATTCTTTAGTAACATACCTCTCCCTCTCTCACTGTTAATTTTTTTCTTTAAAAGTGCTATCTTGCTATCTTGCTGACTCTCAAATCCATAGTGTCTTCTCATAACTGATCCAGTTCTATATTGAGGTCTTCCTTTCTAGAATTTTTGCAAAAATTTTTAATGATAGGTTCAACACACTACACCCTGAATAGTCAACCTTGCTTTTAAAACTGTCTCCCTTTTCACTACCATCAATTTTTACAGTAAACAGATATTTGTATTAAGATCTCCCACTCCTCAATTTCACAAAAGGGTTTTGCCAACTTCTTCTTCTTTGCATTTCACATTGCTTCTAAAACATCTCCACTAGTGCATCAAGACCTTGCATTATTTGTGCCTTCTGTTGGTATAATGCTCTGCTATCCAACCTTGCCTTGCCTTGCCTTGCCTTGCCTTCCTTCCTTCCCTTCCCTTCCCTTCCCTTCCCTTCCCGTCCCTTCCCTTCCCTTCCCTTCCCTTCCCTTCCCTTCCCTTCCCTTCCCTTCCCTTCCCTTCCCTTCCCTTCCCTTCCCTTCCCTTCCCTTCCCTTCCCTTCCCTTCCCTTCCCTTCCCTTCCCTTCCCTTCCCTTCCCTTACCTTCCCTTCCCTTCCCTTCCCTTCCCTTCCCTTCCCTTCCCTTCCCTTCCCTTCCCTTCCCTTCCCTTCCCTTCCCTTCCCTTCCCTTCCCTTCCCTTCCCTTCCCTTCCCTTCCCTTCCCTTCCCTTCCCTCTTAGACACCAAAATCAGTTAGTCAGATTTGAGGTTTCTTCAGAAAGAATGTATATAGGCATCTTCCACCTGTCAAATTTTGAATCTTACTCTTCCATGAGAGGTTTGAGATTCTAAATAATCACCAGGCCCTGCCTGCTGGTTCTGTATGATGTAGGAGGGTTATAATTCTCCAAAGCCACAGCAGGTGCCTTATCTTTGTGCTTGACTGACTTCCTGCCTTGCTTTGCTCCTGCTTCTTTCTTAGAGCAAAAAATAGTCTTTTCACAGCTTTCAAGTTTTTGATTTTTCCCTAGCAAATATGAAAAATAAAAAAAACTGGAAATCATTCTTACTGTTTTCAAACGTGCTTTATCTTTCCCCACACACCACAAACAAATATGAAAAACACAGCAAAAGACATGTGGTTCATGCCACATTTGCCTGAGCTTGTTTTTCATTTTATGTAGCTACTGATGTAAATCTGCAAGGTGAGAGGTAAGTGATCTGCCATACCTCTAGTAATTCTGAGTGAACTACTAATGTATTCAAATCCCATAAAAGTATCTTGTTTTCATGTATTTGTTTCATACTTCATATGTAGTGTATCTTACATTCTTAGGGGAAAAAAGATCAACAAACCAACAACAACATTTTTTTTTCTTTACTGCAAATCTGCTCTCCTGAATTGTGGATAACTTCATGTAATAGTACTAGATCACATTTTTGTTTAACCTTTTTTTAGTGTCAGAACAGAAATCAAATTCATAATCTTATTAATTTTTAAGGGAGTATTTTTAACTTGGTCTGTTGCTAGGGCAGCTGCAGCAGGTGATTTCTGAACATTCTGAGAATTTGAAGTATCCACATATCGTAAACATGGAGATAGCTGCAAGACTGCAGAAACATCAAAAAAAGGTGCTTAGAACTCTTTGTCATGCTTGAGAATAACAGTAAAGGGAACCATGCACATATGGACCTAATGGCGGGCAGCATTCTTTGAATTATTCCACTGAAGCTGCAGTCCACATGCTGCTGCATCCAGATGTTTTCTGTTCAATATAGGGAGATTATCAAACGCCCCATTGTCACCCTGTACCAGGACTCTTGCACGATATTCATCATAATACTTGGAATACAGTGAATACATCAAATAAAAATGCTAAGGGGAAGAGCCTTTTTCTGAGATTTGTTGTATGTTTTCAGTTCCTCTTCGCTGTAACAAACCTTGAGGCAGTTGGCAGGTGGTATCAGACAGAACAGATCTCCAGCCGCTTCATCTTCCACTTGACAAATAGACCATTTCGCATCAATCTTGTGGTTCAGTACATTTAGAAAGTTTACAGCATCTTTCTGTCCTGAAATCTCTTGATCTACTGTTACTACCTGTCCCTATATATAAATTACTATATTGAAGATAAATTTCCTCCTGTTTCCTCCAATTTCTCAGTTACAAAATAATGAAAACTTTCTGTTTGATTCACCTATATAAAGCATGATTATTTCTGTTGAAGTACAAGGGGGTGTCCTCGTAAAAGATGAAACCAAATGTTTCAGAGGCAAATCATTATGCTGTGATGAAATAAAATTCTAGATATTCTGCTGTTATATTACACTAGGAGTTATTTCAGTATATTACAGGGCCTTTTTGAGTATCACCAAGAACCACGAACACTGGGGAAATGAGTTCTGAAAATACACATATTATATGAGAAAATGTTACTTCAATTAATAATGTGCCATGTTAGTACACTTAATACTGGCATGCTTGTTTTAAATCAGAGTACACATGAAAATTTCTGATTACATAATCTAAGTGGCAACTACTGAAATCATGTTGCCTGCACAGTCACAAGAATCTAAACTTTATGGACTTTTATGAGTGTTATGGTGACTGACACAGACATTAAATGTATATTTGGTTGCAGTTACTCATTTAATAATGTCTAATACTCTATCAGTTCAAACTAAAATAGCCTATGAAATAGTAAAGAAACCAATGGCCTTAACTTACAATTTTGGACATTAAAAGCATTCAAGCAATTAATTTATCTGAAAAGTGTGATATTTCTTTTTTTTTTTTTTTTTTTTTTTTTTTGTTAAAAAGAAATTTCTGGAAAAAAATTTTCAGAAAATATAGTTTGCAACTAGCATTAAATCTTTAGCTAATAGAATTTTGTGTCTAACAGATTTGTTCTTTTTTCCTAGCACTTTAGTGTATGGTTATCTGACAGGCAAATTTGAGATCACAATATTAGGTTGTACATTCATTTTGCTTATTTTTAAATTAATTTAACTTTAATATTCAAAATATTACAGAAGAGAAGAAATACTGATTTACAAAAAAAGATAAATTGGTGATTTTAAAATTAAAATAGATAAAATCTCCCTAAAATAATGAAGGTAAACTAAAGAAAAACAAAGATGTGCATTAGTTTCCAGTTTTATTCATAAAAATTCATAGCACTATGAATTCATAATTGTGAGTTCTTTCTAGATGAGAAATGGCCTTCAAAACACCCTCAGTTGTTTATTTATTATTCTGAGAGACAGTCTGATCTTTGTAAGAAGGGCAGAGAATCATAATATACACCATAATGCTGAATGGTATTTTTAAGGCCATCACAGGAGCCATCTGTCTCCCCATTTGTTTAAGCCATGGTGAGGTACTGACCTCTGAAGGTGTACTAGCCTCTTCCAAAGTTAGTACCAACCTTATTCTGACTCCAGACAAGGTATGCAAATTACTGTACAGTAGCTTTTTGTGTTGGAGCATTGTGCCGATGTTACCCAAGTGACTGTGCACGCAGCAGTAATCTAAGCTGCATCTGCAGCCAAAGACATCTGGCATTTCATCTTCATTGTGAAATTCATTAGGCGCCAACCAGTCCTTTCAGACTTGCTTCTATTTGAAAATGACCTTATTCCCAAAAAAAAAAAAAAAAAAAAAAAAAGGTGTCTGATGAATTCCATAATTTCCATGATTGGGAGGATGTATTACTGTGTATCAAACTGAGATTGTCACCTTCAAATTAGTTGAATTTCGGTACTTTTTCTAAAGCTTAGAAGGTCATATTTCTTATGGAAAATTACTATCTGGAGCACTAATAAGAATTCAGAACACATGAATCATAATGCAAGGTGGGGGTTCTTGATTTGTATTTGTTTTTGCTTTTTTTTTAACTTATCTTCTTGTGCCTTTATTACATGGTTGGTTTGGCTTTTACTGTTCATTTATCTGGGTAATAAAGGAAAAGCTCTAAATTGGGCCTTTCATAGTTATATAAAATGGTCTATAGAGATTAATATTTGTGAGAGGTTGAAAATGTCCAACAGACAAAAATACTACCATCTTATGCTCTTTCCTATTTAACAATTGACAGAAGAAGCACCTGAAGCCCCAAGTTATGACAAGCAGAGAAACTTTTAAACATGACTAAGAATTAACACTGGAAATCTTCTGTCAAATGTTATGAAAGGTGTGTCTTGAGTAGCCTCCCAAGAGCCTTTATGTGTGATGTGTTCTGAGAATTATTGATATTAATTTCAAAATATGATAGATTTGTCAGATGATTTTTTTATTGCCATGGTAAACTGACAGTAGTAAGCCATGTCATGTTTCCAAAATGAAAATTGAAAAGAATAAGATGAGGGAAGGATTTTGTTAGGGGTTTTTCAGTTTCCCTGGGAGAAAAATACCAATTTATGCAGCATCATTTAACAGCATAAGATGCAGATCAGAAATAATTATATGTGGCAAGAAAACCGAAAAATTTTGAAGTGACAGTTGCACAGGATTTACTATTTATTTTGAAACACTGTGTCAGTCAGTTATGTGCTTTTCAAAGCCAGAAAGTTATTTTAGTTTTGCAAAACCTTAGGCCATTCTCTTTCATATTTACACTACTGATATTTTTAACAGGATAATCTGAAAAAAAAAGCTTCACAAGAAATTACATGTTTAAGAAATTAATTTTGACTTTAAGTTCTCACCTTGCTCTGTCTACCTACATATTACATGGAACTGGATGCTTAGAATCTGACAGAAGGATCCTGCAGGTTTCTGAATATTAGCATTCTTTGGTGGAGACTCTCAGAAGCATTTTAAAAATTCTGAAAAATAAATTTGTACAAACTCAACAATTATTTGTAGAGTGTGACAGCCAAATTGTTTGGGATTTTTCCCTGCCTCACATGAACATTTGTTCATTTTCCAGTAGTTCCAGTGCAATAATTGAGACACAGGTAATTTTTTTCTTAGATGACCAAATACAGTTACTTTGGGATATATAGGGCTGTAAGTCTTTCTCTCCTCAAAAGTGTTGGAAGTCAAATACAGTCTTGTCTCTGTGGAACTTATTCAATTGGCACAGTCAGTTGGAATTTTCAGCTGATTTAAGGACACTTGATGCCTTATTACAACTCACTAAGTGTTTTATTCATAGAATCATAGAATCATAGAATCATAGAATCATAGAATCATAGAATCACAAAATCATAGAATAGGTTTTACTCCTAGAATCATAAAGTGGTTTGGGTTGGAAGAGACATTTATAAAGGTCATCTAGTCCACCATCTTCACCATAGGCAGGACATCTTCAACTAGATGAAATTGCTCAAACTACCATCCAAAACGACCTTCTAGGTTTCCAGGGACAGGACATTCACCACTTTTCCACAACAATCTGTTTGGGTGTTTTAGCACCATCATTGTAAAAATCTTCTTTCTTATATCTAATCTAAATTGAAGCTCTATTATTTTAAATACAAGAGCCCTTATCCTATTGCAACAGGCCCTCAGTGAATGCAATTTGTTCTTCAAGTACTTAATATCATTCAGATTGGAAATAATGGGAAATGATCCCATATTTTCCCACTATTGTGGAACAGTGAAAAATATAAAATTTCTTATTACTGCAGCTCTGTGCTTTTATATTGCTTTGCTAATTATTTAGCTATCATTACAGGCAATGATCTCTCATTTTCAGTCTGTGTACCTGAGGCACTATAGCAATTCTCTCTAAGCCTTTGGCTGACTTGGTGGCAATGCTGTTTGCAATCTATTAAGTTGTTTATGGAGCTGACATTAAATTTTCCAGATTTTCATAGTAATCATGGAATGGTTTGGGTTGAAAGGGACCTTACAAGACCACCTAGTTCCAACCCCCTGCTGTGAGCAACCAGGTTGCTCAGGGTCCCATCCAACCTGGCCTTGAACGCTTTCAGGGGTGCGACAATCACAATCTTACTGGGTAACCTGCTCCATTGCCTCATTAGCCTCATAGTAAAGTTTCTTCCTAATATCTAATACAAACCTAGTCACTTCAAGTTTAAAGCCATTCCCCCGTGTCCAGTCACTACATGTTCTTGTAAATAGTCTCCATCTTTCCTGTGGGCTCAGGTACTGGAAGGCATTTGTTTCATTCTACCTGTTTTTCAACATTGTGGTCTCTTTATTTTCAAAGTTACTTTGTTTTTGCTATGGCTGGTAACGTTGGGTAGAATTGTTAATATTTACATTGTTAATGTGAATAGAAATACTGGAATATTTTACATTTTCAGATGGAGCTATGTTATCAATGACAGTTTCCATTTTTGACCTAAACATTTTTATTCATGCTATTTTGACATGAGAAATTGCCTAGAATACTTACACTTGTGAAAGATACTTTATAATTCTGAAATATTTAAAAATAATTATTATTATATAAAATTTGTTATTCTTTCATAAAACGCATAAAATGTTTCTGTCATCAGGAAAATTTGTCTCATATATTCTATTTACATTTTTCTCCAGTATATGATACCCTATAGTTTAGAAAACATCTATCCCTACCAGATAGATTCTAAATTGACACATACATAATATTAACCAAATAATCAGCAAGATACCTCACTGGTCAAATTAATGTATTGTGGATAAATGTTTCTTTGTGTAGATTTTTTTCTGTTTTACACATTTCTTTGTCAATCTTCTAGTAAGTAGATCTAGTTATCTGAAAGAGGGCACATTCTTCTAGATTAGTATTAGGATCATCCTCTACTGATGGTCCATGCTGGCAATGTAGAGCTTTTTGATGTCTCATCCACCCTTATTCGGGTCAAGATATATTAATATAGCAGCATAAAAGTTAAGTAATCCATGGCAAAACTTAAGTCTTTTCTATAGAACTTTATCTAGAGCAGTCCAGTAAATATTCTATATGCTGCCATTTCTAGAAATCCTTGAGTCAGAAATTCAGAATTAATAGAATTAAATCAATTTAAACCTAATGAGTGGAAAGGACTGATTTTCTTCATCCTAACACTATATTATCATACTGTTAAGAAAGTAACATTAATTTGTACATTTATTAATTTTCTTTCTAAAATTCTGAAATCATACAAATAATACATTTCTATTTTTCATCTCATATTCCTGGCTCTGATTTTACTTAATCTCTGGAAAATTTGGAAATTAAAGTTATTCAAAATCTGAAGGAGGAATTTTTTGGGAGGTGTGGGGGACTATTTTGCTGTGATTTTACCATAATTGCCAATTAAGTGACAGAAAGTAATTGCGTCAGTAACTACTTTTCTTATCCTAGAAGGCTCGTGAAACTTTCTGAAAGTTTCTTTTTGTTCCAGTATTTTGATATGTTAGATGAAGCCACAGAAGATTCCTCTTGGACTAAGTAGTTTCAAGGATGACAAATCTTAGACTAACCTTACCAGAGATAAATACATCCTTTAAATAGGAAGTTCAGCAAATATTAATTGATGTTTTTTGACAATTCTGACTCAGGATGGTCTTGTAGGATTCATTGTCTTCTATGTAAAAATGCCATGATTGAACCTTGGAGAACGCCGATATATTTAGACGTTTACAGCACATTCTTCTTCATGTTTGTATCAGATCTATAAGCAGATAGCATCTTCCTTCTCTAAAAGATAAATAAATAGAATTAATAAAGGGTTCTTTTTTCTAAATTCAGTTCTGCATGTTTCCTAAACACATCTTCATCAGTCATATTTGGCTGTTTGCTACCAGTATTCTTCCTTGTGCTTTTTCCAGAGTTTGGGGTTTCTTCAATGCTTCTCATCACTGTAGAACCTGTACCTCTTCTGCAGGTTTCTATACCCCAAAAAAGATACTGTACTAGATAAGTTACATACCTGATTCTATTTTCATTTACACTTGTTCAACTCAAGTGCATGCAATGAATATTATAATTTTGAGGCTGGATTCTATCTGCAGAGTTGGGATAGTGGTAATTAAAAATTTAGGGTCACTTTACAGAGCTAACTTGATCTAGAATGTTGTCAGTAAAACCTGCCTGGAAAGTTGCAATGTCAATTTCATGCAATCATTTATCAAACTATTTTATAAACATAGTGTGATTAATATACAAACATTAAGTAGATATGCATACACACAGCTGACTTATTAAGTTACCTGAAATATCCTGCACAGCAGTACATTATACCACACAGGCCTATTTGTTCATCTCAGAAGTCTTGAGCTGGCAGATCACTTAATAATAAGTGACGAAAGTTCCATTTCCTTTCATACAATGAGACATAAAAGCCTCCAGATATATATAAACTACCTTTTGAAAATTGTTCTCAGAGAAGTAAATATAAGCTATGTAGATGAAAGAATCACAGTACCAATTTAAAATGACTTGCCAGTTTCCAACCAAACCAGGCCATATTTCTTATTCATAAATGTCACTCTTCTATAGAGATGTTATACTTCTGACATAGAGCAAATTCTAGCCACTTCCCAGGAGCCTTCTTGTCTCAGAGCTCTCAGGCAAACAAGAATAATGTCACAAATTGTGCAAAGAGGCTTGTATGAGTCTGCTTCAGATGTATATTCATCTCAGTTAAGATGACCTACTGTTCTTCTCAAACATAACCTAAAGTTCAGTGTTAAACTGATCATAATTTCTTAAAGACTTCAAAATAGAGTTTGCTATGAATTTATGAGGAAAGTAGTCATATTGTTTTAGTCATAGTAATAACTCAAGTCCTTGAGACACAACCCATTTGTAAAAAGATCGAATCATTATCCTGACATTCGAGAAACATATGTTGTGATAGCAGCTAAACTGAAGGAAACGTCTTACATAAAGAAGCAAAAATTATGCAGAAGAACCTTACAAAACCATGAAAAAAAATCCCAGCCTTGTCTTTTGTTCTCTGCAGTTATTTTCAGGTGGGAAATGGTTAACCTTAGTTTCTGCATTGCATTACCTTTTAACTGATATTATAAATCTCAAAATACCTTCATTCTGTTGAATAAAATAAAGGAAAGCATGGAAGGCATCCTTTGATTTTTATCTTTTCTCATTCTTTTTGTTTCCCCACAATACTATGTTTCCATCACAACTTCTATCCAGCTGCAATGAGACAAAAGGAATTTATGGGAAGAATTTTAAAAAATAATTTATAGGTAGAAAATATTGTTTGATTTTTTCTACAGTTTTCGGAGTACTTCATGTAGAAAATTGACCATTAAAAGCAGTAGAGGAAGACAGTGGACTTCTCTTTTATATTTTTCCATTTTTATAATGAACTCTTAACACAGAATTTCTTCTACTAATGGAAACAGTTTACCTATCCTTATTTTTTTTCAATGTGCTGTGATTTTTCCTATTTTAAGGAATTTTTAATTATGATATTCAACTAATATTAGAATCTGTGAAGTGGCTTCACGAAACCTTTAATCCTTTTGCCAATAATGGAAATAGAATTTTGGCTATTATTTTAAAATGTAGAGGTGGGTTTTATATAAAATCCTGTTTCCACCTCCATCTACTTGCTGCAATTAAGTGGCCAAACATCTCATTCTTCCACTCTATAAAATGCATGTATATCTTTCCATGTAATCACAGTGACGGTTTAATATCTTGTCCTCAATTTTCTAATTCAAGTTATAGGTTTAAAATATGTTCTACTTTTTTCTTCACATCATGGTGATTTTGGAGTTAATCATAGATGAGTTCTGGCTGGTTGTGGATAGGATTTCCAGTCTTTCCTTGCAGCAGTACTCTTCCTCAAAGAACGTACAAATAAACAAAAGTATAAGTGGTAGCTGTACAAATATCTGGGACTTTTGAGAAAGAGTCCAGTAGCAGGGAGTACCAGTGGAAGGCTTGCTGTCACAAAGATGCCAGGAGATACTAATGTGGAGTACTGAGTGTTAGTTAGAGCAAAAATACAAACATACCAGACCCTTGAGTCTGTTTTTCCTGTGAATATCAAGCCTGAAATCCATGGGGTTTTATGATTGTTTGTATCTCAAAATTAACACTATTCATACAGTAGCTCTGTGAAGCTGAATGCTGGTATTTAAAGGGAGATATAGTCTGAACCTTCAATTCATCATGGGCCACTCCTACAAAAATTGAATATGAATTCATGCATTGAATCAATTTCTTTTTAGTTTTAGGAGTGTCCTTTCCGTATCTTTTTAAGAGAATTCATAAAAAGCCTAGCTACTGGGAATAGCCCAAAGGCATGTTTGAGCTAATGCATCCTAAATGAAATCTTAACCTTCAACCTTCATTTTCTAAAAGCATATTCTCTAATTAGATAGTGGTCTTTTCATGCAAGTGAAAGGTGTAATGCTGATTAGGTTTATATCGCTGAGGGAAATTTTGCCACTTCAAGGTCAACATCTGTTGACTTAAAAACTAGAAGGCATAATTCAGTATTTGAAATCATAGCTGCTTCTAGTAGGGTTAATTAAACAGTAACTCATCATTTCCTGAAAACTTGTAACAAATGCAAGCTAACCGAAGCTGAAGATTTTATTTTTTCACACTCTGGTATGCATTCCATAAATTAAGCTCACATAACATACAGGTTAACAGTGGTACAACCGTGAACCTCAATACAGACAGGTTTGATTGCATTTTTTTCTGGTTTGGTTCAGTTTTTTGCCTTGAGTCTTCTGTACTAGAAAGCAATTAAGGAACAAAAAGCATAATGACATTAATGATAGGTACTCCAACCTCAAAACATGCTCGTTTAATCAGGAACTCTGAATGTGACTTCATGCACAAGCCCTTGTCAATATGTTATTATTTCTCCCACTTCACAGACTGAAAAATAACTCCTTAACTGGAATACAGATTACATACAGAGAGAAAAATTACACACACATTTTTTTTCCCAGAAAATAACTAGTTCTTTTGTGACTATTAGTGTAATAATATATGCATTTTCAGTACATCACTAAGAAGGTCATGTACTATGATGGTTTTTTTTTTTAAATTTTGCTTTGGAACCTTTCAATACAAATTTCATATAGAAGCTTATAGAGATACAAATACAAAAGAGGTTTCCTAACAGGGAAGTCACATTCCCTACTTAATGTAATATTAAAATCTACAGAGTTTGATAATTAATCATAATAAAGTACCAAAAGCATAGATGTAAAGACTAAGAACATGAATTAGTATTCATTAACAATATTATAAGATGAATATAAAATTATTAGTCTAGAAAGCCAGTAAGTTACAACAAAGAAAAGATGTCCAACTCATTAATAATATTATATACTCCACTGTTTCTTCAGTACAAATGTAAAAACTATTTGCATTTATTCTTAGACTTAGTTTCCTCATAGGGAAAAAAATATTTTTTCCCTATGAGTTCTCATATAATGTTTCTTTCAGCACCTTATGGAATCACAGAATCATTTAGATTGGAAAGGTCCCTTGATATGATCAAGTCCAACCATTAACCCAGAACTGCCAGTTCCACCACTAGACCATGTTCCTAAGTGCACCATTTACATGTCTTTAAAATAACACCAGGGATGGTGACTAAACCACCTCCCTAGGCGGCCTATTCCAAAGTCAGCCAAGCTTCATATTGAAGCAATTTCCCATAGCACACAGCCTATTATTCTACAACGTAAAGAAACTGATGAACACTTTGAAATTAACTAATATTTCAGAATATATTCTAACTTTTAGATTATATAAAAGAGCTATTGTTCCATTAGTTGAAAATATGTAACTACTATGCATAATATTTCACATTTCATATCTTGGTAGGCATAAAATTCTAAGTTGTTTACATCAGAGATACTATGTTGGTTCAAATAATTTGATAATTTTCAATGTGTTTTCTTAGTTAAGACATGAAGACATTAATGCCATCCACAGTGATTTGTGGTAAAATCACTGTCAACCAGTGAATCAATTTTCACAGAGGACTTGTGAGAGGCTGTAGGTTGGCATGCTTGATACTGAAAAAAAGAGTGATACTGTAAGATTGAAATCATACTTTAAGAGAATGAACAAAATTCAGAAGCAGCTTGCTCTCCTTGTTAGGGTAAGCTGGTTCTACTCTATCCCCAGAAAGTTCATTAAAGCATGGGAAATTTCTCTTACACCCACAAATGCAAAGTACAGTTGTAGGAAAAGCAAATTCTGAAGAAATCCTCTCAGCAGAGGTTTTCCTTGTATGCACTTTCTTGATACTGAACTCAAAAATACCTTTTAGATAGAGGCAATCTCTAGAAACTTTGTTTATTTTTATATACAACTTTCTTACTCTGTTTGAACCTTTTGCTACAGCATAAAGACTTTTTGCTACAGCATAATACAAGAGAAAGACTTGAGGAGCATAAAGACCACTTGACCCAGACTTTCATGAGACAATTTAAAACCCTTCACTGGCTGTAAACTACAGAATACCTGATGTCAAGTCAACAAATGTTAGCAAAAGAACAATGGTACAAGACTTTTATTTATTTAACATATCAGACAGCCTGTCCAAAAATATACAATGTTAAAGTAATTGAAGTAGGTAGCAGGAATACTAGGAATTACTTGAGCATATCAGGTCACTTGAAGAAAATTAGCATAATGCCACTAAAAAGTCCTTTAATAAAGGACTTCCTTATAATTCTAAAATAGTTTAATTAAAATTCACAAGACGTAATAGTAGGTCAGCTACAGAAAAAAAGCTATGTCATTAAACAGTTTATTTTCTTTTTATTCATGTCAAGATGTTTTATCTTCCCCCAGCAAGCCCTTTACAAGACTTATCTTATTTTTGATCTTCTATTTGTTTTTTTCCTAATTTTTTGTGTAATATTTCTTTCAACAAACCACAACAATTAATTCCAGTTGATGTATTTGTTTGTTCATATAGTACAGGAGAGAATTTTTACAATCTGCTACTCTTTTCCTTCTAGTCATTATTTCACTTAGGAGATAATGTCGAAAGGAGATGAATATTGTCACTGGGTAATGTCCTCCCACTGCAAGATGAATGTCAAGACATTTATGAAAAATAAAGGATCACATGAAACAGAGATATCTATTTCAAAGCAGGAAAGCATTTTCCAGTCAAAATATTCAGTGCTGGTCACAAGATGTCTGTTCACTTGGATTGTTTTGAAAAGATGAAACAGATGACAGTCTCAAGTATATTAGCCGTTTCCTGCTTGAAATTTATCATAAAAGTTTCATTTCATAGTATTTTAATAATATGATTTAAAAAATACGTTTTCCAGATATGACCAAAACTGTATTGTAATATTTTCCTTAAATATTTTCTGGTTTATTAGTTGCATAGAAATGCATCATTTGACAGGTATAAAATATACAAAAATTACTAGCTAGAAAATACGAGTGTTATTTTATCAGATAGATAGACAGTTAAAGTATTGTGTAGTTTAGCTTTGCCCATACCTAACAAGGCGCCACTGATGAAACTGAAATAAATACACATTTTTGTCACTGTGTCTAGATTTGAAGATACCTTAACCAAGCTAAAAACTAAGTAGCTGGTAATACAAGCATTTTTAAAATATTACAGAGCAAATATAGATACTCTGTATCTATTTGATCTTGGATTTAAACTATAAAGACATTTCCCAGAACTATGGATACAGACTTCCACTTTGTTGTGGCAAATGTTAAATTTAATCGAATTCTCAGAGTTGCCCTAAATGACAAATAAAACACAGATGAAAACAGAAACTAACTAGACATGGTTACAGCTACCTTCCTGGTTTCCACTTGCAGAGCATAATAAATAAGTTTCCTTCCTGTATCTTTCACTTTGTTGTTTTGGCACCAGCAGTAATGAGATATATGGTATATATGTATGGTGCCATGAGGGCATAGTCAACAGAAAGGCTCCCTGGACAAATAGCTTCACCAACACAGCTTTAGGAAGCCAAATAAAAATTGTATAGTGTTTACTATTCAATATAAACAAAAAATAAGAATATTCATGTACATGCAATTAAGAGGATAACTTTGCAGATACTAATGAAAGTTGATTTCTTACTCTTTTGTTGTAAGAAAATTCATATATCAAAGCCACTGAAAATATAGTAATACACATGACTTTTCTGTTGCATTGATTGTAATTAGTAGTTTCATATGAGGTTTCCTCTACTTTATGAGAAGCAGACATCACTAATTCATGTGAGCTGATAATCATGTTACAGGTTGGTTTAATGAGATTAGTGCTTTTTTGTAATTATTATGGTAATACATTGCCTGTGACTCATACAATTCTCTTCTATTAATTAGTATGTGATTGCTTTAGTATAATTCATTTCTTCTGAATCCCAAGTTTATTACACTAAGTTATATAGTTATTGACTTTATTATGTAGTTTATTTCATCATGGATTTGGGGGGGGGGGTTTGATTGAAATTTCATCTTCCTCAGAGCCCACAAATATCACTTTATATTCTTGGGATTCGTTTCACTGAAAGAATTACAGAAAGTGTACAAAGTAAGTCAATACTTGTTGTCAAATTCTGAGAATCACCATAATTTTTAAAGCGCAACTTGAGCTATGGTGGAAACGCTCTGAGGAGCCATCATGCCATATCAGCTGCACTCAGCCTGATTCTCAACTTCCAAGGATGATGCCTTATATTAAGGGAAATGAAGAAGGTGTCGTGATTTCTGCAGTTTATTATTTAACATAGATGTAGAAAATTGTAGAGAAAAGGCCAGGGTTAGGACCTTGTGAAGCAACAGAGATTTAGGGCAACACAAATGTGTCACCGTTTCCTCCCACTCAGCAGGTGATGTAATGTGCTGCAAACACTCAGGAAAGCTACCCAAAGTCGGCTGTGTGAAGACCCTGAATTCTAAGGATGACTCTGTGTCAAGACAGTTCTGAAAAAACAGTGCAGAAAAGCTTACAGTCAACACTGGAACCCTTAGATTAATGGCCTGAATGTATTTCCCATGAATTTATATTTTACAGTAGATTTGCTTTCCATCCTGTTCTTATGTTTCTTTCTGTCCCTCACGTAATGCTGAGGAAAGTAAGGGATATTCCATTAAAATCCCTGTCTGTCAGGAAATTTCATTTGAAAAAGAACAAATGTGGTAATTCCAGAACCAACCAGAAAGGGAAATTCATGCCCAAATCCTGAATGAGTTCAGCGATTTTAGATAATAGAAAAACTCTATAAAATGTATGCTATTACTCCAGACCTCTGTAGGGAAATGATATGTGTTTGTCACAGAAATTCAAAATTAATTACACATTTTTTGTAGAAATGTGAAAAAATAGTGATCATACCTGCTGAGGCACACCAGCCTATTACTGGTAATAGATGGATGACTTTCCAATGAATATACAGTAAAGATTGACATCTTCTTATGAACTACATTTTTCTATCACATTATAAAGCCAGGCTCAAGCTTAATCTTATAACTTGTTTTGAGAGAGCTTATACTTCATCAGTATGACTGGTGAATGACTAAATAATTATAGCATTTTTTGTTAATTGTGTGTGAAACCACTCATAATACTCTCTTAGAGAGGAAAAAAGCAAAACAATAAAATTCCTGCTAGCTTAAGATTCTAGAACAAAAAATGTAAGGGCTTTTTTCTATACAGTTGTTAAATATATCAAATATATCACCTTTTTCTTGTGTTGAATATGTTAATTATAAAAGCTGTTACATCAAATTAAATGCTGTTCTCTTCAAAGGCAGTGTACTCATGTTTTTTCACACAGTAAACTTCATATGGGCAAATTAATATTCCTCATAACTATTTTAAAAAGTGCAAGAGTACTATAATGGTTATTTCTTTGCAGTGCACAGGCTCACTGTGTACATAGGCTTTTATGACTACGTTAACATTACTGTTCTGAATAAACCTTTTTTTTCAGATTGGAAAAAAAGATGATAATAATTTAAATCCTGGAGACTCTTAAGGATAAAAAATACAGCATTTGTCTGATTATTTATTACACAGTTTATCAATCTTTCCACTTAGGAAATAAGTTTTGTTCTATAACAGTAATGTATGCATCAAAAAATTATCAAGACCAGAATTTTTCATATTGTCGCCTAGCTGCATCAGTGGAGTTCCTCAGAATCTTAGTGATGACAGAAGAACCTAATTATTTTTTTTATAACCTGCATATTCCTCTATATTTCCAGTTATTTGCCACACATTACAGAGTCCACATCAGTGCTAGTTTGGGAATTCTGAACTTACCTCTTATTTGTGGTCCGGATTTGCCTTGTGTAGCTTAAGTCTGCAAACTAAAGCACCTGAAGTTATATGGGATGAATCTGGGCCTCTGACATAGGAACTGTTTAAGCATTTCCTCCTTTTCTCCAACTCTCTGGTAATTTCTTTTTTCCACTTTTACTCTTTTACTCCTGATGACACCACTCTCCTAATAACCTCCCCTGACATTATCAATGCACAGTTTTGCTTTCAGCAGTTTCATAGTTTCTCAAAACATGGAAGATTCCTAACAGATAAGAAAAGTACAATTTTCCTTATGCAAAAATTTCTTGTTCATAAGTAAAGTTGAAACAGTCATATAACTTTAGATGAGTTTTTTTAGTCTAAATCCAAGAAAGTTAAAAGGACTGCAGCTTCAACATTTAAGAATTTGAAAGGTTTATTTCAGAGTTATGCCCCAACGCCCCACTAGTTTAAGTGAGTTTGCACTCTGGTCTTGGCTCTTTCAAACCACAGTGGCCCTGGCCTCCAGCATTCCTGGCAAGTATTTCACACACTACACTATTCTTCTAAGCCTTGTTCTGTTTCTTACACCAGACTTACCCTAAAGAGCACTAAAACATTTATTAGGTTTGAAACTTTTATTTTTAGTTTCTATGTGGCAGTCGTCGTGACCAACAAGAAAGCCTCACTGTCCTGTATTTCCCTTAGGAGAGAAAATATAAGTGACACATCATATTGAAATACCAAAACTATGGGTAGGCTTGAGATCCTTCCTAGCATACATTGTGTCAGTAGAGTTATGGTTTGTATAAATACTTTCTTAATTGTATCTGTGGATGTCAATATTCCAGTACCATTTGTTACTCCTCCATGACAAGATTGTTTAGTGACTGAATTTTGCACAAGCAACTATCCTAATATTCAGCTTGCTTTTAATTCCATCCCATGAACCATGTTATATTATTTAATTTTCTATTTCTCCATCTTGGCAACGAAAAAGAAATCAGCTAGTATTTGTCATTCAATATATTTATCTGTTTATTATATATTCAACAAAAAATACAGTGAGGTCATACACTAGACAATATTAATTCCTTTTAAATTGAAAGCCTAAAAGAATTAAAATAATATTTACTTTTCAAATGCAAGTTCTCTAGGGAAAAATCCTTACTAAACATAAGTCAAGCTTTGCATTCTTCTATGTTTTCTTCAAAACCTTGAATTCATCTGGCTTTGCTATTTATATTTTTTTTATTTATTAACCGATCATAACCATAACTTCTCTTTAAGAAGAAATACTGGCAAGCAGAACCAAATATTGCTGCATAAAAGATAATGGAAACCTTACATGAAAGCATTCTACCAACAGAGAGCTAAGAATTCCTTCATAATGTGAAAGGTTTCTGGAGTCTATTGGCTAACTGACATAAGTGCAACAATTAAACATGAAATATTCTGTAAGGATGTTTCTGATTTTAATAGTACCCAAAGACCATCAGCATAACCCTCACTTATCTACAACTAGTGGCTGTCTATGGACAGGCTGTCAAACATGCTTCTTTGCCATGTCTTAGGGTTTTGAAGTTGCGTGCCGTTCCCTTTGACCAGCTTATTGTTGATAATGAAGTAGAATTTCTAAAATGCTCTGGATCTATCTTTAGATACCTCATTAAAAACAAGATCCTGTTCCTGAATTTATTAATCCCTACTTAGTCTACTACCTCTTACCTGATTAAATTTTTTTGAAAAGATATTAAAATATGGAGCTAAGGAGTTTTGATTTATAGCTTTTTACAGGAGCTTAAATACATTTTTTTTAATGTACATGCCACTGCTGTCAGCCTGGTTTTTTTCCTGAATATGAAATTCACAAGATTTGAGCACACCTGACTGCTGATAAATGTGAAGACCACTAACAAGGGAAAATAATCTCCATCAATGTCCTTAAAATTCATGCCAACTTAAGTGTGTGAAACTTTTTTTAAACAATTTTGGTAGAGAATGTGTTTAAAGGAAAACTGAAAGGAGAATTTTCTTCTAAACAATGAAAATCAACAGGTTTACAATGTGATACAGTACTATATCTGTGTATCAATACATTAAAAGATATATTTTTCCCAAATATCTAAGAGGAGATCATAAATTACCTGATGACTGACTTTTGCATCAGAGTGGATATTATGACAAGTAATTATAATGAGTGATCACAGATTGACTGATGACTATCTGCTTTTGATTTAAAGGGTAATGCACATGCAGGAGGTGAAATACACAACCAACAAAAGGCTTTAAGGGATAATCTCATTGTTTGCAGCTTACCAAAGAGCCTCTTATACACTAAGCCATAGACTTACACAGTGCCCAGCAACTAATGTGCATTTTGTATGTGTGTTTATGTATTTTAATAGGTGATTTCAAGAATGTCCATTGCTGGAGCATTTCTCTTCGGGACACTGCAGTCACTGTACTATTGAAAAAAATTTTAAAAAACCCCACTGACCAGAAACTTGCTAAATCAGTGGATTGATTCAACACATTCAATACCATTATCTACAAAAACAAAGCGTGCAAGATCTGGGTCAGTGAGTCATCATGTTAAGTCCACCACATGGTCATGCCTGATACTGGGCCATCTGCCTGGCAATAATCATTTGTTCTAAATTAAATATAATGAGGACATGATCAGATAATATGACAAGAGGCATGTTTCCTGTTCTGCTTTTAAATTATAAATTTCTGTCCCATCAGTTTCCATTATATATTCCTTAATTTTTCATACATCTTTCTCTTCTAATACCAACTTCTAATTATCAGTTTTGCTATTCTGAATTCTTTCTGATGTTATTTTAGTCCACAGTAGTTTTTTCAATTTCTCATTAATAACTTTCTTAAAATTAGGTTTGTTTCTTGTAATCTTTTCATTTTATTACCTCCACCTATTCAGTCTTCATCATTTAATCCTCTTCTTCTTTTCCTCTGTTGATTTTACTCTTTCTCCAATCTACACCTTTGGTAACATTTGACCTCAATCTCTCCTTCAAATTCCTTGCAATATTCGAGCAAGAAAATGTTGCTGGTTTTTTTCTTGCCTCTCTTTTAAATGTCTTAATCTCATTTTATTTTACTCCTTATTTTTCAATGTCTCATCTGCTTTCATAGTTCTGTGTGAAGTCCTGTTTGACCAGTCTAGCTTAGTCATTACTTCATTAATTTGCTGCATGAACATATGTGAATTCAACCTCCTACCTTTTTTTACTAAAGTATTGTAGAAAACAAAGGTTTAGATATAATTGAGGCATACAGATATACTAGATCAATTATTTTCTTCTATTCCAAGCTTTAACCTGATTTTCAGCTTCTCTTTTCTCTGTGTTTGGAAACCAAGGACTTTGCAGAGATTATTACTTCTGTCAGCATTTTCAGTGGCTAAAAAACTTTTTGCAGCCCTTTAGCCTTTGATATTATAATAACAATACATTGTATTTTTGAGAAGCTTGATACATAATAGAAAATATATCAGTGAAACAGAAGATTAAATCCTACATAGCTGGATGAAATAATTTTGAACTTTTATGAAGAGTGAAATTTTCCAGAGCTTAGGGAAAAGTAATTTTTTACAAAATTGACAAAGAAAATGTAACACCTTACAGTCCTTCAAACACCAGAAAGGACCATACTGCTTGTTAACTCTTCAGAATTAATTTGAATTCAAATAATTTTATAGAAGTATAAGCAACTTCAAATTTAATAATAACTAACTGCATTGAAAGTTTTAAAGATAAGTGAAATAAAATAATGTTTTCTGTTTGTAAGTTCAGTCCATTGTTCATTTCATATTTTATCAGCTGTCCACACCTTTTTTAAATGTGGCTAAATGAACTATTTAGTATGAAAAAAAACCTTTCAGAATGCATACCTGTCTTTTTCAAGTAAAATACAGATACTATCAATGTATTTTTTGTTTTCTGTGTGAAATTAATATCTAGAAAATGCATCAATAACTGGTAATGTATGCAAGCCTCCTTTTCTTACTAGCTCATTTTTTCTTCTCTGTTGCATAGTTAAGTGGCAGTGATACATATGGACCTCTAAACCAAAGTAGTTCCACAGTGAAAGTAATTCTTTCTCATCCTGCCTTTGTTTAGACTAAGCCAAAATGTCTCAGGAAACATGAAAAGTTATTTTGCATTTTACTCTCATGTTCTGAGGCTTTAGAACAGTATGTTCTGATGCAAAATTTCGCAAAATTTGGACTGTGGTATTAAATTTCTAGCATGGGCTCACCTCTACTTTCTCTATGCAGTATATACTGCTGGTTGAAGTGGTATCTTACCCTCCAAAACGGAAAATGGGAAATTTTTTAGCCCAAAACATTTCAAACTTCTAGCTTCAAATAAACCCTCAGGAGCACAAATATAATATCAAGACAACCTCTAATTCTTGCTATTGGAGTGTATTTTTTATGGAAACTTTTTTGTCAGGTTTCAAAATTATAGTCCTAAACAAAGCATGAAAATTAGTTGAACTTCTTTCCAAGGCCCAATTCAAGAGAAAACTGTTTTATCTTTATGTGATAGGACTTACCAGGGAAGTCATTGAACACAGCATCTACTGCCACACCTGACATCATAGTTTCCCAACTCCAACATTTGATCCTGGGGAATCAAAGATATTCTCACTACTGATTATTACATTACATGCCTTTTTGAAGAGAAGCTACACAATGACCCCCTAATCCTGCATCCCACAGTTCCTTTCTTCTCACTGTCTCTTCATCAGCCTTATATTTTATCAATCTGTACTTTATTCAGAGGAGAACCCTGATACAAAGCTAGCCCTGTTCAGTTAAACAAGTTTTAAATTACATAAATTAAGAGAAATAGTGATGGACATACACATGTACACTGAGAATGAAAGAAGAATCTAAGCAGACAGAACCGGACACAGCTTTCAATGACCTGGAAAAACTCCCACTATAAAGGGAAAACATAAGTGAATTGCATGCTGGCTACAGGAGACACAGAAAAATTAAAGAAATAAATATTAAAAACAACTTTACAGGAAATAAATTTTTTTGTGTGTTTGAGTGCTGTAGATAAGTAGACTTTCCTACCTCATCTTTTCCTGTTTGTTTGGTTTTTTCAGGGTTGGGGGTTTTTTTCCTTTTCTTTCTAGTAATATTTTGAGGGGAGGCATAATCTTTTTGGTCCATATCAACTTTTTTAATGGATACCTTCATAATCTGAATAGATTAATTCATCATTGCAATCATCTTGAAAAGCTATTATCTTGAAAATAAATTATGACGTGAATAACAAAAACTCTTAGGAAGTACTTAGACATTACTAATCTTCTCTGAAAACATTGTGATAACTATTTTTTTTAACTTGGAAAATTAATGTAGATCTTAATGCAGGAAACAAGATTACCAATTTTAATAGAGAGTCAGTTAGGTTATGCTGACCCAGTTGACAATACCAAAAGAAAAAGTTGAAGAGCTGGGATTACAAAATTCTGTCCCCAAGTCCTACTGTGAGTTCATGAAGCATTTTCAACTCCTCTTTTTCTCATATTTGGCAATTTTTCCTAAAACTAGAATTCCCAGCAGAAGTTTCTTTGTTCAAAAAATTCCTTTTAACTTTAAAAGCTAACTGTATCTTGTACATGTGTTCCAATTTTGAAGAAAGAATGAATAAACCCTTCACATCTCAGGGTCTATATGACATTATTTCTCAGCAAAATTTTCTGTATGTGATTACGTACTGATTTGATAAAATTATCATTATATTTCAGCACCATATTCCTTACCCAGCTTGTCTCTATTAAACATGCATTACTACAACAGTTTCCTTATCTTTTAGCAGCCAGGGGCTAAGAACAGCTGGATGATTCATTCAGTATCCATTAACACTGTCTGAAAAGAAGAGCAACCAATTTCACATTCTTTGTGACCAAATTTCTATTATTATGTCCTCTCTATGAGTACCTTGAACAGGTAATCCAAAAGAAATTATTTTCTTAAATAATTGTGTAGGTGTCAAAACTATTAATTTTAAAAAACAAACCAAAAAACCATAACTTTTTTAATCACAAAAAAAATTAATAAATAAACCCTGGTATAAGGTTTTATGCCAGTTTTATAGCAAAATGCTCTCTAGAACAAATAAAAATGTTTGTATTCCTAGTCACGGCGTCACTCTATAATAGAATAATTCAAAGGACACTGAAGTCAACTAATGCTTACATGTCCATGGATTTAGTAAGGTTTAACCTCAATCCTGATCCATCTTAAACTCATCTGTAATCTGTTTCAAAAGGTATTGAAAATTTCTTTTCTCTACCATGTTGGTTTGGTCTCTTTCCCCCTTTACAGATGTTTAATTTCTTCTCTGTGTTACTTCATTCTCATTGTAATAGTTAACTTCCTTATTTTGAATCTCTTTTTAAACTAGGCTGACAGTTTTTAGTTTTGCCTGTTTTTCTTCTTCCAAGAATATCGCAGACCTGTTCAACTTCCATTTAATTGTTGGATCATAGCTCTTTCTCTGTATTTCCTGTGGCAAAAATACTCCTTAACAACCTTTCCAGGCTTAAATAGGATGTATTTCTCTGTCCTGCAGTATAATTTATCTGCTTACGTACAGAGATTTTGAATTGCTAAGAACTTACAACAGTTACCCCCTTGTGGAAACCAATTTACACACACAGTCAAATCAATTTAAACATATTTCTTTCAAAATTACATAGAGCTTCCAATATTATCAGTAATATTTCCTTCTTCATTTTTCAATTAGCACAAATATTTTGTCCAAAATTAGTATTTATATTTCTTCAGAATTTAAAATATATTAAAACTCACACTTTTTATGAGGTAGAACATTTCATGAATAAAAGCAATAATTTTTGCTATCTGTTACTCAAGGAGAGGTTTTTTTTACACATTTTGAGTGTGTATTAAATTTGTTTGCTATTTTTTCTTGGCTTTGCACAGTTGAGGTCCCACAATACATATGTTTTTATATTGGAATAATAATCCATCTTTAGAATTATATCTAGGGAAGTTAAACCATCTATGTTAATACTCTTTGTGAGTGTTCAGCTGAGTTTTTCACAGACAGAGCATGAAGTCTGAGAACCTGATTCTCACTGGCTGTGTTACATGATTAAGGTGCCCTCCTGGCACCTTATACATGTTATGTGTAACCTCATTCTTAAATGCAAAACAACTTGTGGAAGCCTCATGGCGCACGTATTCTCAAGGTGGTTCATAATGCAGAGTATTACATTTCAGATGATTTAGAGTTTCTGTGTCTTTATGAGCATTTAATATTTTCCTGTAGACATAGTAAGAATAGTTATTAATGTTAATTTAAAAAGAAATAGAAATTTATCTTTCTATTCTGCTATAGTCTTAATCCATAGGTCTTGTGTCAGACTTCAATTTGCTCCTTTCTTTGTAATCAATATTCAAATTTTCAGCATCTGAGACTTAAAAAAAAAATTCTTCCTTCTTCTTTCTTTCAAAGTAAAATTAATTAATTGTATGAATCTTCCACCCCTGAGGATTTTTTCAACCTTTGTTTTAAACTGCATCCAAACTAACAATGTAAGACAATGTAAGGAAGAAAACCTTGCAAATTGGCAACTGGAGTAGACCTAGATTTAAATAAAATTAATGCTTTTCTACATTGTTGAATTAAATAAATATTTCTATGTGATTCTCTGAAACTGCTTCATAACTAAGCAAAAGTTAGAGGCAAAGTTAAGGTCTCCCTCAAAAAGAGAACTTCAGAGCAATGATATTGCACCATGCACTATACTGGGAAATCAGTAACTCATCTCCTGCTGAGATGTCTGTAATAATGACTAGAAGGTCACAGCAGAGTGTGGTCAGGGAGTATCCAGATGTACACCCAGTTAAGGAAAGTAAACCAAGGACAATCTGTAAATGAGTCACCTAACAAAGAATCTTGGCCTGGGAGCTAGTACCATTTGTATGTCTGTATTTCTTGTGAACTCAGACATTTCAGAGGCTCATCTACCAATGCTCTCCTTAATAAGCTGATCAAAAAGCTGATTTACAAGTTATGCCACAGGATACATTCTCGTATGTTCATCAGTAGAATTTAAGGATATCTTTTTGGTGACAACAAATCTTTTTCAGGAAAAACAGAGTCCTTAAAGGTAAGCATCTTCTTAGCACCAGTAGAACAAGATTATTATTGAAGAACTGAATACATAAATTTTCATAACTTGCTTTTACTTAAGAAACAACCTCTGTCTGAGAGATATGCAATGGTCATTCCTGGGAGATAAAGGGTCCTGATGTAAGCCCATGCCTTCAAAGCTATGATTCTTCTAGTGGCTCATGTTGCAATTTAAACTGGAAAGTAGGTTAGATTTTATAGTTTTGTGAACTAGAACTTTAGTTCTCATGAGGGAAGATCAGCTAAACTCTCAAATGTTTCTGTATGCCCAAGCTAAGGAATGTGAACAATTATCCTGTTCACTATGTACTTTGTTTATATTTAATTTGGTTTAATTAATTGAATATCTAGAAACAACAGTTTATGAAAATCCAAATAAAGTTGTAACACACTATATAAACCTTATTTTAATGTGCACCAATTTCCATGTCTTAGGCTAAATTATATGGGTTTTCCTTGAATCTTTCTGTTCACAATTTTTCACTCTTAAAATGAAAGTACATTTGGTTTATATTTGTTAATGAGTTGGATTTAGAAAAGAAATTTCATTGGATCTAAATTAGGTGTGTGTTATCTTGAAGTTACCCAATATCCTCTCTTGCCCAGAAAGATACTTTACACTCTTTGTGAAATGAGGTTAAATGTCTGTCCTATCAAAACTCCTTCATTGAGTAATATTTCTTCCTATTTGTGTTGTTCATATAAGGCATTTAAATTCCTTTAAGTCCAAATCTGGGGAACTGTGCTGAAAACTGCAAGATTCCATGCTGAAAAATATGTAATTCATATACCATAAGCTTGGTATAAGATATATATTTAGTGGACAGCCTAAATAGAATTACTCTTACTACAGCACAAAGAGATTAGACTTGTGTTTTCTATTAAAAATATATGAACCTTGAATCCTGAATCTTGAATCTTGACAATGGGGCAATATACACTCCCAATGTAAGCTACTCATGTATGCAACTCTTAGGCCAAGAAAACACATGTGGAAACTAATGAAAAGTTAGAAAGTTAGAATAGAAAAATCCATGCAATCTTTTACAGCATGATCAGTTTTGAAGACTTACTTTTCCCTACATAAAAATAAGAGTAGCATTTGTAATAGATTTTACATAATTACTGTGACACATACTAAGGCCATTGCCTGATGTGCACTAAAACCATTCCTGGACACTAAATAAACAAGATATTAAGGACTTCTCTTGAATGCCTCTTCTTCTATTCTAATAGCAATGTAATCCTACTTTGTAATAGAAATGCTTCAACTTCATTGAACACTGCTTATCTTGATACTGGTGGCTTTCAATGTGTGAAAAGTCACATTGAGAGTAAAAGTATTTAGACTAAAATTTACAATTCCTAGTGAAAAGTCTCAAATGATAAGGCAGCACTAAACTTTAGAAAGGTTTATTTGATTAAATTTTGATAGCAAATAATTTTCTGACATACTGTCATTCAGAAATTGCTGCTTACTTCTAAAGTGTGTTATCATGGTATCATAGAATGTTGTATTTTTGGAAAGACCTCTGGAGATCATTTTATCAGCTCCCTGCTCAGAGCTAGACTGGGTATACCAGGCCCTGTCAGGCTCAGTTCTGATCATACAGTATCTTCAGGAATCTCCATTCTCTTTCTGCAACTCTACAATCTCCCTGTACAACTTTTTCTAGTATTTGAATATTCTGATGATAATTTTTTTTTCCCTAATGTCTTGCCCAAACATTCTGTGAGGTAACTTCTGCTCACTAGTTCTTTCTATGTGCTGGAGAAGAGATTGATTCCATCCTCTGCACCTTCTCAACTGGTACTTGTGGATAGCAACAAGATCTCTCCCAAAAATCTTCTCTTATCTAGGCTGCACAAACCCTGCTTTCCCAGCCTTTTCTTGTATTCTTGCTAACTGCTTTATCTGCCTTAGTATATTAAACTCGGTTTTCAATCTATTTAGACACATCCAGTTTGCTAATGAATGAGTGGAGCCACCAGTACACTGTAAATGCAGTGTAGTGCCCTCAGGAGATGCTAAAACAGCAGCTGGAGATGACCCCAAGCCAAACAATGTCTTCCCTTTGGGCCACAATCCCAACTCTCACTTCACATGGTGAGCTGACCAGGGTAGTGATGACAGTGAGTTCCTTGACAGTCTCAGTCAAGTGATTATCCAGGTCAAGGACTACTCTGAGACAGCAAGAAAAAGCAAGAGACAGAGACAGGGCTGGAAACACTTCTAAAGCATAGGTCCATGGCCCAGGAGACAAAGGTGGGGAAAGCAGTGGTATACCTACAGCGTTAGCTTAGGAAGGAACTGAAGGAGCTTGTGGACCAGTGGGATAATAGACAACAGGTCCAAGAAATTTGACTTGTCTAGTCAGTTCAGAGTCATCCATATTACTTGCTCCTACCCCACTGCCCTTCTCACAGTTTTTAAGGTAGATAAAGTCTCCTATGATACAAAGGCATATGGTTTTGCACAGCTTCCTTCAGATGTCTGAAGTGGTTTTTCTCTTACTGGTCTGGTGTCCTTTAGCAGACACCCATTAAAATCTTTGTCATGGTCATCTGTCCTCTGATTTTCCTGGTAAGTACTCAATGGACCCACTACCTGTTCTCAGCATTAATTCTCTCCCTGTGCTAGGTTCCTCCTTCCTCTTCACCTTTTCTGCCTATCCCCACTAGAAAGCCCTCTTCCATTCATCACCACACTCTAGCCATATATGAATTACCATTGCCACATTTCTTTATTCTGAGGGAAATTGTAGTAGTGCACAGGTGTACACAGATTTCTAATCCCTCTTGTCTCCCAATTCATATAAATTTGCATATGTGCACTTGACGTATCTCCTCTTTACTGAAAAAATGAAGACAATATCATCTGTGCCTGTGTGTACTGTGTCTTTAAGTCACCCTCAGAGCTCTCCAGTGTCTTACCATGAGAAAGGTAACCCAAGAGTATTGCTGGTGTGTCGCAGTTTCGGACACGAACATGCGGACTCAGCAGGCTAGGCAGCAGGTCACATCACCGGGCAGAGCGAAAGGGGCTCTGCCTTCCTTTATTATCCACTTTTATACCTCTTCTAAGACAATCATACATTGGTGGATGAGGTTAACACCTCTAGCATTTTACAGGATAGGAATACAGTCTATCACCTTTCTCCGCCTTGGAGAAAGGTATGATCAACAATGTAAAAGTTTAGTAAACATCCTTAGCCGGTTAGGAAAACAAGAGCTATGTTTATAGAAAGTGCATGAGAACTTGTACTACAATAGTAAAAACATGGAGCACTGTGAAAACCAGGGCGACACTGGTGTCCATGCAGATGATCAGAACGGGCTAACCCCTTGAGGGTTTGCTGGTCACCAACATTTCCTCCACACCATGTCAGATATAAGCCTCACAAGACCAGAAAACGTCCCAAGACAACAATGGGTCCCCACATCCCACAGAGATGTAGTGTCCCCTGTACTTCCACACTGCTGTTGATGCTTCCATTTCTCATCATGCTTTGATCATCAGTCCCTGACAAACCAATGTGAAGTCCTTCTCATTGGTTTAGCAGGCATGAAGTCCTCCAGTATAAAGTCATGCACTTGTTTGTTCACTTTTAAACTGTCAGCAACAAATAGAAAAAAAAAACTGTAAAAAGTGCATTCTGTCTTACTGCGTAAAACTAAAGCAGAAGACTTGGAATTATTTTCTTTGCAGCTTGAATATAACTTAATTTAGGGAACTTTAGGTGAAGTTTGATGCCATATGTGAGTGAATGCTTCTGTGTAATACTAAAATAACTTGATGCCTCTTGTTATGCTTGCATTACTGTACTGTGTTTCTGATAAATTATTTTCCAGAATTTAACCTTGGGATAGATTTTTGGTTCTCCCATTATGTGTCTCTGCCTCAGGCTGTATATGTGTGCCTGTGTTTTGTGGATTTTTTTTCTGGTGTCTGGACATTGAGACAGCGGAGAGATGCAGATACATTAATACTGAGGCTTTAGCAAAACACATTGCTTTTTTTAATAAGAAAATAATAATAACATAAATACTTTCTTGAGAAGCCCCTTCTAGAGTTTAGTCTGACAACAGGGTTCATTATGTCATGGTTAAACACTTGAACACAATAGCACAAAATTCTTGGTTGATATCTTCTGGTGTTCTAGATCATGTACCATGTAGATTCATGACCTCATTCTAAAAAGGGCAGCCTAACAATAATTTGATGTACAAACTATGAGGAAGAAATGTGCAGGAAAAATACATCTTTATCTCATTAGATAAATAGCACAACATGACTGTTGCAGGTAAAGAACACACAAATAGAAATTTGACTGGAAGGATTAGGGGAGCAACTATGTTCGTACTGATAGGAAATTCAGCTAGAAGTCTGGAGAGAGCTGTAATCTTGGAGAAAGAGCTCTTGAGAATTTAATTTAAAACATGCAAGAAAACTGTTTAGGAACAGAGACAAAAAACATAACTATTAGCTTTGAGGGATTCTATAGAAACATTTGGTTTAGTGGAAATCTAGAAGTTGCTAGTGTAAAAGTACATAGAATGAGTCTTCCACAGAGAATGCAGAATCTGGAAAATGTGATGGTTTCTTATCATCAAAGGTTTCAGAACAGCATTCTCTAGAAATAGTAATCTAATGGATTGTAAAACAGCATGCTTTTTTTATGAGAGGTTTTATATAACTCAGCTGACTGTAATAACTGGACCCTGTTATTCAGTGACCTGAGATGTCCCTTTCAATGATGTACAGTACATGTATGGAATAGGAAAATAGGAGCTTTATTCAGGTAGAAAACAAGAAGAGAATATCAGTCTTGGTAAGATTGAAGGTGGTATCATGAAGAAAAGCTAAAAACTGAGAATATATCTGTTTTCTCTTTAGAAATACAAGGGATAGGAGAACAAGAAGTACATAAAACCAAGAGAAGCAAAAAAAGGAGAGAGGCCTGGTCAGATTGAAAATCTAAGAATAGTCTGAATGATACATTTATATTTTCAGTTTTTCAGTTATAAGTACATATGTTTCTATTGTGTTCATAAGTTATTGAGAACACAACTCAAATCCGTCTCAGTTTAATTAATTACCTTTATGTATGTGCACTGTAATAAGTTTTCTGATCAACAGTCTTTCTTTCTTTCTTTTCTCACTTCCTTCCTGACTCCCTCAGACTCCCTTCATTTCTTCTTCCTCTTCTTTTCTTTCTCTTCTTTTCAGAATGTGATCAAAAAGGTTCTGCACTTCTGCAACATAAAATAGCACAGGGCTGAGATCCTTTATTCGTGAAAATTTCTACCGTTTCTGTAACAAGTAAATTAGTTCATGTGAGTTGGTCAGCTATGGCCACACTGTTTTCCTAATGCTTTCATTTTCTTGCAAAGGGAAATATATATTTGATCAGTAATCTCCAAAACCAAGATATATTATTGTCCAAAATAATACAGCATAGTGATTAGACACATTTGTCAGTCTGCTACATGGAGACACTCATCTCCAATCTGTACAAAAAATTTCCTTAAATTTTTTGTGGTTGAGATATTTTATTTTATTAGGAGGTGTCAGAGAGAGGTTCTCTATTGTCCCAAAGGCATACTTCAGAGAGCCAGGCAGTCTTTTCCCATGATAAATTGTAGATGTAGCATTTGCTATTCATTTGTGTAACATTTGATATTCAGCAAAGAATTGTTTGGCATTATCAGATTTCTGGTATTCCCTTGCCTGTTGCTTTTTGGTGTTTAAAAAAAGCCCCATATCTGTAAAAAGAAGTAGTGATAGTTGCAGTACTAAAGTAGCAGTCTAATACTTGTATCAAAATTTCTACAGGCAATTTCTAATAATTTTACATGTTTTTAATACTTTTCAAACAAAATCAAAATTCTAACCTTTAATTCTTTACCATCCATTAATGGTTAAAATACTGAAGAACCTGCAAATCATTTGGTTGGCTGAGAATTCCCATTTTCAGTGCAACAGAAACAGGTATTCTTCTTTCTATATGTCTTTCATGAATCTAGACCTGAATAAAGATTAGATTATAATATTATCAATTGCCTTGGAACAGTAATCCTACATCATCTCTAGTCTCTTGTCTTTTCAACAAGAAAAAAATCCTGGATTTTAATTTCTGATTTATGAAAACTGAGTCATAACTAGGTGCATAGTCATCATAGTCATTCAGTTCTAAAAAAAACCCTAAGAAACAGTGATCATTTCACAAATATATGTGAATTTCTTATCTGAAATATTACTCTTCAGTCTTAGCAGAGATGACTAAAATAACTTTGTTGTTTTGGGGGTTTTTTGTTAACATAGTGAAGACTCTAGATTTACAGAATGAAGCAATTGGATCCAAAACAAAAATTATTACAATTTCAGAATTTAAGGGAAAATTTTTTTAAATAGATATTAAAATCGGCCAAATGACTTTATCTAAAGTAATAACTTGACATTCAAAATTTTTGAGGCCCACTGGCATTAATAGCTAAAAGTAAACCCTTTTGTTTTATTTGCTCTAGAGTACTATTTCAAAAAATTATTTGAAGAAAGTTTTATTCTTCTCAGAAGTATCTGTCTTTTGTACTCCTAAAAATTACATGTTGCCTCAGATCTTATCAGTGTCAGTGTAGGAACTAAATAATTCTTATTCTATATACCTGTTCGTTTGACTCCAATTATTTGGTTGGTTGGGGTTTTTTTTTAATTTTATATGGATTAAGAAAAGATTTTCAACATTGTTCTGTTTTCCACAATCGTCTATCTGCATGATATTCCTTCAAAGCACTACTAAGATAACAAGCCTGAAGACTGTGTTAGTAAAAGTATGTTAAGCAGTCTAAGAAAATATGGTACTTGTTATCATAGCTCCTCCCTTTGCAGTCAATGAGTGAATTGTGACAAATTATGTAAACAATTCAGTTCTGTGGAAAAATATCTTTAAATGATGATTTGGTCATTATTTCATCTTTAGTTTTATGTGCTTTCTATATATTAAATATATAGAATATAATATATATTATATATTCTATATATATATTATATATATAGAATATATATATTATAATATAATATTAAAAATTAAATATAGGAAGGTGTGTCAAAGAAATAATAGCCAATTTACTAATATGTATATAATTGGGAACTGTCTGCTCTGATTGATAACAATAAATCTTTAACCAAACTTTTACTCATTTGTTTCCTGTTAGGCTACTGCATTAACCTTAATTTTCAGCTGGTATTTGTTTATCTGCTTGATGCAGCACTTTGCCTGCATTTGTTGCTTTGTTGTTTACTCAGAGTCTTCAGGGGGTGAGAAGGGATTTTGCATTTCAGAGGAGCTTAACCTTGATATAGTTACACCATTATTAAAGCCAGGTGGCCTACACAGAGGTCAACAACTTCTCAAAGGGAACATGATACCTGTTTGCCAGATCAGAGTTAAGAACATTGTTTTCTCAGAAGGGGCTCAGGAGGAGCCAGGAAAGGATTTTGTTTCTTTGCAAAACTGGAGTGTTTTGCTTCATTGAATCAGTTTGTTTAGCCATGTCTTTCCTCAGTATGAGGTTCAATCCCTCTGACTCCAATCTTTAATTTAAATAGTGGTACTTTGCTATAGATGAGATATGTTTTTTAAAGTTTATTTCTCATAGAATAAAAGTTTAAATATTATAGAGACAAATGTTTCTAATAATACAGTTTGTGATCAGCTGTGATTCCCACTGAATTTGAAAAAATATTCACAGAAAACGTCATGCATATAAATGTGTTATTTCTTGTAGTATGTTTATTGTACACACAGCACAAAATCTTACTTCATTGGTATGCTAGGGAGACATTCAGTGAAAACACAGCTCTTATCTTTGAGTTCCATAGGAAGGGCTGGTTACATTGCATTTTCTGACCAGCTGTACTGAAGAGTAATATCTTCATTTGGGGGTGGATGAAGTAATTAAGTAATCAGTTCAAAAGTGCTGTTTTCTAGATTTGAAAAAGAAGATATTTTCCCTGAATGTTAATGTGGTTTACAGGCTCTGGGCTAGACTGTAAACTCTGTTTTTCAGTTGCAAATCTCAAAAAAAAAAAAAAAAAAAAAAAAAGCAAAACAAAATGCAGAATCTGCAAATGCAATAGAGTATTTCCAAGATAGTGTCTTCACATTTTATCTCAGTTGCTGCAACCATTTCTCAATAGGGAGGCCTTAACAGGGGTTTTTAATGCTGAGATCAGACAAAACAAGTCCCAGATATCCTAAGCAATAAACATGTCAATAAAGCTTTAGTGAAAACAAGTATAAGCATTCAGTATCACACAGAACTCAGCAAATGCTAGCTTAAAAGGGTGTTATTTGTCAGTAATAATACAATTCTAGTAGGAGTCTTTCTGAAAACTTTCAGTGTGTTTCTACTTAACACGGAACAAACCTAACATAAATTAAGATAAACAATACATAACACAACCTTCAGAATGTCTATCTTTTGGTAATATTTTAGGATTTAAACAAAATTCATTGTATTGGCATCAGATGTATTCTATGTCACCTTTACACATTTCTTTAACAGAAGACTTAAGGCTCTGTAGGCTGGAGGATTAATATCTTTAAACTGGCAATATCACAGTGCTCAAAGCATAGAAGTTACATACCCATAACTGAAGTTTTAAAACAATTGGAAGACTGAATAATTTCCAAATTAAGACCAGGATATTAAGGGTTATCTTGTGTCACATAAATAATTTCATGGGATTATTAATGTCAGACTCTCTTACCTCATCTCAATGCTTAGGTTTAAATAGCTCCAGATGAACTTCGGGCAAAACAGATGAATGCTTGAATCTGACTAAATAACTCATCTATACTCATGATTTAAGATACTAAATCTAAGAGCCCAGAAATTAAAAGCCAGTTACATCATCTGTTCTTCTAACACAATCTGGTCACATTTTTGATTTACAGCTAATTGTTCTGCACAGTTGTGGGGTTTTTTTTCGCAGCACTATTCATGCAAACAACTCTGGAAGAACTATCTTTTTTACCCTTCAGTATACTCCTTTCTACATAGAATGCAAGTTTCATTCTGTCTTTTAAAATGGAAATGCAAACCAGAAAAGGAAGAGTCAAATGGCTCTACCTCAGGAACCAGGGGTTTTGAATATAGAAAGAATATGGACTATATTCCAAAGAAATATTAGCATAAAGTAAGGCTGCTGTAGGCAGATTTCATATGCATTCTTATTATTTGCATGTTGAGTTGTTTGCCTCTATGTGTCTTCACTGCAAGTGAGTATTTCCTAAAGGCTGAGTAATATCCCAAGTATTTGACAAACTCTATGTTTTGTCTTCTGAAGCTGTATAGGCACAATATTGCCAGCCAAATTGTGAAAATTTCTTGACTCACTCTGGATTCATATAAGTTTTCTTTTTTTTTTTTCAATCTATGACTGAATTTCTTCAACATGATGATATAGTTTTATAGAAAAACAGGATTTGCAGACAACAGCAAGGGAGTGTTTATGATAGCTGCTTACTATAAGGCACAGGGGATCACAGAGCAACTGTTGATTAATGTCCCTGACAGTATATACATAACTGTCTGAAATCAGTTTTAGTAACAAACACATTTATATTAATTCAGAATGAGTATTTCAGCTTCTTTCTTCGAAAGTAATTTACCATTTGAATGTTTTCCCCTTTACAGTTATATAGCTTGTTCAACTATGTAACTGTAAAGGGGAAATATAACTAAATTCAATTCAACTCCTAGTTTTGTACATTTACCTTCTGAAAATCTTGTGGATCCTTTAATTGGCTAAAATTTCATTACAGCAACAGAACCCTCTGGGAAGGAACTGACTGTATTCATTGTAAGATTTTTGTTGTCTTGACTGCATGAATCATTGCAGTGACTAAGAGCTCATTTCTGTCTTCTGACTTTCTTCAAACTACATTTTCTAGTCTTTATTTCTGTCTTCTATTACAGGTCTAAAGATTCAAAGAAACTGTTTATTAATACCTTCAATGGCTATGTTGCTCTAGAATTGAAGCATATTCAGATACATTAATTTATCAATAGTTTTCTGTTTTCTATTACTATGTATTTTCAAAGTTGCAGAAGGCCAAATAAAGTGCACTTTCTAACATAGCAGTGGAATGCAGAGATTAATATAATACTATGGAAGAGTGTCGTACCATGAATCAAGGAAAAATTAAAGACCTGTGATTTCTAGAACCAATTATTTGTCCCTGAAACCAAGTATCTTTCTAATCATATCAGCATTTTGTAAAATTAAGTCTTGAAAAGTCAGCATCATGTAGTTTCATAACAGTGAATTTTGCTGTAACTTATACTGTTTAATGCCTCAGCCGACAGTTAGCCCTCAAAGGCAGCATTTTTTGCAGAAGTGGAGGCAGACAGTCTTCTGAGGACAAAGTTGGTTTTGGTAATGGTGGGCACACTGTGGGGTCCCCAGCAGTGTTCACAGGCAGTTCAGAGGCCCATATCCAGCATGAGTTCCCATGGGAGGGTGAAGTTCTGCAGGTCAGGGGCTGCAGTGGCCTCTGGGACCTCTCTCTGGGGCCGCAAGCACCAGTCTGCGCTTGCAGGAAGCGTGTACTGGCAGGGGGGTTTGCTACAGGAATCATGAAGCTGCGGGAGGAGGTCAGCAGACCACGTCTTTCAAGGCACTGCACTACAAGAGCTGAAACTGCTCTTCCAAGCTGTATTGAGGAAGCAGAGACAGCACCTATGCTTGTTAGAGTGGGAAATGGAGACAAGCAGGATGGTAAAGACTGTGATCTTGTGAACTCTGGCTGATTGTTCTTTTTCCACATGCATCTACAACCTGCAAAGCAGTTTTGGGGACCCAGCGCAGGCAAGGGCAAGGACCTCTTCCTAACAAAGACTTTGATCTGCCGGTGCCCGAGATCTGTGGCAGCACTGGCAGGATAAGGAAAAGAATGGTGATGGGAGACTTCCTGCTGTGCGAATGCAGGCTGCTAAGCTGACTCAGTCTGTTAGCAGGGGACATTTGCTGCATGCTGAGGGGTTTGGTCCAGAACATAATGGATGGGCTGACAAAGTTTGTTCAGCTTGACAGTTGGTCAGTCTATTATTACACATTTCATCTCCACAAGGGTACTAGCAATATGTCTGGGAGGTTAGGACTTCATAAGTAGTGACGAAATATCTTCAGGGAATGAGGAGAAGGGCTTGGTGCATGGTGACTTCTGCCTGGTTTTGCTGGTGAATGGGAAAGGCTTGCAGAAAAAAGAATGAATCTTGGAAGTCAAAAGCTGGTTGCGCATTTGGTATTGGCAATAGAGTTTTAATTTTTTATAACCATGTGACGTTTGTGAGGATTGCTTGGAAGAGAAGGATCCATCTGACCAAATTCGGAAAAGCGTGTTTGTTACCCAGATGGGTGACCTCAACAGTATTAATCTGTTAACAAGAAGGAAGGGAAAGAATGGTCAACAATCAAATGGAGAAACAATGCACCAAGCTGGCAAACAAAATAAGAGGGATTATGTAAACAATAAGAACTTCAACAGCTGGACTACTGCCATGGACAGAGGCAGATTCTTCATGAAGGACAGATTGGGAAAGTAAAAATGTAGGGTTGCCTTTTATGTAGGACAGCAGGATTTATGGCATCCTTTGCCTGGGTGATGAGCCAGCCAAATTAGTGTGCAGTTCAAAAGCGGGAAATATTGTGATAGGTGCCTGCTACATACTATATTAATAAAGAGGAAGCAAATTATGCCCTCTTCTGACAACTTCACATTCATAGGCCCTTGTCTTGGGAGAATTGACTCAGCCCAATGTATGCTGGAGGGACAACACAATAGGGCGCAAGTAATTCAGGAGGTTTCCGAAGTGCACTTCCAGCAGCTTCTTGAAACAGGAAATCAGAGAACAAGGAACAGGAGATAAACTACTGGACCTAGCACAGAGCTGGAAGAAAGCAAATTCTTCCTGTTTCCACGAGAGCAATCAGAAATATTTGGGAAACTACAGGCCAATCAGCCTTACTCTGGTCCATGAGAGTTCATCTTGTTCACACAGACAGTTGCTTACTTCTCCTCAGTTTCATTTGGTTTTGGTTTTGTTTTGTAAAAAAGACATCATTTTTATTTAATCTGCATGGTTTAACCTATAACATCTTTAAGTCATGTTCAATGGTTCAAATGGTTCAATGAGTTTAACATCTTGCCAAAAACTAAAAAAACTTCATCTTGACAGCACATAAGAAGTGGTGGAATGATGTTAAGATGTTAGCTGTTCTTTGTGTTTTGGGGTTTTTTTAATGTAGTATTTAAAGTTTAAGTTTTCTTAACTAGTAATTTTACTAAATATCAAACAACAGAAGATTTTAACAACCCTCTCAGGAAATCAGGAAAAACAGAGCACCTTTATTAGCCCACTGTGTTCACATAATTGGATCACTTGCCCTCTGCCACCACTGAGTGAAACATTTGTATTGACTCACAGGTCAAGTATCCATTAAAAGAGTGATAAATCAATCACCATCCTTGCCCCCATGCACAGAAGTACAGAAGCGCTGAAGTAATGACTGCTGTTCAATGACAGCTTAGTGGGCTTTTCTGTCTCACATAATGAGACAGAAATCTTGGGTAGTTAATTAAGGCACCGTATATTTGAACACCTTCATAAAAAGTCAGTGAATCAGTTGACACAAATCAAGGCGTGAATCCAAGAAACTGCAGGTGGGATGAAGTGCACAGAGCCTATCAAAGCTCATCACATTTGAAAGTCAAAGACATGAGTTCCTCGGCTGGAAAATTCAAAATTACGTGTGCTTCTCCTTTCCTTGATATTTATTGCTTTTTTCTGTACAGCGTATGAGAACTATGTGTACTGACTGCAATTTATACACTGAAGTGCAACCATGTTTTTATGTTTAGTTTACATAAACAGTTATTAACAGTATCCCACCACCTTCCTATTGCAATAATTCTCTGTAATTATTTTCTTTACATTTTCTTTGAGAGATAGTAGTTGTCTGAATTGGCAGACTTTGCCAGCCTGTTTGCATTTCTCTAATAAACACAAAATGAAAATAATCTTGCAAGGTGGCAGGTTGTTTGGCGACGTCAGTGTAATTATTGCAAAGGAGAGGAAGCATCCTCATAAGACGATCAGTCTATTTAGTGAAAAAAAATTCCCTGATGAGTTTTCTTCCTTGATGTTTTCAGAGTGCAGCTTTTACCTATCTATACTATGGTCATTTCTAATAGAAAATTCAGTGGGAATAAATATTTTGATCTCTGGTGGGTGTCTCATTCTCACTTTCCGAAAGTTATCCTAGCCATTTGAGACTACCCCTTAAGGAAAGTCTTTTCATGTCTCGGGATAATAACAGACTTCTCTAGAAGCAGTATTAGGATTTGGGACTCTATTTAATCATAGAGAGCTCTCACTCACTGAATCCTGCATTAGATTTTGCTGTAAAAATACATGAAGGACTGAAGAAAGTACAGGCAATTTCTCTTTTGAAAACAACTCCTGAAATGTACAGCAATCACTTTTCTGTCTCATACATCATGAAAGTGAACTCCATCATCTGCTTGTGATGGACTGCTACAGAGGCAGTCCAGAACAAACGCTGTCACAATAGTGCTGTCAAATGAATATTCACTAGAGGAAATGAAGTTCCCCCTGGCGTAAGGAGATTCAGTCCTCTGATTGTTTTTGCACCACATAACCTAGTTGTTCCACAATGAACCTAAGATTAGGAAACTGCAGACAAGAAATAGTATAATTTTATTCCCTTTGGATCAGATGTTTCTCCCAAAACAGGAAAGAATTTTCTAAGTAGGAATTAAATATTCGGATATTTTGATTTTTCATTATATTCATTCAGTAAAAAATAAAAGTAATCCATTCATCTATGGCACTCATTAGACATTAACACATTCACTACTTCCATCCTTCGTCAGTCATTGTTCTGACCACTGCAATTATGGGCTGCTGCAGTGGGCCAGCCTACTTAACCTCTAAGAGAACATTCAGTAGTATTCAGAATTATCTTTACCTCATTCCCACGTAGATTACGAGAGTTTTCATATCTTCAGTTAGTCTTTTCTTTTCCTGCTTGTTAAATGGAAGCTTAATATCTGGGGTTTTTTCCCCGTTTAAAAACACTCAGTAACTGGTTTTTGTATCCAATTACTTTCTTGATTCTTTCACTGTTGAGATTTCAACTCATTATTTTGTCTAATGTGCGACACTTACATCTTGTGGCAACTGGAGCTTTTTTTGGAAAAACATAATTGCAAACATAAGCATAATTGATTATCTGACAGTAATTAGCACAAAATAAAGAAAATCCATAGATCTGATCCCCAAGTGAGGGAAAAAAACAACTAAAACCAAACCATAATGGCTCTCCCTACTGTTGTCCCACACATGCATCTTGAGTGTATTAGTTGAGAAGCTGGAAAATTCATTAGGCATACATATAATGGAGACAATCCTCATGTCACACTTTTTATAGTACAATGCCTTCTCCTCACATTGGCATGAGGTCATTGCAAGATAGCTAAAATAAAATTAAATTAGAACAGTCTTTCATTAGTTGCTGATTCTCAGGCTGATTGTTTTCGCTACATTTCCTTTAGATTTACCTTTTGATCTGTTTTCTATCCTTATGTGTAGACAGACAGAAACACTAGCCAAAAAAAAGGAAAAAAAAAAAAAAAGAGGTGATTATTCAACAATCCTACTGAAGATTCATCTGTGACACACAACTGTTCCTGCAGAAGAAAATTCAGAAACACCAAAATGATGAATAACAATGAGAGGAACCAAAATAAATGTCTGTATGGTTTTTGACTAAGTGCTAAATTCTGACATTGTATTGCTGTACTGACTTCTGCATTACCAATATGTGCCTAAGCATTGTAAATCCTATTTCAACACAACAAAATTAGGGCATGTAGAACCAGTAGACATTCTTAAATGACACTTTCAAGTTTGGAAGATAGCCCTTCTCCATCTCAGATATTTAAGTGAATCATCATCCAGTTTAATAAATTTGTGTGTCACTGAAAACTCATGTAATATTATATTCCCCTTTCTAAACAGGGCTTTAGGAATTGAATAGCAGTCCGAGAGTAAAATAAAACTCCCTTTCTATGAACTTTCCAAATATTTTGCGAAATGTTACACATATGTTTTATATACTAATTTTCTTATAAAGGGTCAAGAGAAAATTAGTCAGGATAGAAATTCCTTTGTATGCAAATAAAACATGTGGGCCTATGGCTTGATATGAAATTTTAGATGCTTCACAATAAAGTGTATGTTCAAAATACGCATTGCTTAAAAAGGAGGAAAGATATACATAGAGATTTGACATATGCTTGTTATTTATCTACTAATTAAATTGAGTAGTGTCTGCAATTGGATTCACATTTTATGCACATTGTTTATTATGTCTTTACTTAAATAACAGCATTACATTCGCTTTACTTTTTAATCTATGGTCATATAATAAAGCAACTCTAAAATGTTCATAAAACCTGGTAGTGCATGAATTCTAACACGAACTGTTTTTAAAAAAGTATATTATGTTAATATATTAAACAGAAAGAAATTACTGGTTTGCTCCCTTGTTAACCCTAATTACTACACTCATAAACTACATAACTTCTGAGTCCAAGAAAATTAAATTGATAATGAATTCAATTTCTTTTACACCATACATTATAATTAAATTAAAATTATTTCTAGTTAATAATATATATAATTTTACTTCTTATTAAATCATTATCTTCCTCACTTTCAGGTAAATAGAAGTTATATTACTCAGAATGTATTAGACTTCACATTTTTAAGGAAAAAAGCACAATAGCAATGAGAGTGATGTTTCCCTGTCTATGAACAACTTAAGGCTATCTTTTACTATCTTGACTTAGAAAGTTAATACAACTTTGCTTCTGTTCTAAAGGACAACTGAGAAGTCTCATGTCCATGTATGGTCAACTATTTCACTTATTTTTAAAATTATAAATTGCTTACTTTAATGTTTAAAATCAAATTCGTATTTCAGTGAGACTTGTAGGTATTCTTACCAAGCATCAAAGGACCAGGTTGTTCTCCTGAATGTAATGAAACTTGGCTGGTCTAGAAGCGCTTCACTTTCCAAAGAAAGCAGCTTTGTCTGCCATTCCTCTGGACAGACTGTAGAAATCCTGTTGTTCTTATGAGACTTGTGCCATAAGAAGTCATCAATTTCTCACATCCAGAAAAGAATGCAGCTCTGAGTTGTTAATCTGCTATACAGTCACTCATATAACTGTGCTTCTTAATTCTAATGTAGTTCAAAGAACTTACCATGTGAGCCTTTTGATATTTCTTAAAAGATAATATTTGCAAAATGATCTATTCACACACTGTCCTTAAGTCGCTCATGGAAGATGGGGAATAATAGAGATTTTTCAGCAAAATTTTCCCTCAGAATTTCAGCTGTGAGAAGCATCCATCCATAATTTCATCCAGAATTCATGCCTAACAAGCATTATATGCAGAAGTATAAGTCGACAAGGACAGGTGAAAGAGAATATGCTCATTTTATCTATTTCAGTTTTATTATGATGCACACATATTTCAAGCTGTCTTTAGAATTCACTAATTAATTTTTTTTTTCTTTCCTATTCAAGAGCCAGTCCTATAGTCCATATAACTAAAAAATAGTATCTGATATTTTGTTAGTTTCTGGTTAATATATGTATTAGTAACCGGGCAAGGTACAAATGGATACTCGATATAGTCTCAAAACTTACCAAAATGCATAAGGGAGAAGACAAGTTTTTTTAGCTACTAAATTTCCATCTTTCTGTGGAATATGCTGACTTTTCTAAATTATGTTTTCATCCTCTTTTAAGCAAGAACACTTGTTAATCAACACCTTTGTAGTAACCTTTTCTCTCCATCATGAACACAAAATAGGTGATAATTACTTTCACAAGCCACAGAAAATTTTTCTTAGTTACAGATTTATTGAATATACTGAGCCATATGACTCACATTAAGGGATACCAACAATATTGTACTCTTTAAAAAGTGAGGAAAATTAAGGTAAAATAGCTATATTTTATTTCTTCAGTGGTACATATTTCAGGTGTCTTTTCAAATGTGGAAACATGTTTTCAAATTACTGTCACAATTTGACAGCAAGGCCATTTTTCACTTTTTGATATTTTGCTTTCCCATTCTTTGAGATATTCCAGTGCATCAGCTGTTGTTTCAGCTGTGTCCAGTACCTGGCCATATGTGCACTACATGCTTGTTTTGTGAGAAATAAGCCATCATAGAAGATAAGTTCAGCTTACTGTTTCACAGCCTTATACAACCAAAGTCCAAAATTATAATAAAACATTGCGTTGCTGTAACATAGGAAGAGTGAAGAGGAAAATTTTAATAAGAGGGGCAATAAATTGCAGTAACAACCAGTTCAGGCTAGCTTGACCATCAGCTATTATTTATTCAAATTCTAGGTAAACATAAATAGAACATAAAATAGGAAGTTGGATCATTAGAATTCTAACTGCTGATAAGCAGGAATTTTTTTTTTTTTGAGAGTCTACAGAATATTAAATCATATCATATATTATCAAACTCTATCTTTTCCTTCTATGTCTGCTATCTATTTTCATATTGCCAGTTTTTAAAGGCCCTTCTTCACAAACCTGTGTTGGCCTGATTTTGGAACACTGATTATTATAAATGTAACTGACAAGCTCATTTTTTCTTTACAGTAGTAGGCAGAACTCAATTATAATTCTGTGTTATATATGTGTGTGATTATATATGCGTATATATCTATATATATGTATGTACATATATATGTGTGTGTACATATATATATGTGTGTGTGCATATATATAGGTGCGTGTATATATTTAAAATTGCAAATGCCTCTGGAGTGGTTTCAATTAAAACAGAAAAAAAGCTTTCTTACAATAAAAGAGTTTTTACTAGTTTTGGAAAGATTTGACGCAAACACCTTCCAAGTCTTTGGAAAGGTTTCTGTTTTCTAAAAATAACTTCATATATAATCTCTCTGTCCTTTATTAGGGATGTTGAAAACAGTGAAGAGCATAAGCAGTAGAAGCCTTCTAAAGTTTGTTTTACTTAATCACTTAAATTTTATGAACTTTCATTTAGATGCAGTGTATAGTTAGCTATTTACATATTTGCGCAGGGAAACAAAAGAGCAATTTAACTCCATGATAAAATGCAATTTTAGAACAGCCTATAGTTTTTGTCTTGTCCCACCTTAATACCAAACACCTGTTTTGGCTGTTCTAGGTAATCCATTCTCAGCAGGTTGCAATTGCCAGTGATGCCATGATGATTTTTTTGCCTTTTCCATTATACCCTTTTATACCTTTTTACAACTTCTGTATTCTCAGTGCTTTTTAGCCTACATTCTTGGACTTGTTTGTCAAGCTAGGAGAATAAACATTTTAGAAGCTTTGTAGCTATGAACCAGTGTGCCCCAGACCCCAAGGTCCTTGCCAGAACACATTTTGTAAACTAAGATAGAACCATCCAGGGGAAGGTTCCTTGGGGAGGGGGGGCTCACTCGAGCCTCTCATTAGGGAATCTTTGATACATATGCTAATTTGTAAGACCTATAATGTTATACCAGATTTTTTGGGGATGTGCACTGTGGTGTGAATGGAGGTGCATTTGACCTGGACCTAGTCCACCTAAAGATCCTTAAAATAAATACCAAGGTAAAATCCCTTTCTCCCTTCTAACCATGTTTGACTCTTGATTTTAAGACCAGGAAAAGGTATCACCAGAAGGCATTCATTACTGACTAGTTTTTATCCATGCTTTCATATAAAGTCCATGATACTAAATGTTTCATCTGTGTCTCCCTAATGTTTACCATCCTTAAGTATCTACTTGGAGCTGTGCTATTTTCCATAGCTACCCTTTGTAGAGGTAAAGATATGAATTTTAAAACAACATGGTGAATGAATATTTATCATAATGCTTTTATTTTTCTAATCTCTCCTACTTTGCCATAGCATGAACAAAGTAGAAGGTCTCCATTTGAGTTTTATAGCAGTGAATTTTGCTACAAACATTAGTAGCTAGTCTAAGGTCTACTTAGAACACTGGCTCATTTCATGAGAAAACTGAGCACATTTCTGATTCCATATTTAGCCTTGGCATTTCAATTCCTGACAGTTTCTTGCTCTTTTTCAGTAAATGAACTTAATGAATTTTTATTCCCAAATATTTTCTCTCTTGCAAGTTTGTCTTGATGTGTAAAATAGTGTTTTTAGAAACACAACCTGTTAAATTATCATACTATCTCCAGCACAAAAAAATTGCAACTATGTAACAAGACCGCATATATAATCAATAGTTTTACTAAATTTGGTAAAGAGAGATAAATATCTGGGGAAAAAAATCAAGTTTTAATGATTTACGAATAGATAAAAATTTTACTTTTTTACCAAAATAATTTCTTTATTCCTTTTTCGTTGTATGATTTTCTGCAGCCATAATATATGTACATATGGTATTCCAAAAATGCCTCAGTACAGCTTCTTTAGTAGCTAAAAGGTCTGTTTAAGGTTTTACTCCAGTTAGAAGATAAGTCTTTTAAACAGGCGATGACCTAGATATTATAATTCATATTCTGGCAGTTCTCCAAATGTTGAAGTTATTTATGTCTGATATTTTAAATATTAAACCAGCAGATTGACACTATAAAAACCACTGGGATTCTACCTCATTTTTTTGCAGTCACCACTTAAAATAGTATCCCTTACTATAAAGAGTGCAGATCACACATGAAGCCTTTTTTTAGCCAAATGCTATCCAGATTGAACTTTTCCAGTATTTCTTACAGTTCAATATAAAACACACACACAAAATCAAAAAACAACCCACCAAACAAAATCCACAAGGATTCATTTAAAATTAATTATACAGTGCTAGTTTTTTCTTTATATTAAAATAGTCAGCAATGTTGCCTTATTTTCAATCTTATTTATCTATGTTGATTGTATTTCCATTCACATCTGTAAGCAAGATAAAAAATCGAAAATGTAAAGCAGGTTTTATTTTTTGTAGAGCAAAATGTAGAGCAGGGGTGAAGCTCTTTCAAAAAAACACCTATTATTTCATTCTAAACAAGCATCATGTTTTTCAGAATCCCTAATAACAAGAAATATTATTGCACACTTTGATGCAATGGATAAACACCCAAATTCAGAAAACATCCATGTTGTTCCCCTGAAGTCAGCAAGACTAGACAAGACAACTGGTATTTTGCCCAAGAATAGTGTTTTCTGTAGAGAATATTAGATTTTTAAGTGAAAGGCTGGATCAGGAGTGGCTATTCACCACCTGAATGAAGTAAAACAGTTAAGCTGGCACACAACCAGAAGTATGAAGCTGAAATTAATTTAATATCTGCTGTGTTTTAATTTTTGAAAGGGCCTGTTGGAAGAAAGATCAACTAAAAACATACAACATAGAGCATGTAACATTTTTCTATCACTACATTCTAAAATCTCCCTAGTGTATTCCATGTCTTATGTTTGATTACCTCTTAAATTACTCCCATCTGGGGAAAAAAAACCAAACCACAATATAAAACTTGAGTTACACTCATAGCATTAAATTATCATGTTGACCTTTCTTCATGGATGAAGATTATGAGTAACACAAAAATATCTTGATTGTTGAATTTGTAAAAAAAAAAGAATGAATTTTAAAATCTAAAATCCAATCTGTCCCAAACTCACTGAATTGTATTTCTCAATAAATATGAAAAAGACAGTAAAATAATTTAAAAATGTATTTAGTAATAAAAAGTATCAATTGAGAAGAAATTGGAACTAAAGGTACCTGCAATTATTTGTAGAACCTAATTGTCATTACATGAAGAGAAATAAAGATCAAGTAATTCCTCCAGTGAGTTTAATTCTTGTGTAGAATGAATATGGCTAAAGACATACACTTCTTGAAGTTTCACTGGAATTGTTTAATTAAGAGTCATATATATTTGAAACATATATACTATGTTTCATGTATAAAGAACATAGATACTCTGAAGTCCAGGAAGCAAACTGACAGTACAGACCCGGAGTCAAATACAAGTACAAGATAATAGAGCAGAACAAGTAGCCCAAAGGTTTTTATAGCTCCTCAGTTAATCACAGGATTTACATTGTTTCATAACTCCAGACTCCATTAGCCAGGGTGGAGTGCTAGTTTTGTAATCCAAGTATTGAACTGAAGGCAGGCAGCATGCAAGATGAGATCATCCAAGACCTCATTATCTAAAAAACTTAAAGCCCCGTATAATTTCAACCCTTAAAAAAAATTATTTCCAGAATCCTAATCCAGTTTTATAGGCAGTGAAGCTGTGATAGTCAATATTCCAATGACAGAGTAAGTGCAGTATCAAACTTGTGCCTGGAAAGGCTTGGAAAAGCACATTTTCTTTTGAAGTTATTTCATTAACTTAATGTTCTACAGCAAAAGTTCTGTGAATAGCTAGAATGGCAAAACATTAGAGAAGAGATAGGCACTATGTGTAAGAAAAACTCAAAGAAACAAGCATTCACTTGGAATTAAACCTTACTTGGGTGTTTCCTGTTTCTGGTTTTCTGACTGATGAGAATAAGCATACAATACAGTTCTACGCAGAGAAAAAAGGAATAAGGCCAGGTCTGTATTATGCTAAGTCAAGATAAATATGAAGAGAAAAGTGGGAGAAAACCCAATGATTGGTTAAGATATTCTCTTACTCATGGAAGCTTGATATTTCCACATAATAGGAGAAATTTTTAAATGTGGCACTTGACTCTATACTTGATATTTCAGTGACTATAATTCTTGCTGTGTAATGATACACAGATAATGATCCTGCCTTAATAGCATCTAGGGTGATTCCTCTCAAGTGCCACTGACAAGAATTTTCCACCAATAATTTCGTTATCAGATAATCATGAAAAGTTTGGGTTGGAAGGGAGGAGTTCCATCCTCCCTTCCAAGGGCAGGGACATCTTCCACTAGACCAGTTTCCTCAGAACCCCATCCAGCCTAGTCTTAAAGACCTCCAGGGATGGGGAGTCCACAATATCTTTGGAACAACCCATTCCACTGCCTCATCCCCCTTACAGCAAATAATTTCTTCTTGGTATCTAATCTAAACCTACTCTCCATCTCATCCTATCACTATGTGCCCTTGTGAAAAATTCCTCTTCAGCTTTCTTGTAAGTTCCCAGTAGGTACTAAAAGGCCACTATAAGGTCTTCTCCATGCTGAACAGCCCCAGCTCTTACAGCCTGTCTTCATAGGAGAGGTGCTCAAACCCCTACGATCAAAGTAGTGACTCTCCTCTGGACTGGTTCCAACAGGTCAACATCTTTCTTGTGTTGAGGGTCCCACACCTGGACAATCCAAAGGTGGGGTGGGGGCTGGGTGGTCTCAGGAGAGCAGGTCGCTCTACTGGGGGTGTAATATTGACTTCAGTTTTGGGGTCTTTTAGGTTTTGTCTTCCTTATCAGCAATGTTTTTAGAACCCTCTGTTTCTTCTACACAGGGATAGGTGTGTTCAGGACACATGACACTATCAAAAAAATTAGATTAAAAAAAATCCTTTCTTGGTGATAATTTCTCCTACATTATTTGTAACTGTCATATTATTATCCAGTCTTTTCACTGAATGATATTCTGCACAGTGTGACTGCTATGCTCAATCAAATTAATTTTCAATACTGACTCCCACTGGTTATGCAGATAAAGATGAAATAAAGCCCATAAGATGACACATTCTAAAGCTCAAAGTACCAAAATGAAAAAAAAAAAAAAGGCCTCTGACCAGGCAAAAAAAACCTCTGACCAGGCATAAAAAGAAAAAAAATCTATGAAGGCTGTAATTAGGATTTGAAGCAGAACTGGAGAAACACCACAAAGAAATTTATTACAAAATTAGTAAAATCTACAGGATCTTACATCACTTGTTTGACCTGCTATGAACCCTACCTTCTTAGACAATCTTTTTCCCACTATGAGATATATTTATAGAAAAGTAAAGTAAATGAATAAAAATATTTAAAAGTCCATAAAATACTCTGGAGAGCTATTATTAGAGAGGAAACATGATACCGAGTCTAAGCAACTGTTTGACTATAAGTGGTAGGATTAAGTTTTAAGGAGTTTACAAGATTAGTTCAGGTTCATCAAAAATATGAAATTCTAATTCCACAAACTTACTTCTTTCCTTAAGGCTTTGGGAATTTTTCTGACAGTATAGTAACTATATCAAGTAAGTGAGAGGATACAAAGGAAGAGTTATTTTTTTTATCTTCTCCTGCAGAGATGCTAATAGGAAAGAAGATGATATTTGTCTGCTTTATTTAAACATAAATATGAAGCCTTATAAAGACTGTTTTTGCTGGCCACTGTCTTCCATAAAATAAAATTATGATAATCTGTTGCACATTACATTCCAAAATACAGGCTGGAAAAATTTTGAAGTATAAGCCACTGATTAATGACAAAATTAAAAGAAAAAAAACCAAAAACCTGCAATCCAGATGACTTGGATTCTTTTTCTCTTGTATAGAGATTTTACCCAGTCATTTACTAGGAACTGTAGCCATCTATTTGGCAATTCCTTTTTCTTTGTACTTTAAATCTTTCCTAAAGTTCCCAGAGGAAGGTCATTTGGTGCTTGAACTAATTTAAAAATTTTCAAATATGTAATATGATATGGATATTTGTATTCATAGTGCCTGAGACCATCAAAATAGGAAAAAAATTTAAATCCTATGTCTATAAACTTCTTTTGTTCTGTCTGGAACTTCCCTTTGCCTTACAAGTTTTTCTCACTCCACCTTCAAGGAAGAAACTGAAGAGAAGGGAATAAATTTCTTATGGAAAAAGTCAAGATTCTGGCTTTTATACCATGTAGTTTAGGAAATTTACAAGGGCTAAACAGATTTAAGTACTTTTGGAAATCTTTTGTAATTGTGGTTTGTAGTAGATAAATTTCACTTCTGGCTTATTGTATTAAAAAGTATTTTTTAGAATGTCTCTTTCCTGACCTTTGCTCCCTAATTTTTCAGACTTCTAACAGTGCTGGGAAAGTATATAATGTCCAGTCACTGCAACAGCAACAGTAGGGCACAAAATAATACCAGGACACATTAACAAGTCAGAACTGAAATAAGGACGACTGATGACTGTGAAAGAAACGTAGAAAACCATATATTGACTTAAAAAAATAAAAAGGTTAATATATTTTATTGCTTAGTTGCGTAAAAGACAGAGCTAAAACTTCAACCAAGTGATTTTTTAAAAGTTTGAACTTCAGTTTTAATGTCTTTTTTCATTTCTTTGTTAACTGTAAATTGAAGCACAGATTCTCCTAGCTGTCTTTCTCTCCTATGATAATACCTTTATGCAGTGAGGTGTCGTCAAAAATATTTTTAGTAAATTGCAAAATCTTCTTACAGCTGGAGATTACATACAGGAAAAAATATTTATTTTCTCTCTGTAACAGGGGAACTTTCTTTTTTATATAATTTTTTCTTCTAATCAAAGTTGTGAACTTGTTTTCTGTGAAATATTTGCTAAACAATGCCAAATGTCTTCCTTTCGTGCCCTTCTCTGAAAATGCTTTTCTTTCTTTTGTAACAGGAGTTGGAATTCACGAAGTTGAGGTAGGAAACTCATTTTATTACTGGGTAATTTAACTAATTTACTAAAGCCAAAGGTATTAAAGCTTTGTGATGTTATTCTTGTGATTTGTGTCTAGCAGTTATTCACTATGGCAACTTAAAGAGAAGGTTTACAGTCAGCACAATATAGAGAACTACTGTGGATTCTTCTTGTCGGTGTGTTGGATAAGATTTTAATCTAAATTGATCAATTATTTTTATGTGTTTATAAATAGTTCTGAAGTATAATGCCACATTCTAACTCCTGTCTTTCCAGTGAAGCTGAAGTTTTCCTGTAATTTATATTTGACGTTTATGTGGAGCCCAGGAAAACAGAAAGTTTTTAGGGAGTTGTAATTTCACTGGGCAGTGGAACACATTCCTTTGTCTTTCCAGAACTTCAAAATTGTCTTTAAACAAAAAAAGAGGGAAGATGGTCCTCCTGACTAAAGATAGTTCTGAACCTGCTTTATCTACATAGATTCAAAATAACGCTGAGTTTATCACGACACACATATAGAAATCAGCATGTCCTTTTGTAATTATGCCTCCCAGAATTGGAAACACCCATTAACTGACATAAATGTCAAGTAGCAGTGACATTGTTGCAGTGAAATTGGAGGAAAAAAATAAAAGCTTTTTAATATATCCTCTCAAAAGTAAATTTTTAACTTCAGTATTTTTGCAATAATTTACAGGTCTTTTTTTTGGCTACATTAAATCTTATTTTATCAATGGCTCATTAAAGGGCAAAGAATGTTCATAATGTCTAACTTCACTTGTGAAGCTTGAGGTCTTAAAGATGTATCTATATCTTTGTGGAAAAAATGCAATCTGTGTTACCATCTGTAAAACGAAAAAAGTTCTGGATAGATTTAAGTATACTGATAAAAACTTCATTTTAAATGTAAACACTAGACAGAAGTTAGCCTGGGACACTTAGATAAGACATCATTTCACATTTCTATGGACAAAAGATTACTTTCTCATTATTCTGTTAATTTTTTGTACTAGATGTATTTTTTTTTTTATTTCTACACTATATCTCAAGTTCCTACTTTTTTCCTTATTGGAATAAAAGGCATGCATATTTTATACTTTTATTATTTCTTAATAAATGGGATTTATTTGTCCATGACCTTGATTTTTTTCTTGAAAAGTGCAATAAATAATCCCACAAACATCCACCAATACAACTTCCTCTGGCATGGTGGCAGTCCACTTTTTGCATCCATTTAAGTGCTGAATATTTAACTGTATACACACACACATGTATACACATATATACATATATATTTTATATATACATATATAATATAGAGAGAGAACCTACAGAATCTTTTTAGAGAATACTAAAAAGTAGGCTTTCACCTAGATTCCTTGCATACAAGGATAAGAGTGTATGGAAGCTTGCACATTTCTCTGCACGAAGCTCATTGGAGTGTGTTGTAGCCAATGACAAGTGAATGTCCCAGAGATCCTTTGAGGAATCTCTCCACCTTACTGATACACTCTGGCTTTAGATCTAATAACTCCTCGGCTCCAGCATCTGAAAAGATGCTTCTGGGCCTGTTCTGAGTGGTTGTTGGAAGAGAAATTACCTAGAAAACAATAATAAATTCATGTTTAGAAATTAAAGAAGTCATAACAAAAATAGAGGAAAAGGCAAATAAATGTCTGTAGGACCTCATATCAGAAAAAAAATTTCAGTCTGGTTAAGAATCACTGTTGTTCACTCTCTTATTCAAAAGTTGGAGAAAGCAAGTGACAGTGCAGAGAACAGGATTTAACCAGAGAGTAAACCCTTTGCATCTGGATGTGGGCTGCTGGTGATCATCCAGCATTTCTCAAGAGGCCAGTTGGTTAAACCCAATTCAGATTCCCTCCAGTTTTCTGGCTGTGATATCAGTGGGAAGGAATCCATACTAACAAAGCAAAATCTTTAATGTTTTGTGATTTAAGTGTGAGACTAAAGGGAATTAAAGAAAATGGAGTTTGGGTTGGTCATACCTTCAGGTAATCAACCTGAAGAAATAACTGACTTAATCACTGAGTTGAGTCCTTCAGATCCAGCAAACCAGACCTCCCTCCCATTTTCAAAGCACAGTCCAAGGCAGAATTTGCCTGACTATGGGCTGTATGTGGAAGAACTATATACATATTTTGAACATAATTTATGCTTCTTCATGGAAATATATGTGTGCCCTAACAATATTCTTTTGTGCGTCCCTCTTTATATATACACTGGTGTTCTCTCCCATATATCAGTATCACATGACCACAACAGAAATCTTTAACATGTAACAATGGATATTGTAGCAGAAACCAACACACATCTTAGACTAAGTATTCCAGGAAAAACAAAAATTGGCCTTAGTTATTATGAACAGCTTAGGTTTCTGATAAAAATAATAGATTTAATTGTTATTTAAAACCTTCAGGAAAGGGAAGGTTTAGCTCACGCACTACATTATGAAAATTAATGTTTTCATGTCTTTAGGATCAGGACCTGTGTTTGGAATAGGAATTAATCCATTAGTGATGATGAAATATCAGCATACAAATTCTATACATAATTATATATGTGTATCTATTTTTATCTCACAAATTCCTTAACCTTAACATTTTAACCATAATAAAAGCCATTAACTGATTCAAAAGTCTTTCTGCTTCTTCATCGTACAGATATCTTTAACGTTATCATTCTCAAAAATACATTTACACACAGTTTGGGCAGGTGTGTGACTCAAAAAGGTCAAAGTGAAATACCAGCATACTTAACAAACATATTTCTGCACTCTGTCATAAAAATCCTTTTGGTTGCATAGCAACGGCCTTTTTAATTACTACTTGCAATCTAGATTTTAATAATTTAATTAGTATTTTTCTTTATTAACTTGTTTCACCCAATAAATTTAATGTATTCAATTCATTCCTTATTTTTAAATGGTCCTTTTAACCTCCCTTCTTTGTCCTTCCAGCATCTTTGGCTATGCAGTAGAGACTAAAAATCTCATTAATTTCATATCAAAAACCACAATCAAAAGGGCTCAGCCTTATGCCATAAGCAAAGCAACATTTTAGGTAGCCTTTGTAGTTGAAGTTGTTGGAGCTCAGGTAAGCATTAGTGAAATCAGCCTGGCTTCATAAAACTAAGGCTTTCAGAGGCTTTCAGAGCCAAAACTTCAGTGGCATGTTTAGAGTGGCCTGCCTTTAGCGGGAGTGATGTTAGTCCTTTTGAAACAGTGTTTATCTCATATTATTTAATCCTAGGTAACCAGAAATATAGTTCCTTATGAAAAATCCTGAGCTATTGCTCTGTTATAGGACATTGCTGAAAAGCTGAAGCCTACAAGAACCAAATACTGTAAGAATAATTATGTGAGGGGGAAGGAGATATTATCTAAACAGCTTCACAACACATCCACATTTACTCTAAGCAGCAACAGCAGATTCACCGTGCAGGTCAAAGCTGACATCAGAGCTAAGGTGGTATCACTACTAATAGCCAAGGTTTGCGTGCTAAGAGGGCAAAAATACATGGCAGCAGACACCAAAACATTCAGCCTATGTCTACTGGGTATGAGGGAAAGAAATAAAGGAAACATTCCCTCCTAAACAGTTTTCTTAGCAGCAGTGACTTCTGTAATGGCAGGCAGCAAGAAATTTTTACTCGGCAGGAGCATCTATGTGATATATGTTGTCTATGTATATGTCTATGTCTGCCTACATTCTGAGATATCGTCTGTTGAAGACTTTAATTTTTAAATCTCTCTGAAATTTTAGAAGCATTTATGTTTTCATTATCCATTTATATTTTGAAGAAATATGAGTTTCTCTCTTATTTCCCCAAATTAACTTTATTAAAAATTCAAATCTGTATATGATAGACTTAAATATCTGAGTATCTGAAACAGCTACTCTTTCTGGTAGACATGTAAGTAGTATATGAAAGTATATGAAAGTATATGAAGTATATGAAAGTGTTCAAATATATTTAGCATTTCAAATATTATTTACTGAAATCTAAGAAGACACAGTTTGATTGGGTAGATTTTCAGATCCAAAAAACTCTTTCCCTGCTCAAAAATAAACAGTTGTACTTTAATGTTTCCTGAGCAGATGAATTTGAACCACAGTGCTTTCTTTAGAAATAATTAATACCTGAGCTATTAATCTAACATAATTTTAATTATTTTTATGTTTAAAATCTTTACAATGTTCATGTCTGTTTCTTCACCATCCAGTGTTACATATGCACTTCCTGCTTTCTCACCTACACTGTATTTTCATAGCAATTTTGAGATTATCATGCATCATTTTAAGACATTTTACAGGTGATTTGTTAAAACAAAACCACCAAAGAACACAACCTTAGCCTTGTGGGCAAAACATAAAAAAATTAAACTCCTTGGTTCATTATCTCTCTCATTACAACATGTTTCTCTAAATAGGATTAATGGAGTACCTACCACAGGTTTTCTGCACTGATTGCACATGAATTTGTGGATGCTAATATTCAAGGACATTAAAACAAAAATAAAAGAAATTAGATGCTTTCAAATAAGTGATACTTTAACGTTTGGTCCCATAAAATAAAATAAACATTACAAAAAATTAAGCCTATAAACATCAGGAAGATGGATAAGTTGACACACCATTCTGCATATCTCTGTTTAATAATATTATATTTCATTTCCCATGCTAAGAAAACAGCCATTACCCAAAGCAGCCACTCGTAAACAGCCATTGTGAACAGATTGCATCCTTGTTGGTGGTATGATAATTGAAATAAGTTTACCAGTCTTTTATGAGGAAATACCAGATGTATAAAATACCTATTAATCAACTCACTCAGTTTTGCAAACATCAGTTTTAATACCAACAGCTATCAAAGAATAAATGGAATAAGAGGAAAAATATCAAAGAATTTACAAAATGGCTCAGCAATGTTGCATTGCTTGCAGTGATGGAGGTAAAAAAGGTGGCAGTCTAGGCTAAAAGGATTGTATCTTTTGGGCTTTGCTTATGGACATTGATGTCATTGTTTATACCTGTTTGTTTTTGAGTGTCTGCAATACCTCTCCTATAAACTTGCTTAAAAGCAACTTTGTGAACAATAACAGAAAGGGACAGCTGCCCACCAGTCTCTCAGGTATCTGTTTCTCTTCTGTAATAATTGTAAATACAATTGTCAATGACTAGTTCTGTGTTTGTGCAATAGGATTCAAAGGCATTACGTGTCATGCAGTAAGCTGAGTTAATGTAACTAGTTTCTTTTCCTGGTCAAGTTTAGATTTTTTTTTTTTCCTTTTTTTTTTCTTTTTTTTGGGGGGGGGGTGGGGCAGGCAGCAGGAGAAGTGGGTTTGTTTGTTTATTATTATTAAATGATTTACAAACTAGGACTTCGAACGTATCACAGGAACATGAAAGAACCAATGACGGATGGAAGAGTAATGAATTTGAGATTCATCCCTGAAATTATTTATTTATTTGTCTGTTTGTTTGATTTTTATTCAGAAGAGAGATAAAAATCTCCTGGAACATTTTTCTGTTCTGATTGCAAAACTCTTCTCAGTCATACACTGTTTCTATCTACAATCACTTCTGTCTATGCAGAAAATGTACTTAGCTGGTGAAAGAAGACATAGAAAAAGTATGGATTCATCAGCTGCCATTACTTAGGTAATGATGGCAGCCAAAAGAGCTGTAACATTTACTAGCTGCATTCACTCTTTATGAGTGGTAGGAAACTCACACTGCATTGACTTTTGGTCAGAGACTACACACACACAGAGTCTTTTTGCACTGCTTGGAGCGCTAAGAGCATCTTGGAATAAGCAACTCAGTGGAATGACCGAATAATCTTTCTGACTCTAGCAAAGCCAGTTTAGCTTAAATCTTTTTTAGCTAGTGGTGCAAATAAATAGGACTGGTTTGGCAAAAGGAGACAGGTCAGACTGAATATTCTGTTGGCACTGAAGGGGGACTGTCTTCAGATCACCTCTAGGTCTGTTCTTGCATTAGTTGCGTTCTTAGAGCACATCTTCTGGTTATTTCTATTGAAAAGACTACAATGCCTCCACCTTATGAGTCTGACACGCAAAAGCATCACTATGAGATTTCAGACAAAGATAACCAGAGTTAAGAACTTACTTTTACTCATTACTTTTACTTCGAAGCCAATAGAATAATAACATAATTGCAGGCAAGGCTGAAAACACCAGTTTACATCTCAATTACTAGTGTTACTTAGAAAAATATTTTGCTTATGCCACAGGAATCTTTGAAAAGAGCCCACAGATACAACGAGTTTGATTACAAATTGGGATCAATCTATATCTGAATTTGAATATTTCTTTATTTTAACAAAACTATGCATAGAAAAGACAAACTATCAACCGGGTGCCTGATACCTTTGATTCAGTGAAAAAAGGGCATATTTCAATGGAATACTTTTCTGGCAGGAGAGCACTGAAAAGGGAAAATATATCCGCATTTAGTTAACTGATTAACCAGTTGAGGCACTGGCATTGACCAAGGACATGGGAGGACAAGGATGCAACTTTTGATAAACCTGCTCAGTGGCAATAAAGATTAGCTCTGTAAGACTCCTGCCACTGAAATCAATACTAATCTGTTACTAAGGAACAGCTCATCCAGTCAGAAGTTACATGGAAGGCTGGTAGCCTGCCCTTAAGCCATATGCAGAAACATATGACATGCATACTCTTGTTTGTAGAGCTAGAGAGACACATAACTTTTAAACATTGTGGTACCTCATATAAATTTTTTTTGCATGCAGTTTTTGAAGTTTATGGCAAGAATAGGAGATGGGTCTGCGAAGTTCAGTGTGTTGGACACTGCTGATTTTAGACACTTTGAATATTGTCCTTAAGAAGAGAATCTATCTCACATTTCTATGCATATACACAATGTTACTTCCTGTATAGGTTCACCAAGTCCTTGGATGAGTATTGTTAAACATGTGTTTAAACATTGACAGGAACATAATTTATTATTCTCACCACTCCAAGACTATATAGTTTAGCAGTTTGCCCCACCCACCTTGGTATCATTCAAGTTGTGGAAGTACTCTTGGCAGCTCATCAGAGACACAGAGCCCAGTAGGCAGCTGAGGCAATCACTGGTGGAGTGATCACAGAAAATCTTCGTAGGTGAGATTGTTGTGCTGTTGTCAATAAGGAAAATTGCTTTCACATTCATCTAGAGTCTTCACCAGATTCTTAGTGCACAATAACCCCTTATTTATCTTGCATCTTAATCTCTTTATTCTACTAAATACATAGTTTTATAACAGTAGGAATTTAAAAACATAGAAACTTCAGAAGCATTTACTGGCAAAATAAAAGACATATTGGATAAGAAAAGTAAAGAGAAGTCATATTACAGTGTAACAAGTACAGTTTGAGTGATATCAAATCATTCACTGACCTCTTTCCCCTTATAATAATATCACTTCTGTTCCCTAAATGACACTATTTTGGCTCACCAATATTCCAGAGCCATTCTGCTGGATAGTATGTGCAGCCATTGAAAAATATAATCCTTGCAATGAATTAAATGAAAAACTAACCAGAAAAGCAGTACATATTACAAGCATAATAGCTGGCTTGAAAGTGTATCCTGGGGTTTCAGATGATGTCATAATCTGCTACAGCAAATTTAATAGTATTGTTGCCTGGAAGCTAAGCCATTATACTATGTTTAATTTCACTAAGATGTAAATTACATGGTTCAGTGTTGCATAGTACTGGCTACTGCCATTGTAGAGTATACAGCTTTTATAGATTTTTTAAAAATAATATTTCTACCCTCCCTTATTTGCTATTAGTCCACGTCCCTACTGCATTTATCTCTTTTCCAAAAATCATAACAGAATTATAGGCTGACTCTTTGAAGTATATCAGTAAATATTCAGTCCTTAAAGAAAATAAAAGCAATATGGCTTAAGAGTGATTTCTTGCCTAAAATCAAATCACACATTTGATTTCAGTGAGCCTTCAAATCAAAAAGAAGATGCTTTCCTTAGAGAGTAATAGCGATCTTGGGTGTTTATAATCCCTCCTTTATGGTAACTGCCAGAATGAAACTTGAGGAGACATTCTGTATTACCACATGACTTTTACCAGAAAAAAATATAAATAAAACTTGCCCCCAATAAGTAGATCAAAACTTCTGTTGTAATCTGAAATTTGCAGCTGAACTACATGGAGAAATAGCCTAGTTGACATCCATAAAGTGTAGATGTGTCTTTAAAGCAGTACAACACACTTTCTACCATTAAAAATTAATGCAGTAATTGACTATTAGCATCTAGACATGAGTTTTAATATCAATGATTTATTGGCAACCTATTACAAGTACTGTGATATACAGCAATGAAAATATTATGAGGGGCTTATTGTTTGTTCTTTCAAATGTTGGTTAGTTTAAAAAGTCTCACCCTTGCACATCTATATATTTTTCTCTCTGCACTTGTCTGTGGGTGGATAATTTACCTATCTACGATGTTGCCAATTCCACGCTTCTGACAACATAATTGATTTTAGGCAGGTTTATGCATATATGGGAAATCGGTGAAAACTTTAGATTAGCTTTTAAAAGCAAGTACTGTTAGCAAAGGGATGATTCACAACAGAGATATGCTTGAGAAGACATAAAATTAATCTACAGAAACTGGTGTCAGTTATAAGCCACACACAATTAAAAATAATCTAATCTTTGTTTTGAAAACTTAAACGCAAATATGAATATTCCAGTGGCTCACATTTACGAAAATGTCCTCATATTTGCTGCTTTCAGAAGCCTTTGTTCATGCAGCAAAGCCACCGACTAGATTTTGATTCTGGCCATATTTATTTGCTTATTTTAATTGTTGTGACCTACTGGCACAACTTCCCATCTTTATATCACAGCTGTGGTTTAGCAGTCATTCAGAGTGTCTGTGAGAGAAGGCATACTTCTGTCAGTGCTCTGAATCATTTCTGTGATTACCAGTCAATTTAAAGCAGAAATGAAAGTGCATTATATCAGAAAAATATTCTAAAAATGGCCATAAGATGTCTTTGAAATTGTCTGAATTTGTCTTTGAAATTATCTATACAGGAACTTGAAATCATGCCTTGGAATAATTTAGCAGGGTTTCGTCACATGTTTGAATAAAAACATTAGTATTGTGTTTGGGGACAAGTGTTGAGGGATATTTTTAGACTATTTGCTTCTAGAAGCTGCTTTAGGTATTAAAATAAAATAAGGGTCCTACATCTTTAACTAAGGCCTCTCCAAAAAAACTGTAACAAACCCTAAGCAATAGTTTCCTCTCATCTTCACTTGTGTCATTTGTAAATTCTAATGAGCCTACAGAGAAAAGAGTCTAAAATGCTATTTTACTCTCAATTTCTATTCCTTCTCTTTAATAGTAGCCTACTTAAGGTAGAGAAAAGTAGTGAGGAAACAGTATCCCGCAAGTTTCTTTCCGTTGTCTGCAGAGAAGCTACAAAAGGGAGTACAAACTACTTTTAAATGTGATAAATGTACACCCACAGTCACTGATGAAGAAAGCAATAAGGATTAAGAAATTATTTTATCTGTAAGACTCTCTATGATAGACACCACTTGGAAAAGTACAATGGGCAAAAGCTTGGTACAAGCTCCTCAGCTTGGTACCTCGGCTCCATAACAGTGATTTAACGCAGCTGGAGACATCAGCTTCAGGATTCAGAGCATTTAAAGTACAGCTTGTCTGCTCCTTTTATGATGCAGGAGGGGAAAGGTGGGAATTAATATCTATATGGCAAATTATTGTCTACAGCTTTTACAATGCATTTAACCATTATATTGTAGAAATATCAAGAGACTACAGTTTGCTTTTGAGTGCTACAGCTGAAATTAAGGGAGAGCGGTACCAATACCTGAAACACAATGGACTGTGAAATTTGTTGTGTTAGAGGAACTGTGTCTACACTGCAAATGGATGGCAAACACCACTTTTAAATCCTCCTGCTCTCCCTTTCGTTTGAAAGAAAAAAACTTGCAGAATATGAGGAAAAGAAATGTAATGCAGTCATGGAAGTAGTAGATTTTTCTCTCACTGCAGTTTTTTCATATACACATTTTGGTAGTGTTGAGGGTTGTTTTAATCTAAATAAGGCATCTGATACTCTGTTTATCAGAATTTTAAGAGGTGTGAGTACTTAGAGCTTCACACTCAGTGAGTATGTGATTCTAAAAACAAAATGGCAGTGTAAAGCAAGGAAGTGTCAGGATAGCCGAAATCAGCTCTTCTCTCCTTTTTTTTCCCCCGTAGTAGGAAATCACTTACTAAATCAGAATTTTGAAAGGAAAAACATAGGTACATGCAGGTAATATGTTGTTTAGTTCCTGAAAAAAAATGTGAATCACTGATGTTTCTGCTTTATATAACAAAGGAAATATTGGAACTTAAGAAATTATTTAAAAGGTGTATCAATTACTGTGAAATGCTCAGGTGCAGTTAGCTTTTTCTCTTTCAAAACTAAATTTACAGAAACTGTAATTATATGGTAAGTATATATTTCTTTCTACTTCACTGAAAATTCAATGGTATTTTTTTCAATATTCATCTGTATCCTGTCTTCTGAAATCTAATCTCCAAAAAAAAGTTAAAGTAATAAAAAAGTGAACAATCATGAGCATAAACCAGCAACCCACACCCATGTGCTGCAACCTTCTACTCTGAAATGAGAAACTCATGGAATATGTATATAATTCCAAACCCTTCTGTTTCTCTGAGTGGCAAAGTCCACAAAAAAATTATATTTAGCCCAAGACTATTCCTTACCTCAAAGCTGAATAAATGGATTTTGTCTAATTTTCCATTGTTTTTCACTAGAATCAAGATCTCTAAAGTGTAAACTGATTCTGTAACAACATTAAATTCCTACATATTGAAATATACTTAAACACTTGACATATGAAATATAGTTAAATAACAGATTATAATGGCATACCACTAGGGATTAATCATTTTTTTATTTCGCAGCTCCATATTTCAGTGACACATGCAGAAATGTTTATTTTTTACTTTCAGTAAAATTATATTTGGATACCATACATACATATATAAACACGTGCACATATACATAGAGATGGAACTGGGGAATTAACCTTTAGTTTTTTAATCCTAAAATGGCTCCTTTCACATTCATAATACTTTGCCTAGCTGGAGCGTTGAGGAATATGTAAAATTTATTATTTGGAAAATTCAATTCAAAGTAACTTCTTTATAAAAACGGATCTTTAAAAACCCCAAACTTTGCAAGCATAAGCCCAATCACAAGCCCTATGTTTTGTGTTTGCATTGCTAATTTATCCTCATCTTATTGAGAATTATGGAATTTTGCACATCCTTTTGAGGCTATTTCAGTATCACATTGCATTCTGTCAATGTCTCATTTGAGCCTAATGTTTTATTCAATATCACATGTATAGCACTATATAAAAGTAATGATTCTAAAAGATGAGCAAAGCTAAAGCATTTTTGAAATTTACAATGGATGTTATTTTATCTTTATTTCATAACTTTCATAATACAAATTGGTAGACTAATTCTATTTTTACTACTGACTAGTTTGATTTCTGTTTTTTTGAAACAACTTATACTTCTGGATAAGTTTTGTGAAAGTATGCTAAATCAGTCAGAAAAATGTCTAATTTTTTCACTGCATCCCAAAATAACCTGTTGTTCTTAATATCAAAAGTATTTCTAAGTTTTCCATGGGAAACGTTGAAAAAATTACAAAATGAACAAGGTGCTTACTTTGGGCCAGTTTACTTTTGGCCCAAAGAAATTATGAAAATTAATAGTTGCCAAAGGTTTTTTGTTTTTTTTTTGATAGGTGATGTAAATTCAGACACTAAAACAGTTAGAAGAGATTTTAATGATGCTTATAGAAAATTTAATTATTTACATTGTATAGGAAAATATTTCAGGTTTTCTTCATCTTTTTCTTATTGACTAAAAACAGCAAAGAATGAAATTATGTGTTAGAAACAGATCTGATTTCTTTGTTTCTTGAACCAATTCTCCACATTTCTCCCCTTCCATTATGACCTGATTTTTCTACTAAACCACAAAAAGGTTTGTTATTGGATATGCTGGATATGTCAGTTTGTCATTAACAATATTGTTATTATGCTTCTTAGGTTACATAAGAACTGCAAAAATACCATAGTCAAGCAGAACTATACTCTGTCCAGTGGAATACTTTTTCCTCTGGTAGTGACAGTATAGCAGTTCATTCCATGCCTTCATAGTCACAGAATCTTAGAATGGTTTGTGTTAGAAGGGAGCTCTGAAGATCATTTAGTCCATCACCCTGTCACAGACAGGGACAGGGAACACCTCCCACTAGACCATGTTGCTCAAAGACCTATCCAGCCTTACCTGAAATTATTCCAGGGACAGGGCATCCACAAGTCCTCTGGTCAACCTGTTCCAGTGCCTCACCATTTTCACAGCAGTAACGAACTTCTTCTTTATGTCCAGTCTTAAGACGTAAGTTTTTATATCTTAAGACATCTTCTTTCAGTTTAAAACTGTTACCCCTTGTGCTGTCACTACAGGGCTTGGTAAAAAGTCTTTCTTCATCTTTTTTGTAAGCCCTTTCTGTACAATAGTAGGCCATACTAAGGTCTCCTCAAAGCCTTACTTCCTCCGGAACAACTCCTATGCTAACAATATATTTTCATAGGAGAATTATTCCATCCCTCTGGCTCTTTTTGTAGCCCTCCTCTGAACCTGCTCTGAACTAGAGGCAGCACTTTGCCTCGGCCTGTTGAACTTCATGAACTTCTCACAGGTCCACTGACCAAGCCTGTCAAGGTCCCTCTGGAGAGTACTCCTTCCCTCTGGCAAATCAACTGCACCACTAGCTTGGTGTCATCCTCATAGTTGCTTACTCATTCCGACTGTCTGTGTCATTTAAGAAGATCTTAAATAGCACTGTCACCCATATGGATCATTGAGAGATAGCACTCATTTCTGGTTTCCACTTGGACATTGAGGCATTGACTGCAATTATTTGAAAGCTCCCCTCCAACCAGATTTTTATCCATCCAACAGCCCTTCTGTCAAATCCATCTCTCCAATGCTGCAGACAGAATGTGAATGGGACCTTTTCAAAAGCCTTACAGAAGTCTAGGTAGATTACACCAGTTGCTCTTCCTTTGTTCATTGATGCAGTTACTCCGTTGTAGATGGTCACCAGATCAGTCAGGCATGATTTGCCCTTTGTGAAGCATGTTGGCTGTCTGTAATCACCTCACTATCTTCCATATGTTTAGATATGTTTTCCTAGATGATCTGCTCAATCACCTTATTGGGAATGGTCTGGTCAGTAGTTCCCAGAGCTATCCTCTTTATCTTTTTAAAAAATTGATGTGATGTGTCCCTTTTTCCAGTCCCTAAGGATTTCACCTGACTGCAACTACTTTCAAATATGATAGAGAGCAATTTAGCAACTTTGTATTCTAGTTCCCTCATGATTCTGAGATACATCTAATCTTGGGGTGTATTCCTTGCCTACTTTCCAGCATCTATATTCACAGAATTAAGGATGTTAGAAGACATGTTCCAACCTATACTCTTTAGTATCCATTTACCATTTTGTCTTAAGTTTGTTTCATTGTTTTGTGAATCAGTGGATGCTATTTACCTCAGTAACCTTCTGTGGCAACAAATTTCTGAAGTTTATTACTGGTTTTATAATAATCTGTTTTAAAATTATCTCTTCCTCTTTCAAACGGGTATCTCCCTCCTCTTGCCATCTTATTAGTGAGTAACAGTGCTCTCTTTATCTTATGCTTCACCTTCTTGGCTCAGTCCATAGCCAATCTCTGTCTTTCCCTCCTCAATAGCAGACCTGCAGCCTTTTTAGTCTCACTTGTTTAAGCTCTACTATCTCTCTCATTTTAATGTTCTCTACCTTTTCTACTTCCTTTTTACCTTCATGGAAATGCAGAGAACACAGCTTCATAAAGTAGTCACAATAAGAACATATCAAGATTTTATGTAACGCCAAAATGACAGCCTCTGTCCTGTTCTTGTTACACCTTCTGATTGTGATGAGCATTTTCTTGACTTTTGTGAATGCCACTATGCAGAAATTAGAGATTTCAGAAAGCTGTCAATGCTAATTCCAAGACATCCCTACTGTCATTCCAAAATCAGCATCCTGTAAGTACAGTTTTGATTATTTTTTCTCTAGAGATTTTACATGTACCTATACTGAAATCTATCATCATTTTGCTTTCTTACTCAATGGTGTGAGGTCCAATGTGTTGAAGACTTTTTGCTAGCAGTAAGGCATCTGGCTACCCAAGACAGCTCAGTTCTAATGGCCTCCAAAACCTTAGAGATCACTGAAAGACATTAACCAAAATTTATTCCCACTACAAAACCATTGGCATTCACCAGAATAATACATAATGTCAGTGTTCTCCAATCTGTACAACGACCACTAAGAACTGTACTTTGTGATTTATCCCTTACCTGCTTTCAAGTCTATAAAAGAGAGGATTACTCCAATCTTAAAATAATTCAGTTTCTCAAAACATATTAATCTGGCAACAGAAAAAAAGTCAAGGGTATTAAAAATTCTGAATGTATTATGATCACCGGATAGTGTTTATCCACATGTTGCTTAACAACTTTCCAAACCTCTATCAAGACATTGTAGCAGCCATTCCCATTTTAGGAACTGTGCTGACTCTTTATCTCCAGACTGCATTCACCTGTGCAAACAGTGACCCTTTCCTTTACTACTGGCACTTTGATGGGCTGAAGTCAGAGGTGTTTGTTTCTAGTTCTCAAGTGCTCAATAGAGCCCTTCTGACTGGTGCAAGTGACTTCAGTTTTCATCTAGCATCCTCTAACAAGTGGCTTTTGCAACAGTTTACACTCCTTAGCAAGAAACTTAACAATTTCATGTTTGAGTTCCTTCTAGTTACTTAAGTAAATGCCATCCTATTTCGCCATACGACTCCTCTGTTTGGTCTAATTAATCAATAATTTTCCTCCCAAAGACTGAGGCAAATAGAGAAATCTTTCCAAAGTTTTCACAGGCAAAGTCTATTAGAAAGAATGACCTGTATATTATCAGTACCCCTTTCACATCGTTTTCATCAAGTACTGATATTGATTCCCTAGATGGACACCTTCTTTATGTGTTTAATATTTTGCTATCACCTTACCCCCTCAGCTCCCACTGCCTCTCCCTTCTTCCCAGTAATTCTCTGTGTTTGGGAATGGAGATACAGTCAGTTCATTACATGTTCTCCGCTGCTCCTTCTTCCTCACACTCATTCCCTGCTCCGGTCTGTGGTCTCTCCCACAGGAGACAGTCCTCCATGAACTGTCAGTCCTTTCCACAGGCTGCAGCTCTCCACGAACTGCACCTGCATAGGTCCATTCCACCAGGTGCCGTCCTTCAGGAACAACTGCTTCCCCTGATGTGGCCACAGGCCCTGACAGAAAATTTGTTTTAGTGCAGGCTTCCCTCAGAGTCACAGACTCCTTATATGAGACTATTTAACCAGAAAATATTCTTGTAGTTCTGAAATGTTTACATCTGGATTACCAGCAATCTTTTAGTGTAGCTATTCTTCTGAAACAAAAAAATGGTTTCTATTTTGATAAGAATGTTTTCTGTCAACATATACTTGAACATTATCTTATATTGTTCAAATTTCCATTTATTTTCAGTCTCTATTTCTCCTTGTAGGAATGTAGCCATTTGAGTCAATAACCATTATTTGTGTTAGTAATACTAATATACAGATATATATATTTTCTAAATCTATTATTTCATTTAAGAGGAGGAACATTCTTGACAGCCCTGAGGCCTTTGCAAAATACAGAAGAAATATTATCCAAAAGCTTGTATTTAAAAAGAAGGCTAGGGAGGGGGGTGAGAAGCAGGAGAGGGAAAAGATAGCTGCATTTTTTAAATAATTCTATGTTCCTTCCATCCCATTAATTCCTTAAATTATTTTTTCATTCATTTTTCCCATGACACATTCATCACTTTCAAAAAGCCAGAGTCCAAATGAACCAGATGTGCTGAACGTGCAAATAACTGAAAAATAGGTTTCCCTGGAAACCAGATTAAAACCTTCAAAACAGCTCCACCTCCTGCTCAGCTTCCCTATCCCTTTTAGCAGTTCAGTAATAGCAAATCAAGACACTCAAACCCAGATTGTGCCCTCCACTTGCATGAGCAGGGGGTAACCAATTCAGGCAGGATTCAGAAAGGAGAGACTTCCATTTCAGTATTTTTTCACTGTTTTATTCTCTGTAAATCTGTAACTCTTCTGTAATAGCAGCACATGGAACGGGTAGGATAGGCATTTTTGCAGATGGTATCAGAAAACAGCTGCCATTCATATTGTCCCTTGGCAATCCCATGGTTAACTGTGTAGAATATCTACTAGAAGGCCACTCCAATTAGCACTCATTTATCTGGAATCCTTTCCCCGGAACTTTACATTGCTGTTGCAAGGCATTTTGAAATTCAGATGGGAACTAAATGACTAACCAGAAAATTCACCTACCATCATCTGCTAGCTCTTCTCCCACATATTCTGTACTGTTCTGCAGATGCCAGAGGTGTGGGAATGAAGGCAAACCTCTTTCCTTGACTGCATCCTGCCTCTTTCCATGATTCTCAGAAGTTTATGTATCTGAGTGGTCTTAGTTCTTGCCAAATAAAACTCCTATTACAGTACCTCTGTACAATTACACTGCTGGAACACATTAGCATAACTTTGACCCTTTGTGCTCCTTCAAGGAACACTAATGTGAACAGAATAATACAGCCGCAGTGGACACTCTGCATTAAGTGGCTCTGTAATCAAGAACCCTTTCCCTTAATACAATGATCTTTTCTGACCTTGCAAATCTTGTATTTTACAAACCAATAGTACTGCAGTGTAACTAGGGAAATGTTGCAGTTACAATAAAGTTCAATAAAAATTTTCATCACATTGTGAAGCAATCATGACTTACCCTTAGAATGAGGAGAGGAAACCCTTTGATGCATTGCTCCTGTTTTCCTTCCTCATCTGATCAGGGAGAGGTGGAATAAATCATTGTGCTTCCACCCAGACTAGAATAAATTTCTGAAGGGAGAGCTGAGTGAAGAACACTTATTAAAAATTGTTAACTGAAATGAACACAAGACAACAAACAACAGAAGTATCTTGCCCTGTTAATGAGATGCTGCTATCTGGATTAGTCTGTATTTGCTGAGTTTCTAATTAGTTTTCATTTTATTAACATGCTAATGTTAATATGATGCATTACTTTCAGTTGTGCAGGCATAAAGCCAGTTTTTAGGAAACTGGACTTCCAGAAAACAAAAGTAGGGAATCAATATATAAGTAATTTACAAAACTACTCAGCCTAACTCTACACCACAGAGATAGAGTTTATAATCCCCTTTTTTTTTTTCAGTATGGCACTAATTAACAATGTGCATATGATTGGCATTAGCAGTGATTTCCTCTGGAAGCTGACACTTAGTTTTTATTCTGATCTTCCTTCTGGTAGAAGCAAATATTTTACCTGACTGTTTCAGCAGTGGTTTATCCTTTGAATAAAAACACAAGACAGAGTATCTGATACAGCATAGGATGAATGTCTCCTGTCCCTTAAAAAATAAATAAACACTTACAAAAATACATACTTTGTGGGAAGTAAGTTCTGGTTCATCAGAATGTAAAGCACCTTGTTTAGTCGACAGTAGTAATATTGCTTGGACTAAGGAAACATTCTTATTGATTCATGAATATTCCAAGGGGATAGATTAATCTTTTGTGAACCATACAGCTCCAAAGAAGCTGCTGTTTAACATGCTAAAGTGCCAAATTCATCTTCTTTTTGTACAAAAGAACTTCCTATAATAAAGACTCTTTGCAATAGCAATAAGGCCACTCTGTGGGGAATGTTTATTATGAAGTGTTTGCATTTTGAGATAGCCATTTTGTCATGTATTACACAGCTATCTAAGGATACGAGTGTGTGGCAATACCCTCCATTCAACCATATAGCTTAATTATTACTTGGGATGTTCTGCCTATACATTTATCCAAGGATAGATAAGCAATGCATTTATTAAACTTCATAATCTTCACGACTTTTATGGTGTTCCACATCTTGTCAGTGTACACAAAAATTGGGCAGACGGTCCACCACACACACTAAGGTAAATAGGCTGGTAGATGAATAGGTGGGTAGACAGAATTCAGTACAGGTAGAAAAACTGAGTTGTAGCTATCAGATCTTTTACAGAGAAATCTGTGCCCTGTATGAGACAATAAGAAAAACTTGTCTTGATGGCCCCGAGCTCTGAGGACTAGACAGCCTCACTGAGCTGCTCACAGTGCTCACCCAATCCTGTGTTCTAGCACAGAGCAGATCTGACCCTTCTGGTGCCCACCAGTGATCTAGCGAGTGCCCAGGCTCAAGTGACTCATATGCAACAGTACCTTTATTCTGGTTCCGTACCCTGACTGCAGCTACCCTCTAGTAAGAGCTGTGCTTTTGCTAACAGACACTTTGTTCCACAGGTTAGCAATCCACGAGGCTCCAGGTTTGCCAGCTGTAGAGCACTTGCATATAGTTTTCTACATGAACTTGTATGCAGTCTGAATAGTGCATGCCTGAGCATGTCATGATCTCTACAACCTGATATCAATTTCTGTACGCTGATGATGGCCATACTTGGCCATAATGCTACCAATCTTCATGATATTACTAGCAAATTGTCCATGAAGGATATAGACATAGATTTGAATATTGCTCTGTGAAAGAAATTGTGTATGAAGGCTTAAAATACAAATGTTTCTAGATTTGTAGGTAGAAAACTATCTACCTGCTTATTCAATTTGCATACCTCAACAACATGGAATTTTCTTTCTTTCTTTCCTTTCTTTCCTTCTTTCCTTCTTTCTTTCCTTCCTTCCTTTCTTTTCTTTCTTTCTCTCTCTCTAACATTAGCAATTCATTATGGTTTATGTCAGAAATTGAGAGTTTTGTCTCTTATCTACTCGCCTTTGGCAGCACAGCCTCAAATGGTGTATGCCATGAATATTTAATGCGATGTTTACATAGAATACTAAGGAAATAGAGAGCAGATGTATATAAATGTCACCAGCAAGAAAACTACCAATTGCAGTAAAAGCCTAAAAAGTGCTGAGTATTAGCAGAAGGTCTATGTGAAATATGCGTATTATGGAATAGTTAGCTTGCTTCCTATTTAACAATACTGATAGAACCATGTATCTGCTTAAGTTTCCAAACACAAGAGTTGAAATAACTGCCTCTATACATCAATTTATAAGCAGGCCCAATCTTTGCATGCTCTGCAGATGCTGACATAGGTTTACTGGTGGGAGGGAATTTTTGGGCCACAGTCACCTGAATAGTTTCTTTTCATTCCCACTGGAAATGGTGTTCTTAACACATTGAAGTTGGAAACAGAAAAACGCACATCTTTAAAAAACACTAGAGAGATGATCTAGCAAGTCAGCCTCATCTCAATCCGCAGGAGTATAATGGAGCAACTTCTCAGGGATTTGTTCAGCTTTAAGAAGAGCTGTTTAACTACCCAGTGAGAGGATTTAGAGAAGATGGAGACAAACTCTTCTCAGAGATGTGCAAAGAGGCAGCAGACACAAGCTGGAAGATAGGAATTTTTTTTTTTTAAACAGACTGTAGCGGGTTGAGTTCGTTTCCTGGGCGGAAACAGCAATTTTGTGTAGTGGTTTAAGGGTTAACTGTGGGCACTAAACCCCCCCCCCCACAATGTTCTTTCTGTGAGATAAGCCATTAGGAGGAAATCGAAGCAGGCACACAACTTGAAAGAAAGAAAAAAAAGGTTTAACACCCAGATGGTTAAAAGCAACAGAACAAACTTTCAGAGCTTCTCCCACTTTTCCCCTTTCCCAAAATCAGGGTCACAGTCCTAGGAAAGGGGGAAAAAGGGGTTCCCTTTTTCCTTGCATGATTTTCCAAACTGCCACTTTTTGCAGATTTGCTTACAATTAAACATTCTCTGCTACAGTGTGACACATCTCTTTTCATGAGCCCTTTACAGCCCTTGTGACTGCTAAAACACAGGCCTTTACATGGGGCTTTTTTTAAGGATGACTTCTTTTCCTCTTCGGCTTGAACACAAGGCTTCTTTTTTGCCACCAGACTCTGATCCTGGTCTCGGCACTCCACCCTTTTACAAGCCATTTGGAAAGGAATGCCCATCCCCCCATTTAATATGAATTAGAGATGTAACAGTTCGTAATATTAATCATCCGTACCACAGCAAGGACAAGGGATTTTTAAGCTTCCCGCGCGGATTCACGCAGCACAGCCTTGCAGCTCTGTCTCACGTGACTCCGCCTTCCCTTTCTCCCTGGCTCTGAAGCCGCCATGTTCAGGGTGTTCCCTCAGGTTGCTGCGCTGCACCGTGTGGAGAGAGGGTGTCTTTCCTCTGTTCGCCGTGAAGTTTACTAGCTTTTTGGAGACTCTACCTCGGACGACCTCAGCCCTGGAGCCGGCAGCCACCCCCGCAGCTCAGGGGAACAGCTCCCCTCTTATAAAGTCTGTGCTGCAGCAAAAATCCCGAAGGGGGCAGAAGGCAGAGCGGCAGGGGCAGGAGCGCCCCCTCCCAGCCTCACGGGCCGGGTGCCCCCCTCCCCTTCTCACCAGGAGAAGGGGCAGGAGGCCGAGAGTGGGGCAGGGGCAGCCGTCTCTGGCCCCACGGGCCGCACGGCTGGACGGGGGCCACCCCTCCATGCCTCCCGTCCCCGTACCGAGCTGGGACAGGAGGCGGGGGCCCCCCTGAACTTTGCCCTCCTCACTGGGGAAAGGAGGACAGGGGCAGGGGCCCCGAACCCAGGCCCACAGGCCGGGAAACAGGGGCCCCTCCCTCTCCTGCTCTCACCTCAGGCCGGCAGACTGCCCCAAAGTCCCGCCTTCCCTCAGGGTTAAATATGTAAAATTTAGAGAAGCGCATTGGCTTAGAGGGCTGTCTGTCAAGTTCTGACTAACCCACGACACAGACACTGCTCAAACACTTGAACAGGTTTATCAAATATTGGAAAAGGCTGACCACAGAATTTTTTATATTTCCATCTCCATATATATATTCAAAACATGACTTAACAAGTAACCTGGGGACCCTCACATCTTTCTATTATTTGGCAGAAGTCCCTTTGTGTATCATTCATTGTATGACTCTGTAATTCTAAGATTTCCACAGGATATTGAAAAGTTAAGAACTAGAAGGTTATTTGCCTCTCTCTCGTGTAGAGTACAATGTAAAACTTCAGAAACATGATTTATGAGATTTTAAAAAATGTCTGCCTTGTTGAAAATTTTAAACCTATAGAATTGAGCTACTCTAATAACAAACACAATTTCTTATACTAAGCATGATAATGAGTACAAAATTATTTGAGAACATGGAAAAAACACCTAGGTAGCCCTGGTGCTCTCTTGCTAAATGTCTTATAAATTGCTGAAAAATAGAATGATAAATTGTTGAAGAGTTAGTGGAATAAGATGGAATTGCAAGCAATAGTACTGAGCAAGGTAATTCAATGAAGTGCTTTCCCCATTTATCACTGCTGTGTTCCCAGACTCCCATACAAAGTCACTTTGGCTCAATAATTTACTTTATTGCTAGAGACTTTATTGATCATATTTCACGCTGTACTAACCTAGCACTCTATGTTTTGTCCTACTGTCATGTGTTGTCTTACTGTATAGATTCAGAACTGCTAAGGGTCACAGTGCTAAACACTGTGGAGACACATATGATCCCTGCAAGACTGACTTCCCAGAGAGGCAGTCTCTGGAAGTGTTGGATGATTCACGGGTGGTTTGGAGAAGCTTCTCTCACCACTCATTGTTCATTACTGTGCTGCCAGCCCAGCACCATGCATGTTATAATGTTGTGTCTGCAGGAGAAAGAGAATGGGGAGGCATTAACAGGGAGAAGGATATATCATGGACTACAGTATTCACTTGTGTGCAATTCTAGCACGTGCAATTGCACCTCATTAGAGGAAACTGCATTAGAGGCCAGAAATAATGTACCTTGGTACACTGGGGCATAGGCATCTTAGAGCCTATCTCCAGAAAATGTCGCAAAGTACTATCATACCCTTCTAACAGGCATACAACACTATTTATCTTAGTGATTTCAGTTTTCTAATTTTTTTCCTTCCCTTTACACATGCACAGTCTTCTACACTGCTCTCTTTTCCTAGACCATTTTCATACAAGTTGCAGTTGTCTGTGGGTGACACTGTAATCATTACAGTGTGGTATTATATCTCATTTCTGGAATCTCAGGTTCATTCCTGAAACAGCTTCCTTCACAAACAAAGCATCTACTATGCTCCACAGACTTTTGGCAACTACCTACTTTTGTCCTCTATACATACCCAAATTTCTGAAAACCACAAACACCCTTTTATCAAATGGGTGTTACTATAGCCTGGAAAGGGTGCTTGAAACTTCAAAAGACAATTCTCTATTAGACTGATAAAGAGACTGACCTAGAGAAATAATTTTTCCAGGTGTTTCTTTGACTGGTCAAATGAGAATCTTTTAGAAGCAAATTTATTCAGTCCATTCAGTGTAGGAGTAATCAGATTTGTAAACTAACAGTGAGTATTTTTACAATAATAAAAAATGGAGAGCAAAAAGACATGGAAGGATGGTATTAGAAATAAGGTGTAACTTGTGTTGATAAAAGAATTTGTTTTAAGGTAAAGAATATTACCAAAGCAAATTTTAAATATTTAGAAAAGAGAAAATAATTTCTTTCTGTATGAAGACAGCTCATCTCATTGAAAAAAACAGATGATGAATACTCTTAACATTTCTTACTTTTCAGAGAGTTAAGATCCTGAATTCCCTGACAAAAGCATTAATTAGAACTAATTCCAGAGAGTTAGGTGCATCCCATATTCAGAAAGAAATAATCACACAGATACACTGCTTGTAAAGGAATGCACTGGCACTGGTTTATGCAATATGACATTTTGGCCCACAAAAATCATAACACTATAAAACATAAGCATTGGTGAAAAGGCATTGAACTTAATATTCATAGAATATATTCAGATTGAAGAACCCTTGTTTTTTTCCCCAAATTTTGTCTGTCTTCACAGTAAACTTCATATATGGTTTCCGGATATGACATATATAGCTTCTTCTATGTTTCTGATACTGCTTTAACAGTTTGCATAGTTCTTAAATATCCTGTACACACCTAAATAACTACTTTATTTGACATCAAGGTTTCTTCATTACTTCCACCCACTTAGAAAACCCATTCAGAAATTGTTCTGAGCATTATATACTTCTCTGTATCAACATGAGTAGATGCATTTCATCTGCATGAGTTTCTGAAACAGTAGGAAAAGAAAAACAAGTTTCGACACAACTGTGAAGGAAAATAGAGGGACTGTTTTAATAATTTGTTATCAGTATTGCTCTTCCTACCAATGCAATCAGATCAAGACCACATATCTTTCAAACTGAAGTTACAAAGTGTGGCCCTTCAGATCTAATTCCTTTATTTCAGATGGTTTTAATAAGTTCCAGAGAATATTATGACAATATCTTCTTTAACAGAAAGCAACCTTTTGCTGAAATTGCTTTAACAAACCTAAGAAAAAAACTGTTCCACTGTGATTCTTCCAAGCCACTGTACTAGAACAAATTCAACCCATTCTAATTGGGTGACATCAGGCAGCAGTGAAAATGCAATTTGTTGTGAAATTTGTTTTTGTATTTTGCTGTTAGAAGCCCAGCATTCAACTCGTTCACAGCTCTCCGTTGGACCTTATCAAAGAACATGCTGGCTGGAGGGCATCAGCAGCACTGATCACTCAAAGGGAAACAGAACAGCTGTGTTCCTGACAGCTGGAGCAAGCATGACGTCCATCAGCAACTAACGGGAATATCTAAAACTGTTCTCCTTAGCAGGGTGCCTGCAAATCCAGTTATGTTGCAAATTAGAGTTCTCAGCCACCGTCAATTTCAACCATTATTTTTTTAGTAGATGATAAACATTTCTTTATACATCTGTGTATTTTTTTGTCATTCTGTTATTCATCATCCATAAAGTAGCTTTAGGTAAGAATTATAAGAGGATTAGCTGTTTCAGAGCTGAAGTTCTAAGAATTCTCCTATGCAGATGCACTTCAGAAGTTCACACTGCAAACATACACAGAAATCTCACATAAGAACTACATTTTTAGATCATACTTTTAAGCCTAAAAAGAGCTGCTAATAAGGTGTATGACCTGCTCCTGAATTATCTCTGCTTTTTTTTATCCTGATATTGATATCTGAGCTTGAAAAACCGTGTATTTATAGTTATCAATTTAGATAATTCAAATATATCTGGTTTTTATGTTTAGTAGTCAAGAATATATTAACCCAGCACTGCTCATCTGACAAAGTAACAAATATTATAGAATCTTAATTTGGTCTGTTCACTACATACACAGATGACACGAAGTTAAAAAAAAAGTATAGTACCTGTTTGATGTTCTCAGTTCTGATCACTTTCACACTTCCTGTTTGTCCCTTTGAACTGTAATTAGACTTCACTTTAATAGCCTTTCATAGCATTTGTTTCTCATGCGAGAGTGGCTTGTTGGCTAGTTAACCTATTGTTCTATTAAAGCACATGATTGCTTAAATAAAAGAAGCTGATAGCTCATTTAGCTTTACTTCAGTTTCTTGCTTTTAAATATTTCAGTTTTAAAAAATATGTAACCCATTCTTTAAGGCATTATTATTACCCAAGGTGGACTATACCATTACAGATGTAAATTCAATAAAATCAGTCCAAACAGTGGAGTTCAAAATAGCTTTAAAGCATTGCCTTATGGTCAAGAAGCTACTAGCATGCTGAGCACTGTCTTAGTCTTTCAGGACATATGTAGCTTTTGAATACGCAGATATTATATTTGGTACAATAAGTTTTAAGCTGGGCTGTGTATCTCTATATGAATATGAATAACAAAGATATATGTTACAAGTTGTGTTCAGACTCCCAGCCTTCCGGTGTGCCCTTCAGAGGTTATTTCCATGCTGCAGACTCCTTGCTGTCAATCTCCCATAGCAGAGGTGTACATAGCTCTTCAAATATGTCCCACCCAAAAGAAAAAAAAAAGTCTTAAATTATAGTTATGTCCAACTTCTCAATAACAGCATACTCCTATGCATTCTCCTACTCAGCAAAATGCCTAAATGCTGTGACTAAAATTTTGCCCAGAGAAAATAAAACAATGCATTAATGAATTACTCTTCCTTCAGTTACTAAATTTGCATTTGCAGTCAAGATATTAAAGATTGACAATGAAACAATTAGTACTGAAAAATTTAAAGAACAAAAAAAAAAAAGGAAAATAATTAATCAAATGCTGTGATTCTGCAAATACCTTACTCTGACATGTTTCTGTATTAGGATGATATTAAGAAAGTTCATGGGAAAATCATCCAGACTGCTAACTTGCTGCACAAAGCAGTGAATTAACATATAAGTAACTATACTAACCTGTCTGAACTTCTCATTTTTATAGCTACATATTTCTTATGCAAAGTGAAAAATATGATGCCTGCAGGTGAAATCTAAATATCAATTCTTTACCATACAGGCAACTCTTATTTATGCAGGTGTCATGTATACTTTCATGCATGCTAAGAATAATGTCTTCTTCTTATACAAGGACAGACTGTGGTCTTTTCTAATATCTTACCAAGGTGGGCAGGAGAAGTTCCCCTGGTCTATCAGTGGGCTGCCACCTACTGACAGTAGTTTCATTCGAGACTCTTAACCTAAAAAACATAGGGGGATAGAGGAATCAGAAAAATGTAGGACTTTACAGTTCCCAGAGTGTTTTTTCTCACTTTCAAGAGATAGAGCACACTGTCTTGTACAGATGCCTCCCAAATATTGTCTACATTGCCTCTTGATGCAGCGCTGCACTGTTCTGGACCTAGCTCAGAGCTATGGCTAAATGCAGTAATCTAGTTTTTACAGCTGTGGTATGACAGACAGGGAGGGAGGATGCCTTAATTAACTGTGTTTACTTATGTACAGAACATGAAAGCAAAAAGTGAAACTCATTTGAAAACAACAAGACTAACCGCTTCTACCTGCTCTTTCTCAGCTAAAACAGGTTTTCCATGGAATTCAAGATTTCCTTTTAAATAAGTGATTTATAATCTCAGTAATTCTTGTTTACTGTAAGCAAAACAGCAGATTAGTAATGTGTTAAATATGAGTTATTAAATTCCCATTAGACTAAATTACCATCCTCAGAGATATAGAAAACTACTCCAAATTAATTTGTGTCTTTCAATAACTGTATTTCATCTATTTGTCAAAACACTATTAATTTTAAGGTTTGTGCTACAGCAGCTTGCTTGGCCTTTAAAATAAAACCAAGTCTGTTAGGTCAGATTATATGCCCTATCCTCTTCAGTAAAGCTGTGTCGCAAAAGTAAATAAGAAAATAAAATGCTCTTTTAAGAGTCTTTTCCGTGCAGAATAAGATGCAGTTAATTTTGAGGGTTCTTTGGCTGAAGTCTGGCATGAAATAATCTTTATACTTCACCTATATCTATTTAGACATTACAGGGGCAGGTGATAGTCTAGCACCCTCCAGAGATGTTTTCCTAATGATGTCCCCACTATTTTTCAATTGCATCTTGCTTAGAAAGAAAGCACTGTTTGCAGACATTTTTAAAAGCCTATTTTTCAAATCCATAATATTGTGAAGAAAATATACACCTTTTATTTCTTGTTTCCCATTCTAAATATCAATGAATGAGCTGAAAATGTTACTGTAGTAAATATTGCCATTTCTTCAACTTTAATGGACTTAACTTCCTTTTACTGAGTTCTGAAGCTATTTCCCTTGAAATTCTTCACAGAAACAAGAACCTCGGGGATGATGATAGACTGTTTCCTTCTTTGAACTGAGTGCTCTGAAACCTGGGGTGTGACTTCACAGAGCAACCGTTCCATAGTAACTGTTCTCCTACAGTTACAAAATATACTAGAACTTAATATTCAGGGGAAACATTAGAGCACATGTATATGTGTGTGTATGTGTGTGCTGAAAATTATATGCAGTTTATCAGGAGCACCCTATTTAAATAGGTCAATGTCTACTGAATAATTTTTATTTATAGTAAATTGCATTTCTTAAAGAGCCATTGCTGTAAGTTGTTGGTGGCATCTATTGAAACGTATTTTTTCCGTTTAAACCACACACTTTAAAATCTTTACATACAATGTGTGATGTACTTTTTCTAGTACTTCGTAAATTTTAAGTATTTATGTACCCTTGTAACATCTAAAGCAAAATACGTAACTTAAAAATTTGCTTCTATTCGTCAAAGTTAACAACATTATCTAAACAACGAAGCCATTACAATTTTTTTTTTTCTTAAAGAGTAAAGACCATATATTTGGTGAGTTACATTCTACTCTTATTCCTCAACGAGTGCTGAAATGTACTTAAGATGTCTTGGTGGGTGAGAGCAAGACTAGCAATAAAATATAGCCCTTTGTACTTCGGATAATCCTACACAATGAAGTGCCAAATTGTCTAAATGTGTAATTGCATTGTTTTACTTGAAGAACCTAAGTAATACAGCAGTATTAATCTCTAAATGGTATTAGTTTTCTATATATTATCACCATCATTTTGTAGAACACTAATTAAATTTGAAGGCCTTCTTAAGAAGAGCTTTGCTGAAGATAAATCATAAGCCAAAACAAGTGAAAAATAAAAAGGCACTGAAAATCTGCCAGTTGCCTAATGCCCTTAGTCTCTGCACTCTACTTATCAATGTACTAATCCTCGGCCTAAAGTTTGCTCCATTTCCATGGTTCTCAAAGCATGTAAATGCCATAGTTAATGTGTTCTTTGGACTGCAGTTGTTGACTTAAGAAACACTAACATACATGATGTTAATCAGCATCTTTTTCAGCTTTGGTAGTACAGGACACATATCTCCAACACATTTTTTCTCTTAACTTTCCTTTTGGTTTTGTAAACAGTAAGTCAAACTGCCACCATTCCATCAGTGCTCCAATTTCTACACTCAGAACACATACTTTTGCTTCTTCTTACGGAAATTTTAATGGACATAGAACACTGCTGATGCTTAAACATCATCTAGTTCCAAGTCCTGTGCCATGGGTAGGGACACGTTCCACTTGACAGATTGCTTAAAGCTCCATACCGCCTGACCTTGACTACTTCCAGGGATGGGACATCTAGAGCTTCTCTGGGCAACCTGTTCTAGCACCTCACCACCGTCACAGTAGAGAACTTCTCCCTAATATCTAATCTTCTTGTGCCCTCTTTCAACTTAAAGCCATTCCCCATTACTACATGCCCTTGTAAAATGCCCTTCTACAGCCTTTCTGTGGGTCCTTTAATGTACTGGAAGGCTGCTGTAAGGCCTCCTCTGAGTTTTCTCCAGCTGAACACCCCAAATGCTTTCAGACTGGCTCCATCAGAGGTGCTCCTGCTCTCTGATCTTTATGACTCTCCTCTGGACTCACTAGTTAAGAAACAGATTTTACTTCTGGTTTCAGTCTAATGCATTTCAAAAGGAAAACAATTATAGACATAGTCACCATGCTCTCTATAAAATCATTCCTATTTCCTATCTCTCCTGGCCACATTTGGTCTTTGCTATTTGCCTGTTTTCTGCAATAAACAAGACTCCATCTTTCATTGTATTGCTATATGCATGGCAGAGTGAGGGGAAGGCAGATTTCCCCACAGTAATGATGTTTCAATGCTATCAGTGGTCTTTCCAGGATAAAATATTTTAATTGTAAGATCACCCTATGTATTCTTTCTTTTCTCTAACAAACTGCTACTATTTCTAAAATTTTTAACTTTCAAATATCTTAAATCAGTTTGCATATGGTATAAGAGCTAGGATACATGGCACTCCATATTGAAAAATAGGATGCTATTGAACTATAGCACTTTTTAATCGCTGTATAATCTGCTTAGCTACCATGTATGAATGAGATAAATTGAGGGTTGAACTTCTTTTAAGCCTGCAAAACCATAACAATTTGTCTCTTGCAGACATATAAGCACTAAAAATGAAAAATGAGCAGATACACGAATCTCAATTCTCCACTTGTATAGTACATGCCTGTTGCTGCCTGGAGGAATTTGCATCCCAGTGGAGGACAGAGAGGTAAAGCTTCTATGAAGAGACCCCTCCTCTATTCTTAGTCTCACCATTCCACTTTTCACACAGTACTTTGTGAAATGATAACACAGATGCAGGCCATGAATTGAAGGAGTAGTTTCAGGAGATGCTGCTTTCAGTATCCTTTTTTTTGACACAACAATGAGCAAAAGGCACCTATATATATCCTGTAGATCCAAATTTGAGGTACAAATTAGTATTTTTTAAATTGTTTTTTACACTGTCAGTCTCAATCAAAAATTAACAATTTTTTAAATCTATGAATATAATTATTTAGATTTAAATTTGTTTAAAGTGTGAAATAAATACAATTTAAACATTTACACCTAAATTTATGTCTTAAAAATCCATGTTCAATTTTGCCTTGAGTATGTATCTTTCAGATTGCAGCAGTCTTTGTGAAACTGTTGATGAGCCTGATTTTCTCTTTAGCCACTCTGTACACACCCAGTTATAAGCAGGCTACCACAAAATTCTGTACCAGACAAGAAGAATTAGGTTGTGATTTGCAAAGACATCAGAAGAAAAGCTTGATAGATACTATAGAGAAGGTATTGGAGTTAAGAACTAAATCACCTGGAGCAGCGGCTGTCTGGAAAGTCAGTGAGACACCAGATTCCATTAGGCTTGCAGGAGAGTACTGTCCTGTTTTCGGCCAGCCACAGCTGCAGTTTCTGCAGTAGCCATCATGGGATGGAGCCTGGGAGAGTGTGGGCATGGCCAGGACCCTAATATTATTCGAGACCATCTTATGTCATTGGCAAGGGTGAGTGAAAGGGACTCTCTTGCTCATTTCTGGGGTAGGAGGCATGTCTTCTCCAGTCAGGAAAACGTGGCAGCACTCAGGCTGGGTCATGGTCTGCAATGAGTATTTTTGCATGAGAATCTTTCTCTCTTTTTGTATACTTTTATTATGAATATTGTTGCTGTTACTGTTCATTTTCTTATCGCTCTTTCCAGTAAATTGCTCTTAACATGTGATTTTTACATTTTGCGCCTCCAGTTCCCAACTCCATCCACAGAGCAGGAAGTGGGAGGGGAAGGCAGGGGGAGCAAGTGAGAGGTGTCTGGTTTCAGAGAGTCTTGTGGGTAGGGGACACTAAATTGAGTAGTGCCAACCCTAAACCATGCCAGAACTATACCTACACACAGGATTTCATTCATGTGTTCCAGTATCTGAAATTTACTTACAGAAAGGACAGTGTTAGAGTATTTTTGTTCCCTCCATGATTTTAAGCTATTTGAAGCTATTTTATCTGCTAAGGTGCTTGACTTCTGTGCTTTGCTGTGCCTAACATATTGGCATGCTGGAAATTGCGTTAGATATTTATTTATCTGCTTGTTTAGGTACCTAAATACCTTTTGAAAATATGACCTCATGAACTGCACAACTATTAGGCTTTGAATGTCTGCTTCTACTACTCCCAAATCATGTGAAAGAGAGGATAGATTACTACCAATCCTAAGAAGTCCTACGGGAATGTTAAATGCCTTGAGTCAGGTTATTAAATGCATGTACAGTAACTGCTCGCTGCTCCTGGCTTTCATTTGGGAAAAGCTTTTGTCATTATCTTTGTCACTCAGCAGCTGGAACCTCACAGCCTTGAAAATGTCCTCACATTTTGAAAAAACAGTAACCATGTTCTACCTTAAAAGACTGAATACTGGCATTGTACAAGTTTAATCAGGTTTTATACACATCTGGCCTCTGCAATACAGCCTGTCTGGGGAAAGTATGCATTCTGTCACTTCCTATTGATAAGGAGATAAATAGAAACAGGACAAATCCACTGGATATCCGTGCTCAAGCATTAGGCTAAAGAAAAAATAAATCCCTGCAGCATTTAATTTCCAGATTTTTTTCTATTGATAATGCAATCTCAACTAGAAATCTCATAAGCAAATATTGCTGTTTTCAGTTAGATTATTGTTGGACATATTCCCTGGAAAAAATCACATCTTTGAGTCAGTAAAAGTATTCTCCTATTTTAACAACTAAAGTTTCAACTTCAGTTAAATAAATGTTACTATTTTTTGATGCTTGATAGCTTCAGATTTTAGTGTAAATCAAGCTAGAAGAGACCCAAGTCCCTAGTCCAACCTCTTGTCCAGAGAAGAGCCAGTTCTGGGCTCAGACCAAGATGCTTGAGGCTTCACCCAGCTGGGGCATGAAACTCCCCAAAGTCAAAGACACTCCAGCCTCTTTGACTTCTGGCTAAAATCTGCTCCTTATCTCCAGCCTGAGTGGGACTCCAGTTTGTGTCACTGCCTTTCAGCCTCTTTGCGTGCACCACTGTGGAGGGCCCACCTGCATCTCCTCAAGTATCACCTTCCAGTGATACTCAAGATGCCACTGGGTGCCCCGAAAACTGTCCCTTTTCCCAACAGAAAGGCCCAACACTGCAGCCTCTCCTTGCATGGCTAGGGCTTCTGTCCCACCTTGGTGGCTTCTGCTGATTTAATTCTGGTTTATCTGTATTTATCTTGCATTGGAGCCCAAAAATGAACACTGTATCTACATGTGATACAGCAAGCACTGAATAAATGGTAATTCTTCTGTGCCGTACCCCAGCTCACACCACCTCAGGTGATGCTATCCATGCTGGCTGTGGAAGAGCTGGCTCCTGCTCATCTCACTGTCCAGCAAGGTGCAGGGCCATGTCCACAATACTGTTCTTCATCCCTATAGGGCTGTTACTGCAGGGCTTTGGTTTTAGGGCTCAACTTCTGACCGGAATTTCACTTGCAGCACCTTCCTTCCATCTATCCAGGTCAACAGAAGGCAGCCTGGCCCTCAAGTTGTCATATGTTTCCACCTTGCTGTCATCAGCAAACCTAATGAGTGTGCTCTACATTCACTCCTCCAGGCTGCTGAGAAAAATGCTTAACAGAACAAGTCCCAGGGTAGACCCTGCATTACACCACTTCCTGAAAGCCTCCAGGCAGAGTGCAGCCCAGTTAACTGTGTCCCAGTGAGCCCTACCACCGAACTGGTTGTTTACTGGTTGTCATCACATCCAGATTCTGATCTCCTAACTTCTATCTAACTTGCTGCTGTCGAGGCAAATGACATCTGTGTCCACAGATCCAGTCATTATATCACCAGAGGCAGTGAGATTAAAAAATCCAGATTGAATCCACCTTGTCCTTTCTAAGTCCCAAAATGTGGTCCCAAAAGTGAAGTCAAACCCTGTCAAACAGTTTCTCCACTTGTTCCCTTTGAACTTCCTACAAAATGCATATAATACTTGCATTTCTAAAGTCGTTGGAGATCCTACCCCCATCTCCTTGACTTGAAAGAGGTGACAGAGAATGGCCTTGCCAAAGAGCAGTAGTGTCTTAAAAGATTGTCTTGGTGTGAGACAAGTTTAAGGGGTGGACACTCTAAAATGAATTACCTCCCCTTTTAACCAATTTAACCAGTTTAATCCCCAGTTTAACCAATCCCTTTCCACCAACAGGAAGAAATTAATAAAAGTAGATATAATCTTAAAAAAATGACAGTTAACTAAAATAATGAAATAGCAACAGGCAAAAAATAACAGTAATAGTCACTACTTGCAAAGTTGTTGAAATCTCAGTGACTCCCCAGGAACAAAGAGAACCTCAGAGTAACATTTCCCCAAGATGGTGCCCTCCACAGATGACCGTGTATGGGGAGACAAAAGCGAAATGGTGGAGAAACCCCTCTCAGCTCAACCTTCCCCCTGGAACAAAAAAACAGGAAATCTTACAATGGATTTCTAGTGGCGTATGGGAATTCCCAGCCTGTGTGGCATCAGAGCTGCCGCTCACTGCTCCTGCTGGACTCCTCTGGTGTTGGTGCTACTACCTTGGGTCCTTACTTGAAAGTGGAGGGAAAAAAATGGGATCTTGAGCACTGATATATGGTGGCCTGACCCCAGACTGACTGGGTCTGACTCGGACTCTGCACCATCAATAGATGTTGCAAAATTCACTCTGTAGCCATTTTTGATTGTGGAATTCAGCTTCTCAGTTCGAACATTTGCCAGTAGAGGCAAGAGGGAAGAGACAGCTCTGCTTGTGCAACCTGACTTTAAGAAGACCAGCACCTGCTGCCCCTGCGATTCATTTCTGGGCCCAGATAGTAACAATTTTTGGGCACAGATGGATATGGAATACAGTAACATTTTGGGTTACAGATTATCAGATGCAGATGAAACAGATCTGTAAAATTGTCTCAAGTAATCTCCAAAGCAGCCTTATCCACTGCTAGCCATTCCCCACTTTGAACACTTCTAATTTAAGCATGGAGGCTTGGGAGACCCTGCTGGTGACCAAAAGAAGGAAAGAAGGCACAGAACACAGCCTCAGCTCTGTCTCCTGTCACTAAATCACCTCTCCCACTACGCACTTCCTTGTTCAGACCTTTTCTGCAACTGTAGAATTTCTTATTGGCCTTGATGTTACTGTGACATTTCTCAACCTAGCTGGACTTTAGTCTTCCTAGCACCAAATCTTCATATCTGCACAGTGTTTCTAAACGCCTCCTTTCTAGCCTATTCCTTCTTCCAGCTTGTCTATGCTGTCTTTTTGCCCTGGAGCTTTGTCCTGAGTTCCCTGCTTAGCCAGCCTAGCTTCCAGTATGTCTACTTGTCTCTCTGTGTACCATGGTGGACTGTTCTCACACTTGGTAGTGCTGTCCTTAAAGGCCTGCCAGCCTTTCTAAGTGACTTTTTTTTCAGTGCTATCTACCCTGGATGCCCATTTACCAAATCTGCCAAAATCTACTTTGGTAATGAGTCAAAAGAGCCAAAATCTGCTTATCTGAAGCCCTATGCTTTGTTACTTTTTCTTCATTCGTGTCCAGATGTTGAATTCTCTAGTAATACAACCACTACAGCGAAGATACCATTGATTGTCACATGCCCAGCCTTTCCCTCCCTATGAGAAGATAGCAGATCCAACGGTTCATCTCCCCTGGTGGATTCATGTAGTGTTTTTTCACACAGTTATGCCCAGTACCCTTCAGAAATCTTGACTGCTTATATCCAGTTATTTGCCCTTTGACCAGATGTCAGGGAGCATAAAGCCTATGTGAGAACGAATGTTTGTGACACGGTTATTTCAGGAAGGCGTTGTCCACACTGCCACCCTGATGAATGGTCAGTAGTACACTCCTGCCACAGTGGAGTGTGGCAGACCGATCATCAAACCCTGAATCCTAAACTCTCAGGAAGCCTGCTGTCTGTCCCGTAGATGAGCTGCACACATCTCAACTGTCACTTTAGCTCAAAGGCAGCTCCCACCATTGTCCTCACCTCCCGTCTTTCATGCAGAGATTATATCTACCCATTGCTGACTCTGGCTGTGCAAGCTAAGCCATCACATCTGCCATTGAAAACTTGCCAGTGTTTTCTGGTTGCACATAACATTTCTAGAACCTCCTACTTTGTTTCCCAGTCTGAGAGCATTTGTGTAGGTGCACTTGAGTTAAGTGTCCCTTTGCCCTGTTTCATCAGTCCTGAGGTCTCCTTTGTTCCCACCATCTGCCCTCTGCCATCCATCCTCTCTGCTCTTGTTTGCATTTGACTTTGGGTCATAAACTCCCTCCCTTGTCTTACCAGTCTAAACCTTTCGTCACCACATTGTCCAGTCTTTAGGAAAGGGTCTCTTGTCCCATCTTAGCAGGTGGATCCTGTCTTCCCTTAAGTCCTTAACCCTCAGAAAGGGTCCCAAAGTCATGACCTGGGGCATATCCCCATTGTTGCTTAGTATGGACCTGTTGCATCCAGAGGTCAACAGACCCTTCTTCACACACCCAGTGGGATGACAGCTTCATGGTACAGGTACTGAGGCAGCTGACTACGAAAGATGGCCTTCTTGACTTGTTGCTTGTTGAAAGAGAGGGGTCCATGAGTGACATAGTGATTGGTGGCCATCTTAGCCACAGTGATCACGAGGCAATCTAGCGTAAAATCTCTGTTGACAGGAGCAAAAGTGACAGAAAAACCTCAGTTCTGAGCATGAGGAGAGCAAAATTCAGGCTGCTCAGGGAACCAATGGGTAAGGTCCCCTGGGAAAATGCTTTTGGATGTGCTAGTGTCCATCAGTGCTGGTCACTATTTAAGCTCCACCCCCAAAGGTCACAGGATCAGGCAATTCCAGAACATTGGCAGTCAAGCAGACAAGGCAGAAGGCTGGCTTGGCTGAGCAGGGATCTCCTTTTGAAGACTAGGCAAAAAGGATGGTGTATGCCTAGTAGAAGCAAAGTCAGGTGATGTGAGAAGAACACAGAGATACTGCTCACCACTGTAGGGAGAAAATTCATGTGACCAAACCTCAGTTGGGGTTGAAGATGGCCAGAACTGTTGGGGAAAATTAAAAGAGGGGGTTTAAATACATTAATAGCAAAAGGCATTGCAGAAGTTGCATCGGCCCATTACAGGATGAGGACCTCACAAACAGGGAAGGGGTCACCAGCCTGGCAGAGTTCAAGGAGTGTTTCAGGTACATGGTGTTATTCTTGGAATTGTCTTGTGTGGGGCCAGGCGTTGGACTTTGATGTTCCTTCTGGGTCCCTTCCAATTGAGGTTTCAATTCTATGATTCTGTAACTCTGCTTGTGGCACCAGACTACACCAATGCATGGATCCCTACCCAGCACCAGCCAGAAGCTGTCTGGTTCCTCCCTTGGCAAGAGCTGGCTGCAAACTAAATCTGAAATGCACTTTTATTGTGATGAGCAGAGAGGAGTGGTCAGAAATGAGTCCTAGAACTTGCCCAGAGCAAAACGGTCCCAGTGACCCTTTCCAGGCAGCCTAAGGTTCCTAAAGAAATTTCTAGAATATCCCAGAAGCAGAGCCCAAACCAGAAACTGGTGCACAAACTCTTCCCTCTGCTTGCTGAGCTCTTTGGATGTTACTTTTAAGTAAGGTTGAACAACCATTAATGCAACCATATTTTTCCTAGGTTCTGAGGCTTGAAGTACATGGCAGCTGAGAACAAAATCAGAACATTCAGAGTATCTGTTACTACTGTGTGAAAATGAAAAATTAGATGCAATTTCATTGTGCATTGCTTAGTTGAGTCAGCTGCACATTGCTATACAGTCATGTAGAACAGAAACATTTGATTTTCTTCCTTTCTAAGTAAAGAAGCAAAAATAGGCAGAAATGTGAGATGTCATCTCTTCCTGTTCAAGCAGGGCAACTTTTGAAGCAGAACACACAGAATGAAGAAGCTGTGATTTTTTTCCTGTCCGCTGTGTTCCTGAGAGTGGGCATGCAGGTGTAGGAAAGAAGAGTGTTTTGTCTTGGGTCACTCACGAATTTAAAGAAAGATTTAGATGAATGAGCTTTTATTTGAGACAAGTGCTATAGAATTTGAATAGAGAAAACTTGCATAGAGAGCCGCGAATCTCCCAGAGAGCAACCCTAGGACAAGTCAGAGCTCTAGGAGAATCCAAGTTTGAAAGAATTTTCTTGTTCTCTTTGCATTTAGATAGAACAAGGCCAGGACTCATCACTGTAATGTGATTTTGACTAAGGTTAGAAAAGCTTTCCATCCACAGAGAGTATCTTCTTTTCCCTGATTTTACCTCTCCTCCTTGGTGGAAAATTGATGCAATGGAACATAGCACAGACATAGAGTGTGGGTCCATTATTTTTTTCAACCTGAAATCTAACTTGGTACACTGTGTAGAGTGACTATTTTCCAGTGAGAATGTACACCAGAGCTTCCTTGCTATGTTGTGGCTGGTTATATTATACACATTTGAGAAATGTGCCTGAAGGCAGACTTAAAGCACTTCTGGCCATGGTGTAGGAAACCTTAATGTTTTATGAATGGAGTGATAAAACAGTGCTTTATATTTCTGAAATTAAATTCACTTGAAAAGCCCTGTAGTGCTGGTATCATCTGGAATAATTACAATGATGACTTCCCTATTCAATTAACCTCTTTTAAAGAAAGCATTGTATTAGTGATTGTGGATCATCTCAATGGGGACAAAATTGTCACACACAGAGCAGGGTGAAAACATGGAGTCACAGTGGCACAAGTTGTAGATTCAGTCAGAAAATCACTGCAAAAGTACTTCAAACCCCCTATGCCAGGAATGAAAGTCTCTGTTAGCATAATTATGAATTTTGTTTCAAGAGCTGAAACTTGTAGAAGAATAAAGATGGCTATAAGGTGGGGAATGGTCATGTTTAAGAGTTTTGTAGAATTTAAATAAAGCATCAAGTAGCTGATTTTACAGTTGCTCTGCTGACTTTTTCACACAAATCTGCACAACTATTTGTGATCACAATGAGATGCTAGCTACAAACATTTGAAATTCAGCATCTGCTCTTGCTTAACACTTTTCATTGGCATGGTTCTGTCTGGAACATTTATACATTAACTTTGAAAGATATTTAACATTCGTCATATTTACTTAGATTTTTTTTTTTTCCCCAAAACAATGCCGCATGGAATTATGCTTAAGTACTTTAAAATTCACTGATATGTTAAATAGTTCTTATACTTGTCAAAATCTGTAAAGCTTTTTAGGTTTAGGAAAGGACTTTTTAGTTTTCTGAGGACTGTCCTTATATCACTCTAGAGTCAGTGTCCATGAATAAAAAATGTCATCAGTGAAATCTGACATAAATCTGAATACAAAAAGGTTGCTATTTTGTATTATAGGTAACTTTCTTTCTAAGGCTCTACATGGAGAAGTCGATGTTGTATAACTACTTAATAAGCATGTTATTTATTTGCTATGGGCTTGTTAAAACTTAGAATTCTAAATTACTGTTTATATCAGGACTAATTTCGATGTTATGCAGAAAGTCACTTCTTTGCAAATCTGGTCAGTCAAGGTGCCTAGCTTCACTTAGCAAAATCATTTAGGCCCTGTGTTTCATTATTTCTTGTTATAGGAATTCATCCCATTTGGAAAAAGGATAAGTTTCTTCAAACTCAGGTTCACGAGTTACTATCTTATTCTAATCCTTTTTGTCCAATGTGGTTTTCTACGTAAGTTGTGCTCTTCTCTTGGCTCAAACAGAAGGAAACCAAAAGGTATTTTGTTCCAATCAAATTATATCAGGTGTAAAATTGTACTTTCTCTTGGCAGGTCCTAAAGTCAGGTACCTCCATGTTCACTAGGAAAGTCCTAGATGAGGTATGAATTAGGCAGAGTTTGGGTGGTTTGAGTCTGCAGAGGATGCCTCCAGCTGCCTGGGGCAGCACTGGTGAAAGAGGAATTTGAAAGGGTGTGAATGTCAGGCAGGTAGGGCAAGGAGCAAGTCATCCACTAACGAAATGGTCTACTGAGACCTCCTTGCAGAAAGACAGCACTGCTGATACAGGCCCTTTACTGGAACACCGCTGATGAAGGCAGAGGAATTCTTTAAAAAACTTTTATGTAAAGCCTAATCACTGGAATGTTTTGTCCTTTCTAAGGCTGTTTTGGGGGGATTTTCAGCCTTCTACAGAAAGTGTGTTGTTATTTTTGACCCATGTGTTGGAAAAAAGTGAATCCCCTTGTCTTTCAGTTACTGACTTACAGGCAATTTCAGAACAAAAAAATTCCAGCTCCCCATTTGCATTTGTTATCTCTGTCTGTTCTTAGTAGACTTAAAATATGACAAGCAGCAGTAGCATCAGGACATCATGAGAAGGATTATTGAAATATTGTCAAGTTATTAACATTTCACAAACCTTTCAACTCCTAATCAGACTCCACTTTCCAGGTTTCCTGCTTAATAAAAGAGAGGTTTGAACACTAATCCATTGGTAATGAAAACCGGATGCCAATTAGATCCTTTACTGTTTCTACTTGTTCTCCCTGCCTCCTGTCAGACTCTGTGCAAGCACTACCGCACCAACCTCGTTTAGAGAACTGCAAAACATATCTGGGACATAGACTTTCCTTTTAAATCTGGACTTCAAGTGACATCCCAATTGTTTTCATATGTTGCCTTTCATAGTGTGTTATATTTTGGGGGGGTACCTACTCTAACCTTGTTGAGAATACTGCACATAAGTGTTATCTGTTACTGGGAGGGGGGGCAGAAAGACACATTTAATAGACTCTTGGGGTTTTAATTTCCAGCAATCTGAATAGGATGAAGGTAAAGCAATATTTGTGGTTATGAATTATTATTTATTTACATCTCACTAAAGTTCCCCCCTGGAATGCTATGGTTGGGTCATATGCCTTTAAATATGCAGGCGAAACAGATGAATTGAAAATTCTGTTGACAGGTAAATGTGAATCATCTCTTTTCATTCAAAGGAAAATAATCAGGCTCTTTTCAAATAATATAAAATGTAAAATGATTGCCTTTTGGGGAGGAGGCAGGCTTATCAGCATCTCTTCTATAGAAAATGATTTCCATTTTGTAGCTGAAGGAACATATGCTGCAGCTTATCTTGTCACTTGACTGCAGTTTTTGATATTTATTAACAGTTGATTTCCTGTAGATGTTGTTTTTTCCTGTTTCTCTTCTCTCATCTCACCAATCAATTATTTTCCTGAAAATGACATCTGCCCCTTCTTTTTTATTCTCATTTCCTTAAAGAAGATTATTTTATTACTGGTTTCAAGAAGCATTTGTAATGAGTAGTACAGCCCTGGTTTTATACATTATTTGTAACAGTCTGTATCTGAGGCTCCACACTCTCCTTCACCCAAATTTCCCTTGGTCATTTTTATCAAAGCCCATGAGGCTGGGATTGTGTAGTCATTGCAGTAGAGTACAGAAATGATCAATTATGTCTTCAAGGAAAAACTAAGTGTTCATTAGAGATTTACATGGAGTAAAAGCAAGGCTGACTAAAAGATTGTATACAGCATCTTCAAGAAGACAAAATTAGAGGCCTGCTACGCATTAGCTTGATGTCCTAGGAGCACTGTGGCTGCGAAATCTAGAGTCTGCATCTATGCATCTGCATATGACTGGCAAAATCAAGAGTCTTGTAAGCTATTGCTCCACAGTTAGACTTTCAAGGATTATAAAAAAAATCCTTTCCTCCTTCTTGCTTCAGATGTACCAGCTTGCAATTTTCATAGTCTCATATCTTTCAGTTCTCTGCTTTAGCCTTTGATGTATGTTGGGTTTGCACTGTTCTTTTTTAATGTGACTCGTCTTGCAGGAATAGGAAAGAGTGGCTCCTAATGTGCCCCCTTTTTAGGATAAGAATACATGTTAGAAAAGGTATCTTCTTTGATCGCAAATTGATAAAGCATGGTAAAGCCTTGGCCTGCTACTTAAAATGCCATACTCCACACAAAAAGCACAAGAAGCGGCATCATAAAAAAATTTTATTCCTGAAGGCAGTACTAGATCTCAGATCATTTCCTTTCATGAGAACTGATTACATGATTTTTGATTTATTCCTGGTTTGCTGTTTTACTATATTGCTTACCTCTTCAAGGTGATACTCGCAAGTTTCTAATGCATAGGTGCCCAGGATTGTTCTTGTAAAAAATATTGTTTGTACTAATTTAGCTGTGAAACAAGTCTGTGAGAAAATTGAGTGACACACAGAAGAAAAATACTTACTCTTGTAAGTTTATAAAAAGTCATTACAAACGTGTAAATTATACATCTATTATTGTGTCACAAATCCATGTGACAATGAGTAGAAAAAAAGGTTGCATGGCTTCTATTTTTGTAGGGGGGCAAAAAAGTGTAAGAAGTCTTCTGTTGGTTCCAAAAAAAGAAGAAAAATAATAATCCTGATATGCCTATTTTGAAAACTAGAACCAAAGCTTGGACATTCATGAATTGTCTTGAGTCCTGGAAACAGAAATATTTCAGTTGAGCTGAGATGGAACAGCTGTGTGATGGTAAATGTTCACAGAATAGCAGGAGAAGCATGAGGGACCATTCCTTCGTCAGTGTCAGTAACAAGGGTGATGCAGACAGAAGCACAGAGTCAGGTTTCCAGCCTTTTAACCCTCCTTGTTGCAAGCGTCACACAAACAAACCCACTTACATGAACGCACATTTAGCTCTGGGACATATGGAAGACTGCTACTGAAAACCTGATTTCCCTGTTAAAGAAATACACATCTACTTGTACCTTTCAAATGTTTAAGTAATAATTTGCACTAGATTCCCTGAGCCTGTCTGACGAGTGCAGAACTAGAGGGAAGGAAGCAAGTAAATGGTAGAGCAGGCTGAATGGACGTAGTAAAAAAGACATTTTGGTCTTATCAAAATTATTATTGGTTCAAAAAAGGTACAAAATACTTTTGATCTTATCAAAAGTATTATTAATAGCAAAAGCATTATTAGTACAAAACTAAGAGACCGATGAAGTCTCATGTTTGTTAATAATAGTTTCAAATGCTTAAGTTTAATAAAGGAAAAAAGAATCCAACCCAAAACCCATCAATATTTGGAGTGCAAAGTGCTAACTGCTCACTAGTTAGAATAGTAACCAGGCTGAAATTAACAGTGCAAAGAATCATATAAATTAAACAAGCATTAATTCAGTTCTCTGGTCCTATGAACTGCAAAAATTCACAGTCCTTTAATTATTATTTTGGTCTTAAATTATGCATCATAAATATTTAGTAGCTTATAAATGTTTTCTTTAATCATTTGTTAATCTACTATTGCAACAGATTGTATGTTGACTTGCTATAATCTGAATTTCCAAAATAGCTATTGCTAGAGCTTTCAAGAACAAATTAGTAATTGTGAACATTTTTTTGCCCTAAGATATTTTAAAGAGGATCTATATGAAGGTTGAGGTATTCTGTATAATTCTGATCCAAGCTGTTGCTGAATTTTTCTAAAAACATGGAAGTTTCTAAAATTGTTATCTATTTAGTACTATCAGCTCTCATATTTTTGTGTTTGTAAACTGTTTTCTGTCTTTACTGTATTTATTGTCAGTTACCAAATACTGTCATGCTTAGAAAACCCAGGAGCCTGATACCACTACATCATGTATTTAAACAAACTAGAGTGCTAGGTAAACAAAAACTGACTGATGTCATCAGAAAATAATGTAAAAATAGAGTGCAAACTCCGTTGTTGTAATGGTTTGAAACCCAACAGGAAAACTAAACCCCACTCAAGCTGTTGCTTTTCCCCCACCTCCACATAATGCAGAAACACTAGGAAAGATTCTAAGTTGGAATCACAATGGACTGGAAATCACAATACCCACAGCAGTATTATTAGCAAAAAAAAAAAAAGAGGTATACAAAAGAGGGAGGATGTTTCCCTCATAAAAGGGTGTTCACCACCGAATCTTGTCCCCACCCACCAGAATACAAAAAAAACCCCAAAACAACAAAGAACTGGGACAGAAACCAAACACCTCAGAGCTTAGATCATCTGTGCTTTGCTGCCTACTCTTTTCTCTGGACCACTGTGCTTGGCTGACTTCGGCAGTGTTGGTGCAGCTGTTTCTGCTCCAGCTGGGGTTTTTGGGCTCCACTGCTGCTCTCCTGGTGCAGTGTCTCTCTCCCGATGCAAAGCAGTAGTCAGAAATCTTGTACCGGGGCTCCCCAGTGTGTCACGGCAGAGCTTGCTGCTCTCCAGTGCCAGTGCAGGACACCCTCCTGCTGCAGCTCTCCCAGTGCAGTGCCGAGTGGCAGTGCAGTCCTGACCCCAGTACCTCACACTGTAGCAAGACAGGTGAACTTTCATTTCTAGCTCGGCTTTTTCCTGCCAAAACCATATCCCAATCCGTGATGTCGATGGTATGGAATTAAACAGCACTAGCAACTCCACCCTGCTTATTCTCTGTACCCAGGAGAAATGCAAATAAACCTAAAATCCCCACCTGTTCTAGATGAGTTCTTATTGTAAACTCTCAAATGCCTAATTTTTCTTACAATCAGTTAATATGTTTTAATTTTAATGTTTTCTGGACTTCTTGTTGGTTTAGGGATTAAAAGAACAGTACCATTTTTTTCCATGAGAATATTAGAGAAGAAGTAATAAAGCAAATGGTTTTCACTTGCACTAGCTGTAAAAAAGAATGTAGAAAAGACAAAATACTTCAAATATATTGGGTAAAAAGACTGACATGACAATTTTTTACATGTAGTAAGAAAAGTAATGTTTTTTATGAGCACTTCCTTTATGAACTAGAGCAGTTACTACACTTAACTTCAACACATTGTAACTAAAATAGATTCAGTGAGGAATTATACATTAAAATATTTTTCTTGGTTATAAATGATAAGAACTGTCAAATTAGGCTTTCTTAGGTTTTCATTTACTCTTCATCATCTGACTCCCTAGAAAAGTAACACATCTTGTGATTTATATTTCTAGTATATCAAAACTTTAACATTTCCTGGGCTTTTTCTCACTATCTGCATATAATTACTTAATTACGGTATATGGTATGAAGAACAAATGAACTTTCTCTTTTGGCTGGTTATGCACTGGGAAAATCTTTATGCTCTGTAGTGTTTCAGTTTTCTGAAACCACAACTGTTGTGTTGACACTTGGCAGAAAATTAGGAACTTCAATAATCTATCCCAGAAAACTCTGTTGCTCAGAATTTTCTGGTTTATTTCACTATCCACCTGTGTCCTGAGCCATTTATTGGCATGGGACTGCTTGGAAATGAATATTTCTATGAATGTACCTTCCTGTCCCTCTGGTTTTAAGGATTCATGCTCCATTTTGTGAGATCATCAGAAATACGTTTGTGCAAAAAATTTCCTATGAACAAACACCTATCAGCTGTATGCAGTGGTCTTTTTCAGTTTAAGTGGAGCATAGACAGCCAATCAGGGAGAGCCCTATAAGATGTGAATCTAATCTCCCTTAACAGAGGACTGTGTCAAACCCATTTCTTGACAAAGCGCTTGTACCTTTTCCTCCTGTGTGATCTGGGCATTATCAGCTGCTTCACAGGAGAAGTGTGAGAAGAAATATATGTACAGGAAGACATTGTAGGCACAATAGCTAAGGAGAAAGGTTTTGACTCTGTATATATGTCCCCAGTGTGTTACTTTGCCTAAGAGACGCCATTTTAAATCTAGCTCTTGTCATTATCTTTCCATGGGCTGTCTTGTTTATCCTCCATTCCACTGCATCTGTCTCAATTTGTTGAATACCAGAAATTTTATTCCTTTAAATGTTCTTCACTCTTCATTTAGAAAATAAAAGCACTTATTTTCTTTTCTCTTATCTATGTTTTTCCTTACTGCAAATAAGAAATTAAAAGTAGAGATAAAACGGACAAGAACAAATATCTCTTGGATTAGTGAAAATGGAAAGCAATGAGATCTAATGAGTTAAATCTTCCAAGAGAAGCAGCAGATGCTTATAGACATCAAGGTTGATTGAATTTAGTCGCTGGTTTTATGACATGTATTAGCCCTGGGCAGTAGTCTCAAGTATATCTTTTTTTTTTTTTTGGATGCTTTTAGAAGAGCAACAACTGTTGTTAATGAGTGAATAATCCAAGGAAAGACATCAGCAAATAGATTGAAAATATTTGCAAGTGTTTTAAATTCTGTTAACCAACAGTAAGTGAATTACATAAAGCATTGGTTTCTTCTTGGTACCCTGACCTGAATAACAGATTGTCATACAGTCCTGGCTGAACACTTTGTCCCTCCCATCTCTGCATAGGCAAGGTTTTTTCCTGACTGATGAACATGCATGGTACATCTTGCGCTATTAAATATTCTTTGTGCTCTGTGGATGTAGACTTTGTTTGCTCAGGTTTTTTTAGCAAGCAGCCGGTATATATTGCATAGAGTTCAGTTTCCTAAGGTAGGAAACCTAATGCTGTTTCCAGTGCACTAAAATATGTGAGCATTCATGTATGACTGGCAGATATGATATAATGACTACAGGGAACCATCCCCCTTCTGGGTGTCATCTGGAGGGTAGGTAAGACAGTCAAACAGACATCGATGTTTAGGCAAATAACTCCTGTCCATCTGTTTCTCTGTCATATAAAAACTCTGATTGCCTGATGTGATCCATGGGATTCCCAACACTAGTCGCTGTAGTGCTTTAGATATCCTGTATTTGTAGCTGTCTTCTAGCTTATGAGACAGCAAATATAGGCAGATAGAAAGATGTCATAATTCTGAAAGCGATTAAGTCATTTTCAGCACTACATTAGATCATCTGTCTCCATTGCTTCTTTTTCCTTAGTAACAGGAGAGAAATGCCCTTACACATTTTTCTTAACTCTGTGGAGGAAGAGGAAAAGCAGACACATAGACCAAAAAGGCAGCAAAACTTTTCTTTTGATCTTAACCTGTAAGATTTATGGTACAAATGGTGTCCAAAAATCTTGCTTTCATTAAACATAGCCTTGGAATTTTGCCTCCCACAGTTTACTAAACCTTAGTACTAACTGGTAACAGTTATGGTGATTTAAATATAAAATTGGATAATTTGCCGGCACTGAGGTACAATTCAGTTGTTGGTTATGCCCATGATATCTGGCTTCGGGGTCGACTTCTTCAATTTCTCTGAATTTCTGCAAATTATTAAGTCCAAGGTAGTAAATGTTTACTGGTTTGGACAATAATATCACTATGATTAATTTCCTTTTTTTGCACTTACTTATTACACAGAATCGGAAGACCTTACAGATCATCTCATTCCAACCCCCCATCACTGCCAGGGGCACCTTCCAGTCGGCCCCATCCATCTTGGCCTTGATCACTTCCAGGGACAGCGCACCCACAGTTTCTCAAACTAACATGTTCCAGTGCCTCACCCCCCTCAAAGTAGAGAATTTCTACTCTATATCTAATCTAAATCTACCCTCCTTTGGTCTGCAACTGGTTACCTCTCATTCTATCAGTACAATATTTTATCAGAATAAAGAGTCCCTTTCCCATCTCTTTTGTAGGCCCCTGTTACTGAAAGATGCTATATGGTCTCCCCAGACCCTTCTCTTCTCCAGGCTACACAACCCCAACTCTCTCAGCCTATTCTCACAAGAAAGATGCTGCAATCTCACACCTACCCTACTAAACTTCTGTGTCTTTGAAGGATTTCCTAAGAACCAGAACATTTAAAGGCTTTTCTATAATGTTAAATCTCAGCAAAACAATATTACTGGTTTATGGATTCCACAGGAAAAGATAGCCGATCTCATGATCTTTATCAGGCCCAGATTTTGAACAAACAAATGCCAAACATTAAAACTCTTACTTACTCCTCTGATGTTTTTGTTTTAATTTAGAAAAAATTACATATCGCACTATAAGATAGATAGAAAAGTATATGAATTTCCAGTAACAGACAAATATCTCCTTTTTGGGAAAAAGAGAATGCTAAACATGTCTCCAAACCATTCTTTTACATGTTATTTGAAATGTATGGATTTGAAGTGGTGACTACCTCAATTAACTTGCTTTCTTATTTAATCAAAAATCTGAACAACACATCACCTTTTCTCCCTGTTCTATGTTAATTTTGAAAATGCCTAATGCTCTTGAAAATCAGGAATTCATGAGATAGACAGGTGTTGTGCAAATTCCTCCAAGCAGCAGTGTGAATAAGACTCATGACCTGGCTTTGGTTTTCTAATTTTAATTTTAGTTTGAAATGACAAAACTGATTGTATTAATTCCTTAAACTAGTTTCAAACAGTGGATACTTTATTTTTCTTCACCATCCTATGACTGCATTATAAATATTTAAAATTCAGCAGCTAGTAGTCCTGTTTCCAACATGTAAAATTCTGGAGAGCAAAGGAGTCTGTTTCTTGCTTGAGCAGCTGGAATTAGACTATCACCAACAACATATTAATTATATCTCACATATTCTCTTTTTATCAGATAATCATTCAAGAAATTTTGGTTTCCCAATCAGTCACTTAACCACAGCCATGAAACTGGGGAGCTGTTTGTTGTCTTTCACAAGAGATTAAGTTTTGGCCTTCAGCCAGTCAGTCTGAGCCAGCAGTAATATAATTCACAACTGGAAGAAGACAATCAATTAATCAATACTATAATTTGGAACTGACCACAGCACTAACACTCATAGCTATTAGACTTACTGACTGACACCTTTTAGGATTAATGAGGTAGCAAGAGCAGACAAACTAAAGATTCATTTAAAGACTTTTTTGTTCTCAGATCAAGCTGCCTACTCTATTTTGTCATTTTTAAACTTAGATATGTCATTGAGAAACAGTAATATAAATACAGAGTATTGAAAATAGAAAATTGCTCTACCACTGATGAATTAGAAGCACTCACAGATCTCCTCCAAGGTTTGCTTGTTGGTTTAAAGTGAGCTAATTCTATGCTAGAGTCCATATTGTCTCATTACAAAATATAAAACTCCATTTTAGAGAAAGATGGAATTTCCATCTTAACTTTCTATTTTAACTTTCCATTGGCTTGGATTTTTTGGATTTTTTTTTTTTTTAAATCCAGGTCAAACCTCATGGTTTCAGGATTTCTTGCCAAAAAACATTACATGTGATTTGTCCCAGGGTTGTTAACACAGAGTCTTCTTGAAAAAACTGTACTGTCTCTCAAGTTAATCTTCGAATATATAGCTTTTGGTTAGTTTTCCAGTAGACCAAATATGGCTCCACTGATGACACTAAAATTAGGTAGAATCATAGAATGATAGAATGTCTTGAGTTGTAAAGGGTCAAGGACCACTGAGTCCAATTCCTGTCCATACACAGGCCCACCCCGAGTGTCACCATATGTCTGACAGCACTGTACAAACACTCATGAACTCTGTCAGGCTGGTGCTGTAACCGCTGCCCTGGGGAGCCTGTTCCAGTGCCCAACCACTCTCTGGGGGAAGAACCTTTTCCTGATATCCAACCTGAACCTCCCCTGACACAACTTAAGGCCATTCCCTTGGGTCCTGTCACTGGGGACCACAGAGAAGGGTCAGTGCCTGCCCCTGCTCTTCCCCTTGCAAGGAAGCTGTGGGCTGTGATGGGGTCCCCCCTCAGTCTCTTCTCCAGGCTGAAAAAGCCAAGTGACCTCAGCTGCTCCTCATATGGCTTCCCCTCTAGACTTTTCATTGTCTCCATAGCTATCTCCTTTGGGCACTTTCCAATAGCTTTATACCTCTCTTATATCGTGGCACCCAAAACTGCCCCCAGCACTCGAGGTGACGCCACCCCAGTGCAGAGCAGAGCAGAGCAGCTCAATCCCCTCCCTTGCCTGGCTGTCGATACTGTGCCTGATGCCCCCAGGACAGGGCTGGCCCTCCTGGCTGCCAGAGCACTGTTGACTTATGTTCACCAGGTCCTTTTCCACAGCACTGCACTCCAGCATCTCATTCCCCAGTCTGTACACATATCCACGCTTGTCCTTCCCAGGTGCAGAATCCGGCACTTGTCTTTGTTAAACTTCACACAGCTGGTGAGAGTCAAGCCCTCTAATTTGTTTACTTCTTTACCAAATACATTTTTACCAAAGCAGAAGCTAGCAAATATATTACAATAATCAAGGTTTCAATTTTATTTTTAGAATTTTTACAGGTTTATTCTTTCTTTTTTTAGGATAAAAAGAATACAGGATCTGTAGCATTTTGCATATGAGAGTGGAGTAACGCCATCTCATTCCTTAGTGACAGGGTAATCAAGCCCACATAAACTCCAACTGACAGAAAAAAAATGTCTGTTTGCATCCTGCTGGCTTGTTATCATGCCTTTATTACACAGAAATTGGTTACCTTATCAGTACCTTTCATGGTGCTGTGTATGCAGTTGCTTCTGCAGCTATTCATGTCTCAGCTCTCAGCTCTAAGCTCAGAAGCAGGAGCCAATACCTTTTCAGAGGAGCTGGATAAGAGCCTGGAAAACACTGTCCAAGTTAAAAGCAGCAGTTCCTTTCTGGTAAACTAAACTGTAATTTCCAAATATCTTAGTTTAATCATACTACCTGATGGAACCACTATGCAGCAGCAATGGTACCCCAACTTAGTCTGCAAAAAAGTTCTCTTTTGTGAACCTGTAACAAATTTCAGAATGCTACCATAATAGGGCATGAATATGATTGGTCTCCAGCATAAGAAAGGGTAAATTAGTCTTTCTAAAGACCTGAATTCCCATGTCAGTGAAACCAGACATTTAAAAAACACTTAGCTCTAAGACGACCAATCTCAGTTCTTTCTAACTTTTGTGTAGTCTCCAAGAGTGGAAAAAACTCAAAGAAATGTCTAGATGATCCCTTTGTTAAAGACATCATATGGCTTCTGTCCATCTTTGGTGCACAATAACCTTTTAAAAATACATATATATCAAAGTCTACATGAAACATTGGCCATGTAGTAGATTAGACAAAGAAATTGCCTTCTGGTTTACGTCAATGCTTGTGTATAGAGCCTGTTTCACTATATTTTCTTGCATACACCTGATTCTGGTGTATACAGAATGGCATAGCGGTTTATTTAGCATATTATGGGTGAAGTATTCTCAGTTTTAAGAATCAAAAAAGTTCCCTGATTCTCTTTAAAAATAGTCTAATTTAAAAGCACTGGAAAAGGAGTAGGTGTTTTCAGTTGTTATTTTTTGTAACTTTCCACCTCCCACTGTTGATCAAACATGTTTAAGTTTTTTTTTCTGAATATTCATTTTTAATTGAATTTTATCTTAATCAGTGTTATCTTAATCAAAACCCAAAACAGAAGGAGGGATGGGAAAAGAAGGGAAATGTCTACCCAGGGTACATGGCTAGTTAACCATGTAACTAACCATGTAGTTAACCCGTTAGTTTGGATATAGTGTAGGTTGATTGATATATCTATTGGGCAATTGTTTGATCAGTTACACAGTTAGTTTCAATTTATGCACCCCTGGCCTTTCTCTCTTTATTCTCTCTCTATGTATAGATAGTATTTATGTATGAATATATTTACCTATACATTCATATGAATCACAGTTACATACTAACTGACAGTATGTATCTATAGTACCTATATATATAGTACCTATATTCTCTCCTGTTGTTCTTGATAGCTAACCCAGAGCAAAAGCAGAATATAGAGTATGCATATAGAGCAACAGCATCAATACTTCCCCAGCACTTAAGTGAGCACCTGTACTGTCTTGGAACTCGTGGGGGAACCCTTTCTATGGGACCTCCCTCCTTCAGGTTGCTGTTCTTCTTATGTCCCCCTTCATCCTCTTCATACACCAAAAGCCAGCCCATATCCCATGATTTCCCTCCTTTGATGGCCAGCAAAGGGCCACTTGTGACTAGTTGGTAGCCTAGGGCCTCTAGGTCCAATTGTAGCCTTCAAGGTCCTCTAGGACCAATTTTTATTCTGACATAAGGGATAGCTCATTCTAAAGAGAACAACTATGCACTATTATTGGTTGTTAGTCTGTATGCATATATGCATTCCAGAAGTGTTTTAATGGTGTATATTACAATGAACACCTGCATATGACTAAAACTTAGACGAACTTAGCATATTATTCTTCAGTATCATGAAAGTATCAGGCAAAGATTGTTTAGGTGTTAAAATGAGAAAGATACCGGAGCTAAGTTTTCTTGAGTTTTAAGCTTTTTGGCCACTGAAGGGAGCTCTTCTGACTTTGCATAACCTAAAGCATATTTGCAAAGAAAATCAGTAGCTAATTTTAGTAAAACTTATTGATGTAGTAGCTAAACCATTCTGTCTACAGACAGTAACATTTCATATACATATCCTGTATATTGTCACACATCCTGAACAGATTTTTTGTTGAGATTTACAGTCTGATTAAAAAAAATGGTTAAAGGCTTGTATTTTAGCCTCTGCTTTAATGCAGCTGATGTTTTCACTTTGGCAAGGAGAGAGTGGTATTGTAATAAATGGCTGTAATTGCTCTGACTATTATTAGTTGGTAGAACAGTGGTAAAGTATTCTTTAATTTATCATTGTACTGCAAGCAGTCACTATGAAGACCCTATTGTTACCAGTAAAAAGAAACTTTGAAGTGGAAAAAGCTGCTGCTCTGTATCACGACCATTGACCAGTTCCCTGGATACACTTAGGTACACCTGACTAAAGCTTTCATTGGAAAATGGATTGCTTCAAGTAACTCAGAAGGCCTAATATATAGTCTACCTCATTTATTTTTCAAAGATAGTGGAGCCAGTCATCCCAGCAAAGTGGCAACATTTTTCTCTCTACACGGAGAAAAAAAACTTCTTAGCTGGCTCTGCTGGTACTGTACTGAATATAATCAGCCTGCTTTTCCTTCATCCAGAAAGCAGACTAGGCAAAACCTATGGCCCAGTTTATTTTATTTATCCTGTTGTCTCATGATCTTTTCCCTTCAAAACATGCTGGCTCCCTGAAGAGGAAGATACATCTATTACCTTAAAGCTGGAATAGTTCGAAAGAACTGGAGAAATGGGACAGAGAGAGGCATACCACAGTAAAAGGTCTTGATACAATATTCATGTTATCATACATTATAATTGTATGAATGTTATAGGCTGACTGGGAATTTCAAAAAATTATAATTATATATAATGAAAATATAATGTTTATATTATATATTACATTGATATATGCAATAAAAACAACAATTATGATCATTATTATTTTAAGAAAAACTCCTCTTTAGTTCTTGTTTTCTTCTCAATCCTGAATAATATGCATGCAGAACACCCCACTCTATTACACAAAAAATGTGCTCTGCATTCACACCAATATCTCTTCTCAGTGGGATTCGCCTTTAAATATTGACTCAGAAAAATGTGGAATTCCATTTACTGTGTTTTATTGACTACTTAAATATGTTGGTATATGATTAAAATTAATTTAGCTGTGGTGCTTTGCTTTGCTTTGCTTTGGTTTTTTCTGAATCTGAAACTTACTTTGGATTCTTTCATTATATAGAATAGCAGTAATGTGTATGAAAGGATTTTCAAAACATTTATGCTATTGGTGATGCACTTCTGTACTCAGCTTAAGCTCTGATGACACCTCTCATTTTTTTCCTGGGGGAAGAAAAGGAGAAGGATTTACACACCATAACTGACTGACATTGCAACGGAAATTCAATAAACAGTTCTGTTGGCAATACATAGGAATAGACTCTGGCTCACTCACTTTTAACTGTGCTGATGCTTTGTCAGGCTAATCAGAGTTGCTTTTTAGAAATGAAGGCCAGCTCACAATAGAAGTCCAAGGACACAGTACTGTCAAATACGATACTACTGTCACCAAAGAGACTGTTCATTCTACAAATATGCTTTAAAATAGTCTTTTACTCCTGTTGAGTCCTGGGACTATTCCATCAAATCAGGGATTTTACTGTATACATATTTCTGAGTATGTTTTGTTAAAATTATGTCTGTATGGTTAGGCTTCTGTGAAGAGCTTGGAGAAAATAGTGCTATGTTGCAGCTGGCCCAACAGCTGCTGTATATGCTTATCTCGAGAGCCTATATTTTCAAGTACATATTTTCAATGGTGTTTTGTAATAAATCATTTTTTCACTAGTTTTAATACCTTATTAAAGGTATTAAAATACATTAGCACTTTCAAATCCATTATCAAGCAGTGTTTTTCAAAAATTTTTGGAGAATACTTGAAATGTAATAGTGATCTTACTACAGATGTCCTTAGGCATTCATCCTGTGACATGCTCAATACTACAAGGAAAATAATATGAGACAGATGGTTTCCACTACTGAACTAGAAGCTGAATCTTCTAGGTACTTTTTAAAATTTATTTTGCATTTTGATGTCTTTCTACTATATCTTTGCTATTAAATCCTGCTGTGCTATTAACAATGAAACATCCAGGTCACATACGTTCATCTGCGCACTGAAAAAATTTAAGAAACTTAAATCTCAATGGAAATAACGGCAATGAAATAGCATTAGGTGTGTTCTTTCTCCATAAAGAAAATGAAAATGTTGATTAAACCTGTATCTATAAACTGATATGATTATTTACTTTTAAGAAAACATTTAAGTCTAGCAAAAGTCTTCTACTTCTTGTTTTAATTTTCATATGTATTTTGAAAATACGCAAAGGTACAAATAACTATTCAGCCATTTGGTTTCCTAATAAATAATTTATTTCTTCCTATTAATGGCATTCATAAAAATAACACTGACTTAAGAAACAAGGTAATACAGTATGGAACGGGGAATTAACAACTACCCTTTTCTGATGATTAAAAAAACTGGAGTTTCCATGTAGGAAACGTGATCTCCTAACATAAACAACCACTTAGTGGGAAAAACTGAGAGATTGATAGACAGTTAGGAGGAGTCTTCAAAAGAAAAAAAAGGAGAAAGAGCACAAAGAGATCTCAGATACAGATATTTTGTGATCTTTCTTTCATTATAGAGGTTTTGAGAGTCAGTAATTAATTTCCTAGAGAAAGAACCATAAATGCCTGCTTTGCAGTTATAACACTACATTTTTCTCAAGTGCTTTAGAAACACATTTGAGCTTCAGAGTTATGGCTTTTTTTTGGCCTGTTTTCTGATTTGGCATCCTTGGTGTGAAACAGAGTATAGAACAGATAATTTGTTTTATGGGTATAAGGGTTTGTTTTTTGATTTGATTAGACCCTGTGCATGAATAGTAATTCTGAGGATGTCAGCAATGATATCTTGACAAGCAGTAAAAATAAAAAAAATTTTGGCATCTTTTCTTATTAAAACACAAAGGTGATTAGATGGAATGAAGATACAGGGCATATAACTTGACCAGAATACCAGGAGAAGAGACAGAATATATTCCTACAAAAACAGAAGAAGGAGAAAAAACATCATCTGTGACTTTGTACTTTTATTTCCACAATAAAAAAACCTCATGCGACATTTTCCTCTCTTTTTTGCACAAAATATCTTGCTAGGCCAATGGGCTACCTGTAAAAATCAGAAGACTTTCTCAGTTAATATCTGACCATTAGATAGAAATGATTGCACCAATGTTATTACATTCAATATTACACCAAGTGACCTCTTCCAACAGAATAGAAAGAGAAATATTAAAACAGCTGAATTGTAATCTGGCAGTGTTTTGGAGGAGGGAAGCTGTAGGGACTTGGATATATTTTGATCTTATTAAGAAGCAGAGCAAAATACAATAAAATGCTATATATGAAATTATTGATACTTTGTTTCTTTAATTTTTTTCCTAAACTCATAATCATAAGAAATGTTGAAGAAGTTTTTGTAAGATATTTCAATAAAAAAGTTATTTCAGTAATTATTTTAATGTTGATTTATGCATACACATACAAGTATGCATCTATCACAAATAGTGTGCTTTTGTACCCCAGCAGTACTTCCACTCCAAAGATATTGCTACAAGTTCATCTGAATTACAGAAGAGGGTAATAAAAAAGTAATCCTTGATAATTTTTGCAAGTTCTTAAAGTTAAATCCTGTTAAGGCCTGTGGCTGCCTAACTTCAAGATCTGTGCCTGAGGTATTCCTAAACTCTTCTTGAAAGAGGACTCAGTCTTGCTGAGTTCTTAATCCTAGCAGTCCTGGTGCTACATTATTCCCATCCTTCAGTTGAGTGTTGAAGACCATTGGCATTGCCCATGGCAGGATCTCTTAAGCAGCCAAATCCTTGATTTTGTGAAAATTTTATGTCCCCTGGACACAAAGCTGTGTCTAAAGTATATAACTCATTAAAGCAAAACAAAATAAAAAAAGCTGAAAGGCAAACAATCAGTTGTTCTTCTCCACAGTTACATACAATCAAGCACTATTCTCGTGCTGCAAAAGTACCAATCTGATGAATATCCATCATTGCAAATTGACTAAATCCTGATCAAATCTATGTCTAATGAAAGTTTCAAGTCTTCGTTATGTATAAATTCTTGTTTTTTAATGTGTATTTCTCTATATTTATGTTTAGAGAAAATAATACATGCAATACATACACTTCTGTGGATGATTATGCACTAGCAAGGCATGCTGAGTCTACTGTAATTACTAAGGATGCCTTTGGTGTTTTAATATAAAGAACCTTCAACTATGCTATCTGTAGTTCAGTGTAGTTCTTTTTCAGATTTTTTTCTTTTAAATAAATATAGTAATAAAATTCTATGATATTTTAATGGGCATATAATAGTAGAGTGCACACACTGAACATGATTCATGTGTCCCTACCAAAATGAGTTTCCCTCCTGTGGTTTCTTCCTTGTTCTTTCTCTCTACCCTTTAAACTAACAACATAATGATGTGACTATCGTGGAAGATAAGACTGTAACATGCCTGTCCAAAGGCTGTGTCATTCATCAGTGGGGCGCATAAAAATGCCAGAGAGTCTCAATAAAATTTTACTTTGGGATGACAGAACTTGTCTTGCACTGCATAGGTTGGGCTTTGGCTTCTAGTAATTTTTTCAGATCACAAATATCACTCATATAGTGCCTTCTTTTTATCCTGAAGGATCACAATCTGATTACATATAAAGTATCATCTACATATCCATTATACAATACAGCAGTTACTTTAACACCACAGTTACACATTTTTGCAAAGAAAATAGAAGATATCATAGAAATTGAAATCACAGAATAAATTTAGAGTAACCATATGCAATTTCCTTTTTTTCTTTACAAAAATAGGTGTGTGTCCTTTTAATGATACTTTAAAAATGCCAAGGATGTCAGGTTTCACCTATCTCAAAAAGTTTAGATCAGTGAAAGAGCCTCTTTCATGCAAAACATTGAGAGGAATATTGACATCGGATTTCACTCAAGAGGCAAAGTGCTTATGAAATTAACAACATTTTGCATATGCTAATGTCCAGAAGTCCTAATGGAAATAATAACAATGTCTTTCTAGATATTGCTTATTTCTCCTAAAGTATTCCTGCTGAGTAACCATCTACATTATCTGATCTCTCACTTTTGGCCAACACAAGTTATCAAGTAATATTTTACTAGTTACTGGCATATCTTTGAAGCTCTTAGAAGAGAAATAATGGCTTAGTATAAGACATTAACCTGTTACAGTGCTAGGGATAATTTAGTATTTGGATCTTAGATGCCAAAGCAACAAAAAACTGCAGAATTCATGAAAATATGAGTATTCTGAATGCATATACCTCCTGTTCATTCATGCTTCAAGATTTCTGTTTTATAAAATCTGCTTTGCATATCAGCATTTATCTAAACAGCAGATAGGGAAATACTGATTTTAAGTCTCAAAAGCCTGGAACATAAAACTTGTTGAAGCATGAAGTTTAAATTAATTTGGAGATTCACAAATGTTCACACATCAGGGATCACAGCAATATTCTCTCTTTTTTTTTTTTAATTTTTTTATTAATAAAATTACTCAATAACATAATGCTCACATGAAAACAAGGTCAGATTTGAAGAAATGCTTGAAGGCATTGTTTGTCATGTGCAAAGGTCCACATTTCTGGCTTGCTTGGGTTGCCAGAAGCTGAGAAAAGTGAGAGTGAAAATGGTCATAGGGAAATTCTTCCTCCTCAACAGGAAACAGTTGTACAGATGAGAAGCCCCATTTAAGCCTTACATGTACTCGTTGGAGTCTGGTGGCATTAGAAATTTAGTATGCTTTATTTACAATATTCTGTCACATTACTGGAGTAAAAAATAACAAAAAAAAAATACCCAAACAAACAAAAAACCAACCAAAGAAAACAACAACAAAATAAAAAAAAAGGCGAAGCATGTTTTGGAGGGGCATGTTAAGACAGACTTTGACTCTGCATGTTTCAAAAAGCACCCTAGATATTTAGTTTATTTTCACATCACACATATATTTCACATCATCAAAATGCACAGCACATTTTCTGTACAGTCAAGAAATCAAAATTAAGACCTGTTGTAGTCGGAGAATAATTAAAATATGTTAAATAATATACAGTAGGAAAAGAATTGACAATTTTCAATGGAAAGTTAAAAGGACGAAGATCTACAAAAGGGAACCTTTGACAATGAAAGGAATCTTGGACATTAAAGGCAAAGAGGGGTTTTTTTTCAAATATTGTTGTGTCTTAACTATAGAAAGTACATATTTTGGAATGAAAACCACTTCCTATTATCATAAAAAAATAGTTAACTAAGATATGGCACTAATTAGATGGACTTAGATACTTTTTATTCACATAAGTCTTCACAAAAGTGCAAAGCATGACAAAAATGACCTTTCTTCAAATCCATGACAGGGCATTTATGTCTATAAAGACAAAATCTTCCATGTCATCAAAACATTCTTGAAGAAACAATGCTGCCAATTTTAAAGGAGACAGTATACTTCATACATTTAAAAAAGTAGCATTTCTTCAGTAAGAACCCATTTTATTTATAATAAATACCTTGTTGTTTCTAAAGCAGGCTCTTTAATTGAAAAGAGGTTTCTAATACTGCGCTCTAGTAGAAACAGTAAAATATGCCACTGTATTTATGAGTATCAGTCATCAGTTTCTAGATAATACAGAACTTAACAAATGTAAGAACCTTTCATAAAATAGTTCTCTAACCTGTTCAGCAGGGTTCAGTTACTTACAGAAGATGTGAAAATACTATGTGTGTGCCTAGAAAGCATTCTTCTCCCATGAAAACTGCCTGGTTGTCTTTTCTTGTCGCAACTGAAAAGACAGCTTTGTGCTTGCACATATACTCTAGTTATGAAAATGGTGAATTTTTGCCAACTGAACAATAGGTAAAAATTATCTGTGTGCACTAATATTTGCAGCATTTAGGTGGATGGTGAGGGGATATTTTTAATACAGGAAAATATTTTATCAAAATTTCATTAGCATAAATAGATTTTCTATAAAAATATATTGAATTATATTCATTTTATAGTTATTAAAATTGCTCATCAATTCTAACACTGGCTTCAAGGGCTAATTCCTTTACATTGCACTGCAATGAGTCTGTGAGTTACAACTTCAAAATTTATTCAGTTTGCATGAGTACATGATTTTATGTGTTGAAAGCATTCTTTTTTATGCTTTTAGAAACATGTTGGTCAGTGCTGTCTATTCCAGTAGGTAACACTGTATTTGTAAACAGCCCCCTGTGGCTGGATGCACAATACAAGGGCATGTGTGACCCATGTACACTTGCACATATGTTCTTTCTCTACTTAAAATATAATGAAAACCTATAACCCAAATGTGCTCATAAAAATGGTTAAAGAACAAAAAATATCAGCTGAAAAGAATATATGTGAATTGGCTGACAACTGAACATACCATGCATAAGAAGAACAGAAATTGTAATTTTTTTAGCTTTTAAGACAGCGTATTGATGGTAACTACTAATTTGTTTGGTGCAATGTGATACTGAGTAAATTTCTAATGGATCAGTAATATCACCACTGTTTAAAGGCAAGATATTTGGCTTTACAGGCAGTTACACTTTTTTCTACAGGGATTTTGGAAAGTGGTAATTAGTTTCAATTCAAACATAATTTGCTTTGAACTGTATCATTTTAGCAATATTAATGTGTGTGTATATATATATATATATACATATATATATATATATATATATATAAAATATACATCCCTTTCAGTTTACTGCTCACCAGTGTTAATGTTGACAGCAGTCTTTAGCTCCACTGCAATTGTATTTTTAAAGTGATACATTTCACTAGCAGTGCTATTACAACCACAGAATGATAGGAATAATTTTAAAATGTGATGAAACGATTTTCTTATCTTGCTTAATGACAATGTTGCCTATGCAGTGTGCCAAATTACCATTAAGGGATATTTTAAATCACTTCAATAAATCTTAAAATGATTTTCAGATATCACTTAATTCCTTCCAGTTGACATAACAAATGAACCATTTCAGATTTCATTGAAAGCTCTTTAGTATATGTCATCAGTCTGTTTTGGAAGACTTTCAAAATGTGACAAATTGCAGTAAATCATTTTGAGACACCCCAGCAGCATTTATACAATTCTAAAGTATTATGAGAGCTTTGTAAATCATTGTAGATTGCATATCAACTTGTGGTTTTGTCACATAACAGAAGCGACAGAAATAAAAATCTATCTTGGTGAAGCATTCCCTTTTCCATCATATCATTTTGTTTAACAGTTTTTCGTGTTGACATGTTATGAATCTGTAATGATGAGAAGAGCTTGCTTCAAAATAAGTTTGTCCAAAATTTGTATGGAATTACGCGGTATCAGAGCCCTCATGGAAGAATTGACCACATTATTGTTGCCTATAGAACAATGCTGGCAGTCTTAGACCAGCTGTAGTCAAGATATGGAAAATGCTTTTTTAAATTACGTAGCTAGTGAAAGCTATTAAAAGGCATTTTTGATAAATAAAATATAAAAATTGATGTACAATATATGCAATATAGACTGAGAAGTATTTTTTCACCTTGAGAATTTTTTTAAAAGATGCACTAACAATATTATGAAATGCAATCTTATTATTTGTATTATGCCTTCAAAATAAAAATACAATAAAGTATAATAAATAACAAACCTAGGATCGCCACTCAAATTTTTATGTTGACATTCACTAATATTACTCACTTTAAAAGAAAAATGTTTTCTGGGTCTATTTTTATTTCATCATCTGCCCACAATTGAATATCTATGTTTCTCTTTTCTTGAACTGAAAGTCTGATTCAAAGGTCAAAACTGACTGAATCTTATTCATATCACATCACTGATGGCAGTGCTAATAAAGAACCAATTGTGAATATTTTTTTTCTGAAAACTTTGTGGGTATCACAGAAACAGATACTTCTTCCAGACTCCAAAGAGTCTCACCAGATAGCAAAATACTCATATTGAAAGCCATTAGCAAAGACATAATAGTGGAACCTAGACAATACAAAATAACAGAGGCAGTTATTTATAGCCATTTCCTGATCAGAGAAGCCTGATTGCATAGTAATACTGTAGTCTGCATTGGATGCTCAAACAACCACAGAACAGAAATGGCAAGTACAATATCATGTGTGATAGACAAGCTTTCTTGCACAGGTCTACCAGTGTATTTAATTTCTGACCTGTGAAGCCTTTGTCCTAGGACTCTCATGAGCACAGATAATCAGTCATGCAGAAATGTATTCTGATTTTGTGTTATAGACAAATGTTCACTGAAGATTAAATTAAGAACCAAACTCACTGCATGTGTAACCTAGTACAAATGTCAGCACAAATTGCTAGTGGAGAAAAGCTGAAGCACTGAACCACCATGACATCTACTTTTATAATGTCTGGGGTTGTGTTTTTAATTACATTTCATCTTTTAATAATCACTGTTAGCAAAATCTGGGAAGCCATGTCTGCTAGTGTTTTTAACAGGACATACAAGAGGTAAGAATGAGGACAGAAAAGGAAAAAGGCTCACAATTTTTGTTCTATGCTTCAGAGAGCAACTCTTGCCTCTTAAGGAGAAAAGAGGTCTTCAGCTTACTTTATCATCATAGACACCTCGCTATCCTGTATGAATGGAATATTTTATGACATCTATGACTTAGAAAAAAAATATTATGTATTGAATTCCACTTCCATCAAAGTGTTTCATTAGGCTAGAAGAAGAGTAATATGTTTGCTCCCTATACAATACATCATGTTCTTTCCTACAGAAACCATTTTACCATAAAAAACTACTATGAGAGAAGGGAGAAGGGTAACCAGACCAACAGCTGCTTTTAAGCATTTTCTGGCAGTGTAATTACACAGGAGTGGGGAAGGCGTAGGCAAATGATCTTGCATTAAAAGATCCATCAAATTTGTGTGAAAAAATAGGAACATGAAAGTGCGGTAAAGAAAGAAGTTTTATTGTTCCAGTAAGTTGTTTAAAAATGAAAAATCTATGATACCAGATTCATTTAAACAAGCATTAAGTTTCAGCATAAATGTACATACATTTTATTTCCATTTATTACACCTACTTGCTGTCTGCTTTTGCTTACAATGATCAAGTATTTCCCTTGTCTCTGAAAATCACTTCTCCAGTAATTTTGTCCACATTTTCTTTGTTGTAATTTCTTCTGTGGTTTATTTTTAGGTTTCTAACGTTTGACACCCTCAGGTAGTAGACATTTAATTAAAAAAAAAAAAAAAGAGAGAGAGAGAAAAGAAATCCTCAAAAAACTCATCCCTCCTTTATAAACCCAAATCATCTGAATTCTTCAAAGCAATCTGAGTTTGTCAGCTTTTTCTACTGTCTTGGAGATAAACTTCTGAAGTAGTTTTTCTGTGGGAAATGGGGATTTTGCCAGGATTCTCTGCTTAAGCTTACCTGAATTCACAAAATAAGTAATTTATTCCACAGGTAAGTGAGAAACCAAGTAATATAATATTACAGCAACCATAGGCTGAAATTGTATATTTTTTAAATAATTGGAAAAGACTAGAAGGGAAGATTTGATTTCAAAATTAACTCTGTTTAAAATCCTAAATGAACTTTCTGCAGAAGTAAAGAGACTGTTAAAATTCACAATATTGTTTGGAATTAATTGTGAATATGAGTCAGGACAGAAAACAGACATACAAGACAGATTAATGATTTGTATAAAAAAGAAAAAAACAACGTGTAACTGCGTGCTGAGAAAATGAATTCTCTAAAGACAGTGCCATCCTGTATAGAAAATACTGGGAATTATGAATGCTGAGAGAAAACACAGAGGATGATACTAAAAATATTGTGGAAAGCATGGTAGGACTAATTATCAGAAATACACTTCCTAAGACTTACATCTGGAGAAGAAAGATAATTTTTTGAAATGAAATATCGAGGTTTTGCCTAGTTCATGGTCTTCATGTACAGTTACAAAAGTGACATTCCTACAAACGTAGTCTTTTTCATTTTTTTGAGGCTTTTTACTACACACATGCTATTCCTTAAGAAACTTAAAATGAAACATAGACTTTGCCCAGTGTGTTTGGTTAGGTCAGAAGAGTTTGCACAGAACATCATTGTGTCAGAAGTTAGAACTCTGTTGCTCTTTTCACTCATTTTAATAAACTACTTCTTCTTTGGATGCCATAAAGTGCATAGAATATTCCAGAAAGTGTCAAGTTACATGGCTTGAGTCTATTACCTCCAACATGGTAATTTTAAGAGCATGTGATAGATTAAACCAAGTTGAAATAGTTAGACACAACTAATGTATCTCACGTATTGAGATCTTAATCTTCATTGTTCTGTTAACTCTAATATATTAACTGTCCTGCATGTTTGGTTATTATCTTCTACCAAATTATGAACAAACCACTCTTCAACAATCAATCAAACAATCAAACAAATAAACAGGACAATGCTTCGTCCCAAAGCAGGTCTCAGAAAGAAAGCTGAATTTTGCAATATGAGTAAAATATTTAAAAATTTCTTTCAGAATTTCTGACAATCTGAGGTTTGAAATAGCAACGTGATACACAGCAGGAGTCTGTGACAAAATCATAGCTGATTTTTCTGCTACCTCTCTTTTACTGATCTCCTCCAGCTCCTGAAAATTTACATTGTCCACTTATTTTGCAGAATCAAAGATACTTGCTAACAAAATGTCTGTGTTTTACCTGAATTGAGTATGATTTAGAATGTAAACACAACTCCAAAAACCAAAGTGTTCACATGCTTATGATTTTGGTTCAGTCTCAGAAAATTTTCAGTTTTAAGGAAAATACTTTCTTTATTTCTTGTTATATTTTCTTATTTTCTTATCCCTCAGCAATAACAGTCAGAGGACACTCTGTTAACTTGGAGTCTCAACACAGTCTCACCTATAATGTCCACTCTTCAGCTCTCATCCTACAATGTTTTCTCATAATCTTTAATTCATAAAACTCGTAAGCTTGCAGCTGTTGACAGCAACTCTGGATGCAACCATCCATCCAGTCCGTCTAATAATCCATCCATCAAATGCATATGTCTCCAAATTAATGGCAAGAATGTTGGGGGGGCTGAATCAAAGTCCTTACAGAAGTCCAAGAAGATGACATGACACCCCACCCACAGTGCTGCTTCCACCTCTGGGGAGCCCAGCACAGGAAAGACATTGACCTATTGGAGTAAGTCCAGCGGAGGACCACAAAGATGACTAGAGGGATGGAGCAACTCTCCTGTGAGGAAGGGCTAAGAGAACTGGGATTGTTCAGCCGGGAAAAAAGAAGTCTTTAGAGTGACCTAATTAAATTATATACTTGGAAGAAATTCTTTACTGTGATGATGGTGAGGCACTGGAAAAGGTTGCCCAGAGAATCTGTGGATGCCCCATCCCTGGAAGTGTTCCCTGAAAGGCCAGGTTGAATGTGATTTTGAGCAGCCTGGTCTAGTGGAAGGTGTCCTGCCCATGACAAGGATTTGTATGTAGATGATCTTTAAGGTCCTCCCAACCCGAGCCATTTCATGATTCTATTACATTAGTTGCTCTTGCCTTGTTCATTGATGCAGTCAATCCATCATAGAAAACCACTAGATTAGTCATAATTTGCCATTAGTGAAGGCGGGGAATGTCTCTAGTCACCTTAATATCTTCCGTATGTTTCAACATGTTTTCCAGAAGTCATATTCTATGATCTTGCCAGTCATGGAGATGGGGCTGACTGATCCATAATTCCTAGGCTTCTCATTTTTGCCCATTTTAGAAATGGGTGCAATGTGCTGTTTCTCTAATCACCCATCAGACTTCTGAAATATGATGTACCACAGCTTAGCAACTACAGCTGGCATTTCCACCAGAACCCTGGAACACATCTTTCTGCGTCCCATGGGCCCAGGTTCCTCAGGGGGTCTCAAACCTGATCTGCTCTTATGGTGGAAGGGATTTCATCCTACCAATCCTTGCCTTGAGGTTTAGTGATTTGAGAGATATGGGAAGGGTGATAACTAGTGACAATAACTGAGGCAAAAGAAACCTTATGAGAACCTCAGCCTAATCCATGATGGTTCTCACTATTCCCACCTATTTATCAGGAAGCTGGTTTCTTTAATTTTTCTTTTTTGATAAACAAACCTCGTGAAACACTTCTTGTTATTCTTCACATCCCCTGCCAAATTCTTCTCTGACTGTGCCTTACCTTTTCTGATCCTATCCCTTTAAATTCATGCAGAATACCCTATATTCTTTCCAGTATATATGTCTCTGGTTCAATGGCCTGAATTTCCTTCCTATGCGTCAGTCTGACCAGGAGATCCTTATTTAGCCATTCTGATCTCATGCCCTCCTTGCCTGCTTGCTCAAACAATGGAAATCTTTTGTGCTTTATGAAAAAAAATCCTTAGTGACCTTCAAGGACTGTTTTGCTCCTTTATCCCTGAGGACAGTTTCTTGAAGTTCCTGTATGGTATTTTCCTAAATAACTGAAAGTTCACTCTACTAAAATTCAAGGTCTTGACTTTAGTCTTACCTGGTCCATATCTCGCAAGTTTCTGAATTCCACCTGGACATGATCTTCCTAGCCTGAAGGATAGGCTGCTGCTCTTCTTGACACCTGTAATTATTCCATCCATGTTGGTAAACTTCCCTGGTTGGACTGTCTATCTTCTGAAGTAAGAAACTATTCTCAATGCACTCCAAGAATGTTCTGCACTCTTTGCCCCTTGATGTGCCACTTTTCCAGCAGTTGTCGTCATGATTGAAAGCCCCCAGCAGGACTGGAGACTGGGTGTGTGATGCTTCCTGTAGTTGAATTACGAACAGTTAATCAGCATGCCCCTGTTGAGCACACAGTCTCATGGTAAACACCAGCCTTGGGCTTGGCCCTTAGTTTTCACCTATAAAACCTCAATCCATTCATCACTGTTTTTCAACGACATCTCTCTGCAGTCAGCCCAATCTTTTGTGTAGAGGGCAACCATCCTCTCACACTTCCTTCTTTGCCTGTCCTTTCTCCAGTTTACAGCCATTGACTGCAGTGCTTCAGTCATGTGGTTCATCCCACCGGGTTTACAGTGATAGCATTTTGATCATAGCTTTAGCACAATGGCTTTCAACTCCTGCTTCTTGTTACCCATGATATGTGCACTGAAGAAGCACTTCAGCTGTTCTATCAGCCATGGCACCTTTTTAGAGGAGCAAGCCCTAATTTCTCTGAGACAGTTCACAGGTCTGTTGCCCTGTTGGTTTTTAAGGCATCAGTGGCTCTTGAACTTTTTGTTACTGAAAACTCCATCCTGTTCCATCACTAAATCCAGTTTAAATTTCTCCTCTTAAATCTAGCAAGCTTGTCAGTGAGATCTTCTATTTCCACTTGGTCAGGTGAATTCCATCAGCTCCCAGCAGGCCCATCTTCTCAAAGGCAAATCCATGATCATAGAAGACAGGACCTTAGTTATGACACCAGCCACTCAGCCAGGCATCCATGTGCTTAGTTTTTCTCTTCGTTCTTGAACTCTTTCCTCTGACTGGGGGAAGAGAAGAGAATACATGCTCGTGATCCTTTTAACTTTGTGCCAAGGGACATACAGTCTTTTCCGATAGTTCTAAATCACATAGTCATTATTATACCCTACATGGAAGAGTCAGAACAGATGATAACCTGTAGGGTTCACCAGGCTTGACAGTACTCCATTGACATCACTAATGCAAACTCCTGAGAGGCAGCAAATATCTCTAGAGAAATTATCTGGACAGCAAACCAGTTCATTAGTGCCTCTCAGTAAGGAATCTCCAAATACTAATACCTTACAAGCTTTTATGGTGGCACTGGTTCCACACACTGGTGTGTGTTTGGAATAAATTTGCATTGTTTTCTTCTCCTGGATCTCGTCTGTTTTTCGCGTGGTATTCATTCTCTGAACTCAGTGTTGTATCATTTGCAGGGGCACTTAAGGGAAGGGGGAAGGTTCTTCATTTTGCCCCAAGCAGACACAAGGGTCTAATCTCTTCATTGTGGGTTACTGAATTCAGTCACCTTGAGGCTGAACTGAGGCTTTAATTCCTCTTATGCAGCCTTAAGGCAGGGCTGTTGCTCAGACTGGGACAGTGCACAAAAACATGTACTGATCTGATCATACAGTAAGTGGAAAATGTTTTGGTATCTTAAATATAGTTTTCTGACTGTAGATATTGGAATAAAAAAGCTACATTTCCCTATTTTTTTCTCATTACAGTGTTATTTTGATCAAATATAAAACAATTAATCTGAAAGACAAAGCACTTGCAACAGTGGTGTCATTGTCGCTTTCTGCAATATGAGCATTGACTTCTTGCCACAGTCAATTACTTACAATACAACACTAGATGAAGTAGTGAAATCTGAAAATATGCCTCCAGGCGTCAAAACACCAGGGGATTAATACTAATGTTTCATTTACATGCAAGAAATGAAATGTTGTGTTGCTCAGCTTCACAGAGGAGCAGAGAAAGAAAGAAATCTATTTTCTTTGCATACATTAAAAAAAAGAAAATAAATTTTCAGACCTGAAAATATTACTCACAGCAGTCTGAATTCATGGCAAAAAATACTCCTACATCAAACTCAGGTCTCAGGTTAAATACTAGGAGCCACATCATATATTTTTGTGAAGGAATACACCCATCCTACCACAACCTCTGTATTTTTTCTATATGAGTAGTACTGTAGACTTTTTCTCCCTTTCCAGGCTTTGTAAAACATAATGTAATGTCACCAGTTACCATATATCCCTTTTAATCCCTCTTGCAACAGAAGAAATATGAGGAGATAAGAGAAATGCTTTGTTTTAGGAAGTTTTAAATATGTTAAAACACAGAAAAGCTCTTTTGTCCCATGCCTATAAAAACTCTACACTAGCTTATTCCTGAAGGGACTGGAAAGCAGACTGACTTTTTTTAGCTAATGCTCTTTAACAATGCCTTTTTCTGATATGACAGTCAGATTACGGCCTCTAATACAACATTACAATAATTCTGTGTTCTCATTTTAGCTGCTAGATTGAGAAAATGCATAGCTAATCATACTTTCCTGCCTTCAGTAGGATCTAGGTTTGTGGCTTTATTCTGCCCAGAGACCACCAACAGACAAGACTGTAAAGTTCCTTTCCTTGGAAAATAACAGTAAGTTAAACTAAGAATGTCCATCTCAATTTCTGATTTTATTTGTTTTGTTCCAGTTAGAACAAAATAATATAAATTACTCACAAGGAATAAACACGATTACTATAATCTCAGTTATCAGGCAGATCAAGGTCTAAATCATGAGGCTTTTAAAGGCCTCTTTACCTCAAAAGGACGCTCTCAAGCATTTTCTAAAGTTTTTAATTCTTATTTACTCACAGTTACTTATGCTACCTTCTCAAAAGCTTGGAAAAAAGCATCCCCCACCTCATCCAAGTCTGCCAATTTCAGACTTTTCTATTTGGCAAGCATTGATCTTTCTTTGTCTTTTTGAATGGTCCTAAAATTGACACTGCTGTTTTATTTGACAACAGTGCACATTTCTATTTCCTGGTGCACAGAAAGCCTTATTATACAAAAACACTTCTCATCAACAGCTTGACATTTGCAGAGTGGGCTGAGTGAATGAAAGGATGCTTTTTGCTCATTTGTCAATTGCAGTGCAGAAAGGCCCAGAAGAGGGAGGACGCCACATTTTTGTGTGGTCCCATGAAAAAATACCTTTTCCAAATGCTTTTGTCCAGAATTATTTTAAAGTAGTATAGGTAGAAGAGAAGTTGATTCAAATATCTTCCCGTGTTAAATGCAATTAAGTTTGCTACAGTTCGTTATTATAGCCTACACATATACAAGGACAAAATCTTAAGTGGACATCTGTAAAAATGTTCCTTCAACCAGGAAACTAGCAAGTGGTTTTCCACTTGAATATTTTTTCTAATGATAAGCTAAGACGAAAACAAATATCTAAAGATGGTGTCAGCACTCCTGATTTTCTAGTATCATCTTTTTCCCTCAAGGGGGAAAAATGGAGAATTCAAATTCTGCAATACACGAAATGCTAATCTTGCATTTGGTTAAGTACAAAGAAAAAGCATTGAAGCATTCAAAATCAAACATTTCAGTAATTAAACGAGAATCAGGGCTCTGTTTCCTTTCTGATATTGTTTGTGTTTTATTAATACAGGGAGGATTTAGCACATCATGAAGATTAACTTTATATGAGACACTGATGAAAAATCAATGGTTTTTTGAGGTTTAAAAATATCTTACAGTTAGTCTGCAATAAAACATCAAACAAATTCTAACAGTACATAATAGAAAAGTGTACTCTTAAACTAAGCTGGGATTTTCAAAATTATCTGAATCAGTTAGGTCTGAAAAGGCCAATTTTCTTTATAAATTTAATTTCCTATTTTCACAGTCATTTACCATATACTTTCAGTAGAAAGGTCATCCTTTATTTCTGCCAAAAGTTCTGCAAAGATGTATGATACTTCAAAGCTTAAACACTTTATTTTTAAAGATTTATGTATGTAATTTCCAGTCACACAAATGGAAAGATTTTTGTTAAATATTCTAAGCTTTTTGTAAAAGATGCTAGATTTCAGAAGCTCCCCAAATTCACTGTAGGTTGATTTTATTAATTTTACAAAATGTCATAGTAGTTTTCTGATTTTACAGGCTTTTTTAATCTTACTGTTACACTCTTTAAAATAAAAATATTTTAGCAATCTATCTAAAGAAAATTTTTTTTGGTGCCTCAAATTCTTTCACTTCTATACAAGGGCCGATACATAAATCTTTGAGAAATACCCAGTAAAACTACTTGTTTTGCATGCATGTGAAAGAAAACTAATGTAGATACTCTTCTGAGAGTTATTTAGAGTGCCAACAGGAAAAAAGTCCATGGCCAACAATGTAATTCATAAATGGAAGACCAGGATGCAGAACCATTTAGCCTGTGTTCCACATAATCAGGGTATTCATTAGTATTCTAACTATTGCCCTGAGTCTATTCACTGTCATCAGTCACAGAATATTTTGAAAGAGATTGTCCTGTGAAGTCAAGGGGGAAAGACTTCTTAAAAAGATGCTCTAACCCCCACGATTTTCTTCATGGCTGAAAGAACTGACAAGTGAACAAGTGAACTAGAGGATGGTAATTCTGATTTGGTTTTGAATGTTTGCCCCCACTTTGGATTTGAATTAAATATCCTGGAAGTTATTAATAATAAAAAAGGAACTGTATGAGATTACTCTGTACATTCTCCAGCTTGAACATGACAACATCAAGTTCTTTTTCTGCCCGTTATCCCAGTGCAAATTTTTTTGTTCCAGGTCTCTTTCCCCTGGATGGCCATTACCTGAACTACCTGCATGATCATTAGACTGAGCTTTTACAATAGGATTCTGAGAAGGTCGAATAATACCAATAGAAGTCATCACATAGCATATAAAATATAGCCAGTAGTCTTCATTTTTTGAGGGTATGTTCACATCTATACACACATGATTTGTGTTGCACAGCTCTTCTGAAATGAACTGTCTCTCTTCTGTTCCTTGGAAGTACTCTGGTGCCCCATTATAGGCTCCATTGCTCATAATTTATAAATTACTTAGTTGATAAAGATCCCCCAATTCTTTGTAACACTTAATCCTCAATGCAGAAATTTGAGATAGCTGTTCCTTCAGCCTGAATACCTTGGGAAAAAAATTTACAAAAGCGTAAAATATGTATATCAGTGCTTCAGAGTAGCTAGGGCTAACTGAGAGATACCAGGAGGAATCTTCTGCTTTAGGACAGAAATTGTAATGACTTTAAATGATCACAGATGGTTTGTCTAGATTTTTTTTCAACAATAATTATGGCAATACACTGCTGTATCAGTTCAGATGGATTTTTCCAACAAGCTAAACTTTTTAAGGAGTTAGAAAAGTTAGATTTTTGGATCTGGTATTGTGTGTGTATATATATATATAAATATATTTATCTTTCACAGTTTTGAATCATGTATTTGTACACTAGAAAAAGAGAAACATCCCACATTTCTTGTGTGTATACAATTTCACATATTCTGTATCAAACTACACATCTGAAATTTTTACAAATGAAAATGAAATTTTTATAATTATTACAAACTGTGCTTCATATAGAAAAGAAAATGTACCTTCTTGCAAGATAGTTGACTAAGAAGTGGTCCATGGCAATTTTTAGAAGCTCTTTTATTTGATATTTGATAATATTTAAGTAGCAACTAAGATAATGTTCCAAATAATGATCCCTGTGGGATGTAGTTGACTATGGCCTCAAGTGTGCAAATTCCTGAACAAACATAACATCAAATAATTTGCTCCTCATCATCATCCTGGATACATGTGTCTAGACAGGTTCAAATAATGGCTTAAAAGTACTTCCAGGATCATTTCTGTAATTTTTATTACATTTACAAATGAATGTTTTCATATATAATTCCCCATCAGGATCCCACAGAGTCTCTGTAAATGTGCATTCAGGTTTCTATTTTTGAATTGATTGCATGAAGGATCTGGCCCAGTAGCATAAGTAGCACACTGAGAATTGAAAAAATAAGAAATAGACAACTGTATTAAACTTCTGGCATAAGCCACCTTCACCTGATTGCATTACCAGTCAAAACAAAGTTATTACTTTGAGAATTTTTAGGAAAAAAATGTTTAATTTTTAGGGGTAAATTACAAATATTGTTACTTTTATGGAAACTCTTGTTTGTATATGATCAAGCTCTCTTGTGTCCAAGATGAGGAATAGCAATTAGGAAGATAACTTTAAAATACAGTTTCTTTTTCTGTTCTTTTCTTTTTTCTTTCCTTCTCCCTGAATATCCCATCCCACAATAACCGAAGCAATGTCTGGCAGCAAGTTATAACTATCATTAGTTTTGAAAGTAGAAATTATACTGCAGTTACCTTACTAAAGTGAAAAACAAATAGCCGAGTTGTAAGTAACACTGTGCAAGCACCACAGACTGATATTTGCAGTGCGGTACAGCAATGTACAACAAGTAAGATTTCCATCTTTTTCTGCTATCAAAATAAGGCTGCAGTCCAGCTAAATCTACCAATAGGTACCACACCTTGAAGGTCAGACAAAAATAATATAAGTATGATCTACTACCTATTTTTATCCATGTTATTCACTCCCACAAGCCCTATTACAAACAAACAGATAGGTCTTGTTTATATGAAAATTTTGAAAAGCAGATCTACTTCTTTTTTTAATTTTTATTTACTAGAAGTAATTTTGTCATCAATTTTCTCACCTTACTTGTTAAACCATGAAATCCACTGATTTTATCAATATGTAGTATAATGAGCATTGCAAGAAAAAATAAAGCACTACATTAACTCAAGCATACCTTATTATAGCTATGTTTTCTATGCAACTGAAAAATTAACAAATCCATAACTTTAAAACCACCCAGCTAAAACTAGAACAATGATCTCTCTTCAAATTTCGGAAAGTTTCTGGTTGTTCTGCAATTTTTGTTAAAATATACTATTTTGAATTTATGGGACCCAGACAATGATAGCATAAGAAGAAAAAAAAATTCTAAGAAAAAGGAAATAAAAAATTTAAATATATTTATGACAGCCATGGTGGTAAAGCATATGTAAGCTATAGCCGATAAAAGTTACTGGGAACAGTGGAAGAGACACACAAATACTAATGATACTTCATTTAAACTACCATAAAAAGAATTCAAATAAACTAACATTAAAAATGAGCAAATAAAAATTCTAGATGAGGCTGGTTTTTTGAGAACAAGTTCTTGTATGTTTATACTGCTAATGACTAGATAAAGATTTCAATGTTGCTTAGATGCCCTAGGCATTCTGTGCCAAATTGGTGCATTTGAACTTGAATATTTCCTCCATGGAATAATACAGATGAACCATGACAGACTAATACATACAAAGAAGGATGTATTTAAAAATATATCCTCCAGACTTCTAACGACAGCTCTTCAAGGAATTCTAATACTGTGTAAAACATTAATATTAATTTAATACTAATTTAACACTAGTGTGTTGAATCTGAAGGCTACTACTTGCATTTATTAAAGCCTACACAGGCACAGATATATAGCACCTAGGCTGAAAAAATATTTTTTCTTTTATTTGCTATTCTAAACGTTGTTTTTGTCACCTGTCTCTTTAACACTTAAGATAAGACGCTCTACAAGTTCACAAGAAAAACTTTCAACCATGCAATGATAAAGTTTATTCTTCATATGCCTTTCCCATTTACAGGTGAGCTATCCACATTAAAAGACTAGCCCTAGTAGACTTGCTAATTAAGCCTTGGGTGCCACCAGAATGGTAAATCCTTGTAAATTACAGTGTCATTTCAAAGACAAGAAATAGTAAAAATGTTGTGTCAGATTCGTAAAGGATTTCATTAGTTTTGTGTCTTTGTCTTTGTCTAAGAAGAAGCTGTCAATACTATCTGTAGCTCTTCTGTCATTAGGGAATCTTTGTGTTAACAGAGCAAGACCACATCTTTAGACAATTCAGGGCTCTTGTCAATAAAATGGAATGGAGGATTAAAAAAAAAAAAAAAAATTGGGAGTCTCTTACCAAAAGTGCAGGCTGTTTTCAGGGTTAAATCCAATTAATGGTAATGAGGAAGTACTGTTTAAATTCTCTGTGCACAAGTTCTGCTAAAAGACATGCTGAAATATAAATACCTGGCTAAGAATGAACAAAAAAGTAGCAGAAGACTATTTCAGAGTTCGTTAAGTGCAAGATTATGTGCCACTTCATCTTCCAACTTCCATGAGAAACAGTTAAATGGGAACCAAAGCAGGGCAATTCTTAACATATGAGCTTCAGATACAGTGTGCTTCAGCATGTATAGGACTTTAATTCCATGCATGTATTTTAGCAAAGTAATAACAGTAATAGTTCTTTGATTCTGTACTTTATTTCTGAAAGAAAAAATTGACTACATTTTGGGTATGTTAACACTTTCATCACAGAAGTTTTTTCTGTATTTCTCTGAATTTGTTTTGTCCATTAAGTAGGAATTCAGTGACACTGAGGTCTGTACAGAATCATCAGGGACTGGAAAGTGTTGCCTAGACCTTTTCTAGATGGTGAAAAAAGAAAGGCAGCAAATGGTGTTCCAGTACAAATTTTGTCATGAGAATGACTAATAATAATTCAAATTCTTTTTTCCTGCTTTTGGCATTTTACTATACAATGAAAATATATATTTATGTGTTTTTATTGTATTAAATATACTGACTCAAGATTAGTAAGAATATAATAAATATTAATAATAGGTAATACTTATTCTTTAATAAGTGAAGGATAGGTGGAAGAAGAGAAAAAAAAAACAAAAGACAAAAGATGCATAGGCACTCCCAGCTCCCATGGGTTGACTGATGCTCAGCCAGTTCCTGAGCAAAAGACGGCTAGCCCTGCTGAAATCCACTCTTTTCCCTTTTATTGATGACCATTACATTATAAAGCTGGGAATATCTTTTTGGTTAGTTTGGATCATTTGCTCTGTTCCCCCCCAGACTATTGTGCACCCACAGTCTACTCACTGTGGGGACACAGTAAGAGACAGATAAATCCTTGATGGTGTGCAAATGCTGTTCAGCAAAAGCTAGAAAATTAGTGCTTTAATCAGTCCTAGTTAAGTTAAAAATCCTAATACATAAGACATGCTTTGAAAAAAAAAATGGAAAACTGACTCTGTGACAATCAGGCCCAATACAACTGGAGAGTTTATATTATAGGCCCTTTAAAAATTAACTCATTTTCTGAAAGCCCCAGATACAAGAATCATAGAATTACAGAGGAACCAGGGGTTTTATGTTTTCATTTTTACCCCTACTATATATGTCTATGGGTATTAGAAAACAACAACATCAAAAAAAGCAATAATGGCATTTACTTAACCATAGAATTTAGTAAAGTAGTATTAGTAGAAAACATATATAAGCCAATATCAGAAGGCAAGAGAAAAGAAACTAAAATTATATATTTCAAAAAGTCTCATGTAGACTTTAGATAGCTTCTTGATATTTTGATGCATATCTCATGTTCTTCAAAATTTTGAGTGTAACTTGAAGATTTTTTCTCTCAAAGAAATTGGAAAAAATTGCTGTATAAATTTACGTTTACCCCAAACTGTCTACATTTAAACAGTCACACTACAATGCAAGGTTACTTGTGAATATTTTTCAATGCGCTATATGGCATTGCCTTCCAGTAAAATCAGCAAACTGAAATTTAGACCTTTTTATACGACAGTATTTTGGAACTTTAAGAATCAGCCAGATGCAGCTTGTAGAAGCTGTCATGAAAACTGTTAAATCTAAGTTACATATTTTAGAAGCATAATACAGAAATCAGCAGTATGATCAGACTTACTATTGCCACCATTGTAGCACCAATCCTTATTTTTATTTACATATGCTAATATATAGAGACACGCAATTTCAGTGAAGCTCTATATGCTCTATATGCTCTGTATGCTGTGCAGGTAAAAATCTACACTTTTTAAATAAATTTTCAATCTTTTAATTTTTATTTCTAAAGTTGCCCATGACTCAAAGGTTAAATTGCTTTAAAAAAAACTTTTCAGCAATGTGCAATATTAGTTAGACCTATAAGAATCTTCTTTGGGAAAAAAAAAAGAGAGGGGAAACAATACATAAATCATTGTGTCTCAGTAATTTAAAGGTCTTTGCTATCACAGTTGCACCTAATCTGTGCATATTATTTAGATGCACAGGGTCATTTTTCAGATATATCACTAAAATAATGAAAGAAGAAGACCTTTGTTCCAAGCAAGGCAGGAGATCTTTAAATTTGATTATTAATATTCGTAGTAATAGTGAAACAAAATGCACATGCTTCCATTATATGTTGACTCTCCAAAAGCTTTTAGGAATCTTCGGGCTTCATAATATTTTTCAGAATCAGGTAATCACTATAATGTTACCATACTTTGCAAAATGCATACACATAGTGTCTGCATAAGATTTAATAGTCTAAATGGCGTATTAACTCCCATCTCCAGCTGAGGCACATTTATGTTTTGAAATAAATAACAATAATTCTTGCTTATTTTATAGCTAATAGGAAGATTTTTTTTCTGCCATGCTGTGGAAAGAAGCACTACCTATAGTACACAAAAGTAAACTCCAACATTAAAAATGTACTTTATCTACTTATTGAGCAATGATTAACTTCTTTACTTTTCTTATGGTTAATATGTCATTTGGGGCATTTTTTTTAACAGCCCTGAATAGTCAGCATGTTAGAGATATGGCTCTGTATACCTCTATCTTATGTTTCCAGGACAGTTCAAATGAGGAAAATTGTTACCATCATTTCAGATTTAAACTGAACAAGATTCAGGCAGGACACTCCCGATCATGAACCTTTGACTCTTTGTGTATCTGCAGAAAAGAGATGTCAGACAAATATACTATGTTTATATCCCAGGGTACTCATCCCACTTACGAGAAAGAATAACTAGATTAATGGTCTATATAAAAGCTCATGTAATTCTGTCTTTTAGAAGTAAAAAATCCAAAGTTAGGACTTTATATTTCCATAGTTTACTGATCCATGATTTTGCTACAAGAAATTCACACTTCCTGTTTTTAATGTATGAAGACATGGGGCATCAACATAACAGGCAGCAGACCTTTATTGTTAACCTTTGCAGACCTTTGCACTTATGCATCCATGCTGCACTGGCTTCCAGGTCTTGTGCTATGGAAGACCCTATTCCTGAATTGCCCCACTGGCTTCCAGGTCTTGTGCTATAGAAGACCCTATTCCTGAATTGTTCCACTGGCTCTACTGTGGTGTCTTGTCAGGGAAATGGTGAAATGGTTGACCCACAACATTGATTATGGGTTAGCGTATTTGGAGGCTACTGAAAGATCCTGCTTTCTGGGGTTTTTAACAGGTGTTTTTCCCAGCACTGGTGTTTCTCGAGCTGGGCCTTGTACCAGGAGATATGAAACTCCATGAAACTCCAGATCTTTAAGTCCAGGCACATTTTATAAGATACTGAGTTAGAAGACACTCTTGAATGTTCCAAAGGGGCCTCTTCTGCATGCCCAGATGCCATCAGAAAATGGTGACGGGGGTGGGGGGGGGAGGTGTTAAAGGGGGGTAGTGTGTATATACTGCTTTTTCTAACAGCACATCGTAAGAGGGTGGGAGGAAGAAGGAAATTATGTGGCAGATTGGCAGTAGGGTAGTGTGACATACGAAGACTGCTGGAACAGATTACTGTCCTGCTCTAAATGAACATATGCACCAGACAGTCAGTATGTACTAAAGTGCAAAGAGGCAGAATTCAAAAGCAAACTGTCTTCTTCCAAGTTTTTTTGCTGAAGGGAGTCCCTTCACTACCCAATGTAAAATACAAACTAATATCCTGGAAGAAGACTAAAAGGGAGAAATTTTAGTCTCCAATGCAAAGATAATTTGATGTAACACATTAGGCAGAGTCAATGTTTTTTTCAGTGATTCTGAAAGAAAAGAATATCAGGGAATGATAAGGGATCTCTGTCTGTGGCAGAACTGTATGCAGAAAGTAATGTGAACATTACAATCATTGCAAAGTCAGTTCTTACTGCTTCAAAACACCCCATTTTCTGATTTCATTTCATTAAACATCAGCAACTCAACCAAAAGACACAGAAAACAGTCAAATTATGTATTTAGTATATGCAAAATTTTGCAGTCCAAAAGAGACAGATGTAAGCTGTACCCTTTAGCTCATGTGGTTTAGTCTTTAACTCAGACAAGTGGAAAAGTCTGTAACTTCAAACACCATGAACCAGCTAATGTTATCATACTTACAGCTGAAAAGCAGTAGTACCTAAAGTTATGAAGTCACTACTCTTTTTACTTTTATTTCACAGTTTTGTGCTTATGTTTTGTGCTTGTGTCTTATGTGAAAAGACACGTATGATAGGTATGACATTGTATGATCCTTACAAACTACATGTGTTATGTCTACGTAACGGTATGGGGCCCTTTTTTAATGTACATGTTAGAAGGCTGAATGGCTAGCTGATAGCTGATCATTCACCTCTGAAAGTGACTGTTTTAATGTGGTGGGTTCACTATGCCTGGTTGCCCGGTGAGCAACCTGATTTCCCTCCTCAGCTAAACAGGGGAGACAACATGTAATGAGAGGCTCCTGGGCAATATAAAGACAGAGAGGGAAAACCCAGCAGGGGAAAAACAGACTCAGCTTGGGGAAATTAGTTTAATTTAAGATCAGAGTAGGATACTGAGAAATAAAACCAAGTCTTGCAGATATCTTCCCACCACCCCTCTCTTCTTCATGGGCTCAACTTCATTCCCAAATTCTCCTTCCCCCAGTGGCATAAGGGAATGGAGAATGCATAACGTTGTCTCTGCCCCTCCTTCCCACTCACACTCTTCCCCTGGTCTAGCAGAAGATCCTTCCCATGGGAGATAGTCTTCCATGAAATTCCCCTTCTCACAGACTGCACCTCTTGAACTGCTCCAGTGTGGGTCCCTTCCACAGGATGCAATCCTTCAGGAACAGGCTGCTCCAACATGGGCACCCTGTAGAGTTTCAAGGCCTGTCAGCAAATCTGCTCTAGCATGGGCTCCTCTCTCCATGGATTCACAGCCCCTGCTAGCAGTCTGCTCCAGTGCAGCCTTCCCACAGTGTCACTGCCTCTTTTAGGCATCCACCTAGTCCTGCACGGGGCCCACAGGATGCAGGTGGATATGTTCTCCGCTGTGGACCTCCTGGGCCACAGGCACACACCCTCCCTCATCAAAGGCTTCAAGTGAATCTCTGCTCTGTTGCCTGGAGCACTTGCTCCTCCTCCTTCTCCACTGACCTTGGTGTCTGGAGAGCTGCTTGTCTCACATTCTCACTCCTCTGTTTTGGAGACACTTGCTCTTTTGCAGCAGCATTTTTCCCCTTCTCAAATCCTTTATCACCACAGCACTATCAATGTCTCTGATGGGCTCAGCCATGGTCAGCAGCAACTCCATCTTGGAGACAACTGGCACTGAATTAATTGGATATGGGGAAACTTCTAGCAGCTTCTCACAGAATCCACCCTTGTATCCACCACTACCAAAATCTTGCCATGCCAACACAATAGAAAACATTTCAAATATAGAGTACGTGTGCACATAAAAATCTCAGCATCTCCAAGTGAACATTCAACCTTTTCTTCTGCTGAGCTCCCAGTTTATTGTCTGAAATCATTATGTGTCACATATCACTTAAAAATTTACAAAATGTCATTTTTATCTACAATGTAACAAACTTACTAGTATCTATTCAGTGTCCCTCATTTCACTAAGGGTTGGTGAGGACTAAAATTTTTCACACTTTTCAGGATTTTTCTTGTAAATATTCATCATATTCAAGGTCTGTAGAATTTAAGCAAGATTATTTTCTTTACACATTACAATACTATCCTGCAGGCCTTTCAAATTGGTCACAGCACTTCTCAAAGTAAATTTTATTGCTTCCAACATGGCTCCTCATAATAGTAAATGCTTGCAGAACTGAGCCTTTAGTTTATATTTTCACTTTTCTGGGTCTTGCGGTGAAAACAAGCTGCAGACAATCTGATTAGGTAACAGCAGCAACACGTGTAATATGAACTATCAGTCAAACTGCTTAAAGTTAGTAAATGCAAGGTAAAAAGAGGTCCATTTCCAAGAATAGACACCTAAGAGTGGTATGGCAGGGGAAGTAGTAGTTTAAATAGTACTTAGAGCTAAACTGAGGAAAAGCCATATAGGAATATGATGCTCACTGAAGTGAAAAATCTCATAAACATTAGTGTAAGCAGCTCTTTAGCAGCTACATATCTCATGACAAGAAAGATCAATGACAGGTACATCACAAATGACTAGTAGCTGTGTTGCCTTTCCAGGAAGGTCAGCAGGAAGAATCTGGATTTGACCTGAAATTTGTGACTGCAGGAAACAGAGAACAGGGCTGGTGGTGATGGGGTTTGTGAGGGAATTCAAAGCTAAACAAGATGCAGAATTTAAGGTACAGGAGTGCTACTTGGTACGAGTATGCTACAAGGATCATCCTTATTCCATATTCTATTCTACTAAAGGTGCATAATATATTTACATATTTTCTTATATCACATCAATGATATGTCTTGTTTAAAAGCAAGTAGAAAAAGCCATGTGAATTTTTCCCTCTTCACATATTTATTTTTTATAGAAAACAAATACTCTTATTTACACTAAAACCAACAGAACAAAGTATGAAACTAACAGTCAAAAAATATTAATTGAAAACATATTATTCTTAAAGTTAAAATCTGACAGTGTACACATGTCATGGGCAGGGCCTCTTGGCAGCAGTATTAAATATTACCTCTGTGTTGAGCTAGCTTGTCAGTACCCACAAGCTTGTCAGAACAACAGTCCAAGCAACTACTACAACAGCAGAACCTAAATCCACCATATGCATATTTTTAACTACAGCATTTTTTATTTATTTACACTTAATATATGATCTACCTTTATTCACAACATTATGGCAAAATATTTGTAATACTGTACAAGAACAATACTAACAGCTAGGATCTATTTAATGTGGTTTAAATGTAAGCACACTGTTAGTTGTGTTAAGTATGGGTTTGGAGGCAAATATGAAAGTTCAGTATTCTCCCACAGATTTGTTTTTGCTCAGGATAGAGCATTTTGCAAATGTTACTAAGCCTCTTCCCTTGTGTAAGTATATTGATTGCATATGCGTAGCTCTTTATCTCTTTTGCAAATAAATCTCATGTACTGCAGATACAGGAAATGCAAAAGACCATCTGGGCATCATTGACCCACTCTTCTCAAATCTGGCAGACAGTTTAGCATACAGTTTATTTATTTCAGGGTATATACTGCACTATCCTGACACCTCAGAAAAATACTCAGGGGAATTCTGTATTTTTTAGTATGTCAGTACAGAATTTCATTACAATTGTTTTCCTGAATGAGCTGTTTTATCCAGGCTTGAGTTTTTCACCTTTGGATTTTAAAAGCCTCACAAAAAAACCTTCAGCACTAAAGGTGCTTGTTGTTAGAAGCTTGAGACTGGAGACAGATGAAAAATGAATACTTAATACCCTGTACTCATTTGGTCTGGGAGGAAATGTGATTACATTTGTATTAGATGACTGTATTTGGATTTAGCCTAAATGCATACAAGTTTCTCCATTTGCTAAAGGACCAGAAAGAAGTAGAAAGATAATTTTGCTATGTTTATGTCTCCCCTATTGTTTAACCTGATGCTTTGGTTCTCAAGGTTATAAGTATATTTAGACAAAATTACTGATACTAACTTCCTACCCAACATTAGATAAAATTTTGACAGTGCTAAGGAAAATCTATATTAAAGCATATTCTACTGGATGTGTTTCACTTAGAAGAAAATTAAAAATAGTTCTCAGCTGCAAAGTGTTTCAAACTGTCTGAATATTCTTTTTTGTTTGAATGGAAACAAAAGGAAAGTCTGAACATACACTAAATAATTTTGAAATAGTACAAAGAACTTGTGAAAAAAATGCACTATGTGTATTACTGTAAGAAATAAACCATAATTACCTCTAGAACGAGACAACCATTCTATTCTTGTCTGTGATAATCACACTGCTAGTTCACTGTCAGAAATATATGCCGAGCAGACATGTCATAAGATTGGGACAGATTTTACTTCATGACCTGACTGTTTAAAACAATCTGCTTTTGGCAGAGAAATCCTTTGTGTCTATAACAGTAAGTTGAAAATTCCACTGAGATAGAGGGAGGCTGAGGTAAGGCTGAATCTAGCTTTTGCACAATGCAATGAGAAGTGCTGAGTCTCTTCTCAACATTAAATCTAAGAAGACTCTCAGGTTGTTTTAATTCATACTAATACCTGCCTTATTCAAGTTCTGTCTGGTACAGCTCCTTTTTCTAGAATAAATTGGCCTAGATGCTGAGATATTGTGGTAATATCATTGTACCAGAAGATAGAATAGAGTCATGACAGGAATTTGTTAACCCAGTGTGGGACAAATAGCTTATCCTAGTTTGTCAGTACTGCTGCTATCATGACAATTTTTACCAGAACTGTTTTCTCTGCAAGGAACAATGAATTTGGTCTCAAGATTTCTTGGAAATATAATCCACTTACATATGGCTGTTAACTTCAAGAATCAAGTGTGGTGAAGAAGTGCAACTGAATTATCAGGTTCACAACTGGTGTAGACATACCAGCTGTGGATAACATGAAATTTTCTTCTCCTAGTTGACTGGATGTCCTGGATTCGGGTGAGATAGAATTACTTCCTTCTCAGTAGCTTTTACAGTGCTGTGTTTTGAATTCAGAATGAGAATGGTGTTGTTAACACACTGATGCTTTGGGTTTTTGTTAAATCATATTTATCCCAAATCAACTAATTTTCCCTGTGTCACACTCTGCCACTGAGGAGGTGAGCAAAAGAAACTGGGAGGGAGCACAGCTGGGACAGGTGACCAAAAAGATACTTCACACCATAGAATGTCATGCACAGCATATAATCTGGGATCAGTTACTTGGAAGGGGCTGATCAGGGTTTGGGCATGGAGGTTCTGGCATTGGTCAGTAGGTGATGAGCAATTTTATCATGTATCGGTTGTTTGTCCCTTATTATTATTATCATTATTATTATCACTCATCATTATCACTGTATTTTACTTTATTTTTGATTATTAAATTATTCTTATTTCAACATAAAAGTTTTATTTTGATTCTCTTCCTCATTCCACGAAGGTGGGGGGAGGGGGAGAGAGGGGGTTGAGTGAGCAGCTTGAGTGGTGCTTAGTTTTCAGCTGGGCTTAAAACCACAACACTTGAATAGCCAAACTTTTCTGTGTATATCTGTTTTCTTTGACACATTTAATCCTCTCTGCCTGAATATCATGCAAAGTATCCTGTTTTCTGGCAATAGAAGTTCAAAAAGACAGATTGACCAGAAAAAAAAAGAAATCCAGTAAATTAGGAATTAAATCTGATATAAATTTACTTTTACTATACTGTTAGAAATTATTAAGACCAACAATCTCAGTCACATTGTATCTATTGTAATCTAAAAGATCATCCACATAGACTTTTTTTACTTTGCAAACAGAATTTTCTCTCACATAGGATTCTTCCTAAGAGGAGAAAAATAGTGTGAAGCAGTTGTAAAAGGAGAAAAATAGTGCGAAGCAGTGGTAAAAGAATAGAATTTTTTTTCCCAGACAGTTTTATTGTATTGGTTGCTCCATTGGTTTTGCAGTAATAAAACTTCAATATATTAATTTTTTTATTATATACAAATTTAATAGTGTAAGGAGGTTAATACTAGAGCGCAGGTTTCAGAGCAGTAATACCTCAGCTGGTTTTCATTCTTCTTTGATAAGAGACACTTATAAAACACATCGTTTTGAGATGAACCTGAGGAAAAATAATTTCTATAATTAGGGTCAAAATGCAACCCACGTCATGATTGAAAATCCTGATAGTCTTGCATTTTTGATCATTAAATCACAGCATTTTATAATCTGTGGGAAGCCTGGAAACCTTTTAGTCTTACTCAGCATTGCTTTACACACAGCACAATTGCAGAAATCCTGTGTAAGAGAGGTAGAATACTGTCCTTCACAGTCATAGTGCTTGAATGTTTTCTGACATGGCTTCTGACTTGGCTCATCCTTTTGCAAGCACACTTTCCTACAACATGCAGAACAATACGTGTGGGCCTTTTAGATGTTATTTACACAGTTAACAAAATAACTTAAATAAAGTAAACAAGTAAAAATACATTGTCTGTCCCTCATCCAAGACAAAATCCACTCCTGAGTAGCTCTATACAGACAAAACAGAAAACTGTGCTTTTAATGCAAGGTGTCATTTAACTGAATGTATGACAGATCATGGACTCACAGAATGGTTTGGGCTGGAAGGGACCTTAAAGATCATCTAATTCCAGCTCCCCTGCCATGGACAGAAAACCTTCCACTGGACCAGGTTGCTCACAGCAACAACCAACCTAGCTTTGAACACTTCCAGGGATGGGGAATCCACAACTTCTCTGGGACAACCTGGTCCAATGCCTCACTACCCTCACAGTAAAGAATTTCTTGATAGTATCTAATATTAACATATCCTCTTTCAGTTTAAAGTAATTGCCTCTTACCCTATCACTACAAGTCCTTGTGATAGAGCCCTCTCCTTTCTTGTAGCCCTCTTCAGGTACTGGAAAGTGCTCTCAGGTCTCCCAAGAGTCTTTTTTTCTTCAGGCTGAACAACCCCCCAGGTCTATCAGCCTGTATTAATAGCAGACGGGCTTGAGCCCTCTGATAATTTTTGTGGCTCTCATCTGGACTCACTCCAGCAGGTCCACATCTTTCTTACATTGGTTCCCCCATAGCTGGAAGCAGTACAGCAGGTGGGATCTTTATGTTCTCTAAACCTATCTTGAAAAATAGGTAAATTTACAAGAAATGTGACTCCATACTGGGCACAAAGCTTAGATTTTCAGAAAATATTTTGGAGGAAGGTGACACTGAGGATAGTGCTTATTCTGTTGATGATAACCATCCAGTGGGTGGTTTTAAAACAAGTCCATAAAGAATAAAGAATGTTTAATTTCTGTAGGTATTTATCTCAGTGTGAGGGTTCACAAGGTACAGTGATGACACTGGGAAGAGCAAGCAGACCTTACTTATTCACCTAAGAGAGAAAGCAAGTACTGGAAATTAATTCACCACTCCAAAAAAAGAAATCTGTGGAAGAATGTCACATGTCTGGTCCTCTGCAAGAATTTTTAATAGTTGCTCTCATAATGTCTCAGCAAATGAAAGGAAGGAAGTTTAGGATTGCCTCCTAAGGCCTTCTTGAGAAAGTATGACATATGGGCATTCTGAGATCTGGCCACAGACAACAGTCCCCTGCAAGATCTAGGCAGCATTTCAATTTCCAGGGCAGCCCACTGAGCTGGTAAAGGTCTCTGCACTGAATTTCTTAGATAGACCTTGCAGAATGCCTCCTTTTCAAAAATCTGTTCTCTGTTTCATTTGAGATTCAACATGGTAACAAGCAGCTCACTCATTATTTCAGGGGAATTTAGCCAGGAAGTTTAATTAATACAACTCCTTCAGGGAACAATAATGGAATGTTTTTATCCCTTGAAACATTGTATTAAATATATTGCCTATGCTAGATAATAAAATGACTTAGTCAGCCTGGAATGACTTGCTGTTAAACTAGAAAAATACCCAGTGCTTAAAAAGGTAAACTATAAATATTATTTTTTAAAAGTGATGAAATTAAGCAAGATGCATGAAATGAAATGCAAGAAATCAGACTGTAAAATATGCTGTTTCCTCAACCATTTTCTAATTGATATTAATGTGTCATTTTCCCATTGGCTCATTTTCCTGAAAGGGAATACTATGTACTGCATAGAGATGAGACAGATCTAAGCCCCAGCTGGAGGGTCAAGACCCTGGGTCAGAATCCAGGTCCTGGCAATTCTTACTGAGGTTTCAGTTTCAATGGGATTTCCTCTGGATTTTGCTATTTCAGTATATTTTTTGGAAAATTGGTCCTATATTTTGAGTCAGATGAAGAAAATTCCATCTGATTTAAAATATAGAACCAATTAGCGGAAAAATCTCCTGAAGGAAGAGAGCTTTCATTGGTAGGGGATTTGGATGGCAAGGCTATTATTTGTCTCATCCCGTGTGTCTCAACTCCTGTAAATGTATGTTTGTTAACTGAAAATATTCTTTGTTTATAAGAAGACTTTTATTCACAAATTTAAATAAAAATATTGACTTAGTTACATGAGAACTTTAAAGGAATATTCAAAAAACCTCAAAAATTTTGCTAATAAATAAAAAAGACACAAAATTTGTCTGGAGTGAGGACGTTAAAGATGAAGTTTTCTGCAGTCATTAAGATGTTCAGTGTTTCGTGTGGTTTCATTCATAGCAGTATTAGGTGGAGACAAACATGTTTGGAATGGGTTATCACGATTTTTTCTTTGATTTTCTGTATTTCTTCTTGTTAATTTTCTTTCTCACTTTTTATACCACTGAGAACGCACAAATTTACTAATTGTTTTTTCTTTCTATATTTCTATTTTAATATATAAGATGATAACAAAATCATCTTATATGGAAATATTTTCATCTCACACTTTAGCTTTTTTTCTAGTCATGTGTCTAGTAATCTGGTCGTCTGATTTTCTTAATCCCTCACAACATATTTCTGAACTTTCCTGAAGGTGTTTGGCCTTAATCTTATTTGGTCACAAGTCTCTACTGTCATTAAAATCCTCATCTTAAAATGAAGGAATCTGGATTAATAGAAGAATTAATTAACTTTCACTTTGGGTTCTTCTGTCTCAAACAACACACTTCTTTAAAAAATTTTTGTTCCTCTGAAAAAAATGAGATATTTTTGTTCTCTGATGGCAGTACCAATGAGTAAAAAACCAATTAGGACTGATGACAGTTACATACACTCTTACACAGAATTTTCCAGTTCAGAGTTTCTAGACCACATATTCCTTAGGCTAAGCTCTCTTATCTAGATTTTCCAAGTTTTGTTCACATTTAGGCAATATGGGCCAAGATTTTTCAAAGTTGGATTTTATCTTATTCACTAAGTAGAACTAAACTTATTCCATGATTAACTGGAAAAAAACCAAAAATAAGTTTCCCAAATAGGCCACATGACATGTCTCTCTGATCACCAGGACCAAGGTACATTTAAGCATCTGAGAAGAGAAAAAAACTTTGAGGAGAAACAGTCTCAATCAATTCTTACATGTATCTTTACCTTGACTCCTTTATTAATGCACACCTGGTTGCTTCCTTGTAACATTCAGCCTTATTTCTCTTACCTTGAGAATAGCTTATAAAGTCACCTTTAAGAATACCACTTTAGTCCATTTTCAGATGGCAGGAAAGTTCCTACTAGAAGATCAGAAGAGCAAAGAGTTCTCCAGAATGGTTCTTGAAGGAAAGAAAAGAGAGCAACAGTTGAAAATTATGTCATTTTTGTGTGACTGCTTCAATAGTGGCCTCTATCCACTGTTTCGCAAAATCTCTTGTAAAGGATTCTTTTAACTAAATGAGTGGAGGAGGGGTCACAACTGTGCCTTATATCCACTTAGCCCTCTTCTAGAAAGTAACAGCAAATGGAAATTTGACTCTTATGCGATCTTTTCCATGATATGGAGCATCATGCATTAGGGTGTATTTATTTTCTGTTAAGTAGAATTCTTCTGGTTCCTTTTTGTCTAGAGGACGTAGCACATGAACAGTAGTTCCTACAGAAAGCAATACTAACCAGAAGTGACAGCCTTCTGCTGTCCCACGCCAACACAAATTGTGCACTTTCAAAGAGCTGTGGAAATGAATGCGTATCACTGTTACAACAACACATGTCACCAAGGCTAAATTTCCAAGGCACCTGTCTGAACCCAGTATTTCTTAGTACCCTTTGCTTTTTTCTCATGAATTCTATTGCCAAAATTGAGTTGTAGTCATATTTGGGAGCAGATGGTCAAACCCACTGCTGTGTCCAAGTAGGCTGGTGGGCATAGTTATCTGATGTGTTTAGAGATATGACAGCAAGCCAAGCATCTCTCTTTACTCACCACCTAGGGATACACTCTCAAGTAAAGAGAGATCCCCCTCTGAGAAGAGTAGTTGCCAGATTTCAAAACATTTGCTGAATGTTTGCAGAATTGTATTTGTCCCTGGAAATAATACTGCTTAATAGCCACATTTTCGCAGCTACTTTTTAAAGTGAATTCAGAAACAGATGCCAAGTGTAAATATGTAAGCTTCACATCAGCACCATGTTGTAGTTTGAATATTTACAGGTTTTGCTTAAGAAGAGACACTGTGACCCATGTTCCATGACATAATTGGACATCTGCTTGCTAGGCCAGCTGACTCAATTAATTCTAAAGGTTGTTCTTGGTAGGGAAGAGGAAACTACCATTGGTGATTTCCTGATGAACTTATCCAAGTGGGTATTCCCAGTTTCTATCTAACATAAGGCCAAAATAAAATTTCATTTTCTAAAGCACGGTTCATTATTTTTTGCAATGCTTTGAAGGATCACAAATGTTACCATCTCCAGATCTAATTAATTTAGACCAGAATGTTTGATCTCAACTTGTCCAGTCAATGAGATAAATGGTGTTTACCTATTTCTATCTATAGAAATTGTGTGCCATAAAATGCTAAACTTTACCTTCATAACTCAATATGTAATTCTGTTGTTCAAAACTGTACATTCTTAGTTTGAAAAACATAGCTCAGTACTACAGAAGGAAGTCTTGCTATGCAAATATCACTCTGTAAATGCTCCCTGAAAATATATTACCTTTGAGGAAATGGTGGTTTCAATTAATCAGATTTGGTGCTGTTGAGAAGGAATTTAGCCACAAAGAAGTTTCTTAAGACTTTAAAATCAAATCTGATTATGAGTATTATCAGACAGCTTAGTACCGACATGCTTTCTTTTAAAAACCAGCTTTATCTAAGGCTGTCTAAGGTGAGATCAGGCCACAGCTGGAAGTGACATAATCAATTAAATGGATTAAAGCTACTTTAGAGGTTCATTCACAATACATGGGAAAGCCAGTGATTGCAATTAGATTTAGAATTAGTCAGCAAATGTTGATTAACATAAGAAGTCAGCTAAGTATACCCACCTCTTGCAGGTCAGCAAGGAATGCTTGAAGGAAGCACTTGTAACAAGGCTGATGCCACAGTACAGGACAATCTGTAGATCCATGCCACTTCTATGGGCCCTTATAACACAGAGCAGTGAAAATGAGTTTCAGTTCATGAAAGTAGCAGCTGCTTGTGAAAGTTACATTCTGTGTGCAGCAGAACCAAAAATCATCATGAATATGCAATAGCCCACTTTGGCTTTCAGCCCAACCTCACCACACATGATAAAACTATGTAGAAAGTTGTATGGTACATTCTTCAGTACCAAGTCACATGCTTTGCTTTTCTTGTAGTCTACCAGAGCATGGTTTGCAAAGTTCCAGAGACAATTAAACAATATTAGCATGTGCAATTATTATTATTATCATCAGATATGCAATATTATTTATATATAAATACATGTGGTCTTAGTGACTTTTGGTAATTGAGAAGCGCCACGAGTATTATTGCCACACAACACAAAGCAGTTATGTAAGCCTTTTATGGGCTGCCTTGTAATGTGTAATATCAACTATAAGCTATCCCATTAGCTAAATATGAAACACTTCCATGAATTCTACAGAAGGAATATACAGATCCAAGCAAGATTCAGATCGGGTTTGGCTGTAAAATCTCAGTGCTGAGACCTCCACACTGACATTATTTAGTGGAAAAACCTCTACAAATTTCCCAGTGAAGCTCATCCTCTTTCACAAGTATGTAAGCAGGAGAACAGGGAATTCATTGCATGACAATATTTGTTAAAAAAGTTGTATTTCAGAAACAGAAAGAAAACCAAGTTCCAGGTTGAAGACCTTACTTGAGTCTTTGGTTGTGTGTATAGGGTAGAGTGTGAAAGATTTGTACTGAAATATATGGGTTCAGGCTTCATTCAGCTTACCAGCTACATGCAACAGACCCATTCTTCCTACAACCACTAAATACAGCCCTCTGATAGAGGGGTTTTAAGCTTGTTGAGAGAGACATTAGCTATTTTTCATTCAGATAGGAATTCTTTTTTCAACAGTTCTGTCCAAGGACCCACAGCATTGGTAGCACGAATAGGTTCAGTTCTATGATTATTGGGGAAAAACAATTATGGCTTGTTGTGTTGAAATCTGCATCATTTTGCTTACAGATAAGTAACACACTGAAAGCCAGATATTTTGTATAGCAGCATCAGAGTTTTATTTCTAGATTCCAGTTTGTTTCTTCTTGCAGTAAAATCTCTTGGATGCAGAAGTCATGTTGGTAATTTAACAGCAGCTGGAAATCAAACTCCAAATGAACTCCAATCACTTTCTCCCTGCCCCCTCTGGTAAGAAAGGGACAAAGGCAGAGACTATGGATTGAGATAAAGATTCACTGAAAGCAAGCAAAACTGGAATAAGAAATGCACAGTAACAGCAACAATATTAGTAACAAAAGCATACAATAAAAGGTGCTTTACACATAAAAGGTGTCCACCCCCTCTGGTAGGACTTAGTTTCATATAGATGCTGGGACAAAGGCAGCTGCTCCCATACCCAGCATTACATGGCTTTCCCAGGGAAAAAAAGACAACAGGGGTTCCCTGCAGCTGCTTCTTTCTGAGCCCAAAACAATAGAGAACAATGATGGACAAACCCCCAAAAGCTACACTTTTGGTCCGTGTCACACTGTGCTGCCTGTTTCTGGACCACTCCACTCCTCTTGGGCTTAGTTCCAGTGGCATTGCTGGTTTCGACTTCTTCATTCAGCTGGTGCTCGGGCTGAGCTCAGGCTTGGCTCCTCTCACCTCATTTGCTGCTGCTTTTCCTGTGGCTGCTTCCACTTCACTGTTTTTCCTCAAACTGGCTTTTCTTGAAGGCATGTCCCAACAGTGTTTGCCGCATCTCAGAGCTGTGTCTCAGAGGAGCCGGAAAGGACAGGAGGCAGCAGCAGAGCAACAGAAGTCTCCAGTGCTGGTCCCAAGAACTCACAGTGTTACCACAGCAGGCACCTTTCCCCAAACACAAAGGGAACAAAATGGAACATTCCTTGTGTGTACTGACCATTTTCTTCTCCCCAAAATCACACCCCCAGAGGTGATGTGAGAGGTGTAGAATAGCAGCCTAACCACACCCACAAGGCTTTAAGCTCTGCCCCCTCTCTGCAAACAGGACGCCATGGGACAGAGTGAAATTTGTTATTAGAAAATGGGGAATTTTCTCCATGATTTGCTTAGTCATTTTTTTTCTTTTAGTTAAAATAGCAAGAGAAAAAGTCAAGTTTTGGCCTGGTTATTTTATTGTATTTCTTTCCAGAAGGGATAATATATCTTTAATATATTTTTCAGGTAATTCTTTAGGTTGGAAAAGACTTCTAAGATCATTGATTCCAGCTGTTGACACAGCATTACCAAGTCCACCACTAAACCATGCCCTTAAGAGCCACATCTACACATCTTCTAAATACCTTGTGAGGTGGCAACTTAAATCACTTCTCTGGGCAGCCTTTCCAGTGCTTGACCACCTTTTGATGAAGAAATTTCTCCTAATATCGAATCTAAGCCTTCCCTGACAGAACTTGAGGCCACTTGCTTTTCCCATCAGCTTATAAAACATTTTCTCTGCCTTTACACCCTGAGTCTATAAGACTCCCACCATAGTATCTGCCTCATCGGCCTTTCCCCTGGTTGTTACTCATAAGAATTTGACCTTATCATCACCATCATTAAGACCTAGAAAATCAAGACACTCCCTAATACACTGGGCTATTCCACCACCTCTCTCCCTCTGCCTATCCCTTCTGAAGTGTTTATAGCCATCCATTGCAGCAGTTGGGTTTTGTGAGACATTCCATCGTGTTTCCAAGACAAGGACTATGCCATACTATTGATGATGCACGACAGCTTCCATTTTCTTCTTGTTATGCTGAGTGCATTAGTGTATGTGAACTTTAGTTGGGGTGTTGATCCCACCAACTTTCTTGGGGAAAGAAGTTCTAATTTCTGTGTAACCTTGCATCATTTGAATAGTTTCTGTTATCAAGTTTGAAAGTTTTTCCTCCTTTTTTAGTACATGGCAGAAGACAGTTCATGAATTTTCCAGTTGCCTAAAACATAATAGCACTTCCTGGAAAGCCAGCAGCTTTACTGGCCAAGTCTAGCAATTCAGCAATGAGCAATCTCATTATGAGTAATTTTGCCACAAGCAGCATATACCCTTTCATTTGGAAAAAGGTAACAATTTCCATGTACAGTAAAAAGAACTGGCCTTCCATGCCTACGAATACAGCAAATTTGTGCAGCTTTTTTTAAGAGTAAAAAGAGTGAAGGGGGAATTGCATTGCTGTAGTTGTGAAGCAAACAGGTAATTATAGTGAAAAAATATGATGAAAAAACATCAAATGTTGTTGATCTCAGCCTATTGCAGCAGGTTTTTTTATGAATGTATTTGGTTGATACTGAAATACATTTGATATTGAGGACATTATTTTTCAATTAATAGGAAAAAATTAAGGTCTCAATGACTAGGAAAAAAAAAAAAAGATATTTCATTCTGCAACAAAGAATTCTGCCTCTAGGTAGCTAAGCAGTAATTCTTACTCTCTGTGCTGTTTTTCTGAATGAAACAGGTACATCTTAAACTGAGAATTACTGCAGTAGATCTTTGTGTTTCTGAAAAAATATTTAAAATTATTGCTGCCATAAAATATTCAATTCCACTTTCACCCCTCACCAAGTGGTACCTTATCAGACAGGTTTTGATAAAAGACTATGCTATTTCTCCTTTAAACACTAGTGATACTTATATTATCTGCCTCTGGCAATGCTCTAAGAGATGATTATTAATGCTTACAAAATAAAGCATTACAGCAATACAAAGGATTGTAGTATTGAAATGTGAATACATCAGCAGTGTGAAAATTTCTTTATTATGAAAATGTCAGTTCCATTTTTAAAACTGAGTTGAAATTTGCATTTCATAAAATACAAAAGTACAGGTAAAGAAAACTTTTAATCAGATATATGTGGATTTTCTGATTCCTATAAATAGACATTTGAAGTAAGCTATGTTTACGTAACTCAGGAACATCTCCGATTAGATTTATCAATAAATCCAAAAGTTAATTTATGAAATTTGACTTTCTAAACTCATTAATTTCTTCAGGTCATTTCAAGTGCATAACCAAATAATTTATCCAAATTATTCAGACAGGATTTTCAGCTCTCATGCCAGTTACATGCAAGAGGAGAGAAAAAAGTTGTTGCTGCCTTACTATTACTTTGCTAGATGTTCAATATTGTTAATCTCTAGTAGAATGTGTTCTTTGAAAAGTGTATGACTAACTTTCTCTATCTAGATCATTTATGTATCTAATCAATTTGTACCCGAAACTGTGCCTCCTAAGACCTCCTTCATACTTACCTTTCCTTTCTGCCATTTAAATGTGGACTTCTCTTTTTATATTTCACGTGGTTTTCAGCCTTGCTTCTTCTTCCATAAACCTTTGTGGTTCATCTTCCTTCACAAACTTACAGATATCCCAATAACACAAAAGTGATAGAAATTATACATTACCCTAAATTTCTTCCAAATTTCATTTACCTGGTTTTTTTGGTCATCTTTTCAAGAATTAAGAGGCACTGGTAGTGAGTCATTGGTAAGCATAGATAGAGGCTTTGCCTTTACTAACTCATGGGAAATTTTATTATCATGGCAAATGATAGCAGAATAAAGCCTACATTTTTACCCTAAATTTACATCATAGACTCTTCAAGTGAGATTTCTGTCATTTCACATGAGCTACTCTATGCTGCAATTCAATTGTGTAAGTAACATTGCCCCACAATTTTTACTATTAACATATGAACCAGAAATACTAAAGATTAACAAGGAGGTGAATATATACTTTTTAAGGCCCCTAACTATAGTATGGAATTTCCCAAAAAGTTCTAGAAAATCTGTTCTGCTTTCATAATACATTTCATTGACCCAATTGCTGTGAAAATTAATTGAACAACTGTTTTCAGTAATCCAATACTCTGTTCTTTGGCAGTTTATAACTAGACTGAGTTTCAGTGTCAAGAGAAGGCCTTCTTTTAGTCTTATGGCTATGGATTTGCCTAAAACTGTGGCAATATACATACAAATGGTCAGACTCTGATTACTTAAGCAACAGCAAATGAGTATTCATGGTACTCATTTTAGACATTTACTTGAGAATGTTTGGGAAAATTTCCTTAGTTTTCTTTAATGCAAATTCAGAAGCTCAATATAGATAAAGACTTTTGTATAAATAAATAAATAAATAAATAAATAAATACTGTTATTAATTTCAAGGTCGAATCATGCTATCAAAGAAGGCGCTGGGAGATTTAGGTATGAGGTACTTTCTAGTTGATTTAATTGAAACTAGTTTTCAGCCCTTGAGGCACAGCTGTTGATTTCAGGGATTAATGACACGATGACAGCTTTTAGGATATAATTTCTTATGCAGGGCTTTATTTTAACTAACCATCCACCTTTAGACCTATTATTGTAGACTTCTTAAATGTTTCATTTAGGACACAGATTATGGAGTCTTAAGCTGTGGAAGTATAATTTCTTAATCTTTAGTTTTAAAGGAAGAAAGACATCTGTAAAACACTACAAAAAATGCTACACTTGCTTAAATGTCCTTGGTGGAAAGTGAATACATTCTGAATTTTCTTCTTCGTCCTTCTGAATTTTGTTACAGTAATAATGAAACAAGTACAGGAATTAATTTGAAATCTTCGAAACTCTTGGACTCACAATGTGACTTGAGAGATTATTTTGTTTTATGAAGAGAAAAAGGAAATAAAACCCCATAGAGTAAGGATAAAAGAGGAAATCCACTTTGTCACTTAATCACAATTGTATATTACCATACCTCCGGGGAGAAGTGAAGAGCAAATAAACAGTATTGCATCCCTATATTCACAGAAGACTTCCTGATGCAAGATGAGTTTTAAAAGAAACACCTTGATTTAGGTTCTGACATGCTGGCATCTCTGCATTAAAAAACCTGCTTTTTCAACTCCTGTTTAAATCTGACAAATCAACTGAAGCAAAGAAATAACCCTGGTAATTCAGACAAAGATTTAATTCTGAATAAATTCAATATTGAAACACTGATAAGCTGGAATTTCAAAATAGACTGATATGAAATATATTGCTTAATTGTCAAGGCCTTTTCTGAACAATAATAACCTTATAAAACTCTTCTAAATGAGAATTCTACCTGCAATATGAAAACACAGCAAAAAAATTTTTGAAGGAAAAATTGTGAAACAACCTATGAGCCATAAAGCAATTACTTTATAGAAAAGGAGAGAGAGACGCTAAGATACGGTATCTTAAGTATAGTATTCTCATATTTCAATACTGTATATTAGCTTTTAACCTCTTCTCCATGTTCATGTCATTAGCCCCAAAACTAGAGACTGGTCTTTCTGCAGACATGATGTATGTGTCCTCCATCTCCTCCACTTCATTGACAGAGATGTTGAGCAGGTGTTCTTTTTCTTTCTTAACTTTCTCTTGATCTTTTTCCCTGTTTCTTATTTCTCCATGCTTATGTAAAGGAGTCTCACACTTTAAAGAATGTTTGATCACTTTATCTTTCTCCAGATCTCTTCATTCTTCTATTTATTTTTTCTTTTCTTTCACTTTTTTCATTTTCTCTTTTCCCTTTGTGTTTTTAAGTGTTTCCCTTCTTTTTTAAGTTTCCCTCTCTAAACTTGTTCTCCTTCTTTCCCCTTTCCTACCTCCCTTTGCATGCCTTCAGTTTCATTATTTCTTCTATTCTCTTTCTCCCTCATTTTCCATTCCCTCTTCTGTGTGCATGCAATCTCTATTCTCTTCCTCCATAGCAAACCTATTTTCTGGGATTCATTGATCTCTGAAAATTTATGTAAAACTCTGAAATTAAGCAAGGGTCTTCATTTCCACTCATAGGTTTGGATGAAGCCTTATCTCTTAAAAGAAAAATGCTGTGAAGGACACAATTATTTGTTTAGAGTGGAGAGCAGACACCATTCAGTCTGGAATTTATGCAGCCAGGCATGTCATGATGTGACCTGTGCTTTGCATTCCTATTCTCCCTGTGCTTTCTTTGCTCAGGAATTCTCTTGACAGCTCGTGGTTTGTTCCTAGTCACAGAACAGAATTGCCTTGTAGAGAAGACATTTTAGAAGTACGACTTGCATAGATTTTTACTTGTAAATAAAATGTTTCATTATCATTTCAGTCACAATAGGCCTATAGTTTCACTCAAGCCATGAAAACAGCACCTGAAGTATGACAAGTCTGATATTAGAATAGTTTGCTGTGTAACCAGACTACACTGATATTTAGTTTTTTCTTGAGACATGCTTGCACAGCTTGCATCAAAAAACAGTGCTTAGACTAGATCTTCTGACATTTTTTTCTGACCAGCTACTCTACACCAGACAAAATCCAGATGTCATGTACTCAGGAAAGTTTCTCAAAAGGAATTGTGGAATAAAAGTTATGTGAGAAATTCATGGAGGGCCAAGCTCTGTTGCATAACATATCTGTTATGCAATACCATGAAAGCTGATGTTGATTTTCAAAGTCATGAGGCCATCACAAGAAGAGCCCAACTACCAACCTGGACATCAAATTTTCAGTATCCGAGAATGGCAGAGTGGGTCAGGTTGGCAGGGACCACAGTGGATCATCTGGTCCAACCTCCCTGCTCAAGCAGGGTTATTCCGGAGAACATGGCGCAGGATTGCATCCAGACAGGTCTTGAATATCCTCAGTGAGGGAAACTCCACACCCTCTCTGGGCAATGTGTTCCATTGCCCAGTCACTTGAACAGTAAATAAGTTCTTCCTCATGTTCAGGTGGAACTTCCTGAATATGTATATCCAGAAGGAGAGCACAAACATTTTGTCTAAGAAATTAGTCTGAATCATATTCCTCTCTAAAAGTGAAAGCTTTCCTTGCATGATGTTTATGCTCTGCCTTGAAACTGTGAATAAAAAGTATCTGCTAGTGGCAGTTGAGCATCTGTAGTGTATGGAATCCTTAAGCTACTGTAAGAGCAAATCACTTTATGGTGATTAAAAAGATACAAGGCAGCAGTTGTTTTTACTTGCTGACCAAAGTTTGAAATTGGCTACCTGCTGCCTAGTCCATATTTTATCCTTGTTCCCATTACATCCCATTCTTTCCTCTGTTCCCCAGAGAGGGCAATTAAAGAGTAAGTGGCTTGTTTTGTTATCAGGATGATACACAGACCCCAGCTACAGTTTTTACTGCCATGTTCTGGAGTTAATCAAACCTTTGTTTGCAATATATTCCCCTTATAGCACAATTGCTATGTAACTGTTGATTCAAGTTTTAATTGTCTGATAAATTGAGTGTAAAATCCTGTGGTAGAAAAGGAAATCAGAGAAAAAGAAGATGGTTGTCTGGCAAGTCGATGTAAAAACAGTTTTCTCCCTACAAGTAGGAATCATTTGCATAAATTTGAGCACAGGGACATGTAGTTATAGATGACACCAGGTTATAAAGCCAAAAAGCAAGAAATCAGTCCTTTCGAATTCTTCTGTTATGGCTTTTAATTGTGATAGTTTTTTTCACTAATCACAGAAATTAGAAAAGAATAGTTGCTGCTTATGTCATCACTGTGACTGTGACAATTTCATTAATATCCTGCTGCAAAAAGTATATTTTTGGTTGTTTTTACTGAAAACTATTCAGTGATTTAAAGTAAAACACAGTGTTGGGAGGATGTTATATACATCAATATTGCCTGTAAAAATGTTTGCTTGGAAAGTCAGTTAGATTTTAGATATGATATTCGGCATAAAAAGTTATAAACAACACTTCAAATCCCTATGATCTGCCAAACACTGTTCGTTTGTGTAAAAAGTCTGGTTTCGTATTATAGATATGTATTTTTGATAACTGTATTATACCTACCATTTATTTTGTAAAACCAGAAGTGTCTTCATTTTATGCATTACCAATTTCTTGCTTACTTCCATTTTTGCCTTTGGGTCTGAAAATGTTGATTTGGTATGACTTTGTCCTGATTATAATGAGATCTCTGAACTGTGGCTCCACCTGTTTGGAAAATATACCATTTCATAAGTCAAATGATTTATTTGATGATATACACATATTTTTTATGTGTATGGAAATGCATTTGGTATGCATATGTTTGAAAGGTAGGTATTTGTCTTGTCAGAACTCAGTGGTTTACTCTGTGACAAAAGAATGAAGAAAAGACCATAAATGTATTATCATAGTATTATCAGGAAAGAAAAAACAAACTTCTCCAGCACTGTCTCTATGATATCCCCTTGCTATCCTTCTAGAACATAACAGAGCTCCTCCATCATTACCTTGAAAGTGGGCAGACCAGATACGAGGGAGGGGAAAGGTTCAAATTTCATATGTTGAAGATACAGGACACAGCTGGAAGACCATTTTCTGTAACAATGCATCTTCTTTCCCTTAAGATCTCTCATATAAACATAATTTCTCCATCCTGGTTCCATACTCTCAGTAAAACATTCATAAGAACGGAGCAATTTCTCTGCATCTTCCTTGTAAACACAATGCCTTACATGGTTCTTTATCAGGTAGTTATGAGTAATATAAGGTGAAGACCTTAGGATTTATACGTATTTCTCCTTCATAGGATAATATGCAGGATCCAGTAAATTCAAATTATATTAAAGTTTTAGAATTTTATTTATTAAGTTTATCAGTAGTGCTCTTTAAGTTTGTTTTAATGACTAGTTTCAAAGGATGTCCAAAGAAAAACGCAAAAAACTTGAAAAACAACTGTGCAGAGAAGCAAGTATCAAAAATAAAAGGAAGTTCCCATATTTCCACATGCACCTCAGTTTCAGAAAACATGTTAAACAATACTGGCCTGTCTAGAAGATTGTGTTAACTCTTACAAGAAATCATGATTTCCTAATTAGCTTAGCACTTTTGGCAGTACATATTGATTTTGACTACCTGGCTGAATCTTATTAGGCCTTCTCAGAGGCCAGAGACTTTATTATCTTTTTGTATCCCATCACCCAAACCTCACCAGTAAGCAAACGAAACAGATGCAAAGGTGTTTGTTTTATTAGTGGCTCTTGCTTGCCAATTTTTTCATTAAATAGTAGTTCTGTTTCTTCCTCTGATCAACAGACTATAAAATTATATTAAAATTTACTTCTGAATATTAATAGATATATAGATATATTGTGTACAATAGTAAATTATTTCTTTCTCCACAGAAACACTAAAATTATCCATAAGATAAGATTGTTCTAGATGTTTTCTCATTGTATTGTGTCTGTTGGAATCTGTTGGGTACTTTTCTTTATCAGACTTCTGAATTCATTGCAATACTGTTATTCATAGCTCCTATATTGCAATGTCACTGTTAGCACAACAACCAACCACACCAACTAGTCACTGAAGAACATTTAATTTGAATTCGACCTCTTATTCTTTTACATATCACAAAGGCATAATGTATGATGGCACACTGATTAAAGACAGAGGAACCCAGCAAGAATGCTCTGTTTAAATTTGCTCGTTTTTCTCATGGTAAATTATAGCTAATTTGAGTTCAAACCAGCACTTCTCCCTCACCCATAAGTAGCCCAGTGGTCTCTAAAAGTCAACATGGAAGGCCTGTATATTCTTCCCAACTGGTCTTCCCTTTGCAACATAATTTCTGAGAGCAAGAGAAACAGGTATGGAGTTACTACTGAACTCTGTTAATTCAAAAATAAAATAATAATCACATCTATCCAGACTCCAGACGTTACCAGAATTTCAAGATATTACCTGGAGTGATCCAGTTCACTGGCAGTGGGGAAATCTTGGCATATGACACTGTAAATGTGACTTCTCTTTGGACATGTGTAACTCCTTAGTTCTCCAAAACAAGTACACACATCCTCCTTGCAATTCAAAATTCTTTCTGGATTCTCCAGTCTCCTGAGCTATATGCACCACTTCTGTTCTTTCCTCAGACATCAGCTGTTTTCAAGAAAACTAGTGAGGAAAAAGTGGGTCTTCTGAAGAATACGGCTACCCTTTAAGCCCTATCAGATCTGCTACATGTCTCTGGTCTTGAAAAATAGTGAGAGGTTGAACACAAATAGAGGTAGGGAAGAAGTCTGAGGTTTCACATACTATGCCTGAAAAAGATCAACAAGTTTTCTTTACCCCAATCAGCAGACAGCACAGGCTGGACAACACATAGTGAGGACAGAGAGATATGGACCACTCTTTTCCACTTTAAAGTTGTTACTTGGGAAAAAGAAGCCAAGTTGAACAAGAAAGGAGACACGTTTTGTATGAGAGAGTACTGTCAACAATATTGTTTCTTACCGAAACAGGTACAACATGATAGACTCTCGTAAGAGTTCTATGATTTCTGTTATGTTCTTGACCTATGGAAAGTCTTCAAATGCAAAGAATTTTGACAGGAGATACCATTGCTGCTGTGCATGTTGGCAAGACCTGCTGTCTGTCTCCTTCTTCCAGAAGAGGGTAAGGAGTATGTGGCTCATCAGCAAGGCAAGGCATTAACGCACCACTACCCAGTAGTGTCATTCCCTTCCATAGCATAGGTATTTCTGTAGCTTCAAAACTCTGCAGGGGAACTCAGATCCATGTGAACCTGAACCTGTCTCCCATTTCATCTCCATAAAGACCAGCTTCCTCTCTCACTCTCTCACTCTGGAGGCAGTACCTCCTGGAAGCCATTGTAATTCATCCAATGTGATACTCAGTGTTAATTATATCTGTACATATTAATGGCCTTTGGCTAAAATATATGTACACCTCCACTCTAAGTATTGAAAACTCACACAAGTTTTATAAGTTGTAAAAATATGATAGGCATGCATGGGGTGTTGTGTGTTTCCCATTAAAAATGAGGACATTTTTGACAGATGCAATATGGCAGAAGATAATTAATTTATGTTTATTCCACAGAGGTGGGGATTTTTTTAATTTCCCAGCATGACCTCTGTTTCATGCTTAACAGAACAATCAGAAAGGCATTAGTTTATAGACTGAAATCACTCAGAATTTTATCTTTCCATGGAAAACTTAGTCTAAGTTTGTTTATATGTTGATTGATGGAAAACATAATAATTTCTTTTACTTGACTGAAACATTCTGATTCAATATTTCAGCACAATCTTCTTGTTTTCACAGTTTTCTGATCAACTTTTTTTTTTTCCACTTTTTTACTTCACATAAATAAAACTGTTTCCAGGACCCAACAGCTGGCACTTACTGACTGGGATGAACAGGAAGGCAGTGTGTTCATAGGATTACAGAACAAGCTGAAAAGAAAAATTTATGCAGAGTTTTGTAAGTTTAGTGAGGCAGAAAATAGATGGGTCCAGAGAAGAAATGATGTGCCAGTCAAAGCTATGCATACAGACACAAACTTCCACAACACAAGAGCAGGCGTGCTTTCATAGCTTTTTTGACTTCAAGAGTTACTTCTGAGTTAAGGTCAAACAGCAAAGATATGTTTTGTAAAGATCATACTCTTAAGTGACTTTTTACAAGTCTCTTTTAAAGCCTGGAAAAAGCAAGAATAAAGCTGCTTTGAAAGATGTAGAAGATGGTTAAATGTCTTCTAGGAAGGATCCTAAAGAGGGAGAAAACTGCAGCTGAACATTGGGACTTTGCCATTTACACATTGCCCTTCTGTAAACTAATTTTCTCAAAATGTATAGTTTCATCCAATACAATAGATTTTTCTGTAGCATAGTGCAGGTTAGTGCTCTATACTCAATAGTGACAAATGAAAGCTAGAATTATATGCATGTACTGTATTGTAGTACTCTTTATCAAGAGAGGATACTGTAACTGTTTCTCAAGCTCTCCTGTGTGGATATTTCTGTCTCATGGCTTCTGCTGATTTCCTTTCTCTATTTGATTTACAAACAAGGAGCTGCTCCCTGAAATTACTTAGATTTTAAAAGCAATATTATACTACAAAATATTATTGGAAATATATGCAAATTGGCAGAGAGGCATTAGACTGCAATTTTGCCAGCATCTAAAAAGATGCCTGTTACGTATGTGACACACAACACCTAAAGAACCTGTTCATTTTCATTCAAAGTGTCTATTTCATTATTTTACTTCAAGCATCTTCTTAGTTGCTTCGAGATAATGGTGCTCAAATTTCATAAAATTTAAGAAGAAAGAATGGCTTGAAAGAATCCATTTTAAAGATAAAGAAGCAATGATCATATGTCTTTGCTAGTCTGAATAACGCACTATCTAACTTCAGTCATATCCCCTCAGTAACAATTTTATAAGTTACATTGAATGCCTGATTAAGATTTATATTCTGTAGAACACAATGTTCATTTAATAACATCACCATTGTTGGGTACTTTACTGATACTTTTATGGGTTAGAGTTCATGTGCACAAAGAGTAAGAAAAGTCACTTCACTGTTACGTCAAAGATAAGAAATAATAGATCATCCAATTTTCCAAGACATGTTTCTCCTATCTTTTATCAGCACACTTCTATCAACATATTTAGATATTTGTGGCAGGTTAATATGGGCCATTTTCACCTGGCAACAGCATCAGTCCTTAGCAACAGTATGTGTGTATTCAAACTACTGGTAACATTGAGCCAAAATGGAAGATTAGACTACAGAAACCTTTGGATGATGTATGTCAGGAATTTTCAGATTTTATTTCACCTTGGCAACCATCTCATTTAATTCCCTAGCAACTCTGAATATAAACTGAGTTTTGGGGTTTTTTCCTGTTCAAAATTACCTCTTGAGAACAACTAAGATGATTCCCTTATTAACTTTAATGATATTCAATGTTTCACTTATTCCTAGTTTAAGATAAATGGCAGAATTCAATACTGCACAGTAGTGCACTAGATCTATGCAGTATTTCATGGCTTAAAAGTCATGAAAATTAAGATGGTACAGCTGTAATTTAATGTTATTCTTCTACTTCTTTATATATATGAGTATACAGCTGCTATTTCAGAAGTTTTTATTAGTACTATACATGTACAAAAATCATCGTGTTCATCCATCAAACTTCTTGCATCCTATCTAAGCAAGACTTTCATTGTTTTGATAATAAAGGCCTACATATTCTTCTACTGGAATATTTGAGAAAATAATTTGTCCCTGAAGACTCCACTCCTATTTTATCCCCACTCGTATGTATCCCATTTACTTATCCATGTGAAGGTAGAGAAGGATCAATTAAAATCATGGTGGGTTTCTTGTGACAAATATCTACTTTGGTTGTCATTTGATTTGAGCAATATTTCCATAGTGTAGCAGATCTTGTAGAGGATTATTATCTAGCAGTGATTCCTCTAAGTGTTAGTACATTGCATGATTTTTTTTTCCTACAAGTATCTCACTATATTGAAATTGTTAAATTCCTCTTTTTTCTGTTTAAAGAGCCTTCTGGACCCCATATTTGAATATTTAAAGGAATATGATCCCACTTTTCATTCTTAAGGAGGGTAACCGACGTTGTGTTAAAATGTATTTGCGTATACCATAGAAGTGAAATGACAAAAAGGGGGGAAAAAAGGGAAGTAATGTGAATGATCACAGAGCTTCCTAGTTCTATTTGTGTCTTCTGGTTTTTACTACCCATTTCCTTATTCAGTTGCAATACCAAACTATCTCTCCTTCTCTTCCCACCCCTCCTTTCCCCTTCCCCCTAAGGTTTAATGGTCTGCATTGGATATGAACTTTGTCCCTTTTACAGTTTTTAGTGCTGAGTTTTATTTACACAGCCTTGCTAGTCTCCATATGGTTTTTTTAAGCAACAAAATAATTTTACATGCTCAGAGGAAGCTTGAACTTTTAGGAATATAGGTAATCTGACCCACAAACACAGTAACTTTTCTGGTTATTTTGCTGATCACTCTTTCATTTTGTGGCTTACAACTTGCCCACACACTAAGTAATATTATTCATCTTATGTCATCATGAAGCATTGATCTGTTCCAAATCTTAACTGCAAATTATTTTCTTTTATACAATATGCAGACTGTAAAGGTATACAATTTTTTCTGCATATGCAATTGTTTCTACATATCCTTTCTGCATCAGCAGCTAGACATAGAGGACATTGCTTATGGTTGTCACGGGCATGTTTTGAAATTTCTTCACTTCCCATGGTGTATTTCCACTTAACTAAACTCAATTTCAGCTTATTAAAAACAAGGTCCTCCTGATTATAAAATAGCCTCAGAGCAACAATAAGCTAGAGCACAATGAAAACCAATAACAACAAAACAAAAAAACCCAAACAAATTAAAAAATCACCAAAGTTAAAACAAAACCCAAAACCAATTCAAAACCTTAAAACCTCTCTTGTTTGAATAAGAAAATATATGACAAAATGTGGTGAAATAAATTTTCTATTATTATCCTTCAGTTATTCTCATTCTCTTTGGGTACTACTCTTTTTGAGACAGAGGCATGAAAATTCTGTTAGTGTATGAGACAAGTATGTGACTTCTGGAATGGCACTTCTGTGTAAATTTATAGAGTGTGAAAATATATCTGGTTATGTCCTGTGGTCAGGTTATTACATGAAGTTATATTTTTGAGATGAAACAGCAAGTATATATTTCATAGCAGCATGCGAAATTATGCAGACATATAAATATATTCTCAGATTTCACAAGCTTTGGCTAATCAGCAGAACTAGTCAACATATTATGAAACCTAACATTGGGAATTCTTCATGAAGAAATAGAAGTCAGAGTTTAGTGTGTCTTATTACCACAGAACCTGCTGCTACCTTTGTTTTTTTTGTAAGCACTTTACATTTAGTCTAGCTTCAGAGTACCAAAACTAAAAATTTTCCATATCAATATTTTAATGAGAAATGAGAAAAGAATATAATGTGATCCCTTCTTTGGCTGTAAAGACAAGTTAAGACACAATTAAATGGTATTTTATCCAAAGAAATATACAAAGGTGCAAATGCTGTAACGTGACAGAGAAATTCAAGCACCACTTACAGAAATGAGAGGCCACATTAAAAATTTAATGTGATTAATTCATCTTTGAAGGAAATACTAGAAAGAAATTATATTGGATGAGTGACCAGTTTATTCCCTTTGGGAAAAACAGGTACAAAGAGTTTAGGCTTTAATAATGGAATAATTGTAAAGCTAATATTTATATAGGGGTTTCTGGCATGGATATGAAATATTTTTTTTTAATTAATTTCTGGGGCTAGTTAAGGGACTGATTCAAACTACATCTTGGGGCTCAAGAAAACTCATCCATTGCATTCAGTAAACTTGGAACTAATCCTATGACTTCTCTACCGTAACAGAAGAATGGTGAATATTGTAATTCAGATTTTTAAAAGCATTTAATGAGTTTTCAAAGTCAAGATAAAATATTGAAATACTGATATCATGAATATGGCAATGTCAAGATAGACTATTAAATCAGGATACAGAGATTTGTTTTTGTATGTGTCTCCAGTTCCAAATAATTTTGCAAATTAGAAGAAGGTGTTCAAAAATATTTCTGAGATTTCTCTTATTATAGCCAGACTTGGGGAAGATCAAAACACTGTAAATTAGTCAGAGAAAACAGCACAGTAAGAAAATGTAGAAGTAAACAGAGATGACTGCAAACGTATTTTTGAATGGAAACATGGGTAATACATTTTTTGGGGGAAATGAACCAAAATAGTAACCTTTCATTAAGCAGAAAAGTCTTGACATGTCCTACACAAGATAGGAAAACAAGTTTTTGCTGTAAAATACTTGCAGACGTTCTATAATGCAATATATCTCAGGAGATTTAAGGTTTTACATGTCACCGATCAAACCGCAGCTAACATTACTTAAATTAATTTTCCTGGAGTGAATACACTTCCCTGCAGTGTGTGTTACTGTTGTTAATAATTTTATTGACTGAAGTTCATCCCTGTGCAGAGGATCTGTCCAGTACCCATGGAGAGAAATTAAAAATTGTTCCTGCAAACACTTAAGCATCTTCTTATTTTTGCATGAGTAAGGAGCTCTTTTCAATTTTAGCAGGCTTGCTGATGTGTATAGACTTCAGTGTTCATAAATGTTTCATAGCATCACTTTGGAGAGACTGTGTTCTAAATGTGTGGTGCATTTATCTTGTACCAGCCCTCACTGTAACTGCACTTGCATTAAGTAAGCTATTTCTTCTGCAGAAATACAAAAAAAGTCAGTTGCTTGATTCCCTAATTAATACCTATTATGAAAACTAAAAATAAGATCCTACAGTCCTTACTTTTGTTTCAGAGGAAACATTTTACTCATAAGTAGACTAACATGTAAAAGGTGCAATACCACTGAAAGAAGAGGCGTGGTAACTGATTAAACTAATACTGGTCCTAGAGAGCAGACTTTGGTGCAGTGCTTCTGGCTAAGTCATTGCTTGAAGAGAAACTGCACATTTAGGCTTTTCCATTTATAAATATAATAAAAATAATAAAGATTCAGGGAAAATTTTGGAGTACAGCTTTTCTGTGAAAGATTGTCATTCAAAGATGCAGCAAGAAAAATGGGTTAGGAGGTCTGATAAAGAGGACAGGTGCCTCAATGCTGGACGGGGGAAAAGGGGAAAAGAAAAAGAAATAAAATAAAATAATAATTAAAAAAAAATTTAAAAAGGAAAGTAATGGGAACACCAGCCTGTTCCAAAGCCAGCAGATAATTTCTAAGTGATAGTCCCTCTGACTAGAGAGAGGGAGAGAACTATTGAAATACAAGAAGAGAAGAGAGCAAAGACTGAGGAATGAGAAAAGAAGCCATTATATCATTTTACTGAAGAATTTCATATGAAGTTAACATCCAAAGGGCAAATTCAAAACTGCATCTATTCAGCAGTAGAGGTCCCCAGGACAACTTGAACTGATGTTTTTAAAATATTCTTAAAAATGGAACAGAAAACTTTCCAGTAGCAGACAAACAATTCTTCATTTATCTTAATTACATTTTATCTCTCAAGTATAATAAAGGTTGTATCCACTCTTTGTCCACTAGATCCTTTATGCAATGGCAGCATATGTAATTTACTTTTCGAAAAATATGTCTTTCCTCGGAACTATTTTTTAAATACACTTGTTTTATTTATTTTTATGTTTTTGGAAATACATGTCCTAAATTGCCTTAGAGCACAGTGACATTCCTTTGCTCAATATATTTAACACTCAGTTGGTCACTTGCATTCAATGCTTACTGAAGGAGCTAAATAATGTATAATTTATGTCTTTTACCCTGTCAGTAGAACTTCACTTTGACTATTCACATGTGAAAAATTATTCATTCATCTAAGTATTTTCAAAAATTTCCCTTTAGGTTAGGGGGAGGGAGGTATTTGGAGGGTTGACTTTTTTGTCTCTTTTGTTGAAATTACTGAAGAAAGGAGCACCTAGAGTAAAAAACACTCTATTTTTTGGCTTTAAATGGGAACTACTGTTTATTACACGTTTTGCTACAAAGCACCTGGAAGCATGTGGCAAGAGGGTGCAAACTGCACTGAAATCCAGAGTCATGCTGACATGCTTCCTGAATAGATGATATACAAACCAAAAAAACATTTACTCAGATGTGGTGTTAACTTTTTTACCCTACTCGTTTGTACAAATTCACACTTTCCCCATTCCCAAGAGAGCTTTTTACCCTCTGGCAAGCAATATTTTTGTGAAGAGCAACTTTTACATGTTCTGTCTTTAAGGACACCCCCCAACGCCTTTTCATTAAAAAAATAAATAAAAAACCCAAGTATAAGGGAATAAACTATATAATGATAAATTGTTAGCACCATTTTAGAATATTTTTCCCTTGGGTGTCTTCAAAAATACAGTAAAACTACTGTGGAGACATAAAATCAGATTATCTTCAGGATGTATGAACCAGAGCAAAATTCAGGGCCAGATTAAAATGAACAAACAGTGAAGCTGTTCTGTTGAGCTTGGCCTGGCACAGAAGATTCCATCAAAAATGAAAGTACACAGGGAAAAACAGAACAAAACGTGTTGATTTCTGCAACGTCTCCTTTTGGGCCCTGAGGCATCTGCTGCACAGAGAACAAATGCTTATATTTGGATTACCTTCCTTCCATTTTTGTGTCTCCTGTTGCAGTCCTGTAAACTGAATGAAAATTAGCTTTAGCCATATTTCTTCTGTTCATTCTTCTTCTTTGGCCATCAATGTGGGCACAATATGGGATAAGTCAGTATGGTGCACATAGGATCTACCCACTGCTTCCCATCTATAGGAAGGTTCCAGCACAAAGTCCAGGAGGATGACATATACCTAAACCAGCCCATCCCTCGTTCCTGTAAGATGGGAGAGTAGAAGTAGCCAGGAAAGGCAGGAAGACCTAATTGCCTTGTGGTGGACATAAAGAGGCCTTCTGCTAGAACAAAACATGTCAGTTTCATTTCTCTCCACAGGCTTTAACATACACTGACCAGGTTTCTATAACATCACTTCAATTTCTAGAATCTGAAATATGTGGGTGATTGCCAAGGAAAACTATAACTGTGTGCTGGTTTCTGTGTAAAATGTATGAAGTAGACGAGTTGTTCAAAGAATCTGGTTGCTTCAGAAGTGCATTGAGCAAAATCACTGTTAAAGTAACAGCTCCTCTCTCTACCCTGGTTCTTTAAAGACTGACTAAACAATAAAAATTTTGGTAGATAATTGAGAACGAGTAAGTCCTTTCCTGTGGGAAATATAATCAAGGGAAGATTTCTAAGTAACAGAAGACCCTGTCTGTACTATTTGCAAATCCATTGTCCTAGATTTTGCCACAACTGTGGATGGGGGGAAGGGACTCTCTCTGGCCTCCAAAAAGAAGGGTGTGGCTTACTGTCAAAAACCACGGTGCTGGCATCATCTGCCATTGCTCATTGTCTCCAGGTCCATCATGAGCATTTTTGCATGTGAATCACCCTATCTTTTGTATACTTTTTTATTAATACCATTGCTGTTGCTCTTTATCTCACTGCTGTTACTAGTAAACTGTTCTTAGTGCCTTGAATTCTCCACTCCATCCTGAAGCAGGAAGTAGGAGGGGAGAGGGGGAACAAGCAAGTGGTGTTTGGTTCGGGAGCATCTCAGTGGGGACACTGAATTGGGCAGTACCATTCATAAACCACGACCCACATAAAAGTAATTTTTCTATTTCTCCACCATAAATTATGGTTCTGTGATTGTTTTTTCGATTAAATAAGCAATAGAATATTGATTTTAAAATCTTCAGCTACACTTCAGAGTACAAATTTAAGCTGAAGACATTCTGCCACTATGTCTTGAACTTGACAAATCCTCTGTCATTGTTAAATCCCTTGGAAGCAAATATTTCTGCTTAATAGAAAAGTGCAGCACCTTTTGAGAGGAAATCTCCTTTGAGAGCTGCCTTTAGACCTCTGAGAGGGATTCTGTGTAAGCTTTTTCATCACATTAACTAAGTATTGAATTGGGTTCTTATGTTTTCATGTTCTCAATTTGAAATTGAAAATATTATTGATTGCATGCAAAAATCCAAACAAAGTGCATGATATATTCTATCTAGTCTATTTCTATTTCTTTTCCCACAATGAAACGGAGTATCTATTTCAATGCACTGAAGAAGATTGAGTTTATATTTTTAAAAGTCATAATTTGAAGGATAATTCTTTTGTCTTTTATATTATATGCATTTACTGTTATATAGAATGAAACCTAAGAAAATATGTGTACTTTTTAATTGTATAGAGCTCTTTTCCTGTTAGAGATTAAGTACTCAATGTACAGAATGTTCTCTTCACTTGGATTCAAAATTAAAAAGTAAAACTTGCTTGTGAAAAGTTTTAGTGTAAATTCTCTAAATATGTAATTTATTATTCATTTCATGAAAGTTTGTTTTGCCTCTTTTTTTTTCCTTAGGTGAGAAATTCAGTGGACAGCAGAAAAATCCACAAAGTTTCAAAGTAAGATTTCACATCTACTCACTTTCTAAGTCTTCATATCTGTTTTCTTCAAGGCCTACAAATTATTTTGGTTTGGATTTTGTGTTATAAACCACAAATATCTTTCTACATAGCAATATTTATTAAACTCTTGAAAAGTGTACCCTGTTTGAAATTCAAATTTCTTCTAGTCAGGAAAAAGCATAATGCTGGAATCAGTAGAATGTGTAATAAATACAGAGATACCTCCTATGGTGCAGGAGTAAGATCATAGTTCAGACTTTGCAGTTTTGGAAAAAAGGTCTGGTTGCTATGGCATGATTGCTAAATTGTGCTATGAATTAAATGGAAATTTAGTGAATGCATTGAATGATTAGTAACAGTAACTACAATGAGTACTGAGCACTTCTCACCTTCTGTTTTGTGTACTATCTCACACTAGCCTTTGTACTAGGAATAATACTCGCCTATAAAGGACGAGTAAGACTGGAGAGCAATACACTGATTCTTGTAAATATTCTGCAAGCTATAGCTGTATGAAAAAGATGTGCCAAACTTTTAATACTCTTTCTACGTACTCTGTATAAGGTAATATGATTGATAGGTACATATGACCTGACCTATCTCTTTTTAATGAGTAAGGTAGGGTATTAACTGAAATAGGTCAGTCCTTAATGAGAAACGATTTATGACAAAGAAAGCATCACAGACAATTTGTGATTATTTAATATGGGTACAGGAATGGCAATTTATAATACATTCTATATACTATAGAATATATGTATGATAATGAATAGGAAATTTGGGGGTGTTGGTCACACTATAAAAGCTCACTTATTTCTGTATTCAAGGGGAATCTTCAAGTTTCACTCCTTAACCTGTTAAGTGTAAAACTTTGACAGCAAGTGTAAAACTGAAAAAGTTAGTGGAAATTATACCACATAATTACCTGGGCTTATTGAGCTATTTAGACAAATTATAATTATTTGTGGGGAAATATAGAAGAATCCTAAGATGATCCTGTGAATGAATAATAGTCAGGTGAAATTCAGCATGCAGGAAATACCAATTTATACTCCCTGAGAAAAACAGTCCTAATATCACAAGAAGTCATAATTTGAAAGTGGTGAATTTTCATCCTGATTTGGATAGCTCATCTCAAAAGTAAATAAATCACAATAGGGCAAGATGAACAGCAGGACAAAAAAGGAGGACCAAAAAGATTAAGTGAGTTAATGTATGAGTAATGACTATATATATCTAGCATGCTTCAATCTGGAAGAGACACAAACTGAGGAAAGACCACAGAAAGGTTTATAGAATCATGTCTGGGGTGTAAAAAGCAAAAGAGGAAGCCAATCATTCATATTTTATTCCAGTACTAAAACTATAGTCTGAAAAATGGAAGTAACAAATGTAAAGTTCAGAATAAATACAGTTTATAGGGAAAATCTGAAACCTCTTGCAAGAAGTTATTTGGGATTCAAAATATGCCATAGGCCTGAGGAAGAAAAATCACATAAAGCTGTACATTGATAATCCCTCTAGCTTAAGGAACTCCCTAAGGAGCAGCCATGTGGATACATGCCCAAGGGTAGTAATACTATAAATTTGTGCTGTTCTTACATTTCCCAAAATTTCCTTTATTAGCTACTTGATACCCCAGGGGAGCTATTGTATTATGAAATTCTCTGACCATTATTGTTTTTATGGTACAGCTTGTAGAATATGATACCAATTGGACAGCAACACCAAAATATAGCTAGTGAGTTAAATAAGTTACCAGCTAAGTTACCTTAGCTTCTCTCCAGCCTCCGTGTTTATATGGAATTTTATGCTTTATTTCACTCTCAATCTTGCGTTAAATGACAGTGGCAATACCAGAAGTCCAGAAAAAGCTTGTTGTTAAGTACGAAGTTCCATCATGATTCATCTTTGCTTAGGTAAACCATATTGCACAATCACAGCAAATACAAGCTGTTTTGTACCAGTCTCAGTGGAGGAAGCTATACTAAACCATAAGAGATGTAATGAAATTAGGCCATAATTTTCTTTCAGATATTCTTCACTAATATGTTTATAGACAATAATACAGTGTGGAAAACATTACAGATAATAAGGAAAACTGACCACACCAAGCAAGAAAAGTTGTTGTGATTCTAGGAAAATAATTGGAATTTATTATTATGAGAAGATAAAAATGAAGATAACAGATTAACAGGATTAGGCAACTTAACTAAGACATCCCTCTGTGTTCAAAATTCAACTGATACTAAACTTTTGAATAGAAAAAGCACTCTTTAAAGTCTTATGAAAGTATCTAAGAATTGGGTTTATTTTATTGGGAGACTCTTTTTCATATGTTTTTCATCTATTTTTGTTTTGTCGTGGCTTGTTTTGGTTTTTTTTTTTTAAATGTGGGAAGAAGTAAATATTAAAAAAGCACAGTATGAAAACACTGGATAATGTGGGAGAAGCTATTCTTCCCACAGTCACCAACACCTATCTTCCTTATTATTTTTATTTTCCGTATTGGCACTAGCCAGATAAGCTTCTATTCTTTCTGGCTTATATGTTGATAAAGGATTGATGGGCATACATATCATTGTACTCTTGGACAGGAATGCCCAAGGTCTGTGTTTATCTGTAGAGGTGCTACTTAACAGCATCACCCTTGATCAGTACAAGGTATTATTTTAAAATATTCCCTCTATCTCTCTGTGTTTTATGTTTCAAGCCAGAAAGAAAGAATAGAGACAAACACTGAAAGATGGTGTCTAGAGCTAATTGACTAGCATATTTAAAGTGGGTTGTGGTTGCTTAGAAACATTTATAGACTGTAACAGAAGCTTGATTATTAAATAGTCTGCAGGGCAATGTAGGACAACATGTTTTTACAAGAGCAAGATCCACAGTGAAAGATGGTCTGTAGCTTAATATTGAAGAGAAACATATTTACAAATATTTTTTTTATTTTATTTTCTTAGTCCAATTAAACAACATCATTGAAAAAAATTTAACAACGCTTATGTCACTGCAGTAAACTGAAATTCAGTGTCATGACAACTTGCTATTTATTCTTCAAGGCCCTCTGTTAATTCCAGAAGTAGTTATTTCTACTTTGTGGCTCATCTTGAGAGTAGGCAATTTATTTATTACAGTAAAGTGTATATTATGTAGTAAGAATCTGATTTTGGAGATCAAAGGACACTGAGATGTGTAAAGTGCAGCAATCTTTGATTATACAACAATGTTATAATAAAAATCTGTAAGGGAAGGCATACTCAAAGTCTGAACTCTTTAGAGGGGAGGACAAGCAATATATCCTACAAATGTACTGATATTTCCAAATCAGAAGTCTTATGATAAGTATATAAAATAATCCATAACCAACAATATTTCTCTGTTGAAATCTCTTAATCAAATTATTTATTTTAGAAAAACCGTAATTAATGCTTATGATGTAATTTCGTTTCGGATCCTTTATGACAAAACATTTTCAGTCTTTCTTAGGCATGCCTTAAATTTCTTCACAAAGCATTAGTGAAACCCCAGGGAATTTTCATTTGGTAATGTATTTTTATTTTCCTGCCACACATGAAACCATTCATACTTCTGTTGCAGCAATGAAGTCGCTTAAAACATTGAGTCATGGATCTTATAAAAACTGACAGGTTTCTAGGAATTTTTTTTCTTTCCTGAATCCAGGCAAAGTAATTATGCAAAGGGTACAATGAGAGGAATTCTATCCTATCTGGATTTAACCAAATAGGGTTAAATCTATCCTATCTGGTTAAATCCAGATTTAGACTTAATTGCCAGTTTTGTCAATAAAAACTATAAATCACAGGACCACTATAGGAAGTCTGGCCTGTAGATGAATTAGTGAACAAAGATAGTGATTTTAAGAGGGATTTTTTTACTATGTGAATTATTGTATTATTTCTAATTACAAAAGCTCTAATCATTCCAGAGCAAATTAGTATCTATGAGTACCCATTGCAAAAAAAAAAAAAAGTATCTCTAAAAAGGTAAAAGGAATGAGTGGTAAACAAGCAGCATAAATAATTAATAAATCAGAAGTTTGAGTGTTTAACACATACATTACCAGGGTGTCAAAGTAAATGCAATCATAAAAAATATGATTCTTCTAGCCTTCTTAGTTATCTATCTTGAGAAGACATTAGAAATTATGAAAAATATTCAGTGGGTTACTGATCGAGACTAACCTCCTCTGGTTACTTCTTGAGTCAAGATTCTGTAGAATTAACCAGATTTCTGAGCCCTGTGGACTTTTAGGACAAACTTACCTTTACCAACACTAACTGGAACTAAATCTGAAATGAAAATAGGAAGACTATTTAGCCATAAAATGGCTGACAACAGCAACATATGAAACTGCCTATATATAATAAAATATTTTATGTCACCTACATAAAGTAAAACACTGAAAACCAGAACTGAAAACACCATCCAAACTTTCTATTAAATTAACTCATTATTTGTTGCCATGCTATATCAACAATATTCAGAAGAAAACTGTATTATTCAAGACTATAGTACATCTTTAACAAATATTAATAAAATAAATAATGAAGTAAGATTGATCTTATTTCCTGTAGATTAAATCTCTTTTTTTATTTTATAATTTAATGGAAGGGCATTAAGTGAAACTATTTTTGGTAGAGCTATATTCAGGAGCTCTATTTAGGAGATTTTCTGCGTAAAAGCTATTACACCTCTGAACAGTGATAAAGGAAATGGGCATGACTTCTTCAACCCCAATGAATCATATGGTCCTTTTGGCTCAAAAAAAATTAATATTTTTGAGAAAAGGCAAGGTGTTGTTGCAACTCACTGAGACATAAACCTGTCCTAAAATATTTAAGAAGGTAGAATCAGTCTTATCATCTGATATTATTTACATTTTCATTACTTATTACTTACATTATTACTATTTTCACATCCAAAACCACATTAAACAAGCTCACAGATAAAATTGCTAATATTTATTAGAGAAATTATTAGGCTCTCAAGATTACAGCATGGGCTTATCTAACAGTTACCAAAGAGAAAAAACTCTTGAAATAGTTTCTGTAATTTTATACCATGTGTTCATGGTGTAGCGAGAGCTCTGTAAGGGACTTTTTTGTATAAAAGGATGACATAATTGAAGATGACCGAAAAATCTGTGGGATGATGAGTAATGACTTTGTCCCAGTCAGACAACTTTTTGTTTTAATTCTACTGTATCAGAGGGAATAACTAATTATTGGTGTTATTAAAAAAAAAAAAAAAAAAAGGGAAAGCCAAGGAAGGATATATTGCCAGCTAAGATAAAAAGATTTGCAGGAGTTTCTAAGTCAATTACCTTTACGGATAAAAACAGTACAAACATTTCTGTATAAAAGAAGTTGGAATTATGAACATTTTGGAACCATTCTTACATTGTTGTTTTCTGTAATTTGAACTAATTTGACTATCCTAGAATGAAATTATAAAAACTTTTCATCAATTACTAATATAAGAAGAACCTATCATTATTACTTTAATATAATACAGTAACATTTTGTACACATGAAAGGGCACAGTAGTTTATTCCCTGTGTCTTCAGCTAGATTGTTAATGGAAATCCAGTATTGAAAAAGACTCTGTAAAAAGTACCACCATCCTAAAGAAAGGATGTTAGTTGTCTCTTTTCTTTGAAATTCACAGGAGGCTGTTTTATCTATTAGAAACTGAGGAGGCAAGAACTTCAGACTGATGTATTAAAAAGGAATGACTTGTGATTTTTCACATTCAACATTGGTTGGAAAAGACCACTAAGTCAATTGAAATACAAATAAGTACACAAGGACAAAAACAAACCACAAGTTTTCTGCTTTCCTATGTTATTGATTAGCCCATTAAACTATACTGCCTGTAGTGTAGTGCACAATCACTTACTTAACACCTCTTCATGTCTAAGTTTGTATGAAGGCAAGAGGAACTTGTTTCTTCAGCCATTTTAGCTTTCATTACTGAGTTCTGAATATATGAACACACAGCCAAGGGAGAGACTGTGCTCCTTGCCCACATTGAAATTCAGTGTGATTCCTTCCCAGTTGCATAGAAGTAGCACTGAATTCACGGTGGGATGAGAATTTCCCTACTTTTCCTTCAAGAAGTAACGTGTAACTTTTATTTCAGTGAATATCTGAATTTGAGTTCTACTATTTATTAACTGGATAAAAGCACTAAAGTAGACCTGGAGATACCATAAATGGTTGTGAACTGAATTTATACTCCATCTAAGGACTGTTTCAGCACTGACTGTGTAATTACAAAACAAAATCCACAGTTTCCAGTGGTTTGAACTAAACTGATGTGTTCCCTTTTTGTTTACATGAGGCAAAATTAGCTGAAGCTGTGAATCTAAACATATTTGGGACTTATTCCATACCAGTTTTATTAAACCTGTCATTAATATACAATTTTCTTTTTTTGGATGGATTAAACTTGCAAGGACTGAAATACAAATTATGGTCTAGACACCAGCAATTAATGTTGCTAGTCCTGTTCTCTTGCTGTGGGCACTGTGTATCTTAATAACATGCTTGAAGTTTTAGCTTATTGTTTCCCCTAGTTGGATGCTGCTATTGGATTATTTTTTCATCCTGCTGTAATCACATACATTAGTTCATCTGACTTTTTCTCAGCTATCAAACTAATAATTATTAGGCTGCTTAATAATATATTTAATACTGATTTTACTATTTATTCATGCAGAGTTCCATTCTTTTTTTTCTTCCTGTAACCACTTTGTCCCAGTTTTGTAGAAGATAAAATGTTCACTGAAGCACGATACAAGAGCAGGACATTCAAGAGCAGATCATTACTAAACATTTCTTCATAACCATTAAATAGTGTCTTTTTGATGTAGGAGAGCAGGATTGTCAGCCCTATAATATGAAACCAAGCAACAAGAGAAGACAGCTTATTTACCCTTTTTAAGGTCTTATGTTTTGTCTGGGCAAAAAACCTGGCATCTAATTAATTGAAGAAGAGGGCAGGGATTTATGTATGATCGTATTTAGAGTGTATTTTGATGTCAAATAAACATGAAAAGGTTAATGTTGCTAGTATGGATCAGGTTAAATGTTTTCAAAAGGAGCAAGGAAATATTCAAACCACAGAAAGTGCCTTGTAGAGACTCAAATCACAGTGCTATACTCTGATTTTTCATTTTAAATGTGCAAAAAGTCATGTGAGTGCTCTTATGGAGCACCAGTCAATTTTTACTGAAAATATTTCACTATTAGGATCCACTGTTGGGCAATCTACTGTCCCATTTCATGTCATGAATCTCTCCCCATACATTCCATCCCTAAACATGTCTTGGAGTATCTTAACGCAAGATAGATCAAAAACGCCCCTTTATTTGGGCTAGGATTAGTTATCCTAGAGATGACATAACTCAGATAAAGCATCATTTCCTTCAAGGTGCAATTTTCTGCCAATATTTTTGTCCATTATGACGCAGATATGTGGACTAAAAAAAAGTAAGTAGATGGAAGTGTCAAAGAGACTTTAAAATATAGGAAAATGGAGAAATTCTCTCTCTTCAGTAAGACTAAAAGGTACTGCCTTGTTAAACTTATTACAATAAGGGCTGAGAGGTTAATAAGTCCTTTACATATATACTGAATAAATGTACTATTGACAAATGCATTTTAGGGATCAACACCTCTCTGAAAAATCTAATTGACAAGATGTAATCTTGCTACAAAATGAAGCAGACATTAACAGATCAAATTCAAACAAAGAACAAAAATTAGTAGGTGTTTTGCTTAGTATTTGTGTTTTTCTTTTTAACTGTCAGAAATATGAATTGTAAAGGGGAAGAAACAGCACAATTTCAAGATAGGTAACTTGCTGGTGTGAAACTTAGGAACTGGGTTTTTTGGGCTTCAGAGGGGGTAAAATGGTTGTCTCATTTCTAGCATTATTTCAGAATTAATTAACTAGCATTTTGATGTGCTGTGCTGTGTTGATCTCATGCTCTTCATGTTAACTTCTTGTGAGGAGAGGTCAGAAATACACTAACCTCTCTATCCCTTGTGCTGCACAGCTTGGCTTTGAGGCTCAGGGATATTAGCCTTTTAGTGAATCAATGAGGAACGATCAAAGCAGCAGTGATTTCATGATGTCATGGTTGTTCTCCTGGTGCCACTCGGGACCACATCCTGTTTAGCATTGTTGTTGGGAATTCTGGTTGAAACGGAATTATGAACCACAGTAAAAAAAAAAAAATAGTGGATCAGATTTAATGCACTTCTACAAACAGCTTATTCTGTCATTACTTATGCCTTCCCTTTCTTCCCTTTTTCCTGCTACCTTCTTTTTAGTTGCACTATTTCAGAACATATACGGAAAGAGACAGACATATCCTTATCACTGAAAACATGTTTTGCTTCCTTTAATGGCAGTAAGACTAATATTTTTCTTCTGATGCACACGGAATTTCTTTTTCACTTGGTTTCGGCCAGTCATTTTAAAATGCAGGTTATGTATTGGTCTGTGAAGGAAAGTGGTTAGGCATCAAGTAATTTTATGTGACACACGTTATTTTGTATTATCAAAATTAGCAACACAGTATCACTCTCAAGTCTTATCTCTGACTCTCATTGTGATTTTACATTTTAGCTAAAAGCTTTCTATTTACAGGAAACTGAATGTCCGTGGAAAACAAAGGAACAAGTCACAGCTCTGATTAGAAGTAAGGCAGTCACTGATTTGTGAATAAAAGCATAACCCTCAATTGCTAAAAAATCACAACATTAATATTAGCAATAGGACAGTCATATGGGCTTAGTATGGTTATACACAGAATTTGGAGGAATACATCTACAGTACTATTAAATGTAAATTATACGTCTTGCTGTCATATGGAATACTTCCTGTGCTCCGACCTCCTGTAATTACTGATGTTAGGATGTCAGAAGACTTTCTTGAAGTTAAAGGAATACTGTATTGTTTGCACTGATCATTAAAAGACTGATTAAATGTCTGAGAGCAGTGTGTGTCTAATTACAATTATACACATAAGTACTAAACTCAGTGGACCAAGATTACTTTTTTTTTGTTTTTTTAAATTCAGCTTGGATCTCAAGTAGATTTCCTTTCATAAAAGAAGTGTTTTCCCATATCCTGCATTAATTTTAAAGCATTTACCAATAAGAAGTTTATATAGTAGTTAATTCAGACCTTCTAAATTCTCAGAAAACCTAACTTTAGTGCAAGGGGTTGAGGAAAGAATTTTAAGGATTACTTTATCTTGAATGTTTCACTTCCATCACAGATATTACACCTCACATATACACATCATTTTAGTAAAAAAGATATAATGTGGTAGTAAAAATAGTCCTTTAATCTTAGTTTATCTTAACCTGAACCTTAGATACATGCCAGTGTTGATATTAATGAATAAAAGCCTTGAATGTCAGTTTATGATTATGAAATACACCTCTTTCTTGAAAGAGGTAAAGTCACTCATCTTTAAATAAAAGAGCAATTATTTCACAGTGGAACCCACCAGAAAATGGTGGCATGTTTACAGCGTCCAGTGGGTCACAGTGCCAGAGATACCTGTACTGGCAGAAACATGCACCACGGGGCACAGTGCAGAGACATATGGGGGAACTTGCTTAGCTATAGAAGCAGAATAGCATGTTCATGCAGCATTGCCCCTGAGCTATCGAGCTCTGAAAAGTGCCAGGGCTTGTTAGCTTACAGGCTGTGCCTTGCTAGTGGAGGCACAGTGCTTCTAGATGAGTGCTGGCTGCTGTGCAGCTCCCATGCTCCCTGCTGCTGCTACAATCACATTAGGATGGGTGAAGTGGATGCAGGTGTCTTGATTGCTACAGTGTGGGCAGTACATTTCTTGTAGTAGAAAAGGTTCCTTGTCCGAGTGCTTGATAAATGCTGCACAGCAGCAGAAATGATATCTCAACATTGCATTAAAATTATCATTAGCATTTGGTACATATACCAAATTAAATAAGCACTGAAATTGGAATAGTCTTAAATGACGTATAACTAATTTTTGGGCTATGAGTTTTTCCCATGTGTCCAAACAGTTAAATAGTTTGTAGAACTAGATGGAATTTTACACTTGCATAGCATTTGCTTATTCATATGTATGTGAGTGATATTTCCTGCCTAAACACTAGATTTTTAAAATTATAATTTCATTTAAAAAAATAAAAAATTATTTTCAGAATTACAATCTTTATCATATATTTTTATTAAATTTGGTAATTCATATCAGCACATTGTCTCATAACTGAGCTGCAGAAAACAATTTCATCTCCTAAAGAAATTGCTTTGATTTTTCAGCACTAACTACTCTTAATTTTCAGGTATATACATTTCATTTTAGAGTATGTCAACATACTATTTATTCCTAGCAGTACATATAATTTTCTTATTGTGGCTAGTATTTCAAAATACTTAATGAAATATAAGAATTTAGCATGTTTTGAGGATTAAATATAAAATACATCCAAGAATATTTTTCCCAGGATAAGTCAGAAACTCTTCTTCAAAACATGTTTTTAAAGTAGTAATTCAAGCAGTATGTTGAGAAATATCTGCACCTCTTATATTTGAAAGCAGGAAGCCAAGATATGACTAGTCTGCTGAGCTCCAGGAGGGAAATTTTCTGTCATCCTCAAAAACATTCTTGTATTTTCCTAACAATATTTTTACTAACAAATACCTGGTAGAGTATAGATAGACAATCTTCTGTTTGTTTGTTTAGAAATTGGGATTGGTATATTTCTTAAACTGCTTGTGCTTTAAAGACTAGCTTGTTGTGGTAGAACTGTCTTGAGACAGCAAGTGGGGGAGAAGGAGAAAAAGATGGGTTTCTACATTCTCCACTACAGTTACTTAAACAGCTGATGGGAGCTACCAGAAAACTTTTCATTATTGTGTTTTATGTGTAGAACATTCCAATACCTAGTCTTCTAATTATCTCTGTAGGAATCAAAAGGTAGTAAGAAGTTTGAAGTCTACATCTATTGCCTTTTGAAAACTTGTATGTGTGTGTGTGCTGTGTACATATTGTGAGCTCTATTGTTTCTTTGCACTGGCAATAGTTACAGATGTTTTTTGTTGTTTTTGCTTCCTAATCTTTTCTGTTTCAAAATCAATGCCAAGGGAAAAGTGTGGTTCATATTGGATACTCAGATTTCATTTTAGGCATGAACTTTAGCTCCACTCACTAGCTGGCCTTTAAAGGGCAAGATAAATACCCAAAAAGTGAAAAATGATGCATTTGTATTCTTTTAAAACAAACAGAATTACACGTTCTTAAAATCAAAGGTCATTTCTCTTTCTAACAGTCTTTCAGCTTTTCTACTTTCAGTTCCCTCAAAAAACAAGGAGTTTTATTCCATTAGTTACTCTTTCATTAGAGCCAATAATGTTTGGAGCCTTTATGTAGTACATACGTTATTAAGACATTGAATTGTTTTCTTTATTTTTTCTGGGATTAACAAAGTGAAAAACTTGCAGCCAAAATAATTTTATGTCAACTTAAAACAAAGTTAATGCATTAAAACCAGTAGAACATGACATTTTGTTTAAACCAACAACTTTTTCTAATGAATGGCATTTTCTTCTCACATTTTTCAGAATTCTAACTTCCTTTCAAAGAGAAAAAGGAGAAGGAAAAAAAACCCATACCACAGAAAAATCAAAAAACCCCCACCATCACCAAGGCTTTAGCGTGGTATAATTACAGCAAGTTCAAAAGAATCAGCTCTTATTGCAAGTGTGGGCTTATTCCTAGTATTCAGTCAGCCCCAGATGTTCTAAACCCTATCACAGAATCATAGAAACGTTTAGGGTTGAAAAGACTTCTGTGATAATTTATTTCAACCATTAACCTAGCACTGCCATCACCACCATTAAAACATATCCCTAGGTGTTACATCTACACATCTTTTAAGTCTCTTGAGGGATAGAGACTCAACTGGTTTCCTGGGCAGCCTGTTCCAATGCTTGAAAATCCTTTTTTTGAAGAAATGTTTCCTAATATATAGTCTATACCTCCCCTGACACAACTTGAGACCATTTCTTCTTCTTCTATCACTCATTACTTGTGAGGAAAGACTGACCTTCACCTCACTACAACCTCCTTTCAGGTGGTTGTGGGGAGCAGTAAGGGCTCCCCTTGGCATCCTTTTCTCCAGGCTACACCACCCCAGCTGCCTCAGCTGCTCCTCACAGGACTTGTGCTCCAGACCCGTCACCAGCTCCACTGCCCTTCTCCGGCGATGCTCCAGAAACTCGATGTTTTCCTTGTAGTGAGAAAACTGGACTCAAGGTGCAGCCTCACCATTGCCAAGTACAAAGGGACAATCACTGCCCTGGCCCTGGTGGCCACAATATTCCTAATATAAACTAGGATGTCATTGGCCCTCTTTCCCAACTGGGCATACACTGGCTCATGTTCAGCCATGGGTGACAAACATGCCCTGGTCTTTTTCCACTGGGCAGGTTTCCAGCCACTCTGCCCCAGCCTGTAGCACCTCCTGGCGTTGTTGTGACTCAGGGGCAGGACCCAGCACTTGGTGTTGTTGAATCTTTTGAACATGCATTCTTTCAGGATCAGTGAAGGAGACCTGCTTACCCAGGACATAGAGAAAGCCAAGGCCCTCAACAACTTTTTTATCACAGTCTTCACCAGCAAGTATTCCAGCCACACCACCCCCATGCAGAAGGTGAAATGAGGGAAATGGGGCAATGAAGTACCATCCACTGTAGGAGAAGACTGGGCTGGAGACCATTTAAGGAACCTGAAGTTGCAAGGTTTGTGGGACCTGAGGAGATACATCTATGGGTCCTGAGGGAACTGGATGAAGAAGTGGCTATGCCACTATGCATCATATTTGCGAAGTCTTGGCATTGCAGTGAAGTTCCCACTGACTGGAAAAGGAGAAACATAATACCCATTTTTAAAAATGAAAATAAGGAAGACCCATGGAACTACAGGCCAGTCAGTCTCATCTCAGTGCCTGGCAAGATCATGGAGTAGCTCCTTTTGGAAACTATGCTAAGCCACATGAAAAATGAGGAGGTTACTGAGCCAACATGGCTTTACAAGGCAAATAATTCCTGACAAATTTGGTGGCCTTCTATGATGGTGTTGCGGCACTGGTGGACAAAGGAAGAGCAACAAATTCCTCTACCTGAACAGTACAAAGCATTTTACACTGTTCCACGTGTCAACCTTGCTTCTAAACTGGAGAGACATGGACTTGACAGATGGACTACTCAGTGGATAAAAAATCAGCTGAATGATCACACCTGAAGAGTTGTAGTTAATGGCTTGATACCCAGTTGGTGATTCTTCAGGGGTCTATATGGGGACCAACACTTTTTAACATCTTTGTTGCAACAAGGATAGTGGGATTCAGTTCACCCTCAACAGGTTCACTGATGACACAAAGCTGTTTGGTGAGGTCAACACACTGGAGGGCAGCAGGGCTGCCATCCAGAAGGACCTTGACAAGATTGAGAGATGGGCCTGTGCGAACCTTGGGAAGTTCAACAAGGCCAAGTGCAAAGTGTTGCACCTCAATCAGGGAAATCCCAAGCACAAGTACAGGCTGGGCAGAGAATAGATGAAGAGCACCCGTGGGAAGAAGGAGTTGAGGGTGTTTATTGACAACAAGCTCAACATGAGCCAACAGTGTGTGCTTACATCCCAGAAAGCCATCCTGGGCTGCATTAAAACAGACATGACAAGCAAACTGATAATGGTGAGAATGGTCCCCTCTACACTGCCCTTGTGAGACCCCTCCTGGAGTACTGTGTCCAGCTCTGGGACCCCCAATACAAGGAAGATATTATCTGTTGGAACAAGTCCAGAAGAGGGATACTAATTTGATCACACAGCTGGAACACCTCTCCTAATTAGAAATGTTGAGAGAGTTGGGGCTATTCAGCCTGGAGAAGAAAAGGCTTTGGGGAGAACTTTAGAAGTTTCCATTACCTGGAGGGGGTTTACAAGAAAGGTGGAGAGGGACATTTCACAAGAGCATGTAGTGACAGGACAAGGGGGAATGTCCTCAAGCTGAAGGACAGTATGTTTAAATTCAATGATAAGAAGAAATTATTTAGTGAGGATGGGAAGGAAACTGAAACAGGTTGCCCAGAGAGGTTGTAGACTCTCTGTCCCTGAAGGTGTTCAAGACCAGGCTGGATGGGCCTCTGAATAAGCTAGTCTAGTGGAAGCTGTCCCTGCCCATTGCAGAAATGTTAGAACTACATGATCTTTAAGGTCTCTTCCAACCATAACCTTTCTCTGATTTTATGATTCAAACATCATACAACCGGCCTTGGTCCCTTGATTCAGCCTTTTCAGATTCCTCTACAGACCCTTACAACCCTCTAGCAGATGAATACTTGTGCCCAGCTTAGTGTCACCTGCAAACTGACTGAGGGGTCACTCAATACCCTTGTCCAGATGATCAGTAAAGTAAGACTTTAGACTGAGCTGACCCAAGTACTGAGCCCTAGGGAACAGCACTGGTGACCCACTGCATTCACCATTACTCTCCAGGCCAGCCATCAAATCAATTTTTACTCACTAAAGATTACACTAATCCAAACTATGTGCAACCACTTTTTTCAAGAACAATGTTGTGGGAAAGAGTGTCAAAGACTTTCCTAAAGTCCTGGTAGACCACATCCACAGACTTTCCCTCATCCACAAGCTGGGTCACCCTGTGGAGTGAAGGAGATCATGTTGATTAAGAAGGACCTGCCTTTCACAAACCCCTGCTGGCTGGGCCTGATCCTCTCATTGTTCTGCATGTGTCACCTGATGGCACTTAGGATGATCTGTTCCATGATGTTACCTGTCATTGAAGCCTGGAAAGCCTGCAGTTCCTTGCATCCTCCTTCTGGTTCTTCATGTAGATGGGCATCACATTTGCCAGCTTCCTTCCAATTGGCACCATCTCAATTAGCTGGAACTGCTTTCATGTCTGTTCACACATGCTCAACATGGCCAGTAAGACTGTAGCATGTTTCACTGAAAAAAATGCAGGGAATGTGTCCCAGCTTTCAAAATTCTTCCATTGTGTAGATAAATAGAGGAAATAAAAATGGCCATTTTGGAGTTCTCAGTTTCAGCTGAAGCTGCACTTAAGGATCATGGCAGAAGCTGAAGTAATGACAGTGAACACCTTGAATCCTTTAATCCTGCTGCTTTTTTTCTTATGTAGACAGTTATTTCTGTACAACATCTCACTGTCCCCTGGTGCAGAAGTTTTCATTAGTTCTCATTTCCCTCTGTCCCTTTTCCACTGGTTTCATTCCTAGAGGGAGTTTATTCAAACACTTCAATTCCAGAAATCTTTGAAAGGGATACATACTGGTTCTTATTTTAACTAAATAAATTGATAGATTTCTACCTTAAATACAGAGATTTTAGGTGTTTCATATCAAATTGTGTCTATTCATGCTTGTTAAGTACAGAGGCTTTGATTTATGTGTTCAAAAGTCCTGTCAAACTAGGTTCCCATCTATAGTATAGCTATTTTCATCCAGGTCCTCCTGCTCCAAAACTTGATAAAGTGCAAACTCCCTGGAGAAGAGGGAAGTAGAGAGAAGAAAAACTTTTATTACTGAAATAGTAAAACCAAAACTTAAGTATTTGGTTCCTTTCTGCTAAACTTTGGAAAGGAAAAGAGGATTCTGTGTGCAACACAGAATTTGAATAATATTTTGTTCTTTATCCCACTCTTCTAAACACTGACAAAAATAATAATGGTTAAAATACTCTTTCAGCAAAAGGACTAACAATAATTTTGGTTCTGTGTTTGTATCTGTCAATATATTAATTGTACTCAAATTATATTATCGTGCAAATTTTTCATCACATAGTGCACAAATAAAAAAAAACACACACCAAGTTTCTCATCAACTATCAGCAATTACATTAATGCTGAGATTTGTAGAAAATACTTCCACTGTAGTTCTGTTAATCCCAATTACTTTTCAATGAGGAAGGAAAGCAAGGGCATAATTTCTTTTCAGTACATTTCTTTAGCCTCCTCAATTTGATATTTACAGACATATTACAACATGACAATATGGGGATGTTAATGGTTCTATTTTCCTCCTAGTAAATACTATTAAAATAGATCTGAGGCTAAGCTATGGAGATTCAAGAGTGGAATAAAAATATACACTATTCACTGATGCTAACACACTGTTACGAGGTGTTTTAGTCCCCAAATGCCATTTATTTACAATAGGAAAAAGTGCTTGAACAAGCTGTTAATCAGACCTATAGGAGTACACTTTCAGCAACATTTTGAGGTTAGACATCATACATACTCTTTTTTTATTATTCTCACTTGCAGATAAAGATCAAGAAACAAGTGTAAAATCAAAATATTGCTCACTATGAAATAATGTAATTTCCTGTCATGCATTATTTTGAAATAGTAGTTCATTTTCTTTTGCAATTTTTTGTTGAACTATGCAGATCACGTATTCAATAACATTTCTGACTGAGAGCTGGTTGTTGTCATTAGTTGTGTTCAGCAATTCTGAATCATACTGGCATATTGGCAGGCAACTAGAGAACTTGAAATAGGAATTTGCTGGCCAAAGTCTGAGCAGGTTTCTGACCTACTGGTGATCTTTATAGACATCTGGGAAAGATTCGTTTCAGAGTCTTGTCCTTCTCCAGCTATATTGTTACAGGTTAGGGGGCATTCCCTGAGTGAAAATCTCGGGGTCTTAGGACCAGAGTGCCTTCAAGTCAATTGTACTGTGATAAGAAATACAAGCAATCAGACAGTACAAGAGCACCACTACTCTAAACAGTATAAAAGACAGTTTTGAATTAAGAACAGGAGACAAAACTGCATGTACTCTGTGGATAAAAAAGCTGATGTATTGGATGAACCCTTAAAGTCCATTTTCAATAGTGTGCATTCTCTATTCTGAAATTCTTTATTGATGATGGTTTATTCTAAAGATCCATAGTTGCTAGTCTGATGTTCTGTTATGAAGAAGGGTCATGTACATTAAAGATTTATTTGGGGGAAATAAAGTGCCTTTTCAGTGAAGTAAGGAGATGTAAAGGAAGTCAGAATTTATTTTAACATTTGCTAATGAATGTTATGTAGTACGTAATATATAAAAATACAGTTGGTGTTCTGTATAAAGAGTTGCATTGGGGTGCTAAACTGATGCAGAAAAAGGAGAAATTATGTTAAGGACAGGGGTAAAGAAGACAGAGCAGTGCTCTCTTCACAAGTAACTGTTTTTTGTAGGTTGGTGAAGAGGTTTGTGTATTAATACAATTTATGGCAAGCAGGGTCTGTAAATGTCAACAATATTATTGTTGTTTCTTCTTGCTTCTTCAGGAAACTGCAGCCATCTAATAATGCACTCTAAATCGTTTCATCTTCCTGAGAGCTCTCTTGTTGCAGCTTTGATCTGTCAAGACAATTAGTGATCTGGGACCTAGTTCAAATTTTTGCTGTATGTTTTTACCATGTGATGAGTTGCTGTTTGCCGCTGAAACACCAAGCTAGCACTCATTCTAGTGTTCAAGCAAACTGAATAATTTTCCATTTTGCACTCCACAAAGTAGAATTTAATTTGAAGCAAGGTTTCTTCAGTTCTGATTGTGCATAAAACACTAATATGCATAAAATTACCATGGAGGAATTTCTGTGATGCAGTGGTAATGAATAATTATTTGAGTTATTTTAACATACTTTATTTAGCCATAGAATTCCTCATTAATGACCAAAGAATTGCACAACTATATCCATGTTTCATATTAGATTTTTTTTTTTATTTTGTGGTGGTGGTAGTGGTGGTTTATGAATGAATAATTGTACATTTGGTCTTTTTAGACTGTACAAAATATATGTTTCTGACTCATTTAAGTTCTTGCTCTCCAGGGCATGAATTAACTACTTTTACAGAGAAACTAAGGCTTAAGGAACATAAGTGGTGCTAGAGAAAGTTGAACTGGTTTTTAAAGAATTTCTTTTAAATATTTGGTAAATTAATTTTGCAAAAATAAATGCAATTTGCTACATCTTCATGCATAGATGAGAGGTTTTTCATATTTTTATAAAATGTTCATTCTAACTAAAATAATTGAGAGAGGTAACTTTTTCTTCTGGTATTTCCATGGACATTTTAAATAAATCTTAAACAAAATTTCTCAGAGAGGTCATAAATTCTCTGTGTTTTAAACAGCCATTCTTTCATCTCATGCATACTTTGTGAGCTAGAACAAAAACATGTTGAAAATTTTATAGGGAAGGGGGGGGTTAGTGCCTAGAACAGCTTCTTAGTGAAAATTGCGATGGGTTTGCTATGAATAAACTGACAGCTTTGACAAGACACCTTCTAAGACTGGTCTGCACGTCAGAAAAAAATCTCACATTTAAAAAGGACAGCCACATAAAAAAGGTCAGACATACCAATTATTAGATTTTACTGCACTAAGATTTACTTACAAAGAGGGTAAGATAGATGATTTTCTCTCTTTCTTTCTTTTTTCCCCAGATATAAAATATAAAAAATACTTAGCAAGACAACACATTGAAGACTACCCTGCTATTTCTTTTTGTGTGTCCAAAAATACTTGCAAAAAGATACTTGCAAATTAGTCTCCCCTACCTCTGAGGCAATCTTAAGAGGTTGCACAAGGACTTAACTTCCAAATCACTGCACAGCCTCCAGCACAGAGGATAAAATATGTTGTGATTATGGTTCAAATACTTGGCTCTTGCATGCTGAAGGCCCACCTTTTAATTGCTGCTCTAAAGGCTGCAAAAAGGAATTAGCAATGAAATAGCAAACTAGTCTAGCATATAATGCTGTGGCCTGTACATAATAATGAGTATAGCAGCTGGCAGACAGTGCACATGACTTTAGAAATTAAAATATTTTGGCCTTCCTGTTTGCTCTGCTGTAGAACAAACACTGAAGAATAAAACTTCAGTGCAAAAGGAATTCTTCAATGCTTAAACACAAACTTACATAAGTAGTTAAATCCAGACACACTACATACCCATACACACATAGTTCACATATTTTGCATTGACACTGTTTCTTCAGTAAACTTATTTACCAGAGTATCCTTTCCTCTGCATAATGAAAGACGTACCGTTATTGTAATCCTTATCAAATACATGAGCTGTTAACTTAAATTTTAACCAAGGAGCAATTTCTTAGGCATAAATATTTTCATTCTGGTTTATATAATTTACCCTCCAAGATATAAATTCCTAAAGAAGTCTTCTTTTTCCTTTACAAAATATTGTTTTGCAAAAATAGTTTTATGGCTATAGACTCACTCGTTGCTTATAAAACTTATTTATCATAGCATAGAAGAAGTAATTAAAGAACTAGCTGAAGAATTCGAGAAAAAAATGGGTGCAAATTTATAGTACTTGTTGAATACATTTGCTTAGAAATTTGCTTCAGACTTATAATTCTATTTTTAAATTTTTACTTTAAAATACTTTGGTACACTGTGATGCTAATAGAAGAAAAAGACAATTTTTCAGGGGAAAACAACATTTAAAAGGAAAACGAATAAAAAACCACAGATGATAGAAAACTGTGAAAAAACCCAATTTAACATTCTTTCCTCTTACAAGACATGTTGAATGGCAATAGGAAGGTTCATAAGACAACATCAATACATTTTCCCCCTCTAGGATGGCTGTATTATGAAAACAAGAACAATTTTAACCAAGAGATTTGGATTTAATGTAGAAAGGTTCTGGTCCATTTCTGTTGTTGGTGTCCTTAATTACTTCTGTTAGTGACAAGTGTGGAATCATCTGAAGATACTTCTGCTTCACATAAAGTTGTTCTGTCTGTACAAGTGTTACAACACACTATGCAGACAGAGAGAATACATCCCATAGCCAATTTAGAAGGTAAAAATAAAATTATAAAATCTATAATAAAGATTCAAACTATAGGACAGTTCGGGTTGGAAGGGACCCTTAAAGGGACCTAGTTCCAAGGTTCCTGCCATGGACAGGGACATCTTTCACTAGATTAGGTTGCTCAGTTCCCCATCCCACCTTGTCGTGAGCTCTTCCAGTGATTGGTTAGCCACAACTTCTCTGGGCAAGTCTCTTGCCACCCCCACTGTAATAAATTTCTTCCGTATTTAATCTAAAGCCATCCTTTTTCAGTTTAAAGATGTTGCCTCTTCCACTCACTACAAGCCTTGGTAAAAAGTGTTTCCCCATCTTTCCTAGAATCAAAGAATCAGTAAGATTGGAAAGATCATCGAGTCCAATCTTTGACTGATCACTACCTTGTCAAGACCATAGCACAAGTGTCATGTCCAGCCGTTTCTTGAACACCTCCAGAGATGGTGACTCCACCACCTCCCTAGGGAGCCTGGTGCATTGCTTGATAACCCTTTTGATGAAGAAATTTTATATCCAATAATAATAATATCCAATAGAAACCTCCCCTAGTGCAACTTGAGGCCATTTCCTCTCATCCTTGCTGCCTCGGAGAAGTGATCATACCCCATCTTCCTACATCTTCCTTTCAAGTAGTTGTAGAGAGTAAGAAGGTCTCATCTCAACCTCCTTTTCTCCAGGCTAATTATAAGCTCCAGCCCCTCTTATATGCTCCTTTAAGTATTGAAAGGCCATAATAGGGTTTTCCCAGTGCCTTCTCTTCTGCAAGATGAATAACCTCCATTGTTTCAGCTTTTCTTCATAGAAGAGACATTCTAGCCTTTTGATTATATTTGTGGCCCTCCTCTGTACACTCTGACAAATCCATGTCTTTCTTGTGTTGGGAACACCAGAGCTGGATCCAGTACCCCAGGTCAACTCTCACCAGAGCAAAGAAGGGCAGAATCACCTCCTGCAACCTGCTAGCCATGCTGCTTTTGATGAAGCCCAGGAAACAGTTGGCTTTCTGGGCTGCAAGTGCATATTGCTGGTTCATGCCTAACTTTTTATCTGCTAATATGCCAGTTTTATCTCTGCAGGGCTGATCATCTCCCAGTCTGTAACGCTACTATTGATTGCCCTCAACCAGGTGCAGGACTTTGAATTTAACTTTGTTGAAATCCATGAAATTTATAATGGTCCATTTATTCAGCCTGCCAAAGTCTCTCTGGATGGCATCCCTTCCTTTCAGCATATCACTGCACTGTTCATCTTGCTGTCCGTGGTGGGATGACCTGAGATGGATGCCTACCCAATTGCTCTACTACTCCCTCCTTAGACAGACAGGGGTAGAGAAAATATGATGGAAAAACCCCTTCAGGGTCAAGATAAAGGAAGTTTAAAAAAAGAAAAGTAAAGGTCATGCATGAGAAAATAAAGAAAACAGATGATTTTATTTTCTACTTCCCAGAAGCAATGACCAATCACTTCTTGAGAAGCAGGGCTTCAGCACAATTGGCTGCTCTGGAAGCAAACAATGTAAATAGCAAATCCACCCCCTCACCCTGTACATAGATGCACCCACGCCTACCACCCCTATCACCTCCTTTTTAGCTTACCTTTTATTGCTGAGCAGGAGTCATATGGTATGGAATATCACTTTGGTCACTTTGGGTCAGCTGTACTGGCTATGTGACTTCCAAAGATCCAGCCTAATGGAGGGTAGGAGTGGGAGAATGTTGGAGAGACATTGCTGATGCTGTGCAACACTGGTCAGCAAACACTAGCCAAAACACTGGTGTGTTATCAACACCTTTGTAGCTACTGTTACAAAGCATAGTGCTTTGAGGGCTGCTATGGGGAAAATTAAGTTAATTTTAGCTGGACCCAATACTGTGCCATCTGGGAATTTGCTGAGGATGCACCACATTCCTCTGTGCATTTCATTAATAAAGATGTGTAAGTGTACTGGCCCCAGTAGAGACTCGTGACAAATTTCACTTGTTACTGATCTCCATTGGAACATTGAGCTGTTAATTGCTGCTCTTCACATGCAAGCATTCAAGTAATACTTCTCCCATCCAATCCCACCCATCTCCAGTAAATCCATATATTTCCAATTTAGCAGCAAGAATGTTGGGGAGGACCATATCAAAGGCCATATGGAAGCCATAATAAATTCCATCAGGTCCTTTTCTCATCCTTATCCAGAGCAGACACACCACTATAGAGGCCCTTACATTAAGCAGGCACCATGTGCCTTTCGGGAAGCCATTTTCCTGCTGTGAGGTAGATGCCAGGAGGACCTGTTGTATGCCTTTACTAGGCCTGAGGTAAGACTGACAGATTGGTATCCTTCAGAAAACGTCCACCCTAAGACTGCCTTTGTTGGTTTGGCCTCTAATTTTCATCCCTACTCTCTAGATATGCGCTCGGCTGTTTTTCAGTGGCAAGCAGTTTTTCCCATATAGGTTGCTCAGTCACAGAGGGCAACCCCCTCACCTTTCCATCCTTGTCCATCATGGACATCGAGGCCAGACTCTTCCAGCTGTCTGTCCTGAGCATATTAGTCATTGATTGAAGTGCTCCAATAATGTGATTCATCCCACCAAGGCTCAGTGATAGGTAATGGCTTTCCAGATACACCAGAGGATGAACCCATGTGACATTTTGAAATGTATTGGAACCCTGCAGGTCATTTCAAAGAAGGTAAATGGGCAACAAAACTCTTCCAAAACTAAGGAAATCCCATTTCCAAGATTTGTATTAGATTTTTAGCTTCATCAATGACACCTGACACATTCAGAAAGAATTTCGGTACCCCTTTCCTCTGAGGTCATCATTGCTTCTTGTTCAACAGCAGCAACGAAATGGAGGACCTAGACAAGGCAACTCTGGAAGAGCCAGGTCACAGGATTACCCATGGGATTTCAGAAATACTCGTTAACATCTACATTTCTGTAGTTTACATCCATAATGAATGATCATTTTGCCTCTTTCATGGAAGAAGCTTGTGGAGTGCCATGAAAGGGTGGTGAGGCCACTTAAAAATCACTATCAATAGTGGCCAAAAGCAGGTTTTAATATGAAATTGTGAAAGTGCAACTTCAACAGAGTTTGACCGCAAAGTTCACTCAGTTGCTTACTACAGAGTTGGGGTTACTACCAGCAGGACATTAAACTCCCAAGAAGTCAATTCCATTCCCCCAACCTCCTCCAGTAAGAGAGGGACAAAGAAAGAGACTGGGTTGAGACAACAGTTCACTGAAAGCAATGGAACAAGAAACACACAGTAACAGCAGCAATATTAATTAAAAAAATATACAAAAAGAGAAAGTGCTTTGCACACTAAAGATGTTCACCATCTTGATTTCGTTCCATGTGGCCACCACGACAAAGACACATTGGCAGACACTCCCCATGGGTCACACAACAGGGACCCCAGGACAAAGACATGATGGTGGCAGTTTTTCCACCCATCACCACATGGGTTCCTGGGACAAAAACACAATGTTGGGCGCTCCCACAGCTAGCTTTCCCAACCCCAAGGCTGGAACAACAAAAAACAGTGACAGACAAACCCACAAGAGCTAGATTGTCCTTGTTGCACTGTGCTGCCCATTTCCGGACCAATCCACTTCCACTGAAGCTCAGGCTCAGCTAGGATTTGCTGCAATTATAACACTGATTTTATTATAGATTCACAATAGCAACATTCATACCATAATCCATTCACATGCACTCAGAGAGGCAAAAAAGAAGTATACATTTATATCTATTTATGTAAAAATACCCATCAAAAATTCCCCTTAGATTCAGTGAAATAGTCACATAAAATATTTCTCAACAGGCATGGGTTACTCCTGAAGGAGTATGTGTGTGTGTGGGAGTGGGCAGCAGTCTAGGACTCATCATCAGTGAAAGAAAGTGAAGGAAAGAGAAAGAATGAGAAAGAAAGAGAAAGAAAGAGAAAGAAAGGGAAAGAAATAGAAAGAAAATCTTTTGAGTATTGAAAACTTGGGCAATGGTGAGCTCCAAAGGGCATCCCACTCAGAGGGATATGCTAGTACAGCCTGCTACAGCCGAGGAGAGCTCAGAGGATCTCACTTAGGACCCCTGTTATGAGATGCTTGCCTTTAGTCACCACTAAGATTCCATCCTGGCCATAACCCAAGTTGGTAACTACTGGATTTTTTTTCCAAAGAGTCCAATAGCTATGGTATTGTTCCACTTGAGCTACAATTCAGGTAAATGATTTGCCAAGGGTGACAAAGATAACTGTTTATTCTTTTATCCCCGCCTTGGTTAGGCAACTGATATCTCTTTAAAGTCAGAATTATTCCCCACCTTTACCATGCCAGAGCTCCTGCTGTGATCAAGGGTTCTTCACTACTCAACTGGTATTGCAAAGGTGTACTTTATCACTCAGTTGGTTTGGTCAAGGCTTCTCAGGAGCTTCTGAGATCCTAGAGCAAGACAGTGGAGAAGGGGGTGGACGATGTACCACCACATAAGGGATTATGCCTGGCCTATATCTTTGGCAGAAGGTCAGAAGGTTGATGAATTTTCTTGGTTCTTTCCTTCTCAATTTGTCTCTACTCTATATCATTGTCTCCATCTTGACCTGGAGACAATGATATGGAGTAGACACCAGGTCTGTGGTGACTTTCTCCTCTTTTAAAACCAGCAAATTTTTTTCCTTTGCCTTGCCCGTAAGCAAAGCTGTCTCAAAAGAAACCATTTCTTGCTTTCCAGTACTTTCCTTCTACTGAAGCAATTTCTTCTTCATCACATCCTTGCTCACTACTCAGAACAATGAAATGCAGCCCATTTTTCTTCCTGGACAACACAGCCACAAGCTTAAGAAAGTATGCACAGAAACAGATGCAGTAGTTCTATAAAAGAACAATGCAACAATAATAGGGATGGCAATTTTCAGTCAATGGATTAACAAAGTGAAATGGCTTTTTTTTTTACTATGGTTCTCATGCATGATATCAATAAGCAACAAGTTCAAACAGTAATTTACTATGACATTAAAAGTAGACAGAGAATAAAACTATTGAAGTGGTAAGTTACCTTCCCTTGTATATAAACCCCAGATGACAGAATCAGGGAACAATACTCAGACAAAATGTGGATTATCTTGAAGAGGTTAAAAAGGTGGAGAAAGACAGCAAAATTGAATAACTCAATAAAATAATTTGTGAATTTGTGAGATGCCAGGTTCTTGTTCTGATGCAACATAATAAGCAATGTTATTTTAGACTTATCTCGGCTGTCTGACACAAATGCATAGAGTATCCAAGCACTGTGGCACAGAGCTCACTATAACTGCCTTTTTGCTTGCCCTTGGCCTTTTTCTTTATACCTACTGCCTGCTCAGGACCTGCTTATTATTTCTTCCCCACAAAACCTACAGTCCTTGAAGAAGTAAATCCAGAGATTTATGGAGATGATCTGTCTAATATGCAGGTAATTCTGGTATTCTCCTTTTTAGATAATACATAAAATTCAATAGGATAATGGCAACCTTGTAAGGAAAAATACAGTTCAAATGGCGAGGACTGTCAGCAACCAGAAGCACAGTCAATCCCTTCTCTGGAGCTGCTGTGCCAGTTGCTGAAGGGCACCTGGCACTAGCTGAGGATTCATGAGCCAGAGTGTCATGCTCCCTGCTCATATTCATGAGCCAGGCCATAAAGGGGTAGTTGAGATTGCCAGCATTCCCAGCAATGTGATTGTGCTACTGGCTTTACACAGCAATGCTACCTGACAAATTCTAGAACCATGCTCTCTGGCAGACCAATTTTACCAGATAACAAGAGTGATTAAATTTCTGCAGTATTCCACAGTGGCTTATAGAATATGAATGAGAAGCTGCTACCCTTTGGTGTAGAACCCAGATATGCTAGCAAGACAGGGGGCATGCAACAAATAAGCACATATGTGCCCTGAGAAATCTTGTTGTGTGAGGCAATGTCTTGAGAGCTTGAGAACTAAGATGACACACAGGTGGCATGGATCACACACAATAGCCCAGGCTGGGCATGTCCCCCAGACTGTGATAAATGCTGTGAGTGTGCCTTTACTGAAATGTGAGGTAAGGTAGTGGGCACTTGAAAGTTGCTCACTTTTGTATTTTTACTGCCACTTTATTCTCCATACTCAGTAGATTAATAGTGGTTGTCTGGATAATGAGAAATATGGGTAAGTTCCTGAACCCAGAATCATATCTAACGTTGAACGGGAGTCAGTTGTTTAACAGTTATAGCTGTGACTCTGCTAAGCAGCAGAACTGTGAATTCAGTTTTCTCACTGTTCACTTTCTACAGGAGATTGAATAACAGCAGACATTCCACAGTATGAATTAGGTAGAATAAATATATTAAAAGTAAATATTCTCAGTCTCTGTAACAATAGAGGTCAATCAAGAAAATAAACTATTACATACTGTCTATTTTCTCTGTGAGAGTTATTTGGCTGATTTTTACATTATCCAGGAATCACTTATTACCATACTTATAAATTAAACTGAAATATACAGAGGGGAAATACAGTTCTTAAAAGGAGGAGGAGCCTGAGACAAACTTAATGCAGAACTGTGGCTATGAGGATATTCAAGAAAACACAGACCTGTTTACAGGAATTTCCAGCTCTAAGGTTTTGTGTTCCGTTTTCTTCTAAAACTTAGCTGCATGGAATAACATTAATTTTGACTGTATGGTTCATCTAAAATTATTTCCCCTCCTCCTAAATTGCATTTTGTACTTTGTTGGTGCAGTGAATTATGTTTCTGCTTTGAAATAATGAGTCTGTCTTTCAAATATTATTGAAAGGAGTGAGACTATGCTGAAGTCTTTAGTTTTCAAGGCATTTTTTATGTCTCTCTTACTATCTCAATTAAGGTGAGTGATCTAAACTGAAATCTAGAGTAGAGCATATTCAAGTCTCTGAAGATTTAACTGCTATGTTCCACTTGAACATTTTCTTCGCTTCTTTGTTAGCTGTCCTAAAGGCAAACCTCTTAGCCTAAACAGCTTGAACTTTCTCTGCACTCTTAATTGGCATCTTCAGGGATTGTTAAATATGGGTCTGTTCAATCATCTGCCAGTTCAATCAGACCTTTGAAATTATATTTTCTTTCTCTAGCAATAGAGCCTGTAACATGTACCATCTTCTAGCATAGTTTCAACTTTATAGTAGCATGACCATTTCCACCATTTGATTTGGACAACAAAATTATGTATTAGAGGGATGTGCATTATGAAATAGCACATCAATTTAATGCCCCAGAAAACTTAGATTTCACAGTACCATGCCCTCAAAACAAAGTAAACCCAACATTTGCAGAGGTAAAAGCTTGACAATGCTTCAACTGCTGCAGAAAACTGCTGAGCATGTGGGAATTGAGTCCATATATAAATATTACATACCCCAAATCTCTGTGTAAACATCAGAAAGAATGTGGCTTAAATTAAAAAAATCAAGGAGTTTCATGATAAAGAAGACACTCCCTAGCCCATGAACAGGACAGTTATTTATGGACAATCTTACACGTGTTTTCAAATATTTGGGCTGGCGAGGGGGTTTGGTTGTTGGTTTTTTTTGTTGACTTTTTTTTTTGTTTGGTTTGTTTTTTTTTTTAAGTCTGTCAGATCCTTCATGGTACTTAAACATAGTTTAAAGTGTTTAATTTCCTTGGTGGTTTCCTTAAAGTAAATCTTTCATGGAAGTCTCTACAAGTGTTGTATTATTTATCTGAAGCTAGTTTCCCAAACTGGTCTTTTGGATACATATGCAACTAGGCATACTTCTTAAACCTGACTTTTATTAAATCATAATTCATTCCAAATCTCCTTTGCTCACTTCTTGCATAAATAATCATGTACATTAAAAAAAACCCACCAAGTTCTGTACTATTGACAAAAAGCATGTATTAGGTATTTTCATGACATTGAGTTAGATGTTGGTAGAAAAATACCAGGTTTTAGCCTTAAAGACAAAAGGACTTAGATTGTAATTAATAATTGTTTTATAGAGCATATATATTTTAAATACATTGCTGTTAACTATGTCAGGATGATGTTCCCCAAATATTATTTGAATCAGATCTTGCTATAGCATGGATTACTGTTTAGGTAGATTTCATTCATGAAATTGAATGACCATTTTTGCACATAACTGCTGCTTGTTTTCTGGTAACTCAAAAGGGCCCACTAACTAAACACATAGAAAATATGTCTTCAAACACACGAATGCAGATAGTATTCCACAGCTGAGCAAAATACCCATTTTTTTCTTTTGGAGGAGTAGCAGTCTGCCTGCCCTAGTTCTCTGAATAGACTTGACTTCTTTTCTTTATACATAATTACATTTGACATTAAAAGTATAACTTCCCATGGGAGAATGAACTTCACATTTCAGCAGTCAGAGGAGACAGTATAAAATAAATATGATTAACACTTTAGGGAAAAACGCAATCATATAAAGCATTTTTTTCTCACTCAGTCCTGAATACATTCTAATTAGCTTTGTTTTTTTCTGTAGGACTCACTCCTGATTACGTAGTATCATTTTTTTTTCTAGATTCACTATTTGCTCTAAGTAACTGTAGGAATTGCAAAGACATATATATTTTTATTTTGAAATGTTGGGTTTTGTTTTTCTTTTTTTTGCTACCTCTCAGCTGTTATCCCTCCTTTTTATGTGTCTTCTGTTACTCTTTTCTTTTAACATTTAAGGACTCTGTCTTGTTATTTATTATTAGCATAATACATTTTAAAAAAAAAAGAAGAAAGAAATTGAGGTTGAAACATTAATTCTGAAAACTTATCTACTTTTTTTTTATGCTCTTTTAAGGTAAACAGCATGGGCACTAGAGCGGTATTAATATTTTTTAAAAAGTTAAAATAGCATGAGGTTTGGCAATGCTGGAATTTTGGAAATCTTCTTCACAGACCTTTCTCAGCTGGTGTTTACTGATGGTAGTGTGATGTTGGTGACATCTCTTCATTTTTTATTGGACAGCACTTATAGCTGGCTATTTAAGATCTGCACAAGGTCAGCAAAATCCTCAGACAAGCAAGATAGAGGCCTCAGGGAGGTTTCCTTATTAAAAGGAAGGCCAAAACTCATGAATCTTGAGTAAATCTGAGACCATCTGAGACCATCTGAGAGCTTGGGGGACCATCATAATAGACACTTCTGTTCATCAGTGCTCTCTTTCTCCATATTTTTTCAATATGTCCTTTTCTTAGTTACCTGGTTCCTGCTTCTTATTTCATTCCTCTCCTCTGTGTACATCTTACATCCAGATCTCTCTTCTAGAATCACTCATGACACCATCTCCCTTCTTTTCTACCAACTTTCAGCTCTAATTTCACTTTGTTTCCATAGCTGTCTCAACCCTCTCAGGTCTATCTTTCATTTCCCTGCATTGTCACCCGTGTAGCCTGGATACCAGATAAGAGAAATCGAATTCTTTAATGAGGCCTCTTTTCTGCCCTTAGTACTGATACCCAGGACCAAAGCAACCCCTACAAGTATAGACTGTAAGCGACTGATTTGGAGGATTTGATTGCCAAGTTCTTTAATTTGGTTCTGCAATACGTGAAGATTGGTCTTTCAGATCCTTATAATTTACACAACTTGCTTAATTATAGTCAAAGAGATGGTTCATCAAGAGGTTGGTTCCCTTGACAATGTTTCACTTTTTCACTGAAAGACAGGCAAGATGTAAGTGAACAGCAGTGAGTTTGGCTTTTTATTCCTTTTTAAAACAAATTGGACAAATGTTTATCTTAAAATGTTGTTTACAAAATTTTCCATCAAACACAGGGAATACTTAACTGCAAATAGTCAAAATTTGCCTAAGTTTATTAAAGATCTGGTAAACAATCCAGCAGTGGGGCATCTTACATAGTTTAAGGTTAAACCTGTTAAGATTCAGACTGCTTCCTAACCTTGGACAATGTATAAAGATGAAGGAAGATACCTACATTTTCTGTCTTTTGCAGACAGATACAACATGGACAGAAGGAAGGGTATAAATCAAAAAAAAGAAATTTTACTACAAGTAGCTTCTCCAAAGCTGAAAAGACCATCTTTTTTAAGGATAGTAATCAGACAAAGTTACATTGGAATTTCTTTTGTCCCGGGCATTCATTTCTGTTACCATAAAAGTGTCTGTCATGGATATCGTATAACCTGGAAGACTGTGTCTTGACCAATCTGACACTCTGAAAAATGTAAGAATATGAGATCAGGTCCTTTTCTCCTGAAGAAAAAGCAGTTTCAGCTTGCTTCAGGCATACTGCTTGGTCTTGCTCAGGAGGACATTAAAGAAAGCAGACAGAAATCTCCAGAGCTAGGTAAGAATTTCACAAGCTTGTATTTTACAAGCTTATTTAACCTTCTGAGTTTTGTCCTCTTTGTCTACCTGTCCCTGAGTGTAGTTGGTAACTTTATAATTACCTACGTAGTTTTGAAACAAATTCTAAAGAAAAATGTGTTGCCATTAATTATATAATCACTACTAATGATTCAAATATTGTGATATGGCTAATGCTGCAAATGGAATCACATTTAATCAGCAAGTCAGAGCACAAAAGTTCAATTCCATGTCACAGACTTTAAACTACATGAGTTCTGAGTGCGATTACTGTGGTATGAAATCCATATGCATTTATCTTGTTTCCATGGTATAAAAAGAGTAATGAGAAAAAATGAACAGAACACTTTTTTAGTAACATATCAGTTATATAAAAATAAATGCTTACAGTTTCAAACTTGTATAAAAGCTTTTTAGTGCCATTTTAGAAAAGGACTGGAACATGATGCCTCAGCTTTACCAAAGGGGATGGATAAAAGATGAAATAAAGATGAGACTCACCAGAAAATAGCTTTCCTGACCTCATCTGGCTTCTTTTTTTCCCTGCAGATCTGTATTTCCATGCTGTCCAGGATTATTGTTATAGAAAATTGACCAACTAAAGAAATCTTAAATATAAAAAATAATGAGGTACTTTTCTGCTCTTCGTGTGTGGGGTGCACATAATTTGTTTTCCTTACTCTACAATATAAATATTTTAAAATGAAATTGTGAAGATAGATGCATAACTACATGGGACACAATGTACCTTAAATTCTCAATTTTCTTGCATCATTCACGAGCTAAAAGCATGATGCTGCAGTGATTCATAGTCCTCTTTTGACAGCAGCAGTTAAAAATGCAAGTAAATATTTGCAAGCTTAGGCTCAAGAAAATACAAAGCAGTCTTATGTTAATATAGTAAAATAGAATTCTTATATTAAATTAGATAAAATATTTTTCCTGTCTTAGAACAGGATCTTAGATAGATATGTGGTATTATATTTTTTAAAATGTTGGGAAGAGAAATGAGAAAGATACAGTGAAAATTAGGAAAAGAACAGAGTATTTTTCCATTCATCTGACACATAACAGCTGTGATTTCGATAATTTTCAATGTATTGTCAAGAGATCTTTTAGTTTTATTATTTATGTCATTAACAGGCATGAAAGAAGAAATTTTAATGATTTTTCTTCTTTCTGTATCATTAATGTTTCATGGTATAGTAAACTTTTAAAGCTGGGAAACTCAAGGATGTTTTGATCATGGACTACTGTAATGGTTTAAACCCAGTCAGACACCAAGTCCCACGCATCTGCTCACTCACTCCCCCGGCAGTGGGATCAGAGAGAGAGTCAGAAGAGCAATAAAAGCTAGAAAAACCTGTGGGTTGAGATAAAAACAGTTTAATAGGAAAAGAAAAAGCCATGCACACAAGCAAAGCAAAACAAGGAATTAATTTAGTGTTTCCCATGGGCAGGCAGGTGTTTGGCCATCTCCAGGAGAGCAGGGCCACATCCTGCATGACAGTAACTTGAGAAGACAAACGCCATCACTGCAAATGTCCCCCCTTCCTCCTTCTTCCCCCCACTATATGTACTGAGCATGGTGCCACATGGTCTGAAATATCCCTTTGGTCAGCTGGGGTCACCTGCCCTGGCTGTGTCTCTTTGCAATCTCCCAGGCAGCCCCAGTCCCCTCACCAGTGCGGCAGTATGAACAGTACAAAAGACCTTGGCTCTGTGCAAGCCTTGCACAGCAATAATGAAAACATGTCTATACTACCAAACCTGTGTTCAGCACAAATCCAAAACAGAGCCCAATACCAGCCACTGTGAAGAAAATTTACTCTACCCCAGCCAAAACCAGCACAACTACCAAAAGGCGACAGTCGAATACTGTCCTTACCTACAAGAGCATTGTGGTCTTAGTTTCAGCAAGCAAAACCTACATTTATCCTCTGGTGTTTTTTTTAATTAATTACTGTTTGCTTCATTTTTTTTAACTCCCTGCAGAAATGCTATTTGTGTTACAGCATATCAGCATTTCTCTTCACATTAGATACTCCACATAGTTCTTTCCATTAGCAGGGAAGCACATACACCCCAACCTTCCCCTTCCTCATCAATGCCTGTTTTGTCCAAACAGGAAGATTGGTCTGCATGTGTACTAAAGCATCCCCAAAGCATGGGGTTTATTGTACACGTGCACTGATGTCTCCTGATTTTTTGCTCCTCATAAAAAAAGAGTGCAGTTTGGCAGCTAGCTGCACAGAGAGAAAAAAAATCAAGTAACCTGGTTTTAGCATCCATTTTTCAGACACGCTCAAGAGAATCAAGGGAATAGATGAATTGCTGTGATGGTGGTATCTGACAACCAAATATAAATTTCCTGGGGACTGGAAAAGGATTTAGCTGTGCACCTCTGCTGTATAATGCATGATCAGGAAGTCCAGTATGACAAGAGATGAGCTGAAATGACCCTAGCATAAGCACTGTCCAGAAGCAATTCACCTACTTCTCATTATTCCTTAACCCCTTTAGGACTTGGAGTAGGGGAGCAGAAGGGGGCACCCAGGGGAGTGGTGGTGGATGGGATCTTTAGGCAGAGGAACCCAGTTGTATAAATTGCATCTGCAAGCTGCAGATCACCTAGGATGGCAGGTGAAGAATATCCTACAGCATGAAACCTTTTTGAGAAGTATGCTACATGGCTTCTCTTGGAGGATTTTGAAGGTCATATACACCTGTTCTTCTCAGTCACAGTCCTATCTCATGAGCTATGTTGTACTCTCTATTGTGAGACAGAAGTAGAGGCAAAATGCTTTTCTGCCAGGCATTGTTTAGCCACATAACAAAAATTTTTGTCCTTGGCTCATCAGCACAGTGTGGAAGCACCTACTGCCTGACCAGGCATTCATGTATAAATTGCCTAGGCATAACATTCACCATGTTACTGTGCAGGGCTGACTGTTTGGAAGAAGGGTTGTGGAACCAGCACAAAATTGAACAGCAAAAAGTGGGCTGCAAAAGTAATCCACTGTGCCTACTGCAGTGTAAGTGTGAACTAATATAAATAGAGCAAGCTGCCAACTTCCACAGCTATGTATTTCCCCTCCCTGCAATTTAAAATAGATTTTTTAATGCTCACTAATCTGCTAAAATTGTAAATGCCAATTATAGGCTGCATAATGGAAAAAAAAGTTTATCTACTCTAGCAAAACTTGAAGGAAGTTTTCTAATTTTAGGTTGCTAATTTGGCATAATTGTTCTTCAAAAGGGAGGTGACATTTCCACTAGCTAATACAAAACACACCTAAGTGTCCTGGTCTGTAGATTCAATGCCACACAGAGTTTATGCTAATTACCCTTAGGCACAGCAAGTGTCACCAGAAACCCCTGTAAGGATTTTGAGCTGGTTCTTGAAGTGAATAGACCCTGAGACACCTCAAAGGGAAAGGATGAGAGATGGGTTGGCAGTAAAAGTAGAGGGATATATCATGGATCCATTTCACTTTTTGATTTAAAACTTTGGAAAATGCACGTAATTCTCAGTTGTCTTAATGGCATTTTTTAGCAATTATGAAATATAACTAGATCTCATCCACCAACTTCAAAAATGTTGCTTCTGTGTGTGTACAACATATGATGATATCCAAGCATATAGTGCACAGTTTTTAAAAAAGTGTGGGCTAAAAGTCAGACCTCTTTTGTGGTAAAAAAAGCCAGTGTTTTTATGAGACAATATTTCAGGACTTCAAGGACAAAGAAATATGTGCAATTTAATATAATTTGCAGTGCTTTCTATGTTCTCACAGTATCCCTGCCCAGTTTTCTCTGACATATGGATAACCTAAATATTCCAACCTAAGTATTCTTCTATTTCAACTGCCAGGGTATCCTATAATTACTTTTTAATTGCCCTTTTTGTTCTGAGGTGATTTATATGGACAATTCAGATAAACTTCTATAAATAAAAAGTTCTGTATATCTATTGTCCATGGAGAACAAGGAAATGTGACACTGCATGAAAAAAAAGGCTGAACTATGTCACAAAGCTTTTCTTGAGAATCCCATCACTTCTAGTTTCTTCTCAGGTTCTGAAGGCCATACAGAGAAAATAATGTTTAAACCATCATCAAATTGCTTTCTTGGTATTACTGAAAGAGAAAAAGAATACATGCTAAAAAATGAATAGACTTATTTAATGTATCATTCCTGAAACTACCTATTCATGTAAAATACATGAATCCCAGAAGGAAATTCTATTCAGGGATACAAAGTAAAGTGCTCCTCTGGGCAAACCTCCCATTCCGAACAAGTTTTTATGTTTCTGCAGAGTTGTTTTGACATGTGCACATACTGGATGATCCTACATTCATTGACATGACAACATACTTCTTAAGACCCCAAACATATAAAAGGAAATGGTCCATTTACAGGTTGATGATTATTGAGAAGAAAGATAACCTCAGGCACCAGTTCACCAGATACATTCAGCAGGTTCACTTTCAGTATTACACATTAAAAAAATAGATTGTAATTTCACAGGTTTCCTTCTCCTATTTTATTTTCTTAATTTATTACTAAGATTGTACTTTACTTCTAAGCACAGATTCTTACAGATAAGCTCTTACAGTCAAAATAAGGATAGAAATTGTAAGAGAAAAATATAGCACTGAAAATATATCCCAAGAAAGTCTTTCTAGCATACTAATAGGAGCAAGCAGAAGCTTATCTTTGAGTGAAATTATATAGCAACTTCCAAGGCGATTTAGGCATAAACTGTAGACTTTTACTTTTTAGTCAAAAAATATGAGTGCTAAATATTTGTTACTAAATATTTGTTGCTAATACATGTTAATTATGTTTACGAAGATGTTTTTAGTTATAGGGGATGGCAAAATTGGAAAAAAACCCGTGGTTCTTAATAGTTAAGTTTACTTTTTGCAATAACTTTTAATGCAGAACTTATTTTCAGGGAAAAAAAAGTTTCATTTTTTGCTGTGTCTTTAAAAATAGACAGTCTTTTTAGACATCCCTAAAATTTTTTGGATATTGTTTTATAAATTCAGTAATTCAAGAAATCCGCTTGGTTTTGCAGATTTACAAGTCATGAGTTTTAGTCATGAGTAAAAATGAACCTAAGGGTGCTCCTAATTAGGAATTTTCCTGAAATAAACTTTCAACTGGCAGCCTTCACTGAAGAGAACTGTCTTGTATAAAGGAGCTCAATATCTCCATTTAATAAAACCAAGTCAATAAAACAGGAATATAATGGTGAGACTAAATGTTTTGTTTGATTTGAGTATATATTTAATGTGATTCTCCTCATAAAGACTTTTTTTCATTTCTATTTCTGTATTGATAGTATCTGAGTTGATGTTGCTGGTTAGTTTTCAAATGTACCCAGAAGACTTAGAGGACAATATGATTTTCATAACCAGTTTGCGCACTGTGAAAGTTAAAGACACACAAATAATAGGGTCATTCATTGCCATCTTTAAGCTTTTGCTCATCTGACCTTGTTTCAAGCACAAAAACAGTTCATTTCTGCTGTGTTACGCAGCTAATTTAGGTGAGCCACCTCTTTGCATTGTTTTTTGGCCGCACTACGAGGGCTGTGCTGTGTTCTGTTCTAGCTAAGCTTCCACCAACCAGATGACTGACACTATTTGCCTATGCCATCTTCCATAATTTAATATGGCATTCTGTCACCTGAAATGGTTCTTTAGCCTACATTTAACTTTTGCTGTCATGGCAAAATTGTTTCTTGTACCTGAGGTAACACATTTTATGTTTTCTGTGATATGTCTTCATAAGTCCTATGCTGCAATCTGTGGTACAGACCAATGTGCGCTCAAATAGCACCAAAATAGTCTTAAATGCTTTTTGAAAATATAAGACCTTTAACCCACATAAGTATAGGAAAACAGGCCAAATGAAAGTGTTCATCCTTTCTTTTGCTTCTTACCATGAATTTGTCTTATGCTGTAACACTTTGGATAGAGCTATGTCATTGCTCTAAGCAGTGCAGACTCTCCAGCCTTCTTCTAAAACATGCCAGGGCTGTACTCCAAAGGTTTATGGCTTATGCAATGGTGGGGCTGAAAATGGTAACTGTAATCAGCTGAACTTGAAAAATCCAATTTTATATCTCCATACATGGGGATTTTATCATATTCAGAAGAGAGACTCTTATTAGCTTGATATTACCTGATGAGGGAAACAGCAAAATTGATACAGTAAGTGCCTACAAAGTACCACCTGCACTGGAAGAAGAGCACACTACTCTCCTTGGAGGTGTACTGCTTCAACCCTGCTGAGGGATTTTGGATATTGACTGTTGTCAGGGAACCACTGATTAGAATACAACAGTGTTTCAAGGTCTAAAAAGTTTAGTCTGTCTAAAAAAAATCTCAAACAAACACATAAAACATTTTGATTCACTTCCTTGAAGCCTAGCTGCTAATTTATACCTTAAATATAAATTATCAATGCTGTACACATCCTCTCCAAAATTATATTTGCCTGTCTTTAATTCCAGAATTCTTATTGGCATCTGATTATTAGCCAGAAAACATAATGCATGCAGTTTATAATTTACATGTGAATAGGTGCTGTCCAAAGACAATGCAGCTCTGCATTTGAGAATAGACCATAGCCATGGACATTGCTGTAATTGCCAAAAAGGGGAAAAAAAAAAAGAAAAAAAGAAAAAAAGAAAAAAAGAAAAAAAAAACCCAAACCAAACCAAAAGTTCTAGGGATTTACTGTGTGATCAGAATAGATAATATATTTGGGCAAATAACAACAAGCAAGGAAAATAATTAGAAAAAAATGAGAAAGACTAGGAGGTTAAGCAAAGTATAAAACTAGGCTAGGAATGCAGTAGCTCTATTTGGCCTAACAGTATACATGGCACACAATTTCTGAGAGTATTTATTATAAAAAAATACAGTGCGGCAGGAAAAAAATGGTACATAATTCCAGCCCACACATTTTGGGAGGCAGTGCCCATCTGAACACCCAAAAGTTACTACTGAAACAGTCTGTTAAGACTGTTAATAGTTGGCCAATTGCAATCCTAAATTTTCCTAGACGCCCAGCTTTGCCAAGGTAAATTACTAAAAGGATTCCGACAAAGGATACTTATATTCATAGAAATTACTAGGATGGCGCCATAGGACACAAAAATTTGAGTAACATTTTAATCCAGCAATATAAAAAGAATGTATGAAGGTCTATAAGATGCAGGCCTCTCTGTCCTCTTCTCTCCTTTTAACAAATTTATTTTAATGTCTTTTTTTTTCCTTTTAAAGGATGAATTTACTTCTTAAAGTCCTTTGTGCAAAACAAAATCAGTCAGCTAAGTAAGAACTCAAAGTTAGCTGCTTTATCAATTGATGCAGGGCACTGTCAGAAATACATATTATGATTAAAAATGGTCCTCCAATACTCTTTGGCTTCAAAGATAACCTAAAAACATTGGACTCTGTCTATATTTCATTACTATAACACGCCTACAAAAGTTTACACAGATCCAATGTTAACAGAACTCCACCTTCCTAACCTTTTGTTAATAAGTCTCAACTTCCTTTCTTATGAGAGGTGAGGTGGAATAGTTAGTTAAGGTCTCAGCATGAAAATTCAGTGTAAAAGAGGGTAAATAAATGAATATAAGTGCATCAGTTCCAACAGACAAATAATACAATTTTAAGCAATATTTCATTTTGAACTCCAGAATATCACTTCATTATAACCTCTATTATATTTTTCCTTCCCATGAACTCCTCAACTGAAAAAAAGTAATTTTTGAATGTGAAACATAAAAACTATGGGCTTTAAAAAAGAAATAGGGAATGGATGAACAGTAGCCTTTCAAAAATTAACATTTTTCCTGTTATAGAAAAAGTATTCATTAAGGATACAGTTGTGGAGAGTTTTCTTCAATGCAATAACTTTTCTTATTCGCCTGAGCCTATTGCAGCCTCCTATATATTTTGTATTTTTTCCTTCATATGAAAGGACCGTGAAAAATGCTAGAAGTGTTTGAAGGGAAGTGATGCTTGGTCTTTCTATTACACGCCCCTGTGATGACTCTCTCAGACAGTAGCTTGTTCCAAAGCCTCTGAAGTCAACTGGAATCTTGGCAGTGAAGCCTTCTGGGCTGCATCTCTGCAGTGCATATATACACAGGTCCTCAGAAAGAGATACGTCAATTATATCCAGAATACATGGTCACATAGTTTTTTCTATTACAATCATGATTCTGTCTATTAAAATTTCATTTGTGTTTGTTATAGAATTAATTGATTGATTTTGGCTAAGCCTTGAAAACTTTTACAGAAAAACATTGAAATATTGAAATATTTCTACAGAAAAACATTGAAATGCTTGTTTATAACACTTCCATTGCATCTCTGCACATGAAAAATATGACAGAAACACCACTAGATTGAAAAAAAAACAAAAACAAAAAACAACTTACAAACTATTTCTTTAATCCTAACTATCTTGGACTTGACAGCAATTTTATCAGCATGTGTTCTGATCTAGTATAGGCTATGCCCTATAAAGAGCCAGTTGTGCTGTTCCATGTAGCAGGTCATATTGTTACTTATTGTCAGTAATTTTCCAAGTAAGGCTTAAATAGCCTGCTTTTATATGGTGGAAATCTGATGAAATTTTATTTCCTGAAAATTCATAATTAGATCTACAATTTTTGTGAAACCCAATGAGATTTGTTGCTTAACATATTAGTGATGAAATGATGTAAACAAAAATTCACTGTGGATATTTCTTCAGGATACTTTTTTCATTATGAAGAAGCTATTCACTCAATATTGGTTTTCAGCTAAGTTGAGTTTTGCTTATTTGTCAGGGCTTGATTATTCTCCACATGCCTTTTCAATTCCAAAAGAAGAGGTTTGTTATAAACAACAAATAAGTATGTATTTGCAGATATATGTTTACAAAGCAGAGTTTCCTAATAAAATGTGAAAGCTTGGGTCCTGAGTAAGGAGTCTTCCACCCTAGCTAAACTCTTTCTTAACAAAAACGACAACGACAACAACAACATAAGGAAGTTATTTTCAGCAAAACACTTGCAGGTAGCACTGAAATCAAAATACAAAATCCCATGACATTTTACTACATGAAAGCATGGGCAGAAGAGTAACACAACCTCTAGGTTATTTACATTAGGTTATTTCTTTTTTATATCTTTCTAGTCTATTCAATTTTCTCCTCACTTTGTGAACACAGTACAAAAGGGAAAGATACAAGAAAATAGGCAGACAGTAAATATTTTTTAAAATGCAATTTATTTTCCATGGAAATTCCAACAATTCAGGAGTTGAATTTCCAACTCTTTGTCCTACTCAAAAAAATGTCAACATTAATGCAATGAAATATACCAAACAGTATTTGCAAATAAAAATATTCTCACATAAACACATAATAGAATCATCTAACACTTCAAAATAAATTGCAATTAAGAAGTTAAACTATTTCCAGAAACTTGGGAAACCACACATTTAGTCCAGAAGAGATTACTTTGGAGATTAATAAAAACAAATCAAGAAGTCAGTCACAGCAGAGGCAGTTAAGCCCATGTCCACAAAGAAACCTACTAGGTTCAACACGTGTTTAAGCAATCAAACGATGAGGTCAGAGGGGTAGTGCATACAAGATGATGCCCATCCTAATAAAATGCATTTCCAGATGGCATTTTGGGCACTCATTTTCCCAGAAAACATTTTGAGATGCCTGTTCTTAACTCATATCATTATCTTCGCATTCTTCATGCTTCAAAACCACCTTTATGTCATATGCACCTCAGTAAAGTACCTAGTTTCAGGTGAAGTAATTATGAGTCTTTATTTAGAGGTAAGATGGAAATTTTCTACAATTGCCTCTTCTCTTAATCCCTGTAACCTTGTCACTGGCAGTATTTTTTACATAATCTGTAGCCTGCTTAATTTCCTGTGAGGATCTACATTCTGCCTAACCCAAGTGGCAATCCATATCTATCTCCTCTGGTTTCTTCTACCAAATTTTTTTTTCAAGTACCTCCTGCATGTGATTCTTTGCCAAATATGGAGAATTCAGCTGTTTAGAAACTCCATGTGCTGATTCCATTTAATTCAATAGCTGAGCTTTTTATTTCCATAATAGAAAATACTTTTTTGGTTAATAAAATATAATTTTAAAGTTATCCTTAGGGAACTCTTTGCCATGCGTTTTAATACTTTCCTGTGGAGCACTGACAATTCTAGAATTTCAGTGTTATCTTCAGTTATATTTAGGAAATATACTATTATTAAAATCCTTTAAGAATTATAAAAAAACCAAACAAAAAGCCCAGAAGAAACAAACCAAATTAAGCAAAGCAAAACAAAAAAGTGCCTTGAAGTATTGCAAAATAACTTAATTTGCCTAGAATGATTTCAATAGTAATCCAAACTGCATGAATTCTAGGGAATCTTGCTAAGAATTTTAAAGGTTTAAATATTGTCTGGAGTGCTTTGTAGACAAATGTTTAAGCTGATTTTAGCTTAAACACTTACGAATTGACAAGGTCACTATATTTTCTGTTCTACTGCTACAAATTTGCTTTTTGCACACAATTGTTTTTCCTCCTCTTCTAAGTATCACATACTTTTTCTTCAAGGCCATGAGCAGTATTCATTAGATGGAATTCTTTCAGAGTTTAAAACTTAATATGAATGCAGTGAAAATTTTTGTTTTATTCCAATTTGCTGTGTATAAATAAAACATATTCTGTCCTTACTCCTGTGCTACTCTATTTCAGTTTGAGAAATTTCATGCAAGCTGTTTTGGAGAGCTGAGATCCCATGACATGATTTTACTCACTTGTTGGTGTTTGTGCTGCACACAGGACAAGAAAAATCTCTGTAAATAGAAATCTCCTGCTCTTTGTGAGAAAAGCATACCTTTGTACCTGTACATGAACCCTTAGAGAACTCGTAAACTGTTCTTTCAGAGTATAACTTAAATGGATTGCTTGTACAGTGTGTTTCCAGCTTTCTATGCTCTTTTACCTTTTCTTTCCAGCTTATCTCAAGGAGCATTTTTTTTATATTGTGGCATACTTGATAATGACAATAAGGAAACTATAATTGCACATCTATTTTCCTTGTTTCAAATGTTTCCAGAGGCCAGGTAGGTATACACAGATACCATACAACATTCAAGTTATACCAGCATTTGAGGTTCTGATTTTGTGATTGTCTACTTGGAAAGGTTATGTTCACCAAAAACTGGAAATTGTGATGTTATATTTATCCAGAAAGGGTAGATGACACAAATTTCTTAAATGTAGCCATTCCCTTCCACTGCTACGGACAACATCCTGAACTCCGAGATGACAAAATCTTCTGGGTGGGCACAACAGTGAATTTCTGACTCTCCAAGACATCAACAAAGGCCAACCAATCCTGCAGCTCAAAGGAAGATTGGCATATTCTAAAATAAGCACTAATTAATTTTTTTAAAAACATACTTTAAAAAAAAATATTTTTCTGTCAACTAGATGGTTTCAAAATTTAAGCGAAATACATTTTTTTGAAAGTGAAAAAGTTTATTGATTCTGTTAATTCTTTGACACATACTTATGTTTACTCACGTACACCAGTGTGGACGCTTTGAATTGCAATGAGCATTTGCAAAATCAGGGTCAAGAATTAAGCATTAACACTTCATTAAGTTTTCTAATGCTCTTAAAGATAGACCAGTCTGAGAAGAAGTAATCTGGCATCACAGTGTCCTCCAGGGTGGCTCAGGATCCTTTTTCCTTTCTTTCCAAAGGTAAAAATTTACAAATTCCTGTCTCTGGGAAGGATTACCTAGATTTGAGGGAACATATCTGAGGCACTCAGGGAACCCAGGTGCTGTTGCCAGGGCCTGTGCAAACTTTCCTACTCTTTTTCTCACTACATGCTCTATCTTGCTAAATTAGATAAAAGCAACTTAAAGTCTTTTCTTGCAAGGAGAAAATTATCAAAGAGGAAGCCTTTGGAATGGTTGGAGTAAATTTTTTCCTTTTTTTGCTTCCCTTTGAATTCAAACAATAATCTATAACTCAGATTTATAACTGTAATATTATATTTCACATTCCTATTGCTCATTTGTGTACTATTATTCCCTACACTCGACAATTCAATTCAGCCAAATCTAGAAATGGTCCTGGACAGAGAGAGTCATAATCTGAGATTAAAGACTTTTTTAAAAATTACTTTATTTTCCTAGTTTCTTTATTCATCTGAAGCCAATGTGTGTTCTCAGCATGTGTGCTCGTGTACAAAAGTTTTGTAAAAAATAACAGAAGTTTTTATTCGTTTTTTAGAAGTCCATATTGTGAAGGATATTATGGTCCTACTTCCACATTTTCAGTTATGCACATGAGCGATGTTATTTCAATATTTATAATTATTCACATTATTCATCTTCAGTCACTTGCACAAGGTGAATACACTGTGCTGTTTAGATATACATTCAGTGTCACTCCTGGAAACAAAAAAAATTTTGAGCGTAGCTGAAGCTGTCATTCTGCTATCCTATAGATACACACTGCCAAACACTGTCAATTCCCAAGTTACAAAGCTCTTGAAATTTCTTATTAGTTCTCTCTAACCAAAGCTTTTAGGTTTGTTGGTCAGCTCACTTAAGTGTTCAAAATTACAGTTATAATAAATACTGAATATCTGTAAGCCCCATCACTCAGTTATGTATTTAATTTCTATATTTTCTTTGGTTTTTTTGGTTTGGAAATACTTGCACAGACCAAATTTATTCTGTATGAATGAACTCCAGAAGTTATTGATTATAGTTTGCCCACTCACCAGTTTTTCTTACAGGATGAAACATCCCTAATCAACATATATCTCCAAAGAAGGTGTGAGGTTTTTTGTCTTATGTTCAGAGGTCACTGTATGTTCTTGACACCACCATTTATCATTGGGTGACTGAGCATTTGTTCAAATGGGCCTTTCTGATTTAGCATCACTTAAGAGTAACAGTAACAAAAACACTGGGTATATCTAAACGATCAATTTCAATACAGCAAGACCACGACAGAGACCAGGAAAACCTGAACACAGTCAAGGATAAATTCAGATAAAGAGAATTTATCTGTTCCTGCCTACATGAGTGTACCTATTTCTTATCTATCCCACACAAGCAATGTTTTCTACATCGTAATTTATCACAGTTCCTCCATACAAAACCATGTACACATTATATTGCAAAACCATGAAGAAAATGCAAAAAGAACACAAGTGGAAATAATTATATTCTGCTTTGATGGGAAAACCCACATAATTCTCAAATAGCGTCTTCAGTACATCTTGGGAATATGCAAAGAGTAAATCTGGATTCTCAAGAGTAGATATTTCACTCAAACATTTCCTCAAATATTACTTATTGGGATTATACTTATAACAACATCAGAGTCAGAGATAATTTTGAAATTCTTAAAATTGAATATATCCTCTGCAGCTTTTTAGACAGTAGGAAAACTACTGAAAGTTCTCACAAAGGCATTCAAATCCTTTAATTGCCTACTTTCCAAATGTATTTGGCTTAAAAAACTCTTTAGGATTTCTTAACACACCTTACAAAGATTAAGCACACTGTCTTTGCATATTAAATAATAAATTATTATTGCTATCATGGCAAATTAGTGAAGCAGACTGCCTGGATTTAAATCTCTATTAATTAGCATAGTATGATAAGTATGCAAAACACTGTAAATATTGAGCATTTTCTCAGCATTAGTCTAATGCATTTTTAAGTGAATAAACTCTTTGGCCATCATGGGCATATAAACCCCTCAAATAATATGCTAATCTTTATTAATAAAGGAACCAAGAAAATGTTTTTGACTTGAAAACATAGAACATATTTGAGTCTTACTGTCTAGGTTAAAATTTATGTACCAAGAAAAAGGTTTAGAAAAGAGACAGAAATAATATCAAGATTAAAAAGATACCTGTACCGAAAGGGCACTGAAGTTTATCAGTACTCAGTGAATTTCAGGGGAGGTGAAGACTTGCTTAGGCATTTTTAGAAATCCTACCTATGTGATCAAGAGTGAAAAATATAGCAATATCATTGTAAGAAATATGTTTTGTAATACATTGGTCACAGTGATACATTTATATTGATTTATACAAAATAGAAATCTATGAATATCTAATGAAATTAAAAAAGGAACTGTTGAAATATCTGCATGCATGTATCTGTCGTACCTATATCTGTATGTATGTCTCTCTATCTCTCTAGATTGATCTATATCAATATCTAATGCTTTTATCTTGCACATTGCATTCAGAACCCCAAGTCTATTTTTTTGAAACTAGGAAAGGTATTATTTGGAACAGGTTTTAAGACTTTTTATGAAGAATAAGATTTTCTGTGATTCAGTGGCTCATACATGAATTCCTATGCAATATTTATTTTTATTCTCAGAGGGATAATTCAACCTTTACCTTACTAGATTTAGAATTTTAACATAAAGATAATTTTTCTTAATTAATCACATCAGTGATATCTCTCATTTGAAATGCAGTTTTTCCACTAACTATACTGGAGACTCAGAATAAAGGTCTTCGAGGATAATAGTTTTCAATTGCTGTGGACATTTGTACCTTCTTAATACCCACTTCCTATTTCTCATGGGTCTTACAAAAACTGTTGTATGCAACCTCACACATCAACATTTTACAGTAAAATTTAAAGAATTAAAATAGAATACAATATTATCAAACACACAAGAAAGACATGCTATGTTGATATTCATTGGTGCTGCAATAAATTCATGAGACAACTGAAGGGGCAAGTTGACTAACTTTTTGTAAGTGTAAATGAGCAAAACACTGAATAGTACAGCATGCAGATAGCAATGTCCATCTTTATTTTGCCAAATCTTTTGAATTATCAAATATCTCAATGTGCTAACTTTTTCCAAAATAATGAAACAGCTGGAGGATATCAAAATTGGTGATAGATTCACAGCAAACACTGTACAATTGTCTGAAATGAATCTTTAAAGAATATCTCTATTCACGGTGTACTCAGTGTAGTTCTCAGCAGCTACCACTGAGCTCCTCAAAGATGGTATTAAGAATACACTTGAATTCCACCAGATGGTAGTGATTTAAACATTCCTCTTCAAACATTTTGCATATCCTGTAGTGCTCCAGAAAATTGTCCCTGTTGCTTCACCACTGGGAACAAGTAGGCAGCATGCTAAGAAAGGTATATGACTTTCAAATCAACATGAGTGTGATAAGGTTTTGAATGTTTCCTGTTACTGCAGCCTGCTGACATGTCAGAATCCTCAAAAGGCTGCAAGTTAATTGCTACTTCCTCCTCGGTATGGAAATGGACCATTAGAGTCCATCCTGATTTGGAGCAAAGGAAAAAACCCTATCGGCAGAAACATTTAGTTCAGACAAATATTGGATACCTGGAATCAAAAAGAAGTGAATTAGAGAAAGGTTTAGTTTAGACCTCCCATAACACATTCATTTTTTTTTTTTTTTTTATCAGTACAATTTCACTTCTGAATATATGCAAATTATGCTGTTTCTTAAGATTTATAATCTAAAGTGGGTACTCAAATCACAACACTTAGTTGGTCCACAATCAAGTTTTTTACTTAATGGATTATTAGCCATGGATAAAGATTTTCAGCATTATTGTATTTACTCTGGTGAAAAATATAAGTTTAGAAACATTAAAATATTTTGTCCATTAGAATGTTTGACAAAATAACTTGTGAAAAAATGTGAAAACTGACGATTTTGTTTTAAATTAAATAATCAAATTAATAATTTACCTTTACATTTCCTTTATCTCTCTAAGCCTTTATAAATTTGGATGATTGAAATTAAATAATCATTTTGTAGCAAATATTTCATATCATACCAAGAATTCAGTTTTGAACTGTTTGCTGAGTTGGAGGATGAATTAAAATTCACCTTGCACTTACTTGCTAAATTCCTCTTTTCTGAATTGCCAATGAAGCAAGAAATCAGTTATTTGTTCAAGTCTATAATTGTTCTATGTATAATAATTTTCTGAAAATGTCATCCATCCTAAAAAGATCTCCCTGCTGAGTCTGCTTAATTCTTAAAACTAAAGTGCTTGTAAAACCTTGAAAGACAAATCTTTCTCCAAGCTGAAGAAAAAAAGGTCCTTAAGGTACATCATATGTTATTCCGACAAATGCAAAAGATCATTAACTAAAATTTTATTCACTGTGGATGCCCATTCAGATGTGCAGGCTGACTGGAAATTATAGAGACCCTCTGCACTGAAGGAGACAACTACATAAATTTAGTCTACACAATTCTTTTTTGCACATGTAGGTGGTGTTCCCATTGTTAAGAAAGATTTATTGTGGTTCACTGAGTGAAATATAGAATATATTTTTTGTGATGGCTATGGCAAATACATACCAGGAAGATTCACCTTAGTTTTGGACAGTCAATTAGCACAGGGCTACTTTAATAATTTTTCTATATCCAGTTCAAATTTTATTTTATATTTATTTAAATATGTGCATCCTATTCTATTATTTTCAGTAGCTAGTTTTTCAGATGTAAGAGCACTCATAAACCTGTGTAAAACAACAGTTAGGGTAGTGTCCAAAACTACTTCATCTTTTAAATTCATTAGTACAGTCTTTCTTTCAGTTCTTTCAGTTCTTTCAGTTTTTTTAGTTTTATACATAATCTCTGAAAATATTCATAAAGATTTAGTGTGCTTTGAATATTAATACATTAGCTTGGATAACCTTATTACTCACACAAAATAAACTTAATATAAAAGATCAAGGCCCAGCATATACACACATATTACTTATTTTAACAACATAATATTATTGAGACTTTCAAAAGAGATACATTCATTCTGGTGACTTGTAGTGCTATGGGGATAAATTATACTACAAAAATAGTGTTTTCATAATATCTCAATGTGTTAAAATGAATTCTACTTAAATAACAAGGTTTGGAACCTTATTCTGTTTCTCCCTAAAAAACAAAATCAGATTTTCCCAGTTTTCCAGTTGGATAATGCCAATGTTCCTAGCCCAGTTGGCTTGTGACGTACTAGACTACCAGTCTGCCATGTATACATCATTTCATAGAGAACCTTTTACTATACTGTGTGTCAGCAGTACTCACTTCAATCTGCATCAGGATCACATTTTTCTAATTTAAAGATGGAAAAAAGGGGGTACTGTTTTAAAGATAGATTATCTTTAGGTAACCCAGAAACCCAGAAAATGACAAGTATGTAACAGCAACTCATAAGACACGAGCCTTAGCACTGATGGTAGTTCAGATTAGTAAAGCAAAAAACCAAAGGAAGATGTCAGATGGAAAACAAAAAATTAAAGCAAATTTAAAAAAAAAAAAAAATGTGTTGCCAGTCAATAAATGGAGCAAAAGACTGTAACCAAATAATTCCCCACCATCTATTTCTAGAAATATCTCACATCAAACTACACTGACTTTTAGGCATTTTCTATGCCTTTCTGGTAATATAAAGTGACTTCAAAAATGGAAAATGAAATGCCAAATATTTGCATGGACACTTCCTCACACATATTTCTTCTTTTTATCTTCAGTTATTTAAGATATAGTGTTGGATGAGAGTAGATAAATTGGATGTTTTTCCCATTTCATCAAAGGTAATATAAAGATCTTTTAAAAGCCAGTTTTTTATTTTTGTTACCCTGGATGTGAAGCTGAAGAACCTGGAGACAGCTTTGCAGTACAGCTTTTGCATTCAATTCCTAACCTGTTTTCAACCTGGACTACTCTGGACGAAGTCAATTTTCTCAGCTCTTCTCTTCCCACCTGTGGATCTTCCATATGTCTGTACATGTCCCATGCAGTTACACTCAAGTGTGCAGGAGCTATCTGCTGGTAAGGGAGAGTCCAGAGTCTCCATTTAAGATGCTCTTCAAATGAATTTTGGTGGGAAAGGAGGGAGAAAATTGGGAAAGGGAGGTTGTAATTTCTCCCACCTGCAATTTTTTCATACTTTTGCTCTGGTATGTTTTGTTTTCGTTTATCTGCTTGGGTTTTGTCAAAGAATGTACCTAATTTAAATATCACTGTAAATACCACAACACAGCAGTAATTACATTGTTATCTGTGGTCTCTCTGTGCCTTGGACAGCAGTTTTTGATTTCATACACCATTTGCAACTTTGCTGTAGTGATTCTATATAGTTAGTACATCATTTTATCACACAGAGAAAAGAGAGTAGTAGTATTTTACCAAGTTTTAGGCTTTTTAGTGACATTTGGGTTGCAATCCAGATGCAGGCATTTCAGGTCATACAAATACGATAACAAAAGAAGCAGCCTTTAGCTCACATCCAATGAAAATTTGACATTGGACAAATTTCATTATCTCCTGAGGAAGCAAAATGTATTTGTCTTCACCTCTGAGAACCATGTTCTTTGTATATAAATGTATATTTATTATTTATCTACTAACAAAATCATGGGGTTTTTTTAACACAATGCTTATTCTAGCCACGTGCCTTTCTAAAACAATCTATATCGTGTTTGATGAAGTCAGACAATCTTAGACCAATCAACTAGGTATATTTGGATAATGTACGTGTCACAGAAATAGGTCATATAAAATAAAAGATATTCATGATTTCTCTTCACCTCCAAAATATATCAGTTTTGTAACGTGCTTGTATATGTGTTCTGCTGTATGTGATAAATATAATGTACAAAAATAACTTTTCATATTTGTTTCATATACTAACCCCTGTATCTTTGATCTGTAGTCATCTAGTGAATCTCTTTGGAGGATTTCAATCCCGAGACATAACTGCAGAAATAGCTTTAGGAGAAATCATGCAAGTGTGGTCTGTGAGGAAATGCAAGACATTCAAGAAGATTGTGAAAATTACTTCGAGATATAACCTTAACGGACAGTGGAGGAGGAAAGATGTATGAATCTTATATGCTGACCTTGTATATAAGGAGTGTAAAAAACAGGAAATATTATTTTCTCTGGTCCATTAATGAAAGAGGATGTTTTCCAAGACACTTGAAAGAGTATGCCACAACCAGTCACAAAAAGAGAGCAGGGAGAGACTACCTAAAATGAAGGGATTTTGCTTCTTATTTTCTTCCATTTTTCTGTTTATTTCTGTGTTAGACTTTAATTTACTTGAAGAATGTTGGCAGAAGGCTAAAATACCAAGAGAAAGGAAGAACAAGTTTTTTGAGAACAAGTAAGATCTTCAGGAATTGTTAGTTACACCTGTGATTTTTGTTTTGTTTTAGCAGGAATAGTTAGAACTGGCATTATAACTATGTTCCAGTAACCTTTACCAGCCACATGAGAATAGAGAAAATGTTAAAAGTATTAAAAATCAAAGAGTAGAGCTTCTGCAGCTCAAGTTGTCTAAGATGAGTGACAGTGCATGAAATAGGATTGCCAAAATGTGAATCATCTGTCTGTGTTCTCTTAGAATAACAACATTGCGTGATAGTTCTGTGGATAGATGGCGTAGTGTCAAATATTTTCCAGCAAAACTTACGGTGACAACAGCTGATGACATTACTTTCTTTCTTAAAAGAAGACTACACCTTGAATTTATGGTTAAGAGAAAAATGAATACTCTGGAACAAATTCTAGCATTCCTACTAGAATTGGCCATTAAAAAAATCCCAAAATAACTTAGCTTTGCTGAACCTCACAAGCTCCTCCACCCTGTTGCAGTCTCTGTGAACAGTAACACTGCCCTTCAGAGTACTGACATTGCCCCCTCATTTTGATGATGTCCACAGACTTGCTTGGATCCAATCACCCAGGTCTTTAATAAATATCACCTGTGTTCCCCTTAGCCATTGAGTTGGTCATTTCATCATGGAAGGCTATCAGGTTGGTCAGGCATAGTTTGACCTTGGCAAGCCAACACCAGATGTTTCAAGTCACAACTTTGTTCCTCAAGTGTCTGTAAATGGCTATAAGAAAGATTTTTTAATTTATATTCCCGGGTACTAAGGAAGGCTGATCAGCCTCTAGTTCCCCCAGTCCTCCTGCCTGAGCTGTGTAAAGGTTGGTGCAACATTTATATTTCCCAGCCACCAGGAACTTCCCAGGTTCTGGTACATCCTCACCAATTTTATCACTAAGCTCAAGAGATCAGATGGCAGACATTGTCAGCAAAAAATAATGCAAAACAAGCATCAAGCACCTCAGCTTTTTCTCATTATTTGTCACTAAATTCACTTCTCTATTGAGCATTGGCCTCAAGTTTTCCTCAGCCTTTCATCTCATCGAAGACAGCGCTGCCAGCCTGTTGGCAGACATGATAGTTCCCTCTACTCTGCAGTGGTGCAGCCTCACTTTGAGTCCCGTGCACAGTTTTGGGTGCCACAATATAAGATATACAGAGTGTCCAAAAAAGGGCCACAAATATCTTGAAAGACCTACAGGGGAAGCCATGAGGCTGAGGTCATTAGGCTTTTCCAACCAACTTGTGATCCACAACTGAGAAGAACAGTTTGAAGGGGGACCTCATCACAGTCTACACCTCCCCTCATGAGGGGAAGTAAAGGGGCAGGCACCAATCTTTTCTATCTTGTGAGCACTAACAGGATTTGAGTGAATGGTATGAAGCTGTGTCAGGGGAGGTTTAGGATGGATAGAAGAAGGTTCTTCACCCAGAGGGTGGCTGGGCACTGGACCAGGTTCCCATGGGAAGTGGTCACAGCACCAGCCTGAGAGTGTTCAAAGGAGCATTTGGACAATTTTCTCAGACACATGGTATGAGTCTTTGGTGTGCTTCTGTGCAGAACCAGGAGCTGGACTTAGACGATCCTCATTGGTCCCTTCCCATAGCACATTCTATGATTTTTTGATCTTCCTCACTAGTTTCAACACCTGAATTTTGGCTTCTCTAATTTCACCTTTGCATGTTGAATAGTATGCCAAATATTATGTCTTCACATTATTGTGATATCTTTGTGCTTGTAAAGAAAAATTCCCTCTTATTTGGCAGCATCATTTGATCATACTAACACTGCTCAAACACTGAAAAGCACTGCATGCAAACAGAGAAACTGGCAGTTTTGTTCTATGCTCTATACCTAATGATATGAGCAATTACATTTTGTTTACACACCCAGGTGTTGATTTACAGTGTGCTAGAATGTGTGGCTAGAATATGTTGTTGTAATTTACAATGCTTCAAAAGGATAGGAAAGTTGGAGTTTCCAAATGATTTCCGGTAATACTCGTTTTCATAACCCAGCATTTTTTTCCAAATCACTAATCAAAATGCAAATAAAGCTTTTTTTGATTTCTACAGCATACAGTATATTTAAAGTTACTACATTGTTCCATGACCCTTTGTTGAAAGAGACATCCAAGATATCTTAGGTACATACCAAGCAACGACACATGCCTTAGAAACATCAGGGAACACGAAGTAGTATCAGACAGGTTGACATCAGCTAGGTCAGCAACAGCAGAAACCACCTGGTAGCATATTTGCTTGTTTCCTCAGAAATGGCAGAAAAATATTTTTTAAGCCATATGTTGCATTAGTTCTGTCTGGGCAAGTTCAGTAAGCTTTAATGCTGGTAAAAATCTGTTTCCATGATGAAATAGTAATAAGGTATGATCACAAAAGAGGTCTCGATTCAAAGGACTGTGATATGGCTTTTGACTGTAGAAAATATTACTATTTTTATCAGAGCTGTCCACCATCAAAAATATTCTCAGAAGATATCTTCAGGGCTGCTGGCAGTGCTGGAGACAGAAGGACTTTGGTTAATGTAGCCAGTGTGAGTGTCTCACTTATTAACAGATGAATTGACAAAATGTCCCAAATGTTATCCATCTGCTACTCCTTTCCAACCTGTTCTGAAACAAAGAATGTACATTTGGAATTAAAACTCACCTCTTCCCTAGGGCTTTCCTTTATTGACAGAAAACAAAGCAAAATTACAAAAGCCCCTAAAACTAAGACAAACAAAGGAACAAACAAAATGCTTTAAACATCAGTTTACTCAAACCCAGTCCAGGATATTGCTCCAAGTCAGAGTTTTTCAGCAATCCAGATTTCATCTGAACAATGACAGTAATTTGCTTCCCACACATGCAGCCTCTTTAATAACTATTTGTCTAGTAAGCCACTACTTGTCTTGAAAATCCCAAGGACCTGTGCAAGAACTATGAGGAAAAGAGGAATCTTGTGAGATTATGAAGCCCACTCTGTGTATCCAGGCAGGGCACATGCAACATTCCTAGCAGAGGTTTTAATCATCTTTTCCCAGAGAGACTAATGACAACCTTGCTAAGAAAATAGATCATATTTTTTATTATTTCCACCTTTTTTTCCTGTTACCCTTTCCTAGCAGAAACCGTTTTTTTTCAATTACACCCAACTCTTTGTCCAGTAACGAAAGAATGTGGAAAATGTGATTCTTTTGGAAGGGATTATCCCCCCTTTTTTTCAGTGTATTTAGAAACCAGTCTGCTTCAAGTAAAAAGCACATACGCTTGTATTCTCTTGTTCTGTGATGATAAAGTTTTGAAAGGTACAAAATATTGAACTTTGTATCAGATAAAAATTCTGTTTACTCTTTCCTGTGAAAAAAATATTTGTTTTAGTCTCTGCATACATGTGTGTGAGGAAAAGGCTGTGTGTGTTGTGCTTTGTAATTTCTCTTTACTAATATGATATGTGTTGACCTTTTCATCTAGAAGCAGTCGATCCTGTATGAACTAACAGAAGAAAAGCTTATTTTAATTTCTGATTTGTTCCTGATTTCTGGGGACATGAGACTCTGCCATAACAGAGGAGTTCCATGATCAGATTTGTAACACTTGCTTTTCCTGTTAAATTTCCTATCTAAGTGCACACCCCAATCCAAGTTATCAAAATCAGCATCAAATCTTAATTGTCATAACCAGGTACTAGACTGGGACTTACATATGCAATGTGTATACACCAAGTAAGTAAATTATACAGACATCCCTTATTGGGTTTTTTTGTGACAACAGAATTGTTGAGCCAGAGGAAAAGACAAACTACAAAACTGACATGAGATTAAGCAACTCAATCTTTCATGTTCTTTCTTGTCTCAAGAAAATATCAAAACACAGCTTGAAGTAATGTTTTTGTAAGGCTATGTAGATTCCTTCATTGATAGCTCAGCAAGATGTAGCTGCAAGTGGACCTGACTTTTCTCTACACAGCTAACAATTCTATAGTTTGAATTTTTCAGAAGCCTTTTAAATCTGGGAATAACCCAAAATTTGTTGAGTAAGGCAGATTGTGAGCACTTCTTACATTAAGATGAATTGACTATACGTATCATGTGTGGGAAAACAAGTCAGATGAGAAAGCACACACTAGGACTTCATGTAGAGAGGAGGTCCAACACACAGCCTAAAAAGGGACTGGTACAGTCTGTAGAACAGCAAAAACAGATTACATGACCATTGTTAAAATTTAAAAAAAGAACATAAGTCTTGAAAAATAGGATCCTGTCTCATGATGAGACACACTTATCCTGATATATGGTGCTGTCCTTGGAGGAGACTGAAAGCAAGCACTCTGTAAGGTCACGCACTCAAACTCACATTAAAGGTCCAGTACCTGGACCAGCAGTGCATCATTTCACTAAGAATAACCACAGTGCTGGCAGGGCTTGTTTCATTGTGTAGTATGGCATTTTCTGCTTCCACTTATTTCTGTCTTTGCTTTGATGTGTCTCTGTCACTCACAGTTTATAAAAGAACATTGAGTTGCAATTGCTACTGGACATAGTGTTGAGAGAATAAGAGAAAGCAAGATTAACAGACTACAGATTTAAAACACTAGATTCCAGATGGCTTTTAGGTGGCATTTAGCTGAACACATTATGGCATTTAATGGTTATTCTGATGATTTCTAACAGTTAGCCAAAATTAATTCCTCTAAATCACAGTTCTTGTCTTAATAAATGACCTCTAACATTAGTGCTTCATAAGGTACATTACAGGTAATGACTTGAAAACTGGTTTCTCTGATCAATATAGATAAAGACGTTAGCAGAAATAGTGCCCAAAAATGGATGAAAAAGAAATAAACCATGCCAGTACCTTAGACACTTCAAAAAACGTATACTTTAGTGCTGATCTATCTATCTACAGAAAAAGTGGCACCTAGAAATATATGCCAATATTGCTTCTTGGAAATAGATAAACTCCTATTCCTTCCACAGATCCAGACAATATGTGATTTGCACTTGATGTGCAAGAAATGCTGGCATCAAAATCATTGTAACTGTGGATTTATTTCTCTAGCTTTCTTTCTTCTGCTGTTTCCAGGCTTTTTTTTTTGTTTGTTTCTTTCTAAGCTTCTATATTTTCTAGGGAAGTGGTGGCGGGGGGACAAGGGGGTGGGGAGTGAGGGGGAAGAAGCATTAAATTTTAAAGAGTAAGGATTCCTCTTCAGTAGCAGGGTAGTCCTGGGCAAGCAATCAGAACTTCAGCTAAGCCACAACCAGCATTGATTAGTAGATATCTTGAAGAACTACTTAAATATTATTTCCTTGATAAAAAGAGAGAAGCACTTAAGAAAACTACAAAACCTTTCAGATTGTATTGGATTCCCTAATTTATGGTATATTATTTAAATTATTAAAATTATTTTTATCCTCACTCTCTTATTAAATAAAAAAAATAAGTAAAATGCCCTCACTATTCTTTTATTTTTAACAATTGTTTCTCTTACAACAAAGATTAAAATAGTATTGGAGAATAATGGTTCCACAGGAAAAAATGAACCAGTGTTTCGGGTAACATGCAGCTAATGTGTCTTCATGTGGAAGTACTTTCCTGATACAAAACCAAATTGCAAACAAAATAAATATTTTGCTATAGGAAAAATCAAATTACAGACTCACAGAATGGGTACAGTTGGAAGGGACCACAATGTGTCATCTGACCTAACCTCCCTTCTCAAGCAGGGTCATCCCAGAGCACATTGCACAGGATTGTATCCAGACAGTCCTTGAATATCCCCAGTGGAGGAGACTCCACACCCTCTCTACGCACATTTACCTGCACAGTAAAGAAGTCCTTCTTCATGTCCAGGTGTGCATCAGTCTCTGCCCATTGCCTCTTGTCCTATTTTTTGGCACCACTGAGTAGAGCCTGGCTCTGTCGTCTTATCACCCTCCCTTCAGATATTTACTGACACTGAATACAGCTCCCTCTCAGTTGTCTCTTTGAGGCTAAACAGGCCCAGGTCCCTCAGCTTTTCCTCATAAGAGAGATGCTCCAATCCCTTAATCAGCTGTGGGATTTCCTCCAGCAGCTCCATGTCTCTCTTGTACTGAGGAGCTCAGAACCAGACACAGCACTCCAGGTGACGCTTCACCAGGGCTGAGTAGGGGGGCAGGATCACCTCCATTGACCTGCTGGCCACACCCTTCCCAATGCACCCCAGGACACCACTGGCCTTCTTGGTCACCAGAACACACTGCTGGCTCATGGACAGCTTGTTGTCCACCAGGGCCCCAACGTCTTTCTCCACAGAGCTGCTTCCTAGCAGTCCCCAGCCTGCTGTAGTGCCCAGGGTTGTTCTTCCCCATATACAGGACCCTGCATTTGCCTTTGTTGAATTTCAGGAGGCTCCTCTCTGCCCATCTCTCCTGTCGAGGCCCTTCTGAAGGTCTGCACAGCCCTCTGGGGTATCAGCCCATCCTCCCAGCTTCATGTCACTGCCAAACTCACTGAGGAGGCATCTGCACCTTCATCCAAGTTATTGATGAACAAATTAAACAACACTGGGCCCAGTATGGAACCCTGGGGACACCACTAGTGACAGGCCTCCAGCCAGACCCTGCACTACTGATAACAATTCCCTGGGATCTCCCATTCAGACAGTTCTCAATCCACCTCCCTGTCCACTCATCCAATCCACACTTCCTGAGTTTGTCTATGAGGATGTTGTGACAGACAATGTCAAAAGCCTTGCTGAAGTTGAGGTAGACAATATCCACTCAGTAGCGGATATCCCCTCACCCATCCAGTTACTTGTTTCATCATGGAAGGCAATCAGGTTGTTCAAACATGACTTGTCTTTACTTAATCTATGCTGACTCCTGATCAGCTTCTTGCCTTCCATGTGGTAGACATGGGCCCCAGAATGAAACACAAGAGGATCTACTAACTGGGCAGTAGATCCTGCGTCCTAATTCTTGCCCTTTTTGAAGACCAGTGTGACATTTGCTATATTTCAGTCCTCAGGCACGTCTCCTGATTGCCACAAACTTTCAAAGATGATTGCGAGTGGTCTGTCTAGGATGTCCAACAGCTCTATCAGCACTTGTGGCTGCACCCTCAGGGCCTATAGACTTGTGGACGTCAAGTTTGTTTAGGTGTTCTCTGACCTGATTCTCTGGACCAAGGGGAAGTCTTCCTTCCAACATTCATTTACCCTGTTCTCCTGGGTCAGAGATTCATGGAGGCTGGTCTTATCAGTGAAGACTGATGCAAAGAAGGCATTCAGTATCTCTGTCTTCTCTACTTGTTATGAGGGTCCCCTCTCCATTTGCTAATAGTCCCACATTATACTTAGTTTTCCTTTTATTAGTTCTTTACTCATCCAAGGAGGTTTCTTACCCCTTGGCCTGATTTCTTTCTCATTGGCATGCATCATTCTTGAGCCTGGAGGAAGAGATCCTTGAAAATCGACCAACTGTCTTGGACCCCTCTTCCCTCAAGGACTGTTCCTCTGGAATTCTTCTAAGAAGATCCCCACAGAGGCTCAAATTAGCTCTCCTGAAGTCAATGGCTGTAATCTTACTCCCTGTCCTGACACCTCTTCATTCAATATGGAACTGCACAATCTCGTGGTTGCTACAGCCAAGAGTACACCTAGCCTTCACATCATCAACAAGACCTTCTTTGCTTGTTAGTATGAGGGGGAGCAGCACACCATTCCTTTCGGGATCCTTTGTTACCTGTGATGTGAAAGGAAATTTCTACCTGTCAAAATTACCTGGGGACTGGTGGTTCAATTGATAGGCAATAATTCCATGGAGTCTTTCACTGGAATAAAACATGCTGGACAAATCAATCAAATAAAGGAAGAGAATATTGCTCAGACAACCCTTTGCTAGTAGAAGATGGTTCTTGATTATTCCTTGGAACCTTAGCCTCAGTGGAGAGCAGAGGATTTCTGTTTAGGAATGGTTTTTAGGAAGCAGAAATTCTGGTTTTGAATAAACTCAAGTTGATGATGCTCATTTAAACAGGAAGTATGCATCTGGGCAGCATCAACTCTAAATGCTTGATTTTTTGGTACCAGCACTGCATATCAGTGTGCAGTCTGCTGTCTAACCTTAAACAGGACGTCACACTTTTTGTGTGCCTCATCTCCTGGGATGTGAATGCACTGTATCTCCTCATCTGTTTATTGGAGTTATAAACATACACACTGCAAACAGCAGGGCATAAGCAAGCCAAATTACAGAGCACATTGGTTCGAGCACAGTATCTCATACTATGTGAAACTACCTGTGGATATGACTAGCTGATCTAGATGTGAATGAACTGAACTTTCTGATCTTGGAAATCTACTCCCTCAAGCCAAGCTCTATTTGCAATCAGCCAACTTTTTACATTGACTATAAGTCTAACGACAGGTCTGTAATGCCTCAATCAGTGAACTTTTGAAGTATTTTTTTAGATTTAATGACACCAAATCTGGATGTTCTTATGCAGCCACCATGGATCAAGCTCTCTCGATGCAGCAGAAAAGAGAGAAACTTAGCTGAGGAGGAAGTGCATGAAGGATATTAGCACACTTAAATAACAGCATACTGTAAGAATCTGCAATATTGTCAGAAAACTTCATAAAAATGAAGTCTGACATGAGATAGGTTTCTTTCGTAATAGGCTTATACAATCCATATATATCTATGAATAGTGAGCAGAAAAATTTCTGCATGTTCTATCTGCCTGTTGCATTACTCTGTAAAAGCTCTTCAGTGACATTCAAAGATGTAATTACTGCATTGCTGTCAAGGTCAGCAAAACCTGAGGTAATGGTTACGTAAGTGGCAATCATTTAACATAATGTGGCCTACAGGGTTATGAAGAATGGTCATTCAGGGGTGTTTCTGAGATCTCACATATGTTAGAGATTTTACTTTATTTATCTCCCCACAGCTAATTTTTTTTTCTGACTAATACTAGTGTGTTCCCATAGTGGTAACTATGCCTTTCAGGATGCTTAATAATGGTCCTATTGTGTGTCTGCTCTTACTGTGCTCCACTACCTTTGATTCATCCTGCTCTTTGCTCCCTGACAGAGGAAAAGAGAGGAGAGAGGAGTGTTTTCCCTCAGTATACACTGCTACACTCTAATCATGGAGTGAGAAGGCTGCTTAAAATGACCCATCACTTCCTTCATCTCCTGAGCATTAAGAACCTACATCATGGCAAAAATAAAGAGTGAAACAGAATCAGTGATGCCAACAGTGAAAAGAAGAGGGAATTGTGGGGCTTGAACAGTTTCAATTTTCTAGACAAGCCAAAAACAAAGTAGACATTTGCTGACTTGATGAACCCAGAAAAAAAGTAGGAGATGGCTGCATTATTCCACAATAAAGTCTAAAAAATCTTAAGCTTCGGAGAAATAAAAATAGCTAAATGCCAAGTATGTTTCAAAGAAAAACAAAAGTTCCATTCTTTGGGATCATCTACCAAAACAAAAAAACAAAATGAGTAATCAAAACAAGACATCCACATTTTATTTTTCCACTTGCTCTCTGAAACTAACTGAAGACCAAAAGTATAGCAGACGTATTTGCAACCTTATTGTGTTAATGATGCTTTTTACTAGAATTCTGAGACTGATAAAATAGTAACTGAGGTGCTCGAAAGAGTATCTTCGGTTTGGCCCAGTGTATTTCTGACAATACAAAGGGGAATTAAGTCAATAGTATGCTTAAGCGTCTTGCTTTTAAACATTGCCATATTATTAAAAAAAAAAAAGAGTGAGAAAATGGCATGAAAATGAATTTTTCATTCAATTGGGCAAAACAATACTTGGTCTATCAGAGGCAAATTCTGACAAATAGAAATATTAAAACATAAAAAAACAAAAAAAAGTTACAAAAAACCAACCAAACAAACAAACAAAAAACAACTGATGTGGTGGCAAAGTCCGCTTTCCAGGATCAATTACTTACATATTTGATTCTAAGGCGCTAGAGTAAATGTAAATCTTTGGTTACATTTAAGTGTATCTTTCATGCTCAGTCCTTACCTAACTTCATTTACACTGTCAGCTGGATACAAAGATGGATTTAGTCCAGTGAAATGAGCAATAATAAAGCTTGTTCCATTCTGCTTCACACAAAGGTGATGTCCAGTAACACTTTGTGTTTGCCAGCATTATAGGTTTACCCATTTTAACTCAGCTTTACTTTAAGTGCCTGAAATGTTGGTTCAGTGCATAGAGACCAGGGTGAAAATGAGATATTGCTATGATTGCCTGTCTCAGGTCTGTGCCCTGAGTCTCATGCTATCATTAAGCTATTATACTGCTGGTGCTCAGTGGAGAAAGTAGAAATAACTCATACTGATTTTTGTTGAATGGCATTTCAGAAAAATAAAAAATCTGACAGATTTGGCTACAGTCCAGAGCTTCCTCTCTGGATGTAGTTTTTGCACTCTGTTGGACATCTCTAGGCAGATAAAATAAGGAGTAGCAGCATATAGCACCTGACAGACAAAGCTTTGTTGAACAATTTAACATTCTTAACACTGACATTCAAACAGAATGTAAAGGGCTGCTGGTATAATTTTAGCAGGTAAAATTATAGCTGGAGTTTTACTTTTAGTAGAGAGAAACAGGAAACTGGCTGTGATGTCTAGTGCATAGCTTTATCAAAACAAGTATTGGGAAAGATGATACTTCTTCCTAACTTAGTGAGATAGGCAATGACTTCACAGAATCACTGCAGCAAGTTGCAAATGATGTATGAAATGAGAAACCCTGCCCATGGCAAAGAGGAAAATATATAGTTAGCATTGTGCGGTGGCTGTGGCACTGTGTGTTGTTTGCTACAGCATTAAACTTGGTAAGACTGATCAGAGGCACATAGAGTTTAAAGGAACAAAATAAAACATGTAAATGAGTTTTTCAATTTCCTGGTTTCCTCCTGCTTTCTCATGAAGCAGTTGTCATTCTGAGGTGGTTCATGTTACATCACCTTCTAATATTCTACCAGTCTATGCTAAAGTGAAATCTATTTGGATAGTACTGGCTTTCTCTTAAAATAAGCAATAGCAATATTCCACTCCTTTAAAGAATAAGAAACATACATTACATTAAAAGTATATCAGACATTGCAAGACATCTGTTTAGGCTATCTAAATGTCTTGAAGAAGTAGACAGCAGAATTACTAAAGTTTCAAAATTCAGTGAGTTTGAAGATGACACCAAATTGTATGGGAGTGCTGATCTGCTGGAGGGCAGGAAGGCTCTGCAGAGGGATCTGGACAGGCTGGATCATGGGCCAAGGCCAGTGGTGTGAGGTTCAACAAGGCCCAGTGCCGGCTCCTGCCCTTGGGTCACAACAACCCCAGGCAGCGCCACAGGCTGGGGCAGAGTGGCTGCAAAGCAGCCCACAGGAAAAGGACCTGGGGGTGCTGGTGGCAGCAGCTGAACATGAGCCAGGCTGTGCCCAGGTGGCCAAGAAGGCCAGTGGCATCCTGGCCTGTACCAGCAACAGTGTGGCCAGCAGGACCAGGACAGGGATTGTCCCCCTGTACTCAGCACTGGTGAGGCCACACCTCAAATCCCATGTTAGTTCTGGGCCCCTCACTACAAGAAAGGCATGAAAGTGGTGGAGCATGTCCAGAGAAGGGCAGTGGAGCTGGGAGCTGATGAAGGGTCTGGAGCACAAGTCCTATAAGGAGCAACTGAGGGACCTGCAGTTTTTTTCACCTGGAAGAAAGCATGCTGAGTGTGGATCTTACCACTCTCTACAGCTCCCTGAAAGGAGGTTGTAGCCAGGTGGGGTCAGACTCTTCTGCCAAGTAAAAAGTGAGAGGAAGAGAGAAAGTGGTAAAAGATGTTTCTTTGTGGAAAGTGAAGACAAGCATTGGAGCAGGCTGGTGAGGGCAGTGGTGGAGTCATCATCCCTGGAGGTATTTCAAAGATGTGTAGACAATACACTTAGGGACATATGTTTAGGGGTGAATTTGGAAGTGTCAATACTAAGTTACTTTTCCAAATTAAAGAATTCTATGATTTTATGATAGAAACACAAGCATGTACTAGGTAAAGCTGGGGCTTTTTTGCTCTCTAAATCTTTTCATTATGAAGTGTTTAAAATATTTAATAAAATATTCTTTGCCATTAGGCATCTCAAATTTAAAGGTGTGCTAATAGCATTACTGTGTGTCACAAAATCTGATGTACATAATAATGAACATTAATGGGTACACCTTAAATGCACTATTGCAGAGAATTGTCTGAACTATATATGCTGGGAAGAAAGCTCCAAAATGTCCCAGAGCTAGCTGTCAAAAGTGTTCCTGTAAAGCAAGAGATGAAGAAGATAACCAAGGCTATCATTGAAGATTAATCAAGACCCTCAAAGCAATTGGATCTTTTTAAAAAACTATAAAATTAATTCAAGTAGCAGATTATGGACTTCTTTAACTGCATCCTGATGTGCATTAAGCCCACATTGGTACTTTTCTTCAGCCAAAACCTTTCATAAATAGAAGGATAGATAGTTCATATGTGGTTTCATTATGTGAGGTAGGTCTTTCAAGAAATTGCAAATATTCTGGTTTTAGACAAAAAAAATATAGAGCTGGTAGCTGAAGGACATTTTACCAGGAAAACTTAGAGAAATGAAGACAAGTCTACTAAAATTGCACATGCTAAGATGTTTAAATAAAGCACATTAAACCTCTGTTTTGATACTTTCAGTAGTCCTTGAAAAAATATCAAACTACAGCTCTCCAAAAATCCTTTACTTCCAAATGAGAGTATTTGCACAAGATCTAATATATTGTAATTACCCACATTTACCCTCAAAATTTTGCTTCATTTTTCTGAGTGTTCCCAGATAGAGAAGGTTTGAAGACACTTATGTTATGCATCGTGGCATGTAGCCATTAGGAAAATATAGGTTTGCATAACTTTTAAATTATGACCTCTAGTTTTGACCAGCAGAAGGGTTTCTTTACATCCTTGAATGTCTATATAGTCTTTCTAAGGACCTAAGTTAAAATTTTGCTATATAAGAAACAAACATAGAGACGAAGAAGAACAAAAAAACAGTGTGAATGGACAAGTATTTATGGGTGGGCTCTTTTTCTCCAGAACAGCTGTGAACATATTTTAATGAGACCTTCCTTGAAATATGACTGCAGAGCGCCAACACCTTCCATTTCCTGTACCCAAATATACCTTCCACTCCTCTGCAATTCTCATTTTCCCTTTTCCATATTATTGCCACTACATAGAATTTGACAAATGCAGCCAATTTTTACCTATTTAAAATTTACCTGAAGATGTCATGTTAAATTTATTCTTTTTAGACTTTGAAAAGATTAACTGAAAATTAAAAGCCTATTCTTACAGTCTGCTTGACTGTAACTTAAACCTAAAAATCATTGTGAATAATAATAGACAAAATGAAAAAAAAGCTAGTTTTACAAAATATCCATCAGAAGAAATATAAATACAAAATTAATTACAGCATATTACTATTACTGTTGTTGTTATTGTATTTTATTAGTATTTATTAGTATTTTTGATCTATTCAATACTCAAGAGAGAAGGAAGGAAATGTCAAATTCTTCCAGTGTCTTTTTAGTATCTTTTCACATCAGCTCTGAAAATCAAGTCTGCTCATGTCACTCCCATTTCCAAACCTTATCAGAAAATTCATATCAGAACAGCTGATCTATGTTTTAGATGAATCTTGAGGAGTAAGTAGCACATATTGTCAAAGAACCTTGTTTACCACTCAATCTCAGAAAATTGTCACTGCACTGTCATTAACTGGGGTTAGAGTGTTTTTTATCATAATTATTCATCATTTTCTGAAGGTGAATTTGTTGACAAAATATATTGTGATAAGTAAAACATTTATTTTGTATATTTGGCTTTTTTACCTTACTAAAAACACACTTTCTGAGGGACTAAAACATATGATGCAAAAAATCAGTCAAGTCAGTGACTGTCTTTCCCTGGTAAAAATACAGACACCTCACTTTATAAATAAGGCCTTAGCAGCTCACCACCATTTGTTTCCCAGTATTTCTGTGGCACGAATCTTCTTGAGTGACTTATTTATTATTTGTTTCTTGTATTGTAATATTCTCTTCCTCTGAAGATTAATGTTGGAAACCATAAATATTTAACAACAAAAAAACCCCTGAAAAATATTTACCTAATGTTGTCACATTTCACCTCCTTCCTTTGTCTCAAGTACTGTGGAACCTACAGTTCACTAAGGAAATAAATCTTATCAGAGTTTGGTAGTAGTATTATGTTGATATGAAATTTCTTTCTGAAAGTCTCAGGTCTTCATTTGATCAGTAAAAATAAGCATTGATTTCTTAAAGTGTGTTTGGAACAATGAAACTTTTTAGGTGAAAGTTTTTGTTTTCAGATAATTTAAAAATATCTTTAAAATGTTTCTAGGTTCTACTTGATTCCTAAGTACAAGTACATTCTTACGCATTTATGAACATCCTTCAGTATTAGAAATTATATTAATAATGATAATAATGATAATGGGCCTTTTGCCCATTAGTTCCTCATGTCCTGAGCTACTCTTAGAAAACTTCCAAAAGCCATTTCTTTTTCTTTCATTTTAAAAAACTTCTTGGAAGCATTATACAAATAAAAAATCTTTAAATCTGAAGTTCCTGGTTTCCCCATTTAAGACAAATGAAGTCCAGTCTTTAAAAATTCTGGAGATAGGTATTGTTTTTTATAATAAGTTTTAACCATCTTAGGTGTTTTCAAAGAAAAGGTGTAGAAAACCTAATTTTCTCTACTAAACCATAGACTGCCAGGGTTCCAGTGAACCACCTAGCATTTGTATCTATGACAGCATTATGATAACAGCTCTAAATGAATGAAATTATCTTATATTAATTAAGCAAATTTTACACATAGTAACAGTTTCTAACAAAAAAAAAGGTTTAGGATTCTCTGAGACTTTTGTAACACACCATAGACCTTTGAGGGGAACATGGATTATGGTAGAGGAATGTTAGGAATAATGCACACAGAATGGAAACAAAACCAGTTATGAACTACCATATGTGCAATGTAAATAGAGCATTTTTAACTTAGTGTGTAGAAAAACCTCAACAATGGGGAAAGCTTCTTTTATTGTCTGGAATTAAAGAGCTGAATCTATGCAGCTTAAACAGAGGAATTAAAAATTGGTTTCTCTGTAGTTTGTATGTATGTAAGTGAAAATTTTTGATAATTTCAATTGTCAAATCCTGCAGTCTCAGAGCCATCAGAAAGACAATTTAGTTGAGAAATAGCAGCCCCATTTTAACAAGCAAGGCTAATGAGACACTAAAATTACTTCTATAAGAATATTGTGGATCCCCATACAGCAGGTTTTTAAATAAATATTAGATGCTTTTCTAAAAGGTGTGTTTTTGCAATGCAAAAGGCACAGCAATGGTTTGCAGACGGACTGGGGGAGAGAAATTGTGTATCCTCTGTTACACAGTAAGTAAGAACAATTATGAAAATGACCTTTTTCTGAAGTCCATGTAAACTGATTGATAAACTGGCTGTTCATAAGTGTATGTGCCAGTAATTGTCCTGATAGTTTAAAGAAGTATCATCTTTAACTTTGTAAGTCTTTTCAAGTATGCATCTGAAATTTGGTTTGGTGATCCTGTTTTAATTATCATGGACATGTCAAACTGTAACAATGGAATTTTCAGCCATGCATGAACAGAAAGTGGAGGTGTTTCTTATACTACCATTTATGCTAACATTTAAGTTCTCTATTTAAAACAGAAACTTTTTACATTGGAATTTTCCCACTTTTTGCTTTTCATCACTTTTTCCTTCTTTCTGCTTTATTTGCTTACTTTGTTTTTGAGGACAAATTTCTACCTTGGGTACATATGCTAACCAGTGTACACCTATGTAAACCAAATTCTGATATTTACAATAATGCCTTCATCCGTTAAAACAAAAAATTCCCCATCCATTGCTCTGTCTTGGAACTGTTCAGGCCTAGCAGCTGGGATTGATGAAGTCTGCAAATATAGACCAATTTCCGGTTGCCTAGGTCATTCCTCACCTGCTGATTTTGCCTTAAGCATGGCATGACCACCTTCAAGATCAAGTGTAGCTTCAAGGTGATTCTATCTGTACCAGGGTTTTCCTGAAAAAGATTTGTTACTAAGTCCTGATCTGCAGCAGAGGCTGACAGCTCTGACCCTTACTTCGTTTTTGCTCTTACTTTATCTTTCAACTCCATTGCTTTTTATTTGTAAATAAGATAAATTCTTGTTGACTGGGAGATTTTGAGTTTGAACTCAATGAAGGCAGTTTTTGAATCTGGATGTCAGTATTGGTGACTCTTACCTGTAAAGAGTCTGATACCTATAAAGAGTAACTGGTAGTCTACAGTCAACAGAACAATGTGCCACAAACCTCTTCAAGTTCCAGTTTTTCAGAATTCAGAGTTGTCTTCTTTTACATTAAACCAAAAATAAGTATATACATCCCTTGTCTAATTGGCTTGTAACACCTCCAGGAAGTCAGAACACCTCCAGGAAGTTGATCATAATGAGCTGGTTCTAGCATTACTGGGTTAAAACCCCTGATTTATACATCACAGCAGTCCCCCATTCTCATACAGCCTTTTCCTAGGCTGTTTAAATCCCTCTTCCTTCAATACTAGGAAGACACCCGTAACTGTGAAGTCCAGTTATTAAATTCTGAGGCACAGTGTGATATCTCATTAGTCAGTGATGGGACCGTTTTAAACTCAGCAAGCATCTTAGATGCCTGTTAAACCTTGAAACTACCACTTTTCATCATCTTCTCCAAAAGTAAACTTCAAGGAACCATAAGGTTGCTGATGTTTACACACTGTAATTATTTACAATTCATTTTATTAAATGTTTGCCTCATTTGTCTCTTTAAAGGAAATTATTTCAGAAGATTTGTGTCTAAAATAGGATCCATGTACTTTAAATATTCATTTTAATCAATCAAATAACATTTGAACAAGAAATTCATTGAGAATCATCCCAATTCTCAACACAACAATTCAGGTAGGATGATAGAAATAAGAAATAACCAAAAGATAATCAGTAGAAAAGAAAAGCTTGGTTTATATTTTCAGTCACCTCAGACAGTTTTATGGAAACTATGTATGAGTAAACTACAGGGGGCAGCAAATATTAACCAGATACCATATGAAAGCCAATGCACAGAACTAAAACTCCCTCAGAAGTCCTCTTAGTGCACTTTGGTGCATTGTCTCTTGTAGATTTTGGAACTAATTTTTCAAGACTTGTTACTAAATAACTGATAGTATTTAGAAACTAGTCAAATTACTTAAATATGGTTTCAGCACATCTTTAGGCAATGAAACAGCACTGGTCAGTACATTGTTTACAAAGCACATTTTTGTCTGAAACATCTGGGCACTAGAACTTAATTGTTTCCATTATTCTGTTAAGAACTGTTATAAATTTTTCCCTCTTTTTTAATACTTTTGCATCCAAAAAAAATTTAAATAACCTGCTATGTTTTGCCAGAGTTCACATTTATATAGTGAAACAGGGCGTCAAGTCCAGACTATCTCTTACCTTTACAATATACTTTGTCTTCTTTAAATGTTCTTTTCCACAGAGACTTGTTTACCTGACATGGATTATAAACTTAGTATGAGTTTCCTGGTTCAACAAATATAGGACTGAAAATCAGATTATGGTGACTGCATTGCAAGAAGAATTTGAACTCAATAAATCTAGGAACAGACAAGTTATTTTGATACATTTTAGCTCTATCTTTGTGCACTCAGTGATGCTTATAAATATGGAAACAAGACAAATTGCTGTGGGGGGGGCTCTTCTTGGTTTCTTTGGTTTGGGTTTTGTGACAATTCTTGTATTCAGAAAATCCCTTCAAAAGAAAAGAATAGCAAAATGTAGTGGTTAAGGTTTTTAAAATCATAATAGTGTGCTTCTGGACATCTGCTTCATGGTTACGGGTATGCTTTCATTTTTATCTTTTTTTATGCTGGAGTTATGCTAGTTTATCCTACACATTTATGTTGAATATGCCATAGTATTAGGAATTCTATTACTATTCTTGTAGTCCTATTATCCTATTTTGGATAATTTTTAAGAAGCTTTGACTTATTTTTAATTTAATCTAATCTTTTAAATTCACATATGCACCCATCAAACTATACTTTTGTGTCTTCTGTTCCCTTCATGGAATTATTTTTGCAAATATCTAAAGAAAGCAATGATAATCACTGCTTATAGACATGCTACAATATAGAGAGACCTAAAAATATTCCAAGACATAAATCTTATCTTGCATTTCTCATAAACATAAGCAGTCACATCACAAACACTTTTGCAGATTGAAAATATTGCAAACCACATCTGCATGTAACTCATCAATTAACTACATAGTCATCAACTTAAAATGCAAATCAATACACATATTTCCAGAGGTATTCAGAGATTTAAAAGAAAAATTATTCACCTTGTAAGGATAATGATTTATATGGAATTCTGATGAGACTGTATATCACATATACATATCCACATACATATGTTAGATGCAAACATATATAAATAAAAAAGAAAATACACATATTCATACACGCAAAATTATGGAACTGATTAGAATGTTCCTAATACTTAACCATTTCTTGAGCACTACTGGAATTGTGTCTCTGGCACATAGCAGTCTAGCAATACAGAAGTGGTAGAAGAGCAGAGTGTCAGAGATTTTCTGTCCTTGGACAAAGACACTACCAAATGACAACCTGGAAGAATAAGACAATATTCTCTTTGTTGGCCTGAGCTCATCAAGGCTTCATATTAAGGAATAAATTTCCTCCTACTAGGAAAAAAAAGTGTTCCACTTGGAAAAATAAACAGAGCCAAGTGATACTTGAACAGATCTGACAAATGGGAATATGCTTTGATTTAGAAAATCCAACTTTTCTGTATTTTAGAAACTCACAGTTCTCTACCTCACTGTTTTTATTCTGTTTTCAAGCTTAAATTTGCCTTGGGCATGCACCATGAGTTTACCAAACGCAGATGACAAATCAGGCATGACCTTTCAGTTTGGAAATTAACTTTATTGGTATTTGCACAGGTGGAAGTAGCACTATATTGGCAACATAAAGTCCCCACAGATTATGAACATCATTTCATTTAATGATATGCCAAGGTTTTTTCCTAAAAAAACCCACAACAAGTTAGAAATCACAGGACACTTTTTAAAGTGTATCTTGTTAATACAGTTTTCTTTCTCTTGTAATGATTTGATGGGGGAGAGGGCTTTTTGGTTGGTTGGTTGGTTGGTTTGGTTTTCAATTTTTTTTGTCTGAGTTAGTGTTTTCTCAAGAAGTGTATTGAAGAAGGAACTTTCTGGGTCACCTCCTCGCTGTTCTGTAAGGAAATAAGTCATACAATTCACAAGAAGAAACATATGGCAGTGTTTCCAAATATTTTTAAAAATATATTTATTTATTTAAGATTATTTTAACACTGCAAATATAAAAGTTTCCTAAAAAATATTAATCAACTTCAGATTTTAGAAATGTGAAGAGGTGTTTATGAACAAGAAGAAACATTCTACTTTTTAAAATGTTTTCTTAATGCTCCTAAAGCTCTAAAACTTTTTATTTTTCTTGAACATGAACTTTTCAATATAATACCATGGCATACCTATAGGAAAGACTTATTTCAGTAGATATATCAGTATATACAGCTAGCAGAAGTTAATGTAATAAAGAAATCCCCAACAGACTAATTCTTCTTATCAAAACAGAAAGTGTTTTAACTCTCATTTCAATTTAAAAGTGACAGGTCTTAGTAACTGGATTTTTTTTCCCTGAAAATAAGAAAACTTCAACTAGCTTGAAATAAACAGCTAACATTTAATTATAAATACAAACAGTTGGGTTGTTTGGTTTTCTTTTTTTTTCGGTGATGTGGCTAGGCTTGGAGCAGATTAAACCCAGCTATACATCATTGAAAGCTACAAGGAAAAATCAGTCATAGCTTTCACTGATAACTAAAATTGTGAGATATTGTAGCCCTCTCTGGATACACGACACTTGAGAAAAGTGTCAGGAACTTTTCATTTGCTTTACTGTACAAAAATCACAGAAAAGAAACCTTTTTGAACCCAAAGCCACTCCAATTCATAGAGAACAGGTGGTGAACCATTCTGGTTTTAAGACCTTAAATTCTTAGTGCTCCTTTTCACTCTGGCTGGATTTATGGAGAAACATAAACTCTGAGAGAGTGCAGGCTTGCTATGACTTTCAAGACCAGAAAGACCAACTTTCACCTAAGAAACATACCATAGAAGAACTTTATTTTATGACAATTGATAATTTCAATCTGGAGCACTTAAAACAGTCCAACTAAAATAAAAAACAACAATAAAACCAAAAACAAGCAAGTAAACAAATAAACCAAACCCAAACCGAAACAAAATCTACTGCAATAAACAGATGACTTATTTAACGATAAAGCAGATAATGTGGTTCAAAATATGTGACAGAAAGTCATGCCTAAAAAGCAAACAAAAATACACTGATTTTGATTCAAGCTTGTCTTTATCATTACAAATTTCCAAATATTGTGTAAGAGAAAAACTGAAAAAAACCGCCCACACCTTTTCTTGTGTATCTTAAGCAACCTCAGCTTTGGCAAATGGGTGGATTCAGACAAACTGATTTTCCTACCATGAATAAACTGACCTTTAATTCCCACTTACGATCTGCATTTTGCTTTTTCCATGTTCTTTACATACATTTGCATCACCTCTTCATTAATTCTGTTCTCTAACATCTGTAAAAATTTCTTATTTTTAACATTGATATGTTCAAAAACTTTATTGGTGTCTCATCTTGGATGTTGTGTTTTCTTCATGTTTTCTTCAAATGCCAACAATTCTCTTACTCTGTGTAAATGGTGCCTATCCGGTTACAACTGTTTGAAACAAGCTGTTTTCAAGGTGCAGAACCTTGCTGCTTTTGTTGCCATGATGAATTTTGTCTTTTCTTTTATACCCCTGTTATACCTTTCTGCAACTTCTGTATTCTTGGTGCTTTTTTGCCTACATTCTTGGACTTGTTTGTTAAGCTAAGAGACTAAACATTTTAGAGGCTTCGTAGTTAGGGAGCAATATGCCCCAGACCCCAAGGTCCTCTCCAGTACACATTTTGTAAACTAAGACAGAACCATCCAGGGGAAGGTTCCTTGGGGAAGGCGGAGGGGTGTGCTCATTTGAGCCTCTCATTGGGGAATATTTGATAGATATGCTAATTAGTAAGACCTAGAATGTAAGACCAGAGCTAGAAGAGAGGGACTTTGCGGTGGGGATGGTGGGGTGCACAGAGGTGTATTCGACCTGTTCGTGGTGCACCTAAGGATCCTTACAATAAATACCAAGGTAAAACCCTTTTTCCCCTTCTAACCGTGTTCGCCTCTTGATTTTTAAGACCAGGAAAGGCATCACTTTCAAGTGTTCTGATTGTGCAGTTGTGAATTCATTGCTGTTGGTAGAATGAAGCTGACATACACAAGAATCACACTTGATTTTGCTTTGTAGAGATGTCTTCTAACTGTCAAAATTATAGAAGAACTGGAATTCATCTCTCTGTTGGAACACTACTTACCTGTAACAAGCCTAACAACACAAAATTTGCAAGACATCCCCTGTCCATAATCACAGGAACATAAACACTCTCTGAATTGCTTTAGAGAATAATTTTTCTCTTTTCTTTTTTTTGTGCTGCCCAAGAAAGACTCTGTCCTTGGATTTTCATATCAACTGGTCTCTTTTTTACTAATTGCATTCAGCCAATCTGCTGGTGTCAGAAATCTGGATGTCCTTAAACTGACTGTTCTGGTCTTTGCTTGTTACTATTTATTCCTGCTAGAAAGATAATTCTTGATACTGATGACCCAGTTAGCAGTTGCTGCTGTTTTCCAGCAAAATGTTATTATATTGACAACTGTATATGAGTATGAAGGAATTACCCTAAATAACAACAAGGTTGACAGTAGCCCAGCAGTTAAAAAAAAAAAAAAAAAAAAAAAAAAAAAGGCAACATTAATGAATTGGTTAATCCAAACAAACTAACATTTTCCACTCCCACAATTACATTTGTGACTGGAAACCATAGTGCTTGAAGTACTTCCTCAGGATGACTGCAGTTTCTGATTAGGTCCATTACACAGACCTCATTCCTTGAAAAAACAGAGTAAATGTCAACAAGAGAAAGTTGTCATCCTTCAAAATGATCAACAATAGATGTACACACATATTTATACCTGTATTTCCCAGAGACTTGCTGGTAGCCGAAGAATAGAAATACTAAATAGTTCTGCCTTCTCTTCAGGACAGTGTTTGCTTATGATTTGGGATCTTTTTTCTCCGACAACGACCAACTCAGGAATTTGTCTTTTTCTTTTAGTCCAGTCTTTCCTTCAACCCTGTGTTTTCTTCGATTACACAGACAACGCCCCGATATTTCCAACTTTCTGCCCCAAATTCAACTCTACGCAGACATTCACACAAAATTTTTCCATCATAAAATTATGGTTTGACAATTACAAGCCATCAAATTGTTTCTCTTGCCTACAATGAAGGACAAAAGCTATTTACCTATTGAGGCATATAATTTTGAGATGACTGTGTCTTAACTATGCCTTTGGAAATAACATAATTGCACAAAATAAAATTTCTTGTTCAAGAAGAGCTGAACAAAAAATACCCCTGTATCACTTGCACTAATTCTTACAGTGAACAAAAAATTAATGGCAGAGTTTATTTTTTGTCAGAGCAACTTTTTTTTGTCAGCTGTTCTTCTGGCCTTCAAATCTCTGTTTTCCTACCAGAAGACATCAATGGTTTCTGCAAGCACATCTGCAAGCACAAGGCATCACTTAAGAAAAGTCATCCAGACACTACAATAATCCTAGCACACCACACTTTTATGCTTCTATGCAAGATTTGCAGGAGCTAACAAAGAAAAAACACTTCTCTGATTTACCTAGAGCAGACTTTAAATATGCTTATATATTTGTAGAATAATTGTGAAAAATGGCAAATGAGCTGTACATCTCCAAAGGCCGTTTGAGTCAGAGATAATTTAGCAACTGTGCAGTGTTGATAAAGCTAAGAGGATAGTAGTTCTTCATTAAGCAGTTCTTTACGATATGAAATACATCATTCCATGTTTTCCTGTGTTGCAAGGAAGGGCAGACATTTTAGGAGTGGTGTCCTGTTGATAGAAGGACACTATTAGCAGCATAAGGTTTCTTTACAGAATAAATCCTTATGTAACAGTAAATAGGTAGTGCAAGCAAATGCCCCCCACCCCCACCCCTTCACAGTAAATATTCTCCTCTCCTGTACTTACTTGCAGACTGATTACTCATAGATACCCTGAGATATCTAATAGGTGACCAAATACCAAGTTTGACTCCGTTGTTGGACTTTCTTCAAGAAACTTTTTATCACAGAATTGTAGAATGCTTGAGGCTGGGAGGTATGGCTAGAGGTAACTTGGAACACCCTTCCTTACCCAAGCAGGGTCATCTAGCCCTGAAGTGAGTCATTCAAGTTATAATCTCTCCTAGAAAACTTTTAGGTCAAGGGAGAACTTGCATTAAAATTGATGGATGCCCTAAGTTTCTAAAAAGAACTGAAAACAAGTTCTTTTTCTGGAAGCTTTGACATAACGTGAAAATGCCTGACTTTTGCTGATGTAATTCAGCTAGATTCATCAATAAACTCCATTGTTTCTTTCTGTGCTCATAATTTACTTACAGTAGATACATGCTAAATAACAGGAAAATGCAAGATGCCATGATATGCCATTGTTTAGACTGTCAGTATTAGCACTACTTTGGACATTGACATGCAACTTTAACATCAGTTTTTGCACCGCTAAGATTTTGCTCAATATTAATCACAGCTTTAAAAGAATTAATTGGAATTTGATTGCACTTTGTACCATATCATTACATCATAAGAGAGAAAATCCAGCTAATGGATGTCTGCTGATCACCTTAGCAGGCAGGAAAAATGAAACTGTGTAAAGAGAACTGACTGGAGAAATTCCTGATACGTGTTTCATTTCTGAAGCATTTTGCACTAGTATCTCTGAATAATCATAAATATTACTTTTAGCTCTCAGACAGATAGCGTAAAAGGCAGACTAAATCACAGATTACTCTGGAATATTAATTTCTTACCACTTAATAAATTGTAGAGCTGTGAGGGCTGGAGACTTTCCTTTAATTAAGGGTGCCTCCTACATCCTTCCTCAACTCACACCACCTGATCTCTAATATAGTTCGGGACACAAAAGAAAAAATAACTTCTGTTCTAGATTCTGAAAACACAGGAGATTTTAGGCTGTGGTCTTCAAAGAGGTTTGTTACACATAGCTATAATCTTTGCTCTAAATACAATCTTCAGTTTTTGTTCGTAGTTAACCATTGTGACTGCTTGAGAGATAGTTACAATATCTAAGAAAGTTAAGGTAAATCAGTGCTATTCAGATATTTTAGCTCACTCCAGGTCAAGTGCTTCTAAAAAGTCTGGTCAGTCTAGACAGAGGTTTGTGCTTAGTTCCAAAATTTATTGGATAAGAACATCTAAAAAGCTTTGAGATCACACTGATGATACTCGGTGCTGAAAATAATTTCAATTGCTTCCTTATTTGGCATCATATGTTACTTTATTTTGTAATCATATGATGGCAGGTTTCAATGAAGGGACAACGTTGGTTGTTGATTTTATAATGGAAATGCTTATGAACTTGCTTTTGTATATATAAGCAGACATAGGAATTCATTATATGGTTTAGCGTGCATAGCGGCACTCAGCCAAAGTTTGGACTCGATGATCTTGGCAGTCTTTTCCAAACTTAATGATTCTATGATTCAATGAATTTCATTATTGTTAAGTCATAAATAAGCAATTTAACTACTAAGTCTATTAATTGGATTATTATATCATAAAGTGTAAAAAAGTATACACTAAGATACAGTATTACCACATTTTAATGTGGTAATATGATCCAACAAAATAAACAGGATAATTTAAAGTGGTCACAAAGCAATTTTCATACAGAATTTTCATATACAAAGCAATTTCAAACAGAGCTAAGAGCTCTATTTTTCTAAATTTTTTAGTGAAGTATGAAAACAAAGACTCCTGGACTACCTTGGTTGGAGATTAGGAGTTTCTAAAGATATTGTAATGAGCTATCTATAGCACAAATGAATTTATTTATGTTAATCATGCCTGGATCTCTGAAACTGAGACAAAATTTGCATTATTCATTTTCTCTTGACTATGGTAATTACAAATAACATATTTTCAGAAACATAGTTTCGAACTGGACTGTGTTAAGATGGTAGCTACACCCATTTTGTTTTGATATTAACCTCTGGGAAAGAACAGCTATTTATCCTTGGCCATTGCTGTAATTTTTTTTCCAGTCAATAAGCAGCACAAAATGTACCAAGTTATTTCTGCAAGTGAGTTTACTCCATTTAAATAGATACCATATATTAGCTTAGAATGATAAACTAGTGAATGCTTCATGCCTATGTGCTCTGTCAATAGCAAATGAAAGCTTTAACCAGGACAACTGACAAAGCTCCAAAGTCTTGACAAGACACTGCAGTTCTATTACTATCCTTGAACATTCACTGCAAAGCAAGATTTAAAAAAAATAGGATTTGCAAATGCAAAACCAGTTCCCTATTTAAAGGTTTTCCTCTTCAAAAATTTACCTTTTTTTTTCCTTTAAATGCACTGGGAATTTTCTCAATGTAGTCCCAGTTATGTTGACTAGCCAGACTCCATAAATTTCTCAGAGCATTCAGATTTCCACTGTGGTTTTGTGGGGAAAGTTGAATCATACTGCTGTATTGTAACTAGAAGAAAGCAATTTATATAGAGGAAAGGGGAGTGGATACTATGTAAGTAATAAGAAGATGGAAATTGCAAAGGTTTCAGCAGTTAGCTCTGGGAATATCATCTCCTAGTGTTTCTTTAGATGTTTTTCACTTGATGACAGTATTTTGGATATCTTTGGAATAAATTCATTTCTTATCCTCATAAAAATATACTTTTCATAGGCCTTTTTAAAAGTTTCAGCAGACTAACTCAGACTTTAGAGGGAAATGTAACTACACTTCTTATGTCTCTGTTTCTGCAAATGCTTATCCAAGTACATTACTTTAAATAGAAGACTCGCCTCATTTAGTATAGTATAATGTAAGAGTATGTTCAGAATTAAGCTGTGCATAGACACTGGCATCAATCTTTATCTATATAACCTAATTGGTGCATGTTGTATGGATTAACAGTATCATATATGATACCAGAAATGCAGAGAGAGGTTCGAAAGTGCTTGATCAGCTATATATCAAAACTATTTATTTCCACTGTCTGTGCACAAGTGAATAAAATAAAATTCCATTTTGACTTCTCTGAACTCTTTTCACTTCTGCTTTCCTCAATTTTGAATACTAGAAAGAAATAGTATACTAAGTACACAGGTTGCAATGTACAGCCTTTCAAAACCTCACTGGAGAAGTACATTCTGATACCCACAAGACACAAGATAATTTCTCCTTGTGCCTCATTTACTAAAGGACTAGAAACAGCTTTATGTTCTCTTGCCTTTTATGCATAGAACTACAATTAGCATCACTGCTGACAGTGCTGGGTAACTTCCCGTGTCTGTAGGGATGGACAAGCTCAAAATAACACGGTGTGAAAGAAAGTTAATGCCAGCTCTCAGAAGCCCTTTCTCCATAGTGGTGGAAGCTTTCTGTCTTTCAGATACTGTGAAAGTAAATTTCTTTAGATGCTGCTTCTTCCAATTGGGAGAATATTAAATAATGAAAAACACAGATCATTAACACAGACCAATCTGAATCATTAGGTAAAGTAAGCACAGACAAAAGTTTAAGACAAACCAAATGCAGGACTGAAGCAGAAATGTAGGCCATTCTCATAAGATAGGCAACTTTGTTTTGTGAAACGCATCTCAGAAATATTTAGCAGGGTCATACACAAGTTTAATAAGGATAAGTGATGGATTCTGTACCTTGGATAGGGCAATCTCGGTTGGGTGAATAGACTGGGGAATGAGAGGCTGGAGAGCAGCACTGCAAAAAGAGACCTGGGGATCCTGGTCTGTGGCAAGTTGAATCTGAATCAGCAGTGCCCTGGCAGGCAGGAGGGCCAACCATGTCCTGGGGGGCATCAGGCACAGCATCCACAGCCGGGCAAGGGAGGGGATTGTGCTGCTCTGCTCTGCACTGGGGCAGCCTCACCTCCAGTGCTGGGGGCAGGTCTGGGTGCCACAATATAAAAAGACTATTAGAGAGCATCCAAAGGAGGGCCACAAGGATGGTGAAGGGTCTGGAGGGGAAGCTGTATTAGGAGCGGCTGAGGTCACTTGAGGTCTGTTCAGCCCGGAGGAGACTGAGGAGAAGACCTCATTGAGGTCTTCAACACCCTTGTGGGGAAATGGGGGGCAGACACTGATCTCTGCACTCTTGTGATTAGTGACAGGACTCAAGGCGTGAAGATCAGTCACTGGACATTTAAGTCAGATAACAGAAAAAGGTTCTTCACCGAGAGGGTGGCCGGGCACTGGAACAGGCTCCTCAGGGAAGGGGTCCCAGCACCAGCTTGACATAGGTCAAGAAGCGTTTGGACAATGCTCCTGGGCACATGGTATGATTCTTGAGTTGTGCTGTGTAGGGCCAGGAGTTGAACTCGGTGATCCTGATCCAGCATATTCTTGGATACTATAATTCTATGACTTACTTGGTGGCTTACTACATCATATGATTCTAGTAAGCGAAAATAATCTTTGAAACTTCCTTTTATGTTCAGAATTCTTCCTTTTGCTTTAGTCTTCTTTAAAATGAGATGATAATTTATAAATGTATCTCAGCTGTTGCAGTTTGCTATGTCCATGGGCTTCACAACACTTAGGCTTACTGGAGTAGGAGGAGGAGGCATGTCTTATCACCTTATAACCTTATCAATCTCTACAACTACCTGAAAGGAGGATGTAGCCAGGTGGGGAGCCTGTCAGCAGGACAAGAGGACACAGTCTTAAGCTGTTCCAGGGGAGGTTTAGGTTGGACATAAGGAAGAATTTCTTCACACAAAGGATGATTGGGCATTGAAATGGACTGGCCAGGCAGGTGGTGGAGTCACTGTCCCTGGAGGTGTTTAAGGAAAGACTGGATGTGGCACTTAGTGCCATGGTGCAGTTGACAAGGTGGTGTTAGGTCATAGGCTGGACTCAATGATTTCAAAGGTCTTTTCCTAGTTGATCCTGGGATTCTGTCTCCTTCTGCTGAAGGCATGTCTTCTTTTTTGTGCTTAGTAACAGCACAAAATAAACAAATAGAGAGGCCAAAATATTTGTTAGGCTTTGATGAACAGCATTCTGATAGCACTGAAAAAAGGACAAACTACAGTGGTGTTTATATGCCTTGGTAACTGACACTGCATTGATGAGCCAGTAGAAATATCTACAAATACTTTTTCCTTTAATTTTTTTTCTTCATTAATGTTTTTCTGAATACAGTCTTGCTATTCTTTCTGTCTGTTGCTTGAGGACTTATCAAGTGAACTAATAATTCTTGAGGAACAAAAATCATTCAAGTTGAAACTTTATTTCTATTTTAACGAAAACACTGATTTTCTTTCACTGATTTATTCTTAGTGAAATCTTACACAAAATAATTTTCATAAATCTAGCATTTCCTTGTGCCAGAAAACAAGTACAAGCCCACTTCCTCTTTTTGTAGAAAACCTTACTAGGTGACACAAAATGTCCTGACTGAAAGTACTTAATCACATCCCAAGCTAGTGCTGTTCTTTTCTATAACCTTCTTTAGAAAAGGGGCTCTGTATTTGTGTGTGTGTACACATCTGCATAATAGAAGACAATTCATGTGATGGAAAGAGATAATGATTTACCTCTTGGTAGCAAACTTTACTGTTTCAGATCATATTGATAGTACTTGGTATACTGTTGAATGTGATGAAAGCATAATTACAGGAAGACACCTCCATCATCTCTATCATCACTGCATTTTGCCACCTTGGGAATCAGCATGCAAAGAAAAAAGATTACAGTATTTTTTCAAGGTACACCTTTTAAATAGTCTCTGCTAAAGTGAGTCCACAAAAACAGCTGCTGCTTACTACAGAGTCTGCAGGGGCAAACTGTTATAAATGTCCTGAGATTTGGCGTGTTATTTACAAGGAATTAGACAAATCCTTGGATTTCTACCTCCTTAATTATGTGAAAAGTTGGGACAATCATATCAGTGTGATTTGAATTAATATCCTTCTGAACCCAAGATCATTGCTGTTCTTAAAAGGACAGCTAACACCTTCTACTGCTGCTCCTGAAGGCCCCCAATATGACATATTTGTGACCCATTTGTTAGTCAGAAACAGATTAAGACAGTGACTCTTTTCTTTCCTGGGATGTTCCATATCATCAAAATCTTTAAGAAAAGCAGCTTCCAAATTTCAGCTGTAAGTCACCTCCTTCTGAGATCAGTTTTACACCTTGCAGAACCAAAATGAATTGGATCTAGGCAGGGAGAAGTGGAGCAATGTATAGCCAACCAAGCATTCAGGTACTGAATGCTGTACCAGTAAGAAATATTCAGAGGGATACCCTGTGTTCAGAACTGCTCCCTGCCTCAGTGCCTCCAGCTTCTGAAGAATATTCTCTGGAAGAGTGTGTGTACTGGATGCAATAAAACAATATATAACTGCTGTACAGTATTTTGCTCCAGCCTCCTTCTCAATGTGTTGAGCAAGAATGTGCTGACCTGGGATCACAAAAAATACAGATTAGGAAATATTATGTACTTCCCATGTTCCCCATTACATATATAAGCACAAGTGTACTTCTGGAATGAAAAGGGGAAGGACCTGGACTCAGAAAAGGCTCATGACAGAGGTATTTAAGGGTAGAATAAGGTAGATCTGAAAAAGAGGAAATGAATGAAAGAGGAAACAAAAGAAAAGGTAACCCAGGGTCTTGGAATGCCAGAGAACCTGGCATTTGAGAAAGGATAGATTTAAAGAGAAGACAGTACAGTCCTTGACAAAGAGAAGGAAGGCATTAGAAGATGAAAGAAGTAGATGATTCTGAAAAGACATTGTATGTGATTGCTTTTAAGAGAATGTAAAGCTTCACTGGAAGCAAAGAAACATGTATGCTGCAAAATCAGATTTCACAGAAGCAAATGCAGAGGAGGGAAGTAAAAAGGAAGTCTGAAGAAATCTTCTTCTATTTCTTTAAGCATACCTGCAACTTGAATATGCAGAACCTACTTGAGATTAAAAATATGAAACATGTTGTTATCATTCCACAAACACTGAAGCTGAATTTTAACGCCCCTGTTGTGTCCTTTGTGCCTTCTCAGAGAAGGAACCAAATTGGAAAACACCAGCAAAATCTTAGCTTGTGGGTTTGATTACCACTGGTTCACATCTGTGCAAGCTTGTGTCTTTAAAAAAAAAAAAAAATATGTGGAGGTCATTGAACTACATTTGCATCAAAAAAGGTGTCTGCTGAAGTTCATTTTTATAACAGAACTTTGAGAATTTCCTTTTCTGTTGTTGAAAAAAAGAACCCTGTGACTAATACGTGATTTCCCTCACAGGGCTAGTCTAATGTGGAAAAGTGCTTTTCAACATTGAAAGAAAAAGGATTTGGCATCTGAGCTAGTTAATAATCTGGATTCAATACAACAGATTTAATCTTTCCATTCCTTTTTCATGAATAACTTATTTGGCTAAAATATAGATTTTTCTCATGGTCCTAATTTCTGTTTTAATTGAATTGCTGAGAATGAAAATCATTAGAGAATGTTGTGTGGTGAGCAGATTTGTTTGGATAATGTGGTTTTAACACCTCTTGTTCTGCCCAAAATACACAGTCTTCCATAAAAGGATGTGGTAGTGCATAACTTCTATACTACATTCTGTAACAGTAAATGTTCATTGGGTTTGTATTAAGTGATTAATAGATGTGTTGGAAGGAAACATAAACTGAAACAATGGAAAGGTAATATAAACAGAATGATTTTAAGGAAAATATTTTTACTGTTTCAGTGAAAATTCAGTAATCTGTTTACTCAGGTCAGTCAAAATCATACTGTAGAAATGCTTCCTCCTGATACCAGAATTCATGGAATTTGAAATATTTTATAATTAAAATTGAAAATACAGTGAATACAATGCTCATGAAATGTGCTCAATTAGTAGGATTCAGACTTCAGGATAACACTAGATTCTTCAGGATGTTTTATCTAGATTGACCTGCCATTAAACTTGCATCTTCCTCTGGAGCAACTGCATTAAGAAAAGAGAGAGTAATTTGATTTTCCATAAAGTCCTTTACTAAAGCATAATTATCAAATATGACACATTTTTTTGTAACGGGGACACTTACCCACTAGTCACAGACACTTCTGTATTTTTAATTAGGAAACACATTATTTGAAGTTAATGGGAGTTATGTTGAGGCAAAAATTACTTTATTTGAATCTGTATTCAGATCAGAATTGAACAGATTAAATAGAAGAGGTTTAAACTTGGCCATCCAAATTTACTTAAATCCAAGACAGAGCATGACAGGGTCCTCTCTAGCAAAAAAAAATACCCTGCTTTTGGTACTACAGATATTTATGACGTTGTTGAAATATTTATGGGCCCACAGCAATGACATTCAAATATTAACCATAGGTTACTGTAAGGAGGGAGACATTAAAAAGAATTTTATTTTTTTTATTTTCCCTTTTCACATTCTATTTTGCAAGGTTTGTAATGCAGCATTCTGCTGGGACAATACTTTTCTTGCATCACAGTGCTTGCCGATGTCCCTTGATTTACCAGTAGAAAGGAGACAACATGAGAGGAATGGAGAAACACTCTCCCCCTCAGATGACTGAGCAGCTTCTTCTATAATGCTCCTATATTCAAGAAGCAAAAGCTTCAAGGTTGGAAAATAAACTAAGACTTTTCATTTTCCTTCCTCTACCCGCTGTTGACTGCCCTGACAGCACAGCACTGACACATAAGATGCGATCTGAACCTCCCTAATGTTTCTCAGGAGGGAACACTCAGATTAATGAGATTTCAGTTTGACCAGTTGTTGTTAGTTTGTGAGACCCTCAGTTTTCTAGAAAGCATTTCTGGATACTTTTTGTATAAAAGAAGCTATGTAAAGTAACCAGCAGTGAGTGTCTCCTTAGAAACTAGAAGTCAAATGTTCAAGTCAAAGATTAACAAATCTTCAATTTCTGTGAATCAGTTATGGTATTAGTATCTTCCTCTTGTTCCTGAGTTTTAAAGTACTTGAATTCTGCTACTTATCAGTATTTATATCAAGAAGGGTATCAAGATGTAGTAGATCAAGTAATGTTATACAGACAGTGATCTCTGACCTATGGGTGCAAAACAGTGCCTTTAGCCTCTCTAACGGATGTTGAGGAGCCATTAAATAATCACACACACTAAGTAATGTATGGGGTCTAAATTTTGGTTTATGGTTGCAGAAGATGTGAACTAACAAGTTGTCATTTGGCTATTAGGTTTCCTTTACTGGATTCCATTTTCCTCTGCGGAAATCAAAGAATATTTCTGACATTCTAGATCTACGTCTCTTATGCTGTCCTTAAAATGTAGTGGTACCTTCTACATTTTGAATCCAGAAGAAAAAAAAAAAGAAAGAACAAAAAACTCCATCTACTGCACTGTATTCTAACTGACAACAAATCTTGAAACAGACCTTGTGTACCTATGCGCAAACATACACTATATATATATATGTATATATGCACCATTTTCAAGAACAATACCACCACTCTGTGTTCTGTATTCTTTCTGAATAGTTAGCAGAGTTCTCACACCATCTGAGATACCCCAAATAGTACAGAAATAAAAGACAATGCTGCCTCCTCTATCTACAAAACTTATTTACAGCTTTCACTACACAAGCTGCTGTTTATTTTCAGTTTGTGGCACACACTCTAATGCACTTTGATAAAGCTGATCCAGCTTCATCATCTCCATGTGCTGTGTGATTAATTACTAGTTTTCTTGCCCTCTTGCTCTTTCCACTTTAAAAAAAAACCAACCTGAAACCCCCAAAAACCCAACCAAAAAACCCCCAAAAACCCAACCAAAAAACCCCCAAAGACAAGTACAAGAAGTCCTTCCCAGATGAGCAGAAACAATTAAGCCTAATTTGCATTGAATTACTGTGCTACATCACCTTATTGCAGCACTGTGCTATTTTGGTAGACCTATGGCATTCAGTCACACCAATTAATAGGCTGAGATAAGAGTGAGAATCAGCCTGCTCATCTCCCTCATCTTTCTAACATCCACTTCCACAGAGGAAAAATTAGAACAGGGCTTAAGACCTGCAGGATAAGAGACCCGAATGTTTTGAAACGGGCTTGAAGTGTGCTGGCACATACAGAAGTTGTTTGGTTACCAGGTGGATCACACAAGTGTATAAAGCCTTGTCTCCTTCAGACAGCAGGGAAAAAATAGCAGACGTGGTAAAAATTATCATAAAGAGCTGCACTGAAAATCACTTTTCTCTCCATACCTTTGTCTCTAACTACTGAAGTTTCATAAGTTAATAGATATATGTGAATCACAAATGTTTACAAAATGAAGACAAGTACTGACAGTGTCTAGTGAGGTACTAAATCAGCACTTAAAAGATGTGTACACAAACTGAATTAGAATAAATTTTTGCATACTCATAACACGTGTTTACTTGTCTAGTAGTGTTTTATTATCTTTAACAATAGGAGCTCAGAGTGTCTGCAGCTTAAAAATGAGAATTTTCAAGTATCAGTACAGCTACTCAGGAACATTTCTCACAATCTTTTTGTAAGCCAATGCCTAAAATGTGTATTAATGCAGTTTTGTGACAAATCATCTGTTAGATTTGAGTCGACAGCTTGCCATAGGTTAATCATAAATAAGTGTAAAATACGGCTATCATAATGTATGAGGAAAAAAAGGGGGAGAGACTATAGAGCAACCTTTCTGATACACCTCTCCTGCTCCCCTTTGCCTTCCTGATTTTGCTGTGTACTGACCCAATGGCCACTGGTTCCAGTTGTTAATGGAATATCCTACTGTGTTAAAGAGCTTAGTGGGATGCTATTTATCAGGAATGCAAGCAACAATACAAGGCAGAATAGATGAAAGGAAAATAACACTCCCAGCTATGAATAGAATACTGTTTAATATATGAAATTCATGAGACTGAGACATGAAGGACTATGGCTGGCCTTTTGAAGAGCTATGGTAGAAGCTACTCAAGAGTATGATCACAGTTAAGTATTCAGATGAACAGCAGGAAAGCTGACTCATTGTGCTTCCTCCTTTGCTACATTTTTTGGAGTTTTAAACCTGCGCTCATAGCCTGTACTTCACGTGAGATTTTCACTGCTGGTGCACAGCCTCCATGAGGAGACTGAAATCAGTTGCATGAACAGGGAGAACAGGATTCAAACAGTTAATCTGGAATGACAAGAGAAAGACATATATTTTTTTTGAAAACCTCTGAGGGAATACATAATAACTACTTCCAAATAAAAAATTCTTCCTTTCACCTCAAAACCCCCCAGCAAACAAACAAAAAAACCCCACCAACATTTCTGTCTTCAAACCTAGGTTAAGTACTATCGTAGAGATTGTTCAGTTTTTTATGGGAAACATTTTCAAGTTTATAAAGTGCGTAAATGTATTTCCAACTCAGTGCAGTACTAACCATAGAGTAACGTACTGCTGCAATCTTGGCAAAAATAGAACCCCAGTGTAGAATGCTGTTTGAATTTTTTAAAGTTTGGAAAAACAAGATCTATCTTAATGAGTAGTTTGTAACACATGAGTTAAGCTTCTTGTTGTGTTATCTCCTCTTAGAAGAAAAGGAATGTTAAAGGAGTATTAACAAAGCACATATATACATGTTAATGAATGTATATGCGTACACATAAATACAAAATTTATGTTACTGATAACAAATAGTGGTATGCAATACAGAAGCAGAAATATAGTGTTTTAATGCTTCTTCATGAATTTAGGTTACTTTCTTATCTTTTTTTTTTTCTTTAGCACCACTACAAAACATAATCTTATAAATAATGAGATTTGGCTTTAGTATTTCCAAAAAAAATAAATGCATTTATTCCTAATGTGATGCATTTATTTCTAATGTGTACTATGAGACTGATTGAACTGAAGGAAGAACTACACAACCTGCTTATGACTCTAAAAGAAAGCAAAGCTAAATGTAGTCCTCAAAGCTAACATCCATGTTGTGATACCATGTGAAAAATATAAAATACATGGGTTTATTGCTCAACTCTTCAATGTCATGCAAGGATCACAGCATGACGAGCACTAAAACAGCTAAGTATACTCATAAGAACTGCTGGGACATAACATTAAGACCTAAAATACCTATTTAGTGCTGCCATTTCAAAGCAAATACAGCTTTTTCAGTCAAGGGGGCAAAGGTAATGATTTAAGTCTTGTTTTCTTTAACAACATTTATTGCAATAAAGATCAAGTAGCATTTTGCCCAGCTTTTTATTTGTGTTGTACTTTGAAGACACTGTTGCTTGTTGAAAAGCTAGTCTTTTATGGAACAGTTAGTTCTTTTTGACAAGATAAAAAGTAATCATTTGTGCCACATTTCACATATTTACCTTTTCATACAAAGTAATTATTTTACAAAGTTACTTGGTATTTTGAAAGATACTATTTGGAAAGCATTACTGTTCTTTTAAGTGTGAGATTATTTGGGCGACCATTTTTCATGGCGTAACTGGCAGCATCAAAAGAAGACAGCAATTTATAGGACTCATGGAGAACAAAGTTTATTTTCACTTTTGTCAGCCTTCATGCTGGCAGCACTAGGTTCCAGAGGATGATAAAACATGATTATATGATAGAAGGCACCCAAATCATTCTCCTCTGCAGAAAAGGAGCGGTGATCTGCAATGAACTTTGCAGGTTGCAATGAACTTTGCAGGTGCCAACAAGACTGACTTCAGAACCAGGTTCTGCACAGCTTGATGGGGTCGCAGCCAGTCAGTTCGGAACTCAGGACAAGAAGCACCAGTCCGGCCAAGAGCACACCCGGAGCTTCTGTCCGCCAGCAAAGCCAACTTTTTCAGCATCACCGTTAATGGGCTCCCAACACCAAAATGCCGGACTAGCACCTACTGTGTTTATCCTAACACTCTACCCTGCTTTTACACAGCATGACCTGTGTCATAGGGGGCATAAGTTCCAGGCTTCCGAAGACGACTAGAAGCTCACACTGAGGTTTTCCAAAGCACTTTTTACCTAAATCCTACTGTTTCCACCTACGTTCTACGCGCTACTCCTTCTCTGCAGAGGACTGGACAGGACAAGGCAAGAAGAGCCGGGATGGTCCCTGCTGTAGCCCAACGGACTGTGCCAAGCAACATGTGGGGTCACTCAGCATGGAACCTGACCATTCTCCAGGAAGAAAAGCGGAGATTTACCACACACAAAGATGACTGACAATAAAACAGCCGCTCTGCAACACTGTCACTCTGGGACACCCCTCGCGGACCGGCAGGTCCGGTACAACCCCCAGACCTGGTTTAACCACCAGGCTGCGAAGCCGCAGAAGAAGCGGAGCGTTTGAGGAGCGGCGAAAGCCGCAGGCCCGGGGAAGTTTGGCGGGGCCGCGGCCGCCGCCCTCCGCCGTGCCCCGCGCCCGGCCCGGCCCGGCCGGCCCCGAGTGACGTCACCGCCCCGCCCCCCGCGCCCGGCCGCGCGCGGCTGTGCGTGCGGCGCGCGGCTCCGGGGCCGGCCGGCGCGCGGCGCGGGATGGGGCGGGCGCTGCCCGGATCGCCGCTCCGGCCCCCCCACGCTGCCCGCACACGCACAGGCGCGGACTCCGCCGGCACGCTTTCCTCGACTCTTGGGGCCGCACGGATCCTGGGATCCACACAGCGTAAGAGGATTAAAAAAGAGTAATCACAAAAAAACCCACACAACCCAACAAAAAAACCAAAAGCGCGCACACACACACACACACACACACACACACACACACACACACACACACACACACAAAAGCGCAGCCATCCAACCCAAACCCCACAACAAACCCACGGAACGGGAGAGCGTCGTCTCTCCCGGTGTCCCCACGGCGTCCCCCTTCTTCCCCAGATGAGTGAAGCGGAGTGGGGGGAGGGTCGTTCACGTTTCGGCTCTCGGGGACGGTTTCTGGGAATTTTTTCTGTGTCTGCCCTCCCCACTCCGCCCGCCCTGTGCCCTCTTCCCTCGCTTTTGTTTGCACTGCACTTTTTGTAGAAAGGGGGGCGGGAGAGTGGGTGGGAGACCTCGCTTTTATTTGTAGCGAAAGAATCGGCTAGAAAAGACGAAGGAAGAAAAGAAAAGGAGGAAGGGGGAAAAAAAAAGAGTGAAGGGGGAAGGAAGAACGAGAGAGAGGGAGAGAAGGAGAGAGCGAGAGAGAGGGAGGAGGAGGAGGAGGAGGAGGGGAAACGGAGCAGCAGCTCGGGAACAGAGAGCGCGCCCGGGAGCGGGAGCAGCAGCAGCAGCCGCCGCCGCAGGAAGGAGAAGAAGAGGAGAAGAGAAGAGCAGAGCGGAGCAGAGCAGCGCGGAGGAGAGGCGGCGCTGGCAAGAGGAGGCAGGCGGGGACCTGGCTCTTCTGGATGCTGGATTTTCGGACTCTCGTTGACTCTCTCCTGCTCCCCGGCGCCGGACTGTGAGAGACACGCACGAGCGCCAGGCAGCAGCGGCGGGGCTTCGCTCGTAGCTGCTGCTGCTGCTGCTGCGGGGCTCGGATTAAATTGGCCGCCCCGGAGCCGACCGGGAGCAGCGGGAGGAGGTGGCGGCGGCGGCGGCGGGAAGCAGCAGCAGGCGGGCGGGCAGCGGCGAAGGCTGCTGCTGGGACCGGGGGAGCCAGCATGACCAGGTAACTGCCCCGCTCCTGACCCATTTTTCCTCCGTCGCCGCTCCCTCTTTGCCGCCTCTTTAGGCGCGCTTATGTGTGTGAGCACAAAAGTGTGTGTGTGTGTGTGTGTGTGTGTGTGTGTGTGTGTGTGTGTGTGTGCGCGCAGCCCGCACACATGTCCCTCACACACAACTCTCCCGTGGGTGCCCCGGGGCTTCCCCCCGGCCGCTGCCAGCCCGCTCCCCGCGCCTCTCCGCCGGGTCTCAGCCTGGCGGCGAGGCCTGTTCGGGGAGCGAGGGGAGCTGCGGTGCGGGGACGGGGGATGGGGCAGGGAGAGGGCGATTGATGGATCGGAGTCGACGTTTCCACTGAGTGCCGCTGTACGCGGGCGGGGAGAGGAGAGTACGGTAATTACACACTATCTGTTTGCTTTGGCGAACGAATTATTAGTATTATTTTGTTTATTCTAACGGGTTCGGGGAAGGGGGAAGGTAGCAGGGGTGAGAGAGCAGGCGTCTGCCGCTGCAGACGGGGCTTGGGGGCGAGCGGCCAGTAGGGACCCTAGCCGCCGGTCCGAGCAGGGCTCCCTCCTCCTCCTCATCATCCTCCTCCTTCTCCTCCTCCTCCTTCTCCTTCTTCTCCTCCTTCTTCTCCTCCTCCTGCTGTCTCTCGGCGGAGCAGGGAGGCACGGAGATGCGAAGCTTTTCACAGGTTAGGCTTTTAATTTCTTTGTTTACTCTCGCGAAACCACTTGAAAGGAAGCACATCAGGCTGGAAACTCAGTTTTCCGAGCGCTTGCAAAGGGGTTCTTGAATTTGTTCAGCAAACTTAGCAGCTCCCTCTGCGCCGTCTGCCCGTGCAAGGAGGCACTCCTTACTGCTGCAGCCGGGCTCTCCCAGACTGGCAGATAAAACAGTTGTTTTCTTGCACCGAATCCCCTATTTTGCCTTTTATCTATGCCCTCCGTTCTCGACAGAACGGTATTCTTTACATTTTAAGCGATTACCGCTCAGCCTTGCATGTATGGCTTTTGAATGTCTGCTCCTCCTTGTTACTTCTCCAGAGCTGCTGTCATGCGTATTTTATTCTTTTGCCTGGCCTTTGTACAGTTACTGCCTCGTGTAAGGATGGCAGCTTCTTTGCCATGATTTCGATGTCCATATTCCCAGTTTTGACGCACGTAGAAGGGTCAGGTTTTTTACACGGAATAGTTAGGGTTTTATGTGTCCCTTCACTTGTCGCCTGAGACGGCGTTACATTGAGGATAAGTCTGTAGATGCTGATTTACTTTCGAGTTTCCTATTGCAGACATGAGTATTTCTGATGACACTTTTATTCTCTTAACTTAGAATTAATGTGGGAAGCTATGATTGTCTTCTTTTCAGAAATCGCTTCCAACATACCTTTTGTTCAAGCACAAGCGACTTCTCTGTAATGTTGGGACATTACTGGGAATTTCAATACGGAGACGGGAAAATGTATATATCATGTTGTTCCTTCGTCTGGTATCTGTTAATGGTTTAAAATGTTGTAACAGTCAATACTTTCTTTTCTTGCTGTAAAAGTGTATAGTAAATGACATCATTTTCTCCTGGGCTGGGAGCAGTGAAGCTCCTACAGTTCTTGTTATGAATGGAGCAACTCTGAAGAAAAAAAAGATTCTCCCCCGTCCTAAATTTGATCATATGTACTTACATCTTACTTTAGATGGGAATTTTTTGATTGCTTCTTTAAATTCCCTCTCATGAGATGAGCTATTACGGCTTTTCTAATGTGTGAAATTGACAAACTGGTCAGTTTAATAAATTCAGCTGTCAAATTTCGCTCAGTCAAAATTGCTAAAAGCTGTAAATATACTGGCTTGGGATTTTCAAGGTACCGAGTGTTACACAGAAAGGATGGATTTAATGAGAGACTTTTTACATGAGTAGCTTTCCAATTTTAGTTTTGTCACTTGTGGTAATATGGTGGGGTATATTTAGATATCTTTCAATGCAGAAATGATGTACAGCTTTTCTGTATCCACTTAAAGCAGTAAAAGCATTGTCTTAGTAGAAGTCTTCTACTCTAAGAAGATACTAAGAAATTCATTATGGTTTGTGTGTGCTGTCGCAAGCTGTTAGGAATGGTGCATGGTAAGGAAAGCGGTATCTTAGTATTTCTAGGTTTCAGGAACTGGTCTTGGGATATGCTTTTAGACCCATCAGTCATACTACTTTGAAAACGAGCGCTTAAGAATAATGTGAATAAGTGTTTTGCTGTGGTGGTTATGTAACTCAAACCACCAGCAGTCAGCAAACTCAATGGGTGCTAGTAAATCAGTGCTTAATCTTAGGAGAGGGTGTGCAGGAATGTACTTGAGGATGTGGTAAAGAACTAAGTATCTGTCGATTTAAGTCCAGTCAGCGATTCACCTTTCCTTTTTACCACTGTCTTTTGCATCTACCTTTGAGGAATGCAGGGACCAAAACTACACAAGCTGAAGAGTAGGAATTCCCCTTCATCTGCTGCTGTGTGTGCTGAGCCACTAGGGGCCTGTATAAACTGCTCTCACGGAGCAGATACCAGTGCATGGCATATGCTCACTTTCACCAGACGTTTTTTGCACAGGTGCATAATGTCAAAGACAAAGTTGCCAGTTATTCATTCCTTACTAGTAAATGAGATTGCAGTTTCTAAGGAGATGTGTATAATTTGTATATTACTTAGTTTTTATTTTTACCCTACTTCGTCTGTTTCCCCCAGTTCTGTATTGTGTCCAATGTCCATGCTTTCCTGATTAGTGTGGGAGATGGGGATGAACATGACTCGGGAGGTGCAAATTTTGGGCAAAGTTGGATTTGTGTGTCTCCTGCATTTCATATTTTCTGTAAGCTGAGAAAATCAGATTTGTTGCCTGTGTGTTTTTTCTATTAGATTAGTAATGGTACTGTTCCATGCAAGTGTAGGGTTAAAAGATAAACTGAACAGGATTACTACAAGGCAGGAACAGACATAGATTGATGGTGTATTTAAACTAGCTTTGTAAGTGTTATGTAAGTTTGAGAGTGTGTCGGCTCCAAGGCTTTGGCTGGAGCGTAGTCAGCATTTATGGGACATGGGCTGAAGATGCACTATACTCTTGAGTGTCAGTTTCAGAAATTTAAAATCCACCAGCCATAGCATTCTTAATAGACATTAAGCAATAAGGTCAAGTATACTTACACTGTTCCATTGTTGGTTTTCAGTTTTTGAAACTGACAAGGCAGACAATTTGTAAAAGAGCACAGCTGAAATATTTGCATATTGGATTTCCTTCGAAATGAACTTCCGTTACTAAGCTCTTTGAGAATTCTCATTTGGAAGGATTTTCAAGCTGAATCACAGTAAGGTCATACAATCAAAATGCAGTTTCCCTATGGTATGTTAATTTTTTAATAAGCTGTCTTTTAAAACATCAGAGTCTCATATATCATTCCGTGTTGGGCCAATTACAGCAAGATGGTATTTTTGTCGTATTACCGACAACAGTTGTGCAAATATTGGCTGAGCTTAATTTTCTGAAATGTGTGTGCGCGCCTTGGGTAAAGTTTTGATGAAATGTAATGAAATCTGCTTTAAAGGTTTTCTCAGATGATAAACATTGGTTCAAAAGTGTAGAGTCTTACTGCCTATCAGTAAACCAAGGCGGTGGCTCTGAAATGCAGAGGATAGGCACTTCATTTGTGCTTTGGATATCAAAAGGAGTAATGCAGTACAGATCTTTGAATCATTGTATTTCATTTTTGTATATGTCTGTGGTGATTTTTCAGATTTTGTTCTCTAACAAGTTGAGAAAAAGGTATGGATATTTCCTGGTTTAAGTTCAGTGTCAGTCACATAATGCCGTGTATTGTAACAGGAGCTTGCTTTTATTGTAATTAGTTTTAAAAACAGTTGGCATAACATAGTCAACATACTATATTTTTATGAAAACTCTCAATTTCACATACTCCATGAATTGTTTACTTTACTTGTGTAATCCTTGTATTCTTTGGAAAAGGCCTTAGATAAAGCCAATTAATGAATGTACGCTGGCAACTTGGCAGCCTAAAGCAAGAATCTGTGTTTAAAAATACTTCTTTGAATACTATCAGGAATTTACCAAGTAGGAGCAGAGAGGAAGCTTGCTTCTCCTGGTGATCTGCTATGGTGAAGGCTGCAGTACAGCTGGAGAAATCTGATGATTTAGAAAAAGGCTGCACGAGAGTGCTTTGCCTGTAAATTCCATTCCAACAAGCTTCACTTCACTTGTTTTTTTTAAGACACCGGTAGATAGAACAGTATTTACTACTGCACGGTTTTAACTTTTATTTCATAATCTCAGATGACTTTTGGTGGGTTAAACAGAGCATGTTTGTGTCTTCTATAAGAAGTGGACAGCTAAAATGCCAGGAAACTAAATACAGATTAATAAAAATTGTCTGTATGCAAATAATGAGGTTAAATTGAATATAATATGTAATGCTTTTTAAAAACATAATTATTATTCAGGTTCTTTCAATTAATTCATGAAAGTGACAAGTCAAACTAAATACTGTGAGCTGTTTTTTTAGCTACATCAGCAGGTGTGCATAGTCTGTACTTCCCTAAGATATTCCCTAAATTTACCTCTTTAGGTGTCTTCTGCTTACATGCTGTGGAGGGTTCTTCATAACCTTAATAGCACAGTTGCAGAAGGAAAAAAACAAAGAGAATGTGACTGATCTTGTAGTAGAGTTTCAGGAGATAGAGGTTTTATCAAAATCAACGGTTTATACTTGATAACTGATTTCTGGTGGGGGTTCTGTGTGTTCTTTTGAATACAAAGAATGGGCAGAAAATGTCCTCCTCAGCCGGCAGAAAACGATGGAATTTTAGGCACTTTGATTTATTATACCAGAGGACATAACCAAATAGCATACTATCATGTCCTCAGCTTCTTCATATTTATGCACAATGGAGTTATTTGAGTTTTTCAGTAATCTTCCAGTTAGTGAAGTCACTCCATGGGTATACAAATTAATTTATTATTTGCAGACAATCAAAATGGATGTCCTGGTTAGTGCCAGCCGAACTGCTCATATACATGCACATTATTCTACTTATTGCTCACATACTGTTGTGGTCAGATAATGCACACTTTTTTCTTAAGCAGTATATCAAATGTGGTGTATCAAGTAACGCAAGCAATTGTATTGCTCTTTCTTTTACAGTTTTTAGTGTTCTGGAAATTACGTATCTGTAAGTCAGAGTTCAATAAATGGTGTGTAAAATTTGGCTTTTTAGGTGGAAGAATCTGGTGATTCCTAAGACAAATACAGTCAATACCAACCTGACCAAAACAAATGTGGCTTAGATATAAATTTGCAAATAAATATATATTTTTCTAACAAATTTGCCCAATCCAGTTTTGATTTGACCGTGGCTTATTGACTGGCTTTACCCAAAAGTCTTGTTTTTTGATAACTTTGGCTGAGCAAGAGAAAATTCAAATACATTCGGGTAGCAAGGTCTCAGTCTTTCTGATCTTCAGAAAATAATTGGTGAGTTTGAAGACAGTAATTATACTTGCTTTCCAATGCTGATTAAATTAAAAAAAAAATCGTAACTGCTTTTGGAACTATCTGTAGGCTATACTCTTTTTATAAAACTGCCAAAAAAAGCTGAATTTTGTGTACAAGGAGAAGACTGCTATTTCTACTATCTCATTTTTTTGCTCCCTCTATTTCTCTCGCTCCCTTACCTTCCTTCTCCTCCCCACTCCTTTCCTTTTTTCCTAAAAAACCAAGAAGCTAAAACTGATCTTACTAAAGTTCACAAAGATACATACAGATATTCTCTATCGCATTCTTTTGTCTACTTTATGCCACAGAGAAGGGGTTTATGAAGAAGATGCGTGTCACTGTTTCTAACCCAGAGACACAATTAATTTGTCTGTGTTCACCTGTATTACTAAACTTATGTTAATCATACTTCAGGAAAAGGTTTTCTCCTTCTATGGAATTTACTAAAGGCGGGCAGGTCTTTTCTTAAAAGACTGTAGGACCAAGTATTTTCTGCCTAGGTTTCAGTAATGTGACTGTCAGGTGCGTAATTTCTTTACTTCTCATGCCACATTGTATTAAAATCCTCTTTACAGGTGTATTGTGTATTAACACTTCCTGAAATTTGACTATTTTTTTTCTTAATAAGCAAACAGGTATATTTTGAAAGTCATTAATTTGGTGTGAAGAGCATGCAATGAGAGATTTCCAAAACACTGATCAGAAAGTAGGACAGGAAGTTTTATTTATTTATTTTTGTTTGTTTAGGATGATAGTGTATCTTAGAAAGCTGCTTAACTACTGCCCAGTGCAGCTGTCCTTCCCTGAAAGATTAGGTTTCAGGAGCAATGATGGATGTTGAATGCCTGTAGCCAGTTGTGGGGTTTGCTCTGAGGTCAGTGCTACTGATGGAAGATAGGAATTTACAGCCTTATGTCTCTTTGCCAAAGTAACCGGTAGCATTTCTTGAGGGAAAAAAAAAGTCTACAGCAACTAGGCATGTTCAGTGCTGAGCTTGTTTTGCTGCATAGTTCAGAAAGCTGTTCATACTAGTGAGAAAGAATAAGTAGATTTGTGAATAACAAGGATAAATTTAGCCATAAGTGTGCTCTTTTGTTTCACAGAAACACACAGAAATAGCTACAAAAAGTAAATAGGATGATGTGATTTCATTTAGAACTTCTTTCATATTTTTTTAACCTGTGTTAACAAGTTTGGAATTGACACTTTTGACTTTTTGTTTCAATTGTTTCAGCTATGTTTCAGAACATACTGTCTTTTTCCACCTAAAAAAGGATTTTTTTCCATAGAACAAATACATGTTAGTGGTCTTCAGCAAGCATAACTAAGGCAGAATTGCTGTCTGTCAGTGATGGAAGGGTAGATGTTCATCAGGTAGAAAGAGTTTACTTTGATGACATTTAGTGTTACCTTGTTTAATTCAGGTATCGCTATATATATTGCTAATAAAGATGGACACTCTTACCTGTGTTTTCAGAAGCAGTTGTGAGGTCATACTTTCAGATTTTTTTTTTTTTTGGACTGTCTGACTTTCCTGAGCTGTTGGAAGTTTGTTCCCGATACATGGTGATGTGATTAACTTTCAAAAAGTGAATTTTGGTTGAGAAAGGTGTACAAAAATCCCAGACTGCTATATTGTTAAGATTGCAAACCCTTTTTGAATTGTTTATATTAATTTGTACCTTGGTGTAGGTGGATTTTTCTGTCAAGCCTTAGAAGAGCTATCATAATAGGCTGAAAGCCTTCAGTGATCGGTGACAAGGATTTCATTTGACAGCAGCATTATTTGGATCAGATCCATAGTGCTTTTGTGTCTTTGCATAAGTGATAGCACTTTTACCTCGGGTAATCCTAGCAGTGGTTAAATTCAAATTCAGACAAGAAAGCTTAATACAACATCTAATGAGTTGATTTATAGTATCTCATAAATTAGGGAGTAAGAAGCATTTTGGTAAAGAGAAATACTTATCCAGTAAGAATCACTTTAGAACAATTTTGCATCAAGGAAATGGCATTTTGCCAAATGCGTATGTATTCTACTTATTGGCAGCATGCCATAGACTTTATTTGGAAAACTCTCTTTGCTTAAGTAATAAATATTCACTATTTACCAATTTATTTTACTATAAATAAAAGATGGATTCTGTTATTAGAATTTTTTTTCATTTTTGACTTATTTCACAAAGAATGGACGTTTGCTCATTGTCATTAAGTGCATCAATGAATTTTGATTGACAGAGTTTTCCAAACAATGAAATTGATTTTCTTACTTTTTTTATAATTTGCATATTTTGGGGTATTATATTTGCTTGACATGGAAAGCCTTGAGCTTTTCTACTGTACATGATACTGTACATGAAAGAAAAATTGTAATATTAACTTAAGTGTTTGTCTTAGTTGATATTGATAATACTCTAATACAATTATGTTTTGTTAAAGAAGAGTGTATAATCAGTGCAGATGGTTGTTGTCACTAAATGCAGTACATAGAATTTACACTTGTTTCCCATTTTACATTTTTGAAAGGTGTCTTAAATAGTCACATGAAGTATCAACATACTGACCAGATGGAAATTTTACATATATCAAGGGAAGCAGACCATCAAGAGAGCATTGTACTTTCTAATGCTAACAGGTGGCAGGGAATGCCTGCAGGACCAGTCATACCTCTATAAGAATCCTAGCATTCTGTGGGTTTAATTTTGCATGATTACAGTGACTCTAGAAAAATACAGAGTGTTAAGATTTCAGCAATAGTATTTTGGTTAGTTTAGTTTTGGACAGTTTGGGGCTGAATGTATTAAATATTGTATATATATAAAAAGGAAATGTTTATTCTTCATCTGTATCTGGTGGAACAGATACATGTCCTTCTGGGCAGTGTAATCCCTAAAAGGACACTTACTAGGACTGTATCCCTTGCTGATTTATTCATAGGATTGCTTTATTAATCTAGTGCACAAGGGTAATCTTATTCCAGAAGTATCAGAAAGCTTGAAAATAACTACTAGACTTCTTAGAGATGTGGATTTCTATGTCTTCAAGCAATTTGAATTCATAATCTCAATAGGTCTTTGTACTTTTTACTGTGGAATATATAAACCATGAAAGGTGCAGTGGCCTTAAAACTATTTTTTCATCTTTGTTAATCTCTGCAGTAGTCCAGGTTAGAGAGACAGAGATTGATTATCATGTGCAGAAGAAAATTACGATAAAATTTTTCTACTACGGTGATGAATTGAGTTGCGGGAAATGTTTATGTAGTAACCACTGCTTAACGGACATATACTCTTAGAGACAGACAAGCTTCTTTTTCAGCCTTTTTTGGTTGTCTTGTTGTTAGGAGAAGAGCTTGCCATTTTGGTGTGAAATTTTTTCTTTCCTGGATTAACTTCGTGTTGCAGATGCCATTCAGAAAATTAGGGAGAGATTTTTTTCTGCAGCTTTTACCTGTTGCTTGGATAATGGTGTTAAGATTTATTTCGTATTTAATGAGACAGAACACTTGAAAACACCGAAGAACTTGGGAATGGGAGGAACCTGAATTCGAGAATGAAGAGTGAAATTTCATAAGCTCAGAATTTTCCCACTAAAGCAATGCTGCCATACGATCAATGATGATTTCACAACTGTGGCTGGGGATGTCCCTTCCCCACCTCTTTCTTCAAGTTGTTCTCCATCTTGCTTTTGCAATTCTGCAGTTTTATAAAGAGAAATGTGTCCTCCTGAAGAAATACTGATGTCTACTTCATACCAACTCTTCCATACTGTACTTCACTCTCTTTGGAATGAGTCTTTAGGCGTCCTTTAAATGCAACTCTCCATAGGAGTTCTTGCTTCTTATTGTGAGAACGTCTGACATTGTGAACTCTCAAGAACCGTGAGAATGGCTCACTAAACTGGTCTCTTTTTTCAGAATGCCACTAAAATCACGAATATTGGATACTTTTATTTGTTACGTTGTAGAAATTCCCTCTGAAACCTGTTGTCATTGAGATCTCAAAGGCTTAATTTATGGTTTTTTACACAGGCATGTCCTTTTTGCATTGACCTCTGATCTATTTGACTATGTATCAGTCAAAGAGAGAGGAATCTTTCAGTACAAGCATTGATATACTCCTGACACCATGTGTATACCTGTCCACCTGCTGCCTTTGTTGAGGTATTTGAGTAATTCTAGGCTATCTGTTTTTTAAAAAGTTCTGTGCTCTCTTTTATGTCTTGGATAGGATACAACGTCTTTTCGTTCTCTGTGCAATCTTTGCTTTTTCAACCACTTCCCATTTTTCACAGCAGGAAGCTTTCCACATGAAAAGAAGAGAAACAGACCTGCTTGACAGCTTCTCTTGTCTCCTTGTGTCTAGAGAGCTGCATGAGTGTAACAACAAAGAAATGGATCTCTCTGGTGCTATTTTGGTGGTTTTGTCTCTAGGTGCAGTGGTAGCAGATTTAGATTTAACTGTGGATGCTGGATCTCTTCTCTTCAGGTACAGCCTGCCATTTAAGTCTTTGTGTTACTCAGCTGAATTCAGTTTCTGAAATCCCATCTCTGTCAGAGCAAGTCAGTTTTTGTTGAAACATGGTCCTGATAATTTCTTCTCAGAGAATAAACTGGCAAAAGAGCTTAAAGTTCATACTTCTGATTTCAGGAATTTCAGGAGTGTATGTTCCAATGCTTTCAAGCTCACTTCAGTGCCAGGTTCTCCAGTTAGAATCGGAGCTAGGTATTTTTTGGAAGAACACAAAACTGCTGTGTTATTATTTTGAAGCATTAAATGTCATTAACAGACACCATTTGTCACACATTGTCATGCTCACTGTATTTTTCTTAGTATGCTGTATTTCTTTATCATGTTTAATGTGTTTGAGAATTTTAAGGCAGATTCTCACTGTGCTTTTCTTACTGATGTAATTATTCCACCTACTGAGTTTCAGAGGTGTTATTACTACGTAACTATTGCTGTATTTTTTGACTTACGCGGATACATACCTATATAAAACAATTAAGCAGGATTTTCTCCTGCTCTTGCATTTGTAAATTTTCTTCCTATTAGTGTTGGGTAGATGCCTGCTCCAGTCAGAGGTATAGATGTATTACTAGATTTCTGGTGTTGCCTGGAGTTGCATATGTTTAATAATTTAGTAGCTGCTGAGGGGAGCTCGGTGTGTACAGTTTCACTGTTGGGAATGAAGCCATAGCAGCTGAGAGTTTGTTTTGCTGAGCGTGCAGGTAACCACACATCCTTGTCATAGGTGTTTAATTCTGATTTTGGTTGCCCTTTCTAATGGTTTGAAGCTAATACTGAACTTTTGTGGCTTGTCTGAATCTATACAAAGTCTGAAGGTTCTTTGAGAATTACGGTTTTGGCTATTTGAACATGGCTTTCTGTATTTGTGTGTTTTCAAAGTCCTGTTAAAAAGACCAGTTTTCAGAAATTCGTCTCACTGAGACCTTGTACTTCAGGATGTGTTGCAAATCTTGTCAATGTCTTGCCTCCTTGCTATTTGCAAATATCATAGATACTTGCTGGCTTAACATTTTGATTTATCAGTTCTTTGTTTCCCGATGAACCATTTCCTTTTACCGTCGAACGTGCTGAAAGGAGAAACTGTCCTCAATTTTCTTTTATGTTTTGCTATAATGCTGATGATTTTTCTGTTTTTTGTGTGGTGTGTAGACTGAAAGACAGATGGTCTCAGCTAATGCTTTTTTACAGTATTTGCTTGAAGATACCACAGTAGTTCTTTAAAAATGCAGAGCCTTCCTTGGGAGGAGTGTGAAAATACTTGTATGTTCAGCATGAATTCGTCTGAATTCACTTTCAGATTTTTCCTGTTGAAACGATAAGGCAATTTTTTGATGTTTCTTAACCAAACCTATAGCCAAAACTTACCCTTCAAAAGTCTTGTGGCTTCCTTTTATTCAAACTGTAGATTTCATGGGTATTTTACCAGTTGTACGGCATGCCTACATGACAAGTTATGTGAGAGCTATGTGACAGGGCTTGGTGTGTGACTAGTAGTCAAATAGCTGATAGCTGAATGAGCATCAGTGGAGTGATATGATGTTAGATTACTTAGATGGCAGTCAAGAATTACTTCATACTCTCAGATGGACAAACTCTTATGTCGCAAGTGGAATAAATAGTAATAAATCAGACATAACTTTAGATAGCTCTATGGTCCTCTGCTGTGTGTCTGTAAAAGGGACTGAGGGTGTAATCATATATATATTCCTTTGCATTGTTAGTTTTTAACTTGAACTATCAATAGTTTTATAGTTGCCTTTTTAGCACGACTCAGAGGTATGTAGGCACTGTACACTTGTGCATTGCAAATACACTGCCCAGAGAGAGAGATTACAAAGATCCACAGAATGATAAAAACTAGTCCAGTCAGCTGTACTTTGCAAAGATCCCCTTACTGCTGCGGCATTATACGTAAGAGAATCGTGTGCATCTTCTGTGGTTTACAGCCTAGAATTTAGTCCCTGGTTTGTGTCGTTGGCTAATAGAATATGAATTATACAGAAAAAAAAATAGTTGCAAAACACTCTTATTTTCACTCTTCCCTCTTATCTTTCACTAACTGTATGTAATTCTAAGGATAACTTTGAAGAAAAAAGTTGTTTACAGACCTATAGCTAAAATTAAATTTTGGTGCTGGGAGTCATGTAACCAAATACCCTGAAATGACTAAAATCCTGACAAAATGATGCACCAAATGAGAGAGGAGATAAAAGTATTTTTTTTAAGTATTAGAAAGAAAATTGTCTTTTGTAGATTAATGAAGGACTATTTTTAAATGAGCTTCCTTGTGGAAGGACAATGTTTGCATGTAAGCAGTCCTTGGTAATGAGAACTGTGTGCTGTATATGGCTGACTTTATTCGTGCACATATTCCCGCGGTATTAAATGGATTTAATTACACATCAGGTTAGCAGGAGCTGGTTCTTTGTCCTGTCGTTCTATATAGTAAAAGTGTATGTTAGAAGTATGAGGACATATATGTGAAAGTGTAAGCAAGGACAAAATGGATAAATAAAAATGCTTCATTTAAGATAGAATTCAGCAGAGAAGTTAGGCTCTCTCGTACCTGTAACCATGTATTTAGGTAACTTCACCACTGTGTAACATTACTGAAATCTATGAGGGTGTATGTGGGTTTAAAAATAAACGTGTGTGGTTTAAAAACAAGTATACACACTACAGTGATTTATTTTTAATTTGAACTCTGAAGTCTATGGAGTGAAAGTAAAGAATGCTAATTTTTGCTTTACACTATTTTTGCCTCTTCTTCATAATGTTCTAATAAATATTTTTACCCTAGTTGACAGGAGATGGAATGGTTTACTACTTTCCTTGGTTTATGGAAAGAATAAAAGTAATATAACACCCCTTGACACTTTCTTTTCAGTGTGCATACGGAGCAAGCAAACCATTTCTTAACTATTGAAATAGACACAAGCTGTATTTTCATTTGTGTTCATAATGGAACACTGTCATTTTACTACAGGAAAAAATATGAACAAGTAAGATGTCCATAACAGGTCACATTCTATTGCTGTAAATATAATTGCTTCATGTCATGAACACTTTTAAAAATTTTACATGATACAGGGACACTACTATAGGCATCACTCTGTCAGGAATCTCTCTCTTTTATGAAACCACAATGCAGGGCAGAAACACTGTATACCCAGTCAAGCCAAGAAATTCTTCTAATTGATTCATACTGTCTAATATTTTAGTGAAGACCTGTTCAGTATTTATCTGAATCAGCTGAGGTGTTTTTGAGTGGTTTTTTGAGTCCTTTTTCCCCCCCACTGATCTTGTTTTGTTTAATAAAATGTTATAGTTTTGCATGGGGTTATTCACAGTTTTGTTGAATTAGTGATGGTGAAAACAATTTAGGTAAAGTACTTCTGCAACTTTTGTTTGCACTTCAAAAAAAATTTTGCAAATATTGAAAATAATGGGCAAATTGATGTTTGATGCAAGTCTGTGGCCTTCAATGCAGATATGAGATGGTATTTAGTTGCAAATTATGCTGTATAAGTAATATATTTCCTGTGGATTTGTATGTAACGTTGTTATGTGTGAGTGCCATATTCAGGGGTTTACTAGTTAGTCTTTAGCTTTCGTTTTACCTTGTCTTAAGAGTTTCCAGCCTTTTGCCTCAAAAAGCTTTTATTCTTCTTACATTGCTACTCTTCTGTGCTCTCATCTTTTTCTGTAAGTGTGTGCCTTTTATACATTTCTGCTAAGGTAAATGAGCTGAAGACCAAAGACTTTGGAAGTTGTATCTAAGAGTATGAAGGTGTATTTTCTCTATGCAGTTAGAAGAATAATTTTAAATCAGCATGATTTTAGCAGTTAGATTTGCTGACATGGACTGATGTATATAGCATAGACTTGCTTTAGTTTTGAAGTAGAATTTTATTAAATTAAATGAGCCGCTTAGGGGTTAAGTCTTCCGGTTTCCTCTCTGTCCCTTTACTTCACTGAAGTCTTTGATCCCTTAGATACTTTTATAGAATTCAATGCACAGGAATTTATCAGTAGAGGAATAAACATTTTAGTACAGAGCAATTAGATGATTTTCTGTACACATGATAAAACCTCATATTAATAAATCTCAAATGGAGTGATATGAATCATACAAGGCAAGTAAAGATAATGCTAGGAAAGTATTTCTTGGAATTGTAACACTGAGTCCCAGATATCTTCTGCTATGTGAGAATAAAATCTGTCTTCAAATTAATGTTTTTGACTTCGTTCATAGGACAGATATATATAGAATTTATTATTTGTTGGTTTCCTTTTGGTCTTTTTCCAGATACTAGATTTTTTTAAAGCAATGGTTTTTGTAGCTAATTTGTATTAATATTTTCTACCACTAATATAGCTGAAGTCACGTATTATTTTGGTATGTCCAGTTATTATTTGACAATAAACTTCATCAAGGACAACTTTCTACATATTTTATATGTATATACATATTTATAGATATATTTTACCCAATATACATATATATATGTGTATATATATATATTACCCAGTATACATATATGGGATGCAAGTTTTTGTTTTAATTCTACATTTTATAGAGCTTTCAGCTTCTAGTTGTACAGACGGCTGTTACTGAAAATATTTTACTATAACTCATTATCAACTTTCTTTTCATCTTGTACTTCATAGACTGTTTTACCAGTAATTTTCACACTGTTGATTTTTATTTGTGTAAAAAACATGATAGCTTTAGCTGCCATTGGCCTTGTGTTTGACATATTTTTTGTTGTTCTGCTTTTATGACTATAAAAATATGCCATTCCCTGCAGTCAGATTTTGGCAAGGTCTAGAAGGATTTTTCTTAAAGCAGTTCTGTGTTCAGGTAAATTAAAGTCACTCTAAGAGCTTTGAGGATTACTGGATCAATGCACATCATTTTACATAACGTTTTCATTTCTCAGTACTGAAATATATTTAGGAGTTGTCTTACAAGGTACCAGCAGGACTTTGTTAAGTATGTATGTGTTCGTTGTTTAATTTTTATTCCTTTACTGCTGTTTGTATTCAGTGCACATTATAGCTCTCTGAAGACCGAAAATGCTTTTTATTATTGCCTTTTATCTGTCATGCTGTTTGAATGATTTTACTGGACACTAGTAAAACAGGAAATTGATACAAATAAATTACAACTTGGATCTATTTCTGTTGTCAGCAAGCACTAAAAGAAAAAGAAAATACGGCTTCTATAAAAAGTAGTTATGCAGAAAGTAATATTTGGCAAATTAGTATATGTAAGTTGTCCTTTCTGTGTAGCTTTCTCTGTAGGATTGAAATGTTTACTACCATGGTTGACTCATAAAAATAATGTGGAACTGAGCCACTTTTTTTTTTTTAATTGATAAATATTTTTCACTAGGAAGGGAAAAGCATCATGATTACTCCAAAACAGATGGCTTTCTTTTCTTTCTTTTTATTCCTGAATTCTCGTGAGTGCACATACATGTACACTCAGACAAATGCACATACACAGAAATGAGAATTTCATGGCTAAGGAGATTGCATGCATTAGATTTTGTTGCTGTTTCTGAACACCAGAAAATGGTATTTTGAGGTTTTGTTGAGTTTTGTAATTACTGAGATTTAGAAAATACTTACATCTTTATCACTATTTTTCAGATGCATCCTCATCTAGATTTGGGAGGTTCTGCTGTACGCTACCGATTATTCTGCTTTTATCACCATTAGGTGATGAGCAATGCTTTTCATTGTTGTTCTTACCCTGTACATCCTTCCTTCCCTGCTTCCCTCACAGGGTTTTAATGCCAACAGTGTAGCTGGTGTATTTTCCTGTTAACATTAGGTCTGATCAGTGCAACACCTTGGTGATGTGTGTGTGATCCGATGTAAGAGGCGAGATGGCCAGGGAGGCATTTAGCCAGCTCTGCTGTAACCCTTTGAGTGCACGGATGCTCCCTGATGGATTGCCCATTGTACTGTGCATGACATGGAGTGTAGGTTTCTGTGTGGGCACCCAGGTTGGGGTAGTTTGAGCAATACAATTTCTGTATTTAGATAGACTAACCAAATAGATTTTTGGCACTCCTTCTACACAGTGTAAGAAGCCTGGCAGTTCCATGCCTGCAAGAAAAGAGGCATTTGAGCCTCAGCCTCAACAATTCTTAACAGTTGCCATATTACATTAGATTGCAGGAAGTTTACTGGAAGAATATACCATTTTTTGTCTCTAGTTTCTTTAGTGATCCTGTGTTACTGCAGAAGGTAGTAATTTCTAACTGTAACTCTTAAATAGTTTTTGTAAGAAATTTGAACATAATGTTTTTGATGTTTAAATTGACTGTTTGAAGTTAACAGGAATTAAAACTAGAATTCACAATGAAGTACTAATACTTTAAAACAGAAATGTTCCATGAATGATGTGACACTTAAGATTGCTCAACAAAGACTTTCCTTTGAATCTTTAAATTACATTTAGGATAGAAATTTGGCACTTTTCTGTTATCTTTTTACTTTATTTTTCTTCCACTTTCTGCCTTTTTATATATGAATTTTAAACTAATAGTTAAAAAAAGAAAACATTCGGAGTTTCATCATAAGTGATAAATCATTATGTCCTTTTTTATTTAGTTACAAATCTCAAGATTTGTCTCAAGTGACACTTCTTTGTATTTATAAAAGGGTAATGTATAAATTTCCATGCATTTTGCACTGTAATCATGCAAAAATTTGAAATATTTCTGGAGCAAGCTCCTTCTGACCAATTTCTTTTTTCATTATTTTTTTGTCTTTCTTTTTTCCCTGAATCTTACATTGCAGAATACATGATGAATGTGTATTCATACATAAATAAATAATAAAAACCAATAAATACTATGGTGCCAATTCAAGACCTTTTATGGTCTTTGTAATTCCATTTCACTAAGGAATGAACATAGAATATGGGAAAACATCCTGAAGTGATATCACTTTCAAGGTTCTTTGGGAAGGACATGTGATGAATCTGAAACTTAGTTTTTAACCTCTGCTCCTGTTTAGGTGTTTATTAAACAATGTGGGGATATGCTCCTCTACTGTTACAGTCAGCCTTCCATCATTTGTGTATGTGTTAAAAACTAGATCCATTAGGATATGTGAAATGTAAGAGTGTAAGAGTGGCTGATAGATCTGACATGTGCCAGTTGTTGCACAGGCATAGATGGTGTTGAATGGAATTCAGAGTACGTTGCCTTGTAAGCCTTGTAAATTCTCTTGGGAGACTTCCAGTAACATACCAAATTGATCACAGATTGACTAATACAGAAATGTTTTCACTAGGAACCTTGGAAAGATGAAATAAGAAAATTGACAGTAATAGTAAAGTCTGAAGTCATGTTTACCAAAATCAAATTCGTACGTTTGTGTTAAAGTATTTTTTTACAATTTATAAACTTGTTCTTTTTTCCTTTTTTAGTGAATAGGGCTATTTTTGTGAGAAATATATTTGTACCTGCACTGTTTTGTTAACAGCCTTTTCATGTGGCATCATTTGAATACATTAGATCATAATTCAGATGATACTTGGGACTTGAAGTGTTTGAATAAATGTTGTTTTCGCCTACCATCTAGTATTAAATAGTACTAGGAATTGGACGTTACCATGTAATAAATTTTCAGTTTCTGACTTGCTCTGATCATCACTGATCCCAGACAATAGGTTCCGTATATTTCAAGTCATGCATATTAATTAACCTCATGACTTTTTCTGAATTTTTTCAGTGGTAGAATAAATGTAACCTCTTGTACAAGGGGTGCAGTGACAGCCCCAAACCATGTTTAATTAGAGCTCAGCCTGCAGTTTAAGATGGCATCTGTTTACATGAAGCATGATTATTGCTGTTTGTGCTCTTTTTTCTCTGTTACTTTAATGAACATTAAATTTATTAAAATAGATGAATAAGGTTACCCTAAATAAACAAAATCATAAATATAGAAAGGATGGGTAACCTATTAAACATTATAATCAAATATCCATTGCAATTTTGTCATGCTGTCTTTCACATTCAATCCCATAAAGCACAGGGACATTTAGTGGTTTTTAATCAAAATCTATGTATTGATTAATGCAACACTGCTCTGTAAAGTGTAAGATTTATTGAAGATTGTGTTGATGATGAATGTTCTTGCACATCAGTGGGCTGAAGTACTTCTGCTCTCACCTGATAGAGTAACCTGTGAGTTTGGAATCTCTATGTTCCAAACCTTTCTGCTGCCAGTGCCAAACAGATATCATGCTGTTTTACATATGATGTGTATATCTGACCACTTGAAGTCTCATGAAGGCTTATTAGTGTGACTTTTGCAGTTCGTTAAAAACGTCACCGAATTTTCAGCAACCTTTGCTGCTTACAGATGACTTTGATCCAGAGGCCTACATGCTAAAGCCATCGCATCTCATTAACATTCCTAGAACGTCTTGTTCTCATACGAAATTGGCTATAAATTAGGGAGAAAATTACAGTTTAAATGTGATTTAAAGAAAGTTAAGTGGGTGACAGAGGAGAGCTGTAGCAGCAAAAAGGCTGTATGTCAGCCATAAATCACAGCCTTGGGAAAAAGAAACCTAAAATTGTATAAAGGGTGAGAAAAAGTAGAGGAAAGGATTACTTAGGAAGTCTGTTATAGTGAGTAAGGAAGAGCTAGGCCATGGCTTTTGTTTCACATAGGCACCAGTGATACATCCAGGAGCAATCCGAGGAGCATCGAGAAGAATTACAGAACTCTGGGAGCAATGATGAGGGACTCTAGAGCTCAGATAGTGGTCAATTCTCGCAGTTAAGGGGAGTATGTTTCAAAGATTGAGTTGAATATAGCAGATCAGTAAAGGGTTACAGAACTGGTGCCACAGCCAGAGACTGTTTGGGACTTGCTTTGAGAAGCCTGGTCTGCTGGGACTTACAGGATCCATCTGTCAGTGAAGAAGAGCATTTTTAGTCATAGGTTTGCCAAGCTGGTGAAGAGAGCGTAAAACTAAAGTTGCTGGGGGAAGGGAACCTCAGCCCACCCCTCTCTTACCAGTTTGATGCCAGTACCAGTGCAAGATGCCCAGAACCTGGAGAGGAATCACAGATAAGCACAAGCACACTTGCAGAGCAGCAAAAAGGAATTCCACACAATCCAGCCATTAAGTTAGCTTCACCAGGGGCTCAACTTAAAGGAGTCTGTGGAAATGAACATAGCATGGAGAATGAACGAGAGATGTGCACACACCTGCAGGGCTGCAATCTTAGTGTCATGATGGCAATGTGGTGGGATGGATCCTATGACTGGAGAGTTGAATTGGAAGGATACAAGCTCTCTAGGAAGGACAGGCAGGGGAGATGATGAGGTGCTGTTGCCTCCTATGTCAATGCTTAGTGGGAGTGCATGGAGCTCCGTCTGGATGAGAAGGTGACTGAGAGCTTATGGATCAGAATAAAGGGAGGACAGGGACAAGTGACATTATAGTGCTAGAGGCCACCCAGCCAGGACGACTGAGTAGATTAAGCCCTCTGTGGACAGGAATGGCTTCACATGCACAAGCTCTGGTCATTTGGAAGGCTTCAACCACCCTGATGTTTGTTGGAGGGAAGACACAGCACGGCACAAGCAGTCTAGGAGGTTCTTGGAGTGTGTTGGTGACAACTTCCTTCTCCAAGTGACAGAGGAACCAACAAGGGGAGGTGCTATGCTGGACCTTGTTCTCACCAACAAGGAGGGGCTAGCGGGGAATATGAGGCTCAAGAGCAGACTGAGCTGCAGTGATCATTAAGTGGTGGAGTTGAAAATACTGAAGGCAGCTAGCAGGGTACACAGCAAGCTCACTACCCTGGGCTTCCAGAGAGAAGATTTCAGCCTCTCCAGGGATCTTCTTGGTAGAGTACCATGGGATAAAGTCTTAGAGGGATGAAGGGCCCAAGAAAGCTGGTAAATATTCAAGTATTCACCTCCTACAAGCTCAGCATCCCATCAAAGAGGAAGTCAAGCAAAAATTCCAGGCCTGAATCAATAAAGAAGACAAACTCAAACATAAACAGGGACCATGCAGAGGGTGACAGCAAGGACAGGTGGCTTGGGAGGAAAACACAGAAGTTTCCTGAGCAGGCATCAGGTTAAGAAAGCTAAAGCAGTAATGGTAAATCTGCCCAGGGATATAAGGAGCAACAAGAAAAGCTTCTATGTCTATGTCAGGGATAGAAGGAAGACTAGGGAAAATGTAGGCCCTTTTTGGAAGAGAAAACTCAAAACAGGGGACCTGGTTGCCCTGGACATGGAGAAGGCTGAGGTATTCAACAAATTTTTTTGCAAGTGCTCCAGCTACACCACCCAGGTTTCAGAAGGTGAAGGCTGGGACTGGCAGAATGAAGAAATGCCTGCTGTAGGAGAAAATCAGATCTGATGCTGTGGAACCAGATGAGATGCCATCTGCATTGAGGAAATTAGTAGATACAGTGCCTAAACCTCTGTGCATCATATTTGAGAAGTCATGGTGGTCTGGTGGAGTTCTTACTGACTGGAAAAGGAGAAACAACACCCTATTTTTAAATGGTAAAAAAGGAAGACATGGGGAGCTACAGGCTGCTCAATCTCACCTCTGTACCCAGCAAGATCATGGAGCGTAACCTCCTGGAAACCATGTTAAGGAGCATGGAAAATAAGGAGGTGATGGATGACAGCTAACCTGACTTTGCTAACAGCAAATTGTGCCTGACAAATTTGCAGGCCTACTATGAGAGATTACAGCATTGGTGGATAAGGAAAGAGTGACATCAACTGCTGACATCAGCTACCTGGAACTTCGCAATGCGTTTGGCACTGCTGCCATCCTTGTCTCTAAATTAGAAAGACAGGGATTTGATGCATGTACCAGTCATCCGGTGAGGAAGAGGCTGTATGGTTGCGCTCAGGAGTTCCAGTCAATGGCATAATGGCTTGAATGGAGACCGGTGACAAGTGAGGTCCCTCAGGGGTCGTATAGGAATTGGCACTGTTTAACACCATTGGTGGTGACATGAACTGTGGGAGTGAGTGCATCCTAAGCAAGTTTGCTGACAACATGCCAGAGGGGACCTTGACTGGCTTGAGAGGTGGGACCATGTGAACCTCAGGATGTTAAGTAAGGCCAAGTGCAAGGTTGTGCACCAGTGTTGGGGCAATCCCAAGCACAAATACAGACTGGATGGGAGATCAGGTTGAGAGCAGACCTGAGGAAAAGGACTTGAGACTTGAGAGTGTTGGTTGGCAAAAGCTCAGTGTGACGGGACAGTGTAGACTTGCAGCCCAGAAACCCCAGCCATATCCTGGGCTGCCTTAAAAGAAGTGGGAACCGGAAGTTGAAGGTTTGTGTCTCCTCCCCTACTCTTGTACCCCATCTCTGGAAATGTTCAAGGCCAGGTTAGATGGAGTTTTGAGCAACCTGTTCTAGTGGAAGGTGTCCCTCCCCATGGCAGGGTCGTTGGGATTAGATGATCTCTAGGGTCCCTCCATTCTCTGGTTCAGTGATCCTATGAATAGCCAGAAAAGAAAGAGATATTTTAAAATTAACTCAGCTGATGTTGAAGGGATATTTTGAGTATTTATATGTTCTGCTTGAGATAAAATTCTGTAGACTATACTAGAAAGTAAAAAAACGCTAGTTACTTTGTCAAATAAAAGCTAAGAAGTAAAGACAATCTTGTAGCAGGCCACACAATCTCACTTCTGTCTCTTTCTGCATTTTTTTTTTATAGACTAACTGAAATAAGTCCTCTGGAAAAATACATGATTCTGCATTTGGTGACTCTATCTGATTGTACTTTTACTCAACTTTTTAAAAATTTTGGATTGATTGATGCTGAAACAGAATATAGTTATAATGCAGTTTTATCTTAGCTATGTGATCTGATTTAACCATTTGTTCGGGAAAAATGGCATAATCAGATGGTTGTCTGACTTCAGAACTGCTGTGGACCACCTTGCAACACCCTCCATATATGCTTCTGCTGTTACGATTTTTCTATTATATTTAATAGCTGGCAGCGGCAAGTGCTTGCCATGCAACAGTGACATTCGGTTTGTGTGTTCCATGAGATCCAGAAGTGCTGGAGAGGAGCTTCTCCTGCTTTACTGTCATACAAGGCATAAAGAATATTCTCATCAGTATAGAACTTCCAGGAAAAAAACACTCATAAAACCCAGCACATTGTGTTAAACTATTCTTGAAGGAAAGTTTGAAGGAAATAACTTTGTTCTTGCCTTCATTTCTTGTGCCAGAGAATTCCCGTGTTTTATGTTGCTTCTGCTGTTGCTGAGTAGGTCTGAAGCAGAAGACCACATGGGCTTTTTTGGTTCCTAAGCTGTGTATGTGTGTTCAGGCAGTTGAAAACTTCAAAGAGTTTGGAGCTCTGCTCCACCAAAGAGAAACCTCATAAAGCAAATAGGAGCTGTTCTCTTTTGAAAGTTTCAGTGGAGTTTCAGTGTTTCTGCTTTTGCCCAGACAAGTTGCATGCGTCTTTTGTGGTGGAAGTTTCAGATATTTTGCAGTAGGTGCCATTTGATAGTAAATGCAAGTATTTATATATATATTTTTAGCTATTATTCTGAATTGACTTAATAATAAAAAAGCCATGTTGAAGTATTATTGCATTGCTTAATGTTGTGTATTGTAATTTTGTCTTACTTCTTTAACTATGTTGACCTTTCTCAACCAAATTAATTTCAGAAATTAAATTTATGTAACTAAGTTTCACCATGAGTTTATGACATGGACCAGAGTCTATAAAGATCACAAATCTTTATATAACTCTCAACTAATGAAAAAATGCCTTATTTGCCTCATGATGATTTACAGTACTATCCCTAGCTTAATTTATGGGTAGTGTAGAACTTTTCAGTTCTGTAGTTGTATTGTTGCAAATATTTGCAATATTGCATATTTGAAATTAATTGCAATAATTTATCTGCTAAGTATCTGAATGCACTCTGCTTTTTCTCTTCTGGACTTACAATCTAAAGTAGCAGTAACAGCCAGACCTTTTAAAATTTGCTCTGACCACAGTGGCTAATTGATAATAAGAATTCTGTCCTGGGAAGAAACTATTTTACGATGTAAATCTCTATGGGCTAGATTAGGCCTGTGTGGCTTAGTGGGTAGGGACTGGGCAATGTGAGCCTCTTCTGCTTTAAGAAGGACTTCGGGACATAGCCAGTAAAATGAATTGTTACAGAAATTTTGTGACGCAGATTGGTGGAATTTGAAATCAGGCAGTCAGTACACAATAGCAATTTTTTTTTTTCCTTCAGGATAAGATACCTCTATCTATACTAACATTACTGCATCTCACAGACATAAGAAATGGGCATTTCATAGAGCTACTACATTGTGGAAATGGCCATATTTTCTGCCATGAAGGCTGAGAGTTCAGTCAGGCTTTTTGAACTGTCTAGGTTGGTGCTCTGGAAAACATACTATCTTTTTTACTTTCAAAGGAGAAAAACTTGTAATTTCAACACTCATATAACTCTCCTGAAAATACGTTTTCTAAACTATGTCTATACTACATGTGGTATTTAAGAATTTTTTGTACACATTTTGAATCCTAGTGGTTTTTTTCCTCAAGTTCCTGACGCTGGAATGTAAAAGAAGGCTAGAAATCTTGGCAATTTTCTTTCCAGTAGCACTCTCCCAGGAGTTTTGCTTAACTATTTTCACATTAGTTTTGTTAGATGTCCTTTTGCTCTTGTCCTGCTGGTTTTCACTCAACCGTAATTTAAAATGAGGTTTATTCTTGGTTGTGATCACTCTATGCAACAGAAAACTTTCCATTTCCTTTAGGGGAATTGATACCTTTGCAGTGCACCATGTTTCTATCGCGGGACAGATCCATAATTGAACAATCAATCATTTTGCTTTGCTCTTTTGTTGAAATGTAACTGCTGTCTAAACCTACCAAAAGCCCAAACTGGATTTAATGTTCTATTATTATTGCTGTTATTATTAACATTGTAAGTGCTGATTAAACATGCCTAAGGATATTGTACTAGATATTATGAGGATGTATAAATTTGCAAAAAGCTTCTATTCTGTGCAATTTTAGGCCTATTATTTTAAGTGGATCTTTTTCAGATTCAGTTCACTATGCCCTAATTGGACTAGTTTAATACAGCGTTCTCAATAAAGTATATTGAGTGGATACTTCTAAAAATGAATACAGTGATGAGACATGTATCATGGGTACCTAAGTATATTACACTACTTGTTAATTGTTGGGGCTTTTGAAATCTAAATAGTAATATTTTCTTCAGTGTTGTTTTTAAAGAGATCCTGTAGGCAAAGATGCTTAAATTCTTAAAAGCTGTAGTAATAAATACTGTTAACCTTTAGGTTGTAATACTTCATAATTCTAATGCTTTTGTGGGAAAACAAACTAAATAACTCTAATTTCTTCTGTGCTGTGTGCAGACACCCTGCAGTGCTTTTGTTGCTGGTTCTTTTCAATGGGTCTTAAGTTCTCCTTACTAGAAGTGACCTCAAACTTCTTGTGGAGGTGGGAATGCAGCTATTCAGAATTTCCTAGGATAAATTCCAAACACCCGTGAGAGTATGCAGTGCTCTACACAGAGTGGAAGTTCATCTCAGTAGCAATAAAAGTATTTTGTATTTTGAAGTTTGTTGCAAAATGATATTTTTATCTGCTTCCTTTTCACTGTACTTCTGTATTTGGTGTGGCTGCTTTTTACGTATATATGCAATACAGTTATTGTGCATAGATAAAAGTTCCAAATGCAGCAACAGACAGGATATTAAAACAGCCAAGAAGCTTTTAGATCTTCACCAGTCATTCAGTATTTTGTTTATTAAAAACAAGAAAGGAATTATGAAGAATTGCAGTCGATTTGTCTTATTGCAGAGGCAAATAAGAAGATGCTTACTAAACCAAAAACTGAGCTGAAAAGTTGCATTGATTTTCACAGTTGCTGAAGCAGCAGAATTGTGGTCGCTGAGGCTTTTCTGAGGATTCTTGTGTTTTACACCTCTTGATTTTTGCTGGAGGGTTAAATTTTTCCTCAGAAATCACAATCCTGCAAAGCATAGTTGCTCTATTTTTAATCCTGCTACTTAAAGTTATTTGAGCGTACAGACATTCTTAGATTTTGCCTCTTACTGTTATCCATAACTTTTTCTGACTCTTACATGATTTCATCTATGTACCTATCTATGAGGCTAGACTTGTAAATGTATGATTTTCCTTGTCCTGTTCCCCATTTTAAAAAATTTAGTGACAGTCAGGCCTAGAATTTGAGAATACTGATTTCTGTTTTCCCTGTATTTCATCACAGTATTTAAAAAATAATAAATATGTTTCTGTGTTAGTCTGTGTAACATCAGTGCAATTCTTGAAGCATTGTTGTTGAAAGAAATACATGTTAAATAATTATTCATACAGGTGTGAGAGAGGTTGTCTTCTGTGTATGAAAGATTGGCTGGCTGTGTACAGATAAACCAGGGGTTTTTTTGTGATTGGTCTCTTCTGATAGTTGCAGATATGGGAAACAGACCTATTGAAAAATTCTGGAACATTTTTTTGTTCTGTTTCACTTTTTTCATCTGTAAAGTGGAAATACAATTCAAATAAAGGTGCTTTTGAAGTTGATGAGATCAGCAGATACAAGTTGTTGCTTGAGAGCAGTATGATGCATAACAAATTCTTCTAACAGAAGTTGCGGGAGTTCAGCAAGTGTCTGAGCTTTTGCCTTCTAAGATGTAAGAACACTCCCAGAAAATTTATTTTCTTTCTGAGCCATGTTATAAAATTACTTGGATATTATTTTGTATGCAAAAAGAAATAAAAATAAGAAAAAAGAAGAGTGAGAAGTTACTTCTTGATTAGATTCCAGATACTTTTGTTACCTTTCCTTTCAGTCTTAATTTAATCAATAGCATATTTTTCTGTTTCTAGGAATAAGTTCATTAATAGTTGTAATATTTGAAGGCTCCGTAGAGAAAGTCAGTTAAGTGTGTGCAAAACATGCCAGTGTAAGGCTAATAAAAATGGTTTTCTAAAATTTGGGTAAATATACTGAAGCTCTTACAAAATGTATTTCAAGAAGACTTAGAACTACCTGGTTGAGCTTGTACTCTTGATCTGATATGCAAGTCCCGATATCAATCACAATATAATATTATCATACATCTAATAGTGTGTAATGTGATCTTACTGAAGTTAGTATGGGTGAGGCATTGGTGATCTTGTTTTTTGAAAGCTGGGAACTTACCTTAGTCCTTTTCCTAGAAGTTTATTTGACTTAGCATACATAAGGGGTCTTGCTAATAATAAAATTCTCATCTGATTCCTCCCTGAAGGAACTATAATTTTAGTAAATTTCACAGTTTGATTGGTAGTAGTAGGAGGTCAATAGCAAAACAGATTGTGTGTTTCCATATATAAATATTCAATACTTAAAACTTATCTAGGGCTGGCGCCGTTAGATTATGACCCGTAAGAGATGCTTACGGACAAAGGGCACATGAATTGTTAAAGTTATAAGCTGGGTGGTAAGTGTCATCCACAGAAGAGTCATCATGTGATATCCGTGTAGCAGAACATTGTGGAGCCATATGATAGGTTAAATTTGCTGTGGGCCCTTGACCAGATGCCCTCACAATTAGTCTTTTCCTTCAGAAAGTTAGCCTAGTATTTATGCATGCTGAACAGTCTCCAACAGCTGACATTTCAGGTAACCATAAAGTCATATGCTGAAGTACTAGACGTGTTTATGTTCATTATAGATTGTTTGCATTGTTTGCCAGATGTATGTAAATGATGTTGATTGAGATTAGAATGTGTTGCTGAGAGGAAAAACAAGGTTCAGGTAGATACCTAGTTAGACAGACTGGAGTTACGTAGAAAATTCTCAGCCTTTGTGTATTTTAATGTCAATGATACCAGAGGACTGTTTTGTTATGTTTGAGTTTTTTAATTCGTAATTCCAGAGGAGTCCTGTTGTTTTCTGTTCCCTGGTATTCAGTGACAATTTCTGTAGCTATAGGAGGATTTATGGGGGCGTTTTAGGCTTTTCCAGAGTCATACTATATCCCTGACATCTGCTTTAGCTAGCTGAATTTAAGGAAAAAAAATACTGTCTTCCTTTACTGTCTCCCCTGCAGCTGTAAATATGTATATATAGTATATGTAGATTCTCATTCACTCTTCTAATTATTATTTAAGATACTGTAATTATATAACACAGTATGTGGCTAGGAAAGAGTAAATGCACCTGTACCTTTCTAGCAGCGGGGAAATACATTTTTTATACATTGTCATAATATAGTTTGGTGTCGTTTTTGAGATGTCTTATGCTAGTTAAGGTTACAGAAACTGGGTGCTAAGGAGTAGCTTTTTAAAATCTAAAATGGAGGTGAAAGAAACATGATGGTGGGAGCTTTCTGTCATTGATATTTGTGACCATCTGTGTGTGGTCTTGGAGAAATCCAGTGATAAAGCCATGTCCTAAGTTTTTTTTCCTCCACTGTGTTACTGTAATAATATGATGTCATAAGACATCCTTCAGTATTGGATTTTGGGAATGACTTTGTGAGTCTGAATGTTTTAAGTAGTTCCAGGCTTCTGAGTAAGACCTGAATTAGTTGCTTAAGACTTCATAATGTGATAGCAGACCCTTTTTATTTATAATTAATTGTACTTTGATCACAGTAATTATATTTTGTTGGTCTTTAACATTAATTATATTTTAATATCAAGACAGGACACAGCATTTAAAATGTGGATTTATTCCCCGAAGAATATGCGTGCACAAGAAAATGACCAACTTTTTAGAAAGCACAGATATCTCATAGCAGAGAACATAAAATGTGGATGCTTTTTCCAATGACAGTTATCATAACAATGTGATTATTCTCAGGAATGGGATTTTGATCTCTTAAATTATTACTCAAGAGGATAACTATGGAGCTCAGCTCTCTCTCATGCTGTTTATCAGAGACTCAGTGAACATCTTCATTTTTCATATTCTTCAAGATTCAGGTTATGCATGAATATATAAATATATATATATGTGTGTATGTATATATATATATATATATACTGCTCTCTTCTGCACTGCTGTCTGAGAAGTTCTGGCTCCTAATCTTTTAGGAGTTTGACTTAAATTATGGTGTGCAGCTTCACCACATACTGAAAAGGGTGAGAGATCACAGTGCTGAATTACTGCAGTAAAGACATGTTTTATACAAAAGTACTTTAGGGTTTCTTTTGAATCAACAGTATTGTACTAACCCTTCCACTGATCAAGGTATTGTAAGTTATTTAGTAAGTGTGCATTGATTCTGTATGATTAAGTTCAGTTTGGAAATATGTTCTTTTTAGAAAAAGAAATGAAGTGGAATATTTGCAGCAGACTAATCATACAGGATATGTAGCAACAAATTGATAGTCATGATTGAGGTTTGGGGTTTTTTTGTTTGCTTGTTTGTTATATATATATATATATTTGTTTTTTAAAATATCTGGGCTTGTAGTCCTGGTAAAAGAGTTCAATTGTTGTCAGCACCTACTCATACAAATGTGGCACAAGGTTCCACAGAGCAATGAAATGAGAGCAGTAAAAATAGGAATACTCTCCTTTCTTTTCTGTAAGCAAATAGATAGTTTTACCTCAAAACATTAAACTACATTTTTCAATTCTCAGACTTCCACTTGTTTATAGCTTGTTTCCAGAAGTCACATTTTCTTGTATTATAAAGAAGTGAGAAAAAAATACTGTACTTTTTATTCTAACACAGAAATATTAAGCTAGTTTATTTTTAAAATAGTGAATTAAAAAAAAAAACCCGTCTACTAAACAAATGAGTGTTACTTGATATCAAAAATCTTCATTAAAAAGAAGTAAATTATTTTTCATCCATTTCCTGTCCTACTGTGAATACTGCCTCAATTTAACATATGAAACTAGGCAAGAAATCTGTTACCTTCTTGGATATGGCATTTTTTGTTCTGCAAGGATTGTTTTTCAAGCCTTGTAGAACAAAAATATTAATCTCTAACAACTCTGATGACAATAAATTGAAGATAAAAATTCAGACTGTAGTCTCTTAGGCAAAATTCCATGTGCTTATAGGCCAGTTGTGATTTAAGGCAAATGGCATCTTGGCCTGTATGAATCATAGTGTAGCCAGCAGGATTGGGGGCTATGGAAGTGGTTGTCCCCATATACTCTGCATTGGTGAGGCTGCACTTTGAGTACTGCATTCAGTTTTTATTAAATAGGACACTGAGGAGCCGGAGCATGTCCAGCAAAGGGCAACAAGGCTTGTGAAAGGTCAAAAAAACATGTCTTTTGAGGAATGGCTGAAGGGAGCTAGGTTTATTTAGTCTCAAGAAGAGGAGGCTCAGGGGAGACTCATTCTTCACTACAAATACCTGAAACATGATTGTGGTGAGGTGGTGGCTGGTCTCTTCTACCATGACTGCAGTGAGAGGACAAGAGGAAATGGCCCTCATTCCGTACCATCTACATCATGCCCAAATCCTTCACTTTCCAGTGATATACACACTATATAGGTATATACACACATATATGCAAGCAAAGATACAATTTCCATAGTCAATGTATGTCCCTCCAAGGCATCTGTTGAATTAATTTAGGCCATGACTGTGGGTTCTGTCCATCGTAGATGTCTTCCAGGGCAGGAGGACTGGTTTGCTGTCAGGTGGTTGAGAGCTGCATCAGACACTCATGACTGGTGTACCTGGAGCAGTCCATGCTCACTGTCCACAGTAGTTATGGCATGTAGTGGCTGTGTCATTCAGCAACCAGTATCACATGCACATTCAGCACTACAGATTGTTCTCACCCAAAACTCAAACCCCCTTGAGGGACATACTGTGTTTCCTCGTCGCTCTGCATTACTACTGGGTGAACCCAGGTCTTTTAGCAAGAACACGGATGGGTTTGCCTTAACTGGACTAATCCCGTCTTACCTGTTACATTTCCCACGTGCACCATGTGGGACTTTATCCCCTTCTGCAGTACCTAGAGGTTTTGACTGAGAAGGGTCAGCTTAGCTGGTAGAGCCTCTGCTGGTAAATTTACATCTTGGTGTTTGAAGGTTTCCCCATCCATTGCTTTCAAGGTGGTTTTTAACAGCCCATTGTACCGTTCAGTTTTCCCAGAGGCTGGTGCATGACAGGAATAGGATACACCCACTCAACACCGTGTTCTCTGGCCCAGGTGTCCCTGAGGTGGTTTTTGAAATGAGTCCCATTGTCAAACCCAGTTCTTTCTGGGCTGCCATGCCCCAACAGGACTTGCCTTTCAAGGCCCAAGATGGTGTTCCAGGTGGTGGCATGAGGCACAAGGTACCTCTCCAGTCATTCAGTGGCTGTCTCCACCATCGTAAGCAGGTAGCGCTTGCCTTGGCCAGTTTGTGTGAGTGGGATCTCACACAATCTGCCAGGTCTCCACATACTTACATTTCAGACATTGTCCTCCATACACAGGGGTTTTACCCTCTTGGCCTGCTGAATTGTAGTGCATGTTTCACAGTTATAGACAGCCTGGCAGGTAATGTCCATGGTTAAGTCCACCCCTCAATCCCGAGCCCATCTGTATGTTGCATCTATTCCCTGATGACCTGAGGCATCATGGGCCCACCAAGCCAGAAATAATTCACGCTTGTGCTGCCAATCCACGTCTGACTGAGACACTTTGATCTTGGCAGCTTGATGCACCTGTCCATTGATGCGATGCTCTTCAGCAGCACCACTCTTAGGTACACGTGCATCTACATGACATACTTTTACAGACAACTTTTCTACCCCAGGCAGTGATATCTTGTCACAATTCAGCTGCCCAGATGGGTTTACCTCTACCCTGACAATTTTTCCATCATTTTGGCTGCCTCCACAGAGAATCCATGAATCAGTGTAGAGGTGGAGTGTTGGCTATCTTGTTCAGTAATATCTAAATCCAGCTACAACCTGAGTTCATCCATCTTGTCCCTCAATAGTTTTTGCAAATCTTTGTGTAGGAATCCATACAGCAGCTTTCATATTTTCAATTTATTCATACAATACAGATGGAATGAGTCAGTGATGAGAGCATGTTACTTTTTATTTTTGGGTAGCTGATTATATGGTGGGGCCTCCTCAGCATATGACACCTTTTCCTCCTCCTGCTTTGATGATAGTCCGAAATTTTTGCCTTCAGGCCAGATCATGATGGTGCGATTGGGGTTTCCTGTTCGAGTCAGGTGTGTGATCAGGGCAACCCACTTATGTAACATCAATGGCATGATATGTACAAGGGTCTTTCCCTCTGAACATCCAGCCCAGCACTGGCAGTTATACTGTCAGAAGAAGGTGTATGTCAGTGCCAGTCACTTCTGAAGCAGCTTAAGCCCCTTTATAAGCTGCTAGCATCACTTTTTCACTTGGGGTCTAGCAGGCCAGAGATCCTTTGTATCTCCAACTCCAGAACACCAGCGGTCATCTTTGAGTCTCTTTTTTGCCAGAGATTCCAGGAAGGACCATTCTCCCTGGCTGCCATGTAGAGAATATTTTTCTCATGTTGTCCTTTTCTGACTGGCCAAGAGCATGAGCAATCTATTTATTTTGTTCAAAAGCTTCTTGTTTTCAGGTCCCCACTTTAAATCATTCTTCTTCCATGTTGCATGATAGAGAGGGCTTACAGTCTGACTGTAATCTGCAATATACATCCTCCAGAAAACCCACAGCTGTGTTTCCTTCTTGTTGGTTGGTGGGGACATAGCTGCTGTTTCATTAACCATGTCCATTGGAATGTGATGATCATTGCCATCTTGCCAATTTACTCCTAAAAACTAAATGTCCTGGGCAGGTCCCTTAGCTGGCCTTTAGGAGGAGTTGGATTATCCTCTCCCCTTTCTGAAAAGCTTTCTTGGCAATGTTGCCCCACATGATGATGTCATCAATGTACTGTAAGCCTCATCAACGTACTGGAGCCTCACCCCTTTCCAGTGCAGTCTGGATAAGATCAGTCATGGCAAATAGTGGGGCTGTGTTTCCACCCGTGGGACAGTCGGTTCCAAGTGTGCTTGATACCCCTCCAAGTGCTGCTCTCCTGCCCTCACCTCCAGCAGTGCCTCTGGGAGTCCGTTCATAGTTGCACCCAGTCTGGAAGGGGAACAGGGAGGGATGATTTTCCCTGGCTTTTCATCCCTTTTTCCTTCTTCAGGCCTGTTATAACAGCTTTCGAGAATTTTGAATTTCACGTGTATGTTCTAGGTCTGCCAGATCTCCTCAGTGCCATCCACACCATGTTTGGAGTTACAGAGTGGAAAATGACCTTAGGCCTCAGGGCCCTAGCCGTGCCGCATTGTGACTGCTGAAAAAATTATTTGCAAAAATAAATAATGATTGATTATAATTGATGTAATCATTGAATAAAATATATTACTTTATAATTGATTATTATAATCAATTGACTATTACAATTTATTATAATTGAAATAATAATTGAAAAAATAAAAAATGCTTCTGTCCTGGCCAGAAACAGGACGCAGTCTAGCAGTACATTTTAATAATACACTACATCTATAGTAAGTATGGTAGTTGCTTAAGTAGAAAGGAATAGGTTAGCCTTTTCTCCATACTATAAATAAATGTGTAGACGATCTGGTGAGTTTTGAAACCCATGTCTATTTACTTATCTAAATTGTGATGTGTTGTGAACAACACGTGTTTCTGTAAAGCTCCTAGACATTCACAGACGGCAGGTGATTGTGCTAATGAACTATAAAGTAAGGTGTTATGCATCTTTGTTTTAAACAAGATGGAAGATGGCAAGCACATCTTAACTTTTTTGCTGCAAATTACTAAAAAATGAGTGAAGAGCCTATCTTGGTGGAGGACTTATCAGCTTCCCAGCCTTCTTTTAGAAACTTAAGAATTTAGGAGTGAAAATCAGGAAGAAAATGCCCTATGACCATATGTTAACCTAGATGAAAAGCAAAACAAAGCAAAACACCATCATTTTATCAAGAAGACAAATGCATTTTTAAACATCATGTAGTAGATAGAAGTTTAAAGATTTAAGACCTGGTGATAAACTGATATTTGCGCTATCTTTCCTGAAAAAGAACAGGATGAGTTTGAAAAATGTCAAGTGCAATGTTTACCTGCATTGTTTTAGAAGTTCATTAGGAAGAAATAAATTAATGCAAACATTCATGAAACATTCATGTAAGAGTTCTATGGTCAAAACTTGAAAGTGATCTCATTTTCAGAGAGATCAAATGTGCCTGCATGGAGGAACAACTATTTTCTGGCAAAGCTTGAGTATAAACAAAGAGTGTGCAAAAAGTGGAAGCCTGGAAGACAGGTAACCTGGAAGGAATATAGTGTGCAGACATAGTAGGAAAGCCAAAACCCATCTGGATTTGAATTTGTTGAACAACGAATCATAGAATCACGTAGTAGTTTGGGTTAGAAGGGACCTTGAGGATCAGCTATTTCCAACTCCCTACCACAGGCAGGGACTTTGAGCTTGCACTAGAAAGACTTCTATAAGCACACAGGAAATAAAAGGAACTCTAGAGGAAATGTGTGCTTGCTGCTGAATGGTGAAGGGGCCCTGTTGACAAGAGAGCATAGAAGACATTAAGGTACTGTATGCCTTCTTTACCTCAGTATTTGCCAGAGAGGGTAGCCTTCAGCAGGCCCCAGAGATCAGGTGGAAGTCTTGAGTGAGGAAGACAATCCCACAATGAGAGACAGTTGTGTTAGAAAATAGTTAAGCAAATTGTAGAGCCCTGCCATAGGCACAAGTGGTACGGGAGCTGACTGGTATCACTGATAGGCTACTCCTAATTATTTCTCAATGGCCACAGTAACTGGGAAGCCTGCCTTGAGATTGTAGCCCTGTGCTCAGGAAGGGCAGAAAGGAGGACTATTAAGAGGCCACTCAGATCTCAGGTCAGTCCTTGGGAAGGTGATGGATCAGCTACTCTGGGGTACTACTTGCAGGCATGTGTACAACAAAAAGGTGCCCTGAAGCAGTCAGCAGGGGTTCACCAATAGGAAGTCTGGCTTGAGCAACTGATAATAACTCTAGCAGGAAGTGACAGGCTTGGTAGATAAGAGGAAACCAGTGGATATTGTCTGCCTTGACATTGGGAAGGCTAATGGCACTGTCTCCCAAAATACCCTCGCGGAGAAGCTAAAGAAGTATGGGCTGGATGAGCAGACAGTGAGGTGGATTAAAAACTGCTTAAAGGACTGGCACCAGAGGGTAGTAAGTGGTGGTATGAAGTCCTCAGTTGGGTACCTTAAGCTCAATACAGGGTCCAGTCCCATTTACTGTCTTCAGTAATAATTAGGATTTTGGGTCACTGTGCCCTCAGCAAGTTTCCTGGTAGTACAAAACTGAGAGGAGTGACTCATACACCAGTGGGTTTTCCTGTCATTCAGCAGTGGCAGGAAAGAGCCTACAAGAGCCTCATGCAGTCAAAAAATGGAATTTCAGAGTCTGGTACCTGAGGAAGAGTAACCCTTTGTACATTACATGATGAAAGCTCTCTGGCTGGAAAACAGATTTTCTGAGGCCTGGGCTCAGTGAACAACAAGCTGAACAAAAGGCCCTTAGCTGCAAAGGTGATAGTACATTAATATATATATTATATTAATATATATATATATATTAATATCAAAAATTATATTCTGAGTTGCATTAGGAGGAATGCTGTCAGCAGGTCAACAGAAGTGATCCTTGCCATCTTTTCAGCACTGGTGAGGCTACATCTGGAGTACTCTACCCAGTTCTGGGCTCCCTAGTACAAGCGAGACATGGACATACTGGAGAGAATCCAACAAAGGGCCACTAAGATAATGAAGGATCTTGAGCATCTCTTGCGTGCGAAAAGGCTGAGAGAGCTGAGACTATTTAGCCTGGAGAACAGAAGGTTCAGGGGGATATGCATATTAATACTTGCAGGGAGGATGCATTAGAGGACAAAGCCAGGCTCTTCTCAGTGGTCCCCAGTGACAGGACCAGAACCTGAAACACGTCTGTTAGCTATTAGTTGGTGACATACTTATTTCCGTTTTTGGAATCACAGATGGATAAGGAAGGCATTTTTTAAATTTTTAAATAATGAAATAATATATGTCATAATTTCTTCAGCAATCTGATTGCATTCAGTTGCATTAATTCTGGAGCACCAGCCTTATACTACGTTGTTTTTCATTAAAAAAACAACTGTTTAATCTCTATCAGCTGTTTAAAGAGTTTTGATTTTTACAAGGAGCTTTAGAAATCACATTAAAGTATTTTGATGTTTTATAATAATTTCATTATTTTCTTATGTTCTTTTTTAATGTTACTTATCTCATATTTTCTGGTTATTCATTAAAATATTCACGCTTCTGTGCAGTTCATGACAAGCATGTATATGGCATTTTCTGTCAGTTCTTCACAATCAGCCTGAATTATTAACTATTTTTCAACATATTTTAAATACATTTCCCTGTTCTTTGTTCTGTGATCCAGCAGCTAAGAAATTGGGACAGATTATCTCTGATGTGTTTTTTTTTCTTTTTTTTCTTACAGTCTTACAGTCTTCTCTCAAGTGTTTCAGTTACTTGGAGGTCTGGGTTTCCAGTTTGCAAACAATAGCATCTTTGGTTTTGGATTAACTTGAGAACCAAAATACCTGTCATCTAGGTGGGCTTTGAGAGTAATTTGTAGCCTCTGCATCTTGTCATATATGCAATTCCATAGTATTCGTGGCATTGCCTTGAAGCATGTTGGTTCATAAAATGTCTTGGAAATAATGCAAGTAAAGAATGTACTCAAATATATTAGCTGTTAGCACAGAGCATTCACTTAGCAAACAGTTTTCAGAAATGAAATTAATTATTTGCTTTGAAAAAGAGTATAACTGTTCGGGAAGCTGATCTGTGATGTGAACAAATGATAATGTGTATTATAATCCAGGTAGTATTTTTGTTTCCTCAGCTCTTTTTTTTTTTTGCAATAGAGAACTCACAGATGTTTAATACTTCCATGTCACTTACAATATCGGTTGCAATTTTTATTATATCTTTGCTTTCATTTGCATTCATACTTTGTATATACAAGGACCTTAAGTACAGTTTTTTTTTTGTTCACCTGAATCAGCAGTGGTTTTGCTGAAGTGTCCATCCTCACAGTTTGCACACAGAGTCTCATGATCAGTAACAAAGTCTAGCTATGTTCATGAAATGCACCACTATAGATAATTTAGCTGCAGCTTTTTTATTTTCTCTCATTGAAAAAAAGGAGATATAAAGAATATTTACATTATGATGCAGTGTTACACTTTTCTTGATGAGCTTTTGTGTGATACTAGAAAGCAGATTCACTAAGAATCTTCATTACTAGCAAAGTTAACTTACTGGAACACCGATCACACATGTTCTGGTATCCATTCTGGCATATTTAGCTAAGTGGGATCTAGGTCATGTCCAAAATTTTAAGTTCACTTAATTTTCTTTTTTCACATAAAAGAATATTTACTTCTACCTTGGGCTCTTTCTTTGAGCTTTTATATTTGGCTTTAATAGACACTGATCCAAAACTTACATTTTAGTGTGGTAGTTTTTTTAATTTCTAAAGAATGCACAGTTTTGGTTTGTTTATTTTGTTTTGCTTGGGTGTGTTCCCTGTCTCATCTGCACCCCCTATTAAGTGTTATTGCACAGTGTATAATGGAAGTGTTGGGCCCTGGCCACTCTCTCATTCCTCTACCCCTACCATGATCTGGGAGACAGAATAGTGGAAGTGAGAAAACTTGTCTGTTGAGATAAAGACAATTTAATATGTGAAATAAGTAGGAAGAAGGACAACAGCAAAGAGAGACAATCACTCACCACCTTCCACAAGGAGTGTGCTTATGCCTAGACAGTCTTTGAGTAATGGCTACATCCTGAAAACCCTTCCTTCAATTTTTATTACTGAGCGTGATGTTATATGTCATGGAGCATCCCTTCAGTCAGTTGGGATCAGCTGTTCCTGTTGTTTCCTTCCAGCTTCTAGGCCATCCTAGCCTACTGTGTCTGAGCTTGTTTGACTTAAAAGCTGAATTTTCATCTTTCCTGCTGTTAGGCAGTGTTCCTTCAGAAACAGAAGCAGAAAATGCTGTATTAATTATCCTCCAACTACACAACAGATTTTCACAGATAAATCATTACTCTCATGGTTGTACCTATGTATCAAAGGTCAAGAGAATAGACATTCTTGTTGGGGAGAGAAGACACAAAATGGGCCAACTTGGCCACCCAAGCAAGAGCTGTTGTTGCATCATTGTTATGTTAGGGGATAAATTTAACTCTTGAAAATGTATCATGGTTCTTTTACTTGATTAATTAAAAAAAAAAAAAAAAAGGCAAAGGTAACATCCCAGTAAAGGGAACATAGTTATATAGAAGAAACATGTATTCTGATAAGTTTAGTAAAAGAGACATTGCTTCTGAGATTCAGGGCACTCATGCAACCTTTGATTCGTTGATAACTCTGAAAATGCCTAGAAGCAAAGTGTCTGAAAGAAGACAATTTGTATATGTGATAATATTTTATCAATGTACTGTTTTACAGATGTTTTCTGTGGTGCCTGATGCATTTAGACTTGTGTGTATGCTTGTGGATCTGACAATTCTGAAGTTGATGAAGCCTCTGAGAGGAAGAGAATTTACCCCTACATTTTCTTTTTTCAGTCAAATCTTTGTCTGCCAGATAATAGCATTTTAGCGTGACACTTCCCATTGGATTTTTGCCGGAAAAGGACAAGCAAAAAGGAGTGTTGGCAAATGTAGTGAGTGAACTTTACTGCTCATATTAAAAGCAAGTAAATGACTGAGCAAACTTTCAGCCATATGCTACTTCATCTATGTAAATATCAGATAGTTGGAAAAATTAGAAGAGATTAGGAAGTGTCTAGGCTAAACAGGTATCTGAAATGATATATGCTTTATCCAGACCTGTTAAAGAAGTCTTTATCATAACAGAAGATTGAGGTTTTGCAAAATTTTGCATTAAAAAAAAAAATTCAGGCAGTCAGCTACCAGGTTTTGTCTTTTCTAACAAAAATTATCTAATCCAATCCATAAAGAAGAGGACCCCAAAAGAAAAGCTTCTCTGACTTTGTGTCAGAAGACATAAAAACTCTGAAAAAGTTTCACTGACAACATTTGACAGCATGTTTTATCTCAGTACTGTAAATAGTGGAATACTTCATTTTATGGAGTCTTTCAAAAGTATAACAAGTTATTGCAGAGCTTTTGCTTTTTTACCTCATCATTAGAGATAATTTGTTGCAAAAATATAATAGGACTCTGTCAGTTTAGAATGTAGGCATTATCATCTGAAAAAAGACAAATTGAATATGGGAGTGAACTGTTTCTACAATATAAAATAAATTTGGCTTAATTGTTACAGGTAAGAGTTGGACAAACATGTTTCCAAAGCATGTAATTTTAAAAGGGAACAAAATGAAACCTAGATTAGAGCAGTAACATTCAATCTGCTTTTATTGTGGAGAAAAAACCCAAGTGAAGTGTTACATAACTGATTCATTCTGGTTCTGTGGGTCATAGGGGGATCAGATCCAGTCCACAGATTTCCTGCAGGATTTTACTACAGTTGACCAAGAAACATGAAACTAAAGAGAACTAACCCTAGAGAGAGCACAGTCCTCAGAGGTTTAGATTAATTAAGCACATTAAAACAGTTTGGACGGAATTTTCAAACCAAGTGTAGCTGTTTCCCTAGCTGCTGGAGCAGATGACCATTAAGAAGACAATTTAAATGGGTGTTTTGCTGACAAATCAAATCCTGTGCAATCTGAAAAGAATTCAAGTTCCAAACCATAAATAATTGCTGTCTACACAGACTTGAAAGTAAAAAGAGCTAGTGCTCTTCCTCGCTGCCAGTTGTGTATACAAAGTCACCACATAAGACTTCAGTTTCATGGAAACGTTCCTTGCACTAGAAGGTCTTTCTCTTTGCATAGTTGTGCAGTCCAGGGCCAGGTGAAATATTTTAGTTCATTAAAAAAAATCTTTTTAATCTAAAGCACAGAATCATCAGTATCAGAACATACTTTTGCATATTTCTTTCCAAGGGAATGATTGACTAAATTTCAAATAGTAAAGAAATAGCTTCTGAGTGCCAGTCATTGAACAGTATGAAAGATGTTGGTAAGAGTCAGAGCACCATAAGGCAAGAAAAGGAAAGGAAATAATTGCAAGGAAACCATTATTTATGTAAAGTCAGATGGTGTGATTCTTGCAGCTGTCCTGTGCAGGGACCAGAGTTGCGGGTGCCTTCCTACTCAGGATATTCTATGATTCTATGAAAGAGGCCTGCTTGTTTTCCAGAAAAAAACTTAGTCCCATAGTGGAAGTTAAAGAGTTGTGGGAGCATTGACTAGGGAACTGAGGAATGCACTACGTAGTTTAACTACTGGTGGACTTTACTTGGGGACCAGAGTTATCTTTAGTGTGTAAGGTTAGATGATGTTTTTATTTCTAAAGTAATCAAGGATGTCATAGTATGAGCTCTCATTTACCCACAGTTTTGTAATCTTTTTGGCATGGGATTCTAACTCTATTCATTTGACACCATTTCTAAATTTATTTATTATTACCACATTATTTATAAAAACGTATATTTTAAGGTGTTTAAAATAAAAAACGTTTAACTCAGAGCCTCATCTTTTTACTTCAGAACTGTCCCAGCTTGGGTAAGAAAAATACTCTAAACTGTGGTGGTCACTGAGACTCGAGCTTTCAGTTCCTGATGTAGAGCTGAGGTTGTAGTATAAACTGCAAAATCTGAGCTGTATTCTGCCAACAGGAAAAGATATATGACCACGCAATTGATTAGTTTGAGTTTGGGGAATTCTGGAGCTATAATAAAATAAAATAAAACAAAATATGTTTGGAATTCTGCAGATGTTCTGTACAGCACCCTTAGCATTAGATGTAGTAGGTTCATCCTCCTTACAGTGTAAACAGCACATTTGATAACCTTTTTCAAAGTTAGAGGCATCAAAGTATAGATTTCATGTGTAGACATGAAAATCACTGCAAACGATCTGCAGATTACAGAGTGTGATGAGTTTTGCTTGAATTGAATCTTCGTGAAGAACAACAGATTGTCAAAGCAACTAAAATAAAATATACTAATAAAAAAAATTTCTGAAACAACCCCCAGAGTTTTATAAAATTTAAATTGTCAGGGATATGCCTTGTGCTTATAAATGCAGAAATGAAATACCAAGAATAAATCAATAACTGTAGTGTTTCAGAAAAACGCAGTGTGAAGATCCTTACCATGCTGGCACCCCAGAGTATGTAACTGGTGCATGCGTGAATCCACTTAGGTTCATGGGTCATTTGAGCCAGACCAGAAGCATTGTATCTCTAAAAAAATGAAATTAAGTTAATTTCCAAAACCCAGTTAATTTTTTTTTGTTGTTAAAAAAGAACAAAGAATTGAGGATGTGCCTAAAGTAGCATTCTTGTGGAATGCCATTTGTGCCGTTACATGTATGTGTTAAAACTTTTTGGATTGGGTGAAGGGAATGGAAAGGGAAATTCTAGAATATGTTTGTGTAATGGAAAAGCAGTTAGTTCTTTAAGAGATCCGATCTTGATAGTTCTGTCATATGTTTTGACTCAAACTACACTAGGCCAAATAGATGGGATTAGCACTTTAAAGGAGACAGAAATTCTTCTCTGTCTTTAACAAACCCTCTCCTTCTGTGTACAGGAATTTGTGTGGCAACATAAAATCTTAGTGTGTTAAACCCTAGCATAAAATGTTAAAAATTTAGTTTCAGTTCTGCCTGAGTTTTAATAATTGTACAAAAATGCCACAGACACAAAACTTAGTCCTGACGTTACATACCAAGATCCAGATTCTACTGGCCGCACTATCTTGTTTACACTAGCTGGAGAGTTAGGAAATTTGCCATATTTTAATTTGGAAATCCATTTTCATTAACAACCCTTTTAATATATATAGCAGTATTATTTGCATGAGCTTCATGCAGCGTCAATGCTTTAAGATATCACAGGGTAGAAATAAATTATCTCAGTAAGTGTATTGTTTTAGCTGAAATACTTTGATTAAAGATGTATTCTGAAGGAATGAAGTTTGCAAAGATGATGGGGATATTATACAACCTTTCTTTAATGGTTGGGAGGAGGAAAAAGGAGAAAAAATGTATAGCTTTTGACCCTGTGAATTTGAAGACATCATTCTATATAAATTACACCCTCTCAGATTGCATGGAAGTATAAGACAGTGAACCATAGCAGTGTGCAGTAAACCCTTGGAATAAACTGATTTACACTTTTAAAAGTTATGCATTTAAGGGCCAAAACAGGACACATTTGTTTATAATTTTTTTTTTCTTTTTGTATCTTAATTGTATCTTAATCACTTAATGACTGTCTTGTTAATTTAGTTTAATTTCTACTTTTTATATAAGTTTTTAACAGAGGTTGACATAAAAGCCTTTGTGGACAGGCATGATTGGTTCTGTTTCTATGGCAACATGGGTGAATAGAAGAATGATTTCCTTTTGGAACCTTTCCTAAAAGCTGTTTTGTACCCTATAACGATATCTCTAGATTGCCATCCCTTGTCAGAGGTGAACGGAGATCACATCGAGGGTCAGCTTTGTTCCTTGTGTTTATAGATTATCCTCTGCAATCAAAAGACTGCATTGCTCTTCTTTTTCTTTGTGGTGCTTAACCAGTTCCATTCTCCACTATACACTGATGATAGGGAACTCAGCAAGATCTTTATTTTTTCAAAACATAACAAATAAACTAGGACTAGACCAACTATGGTACTGTATTAAAAGTGTCTCTGGCAGCTATTTCAAGTTCATTTTTCATATGAGGAAATATATGTCAATTTGTAAATAATTTACTTTATGCATCTTACTCTCTGAAAAAGCCTGAAATATTAAATAGCAAGTTGAACAATTCAGTTCAGTGCTTTGATTAAGAGAGAGATAAATCTTTTTTAGTATTCCTGATCATCGTAAATCTTGAAGCTTAGTACACAAATACCTTTTTTTAAACTGTGAACATCAGATACATTAATAGTGTAATTTTGACACATCAAATTATCTAACTACCATGTTGGGGAAGTTTCTAGTCAAAGAAAGTGAAACAGTTCTTTACATTGTATTATATAAAACCATAGTAGTAAAGGTTGCTAATCATAGTTAATAATGATGAATATGTATGTAATTTCTCATGCTTCTTGTCCATAAAGATAATCAAAGACACACTTTTCTACTCTGATCTATGTGAAGGATAATGCCTATTAATAAATAGTGTGTTTGTGAATCAAAGTACCTTTCTATCTTTCTCAAAACTTAATTTCAATAAATGTTTTCTGAGTGGGAGTTTCATTCTCAAAGTGATTTTGAAGTTTCCTTTCTCTGTATAATGATAGTAATGCTTTTGTCATTTTTGGTCAGGTGTCTTAAATGAAAGTAGCAGGATTTCTCTTTATGTCTGTGTCCTCTGCTCCACATTTGTAATTTTTTACTTGGTTAGTCATTTTTATCCTTATTGCTGTAAGTCTTAAAGGTATTAGGTTCTGTGTCGGTAAAGGAGAGAGACCAGTGTCTGTGCCCTGCAGAGGAAAGGCAGCTGTTACATATCAGACAATCTCCAAGGAAGAAAACCTTTCACTAATGAAAGGCATGGGAATTTTGACTTTAAAGTTTCTCTTTCTTTCACAACTGCTGGCTTGTTTGCTTGGGGAGAATATATAGTTATTTCTTTTGACCGTGTCTATTTCTATGGTTTAAGTAACTTTGATTTGAAAATTTATGACTAAGATGTTTTTAATTGTTCAACTGAGAAGACTGAGAAAATTAACACCATCAAGAGAGGTTAAGAGATTAGTTTCTAAACGTCTTTTAGGGATATTGTCTAAAAATTATAGTGGTAAATAGTGAGCAGTCTTGATAGTTCAGGGAACAGAAGACCTAAAAGATACTTTATGCTAGCTGAGCTTTGAGGATTTCATGGGGAAATTAATTTATTCAAAAATAGGCCTAAGGCAAGCTGTAAAGTGTATTAAAAAGACTAATAATTGACAACTGTGGTCCATGTGGTGGTATCACTATCTCAGTACAGATAATTGGAAGAAAACCTAGAAGCACAAAATAATAATTATAATGGAACTTATTGTTAGTAAGATATTTAAGTAAACATAGAATGGGTCAAAGAGAAGTACAGGCAAGAGGTAGTGGTCAATAAGTACAAAAGAAAGATCTGGTTAAACGGGGAGTCAGACCAAACTAAGTGTTTCTCTATAATCTTAAATATAAATAGTACTTCTTTCCTGCTTTCTTTCCTCCTTTGTGATCTCACAGGACCTTTTGTGTTTGGTACAAAATCATTTCAGGCTTTTGTCTACCTGCATCCAGGTTTGTTTTTCTCCTTTATATTTTTTTAAGATTTCTTTTCTTTTGCATGGTTGCATGTTATCCTTGCACCTGTTATCTTAAGCAGAATATATATTTTACGTGGCTAAAAATAATGTGAATTTTAGTAGTGTGGTCCCTTACCAGATAGTAGGAAGATCTGAATAGGTGTCTTTGCAATGCCTGTATGTTTTAGAAGACAGTTGTCAGACATCCTGTTGTAGACATCCTGAAACCATGGAAAGTATGTGTTACTAGATATCACCATCTTACCATAAGACAGGTGAATGATTTTTTGTTTCAGTGCATTACTACCTTCTTTTCTCCTGGTACATCTGCAGTATCAATTAACCTAAGTTTTCAGTGGAAAAACTAATAGTGGTGTGCTTAAATGCAATATGGATATACCTACGTAGAAAGAAAATAATCTGCACACTTTTATATAAGTAGCATTATGGCAATAAACACCTACTGCTTGGCAGAAACACATATGTTTATCATATTCAATTGAGCAATATTTGAAATACAGAGCACGATGAAATTCATTGACATTCTCACCATAAAGCTGTCATTGCAGCACTGATAGCAGGTGATAGTTCTACAAGCACATGTCAAATCTGTGCTTATCTGTTTTGACATCTGTTGATGGAAGCTCTCTTTTTCTATTTAAGCTGGACAATAACCTTGATATTCCTTGTGAGCTGTAAAAGCCTACAAATGTTGTTTTAAGAAGGATGTCTTAGCTTGCAATTTATACCTGTCATAGCAAATTAGCCAGTTAAAACTGATCATAAAACAAGCATTGGCACATTTGAAATAGATCCTCCTGTGACATAAATCTTTAATTGCTTTGTTCACAGGTTATACCTATTTTGTTGAACTTCATGGATGTAAAAGAAATTTATTAAAATTTATTTGGTGATAATTATGTTGTTCCCTTCTCACCCACCTTCATACCTGGCCTCCTCCTCCCCATAATAATTCTTCAGTAACAGCACTTTACCATGAAATCGAAGTGAGCTTACAGAATAGTTATGGGAAAAGAATGTTTAGAAACATGAAAAGCTTTCTATCTTTTCTTTAGAACAGGCAGACGTACTCCTTTAGGAGCGAAGTGTGGCAGCAGCCTGAGGTATAAGCAAGGAGTACTTCCTTTTGCTTCAGAATGCATGGTTGAAAATATTGCAAAAATTTTCAATAGCAAAAAGTAGAATTAGAAGTAAATTAGTGTACCATTTCTCAGCTGAATTAACTATGAGTTTCTAAGCCCCAACTATGCACCTGCAGCAAGCTGTTGTTTGGGTTTTCTTAACCAGTGTATGTACAGTAATATTATGATGAAAAGTCAGTATAAGTGAATGCATTTGTATGATAATTCTTTAATGACTGAGGCTAAGTGACTAATGCTTTATTTATTTATCTATTTTCCTGACATCAGTTGGCAAGCAACTCCTTTGAAATAAATTTGTGTCTAGAAAAAAATGAGACTGGAGCATTAGTTAAAAAGATTCTTCCATTACCTTTTAGCAATGAGATGGACTATATCCATCTCATTGGAGTCTGGGGATTGAATACAGCTGATAAAATAAAGGCCTGTGGCAAATGAAAAACTACTTCTGTAGCATCCCTAAGATCAAATAGTGATTTTACAGGCACTATAATCCAAAAACCAATCATCTGCTCAGGACAACCTCAAGTTCACTTACAATCTCCAAATACAATTACTCATGTAGAACATAGCAGTAATTTCTAAATGCTAGTGTAATTTGTTCCTAATTTGTGGTTGCTTTGCTTTGTTTGAATATAGTGATTATGATGTTCATTACTAGCAACTGGTTAGGTGCTGCTATTCATGTCATCAAGCAAACTGCAGTGTAAATGTGCACAGACAAAATTTTTATCTTGAAAAATCTCTTCAGAGTCAGCAGATACATCTTTAGCAAAAGTGGTTTTGTCATTTTAGATGCAGCTTTACTTCATGATAGAATTATGGTTGTATTTCCATTTGATTCTGTCTCTATGAAAGTACACATACTCTGATGTTGTAAAGAATTGTAGTGTAAAATAAATCCATGGACTTGGTTAGCACTTTATAATTTTAACAAATTATTTCAGGTTCTCCAGTGGTATTCCAAATGCCTGTTCACGAGACACCTGTTATCAAATGGCTTATTAAGAAATGTGCCATTAATGATTGCAGAATAATGGTTTTGCTATATACTCAGTAATTGATAATCTTTAAAATTTTGTATGCTGTCATATAAAATTAAAATTTTAAGGGCACTTTTTCCCCCCAAATTTTGAGTTCTTTTGCCATGAAATTCAAGATTTCTGGAGATGCAAGTCAATATTAACTTAAAGGACTCAGTGTTAGGATGGGGACTACCTCTAATTTTTTACTGCTTTTTTATTTCTAGTTTACTGGTGTATAACTTTGTTTTAACTCTTTTTTCTTGATTTAAGCCTATTCATGTATTAGTATCTTTAGATTTTAACCATTAAATGAGCTCTGTTTGCAGTACAGAAAAATTAATTCTTATTTCATATTAAAAATTAGTGATGCCTTCCAACAAACGTCATGCATTATAGCATTTCCCTGTTATGTCATTTAGATGATCCTAAAGAAAGATGGATAAATCAGAATGTATCTACTATAGCTAAGTGTGATCTAGGTTACTGAGGGAGAAAAGTTTTATGACTCTTCAGAAACAGTAAAAAGCTTAGGATTTCCTGTACTTCTGTAATCCACTTCTACACAAGATGTAATAGACTTGCACTATTTTGGCCTCTTGCAAGGCTTTCATTAGCTGAGAACCTGTCTTTGAAACCAGTTTCAACTTAACCAGAAGAAACAGCCTCTTGTTTAGTATTCACATTCCGTGTGGTCGATGGAAAACTTCCTGTTAATTCAAGCAGGCTTGATTGGTCCAAATGAAAGAGCTGCTTGTCAACAGCTTCTGAAACAGTAGGTGTGCTGGAGTAGAAAGCTGGAAAATCATGAATAATTGTTTACAACAACTGTGAAGAGAAGTGTGAATACAGAGAAATCTTTCTTTAAAAACCTTTGTATTTGATTTGATCAAACAGTGAAATTTGTGTATGTTTTTTAAGGTAGTCTTCTCTTATTGGTTATCAAAGTATAAGAGCTAAAAGGCTTTTTAGAGTTTTATATTTGGATTTTTAGGTATGCCAGGAAATGCTACTGAAATTGTAAATGGAAACCCAGAACTAGCAAATGAAAGGAGAAAAAATACCGAAAGGATAACTAAATGAAGGTGCTTTGGTTCTGTGAAGACCTCACAGAGAAAATGAGAGGAAGAGATTCTCTTCCAACCATTACCTTTGTACCAGGCTGTAAGGCTTTGCAGGATCAATCACCAGACTCAACTGTTCCAATACCAGCCTTAATTTTCACATTAACAGGTATTTACTGGTCATCAGAATTGCCACAGCAACGCTATCATGTCTCCATCTCTGCTGTTCTTGTCTGCATTTCCATATTCTCTGTGGTTTTTACATTCTAGTAAGAAAACCTATTATTGAGACTTTCTCAATATACAACTTTAGTGGTAAAAGGCTAATATTATCCAGGAGATAACCTGCCCAGATTACTGAAAAATACAGGCTCTCATCACATCACCCAGGTAGTCCTTATCCTGGGTATATTAGACTTTACTTCACCCAGCAGTGAAGGTAATATTAGGATGAAGAGAAAATCATGCCTGACCCGGAACAAATGATAAACCATTTTTCCTTTCCTGCAGGATTTTATTTCTAAACTAGCAAGTATTACTGGATTCAGCAGCAAACAAACTTACTCCAGGCCTGTAACCTGACTCCAGGCTAAGTTCCTTACTCCTTACCTGTAAGAGTTCTGAACATGAATGTATGACCTCTGATGACTTTTTCAGTATAATTTATTCATTGGCATTTATTCAGGCCCTGATGTTCCAGAACTTGATCCAGACCCATCTGTTTTTCTCAATTCCTGTTGTGCAAATTAAGAATAATATGATAGTGTATGCCATAGGTGTATGATGTGAAATACATTATTGTTCTTGAACTGGTACCACATGGCAATATGGAGTACCAATGAGTAAATGAGTAATTGAAGTACTCAGGAAAGAGTTTGAGTGTTGTGTAGTAAATAAAAGAATGAATTCCTAACGGTAAAAGAGCAGAGCGCAAATCTGAGCTTATTGCTTTTAAAACAGGCGCATACATTTGTAATTAATAGATTGGTGTGCTGAGGGGTACCTCAGCACACCAATCTCTTCAGTTTCAAGGGCAAATATATGGCTATTATTAAAGCTGAAAAAAGAACAAAGTCTGGATTTATAGAAGAAACAGGAGTAAGGACAGAAGACTGATTATGTACCAACGCCCTGAACTTAGAGATGAAATCATATGGTAATGTCAGCTAAACACAGTCAAAATATGTTGCTTGCATTATATTTTTCTAATCCCTTTCCATTCTTGTATCAGATATCATAAATTATGTGACCTTCATCTTTTCCTTTGAGGAGACTGTATCAAACTATCAGATCATGGGATTGGAAGCTTTTACTTACTGTTTTGCCTAGACATAATTTGCTAATGGTTTTAGAAAGAAAAATATTTGCTGCCACTGTTCTTTCATATATCTAATTAATAAGGAATGTTTGTGTGTCCAGTTCTGGTGTAAGTTCTTAACTAAGTTAGGTAGTCAGTGACTGGAATGCATTCAGGCCAGTTAAGTGCCTGCAGGGGTGGAACTGTACAGATGCCAAATTTCGTTTCTTAACAAGGATTTTCAGTGTTAGATCTTCATAGGTTCATATCTCTGAACTGATTATCCTGCTCTTGGTGTGACTGTTTATGCTGCTAATTATTAATTTTCTGTGGACAATGACCTAGGAATAATGATTCCTGAGAGCGTACCTGAGAACTATACCCAGTTTTTAATGTATTTTATTGAAGTCTTTATACTACATTCTTTTTGTTTATCTTCTCTTACCTGCACTCTTTTCCTATCCTGTCATGGTGGCAAAAGTGTCCTGAATTTACTAACAAAGTTAGAAGGAAGGTGAGAAAAACAGTTCATGTGAAAGGGAAATTGATGCCTTCAGTAAGTAAGAACTATTGAAAATCTAAGCGATAAACCAGGAGAAGAATAAAAGGTTTGTTGTCTGGACAGTGCTACCTTTTTGATAGCTTTGTTCATTGTCTTTGAATTCTGTTCTCCTGTGTCTTTTCAGAGGATGTTCATAAGCTTTTCTGCCCTTTCCTTTGTGTCTCTATTGTGATTTGGATGAACTTCAGCTTTTCTGAGGTGGGGGAAAATGCTGTGGAAAGTATATATTTTTCTGTTACCGTAATGTGTTGCTACATTTATATGTTGTAGCTTCCAAGTGCATTGCAGAATAACATATTTAACAATATTTAGATTATTTTGCTATGCAGCCTCTGCTTTCTCCCATCTGGGAATCACTGAAGAGATTATCTGCATGAAATTACCATGATTATATGTGTCACTATTTGTGTAGCAAGTTCAGAACACCTCAGCATAGTGCAAAACTTTTCTGAAGTATGTAATTTTGACAATTTAATTTTTATTACTTTGGCTTTGTTGAAGGTTTATGTATAGAATCACGGGATGGTTTGGGTTGGAAGGGACCTTTAAAGATCATCTAGTTCCAGCACCCTGCCATGGGCAGGGACATCTTCCACTAAACCAGGTTGCTCAGAGCTCCATCCATCCTGGCTTTGAACACTTTTGGGGGTGCGGCATCCACAGCTTCTCTGGGCAACCTCTTTCAGTGCCTCACCACCTTCTGAGTAAAGGATTTCTTCCTAACTTCTAATCTAATCTTGTCTTCTCTCTGTTTTAAGTCATTGCCCCACGTCCCACTGTTGCAAGTCTAGTAGACTAGTGGCTGTTCAGCTTCACCAAGTGATCCCAGGCCTACTCCTTGCTTAGAGTGGGAGAGACGTCACTGCCCCCACTCTCACCCAGAGGATCAGGGACTTGAGAGAACTGGGAGGCTTGACTGCCTGGTGAAGATTGAGGCAAGGAGGTCATTGGACACTTCAGCACCCAGTGTACCAATCATCATCTCTAGTTCAACCTGCTTGTGTATCATGGGGTAGACTCTCCTTGGACTTTCTTTTCTGACCTGTGAATTTATAGAATCCCTCCTCGTTATTCTTAACATCCGTTACCAAGTCCTGTTCCAGATTTTCCTTGGGTTTCCTGATACCATCGTTAGACATTTGTACCATATCCCTGTACTCTTCCCAGTTCACATGTCCCTGCTTCCATTGGTTGTGCATTTCTCCCTTACTCCTCAGTCTGAGGAGCAAATCCTTACTCAGACATGCTAGTTTGCAGCCTGCCTTACTCAATTTCCTACACACAGGATAGAGATCTCTTGAACTCCTAAGAAAAGTGGTTTTAAAGAACTGAATTAGTTGTATTTGATGTATGGAACGTAGGGTGCTTTGGTTCACATGGCATGGGAAGACACTGCATATCCTTTGGGATGAATGCATATTTCAAATGCCTGTGCATTTTGGTGAGTCATATTTTCTGATTTCTGCTTTTGACTGTCAAGGTAAGAAAGTGGGAAAAATACAGAAGGAGTTTCTCTGTTTCACCTGAATTGTGGGTTGGAAGGCAAGTCCTATCACAGTTTCTCTCTCTTCGTGGAAGTCTCCCATGTGGAGTGAGAATGGGAGAGGTTAGAGACTGCACCACGAAGGACAGGAAAGCAGTAAGGGATCAGGATACTTGTACTGAGTTACTTTGCATCTAAAGTGTTCTGCGTGAATTTATACAGGTTCAGTGAATCATCCTTAACTTTGGTAATAGTAGCAATTCATCTTTTGCAGGAAAAACTTAAAGTGCTGATTGTTGTCATGACTACTGTCACATTAAAGTCAACATGCTTTACTCTGCAGAACAGTTCCATTCTGTACCATTTTTTGAAAACAATTATTTTGTCTGTTTTGTCCAGTTTTCTAGTATCTTAGGTGGTGGTTCACTGCCAACTTGCAAAATGCAAAAGTTGAAAATGTTAAAGAACTGGAAAATCGTGGTAGACGAAGTTGTTGTTAAAGCCTCATCCAGGAGGCCTTCTTCTTGCTCATTTTTTGTCTCTTCATAGAAAGAAGATGTGTAAATGGTGGTGTAAAACACAGAAGCTATTTAATGTACTCAATCTCTGGGACTACTTGTGTGCTCAAGCTGAATCAGAGCATCTAGTGGATGCCATCTTTTTTTTCTCTACCACTGCAGTCTCACCACTGTGTAGGCATGGCATTTGATGGTCCTCCAGTCATATTTCCCCGCTTCCAGGAAAAAATCTCTCTTGACAATCACTCTACTCTCCTTAATCTCCATTCCTTAATTCTGTACATAGAAGCTATAGCCCTGTGCATGAATCATGTGAATCTATTCCTGGGCATTCATTGAGTTCTTGAACTTTTATGTATATACAAGGTAGGCTTTCTTTTTGTTTTGGTCATTCATTTCCTCAAGTCTTTCGGAGAAAAGGTTTAGTGTCAGTGATGCATACTGTTGAAACAGTACAGAGTTGAAATTGAGTTACAGTTCTAAAGGCATAAAATATATTTTCTTTGAAAAATGGTAAAATTACCTGATGCAAAAAACCACTTCTGTAAGACTGATAAGCCATTGCAAAGGAGTGGGTACCCCTAAGAATGGCAACTTGAATTACTCTCTGCTTTATGTGGTGGGAGGAGAGGAAAAAAATAAATTATGCTGGTGTTCATCCTTCTTGTCTTGTGAATATTTCCTTTGCTACTCTTTATGTTTCTTTAGAATATTTTTCAAATATTCAAAATTCAAGGGGTTTCCTGTATATTGTTTAGAACTCATCTCTCCTTGATGATACCTTTTATTTCCAGAATGTTCTCCTGATGATCAAGTTCCTCTCCTTTTTTCTTACATCTCAATTTCCATATGCCCTTCAAAATTTGCAGACTGTTACATCTTCTTTCAATTTTCACTTAGCCAGCTTATAAGCAGCATGCCAATATTTAGCTCAGGGATCTCTTCCATAAATTTGTCCTTTCAGAGCTGCTTATGGTGCGTCTGCCTTTATTTTACTGTCTGCTAATTTACCTGCTTATTTTTGTTACTGAACCAAAAGATGCATTTCTTTATAAAATGTTACTGGGATCTTACCAAGTATGATATGCATCTTTTCATATGTTGTTTTATGCTACTTCTTTGCTTGTCTATATAAATCAAAATTGTATTGTTTAAATTTCTTGCTATAGTGTCTGTTAAATTACACGTACACTCCCTAAATGACATGGGATCGTTCTCCCTGCATCCAGCAATAACATTATTAGGGCATTCTGGCTTGATATGATTGCATATGGTTTTTTTTTCCTTTATGCATTTAGTTTTAATCGTGTGAATAAATCCATATGTTGGTTTTTATCTGTTGGTGTTCATAAAAAACAGCTCTTTTGATACTTTTTTTTTCTGTTATTCTGGTGAACTGATGTGAATGTTCACACAGATTTAACCTTAGGTTTTGGAATGTCTGAATATAAGACATGCAGCTAATATGAAAAGACTGTTCAGCCATCTCTGCATTTCAGTTTTCTAGTATTTTCTAAACAGTAGGCTTTATTAGTAGCAATTTATAGTAAACTATATGAACATAAAGGGATTTTACAGATACGTAGACCTGAATGACTCAGTATCTAGTTTGTTTTTATTATGTCTAGTTAGCAATTACACACCAGATAGCTTCTATTAATTTAATTTTATTAAAGGAATCATGAATATATGTTAAATGAACAGTACCTGGGGAAGAATAAATTAATAAATTAATGGCCACAATAAGCCATGGAATCACTTGCCATTAAACAAAATGTCCTGGTATTTTTGCATAGTTCAAATACTTTTGCATTAAGGATAACTTGATTCAAAACCCAATTCAAGATAGTTAACGTGATTTGTTAGATACCAACTGTTGTAAGGGGATGGCATTTGAAAAAAATGTATGCTGAAAATTCCCTGATCTCATTTTGGGAAACTGTCCTCGTTTTGGGTCATCCATTCAATTCCAGTAAAATATCAACAAGTTTTCATAGCTATCCAGTTGGAATTTTGTAAATAATAACCTGTTTGCTTTGTTCTTGAGGAATGACATTTGATTAGTGCATTTTATTGGCACTGAAAACAGGCCGTGTGCTCCATTTCCAATTTTCTCTTGCAAGCAAGTGAATGCCCTCTATGGTTTTTGAATGATAAAAAAATAAAACTAGTACCCTACAAAGATATTTAAAGCAATAGTGCTTGCAAAATAGGAAGAACATTAGTAATATGTTTGCTGCTAGAGAAACATCTTTCAGGAGGGAAATAAACATAATGCAAATAAATCTTAGTTAATCTCAGTTATTATTATATGGAGATTAGTTGAATAAAAAGATAAAGGTTCTGCCAGCCTTTTGCTTTTAAGCACCTGTGAGAAAGCTCTCAAGGGTATACTGTATTAATATGAATCTGTCACAAGCATGACTTTAAATATTTCATGAGTTCTGCTTCAAAAGCTTCTACACTGCAAACCACTTCAGTATCTATAATAAGCATATTTCCAGATAATTTTTATAAACTTGTTACTGTTTATCACTTGGCCTGTATTTAGGAAAGCAAAATTGTTCCCAAAATGCACAAAATTTTAAAGCATGTATCTCTTAGTGAATAATTTGTAAATCATGCTTGCTTTTCTTTTTAAGGGACTTTATGGAGCTTTGAACTCTGTTGTTTCTCCTCATCACCTCAAAATGATTCCTCTTGTCTTTCAGAACTTTGTAGTATGGAATGGTGTCTCTGAACCATGAATACCACACATAACAGTCTTACAAACTTTCTAAGACAGCTTTTCAGACTGAGGCAGTTTGGTGCTTGTGAGTTCCACTGCTGAAGCAGTGTTCTACTGTACTGTGACTAGCTGGACTTGTGAGGCTATAGCTGGACTACTGTGTTCATTTCTGAGTTCCCCAGTGCACGAAAGGCATGGACATACTGAAAACAGTGTAGAGAACAGCCAACTCCCCAACAAGGAAGGTTGAGAGCTGGACTGGCTGTCCTGGTAAAGAGAAGGCTTGGATGATCTTGTCCTTATGTACTAATATCTAATGGGAGGGTGTAAAGAAAATGGGGCCAAGCTCTTTTCAGTGGTGTCCAGTGATGGAGTAATTGTCACCACTGATCTTCTTACACCCATTGTCTACCATCCTATCATTGTCCATGAAGTGAAACAATGGGTTCTATCTGAACATGAGAAAATAAGTTTTTTAGTTTGAGTATGGCTGACCACTTAGGCAGGCTGGCCAGGGACATTGTCCTGGGCAGTCTCTCCTAGGTGCCCCTGCTGGATCAGGAGTTTTGGACCAAATTACTTCCAGAGGTCCCTTCCAACTTCAACCATTTTGTGATGCGGTGGTTGATTTTAAAATTAAAATGTAGAGTTGATAACATCAAACATGATTTGGCTACCTTTTCTCAATCTACAACCAACAAAAGTAGTAGTGATAGGCACAAGTGATAAGTAAAATCAGGCTTTTTGCAAGAAGTCTGGGCAAGTTCATCAATCAAGTAGTAAATAACGTTCTCTTGCCCTTCTTACGTTCATCGTGTGATAGATCAATTGAGGTAAGTAAGTGCTCTCAGATCTACTTCAAATCAGCATCAATAAGGACTGTGGCAGCTTATGCTGCAGGCTAACAAAAAAGGAAAGAGCTTCATAGCAATATCATGTTTTCCTTGTATCATAGTGGGGTGGCTGTTTTGCCAATTGATGATTGCAATATTCTGTATTAGCTAAAATTATACCTGGTCTGCTTTGTTTGGAGCTAACTTTTGAAATTTTCAAATTTTATGCCTTTTTTTTTTTTTTTTTGCCACACAAGTGCGAAAAGGACGTACTTAAAGTGAGATATAAAGCTTGCCTACTTGACTCTGAGAGCTGGACATTCTAAAGAGGAGCTGAATATTGCAAAACTTAAATGGCTAAGAATAAGTTAGCACAATGTCAGAAATGGGTATTTCTAAAGTCATAGGACACACAATCTCTAATATGTGAAAAGTACAGTACTTCTCAGAAAAAATCCAAGTGTATGAATTAATTTGTATCTTCCATTCTCAGATGACAGACAGGTATAAAGCCTATGGCTGAGAAGATCGGAAGAATCACATCCCTTTTCCTCCTGGCAGCATTCCTCCTAATACAGTCCAGGGTAGTGCATGCCTGCTTTATGACTAGGGTAAACAATCAGGAATGTTAATATCAGAATTAACTCGGATTGATAGATTAGATTCATCATCACTGTTTAGAAGCTTTCTGGTTTTTTTTAGAAGCTGTTCTGTGCTTTGCATGATATTGCATTTGTAGGAAATCTGCCCCCCCCCCCAAAAAAAAATATATATATATATACGCACATATATATATATATACACACACACACACACAATATAGAAATAAGTAAGATAATTTACCTAACAAGTATAGCCACTTTGCTAGGTTAATGTTAAGTGATTGAAGGCGCTATTTTAAAATTCTAAATTTTTTGCCACTACTGTTGATAAACTACAGGCCATACCCAAAAAGGCAGTGTTCCTTCTTTCACTTTTGTGGTTTCCTGCTTGGATTTGGGGGTTTTTTCAATTTTTCTTCTTTTATTCTCTGAAACTCATTATTTTGATGAGTGATCATTATTCTGCTCCTATTGTTTGCAGTAGTTGTTCTAACAGTTCTTTAGCAAACTGCTGGAGTCTGTTTGCAGTCAAGGGTTGTCCCTTTTATTAGCAGAGGGGTACCTAACAGGGTGCAGGATGTTTGTACAAAATTCCAGCTGTTACAAAGGTTCTCTCATGGTCTCCTGTAATTTGAAACTTGGTACAGATCTGACCTGAAACTGATGGCTAGTCTGTGGATGCAGTCTGCAGAAAATATGTCATATTAATAGAAGAATACAGGCAGCTTGAAAAAGGCAATCAGTGAATACTACTGCACTAACATTCACTACATGAATGACCATTATGAAGACCTTGATGTATGTGTAGAAGACACAGCCTTTCCAGAAGGCCAGATTAGTCCCTAAGCCTTCAGTCTCCTCATCTCTCTAATGGCAATGTTCTAAAAATTAGTATAAAATTAATCAGGGAGAGAGAAATACTTCTGAAGGAAATACTTCTCAAATTTGTTATATGTTAGAGCAGTTTTAGTATAGATTTGTCAAATAAATGGACAAAAAGTCTTAAAATGGCAGAGGGCAAAAGAACATAAGAGGACACAGCGTCCTAGCATGAGTTTTGCACTTGCTAGGTCACTCCACTGAGATACTGTCGCTAGCCATTGTTTAGTAAGTTTACTGAACAACTGATTAAGAAAATCAAACTGTACAGACCTTAGAAGAACCTTGCCATAGTCGTGTACAGTGAGAGCAACAGAGAAGTGAATTGGTGTTAGGACATACTTACATTTAAGAAATTTGTCTTAACAGTTTTCAGAATCTAGTGAGAGAGGTTTGGTTTGTATTGGGTCGTTACTCAGTTAAAAATAACCTTTCCAGGTCATGTCATTTTGTTTGCCGCAGTGAAATAAGTTTATTTCAGCAGAATGAGGCTGTTATTAGCTTGGCAGAGTCCACTTGTCAGAATTTTATGGAGCAGAACACCGTTTGGCTTGGAAATTCAATAAATACTGTAATGTGAGAGGAGTTAAACTCCAAGGGCTGAAGGGGCACAGTCTTGGGAGTTTGTCACTAATGCATTGTTCGACACTTCTGTTGGGAAAGTATCAGGATATATGAAGGATGATAATTAAAAATCAGGCAGACATCTCTCTCATTATGCTAGGTGGCGTTAAATATATGGACTGAATATAATTTTTCAGTATTGAAGCAGAATAGCAGTAATGTCAAAAGTGAAAAAAAATGCTTTGCACTTCTGTTTTTACATGCTTTATTTTTCCTACATGCAGTTCTCCTAATTTTGGGATTAGAAAAGGCATGGTTTAACATGGTTAGAGGAGATCTACAATTAAATGTAATTGAACTATTATTGTTTAAATTAGCATGGGAAAAATTTGCTCTGTGATGTGTATTTATCTGAAGTGTGGGAGGCTGATTTTCTGTCTCCAGTGGGAGAGGAGTAGGAAAACTAATTGCTCTCCCTGCAAGGTGAAACTATGCAATTCAGTCATGTAATAATTTTAGAGGCAGGGATGAGGTAGTCAGCAAAAATGGTTGGGGTGCCCTCAAGCTATCCAGACTTTCAGCTTGTACGTGGAACACTATCATTTGAAACAACTCTTTTAAAATATTGCCTGTTTGAACAAAAATATTATTTCCAGATGGAGTAATTTTAGGTTTCCAGTCCTATGGTATGGTAACATTTATAGACAATGAGCTAATTAACCATTGACTATATGGTGGAATATTGATATTGCAATGTCATTCTGTCAAGACTGGATGTTTTTATTAAAGAAATGTACATATGACATAGGAGTTAGTGTCTGGATACTGAAATGCTAGTTGGAATGCTATGCTTTGTACTATGTACAAATCAGGTGAAGCTATTTTAATAATTCTGCTGAGTATTAATACCGGGTTATTTCTAGAAGATGAAAGATTCCCATAAGGAAGTCAAGTGTTGTACCACAGCAAGAAACCATTGTTAACATATTCTAAGTTATATTAACTGTCTTTTCTTGAATATTATTTTTCAGCTGTTCAATCTGTTGTTCCTTGTCATCTACAAATATAATTTTGGAGAGAGTTAAAATTGAAGTTACCTGTGTCAATTCATAGCAGTTCCTCCCCGTGTAATGTTACCAAGTCTAAAGAACATACTGTTGTTCATTTGATCGAAGTAGTACTACCTCCAATATTACTTAGATAATGCTAACATGCTCCTTGGTATCACTATGTAAACTGGCACATGAGAACCAGTGTTTTGATATTTGTGCCTAATGTTTTTTTTTTTCCCCCATTAGCATACTTGTATTTGTTTTTGGTTTTGGGTTTTTTTTCCTAAACCGTTGTGATCTGCATCTTCTTTTCAGTCTGAAATACAATGGTCTTCCCTGCTCTTACTCGTGTGATGCAGAAATAGGTGTGTTGTGGTTGATACATCTGTGTGTACTATTCAGACAACTATCCTGAACATTATAGTAACTTGTAAGTCAGTTCCAGACAAGCACTGGAGAATAGTCTCGGAACTTCATATCACCTAGGATAGGATACATCTCTTTCCTTTGCAAATAAGTGTTCTCACATTTACTTTTAAAATAAGAGTATGCCTTGAAGTTACTTACTCATTTAATTGTACCAGGGTTCCACTAGTCCTAAAATGTGTGTCTAAATGTTGAGACTGCTGATTCATATGTTTTAATTATACCTTTTTATGTGAATAAAATAGTTTTGGAAATAGCTTGCCATATACTCAAACGCCTTTAAAATTACTTGAAATTATTTCATAAAATAAAAAGCAAACACATTTTAATGTCCAGATTAATTGCATTTGGTTAGTAGATATAACTCTAGTTGGACAGAGAAGAGATCATTCACAAATTAGCAATTCCCAGAAGGCATTTTATCTGGGTAAGATATGTACACTTACAGTATATGGACACAGCTTACCAAAAGGATCTGTTCAGTGATATCCTGAAGCAGCAATAAACAAACATACCAGAATAATTGACACAGTTTACTGGCATTTCACAGTTTATATGCTGTCACATCTGTATTAGTTTCTGGCAGTTGTGCACACTGGTGACTAAAGAAACCCTTTTTTTCTGTTCATTCAGTTAGTGCACTTAACATTTATTATCGTGATGATCTGTGGGTTTTTTGATTATTTCCTAAAATTAGAACTTCTAAATAATAATTTTTAAAATCGTATTACTGTAGTGATTTTAATAAAGAAAGTTAACCAAAGAAAGGTTTTATAAGGGTAGCATGAATGACATACACCAGAGAATTAAGAAATGATGACATTACATGCTGCTGGGTTTTATTACTATTTACAGAATACATTCTGTTGGATTTAGAATTGATTTTTCTTTGATTATTTTACTCTTTCAAGCTTCTTGAGCACAAGCAGATACTGTACTTAGATCCAAAAGGCAGGCAGAGGTTTATATTTTGATTTACTTGATCCCTTGATGCCTTGGCTTCACATACTACAGTTTGGGGTGTTTTTTGGTTTTGTGTGGTTTTTTTTTCCTTTCTTTTTTTTTTTTTTTGGGGGGGGTGTTGGTTTTGTTGTTGTTGCTGGGTTTTTGTGTTTGTTTTTGTTTGTTGATTGTGGTTTTGGTTTGGTTTGGTTTGGTTTTTTTGTTTATTTTTAAAGGGTATTTCAGGTATGCAGGGGGGGAAAAAAAAGTTTGCCATCCTAAGCACCTGAACCAACTATGTCCTAATGATCTGCATATTTTATCCAGACAATACTGAATTGGTACTCACTATCAGTATTATAATAGATTTATGCTTTTAGAAAGCAAATAATATTAATTGTTTTTTAAATACGGGTGTTTCTAGTTGTTGTTTGCAACATTCTTACTAGTCATTCTGCGATTTTTAGCTGCATCTAAGTGGATGGGCACTAGGTGAGGGTTCTCCTTGTGTTTATGGCTGCAACAGCCACCTGCTTGAATTTTTTGTTGCTAAGAGAGAACTCTCTGGCATGTGGTCATCTTGATACCTCTGTTTTGGTCTGGAACTGGAAGAAGGGTGGTGTTTGAAGAGGAAGATTTCTAGTACTGCTGAGACCTTACAGTTTCATCTTTTCAGCCCTCATAAGCATTTCTTTTTCTTAGATGGTCGCCAAGTGTAGAAACGGATCCCACTGTTGCCGTAGTTAAAAGGAGTACAGAGAATATGGATGTTGGAATTTGACTTCATTTGTAGGCAGCACAGTAGTAGATGCAGTGCTCTGAAGCTGACTCTGAAGGATGTTATGAAATGTTTACATGTGGTTCATTGTTCACGGCAACCTTCTTGATATGGGCCGAAGTAGAGGTGTACTGACAGAGCTGCTGTTGCTGAGGCTGTGTCATATTAAAGGAGCTACTGCAATTCTACTTACGCACTCCTGTTGCATTCTGGAGTGACTTATGGTCTTCCATACCTACATTGTATCAGGTATAAGCCACTGGGAATTAATATGTTTTTATGCCTTAAACACTCATTATTAGCCACATACAACAGTAAAAGCTCTGCTATTAGTTATCGTGAAATATTTCAGATATTTCTACAACTACTCTTTAACTTTAAATTCCATGCATTTTTGATATTGTTATGTGAACTGACATAGCCTCTATATAAGTTGATTTGTGGTTTGATTTTTTTTTAAATAATTAGTTATTTTGATTTCTATTTCCTGGAATCTCTTTTCCTACAGCTTTTCTGCTGTAGTTGAAGAAGAACTCTTACATTATGCAGAATCAATCATCTGATGTCACATAAGTTTCAGATAGCCATTAAAGTATAACATAATCTGAGGAAGCAAATGCTTAGGAACCAGTTGACATACTTTTATGTTACAAGGCTTGTAGGTGTGTGTATATATAAAAAATGTGTCCACGCATATATAGGTTGGAGTGTATATGTACTTAAAAATGTCAGTTGTTTGAATGTGAGAGTGGTAACATACTTGATTGTCCATGGTAATGCTTTTTTTCCAATGCTTTGAAGATTCTCATAGGTCTTAGGACCACCAGGAGGCATTGCTGTAGTGGTTTGAAAATGCTCTCCCTAGCCAGAAGAGCCAGTTGTTCAAAGTCATGAGTGAAGTGAGTAAGAGAGAATCCATCTATGTAGACAGAAGCTGGTCTTTTTCACTGACAGTAAATAAAAAGCGATTCTCACAGTTCATGTAACCCTCACCTTCATCATTCTTTTAGCTCATTCTAGGAGCTGGCAACAATTACCCACCATTCTGTCTACCAGAAGCTTACTGCTTGTCTCTGCAAACACAGTATGCAAAGTTTAGCTCTATATCTCTGAAAAGACATTAATTTTCTGGGTCCTTGTTTGCCTATGGCTAAATTTAGTGAAAGTTTAAGAAAGGCATATTCTGAATGAGGAATTAAAGAATTTTACATGGATTGTAAGACTAATGACATTGGTTAGGATAAGTACATTTGAGCTTTGTGTTCTTTCATTGCATACTTTGATATAAATGCCCCAAAAGATGTCTAAACAATTGCAATAGAAATGGGAATGAGAAGTGAGAACTTCAGGGTGTGACACATGCAGACTGAAAGCATACATGAGAAGCACACATACTTTTCAAACATGACAAGATGCAGAAAAAAGGTCTATGATTTTAGAACCTTGTCAAGTGGTACTAGCATTAACAACATTAAAATAAATAATATTAAAAAATAATAAATACAATAATTAGAATAAAGAAAATTTTGCTTTGAAAAGGAAGACCAAGTTTCTTGTTTCTAAATCTACTAAAACACTTCTCTCATATTTGATTCTCTTAAAGATTTTTAGGTACTGTAACACAAGCAGTATTGTGTTGAAGAACCAGGGTTATATTTGTAGAATATATGCCTGTTTCTGTTTGTTTGTGGGTCATCCTTTTAAACCATTAATGCATATACAAAAGATTCCCTTGGTTAGACTGGTACAACGCTGATAAGGGAACAAAAAGTTTTGATACATGCTTAACTTCATGGCATCAAAACTTTTCCTAGAATTAATGGGAATAGTCTTGCTTTTAAATTTCAGTAGGTGATGTGCTAGATTGTGTCTGAAATCATTTAGCTGCCTTGCAATCAAAAGGAATCTTTCATTAACTTAAAATACTCAATTTGTATTTCCAAATCCAGATTCTGCATGTGTGTATGTTCGCAGAAAATCACAATGGGAATAGATAAAGAACACCTGAAAACACTTAAAATTGTCTGGGATATCAAATAGTGCAATGTTTCATGCAGGTTGACTAAAGTTGTGATTAGCAGTACAACCTTTAGTGAAGCATCTTGATTTTGCTCTTTCACCATTAGGTCATGATTTGCAACTTTTCATTGCATTATTTCATGTATTATTTTCATTGTATTATTTCATGTTTGTTGGCCTTGTAAATGAAATCTAGTAGACTTAATACTGCAGCATCGCTGATCTTAAAGAGATGTTATCAGGATCTGCAGATCATTATTCTTCCCATATCAAATACGTAAACTCCATCATAGAAAGTACTGTTTTGGAAATAACAGGATTTGTATTGCTGCGCAGAGTTTTGGAATATATCTCAAAAGGGAGAAACGACAGCCACTGTGGTAGTAACTTTGAGAAATCTGGGTACCTCATATCTTCCTGAGGACCCCCCAAATTTTTTTACCCAAATAAGAATTCAGTAATACATGTGTTCCTGTATGTGTGCGGTGTTTAGTTGCTGATGGTAGGTTTGTATTCCTCCCCCAGTCCTCAGAAGATTTACTAGAGTTTGTATGATTATTTCTGTAAGGGATCCTGGAACTGCTTGGCTGGCTTTCTATAGCTTCATGATTTGAACCTAGTGAGGTGATTCAGAAATACCTGTTTTGGACTCAACCTTCCATTTGCTGTAATTTTGAGAAACTTTCAGTAGTCTGTGGAGAAATTCTCTTGACCTGTGTATAGTTTCCTGATCGAAAAGTCGAGGTCTTACTCTACTTTCTAGCTCTCTGTATTCTACTCATTGAGTCTTACTGGATTTTATTTTTGCAAGTATATGGGTTTTGCATTTTGATTTGGGTGGGGGTTTTTTTTGTTTGGTTGTTTTTTTGTTATTTGTTTTGCTTTCATTTCTGTTGGGTTTTTTTGTGTGTGTAAAATGTATTTAGAAACCAGTATAATGCCTTTTTTACTATGTGGACTTGCTTTTGAAGTAGTTTGTTTCTGCCAAATGGGGTAGTTGAGGTCATCCACACTTCAGGTGAAAAGAAACACCAATTGACACCACTGTAAGTTTTGTTTTCATTATTACTTTAGCTTTCCAACTTTAAATAATATTTTGGACTTGTTAAATAAAAATAGAAAAAACTAATTAAGAAAACATTGAGATAAACCTTCTTCATTTTTTGATTGATACAGCATTCTCCCAATTAAGACTAACAGTGACATTAAAAGTGTTAGCTTTATACTTGATATAAGCTAAAAAAAGTCTTTTAAGTTTGCAAGTATAGCACTGTTCTATTCAGTTTTACAGAGGCAGGAGACAATCAAAGAAACTAGCTACTTATCTGGCTAAAATACTGACTTAAAACTAAACTAAGCAAAAAATTTTCAACTTTTAGCATTCATAAAAGATTGTGTTGTATGGTAAAAATAAATATATGAAAGACCTCTCTGTTTCCTGAGACAATTACGTGAACCATCTCGAAAGACTGCATCGTGATTGGGTGGAAAAATACAAGAATACATAGCACATTTTACTCTCAGCCTTGTTTTTTGTGATTGATTGATAGGTTGACAGATGGTGTTTGCACTTTCTTCCTAGTTTTCCAATAAAATTAGACTTGGTTTTGATTTTAAGTTCTGTTCAAGTAGACTACCATTGACACTGTTCTGGTGTTGAGATGTTCAATCTGAGATTTTTAAGGAAGCGTGTACTGTTCACCAGGTAGTCAGTAATCCTTCATGGCAAACACTGTTAAAATCACTTGGAGCAGACCATTGCTGTAATGTAATTCACCTTTTGTCAGTTTTAGTGTGGTCAGATTTCTACTTTTATGGGAGAGTTTCATGTTTGTGGTTAGTGCCTTGCTGCTGTGAAAAAAACCTGCTAGTCCATGTTTTGACAGTAGTGTATAGGTTGACTATTTCTTTTCTGAGATAAGGAAATGGAAAGCAGCTTATTAAGAATCTGCTTTCTGCTTCTGAAAGAAGTTGGCAACAGTAGATGGTGCAAACAAATGGCATGAATTGAAAATTCAGTTCTATAATTATAGTGAAATTTTTATAATTTACTATCAACTTAATAAGAAAATATTATTTAAAATTGTTTATATTGGAAATTAATTTGTTTTCTGACACGTATTGTGAGATTCTTTCAAAATATCTCTTCTAAAATAGTGTGGCTTTTACAGTATCAAAGAGTAGGGGTAATATATATGGGCTAAAAGGCTGCATTCTGTTGGGGTTTTGGGGAGCATGTTTTTTGTCAGTTGCAGGACAAGTAATGGAAATTGTCCAGTCAGCTGAATTCCGTGCTTTCATTTTAGAGCACAGCCTTATTCACAGGACTTTGCATTCAGAATTTCCCTACCTGTATTCTTTAGAATTTAGATAAGATCTTAAATTTTTGACAGCAAGGATGGTATTTTAATCTTTCGGCTTTTAGTGCTAATATAATCAAAGCAAGATCAAAAGAAACTCTTAAATCAAGAGACTGTCTTTCTTTTGGTTCTCTGATTTACGGTTCTGAGTGATTTTACATTCTTCATAGTCTAGTTTATTTCCAAGGCATTGAAATTTACTCCAGGTAATTTTTGCTGCAATGTTATTGCTTAGCAAATAACAAAATCAGGGAATGCCCAAATGTATTAAAATTGTCTGTTCTAATAAAGATAGGCTGAGATCCATAAAAATATTTTAATATTTTCTGTAAAAATTATTATAACTATTAATAACTGTTACTAGTTTGATATTATTTTAGAATATATCAGGAAAACATAATTTACCAAAGTTGAATGAGCAGCCTTTGGAATTTTACAGATAATGGTATTGCTTCATGCTCCCTATATTCATATGACCTTTTCAAAATTTAGAAATAATTTGCAATTTTAGATTGCTTTATTTTTGTGCCAGTTTAGAACTAAGAATGAATTTCTATGTCTTACAGACCTGCAATGTCCAAGACCCATGATCTGAATAATGACCTATATAGAATGAAAGAGTAGTGTACAATTTTGCTGCCATTCCTGACATTTCAAATCAGACTTTTCTCTCACTTTTTTACAAGGGATAGTGATACCTATTTCTTAAAAAAGCTCTAATTTATTAAGTTAAACTTAAGCAAATTTTTCTTCTTTCCAGGTAGAAAGAATATTTACATGACCTTGGGTCACTTGCATGGTTTTGGAGTCCTTTCCTGGCTTAGTTGCAAAGAGAATATGTATTAAGAAAAGGAACACATCTAAGCAGTTTTTTTCACTGACTATGTGCTGTTACACTCACCTGTGGGAAGAAGTAGACAAAACAATTCAGGAGGATTGTATGCATTAAATAAACTGGGATTAGAGCTATTATTAAGTGGCGGTCTCTCAGAGTTTCTAAGCAACATATTTATTAATTATCCTAAAAATATATATACTTACTATGTAAAAAATAAATAATTGCATATCCACCTTACAGTTTTACAGTAACATTTTCAGAGTAATATATAAAGTAAACAACATATAGATTTGTACACACATAATTTAAATTTTTTGTGTATCCCATCTGTTTTCACGTCACTTTCTGCTGATAAAAATTCAACTGACTGTTTAGGTTCTTTGAAGTGAGAACATAGTGGAAACACTCTGGAGGATCCTCCAGAAAGAATTGCTAACAAAAGCAGGCGCATTGGGTAAGAAGTAGTATTTACCAGATTCAGTCCACTGCAATTTTCCTTGTTTGAAAGACATGTAATATATCTTTTAAATTTAGCTTTATATCTGCTTTTTTCATCATGTTAGGCTTGGGAAGTGAATATTTTTAACTGCAGATAGTTTCTGTGAGACAAGGGCAAGCTCTGTAGGCAGAGCAAACTGCATCATGGTCTGTCATTCACACTTCAGGTAACTGAATAATAAAACAGTGACTTGACTCTGACTGTTGATGTAAAAGGTTTTGACTCTGATGCAAGTGTCTTACCTGTAGTTTGTTTTTTTTTTTTAATTTTAGTCTGATGATTTATGGATGTATAAGTAAATACATCTACATGTCTGTAGAAATACACCTATGCAACTAGATATGTCTGTGTGCAAAAATACAGATTCACCACATACATAATCCAGGCATTATAAAAATTTTTATTCAGTGTGTGACTCAAAAGAGATGTGCTGAAATCACCTTAAGGAAAAAAACAAAATTTCCTTTTTAGTTCACGATTTATTAGAAAAGTGATTGAATTGGTGTGTGTGCACTGTAACCGGAGAAATTCTTGCTAATAGATGTATTTTTTTGCCTAATAAAAGGTCTTCAAGAGTGTCCGGGAAAAAAAAATAGGTTCTGTTGTCAGTAGTCTGATAATTAGTCAGGCTAATAATTTCTACTTCTTGCAGATGTGTTGTATATAGATAACTGTGGTGAAGACTGACATCCCATTTTAAAGTGGATATCCAGTGTTTTCAGAATATGGAAGTAAAAATTCTCTTACAGATCCATTTTCAAAGGAAGTTTACTAGTGTTGTGGTATGTAGACTCAGTAGGATGTCCCTATCCCTTGCTTAAAGGTGAGCTTTTTTTTTTTCCCAAACATTATAAAGATCTTCAGACATCACTTAGAAATTGGAGAACCATCCTTCTTTGAGGCAGTGGAGGGATCAGTCCATTTACCTCACCTGCTTCAACATGAAGATTTGTTTTAAAGTTTACTGACCTTTCTGTAACTAAGTGGAATATTGGGTGTCTTAGATTCAGTTTGGATCCAGTATTGTGTCTGTGATATTGAGTCAGGAAAGAACCCTTTTCAGGAGTATTTATGCATACAGAGTTAGCTCATGATTGCAGATCCATTCGTAAGCCGTAATTCACTTCACTTCCATGGATAACTGCAAAGTGATAGCATAGGAGTAGACACAGTTGTACGTCTGTGCAGTTGGATATTCCTACAGAAAAGCAGCATAATCTTTCTGTGTTCTGGTATGTTACCTTCTAACACAAATGTTACTTCCAACATATATTCACAGACCTCCAGTCCCTATTTTCTAAAACAAGTTTTCAAATGGGCCTAATTTCTGAGGGATTTCAATGTCTCAGTCATCTTGGATCTCATTGTGAGGAGAAGGTAGGAAGCACCAGGGGTGACAGCAATCACTGAGGGTGACAGACGGAAGTCTACTTAACAGAAAACAATATGAAGAAGAACAGTGTGTCAGCAGATTATTTTTAAAATTATACTTCTGTAATTAAACAGTAGCAGAACATTGAAAAAATTATAGAATTGTTTAAGACATGTAAGTAGTATCAAAAATGCGAATGGGAGTACTAGTATCAAATACCAATAAATCCTATGTAAGAGAATTGCTGAAATTATTGTAATCTTTCGATTCTGATATGTTGCTTTAAACTTTAATGAGTTTTGTATGAAATTCCACATTTCTACATTTGGCAATTCTGTGCAGTGATCTGGTTTAGCATTATACAAATTGATCTTTAATGTGAAGCTTGAGTATCAGCATAAGATTTTTGTATTTTTTTATTTCTTTAGGAACTTCAGGAAGTCTCTTTACCTGTTGGAAGAGGTTAGGAAAAACCAGCAGAATATTTGTTTGAAATCATTTGAGTAAGATTGGCATTTCAGTTGGCATGTATCTGTTGCTGGATACCAAATTCAGTGCCAAATCAGATGACTGCTTTGAGTGTTGTGTAGATGTGCTTGTTCAAGATCTCAGCTACAGAAATAAAGGCAACGTTATTGATAAGAATTAAAAAATTGATGGTACAGTATATGAAAATGGATTACACTAGCACATTCCAGTACATTCCCGAATGCACAGATAAGATGTAAAGCAAACTCTGTGTAGATTAATTCAAGCCATCCTCCAAATGAATTGTAATTTCTGATACTTTAAATAAGTGTACATCTTTTTCCTAGATCCCAAGTAGTCTCTGACAAAAAGACTGGTGGAAGTTTGGTCTGGAAATTTGGATCTTTAGTTACACCATTTCAGATAAATTTGTTTGATATGGAAGTGTCTGTGTGGTAGTACAGTATTAGTAACATGTCTAAATTTATGTATCCGGGCTGCTTATTTTCTGGCCTAAAGATTATGCCTAGAAATTAAAAAAAAAGAAAAAAAAAAAAGAGGTGCACTGGTTAGCATGTAAAAATAGTAATCCACATTTATTTGATATTTAATGGAGCTGACTTGCAAAAAATAAAATTAATTCTTGAAGTAAATTACTTTATTTTTGGTTCCAGAGTCTTTAAAAAAGAAGAATGCAATGATGACATAATTTGTAGAAGTAGCCCTGGTTTCCACTATGCTAATGACTCGGAAATGATTGTGAAGTAAATTTTACAAAGAGTAAGGTAGCAGTCTGCATACTGTGGACTTCAAAAGGCATGATAGTCTCATGTACAGGTACCTGAGCAAGACCATCTTTCTGGATTTTATATTTTGTTTAAGGCATAAAAAACCCTTGTCCTTTAACATGTGGCCTTCCTGCTTCTGTTTAAACAATCATCATTAATGTTGTGCTGGCAGCAGTGGAGAATCTGTTGTATGCACAAATTAGGACTAAGGAATTCCTGGTTCTGGATATCAAGGGGCTAGAGATTGCTTGGGATACATCCCCGCATTTTCTCACTTAATCCAGTTGTTTCTGTTATTGTAATTTATAAATAATAAATAAATAAAATCATAATTCTCCTGTATCTTCTAGCACCTGTGGTGAGCAAGACATTCAAACTTATCAGTTTGACAGCTGAGTAAGTTTCTTGAGCAGAAAACCTCTTTTAAAATTGAGGGCATGCTTATATGCAGAGCACTAAGGAGAGAAAATACTCACAGTTTTTTCTCCTGACTTCTAACCCTTGAAATCAAAAGCATTTTCCCTACCCACTCGTTTGCTGTTAAACCTCAGGAAAAATGAGTTGCTTTTCTTGGCAGAAGGTGGTTTTAACAACATCATGGTATACATAAGAGAGAGTCTGAAACATATGCCCAAACTTGGATGTGCCACCAACATTTTTTTGGCCTTTTTACATACACTGCTAAAGTTATGCAGAACATCCGTAATGTGTAGCTTTCTTTACAATTTTTTTTTCTTTTACACCGAAGAAGTAGGAATGGAAAATGTTATGAAAAATGTTTCTGTTTACTAACAGCAAGGTCCCAAAGTCATTCACATCTGTATACTTCAAATGAGGCTTTTCAAGCTATTGAAAAATTGGTTACAGCTGGCTGCACACCCTGACAGTTGAAAATAAAACTCCCATACCAGTCATAACTAGCAATTCAATTTAACTTATGCACAGTGAGAGCAACAAAACGTAGTTTCTTTCCAAAGAGGCGACAGTGCAGTCAGAACTTCTACAGCTGCCTTTCATGCACTGATAATTAAAAAAAATCAAAACAAAATCCCTAACTGGAAAATGCATCCTCCCTTTATAATTATCTATTTCAAAGCTGTAATCGAGCATTTCATTATAAAGATGCTAATCAATCCAGAACAATACTCCTGGGACAGCACGCTCACCCAGAGACATAACAGTTATAATAGAAATGCTGCAGAAACCTTACTGGGTTTATAATAGTTGCTCAAGCATTTCTGTTGTGAAAGATGAAACTCCCACAAGTGCCTTGTAGTGTTCCAACTAGAACGTCAGGCTCATCTTCTAGCCTTTAGATGTGGTGAAAAGATAGTACTTCGTTATCAGTAGAATAATAATGAAATAAGCAGAATGCACTCATCTGAATTTAAAAAAAAAAAATAAAAATTAATCTAGCCAGATTCTTAGTTAAAACTACTGATTGTGAGTGAATGAAGCACCAAAACTGGAATTGTCTTTCTAGGTTACGTTTTTAAGTTATTTAACATATCATTATTTGCAGCGGCCTCCAAATTTTGTTATAGAGATTTTATCTCTATGAGATAGTGCTCAGACTCCAAAGGAATGTTTGAGCCTTGAGTTACCACTGCCATTTACAGCCCTCATTCATAGTTTAATGTGTACAGCCTTGGGATTTCCACAAAAGACTGATAGTCACAACCTTTTTTTTAATGTAGAATTTGAGTATCTGTGTCACATGGGTGATATTTTTCTGGGGAAGGGAAGACATGAACCTTTTGCTACCTGTGTTGGGGAAACAATGTTGTGGTAACATGGGTGCTAATGGTGCTAATATTCAGTCAGTAAGATTATATGGCACGTTTCCTCCAAGTATTATAAATAGTTTTGTTTCATGTTCTAAAAAGAGAATTAATGTAAGCTGAATCTTTCAAAGTCTTGAAATATTTTAATGTGACTGTCTGAAGGCTTAAAGTTACTGTGTACTACTGTAATGTCAGTCTATGGTATTTTGTACAGAACACGAGGGTAAAATTGTAAACTGGTTTTTGATAGCCACCTATATGAACTTTTTAATATTTCATTAGACTCAATATTTTCTCCATTGGATTAGTAATGCAACTAGTTCTCGACTTTCATTAGTTCATTAGTTTAATTTCATCATGGCTAATAAATGTTGTGTAGCTGAAGGTTGAACTCTTTATTTAGTTTGAATCTTGTAGCAGTATGTTTACTGATTACAACTTTCCATCTAGAAATGAAAAAGCTGAAAGCAGAGGGAAAATGCAGAAGTCCTGAAAGTCTTTGTGTATGAAGCGCATGTCCAAAAGGCAGAGAGGTTATCTCTTCTTCTGTCTTTTCATATAAATTTGAGCTCTGCAAATCAGTCCTTTTTGTAATGGTGTGTGCACAAGCATGTATGTGTGTATGTTCTTAAACATTTGCCTTACTGGCTGTTAAGTGTATTGTTTTATCTTACATCTGTATTTTTTTATTCCTTCTGATGCTGAGATTATGAAAGATAAAATCTGAATGAGAGGGAGCTGTAATCTAAGACATCATCTTCTGTGTTTTCTCGTTTATTTATTTTTTATGAAAGGTGACAAACATAACTAGGATAATAACCTTCCTTTTGTGTCATATCTTCAGTCCATTTCTTTTCTTATGACTTTTGACTGTTCATTTGGAAGACAAACTATGAGCAGTGTCTGCAGTTGGTTATTTCACGAGTTTAATCTTCTGTAATATTTCTTTCTGTGATTTGTCTTGCTCATTTATGAAGGAAGATAACAACAGATTGCCTGTTTCAGAAACTGCATCATGTTCACAAGCAGTGAGAGAGATAATTGAGCATCTATATGAACCAGTAGTATGCAGAAAGTTCTTTAGCAGGATGAAACTGCTCCAGTACATGGGTAGAAAAAAAATTTTGCTAAATATGGCATCAGTTTATAACATTGTGGTGGACTTGCATGCCCTATCCTTGTTACAATGGACTGTTGGTATATATGGTTTATAAGTTGCAGAGATATTTCTACAGCTGTATACAGTAGAGTTCAGACTTATTTTTTCTCATACCCTTTATGAAAACAATGTTAATTTGGGTGGGTAGCACATACTCTCATTTTCTTACTGAGAACTGACAAAAAGAGGCTGCAAAAGAAGCTGAAGGTTACACAATGTCAGTATGCAATTAACAGTTAGGTTAGAAATTACCACCTTGTTGCTTAGGCCAGCATATTTGTAAGAATAAACTCACAGTTAGTCTTTAATATTGTCAGCCCAAAAAAGATGAGTGAGGACTTAGATTTGAAAAATTCTTCCTGAAATGTTTCCTGAGAAGAACATAAACCCAGTGAAGAATATATGGAAAATACATAATGCATTTTAATCTATTCTAGTACTCTGTAACAGAGTTGTAAGAGGATGAACCACAGGCCTAACAGGGATTTTTTTATTATCATATTCTTGTAGCTAAGACATATGAGTGCCAGGTTGCCTGGGAAAAACAGTGTGAATGAAAGCTCCGGGTGTATGGGAGCTGCACCACTTCAAAGTGCAGAGAAAATCTTAAAAGTCAAAAATGAGAAAGGAATGCATGTGTACTGGTTAATGCTTTGTACAGTCTCCGATTGTTGGGTTGTTTAATGTTTAGTAATAGGTTTCACAATGGAAATCTTTTGTTGATCTCCGTTGGATTTCACCAGATCAAATACAAAGTCTGTGGGGATATGAACTTTCTGCTTCTCACTTCTCATTTGTGGGGGATTGAGGAAGAGGTTCTGTGAAGCACCTGAAATGCCACTTCAAGTGGCCCTACTAAGCCACTAATTTCTTCTAAGTACAGATAAATCTGTAGTAGTTAATGAGGTCTGTAAAGCAAAACATGCTGTGAACCATGCTGTCTGGCTGATGATTTTATGATTTTATTTGGTATCAAACTGGCTTGTCAACATTATGACATTAGTTCAGTGTCCAGGAGTATACCAGTTGGTACCTCCCTTAGTAAGGAAATTCCAACAATAGAATACCTGTAGGTTGTTGTTGCCTTTTAACTCCTTTTTTTTTCCAAAGTTTGTAACATTTTACTTTTTCTCTGAGTGTAGTAAAACATGTCGTATATTACAAAGATACTTTGTAGTTCTCATCTTTTTTCCAAAAGAAGACCTGTGGACGGCCATGCATGATTATGCCATATCTTAGTATGGGAAATGCATAGTGCTTCTGTTGCTTCAGGAAGTTTTTGTCTTTTATTACCAAATAATTTTATAATGCCAACTACTTTTGAAAAATAACCATTTCAGCTCTTCATCTCTTCCTCTAATACAATTGTATTGCCATCAGCAACATTATAATAAAGTGCAGTCAGGCTAAACTAGCTGCAGCTGGATTACTGTCCTGTGTGTACTGCAAATTCACCGTCTCAGTCAGTCATGCTTCAATCTGATTAGCCAACAAGTATATTGGGTAGTTTTGAAACAAAGCTATTAAGTGAAAAGGAAAAAGAAAAGCCATAAAAGAAGAAATTGCAAGGAATAGAGAAAAAAATGCATTGTAATACTGAATTTGACCTGTTAGCTCCAAACTTGCAAATGTATTTCTGGTTTTATTTTAGTATCTGCAATACCTGGTATACTTCCACCACGCCTGATCCTAAAGGCAAGGAATAACCTGAATTTTTCACCATTTTCCAGCTGAAAAAGACACAGAAAGGCCAAAATTCTTCTGAAAATAAGATGGCTCTTTAGATATGAGCAATGTTGACATGTCTGTGTCATGTGTATAGCAGTGGAGCTGTAGAATCGTTCTTGTTGGTATGTCATCCGCATACCCAGCTCTGTGAGGGAGCAAGTCGCAAAGAGATGCCACCTCTGACAGTAACTGTGGTCTCAAAACTCAGCTGCTCATGGTAGAGTCTAGCTGCTCTTGGTAGTTGTGCTTTTTCGTAAGACTGCTGGGAAAATCTTCTGGAAAGCTGGGTTTGGAGACCCTGTTCCTGGGAATGTCTGATGAGTATGTGGTATATGGCACAGTGGCTCTATGAATGTTTTTGTATGTGGCTCACATGCTCATACATTTTGCCTCTTCTAAGAGGTGGTAGCTGCACAGCTCCAGTGTTGTTCAAGTAATGTAATAGAGAGCCAAAGAAGACTAACAAACTGCATATGGCAAATATCCTACTACTAATAATTTGTTGTTTCACTTTTTGTTATTTTGAGGCAAACAACTAAGACAAAAATCAGTCTGTAAATTTTTTTGCATAGACATATTAATTGTATTAATCTTAAACCAGATTTCAGAGAAAACAATTAATTGACTCATAGAATCTAGAAAAATTTATGTTGGAAAAGATCTTTGAGTCCAACTGTTAATGTAGCAACAAGTCCACCTCTGAACCATGTCTGCGTGTCTTTTTAAATATCTCCTGGGCTGGCAACTCATCCAGCTTCCCAAGGAAGACTGTTCCAATGCTTGGCCACCTTTTCAGTGAAGAAATTTTTCTAATATCAATTCTAAACCTCCCCTGGCACAACTCAAGGCAGTTTACTCTTGTTCTGTTGAGAAGAGCCTGATCTCCCACCTGGCTACAGCCTCCTTTCAGGCAATTGTAGAGAGTGATAAGGTCTCCCCTGAGCCTCCTTTTCTCCAGGCTAAACACCCCCAGCTCCCTTAGTTGCTTCTTACAGCACTTGTGCACCAGACCCATCACCAGCTCCTTTGCCTTTCTCTGGACATGCTCCAGCACCTCAGTGTCCTTGTAGTGAGGGGTCCAGAACTGGACACAGCACTCAAGGTGTGGCCTCAGCAGTGCTGAGTACAGGGGGACAATCCCTGCCCTGGTCCTGCTGGCCACACTGTTGCTGCTACAGGCCAGGATGCCATTGGCCTTCTTGGCCACCTGGGCACACCCTGGCTCATGTTCAGCTGCTGCCACCAGCACCCCAGGTCCTTTTCCTGTGGGCAGCTTTGCAGCCACTCTGCCCCAGCCTGTGGCACTGCCTGGGGTTGTTGTGACCCAAGGGCAGGAGCCGGCACTGGGCCTTGTTGAACCTCACACCACTGGCCTTGGCCCAATTCAGCGGCTGTGTCCACATCGCTCTGCAGAGCCCTCCTCCTCTCCAGCAGGTCATCAGTCAACAATCACACCCTACTTGGTGTTGTTTGTGAATTTTCTAATGGTGCACTTAACCCCCACCTCATCCAAATCATCAGTAAAGATATTGAATAGGCCTTACCCAGTATTGATCCATGGAGGACACCACTAGTGAGTGACCTGCTTATTCTAGACCCGTTAGTACAGGTTTCACTTTGTTTCTCTTCTATGGCTGAAGACAGAATTAAATAACAAGAGTAGCCAAGATACTTACTTTAGCTCCTTTTTTTTTTTTTGAAGCTGCTGCTCTTTTTCCCCTTTTTTTGTCTCTCTGTCTTTCTGTCTTCTTGGGCATGGTGGTTTTTTTGTTTTGTTTTGGTTTTTGGTTTTTTTTTCTTTTGTTTGTTCCTTCTTTTCTTTTTTGTTTGCTTGGTTTGGTTTTTTCTTTTTGTTTGTCTGTATGGGATTTTTGGGGAGGCGGTTTCTTTATAGGTTTGTTGATTTTTAGTTTAGCAAGTGTCAGAATAGAGTTTGCTTTCTTTAATTTCTCACATGGGCAAAAAGAGCAGGACTACTTCAGGGTTACTGTAGTTTACAGGAGTCAAGGCTGGGGTTTTGGAAGAGTTTGTGTTTGTTCAGGCAAGAAGTCAGTCCTAGTGGAAGATGTTTAATTTGTTTGCTCAGTATCTGTGGTTTTGTAACATGGTTTAAATTATTTCCATAGATTCTCAACAATATAGCTTTAATATCCATAGACAGATAACATAGTATGCTTTTCTCATCTAGCAAGACTTTTTCCAGCTCAGCGCTTCAGCCATTGCCAGCACAAAGTTTGTTTCTCAAGCCATTATTTGAAGGCACAAAGTTAAGAAGTTAGGCAGTGTTCTAATAATTGTTTCTGCGTCATGTGTAAGAAAAGTTCTAACGACCTGCAGAAGTGATTAAGATGGCAGAAGTTTGTAAGCATTGAGACACCTGTCAACTTACAACTGGTATTTTAATTGATTATTTGGAATGGAACTGAAGCTGTATAAAGATCAGGCTAGGCAAGGTTTTATGTGTATGGTTTAAGATGCCATATGAACATAAGTATTTTTGTAAGTAAAAAACCAGGAACATTTAAACAACTTTCTATATGAGAAAAACGTCCTAGTGGTGTGATTTCAAGGTACTTCGCTGTCGTTGAGTTGATCTATTCACTAAACAATTTAATGTATTTCTTCAGTTGCCAAAATCCACTCTGTTTTTCATGGTAACAGAGGAATCCTTGTTGAAGTCTAACATAGAATTACTGTGTAGAGTCAGATTGATATATAAATTGTTTTATGAAGGCAAAGTTCCACCTGTCCCTATTGATGTAGTTCAAATGCTTGCATGACATCAGAAACCTACTGTTACAGATGGGTGCTCACTCATCTTGGAATAACTGTTAACAGAAAAATTCAGGAATGATACAGACAAGCATTAAAGACTAAACTTTTGAACACTCAGCGCAGCTGTCCTTTAAATTTCTTTAATCTGTGTTTTCATTTTGAATTTTCAAAGAATAAAAGCGTAATGAAACATGGAACTTCTCCAACAGGTCAACTATGAAAACAGTTATCATGTTTAATCAATAAAAGAGCAAGCAAAATGTGGAACTTCTGCTTCTGCCAGTTGCCCTCATTGCTTTGGAAAATACATTTAATTCTCTTTAAAAGACATTGTTTTACCCAGCGGTATTTCTGAATTGATTTTGATTAAAGAGCTTATGAGAATTAATTTTATGCATTATTCTTTCTAGTAATGATTCAGCTGTCAGTTAGTTTTTTGCAGCCAGGATTTATCCATGAAATTGTTTATTTTCTTTTTTAAGTAGGAGTCATGGTCGATATGCAAATATAGGAAGTATTTGCACTTTTTTTATCACTAGTAGTTTAGTAGTTCTAGTAATATTTTTTTTAATTTGTCTTTTGTATTTCTTCTCTTGCGTTTGCATGGTATTAGAAATCTGTGGCTTGGAAATGGATGTAATTCAGGATTGTGGATGTGATGAATGAAGTGTAGAAACAGAATTTCAGCACTGTTTTAATCTTTGCTGCCATGTATTCTTAGAGAAATACCATTGTTTGGTTGGGGTTTTTTTTAATATGAGGTGTATCCAGTTACTTTCCTATGGGGAAATAGAGGGGGTTTCTTTTGGGAAGTCCTTGAGACAAACCAGAGATGACCATGAACTAAAATGCTATCTCTGTACAATTTAAAACTTAGGAAAAACTGAACGAGAAATCCTGTTTGTTGCACAAATGAACTCTTACACCTTCATAATCCCTTTCTTCCAAAATTTTGTAAGTTACTGTTTGCTTCATTATTTTTTTCAATGTGGCTCCCTGCGTCTGAGTTCTTTTTTAGTCTTCTGACAACTCTTCCCTGCTGAGCTGAATTTCTGTGTTAGCAAGCATTTAAATGCACATTCAGGCATGGAAAAACAAGCAGATAAAAAAAAAAAATTAGTGTTTACTTTTTTTTTTTTTGGTTTCTAAAATTTGCCCCCAGGTATGCATTTCCTATAACTGTCTTGGAGCAGGAACCATCTTGTGAGTACCGTGATAGCACCTAAAAGATTATTTTTGCTGCTAAAGTAAACAGACTGCAGGGAAGCATTTTGGTGTTCAGATGTTTCATTCACCCAGTTGATCCTTTAGAAGATAATTGGTGCACGTGCCCATGCCCTGGTACTATCATCTGCTCTGCTCCTGCTGAGGAGAATTCTCTTTTGTCTCTGCATTGAACACTCTGGAGAGCTACACATCTGCACTTTTACTGATCCTATTAATAGATACCACTAATCAGGGAAAATCTATCCTCTTACTTTTATGTGTTATTGTTAGATGTATTACCTAGTTTCATAGATAGCTCTTTTAGAGATAATGGGAGAGTAATTTTTGATTATTTAATACAGCAGTTATGCAGCATTTCACCTGAAATAAAAACAGCTTCTATTAAAGCTTCATAAAGAGAGATTTTTTCTGAAGAACTGTTGACCTCTGTGTAGCTATTGTGATCCTTCTACCAAGGAGAAGCCCCATCTATCTGCTCTGGTGCAGTGTGAATGTTGTAATAGGGGCTGCTAAGAGAGTACCTCACTCAGGATTAATTTTGCAAGGTAAGTATTGATCCTCTGATGACAAGGCTAGTGTAACCTGATGCTGCAAGTGCTGTTTGTGTTTTCACTGTCTTTGGTACCACACTCTGGATGTAATGAACCATCATCGGGAGGAAATAGAAAAGGAAAGGAACTGCATCATTTAAGAATTAATAATGCTTTAGATGAACCTTTCACTTTGGGACTACTAAGGTGGCTTGATGTGGAAGCTGATAGTTGTCCTGATAAGTTCATTTAGTCCTTTTAAGGAATTGCATCTTCATGTTAGTTTTCATAAATAAGCCAAGTACAGACCTACGTACCACACGATATGATCTCAGTGTTGGTACAGTTGTCAATAGCAGGGTCTGAAGGTTTGTCTTCCTTGTGAGTAAAGCTAAGGCAGACTTTTGTGGAGAGCCTTGATAGCACCCGAATATCTCTTGGCTTGCTTCTCTCTATGTTACCAGCCCATCACCTGCATGCCTCCATTAACAGTGTATATTCAACTCACTTGAAAGAAAAATTACTCAACTGCCATCTTTATTCAAGTGCTTCTGTTTCCTTGAGGTAAAATACTAGAAGTTTGCTTGAAGGCCTAAGCAGGTAAAGAGGGAGATCAAACAACAAGCAAAGGGTCTCCTGGAAACCTTGGTGTGTTTATCAGGTTAGCTAAAGCCATGACTCTCAGAAACATCAAAGAAAGAGAATACTGAGGGCTCTCATTTTATGACCTGAGTGATAATGAATATTACCTTCAAAGCAGAGACAATGAGCGCAGTATTCCCAAGTGGCTGTATGAGCATTTAGAATGAGAGACTGGAATGAGGTTTTACTGAGGAAAAAAAAAAAAATCTCTTTTTTCTGCTCAGCTGGTTCTTTGCCAGATTTTGATACATCCCTTCATTTGCAGACAGCTCGTAGAGGATAAATGCATATTCACATATCAGGATAATAAAGTTTTTAAAATTCTTTTTTTCTCTAAGCAGACAGTAATATTTTTCCTGTTAGCTACCACATTTAATATTTTGGTGGGCATACTCAAAATGTATGAAAAAAATCTCCAGTGCCCTATTAAAAAACTGTTGTGTAAAACAAATACCTTGGTGGTCACCATTTTACCCACTTCTCTGCTCCCCTTATTAATTATCAGTATTGTTTCCTCTCTGCTTCCTCGCCTGAAAGGAGTAGGGGAGTACCCACCACATTTCTCTGTTCATCTTCACACATCAGGTAATGTGGTTGTGTGCTAATGAAGATAGTTTTGTTCTTAAGGGAGCTGCCTTTAGAGATAGTTCAGGGCTCGCCTGTAAGTCCTGCGTTCCAGAAGAAGCAAAATAAAAATCACCTCTTCCTTGAAGCACATTTCATACATCTCCATCTTTGTGATAGCATTGGAATCATTACACAGCAGTTGGCTCTGATACGCTTGCAGAGACACAAATTGAGTCCGACAGGACTGGTGTCTCATGGACTTTGCTGTCATTTGAAATGCTAGCATGAAGATGGTAGCGATGAAAGGGGAGAGCTGGTGCCTTTAGCATTTTGCCTATGAAGATTTCTTAGGCTTGTGTTTTTTGGTAGCAGTAGCTGATTCAAAAGATAGTTGTACAAAAGAGATTCATAACATAGCATAGATTTCTACCAGCTGCTCATATCTTTTCTTCCTTGAGTAAATTCTTTTGAGCATTTCCCTGTACTGAAAATGGGCTATTTTTGCCACCCACAAAACCGTTAAGAACTATTTGCTGGAATGATAATTAGTGTACTTTTTTGTCTGCCCTCTTGGTTTTCATCTTTACTGCATGGAAACCACATGTGTGGTAATGAAGAAGGTAGTATCAAACTTAACAAAGCTTGTATGTTGCAGATCCTTCAGAAAGTATAATTGCATTTCATGTTATTTTAGTGACAATGTCAGGCTGCTTAGGGATATCGCTAGTATTTCCTGTCTGAGGGGGGAAATATTTTTATATTCCTTAATTTCTGTTAGCATGCCATATTTGGACAAGGATAAGACACTCTTTTTTCAAGTCAGGTACTTGAGCTGTAGTTCTACCACTGTATCATATTCAATTATGCATTATAATAAATGAGATGGATTGGATTGGGATCTCAGCCCCTTATTCAATGCCAGATTTCTGCTTTTCTGTTAGGAATAATTCAGATATGTACAGGAAATCAAGACAGGAATTTTAACCTTTGAAAGTTGCTGACCTATGCAATATGTTAATAACACGTCCAAAAGTAGATTTTGCAGTGTTATTCTTACCGGATGCCAGGGCTTCAACTCCCTGTTTGCATGTGGATTTATTATGGATATCTAATCTGCTTTGATTACCTTCTCGCAACATGATTTCCAGTGATGTCTTAAACTTCATCAACAATATTAGTTTCTTTGGTTCAGAAGATGCTGTTGCATAGAACTAAAGATTAAGGATGCGATTCAGTTGCTTGATTGCGTGGTAAAGGTACACTAAGAAATGTGTTGCAGGAGCGCTAACATATACTGTGTCTTGGATCTTCTTGTATATACCAGTAGCCTGAAATTAATAATGTTTCTATTCCTTTCTGCCTTACACTTTTGTCTTCTAAAATTGTTTTCCCTCAAATCGTGAATGCGTAAAAAAAAAAAAAAAGAAAAAAAAAAGTCTGGCCTATTTTTGCTAATTATATTTTTATCTTTTCACAGGCTCTGAAAATACTTCATCTGAAATTTCAGATTGGACAGACTCGCAGTGGCTTCTAAGCCAGTGAGAACAAGGCTGCCAAAGCATGCTGGTGCCAAGCTGTCGGATGATGCACGTAGTCAGGCCAATGGTGGTGCTCCTGTGCTTGCTACTCCATGCTGATGCTGAAAGTAAGCGTATTATTCATTTATGCTTAGGTGTTGGCCATCATTAATAGTTTTCTTTTCAGCTGGAGGTTACTGTCAGAATGACAGTATGTTTCCTTTTGAGTGATTCTTACAAAAACTGCAAGGTCCTCTCTAGATCACAACCAGTATTTGAAAAGGATTGTTTATGCAACTTGCTTGCTGTTCTTAATGCCCGTTTTCTTAAGCATGGAGCGGTTCATGGTAAGATGGTGGACACCACTACCGCAAAATTACACACTCAAAACAAGCACCAACTTTGCTTACCAGACATTGGTCAAATACCTTAAAGATACCTCTCATTCTTTGAATATTTCTGTCTTAACTTTAATAAAAAAAAAAAGACATCCCCCTCCCAATTAATATCCAGTCCAATTAAAATTCCAGTCCCTTTGTAACTGCTGCAACAGCTGTTCTAATGTATTATTTCCGACAGCTGTCACAGAGTACAGTATCCAAACAAATCAAGCAGAACAGACAACGTAGTGGCTGGCCTAATCATGTGACAATTCAGTGAGGAAAGGCACCTATGTTTACTTGTACTGAAGGGAAACTGTTGGAGTTTGGTCAATTAGTTTATCTATTAATGGGATGATAATATCTTCTTTTTAATTAGGAAATCATTAGGTCTGCCTTATTTACATGTGTTCCTTCTCCCAGCTGTCCTGTGGCTTCTTGCAGAAGTAATGTGCAAATGAGAAAAGCCATTTGCTTTCCACCTGTTGATCTGCAGGTTTACTGCAAGCTGACTGTTCAGATGGGCTACAAGCTGACTGCTAACATTCATTTCATTGAGGAATATTTTCCCTCAGTGTCCAACGTCCAGACTCTATACAGATACATGACTAATCAATAACTTTGTTTCAGCTCTATGTTTAGAAGAGTTCTGTGTTTTTTCACTCATCTGTTAAATTTAGTAGGAACAGAGAGTAATAGCATCAGCTTTAGTAAGATTGGATGAATCAGTTCTCAATATTAACGCATACAGAAGAGTTCCTGATCACTCCACTTATCACCTGCACTCCAGGTATACTGAGTCACAGCAATAAAAGAGATACAAAATTTTTTCAGTTTCATGCATAATAAGATTTCCTTCTTTTAAGTGTAGCTATATGAAAGTGAAGTAAATGGAGGAAAAAAAGGACAAAACATGCATGTTTGTTGTGTACTGACAGCTGAGATTCTTTGGCCCCTTTCCAGCTAGATAATGACCAGCTGGGATGATTGTGTCTAAGGTGAAGCCAAGGACGTTTTAGCACTTTAGCCAGCAAATAATTAATTGGGAAGTGGGCCCATATGTTGGATAGTTTTGCAGTTGTAGTACTCTGCCTATTTTAAAGTTGTAAGAAGTTGTAAGAAGCCCAAAGATCAGCTTTTTGTGATGGTTTCCCTCAGAATGAGAGTATGATTCTTAAGTATTTAATATGCACCAGCTTTTAAGTTGCTTAAATAATTATATACATGTATACATTATATGGTATTAATAAAACTGTGTGTCATATATACATCTTTATGTGACTCCACATAATACTGCATTTATACTGTGAGTGGTAAATGAATGTTTTATTTTACCAGTTTCTTTGAGGGTCATGGTATAGTCACATTTTAATGTTACACACAGTACTTTATTTGGGAGACACTCTGAATCTCCACAGTTATTTTATGGCCTGGGTGAGAGACAGGACAGCATCTGTGAGCCTTCTGTATGCAGACACGCAGAAAGATGTGTCTTCTTCCACGATTGGCCCTTCTCACTTGAAGAAAAGTGCCTGCTGTCCTGGAGTTGCTCTGCCCTCTGCTCTTGTAGGTACTCTCGCTCCTGTTTTGTCTTGCACTTTCTAGGAGCAACCCAGACCCTACTTTTACCTAGGGCTTTTCTTGAAATTCTTCACGAAGATTGGCAGGACCACATTACTTCATTTTAATGGGGAGAGGACACAGAAGGTGAGCCAAAGGGGACAAAAAAAAAAATTTTCATTTTTTTCTCTGTCACCCTGTAAAGGCCATGCCTTCCTTCTTTTGCCATTATTTTTCTGTTGCTAATATCAACGCACTGCAGAAGAGAAGGTATATCTAAACATTGACCCTGCATTGTATGCTTTCTGGAGTAATTGCAAATGGGTGAGGAACTCATCAAACTCTTTCAGTCTCACTGTCAGATCCCTGTGGGTGGGATCCAAGTAGCAAGCCAGCATAATGATACTGAAGAAGTTTCCAGTGGTAGTCCTTAGTATGTTATGGTTTACATACAGCCTTCACACTTGAGGGAGGGAATGACATACCTTTGTTTCTCTCAATCTTTGTGAAAGACCCCAAACACTGAAATGTGTTGGCATGGGCTGATAAACCTCCCAGGCCAACAAGTATGTGTGGAAACTAGACTTGGTTCTTACTCTTAATGCAGCAACTAAATTTATGCTTGACTGAGGAAAGTAAGCAAACTTGAAAGTTGGCAAAACTAACTTCGCTGTTTTACCTATCTTTCGTTGTTAGTAATATGATGTGATACTTGTAAACGCAAGAAGTGAAAAATCTGAAGAATTGCGAGTCTTTTTTTAGATGTTTTCTTTTATGTTTGGTGTTTGTAGCTTCAGTGCACACTAAGAAAGAGTAAAACACACTTACATTGAGGAAGGAAAGTACTTGCTTGTTAGTCTTTATTGGGGAACAGCAGTCTGCTAGTTTACAGTGTTTTTCATTGGGTGGGTTGTTCTCAGTGATGTAGATGGCAATGCTTCACCGCATCTGCTGAGATATTAGTAATATAGCTTTGTTTGTCATAAGAAAGGTACTGGGTTTTTTCATGTTTCTTTTTTAAAGGGACTGACAGAACAGTAACTATCCAGAAGCTTTATGCAGGTTCATCTGTTTAATAACAAGAAGCATATATGTTTCAGAGACTTATACATGTAACTATGAAATATGGTACATTATTATCTGTTTCTGACCATGCCAAGGGTCACTGAGTTCAAAGAAATATAGCAAATATAAAATTCTTCTGAAAGTGTTATTCCTGGTTTTTCCTAGTATTCCAATTTTTGAAAAATAAGAGTTTAATTTGTATTAATAGAATCAAGTATTTTTTGCATATAGTCTTCATCCTGCTTTTTAGTGATTGAGTTGATTCTTGTGTGTCCTATTCCTTTTCTACCCTGAGAAAGGCCTGATCACCAGCATTTCAGAATTCTCTGCTGCATTCCAGTAATTTTATCTATTTAGTGCTTTTCCTTCATTCTTGGTTACATAGCTTCTGCTCTGGCATTTTTCTTTTGTTGCTTCTTTGGGGATGCTCTTTTAGGAGAGAAGCAACAATTCTCTTCTCCTTCAGCAGAAGTGTTTGCAGCTGACGGTAAAAAAGCAAACAAATACTAACTAAAAACAATGCATTTGTTGTATATTGCTTCTATTCCCTGTTATTTGAAATGTGAATAATGCTTAGTTTGTTCTCTAGCTTCTAAAGCATATTGTGACAGTTACCATCACGCAGGTAACCACTGTATCATCATACCATCATCTGTAGGCCAGGATTAGTTCTGACAGGATAGTGATTACTTGTAACAGATGTTGGGGTAATTGAGACAAATTCTTATTTAACAGGATGTAAAGAGAGTAATTTAGTATTGGTGAAACCAATTTTTCCTCTATATCTTTTCTTTTTTCACTTTATTTTTTCATTTTGCTTTTTAAGGAACATGTGTGTTTTTCCCTGCTAATACCACCCTTTCTCTTTAAGAACTTTTTAAGTTCTTCAACTAGCTGAAACACATTCATGCAGTCTATATTGAATTTCTTCTCTCTACGCACTTTTCTGTAACACTGAACTACCCAACAGATCTTTCAAAGTAATTAAATTACAGAAATCAGTTATGTTGTAGTAAGTCTTACAAATGGACATACATGGTATATGTAATAAAAACCCCCACTGTTCTAGAAGAAGTTCATAAACAGTGCATGCAGTGAAGCCCAATATGGAAATTACTTACTTTTTTGTACATGTACCTTTGATAATTAGGACTGAATTTTTTCAGAATGGATTAGAATTACATTCAAACTGCAACATCTTTGAACAGGTAATTTCAATTATTGCTTTCAGGTATGGGCAGTGACAAGGAAAACTTAAAATCTTTCTGTTCTTTATTGGTAATTTTTTACAGCATCTTCTGTCTTTATCTTAGTGCTGATAGTGTGCATTCCGTGTAAGATACAACACTTTGGTTGCAATTCTCTTTTTTTAGTAATAGTGATGTATGCAAGACAGTTGAAGTATCAATTGGGGGTTTTTGGGGGGAAAAAAGCTTCCAATTTTCTTGTATATTCTTTTTTTTTTCAGGAATTCTGATATGCTCTCTTCAGTTCAACCCTAGGACATTTTTCAGTTGATTTGATGAAAATTGGTATATACTGTTGCAAGAGTAATTTTATATTGCACTTGTTAAACATGATATTAACATATGTCAAATAAATCACCCATCAGTTAAAGTTTTAGTTTTAGGGGAAAGTGGGACAGCTAGTCATACCGAACCATTCTAGATGCATTCATTTTGCTCTGCGTTTGGAATAAATGTGATAGTGGAGATTAAGAGTTAGGGAAAATGAAAACATTATGCAGTCATTCCGAACATACTGACATAGCTGCAGAAACTACAGGTAATACTGCTCTTTGCATGAGCCAGGGCTTATCCAAATCCTTACATTGAAGCAAATTTGAATATGTGAGTTCAAGGAGTAGCCATAACTACCACCATATCTAAGCTGGTGTAAATTATCAAGTCTTAACAGCAAAATTGTGAGCTGTCTGAGAAATAAAAATTTTCAGTTTCAGTAATTTTTAAGAACGTGTTTTGGTTATCTCTAAATTTGTACATAAGAAAACATTTTGAAATGCAATACAAGCAAAAGATTTGTGTGAATTTTGTGAAGTGTGGATTCAGAATTAAATCAACAGGGTTTTGAGCTTCAGAACAAACTGAAGAAAACGGCAGAATGGTTCTTCTGAACATTTTTCTGTCTACATCTCTGCAGCTCTGAAGATTGTTGACTATCTTTCAGAGCTGCTGTTAATTCAGGTAGTTGTAAGCCTCTACCTCCCAAAAGCAGAGCACTGAACAGAGCTGAGTTGCAAGCTTGGGAGTCCCAGAAGCCTTTAAGCCCTGGCAACTTCACCTCTGTCCAACTGTAGAGGTAGTGAAGTTCCCCCAAGTAAGAAAAGCCTATATCTTTTGAATTTTCTTGAGCATATTTAAAACCAGAGTCAGAAAATCCAGGGTCTCCAGTCTTCCCAGACACTCGAAAATCTAGATAAGAGAACTGTATTTTAATGGCCTTAAAGAGTTGGACGAACCCACATTATTTAATGTTATCTGTCAACAGCAAGTGTTTTTGGAGAAACTCTATGGTATGGGTAGTTATCTCACTGTGTGTAATTCCCTGCAGCATCTGTAATGACCACTGGCAGATAAAGGAATGTGAGTCATTAATATTCCTCTGTCAGAACTGGCAGTGAATTCCAGTGTGTCTGCTAGATTGCTTAAGAACGTCTGCATACTTCAAAAGTTTACTAGAAGTACACATCGTAATCTCAATATAGGAAAGCTCTTAGGGAAAAAGAAGAAACAATGGTATAGAAATGTTAGTTTTTTGGGTTTTGGGTTTTTTCAGGTTATATTCACACAGCACAACAACTGCTGTGGAGTTTTACAGTATTTTTACCCCCTGTCTGAAGCTTAGCCCTCATGGGCTGTAAAGAGCTGAAATGTGTAGTAGCAGCATCTGTTTCAGTAGTGCATTTCTGACAACCGCTTTAGAAAATTATAAATATCTGAATGTGTGTAGGAAGGTCACCATTCACTTTTGTCTACCCTATCTTTCAGTAAACTTCCTCCCCCGAAAATAACATATGTATAGGATGTTTCTGGCTTCAGCAGTGTCTGCTTGAAGCCATATTTGTTCAAAATAATTAGGCAAATAATTTTAAATTTAGTCCTTTCAAATTCTTGTGAATATGCCCAATATTTTAAACGAATTTTTATTGGTACAACTTAATTTGAAAATTGCTAATTTATTTTGAGTGTTTCCTTTCTAAAGGTGGCTATGTGGAGAATAAAGCTACACCTTGACTTAAAATTGCTATAAAATAGGTTGAAACATAAAGTTGTGTACAAATTGCTACTGTGTCTTTCACTGAACTACACAAAATTTTAAGGTACATGTGAAGAAACAATTGATTGTAGAATTTTGTCTGTTGATTGCAAAGTTCATGTTACATAATTGAGGAGAGTATGTTGATAAAAGACAATTAAAATGTGGAATTACATATAAACATGAAAATGTCTGGCATATGGTCATTTCAGTTTACAAGAAATTCTGGGACATGACTGTAAACACTTTGGACATAGTCTTGCTGTGCAAAGTAGTAGCAAAGAACAGAATTTCACAATGCATATCACATTCTCAAATTCCTGCAAAACATAAATTTTGAGAGCCTTTTCCCAAAAAGGCTATTTGTCAGGAGGAGAACTCAGTAGCAGTTTAAAATGTGTTCTGTTGGGATATAAATTCTTCCCCTATATGTCTTTGTGAAATCTAAGTGGGTAGAGTTTTGTTCTGGTTACCACTAAAGAACTGATTTTTAATGTACTTTGTAAAGCTTTCTGTACTCTACTTCAGGACCAGTATACAGATGGAAGACAGCTTCCACTGCTGTTGATTTTATTTTAATACATGCAATTTTGAAGAAGGAGGCAGAAACAATAAGGGAAAGTGATAAGAAATTTATTTTGGCAGTGAGCACTAATTAGGTATGGGCATTTCCAGGAAAGTTCTACCCGTGTACTTTTTTCATCCAAGAAGGTCATATACACTTCAAAAACTTGTAAAATAATGGTAGAGAATATGGGCAGGTGATGTCTGGACTGAAAAGAGAAATAGTCAATTGGTCTCCTGTTCTAGTAAAACAGCACACATTTTACCAGCAACAAAGAGTGCACAGTACCTCTAAATGTAATTTAGATTTTGAAATTAAACAAGATTTTTTTGTGTGTGAAAAATTGTTTGTGTTAAGATTAGGTTGTAGAGTCTAACATCTTTTGATTGAAAAGCAAAGGTAGAATGAATGTGAATAAAAAGGCAAATTAACTCTACAGATAAGGGCATAGTGAGGCCAATAATGCATGGAAGTTTGTCAGTAGTTGCTGAAAAACTGGAGAAAAGGCAAGGAAGAGAAGAACATAGATTCAGGACTATGAAAATTCTTTATCATCTTTGGTAATAATTTTTTTTATAAAACTGAAGGCTTATTTCAGCTGATGGATACATACTTTCTTCTGAGAATATAGCAATTGTAATAGAGAGCTTTGCTCAGTAAACTTGAGTTTAATGGTAATTAGTGGCTAATTGTGTTCAATTACATTGTAACTATTGAAATAGTGTACTTAAATGTCAGTTTGTTACTGTATATCTGAATATTCTCAGATTCAGATTTGATGCATTTTATAGATGGTAAACAAGGTGCTAGACTCATTACAGAAGTGACAAAGAGAATCCATTTGTTTATTTTTTTTTTTAATGTAAAAGAACTAGTTTTAAACCTATGAGTAATTCTACCTGAGGAAATAAGGAAGAGGAGGAAATAATTGGAAATGGTATAAACCTTAGTGCACCTGAATCTTGAATACTAGAATACAGTCTGATATACTTATCTCAAGAAAACACAACTGAGTTAGATAAAATGCTTTCAATGAGAGCTAAAATGGTCCAGAGAATGGGACAGCTGCCATGTGAGAAGAGACTGAGGAGGCTGAGACTCTTTCAGTTTCAGGGAGAGTTGGCAGAAGTGGGGATTGTGGGGATTATGGCTAACGTCTCCAAAATTATGGGGGCAGAGAAGAGAACGAAAACAGCATGGATATCCACCTACTCCATAAAAATGGAACTGTGGAGTTTGGGGATTTTAGTACAAGATTGATTAAAAGCTGGTAAAAGATGGAAATTACTGTTCATTTTTGTGGAGGCAGACAGTATTTATAGTTGTAAAGAACTTAGAAAATCCATGTCCCGGAGGTCCATCAATTAGTACTAAAAGAACAAACAGGAATGCCATCTTTAATGTACTTACGTGTATGAAGTGAGTGGGCCTCCAAAATTGCCCAAGCTAATGTGCCCATATATAGCATGTTCTCTTGATACTGCTGGAGACATGATAGCAGACCACGAGGACTTAGTGTGTCCTAATAAGGCATTTGCTGTAGTCTTACACTCAGAAATACATATGGTTTCAACAGGCATTGACACTCACTTATCCAGAAAATCTGATTTGGAGATTCTTGTATCACAAGGTATCACAATTATATCATGATGTGATCTAATTGAAAACTAGGAAGTGAAATTAGAGGTCATGGCAAGCATTTAAGCAAATGCTTAAGCAGTTTATAATTTTGGAAAATTACAGTATTACTGTTACCGATAGCAGAGCTCACATATATGCCGGCTCTGTGTGTGTGTTTTTGTTTGTGTATATGTTGCTGTGTGGCGGGAGACACAAGGATTAGTTATTTTATGGGATGTCTTATGAAGCTTTACAATTCACAGGTGAAGTAGATTAGTGGAAAATCCTAGTCACCTTTTTTCCTCTCTTTTATAAACTTTCATCTTCAGGCATACTCTTAATGTGAAAAAGTGTAACATGTTCACTGACCTTTTTCAATATCTGTGGTCTGATGAAAGTGACTTAAAGGTTGTAGCATCTAAAGACGTATGCATTCTGAAAAATGGAGGTAAACTGCAACTCAGAAAGGTCCCACCTTAGGAAAATGACATTGCATCTACTCTTAAGTCCAGCTTTTGAAAGCAAATGAGTATAGATTCCCTTAAAATATTAATAATACACAGTTTCTTTTAAAAATAAATGTCTCATAAGGAATTAATTTAGATTCCTTTAAAATAATTTGGCAATGCACTAATTATAAATAAATTTGTTACTAAAGACATTTGTTAAAAGTTTGAGTTAACTAAACATGATTCTCTTGGATTGTTTATTTGCATTCTACTTAGCAGCTCAGTGTTGTTTTTTATCAAGAATTATAGACTTATAAAAACACTACAGTGAAATGAAGTGCTTTGGAGACTCATAAGTATAATGGTGTGGATAACATGAGTATATTAAAAATAGTTTTTAGATTTACATTAAAAATGTGAGGGATTTTCCCATGGCAGAAAGTCTCTAGAAAACTTTTCTCGGCTGTACACCATTTGACAGCAGCTCAGTATCCACACAGAACAGGAGCCCATTTGGTGTCTTGAGAACCTTGTGGCAATTCATGATTGATCTCAGTTTAGAAAACCGGTGGGTTATGTATAAACAGTTTTGAGAAACTTGATCCTTAAGCTTTCCGGATTTTTTGTGCATCAAGTGTAGGATATGGGAAAAAAAAAAAAAAAGAGCTTTTCTTCTCTAAGCTGTATAACTTAAGAGTTATTGCTAAATAGTAATAAATGCATTTCCAGTACTCCTTCAATTTTCTGCTTCTTTTTTTTCCTTCTGAATAAATGTGAATGTGTGAATGGAGGCTAGACAGGATTTTTAGCAGCACTTGGCTGTTGATTTGCTTATTTGATTTTGAAATGCAGAATTTGGATAGAATTTGTGGATTTTATTTATATGACAATATTAGAACTTCTAGTCAAATTTTTCTCAGGTCCTCAAGCACTGCAAGACTTGTTTACATTTTCCATAGACAGAAAAATCCACCTTTTGTCTAGAATGCCCCCAAGGCTGTTTTCTCTTCAGTATGGTATAGACTGGTATTTTTGTATGGGATCTTCTCTAGCATGCCTTTGTTAATAAATACTCATTTCTGCCACTGAGCAGGTCTTCCGAGTCTTTAGCATCTGATTTTTTTTGTGTGTGTGTACATTTTTTTTACTTATCTAAGAGTGAATGGCTCAGTGTCTTATTGCAAAATACACTTTAACCTTGGGGGAAAAGATGCACTACTCTCAGAGCTTGAAGATCAAGAGTTTGTATTTCTTTGATGTTAATAGATCTGTCATGTCTTTTCATTTTACAAAGAAAGCATTTTGAAGGATCAGTGGGAATAAAAAGGGCTCTTTAATGTAGGAGGACCAAATTGACACCTCTCAGTTTTTAGTGTGTCAGTGTGTGGCCCTTGCAATCTTTCTTATATCAAGACAATTTTTTCTAATTCCATATTAGTATTTTCTTATTTGATGTATTACTGTTTACTTCTTAGGTGGTGAACAGAACATAAAACTGCAACTGCAAATCATCAGAACTCTTCTTGAGCTATAGATACCTTGCAACAGTAAGGACTACTATCTCTTGTGCATAGATCAGTTTCAAAAATCATATTTGTTTGACATCTGACTGTAGGCAAGGGAAGGGTCTATACTGAGACTGTCAGATTCAAAAGAATATTTTTTCTTATGTTTTTTTCACCAGTCACCCAGGTACCCTATCCAAAGATGACTTTCTGGAGATAAATTAATAATATTTATTTGTAGTGCCTAATCAAGTATATTCAAACATTACTGGTAAATTTAAATAACTTTTCTGGTTTTTGGTTTTTTCTTTTTTTTAGGAAAAAGAAGTTACAAGGGTAGTCAAATACTCCGTGCTATTTGGGAGAATATTGATAGGAAAGTGCAGGGCACATAATGCAAAATTTCAAGGAAAGCTGATGTCTTTGACCATGTAGTATTGCTACAGGTATTGGGATCTCAATGGTATCCCAAAGACTAATTCTTTTAGAAAGCTACTGAAATTTGTTTCCAAGAACTGATTCAGAAAAATAAGAAGTTAATGTTTCATACAATATTCTGATTCATTTATACTCAAATATTTTGAGATTGAAGTTTTAGAAAAGATCTTAAGCTCTGTAAAAAATATTTCATTGATACTAATTTCTGATTGCAACACTAATGTTTTCTTTAAGATAAATAAATTATGCTATTATTTATTCTGGAGGGGAATTTGTATTCCTTTAATAATTTCTTCTCTCTTTAGAATGCAGACATGGTCCAGAAAAGACATTTAACATAGAAATGATTTAAAGGTGAACAAGAAATGAAATCACAATGACCATTTAACTGTAAATTGGATTTTAGGGTAATATAAATCTCACCACTGGAGTATTTATCTCTAAATGCTCCTAATTTAAAAGCCTTTAAAGGAGTTTGCAAGGTTTCCCTGATAGCTAATGCATTTTCCTTTTTCTGCCGAAATACCTTAAGTTGCACAAAGCCAGCAGAATGTATGGTCTAAAAATAGTGTTTATTCTCCAGTAGTCTTCTCTTTGTTTGTCACAGTCTGAGTACCCAGCTCCAAATCCTGCCCAACCTTTAGGGCAACAGTTCTCCTTACACCCACTCTGCTGGGTGGGTTACCTCTTTCAGTCCGTGGGCCAGTGTCCTTCAGGCAAGGTTAGAGTGCATTCTGACTGGAGTTGAGGGGGGATGTTTTCTGCTTTGAGAAAGCATACTTTTTGGTGTGAGGAAGTACTCTTCTGCTGGTCTGGGTGGAATGCAGAAGGATTGCTGTGCACCTGCGAAGACCAGCAGCATGCCAGGCCTGAACTTCATGCTCTATGTTCTTTGGCACCGGAGGGTGATCCTGATTTTTCAGCAGTGCTGTGAATCTCCTTGGGTCTCACCCTCTTAGTGCGACAATTTGTATTTCCTGTGTTCTTCATTTACCATTTGTGTCTCTTCCTATGCATCTGTTTTCCCCTTCAGCTCTGTTTATTCTTCCTCATGTTAACTTCCCACTCCTCTCTTAATGTCAAAAATATGCACCAGTTTTCATAAGCGCCCTTGGAACCTGGTCCAGAAATGTTGTCAGTCGTGCATCGCTAAGTAGAAACAAAGCAGGAGCACCCATGTGGAAATAATAGACTGAAAAATTCATCAAAGAAATTTCATGTGAGTTGCAGAAACGCATTAGAGGTCAGTGAAGTATTATTACAGCCTAAGGTTTAAGCAGTAGCAACTTTGCTTTCCTCATACTCAAATGGACCAGCTTTCTCACTTTTTCTGATTTTCAATGATTTACTTGACCAACCTGTTTCCAAAAATCACAAAGATCCTTTCAATGGTATCTGTATTGTCAAATCAGACAAGCAGTCAGACAAACAAGACTTATTATCTGCTGATCTTTCAGTACTTTCAGTGAAGAAAAGGTAACCTCTAATTAATGACATGAAAAGAAGCCAAACTCCAATTTTATATCTGTCTAGACTATACAGTTCTTCTCAAAAGGGACTGTAATTGTGCACAGGTATTCTGTCTTTTAAAAAATGACATTCCATCTCTGCAAAGAACTTTAAGAATTGTCATTTTGCTAAAATGTACCATATTACTCCAATTAACTATACTGTGGGATCTGTAGAGTTGCTATTCTGGCAAAGTTTTTTTTTTTTTTTCTTCTCTGCATACTTTTATTTTCCTGTAACCTCTATGTTTCATTGATTCTGCTGCAATTTTTCTCATACTGAAGTAGCAGTGCCTTCACACAAACTACCTGTAGGAAAAATACAGTTCTCATGGTCCTAGCCTAAAAATTGGGAGTTTGGAAAAACTCCTGGTTTTTTGAATTCTAGACTTGCTGTTGTGCATTTTCTTAATTAGTCTCAGTAATTAAATCATTAAATGATTGGCATTGGTCTCTTGCTAACAAACAGTAGAGCTTAGTGCTTTTTTTCTTGATCCCCTGAGACCTGCTATTTCAGTTCTTCATGCAACTCTTCATTTGTGGCATTTGTGCTGTCAAGAGGCATGAAGTCAGTGCACAGCACTGTAACTCTCCAGCATGAACAGCACTGGGAAGGGGTTAACCTAGCCCATTGATTCTACTTCCAGACAAACTGCATCTGATGTGTGTCACCTCAGTGAAAAATGAAAGACAGTACCAAGCTGACTTTAGCTAATTAATGCTGGACAATGAACCATGTAACTTGAGTTCATTGTAGAGATCTGACTAACTTTTTTAACAATTAGTTTTCATTACTCAGGGTTTTTGTAGTAATTCTTTTGTGGATGTGTATTTCAATAAAAATATTTTGGGTAAAGAATGGTTAATATTTTGCTTTAATGATACCACGTTGGACATTGACCTGTCCTTATTCTCAGTTGTAATGTTAAGTCTTCATCCTAAATTCAAAAATGCAGATTTGTTTCTAGTAATTTTTGTCACTTAGTACTTTAGTAGCTAATACAGTATCAGCTAGTACGATATGATTTGGTACTGCTTAAACTACTCTTCAACTCATGCTGATCAGCTAGAACTGAATCAAAACAGAGATCTTTTTAAAATTACATCATTGGCAGTGGCTGATTTCTCAGGCTTATGTGACAGTTGACAATTTTATTTCAAGCAAGATATCTAAGATACTAGGAAACTTCTTCACCAGAGAGTTATCAAGCACTGTAACAGGCTGGCCAGGGAAGTGGTTGAGTCATCATCCTTGGGAGTATTTAAAAGATGTGTAGTTGTGGTGCTTAGGAATATCATATGTGGTGGACTTGGCAGTGTTGGGTTAATTGTTGGTCTCACTGTTCTTAAGTGTCTTTTCCAACCTAGATGATTCTGTGATTCTGTCCTGGAAACTTCTTCTGTGTAAAGCACTTCATGAGTTTGGAGACTTCTTTCTAAAATTCTCAGAAGTGTTCCATTAATCTGTGTCTGAATATTCATAGTAACCTTTTTTTTGCATTTCCTCAGAAATTCATTTGTATATACTTGAGACCGACATTCCCCCTTGGGCTCAATAGGAAAATAAAATTAAAATGGAGAATGTCTTACATTTGTGTCCCTATGTAAGATATTTTATCCAAAGTTCACAAGATACTGATTCAGGGGACCTGGGCAGGGTAGGCAGGAACCTCTTGAAGTTAAAGAGAAGGAAGTGGCAAGCCTTGCATCTGGGAAGGAAAAGCCCCAGACACACCAGAGGCTGACCAGCTGAAAAAACCAGCCTGAGAGAAAAGTTCAGGAAGTTCTTGTCGACCAAAAGCTGACCATAAGTCAGTGATGCATCCTTGTGCTAAGGAACGCCGACACTTTTAAGGAATGAGGTGATCCTTCTCTTTCATTCAGCCCTGGTAAGGTGCATCTGGACTGTTGGGGTCAGTGTTAGGCTCCCCAGTAGAAGAGAAACAGGGATATGCTGGAGTGAGTCCATTGAAGACCCACAGAGGCAGTGCTAGGATTGAAACGTTGTCATACAAAGAGAAATTGAGAGCTGGGACAGCTTGGCCTGATACAAGAAGGCTGTGTCAGATTTCACCCATGAATATATAGATATACCTGATGGTAGAGGGTAAAGATGTGGAAGCCACACTCTTCTCAGAGAACCCTAGTTGACAGCACAAGAGGCACATGAAATTCTGTTAAAACATAAGAAATTTTTATAATTGTTATTGGTTATGCTGTTGTTATTACTGCTATTATTCCAAGACTGACTGAGCACTGGAATAGGTCAAAAGTGCTTGTGGTCCCCTTTTTTGGAGATACTTCAAATTGAACAAAGCATGACTCCAGGCAAGCTTCTGTAGCTGAGCCAGGTCTCAACCAGGTTCTGCACTAGGCACTCTCCAGATTCGACTGCCAGCTTCAGTGAATCCATGGTTCTGTGAAAATTGACAGGTAAACTTCCGTGTGCCTCTAGTATTCTTTATGTTGTATTTCACCTGTTGCGTGTGGAAGTAAAGTGTTACTAAGCCTACTAATTTTATCAAAATAGCTATAAGAATGTGATGCCTTATACTATCAAGAATACTGTATTTCCTTAACACAACAAAGAGTGAGAGAGAAATTGGCAGATTAATAATGGGTTAGATTTCTTTTGCATAAAAAAATGGGCATCACAGTATTCACAATGGAAAGCAAACCCAAAACTTGAAGATGTTAACAAAACTATGTGCAACCATGAGAGAAGAAAACAAGTAGAAGAGATAGATAACATACAAATCTGGAGTCTGCCCTTTCAAAGTCTAGACACTGCAGTTTTATGCTACTTATAATATAGCAAAGAACTGTGTGATTGGGGTCTAGGAAACCTAGTATTTATTTTGATGGAAGATATAATCTCTCTTTTTATACATACACCTTTAGTTGTCTATATAATAAATGTTTTTAAGTATGTGGGTGAAATCCTGCACAAATGAAATCAGTTGGAAAAATCCTATTTAAATTTCAGAGTCTGGAACTTACATCTTCCTCTAAAATTACACTGTGAAACACTCCACCTGAGTTCCAGAGGCAGTAAGTAAATTATTGGCAAATTAACTTGGTATATTTAAAATAAAAGCTATAAAAATTAACTAGTTGTCAGTTAAAAAATAAGACTATTGCACATGGTCTGTACATACTAATACTTAGTTTGTAACTAGGCTTTTGGAAGTCCATTGAATCAAAATGCCTACCATGTGAACAGTGCCTCTACTGTTCTACTTTCTCAAGTATTGTTGAAAACCTACAGATTAAACAATTAGTATCACTTACTACTTACTACATTAAATATACTGTGAGTTCAGTTGGACTTGTTCTAATAGTTGGGGGAGGGGGGGGAAGCAAGTGTATCTTTTCCTACTGAATGCCAGGTAAAACAAACTTTCATGTCAGACAAGGTTTGTTTTCAATCCTAAATCAATTTTCATTAGTATTTCTGCATTTTTTTTTACTTTCCTGACTTTCTAATGAAGTTTGTAACAGAAGAAAGAGTAATATTTAAAGATGGGTGCCTATACTTAATTATTTCAGTGTCACAGCATTCTGAAAAAAATGCTTAAAATGAGTTGAAGGAAAATAAGTTTCTATTATTTATGTTTGTATGTATCAAGAACCATAACCAGCGGGTGAAGGGAGGTTATTCTCACCTTGTACTCCCGCCTTGTATGTTCTTGCAAGATCCCACCAAGAGTACTGTGTCCAGCTCAGTGGTCCCCAACATTAGAAGAATGCAGATCTGTTTGAGAGAGTCCATAGCAGGGCCACAGTGATGGTCAGAGGGCTGGGACAGGTCTCTCATGAAGACAGACTAAGAGAGGAGTTGGGGCTATTCAGCCTGAAGAAGAGAAGATTTCAGGGAGACCTTAGAGCACTTTCCAGTGCCTAAAGGAGGCCTACAGAAAGGCTGGAAAGTAAGTTTTTACAAGTGCATGTAGCAACAGGAAAAGGAGTAATGACTTTCAACTGAAAGAGAGTGGATTTAGAATTGGGAAGAAATTCTTTACTGTGAGGGTAAGGAGGCACTGCAACAGGTTGCCCAAAGAAGTTGTGGATGTTGCATCCCTGGCAATGTTAAGGGCCAGGTTGGATGGGGTTCTGAACAACCTGGTCTGGTGGAAGGTGTACCTGCCCATGACAGGGGGGTTGGAACCTGATGATCTTAGAGGTTCCTTCCAACCCAAACCACGCTATGGTTCTATGTCAATGTCAAATTTATATAATTATTAGTCATAAAATATTTAGATTTTTCTTCTGTTCACTCTTAGATCTAATTGCTAGTTTGTTTTCAAAACTGAATGAGAGGCCCATTGGTGACCAAAGCTTTGTAATATAAGGCATTATCTCTCTCACTGGTTAGAAATAATAAAAGTACATCACAATGCATCTTGGCCATTAACGGCTGACCTCTAGTGTGCAGTGAAGCCATGTAATTTAATAATTCTGTTTGCGAAGAGACTAAGTAATTATAAGAAATGGAATTTAAGTACAGCAGAGTGATAAGGAAACTGTTTAATGATGGTGAAAACAGTTACAAAATGAAAAAAACGTTCTTTTGATCCCACTAGGCTGACTATTTTTCTGTGCCATAAGGAATTTGAGGGCTGATCACAAAGAAATGTGAATATTTGTGCTTTCTTTTTGAGTGGCAGAATTCCATAGATGGAAATACTGTGCTGCAAGAATGAAACTGTTCTCTTGCATTTAATTATTCATCAGTGAAATGTCACATACACGGCAAAAAAAAAGAAGGTAAATATAGGTAGTTTAGACTAATTGAAATAACAGATTGGATAACAAAAGATTTGAAGTCCTCGACTATTCCTTCTGGTGAAAATAGTAATCCTGTGGTGTTCCCTACAATACAAAATTATCTTTGAATAGGAACTGAGGTTTAATGGTATGATGTTTCCAAATAATAACTAATCAACTACTGCTGCTCCTTTGGCCTTTTACTTCAATGGAAAACAAAAGGACAGATGCATTTTTCTGTTCATCTGGTATAGAAACTGATGGATATCGAGAGTATAAAAGAAAGTATTTCTGTAAAATTTTTGTAATTAAAAAAAATAAAGAATGATTTGTGCTAGAATACTGGATTTGAGAGAAGAATGCATGTGGTAAATAAATTAGTTTCAAAGATTAAGATAAGCTCAAAAGCTATGAAAAAGTCTCGGAAATGGATAAACAAATTGTCAGATTAAGTTGGAAATGCAGATTTTATAAATGCATGTAAGATTAATGTGGAGAAATTAATATATTTGATATCTGTTGCAACCTTTTTTTGAAATGTAGCATACTAATATTGAGATACGTAGAGTTGTGCATTTTAATTACCACTGGCTATTAAAAAAGGAGCTCAGATGCAGACCAGATGTAATATTTAACACCCAATTATATACTAAAGTAGTGCTAAAATTTATTAGGTTAATATCTATGCAATATGTTTGCATTTTAAGAACATTTTTCCTTTAGGAAAGGAAGGCTTGTGACAACTTGAAAGACAGTTTACTATTCTAGTAGATATGTATAATACAGTTTTTATTTCTATGGAAGCATGTAGATTATACAAATGTTCTTATACCATTTACATTCACAGCAATCTTACAAACATATGTGGTATCAATTACTCTCCTGCTGTGTAACAGTGTAACTGTCCTAATACAGCCAAATTTGTGTATATGTTAGTAGAAATAGGAATCACCAAATTTCACGGAGGTTTATTTTCCCTTTTACCTCATGGAATGGCAGTCTCAGTATAGGTGGTATTCTAGAATAACTTTCTTCAGAGCTTCTGATTTATTCAATACTCAAAGTATGTGAATTTTGTTTCTTTCGAAAATAATTTTTCTTACTAATATAAAGACATCTTATCGCAATAATAGTTAGAAATCACTAAGTGAAATGTATTTTCTGTTGTAATGCATATGCTTGTTATTTATGTTATCCTCCTGGTATCCGCTTGAGCTACTTTTCTAAGTAAAGAATAGGATTAGATTAATTATAAATGAGGCATTGTGATTGAAATCTAATCTGAATGTTGAAGATATTTCAAGAAAGTATTCAGCAAATAAATACAGTGATGAAACTTGAGAAATGTATATTGTAGCATATTGTACAGTGAATATTGTATCATCCTGTCTTTTAGTCCCATCAAAGTATGTATACCTCATATTATTTTCAGCTTTATGCAGATGTTTGATACAACTTCTACCATCTCTCTGCCTTTATCCCTTTTTTATTTTCTTGGGATTAGGACAAATGTCTTAGAAAGAGCTTCTTCTCACAAATATAGGTTAGTAACCTCCAAGTGCAGCTGTTGAGCATCTGTCTGACAGGCACAGAGCTATACTGGTAGGTTTCATAAAGAAACTGAGGGATCCATTTACAGCTTGTTTTAATTTCATTTTGTTAGACATACACTGATTGACCTATTGATTGGACATAAAATTATTGTTCCAACAATTGTGTCCAATTGGACATAAAATTATTGTTCCAACTTAATAAATAAAATTAGTTTCTAGATATTCTGAGAGGCCCAAGTCATGCAGGAACATGGCAGAGTAATGTTTTCAAATAGTATTATAGTAAGTGAAACTTTGGTGTGAAATAGGACATACTATTTCTATACTGTTTATCAGCAACCTATGGTATATTTTAGGCATACAGTAATAAATAAATGCATTTTAAAATGTAAAATACTGTATTTGCATAATAAAATGTCTTTTAATAATTGTAATGATGCAGACATTTGTGATCGATGCAATCTTTTATAGAATAGATGTATTTTTATTTCGTTAAATAAATTAATCTACTGTCAGGGCATGCAAACACTTTTAATAGTGCCAGTAGTGTGACTTCTCTTGATAGCATTTCTCTTTTCTCAGCCTGGAGCATAATTTTTTGTGCATTCAGTCATTATTTCTCTTTTGCTTCTGTGCCAGCTCCCCTATACCTTTAACACAGTGTCTCATTGTCAATGTCCTCATAAAAGTGATTTTTCTTCTTTTGCCATATTGTGGACTACACATGTCAGTGCTACAAGACATCACAGAATGAAAAGGAGGTCAACCAGTAGTTACACCAGATGATGCAAGCAGCATTTTCTTTCTGTTCTCCATCATCTGTATTACTTCCTTGCATTTGAGATATGACAACTGTAACTGTCTTCACTAACTCAGATTATATATCTTTCCAGTTTTGCCCTTTAACATGGTTTTGGACCAGCGGCAGCTGGAGAAACAACCTTGGTGCTTGGAATTTCCCTAGAGTGGCATGCATTCTTTAGTTTTGTGGTTTCAGACACCAACCCTGACTGCCACGTATTAAGAAAATTTTACAGCCTGTGTAGCAAGCTACTGTTTCTGCTCCTTTATTTTCAGCTGGGTTACCAATATGCTAGAATCCTGTTGGTCAAGATCCCCTGAGAGACAGAGTAAGGTCCAGAGCAATAACTGTTGGAAAAGGCACTTAGCAGGGACATAAGGCTTATGTAGATCACCTGACAATTGTTCCTTTCTCATGTCCTTTCCAAAGGCTGCCAGTATCAATCAACAGCAAATGAATGCAAACAAGCAAAAATTTTACTCTGTAGAGACACCTATGTAATGATACTTCAGAGCTACACTAAGTACAGATTTAAACTATCCATACATATTAAGAAAAAAAAAAAAGCGGCACAGAGAGAAAGCAGGATTTATTCTATGAGTTTTATTTATTAAATTGATGCAGGATTTTTTAGATTAAAAAGACAACTAATTTACTTGACACATGTATTAGTTTATTCTAAAACTTTGTTTTTCCTTTTTTTAATTATTTACACCTTTTTGTTACACAGCTTTTTTCTTTGTTTGTTTTTTGTGGTTTTTTTGAGTATTTACCTCATAAGGTCTGTATTTTTCTAAAAGCGTCTCATTCTAATAAATGTTCAAAGAGGAGATTTTCTAAAGCATATGAAAGGTGGATGCCGAGTTCCCACTGATTTTCACCAGGCACTATGAGTTTAAAAATCCCATATAAATTGATCAGGTAAATTAAAATCACTGACAGAATCAGTAGCTGAACATGAAATAACATGACTATCTGTCCTATTTGGATTTTATGCTCTAGTTTGTCATGAGGCATCTTTCCATTTCTCATAGTTTTGAAAAGGCAGATGTTCTGGAAATGGAATCTCAAAAGGCAGTTTCTAGGACATGAATGTGGAAGTGGTGCATGTTGTGCTATAGAGTGGTAAAATTAGCCTATTTCAGCATTGGAATAAATCTCTTACAGAGCTCTAAACCACTGAATTTCATCTTGAATTACTTTTTGAAATGATTCATTTGATAACTCATATTATTTCTGAAGTATAGGGTTAGGGTTAATGTATAGCCTACACTTAGTTTTGTTCAGTTTGTACCACAATTGTTATTTTAACCTTGTAGATGCAGCCAGTAAAACATTTAAAAAGGGGAAAGTGAAGGGAAAAAAGAGCACTTTTGAGTTTTCTCTATCACATTACAGCTGCATAAAAATTTCTAATCAGCACTATTGAATGATTAATGAAAAGGAGAGTGGCAGCCACCCACCCAGAAACTCATCTGCCTTTGAAAAGATTTAATTTAGGTGTTGGTAGCTCTCTGTTATAGTTCCTGATTTTCCTGACATTGCATTGTTCCACTGGCCCTTCCCTCTGAAGCATTTTCACACATTTATTCTTTTGCCACTTAAGATCTGCTAAATCGTAAATGTTTGCCTGGTTCTAGTTGAAAGATACCAAGAAGGATCCTAAGGAATTAACAACTCTGTAAGACAGTAAATAGATTATTGTCCTGAAAATGGTAAATTGATAAGTTGGTTTCCTTTGAGAGTTAGTTGTTTATAACCAGTTGGACTGCACCTTATAACTCTCCTTATCATTTGAATAAACCTTCTCTTCTTTTGTGTTTACCCCCTAGTCTCTTTGTTCCCCTTTTCAAAGTACTTATCAGTAGCAGTTAGACTTTATTTTTGTAGGCTTATTGAGTCTTCCTTAAAACACACAATGTTTTATTCTTAAGGTGGTACACTTTATCTGTGTGTTTTCCGTGTGGAGTGCACTTCGTTGCACGTGGATAACTGAAATCTGTGTAAGCTTTAGGATGTGGTATTGTCAAAGAATAGAAATTTTTTTAACATCATTATCATTAGTTCATCTCCAACTCTGTGAGGAAAGTGTATATGTATTCTTTCCAGAAACTTCTTAGCCTTTGAGCTGCATTTCTTTGGCTTTCCGTAATTTCATGATTAATTAACACACATATGTATTTTTTTGATGGGTATAATACACACCCTTTACAGCTGTCTTTAAGCACTTCACCTTGTACTTATTACAGTGGAGACTCCTCTTATTTCAGTTGTTTGAGTACTCTAGATACAATTTCTTTAATGTGGTGTTTAGATCCTTTTCTATAATGGCAACAACTTCCATCATAGCAAAAGGCAATCAGTTTTAGCTTTGTATCACTATTAGCACGTTTCATCAGCTAATTCTGTTTTCTGCAACCAAGTGAATAATTAGAAATTTTACGGTCCCAAAGCTGGTCCTGCAAGAATGGTATTACAAATTCATGTAGCTTTAGAGCTAGGGTTTTTTCCAGCTTAGTTTAGGATAGTTTGTTAAATGTTTTATGTTTCTTAAAATGATCACTTTGTTTTGATTTTAACCATTATTTTCCCATTTAATGATGATTTGTTGAAGAATACAGTGTCTCAGTGCAAATATACTAGTAGTATTGTTTTTCCGTGTCTAAAAAAATCAAGTATTTTATCAAAGAAAGAGCGGGTTCATTTAGCATAGTCCAGTTTTGATCAATCACTGTTCTGATTTATCCTGGTTGCATTTTTTTCTCTGTGCCTTTGTCTATTATTTATGTCAAAACTCAGCTGTAACACAAAAATGTGTGTTTATACACAAGTAAACTGTGTTTATGTCCACAGATACAGCATGAAACAATATAATGACATGAAGTATTTTTTCTTAAGTCCTATAATTGCATTAAATAGAATCTTTTATTTGTATTGTCCTAGCAAGATTGTGATAATGGCTTTTATTGTATTACAGATAATCAGACAGCCTTGGTGTCATTGTGACACAATATAGTGTAGGAATATCTTTACTTTTTGCCATCTACTTGTTAAATATTTTTCCTATACAAGATGTTACAACCTAAGGCTCTTGGTCAGTAGGGAACTCATGGCATGGCTTTAAAGAATATACTTAACTTGTTAACATGTAACTTCCAGGTAAATATAATCTGTTGCTTAAATTCATATCTGAGGCATCCTGCTGAATTCAGTGACATTAAAATGTGTTTCATGTTAAATGTCTTTTCAAATGGATCATAGAATTATGCTGATATATGATACACAACAGCTGGAATTCTGTGAACAATCTCTAGAATTTATCAGTGCTTGTCTAGTGCATGCGAAGATTAGTTTAGCTTCTTCATTAATAGTATTCACATGCATTCTGAAGAGATTTCAATGCCCTATTTCATTAATGACTAGGGAAAAAAAGAGCCACTGTTGTCCTTACATAGATAATAATGCTGTCCAAAATATTAAATTCTCACTCATAAAAGGGAACATATTAAATTATACATTTGGTTTGTACTTGGGTTTTAGTTTTGTAGACGTGAAATGAACTTTAAGTTTCAGTACATTCCATTGCTATGCTTAAGTGTGGTCAGTTAACCTTGGCTAGCTTATGGGTACCCACCCAACTGCTCTGTCACTCCACCTCACGCAAGGCAAAAATTCAATTCAGTCAGACCTTCAAAGAAAAGTATAAGAGATGTTCACTCAGTTTGAAGCACTGTTGTAAGGCTTGTGCTGATATGGACAGGATTTGAGTCAGGATTTGTGCCTGCTGTGTCATAGGAGATTTAGGTTAGTCCTCTAGGTTCATTACTAGCAAAAGGTTCTTCCCCCAGTGGGTGGCTGGGCACTGGAACAGGCTCCCCAGGGCAGAAGTCACGGCCACAAGCCTGACAGAGTTCTAGGAGTATTTGGACAATGCTCTCAGGTACATGATGGGATTGTTGGGATATCCTATGCAGGGCCAGAACTTGAACTCAATGGTCTTTATGGGCCCCCTCCCAGATATTCTGTGATTCTGTGGTACCACTATAAAATTGGAATTTACGGACACTTTGTAGCAATGAAAATCTCTTGGGTTATGTTGAAGTGATAAGCACATCTACTCCTTTTAATTTCCTTTCTCTTCATTTTCAAAGAATTGAGGAATCAGGATTTTTTGGGTTAAAATGAATCTTTAAATATAATCTAGTCCAGTCCCCTCTACTATGGGAAGATTTCAGGTTTCTTGGAGCCCCATGCAACTTGGCCTTGAACACTTCAAGGGATGGGGCATCCACAACTTCTCTGGACAATCTGTTGCAGTATCTCACCACCCTCATGGTGGCTTTCAATTTGAAGTCATTGTCTTTGGATGTGGCCTTCTAGCCAGTTTCTTATTCTTCTAACACTACATCTGTCAAACACATATCTTGTGAATTTTGTGGTAAGAATGTTGTGAGGAACTTTGCCAAAGGTCTTACAGAAGTCCGCATAGATCATGAATTGTTCTTACCTTGTCCACTGACTGAGTTACTGTAAGTAAATTAGTCTGGCAGCATTTGCAATTGGTATAACCATATTGTCTGTCTCCAGTTATCTCCCTGCCTTCATTTGTCTTGATACATCTCCCAGGAAAACCTTTTCCATAATTTCACTGGCATGGAGGTGATGGGCCAGTAGTGGCCAGGCGTCCTCCTTTTTACCATTTTGAAAAATGGGTGTGATGTTTCTCTTTTTCCTGTCACTGAACTTCACTTTACTGCCACAACTTTTCAAATATGAACCTGAGTGGCTTGGCGTCTCTCTCTGCCATTCTCTTCCTCAGGATCCTGAGATGTGTCTGTCTGGGTCCCATGGATTGCTCAAGACTTCTAAGGTGTACTTTTTCTCATATCACTTTCTTTATTCTAGCTTCCAGCTTTCAGGCTTCTTGCAATCCCTGGAAATAAAAAAAAAAAACCCACCTTTTATAACCAATCTTCATTTTCCATCTAAAACAACGCAAATTATTTTTTTTCAAATGAAGAATTTAAAATTTTCCCTACAAATTTTTATATTCTTTCAAAGAACTCAGAGTGAAATGTTCAATCACAGCTTGTCTGTTCTTTATTCTTTTGCATTTTTTTAATTTCACGAAGCAATATAGAGACTCACCTTATGTATACCAACAACTTCTTTTTTTGTGGTTTACAATTCATTTCAGTCTTAACTGTCATTTAAAATGCAGTATCTGCTTTGCTATTTGTATATGTATTTTGTTTTTTCAGTGTCCACTGAAGTGCATCTTTCCATTTAAAAAGCTTAGTAGCTATTCTACATTTTACAATCAGAAAGACCAGCTGAGAACAAAAAAGATAAGAGAAGTCCATTAGGAATTTTTGCAGGACATTGGGTCTATCATTCTCTCATTTTTAAGAAAAAGGGGCCTCTAAAAGTTTTTTGTTTCAGGCAAAAGCTGGAGCCACTTAAGAGTGTGAAAGTCAAGTGTTACATCTCTATCTTTTTCTCCCTCTCTTCTGTTGTAAAGGCTGGAGGGCTTTTTTTAACTTCTCTTACTTCCTGGTAACTGCATGAGACTAATCTTAATAGTAATAGATGTTCTTGGGATCTAGTCAGGTTAGTATTTGCAACATGTATTTTGTAATTTCTTGAACATTTGATTATACTTACTTTAGGAGATGTAATTGCAAAAAACCACCAACAGTATTTCATACAACTTCAAACGTATTCTCACATTTAATGGCCATTTCTTTCATATGAAAAATAATCAGAAAATAATTTGCATCAGTTGACCAAATATTGCATGTTATGCATGAGCCATCAGTGTGCCCTTGTGGCACAATGGGGTGCATTAGGAAGAGCATTGCCAGCAGGTCAATGGAGGTGATCCTGCCCCTTTACTCAGCCCTGGTGAAGCCTCACCTGGAGTGCTGTGTCCAGTTCTGGCCTCCTCAGTGCAGGGGAGACATGGAGCTCCTGGACTGGCTCCAATGGAGGGCTGCAAAAATGATTAAGGGACTGGAGCAACTCTCTTGTAAGGAAAGGCTGAGGGACCTGGGCCTATTCAGGCCTAAGAAGAAATGACCAAGAGGGGACCTTATCAGTTCTCTAAGTGTCTGAAGGGAGGGTGTCAGAGGATGGAGCCAGGCTCTGCTCAGTGGTGCAAAGCAGCAGGACAAGAGGCAAGGGGCAGAAACTGATGCACAGGGGATTCCACCTGAATAGGAGGAAGAACTTCTTTGCTGTGCAGATGTCAGTGCAGTGGCACAAATTGCCCAAAGAGATTGTGGAGTCTCCCTCACTGGGGATATCCAAGAACTGTCTAGATGCAATTTTGTACAAGGTGCTCCAGGATGATCCCAGTTGGACCAGATGACCCTAATGGCAGTCTCTTCCAGCTGTACCTGTTCTGGGATTCTGTTATTAGCTTCCCTTGTTACTTATTTGCAGTTTGGTCTTCAAATTCAAGAATTACAAGCGTTTAACCCTTAGTATCATATGAAGTATAGCAACCTTGTCAAACAGTAGTCTTAATTTTATATTAAAACAGTGTCTCTTTGTGTCTCTTCTGATTTCTTCTTTGTGAGAAGACAGTTAAAGCTTACTGTCAAAAAAAGTTTAATCTTGAAGATTGAGTGAAGTGAATCATGTGTGCACTCTCCAGTGTTTTTATAATAAATAAGGAGGATTTAATTATTTTGGGCAGCAAATTCTGAAAGCTATTTTGTACAATTTTCTTTTTAATAAGGTATGTCAAAATGTTTTTGAGAAGTAAAGAATGTGGGAAACACTTCATGCTATATTACTTGAAATGTTTAATTGCAGTAATTCTCATTCCTTGATTTTAAAATCTTCTAAAATTCTTTAAAAAGATTTTCCATTCTTCTCTAAAAATCTAAACCAAAGGTAAAGCTATTATTCTTGTAAATGCCATGAAATATTTTGTCAAACTGATTTAATTTCTTTTCTCCAAAACAGATTTTGGAAGTCTGCCCCTTGTCTTTTGCTTTTATGTGTGTGTGTATTTGTTTGTGAGCATGTGTGTGTGTAAATTTTCATGTCCTGAAAAAAAGTAATTTAGTGTTTGCAAAAATGTGCAGAGCTTAACCCAGTCTCTGATTAGCAGAAATGTAACTTAAACCGACCTTCTGGTACTTTTATCTTGCTGCAAGTTCATTTCTATTACATATATAGAGAAAGATTCCTATATTAGAAGGTTAAGTATTTCATATATATATATATGTAACCTCCAGCTTCTAGTACTTGGTAAGAAATTTAAAAAAGTATTATTCAAAATATCCCATATATCAACTTCACATAAGCATGTACATGGTACAAGTAAAATTTCTAGTTTCCTGAATTTGGAGTTCCATGGTTGTATGAGCAATTTGGTTACCACTGAGTCTTCAAGTGTAAAATCGATCCATCATGCAGCCCCTCTTGTCCCTTCTTTATACCTGTGTAATTCCTCCTTTGTACAGTCCGAAAAAACCCAACCCAAACCAAACCAACATTCAGGAATACTATATATTCACACCCCTTGACACAAAGTACAAAGATTTTAACCTGGTGTTTTTGTGGAGAGCTTCTTTGTATTTATTTAGCTTCAAAGCCTTTCCTGTTCTGTCAGGGAATATATAAGAGGATGCAGGCTTATGTAATGGATTTTCAATTTATACATTTTCTGTTTCCATACCACAGTGAGAATGTTTTCCACCTTCTACTTACTGCGTGTATTTTTATGTCTTTGTTTTATCTTCCCAGCTCTAGAAAACTTCTGCCTTGTAAATTTCAGTTACAGGTGTAACATTTAAGTGCTCAGACTGGTATCTTATGAAGAGCTGCAGAGGTTGTTTTGAAGTATTTGAAATAGAGGAAACTAACATAACGGTCTTGAGGTGCAACTAGTCCTAGAGTTTGCTTACACTATACGAAATTCCTTTTTTTCTGATTCAGCAGCATATGTTTCCGGTGTTGAAAAGTTGGTATTTATGGCAGTCTTCACACATGCACACTAATTTTCCACAGAGTAAAGAAAAATTCTCAGAATGAAGACACTCTTTGTGAATGGTTTGAATGAAGTTATCATTCATGAGGGCTCTTTGACATTGCTGCAGTTGCTAACCCTTGAATCAAAACACAGTGTAAATATGAAGTATGGTTTACAATGTAAAGTACTTTTTAAAAGGCCTTCTTTTTAGATAAACTAGTGAAAAATTGACTAAAACAAATATGAATATTCTAATCAAAGTCTGGGGGAGTATTGGGAATATTGCAGATTTTATGTACAGTAAAATTGATGGATAGTCTAATGCTGGGGGTGAGTACTTCCATGAAGAGAGAGGACCATTTTATAACTGATAAAACTGTGTCAATGTTTTAAGGTCTCAGCCTCATTGTAAATATACTTTAGTTGAGCTAAAATCAGTCACTCATGTAGTTGTGTCAGTTTCCATTAGATCAAACAAGGATAGAAACAACAGACTTGAAATGACAACTGTAGTATTCTTTGCACAGTTCTCATATTTCTACTCACATGTTTGCCAGCCATAAGTAATTTTCTTCCAGAACTGATGCCTCATATATTTGAAGAAAGATCATGGCATTGAACAAAAAGGGATCTGTATATGGTATTAAGGAAGGAGCAGTTGTTCCATCTCCATGCATCCATCACCATTCAATTCCAGCATGTGAGAGGGATCTTAAAATGGCTACAAGTCATCTAGCACCCAGTGCCTTAAGTGCTGCCCAGATGCTTGAGTTCCTAAATGAGTTTTGACCAGGCTCATACACTCCAAAGCATCTGCTTATGAAGTTTCATAGTGTTTCTAAACTAGTACTGTCATCATTTTTCTTTGGACGGAAGAGCTTTGTAGCTAGTTCTGTTTTCTCCTCAAGGCACCGCACATCCCTGCGGAAGTTATTTATATTTTAACACTGACTGCACAACTCCAGTGGTGTACCTGGTGCAATGAGTAGTGCCTTTTGGTGGGAGGTAAGAAAAGCCCATACCTGTAAAGAGCAGTTACTGCTTTTTGGGAAAGGCCAGGTAAAGCTTTGGGCAATATAAAATGGGCTGTGAGGTCAGGTACTTCTCTTATGAGCAGCTGCAGGTTTCTGCTATCCTTTTAAAATGACACACACATGTGAGAAGATCACTGTAGTTCTAGCGGAATGGTCACTAGGAACAATGTATTATTTGTGCCCAGACACTGGCAGTGAATAATGGAACTTCTCACACAGAAGTCTTTATCATAAGTAATTAGGGATTAACTGTGTTCTTAATTTTTCATTCTGAATTGGGACCTGGAGGAACCATAAGGAAAAGCTGTTGCATCATTGTGTTCTTGGTATTTTTTCTTTCCAGTGCAGTCTGAATTAGGTACAGATTTCTTTCAGAGATCATTTTTCTTATCTGTTTTTTTAAAGATGATGAAGTTAGGAAGCTAATTATTGGTGGAGGGCTTATGAATATCTTTTTGGTCTAAAGGAAACAACTTCAAATACTTGCTGTTTCTAGGATCTGGCTATGCTGCTTGGTAGCTTTTTGATACATTTCAGAGGGTCATTTGGGTTAGATCTAAACATATATGAAGATAAAGTAACTGAGCATCCAACTCAACAAAAAGTAAGGGGGGAATGTACCGCCTATTTTTTAAATGAAGTATGTGAACTGTCAACACAAATTTGACTGAGATACATTAGTATATCCTGGAGACTGTAAACAGTTTTTCTCTCTCTATTTGTATATTTTTTACAAGTTACACATCCTCCCCTCCTTTTTGTTTCCTCTAAGACACTATTTTTTCTATTCATTTATGTGTGTATGTGAGATGCCTCAGTTGAAGATAAGTGATGATTGCCACTGGTTGGTGTATCTTTGTGCTTTTCCCAGTGTCCAGGTTTAGAACAGGTTCAGTGAAAGAGCCCTTCCTTTTAACAAAGACTAAGGTTTGTCTGGTAAGCATGTGTCCTGTTTAAAATCCAGGGAAGTAAACAGTGATTGGAGGGTCATCCATGACTCTTTTAATGACCTTCATAACATTGTCAGAAAGCTATGTTTTGTTAGGCTGTATTGGTAAGTCTAGTGAGCTTTCCAGTGGTGTTGAGTGTGGTGAGATGCGGAGTTCCCAGTACTCAGAGTCATGGGATGAGCCTTAACCTCAGTGTAAGGTATTGAGGTAGTTAGGTAGTAGAACACGAGTGAGGGAGAGGAGATGGAGACTATCAGGTTGTCCCCGTGATGACCCCAGAGCAGAGTCCATAAATGGATCCCCAGACTGAGCTGCAGTGTGTCTGGGCCAACAGTCTCTGTTCTGCTAGCACTGACAGTGCCTTGGAAATTGATGTGTGTAACTGTGGAAAGCAGAGTGTGACACTGCATTGGACAATGTACCAGAACAGCACAAAGATAATACTTCTTCTGGGTCTCATAATGGGAGTGTATATTCTTTGAATTACATTAAAAACCCCAAGATCCCTAAAACAGATGTTGTGCTATTTAAGAAGTAATGGCTATGTAGACTATATTTTTGAAGGGGGAACATGAAGCTTGATTATTCTTTTGATGAAACTGACTGTGGGTAAACATATGACCGAAACATGTTTTATGACTGTATTGATTACATTATGCATTACTTGAAAGTTGATGTGAGAATGTAGATAATTAAATGACTTTTTCATGTTGCTAGGAAAAAGAGGATCAGTTTTTTTTCCTTGAGAAATCTTGTCTGTTTGCATTAGCTTCCATTTTTGCTGGTTCTGCTGTTATATTTGCATGTGATAACAAAGGCAGGGTCATGTAAAACAAAAATTCTGACCAGAATACAATATACGATGCTGTAACCATCTCAACACTTTACTGATAAAACACTCTTCACATATATATGAAAAGAACTGTGTTAATTTTTGGAACACAAGGTTCAATCTTCTTTCATAAGTAGCCCTGTTAGATCTGTAGTAAGGAAAACCTGTAGCACTTTTAAGAATAAGAAATTCTTGATTCATTAGTAATTAAATTCCCTTTTTAAAATTACCATATGTACTTAGATCAGGATCTTTTTGTACCTTCTTTAAATGGGTGTATTTTTTGGGCTTTGTTATTGGCAAGAGCTCTATTGAAATTTTTTACTTTCTGTCTACAGGTATGAGAGATTAAAAAAAAGAAAGAGGGGGCAGAGAGCTTGTGGACAGTTCTGGTTGTATGTAGGTTTGCATATAAAAGTTGAGGGATTTGTAGGGAGAGGCTTATTTATTCTCGCAAGCTCTACTTGCAATTTCTTAGCTTTTTTTTAGTTCTAATTTAACAAGCAGCCTGGCAAAGGCATAAAGAAGCTAAGGAAATAAAGCATCATTTGACTTTTACCACAGAAACTAATGACTTTTCTATCAGAAATTGCATCAGAAGTTACCAAGGCCCATTTAGTCATTCATGATAATACTCAAGTTTAATTAGAAAATAAAGGTAAGGATTGTTGTTAAAATAATAAAACACCACTTTTAGCTAAGTGTGTAGTGTTTCACTGATGCTGGCTGTAATTTCAAGAGTGCAGTTATTTTTAACAGATATCTTTTAAAAATGACATACATAGTATAATGGAATTATGTAACATTTTTGCATATTGGAATTAAAGCATAAGACTTTGCAAGGATTTGCAGTGTGTTATTAAACTCTAGTTAATTCATAAATGCTGTTTTACTTCTTGAATTTTGAACAGTCTGTGATATTCTTAACAGAACCCCAGCTAAATCGTACCAGCTGTGGACAGTGATTAATGCAGTGAGCAAGGAAAGCTCAGCATGCATGAAAGGAGAGCATAACAAGGACAAAGCAGACACAATGTTGATTGTAATGAAGCTGGATTCCCATGAGGGGTAGCATCATAATATTACTTTTATCTCTTGCTTTTTTTTTTTTTTTAATTTAAATTTGGTATTGGCCATTGACTATTTATTTTCTAAATTATGTTTATTTAGTCTAAGATGAGTCAACTAACTTACTTGAAAAGGCAGTGCACTTCATAGAGATTGCAGACAAAGATTTAAATGTAATAGTAGGTTTCTGCTTTTAAAGTGAAGTTCATATTTTCTTTTACTGGCTTGCAGTATTGCATACACAGTATTGATTCTACAGGGCTCAGGTGTTCTTCATTAAAATCACACATTTTTTTATCATATCTTCTTACAGTTTTTAATTGTGATGGGGTGCTGAATTTGTCCCATCCTGGCTTGATCCTGAATTTTTTTAAGTAAAATACAAATCAAGCAAGTGTTGTGGCCAGTAAAACATAAGGGCTTGATCACAAGAAGTGGTAAAAGCTCATTCTTGTTATCAGGCAGTAATCAAGTAATGTTATCATGAATCAGCATGAATTAATATGTTTACAGCAGTTCTGTTATTCTGTGTAAAACAATGATGTTTTATAAACAGAAATTACAGCTGTGAATACTCAGCAGAAATGTATAGTATCAAGAAGTCGCTGAGTTTTTCTATTTGAATAGTAATCCTCTGTCTTTATTTTTATGAAATTTGTTGTAAATTGCTGTCTCTTCTATCCATTGATGGTAAGTATGAAAAAAAAATAAAACCAAACCAAAACAAAAAACGCCAACAAAACCCAATAGTGATAGGCCTGGATTTAACCAAGACATTCTACAGTAAATAAACCATGACGATATTAAGTGCATTGAAATGGTACACCAACACTAAGGTAGTTAATGTGGTTTTACTTGAACTACGGTTATTTTACTTGGATCAGAATTGGAGAAACCTAAAAATATATTTGACATTGTAAGCATATTCCTTTTTATGAAGCTGAATCGAGCTTGACTTTCTACAATTTATCATGAATCAAATTTGCTTGCTAAATAAGATGGTTGGACTGGATGATTGACAGTTGGACTGAATGATCTGAAGAGTGTCATCCAACCCTGATGATTCTGTGATTCTGTGCTAAGATTTCCTCATCAGAAATCGTAGCTGAACCTTCCCATTGCCCACAACTTAATGTGAGAGAACCTGTGCAGCTGCAAACAGTGGTAGGAGGTGTGTTTTTTGGCTAAAAATGTGATGATACAGACATACAGTTTTATTCCCATAGTACTCCACACCAAATCTTACCTTTTTTTCATTTCAACTCCTCTTATCTTACGTCAGACTTCCTAAGGTAATTTTTGTTTAAGACCATTAAGCACTGACATTTTTTTTCCTGAGGTCTACAAGCATAGAAAATTAATTTTGCCTGTGTGTTCTTTATTGCACCACGACAACTACTACTGTCCTTACACTGTGGTGGGATTAGTAATCCTTCAGACTGAAATGCAGTGTTTCAAACTTTGATTATTTCAGTGCCTCAAGAAGGTGTTCTGCAAAAATTGATTCCCGTTGCATTTTAGTTCATCTCTGGTTTGCATAGGTGTCAGAAATGGGTAATGAAGTCAGTTGGTTTCTTCGTGGAAATAAATTACATTAAGTCACATACTGGAATGATCCACTGATCTTACACAGGTAACTGTTAGCAACTCTGAGACATTCGTAATGTTCACTTCCTACTTATATGGCTGGATTTGAATTTAGAGAAATGGCACACTGTCATTTTCTGAGCATGCCGATAACTGTCTAGCTCAGCATGTCTCAGATTACTTATTCTCTGCCTTTATTTTCTAATGCAGTTATATGTATATTGGAGTGCCTGTAGATACATTGTAAATTGAAAATAGTATTTCAAAATACTGTAAATTTACTCTGTTTCACTTGCAAAGCTGCTTCCTACGTGAGTTATTTTTTTCTCTGTAAGATACTAATAATTTTCCAAAGAGCAAAAGTGTGCACAATGACCATCAATTGGAAAACAAAATGAAATAGTTTTTTAACTATTTAATCTAGGCACTTCAGTCAGAATGTTTTTTTATTTATTAGTAGGTGGTATTAGCAGTGGAGTTTTATGTCCAGGGATAATGGTGACCTTAAAATACAGCTAAAGTTGAAGAACATTTGAAACCTCTTGAATAGAAACTTTCTACTCCTTAAAATGGGGTTTCTAATACGTCTGAACTGTGGAAATAAAATGGGAAATGAAATAGGAAACAACACGGTGCATATTTTGAACTAGGTTTTGTCCTTCTTCTAATGGGTATTGTTTTCTCAGCTCTAAATATATGGCCCATAAAAGTGGCCCAAGGGAGCCAAACCTTTTATGTGTTTTAATAAGCTAAGTGCTATTATAAAAGAGCCATTAATGGTTTTATTTTAATTCTAATTGGATATTAAGAAATACTGATTCTAAATTATACATAGCTTATTACAGGTTTGGGTTCACAAGTAGAGGAGTGGAATAGAGTTTAGGCTCACAACAGTAGTTGCAGGGTCTACATTTTTGCTAATGCCTGCATAGCATTTTATCACATTTTGAAACACAGGCTTAACTTCAAAACATATAGCAGAATGCCATTCCCCTGTGAAGCAATGAGCTCTGCAGCTTTAAGTGCATGCAGATGAGGGGATATCACAATACAAGCTGGGCTTGTGTTAAAAATAAATACTGACAAATCAGTATTCTTTTATTTATGCGTATTGTGCAGATGAACGCTTTTTCAATCAAGTGTTCCTATTATGATACAACCAGACAGGTACTGACAGAAAACAGTTATTGGACCATCCATGTTAAGTAAGGCTAAAGGTTTTACAATTTTCTGTTACTAATCAAAAGGGAAATAGTTTCTGTTTCTACATGTGACAGAAGATTTAAAAACCAAAGATTTTGCCTTTCCTATGAGTTATTTTAAAAGTTATGTTCAAAAAATATTTTATTATTACCATTTCTCATCTTTTAAAAACTAAGAATTATTAAAACAATGTAAAAAAAGACTGATGCACATAGGGTTTTCTGTATTGTTTTTCATGTGCAGTGAAAATTACTTGAGTTTCTAAAAAATGAGTAATTCAAATGCAGGCCTTATTTTAAATTAAGTGAATTGAAACGGGGATTATGCAAACTTTCAAGCTTTTTTTTGAAAAAAACTCTTAACATATTAATTTCTGCAGAGCAAATTCAAGCACTGTAAATTGTGATCTGTTAAATTTCCTTGGTAGTCATGGAAGATGCATTCTAACACCCAATTTAAGGACCAGGAAGCTCTTTGCATTTGGATAGCTTTGAAATAGATAAATAAATAAATGTTTTTTACCAGTATTAGAACCCATAGTATAACACAATACTGCAGCTGACGACAAAGTTTTATTCAGGATTGTTGCTTAGATTTTTTTTATTGCTGTCATTATTGAATATATGAAGTAACTGAAGTTTATTAAACTTTTTTTGTATTTTAAATGAAAGTCTTTTTATTTTTTTTTTTATTATTAAAAGATGCACTTGAATTAGGACTTTTTGGACAGCAGCATAACCAGCATTAGTTTGAATAATTGAACTGAAAAGAGAAGGTTGGGTTGCAAAACTCAGGAAGATGCTAGGGGGAAAAAAAGTTAAACATCTCTGATTTTTTTGAGTTGAAATACCCAGACAATGCTGAAGACCCATATGTAATGCTAAATCCTTTTTTGGGAATTAGTGTGCAACTCAGATTAGTTTTCACTGTAATTACGGCTTTCGTGACAGATGATGAAAAGTTTAATGAAAAGTCAATTACATAAACTACTTGAATCTCATGGAGCTTAATTATAGGGTCCACATTCTAATAAAATTATTTTTCAAGCTTCATTGAGAGGACCTCACCAAAGTCAGAAAACCTACAAGTAACTTATTAGTGACTTATTTCAAAGGTTTTGTAATGTTACATTTACTAGCTTTGTGAAATTACAAAAACTGAAATGGGAGAGACAGAAGGATGATGTTCTACAAACTTTTTTCTTTGAGAGAGTGTGACAAGGGAGTGATTCTGTTGAAAGCAGTTGAAAGCACAGCTAAAAATATGAAACACTTTATAAGCATATGCAAAAGCTTTTTTATAGCTTTTTTAAAGGCTGTACCATCTTGTTAGAAAGAGGATAATTTCAAATAGTGTTTAATTTCCTTTTCATTATTAGTAGTAGTAGTATTTTACTGATTTTTTCATAACTGAATTGGGATCAGATAATTTCTAATGTTTGTAACTGATTGTGCTTAATCTAAATTATGCTAGATTTAGCTTTTTAGAAGGAATTCCTTACACATGGGAAAAAGCTGAAGTATGTCTAAAAAGGTTAACTGATAATTTGTGAATGGTCTGCTCTTTTATCAGTGGGAAAATAAAAAGGGTACACATTGCTATGTTTTGCAAGTTTCAACCTAAGATTCGTTTTAAGGAATAGTTACTAGAATAGAGTAGAAATTTGGTTGCTAATGGCATATAGTCTCAGAAGTTGTACATGCGTAATGCTTTAATGGAGAGTATTTTACACCTTGACATTTTCTTCAGTTTTATGCTGAAGTAACAACAAAGAGATCTGTGAAAACATGTGTTTTAACTTCTTTTGAAACTGAAAAACAGGTAACTGCTGCAAGGAGTTGCCTTCCACTGCTAAGGAAGTGTGAGCCTGATCTTCATTCTTTCTGATCATGTAAAGTATCCTTGTGTGACAGAAGTAAGATCATGCAAAATGGTGTATTACTGAGAAGCCAGCTAATACAGGGTATTATATATGGGTAGAACTTATGTGTCTGACATCTGCCTTCTACTTGAAATTATGAATAGGTGTCCAGGATGGGTATCCATCCTGCTTGTTATAGCTTGAAGTTTGTGCTTAGGCTCTTGCTGGAGCTGAACAGGAAAATGTTGCATGCCATGCAGATGGCAAAGGTACGCAGGCTGTTTGCCACACAGCAGCTGAATCTTAAAATAAATAACTTAGTGTAGTATTTTATTTGTATTTAAGAGATGGAACTATTTGACTCAGATTTATTTAAACAAGGAAAGGCATCTTGTTTTCATTGTCTGCTCTGAATGAAAATGAGAAAGATGTCCATTGCTGTTATATTGCAACATGTGCAGCAGTGAACTGGAGTAGCTGTTGAAATAATCTCTGTTAAACACTATACTACAGTTGTATTAGTAGCAGAGAAAAAAGAGGGAACTTGTCAGCCGTGGCTTCGTCTGATGTATTCTCACCATTACAGTTTGAAGTTAGTGGAATATGAGTAGATAAGAATGGAACAATTAAAACCAAAATATGTTTTTCTGGCTTGGCTAGCTAGTTACATAACTGGCATCTCTGTTGCTTACAGTGTCTGGAAGCTTTCCTTTATGCTCTTTTATTATGTCATAGTATTAAGTAGAGGTCATTATTCCTTCGAGAAAAGGTGAAACTTAAAAAAAAAAAAAAAGTGTATATGTGAATAGACATGATATTCCAGAAAGAATATTTTTGGATCTTGTATCTACAGTATGAGATAAAAACTGCTAACACTGGAATGAATTTGAAGCTAAATGGTTGATCAAATAGTTTCAAAATGAAAATTTTTAAATTACTGCTTCACATTAAAACACCCTATGGTCCTAACAGAATACACTGGATTTGTGGAAGGATGGTGGGGGAATGGTTTATAGCAAGATACAGGAATGGCGAGATGTGAGCAGAAAATATGTGATTTAGAAACAAGACAAATGAGAAGCAAGATCTGAGGACTCTTAGAGATACAGCCTTGGTAGACTTAGTAAGGTTGATAGAAGCTGTGGAAGGAGAAACCAAAGGGAAGATAAGTAGTGAAAGTTTCATTGTGCATAGCATGAGAATTCATCCAGGTTTCATGGGATCAAGATTTCTTTGTTTTATAAGAAATAGTCTCTAAACTGAGTTGAATAATGGTTGTCTATCTTCTGTCTTCAGGCAGACATACCAGCTTTAGTGATTACAAGTTGCTTTATGCTGCTGCTGCTCCTACATACCAGCAGAAGTGTGTGGATGACTTGGAATTTGTAGAAATACATATTATACTGTAGAATTCCCTTTTCTAAAAGGAATTTAAAAAATCAACTTTTTGAAGATTTCTATGTTTTCACTTAGTGGGAAATGCTAGAATCAAAGATATTCTTGTAACTATTTCCCTATATGGGTGCAGGATAATATAATTATATAGGCTTTCTTTCCCTGGCCATCTGCCAGGCTTCAGGCTCAGCCTCTTTGCTGTAAGCCCTTTGCATCTTTCATTCTTTATTGAAGTTGTACAATGAATAAATCAGGGAATAGTGGAAAGTAAAAGCTTAGGAAGCTCTTGAAAAATGACAGTGCTGTAGAGTACAGAGACACCAGGCAGGTTGTTAAGCAGAAAGTAGAAAGTAGTCACTGTTTGTACTAGGTAAAGTTTTTGGTAGCAGGGGCCCACAGAAGCTGTCTGAAGTTTCCTCCATGTCCAACAAAGCCAATGCCAGATGATACCAAGATGGACCTGCTGGTGGTCAAAGTCAAGCCCATCAGCAAAACTGGTAGTGCCTCTGGGATAACAGATTTAAGAAAGGGGAGGAAGTTGCCATGCTGGGGCAATTGCAGCCAGAAAAGTGAGGAGTGGGAATATGTGAGAGAAACAGCTGTGCAGACACCCGGGTCAGTGGGGAAGAAGGATGTGGAGAGATGGTCCAGGCAGCAGAGCAGATTCCCCTGCAGCCTGTGCTAGAGACCATGGTGAGGCAGCTGTGCCCCTGCAGCCCCTGCTGAAACAGATACCCACCTGCAGCCTGTGAAGGAACCCTTAATGGAGCAGGTGGATGTGCCCAAAGAAGGTGGTGAGAAGCTCCTGCTGCATCGGGTTTGTGACCCTGTGGGGGAACCCATGCTTCTTTAGTCTGTTCCTGAAATATCTCACTCCACTGGAAGGACTTGTGTTGAAGAAGTTCATGGAGGTCCTCCTGTGGGCGGGACCCTACACTGGGGCAGGGCGTGGAGGATGAGGAGAAGGCAGTGGCAGCAACAAGGTGTGATGAACTTAGAGCAATGCCCATTCCCCGTCTCTCTGTGCTGCTCAAGGGCAGGAGGGAGAGAAAAACAGAAATTAAGTTGAGCCCAGGAAGAAGGGAAGGGTCGGGGAAAGGTGTATATATAGGATTTGGATTTATTTCTCATTAACCTACTCTGATTTGATTGGTAATAAATACATTAATTACTCTGAGTCTGTTTTGTCTGTGACAGTAACTCTTGCATGATCTCCCTGTCCTTCTTGTGACCTGTGTGTCTTTTGTTGTATTTTCTCTCCACTCCACAGGCTCAGGAGGGGAGTGACAGACGTTTTGGTCTGCGCCTGGCACCCAGCCAGGGTCAATCCACCATGCTGTTTGACCGTGTATTTGTCACATATATGGCTCTTTTTGAAATACGTAATGTCTTCATGAACAAGATCAGTTTTTGCAACTACAGTTTAATGACAGACTAAATAAATATTTGACATCAGCTGTATGATATGTTATAGGCTTTTCAGGAGTGAAGGAGGTCAATGACAGTCATTAAATATTTAAACTTTAAAATAGTCTCCTGTGGGATTCTTCATGTGTTACAATTTGAACAAAAAATTGGAAGTTCAGAAGCATGCCGATCTGTCTGGGTGCGGACTTCTATGCTGACAGAAGTACAAAAATGCGGATTCATGAAACGAGTGGCATTTATCATTATGTAGCTTAGCTTGTTTGTATCTCTTTTACAGCTCCAGAAAGTAAATGTCTTACTACATACTACAATAGATTGATATTTTATAGCAGAAGGAGAACTGAAGTCTCAACTGCTGTAAGTTATCAAACTGCAGATTTAATGTGTTGGCTGGGATGTTTATTTCACTAGAAAACAGAATCTGGAATTATCTGAATGATGAGTATGTAAGAGAAACTTTCTAGCAGATAAGAAACACAGAATGGTTGAGATTTAAGGGACTTTGAAGGAAGTAGTAGTAGAAGGGTTCTGTAGTTCAGAACCCTTTGCAATGGACATGGATACCTTCCATGTGGACCAGATTGCTCAAAGGCCCTTCCACACTGGCCTTTAACACTCCCAGGGATGGGTCCAGTGCCTCACCGCTCTCATAGAAAGAATTTCTTTCTTACATCCAATTTAAATTTACCCTCTTTCGATATAAAACCTTCACCCCTTGTCCTGTCACTACAGGCCCTTGTGAAAACTACCTCTCCATCTTTCAAGACCCCTTCAGATACTGGAAGGCAGCTATAAGAACTCCCCAGAACCTTCTCCATGCTGAACAACCTAGTCTCAGGTTCTGGTATGAGATTGATCATTTTGGGTGTCTGCTGGCTGTGATACCATATTTCCTGAACTGAAACAAGACATTATATTTCTCTTACGGTCAGTGGGCAAAGTGAAAAATGAAGAGTAATTTGACCCTAAAATGTGAGACTGGAGTCAGTTTCCTGATTGAGGAAGTATTTTGTGTTGGTGGTTATGACTTGAAGACATAAGATATATTTACTGTAAGCTCTCAATTTCTCACGTCGCTGAAATGTGTTCTTTTCTTAATAAATGAGATCACTGACTACCTTTCAATAGATTTTCTGCAATTTTAATATCTGTGAGTCAGCAGCACAGAGTTTCTTGTGAGTCAAGCTGATGAACGTTCTCCTCTGATAATTCCAAACTGGAGTGCAGAGATAGTGACTTCTTCTAATGATATTTTGTTTTGGAGGTCATTTTACAAGTTTGCATAAACCTGCATTGCAGACTATTAAGAAAGATAAGCAGAAGTTTCGTTTTCTTCAGTTATCTACAAAGAGACTTACTAATCTTCCCTTCAGCTGCATTTTGCTCTGCTAAAAATGCAACAATTGCTAGAAAGTTAGCAGGGTTGATTATAATGCCATTCCTGCAGACTAAAACTCTCTCATACTTTCAGTGTCTTGTGTTAAGTTTGGCAAGAGTCAACTGTCTGGCCTTATTTTGTATGTAGACTGTAAACATTTTAGGAGGTAAGATTAAGATTGTAAGTATTCTTGGAGGAAGATGATCCTATCTGTTTTTGTTGCATGTAGCAAAGTCAGATCCTATTTTATTAGGGTGGTAAATGTTCTTCAAATACTAGATACTGCTGATATAAATAAATATATTATTTATTAGTTTGTAGTGTAATTCCTGCTCATCCTTGTTTACTCATTCATTAGCTTTATTTCACTGGAATGTTTCTTGATTTCTTCCAAGATTACAGGGAGGACTAAGAGACCATAAAGAAATTGATAATATCAGTCAATAGAGAAACTTAAGGCCCACTACCAATGTAACCTGGATATTTATGAGGACTTTTGTAATGCAGAGGCATGATGAAATGCTACGAAGAATTGCATTCAATACATATGGAGATTTCTTATATAAGGACACACAGATATGTACTTGGCATCACTTCACAGGGAATACTTTTACTACAGGCTGTTAGGATTTCTCCTTCCATGTAAATTTTTTATGCTGTAGGATCAGACCTGTTTACCAAATGCATGAAAACATGATAGATTTCCTTTCATTGCTACAAATCAGCTTTGCCCACTCTCTTGTATCTTGCCATTCAAAATATCTGAACTCTAAACAAACAGGGTATATAAATTTGAAATGTTTATATCTTTCTCTTTTCCTTGTAGTTCATTACCTTATGGATATAACTAGAAATTAGTTATGATTACGAGAAATTAAAATGAATTAGCAACTAAAACTAATTAAATAAGAATAAATATTAGGATAAATAGATACCTATTTTCTACTTGCTGAGTTGCACATACTTCTGGAATAATATTCCAGAATTATTCTTGTCTCCTCTCTGGTGACCAGTGACAGGACCTGAGGGAACAGCATGAAGTTGTGTCAGGGGAGATTCAGGCTGGGTATTAAGAAAAGGTTCTTCACCCAGAGGGTATTTGGGCACAGGAACAGGCTCCCCAGGAAAGTGGTCACAGCACCAAGCCTGACAGAGTTCAAGGAGAGTTTGGACAATGCTGTCAGACACATGGCACAAGTCTTAGGACTGTCCAGTTCAAGACCACAATTGGACTTGATGATTTTTGTGGGTCACTTTCAACTGGAGTGTTCTGTAGTTCTGTGAAAAGAAATTCTGTGCTCATATTTTCTAAGCAAAACGAATATCCAGTCTTGAATTTTAATAAACTAATTTTAAATACTTTTGAAGAAATTTTTATTACAAACTCTAGAATTTTCATTTTTTTATCTGCAAAACTGAAGCACAATATGAATTCATTCATTAGAAACATGGGTTTGTTTTTGTCTCGCAGGAAGCTAGGCAAAACTCCCATTTACTTACCAGCTTTCTGTGAAATGTGGTATGAGTGCCTGTCACCCAGACAATTAGTTTCTACCCTATGGAATGTATCCTATATTCTCTTGTGTGTCTGTGTGTGTGAGATGGCTAACAACTGCTGGCTGACTAATAACACTTGGTCATGGTTACTTGATGTGGTGAGTCTTTGCTAGAGCAGAGGTACAAGTAGTATCAGTTTATCCACCCAACTTTGAAACAGTCAGCACTGATCTAGTGCATAAGGAGCTGAGCTTGCAAACTTTTTATTTTTGGAAGCTATATAAATAGTAATCTGGTCACAGTGCTTTACATGTGCTTCTCAACCTGAATCTGAAAATAATGGACTAAATCTTCAATTTATGTAAATTTAAGCAGTATCACTGTTATTACTGAGTTTCCACCAGCTTACAGTAATGAAGAAATTAAGCTGAGTATTTAAGAAATCAGTTTACCTGTTCACAGTATGCATGTTTTCTCAGTTTCAAGGAAGGGAAAATATTTTACATAATTAGAGATATGTCACGGGCAGCATTTCTTGAACAAAACATAGTATCAGTTAGTGGCTTATGTGACTTTCTAATTAAATGGAAAAAACGTATTTTCAAAACAGTCCAGTCTTCCAATATTGCCTAACTGGAATGATCTTTTACAGAAATTTAGTTGTGTCAGAAGCCTAGTCAAGTTTGGTAGAAATGTGGCAGTTCAAAAAAAAAGCTTTTCTACCCAAATCTCTATTTGTGTTAATAAGCATGCATGTTCATAGGGCCATATATTGGACAACCTTCATTTTGTGAATGTAACTGTAAAATTCTTTAGAAGTTCTTTAGGTGTTTTGTCTTGAAAAGCAGTACTGGTACTGGAGTCTTTCACGACCATACAAAGTGTATCAATGTGGTCAAAAGGCTGGCTCTATTTAGGAATACCAGGAAGCAGGTTTTCTTTGGCACCAGTATTTCATCTGTTGTGATCTAAAGCAAAATTTAGTGTATTGTTCACAGCATTTTAAGAATCTGATACCTTCATTCTTAGAAAAGCAGTTAAAATCGGAAAGGCAAATCCATAATGGGTTTAATCATCTACATGAAATACCCAGGGTGGAATTTATTTCAGTACTCTGGTTGTTAAGTTTTTGTATCCTTCACTTAAGCACTCAGTTCTATGGTGGCCTTTTTAGACATTTATCTGATTTTGGGAGTAAGATAGCTGCTCCTAAAAGTAAATGTCTGGACATTGGAGGTAACTTTATGACTTTTTAATCTGTTTTTCATTGTTTATTCACACAAAACTATGCACACCTGCATGACTTTCATTGTCCTTTGATTTCTTTCAGAAAAGAGGTTAATTTAGTCAGTCCTGAAAGGTCACAGTGAATCAGAATGTGGGGAAGAACATGAGTATTTTCAAATAACAATGATGCAGACAATTAGCTCTGGCTCCACAGTGTAACATGCAATATTTTTTGTCTTTGCAGTGTTTGGCAATTAAAATTACTTTTTCATAGGGATCCTACCTTTTAACAGTGCAATGCTTTAGCTGTTGGACTAATTTCATACTCCTTTGCTGTGGTGCAGAGGAATCACCTGTAAACAAGATAAGAAAGAAATTGAGGGCATGGTGGAAACATTCACTGGGAAACGATCTGAAAGCTTAAGAAATAAGCCCTTACTTCGATCAGAAAGGACTTAAATTCTCAGATCTGAGAGAACAGGGGAGGCTCAAGATATGTATCGGATAAAGAACTCAGTTCCACTTGAAAAAAGAAAATGTGCTGGTGGGTTGAAAAAGAAATTTGACATTCAAGTGTTATAGGAGATTTGAACTTGGAGGTCACCAGTATGGAAAGATTTACACACCTATACAAAACCTCATTTTGATAGTGACAAAACTAACATCTTTGTAATGGGTTGCAGAGAGCGAGGGAGCTAAGTGTGTGTAATGCAGTATGGATTAGTATAGGTTTTTTGGAGAGAAATTAAAAGGAATTTGAAAGTTTCATTGTTTAATAGTTTTGTCAGTTCTGAAGTTGAACATAATTGTGACTGTATAGATATGCTCTGGCGACCTTAACCACTAGGCAGACAGTGTAGCCTGATTGTCTGCAAGGTCTGTGTAGTTAGGTCTTTGCCTGCTTGAGGAATCTGTGGCTAACAGTTAATTGTACTGCCTTGCCTTAATTAAAACTGACTAGAACATGTGTATATGACTGTAATTACAAGATTTTCTGCAGTATGGGTAAACTCAAAGGTGAGGGATGCTTTTGACACTGTTTAAAGTGTTGGGTTTTTTTTTTTCTGGTGCTGTAAATATGCATGTTAGCCTTACGCTCTCAAATGCAAAAACATTCTTTCAATTTTCCATTTTTTTTTTTCCTTTTTTGCCGTGGTAAGTCATAGAGTCAGCTCTATAAGTTCTGATTTTTTTTACATGACTGGTAATCTGTAACCTTGCTCTGAAAGCATGATTATTTCATTGGAAAAACAGCATAGTTTCTTAACTATAGAAGATGAAGTATGTCTTTTTTAAATTAAGCTACCTCAATATTTTTTTCTTGTATTTCTTTCTTCTGAATTGATATTTATAACACAAAATAATTTACTAAAAACTTGGTCCTGTATACACTATATTAATTTCTTTATCCTTGGTATCTACATATCCGGGCATATAGCTCTTTGTCTCTGGGAAGGAATAGTTGCAAACATTCTACTACTCTTGTCCTAGTAACATGGAGCAACTTCAGAGAAGCTACTGCATTCAATAAGTAAGAACCTTAAAAATAAACAGAAAATACATGGTTAGCTCGTTACATTTGTAGCTTCTGATACCAGACAGGATATCACAGGTTGGAGTTCTTTGGCCAGTAGAGGCTCCTGCGTGGGGATGACTGAGAACTATACTTCTTTTCACTCTACACAGCAGATATATTCCTGTATACCCACGCACAGCTAATTACATAATCACAACAGAAGGCCTTTATATATAGTGTTGTTATGCTACAGGCTGATACAAAAGTTAAGCATGTTTCTAACAACTTACTATGCTGCTGTTTCTTGAGGAGGGAGAAAGCACACAAAGGTTTAAACCTTTTATTCTTAATCATTGAATATGTTGCTGGGGTTAACGCCAAACACATAAAAAATATGTATGGTACTTCAGTGTGCTGATTTTCATCTCTGTCAGTAATAATTTTATATTAATTCTTCTCCTCACCTTCCTTTTGTTTTGGTACCATATATTGTGTTACATTGTATTGCTATTATTACAGTGAGAAGTTAAGAGTACTGAAACCAAAAACTTCAAAGATTTTTTTTCCTGGAGTTTTTTGAAAGCTGTCTACTTTTAATAGAGGATTTGTTTTACAAGAGCAAGCATCAAAGTCTAAATTCTCAATTTTTTTTGCTAACTCTAATTAGAATTTTTTCCAGTTGTGTGTGCCAGCTTATGACACAGTAATATGCCAAATTATTGAACAACCAGAAGCTGCTTTTCTAAAGGCATTCAGTGAAGGAACAATACATGTAGTAATTGATTCTTGTGATTTATGAACAATACAGTAATTCATTCAAGAGGTTTTACTATTATTTTATGGGAGGCCTTGCATGTTAAAGAACATAAAGATTAAATTACAACTTTCCAGACAGCCCTTGGGAGCAAGCAGCTTTTATACACACTAAAATCAAAGCTTTCAAGCACTCTTAATTTTTTACTAAAGATATGTGACCTACTGGCAGTATAGTAATATGTAAAGATCTCACTTTTACTTAAATTTTTACTTCAGTAGACCTGAGATTCATCTTGGTTTAGGTTATCCTTCTGCCTTGTTTGACCATTAATTTCTGCTTTTCTTTTGCTTTTTATTATGCCTTTTTTCATGAAATGTGCTATTTTTTAGATTTTTTTCTTATTCCTGTCTGTCCATTTTATATTTATTGGATATTTCAGGCCAGCTGTTTTGAGTTCTGTTTGGTGACCTGCCGTATCCATTGCATCTCCAGCTTCAGTAATCTAACCTCATATGAATTCGTGTCAGTAGTTTCAGTTTTGTTGTGAGAAATTTATTTCTGGTTGTATTTTTATATTCAGAAGGAAAAAAATCAGAGAAAAAGTACAAAGTTTTGCAAAAATGCAGATTTTATTCTACCTTTTCTTTCTATAAGCAGATTGTAGCTTTGATGATGGAGTGCAATGGCTGATCACTTGGGATTTTCTACATTTTGAACAGGACATTGAGATTCAGACATACAGAAATATGAATCCATTGACAGCAAACCAAGGTTCTCATTTCTCTTCACGAATGAACAGTCTGCCATTTTCAAGTATTGATTCAAGAGGTTGCTGAAGCTCGATGTGGAAAACACAATTTCCTTAAATCTCTAATTTCTGAACATGCGTATTAGATCTAAACATAGCTGTACATATTTACTGTTACCTAGATGAATGTTTTAAGTAACTGTTATAATTAACATGGTTTCTTAATTAAAGCATTCAATTCTATTATTTAAATGGATACACACAATATTAATTATATACCATGGATTCAAATTATGATGCAGGGTGATACATTCTGCAGAAATAATTTATTATCGTTTGTAGAAGATAGCCACTTTGAGTACATACCTCTTAGTGTCACAACTAGCAGCTCTTACTAAGTACACTTGTGCAGTGTGAGCTCATGTCTTTAAAGAAGAGAGTGTTAATCAAACCAACATTTTGCAATACTGATATGCAGAGGACTGCAGTTTTGAAAGACTAATGCGTTTTTCAAAGAGCTACCTATTCCACTGACACTTCAAATTTAGATGTGAGTGTGGTTTGTTTGTTCATTTTTGTTTTCTTTGCCCTGATAGAAGTGTCACCCGTGTAGTAAGTAGATAGGACATAAACTGGAACATTTCATTCAATGCATGAGCACAAATCCCTACACAAATTTTGTAAATACAGTGGCGGTAACGACCGTAATACTCCTCCCTATGTTTTGTGACATAATCTAAGTAGCATAATCCTGGAAGTAAGTAAATTGAGACATGGAGGTTAAGTAATTTGCCTGAAGCTAAACAGCAAGCAATTAACAGAGATGGGATTAGAATTACAAAGTTTTGGCTGTCAGCCCTCTCTTCTGTCCAAGAGCCAGCTGCCACTTCCAGTGCTTTTGGCTTCCAGTTCTATCTCTTGAGACTAAACTTCAGTGAATTTGTTTTCTTCATACTACTTAGATATGAACTTTAAAGGAAAGTATGGCTAGGACTTACTATTTTTTTTTATTTTTATAGTAGTTGTAAAGAACGTATCTGCCTTTGCAAGAAAAATGAAGAATGAAATCCTTGTTGGTAGTCATATTTTAATAATTTCTACTTTTCTTTTAAAGAAATGACTCATGCCTTCTAATTATGATAGAGATTTCAGAGTGAAAATCTCTATGACAGGGCAAATGTAATTTTTATTTATATTAAGAAAAAGGGCTTTATTGTGTCCTGCGAAGTCTTACGTCCTTCTTTTAATAGCCCTTGACTAAATATCAGCTGTATGTAGTGTTATGCTTTCTTGGTATCTCTTTTAAAAAGAAGAACAAATTTATGTTAAAGACAGAAGAAAGGAAGATGTAATTAGTGAGAGATAGATGAGATAGGCGTAAGCTAGGCACAGCACTGTAGGTTGGGATTATCTACTTAGATATATCTTTAACCACTAAAAATTACATTAAAAATCACAGAAGTAACCTGACTAACTATGCAAGATTCTTGTAAAGCAAGTGTAATTCTATACAAGATATTGAAAAATTGTATTTTCAGTGATTTTAGGTAATATGTGGTAGAATAGATGTCCTTGTATGAAGTGATATTACATATCAGAATTGAAACAGAAAAGAACTTCTAGTAATTAAAGGTTTACCTTTATGTGGTGATACATTTCTTTTGATTATGCTTCTTCTTTTTAATGAAATCCGTGATCTGGCAATGCCTCTGTTGTGCGTACCTTTGTATGAGGTTTTAGTTCTCATATTCTTACGTGCTTTATAATATGCTTTAGATTTATGCTGGCATAAAATTGCTAGTGCCAATATGGAACAATTCAGTTCCTGTAGAAGTTTGTGGAGCAGATGAACCTTGAGTACCTTACAAATAGTATCTCTTGCATTTTTGCAGTGCATTGTCCTTAATGACAACAAAGTGTGGCCGGTATTAATGGCAGGACCTGTACACAGTAGGACACTGAAAATACAGTATCAAAAATACTGCCTGTGTAAATACATTCTGATCAGTGCTTTCATGTCTGCATAGCCCTATCCCAGAGCAGGCTGCTTGTACTGTGCTAACCACACTGATGTATCGTAAGTGACTTGTAGGCAAGGAACTGGGACAATCCACTGGGGCCTTTAGTCACTGAATCTTTTTTAATATCTATAAACAGTTTTCTGACCTAGTTTATGAATGTCTGCTTATGCATCAGCAGTACATCATCCTATGGGCCATGCTAACCTGTCTTACAGTACAGCTGAAGGTGGGCTGCATTGCATAGCTCACAGAGGATTGCTGGTAAGAGGAATATGTATTCTGTCTACTCAGTTATACATTTAATTTAGGTTTCATGTAATTGATTCTTGTAGGTAAATGGTAAATGTTGGTTTATTACTAATAGAGGGAGGTGTTGATCAAGTTTTGAGACAAAGCAGGCCTAACTTAGTAAGAAGGGAAGAGACTTATGAGTCTCTACTAACTAGGTTTTTAAATTATTTTATAGCAGCCTTAATGATAGAGTCTTTTTTTTTCCAGTTTAGCTCAATAAATTATGCTTATGTCAATCATGTCATCTCCTAATGCTGTTCTGCAAGTAGAAAGTCATCTTCAACCCCTTAATGCCCCATATTGCATATGTTCATATGGTCTGTGAGATTTGATTAGGCACAAGCATTCTTCTGCTTGAATAGGAGTTATGAGAATTTGCTTATGTGGATGCCTTGTCAAGCATTAACACTGAATCATATTAATATGTAGAGTCAGTATTATTACTAGATAGTTGATTTTGCTTTCACAGTCAGTAATCAGCAGTTTACCCTGTGTATAAATGGCAAGGTATGCATTTTGTTGTTTTTAGATAAATAAAATATGAGTGGAAGTTTCACTTAGTTATTTCAGTGCCCCAATTTTATGCTTTGTCATTTTGGTACCTGTATTTTGAGGGTTTTAGTAAGACTGAAACGCTTCTAAAGGTCATCTTTCTAGTCATAACCCAGATATTCTGAGTCCCTAATTGAAACCGGTAGTGTCTCATCATTCCTACCTTTCTCTTAGAGCAAAACTCTTCTGGGAAGAGATCAGCTTGCCTGGCATTTTAAAATCCAGTGCTCCTTCTTTGCACATTGAAAAGGAGTGTCAGCTCTCAGTTACCAAATAATTCATATGCCGTCTGCAGACATTAAAATTAGAAAAAGAAGCAGTAGAGAGCTTTGAAGCGGAATTTCCTTTCGTTAAATTAGTGAATATGACAAGGTTATGTAATATTCCTGGGGGATAAAGTGGTGCACGTCACTAACCTTTAAGATTCAAGAGGCATCATGCTTTTTTATTTGTGGCTGAAAGAAGGCTTAGTACTGGATTAACTAGCAAGGTCCTCTTTCTAACTCAGGTAAATTAAGCCCTACCTAGCTTTTACATATACTTTTGTGATAAATAATATGTATATACACAAGCTTATACCTATTTGGTTTTTATTGTGCATTTGAACATGTGCTGGTTTATGACTTAAAGGCATATATGCAGTTGGGTTAATACAGTGGATAGTGGGTTACTAGTGCTGGAATTTCTATAGGCACGAGGGGAAAAAAAAGGGAGAATTCAGAATTCTTTACCTCCTATGCATTTACTGGATAGTGAGTATTACTTAGTGCCTGCATCTTTCAGTGCTCAGGTTAGTCAAACACTAGAACCAAGCATCCTGATTCTCTTTTCTTGAACTCCAGAGTAAACCAGAACTTTTGTGTACAAACAACTGAAGAGACCCTGGAGTAAATAAGGGCCGATTTAGAAGCAAATGTATACCACTTTCGTTTTCTGTTGCGATACTTAAATGAAGGCTAAAGTTTGTGTTTAAACTAATGTATGTAGCACTGATAGCTAAAGCTGTGCAGCCAGCTTGAGGAATGAAGGCAAGAGGGCGTGGTGTGGGAGTAGGCCTGGCTTTGTGAGGTTTCTCCTTTAGTCTGATCATCCATGAGACTGACTGATGGCTTGGAAGCCCTGGCTTCCTGTCAGGCTTAGCACAGTATTGCTCTGACAGGGAAGCAGTTAATGTTTGGTGAGAGTTTTACACTAAATGTCCTAATAATTCATCGTGAAACCAGCTTAAATTGTTAGTAGCCTGCAATAGTTTTAATAGAAAAAGTACAGCAATAAATGCTTCTTCAGCTTCTTCCTACTTCAAATATAAGTATATTGGTCTATGGTATTAGTAAAAGGCCTTTTTCACAGGTTTTTCACATAGGTTCTTCGTATTTGCTAAAGCCTTTTTCTTTCTCTCAGTTATAAGCTAAAAATGGACGTGTGTGTGTGTGTGTGTGTGTAAATGATATTAGTTGGCAAATAAACGTCTGCTGCTGTCTGTGTTGGTTTGTATACCTCCTATGTCCCTAGGGCTCAGATAATGTCTGTCTCTAAAAAAGCATACATAATCCACAATGAAATGAGCTGGTAACAAGGTTTGCAGAGCTTAGAGGTACAAATTAAATATGTGCTATTTTAACATTAGACCTTTTGTGAAATGTAACCTACCTGTTCGACTTGTGAGGCCTTACTTGTAAGTCTGTAATTTGATTTTGTATTTCAGGGAAGAGTGAACCTAATGGTCAGCCTGCTAAACTGACACTGTGCATTGCAGGAGATCTGAAAACATAAAATATGGGGTTGACTTTTCATATTTTCCTTGTGAGATCAGCAGGCAATATTTTTATTTTTTTGAGCTGCTTACTAAATCTGTAGGGTGCACATGCTCTGGCAGATTGAAGGTTGGGAACTGGAGCTGACGGCTAAATTGGTAAAATAGCCCCGAAGAACCAACCAGAAACCTCCCTCAAAAACCAGTGCTTTGTTCTGAGTGCTTTTGCTTTTAGAAGAATCCGTATAGCAGAAAGAAGGTGGGGAGATGAGTGTTTCAATTATATTATCAAGATTTTATGAGTATTGTAGGGGCTGAGTTTTTACGAGGATGCTGTGATGCCTGTAAAGTGAAATAGCTTGATTTCCTTTACCCAGACTTTTGGGAAATACGTGTTTGTACGTGGAAATAGTTTCTGTGAACCAAATGGATCAAGATTTTCAGCTGGACTTCATTGGCATGGCTGAAATGCATTTAATAGTTCAAAGATACAAAACTGATAATTTTCGTTTATAGGATAATAAAAACTGTTCAGCTGCTCAGGGTATGATGATATTTGAAGATTGTGTTGTTGCTATTCTTCTTGCTGAAGGATGTTAAGGCAGGTGCAATTTTAAGAGGTTCACAGTGAGAAACAGAAAAATTTCACAGCTTGTGACTGACAGACAAGAGCTTTTAGGAACATACTACTTGTTAACTTAAGAATTTCTTTACGCATATTTCATGAATACAAATTATTTCTTGTCCTTATAGAAATAAAAACTAATTAGCTTTCTCACATAGAGAGAAATGTAGGTCCTCTGTAAGTGCAGGTTAGAATTAAGGTGAAACAATTATTTGTAACAAGGATCAGTCTAACTGATGTCACAAATTACTACTAAGGAGTAAATTAGCAGCTAATGCTGTAAATGAGTGTGTTTTGAAATTTCTATTAAGTAATTTTCTATTAAGTACTATGTATATGTTTTTTAATATATTAACTACAGGAGGAATTGTGAAAATAATAACAAATCATGTAATTTGTCATACATCAGTACAGTATCAGACTGAGATTACGAGCAACATTTGCCTATTTGTTCATTTTTACCTGGACAGGAAACTTCACCACCTTCACCATCATTAAATATAATTTATTTAGAGGCCTAAGTCTGTGGAATAAAATGAATGTTGCAAAATGGGAAGTGGGGTGAATAAAGGAGTTGGTTTGGTTTGGTTTGGTTTGGTTTGGTTTGGTTTGGTTTGGTTTGGTTTGGTTTGGTTTGGTTTGGTTTGGTTTGGTTTGGTTTGGTTTGGTTTGGTTTGGTTTGTGGAGGTTTTTTTTTGTTTGGGTGGGGGATTTTTTTGTGGGTTTTTTTTTTTTTTTAATTCTGTTTATTTAGACTTTTACTGTGTGTCAGAAATTTCTGAGTGTGTAATTTGACATGGGAAGAATTACTTCAGAATTTTTTACTCAGAGTGAGTCTGGTCACATACCCCCTGAAACTTTATGCTGCTAGACCAGTAATATATAAGGGCTCTATGCTAATATTTTTGTGATTGTATGTGTGCAGTATTCCACAGTGCATGGGCACTTGCCAGACCACATTGTTTTCACTCTGCTCTCAACCTGAAAACATTCAATGGGAACAGTTGTGATTATCATCTTCCAACTTCTGTTGCTACAAAGTGAGTCTTTATAATTAAAAAAGTTACTGTAATTTTTAAAGACTCTCCTCAAAAACATGTAAATTTATGAGCAAATGGGGCATTTGAAAGAAGGGTCTTTGCATTTTCCAGTTTTTTCTGATGTGTTCATTCATCCTTGCTATGTATGCTTATGAAGGATATGATATGATATGATTTATGGCAATTTTTATTCTAAGCTAGTAAACTTTTTTATATTTCAAGTATATGATGAAGTTTAATCTTAAACTGAATTATTTTATACTAGGAACTTCCATACACCCCAGAGAATCTAGAAACAAATCTATTAGGCTCTGCATCCTCTATATATCTTGTTCATAGTAAGTCCACATGCTGAACTAGCTGTAGTTGGACTGCAGATATCCCCTTAGCTCTCACTTGAAAGAAGGTGAAGTCTTATCCTTGTATTCACCTTTTCATTAGAGGAGTATGTCCATAAAAGTGTCTCTACACAAGAATCGTTTGCAATAGCTGTGGAAAGAAGGGGGCCGAAGTAGTAATTTCAAAAGTATTTTGTCAGACATTTTGAGTATTATTGAGAGGAAAAGTATTACATATCCTTAAAGCACAGCACAGAAGAGACCAGTAACTTTAAAATGGATAATTCTATAACGTGATGAAATGTGAATTAATTAATTCCATTCACTATTTCAGAATTCTACGTAAACTTTAAAAAGACAATGTGGAGGCACAGAAGGAAAGAAAGAACTGTCTTATGCTTGTGCCAGGTTATTCAAATGTTCCGATCAAAATGCATTATTTTAGTGTCATGTTACAAATATATTTTATGGAGCCCTAATGTACAAAAAAAACTCCAGTTCTGTCTGAATAGTGGCAAACCACCTCTATTTCAGAAGTTCTTGTGCCCCCTGAGGCGACAGCTTGACTGTTCATTGAAGCAGCAGCCTAATTTCTATGGGTGTAAACTCTTTCTAACAAATAAATGCAAGCTCAGTGTATTTAAGATGAGCTAGAAATAAATTCAATTTTCCTTCTTATATCAAGAGCGTAATATGCAGTGGTTTAATAGTTGTCTCTTCGGCTTCTCAAGAAAGAGTCCCAGCAAGAAGTGCATATCCTGTAGCAGATGGTGGGAGCCTGCAGCTCTTGAATGACAAGGCCTGTGGTATTCTTCAGAAGTCCAAATTATGGATATCTTCTGCTCTAATTTTTCTTCTTTTTTTTAGCTTGACAGGGTATCAAAATTCAGTATTAGAATGAATATCCAAGTAGGCACTGGTATATAAACAAGCAAAACTTGGGTGTTCTTGCATTTAAAAGATAATATTGCAGCAATTTTGATGATGCCCTCAAGAGAATTCAAGTGCAGAAATATGAGATGCTGATTTTAAATGAATTTCATTTTGTTTTAATTACACTTCGGTTATTTTAACTGCATTTATTGAAATGTTACCAAGTAAAGTTCCAAAAGTGCTGAAGACTGTGGTACCATAGCTGGTAACATATTACATCTTATTTTTTGGCAGATTTAATTGCAGTGGAAGTTTCCCATATAGATTTTTGCTGTGCTTAATGAACTGTGCTGCGGAGAGTTTTTCTTGAACTATGCACTGCTGTTGTTAAGGGAGATCGAAAATAGTTGTCAGTTCTCAATCAAAATTGCCCTCATGTTAATAAGCACAACTGTGTGTGCAGTTTAATTGTGTTTCCTATCAGAGTGCCTAGCAGCGTAGGTCACAATCAATGTCAAGAAACTGACAACATTAATTGTGGAGATAATTTGTGTCAAACCTTAATTAACAACTTTTATAAAGATAAAGGCAACAAATACTACTTTTCATTTTTGCTTCTGCTGGGTTGTGATTTCACATACCCTGACCCTGATGCTGGTTGTTTTATATGTAACAAGAAGAACGTGTTGATTGAGTAATAATAATAAAAAGAGGGATTGCATAATACTTACCTGTCTCCATGGCAGATAATTTTATAAATTTATTTATGTTCTAATAATAATTTATCTTCTCTGATACCGTAGGTTACCTGAAAGATAGTTGACTTACTTCCAAGATTAGGTATTGGAGGAGAGTTGTGGTAATGCTTTTTATAGGAATTACTTATTTATGTAAAAAGAAGCTTTGACCAGAGGCATACCTTTTTTTTTTCAGCTAGGTTATGGTCAAAGTGAAAGAAAAAGATCACCCCAGTTCCCTTCGGTACTGAATTGTGAAGCTTTTTTATTGATGCAGATAATATTTGTCACATCAGACAAGAAAGTGGTTTTTATATACAACCTTGAACACTTGTTTTCCTGAAAAGTGTTCACAAGTTGAAAATTGTATCATTATGTTCAGCTGCCCTTGTTTTCTGTCTCTAACGTTATGTCTCTAATGCTATATGGTTAGCAAACATCAGCTTTACTAATTGTTGGTCCAGCAAAAATTCACATAGGACTGCAAAAATACTGTTTTTCAGGTAGCTGGTGCCATGTTAAGTATTCAGCCCAGTTTCTGCAACTCCACGGTGTAGATAATAATGCTCTGTAGAGGCTACTATGCAATTTCTGTTAAGGAGTCGTGGCAACTATAGTCCTTTAGTCCTTACCAGGTTTGGGACAGTTCTACATGAAGAAATCGTTAGAAAAGTGATTGTACCTCTAACAGCAGTTAAGTTTGGTGGAACATTTTAATTTTATTTATTGCTATGTGTTCTATTTGCTGCCTATTGGCTACTGTACATAGTTACTGTGTGCTGTTGGACTTCCTCATGAGGTGTTTCAGTGGCTTGAGTTGTAACAGTGAGTTCACAAAATGTCAAAAAAAAAAAAAGAGAATGGCATCGTGTCATTTTTCAGTTGGTGGCACACGATCACAACTTGTGCCACAGAATGTCAGTGGATTGGATTCAGTCTCTTTATACAGTGCTGAGTTATACATAGAAAGGGTTCAAAAAGAGCACTTTTGGTGAAACCCAGATGCTCTTCATCAGAATGTATTTTTGTATTTTTTGTGGTCCAGGCATAAAGCCTGTGACTTGGGAAAGGATTTCTAGTTTCTTCACTCTTAAGTGTGTTTTACTTGCTTTGGCAATTTTTGACATCAGAAAAGTTCTTCCATAATTTCCCTGTGGCAGTAGTTGTACACTATACTGCTGGGATGTGCTCTTGCTTTTGGGTTTTGGTACATTTCCACCAGGAAAATTAGCGGAGTGGGTACTTCTAGGACCGTTGAGCATTCTGAAATGTTAAAATCTAAGACATTTTCCTGACGTTCTTATTAAAGAAAAGAGCATGCAGATTTTCTGTAGCATCATATTTTTTAAAAAATCCTTTTTAACATTAGAGGTAAGGTAAAAAAAAATCCCCTAATTTCATTTTTTAAAATGGCGTCTTGGCGTCTTAAACTATTTCGGGACTTCTTCCAGTATTGAATGCGTGCATGACTGTAGACCACTGTGTTTCTCACATTCAGATAAACAAGCTGACAAGAAATGGTGCCTGTGGAAAGATCAGTTTTGCAGAATAAGGGGTTAGACATCAGAACTAAAGAGCAGCAATATAGAAATGAAGACTCGTACAGTAGATGTACACACCTGTCAGAACTAAGAGAGGAAAGTGAAGAAAAGGGAAGAGGTAGGAAACATAGAGAAGCTGACTGCTGGTGTTTAAAGATGAGAACTAAAATTAATTGCCACAGATGCTATAAAGCAGCTACTACTCAGGACGGCTTCATAGCAAAAACCTGTTTTTTTTTACAATTTATTGTCCCTAAGTTCTCACCTCGGATCATTTAAATCAGAATCGGAAGGTGTATTGGATCTTAAGAAATTTTTTGGCTAAGAAAGAGAATGATTTAAATATTTACAGGATTTTTTCAACATTTTTGTTCTCTGTTTAGATGTAATCTTACAAATTTCAATATTTTATCTTTAGAAGTTGTGTCTTGTGTTGCTCCAAGTGTGAAAATGTTGTCCCACCACAAGTCAAATAATAAATTAATTTTGATTTGTTGTAAAAGAAATAAAGGGAAAAAGAATAATTAATTAAAATGACATTTCATACTTTCAAAACTGTTTCTCCATTTATCTCTCCTCTCCTGTTGTTGCAGGAGTTGGATCTTTTTTTAGTTCTCCTTTCTGCCATAGTAGAATTCGGGAGTGAACAGAATCTGTACATAAATCTCTGCCCGAGCATAAATTTCTCTTCTGTTAGTCCTTTCTGCCTGGACTCTTACATAGTAATTTACCTACACCACGCAAAATTACAAATGCTTTTTCCTAAATGTCACTGATTTTAATGTCTCAAAGGTGAGAATCCTGTTTTCATGACACCCTGTGATCATAGCATCAAGTAGTGAATCATGATATTATTCCAGTTGATTGATGAGCTCATTTTGTAACAGAAGTCAAATTGGATTTTTTATTTGTAATGGTGATAAAATATAATGTGTGATCTTGCTATTCCAGATCCATCAGATTTCAGTTTTAATACAAATTTCACTAGTAAAATTTGTAAGTACTTTCCTGACCTTTTAGGGTGTTTTTAATAATGCTTTCTTTTGCCGGTGAATGATATCGCAGGAAAAACAAAGAAGTTCCTTCTTTTTAGATTTTGAAATTTTGCTGTGACCTCTTTTAAATTTATTTTTACTGCTTGGATTAATTTGGTTAATTTTTTTGTTTGTTTCAGCACCACCAAAGTTTACAAGAACTCCTGTTGACCAGACAGGGGTTTCAGGAGGAGTCGCCTCATTCATCTGTCAAGCCACAGGAGATCCAAGACCTAAAATTGTCTGGAATAAAAAAGGAAAGAAAGTCAGCAATCAGAGATTTGAGGTATTAGGTCCATTGTTCTGTTCCTCTGAAAAAAATTTATTCCAACTTTGTTTTTAATCCCAGTATGTGTGCTTTATTAAGAGTGATTTAGCAAAATAGAATTGACTATCTGGGATAATTTGGTGGGAGCAGTCTCAGGAAGTTTTTAATTTTCAAAACTGGTTATGCGTGGAACCATTAGAGAGAAAACTGCTGTTTTCTAAGCTAGCATGGTTGAACTTTGTGGTGCCTCTGTTCAGTTTGCTGCCTCATGAAGGAGCTGCTGGGGACATGAGTTGAACAGTGATTGCTGTCTCTGAAAGCAAACCACCACCTTTTGTGCAAGGTGCATCGAGTAGTCCTAGTCTTTGACTGCTTCTGCTGCCACAATTCCTTACCCCTGTTGAGGAAAGAGACGAAAGGGCCACTGTAGTTCCTGCTGTTGAAGAGGGAAAGTAAAACTTGCTTGATTTGATTCTTTTCTTAACAATGAATTAGGAAAAGGCTTAGATAAAGATGTGTCTCTCCACAGCCTTCAGTTAAAGGAAATGGTGAAAATAATCTGCTCAAAGGATTCTGCTTATTTGGGGGAAATAAGAAAACAAGAATTATTCCCTCTTGTAGTGGCAGGAATAATTAATGTCAGATACGGATTGACCTTTAACATGAAGAAAAAACTCAGAAAATGGGGGAAAGCTTTTAGAAGAGATATCAAAACTGGCACTAAGAGTGTGTAATTGTCTCTTAAATGTTTTCAGTGTTAAATAAAACTTCTGTTTGCTTAAAAACAACTACTGTAAGGTTAATGATTTGTGTATAAAGCAGTTGTGACATGCATTTTATGAGCAAATGATCTAATATATAGTTATTAACAACTGACTGAGTATGGAAGTCCTGTATATTAATTTGAAGTAGTGTTTGTGAAGATTGCTTGTCCTGGCTTTCAGGTTAGATTTTTTTAGATGAACTGCGTTTCTTCTATAACCCAAATTTATTTTAATAATTTTTGTTTCAAAAAATGCCTAAAGGCATTGGAATTTGTTCATTAACCATTATAATTTTTGGCTTGCGTATTAACTACAACATGAAAAATAAAATAATGGATTTAAATGTTACCTCCTAGTGCCAAAAACTGCACTTTGCAGAGCATATGCGCAGCTGTAATTGGCTAGAGGGATTAGCGTAGCGTTTTTGTCAGAAATTCTATACAATTTATCCTCTTCTGTTCACAGAACTTTTAACTCAAAGTGAATTCTAAACAGAGAAAGGTTGTGCATGTATATGTTTACTGTGTGTTTTTCTGCAATATGCCATGGTTTATTTCCTTAATATATGGCTTTCTAGGTACCTGTGTACCTGATTTTAGGGAGAATAACAAAAATAAAGTAGTTTTATTTCCATTAAAATTATTTGAAAATACCTATCAAAAACACCTTAAAATGTTTTAAAAATGCCTTTAGTGGACTGTTGAACAAACGGTGTAGCCAAGGAAGATGGAATGTAATTCAAAGAAATAGATTACACTTGCCAAGTGTTTTATAATTTTTATCATGTCCACTGAGCAGAGCAGTTACAAAGTGTGCTGAGAAAATCATTATTTTAAGCAGCTTTTCTTCCTGTTCAAAGTAAGACCATTAATTCATACCGTAGAATCTCTAACTAAGATAAGAACAGCACTAGAAATTAGATTCAAAAAAGACATGAAACTTTTGGAAATCAAGAAATGTCTGAGATTGTCAGGTGAACCAATAAGAGAATAATTAGTTTGGTTTCTTCTCCTCCTCCTTCACAGTAATATTTTGTATATTTCTCTGAGTTACTTAATGATACAAAACATCAAAATGTTTTACCTGGACACCTGTCTTCATATGGTAAATACAGCTGGAAAGGACTCTAGTGGTCCATCTGATCCACATGCTTTCCCAACTATGCTGGGGGTTACTTTTTTATTATTCAGTAGGCTTGAACAGTCTCCTGCAGGGTTTCATGAAACTTGTCCTGATTATTTGTCCGCCATGTGAAACCAGAACTCTTTTGCTGGAACTTCATTTACGCAGCAATTGGGGAACAAATCATTTATTTTCTCTCTCTTGACTGCTTATATAGTTGAACACTATGGTCATTGAATGTTCTTGCTCACCAGCTAATTCTCACAAGTTAGTGAGAATAGTAGTGAGAGCTAGGCATTGCTTCTGAAATTAAAATCTCTCTGTTAATCTTTCAGCTTTTATTTATATTGCAGATATAGACTCTGAAATCCTTTTTTCTCTTCTTCTTTCAAATTAATTAAAATAATAGGAATTATAAAAATATGCTTTAAGTTGCTAAGAAGTCTTTTAAGAGGAACTTAAAAAGGACCAGAAAAGGGAAAAATAAAAGTTAAAAATGATGTCATTCTACTCTGTGTTCAAGACTGCTTTTATTAAAAAATCTCTGTTGTAAAAAAAAATCTCATTCAGTAGATGGGGAAGAGTTAGGAATTAACTAGGTGTGATATGCAGGAAAGGGGAGAACTCATCACATGAAAAATAAATCCCTTTTATGATACGTATTTTTGAGACATCAGACTTGATACTTAATCTCTGCAATATTGCCCAATCCAGTCTCCTGCAGTTGTTTTCATTGGCTGTCCAGATAAGTTTATTCAGCATTCAGGTTTAAACAACAGCAATTATTCTTTTTTAAGTATGTTTTTGAGTATTCGGATCCTGTGCTTACATTTTTTGTCTATAAATTGTTACTCTGACTGCTTAAAGACAGTTTCTTAAAGAAATGTTTCTCTCCCTCTTAAATGTCAATTTATCAAGAATTCTAGTTATTCCTTTAATTGTGCTAACATCAGGTAGATATTTTGTGTTGTCTAGATTTGTTTAAGGCAATGGCTTCACTGAAAGAAGAAAAAATAACACATCCTGTGGGCTATCAAACAAATGTATTATCAAAAAAACCCAAGGTTTTTATCTTATTTTCACCTCTCCCAATGCTAAGCAGAAACTGAGCAATTCCTACAATGAAAATAGTAAGATACAGGGGATATTTATCATAATTTCCAACCCCGGAGTTTATATCTCTCTAATTCTCAACATGTACAGAGATCTCATAGGTTGTTTGTGAGTAAATTAGACAGAAAGAGACAAACAGATGTGCAGATAGGCATATTTATAAATTGCTTTGCGCATGTATATATAGATAATGGGCAGATATTAATTATTTTGTAGAGAAAAATAAAACAAAAAATTTACTGTCCTTCCTTTATAAATTCCATTTACCTGATGGTAATACTGGTATCTCTCAGTGATTTTTTTAATTTCTTTTTAAAAAAATAGATTAAATAGAGTACTGCTATTAATTATTAAGAAAGCTTTCCCAGTACCTACAGAGTGTTGCAGTACTCACCAATATTTTACGTGGTTCTGACTGCAGGTCAAGAAGGAAATAAGATCTGTTCAGTGAATTTTCTCAAATAAAAGTTACTATTTCTTTTGTGAATATTGCAGTTTTAAAACTAAATCTCAAAAGTTTGGCCTTGTTATTTAGTCTCTTGAATTGTCACTTTGTTGGATAAATGGAGTTATGTTCTGTAGGTTAAATACAAAGCTAAACTGAGTCCTCCTGTTTGGTTCAGAAATTGCAGACAGTTTTTAACTTTGGAGCCAAATGAGTGAGTGAGCTGCAGTCTGCGAGTAGAGAGGGAATATAGCTGGCAGCAATTAAAATGAATGTAACTGGCATTTGAAGGTAGAGTACTTTAGCTAAGAGGATGGAGAGGTATTGGTGGTGAACTTCAGAATAAGAGAGCATTAAGTTACAGACTTGTTTCTTACAGCCTTTGTTCACTGGGTGGTTCTGTTTTGTTTGTTTGTTTGTTTGTTTTTTGTCCTGTATTTCTTGGATCTGTATTAAAGTGGCCACTGAATACTCACTGAACAGCAGTGTATATTCCAAAGTGTTGCCTCTTAAACATTTTCCCATTTCACTGGGATTTTTCATGGTATACAAATTTGAAAAGTGAACCTGTCTTTGGTGACTTGAATACCAACAGGCCACTGTTCAAGAGCAGATTAGCTGAGGGATAGGTATTTGTAACAACATCTGTGACAGCTTTTGTTTCCTTTTATAGGTAATAGAGTTTGATGATGGATCTGGATCAGTTCTCAGAATACAACCACTGCGCACACCACGAGATGAAGCTATTTATGAATGTGTGGCTTCCAACAGTGTTGGCGAAATAAGTGTATCCACAAGACTCACTGTTTTACGTGGTAAGTTCTTTCTAAACATAACTAATTTACTTCATAGTGCTCCAAGTACTACACTTTTGTAAAATAGAAGATTCTCTCTAGCAAAGTTAAATACAGTTCTTTACAAACAGACCTTACTATAGTCCTGATGCTGTTCATTATAAACTTCTTTACATAATACTTGACTATTATGTTTGTGACTTTTGACCATAAAATGGTAATGTGATTATGTGAGGTATGACAGATCAGAGTGAAGAAAAGAAGTAAGAAATAAGTGAAACAGGAGTGCCACACAAAACAGGCTATTATATCAATTACTACTCAAGACAACCACGTTATGAATGCATTTGATTCACATTTTAGTGCTGCCCTGGATAGCTTAGCTTTGTTCAATCAGCATTTACACAGAAATTTGCTCAATTAACAGTGACCTTGAAAAGTTGCATGAAGGGTTTTTAGATGAGGTTAAGCTGCTGCAAAATTTCCCCCACAAGACACAATCATAAAAAAGGTGAAGGCTTCTTCCACATCAAATATATGTCACCTGAGCTGTATTACTTCAATAAGAAGTTTCTGAAAACAGTAAAGGAGAAATTCATTTATTTTGACTCCTTCAGGGGTGAGGATATTAATGTACTGCCAAGTCTACTGTCTAGATAATACTCAGGGGAGAAAATACTAGTAGTCAAATGACCCAAACGTTTTATTTTGTCACCTGGAAATGAATAGACACTGGGTTTGGAGACACTTCATGAAATATCACACTCTTCAGTTTGCAGGGCTGGTTTTATGACTGGAGATTACTGTCTTGTATTTTGAAATTACATGGCATTACAAGGTTTGCAGAATTACTAGGTGCCTGTTTATAGGAACTGAAGATGATTAAACAGCTTTACAGAATTTAGAGGAAAATTTGTGGAATGTGTAATAGCAATATGTTTTTTTCTTAATCCTCTATCCCAAGCAATACAAGAAGGTGACAAGAAGGTTTCTTTTCTCCTGTTACTTTCTGAAGTTGGATTTTTATTAGAAAAAAAAAATTATAATTTTATTAGCTGTTTTAATCATTACAGACAGTCCTGACATTAACGTTGGAGACAACTAGTAACATTATGTGCATATATATCAAATAATAACTCTAAGGACATACATATTTTTTTTCTTAGAGGAAGTCTGATGTAAGCAAGCATTTTCAATATTTGAAGTTCTTATCTCTAATGCCATGATTGTTCCTTATATTATCTTTTAAAAATTCTTCCCAGTCTAGCCAATGGAAATTGAAAGATTGATAAATTGATGTTAAACAGCACCATGGACCTATTCTTAACTCCTAAGATAAGGTTTTCCCTTTATTAACTGATAGGAGCACTTTTTTATGTACAGCTTCCACATTGTTGAACATAAAATGACATTTTTATATTTCTTTAAAAGTTTTGCAAATTAAAGGGAGATGGGGAAGAGGAGCAGGGAAAAGCAAAAAACCATGTGAAAACTCAGGTGGAAACAGTATTCTTTGTCTTCGTAGTTTCTTGAAATGTATTTACAAGACTACTGGTCATGAAATGTGCATGTATGTGCTTTGAAAGAGAGTGCCCTAAACTGAAGTTCTCATTTTGGGTTTTGTAGAGAAGTAACAGCTCTCGTGTCTCTCTACCAAGAACCATAGACGGGGCGTGTCTGAGTGTCAAAACCAGCAGACTGTACCATGTGGTCTGTTTCTCTTCTAGTCCCATTGATTATTTAATCAATTTCTTGTAAGGCATATTAGCTTTGCTGCCTATTTTTTGCTCTATAGTAAGAGCAGTAATAGTGACTCAGTGCCTACTTCAGGCAACACTAGTATTGCATTCTATTTTAAAAGTAATACATAATGATATGCATGTGCAAATGACTAATGAACAAAACATCATTGGTTATGAAGTTAAAATTTAAATAAATTTCAATTTTAATTAAATTTTTTTAATTAAAACCAGTGAAATACAAAGATTGTGCATTGTATCCAACCATAATACATATGGCTTTTGCAACTGCCGAAACATATTTGCCCCAGGAGTAGATTTATGGATTTAATCTGAAACTGGGAACGTACGAGAACTCAGGAACATACTGTGACTGTGGATTTAGATAAAGGGGTAATGTCAGAGAAAGCAAGGAGCCTGCAGAGAAACAGGTCATTATAAGGAAGTTTTGGTGGGGTTAAAATTTCGAATTGCTAAAAATACAATGGTTTGCTGTATTAGTTCCCAAGACACGGCATAATTCAGTGCTAAGGGCATTAGCCTGGAAGATAATTCTATTATTGCAAAGCCTCTACTTTGCAAACTTACACAAATCTTCACCTTGTACAGTCTGCAACAGTAGCATTGTGGAAAAACACTCCAAAGACAGTGCCTTTTTGGGATAGAGTGCCTCTGTGCCTCACATAGCTGCTGTAGGAGTATGTTAGAGATGTCAACAGGAATTAACTAGATTTAGTGAAATACAAAACAGAGTAGAGTGAGTTGCATCCATGTTTGCTTATGCTTTACTCATCCCTATGGTATGTATTGACTCTGGATTGCAGAGGATGCCTGTGTAACTTTCATATGTTCTTCTAATTGTTCTGCAATGGTTCTATCACAGACCCAGCTTGGCATTTGTGCCTCTTGCAAGATGTTACCTAGAGGAGGAAGTCAGAGTTTACTCACAATTCAACCCACAAGTATTGCAACCCCGATATGGAATATCAGTGAAATCAGGGTAATTCCAGGAGCAGAAGTGTCTACCTATATTCATTTTGTTTGATTTATTGTTTCACAAATCCCAGCTTAACTGCTACAAATCATTTCTGCAGCACGGAACAGCAACATTTTTGCTGATAGGTCCATACCTTTACCGCTAAATTTGTCAGTTTCTCTATCTGTGGCAGGGTAGACTAACTGTAGCTCCATACATTACAGATAACACCGTCTTTTGTTAGGTTCCTATACTGTGACCAATTCATAGTATTTGGGCCTCAAAGAACTATGAATATAAATAAATTTTTAGCTTCTAGATTTTAGAAGTTTACAGTATGAGAAGGAAGAAGAGCATAAAAGGCATCTACAGATGATAACATTTCAAGGCCTTACCAGAGACAAAATATTGGATCCTTTCTTCTGTTACTAGAGAAAATGAGGAAACATTCCAGGCTAAACTTGCACTTGTTAGGCTGAATATTGTGAGAGTCTGGATCAAGAATGAATGTCTGAGATAATTGGAAACTGCTTTTGATTTTCTGCATATAAAGAAGTTGGCTGCTTTCCAGGACAGATTCACCCGTATGAAAACGTTGAATTTGAAAGGAAACAAGGCTTGAAAAGAGAAGTCTGGAAGTTGCCTTTCAGACAAGAGGAGTCCATGCTATTTATTTTGGAGCTCTTTGTTTTGAAAGTTTGTGTTGAGAACCATATGAGTGGAGCAGTGCTTTGATTCTTTTATTTATCAGTGTTTAATACACATGCCTTTCTGGCCAAGAATGTCAGTAGTGTCCTGGGGTGCATTAGGAAGAGCATTGCCAGCAGGTCGAGGGGGGTGATCCTGTCCCTCTACTGAGCCCTGGTGAGGTCGCATCTGGAGTGCTGTGTCCAGTTCTGGGCTGCTCAGTGCAAGAGAGACGTGGAGCTGCTGGAGCGAGTCCAGCAAAGGTCTACAGAGATGATGAGGAGACTGGAGCATCTCTTGTGTGAGGAAAAGCTTAGGGAAATCATCATGTTTTAGCCTGGAGAAGAGATGACTGAAAGGGAGTTTTATCAATGTCTATAAGTAACTGAAAGGAAAGTGCAAAGAAGGTGGACCAGGCTCTTCTCAGTGGTGCCAAGCAAGAGGACAAGAGACAACGGGAAGAAAAACTGATGCACAGGGAGTTCCATCTGAATATGAGGAAGATCTGCTTTACTGTGCAGGGTGACTGTGCACTGCAACAAATTGCTCAGAGAGGTTGTGGAGTCTCCCTCACTAGGGATACTCAAGAAGTGTCTGGATGCAATCCTGAGCACCGTGCTCTCAGCTAACCCTACTTGAGCTGGGAGGTTGGACCAGATGATCCCACTGTGGTCCCTTTCAACCCTGCCTATTCTGCGGTCCGTGTATAAGCAATAAAAAGCAATAAAGTGTAGGATCTTCCTATATTCTGTAGACATTAGAGATGAAATAGCTTTCCTTTTATTGTCCATTCATTTAATGGTGAAGCCACCTAAATCTGTTTTTAGGTCTTGCAAATGGTGGATATCAAACATTTTCCCTGGTTGTAGAACAAGGGTTCTAGTGTCATATACAAGTCTATAAATTGTTCAGGAAGGAGGAAATATGCGTTTCCTTTTAGTAAAGAAATCGGCAACAATTCTATTCAGTTAATTTTCAGGAATCCCATTTTCCATTTTTAAAATATTTTTTTATTGTTATTCCTTTATAAAGTTTTGTCAAGACTGTGAGGGCATCACGAAACCGTAGCTTCAGCTGCTGCTAAGGTATATGATTGAAGCACGGAAGTACGCAGGTTTTAAGTAAGGATGTGGTGCACAGTACCTAAGTATATTCTAATGTTGCTCCTGTTTGCTCTGTTTTCCTTGTTGTCTGGGAAGTAAAGAGACAGACTACAACAAGGCATTTATGGGGAAGGCAGTTTGTTTGTCTTGACCCACAGTTTTCTCTTACTACCATTGATTATGTTGATACTCTGCTTTACAAAAATACTCACATCCAGCGTTGGTGTACCACAGGCAGTATGTAAGGCTGAAAGAAGTAAAATTTCTGTGGGAAGTGCCTAGGCTAGTTATTCCTTTTTATATTATTAAAAACTAATTGCTTCAATGTCAAACTGCTACATAAAATGAAATTTAAAAAAAGGAAAATATTTACTGTACAGTGTTTCCCTGTCCATTTTTACATACAGATATTGAGGTAATCATGAGAGATTATTTTTATTAGACTCTCAGACGTGGACAACATTTCCACATTAAAACAAAAAGACCCACCAAAACTAAACAAAACCAACCAACCAAACAAAAAAGATGCCAAAATAATTCCAAATCAGAGATAATAAATCCAAGGTATTACAGTTTTTGTTTCTGCTGCTAACAATAGATTCAATGATAATACAAGCTTGTTTCTGTATTTTTGCTGTACCCGGTAGTACTGAAATGAGAAGGAACTATTTTGAAGTAATCCATCATGTGGGACAGCTATCTTAGAGGGCATAGAAATTAGACAAATGGAGTGGTGCGGCTATAATGTTGGAAAATGTGCAGTGAGATGTCTCTCATTTCTAGAAAAATGGGAAGGACTGTACATATTCTGGGTATTAGCTGCACAGTAGGAGAAATTTGCCACGTTCCAGCTGAAACTGTATAAATGATGTACACCAGTGTTTATCTGAAACTGTTTGCTGTATAGTCACAGTGATTAATGCCAGGTGGTTGCTAGTAGGTTGCTAGGTTTTTGAAAGTGGAATGAAGAGAAACAAGGGAACCAAGAAAATACCTGTGCATGAGCTTAATACACTGGAGAGACATTTATTTCAATCAGACATTTCATGATAAGACTTTTGAAGAACCAAAGGAGTATCATTCCCCAAAACTTCCTGAACTTTCAGTGGTCATGCTATGTGTAGCACCTTGTGACCAGAACTAGCATGTTTATTACAGTCCTATTTTTATTAAGCCTCTTTTTGAAGAGGAACACTGTTGTTCCTGCTGAGAAAATGCTACTTTACAGTTTATGCTGTAAAGCCTCTCCTGGGTAGCTATGCAGGGAGGATTAAGGAACGAAACTCAGCTGCTTGACAATCACACAATAGGATTTTGTTAAATAGTGAAACAAAAGGAGAGGTAGCCAATACAACTTCAGCTTAAAAAACCCTTACAGATAGTTACAGAATGGCATGCAGATTTCTTGGGATGGCTTATGAAATAGTACAGAATTAGAAATATTTATCTGTTATGTTATAAACAATTTTGAAATATTTTCTTTGAGTATGCAAATATTATTTTTGGCAAATAAATATCAACCGTCCATCTAGTACAGTTTTAAATACTTAATAACTTATTAATCTTTATAAATATGAGGTGATGACATTTAACTAGTAGCCAGAAAAGAATACAAAATAATAATGAAATACATATCTCATTCCATAGCTGACTTCAAAGGTACTGTGTGTTTAAGTTCTGTGAAATGCAAGCATGTACATGGTAGGGGTTTAGAAAGTATTGCACCTTATAAATTTTGTAACAATCAGTAAACATTCAAGGGTCTATTGCTGTAAATACAGGATGCAGGGTATTGAGTTCAGCTTTTTGTAAGGTGTATGCACTTGAGCATGCTGATTTAACAGATATCTATTGTTGACTTTTGTGCAGTTCTTCTATTATATTGTAATAATTTAATATAAATGAAAATGATTGAATAACTGCTATAAGTATTGTAAGCAGTTTCTCACCTAGTGTTTTTTTTATGGTTAACACTTTTTTTTAGTATTTCCATTCATGTTCCTATATGCAAAGTTTTATCAAATACATTCTTTTTCAGTCAGGGAATGTTTTGGTTCCTTTTTTTTCCTTCGTTTGAATTTTACAAATCTTCCCTTCTCTTGCACACAATTATGTTATAAATAGCCTACTACAGTCATGAATTTAAAGCTATAGAAAGCTTCTTGCAAAAAGTAGAGACATTGCTTTAGAAAATCAGTGAAACAGCAGTCCAAGATTTCTTGATTATCATTGTAAATTCCTGTAGTCAAAACTTTCAGCAATTAGTTACCTTGGAAAATCAAGAGTAGGCTGCTCAACTTAGAAGATCTTTAAAGATGTCTTAAAAATATATCCACAGATATCAAATTTTTTTGAGACATCTGTCCCAACTTTTTCCCTACAGTTTTTTACTGCTGAAATTTAATTCAGCTCTTTGTCATCCTACATATTCTTTGAAGATGACTGATTGTTCATTTGTATTGGCTAGATCAGCATACATGGAGAAAGTTTTCCTGCTGCCAGCTTGCAATACCACCTATCAGGTCTTTGCAAAGGTTTATTTTACTTTCTTCTAGTTCTCAATGAATTTCACATGAATTTCATCCAGCCAAATTTCTGTTTTACATAAAACGCTGTAAAGTTACCCAGTTCAGTTTCACATATTTGTGTATAGTATTAATTTTATTTTATGAAACATTGGCAGTAATAGAAAATTACTTACGCCATACCTTTTTGCAGCAGTATGATGTTCCTAAGAGACAAACATTGGCTTCAAATCAGTAAAATGGCTAGTCTAGATCATATTTGTACTTTTTATGTGTATCCATGAAAGAAAATAAACTTAGGGATGGTAGTTCACAGATAGATGTCTCACAGTTGTGATCTAAGAAGAGAAACTGAGATAACACCGGCCAAAAGCAGAGCAGCTCTGTTTAGCTTGAAAGAATTCTTCATTGACAGTTTTGGCTAAGAATGTACACCTGTTAAATACTTTCAGACAACAGCTAAGTGACTAATTTTAGCCTGACCCCCATTTGGGTATTCCCATTCTGCTATCTAATGACTACATATAGAGTTATAAGCATTTTTCATATCCAGAGTGAGTATATGCTGGCTGCTTGGAAAACACAAACTAAGCATGCTGAGCAGAAAAATTTTAAAACATATCTTTTTTACTTTTATCCTTTTTTTTCCCCGCTCATTGATAGCTATGATGATTCAATCCTTTTTCCCAGACAGTCATCCTTACATCATCAGAAATCTGTCAAACAAATGATAGTAAGAACAATGGAAAAGGAAATAGTAGGGGGAGGAGTAATATGTCTCCTACCAATCAGCATCAGGTGATGTAAGCTCAGAACTAAAACATGAAATATCCTAACTCTAAAGAGCCATGACCTGCTATATACAATAAGGAACCATTTCGATTTGGTTCTTTAAAGACCCAGATAGAAGCAGCATGCTGATGTGATATTAAAAATTATCTTTACAAGAAATGATGAAGCATTACTATGTATACAACTGTTAGCTGTTCTGAACATGGAAAGTGGGGACGGGGGTGAGGGTGAATGTGTGTGTGTTATACTTCTGTGCTATGATTTTGATATCTTGTAGTGTTATGTGTCTGTTTTTATACACACAAAATTTAGTTGCTTCTATTTTCTGCCTGGATGTAGCATAGCTCAATTTAAATAAACCTGTCATTCAAATTTGTATTGTGATTCCTTTTATCTACTTATAAAATGGTGGGCCATTGTCTTTTTTAATTAGTTAAAAGTGCAAAATATTTTTTTCACACACCAAGAATTCTTAGAATACACTCACTTGTCCTGGGCTTAGTCTTTACACATGGGTTTAAGGCCTTCGGCCTTGTGTAGAGTGCTTTTGGCTCAGTATCAGGTGTTAAGATCGTTCAGGTTTTCATTGCTCAGTGACCTAAACACACTGTCTCAAGTGAAGCGAATGGAATAATGAAATCCAATGCAATTAATCAAATGCCGTGTTTCCTGTTGTTTGTATAATCTGTGGCCTTAATTTTGGATGCATTTTATATATCTGTATGTCCTCTCACTTAACTCTTGTGATATTAATTAGCAGTGTAATTGTTAAAGTTGCACAACACGGAAGTAAGATTGATAGAAGAATTCTAGGGATTTTTTTAATGTCATTATCTCGTATTGATTTTTAAAAATTGTGTCTTTCTAGGGATTTTCTGTTTAAGGAGATGATAGGCTGATTAGTTGCTCAACCCCTGACAATGTCATCGTATCTGTAAGGAACCCAGTGGTATTAGCCACTTGATAGTTTCAATTTAATTGCTATCACAGAAAATCTTCATATGAGATGTCGAATATAGCATAATAAAACCAAGGCAATTACTAGAAAAAGGCATTTATTCATATAGTAGGCTTGTATTCATTTTTCCAGGCTAGCCATTTCTGTGAACACTTGTGTCTTATCAAGCATACCAGTAGGGTGACAGAAATGTTTGCTGAAATGTAGGATGTGTTTGACACTAGTGTACTGAAGTGGTAGTAAGATTAAATACATTTTAATGGAATGAGTGCTAATCTTCAAATACAGAAAAAGCCTAGCAAGAATGCTTTTTCCCATATATCTGAAAAAGTAATTTAGAAATTAGAGAAAGCTTATGTAATACTTCAGCTTGCTTAGCCTGGCAGTAGGTCATAAAATAGTGTTTATTACTGTAATTCTTAAGTTTTCAAGGATTTGACATACGTAGCAAAAACTAAAATGAAGAACACGTACGAAAGTGTTCAAAATATTTTTGGCAAACATACATTAAAAGGAAGATGAAATTCAATAGACCTTGTCAAGACAAAAACATTTTGTTTATTAGAACTAGTAATGAAACAATTATGATGCAGTGACTTTAAGTTGATGCCACAAAGGAGAGGAGGCTTTGTTGCATTAGTGTGGTAGGAGATTGAAAGAACTGTGATTTAAGTGGCTCTGTGGGGAGGGAGAAACTTACGAATACTCTAAAGCTTAGACAGTATATAAAATCCTGTTATAATATGTATAAATTCCAGTATTTTCAATGCTTGCTTTAAACTGATGTAAAGTTCTGCACCTGATTTACTGCTGTTCTATTTATCTTCATAGCGAGATGCAGTAAGTAGCATCTTGCTACTAGTTCAGTAGCAAATGAAATTTCTTTGTCTTCACCTAAAAATGAATAAAACTTGTAAAATTGTGTCTTAAGTTCACAGTGATTTAAATTATTCTATTAAAATGATTTACTGTTACAAAGAATCTACTGTGAGGTAAGATGTTCGATAGTAATACTAGCATTTTAGCACTTTTGTGTAGATTGAATACATCTTGTGACCTACAGTGTCAGTGCATGTTTAGTATGACAACAGCAAAACAGAATAATGAGGTAATTCTTCAAGTGGAAACACTTCAGTAAGCTTTTCAGTCAAATACGGTCAAAAAGCACTGATTAGAGCCAGGTGTTTCATTAGGACATTCAGTGCACCTGAATCTTGGCTTATGACACTGTGGTCTTTCATAAAACTGATGTATTTCAGGGTAAATTAACAATGCATATGTGAATTATTGTTATTATCTGAATTATTTTTATTATCATTACTGCACGACCCCTTTCCATCATCTACCAAAGGTCTTGGGGGTCTGGAAAGGTCCCTGCTGACTGGGCACTGGCCAATATTATTCAATTTACATGAAGGGTGTCAGGAGGACCCAGGAAACTACAAATTTGATAGTTCTAGCCTCAGTTCCTGGAGAAGATTATACTGGGTACTTCTGAAAGGCATTTAAAGAACAATGCAGTCAACATTGGTTCACAAAGGTGATTCACAAAGACCCTGTTTAACTAATTCTATATCTATCTATGATATCCTCCTAGTGGATAAAGGGATGGGTTTTTTTTGGATTTTAGTGAGGCTGTCCCTCACAGCATCCTTCCGGAAAATGTTGTCCAGTTGTGGGATGAGAGGGTTCACAATGCACTGGGTGAAGAACTGGCTGAATGGCAGAGCTGAAAGGGTTGTGGTAAGTGGGGCTATGTCTGGCTGGCAGCCACTTACCATTGGTGATCCTCATGGATCAGTTTTAGGGTCATTCCTGATCAAAATACATATCCATTATCTGCCTACAGGACAATGCACCTTTTTGTATCAGCAAGTTTCCTGATGATACAAAACTGGGAGGTGCTCTTGACTTCTGCAGAGTGACCTTGCAGACTGTTCCAGGTGGACTAAAACATTGGGCAGAGATTAATGACATGAAATTTGAGTTCAAATGCCACATTCTGCACAAGATCAAACTAGGGGAGGAGTGACTGAATAGCAGCTTTTCAGAAAGGGATCTCGGGGTGTTGGTTGACATTAAGCTCAATGCTGAGTCAGCTCTGCCAGCCAGGAGGGCAGACTGCATCCTGGGTTACATCAGACACAGCATCACTAGCCAGTCCAAAGAGGTGATTGTGCCACTGTATTCAGCATTAGTGTGGCCTCACCTTGAGTGCTGGGGGCAGTGCTGGGCCCCACAATTTATAACAGGTATGAAGGTCCTTGAATGCATCCAAAACAGGGCAGCAAAGCTGGGGAAAGGGCATGAAGCCATGTCCTCTACAGAGCAGCTAAGGACTTCGGGCTGCTGTAGTTTAAAGTAAATTAGGCTAAGACCTTACTGCTCTCTGCAACTTCCCAAGATGAGGAAGCAAGAGGAAGATGCTGATGCATCTCTGATATCTAGTGACAACATGCATGGGAATGCTTCGAAGTGGCATCAAGGAAGATTAAGTCTGAAGCTGAACCTCAGAAAGTATTTCTTTAGCAAGACAGTGGTTAATCCCTGGAACAGGCTTCCTGGAGAGGTGATTGATGGCCGAAGCCTGTCAGTCAATGGATAATGCCATTAATACTTGCATTAGCTTTCAGTCAGCCCTGAAGTGGTTGGGCAGTTGGATCATTGGAGATCACTTCCAAAGGTGGTATCCTATTCTATTTTTAATTATAATATTTACATATTATGTATTATAGAATACTGAATTATAATAAATATTCTATATTTTACATTAATTAGAACAAAGATTATTTAAAGGAGAAGGCTAAAATTTTTAGCTTCACAAATCCCTTGGTCTTCAGTCAGTACAAGTTCTTCTGAACATAAAATCATCTTGCTCTTTCTGTGCTCATTCATATTCCCAGCCTTTCAAAAAAAATTGTATTGGAGCATTACAGCCATATTTTTGTGTCCTGTCTAACTTGACTAAATACCGTTCTTCATTACAGTGAATACTCTTGTAAAGAAATCCATTTCTTATGATCGCTGTTACGAATGGCAGTTAAAAAGTACATTTTTTTCAATAACTTGAAATTCAGCATGCCTAGCATAGGACCAAGTTCAAAAGCTCGTCTTAGCTCCCATATATTCCATTGTTTCACCTGTTGCGCTGCCATGTTTTCACTGGGCTTGTAATTTATTTTCATAAAATATATCATCTTGTCTTAAATGGCATTATCAGCCTAGCTGCTAAGATAAACAAATCTGTATAGACAACCTCTATCGTAATGTTCACACAGAGATTTATTTGGGTTTTGGCTGTATAGATAAGGAAGTAGGCTATCTGGGAAACCCTCTTCATTATACCTGCCGCAAAATGACTTTCAAAGAAAGCAAATTGAGAGGCTGAAAAGTTGCCAGGTTTTTTTTGTTGTTGTTGTTGTTGTTGTTGTTGTTGTTGATTTTTTTTTAGCAAAAAGCTACTGTCACTTAGAACTTGATTTACGGAAAGAAGATGAAGCCAAGTGCACAAAAGCCATTACTAAGCCCAAAAGCAATTATTTTTTGTTTTTCTGTGTTACATATAGAGGTCTGAATTGAGAATATGTTGAAGTCAGTGAGAAAAAGGTCTTCTTTGCTGGACTTCAGTTGAGTCAAATGTTGAGTTCGGTCATTAGTTGCAAAATGTCAAAACCACAAAATGCAAGTAGAAGAACTTCTAATTTCATTAACATGTTTCAAACCTGGAAACCTAAATTTAATCTTACTGGTAGTTCCTGTGATCATACTGAGCACTTCTTGTTTCTAAGGATACTTACATACCTCAGAAAATCTGTTTGTTTGTTGAGGTGTTTTTTGCTTAAGTTCTGAAATGGAAGGGTGAAGGGAGAGTGATGTTTGTTGTTTAATGAGTTGTCTAAACTTAAATGACTGTGTTAGAAGACATTCTTAAATGTAGCCTCATTTCCACATTAATGTCCCATTCTGAATGTACCATTTGGTTCCAGCAAGATCCTCCAGGATCTTTGGAGTTCAGGAATCTACGTGGTTTTGGCACTAATGCTGCCTAATAACTCAGGAGAGACAATTTTAAAAAACGGATTAATTTTTAAAATAAATATGTGCATTTGAAACCACGCCCCTTATGAAAAGGTAGGAAAGCAATGCATGTGGTGTCTATTGCAGTTTCTTTCTAATGAGTGAGTCAAATAAACAAGGTGGTATTTCAAATACTTTATCATAATTGTCATTTATTCATAGAATCAGAGAATGTGCTGAGTTGAAAAGGACCCATCAGGATCATCTAGTCCAACTTCTGGCGCTGCACAGGACAGCCCCAAGAGTCACACCATGTGCCTGAGAGCACATCTTGAACTCTCTCAGGCTGGTGCTGTGACCACTTTCATGGGGAGCCTGTTCCAGTGCCCAGCCACTCTCTGGGTGAAAATTCCTGATAGCCAACCTAAACCTCCTCTGATACAGCTCCAGGCCATTCCCTTGGGTCCTGTCACTGTCACCACAGAAAAGAGATCAGTGCCTGCCCCTGCTCTTCCTCTGATGAGGAAGTTGCAGACTGCAGTGATATCTCCCCTCAGTCTCTTCTTCTCCAGGCTTGGACAGACCAAGTGACCTCAGCCACTCCCTGTAAGGCTTCCTCTCCAGACCCTTCAGCATCCTTGTGGTCCTCCTTTGGACACCATCCAATAGCTTTAAAATTTTCTTATGTTGCCTAAAACTGCCCCCAGCACTCGAGGTGAGGCCTCCTCAGTCCAGAGAAGAGTGGGACAATCCTCTCCCATGCCTGGCTGGTGATGTTGTGTCTGATGCCCCCCGGACATGGTTGGCCCTCCTGTTTGTCAGGGCACTGCTGCTCTCCAGCCTCTTGTTCCCCAGTCTGTCTGTACATCCAGGGTTGTCCTGTCCCAGATGCAGAATCTGTAACTTCCCCTTTTTGAACTTTCTGTGGTTGGTGATGGCTCATTTCTGTCATTTGTAGAGATCTTTCTGCAGGCCCTCTCTGCCCTCCCTTGAGTCAACAGCTGCGCTCAATTCAGTGTTGTTGGCAAACTTAGTATTCATTCAAGTCCTGCATCCAAGTCATTTATGAAGATGTTGTAGCGAACTGCGCCAATGACAGAGCCCTGTGGAGCCCCACCAGTGACAGGTCCCCAGTCTGATGTCACCCCATTCACTGTAACCCCTTATGCTTGACCCAAGAGCCAGTTGCTTGCCCATCACATGATCAGTTTATCCAGCTGTGTGCCGGACATTTTATCCAGAAGGATCCTGTAAGAGACAGCATCAAAAGCTTTCCTGAAGTCCAAAGAGATTACATCAACTGGCTTTCCTAGATCAAATAGGTGAGCTACCCTGTCATAGAAGATAAGTTCAACAAGAAGGACTTTCCCGTCATGAAGCCATGCTGACTGTGACTGATGACTGTTTTCCTCCAAGTGTTTTTCAATACCTCCCAGAATAATCTTCTCCATGATTTTACTGGGCACTGAAGTGAGATTGACAGTCTATAGTCTTTCTGTGTGAGGGAATCCGTCCACTGAAAATCAAGACAACATTCACCAATTTCCTGTCAGCTGGGACCTGTTCAGAATCCCCAGACTGCTCAAAAATCATTGAGAGAGGCTTTGTGATGACATCAGCTAATTCTTTGACTCTTGGATTAATCCCTTCAGGCCCCATAGATTTATAGGGATCCAGCTCGAGCAGCAGATCCCACACAAGGTCAGGGCCAACTGCAATTTTATCATTCTTGGAATCATGGTCTTCCAGTTTAGGAGGTGTTAAAGGTGAAGGCAAAGAATGCATTAAACCTTGGACTTGTCCATGTCTGTGTTTTTGAGGTGACCATCCTCATCCTGTAATGGGCTCATGTTATTTCTACACTGCTTTTTGCCATTAACATGTTTGAAAAAAACCTCATTTTAATGCTCCCACCATTCTGTCCAGTTTCAGCTCCAGTTGAGCTTTGGTTGCACAGTCTTTTCCCGACAGTGGTGAGCAGCATCTCTGTATTCTTCCTGTGTCCCCCGACCTTGCTTCCACTGGACACACACCTTTCTTTTTCTCCTTATTTCCAGTTCCATGTTCAGTCAAGCTGGCCTTCTGCCTCTCCTGCTTGGCTTCCAGCATTTGGGGATTGTCTGCTCATGTGCCCTTGAAGGTGATGTTTAAAAAATGACCAGCACTGATGGACCCCAGCACCTGCAAAAAGATTTTTCCCAGGTGACTTTACTCACTCATTCCTGGGCACCTTGAAGTGCCACTCCTCATTTCCAGAGTTGAGGTTTTGCTGGCACTTTTCCTCCTCCTAGAAACTGAGTTTTCAAACTTGCTTACTTTATGGTCACTGTGGCTGCCAGTCTCCACTTTGCTCACAAGATCCTCTCTGTTGAGAAGCAGCAGATCATGGAGGGCATCTTTCTGAGCTAGCTCCCTTAGGACCTGTTCATAAAGTCATCCAGGTTTTTGAGGAATCTTCTGGCCTGGGTTGTAACAGCTGTGTGATGCTCCCAGTTGATTTCTGACAAGTTGAAGTCCCCCACAAGTTGAAGTCCCCACAAGGGCAGTTGACTTGGAAGTATCCCTTAGGTCCTCCCACAGGTTATTGATTTGCATCATCGTCCTGGCTGGGAGGGCTCCCTAGATGACATCTGAATTAATTTTTTGCCCCTTGATTCTTACGCAGAGGCTCTCAATTGTGCCATTGCTGACTGTGAGCTCCAGACATTGCCTTCTATGACGTACAGTGCCACCCCTCTGCCTCTTCCCCCTGCCTGTCCATCCTGGAGAGCCTGTGACCCATCCAACAGGGTACTGTAGTCACTGACTCATCCCACCAGGTTTCACTTAGGCCAGTGATGTCGAATCTCTGGGGCTGGGCCAAGCTCATCGTGTTTGTTCCTCATGCTGCGTGCATTAGTGTAGAAACATCTCAGGTGTGCTACACTGTAGCCAGCACCTCCTGAAGCTGCTGGAAAGATCCCGTTAGTGCTTGTTTTCTTAAGTTTTGTCACATCATCCCATTGTTCATCACTGGCAAGCCTGGGTTGGTCCCTTTCCAAGCTATCAAATATGTATCAACAAGCTGCTCTAGCTCCTGTGCTAGAACCCTTTTTCTCCTCTGAGAAGGGTGCATCCCATCAGGTGTAAGTAGACCAGGTGTTAAATAGATCACCTCATGGTAAAAAATCCCACATTTTTTCCAATTACACAAGCCTCAGAGTCTCATATTGATGGATGTGCCTATTCCTATCAGTATTATTCCGTGTTACCAGAAAGATCAAGGAAATCACTTAGCTGTGCTCCTGAACCTTCAACCAATAATTCCAAGGCCCTAAGTCTCTTTCGTTTGCTCTCGGACTTCTCTTTGTTGTTTTTTCACTGCAGGCTTGAACACCCAGTAAAGGACAGTAATCAGAGGGTGTTACTTGATTGGAGAGTTTACCAGTAATGTCCCTTACCTAAGCTCTGGGAGACAGCAGACTTCCCTGACTTCTGTCCTGTCTGCAGATTGGGCCCTCTGTTCCCCTGAAGGCGGGGACAACTACCCTCCTTTTCCTCTTAACAGAGGAGGTCGTGATGCAGCTTACAGATGATGTTGCTTTAGAAGGGCCCCCTGTCACAGAAGGAGCTTTGCCCACCTCAGCAGTTGTGTGGCTTTCTACTTCCAGGGCCTCATAGCTGTTGTAGAAGGTGCCAGTCCTACCTGTCTAACTTTCAGAATGAGAGGGAGCTTTCCGGAAGTGGTGGTGAATGGTGCATCCAGTTGGTGTCTGGTCACTAGTGGTATCTCCCAGGGATCAGTGTTGGGCCTAGTCCTGCTTAATATTTTTATTGGTGCCCTGGATGAGGGGACTGAATCTGCCATTAGCAAACTTGCAGATGACACAAGGTTGAGTTGGAGTGTCAGTCTGGTGGACTGCAGGAAGGCCCTGCAGAGGGACCTGGAATGGCTAGAGAGATGGGCAGAGAAAATGGCAGGAGGTTCAATAAGACCAAGTGCTGAGTCCTACACTTTGGCCACAACAACCTCAGGCAGCACTACAGACTTGGGACAGAGTGACTGGAGAGCTGCCCTGACAGAAAAGGACCTGGGTGAAGAGGAAGCTCAGGTGTGACTTTATCACTCTCTACCACTCCCTGAAAGGAGGCTGTAGCCAGGTGAGGGTTGGCCTCTTCTCTGGGGCAATCAGCAATACGACAAGAGGACACAGTCTTAAGTTGTGCCAGGGGAGGTTAAGGTTGGACATGGGAAATAAATTCTTCACAGAAAAGGTGATTAGATCTTGGAATGGGCTGCCTGGGGAAGTCGCCGTTCTTGGAGGAAGGAGTGGACATGGCACTTGGTGCTGCGGTCTAGGTGACATGGTGATGTTTGGTCGGTCATTGGTTGGACTTGATCTCAGAGGTCTTTTCCAGCCTTGTTGATTCTGTGATTCTGTTCATGCAATGACCTTCTTCCAGCCTTCATCTTCAACACACCCTTGTCTAATTACCTTGTGGGGTTCTGAGTCTATCTTCTCCACTACATTAATTTACTGAAACTGATTTTATCATGTGAGAAAAGAAGGGTGCAATAGTACATCAGCTGGTAAAAGTTAATTTAAGGTTGGATTTTTAGGATAAAAATACAAAGAAGATAGAGCAGGTAAACTCATGAACAGGTTTATTGCCGATTTTATATTAGAGAGCAGGGCAGAAGTAAAGGTAGAGGCTGAACATAACTAAGAACAGGTTAGCTTTCATCTTCAACTACTAATACAGGCTGTCTTATACTCTGCTATCTGAAACATCCAATTCTACTTTGCAGGTAAGTCATCATGATTGGTCTGTTTTTCTTTTAGGTGAACTGGAAGCAGGAAGAGTTTAGACAAGAATCCACAAATAAATAGTTTTCATTAGCTCTAAAATAATTATATTTAATTTACTTCTGTTTGTAAGAGGGAAACACACATACAGTCTCAGTAGCATACTTATTTCCGGGTGCTCAGAAAATGTAAATATATATATTTGAAATAATAAGCTAAGTTTAAAAATAAATTGACTGTTTTAATAATTAAAATTAATGATTTTGGAGGTTTGGTTTTGTAGGACTGCTATTTTCTGGTGTCCTTTTTTTCTCTTCATTAACAAACATTTATATATTTCAAAGAAACAGTGGTCAAATACTAAATCCTGATAATAGACCTATAGTCAAGTAGTAGTGTTCGTATTTTGAATATCACCAGAACAGTACTTAAAAGAATCTAGGGGTGGATGTCAGTGAACAGAATTTAAGTTACTCGAAGTCCAAAATAGTATACAGAAAGTTCACTTCATCTTAAGAAAGTGTTGCTAGACAATTTATTTTTATTACTCAAGAAATAAACATAAAAGCTTCAAAATCTTTCTCCAGGTAGAAAAAAATGAAGTTCCTACACATTAAATAAAATAGGATTTCTAAGGCAAATGAGAATAGGGAAGTCTAGGGAAAAAATACCTAATTTTTTCTCTTTTTTAAAAATTTAATATGGTCAAGCTGTGAATGCAGGTTGGGATGTCTGTTACCATACTTCTTTATGCTCAGGTTTTGTACATGAATTGTTTTTGGCAAGGATGTGGTAGAGCCTTATCAACAGAACCAGATTTGAAGCACAATAGACACCCAATACCATGCTGTTTTTAAAAGGGTAATTTCTGTATTTAAATTCTTCTATTCCAGTAAAGGCCAATATGATGAGGGGTACGCAATGGCAGAACTAGTTAGTCTAGCAAGTCTTTCCCTTCCCCTAGGGAAAAACTTTCCATTCTTGGACACATTGTTTTATAACATAATAATATAGGAATGGATAACAAACTTAAGTAAGTGCTTGAGCCTTGCTATGGTTTTCCCATTTTTGCTGCTGATGGACTTGATTTGCCATAAATTTGCAATTAATCGCCCACTCTTAACATTACCTGCATTATAATGAATTTGTTAGGTGTGTGTTTTTTCGCCCTGATGTGGAAGCTAGATCTCTCCCAGTGCTTCTGTAGTTTTGGCATGACACTAGGTGGATGTTTGAAAAAAGAGTTTTTAACTAGTAGAGAAAAAAGTTTCTGCTAAAGAAGTATGTCTCAGTTTAGAAATGTGTCTTCTCCAGTTTAGTGTTCCCATGGAAACACTCTAAACCATGCTCCTCTCAATCCCTCCTCCCTTTCCCCCCCAAATCAGGCTGGAGAGGACAGAAAAGGTGACGATCATGGGTTGAGATAAGAACAATTTACTGGAAACAGCAATGAAATAAGACAACAGACAGTAACAGCAACAATATTAGTAAGAAAGTGTGTACCAGAGAGGCAAACTATTCACATGCAAGGGCTCATCGTGCAGACCTTGACGTTACTCAACTGCTCACTTCCTACTATGGGACCCAGAAGGGATGCCTTCCTCTCCTAGAAAGGATCCCTTCCTCTCCCCAGTGGATTATGTGAGGTGGTATAGGACCCAATCTCTGGGTCCTAGCAATGCCTCCTCCTGGCTACTGCAAAAATAAACCCTGTCCTAGCTGGAACAAGGCCAGTGTGATAGGCCTGTCACCCATTCTAACCGTCATACAGGTTACTTTGTACTTAGGCATTTGGGAGAATACCTTTGTCTGTGAGGAAGCTTGTAGACATAAATGGGCTTGGGGGGACTAAAGAATAAACAACTTCTATGGTGACTCAGTACAGATCGTACATACAGAATCACAGAACACCATCATTGCTTTTAGACCCTTAAAATTGACTATAAATAAAAGTTGAATATGAAGAAAGTAAGTAAAATTGTGTCTAACTACAGCAACCAATAGATTTTGGACTCATCACTTGGATCATCTTGGACTTTCTCTATCTAGCAAGATGATCGTATTGTATCTTGTCAGAATTTGCAAGGAAAAGATTGACATATAAAGGCGTTTTAATTCTGTGCAGTATTAAACACAGTTTTGAATATTTTACTCTTCCTTGGCTACTAATTCAAAGCATCTGTATGCTTCCAATTCTAAAGAATATTCTTAACAAAATTTCACATTGTTCTCCATTTTAAGTCCCAAAGGTAAACTGTTTCACATTTGGTTTCATTGTTTTAAGGTATTAGGTTATTCTGAAATTCTGACAGCTTGCAAACTTTTATCAAATTTATTTTAATACATCAGTTTAGTTCCAGGTGGAAATCATAATCAAATGTTCATAAAAATATTTGTTGCTTTTATTGATTTTGTTTATTTGAGGAAATAAAATTAATAAACTTTTTTCCATCTACAAAGACAAAGATGTCTTATCTATCACAGGGACAGAATTTCTTTGGTTTTGTGTCTTCTTTGCTTGTTCAAGACTGGTAAGGAGGCTAGGTCTATCTGTAAAACTCTTATCTTCTGAAATTAAGCTGTATTTTTGCATGACTGTGAAAGGGCAGCCATAGATAGGCAAAGCATTCATTGCTATCTTCTGTCTGTCTTTTAAGAAACTTCCAGTATAATTACCTGGGCTTTGTGGGAATCTGTTAGAACTTCTCTACTTACAGAATTTTACCACTTGTATTCTTTCTTAGGTTTGGTCCTTCTGAGAAATGTTTCTGCAAACACTGACATTTAAATTTGAAATAGGTTAAAACCTTGTCACCAGCAGTGTGATGGACAGTATGATTTGATTTACCAATAATCATTGACTTCCCATCAAAAGTACTGCCAGAGTGCCACTGTTTTAACTGGAACGAGCATGCCTCTGACTCATTGAACTGCCACACAAAAATAACAGTTGCTTCTCATAAAGTCAACCACAAAATGAAAACATAGCCTGAGGTTATTGTTATTGCTGTTTTAAAATTACAGACCCTAGATTTACTTGTTAAGACTTGATATTTGCATTTCACTGTAATAAAAAGGATGTTTATTTGATGTCTTTTAAATGGCTGTGCTGCTCATTTCCATGAAATTTGGCAATATAAGCATGCATTTGTAAAGCAAAATGGGAACTAGAAAACCATCCTTTGGAAATGGCATCACAAACACATGATTTCTTTTTTCATTTAGTTTATTGCCACTTAGGCACTTTTTTTTTTTTTAAATTCTGCCCGTTCTCATTCCATATACATTTATTTCTGTCAAGGCAAGCATATTGTCAACAGAGAGGGTCAGTAAACACTTTCTTTTATAAAGGGTTTTAACTCACCTCCTGTAAGTTGGTAAATATGAGATTAGGGAGAAGTGATGAGTGTCAAACGCCTGTGGGAGCTAACAGCATTTCTTTTGCAAGTGTATTTTCAGTCATTTGTACTTGAGCTTTCTCCGCATTTTAGCAATTCCAGATATTTATGCAATTTCCAGATGTAGTATTATAGAGCTGTAATAGAAACTACAGAAAATAAGAGCATGGAATAGTTCCCCATTTCTGTTCTAGGAGTGCACCAGAGTGTATTTTGTAAGAGTATGCAAATATAACAAGTCCTAGATCTTAAAGTCTCAGTTCTGGGAATAATGAATTGAAGAAGGTTCATGATATATTTGTCCTATTACACTCATCTCTGTATCTGATCTTATCCATTGACAGAAGATATGTCTTTTTGGTTCACATGAGGAGACTGTTTTATGTTCTTAACAAATATCTGTGCAAAGACAGTTTCATAAACTGTACAACATGGTGGTAGAACAGTTTTGATAGCAAGCATCTAACATTTCTGCCTCTTTTTCTAATAAATAAATAAATTTAAAAAGAAAAGTTAAATAAATGTCTCTGAGGACAAAACTACCCCTACAAACCAGAACCAGACAAACAAAAAGCCAAACCAACAACAACCCCAAAAAAATACAAAACAGAATCCCATTAAAATGAAGACCACTAGTTAATCCAATTATTTACGGTACTTGTAGCCTACATAAATGTTAATCTGTCAGATAATAAAACATGCTAACTAAACCTAGATTATGTCCTGTTGTCATTGTTTTAGTATCTGTTGAGGCACGCTATTTCAAATAAAGTGGTTACTTGAAGAAGTAGTTGAAAGAATAGATTTTTTTAACGGTACCCAGAAAAAAAATAGGATTTGACAGCTTAACAAGTTATTTCCAGATATAATGCCAAAAGAAAATACACCTTCTTAAAATTATTATTTTTAAGGATTTTTTATTGTAAGTCACAGCAAACTTGCTGAAGGTAAATTTTATGTTAGAACAGAATGTTTCTAAGCAAACAGAAATTTTGATTCATTGTATATTTAGGAAACAGGATATTTGTGCTAATATTTCAGTGGCTAATTTGTAAGACACTTGGGTATATAGCTGTTTAAGGAAAAACAGTTTAACGGAACAACAGCTAGGCTTTCCTCAAAGAAAGGCAACAATATTCTGTGGCTGTGTGAACTGCAGCAGTCAGAGATCAAGGCAGGAATTAATCCTGCCATGTGCAGGGCTTGTTAGACCACATCTGGCTGACAGGTTACAGCTTTGGTCACCCTAATACTTCAAAAACACAGATAAAATGACAGGAATTGAGGAGCGGCCACTGAGGCAGTGAGGCCACTGAGGCAGTGAGGCTGGAGTCCTTTTCCTGTGAGGAGAGACTGTGGCATTGGTGCTGGTTCAGCTGAGAGAACGGGTGGCTGCGGGGGGCATACAGCAGCATCCTCAGCACCAGTGCGAGGGATGAAGGAGATGCAGCTGTGCTCTTCGCAGCAGCATGAGGTGGGAGCGCGAGAGCAGCACAAAATGAAGTACCAGAGGCTCAGGATGGCGATAAGGAAAAGCCTTTTTTCCCACCAGAACAACTGGGTGGGGCCAGGCCCAGAGGAAGTTGGATGATCTCCATCGCCGGGGATTTTGTAGTTCAGCTGGGTGAAGCACTGAACAGCCTGGGCTGAGCTCACAGATGAGACTCTTTGGGGCAGGGGTCCTGAGGCTCCAGGACTGCCGGTATGAATGAGTCTCTGATGGTGTAGTTTTCAGGGAAATACATTTCACAGATGGTCTGCTTCTCCAGCTATGTTTATAGGCCAGTGTTACTGACAGTGTTGCTCTCCATGTCTTGACTTTCACTAATTAAATGCAAAATCTCAATATAGAGGTACAATTCAATTTTATGAGGGCACACAGCATACGTTCTATTTCTGGACCTTGGTATAATGTTAATTTCAAGTTCTTCATATGCAAAACAATTTTAAAAGAGACTATGTGGTTTAAAAAGATGCTCATATTCCTCCTGTGTAGATTGGGTTCAGATTTGAGAATTAGGGACTTCTTCATTACAGTAATTAGCAATACAAATAAAGAGAAAATAATTATTTTTAAAAATAGATTTCTGTCCCCTACTGCATTTGATGAAGAGGAAGAAGAGGTTTGGGGTTTTTTTGTCCATATAATATTTATAATGATGTGGAATCAAATAGACTGCTCTGAAATCTTTTTAACTCTTTGAAGATGTTATAATTAAGCATTCAAATATTTTTGAGTTACCTGTTAAACAAAGCCATTTTGAAGAAGCTGGACTATCTTTACATGGTGTACTAAATATACAGACTTTATTTTTTTAATTAATCTGATAAGATATCCCTTTGGAGTAAGTTCGTAGCTTTTACTTTGTCCATTTCAATGTCTGATTTTTAAAGATTATCAGATCATGATCTTACTTAGTGTAAGAAAATCTAATGAGAATATTAAAGACAAAAGTAAAAAAGATACTCTGAGAACAAATTATTTTCCTTATTTTTTTATTACATGTCATAATGTCTCAGTGACTCTGCCTTTGATGTGTCACAGGTCATTGAATTTTCATGTACAAACAAGAAATCAGAAGTCAGCAGATCACTTTGCTTTCACCACAGTACTGTGCAAATTCTTTTAAGGAAGGCTAGCGTTGCTGAGCTAAGGACACATCATTGTTCTGGTAGATGAGTCCAACACAAGCTGTAGACTTCTTTGTTTAAAGTAGTTCAGTGTACTGCATTGAAGCTTAAGTTGAAATTGTTCTCTGACAAACAAGATTCAGACCTACAACAATGTTTTTTCCATCTTGCAAAACTGTATCACACTACCCTGAGGGACCAAAAGCTTAGAGAGAAAGCTACAGAACAACAATTCTTATTTACATTAGAGAAATTCCCCTAGTGAAGTCCAAATGTACAGTGTTCTGAATACTGATACTTGTATTTTTGTATGCAGATTTGCGTTTATAGTCATGTATTTCTTTAATTGCTGCCATCCAAAAAAGCTTGTCAATTAAGAAGAACTTTTTTTTAAGTTATTGTGAGGCAAGTGTACACAATTCAGTGGTGTAAGTTACCCAAATGGGGGAGAGAGTGAGTCAGAGAGTATTCATATTTTATAGGTCTTTTTCCCTATATGTTTCCTTTGTGTAGGAAGCCTCTTTTGAAAGAGGCTTCAAAACAATGTAAGAGCATCAGCTGCTATAAAATTAGCACACATTCTCATACTGCACAAGATATTTTCACAGATCCCGGTACTTAGTTTTGCTTAAATTTTGGTGTGGAATGTGCAGACCTGATGGTAGTAGTTGCTTCTGAAAGATACTGCCATTTTTTAAAATGTGTATCTCCTAGATTGCTAATTTGTAACTAGGTAATTTTTTTTAATTAGTTTTCTGTTTTCGTATTTAAACGTTGTGGGGAAGAGAAGGAAGAAAGGAAGGAGCTCGGGTGAATTTCAGAAAAGAAATTAAATATGGGGATTTCAAGAAACGAAGAATCACTAAACCGCTGGTCGTGTTTTGTCTCTGTAATCAGAGAGTAAAGACCATCTTCAGTGGTAGGAATACTTTTACTTAATTTTGAAGCATTACTTAACAGCAAAATGAGAACAGTGCTTGGACTTTCCTCTTCTTACCGGATCATTCCTGGTCTCTGTCAGTATATGTATGACAGTATAAATGTCAGTACATTCAAACATTTAACACATTAAAAAAAAAAAAAGTGTTAACCTGTGTATCATCAGTACAGTTGTAGATTTCATAAGTTATTTTGAAAATATGGCCAAATTCATAAGAAGGCACAACCATATCGGCCAAGACAGAAAATTTGCTGCCTGAAGTTCAGTATTTTGTAAAGTTCTGGAGTCAGTATATTTTATAATGATTTCCAAACCTTTAGTTTATCTGACTCATTAAACAGGTAGAGCAATAGAGAAAAAAAATGTTTCGCACTTATTTCAACTTCCTTTGTAATTGTAAATTTTGTCTTCGTTTATTCAGTTTCCGTATGAAAAGTAGAATAAAAGATTGATATCAACAGCCATATAGAAAATATCCACAGTGAAGTTCACCACCAAATTGATAAGTTTAAACAAAACTGTCAGAAAATGTCATCCTATCCCATACTTTCTTTGACTAGGTCTGCCATATTTTCTGAGTAATTAATAGAAAGGAAAATATTGGCAGGCCATTCTGTTAAACAGCACAGCCTTACAGGAACTTGGGATTTGGGTCAAACATTTTGTTAAATGCTTAGATAAAGGTCTGTAGAATTACTTAGTGGATGAACCTTTCCCCATGGCATTAAAGGGTGAGTTTTAAAATCCTCATTACCATGTCTTAAACTTTTATGCAAAATTATTCTTATTTCTTCAGCTGGATGGACCCCTATGTTTCTGCTTCATAGAAGAGAGTCTTTTCACACCAAGTAGAGTTAAATCTGGTCATCTGACAATAACCCAATATTCTATGTTTCCCTTCCTTTTACTGTGCAGAATGCTTTGTGTGTCCTGATCTTGTTAAAAGTTTGTTTATCAACATTTCTGCCTAGGTTTTTTCATATCCTGCACACTCAAAAAATTTAAAATATACTTCAGATTGCATTCAAGATTTATCTTTAGAAAGTTGAAACATAGCATAAAGCCAGTATGCTTTACAGCCAGGTGCATAGATGTTGGTAGCATGATATATGAGAGTTGGTTTCTGCCTGTGCAGTGTGAGTTATGTCCACAGTGTCTCACAGGAGGAAGATGCTAGCACCCTTTGCATGCTGGTGACACCACAGAACAATAAAATAGTTTAAGCTGGAAGGGAATTAAAGGTAAGATCTAGCTCCAACCCCCCCATGCCTTGGGAAGGGAATTATCCACTAGACCAGGATGCTCAGAGCCACATCCAGCCTGGTCTTGAATACCCCCAGGGATGGGACAGCTAGAACTTCTCTGGGAAACCTGTTCCAGTGCCTCACACACTCACAGTAAAGAATTTCTTCCTAAAATCTAATTTAAACCTGTTGTCCTTCATTCAAGACTTCATCCTATCACCATGTGCCATTGTGTAAAGACCCTCTCCTGCCTTCTTGTAAAACTCCTTTATGTGCTGAAAGGTGCTATAAAGTCTCCCTGGAGTGTTCTTTTCTCCAGGCTGAGAAGACCCAACTCTCTCAGCCTGTATTTATAAAGCTGAGGAATAGCTTCTACAGCTCCCAGTATCCAAGGGTTGGTCCAACCTGTTGTTCAAGAAATGTTTGGACAGCACTCTCAGAAACACATTGTGATTCTTTTGGTAGTCCTGTGCAGGGCCAGAAGCTGGACTTGATGGTCAGTGTGGATCCTGTCCAACTCAGGACATTCTGTACCTGTTTGCTGTGGAGATTAGTTAACTCTGAAGCGTGCTCCATCATTCTGATGGTCTTAATATTCTCCCATGAGATTACATACAATTAATAGATTTGGCAGAAGGTAAATCCCTGGAGTTGAACAGGACTGACTCTTTTGCCACTTTCCAAGAAGGAGAACCCTGGTGCAGTCTCAATGCTATTTAATACAGGAATAATAAATTTAAAAAAAAAATTAAAAGTGCACATGATAAATTGATAGATATATATCTACCTACATTTACAGGCTGACTCATAATCCTCCAATGTACTCTAATAAGAAAAAAATAATGGCCAGTACTGGACAATACAAAAAGCACTCATAATCAAAAGGATATTTTCCTTGTCTTACACAATATAATTACAATGCTTTGCTTGCAAAAAGTCTTCACCTACTTCTGAATAAAGAAAAATACAGACACAGTCCTTAGATACAACGACAGACACCCAGAAACACTTTTGTCCATCCCATCTTCTGATTTATTGTAAAAGATGACATTCTGTGACTAGCAGCATGCATTTATTATTTAACAGTATTGCTATGAGCCTCTGCCAATCTTTATCTCTTTCTTTGTGTCCTTGCCCAGTCTTTTCTTGGTATGTGTTCTCGGTATTATTTAAAATAATCATAAAGAAGTATGATCAGATTTCTGCCAGCTTTGTCTTTGCTCCATCTGTCCAATTCCACTTTTACCACCATTTTAAAAACTCTGTTATAGATTTGTGGGTTTTATTACTATACCTGGACCTGGAATAACTATTCTCAAATGAAATAAGCACTGGGAAAGGTATCCCTAAGTCCAAAAAACATCCTTTCTGCCTAAATAAATTTTATGATCTTGGTGTTCCCACAACACAATCCAAATTGTTCATCTTGTCCAAGAGCTGGGAAATGGCAGCACGCCATAACTTCAAGGGCTGATTAACCATTGCCAAGACCCTAGATGCCAAATGCTTAGCTGCCAAGGTTTTCAAGGCTCTTGGAAGTCACCCAAGCTTGATTTTTTTTTTTCTGGAGAATAAGTGTTTCTCCTGGTGAAATGGTTGCTGTTCAGTTGTGATGACAACTTTCTTGTGACACTGATCTACATTTTCTAAAGATGAACTGGGTACTTTCAGAGTATTAGCAAAGACTTTATTTCAATAGTTTTTTGTCTCTTTTCTCCTGTTCCCATCTACACTTAGACAAGCACTGCTGTCACATAACTGGAAAAATAACACATAGTAGCTTTGTGTTTTATAGCAAATAACAGGCCCCTGCCTGCCTACTGCATTTTGTCCAATTTCAATTGTGCTAGCTGTTGTTTCTATTTTGATTTCAGTATCAAAAGTATTAGGTAAACAGAGAACTTTTGATCTGAATATTGTTACCTGTTAATTCATTTGCCCATTGTTTTGCTGAGGTCTGTGCAGAGAATACAGCTGTTCTTGAAGGAATTTGCATTATTTTTTCATAACGTTGAGATGAAAATCTCTTTTGCAGTCTTCTTTGAAGACAAATGTTAGTAGAATTCCTGTGGACCAAAAGCATAGTCTTGTGACATTTCGAAGGAGGGATGCCAAACTGATCTGGATTACTTAATCCCTGTCTTTCTATTTATTGTGGTTCCACTGAACTTTTGTATTGATCGAAACTGAGAAGAAATTAGCTAAAATTACGGTTAAAATGATAATCTGATAGTCCAGAATTCAACTACATTGTACCCTCTGGTCAAGAAGATGTAGGTCTAACCATAGTGGTTCCAGGGATGCTGATCTTCAGAATTACCTTTAATGTCTTTGTTATGCAGCATCAGTTTCTGGTTCAGTGGAATATACTAAATTAAGGTGTTAGGCCTTGGAGTCCTAAAGTAATACTAATATTTTGGTACATATTCACAACTGCTAAATGTTGTATTTCTTACTTGTCCTAGCTGACCACTGAAAGTCAATATAAAACAAGAGTTTATTACACTGTCTGTATTTTTTAACATACCTTATCTATGTAATTATTTTGAAATGCTTTAGATAGTATGAATCTGTAAAGACTTCTGACATAGATGTTTTTGTCTCTCATTAAGGACAGGGAATTTGCTCTGCAGCATATGGAGGGGGGAAAAAAGCATAGAGGGAAACAGCAGAAGATTATTAAAAGGTTTAGAGAAAATGATGAGACTGAAGTACAGCCACATACAACATCACAGAAAAGAGCTAGTTTTGAGCGTTATTGGTGAAACAAGCAAAGTTTTAGATTTTTCTTGTTAGAAGCTAAGTGATGCTGGGCTTTGTGTTGAGGGTTTTTTTATGAGAACCCTAAGCACACATACAGACAGCAGTTAAGAGCTGGAAATCATTGCAGATAAAATTAGAAGTGAAAGAAATGTGGAACTTCCAAAGGTAATTCATGCTGATAAACATAGTGTTTGTTTTTCTCAGTGTGAAAGGTAGAATTTTAAAAAGATTAATTAAATTATACTTTCATTTACGATAGGAAAAATGGTCACTGCATTTAGTCATATAAATAACAAAACCAGTTTTATTTACATGGATAAGATAATTTGTTTCAAACTAGTATGTGAAATGAGTCTCTTCCGTTATATATTTTCTGACTTTCTGCTTTATTTGATCACAAGCAGGAGGAGAAGTCCATTAAATATTGTAGACTTCGCTCTGGTTACTTAATTACATCCATTAGTTTGTGTGTTGCCTGGATTGTTAACCTCCTTAGGAACAATTCTTGTGCAGAGTCAGTGTCCTGGGAGACAATAACACATCAAAGAGGAAGAATGAATCACCTTAAATTAAAAGGAGATGAAAAAAGAGTCAAGATGAAAAAGATCTGAGGACAGAATACAAATTCTGAGTAAAAATTAATAGTAATATCTTAAGTGAAAATGAGGTGAAAACAACAGCAGTGCAGAGGATCAATACAACAGTAAGTCTTACTGCTTTTGGTATAGAACATACCTGTGATGAGGTTTTCTAGTATCATGAATTTTCTGGAATGTGTGTGTGGTTGACAGCCGAAAAAATACAGTCATACACAATAAATACATATATTTATGCTAAAAAATAGATAACTATTTTTAAAAAATTTCAGTGACCTGGAGTTATTTCTAGAGAACTTCTAAGGAGTACCAATTAATGCTGAAAGAGAAAACTACCCAGTCTAATAGAGGTCTGATATGACCTTATATTGAACAAGGATTCTTAGTACATAAACCTTGCATGTGATATAGGGTGTTACTGCTGTTAGGGAGTTGCACAGTGTCACAAACCCATAGGAAGTGTATTCTTTGCTTGATAGCACTGAGTTATAAATACCAAATGTATGTATAGCATACATGTATCAAATATATGTTGTAGGAATGAGATCTGGATGATTTGTAAATTGTAATAAATGTGACTTACCAGACTTCTCAGTCTTTTGAGGCTTTTAATATCAGGTGAATTTACGATGTTCCCATCATTTACAGAAAGAAAGAAAAAGCATCTCTCTTGCATAATAATCATCATGAAATCATTTCTACATTTTGTTGTGAATCACTGATCTCTGTTCCCAGGTCAGATAAACCTGTTCTGGCTATTTGATATGCATCAGTACTAGGCTAAGTACTAGTGTTTTTTGTTTCTTCCTGCCCGAGATGTCAATAGCCAGGAATGCAAGTGAAGCACTGCCAAAAAAGTCGTTTCTTTCAACCAACCAATCAACCAAAGAAAACAAAACCAGCAACAAAGGAGAATTATTTACTATATATTTTTTCTTTTGACATTACAGAATAGTATAGTTATAAGAGAAGGAGTAATTAATGGAGCTTTTTGCCCCTACAGGACTTTCTTTGTTTCTCAGTAACAGCTGTTTGGCAACAACAGTTGTAAAAACTGTCAACAGTTTACAAATTAATGTTTTTTGATTGCTTTGCAAACAACCCCTTTCATTTTATTCATGCATCTTCCCAACATGAAGCTTTGAGGTACAGATGACAGAAAAACAAACAACAAAAAATCAAGGTTTTCTTTACTGGCTTTGTGATTAATTTTAAAATATGATGACATGAAAGCCTTCATCCTGTACACAAAACCCCTAAAATTTTGATGTTTTAAAAGCCTAGATATGTGTCAGTAAATGTTTCAGATACCAAAACTGCTAATAATGTCTGCTGCTTTCTCAGTGTATGGATAACAGCTGACATGTGGGGTAGTAAGAACAACATGAAGTGCTCTTTTTGAGCATGACCACACAGCTGAGGAAAGCAGGTGATAGCATGTGCACTGAAGATGCAGCTGACAATGCATGACTTTTTATTTCAGCCTTTGCCCTGATAAGTTTTTGACTAGTCTGTTGAGAAAGCAACTCTGCACAACCTTCATTTTGATCCTGAACTTAAAATTTGTATTGGAATTGTATGAGAAAGACAGAGAAGGCTAGGTGAGAAGAAGGATGAATGAAGTCACCGTGAGTCTTTTCTCAAGTCTGTTAGAAGCAATTTTTTCGTGCTATGTCTTAGTGTTTTGCACATCTCAACTTACACTACTTATCAGTGTAGAGAATAAATTTTACTTACCTATCCTCGGCTTACAATTGCAATATTGTTTTCTAAAATATGTAGTGGACTTTAACCAGTTATTCTAAAGGAAAAAATGCAAAGCACCTTCACAACAGTAGCCATCTAATTATACTTAAATATGGTGATTAAATTTTACAGTTATTCTGACAGTAAAGCTTACCATTTAAATGTAAAGCTTGACAAGAAAATAATTCAGAATTACCTTTGACTTCACATGTTCTCTTCATAATGTCAGTATGTTTTCTAAAATAAAGGGTTCAGAGGTTGAGAGAGAGGCTCACAGGGCTGTGATCATGAATGGCATAGTTACAATACTGTTGGCTTTTGTGAATTAAGAGGAAATTAAAAGTTTAAAGCATAAATGCTAAGTAGCTTGAACACAGCATCTTTAGGATTATCGGAATGCATTTTAGAAGCAGAAATATTAATGAAAACAGTTCTGTAATTATTGGATGAAGGTATTTCTAGGCTTTGTCTGTTTATTTATGTTCTTTGAAATATGGTAGTCCAGATATGTGCTGTATCATTTTTTTCTTGCCTCATTCCATCCATTCCTTGCCTCGCTTCTTCCATTATAAGCAACTCTTTGTAGCTATCCAGATAAGGAAGGTTTCAGTGAGGATGTGAGAAATATAAAATACTTAAAAAATTAACTTATGCAGGTAAGAACACAACTGGGAAGATTGTAAATCATGCCAGATTCTGTGGGAGTACTGAAAAACACTTTTGTGAAATAAAATTGTGATTTGAAAGTCCTTGTTTCATATTCCAAGTTACAATTTTAATGCGAGCTAAAATTTAGCAAAGTCCTCCTTTGCTACAATCCAGCAAAATCTGTATGCGATACTTCTTCTGTGTAATCCAAGCTAGAGTTTGCAAAACTTGTCAGTTATGTCTTCACTTCATGTTCCATAATGTTTTTTTCATTAAAAATACTCACATATATGCAACTATGAAGGAGGTTCTGCAGCTTTGTGAATGCCGTTATATGAGAGGCATGAGACATCATCACTATTGTTAATAGAAGTGTTGAATACTGTCAGTTTGAAGGTTTTGTCAACCAGTCAAAACCAAACTAGAAAGTCTTAACCAGTAACACTGAAGTCAGTGATGCAATCATCAACAAACCGATGTCAGTCTGTACTATATATAATTTCTTTATTTCCCCTCTGGTTTAATAGTGATCTTGACATGAGTATTCAGTACAGGACAACTAAAAGTTTGGAGAGTTTTTCCCATTTACTATGTTTCAAAAAAATACTTGAACTGTTCAGGAAGCCTGAATCTTATGTATTACTAGACAGAGGAGTTAAAGACTTTTATGGAAGTGCTAGAGAGAGTATAATCCTCTGTTTTTAATCATATGCTGACAGTACAGTGTTAGTAAGCATAATATCTATTTTACAGATAGACTCGTCATCCTTATTCTAAAAAGGACAAAAAAGGTGCAAAGAAAAAGTGTGAAATATTCAGGAAAGCTTTGTGTTTGATCTTATCCACAACAGCTGTCTCAACACTGCAGAAAGTCAGGCTAGTTAAAAATGATGGCCTCTGCTGTATCACATAATGAATAAGAAGTTTTACTGATAGCAGTAAAACCTATGTTGTCTAGTGCTATTTCACACGAGGCTAATAACTGTTCTATGGTAGCTGTAGATACAGTTTAATATACGCATGCATTATTCGGAGTACTTTTTGGCAGTGTAGTTCTTTTATATTAAGAATTATCATTAAAATACAGATTTAAATGTCACAGAGAAATGAGACCATTTCTGTAGACTTACCTAGAAATTTTGAGGGGAAAAAATCTGCACTTGGAGAAGCAGGAGGAACAGAGTAGATGAGAAGACATTTCTGTGACATTACTTACCTGTGAAAAAGAACCAGCATAATCAAATAGCTTGTAATCCTGAAGGGAAGGAGAGTGATAGAAAGAGTTCTGCACATAAAACCATCATATATATTGGTGAGAGATGTGTGGTCATAGGGGTCAGAGCATGGAATGGAAATAAACTCTAAATTTAAAAGCCATCTGAGGGCTTTTGCACATGGAAAGCAGAATATTCAATGGCTGTTTCTTGCTATATACATACCATTCATGCTAATGAAAAAAGTTTCTCCTAAAAATCTGCTTACTGTAAGCATGTAAAAGTATTTTCCTGCTGTCACCTTTCTCCTACCTTGGAGATCTTTCCTCCATCATATATAGTATCCTGGGAGCAGCTCTGCTGGTGAGAGGTGAGGTTATTTGGTATACTTCCAATATTTTAAAAACTAAACCATTTCCTAATAAAGAAGAAATCTGAATCTAATAGTAAAACATATGCTTCAAGTTGAAAATAGCTTTGCACAATGCATTCTTTGACATTCTCTAGCATGCGTCAGTTACATCACGGGTGTCAAGTTACATCTGGGCTAAGACTGAGGTTTAGCACATCTAGAAACAGAATAAATTTGCTCAGTACGAAGTGTGTTTTTATAGACTGAAGAAGCAGCTGTAACCTGTGAGGAGCTCCTTACTTGTTTTGAGTTGGCTGTTGAGTTACTGTGTTATGGTATCGATTTCTCCCAGTTTGGCTTTATTTGCTTTGTAACTGGGTTTGGGAAATACAGAGGGTTGTTGCATTTCTAAACTGTACTTAAAATCTCTTTTTGCCCAAGTGAAGAAATGTAACTCCTCACGTTAAGATAGAAGTTTAGCTGTACCTTAACAGGATACAGGGGTCACTTGGTCTGTTCAGCCTGGAGAAGAAGAGACTGAGGAGAGACCTCACTGGAGTTACAACTTCCTCATGAGGGGAGGAGCAGGGGCAGGCACTGATCTCTTCTCTGTGGTGACAGTGACAGGACCCAAGGGAATGGCCTGAAGCTGTGTCAGGGCAGGTTTAGTTTGGGTATCAGGAAAAGGTTCTTCACTCAGAGGGTGGCTGGGCACTGGAACAGGCTCCCCAGGGAAGAGGTCACAGCACCAGCCTGACAGAGCTCATGAAGCTTTTGGACAGTGCTCTCAGGCACAGGGTGTGAGTCTTGGGGTGTCCTGTGCAGGGCAATGAGTTGCACTCAATGATCTTGTGAGTCCCTTTAAGTCAGGGTATTCTACAATTCTGTGTTTCTTTCTAGGGAGTACATCATCATGAGATTTGTTCAGAAGTTGGATTAAAGGAGCATTATATTTAGAGATGTTACTAAATTTATTAGCAAGTAAAAAAAAAAATCAGGGTGAAGAATATGAAAGGCATGGAAAATTCATTACTTATTCTCTCATATTTCTATATTATTAGCACTTTCTGCATTTTAATAGAAAAAAACACCTGCTAAATTTGATAAAACGTATGGACATTTATTAATGTCTTACTGTGATCCTTGGCTCTCCTCAGGCAATCCAGAAGCATGTTTGGGCCACTGTGTATGTTCTTTTGCTGAACTTGCTTTTTATCACCAAAGGCAACAAAGAATTATTATTATTTTAGATTTCAAAATGCATTCTATTCAAATGTATTCAGAACAAATTCTACTAATATTTTGCTAGGTCACTGTTTTCTGCTTTATCCATGTACATCTGTCCTTTCAAGAGAAAGGTCAGAGTCTTTTATCTGAAAAGGATATCTTATGCAAATACAGTAATTTGCTGTTAGTATGATTTAAATTATAAGTATTGTAAAACAAGTTGAATTAGACCAAAATTTGTAATTAAAGGACAGAATGACAAGGAATCCACAAGTCCAAATACTGTTATACCAAAAATTCTTAAACATAATCATACAGTTAAATCTTTTACTAAAGCGGTTCCTGGTATTTCCCCCTTTTTCTGGTGTTGTGCTTATATTTTCAGTGCTCCTCTGGGGTCTTGGGGTTGATGCCTTCAGTCTGGTAGTACAGGCTGTACAGCAAGTTCTAATCACTTCAAGTCTGAGAAATGCAGTGCTCATGTTGACCCTTCTTCGTCCCTCTAGGATCCACCTGGACTAATTTTTATGTCTGCTAGCACAGTTTTACACTGTGCTGTTTCTTCACGAATGTGCAGGTTGATGTTACATATGATTTTATTACATACTGTGCCTTTTGTGTATGCCAGATGCTATTTCCCTCTTCACTTTGTTGCCCAGCAGTTTCGCTGAGCATCAGAGCATTGGAGAACCAGTGTTGGGCTGGGCCTCTTTTTTGACAGTCCCATGGTGCTCATTTGCACAATGTCTCCACTTCTCAAAGCCTCTGCTCTCATAGTAAGCCTTCATTTCTCCGTGTATACCAGGGCATTAGGGTCATAAATGCCTCATTCTGCACAAAGTAAGCTCTTGCTTACATCCAAAAAGTAAGTAAAGGTTACCCAAGTTAGTGATAGCCACCTGTCAGGAGAAAAGTTTCTGTTACAGCTGAAAACATGAAAAGGAGTCCACAGGAATGTTTAGGCAGAGCAAGCCTCAGTGCTCAAGCCTTGCAAACCATATTGGAAGCCTGTTAGTAGCAGAACCATATCAACATCACTGGACTACAGTAGCATTCACTCATTGCCATTTTATTTTGCCTCTCAATCAATGCATTTATTTCACATGCATTGTATGAAATAAATAAGGACTACAAAAAACATGTTTACTAATAGGTGTCACTTTTATTAAATATATATAGCTAAAATTCCCAGTCACAAAGTAAAGTTAGACCCTGACCATTCTTCTGAAAGGACAAAAGTCTGTTTTTGGAAGTAGAAAACAGCAGCCTAGGAAAGTACCAATAGGATCCATTTGAATGAAACATATTTTACCATTTTTTCTAACCCTTTGTGCTAGATAAAGGTCTCTCTGCATAGGTGAGACTGTGTGTAAGGTACTTGCCAGGGACTCTCAGAAAGCAAAAGTCAGATCCATGTCCGATTGTGGCAAAGTAAGCAAGGAATGGTGGACTAAGAAAATGTAAGCAGACTTAGTCACTTTTCTTCCCTCATTAAAGCCGTTCTTGTAAGGGTTACGATAGTTCATGACCATGAAAGGTGGAAAGTGAACGCATTGAAGAAGAGGAGAGCACAGGATATGGACAGTGAGCTGTCCCAGATGGCACCCTCAGACGGGACAGGGGAGCATGGTGGCCGTGGGATCTGGGTTGGACAGCGCTCTGACACTGCTGCTGCTGCACGTGCAGTGGCTGTCAGCAGAGGCAACAACAGACCAGCTGTGCCCCGTGCCTGCCTCACCAGGCTTGTTGGCAGCTACGTGTGGCTCGTGCTAGTTAGCTGCTCCTCTCAATGCTTTGCAAAAACTCCGTTTCAGATGTTACATGGAGAGAAATTGAATTTTCTCCCATTTTTCTCACCATTCATAATGCCATAATTGTTATAAGCAGAGCCTTTTTGAATAAAAGTGCCTCTCAGGTGGTTTATCCCTTGCCCGTTCAGCTGAGCATGGACCTATGTATCTGAACTGAACACGGATGGGATTACTTGTATTTTTAAAGGAAAATTGATATGTAGGTGTTTTGTAGATTCAGATGCTAAGCCAACAGTGTTCCAATTCTTATTACTGCATCTCTTTCATACCAGATTTTAAATCTTTATCTTGAGAAGATTTATAAAAATAGCTTCTCTACTGTCATTGAGATTTTGTAGTTTCCATTTAACATTACTTTTAATCAAATTGATGAGCCATAACTGAATATTACATACTGGGTTGCTAACTTACTTGCTTATCTTTTAAGTGGTGATAACCCAGCCAGTGTTCTTCATTAAAAATACTACTAGTTTTTAGATAATTTAATAAGCACCATATAATGGCTTTATTTTTGTTGCCTTTGCAAATGCACAATGAAAAAGAAACAGTGTCATATATTTGCAAAGTTTATTTTTCAGGATTTTTTCTTTTTTCATCTCTCAATATATGCAAGCCTTTGGATTAGCTTGAAAGAACCTTCAATTAAACATAATTTGGGTTTCTTATAAACATTTTTAAGTTACTAAGTGAAATATTATTTATTAATGGAACAAAGGAAAAACACAGTGTTGGTGTATGTGTAACTTATGTTACAAAAATACAAGTTTGAGACACAGTGCATAGATGTGATGGTTTGCATACCAGAATATTTATTTCACATAGTTCAAATTACAAAGATGCAAAATATAGCTCTTGTTTAAACTGCATGAAAATCTACAGTATCAGGGTGTGACTGGCAGCCATGTGCTTCTAAATTCATGTTGTATGAAAGATGGCCCAAATGCTAAGATTTTTCTTGACCACCTGCAACAAAATTAAAATCATGTCACCTGCTATGGCCCAGATGCTGATAAAATGAAATTGTGTTTCACCGTTGTCCACGATTTGCTAAATTTTGGATTTCATAATTCAGGTTAGTCGTGTTAAATTAGAAATTGAGTTACAGTATAAATATAGAATTGTTTTGAGTGTATCCAGTGAGGTTTTGGCAGTGGGTGGCAAGGAAAGACCAGTGCCAGACACAGCTGGTTCCAGCTAGCTCTGCAGCAGATCTGCCGCAGGACACAGCTGAGCCCATCAGTGAAGCTGGTGGCACCTCTTGTGAAAGCATATTTAAGGAAAAACAAAAATATTAGACAGGCAGAGGAGAAGGGAACAAAGGCAGAGTGGGAAACAACACAGGGAACAGCTAGGGTAGAAGAGGAGGAGCTCCATGGCGGGGCAGACATCCACAGTACTGCTTGTGGGGAAGGAAGAAGGATAGTGTTTTAATTTTTGCGTTTGATGCTCACTATGCAGACCTGTTTTGATCAGCAGGAAATTTCATTAATTTTTTTCAGGTCTGCTTTGCTCACTAGAGAAGTTGTTGAGCAATCTCCCTGCCTTCAGCTTGACCCAGCTTATTCAGCCTGTTTTCTCTCCATGTCCTAAGTGCTAAGGAAGGACTGTGAGGGAGCGAGTGGCTGGGCGGGAGTTCAGCTGTTTGCCAAAGCTAACCTACCACAAGAGAGGAAAGGTTACGTGAGCTAGTGGCATGTCTCATAAAATATCCTTGATAGTATAAGTCTTCTTTGCATTAGAGTTTAATGGTAAATTGGGAGTAAGTTCTTGAAGAAAACAGAACTGCACCAGCTAAGGCAAATACTGAGAACAGAAGTCATGTCCAAATGTGTGGTTATCTTTCTCATAGCAATTGTGGAGAAGAAAATAAATAGCATAATCATTGACAGGATTCTTGTTTAGCAGGCTATAATTTTGATCTGACTTTTTCGGAAGTAGTACAGTTTTTACAGGCTTTTAACTACTGGCAGATTTAGGTACTGTATATACCTTACTGTAGTGTATATGAAAGCTATGTACAGAGAGTCCTCTTGATGTAAGCACAGAATTTCTCTAGCACTGAACAAAGATTTGTCTGCTGCCTCCTTCACTGTGCCATCTGTCTTGGGTGTGTCTTCTCAGTGCCTTCTTCCAAGATGCTAATTCAGACTTAAATGATTTTTTTCATCAAATACATTAATGAGAAATGTTAAAAAGCATACAGAGAAATAGAACCACTTCAGGAGATTTTCTCAGCTACTCATAATTGAATAAAGATACTACTTCATTAGCAGCTGATATTCAACAGTAGATGCTTAAAAGTGGCTCATGCGACTCTTCAGATAAAAGAAAGACAGTAGGTTACCAGAGGGTAAATTAGAATATTAAATGACTGGGACTAGCCTTGCTGACTTCATTGACATTAATCCACTTTTTTCAGCATAGTATTAAACTTCCTACAGTGAGGCAACTTTATGTTTGCTTCAGACCTCTTTCAGTTTATGTCTGTCTATCTGTGTGTCTGTCTCTCTATGGCCCATGTATTAAAAGGCATTTAAATTAAAATATTAGGTTCTTTGGATGTTTCACACCTTGCTTTCCCTACAACACATAGTCAATATTGACTATCTGATTCAATCAGAGAGTCTGTGAAAAAGTTGAGCTTTTCTTAAAAATAAAGAATTTTAAAACTGACATTTTAATTGACAGGTTTCATGGTTTTGTTACTGTTTTAAAGTTGTATTACATTGTGGTGACCCGTGCAGTTTTTTCTTTGTATCTTCATCACAGATTTCCCAAAGCTTTGGCTTGGGTTTACATTAAAGCTTACATGTAGTCACAGAATTCTGAAAGCTTTGACACCTGTGAAAAGGGAGACTGCTCTCTTTGAAGTGTTACAACATTTCAGTGGGAATTAAATTTCTTAAATTGCTCTTAGACTCTGGTGGTTGTACACACCATCAGGGAAATATATGCCCACCTTCTACTTTAGTCATTTCCTGTGTATGAGTTTTCTGGGTTGGTCATCTGGTATTTTATTACGGCTTTCTACATCAAAAATTATTGTAGGAAACAGAGCTCAGAAATAAATTTATGGGATGTAAGTTTGTGAGTAATTTACGCCAGTATTCCTGCACTCACTTCAGTGTTAGACAACAATGAAAAATTGTGTTGGGCTTGTTTTAATTGATGGTTTATTGATAGGATTTATATCATTGTAGTTACTTGATATTTCTTTAAAGGTGCATGAGTTGAGGCTTTTTTTGTGTGTGTTAAAGCCATGGTTGACTACCTATTCCCATTTACTTTAGCAAACCAGTTTCAGGATCAATGGTTAGTCATTTGTTGCTCCTCTCTCCGAGGACAAGACTGCGTTTCAGCAGCTCAGGTCGCATGCAGCAGTAAGAACAAATCTACAGAAACAAAATCACTAAGGAAAGGGTAAAAGATGGTGAGCAGTCAGGGTCTTCCCCTTGTTCTGACACTGTAGTGCAGAGAAGAGCGATGGTTGTGTTTGAGTAGGAGGTTGATAATGTTTATTATCCCTGTTGTTTATTATGAGAGTTAACCTCTAGCAGCATGATTGACACAGGCAACACCTCAGTAACTGTGGAGTTGCTCTGTTTGCCATACGAACACAGTTATTTCCTTAAATTGCTTACACACCCCCCTGTAAAGACTTCCTGTAACATCTTTGGGAGCAATTTTGTCAAAGTGGTGCTAGCCAGAATATTTCAACTTTTGTGTTGTTACTTCTCTATCACTCTGTCTTCTCTACATGGTAAAAAAAATAAACTTGGGTATTTAAAAATTAGAGTGTATGAGTTTTGAAAATAGAAATCAATCTGCGTGTAAGTGGCTCTGCCCACATGAAAGAGTTTGATATATTAAGAGTCAATTATAATAGCCTTTTGATGAACAAGCCGTAGGTCATCAGTGTACTCTAGCTCCAAGGAAAAGAAAGCTCTTCTTTCTAGCATACATGAAAAATGCCTAATACAAACCCATAGTACTGAAATGACACCTTGTGTGAATCAGAGTCTGAGATCTTTCTGTGTTTGTCACCTGATGCAAAAGTAGTTCAGGTGGTTCATGAATACTGAGCTGGCAGTGTGTGCTCACAGCCCAGAACACCAATCAAATCCTGGCCTGCATCCAAAAAGGCGTGGGCAGTAAAGGGGATTCTGCCCATCTACTCTGCTCTGCTGAGACCCCACCTGCAGTGCTGCATCCAGCTCTGGGGTCCCAACATAATGACATGAAATTGTTGGAATAAGTCCAGAGAAGGGGCATGAGGTTGATAAAAGGACTGGAGCACCTCCCTTGTGAAGACAGGCTGAAGAAGTTGGGTATGTTCTCCTTGGGGAAGAGAAGGTTGCATGGAGACCTCATAGCAACTTTCCAGTATCCGAAGGGGACTTACAGAGAAGGTGGAGAGAGACTATTCATTAGGAACTGCAGTGATAGGACAAGTGGGAATGGCTTCAAATGGAAAGGCAGGAAATTTAGATACAATATTAGGAAGAAATTCTTTATTATGAGGGTGGTGAGACACTGAAACAAGGTGCTCTGGAGGTCATGGATTCCCCAACCATAGCAGTATTCAAACCTAGGTTGGATTGGACTTTGAGCAACTTAGTCTAGTGGGATGTCTCCCTTCTCAAGACAGTGGGACTGGGGCTAGATGGACTTTATGGTCCATTCCATACCCTTAACATTCTATGATTCTAAGATAATGGAAAAGAACTTAAAAATATTGTGAACTCATTTACATCTAACTTTAGTAATCATTCATTCATTCAGACAAGAGACTTAAAACTGTGATTGGATAGATTGCTAAATGTGTACAAATCTATTTATTTGACTGAGACACTTCTTGCATCTGAAATACTGTATAAACAATATTTCCACTTCCAGATTGCCTCCCTCATTTACATTTACTATGGCAGAGAACTGCTGAAGTGAAATTGGTAGAGGAAGGTCTGTGGAATTATTTACCTCAGCACCTGTTGGGAGGTGCTGCCAGTCAGGTCCTGGAGTGGAAAGGATAGCTGGGTTTGGGAGAAGCAGAAAAGTTTGTAGTTACAAAGTCCTCATGCAAGTGCAGTACCTTTACTTACTGTTAATTAAATGAACAAGAAAATATAATATAATGCTCATTACCTAAATAAATTTCTTTGAAATGTAAAGAATTATACAGTTCCTGTTAACAGGATTCTTTTATGAAATTATGTATTGACTTTGCATGCATTTAAATTCTGTCTTCCTAAATTCGTTTTCGGAAAGTATTTTGAACACATTTATTTCATCCTAAGTTGTCAGTTGAAGAAATAGCACTCAAGTTTGTAGTCCTCCAGAGCTGCATGCCTTTCTTGCCTGCACCATAGTGTGGAATTCACATTATTTCTAGTTTCTTATATGAATTCTTCACTTTCATTGTATAGTCTAGAAATTGTTGCCTTATGACTTTTATGCTCTGGCCTTGGATGTTGCATACCCCTCTGGTGAAAATGAATTGACACATGAAAAACTGAATCCAGAATAGTTTTGCTGGATTCTACTTGCAGTGAGTGAAATCCACAAGATTTGGTGAAAGCTTCTTGTTCTGGGAAAATTAAATTTGCCCTAAGGCTCTTGTATAAGAAGGTCATCATCATGCGTTGAAGAGCGCAGCATGGCTCTGTAACATTGCAAAGAACACCTAAGCACTGTTCTTACAGTATTTCTCAGGAGAAATATACTTAGAGATTAAAGAATTAGAATGTTTAAAATCATTTTGAGTAATGCAAATACCAAAATCAACTAATACAATATTTTGGTTTTGCTCATTGAGATTTAATCACAGTCATAAACAATTACCATTAAATGCTTGGCATAAATAAAATGTTGGAAAATAATGGCCCTGTAACGTAAAGAAGGCACAGCTGATTATAGTCTAGAAGCTATATGTCAATCCAGTTGGTTTTCATTATTTAGAGGCCTGCTGAAAATGTTTAATTTAAAAACAGATTGCATAAATGAACTCTGAGACCAGTTCACATCAGCAAGAAACATGAGTGTATCATCCTGTTCTGACCTTCTGATTTCTTAAGAGATTCAGAAACAATCCGGAATTCCAAGACTAAAGTTCAGCTTCATCATTAGTATTTTATTTTGCCCTACAGTTTACCTTAGCAAGTAATTGAAGCACAGACCAAAAACTGATAAAAAAAGGCACATTTTGACATAAAATAAAACCCTGTTCATAAATATGTGTCTGAATCTGATAAGCTCAAGCCTGCACTTTGGCAGAACAAAATCATCTCTGCCTGGATATAATAAAGGCATTTGGGTATCCAGCAGCCCACCACCAAGCATATAAATGTATTATTTGCATGTTTGAGGTGGGCAGCCCGACATAACAGCAGTGAAGGCATGTGGATGTTATGGAGTTATATCCTGCTAAAATATTTGGGTGAAGTGCTGTGACACTGAGGATTTGACATGCATGTCTCATAGTGTGATCTCTGCAGTTACAGAATTTGCCTCTTTATTTGTTTGCATTTTTGGGATTTTGGTGTCATGATTTAACCCCAGCCAGCATCTAAGCCCCACACAGCTGCTCCCTCATTCCTCCACTAGTGGGATGGGTGAGAGAATCAGAAAAGTAAAAGTGAGAAAACTTAGGTGTTGTGACAAATATAGTTTAATAGGAAAAGCAAAAGGCATGCACATAAGCAAAACAAATCAAGGCATTAATTCCCCCCTTCCAATGGGCAGGCAGGTGTTCAGCCTTCCTCAAAAAAGCAGGACTCTTGTCATGTGTAATGGTGCCTTAGGAAGACAGATACAATTACTCCCAAGATCATCTCTCTTCCTTTCTCTGCCACCAGCTTTATATGCTGAGCATGATGCCATATGGCCTGGAACATCCCTGTGGTCAGTTGGGAGTCAGCTGTCCTGGCTGTGTCTCCTCCCAGCTTCTTGTGCACACCCAGTCTCCTCTCCAGTGGAGCGGTACAAGAAGCAGGCATTGACACCATGCTAGAGCTGCTCAGCAATAACAAAAACATCTCTGTATCATCAACTCTGTTTTCAGCACAAATCCAAAACACATCCCCATACCAGCCACTGTGAAGAAAATAAAGCCTGTCCGAGCCAAAAGCAGCACACAGATGTTGCTGAGGGTTCCCCCCACCCTGCCCCTTTTTTTTCTTTTTAAATAGGGAAGGCTATCTTAGCCTGCTTTTTCAGTACTGGGCTGTATACAGGCTTTTCCGTCTTCATTTTACTTCTGCAATACAGTGTGGGATTTTATTGGACGTAAATAACAAGGCATACAGTTAGTTATATAGGTAATTGGCAGCCTCATTCTTATCTTTGCACTAGAAGCTAAGTTGCTTTAGCAGAGTAACAGCAGCAAGGACTAATGGCACAGGCTATGGGAAAATAGTGCCATGTTCCAATTCAACTTCTTTCTGAATATCTCTGTTATGTAATCTGATGCTCAGTGTTGTATTTTTACCTTGATCTTTTTCCAGGGAATTATTAACAGATAAAAATGATGATATGGTCAGTAGTGCTGTTCTCATTGTAAATCTATGCTCAGCTGCTCTTGGTTTCATTTTCTCTTAACCTTAGATTATAAGAAGGGCATGAACACTGAAACATGTTCAGATAAAACCCGAGGATAGTATTTTTAATAAATGCACATGGCATGACTACATTATTTCTTAAAATAGCTACACTGTATTTTGCAGAACCTGTGTCATGTGTCTCGGTTCAGCTGCTTCCCACATACTTCATTCACGTAAAGTGTGTACCCTGTTTGAAGTTTGCTCTTCTAATAATGGAGCAAGCTTCTTGACATAAGGGAGTGTTTTGTTAGAGAGAATAATCAGGGTAAGGAAGGAAAATATTAGGTAGCTAAGTCCGTAATAGTAGACTAGCTAATGCTCTAACAGAGTTTTATTTTTGTCATTCCTTTTACCTAAAATTCCTGTGGTCTTCTGGTTGAATTGAAATCCTGTTTTAATTTGTATTTGTAGAAAATAAGTGTCTATGTTATCATTTCTTGATTATTTAACCATATTTGATAGTAAGTGATAGTTTTCATGTTTACTTACTCATTCCGTTCTTTAATTTGTTGAATTTCGTTGGGGTTTTCTGTATCTGTGGTTGTTTTTTAAAGGCTGTATTGTTCACTTGTTATCTTGACAGGGATCTTGGGAGAGCATGAACAGAAAAGTCTGTGAAGTAAAGTTCACTAATGACAAATAAACATAGCTTGTACAACTTTAGTCATAAACACCAAATGGGTTTATGGCTTAAGGTAAAGATTGATAAATGGAATATGCTAAATAAAATCCTGAATAGGAACACTTGCCCAATATCTGTAGGCTATCTGTGAAACAGAAAAGTTAAAGCTTCGTACTTTTATGCATTAGCCTGTGGAAACAATTTCACTTCTGAAATGCTTCAAGAACATTTGAGTATAATGGGCTTTGTACTGCCTGCCTTGGCTGTACCCTGTAGAGAGCACTCAGCCCATTCAGCTTGAACTCCATTTTATCTAGCTCTTATCCATTAATTTTATCCTGACCTTGGGCATAAAATATATGCACTTTTTATGCTCCATGCTTTTTGTGGAGAAAGAGGAATAGCATTATCCATCGATCACCATTATGAATGGTATAGCTTAAAACAAACACAGGTCAGAGACAGATATGTTAAGAGCAGTTTTGTATTGATTCCATCACAACACTGAGTTAAAAGGGAAAAAAAATCCACATCAGAGCGTAAATGATGAAAAGAGATTTGGAAAACAACAACAGCTATGAAGTAAACTTAAGAGCTTTGCTTTAGGGTTATTATTGGAAAAAAAAAAAAAATTTGTTGCTATTATTAATACAATCTACCTCCCCCTAATATATTTATTGTCATAACTTAGACTCTGCAGTGTACTACAGCAATAAGGTCTGGGTGTTTTACTGCTGCATTTTTTCCTGTTGAAAGCTTTTTTGTTAAAAGAATCTTGCACTGATTAGATCCTTTAATCTATATTTAGCTCTAGTGCTGAAATATTTATACCATACTTCTAGCTATAGGCGCATTTTATTTTGTTTGTGACTCCAGTCACTTGCAGAACACTGTCTTTCACTACAACAAAATTGTATGTCTTGTTAGGATCCATGACACTGCTACTAATGGTAGAAACAAACCTACTTGAATTACAGTATGCATCTCTATCGTGATGTACATGAAGAAAAATATATCCTCCTTTGTCAATGGACTTCCATTGAGAAAAAAATTAGTTAAATAATATTATTGATGGGGGAGAATTGTTTTACACTGTGAGACTTCGTTTTGGAAACAAGAAAACTTAGGAACCTAGAGCCTTAAGTGGAAAGATATTATGAAACAGCTTATTAGAGAAAAGGCTAAAAAATTAGTTTGACAAATCTGTGATAATACCTTTATGGTCTGTTTACTTACTAAAGTAAAAACTTGAAACAGTTAAGTCAGGGACAGATATTCATCACAGCCTTCCTTTGCTAGAGGTCAAAGTAGTGTTTACAGTTTTCTAAGCAGTTTTCTTTTGTAAAACTCTGAGTGTTCAGAATTAACTGAGTAATTCTTTGGGAATGACATCCTCAATTCGTAGATTTTGCCCCATGATTTTTATGGTGGTTTTTTCCATTTATAAATTAGTGTTTTCTGTTCCAGATTATGAAGGTACAGAGGTAGAAAGGTTCTATTAACACAGTAGCTCTCGTGAGGATTAGGGGATATGAAAAAGCGTCTGTCTGTTCAGTTGTGGATCAGCTGGTCAGAGGAACTTCTAGTCCTGAATGTTCTTGTTGCTGGAGACCGTCTTACCTGTACTTCCACTCTCTAGAGAATTTGCACATATGTAATGCAGCAACCATCTGTTGGTGAGACTCATTCTGGTAAAAATTAGTTTAACTGTGTCTGTTTCAGTGCGAACTTGTATAGTGGTTGTAGGCCTTCCCATTGAGGTTCCGTATTACCAGTTTCCTACTGTAGGAAAAAATACAGTTGTAAAAAAGTGGAAAAGTTTATGGTTAAATTTCTTCTTTTATCATACATAACTTAGGTTCTTGAAGTGTCTTTTGGTAATGCACTGTTCTTACTATTTACTTAAAAATCTTTCTTTTACTTAAAAATGTTTAGAACAATATACCATCATTGATTAACAGCATCTTTGTAAAGTAGAATCAGGAATAATACATGTTCTCACATGAAGTAACAGAAAAGGCAGTATACAGTTGTACAGTGAATCAGTTGCAGATCCAGAGACTCAGTTCTCCTGAGTCCATAGGTTTTAAAGCCATAAGGGACTAGTAAGACTATTTAGTCTGGCCTCCTGTATAATAGAGGTCATAGGATTTCCCTCAATTAATTCCTACTTCATTATCTCATGCTTTTGAGTAAAGGTATCAGCTGGGTTTCGGATTTCCTGTCTTAAATGCCTAGTGCTGTTCCATGGGACTGTTTAGACGTCTTAGCTAGGACTTGATCATGTATTTGCTTTCAGCCAGGATTTATACAGACTTCAGCTGCGAAACTGAGTTTCCACAGGGGTATGTGTCCACCTCCCTTACAGTTACATAGAGACAACTTTTGAAGGCAATACTGGGTCATGAAAGAACTGATGAAATCTGTCTGAACTGGTGGGGTTAGAGAAAAATACAGTACCCTGGATTGCTCAGTAGCTCCTTCAGTTCTTTTAAATCTTCAGCCACTCCTTTCTTGAGCATGGTTTACCTGTTCACCCACTATCAACTTTTATGTGCCATATCTGCTATCAGTCCTTTTCTCTCCCAGAAATCTCTGTCTGGGAATTCAGCCAGACTTCTGAAAGAGCACAGATCAAGATACAAATGCACCCCTCACAGGTTTATGCACACTTATTTCATGTGTAGCTGAATTTGCCACTGTAATTAGCACCTTCACAGTGAAGGGGACCAGTAAAGTATTTTTCTGAGTGTGGATGTGCTGCATTTTATGCAAAGAAAATATGCATAGTACTCTGTTTTATGTGAAAACAAACCCAAAAACTTTAAAATAAATTGTTTAATTTTCCACTTTTTTGTCAGTGACAGTTTGGAAAGAAAAGGAAAAAAAACCAAACCCACTTCTCTCTGCCACTTTAAAAGTCGTTTCCTGGTATTCACATCCTAAAAGGATTTGAAATATACAAGGTGTTCTAATCATAGTTGGGTTTTATTCTAAAATGTATTGTAAAATATCTGAAATTCTTCCTGACACATTTTGGATGTGGGTATGGTCATAATAGAAAAACTAAAAAGTAAAAAAAAAGTGTCCAAAATTGGTAACTTGTCTCTTAAGTTTAAAATTTAAATGACTCTTTTTATTCTACTTCCAGCTAATGCACACAACATTGCACATGTTTGTACTAGTTTGAAAGCAAACCAGTGAGAGACTCAAAATCAGAACTACAATTTAATAAGAAAATTAAAAATAAATGCAGTAGTACAGAAACACTGACAGTCAAAATACATCCTAACACCCTATCGGGCAGGGTGGTGGTAGCAGTTCCATTAAATGGTGGCTGCAATCCTGTTGAAGTGACAGATGTGGTTCTCTTGAAGCAGTGATCCTGTAGAAGGGTCTGGTCTGCCTCTGAAGGTCCAGTGGTGATTATGTAGCTCTTGTCCTCTGGGAATCCAGTAGGTAAGGGCTGGCTGTGGTGCTCCAAACCTCAGATTATATCCCGGTAGGAATGCTTGGTTCCTCCCCCTGGGCAGAGCATCTCACAATGGGATGATGTAATTTTATGAGTCATGCAGGGAGGCTGGATGGCCCATTAACAGAAGATACATCCCGGAGGGACTTATCAGGGATGTGTAATGGAAGAGAGATAAAGAACACTGCCCCACCTGGTTTTAACAGGTGGTGATTGAATACATACTTTTGGTTACATCTTACATTGTAACCTAAGACAATGTCATACAGAAAACTTTAAGCTCATTAAATCCTTAGGGTCTAGTATTCAAAGTGGTTTTTTAAATTTGTTAGTGAGGCAAAGTTTTGTAGTGTTTGCTGTGTGTAACAGGGATGTGGAAACTTACAGGTAATGTGAATAATAAAATGCTATTTTAACAAAAGTAAAACAATGACTGTGGAGTCATAGGGGAAAAGTGAATGCAGAAACCATTGGAGATGGCAAGCACTTATGTGTGTGTAGCTATAAATGTACACATGTATTAACATTCTTTGTACTTCTCCTTTGGAGTCTCAAGTTCTGATCTGGGTACCCCCACTGGCAGGCAGACCTTAAGGGATGCTTGTTCTTTGCATCTAGTTAGCCACATACACAACTGAATGCAAAATCTCAGGTGCTCCCTCACACTCACAAAAAGCTTGGTCTGCAAATGCAGAGACAAGACAGGTATACTTAATCTGTAGTTAGTATGAAGGCATCTAGTCTGTCTAAGAGATATTAATACAAAGTAAATCATCTTGCTTTCTTAATCAATCAAAATATTATTATATTCTTCACCTCATTAATTAATACCTTTCGTTATGAACTACATTCATGGCTGAGTAAAGTCTATTCTATGTTGCTTTGTAGAAATATCATGTTAATTAAGCTAAGCTGATCTATTTATAAATAAATGCAATAAGGAAAAGCTTCCAGGAAATTGCAACTACAAATACTACACAACCAACTTACATTTAAGTAATCTAATTCTTTCTTCATTTAGTATACTGAAATCTGTAAAGATTATGTTTTGTATCACAAGTAGACATTTTTGCCTAAGGGAAGAAAAAAATAATAGGAGGAAATAAGGCAGGTTTGAATATACCCTAGAGCATGGTATCTTTCCTATTGTGTAATTTCTATTGCTGTCTTGTAAAGGAGAATGCTTTCAATGCTCTTAAGAATGTTCAAAATTCAGCCAAAATAATATCCAGCCATCTCAACTGAACCTTTTCTGAATGTATTCATCACTTTTCACTGATTTGCTAGTAAAGTTAAACAGGGGTTCAGGTAATATATTACTAAGGTACAATCCCAAACTTCTAATGCAGCCTTAAGAAGAGCGAAACACCAAATCTGACAAGAAGTTCTAATTTCATTGACATTTAATTGAAACAAATTCCCCATAAGATGTAGAAAAACCTGGTAACAAAATGGAAGTGGGGAACAGATCAATTTCAAAAGCTGCTCGTTCTAATTACTATTTATTTCGTGAGGGGGTGTAACTATTGAACTGAATGATCAACAGTTAGCATGTACTTCATTTTGCAGTGATACTACAGTTTCTAACAGACAGGTGTCTGCTTGACAGAAGCTGCAGTCTTGATAGAACTATGTCAAATCCAGTTCTTGTTAGCTGTCTCTCCAAAGACACAGATGATCATATACATGTGCAATCTAAACTGCCGTCTCATCCACTGGTTTCTCAGATCATCACTGAAGACCCACTGACAGGGAGATGTAACAAAGCTCTCAGGATAGAGAACACTGATGTGTGAAATGAAAAATTCCTTTTAGGGTATTAGTTTCATACTGGAGGCTTCTTCAATGACCTAAACAGCCTTTCCAGTAACTTTTCAGCCTTTCAGATGCTATGTTGAGGTGAAGTGTATTATCTCTCTGAAAAACTGAGGAATTAGGATAGTGAGAGTTTGTTCTTTGTTGAACATGTCAGTGGCACGACTGAAAATGTAAGCAAGATTAAACAAGCAGCCTGTTTTGACCATTCCATTTACGGGATATTAATGTTTCATAAAGCAGGTTGCTGATACATACGTCACCAAATTATCATTTTTATATTAAAACAATGGAGGATATTGTTAACTCTTAGACAAACCTACCCACTTCATTCCTTATTATGGCTTTATTCCTTTGTTGCCCTACCTGCACCCAGAAAGGTGACATTCTCAAAAGATGTGGCAAAATGGGTTTACTTCTTTATGCCATACAAATACCGTAGTCTGATTCAAAACATACCTTCTAATAAAGAGTATTAAATTAAATATAAAACGTACAAAAATTAAATACAACTGTAGTTGCATAAAAATTATTAAATATACCTGGGATAAACAGCTGGAACATTTAATTAAATTCAGAGGAATTTAGTCCATGGTAGTTGCCAACTGTTTATTAAGGAAGAGCCTGGACTAACTACCAGAAACTTTACTGCTCTCCAGACATCACTAGTAAAGAGAACAGACACTACTTTGCAGGCTTAAAACCAAAATACTTGAAAGAATTTGTTTTTTAGCTAAAGTCACTCTATGCATAAAATCAAGGGAATTATTTCATAATTCATTTCATAGAAGTTTCTAGAGCCCCGGGTCTTTGCAAAATTTAATGTGATTTTGTTTGTGTGTGGCTAAAGACATTCTGGGGGGACTTCGGTTTGGTTCCCCTGTGTTAATCATCACCGTGGGGCAACAGCAGTCAATTGACTGTCAGTCGACTGTCACCCACAGGGTTGCTATTATCTGTGTCAGCCACACATCATGGTGTTGCAGTTTAACAGATTTTAAAGTTTGTGGTGCACTTTAGAGGGAAGGATTTAGCAATGCAGTAAGATGCTGAATAGCATAAGCCTTCTGCCAAGCAAGTATTTTCATTTCAGATACAAAGTAAATTTTATTCAATCCTGCCTGATATTTGCAACTGACAGTTCCAGTAATAGTTCCTTTTAGTCCTGCATATGTTTCTGATTTTACCTGAAAAATTTGAATTTCTTTAAATGAATGACAGATACAGTAAGTGCAACAGAATGTTGAATCTACAGTCTACTGTTGAATAGCAAAAATTATAGTATTTATTTACTTTTAAAAGGGTACATGTAGGATTGTGAATATATGAATGAAAGGATTTTTCCTTTGATGAGAGCATAGAACTTGTAAAGTTAGGGGTTTGGCATTTTATTGTCAGTCATGGTACTAACCCACCATGTAATTACTGGGGAATCATAAAACTGCATTGTATCAAAATTTTATTTTCTGTAAAACAGATAGCATGTAGATATTTACAAAATAATTACATATTTACATAATTTCTTAATACATAATTACTAGCTACTACTAAATTAAAAGCTAGCTAGTAAATTTAAAATCATAGAATCATAAAATGAATCATAGAATGTTAAGGGTTAGAAGGGACCTTAAAAATCATCTAGTCCCAATACGCCCTGCCATGAACAGGGATCTGATCTATGTCCCAGTAGATCAGGTTGCTCACAGCCATAACCAGCCTAGCCTTGAACATGCACAAGAGCAGAATCCCCTCTCACCCTGCTGGCTGCTCTGCTTTGGATGCAGCCCAGGGCACCTTTGGCTTTCTGGGCTGTGAGCACCAGCTAATGCTGAGTTTTTCATCAACCATCACCCCCAAGTCCTTCTCCACAGGGCTGCTCTCAGTCACTTCCCCTCTCAACCTGTAGATGTCCCTGGGATTGCCATGACCCAGCTGTAGAACCTTATGCTTCTCCTTGCTGAATGTCATGAGGTTTGCACGAGCCCAGCTCTCAAGCCTGTCCAGGCCCCTCTGGATGGCATTCCTTCCCTGCAGTGTGTCGGCTGCACCACACAGGCTGTTGTCAGCGAACGTGCTGAGGGTGCACTCAATCCCACTGTCCACGTCACCTATGAAGATACTGAACAGTGTTGGCCCCAGCACTGACTCCTGAGGGACACCACTCGTCACTGCTCTCCCCATGGACAGTGAGCTGTTGACCACAACTCTGAGTGCAGCCATCCAGCCAGTTCTTCATCCACTGAGTCACCTATCCATCAAACCCATGTCCCTCCCATTTAGGGACAAGGATGTCATGTGGGACAGTGTCAAACATTTTGTGTAAGTCCAGATAGAAAATAGCAGTTGTTCTGCCCTTATCCTTAAATGCTGTTGCCCTGTCATAGAAAGTTAAGAAATTTTTCAGGGGTGACTTCCCCTTTGGAAAGCCGTGTTGGCATGTTACCAATCACCTCTTAGTTTTCCATGTGCCTTTGCACTGTTTCCAGGAGAATCTGCTCCATGGTCTTGTCTTACACATATGAGACTGACTGGTCTGTAGTTCCTTGGCTCCTCCACTTTCTCCATTTAAAAACAGGGGTTATATTTCTCTTTTTCCAGTCTTTAGGAATTTCACCTGACTGCCAGTTTTTTTCAAAAATTGTGGATAGTGTCTTAGCAACTTCATCTCATGGGATGCCATCTCATGTGGATGCCAGCTACCGCAGCATCCACAGATCAATCCCGTCAGGTCCCACAGACTTCTGCATGTTCAGGTTCGTTAGATGGTCATAAGCCTGATCTTCTACAGTGGACTCAGGGTCTTCCCTCTCCTGGTCTCTTTCTCATCTTGGGCAGCATGGCTGGAGCACTTGCCATCCAAGGCATAGAAGTCGTTGAGGATCTCACCCTTCTCTTTGCCCCAGGTAGCCAGGTCTCCTGTTCCCTTTCGGAGAGATTCCACACTATCCCTGGTCTTCCTTTTGTTTGCAATATATCTATAGAAGTTCTTCCTGTTGTCCTTGATATCCATGGTCAGACTTAATTCTAACTGGGCCTTGGCTTCCCTAACCTAATCCCTAGCTTTCAACACAATTTTCCTGTATTCCTCTGAGGCCACCTCTCTCTGTTTCAACTTTCTAAAATCTTCATTTCTTGCACTGACTTTGCTCAGCAGCTTCTTATCTATCCATGGAGGCCTTCTGGCATTTTTGTCCAATTTCCTTCTTGTCAGGATGCATCGCTTCTGATCTTGAAGGATGTGATCCTTGAACATCAGCCAGCATTCTTGGCTCCCTCTGCCCTCTAGGGCTCTGTGAAATGGGCCTTTACCTATTAGGTCCTTGAAGAGGCCAAAGTGTGCTCTCCTAAAGTCCAGGACAGAGAGCTTGCAGTGAGCTTGCTGCACATCCTTCTCACTGCCCTGAGGATCTCGAACTCCGCCATCTCATGGTCGCTGCAGCCGAAGCTGCCTTGGATCACTGTATTCCACTAGCTCCTTCCTGTTGGTGGGTTTGTGGTCCAGCATGACACCTTTCCTTGTTGGCTCCTCAATCACTTGCATAAGGAAGTTGTTATTGACATATTCAAGGAACCTCTGGGACGGCTTGTGCCCTGTTGTGTGGTCCCTCCAACAGATGTCAGGGTGGTTGAAAATCCCCCATGAGGACCAGGGCTTGAGAGCATGAGGTCACTCCAATCTGCCTGTAAGGGGCTTCATCCACACCATTGTCCTGGATCAAGTGGCTCACTATGACATCCTGTTTGTGCCCTCCCTTTAATTTTGACCCGAAAGCTTTCAGCTGTCTCCTCATCATTCACCAGCCAGAGTTTCATTCTACACTGCTATCACACACTGCCTTTTCTTGGTTGAACTAGTGGCTAATTGCCTTATTTGTGGAGCACATTGGCTGCTCCAGTTAGCTCTGGCTATTCTTCTGGGTGTGTGCCAGGCGTGTTGTTTCAGCCTGCAGAACTACAAAGCATTTCTGGGGGAAAATGTCTTGCTTTGAAGGAAGCCCTTTCCTTTTATTTGTTCCTTTCCTCTTCCTTTTGTTGTTTCTGGTTTTTGTTTTGATTTTTTATTCACTACTTCCTAACCCCCTGTGTCAATGCACTCCCTCCCTCCCTCCTCTCCATGTGTACTGGAGGGTGAATTTTTGACCTCACCTCAGCAGGCTGTGGTTCCCCACCACTGGGATTGGAACCCATGGTCCAACTCTCTCTCAGCCTCCCTGATATCCCATAGTCTTTTGACTGTCTCCTGCAGCATTATCACCTGTTCTTGGAGGTAGTCCACCAGGGCACACCTCTTTCAGTGAACTACTCCTTACGCTTCCTCGTACTCCTGGACCTCTCCACTTCCTCATTCAGTTCTGCCACCCAGCTGAGCAGATCATCCACTTGTTCACAAACATGTATCATCTCCACTGCCCTCTGACATCCCTGACAAGCTCAGGCACTCTATGCAGATGGAGACCTGGGCAGCTGTGTGTTGACGTGTGAGGTTTGTCTGGGTCACTGTGTTCCTTCTGGCAGTGGCTTTTGGCTGAGTGGAAACCACAGTTAGTCCTCTTTTTAGTTTGGTGGATGATGACTCACTCCCTAAATTCTGTGCCCTGCCTTTGTGAACTGCTTTGCAAGCTGCTGTGCCACACCTTTCTGCCATGCCACACCCTGTGTGCCTGCACTCTTCCCCACACTCCTGCTTGCTGGCGCTTCCTGGAGTTGTTTGAATCTCCTGTAGATGCTCCTGACAAAACCCCGTCCATTCCTGATTGGCTTGCAAGAGCTCCCAGGTCTTCCAGGGATTTTGGGATGTTGATTGGGTGTCCCTGAGCTCAGGTATTCCTCTGTGCAGCACAATCCAACAGTCACCCCCAGACAGCCTCAGTCACCACTGCTGGTGCTTCTGTTGCCTCACTGACATAAATCTTATGAAGATCTGGATGGTCCTAGGCTATCCACTGGTTACCTGAATAAAACTGAAAATTACTTCTTCATGGCTAATGAAAACTGCTGAGAAGTGAGGATGGTACTGTGACCTTCTATCTGCTTTCCACATGGGTCCCTTGATACTGACATGGAACAGCAGAAAATAAATCAATTTTATTATTTATATATATTGTATATTCTATATTGTATATTCTATATTGTATATTCTATATTGTATATTCTATATTGTATATTTTTTGTTTTGTATATTCTATATTGTATATTCTATATTATATATTGTATATTATATATTAATATAATATACAATATAATATTATACAATAATATATAATATTATATATATATAAATATATACATATATATACAATAATATATAATAATATATAATATTATATATATATAATATAATATATATAATATATATATAATATAATATTATATATTATATATTATATATTATATATATTATTATATATAATTATATATAATTATTATAATATTATAATTTATATATATTTATATATATTATATATTATTATTATATATTATATATTATTATTATAGTATTTATTAATTACACTGTTTCTTTGTGGAGTGTTGTAGAGACCATTATCCAAATTAACATTATCACTCACTACAAGCTTTGTATGTATACCTATAGTTTTACATTTGAAACATACGATTAGCAAAAACTCAGCCTTTTAGAGAATTCTATCAGGGAATTTTCTGCTTAGAGGTCTCCAAGTTAGGATGTGATTTTTCTATGATACCCTGGCAAAACTTTTGAAATGCACTAGTTGTGGTTTTGAAACCTGTCCTGCACTGCTTTGTTGCCTCAGGTGTTACCACATTTCTCAACAGATCATTCAGTTGTAAGTTCGACTCCCATAACAGTTCTCTGAGTGATATTTAGTGATGGTGTTATGTACAGTCCTCTTCAGCAAAAGGGCAGCTGTAGTGTACATTTTTTTTCCTCAAGATAAAATGGGGAAAGTACGGTCTTAATGTCCATAATAAGAGGGGAGAACTATTTGGTTGCACTGTATAACTCAACACATCACCAGCTAGGTCTGTGTCGTTGAACAAAGAAAAATAGCTACTAAAATACTAAATACTAAAATGCTAAAATCAGTAGTATTATGGATACACTTTTGTTATTATCAACAATTTTTATTTTCTATTTTAACAGTCATCCAAACTCCATGTTACTTTGACCCTACCAATCTTCAGATCTACTGTGTTGTCAGTTCTTCAGTTATAACTGCACCACCTAGAACTGATGATTTTCTGAAACTCTTCGTTCCCTAATATTTTAAATAACACATAGGATAGGGGTGGAAAAAATGCATCTTAGTAAGGTCATGGATCAGACTGAATTGTATGTAAACTTGTAATGAAAAGAATTAGAAGTGAATGCAAAGTTTTCCCAAACAGATTACTGTCCATTTTATCTCTGCTGAATTTTATGCCAAACATACGAGTTTTGAAAGGCCAATTCATAGGTCAAAAATAGCTTTTTATTTACTTGCTAAAGCAGGAAATACAACACACACAAAGAATGAACACAGTGATGACATTCATGTGAGATGTTAGCTTTTCAAGGAAGGAAGAAGGATGAATTGTATAAGAATTTAAAAGAACTTACTATTCAAGAATTAAATGGGATGGTGAGAACAGGCAGACCTATATTACAGATGAGTTGTTTTTATCATCGGACTTAAAAATAACAAATTTTTTGTTGTTTTCATTCTTTTTGGATAATTTTTGTCTATCAAAACTCATATTCATGACATTGCAGTGTTAATTTTGTGGTTCATACTCCCATCATAGCATGTACCTTCTATTTTAGAATTAAATATAAATTTAATTCTTTGGTTAAGCGTCCCCTTCATAATGTTATTCTAAAAAGACATATCAGTGTTTAATTATTCTAAAGCAAATTAAATAGAAGCAAAAGAGTCAACAGATTGCTTAACAGAGTTATTAGACTAAGAAAATGCAGCAACATTCCCTGTCCAACCTTTGCTTTTATAATTCCCCTGTCATAAGAGTTGTGAAGTTGCAACAAAGCACATCAGCCAAAACAGAATTGAGTTTGTTGCTAGTTAAAGACGCTTATACACTCAGTGTTCATTAATTTGAAAAATGTGATAACAATCATTATGGAAAACAGAGGGGATATGCATCACTAAGATTCAGGATGGGGACGTATGAAGGAGTACAGACTATATGTGGGGTCATAGGCCAAGAATAGTAATGATGTGACAAGAAAAAAACCTAGAAGTTAAAATGGATCATTGGGAAGAACCCTAAATTAAGCAGATTATTGACCTAGCTGGTGTCCCATTGCCAGTTGTTTTTTCACTATGTATGATCATGAACATTTTCAAATCTGTACATGAAAGAATATTTTCTTTCCAAATAAAAGTCAGCCACATTTGATTATGTCTACAAAGCATCAGAAGTGTAATTTAATTGAAATTCAATCTTCTGATCTCCAAGGACACTTCTCAAAACAAATAGACAAAATATTATTGTGATACAATTTTGCTTTTAATAAAAATATTCTGCATCTCACCCTGCTGCAAAGCAATGCTTCTTGGCTGAACAATATTAACAGCAATATTTCTGTTAGTTTCTCTAAGACAAGACATGAAGCACAATTAGACTGTTGAAGGCAAGTGTTGATGATTTTCATTTTCTTGTTTTGAAGGGCATTGTTCAATACATAATTGTGTTTTATTTAATTATTCATAGTGAAGACGAAAGAATAAAACGACAGATACATTTTCGGTTTTTTACAACCTGATGTTTGATTACTGATGTCCTTATTTTCCTGATTTTTTTTCTTTTCTTTCTGTAATCCCAATCTTAGAGTACTGTAGCAGTCTCATTTCTGTGTCTACATTTAGCAAGTTCACAATAACTTGCTGTTACAGTGTTCATCTCTTGGCCTGCCCTGATTGACAGGCCAGAAATAGCCATTTAAATTGTGTCAGATTCTCATCTCTCTGTTTGAAAGGTAAAGTTAAACAGTTTTTCTAGCAGTCTGCATAAAGTCTTGAATTTCAACAAATCAACTGGTTTGGCTGTTATACCAGCCTTTTGTCTCTGCAAAAGTACATCATTTTATCTTTGCACACTAATGGCTTACTGAAAACTGTTGCAGCTGTCGATTTACTCTGGGGCATGTGATAGCTCAAAGTAATTTATTTACCAAAATAGACCTGTTCTCACTGGCCATACTCTTATCATATATTAAGTCATTATTTTGCATTTGCTCCACTGTGGAATGAATGAAAATGTTCCATTCTCACGAACAGCACTCAGGTTTTTTAAAAAGAACTGAACAGTAGATTCAAAATCTCTGTAGAGAATAATATGGTCTCATCAGCTTTCATATATTTATCTAATCTTTCAATCAACAAATACTGTATTTGTATTACAATAGCTTTCTATGTGTCCAATCAAAATTGAAGCACCATTGTGCTGGACGCTCTACAAGTCTATATGGTGATACTGTTCTTCCCACAAAACCTTAACAATGGAATAGATAGAAGCTGCTAGAGAAAATGCAGCTATTAATCTAGATATGAAACACTCACTGCATATAAACATCCAGTTTCATGGCCCAGAAAGCATAATATGACATCAGAATTAAAATCAACTTGTCCTGACCACTGAGTTGCTCACATTGTTATGTGTGCCATTACAAGTACTCATTAACACAATGCAAAAGTAATTATCTAAATGAAACCAAATCCTCAGACTAAAAAAATAAATTCGTGAGACCCTTTCAGAGGGTGATTTAAAAGATTTGAGTGTCGGTGTCAGCTACGGATATGTTAGGGATGTGCATATTTTGAGTCAAAATCACAGAATATCCTGAAACATCAAAATGCAAATGTAGGGCCCGTTCATGCAGATAAATCACATTCATCAGCTCCAAGGGTAGACAATTCCTGAATCTAGCCAGGCTTCTGGAATTTGGTGAATTATTTATCATTTATTGCCCATATTTAAACCTTTCTTATATATAGAACCACTAAGTAAATACTGGTTATGTTGTACCTTTTCTTAGTAAGTGTATATATATATATACACACACACACTTCCTTGAATTAAATTAGACTTGGTAAGAAGACCCTGTTTCCTCACTTAAGGTACTTTTTGATGTTGCTTATGACTGGCTGAAATACTCTGTCATCCCACACCTGCCCTACTTTTGTGCTCATCCTGCTTCTCCCGAACTGCTATTTATTATAACTATTTTCTAAGAGAGCTCTAACATTAATCTTCCAAGCTTGCACAATGAATTACTTCATGCAGGTGTTTCCTAAATTTTGTTGGTATTTTCTGAACTCTGTTTACCTTTTCAGCATCTTGCAATAAAAAAGAGATTTGATTGGGTATTCCCCGAGCAATACAGAAAGCAAATACGCTCTGTGACCTGATGATTTTCTGTTTAGCTGAAAAATCCACTACTCCTTTTCTTTTGTAAAGAAAGTTCACTGTAAACTTTTATTTGACTACCTTACCATTATTATAACACGGACAATAATCCATGTGAAGATTTTGGTATATTTTTTGTAATGTAGCTTCTCATAGGAAAAATGGAAAAACAAATCTGTCCTGACAGATTTTTTTCGGGTCACCCATGGTTATGGAGGAACCCTGCTGTATTCCTTCTGCATTTTTTCTGAACAGCTGCCATTTTATTTTCTCCTTTTCAGAAGCTAGAGACAGAAAATCTCTTTCACCTACTCAACAAAAAATGCAGACAAGTTATTTAAAATCTCATATATGAAAATCAATTTGTAAAATCTCTTATGCCAATATGTAACAAAATATGTGGTCACCTTGTGGAGAGGTGAACTGCGTCTAAGTATTTTGACTGTGAATACCAAAATATTTTATTTTCATTATTACTGACAAAACATTCTAATTTTATAGTAGATGCTAAATTTTATAGTAAACTCTGCTTCTATAGTAGATTCTTTATATTAACATCCCTTCTCTCTGTCTATCAGTGTAGCCACTGTTTCAGGATTGAATTTGAATGTCTCACAACCTCTCAAAACAGCTGATTGTAAAACATGATACACAGTTAGCTTTCATAGCGTTTTCAAACTTAAAAATCATGATCACTGTTATGAATAGTAATATCAGCTTGAACCATAGTAGGGATAAAATCAGAATGTGCTTAAATTTAATCATACAGGGGAATGTAGTGATTCTGATTTAGTTCACAAAGTCTGCCAAAGAATCTACAGAGGATGAATAATGCTGATAATTAAAGATGAAGAGAATTTCTCACTAAAGATATAATCAGAGCAGTTGAATGTGCTGAGCTAGACACTGTACAGACATTGTAATAAATTTCTTCAGTTTTGAAATAATGTGTTACTATAACAATATAATTTTTATAGTAATATATATACTATATATATATTATACTATAATTGGAAGCATATGACCAATTAATTTTTTGTGCATAGGATAATATATAAAGGTAACACTGGCCTGTTTTACTTACTCTTGTGAATATGTTTGTTTCCTGCTTTTTTTATGCTCGAAATTGCAGTCCTCAACAACATTAGGTTCTTTCCTAAATAAATGAAAAATTTGGATTATTTTTGTTCTCTTTTCAGAAGGATGAGAAGCACCGTTCTGTGTTCTGTAGAGGGTTTTGGTTAGAAGATGTTTTATTATACAGATTTGTATGTATATAGAAAAAAATCCAGTGACACAGCCATCAAAACAGTGTAAAGTCTGAAGCTCTGACCCTTAAAAACCTTAGAACTCAGTTCAGAGTTTTTGTATTGAAATTCCTTCAAAAGCAAGAATGAGATATTATTGGAGAATAAAGGCATGTATTAAACTTAACTAAAAGACTGGAGATATTTAAGAAATTTGAAAAGTCAATCTTGGGCAGTTCACCTCCTTCCCTAGCAGAGATGTCTTTCCTACACCCAGCAGGAAGCAAAACCTTGATTCTGTAGCCGGACCACAACACATATGCACTTCTTTTGAGCAAAAAGCTCAAAGGTGAAATGATATTACCTTTGACCATGTGGATGTAGGGCTACCTCTGAAATCCATATGCTAGAAAGGTTATGGTAAATTTGGCAGCATGAGTTACTGTAACATTTTATAACATCTCTGAGAATGGGTAACTTATTTCCAGATTGGTGGTGTGGTGTCCAATTGAGTGAATTGTCAAGAACAGTAGAGGGTTTTAAAGCAGTTGAACACCGTGAGTTCTGGTATCTCAAGAGTTACCAAACGCTGAGAAAGAGTTAGAAAGTGCTGAGAAACTCAAGGGTTCTTACTTTCCAGTTGCATTGTCTTTAGTGGTCAGTGTGGTCAGTGTCTGTATCTTGGTACAAATTGAGGTGCTTCAGCCCTTCTGTCCTTTGATATTTTGAAAGAGAATATTGTTGAGAGATACTGAGTGGTGATTTGAGTGAAAACTCTGGGCAGAATGGATTTATTCCATGTGTATGAGTAACAATTACACAAAGAACGTGGAACCATTTTTTGTGAAAGACCAGCTGGCTCTGAAAATGAACTGCAGAGCTGCTTGCTAGATTCTAAGAGCATTCCATAGTGCACAAACTGTCTTCTACTACAAATTCAGATTGCGTTGCAGAATTGTACCCACTGTTTTTAAACTTGTATCAGAATATGATTCATTATTGGTCATTTGCTTATTAAAGTAGTGTTTTCTCATAGGTATTGGACTTTAAAACAGTCCCATAGAAGTCTACAGAGCTTCTAAAGATGCTACTTAGTATGAGTAAGAAATACAGAAGCAGACATCCTTGTATCAGACCCATGCTGTTGAGAAGCTCAAATTATCTTGTATAGTCTGAATATTGCTTCCCAAACCCAGCATCATTCAGTGACTTGTATCTTCCTTGCTTGTATCACAACAGCAGAACACATGAAGCTGATATGTATTTAAGTTTGAGTGTCCTGGCTGTGTGCCTCATAAAGAAGCCTCTTCTTTCTAATATATATATTCACTAGAAAAATGTATAATCAGTCCTTCCAGTTATCTTCATTAAAACACAGAAGTGAAATACTGACTCTCTGAAGGCAGCCTCAAGTGTTATGTGTTTCTAGGATAAGATTTTTACTTTCTGTGTTTTTTTTTTTTTTTTTAAGATCTTATACAGTTTTAAGACTAACCTGTTTCTCTGTGGAAATGATAAAAAAAGGTAAAATGAATTAGCCATTAGCCAAAATGAATTACTAATATTCTGAAAGTATTTACTAAGGCCTCTGTAGAGTCCTCTATAGGACTTCAGAGTATTATATGCATTTCTTTATTCTAGTCATAGTGGGTTTCAAGTTCACAAGCTGGAATCCATGAGTAGATGCATCCAAATATTTCTTTTCTATATTTTTTTGAATATTTTGCATTTCCCACAAGATTTGATGCTCACTTGAGTGAAAATGAAGTTAAGAAATAATTCTAGAAATGGTAGGATAGGATTTAAGGAAATTTTTCATTTCTGTGACTCAATCTTAACAGCATTACAAAGTTATTCATTAATAATCCCTGAAATAAAATGTGACTGCTTGGCACTTAGTGGTTTCGTTCATATACAAAAAGAAATATAAACTGTCTCTTGCTCTTAATATTCTAGTATGAGCTAGATTTTTTTTTCAGTGAATAAAAAAACCCAGAATAAAATATGGCATTACTCAATCTGGAAAGTCTGAACTGACTGTTAATATCTGTGGAGTGATTATTGCATTCACTGCTCAGAAAGAAACTGAGGCTTGTTTTTCAATTTTTAAGTACCACATATGTCTTCATCACATTTAAATTTTGGAGTTTGCATGCAGATGTGATCATTATGCTGTTTTGAGTCTGAGCGCAAGTATCTCACATGCATAGTCATATTGCAGATGTTACATCTCTAGCATTTCTTCGTTCAGAATTACATGCTAAAATTCTTCTGGGAGTTTTACCCACAGTCTTTTACCCTGTATGTTGTCGTAGACTGGCACACTCCCACCAAATTGTGAGAGAACTTAGCTGTCCCTTTCCCTATGATGAGCATCTTACAAAAGGCAGAAAGCAGCAAGTTACCATGATTTACCTACATCTTGCAAAGCAGTACACACTCAAACATCTCTTAAATAACTTCAGATGTGGGAGTTTCATCATAAATGGTAGGCAAAGAATTGGAAAAGTAAATTGTCACATTCAGGAATAGTATTGTTACAACCAAATCTCATTAACTGGTCTTCTAGTACTCAGTGCTGCAAGTGGAGTGTTTCTCTGACATGATAAAGCAATACCAGAGCTGGGACAGCTGTCATCTTGGAGATAAGGAAATCTGCCCACACTGTAATTTCATAACCTGCAATAAAATCTTCCTAAATTTTAAATTCCTCTGGTGTTAGCTACAGGCAGTGCATGGACTGACTTCAGACCCTTCACTAGAGCACTCTGGCATAAAGTGTGTGCCAGCACTGTGGCTGAGTGGGAGGCATACTGCACTGGTGCTGTTTGTACCAGCTCTGCCTTACAGGCACCACTCTAGGCAATTAACCAAAGCCCAGAGCATCAGCAATTTAACAATATTTGAGTTTAACAATAGGAGAGGAACAAGGAGTTAACTTTGCAGCTAAAATGAAAGGAGCGCTTTAAATTCTTATCTTTGCTTTTGAGAGATTGACAAGTAGTTACAACTCCCTAGGGAGGTGGTTTTGAACAGAAGACTAAACACTGGCTGAAAGACTTCTCTGCTGAAAGAAAATTGGGAGGGAAAGAAAAAGGAAAAAAGGTTTTAAAAGGTACTCGTCTCTAGAGTAAAAATACCAGGAAGACCAAAGCTTAAAACTCAGTATCTTCTGAACATTTATCTCCATAGTCTTAAAGAAATAAACATAGCTTGTTACACTACTGGTAGCAGAAAATACAGAAGGGCAAGCCTGAACCATAGAACAACAACATAAATTCATGTGCAGATGGAATAATGGAAATCCTTTAAAATACTAAGGATATAGTAAAGTAAAATCAATATAAAATGAATGTCTCTGTTCAACACTTCTAATAATACTAATAAAGATGATACTCAATTTCTAGATCATTCTGTGGGATACTGTCCTGCTTTTGCCTGCAATACATGTGCTAAATATGAATTCTAGGTTTTATAGCATCTATTCTTTTTCCTGCTTCTTCTCCTGTTAATTAGTATTATATATGCATCAAGAGAATAGAAAACATATGTGTTTTATTGTAATAATTATTAAACAAACATCTCATACTGACTGATAATGTAGTTATTACCTTACTTCCCTACAACCTCCAGCTGTGAGCTTTCAGTCTTATAACCTCTAAATAGTAGGCTTACCAACATGTAGCTGCTACAACCAGTGGTAGTGGTAATTGGTAATTTTACCATTTAGCTAATACTCAGTACTTTGGTACAGTGCTAAAAGCTCGGTGGTTTTTGCCTCAGCATACAATTGCGATCTAAAACAGAGTTATTAGCCATGAGTGGTGATAAAATCCTGTGGGACTTTTAATCAATTACTGCATGTATATATGTTAGTTCACCTGCATTGCCAAAGTAACAACTTGGAAATTACTTTTTGCTCTTTTATCTTGGTTTTCTAGTAACTAATTTTCAGTGTTGCTTGCATAAAAAGATTGCCTGTTCAGGCCCTAGGAAGTTTGATGGCTAGTGATAAGAACAAATGCTAAGTGGCTTCCTTGTTCTTTCCATGATATGAGAAAATAATAATTTATTTCTCTGCAATGCTGTGTCTGCTTAGCATAAGACCTGTTCCTAATATCATGGCAAAATGAAATACTCTTAATGATGCATGTCTAAGTTTTTATTTTACTCAGCATAAAATCTAAACAGTACTTTATGAATCTCAGGCAGATGACAAGTGATATGCATGCAAGTTGACTTCACTTACTGAGACAGAGAATGTAGTATTTGTCACATGTGTGGGAAAATTTGTAAATGATCTTGTTTGCTTTAGAGTAGGAAGAAAACATGAGATGCAATAACTTATGAAATAAAATGGCAATGAATTCAGAAAATGGGACAGTTGTTTTGGCAACATGCTTAAGTATGTCAATAGTTCCATTACAGTCAGTTTCCTCAGTGAGACTACTCAGTATCTTTAAGTTAGACAAATTACATAGTGAAGAACCTTTAAAGCTATCGGAAGACAATCTTGTTTGCTTTAGAGTAGGAAGAAAACATGAGATGCAATAACTTATGAAATAAAATGGCAATGAATTCAGAAAATGGGACAGTTGTTTTGGCAACATGCTTAAGTATGTCAATAGTTCCATTACAGTCAGTTTCCTCAGTGAGACTACTCAGTATCTTTAAGTTAGACAAATTACATAGTGAAGAACCTTTAAAGCTATCGGAAGACAATCAAGAAATAATTTTCTGCATATAATTGTTTTGAACAGAATACCTAGATTTAAGAAATATGGAGGGTTTTTTCCATAATTTTTACTATTATGTGACGTTACAGAATGTTGAAAATGGATTTTGAATAATCTTTTTCAATGTGCATACAATGTGAATACTACTAAATACTGTAGAAAATAAGAAATTAATTATGAAATTGTTAAAACTCTAATTTTTATGGAGTTATAAAGATCAAACAGTACCCATTTTTTGCTATAATGGATAAGTCTGCTTTCTGAAACACTTTGCAAAATCATGTTACAGAAATGATAACCTATTTTTTTTTACCTTAATTGGAAAGAGCTTCTACCCTGTAATGAAAAAGATAGGAAAGAGTAAGATCTCAGAAGCCTTCTATAGCTAATCCAACATACTCAGAAGAAATCACATAATTTCGCTGTTACACATTGGCCTTGCATATGTTGCATGTCAGTTAATTTAGCATTAGTACGAGTTTTCCTGATATATAACAGATACACACTTTTTCCTGGCACAGAATCATTAGAAAAATAGCCCCCAAAATTGCAGGCGACGTATCCTAATTTTTGAACCGTTGATAGTTTCTGATGTCCTACATTAAGTTTGAAACAGGAAGCAATAACTTACAGATAGTTGGTTGCATTTTTGGTTTTCATGTAGAATAAAATATTTTCTAAGAAATTTTTATCTTCTTTCCTGGAATAAAATACTTAATGTCCAAATTTAAGCACAAAATAAGACTGCTATGTGTGGTAGTCATTAAGTTTTTGGGAGTGGTTTTTTATATTTTTATCTGTGAGAAAAGTGTTTCTGTTAAGCTTCTTTAAAACTGATAGAAACAGTTAAGTATGCTTGTTGTCAGTCTTTGAAGGCTTCAGCAGGACGTTATCTTGCAAGAACATTGTTTTGTTTCTCTTTTGAATAATGAAATTGGTGACAGAAGTTCACATAGTCTCACTTGAGCTGCTAAGCATGATCAGCTACACCCATGGAGATTTGTGAGGTACTTGCTGATAGTTTCCAAGATCTTTCAGACATTATAGTGCAGAGGGAGATTTTCAGTGTGTTCAGACAAGAACTTTGTCATGTTTCTGCAGCTGTCATCTCCATGATGCTGACTTCCGTGCAAAGCCAGCTGCTAAATGACTTTTGGCGTAACTGATAATAGACAATTTTTTTTTCTCTTGCTTTGTGGAAGCATAGATGTTTTAGGACCAAAATTCAAGAGATTGTTTTTTGTCAAAGCTCTTGCTGGTGGTCTTTGAAGTTGTTACTGGGTTTTTAAAGGACAGTAAGATGTTAAGATGGGGCTTTGGAGATAACAGTGTTTATGGACATATACCTGCAATAGGTCATGAAGGCTTAAATGTGTCATATTAAAGGTTAAAAATAAGAAAGGATCAACATCGAGATGCATCAAAATAAGTAGTTTAAACAAAACTTTTCCAGAAGCACAATATTTCAAGGAAGAACACAAACACAAAAAGCTATCTATATATTAGCAAGGTATTTTCCCCATATGCCAGAGGAGATGGAAGTAACAGAAAAGGCAAAAGCGACTAACCCTTCTTTTTAGAATCCATCTTACATTTCATTTAATGGAATAGCTTGTTGTATCCCTTACTCAAAGTAGACTGCTATAATAAAGTAAAAGCAGAAAGTTATTTAGCACAGATTGATATTTAAGTTTTCTTCAGGTGCAAAAAAATATTGGAATACTGAAATACTTTTGTGTGATCTGAGATTGATTGCTATGTGTTTGTTTAGTGGTAGAAATTACTTCTCAATTACTGTAACATCTGACCTGTTCCCAATTGCTTCTAAAGGGTACATATAATAATCTTCATGCCTACCTCTCCAGCCTACAGGAAAAATAGTTCAGTCTCTTTTCTGTAAAAGAAATGAGTTTTGTATTGTCGTAAAATGGATGACAAGTGTTACTACTAATAAATCCAAAGAGAAACAGTTCCATTGTTGAAATCATATATAACTCTGGCCCTCACAGTCAATTGTTTGCATTGCTTCTGTAGCGTAGGGCCTTTCACTAAGTTTTAATTCACCACTGAAAAGATTCACATCTTCTGTTACCAAGCATTCTGTTTTCTTCTTTTGTATCTTCTTCATGCTACTTGCCATGTGTTAAGTCTGTTGATAAAGTTGGTGGGGCGGTTTTTTGTGGTTACACTGATTTTGATGTGCTTGACATATACAATGCTATGCTAAGCTTACTCTGTCACACTGTGTCTGCTCAAAGGCAGGAACTGTCTCTCCGCAGCTGTTCGACTTCATTAACTATTCTTCACAAAACAGTTAGTGATGAATTTGCAAGTAACTGACATAACATGAAACTTTCTTCTATTCTTTCTATGTTGCACTTCCTCCACCCACCCCCTCCCCGCCTGACATGATGACTATCGGGCCTTCTGGCAATCACACTGGACTATTCAAACATTATCCCAGCCTTCATTTAGGTCCATGACTTCCAGCTACACAGAACAGCTGCTTTTTTATGTCCACACTAGTGAAGTATTCCGCTGGAGCTGAAACATCACTGGTTTTTGTTAACTGATTATCATTTTCATTTGCAGAAATTTCTTCCACAAAAAATTAAACCAAAACAAAATTAACAAGAAACAACAAATGCTCATAATTTAACAAGATCAGTGATGATTGATGATCTTTGATCAGATGTATAGTAGTTGGTAAGAAAATTAATCTTGAACAGAAACTGTGAAAACAAAAAGCTTGCCTATACTAAACATAAAATCAGTTTAATGTTTACTATGCAAATGTTTAAAAATATTATGGATAAGTCCATATAATTTTATTTATAATTTAAATATAATCACTCAGACTGTAGACTAATCAATTACAATTTACACTACCCATTGTGGATTTTGATTTCATTACCTTTTTTAGAGGTAGCACTGAATTTCATAATTATTTAAAATAATGAAAAAGTAGTTAAAATAATTATGATGTGCTTAGAGGTGTGAACCTTGATCTTGGCATGTAAAGAAGTTTTTTTTAAAAAAACACTTTTTAACATCCTATGTTCCTATGCCCAGCCAAGATGCTATTTGAAATTACTGACAATATAATTTGTGGTAGAATCAGTCAAGTAAGTTGCAGCAAGAGTTATAGAAAAGCTGAGTAAATCTGGTATTGTTCTATGTTCAACATCTTATGAATGAATTCCCACATCACTCCTCATTTACAGTTCCATGAGAAATATTAGCTGCTGTTGCTAGACAAATGTGAAAGAGTCATGTTTAAAGTAATGTCTCTCCTTCAGTCTTCCACAGAGCCTGCTTGAGTATGCTCCATTCAGCTCACAGAGATTCACAATACCTCTTTCAAGGCCATGTGAATATTATTGTGAAAAATGTGTTGGAGGAGCACAGGACAGGAGCAAGTTCCCTGTAGATGAGAGCGAGCGCTGCCTTGCACCTCTGTGCAAGGTCAAGGCAGGGCCTCTGCCATGCATCAGAGCATTCTGGGGTGTTGAGCATTTTCTTCCACACAATAACTCAGAGCACAGACATTATCTATCATCTCTAATAGCAGCACTCACTATTATATAGTGAAGCATGTTCAATCACAGACTATTTCCACTTACTTCATCTTAGGGCAGCAGCAAAATTTCAGGTAAGACTCAAAGTCACAGGCCACAGACTGGATCTGGGGGACAAAATGAACCTTTGACATTATGAATCTTTGGGTCTTTACAAGATGAAAATCTTGAAATGTTGACTGCCTTAGCCACATGTATACTGTGAAGTGTTAATACGATGTTCTGTGTGACTCCATGCTCATTAGAGGTTTTCTATCAGCAGTGGTTATTGAACTTGCCAGAGGACTATGAAAAGCTGTATTTTAAGCAATTTGTGTCCTCTGCTAGAGGGAAAGCCCTTCTGTATCATTCCAGAACAGTGTGGTATTTTCTTGTAGCATCCTTGTCTGCACAAAGAACTTACTTTAAGTGGTGAAGCTCACCCCAAACAAAAAAAGCAATTCATATCTACTCCCTTCTCTTCTTTTTCCTACATCTGTTCTTCTCTGCTGCCAGATCCCTGTTAGAAGATAGGCATCTTCCAGTATCTGTGAGAGAAAGGGAATGTTGCCAAAGGTGGTGACACACACAAGTAGTGAGAGGGATTCCTCCCTCATATTCAAGCATATGAAGAGTGAAGTCTAGAGCACACCCATTCCCTGCATAGCCAAGCAATCGAGAAGAACTGCACCATCTACTCATAAACGAACCACTTTCTTTCTTCTGTTAAAGGTTCATGCAGATTCAAAGATGCCATGTGTTTTAACTTTTACCAGCACTTCGGATTCTTTTGCTTATAAATATTAGGAGTGCATGATACAAGGCATTGTTTTGTGTCTTATATCTTCCAGCATTTTCTTATTTGATAGACACGTGTTCATAGTGGAGGAAAGACTTAAAATAAAACAAGCAAATAAACATAAAAATGGGAAGCTACTGTGTCTATTGCTTTTTTACAATCACCTATCATGTAAGAATTATGAATGTTGTAAGCATGCTGTTCAGACCAGTGAAGATGAATACTGCATTGGATGTAGAAAAATGGTTTCTATTTTGTATGAGTAACATCAGTACGATACTGAGTAGTACTGAATTTCATGGGATATCTTCTTTGTCTGTGTTTTTCCCGAGCTCATTTTCTGTTCTGAGAACATATCTTTTTTTTCTCCATCTCTTCAGCATTAGTAGGACTTTAATTGAGTTTTTTCATACTTAGGTTTGCTATTTATTAAAATGATGCAGTAACATTCAAATTGTTACATCTGTAGGGGTGCATTGTTGTGCTGGGCACCAGAAAAGCAGTTGAAATGCATAGACACTATACTGTTTAATTCACTGCACCAAAAGTGCTTTTAACATCCTGAACAAAACATCTCTTGTTAGAACTCAAGGGATACAATTTCACAACCCTTATTCCTCATTTTCTTCTTTTGAGGAGCCAAAAAGAATAGGTCTTTTGGGGCACCTTTCTAACCACTTACCAAAGTCAAAATATCCCCTTTCTCTTTCTAAAATGTACAAGTTTGATGCTGATCTAGTAATGCAGAATATTGTGTTGTTCTCCTTTAAAAACAGTATTTCATCAAAGTTAATGGTTTTGACAAGTTCCTTTGTCAGGTTCTTAAATTCTGCAGCTGTGACACTAATGTAGTTAGTATAGTTTATAGTTGACAGTTTGGGCTACGGAGTATATAGGCTGCATTAAAAAACCTTGAGGAAGATTTCGGCATTGAGGAAACAATTCCTTGAAAGCTGTGTAACATCAGTAACAGAAATGGCCATGAGGAGGAAGGAGAGAGAGGCAGACTATGTGATCTGAAAACTCCTCCAACTGCTCTTATTTCCTCTTCTCCCTCTTGCTCTTTTGAAAGCAACAAAACACAATTCTTCTACCCTGTTCTCAAACTGAGATGCTGGAACTTGATTGCAATGATTTATTGCTTTATATTTAAGAGTGAGTATGAGTTAACTACGTATAGAAAGTGTCACATGTATTTACTAGTATAAATAGTTTAACACAGGGTGCTAATGAGTAGAAAGGAGAGGAAGAAAAGGAAAAGAATCTTTTTATATGTTCTGGACCAGTCGGTGTATTCAGGCTGCTAACCTGAAAAGTGTGCTCTGGTGTACGTATGAACCTGCTGCTCATCTCATTATTTACCTCAGCATAAAACTGTATGTGATGTGAAAAAGTAAAACTTAAAGCAATGACTGCTGTTGTACTTCCCCCTTTATTTTTCAAACAAAAGTAAGGAGGATGTAAAAGCACAAATATTGGTATGTTTAAAATATTGACTAGATAGAGCAAGCATGCTTTTTCGTTTTCCTAATACTGATTCTTGGCAAGCCCCAATTTAACCCTGATTTAGTGTAATCTAAATCCTAACCCTGTCTGGAAACTAAGCCTTAAATCAGAAATGGTAATCATGGAAATTCATATTGCCGCCCTTTGCAGTCCTCATGTTTTTTATTCACCAGTGCACAATGTGTAGTATTTTCCTTGTGAATATTTGCATATGGAAATATGTGGGATTCTGTATCCTGTTTGTTTCAGGAGTTTAGCATTTCTTTTCCTAAGTATGTGATTCCCTGCGCTTAAAACACCACATTCTCTGCCTTTGTTTCATTATCTCAGACTCTAAGTCCTCTCCTTGTGTTAGATAAGGGACATCTGGTAGGGATGCTTGGATTCCCTACCTTTTTTTTTTTTTTTAGGACACAGCTTTTTGTACTTCATGCTACATTCCAAATAAACAGAACAGACAGACATTCAAAAATTCAGTCATAACTAAATTCGGGCACGTTGATGTTCAGATGATATACTCTGCTCTAAGCTATGAAACTCATGTATAAATCTGAGAATAAACACTTATTTTGAGGCTTCTGTTTTTGTATAAGTGATGACTCTACAAATGTTAATTCTTCTTGTTCAGAATGTCATTGTTGAAGCAGAGTGAGAGGTATTTCTTTGCTCATGTGAGTAAGACAGGTCGTTTTGGGAAAAGCTTGCTGTGTGCAGTCTAATTTTGCAGATTCTGAGAACTGCTGAAAGGTGCAAATTCCTTTTTCCATTTTCATGTCCTTATGAAGATATCTAATTTCAAAGGCTCAGCGCACTCATTTGTTAAAACAGAGAACTTATTTAAAGCTAAATGCTAATAACAATGAATGTTAACTGACTTAATGCAATGTGAAATTGCTGCTTCAACATTCATACAAATGATAATTCAGTCTAAGTGGCTCTATGTTCTGTTATATAGACATTACTTTGCAATTTGCAGGGTAATTGCATACAGAGCTACTAAACAAATTTGTTTTCTTTTGTATTAAAAGTGTTTTGCACATCTCTTCAGCATATGACAATCTTTTGAAATACATGGGTTTTGATGGGATGGTATGGACAGCTGTTCTTAGGTTAAATTTTTACTGATCATCTTATCAATGTCTGATTCACTTTCCTTGTGTGGTAAAATTGTATGAAATTGAAGAGAACTCCCAACCAATACCGAGATCTGTTTTTCTAGGGTAGACATTACCCTGCTTTACTGACGTACAGCACCGCTAAGGAAAAGTATCCATCTCTATATAGCAACTTTGAACAAAGGATCCCACAAAATAATTTATCGTGTGTTCATAATTACTTCCATTTGCCAAAATTTGCCTTGTAAATTGTTTCAGTATGAATAATGTTTATGAACTGGCACTTCTCTGTTGCTTTATATCTTTTAAATCCAATTTAATTTTTATGTATAATTAGAATTGGCCCTACTTTTATTTTTCAATTCCTTTATATGCATAGTTCTTCAATAATAGTACAGAATACCAACTTCACTGCAAAATGGTGATTTTAGTTCCTCCCCTAGTCTCTTTGATTTTACTGTTCTCAATCCTGCATTCAGTTCAGTAGGAAGAAGAATGATTTTGAATAATACGGTCATGATGTCAGAACAGTGCAAATTATATGCTTCTGCCATCTGGAAAAGTGAAAATAAAAGCTTTATTTACACTGTTCTTTGAAATAATAAACTTTATTGTGGCAGTTTATCTTCAGTATCTATAATGTATTCTGGGAATGCTCCATGTGTGCCTTTTTATTCTGTGAGCTACAGAATTACTAAAATTTGCCTGTGGCAAACCTATCAGTGAATCTTGAAATAGATTTACTTTCTTTTCTTCCTGAATAGAGTGGAGAACCACCTTCCATTGCACAGTAAGAATAATTGGTTCACATAAGCAATATTTTTAAGAGGCACAGTCAAATGCTCTGAGTATGTATTTTAGTGAGGCAGATTACACAGATTTAACTACAGGTCAATATTCTGTTCCACATAGGAATATGAACTCTAGATTCATATTCTGTAACATGGGTGTTCCAATGGTGAAAATTGTTGATGTGAAATTAAATACTTAACAAACATATTACGCAGTTTTCTTGACAACTGTCTGGCCTTGAGCCCTGGTGCTATTACCTTGCCTTTATACTCCGTAACCCAACCCCCCCCCCCCCCAAAAAAATAAAAAAAGTATAACAATTTGCTTTGGATACTTCACATTGGTACTTCATATCCATATCATAGTAATATCGTCATATTACTATGATGTAACTCAGAAGGCTATTCACACTATTCAGTCTTTCTTGTTAAAACATGGTGATTGCCAGAGTGATTCAGTAAGGTAACTGCAAAATTTAAGACTTCAAGACTCAATCTGTTTCTAAAAGTTAACACTCTTCTTGCTGCCAGCAGGGCCTACACGAGATCTGAAAGTAACCTTTTACAGAAAAAGTAGCCAGAATGTTAAGAAGCTGTTGCACAAATCCTAGATAAATATCACCATCTTCTTCTTTCTTTAGTTGTGTTGTATATAAGACATGCAGGTTTACCACGAAGGATCAAAGCCATTGAACTGAAATCCTCTTCTTTCTTTGGATCCAGCTTTTGTATATACATAGTCTTGACAGTACACCTTCAAACATAGCTTGGGAAGTTCCTGAAATCTTACGAAATAATTACATAATTTAAAAAACAAATCAGATTGCAACAGCACATTTTTTCTTTAAGGTGAGAGGAAACAGAGTTAAGTGATGAGCAGAACGGGGTTTATAATACACAGCTGTGGCACAGCTATGCTTTTTTCTGTCAATACCACTTAAAGGTAAGTATGGTTTCTTTTTTTGGTAGAGCATAATTTTAACACGTGGCTATTTTCAAGATACCACTCCGTCAAAATTACTGTTCACACAAAAACACTGTGTTTGAGTCTCTACCCTAAATGCTGTTGCATTTATGAGGGCAAGCTCACCTCTAGAACAAATGCAGCAACATGTAAAATTACATACTTTACATTTCAATATTTTACATATTGAAATCTGAATGTAAAGGCTAACGTGCTTTTTCTGAACAGGTTTCTTGGAGGGGAAGCAGTTACTAAACTGGCAGCAAGGGTGTTGTTTACATAACATAGAATCATAGAATCACAAAATGGCCTGTGTTGGAAGGTACCTTAAAGATCATCTATTTCCAAACCCTCTGGAATGGGCAGGGACACCTTCCACTAGACCAGGTTGCTCAGAGCCCTATCCAACCTGACCTTGAACACTTCCTTGCCAGGTTCAATTCCAGATTCACCTAGGCCTCTGTGACCTCATCCCTACGTAACCATACTTCATCTCTCTACTCTTCTCAGGTCTTCACCCAGCCTAGCTTCAACTGTCTGTGCATTTGCTTCTTTCCCTTCAGTCTGTCCAGCAGTTCCCTACTCAGCCCTGCTATTCTCTTGCCTTCCTTGCCCAGTTTCTTGCTCCGGGAGATTGTCAGCTCTTGTGCTTTGTGGAAGACTTCCTTAAACATCTGCCAGCTCTGTTCCACTCCCTTGTCCCTGAGGGAAGTTTCCCAGTGGATCCCACTGGCTATCTCCTTGAGGAGTTGGAAGTCTGCTTTCCTAAAGTTCAGGGGCATAACTTTGTTCGTCACCTGGCCCATATTCCTCAGGCCTGCAAAGTCCACCAGTGCATGATTGCTGCAGCCCAGGCTCCCTCCAGTCTTGACGTTCAAGATTAGCTCACTTATGCTGGTGCCCATCACATCCCGAATTGTATCCCCTGTGGGCTGCTGTCTATTCCCTGACTCAAGGAGTTATCCCCCATGCTTTCCAAGAGTCTCCTGGCTTGTCTGCAGCTTGCTGTGCTTCTTTCCCTGCAAATTTTGGGATGGTGGAAGTGCCCCAGCAGGAAAAGAGCCTGCGAGCATGATGCCTCCTACAGCTGGAGCAAGAAGGCTTGACCAATAGGGTCCCTTTGATCAGGGTTCTGTACTTAAAACCATCCACAAGGTATCTGATTCTTACCCATGGGCTTTTGACCTGCTCATGGCTGTTCTTCAGAGACAGCTCTTCACACTCAGTCTACCTCCTGTTGTAGAGGGCAACCCCTCTGCCTCTCTCTTTCCTCACCTGTCTCTTCTGGAGAGCCTGTAGCCATTGACAGTCACACTCCAGTCACATCCCACCAAGTTTCAGTAATGGCAAGAAGGTCACAACTTTCAGCTTCTGTTTATTGTCTATTCTGTGTGCATTGGTGAGCAATGTCAAAGAAATTGAATATACAGAGAGTTCAAAATACTAAGAACTCATGATACTAAACAAGGCAAGGTAGTTTTTAGCATTCTCTCATAAGGGCTTATCTGGTAACCTCTCTATGTAATTGTCTTCTCTGTTGTTCAGATTGTATACTGAAAAACAACTTTTGTGGAGTTTATGCAGCAGTTGGAAATTATACTAGTGCAGTACTAAATGCATTCTTTTAATGCCAATAATGAAATTCAGCACCTTTAAGACACCTAACAAATTCAAAGAATGCGCCCTATTTCTAAATCCCTTGTATCTGTCATCCTAAACAAAATACGTATTACATGTTTAAGTCTCTAAGCCCCAAGGACGGAGGAATGTGACCTTTAATGGCGTCTCAAAATGACAGTACCAAATGGCTTTGAGAAGGTCACGTCTGATTTAAATTGTTGATGAATTGCAAACTAATTGACTAGAACTGAATACTACGTGGGAAGTGCAGAATATACTATAGTTTAGAGCCTAATGAGCATATTAACGTTCAGTAAAAAATATTTTTCTGGCCACCTCACATGGAATTCTAGAGGTACCAATATATAAAAATTTTGTAATAGTTACTTTTCTCTTATTGTGGCTGAGATGCAGTTCTTCCATGATTTGATGCTCAGCTTTGTTTCATAGAGTGTTTGATGATCTGTCAAACTTGGTATCACTAAAGTGTAAAGACAGCTTTGTACAAATCATGAATAAACTTACAGGAAAAAAGGTAATTAACATCTTAAAAATTAAATCCACTGTGATGAGCCCTCCAATTAGAAATTTCATTATTTCCCTGGTCCATTTGATGTTGAATATCTGGGTTTATTGCCAAATACCTGAAAGCCAGGTTGGATACAAGCCACAACTGTCAAAAATATAACAGTTCTGGGTATTTGAATGTTACATTGTGATGTTTCTCATGAAAATTTCATGAAGAGCATTCATTCAAAGAGATTCTATGTGTAAGGCAGATGGATGGAATTTAATTGCCCTTATTAAAAATAAGAAAGGGAGGCTCTTTACTACTCTATCCTATTGACATTCAAGTTAGATTATCTTTGTTGTACACTTAGGTATTTGCGAAAGGAACTCTAGGGTTTTCTGTATAAGCCAAGTAGGAAAGGTCAGGTCATAAAAATCCTGTTCTGTGTCACAAGTCAGATCTTGTCAGCTAATACCAAAGCAAAGACTTCATGTTTATAAGCAGACGTGAAACAGCGCTTTCTTTGGGAAGAGCCTGTGGCTGGTGAATGATTTGACATTTATCAGCTGATGGGTAGAAATCCCAGTTCTGAAGGAAGCTTGCTGGAGAGTTGTGTTCACTATACCAAGGCCCTGGGATGGTTGGTGAATTAGGGGTGGAGATTATTTTTCCTCTGTTCTTGCAGTTGCAGGTAGTAGCACTGGAAGAAGCAGATGGACCCACATGGTTCCATGACCAGCATCATCACCAATATGTTGGTTTCTTTGTTAATGGGATGGCCTACGTGGCACTAGGCTTCCTGAATGCAGATGGGATTCAGTTCTCTCAAAGGGGGAAGAGGTTTTTTGGTCAAGGGCTAGCAGGACTTATTGGTAGGGCTTTAAATTAGATGTGATGGGAGGGAGATATCATCAGGTTTAACAGTGATAAGGTGTGGGACAACCTGCATTCCCACACATACTAGTTAGACAGCTGGGCCAGAAGGAGATGTTCAGAGCCTAGAGAAGATATGCAGGTCAGCAGCAGAGCACCTGAGGGACAGCACCAAGACTTTCTAGCCACACCAGACAGAAAGTCAGCTTCATTGCGGGGCAACTTAAAACACTTTTGTGCTAGCACATGCAGCATGGGGAATAAACAGGTGATACTAGAGGTGTGTGGATGCCTGCAGGGCTATGGCTTTAACTGGCGTCATGGAAACACAGGGATGTCTCCTATGACTATGGTGTTGGAATGAAAGAATGCAGCCACTACACGTCATATTTGAAAATTCATGGCAGTCCGGTAAAGTTCCCACCGACAGGAAAGGGGGAAACATGACCCCCCATTTTAAAAAGGGAAATAAGGAAGACCCAGCCACTGGGTCTGAAGACCAGAGAGTCTCACCTCAGTGCCTGGCAAGATCATGGAGCAGATCCTCCTCATAACTGTGCTAAGAGACGCTGAAAATAATGAGGTGATTGGTGACAGCCAACATGGCTTCACTAAAGGCAAATCATGCCTGACCTTCTACAGTGGTGGATGAGGAAGGGCAGTAGGAATCATCTATATGGATTTGTGCAAAGCATTTGACACTCTCCTAAACATCATCCTTGTCTCTAAACTGGAGAGGCTTGAATTTTGCCAGGTGGACCACTTGGTGGATAAGAAATGGGCTGGATGGTTGCACTCCTAGAGTCGTAGTCAACGGCTCAATGTCTAGTTAGAAAGTAGTGACAACTGGGGGTCCTCAGGGATTTGTATTGGGACCAGTGCTACTTGGCATCTTTGTCAGTAACATGGGCAGTGGGATTGAGTGCACCCTTAGCAAGTTTGCCAATGACACCAAGCTGTGTGGTGTGGTCAACACACTGAAGGACATGGATTGGCCTTAGGAGGCTTGAGAGGTGGGCCCATGGGAGCCTAAGGAAGTGCAACAAGGCCAAGTAAAAGGTTCTGTACCTGTGTTGGAGCAAAAACACAGACTTAGTGGCAAATGGATCAAGACTTCCGCTAGGGAGAAAGACAGGGTTGTTTGTGGATGAAAAGTTTGATATGACCCTGCAATGTGCACTTGCAGCCCAGAAAGCCAACCGCATCCTAGGCTGCATCAAAAGAGGCGTGTCCAGGAGCTCAAGGGATATGCTCCATTCTTTTTTTGTGAGACTCTCACCTGAAGTACTGCATCCAGGTCTGGGGCCTCCAACACAAGAAAGGTTTTGACCAGTTAGAATGAGTCCAGTGGAGAGCCACAAGTTTATCAGAGGTCTGGAATACCTCTTCTACAAAGAAAAGCTGAGAGAGTTGGGGCTGTTAAGCCTGAAGAGGAAAAAGCTCTTGTTAAGCTTTCCAGTACCTAAAGGGGGCTACAAAAAGGCTGGAGAGGGGCTTTTCAAAAGGGATAGGAAAAGGGAGATTTGCCTTAAGCTGAAGGAGGGTAGGTTTTGATTAGATTTTAGGAAGAAAAGCTTCACTGTGAGGGTGGTGAGGCACTGAAACAGGTTGCTCAGAGAAATTGTGGATCCCCCATCCCTGAAGGTGTACAATACCAGGTTGGATGTATCTCTGAGTGATTTGGTCTAGTGGAAGAGGTTCCTGTCCATGGCAGAGGATTTGAAAGTAGATGACCTTTAAGGACCTAAACCATTTTGTAATTTTATGGTTATCTCTGTGCACTTACATTGCAAGCAATTAAGTAGCTTATGGGCAACATCACATTCCAGGAACTGCAAAGATCTGGAGGCTGTACTTGCTTGCTGTACATTTTTCAGAAAATTCTGAAGACTTATCTAACCTATTTGAAAATATGACACTTCTTAATGAAAGAGAGTTGATATTGAACAATTTATCCTGTTAGTTTTATCCCCTAATCATTTGCATGTCAGTAATGACTAGTCAAGACATTTAATAAGATGTCTTATTGATAAGGTCTCTTATTGATCATCTTTCTTTGATTATTTTTGATTTTCATTTTTGAATGGAAGTAATATTATTTTGCAATAAAAAGATTTTTGCCGTTGTGATGGAAATGAGGAGCAAGATGGTGTATTTCTAACAGATTATTTTAGCTATGCTACCTTGATTTCTGATAATTTTCCTGATCCTACTGTGCTTCCAATGTTACTTGGTAGCAGGTGTCGTATTATGAAGGCCAATGACTCTTGTACAGTATTTTTTAATATTTCAGTATTAACCACACTAACGTGAGGATTTTTGGCCATATTTGAGTGTTTTAATAGGCACTGTTGTATCTATTCAACATCATTATGAGTATCCTGCCACTTTACCTTTGCTATCCACATAGCTCCAATGTTTAGAATTTCTCAGCATTTTGCAGTCATATAGTGCAGTCATCCTCACAGCAATTCCCTGTAGCAGTAAAGCACTATATTGTCCATCTTACAGATGGAAAATTGAAGCATGGGGGCAATAGATGTTAAGAGCAACAGCAGATAAGTAATAATGATAGAAGCAAGAAACATAACTTGGATCTTCCAAGTCACTGGCCAGATCTTACACTGCATGATCATCCCTCCTTATGTACTTCTCTGGTGTAAAGAGAAGGGGTTTTCCCTATTGTTGAAAGACATGGTAATTCAATATTTCACATAAAATTGTAAGAACTCTTGTGAGCAGGGCAACATCAGTGTTGTATGGTACCATATTATGAGTTTAAGGTTCCATGCTAGGTAGTGCATCTCTTCTGATTTCATAAGTATTAAGTTTGTAGCCATATTTTATAACCTTGTAATTTTGTATCACTATTTTGATCAATGTAAGTTAACCAAAAATGCTGCCTGGGTATCTGTTTTTTCAATCAGTTCCTTATGTACAAACAATTAGGTGATCACTGAGTGTTAAGCAGGATGGTGATTTGGGCTTTCATGCAGTACTACACAACTAACATGAAATCCCTCAATTCATATGTTTCTTTTTCAGAGGATCAAATCCCTCGAGGTTTTCCAACCATTGATATGGGCCCACAGCTGAAGGTGGTTGAACGAACTCGTACAGCTACCATGTTATGTGCAGCCAGTGGCAATCCTGATCCTGAAATAACTTGGTTCAAAGATTTCTTACCTGTTGACACAAGCAACAACAATGGCCGCATCAAGCAGCTACGCTCAGGTAGGGTCTTGTTACTGTTTCCACCGACGCCCAGAGTTGTTCTCTCTCACTTTTTCTTTCTTTTCTTTCTCTTCCTTTTTAAAAATTTTTTATTTATAGGTAATAATTTCTCTTTCTCCTCTCCTTTTCTGTGTTACTGAGTGTGTTGTCCATGTCTGTGATGTTGTCATAGCTTTCTATAGAGTCTGTCTCTATGTGTTTTGCAGCTTCTGTTTACTCCACATTGCTCACTGCTGTGACTGTATTTTTTGATAATTTTTTTCTTTACTGCTTTTTGCAGTACTTGATGGATCCATTTTCTCCTCTTTCTTTCTTCTTTCCTTTTAATTTTTTTTAACAAATTTATTTCAACATTGGACTTCATTCAGAAATTGCAAGGAGTACCAATGGTTATATTCATCAAAACCAAAACCTGCATTAGACACTTCAATTAAAATCTAAAATGTGTTTTGTGCTGTCTTTTCCACATTTGACTTCACCAAAGACTAGCCAGTTTGGACACATCTTCTTTCCTCTCACAAATACATAAAGCACAGTACTTCTTCCCATGCAGATTTATACGTGAAAAAAAAAGGAAAAGAAATCTTTGGGTAATCTATGAAATAAAGTTGGGGTTTTTTTGCTGGCTGAGCATTTTTCCAACACATTTAGCCACAGTAGTGTGCGCCCACGCTAAAGCTTTATGAATCCTATATTTTCTGGATCTACAGAAGTCTGCTTTTGGTGTAGATTCCAGCTGTTGCTGCTCTCTCTCTCTCTTTGCCCCTTGCACCTCCCTAGCAGTTCTCTCACTCTCCTCCTGCCCTAGTTTATTCTTTTGCTCTCTTTAGATTAAAAACAGAAGAAAATAAAAAAACCCAAAAACATATCTAAATTTATCAAGTTTAAAGCTTATCCCAAAATAAGATCATTGGGATATAATGAGCTTTTTTCTTTGACAATTGTAGTAGATATCGTTGTGGAATCTAAGTTGTTTAATCACATGTCTTCCCAGAATTCTCAGCTTTTGACCTGTCCTGTGATGTTAAATCGTCTTGTTAACTGACTTTTTGCTTGTTGTCAGCAGAACTGTGTAAATTAACCTTCTGTTAATGTAAATTAAGATTTTTTCACATGTGACATAGATGATTTAGTATATAAAGCTTTAACTGAAAACTTTGTACCAAATTATAAGGAATATAATAATATTTTTATGCTGTCTTTCTTCTCTCCGTATTTAAATCTCCAGAATCTATTGGTAAGTGCTTAGTTCTGAAGCGCACTTCACCCCCACTAATTTCCATATTCAGAATATTATGATTATTATGATTATGATAATTATTATATTATTAGTATTATTATTATTCTTAAAATGCATGGCATGCATTTTACTAACAGTCAGTGTAGTCACCAGATCCCTATAGTGGCGCACACGCACACCTCCACAGAAATGTTGTCTTATCAGTCATAGCAACACCTAAAAGAAACAGTACACATGTATCACATAGATCTAGAATAGTAAATGCCATAATCCAGCCTAAACTACAGTGTTTGTTTTGAGATAGACTTCAGTGTATCCTCTTTTTATATATATATAGATCTATATATATATATTTAAATAGAATTTCCAATATTTTCCTAAAATATGTCATAAGTACAGTTTTGTAAAGTTTCCTTTAAGTATTTGAGGCATATTTGATACATATCTAACCCTATATAACCAAACGTCTAAGAACTCAGATGCTACTCTGAGAATGGCAGTGCAGCCAATTATAGCCTTTTTGCCCTTTGTGGTACAATGCAACTTGCTTTTATAACCTGATAATACTATCTAATATATTCCTGTTTTAACAGTATAGTAATTCAAGTTTCTCTTAAGACCTTATTTAATTCTGTAAATCTAATTTGATTCTTCTTCCAAAGCCCTAGCCTCCTTCTTCTCGTACTAATGCTTCTTCTTTCTAATCTTATTTGCATTCATATTATCCACCCAGGTGGTACACCAATAAGAGGTAAGAGTGCTGAACTAACGTTCACAGAATGATCTTACTCATTCTTTCTGTCCTTTCATCCCTCTCATCTTTGTCCTGTTTTTGGTTTTGTTTTGTTTTGTTTTCCTTAAGGAAAAAACAAAACAAAACAAAAACCCACAGAAATGTCCATCATCTGATTTTATTTTTCCTTTGTCCTGTTTGGTTATGATCAGTGACTCTCATATTGTGACCTTTCTTTCTTCACATTGCCTTTTCCTTTCCCCTTTCCGTTCATTCATTTAAAAAAAAAAAAAAAAAAAAAAAAAAGTGATATGCTTCAAAGAAAGCATATCCAGGTCTCCTGGCCATAGCCCAGTCACAGCGTACCATTTGTCCCTCTTTTTTCTTTTTCTTCTTCTTCTTCTCCTTTTTCTTCTTCTTCTTTTTCTTCTTTTTTTCTTTTTCTTCTTTTTTTTTCTTCTTTTTTTTCCTTCCTCTTTTTTTTTTTGTCCAACTGGAGCAAAAAAAGATCATTTTTTTTCTTCCTTAGCTGTTCTTGTCCTGGACCAAAGCCAAGATGGTCTGGAGAACAGTAGCAGACATGCAGAAGACAACATGGACTATCTTCTTTTTGTCTTATCTTTCATAAAAGGTTTTTGTTTTTGTTCTTCTTCAATCCTTTTTTTTCTTTAACTTCATAAAATTGAAAATAATGTATCCCCCTAAAAGAATTACAGAAATGCTTTTTTCCCTTTACTGTGGTTTTGCTTTTTTTTTTTTTTTGGTTGTTGTTGTAGTTTTCTTTTTCTTGGAATTCTCTCACCTCTGGATTTTTGGATCTTCTAATCTACAGGCTTTGGAAATGAAAGGTTACTGACTCATTATTCTTGGTGGTATGTGGTATTGTTGGTTTTTGAAACTCTAGCAAAACTGTTCACTTCTTTTGTAATTCTTGTTTTGTATTTTTCTTGGGTTTTGTGACACCACACTGCTAATCCCACTTGTGGATTTTGATGGGTGTCTCGGGGGGGCCCTCCTACGGTCCTCAGCAGTGGTTGGTTGGTTCTTCCTTGTTGGCGCAGACCATGCTTTTGAACTTTTTTGTCTTCTAATTCAACTGCTCTTTGTTTTTCAGCAAACGTACTTTAAGATTGTAAGTTGCGGAAAACTGTCTTTCTTTTCTTATCAATCTGCATGTCTTAAAGGAGTTTTATTTCTTTAAAATAATATTTTGATAATTGTAAATGACTAATACAATTTCCTTTTTTTCACTTCAAGCAGCCTTTTTGTTCTTGCTGCACATTTTTGGCTTTCTTCAGCAGAAGATTTCTTGAAGTCTGTCCTGCTTTTTTACAAGTACCACCTTTTGTGCTACTTTTGTTACTAGATTGAAACAATGAAATAAAAATTAAAAAAATTATAATGACCCAAATACTTAATCTCTACTGTTTTATTCAAAAGCCATTCTTCCTTGAAGCAGTCTCACCCATCTTCATTTAATGGTTTAGGAAAGAGTATTGTTTAGAGAGGGTTTATTTTTTTTTGTTTGCCAAATGCTAATTGTTTTCCTGTGCTAGCACTGATGATGTGAAAAAAATAATCTCTGTTTTTTTCATTGCATCATTTTCTGTCTGTGCACCTTAGCAAGAAAATGAATCGACGTTGAGTGGACCTTCGCATACAAGCTTTTCATATTGTTGAGAGGTGTATTGTTATGTATATAAAAAGCCTTCTCTGACCCTCTCTCTGGCAATGTATTTTATATTCATACAGGTGCCCTCCAAATTGAACTGAGTGAAGAATCTGACCAAGGCAAATATGAGTGTGTTGCAACCAACAGTGCGGGTACACGCTATTCTGCCCCTGCCAATCTATATGTCAGAGGTAGGAATGACATAACCCTGGCATCCACTGTTCGTGCAGGTTCAGGGCTAAGATACTCTCAGGTTCTATACAGTTACCACTGTAATAATCAAAATGCCATGGTAAATGTGTCAATTGTAAAATGAATTTTAAACTGTAGAGAAAAGGCTTGGGGTTTATTTTGTTCTTTTAAAGCACTCTTGAGTCCAGTCTATCCTGTGGGTTAAGGTTTGTAAGTATATTTATATTTTTACATTTTAACTTCTATTTTTTCCTGCATTAAGTTAAATTGTGCTTTGCATTTATTTTCTTTTATTGGTTTTGTTTTGTTTTGCTTCTCTTTTCAAACTCCTGAAGTGACTGCTCTGTGTGCCACTAATCAGCTGAGTGTAACCCCAAGGCATTGAGGTGTATGCCTACCTGACCTCTGCTGTCTAACTGCAAAGGAAAGGCTTCTAACTTTTTAACTTTATGTATGCAGAGCACAACTGTATTTTCTTCTTTTCTCTTTCTTCTTAATATAGATGTATGTATATATATATATGTATATATACACACACATACATATATATATATATTTATTGTAAGACTTGTGAGTAAAGTGTAGTCCTTTAGAATGATAGTGGTCAATTGGCTATATTATTTTAAGAAATTACCTCTGTGTATGACAGGTATCACTAATAATAAAACCATTATATTCTTCTATGCAGTTTTAGAAATGGTTATTAACCTATCGAAATACTTTTTTTGTTCAAATAGAAATAAGGGCTTTGTTTCAGGCAGTATTTCCTACGTCTCATTGATGTAGATTTCTGTATAATGAAGCCTATTACATACATACATACATATGTGTGTATATATATGTGTGTGTGTGTGTGTGTCTACAGTATAAGGGGATGGGTGGGGGAAATAGGAATAAAAACATAAACAGCTGTAAACCGTACTGTAGGATGGATGACCTTACAGAAAATGCCTAGCTTGATTTTGAAATTTTTTTTAGAACTGATTTTTCTATCAACCTGGTATGTTTTTTTATGGTGTTACTCTTTTGTCTAATTAAAAAAGAAAAGAAAGGAAAACCTTTCATAGTTATAACATCCGTAGAAAGTTATTTGATCTTTTATTTTCTTTCTCTTCTCCTCCAACATACTGACTTTCCTCTACTGCATGAGGCATGTATACCTTTATTTCCAAAGGAAAATTTCAAAATTATGCTAGCTATTGTTTCCGTTGTAGCTGTGGAAAATGCTAACTTTTCAAGATGAGGTAGGAAGGTTTAATTAGAGCAAGTAGAGATGTTCAAGTAGCAGTTGAAAGCCTTGATACGGCCTTTTTACTCTCTCTGTGTTTCCCTTGTTTTTCTCCTTTCCTCATTTCATTGTGTTCTGCATCAAACCCCCTACATCCCTCAGAGCTGCGAGAAGGTTGGTGTGTTTTTTACTTTTTACCCGCCTTACAAAACTATTAATTAAACCAATAACAAAGAATACAAATGAAATGAATGTAGCTGCATTGTGGCATTTTTTAAGTTAATGTTATGTTTAAGCAGAGAATGCCCTGGTCATGGCTTTTGATGAGTGCTGGTATCTAACTGTTGTGCATGAAAAGAGAGAATGAACCTGGATGCATGGCGATCTCTTTAGCTTAATACTAACGTCTACTAAACTTGGTCAGTGTTCCTGCTTTTTCTTCCCTTTTAATTTCTTGTTTATACTGATGCCTGCTTTTCAAGGAATGGTTTCAGTAGTTGCTTTTCTAAATAGCCCACGCATGAAGACTAAACTCTCCTTTGTCTATTCGGATTTTGTTCAACACAAGAAGTTGCTCATTGCTTGCCATTTGCTTTGTGTGGCCTCTGTGAACTGGCCGTTTATGGATGTTTTGCTCTTTGCTTGTTCCCCTTCTGCCTGTCATTCAGTCATGAGGCCATTGCAGTTAAGTCCCTCCTGAATCCATAGAAGATCATGGAAATTTAATCAAGCCCTGTGGAAAGGTTTCAGATTAATATAGTTTTCCTGATTTTTTTTGTTTTTGTTTTTAAACTCACTCATAGCCTTACATTACTTCTAATTTTTTGCTGAATTAAAACTGTGTTTAATGATTAGCCTCTATTAAGGCCAAATAAATACAGTTTCGAGTACACCATCCAGTAAAAGGCCTAAATACAAGCCTACCTCTCTCAGCTACCTCTATTGCTTCCACCTCCTACACACATGTGCACACCACTGAGAATATTTGAAGCAGGAACACTGATCTGTTATTGCCTGGTAATTTTCTCGGTGTTGTGTTTGCTTAAATATTAACTACTCTGTTAGTGGAATGTACTGCTATGTGTTTAAGGTTGCCACCCCTTGCTATCATTACAGAAATGTCTAATATTATTAATCCCTATTTTGTTTTCCCTTAACTGTGAGCATAGTGGAATCCTGAATGTTCAATATTCTGCTATTTCCCCAGTGGCCCTTCCTAGCAGTCGCTTTTTAACCAGCTAAATTTAATCTAAGTTCCTTCTCCCTCAAACTCTATGCTCCTGTGAAACTCCTGTACCTGTCAGCCTATCCTATTCCCATTGCTTCAAGTTTCTTTTCCTCACCCAGTGTTTTCTTTTTGTGTTGTTTTCTCTCTGCAATTTTTACTCAGACATTTCCCTAAGCATGATTCTCTACTGTTTCTGTCATTTGCTTGCTTGCATGACCAGATCCAGTACTTTGTACTGGCTTTGCCTAGTTTCTTTCTGTGACTCTGTCTCTCCCTCTCTCTGTCTCTCTCCATATATATATATATATATATATGTATATGTATATTTTTATATATTTGTATATGTGTATACATATGTGTATATATATATTTGTATCTGTGTGCAATTAAATATTTTTTTCTATGTTTGTTTCAGTGTTAGTGTGAGGTCTTGAGGCTGCATCTACTTTGAGTCTGAAAGCAAATGAAATTGCACTTTCAATTTACTCTAGGCAGTGTGTTCCAGGACTGTGATGTGACAATGTGGCCTAGCACATTTATTCACATCAGCTGGAAGCACGCAGCATTGAAGTTGGTGATCAACTCAAGCATGCTGTTGACCTTCCAGTTTTCTTCTGTGCATATATATATGTATGGGCATAAAAAAATGCATATATATATGTGCGCCTGTGTGTGTGCGTGCACGTGTGCGTGTATATCTTTTGCATGGTGTTTGTGTATTGTTAGTATGTAGTTAGTTACATGTGGGGCCCTAGTAGGTCTGAATCAGCCTTTGTATGAATGTGCCTAATAATATCCTCAAATAAATATAGAATAATTCACATTGTGTGCAGACAAAATTCTTGTTTAGTCTCTTATTTCTCTTATATATATTTTCTGGCAGACCGGAATAAGCGCTAAAGTAGTAAATTGTAAATTGTGTCTGTACACTGCATGCTGTCCTTATGCAAGACTCAGTTTCCTTTTTTGTATATGTTATTACCTTTTTTTTGTGTTTTGTTCCAGTTCGACGGGTCCCACCGAGGTTCTCTATCCCCCCCACAAATCATGAGATCATGCCTGGCGGGAGTGTAAATATCACCTGTGTTGCGGTGGGGTCACCAATGCCATATGTGAAATGGATGCTAGGAGCAGAAGATTTGACACCTGAGGATGATATGCCAATAGGGAGAAACGTCCTTGAGCTTAACGATGTCAGACAGTCTGCAAACTATACTTGCGTTGCTATGTCTACCCTTGGTGTTATAGAAGCAATAGCACAGATAACTGTCAAAGGTATATCTCTAGCACATTTATTTGGACACAGTTCTGTCTTTTATTTCATTTATTCTGAGCAAATATATTGCACTGAAAGGTCTAAATGCCATTTGCCCTCTTAAATCAAGAGAGTAATTATTCCAACCAGTCACTGGCATAAGACAAAATACAGGTTCAGAAAGCAGTAATAATCATTAATCGAATAAGTAATATTTATTAAAATAAGTTAGTCATAGTGTTCCATTATTCTCCTGTGTCTAGCTCCCAGCCTTCATTTCAGTTAAAAAAATTATCTCATAATGTTGTATTTATTTATCAACAGCAGGAGCCTTTAAGAACCAGTCATTTGATTTTTAGAATTGCTGGGTGTCCAAGTATCATATTCACTAAGTAATTGGAAACAAGAGGTTCAAAAAATATCTGAAAATTCAACTGTAATTGTGAATTGTCTTTCTATAAAATTCCTTTTCTGCATATGGTTATGGATTTATTACAGAAGCCAGTCTCATTAATTTATGACTGAATGAATGAACTGTATTGAACAGAACTTGAAGATTTTCCACTAGATTTTGGAAGAAGTCATAATTGACAAAAGCTTGCTCTGAACAGATCACACCTTTCCATTTCATCTTCCTGTTTCATTCTTGTTTTGCTGTTAGTTATTCTTTGTAAGCTTCGTATTCTAATAAGAATGTCTGCTGTTATGTAGTGTTAACTGTATTTTTTGTTATTTGTGTTCAGCCTTACCCAAACCTCCTGGAACACCTGTGGTGACAGAAAGCACAGCAACTAGCATAACGTTGACTTGGGATTCTGGAAACCCTGAACCAGTCTCTTACTACATAATCCAACACAAACCCAAAAACTCCGAGGAGCCATATAAAGAAATTGATGGGGTGGCCACAACACGTTACAGCGTGGCTGGCCTAAGCCCATATTCAGAGTATGAGTTTCGGGTAGTTGCTGTAAATAACATTGGGCGAGGGCCACCCAGTGAGCCTGTGTCAACAAGAACTTCAGAACAAGCACCTTCAAGTGCACCACGCAATGTACAGGCCCGTATGCTGAGCTCCACCACCATTCTGGTACAGTGGGAAGAACCTGAGGAACCTAATGGGCAAATACAAGGTTACAGAGTTTATTACACCATGGACCCCACTCAACATGTCAACAGTTGGATGAAGCACAATGTGGCTGACAGCCATATTACCACTATTGGGAATCTTGTGCCCCAGAAAACATACTCTGTGAAGGTTCTTGCTTTTACTTCTGTTGGGGATGGGCCACTTTCTAGTGACATTCAAGTCATCACTCAAACAGGAGGTAAGCTAGTCATGATCAAAATTTGTGGGAAAAATAATTGAACACATGCAGACTTTTGGAGGGAGAGACTGAGTTGCAAAGAAGCTACCCCTCAAGGATAGCCAGTTTATTCAGGTAGTTTTTGCAGATGACGTTTTCTCAATTCCACAGTGCAAGTTATCTTTGCAGAGTGGAAATTACCCCTTCATGCTTTCGTCATCAGTGTCAAGGAATTTATCTGCAGTTTAACTGAAGTCTCAGGGAGACCTTCATCCTGGAGGTGACCAAATCTTATGGCTTTTCTTTGGTGGTGCTATGTGCACCAAACATCTTTGTCAGTAGTTGTTCATAGCTTATTTTGAAGTGTTACTTGTGGGTTTTGGTGAATTCGTTTATGTGACATGTAGTTCCCTTATGCTGTATCACTTTAGTGAATATTGCTTTTGGAAATTTAAAGTGTATCACTCTAGTGAATATTGCTCTTGGAAATCTAAAATGTGTGTGTACTCCATGTGTATTCGACTAGTTGGTAAGATTCTGAGAACACATAAAAAATGAGAGCATTAAATGCAACAAACCTTTGTGTAGGTTCAAGCAAGCAGGTTTGTGCACTTTGGACTTATAAGTCAAATCCAACCTGTCCCTACAAAATGCGTACTGCAGGGTCACTATTTTCTTGGTTTATGTTTGCAGTTAGGTTGTTTTGTTTCTGTTCAAGAAGTTTTAGGTCCATGAATTAGTTTTATTAGCAAAGGACAAACAAGCACAGTAAAAAACTTGGCAGAAAAGTTTTTACAAAGTCTAAAGTGAGAAGCTCTGGTGGAGTTACACTGCACAAAGTGTTTTATTGCAGCAATAAGAAATAAAAGCTCCTTTTGTCTAGCAGTTTAGAGAAAGCTGTATGAAGTATTACTGTAGGCCAGTGATTTCCTAGAAATATATAATAGTACTTGAATTTTTAGTACAGGAAAGTTTCCTGTTGCAGAATTTAGCATCCCTCAAATTCTTAAAAAACAGATCTCTAAAGTGTAACTGTAGACAGTTATGTTGAAACATAACTTTCCAGTTTTTACTTTTGCATTTTACCAATATGCATTTAATAAAGACAGAAATTCATGTATTGTCCTTGAATCTTTCTAGGTGTTGTGTTGCACAAATATCTAGGTGTTACCTTTTGCAGTATCTCAGCCAAGAAGTTATGAAATTTTTAGATCTTGTAGTGGTAGATTAAAATGTGTCTGTGTGCACATGCAAATATAAATATATACACCATAGTTTAATTTTGACATTTGCTACCTTTTTCAGAGAACTAGTTTTTATATTGACATCTGACTTCTGATAGAATCCACATGCATAAAGTTTTTCAAGAAGAAGGTTTAGTAAGCTCCTTATCTGTGTTTTCACTCACAACTGTAAACCTCTTAGATAAGCAAGTGTCTGACAGTGGCTTCCCCAGTGAAGGATGAAGGAATCGAAATAATGAATACTGAGGCTCAGCTGAACTGGCCCAAGTTTCATTACTTTCTGAGGTCACTTCAGAGAGTAAGCGTGCCCATACTCTTTCTGACTACAGTTGCAATCTGAAGAACTTACAACAAAATTAATAGTGCTGGAAGGTTTCTCGATACGTGATTTCAAATTAATAGTGGAGTTGACTTGGCAATGTTTAATTGTGACTATGGTAAAAAAAACTGAAAGAAAACAAAGAATGGGGGCATACAGGAGGTATGTTTAAGCACTGATGCTTTTACTTGGAATACAAATTTTTGCAGTCATAAAAGAGATAAAAACTAAGAAAGTCTAGTGAAGTTGTCCAGTTCAGGGTATGGTTAAAAACTAGGATTTCCCCATCTTTCTATCAAGTAGTTTCTCTTCAGTGAATACCACAGAAAAAAATGCCCTCCTTGCCCTTCTCTTCCACATTTGATTTAAATCTGCATAAGATTGTTTCAGTTTAAATCTCTTAAAATTAAACACATTCCAAATACTAAAATGAATAGAAAGTTCCATTTAGGAACAGGAAAAATAAATTTAATGGAAACATTTTACAAGAGTTAAAATGGGATGCTGATTACATTTGGTTGATTTTTTTTTTTTTGAAACAAATAAGCCTGCCATTACGTATTTGTGTAGCTTAACCCTTACTTGGGGGATATTAGAACATATATAAAACAAAATCTTGCTGATATCTGTGACTTACAACTTCTGTTTAGATGCTTCAAGGCTTTCGTACCTTAAGTGTATTTTGTTCTTTGGAGGGAGATTATAAAAATGAATAATTTGTTCTTAAAAAAACTGTTCAGAGGAATTTTTGTTTTCTTAGTATAGCAGAATTGTTCTTTTGAAATAGGTGTATGAGCGGCTTCTTACTTTCCAGGTCAGCTGAAACTCTGATGGTTGTGAAACTTGGGTTTTTAATTAAAATATTGTAGTTGTTTTCAGCAGTGCTTTCTTAATGATAAAAACACACCATTTTAACAAATTCTATAATCAGAAAAAAGCTGTGGAGCTGAGCCTTTGGAATGAAAAGAGATCAATTCCAAAAGTTAAGAAAGTCCTTATTCTGTTGAGGATGGAGTCAGGACTGGTCTATTATGTAGGTTAATTGACCTACCAAATTTTGGAATAAAGAAATATTGATATAAGTTTTAATGTGATACTTGCTTTTTTTTTTTCTTTCTTTTTTTTTTTTTTTTTTTTTTATTTTTGTTATTTTTTTTTACTTTGTTAGAAAACAAAATTGGTTTGTGTCCAGTTTAGCTGCTCAGGCCACACTTCCTGAGTATCTTGTCATAACTCCTTTCTGGGCTTAAACTTGTCAGAAGAATGTGTACTCTGAGCAACGTATTTTATCCTGTGTATACCAGGAAAATTTAGAGTTTTGAATTGTTTGGGTTTGATTTCATTTCATTTCATTTCATTTCGCTTCATTTCATTTCATTTTTAATGTGCAAAGAGAGGATAGCTACTGAAGGAATTAAGTGAATCTTGTTTTTGTTCTGAGCTTAGGTAGAAAGACAGGAGAGAGATACACAAGGTCTATTGGATAGTGGATTATTGGGGAAAGAGAGACAGAAAATAATGAATAAATATTCAGGGAAATGAATGTATACCTGTAAGCATATGGTTCTTTAGAAAAATCTTAAAATCCAAAACACATTGTTAGTTTTAAATGAAGGATTCTCCATGATTTGAAAACTGAGGTTTACTACAGTTATAAAAGGCTAATGTTTTGAACATAGAAAACAGGACGGTAATGGACTCACAGGGCATATAAATGGAGCCTTATATTTAACAAAATGAATGTTTCTGGAGTTCTTATGGTAAAAAAATATTAGAAGTTCAGAGGAAGAGTTGGTTGCAAGGGAGTATTGTTCTGTGTTGTAGCAAGCTAGCTACTTTACCAGACATTTAAACTTTTTTCGTGAACATGTGAACAGGGAAACCTGATATCTCTGAAACTCCACAGTCCTAGCCTAGTGTCTTTGCGAAGCATGTCATGAAATGGACTTTCACATGAGGAGAGTTGAGAGCATGTAGCCAGAAAGTCAGCTCAAAGCAAGAAAGCTGGTAGAAGAATCACAGAATATTTAGGGTTGAAAGGGACCTCTGGAGATCATACAGTCCAACTCCTGTGCCAAGGCAGGGTCACCCAGAGCAGGTGACAAAGGAACACGTCCAGGTGGGTTTTAAATGTCTCCAGAGAGGGAAGCTAGCTCCACAACTCCCTGGGCAGCATGTTCCAGTGTTCTGCCACCCTCAATATAAAGAAGTTCTTCCTCAGGTTGAGTTCAACTTCTTGTGGTTTAGTGTATGGCCACTGCTATTCATCCTGTCTCTGGGTACCATTGAAAAGAGTCTGACACTATCCTTGTGGCACCCACCTTTGAGATGCTTCTATGTACTGATGCTGAGGTGGGGTACAGGATAGCTTTTTAACTGACTTAAATTTTAAAATTTCCCTCAAGGGTTATTTCTGGTCAGGTAGGAAAGAGTATTTCAGCTTTTGAATAACTCCCCTACTCTCAATGCACAGGTAACTTTTGTTAAGAGTCCTAGTCTCTATTTTACTTCATTTAAACGCTGACGTGATGAGTTCAGTATTGGCGATCTTACCTTCACACAGTGATAATTTATCTCTTCACTGCATTCTCTAGTCATTCAGACAAGACTAGGTGGACTCTGTCTTTAAGACTGACTAACACGTTTATATGATTCCCTGGGCTCCCACTATGTCAGTTAGAGATATTATTTGAAGAAAGCAATTTATGGATTTCTGATTATTTTTCACATAATATGCTATGGTTTTTTTAAATCTAAAATGTATAGTAGTTAATTATTTTGAGTACTGTGGTTCTTTGTTTCATACTGTAAAGCTGCAAGCCTCAGCTATCTTCAGACTCATTTGAAGAGGTTATTTCAGTTGTAGCAGAGAGACGGGGGAGAGCACAATGCACGTATTACGCATTTTGTTTTGTATATTACCCATTTTACTTTTTAATTATATTCTATTAGGACTTGTTATTTCAAAAAATACATGTATTGTTACTCTGGAGCACAGTAGCCCTTCAGTTCTAAGAGCTCCTCTGTAGAGTTTCATGTTTCTTTCAGAGAAATCAGAAGCATAAATTCTTGATCCCTTTAGGTTCCCTATTGATTGTAAATGCTCTTGGTGGATCTATTGTCCTCTGCAAAGCTGATTTCTTATTGGACTCATTGTGTTTTACTTGAGGTATGGATTTCACCCTAGCAATGTCATGGGGCACTTTCTATCCTGGAGACTCTTCTCTTTTTTTATTATCACTTGCAAACCCAGCATGGTCCTGGAGTGGTTTTCTGGCTACCTCAACCAGCTGAGGAGCTGTGCAGGGAACTAAAGTGCCCTTCTGAGGTCCTATTTTGTGATCCTGTTCTGGCACTTTAATCAGGGATGGAGATAGAACCACATATGCAGGACAAAGTCCAGCAGTCTGTGTTTGTTCCTGGTTATCCAGCAAAAATAATAATCATGGAGGACTAGGCAAGTGAAAATGTAGAACTTGATGTGAAGTTTTGGCAGAAGTAGTTGTGGACTTTGTTCTTTGTTTTGTTATTACATTGTAGTCTTTCCTTGTGTGTACTAGAAGAGATACACTTGAAGCACACAGAAGTTAGGGGTTTTAATGTACTTTGTAGAGCATATTGCCCTCGAAGCAGGAAAGACAGTATTGAGAGAATGCTCATGCAAAACCATCCCATTTAGTGAGCTGCCCATGTACAGCACTAACATGGAGTTAGATTTGACATGTGAAATTAAAAACACTTCAGTAAGAGCATAAAGTCCACTTGCATACACTTTGCAGTTTCTCTAGGGTTTTTTCTCTCTCTGAAAGAGACCAGTAACTTCTGTCAGCTCCAGCTTGGCTTAGCTCCCACGTGCCACTGAAGATTTTTTTTGAAGAGATGTTGTGCGTTCTAGGCATAAATTCTAAATAGTTTAAAAGTTAATTGTTCCACTTCCTTGACTGGTACTTTTCCTTTGGTTTAAGTACTGAGTTCCATACTGGAGTTCATAAGCAATAAAGTGCCTTTAGTTTCTGTTATTTTGGTTTTGTTTTCTTTCTTCTTCATCTTCTTATATCTGTTTGGAGTGATGTAGATTTCCCTGTCACCTTTTTCTTCTGTCAGTGTTTTCAGCATCAGAATTGGGTAACTGTGGTTAAAAAAATGTGAGAGGAAACTAGATTTTGAAGCAAGATATTATTTTGACAAACAGCATTTGGAAAAGTCCAATTAGCCATCAACTTGTCTTATAAAATGATTGAGAATTGCAGACATAAGATGACAAAGGGTTTGGCTTTTTTTAAAAGGAATGCTTGGAGAATGAGGGTCTTAAAACATGCAGAGAGACAGGAAATACCCCTTAGTTCTCCATCTGCTGCCATATTTATCATAACAGATGGTACCAGCCTTCATATGAGTCATTTGACTGATCCTTTACTATTACTGCCTGTCTGTGTTCTACAATTCATGTATCCATACATTAAGTACAGATGATAGCATCACAGTACAATTTAGGCTGGCAGGATGATTATCTGGGGAGGTGTCCAGCCACAGCCACTGCCCAGAGCAGGCTCAGCTGAGAGGTCTCAGGTCAGACTGAGATTCTTAGGGCTTCACCTGTTTGAGGTGCAAAACCCCCCCAGGGCTGGTATGGTCCTTGGGCCCTGGCTGCATTTCTGGGTTGTCCTGAGCCTCTCGTGTTTCAACTTATGCCATTGCCTCTCATCTGCCACACTGTGTGAAGAGCCTGGCTGCATCCCTTCCATCCCTTCTGTCACTGCTGGGAGTGCTGTTGAGAGCCATCCCTTCTCCCAGCACTGCAGCCTCTCCTTGCAAAATTAGAATCAGTCAAAAATACTTCATTAAGGTTTCCTGTAATGGTTCCCATGCTTGGGATCATTTCCCCTTTGCACTTTGCAGAACCAGGCAGTGGTCTCTTCTTAGACCAGACACCTTTTAGAAAGACATCTAATTAGTCCAATCCCTTTTTATTCCTGTAAAATAATTGGTCTCCTGTTACTCTCACTCATTCAAAAAAAAAAAAAAAAAAAAAAAGGATTGGTAGGGACTTCCAGTGTCCACCCAGCAGGAGCTTGAATATGCACCTCATGTAGAAAGGTTCTGTCTGTTGAAAATTAGATATCAAATCTGTACCAGAATACACAAGGGCAGTGTTCTCCTCAAATTGATATTCTGTAGAAGCCTGGGGAAGATAAAAGTCAAAATACCAAATTATTTTAACAGTTTGCTCTCTAGAGTTTTTTGGTCTTTTGCTGTACTAAAGAAACATACTTGTAATGCTGTAATAGAATTCTTCCCTGATAAATGTTTGTGAAACAATCATTATTGTCACATCCTGCTTCTCACACCTGTTCTCAGTATGTGCTAAGAAGTACATCTTTTTATTTTTCCCCTGAAAAAATGAGAGCATGTCACATTTTACTCTTGAACAGCTAGAAATGCTGTAGAAAACTGTTTCATGCCTTATCAACAGCACTGTTAACTGAAAGTAATGTTTTAGAACTTGGGTGCCAAAACCATTGTACACAATCCAATGATATAGTTATGTTTTGCTGTCTTTTCCCCGTCAACCTTATTATTTGCTTTATATTTGAAGAAGTAAATGAGGATAACATTTAGTGTGGATAATTTCTGTGACCACTGCACAAGATATAACAACAGAGAATGTTCTTGACTAGTGCAATCAAAATTGCATTTTGCTTCTTGCAATTAGAAAGTGTTGTCACTAGAAATTCAACTATAGTCTTAAAAATCCCAGTCATTAAAGGGTGGAAATAGATCACTTAATGAGAAATTAGCTAAATATCTCTTCACTAGGTTATAACTTCCTCAGGTTACACAAGCTGGCTATTGTATGTGGGTGTCTTCTTGAAGACCAGAATGTGTTTACTATCTTTTATTTATGAACTGAGCAAAAAAAATGCATATCTGGAAATGCATGTAATAGTTTTAACACTTTATTCTAGGCTATTTCAGCTAATCATATGTTCTACTAGCTTTTCCTCATACACACACAAATACATAGATGTATGTATTTGCCATTTCACACATTGGTTATTAGCTTGCTGGTATTCAATATTAGGCATCTCTCCAATTGCATTTCAGTTCTGTTTGCATTATTTACACTGCAAAAACATTTATTTGAAGTCCTTTATAATTTTTAACGTGAATTAAATGTGTCATTATTATTTTTCTGTGCTCAGATAAATTCATTCTGTAGTACTGTGAATCAATTTAAGTTCAGTAAGATAAATACAGGTAATATTGCATGCCATATTCAGATAACATTTTAAAAGATTTGAAAATATTGAAGTATCCAAATAAAACTCAAACTGCTCAACTTTTTCTTTAGTGCCTGGTCAACCATTGAACTTCAAAGCAGAACCTGAGTCTGAAACAAGCATATTGCTTTCCTGGACGCCTCCACGCTCTGATACCATTTCCAGCTATGAACTGGTTTACAAAGATGGGGAGCATGGGGAGGAAGTAAGTGGCAAGATTGTACATCTTTTTAATGATCTTTAGCAAGTTGGACGTAAAATGCAGCAATGGTTTAAATTTCATGGTTAGTAACTTGCTTTAGTAGAAATGCTTTGATATTTAAGTTTATTAAGCCTAGCAGGTAGCCTAGTGACAGACTGAAAGTCTGTGAACAGCAGAAAATACTGTCAGTGGTTACCAGCCAGTGGAATTTTCCTGTAGATGGCAATGAATCTTCCACAGAAATTCTATCCAGTTTCAGACATTGATTATGCCTCTCTGAGCCTGTTCCTCTGGAAAGCCTTGGAAGCAGAAATGTTTGGGGGCATTTTATGGACCAATTAAGCCTTTTTTTGAACTTGTACTTGAACTTTGAAATCTATTTTCAGCCATAGATAATTTTTTTTTCTCTGTGCCATTGTGTAAGAATTCCTGAGCTTTTCTAATCTTTCAGTAATAATTGAGAAAAAAACAGGAGGTTCTTTCTAAAGACTAAAACCTACAACAGACTTTTCCTGTACCATTACTTTATAAAGAATTTTCAGTTTGTGGGCCTCTGTTGTGTCTGTAGCATAACTTTAGAATAAACTGCTCCTCTGGTTGGGAAATGTGGTATTACCAGGTGTTACAGAGAAAAGAAAGAAGCCAGGAGTCTCAGATGGCAACTGGAAAGTGTCAGCCTCATTGGTTTCTCCTGCATCTTCAAGTCATTGCTGATGTTACAACTGAGCTTATATTTATGGCAGCTTCACACATACACTGTAAATTCATAAGCTTATTTGCTTATTGTGGAAGGGAGCCACATCCGTATTTCACTTCCAAATAGGATGCAGGACACTGCTTAATAAGCTACCCTTGAAGAATTTGGTTTTAATAATTCGAACACAAAATTAACTACAAGATTAAACCCAAGATTACTTACACTGTAAAATCACTGTTGTAAAAGATTGCTATAGGTAAGGCTTTGTTTATGTGGTATTGCCTGAAAACACTTTCATATTTTGTATATAGCTATTTGTTCCTCAGTCAAGCTGTGTTCATGGCGCTGAGTTTTACCCATTAAATTGTTGACTTTAATAAACAGTTTCTTAATGTATGTTTGTCAAAAGTAATGTATTCCGTTTCTGATTTTGTTTTGTTTGATTTTGTTGTGCTTTATTTTCTTGAACCTAAGTTTTTCTCTACGGTTTTATCAGAGTATAAAACCATTTCTTCTATAGGCAATATATGGAACTGAGGGTCTCTGAATACTAATCAAGACACTCTCTTATTATCTGCCTTTAGCAACGGGTTTCCACTGAACCTACCACATCGTATCGCCTGCAAGGCTTAAGGCCAAACAGCCTGTACTTGTTCCGCCTAGCTGCACGGTCTCCTCAAGGCCTGGGTGCTTCAACAGCAGAAATCTCCGCGAGAACCATGCAGTCAAGTAGGTGTCTTTCCTTGAAATATTTATTCCCTTTGCCTCTGTTTCTTAAGGAGATTAATCTCAGTAGCCCAGGGAGGCAGCAATAGAGAAAAGAGCAAAATACAGTATTCATGTTGCTTGAGACAGCAAAAGAATGCTTAAAATGTGTATTTTTGAGGTGTATAGTGATCAGCTTAATATATGAGTGGCTTTTAAATAGCTTCAAAAAACAACCTATGTAAACCAGTGTCTAAGGAGGCAATATAATGTTGGCATAATAAAATTTTATCTTATAATAAGGTAAAATGTTGTATCGTGCAATAGGTGTACATTAATAACAGTCCTTAACCAATAAAATTCCACCTCCCCGGTCTGCACACTTCCTAGGTTGTTTCTGCAGCATCTCCCTGAAGTGCAAAAATTTGTAGAGTGGATCAGGTTGAATATTTCAGACTATACCAGATATTTCTTAGCAACTCTTCTATAGTACCTTATCATTCTGATTTTGTTCAGTTTTCTTAATCTGGGATTTTTATGATCAATCATTTTCCACCTGGAGAAAAACAGTTTTCTCACTGGACACTTATGGAAACAGTATCATGAAACTCACCATATATGCCAGCAAATGAGACGTAAAAATTGTTAGGGACTTACATATACACCTTAAAACATTTAAATTAAGACTTAACTTAAACAATCAGCTATTCAGCGCTGATGTCCAGGAGCATTATTCTTGCCTGATAAATTATGCTTTCCTGACAGTTTGCATTACAATGTGTCATTTTAAAACTTAGTACAGTTCTACTTGTATTTGTTTTAAATTAAATTGCCTGTTCTTAAAGTAAGATTATTCAAAACAGAAAATTCAGTTTCTCAGTTGACATGAGTCTTTTTAATTTGCAGTCATGACATGTGATTACACAATCGATCCTTGTTAGTGTTACATATTAATATCAATTAGTGTGGCTGGAGACACAGTACTGCTTACCTTTAAGCAAAGCTAAATGTGTTTCTGAAGCATTTATAAGGCACTTGGAATAAGCATAAAAACACTTCTATACCACAAGGTTAGTTTTAGAGATAGTGGTAAGGCAACTTTTCAGTTTCGTAGTTCAGAATGAATAATTTGATTAAGAAATAGGTATTTATTTATTCTGGGAGCCATTTCAACTATTTAGAATGCTCTTTATCTTATATTGGGTAAAGATTGCTTAGACTTCATACAGAGCAAACATCTAGGGGACAAGGCTTCATTTTCCGTATACAAGCATATTGCCATTTCTTCTTGAAGACTATGTTATGTTTTTCTCAGCCTTGCGTCTTCAGATAGTAGCAAAATCCAGTTGATTTCAGTGGTCAGACCCATGTTATTTGCTGCAAAGTTTACTTTTTTTTTTTTGCAAAAAATGTGCAATTAAGAAAAACATATATTCCTTAATACAACTGGTTTAAGTAGCCTTCAAATTATCCTTAGTTACATAAGTGCAATGTCTTGCATTTTTGGAGTGTAATGGATTAAAAATTAATAAACTTCTGTGATTTTATTAGTGATATTCACCAGAATGTGCTACTGCCTTTCATCTTGGTATCAGAGGAAGATGCTGCAGGGATTTATTTCTTTTTTGTAAGACCCTTAAGGGACATTTTACATGTATTTTACTTCCTGCACAAGTTAATGGTAGAAGGGGATCCATTTGTTTTGAGTACTTGATTACTGAATTAGTCTATAAAAACAACCCCAATGTGATAATTCTCATGTGTTCCCCCATCCGCCTCCTCTAGTTCATCGAAATACTAGTAAATTTCCTCCTGTCCTCCCTTTGGAAGAGCAGTGTACCATACTGAGTAAAAAGCCATTGATCCCTGTAGAAAGAGCTGTAGGGAACTGAAATATGCGTGTGTAAATGCCATAGGTCACAGCAGGATCCTAGGCTGTCTCTGTTGTTTTAATTTGTTTGATGTGACCATTATAAGTATGTATAAGTATCCATTTGTTTCTTTTTTCCCTTAAGAACTGGGAAAAAAAGGTGGAGGGGGAGATATAAAGGGGGATAAAGGTCTTGCACACAAAATTCATGTTTTTCTTACAAGACAAGAGGCAGAAACAGGAAAGGAGTTCACATCCCCTCCTTCTGCTAGTGAGTTTGAATTATGGCTCCCTTCTTTCGTGCTCTAAATGATCTGCTAGTAAGCATAGATTTTGCTAAGTCAAAGAGTATTTAAGCACATAAATGCATACCTAACTTTCAGTACTTGATTTGCCTCACTGAAAGCAGTGGAATGACATACATGCTTAAATGCTCTGAAGCTTGGAAAAGGTAAATATGCTAACATACTCCTTTGAGAACAAATGAGTAAAGACGAGCGTTTCTGCTCTGGAAGACTGGTGATGGTGACAGGAGATGAAATAAATGAGTTTCTTCAGAAACTCTCATTCTGATGTGCTGAGCTTGTAAACTCTCTCTGTAAAATGAATACCTGCTTTCTTTACATGTTGTTTGGGGTAGATTTTTTTTTTTTTTGTAGAAGTAATATACATTATTGGTAGGATTAATTCTTTGCTAGCAAAGGTGTCTCCAAGAGGAGTTAAAAAAATAAAACTGACAGCTGATCTAGGGTAAGTACAAGTTACAGTCAGAATCAACAAGCCTGTCACTTTTTTCTGGTAGGTAAATCTTTGACTAAGACTTTCTTCATCTTCTATGGACTGCATGCTCTAGTATGTTAGCTACAATAAATGTTTCAGTAAATGCTTTCAATTTAAATGTAATTTACGGTTGACTTGTGTCAGGCAGACTCATTTAAAAAAGAAGCGGTAATTTGTTTATGAGAGTGGAAAGGCTGCAAAAATGGCAACCCATGGAGCAATTTCTAGCAATTATTGCAAGTTTTTAGGAGTTCTGTTAAAAGAGATTTTCTTTCTTAAGGAAAGTAAAGCCACTTGAAGGGGATATGTCCAAATTTGTAAGTAAATACGTGTCATCTGTTATTTAAAATATTATAGCTTGCACTAATTGCAAGGCTTATAAAGATAGATCAGTAGTCATAGAAGTGTCACGTTTTTGTTTTATTTCAAGAAGAATTTTAATAACAGGTAGGTAATATTATTTTGAGGCTTCATTTTCGTATATTTCCCTTACATCCTTTTTCACCATTTAGTTGGTCTATTCATTTTCAGTTTCCTCATGGTAATAAGCCAAGGTTCATATGGTTATCTGACGTTTTGCTTTTTTGAGTTTCTACTTTTTTTGGTTTATTTATTATTTTCATTTGGTTCTCTTTTATTTATTTTTATTTTTTCTTTTGTTCATTTTTTTCAATCACTTCTATCCTTCCACTCAAATCCTCCTTTAACCCACTACTGAAATTAGAGCCATCAGCTCCTCCTCAAGACATTAGTTGCACAAGCCCCAGCTCCACTAGCATTTTGGTAAGTTGGAAACCTCCACCGGTGGAAAAACAGAATGGCATTATCACTGCATACTCCATCAAGTACATTGGGATTGATGGAGAAGATGTCAAGCCCCATGAAATTTTGGGAATTTCCTCGGACAGTACCCAGTACCTTTTGGAACAGCTGGAAAAATGGACTGAGTACCGGATCTCTGTGACTGCTCACACTGATGTTGGACCTGGCCCAGAGAGCTTAGCAGTATTGATTCGGACAGATGAAGATGGTATGTTGCCTCCACTACATCAGTTTGCACCTCTGTGACTCTGTCATCTGCTGTCTTTTCTATAGGCTAACAGTAATTTTTCCTGCTCCTCTTTTTTTCCCAAGTATAACCAGATATTATGGCCCTTTGAGCTTTTTAATCAAAGACTGTTCTTTCTACACCATTTTTCTATTTGTATTTTTTTATCAGAAAATATTTTTTTTGCAAGTGACATGAATCTGCTACTCCTTTGAGCCCATACATATCCTTCTTGCTCCTCCTTTAATGTAAAAATAACTCTTAGGGAAAACACTTCCTGCCTTTTCCTTGATTTTACAGTCATTGTCATTTTTAAACAGTTATGTCTATAAACTTTTTTTCAGGTCTTGGTTTTTTGGTTCTTTGTTTTCTTGGGTTTTTTTTAACTGCTTTCTTCTTCCATATTGTGCTTTTTGATTTGAGGGTTTTTTTGGGTTGTGGTTTTTTTGGTTGGCTTTTTTTTTTAGCTTTGTTTTTTGATCTTGGAAAACTGATGCTCCACACATTTTCTTTTCTTCCATTCTTGAAAGTGACAGAAGACAGCCTTGTAATCAGCCTCCTTTTTATCCTGAGGAAAAAACCAAACCAAAATAAAACATAGAACTTGACAAACAAAAAAGAAAAGGAAACTTTTTAAAAATCTTTTTTGGTTTTGTTATTATTACAGTATTATTATTTTTATTATTTCAATGATTAAAATATCTCTTTGTACTATAATGCTTTGACTCTCAAAGCATCTTCCTTGGCTTTTGTGCATTTTTACATGTTTTTCTATTTCTCTAATGCTCCTTTTTCTTCCATTTTTTGCATCAGTCATGTTTTTTGATCTTTTCACTGAAAGATAGAGCAGATTGGTTGAGCATTTTCATTTGCTGAGTGATTTGTGTTCTTCAAAGACGACATAGTGAGTCTGCCCTTTTTTAAAAAAAAGCAAAAGACATGGGTGGGACAGTTGCCTGTAATTCTCTTCTGTCCAATGATGTTGTTCCAGTTCCTAGTGGTCCTCCTCGCAAAGTCGAGGTAGAGGCTGTCAACTCTACTGCTGTTAAAGTCTCATGGCGCTCGCCTGTGCCCAACAAGCAGCACGGTCAGATACGAGGATACCAGGTGCATTACGTGAGGATGGAAAATGGAGAGCCAAAGGGTCAGCCCATGCTAAAGGACATCATGCTGGCGGATGCACAGGTAATTGGTGCACTCTATTCTTTTCTAGGTCACAGTGAAAACATTTCCTTTACCAGAGAGCAATCCAGAACTGCCCTTTGTTGTTTAGGGGTTTTTTTTCTTTCTATTTATCAGTCTACCACCTAGAATTTTTTGTCTCAATTTTAGAAACTCTTTTTCAGACCACTTGCATTTAAAGGTTCTTATGCCAAAACTAGACCCGCTATTGGTCTGCACCTAAATGCTAGGCTGTGTCATTCTTCTGATTCCCTTAGACCTGGAGACTTCACCCTGTACCTGTACTCTGAAGTTCTAAAGCATCAGGGTGATCTGATCCAGGTCACAGTCAGTGTAGTAAACTGTGCACAGCCTGATCCACCCATCTCCTATTTAATTGTTTCAGTGGAGAGCCTAGAATCATCAGAAGCCTGTGTTAGCCTGTTATGACACTGTTTCTGTGATTAGCTTGTATGCACCTCACTACACGTTTCACAAGAAATTAATGTTCGTAATGTAACTTTAGGAACCACCGAGGTATTACAGTTTTCATTATTCATATCAAGAACTTTATTAAAATGAGCAACTTAGCTTGAATAGGTATGTGGTTATTTATATTGCAAAATTTCCCATCTGTTTTATAAATTATGAGATTATGAGATTATGAGAGGATGAAAACATCCAGTTTAAAAAGCTTCTCAAAGTAGGATTTTACTGATTGAGATATACCAGAACTTTGTAAAACTTAAGATTTCCAGAGCTCCTGACACTGAAGGAGTCATCCTATGGGAAACTGTTATCCATTATACATCTCACTGCTTCACTGCGAGCTCACAGTTTATGACTAGATTAACTGGAAATAAAAAGAAATTATCAATCTAAATCAAAGAGTAAAATCTGCTTCATAAGCATTTTATATGTGTAAACAAATGGGGGGGGGGGTTGCACTTTTTTTTATTTTCGTTTCTAGTCTTAGTTCTGAACTTCAGCTTTGCAAAGACATTTTTGGTCTCCTACACCTGTATTTTGCTCATGACCCTATTTGAAAAATACTGTCTCTGTTTCTGGAGGACTTTGCTGCAGTTTTGTCTGCCATTACTAACTTTCCTGTTTTGGAAAATACGGTGTTCTTACTGCTTAAGTTCAGTGGAGACAAAGATGAAAGTAGATAAGGAAGTGGGAAGGGAAAGGGAAAAGGGAGGGGAGATGGAAAAGGACATGCTAGTGTGCTTTGGTTCTCCTTCCTTTCACAAATTTTTACTTTCAGCATCTCAGTGGTAGTGGATTAAAATTATTTTAAACACTGGAAGGTCAGTAACTGGAGACTAGATGAGTTATTAGTTGAAATATCCTAAAGGAAAAAGTTGTATTTCTTCTTTTGTCAAGTGTAGCTTTGACCCGCCCACTTGCCGTTGTTTCACCCAGGATAGTCAGTTCCTTTCTCTTCCCACCACTCCTTCATGCCTGTTGCACTTCTATGATACATGTGGTCAAGGGTTCTGCAGGTATAAAGACCTTGATGGCAAAATAGCAGTGTGGTTTCAAGACTTAATGCATTGAAGTAGTTTAGGAAGCATATAGCCTGATAACATGATTAAATAAACTAGGTAGCCTTTAATTCTGCCTTGGTAACTTTTAATAAAAACTATTATAAGAGAGTACTACATGGTACAAGAGGATTCATTACTTCTTTTATTTGTCAAGGAAAGAGAAATAGCTGGATTTTAAGAAAAGCAGAAATGAAATTAAAAATGCCTGGCCTGATTTCATTAACCAAATTTCATGTGATTCTACATGAATAATTCGAACTGTACGTGACTTTTTCAGACATCTTTCATATTCATTTTACTATTAAGAAGAAACCTTTATCTCAACCAGGCTACAAATCTCCTTATTTCTTTTGTTTTTCCTTTCAACTTCCTTTACTGTAAATTAGTGGGAATATGATGATACTACTGAACATGTAAGTACTTTTTGACTGGGCAGAAAAACATTGTGTGTTTGGTTTGGGATATTTTGTCTTGCTTGTTGGCTTGTAGCACTGTGTGGGGTTTTTTGTTTAGGTGCTTTCTTTGGGTTTGGTTTTGGTTTTGTTTTGCAGGGTGTTTTTTTGTCATTTGCACAAATGCATGCTCGTAACATCACAGGTTCTCTCTTTTGACACCTTTTTGCTGTGTGGTTTTTAATTTTCCCAGGTAGAGTAGGGTTACTGTTGCTTGCCTGTTCTGGGGTTTAGCATGACGCCAAAATGTACAGCACTGATTCATGTTTTCATCTTTTGGATGGCTGTCACTAACTTTGCCTCACAATTTCTTCTTTACAAGGTGATAGAAAAATAAAACAGCGTTCAGAGTTACATACCAATAGTTGTATTTTTCTGTATTCATTTTAAGGTTAATTTTTTTTTTGTGTAACTGAAAGCAGAAGTCAGTTGTGCTTTCTTTTGGATAAAATAAATACATGCTATCAGGAAAGCCAGATGCCCTGCAGTGTTTATGCCTAAGTAATAATGTTTGCTGTATCCAAACCACACTTTCAAACGCTACATGCAGTCATAGCTCTTACACCATGAAGTACTGGTTTTTTTAGATAGGCTAATATCTTCGTAAGTCTTTCTGATTTGTGGTTCTGTGGGGTTTTTTGGCTTTTACAGTTTAATTCAGGTAGTATCAGGGGTAGTTTTCTTATGAAAGATATGAAGTCTTTCTTACTGATTTTGGCCTTACAGTTCAATTCAATTCTGAGATAGCATCTAAGAAGGGGATCTTTTGGTAGCAGATTGTTATGTGTTGTTTCATTTTGTTGTTTGGGGTTTTTTTATTTTGTTTGAGCTGTTTTGCCCACTCATTCTGATCATTATCTTATTATTTCTATATTGCTAATAACTAACCATAAATACAATGCTGAATTCCAATCCTGTCCTTACTAAGCTCATATCCACTATCTTGAACAATCCATATACTGTGAATAGTCTGGCCCATGATTTTTATATTAACTTTTCATGGCTGTTGCATCTGAAGGATGTGTGATTGCACATTTGCTATTTATTCTAGATGTATAAATACACCATTCCTCTGGCAGCATTGAAATTTAGTGTAAATTCATTCAGGCATGTGAAAATGCGAAGGATTAGTCCAGTGGTTACAGGCTGGAAGCTGGGGACTCTGGGCCCGTCAGTTACCTCCAAATACTGTCCCTTTATATTTGCATATGAGATTTATTTATATTATCAGTGTCAAGACTTATTCGTTGTGCTGTCCTTGTAGCAGGACATAAGTTTAGTACATTTCTGGTACACCGTTCACCATCTTCTGTGTGCCTATGCATGTGTGTGCACACATGTAAAAAGATATCCCCTTGCTTTGATATTTACAGTTTGATAGTGTTGGTGTTACTTTGCACTAGCTGAAGAACTAGTTTTTTAGCTGCTGTCATTTGAGGGCCATCAGATGTATCCTCTGATGAGATTTTTAGTGGTGTTTTACATAGTTCTTTTAGACCTGAAGAGTGAGTTGTTTCTGAAGTCCCTTCAGATACTTAGAAGCACAGTCCACCCAGTGACACAGGTTGCAGTGAAAGTGTTATGAAAGTAACAAGGCTTTCTTGCCCAGCTAAACCACCATTATTTACAAAGTGTGCATATAAATGCAACATTTTTCTTACTAGGCATTTTAGAACTATATCAGTGATATTCTGTCAATGACTGAAGTAAACTGAGTTTCTCCTATCTACATGTGCATGTGTTCCATAATGTCAGTAGTATTCCTCAGGCAAGGTATTTCAGAGGATTTTACTCACTGTTCATACCACTAAGCCTGTGGCCTTTTGCTTTAAATTACCTGAGGCATACTATTTAGGTGTGTGCTGTCTTTTATTGCTTAAGTGAGTGAAATGTTTTGCGTTATCAAGTATTTCACACAGTACAGTCTGTTGGTGCACTCAAATGTTTGCTATCACTGCCAGTAGCTCAGAAGTGGGGGTTTCTGAAGGAGTCTGCATTCTCCTGGCAAACAATCTATTTTAAATTAATTGTTCTTATTTTATTTTATTTCATCTTAGGAAATGATAATTTCTGGGCTTCAGCCTGAAACCACATACTCTTTCACTGTGACAGCCTATACAACAAAAGGTGATGGAGCACGCAGCAAACCCAAGCTTGTATCTACTACTGGTGCAGGTAATACTTATATACAAATTAAGCTCTAAATGAATCCTTTGACTTTTTCTGCTGCTATTTTTTTCCTACTATTTGGAAGCCTCCTGTTGTATGAAGAGTGTTTCTAGGACATAGGATTTTCTGTTTCAGTATTTGGACCTTCATTTATTTAGATAAAGATAGAGCCAGTGATCCCCTTTGTCCCTTTCTCAGTTCCAGATGAGGACACTTTATAGTTTTTAGTAGCTCTTCCACTATGATGTCTTCTTGGAGAGGGAAAAATAGAAATTCAGAGCTGAGAAGGATATTTGAAAAACTTGTAAATGGCTTTCCTGATCTTCATGAAAGTAGCAACACTGCTGCCTGTCAGTAAAAACATTGAAATAACCCATCTGTATGACATTCACAACTTATCTCAGAAGAATGTGATTTTTGAAGTACAGAATTGGAAAACAGAATGAAAGTCCATCCTGTGAAACCCTGAAGCCCATATTGGTTTAGGGGTAATTTAAGGCACAGACTGGGGCAAAATACACCCTGCCACTGAGTTCAGTCTGCATTTGACCATAGGTGGTACTAAAAGGTGGATATCTTGACTGCATAACCAATACAGCAGTTAGCACAGATGGGATGACCAAAACTGCTTTTAGATGAGGAACAATTTTTTTTTTTTTTTGATGCGTCAGTTTAACCAGTTGATGCTACCACAGCTTTAGTGTGATGATTACCTACAGGTGTTCACAATCTATAGGTATCGTGTTCATTTTCCGGGGTTTGTAGTGCAGCTATTAAGGATATTCCATTACAATCACATGTAGCATCATTACGAGCTTTCTTAGTAACAATGTATGGTTTATGCTAACAGATAAATTCCAAAAGGCATGGTTATTTGCATTTATAGTGACTGACTCAATTTCTAAAACAATCACTGAATGCAGAACACATCTTGTATTAATATCAAAACCATCTGTATCCTTTTCTTGTTAGAGTCCTTGGAAAAAATCTCAGTCTTGGTGGCTACATGCACAGTGTTTCATTTCAGATCTTAGAATACATTCTAGTCATTACTCTTGGCTGTTGCTGAAAACTTACCCTCTAACTTCTTATCTTTTCTGAATTCTCATGCTCTGAGAAAAAAGGTGATATGTATTTCTGGCATGCGTGGAACTTGATTTAAGGAAAAAAAGGATTTGATCCATTACTCTTTTTTAAAGTTCAAATCCCAGTTTAAATAAACACAGTTCTATAAAAATTATAGTTTTATTAGTTCCTAGACATAAATATAGGTTATGCAAATGTGCTTGCAAAATTTAAAGTTTCACTGCATTTAGTCTTTAATGACTGTTTGTGTGTCATTCTTCCAAGATCTCTTATGCTTCTACTTAGAAAAGGCAGAACAAATCCTATGTCCCATATAAACTTGACTGAAGAGCAATAGAGAATCAGAGGCATGTCTGTAAATGTAACACATATTACACTGTTCTTGCTGTTTGCTTAATCCTGTGAACAAGTAATGTTTGTTCCTGGGATTAACAGCTAGTTACCATTTTGTTCCTTCATATGTTCCAGATTGTATGAAATCTCATCACTTGGTGTTACAGCTTGCTGTGTTTGGGATTTTTTTGTAAGAAAAATTCATATGCAGGTTTTTGAAATAAGAGGCACTGAATATAGTCAGTTCCAAGAGCTTCCTGCTCACTGTCTTTCTATGAGAATACATCACACAAAGGAAGGAACAATGCCTTAACACCAAAGGGTTGTGGGTCTGTAATGTAATCTCCTATTCGCTTTGAGTTTCTGTTTGATTTTTTTCCTTAAAAAGGTGTTATTCAAATACTAAAATAAAGCAAATGAAGGATCTGACTTTCTAGTCTAACTCTTAAAGTTTGAATGACTGAGATTATATCCATAAGAGATATGAAAGGAGAATGGATGTCTGAACATTTACCAGAGAAGCTATCTGTGAGGTATTCAGACAATAAGTAACTATTCAGCTGTCCCGTTAGTGACACAAAAGCATAATTTACATTTTTAGGCAGGAAAGATTCACCAAACATAAGTAAGCCTACAGGATGGTAACTTAGTTATTAGTAAAGTCACTGAATGGTGTTGATATTTTCTTTAAAGATTGTGCTTTTGTCTTATATTCAGTTTCCTTTCCTCACTATTGAAATGAGGCGGAAGAAAAACTGTTAATGAACATTTCTAAATCAAAGTACTTATAAAATGACTTGGGGCAGAAGTTACAAATTGTATGATTAACAAGACCTTGATAAAAATGAAGACTTACTAGTCAGTAATATCATACAATTTTTATGAAGATTTTAATCAGACCTTTAATTTCTGTGTCGCAGTAGTTGAAGAATGTCATAGGACAATAGCTTGTCCATTACTTGTCATTTGCTCTCATAGTGGACAGCACTCTTGAAATACAGATTTCAGCTATAAGAAGAAAGTTTATATTAAGGTGATGGTGTACTTTATAGCAGCGAACAGAAACTAATTATTTCAGGTAATTGGGCAAAGGCAGCTTGCATGAGCTTCTACTGGTAGTGGAAAGGCATTGCAAAAGTAATGTCTGTTTCAAAGGGGTATGTGAGATGTCTTGCCACGTAGTAATGGAAGAGGACTTCACTAGATCAGAGAATATATTTTATTTAATTTATTTTATTTTATTTCGTTTTGTTTCATTTCATTTCATTTCGTTACGTTTTATTTTATTGACAATTTCACTTCTTTCAGGTTCATGGAAAATTTAGGTTATTATCAGAAATTTCTAGACAGAGCTATTTGGTGACACAACTCTATGTATGATTGCACAGAATCCTGTCATTTGTCCTAAAAGACTGTAATATTCATAAGTAATCAAACGAAAAGTAAATGTTAGCTGAAAGCTGTCTGGATATAAAAAGAAATTTATCTGCTTTGCAACACCAGAGAGGCTCAATGGTAGTAAAAAAAAATGACCATTGTTATTTACTATTTTAGTCACAGGCTATTTTACTGGATAAGTAAGCCTTTAGTTTCTTCCTTCCTCTGTAGTTACCACAAAGGTTAAAATGTAGTTCTAATTGTGAAGTCCGCCACAAGAAAAAAAAAAGGCAATTTATCAAAAAAATAATTTAGTGATACTTTCCAGTAATCTCTCCTCTAGAAAGCTGAAGGACTTACTATTCTTTTTAGGTGACCTGTTCTTTCCTCTGCTACACTGGTGCCAGTAATAGTTAGAATGCAGAGAAAAATATGGCCCGCAAAAGGCCTTTACAGCCTTCTCATTGCTCCATAAAGAACTTGTAGTTATCAATGAGGAAAAGTCAGAACTAATCAGAGAGATATTCTTTACACAGCAGAAAATGTGGGAAAACACTCACAAGAGTCCACAATAATGCTCCCAGGTGAACTCGACATTTAAGATTAAAAATATTTGGAAAAATTATATAAAACTTACCTATAATTCTTGTGAAATTAGAAGTGATGTCTTGACTTATGACAGATGTAATGAGGAAAGGGCTTACTAAGTGCAGAATTTTCTTCAAGGCATGCCATTCTTCCCTCCTTATTCCTAATTCTTTATGGAATGGCAGTTAGACCTTCTGACAGTAACAATCTGATTTGCTGTGTGCCTGAGAACTGAAGATAAGTAATAAAATCTATTGAAGTGTTTAAATACAGGAACCAGAGCTCACAGTGCAGCAGTTACATTCACACAGGAAGGCTTCGAATGCAGATGAAACTAATTAGTCTTTGTTGAAGACTATGTTGTCATTGCAGTACTACTCCCAAAACTGTTCTACTCTCTTGACCTCTCAATTTTCAGGCATTGGTACAAAATGAACACCAAATTTCTAAATAGTATGGATATGTTTCATTATCAAATAAAACGTTGTAATAGAAACAGACTATTTTGAAATAGAAATAGCAATGAAAATATAAATGAAATGTATACAAATGGACATGAATAAATTAAAATTAATCAACCAATTAAATAGAAATAGTAAATGAGACTTCATATTGGGATTCCAAAAAAGTACACTGTATAAACTGTATAATGGTATTTATAGCTTGATTAGGACTAATTCAGTCCGCTCTGGACTGATTTAATCCTTCTCAATGTCCATATCACATTTGCAGTCTGAACTTCTCTACAGGACAAGTCACCAGTTTAAACCAATGGGTCCCAATGAAGATAGTGGCCGTATGTAGCGTGTAGGTTAAGATGAGCTACCAATTTAGCCTTCTTCAAAAGAAATCCAGTTCACATGCCCGAAAACCATGCTGGAAAATAAATCATATGTGATAAGCCATGTAAAAACACTAACAAACTGTGCTACCTGTCCATGCTAAACCAGTGGAGGTGGAGGTGACTTATGTATAGAAACTGCAATGACAGGTTTCTATCATATATAGTAATGATTTTTGAGGGCAAGGATGTTCTGACTTCTACCACATTTTAACTATTAATGATAAAAGTTATGTTAAATCTATCTAGAAACTTTAATTTCTTCATTTTCCCATTTACAGGAAATGTGCCTTGGGTTAAATAAATGAAGTTTTTTGTTGTTTTTTTTTTTTTTTTGCAAACAAGGATTTGTGAGACAGAACCATTTATAAGACATTTGTTGGAAGTTTTACTTCTTTATTTGTGTTCCTAGATCCTGTGCCTCTGAATGTGCTCTGTATTTAGAAATAATGGTAAGGGAAGAAGACAAAAAAGCAGTAAATGTCTATATTGTTGCAGTTCCTTATACTGTATGACTTAATAGTGCAGGAGGCAGACACTATTTCTTCATTAGGACAGTCATATGTGGAACTAAGTGAGGGGAAGAGAAAATATATCCCTATTCCTGCTAAAACTAGCCTCAAGAATTGTACGTGCCGTTGTGTTTATATCTATCCTCTTCAAATAACATTGTGCTACAGTTCCAGGCAAACCTCGGCTTGTGATTAGCCACACACAGATGAACACGGCTCTAATTCAGTGGCATCCTCCTGTGGAAACTTTTGGTCCGCTGCAGGGTTATCGCCTGAAGTTTGGTCGCAAAGACACGGATACATTAACGACCATGGAGTTCTCAGAGAAGGAGGATCACTTCACGGCCACAGACATTCACAAAGGAGCTTCTTATGTCTTCAGGCTCTCAGCTAGAAATAAAGTGGGCTTTGGGGAGGAGATGGTTAAAGAGATTTCTGTTCCTGAAGAGGTACCCAGTGGATTTCCCCAAAATCTCCACTCGGAAAGCTCTACTTCTACATCAGTTCAATTAACTTGGCAGATGCCACTCTTGGCAGAGAGAAATGGCATTATCACCAAATATACCATCTTGTACAGAGATATCAATGTTGCTTACCAGCCAGTTGAACTCCCTGTTGTTCCTGCTGATACCACTATGACACTTTCTGGCTTAAAACCAGATACCACATATGATGTAAAAGTACGTGCCCACACAAGCAAAGGGCCTGGTCCATATAGTCCAAGTGTCCAGTTCAGGACACTACCCGTGGATCAAGGTAGGATTTGTCTGCTTGTGGCGTTGACCTTAAAAGGAGTATCGGTCTGTGGATATCAGTGTTTTTGAAGGTGTAAATAAAACTGACCGGCCCATTCATAAAAATAGGTTCATCAAACACAAAAGGTAAAGTATGTAAATCTTAATATGTTTTGGATGCCTTAGAATTCAGTTGTCCCTTTCCAAGCAAGTTCTGGCTAACTTCTGCACAATATTTTCAGGTAAGGAAAATGTGTGTAGTGGTTTGTCACTAGATAAGAGTGAGAATGAGTTTAAATGTGATCTTTAAATATGAACAAACAGGTAGGAGAATTGAATCCTTGTTGATTTTTGACATGGAAAACTAGTACTCCCAAGAAAAAGTGGAAATATGACAAGATCTGAGCTCCAAGATGTTGTTTATATACATTGTTTCTTTTTTTCCAGCAGTGTTTGCAAAAAATTTTCATGTTAAAGCAGTAATGAAGACTTCTGTTTTGCTGTCCTGGGAAATTCCAGAAAACTACAATTCAGCTTTGCCTTTCAAAGTAAGTTACTCTCCATTTTTACAGGAGAAAATAACAGAAACTAGACAATGTCATTCACCTGATTAAGTACCTTACTGAACATGTAGATTTTTTGGGAGTATCGTTGTTTCTAATAGTGCGTATTAATCAGCAATGTTGAACCAAACTGTTAAATTCAGTCATCTGGCAATATGAGTTTTCCAGTAATGTGGCAGTGTTTCCAAGTCAGGCTCATACTGGTTAATATGCTGGTTAATATGATAAGAACACCTTGCTAATTTTTCATTCACTGCTACAGTATTTTAAAGAAAACAGTGAAAGAAAATAAAAATTTTCTTCCTTTTCCCTAGTCCTTTCCATACTGACTGGAATTGAGTACCATTTTGGGTTTTGTCTACTCAGTGTACAACAGCACATTTTTGATTTACAACTATTTTACTCCACTAACTATAGCATTATCCAGATACAAATGCAATGTAATATGCAGTCTGCTTGGAATTTCTTCTGCTTCGTTATTAATCACTTGTGTCATCTCAGGCAGTGGCAATTGAAGAACAGTATTTTAGGAACTAAATGGTACAAAAACCTCTCTAAATAAGGAGTGTGAACGAAAAAGTCAAAATACTTTTAACAGGAGTGCCTTGCAATAAATTCTGGGTTCAAGAAAAGCTACTTATTTTGAAAAAGGGAAATCGGATTTCAGGAGTGTTTACATTGCTTTAGATTAATGTAGTGGTTTGCGGGTTTTTTTCCCCTTAAAGTGAGAAGTTTACTTGCAGTAGTGAATTCAGTACTTTTTTTGTTTTACACCCTAAAATGCCCAGTAACTTGCTTTTTAAATTTACAGCTAGATTGATTCCTGAATTCAGTGTGACAGCATGATTTACCTTCTCCTAGTAACCAAAACTACCTTTGTGCATTAACTTAGATCCTTTACGATGATGGGAAAATGGAGGTTGATGGACGTGCTACTCAAAAGCTGATCACAAACTTGAAGCCAGAGACGTCATACTCATTTGTCCTGACAAACAGAGGGAATAGTGCTGGAGGTCTTCAGCACAGAGTAACGGCAAAGACTGCCCCAGACGTGCTTCGCACAAAGCCAGTCTTCATCGGAAAGACCAACTTAGATGGCATGATAACTGTGGAACTTCCAGAAGTACCGTCAAATGAGAATATAAAGTGAGTGAATGAATGAAATTCCATTGTTTTTATCTCCAGAGGGATGATTATTCTAACTCTTGCTGGTGGACCATGGCTTTATTCTTTATAACAATACAGAGACCACAGTACTCTTCAGTATTTGAACTAATATCGGTGTAATATTTGATATAGTAAACTGGGAGGTGCTGTTGATTCTCTCAAGGGACAAGAGGCCTTACGGAGGGATATAGATAGATAGATTGGAACACTAAGCAGTCATGAGTGGCATGAAATTTAACAAGAATAAATGTCAAATTCTATTGTAAAGGTCCTTGAGTGCCCCAACACAGGTCAACAAAGCTGACGGAAGGATAGAAAAGAATGCCCTGTGAGGAGCTGCTAAGGCCTTTTTAGCTTGGAGAAAAGAGGGCTGAGGGCTGATCTCCTTGCTCTCTACAGCTTCCTGAGGAGGGGAAGTGAAGAGGGAGCAGCTGATCTCTTCTTCCTGAGACCCATTTACATGAGGTATTGCCTCAGAGCTGCATCAGCGGAGGTTCAGATGAATTAGGAAGCAGTTCTTTACTTTGAGCGTTTTCAAACTGAAAGAGGCTTCCTGGTGAGGAAATTAATGTCCCAAGCATGTCAGTATTTAAGACGTATTTGGATGATGCCCTTAATTTGTTTTAACTTTTGGTCTTCCCTGAAGTGGTGAGGTAGTAGGAACAGATGATCACTGTATGTCAGCTCCAACAAGAACTTCTAAGTTTGTCATGTACCAGCTATGTAAGACCTGTATGGAGGCTGATTGTCCTTCAATTTGCAAATTTTTCCCTGAGTATTTTTGTGTTTCATCATGGACTGCAAAATGAAGGATTCACTAAGCCAGTTATATTTTGAACAATATTTCATCTCAAAAAGAATGGATAACCCATCAATGCATAACTACCCTGCTGTAGCTCCTTGAAATACTCAGAATTTTAAAGAATTGTTACTGTACTTAAATTAATTCAGATTAATTAATTCTGATGGTTTTTATTGGGATAAAAATACCAGGTCCTCTCCACTGGTCTCAGAAAGAAAAATGAGATTTTGCCAAAAAAATTGGAAGTTTTCTAGAGGTTACATAGATTTTGGAGGGAACAGGTGGTGTGGAAATTTAAACAACAGAAATAGGACTAAAGACCTGAGAGCACAGCTTAGCAGGGATTAGAAAGGTTAGACAATAAAGATTTGCCAGGAAAACATGAAGTATTGTACAATCAATACATGTTATTGCTCTGCTTATAGTGGTTCTTGTTGGTCTGTAAAGTTCCCATATGTAATGTAAAAGAAATGGGGAGGAAAATGAGCCAGTCATTAAATGTTGTTGGACATTCAACTGGTCCTCTCCCTGGTGGATTTTTGCAGCTTCCTAGAAAGCTGGCCCCCTTTTTCATTACTGGCTGAAGATTTTGAGGTGGTAAGGTCAAGAAATAAATGACTTTGAAACATTGAAAGGATGAAAAACTGAAAAATGTAGTCATTATCATTAGATTGAGTAAGATGCGGTCAGTAACAAATGTGGCTAAGGAAGACTGAAGATGGAATGAGTCAAAAAAGATTTATGAGGCAGCGCATTCACAGAGAGAAAAACGTGCAGGATAGCTGATGAAAGAGTCGCAGAAGATAGCACTGGAATAAAAGACAACTGCCTTCTTTTTAATAGTGTAAAAAAGTTGAAGAGGCTAAGTGGCATCAGAAAAGGTACATTAAATCTACAGGATCCAACTGCCAACTTTGTAAATAATGTATCTCCTACTCATACATGTATTTTCTAAGAAGATTTGATCAGGCTTGAGAAAGCAAAACACAACAGCAAAGATTGGTTTGAGCCTTGGAGCAGGCATACCAAAGCAGCTACATACTGAACAGAAAAACCTGACCTGATGCTTCCTAGAATAAGTAAGGTTATTCTGTGTTAGTCTTTTTATGGGAAGAACATATGCATGTAGTAGTTATATTGACATTTTTAGACATGTTATTCCTCTATTGGTACATTATATATGCTCAGGATTGTCCATAGCTTAAAATGGAGTACTGAGAATTTTTCAATAATACTAATTACACAGAAAGTGAAACAGGTAATGGTTTGCTGTAATGAAGTAGAGGTAATGAGATTGACGGTAATGTTATAAAAGGCTTTGTAATCTTTGTAATTAAAGATGGTAGTATTTGTCAATGTTTGATGGTGATACAGCATAGAAATAGCTGCAGAGCTCAGCATGTGATTAGGAAAGTGTATCTCTTTTGCTCATCTCAAGGGAGCAAATTCTTAATTTTTCTTTGTTTTAGTATTTTGGGCTATTCCAAAGCAATTTTTATATGTAAAGGACCATTCATGTTTCTCTGAATCTCTTGCATCTTTGTAAAGTCTTAAGTAAAAACAGAGTTTTGTGGCAGACTTTGGCTTTTTGAATAAGCAGTAGATAAAACAATATCCAAACAAACCCTTCTTTACCCTCCTTCCTCCTCTGCACCCCCCCCCCAAAAAAAAAAAACCAACCCAAAACTAAAAAGAAACAAGCAAATAATGAAGTAAACTGTAAAACGTATTTTTCAGGAGATGCTACATTTTTTGCAGTTAGCTAAAAATCACAGAACTTTGTTGTCCATCACAATTTGCAGCACTGCATATTGCTGTGAACATTTTCATTTTTCTGGTTACTGTTGATCTGTCTGTTCTTTCAGTTTGAATTACTCTGTGTGTGCTGGAAGTCTTAGTAGATTTTCAAAGTTATGAGGGAGACTTCCATGAAGGAAGTGAGGAAGAGTGTGAAAGTTATATTTACATGCTGGATGTTCCTTGATTGAAAAGAAAAATGTATGAACACTCCGTTAGCTTAAAAAATAAAAAGATGATGAAAAAAGAAAGAAAAGGAGGAGTGTGTATTTTTGATGTTTGAAAGGCATAGAGGGGCAAGTTCTCATTTCTTTATTGTCTTGATTCTTAGGCATCTGTTAAGGAAAAGATGTAGGCTGTTATTTTATACATGGCTAAGTCAGTGTTCACTAGGATTTGCTATTCAAAGTATTTTTAATAGACCTATGCAGGTTTAAAATCTGGGTTCAACTAGCCTTATAGTTTTGCATCTTTTTAAAAGATGCTTTCTAGTATTGTCACTAGAAGAATGCATGCCAGAGATGTTTTTTGAAAGTACTGGAATACAGCAAGTGAACACTAGTTAAAAATCTGTGGGCAGCACTTCTTTCCAGCACTCCTGTTGGAGCTCAGTACTTCCACAGAAATCTTCCTCAAATTTCGTAACACAAGAATTAATGAATACATGTCATTTCTACAGGAGCTGAAAAGCTAAAGTTTTTTTACATTTCTTTTATGGAAAAGGGCTTTCAGTAAGAAGAGATGATTAAGATGGATCAATGGCTTGCACTGGTGTGGTAAAAAAGTTTATGTAGTTGGCTTAGACTGAGATGGTTTTTAGTCAATTGTAAGGCAGCTGCTTTTCTATAGACTCTTTTTTTTGTTAATTACTTAGGATTTTCAGCTGCATTGCATGAGTAAAATTAATAGTGTTGCAGAAGGTTGAATGGGTTGTAAAAAAAGACTGGAAGAGGAGATGGCCCATGAGACACTAAAATTATTTTCCATAATGGAGACTCAGAACCACCTTAATAAGCTTTTGTTACTAGAAACAAAGAAAACCAGTTTGTTTCCCTCTCCCCTGAGATGGAGAGTGCTTGATTTTTTGACAAGTGTGTTTATCAAGAAGATGTGTATTACACAATCCTGCATATCCTGCTGTTTGGATTCTACTGCTTCTTCCCTCACACTAATGTGAAGTTGTGAATCTGCCTGACACATATCCAGGTTTTGTGAAGTAAACAGTAAAAGTACTAGATCTCTGCCATACTAGAAAATATAATTTACTAGTCTCCATGGGTGGGGAGGAAGAAAATATTTTCAGGAAAATGTTTCTGAGGAAAACCGATATATGTAATTTGTAAATCCTAGCTATAAAAAGAGCATATATCAAGCTCTCTTACCTATGACTGTGAACAGAATACTTAGGCAGATAAATCTGATGGCTCTTGATTGTCAACAGGGAAGAGAGTATGGGTGCAATGTATGTCATGTTTGCTTTCTTTTCTCTTTATTATAATACTGGCATTAACAAATACATTTTGTTAACCTACTACACTGATTATACATCAAAATGGGGGAAGATGGGTTGGTAATTGAGATTTAAATAGATGGTAATATTTTTCAATTTAGGGCTTTGGGGTTTTTTTCCCAGTGTGATGGTGACAGGGCACAAATTACCTACGGCTCTTGTATTTCGTGTAGGCATTTTAGTACATTATAATTAAATTTTTTAATAAATATTTATTTGTTTACACAAAAAGGTAGGTAATTGGTGCCATTTGTTTGTCAAATGCTTTACAATTTTATTTCAAGACTGTGAATGTTTAAAGCTATGTTTGGAAGGCTGTGGTGACATATTATGTGCTGTTTATTCTCAACATACCACTTTTCTATTAAGTTCCTCTAAACAGACCTTCTCCACCAATTTATCTATTCCTTTTCCTTCAACTTCACTTTTGTCCAACTGTTTCATTTACAGAGGCTATTACATAGTTATTGTGCCTTTGAAGAGGTCTCGTGGAAAGTTTATCAAACCGTGGGAGAGTCCAGATGAAATGGAACTAGATGAGGTACTGTATATGGTTTGGGTTTTTTTTTTTTCTTCTCCATTATTAAAGTAGCAGTCTTGCTAGTTTTATGTAATTAACTCAATGGTTTTAAAAGTTTTGGTTGTCAGGATACTTTATATTTGTATTTGAATTAGCCTGTGGAGACTAAAACAAAAATTCAAATTACTTAAATGAGAAGACATTAAGTGAAGACATTAAGTTGCAATAAAGAATACCAAGTGTCTGATATTTGTTGACACTAATATTTCATTCTTTTCCTATTGGAAAGAGTGATGCAAAAGTGCAGGAGGTGAAATGAGTTGTCAGCAAAAGCTTGATCACCAACAATATGAACTGTAATAAAGGTCTGGTTCATTAGAGGGGTGTTTACTAAGTCTGTAACAAATGCTAAATTGTAATTTGCACTGCAGTTTAACATTTGACCTTCTGGTGGTGTTTTTACCTGATTTTTATATACTGTAATACTTCTGGTTAGAAGTAGCCTCCATTCTACCAGCTCTTTGTGCTCAGAAGTAAATGCATGAACGAGGAAGAAAAGAGCAACATTGTGTCATCATTTGAAACGATAAATGACATTAATGCAAAGTGGGGAAGTACTTTCTTTTTAGATATAAGCCCAGCAATACTAGAAATCAATTCAGTATGTTATTGATATAGTAATAATTCCAGGAAGTATTGTATTCACCCATCTTCTGTTTTACTGAAGGACAGTATAGCTTATGCAAACTTGTCTTTCTTCTTTCAATCTGTAAATATGTAGTAGTGCTAATGTTTATGATTTTAAAGCTCTTTCAAGGGCCCCATATGAGAGGCTTTTATAAAAAAGACAGGTGGTGGCGTTAGTATTGCTCTAGTTGTATCTGGCCAAGATTTTAGATGTCATTCTAATGCTATGGTAATTTGTACATGTAATATCTCTGCAATTCAAAGACCATAATCAGGTGCTTTTTTACTCCTGATATAGTGATTTTTTGATTGGATCCCATTTTTTTTATTTTCTTTTGGTGGATTCAAAAATTTTATGTTACAGAGATAACCTCATCATATGCTTCAGCATAACACAATTACTGGGAAGTGTTTCTCTCCTGCCATTGACCAAATGGATATAAATTTCAGATTTTGCACCAAAATATAGGGAAAATAAAGATCTTCACCAAACTAACAGTATCGTAGAAAGTGTTCAAAATACAAACGGGATTCTTTCAGTCTTTATCACAACAACAGGCAAATCCTTAATCAGAAGATTAAAAACAACTGTTCAGAGGAAGGCATGATGATTGATTCAACCCTGTGCTTCTTCTTGACCAGTTTCATTTATGTGATCACCTCACTTCATTCAACTGCAGCAATGGCTTGCTTTGATCTATTAACTTCTTCCCTTTAAAAGAACTTGGATGGTAAATGCCATCAGCTCATGATCACAATCCTGGGTGGCATCAAGTACAGTTAAACAGTAAAACCCTGACAGCCACATCCATACAGTAGTGGAAACTGATTGAGTATTACCACCCACTTTTAACATCCAAAGACTAGTCACATTCAGCAGCATTAATAGATTAAAGGATAGGTGCCAGATGACATTGAACTTTCTGGCAATTAAATTCTATGGTTCCTGCTGATTCCCATAACAAAGGGTCATCCAATCATCCTGGAAGGTGTGTTGCCTTAGTCTGTATAACAGATTGATAAAGAGCATTTATTAATTCAAAAATATTTGTGTCAGGATGGGTTGTTTCCCACTTCTATTGATATAATTGAGCCCATATTGTAGAATTAATCATGGAAGAAATAAGGTAAGCATTCACTGGAAAATGAAAATTATTTCTGATAAAGAGCTAAACCCCTTGATATATCTTTTACAATTGCCACCAATACATATAGCAAGAACTGAGTAAGGAAAAACATTAAAAGCAGGCAGCAACTGCATATCATGCTAATTCATTCAGTTTCTATTATTTAAAAGGCTGGTTTGCTTCCACCTTTGGAAAGTGTATGCATTTTATTAAGTGTACTATTCCTGACAAGCTTGTAAACACAGTGCCACAATAAATACATTTGAAAAAAAATAACAACAACACCCCCCCCGAAAAAAACAAAAAAAAAACCCAAAACCAAAAAACCAACAATAACAAAAAACACCCAAACAAACAAAAAAGAGCAAACAACAAAAAACCCCAACAAAACAAAAACCAAAACAAAACTACCCCCCAACCAAAAACAAAACTTACTCTCTGAGCAAAACTACCCCTCCCCTGCCAAAAAAAAACAGACTTACTCTCTGAGCAAATAGTTCCTTATGGTCAAGTATATTTATATTAAATATAATTATTTATATTTTTAGTATGATCTCAGATATGTGTCTAGTATCAGAAATGGTTGGGCAATAGATTTTTCAAAGAACTATATTTCAAATACTTTGCTTAGATTGTCAGAAGAAAAGTATTTGCTAATAACACAGCTCTGGAATATTAACTCCATTACATAACTGGGCAGTCCAAAAAGTCTCTTCAGCCATATTGTAGTTACCTAATCTTCCAGTTCCTTGAACCTCATCTCTGAAAGAAACTAAGACAGACACCTAGTTTTAAAAGAGCAGATAAGAGACTAGATTTTTGGTATCTGAAAAAAATAATTATCAGAGATTCAGTCCTTTTTTACTAACTCAAAATTTCATTTTATTTTGAGTGTCATGAGCTCTAGTGACTTTAAATAGACATGTCATGCAAATAAATGAAACAGAAAAAAATATTATGATTTGCAGTAAGTATTACCGAGTAGGATTACTTTAGATCTGTAAGCAATAAAACCTAAACAAAGGTTTCCATGTTTAGTCTTAAATGAATTCAGTAATTTTATTGAAATCTGTGTATAAAGTGCAGTGGGAGATATATGAGCATGTAATGATATTTGGCAACAACCCCATTTACATATGAAACATAAATGAGGCTGGAGGTTCACCTGAGGTCTACTCAGTCATGTGTAATCAATGTTACTGTCAAAGTTTTTATCTTCACGCAAACACATCTAAGTTTAACTGGCCTTAGGTGGTGAATAACCACCTTTGAAAAGTTGAACTGATTTTATTTGACTCAGGCTAACTAACTTTTAGCATTCATTGCCAAAACTCAGTTTCTGATCACTCTAATACTGTATTTCAGCATTGCATTTTCTTCCAATATGTGCATTTTCTGTCAGTATTTCAAATGTGAGAAATAATCAAGACCAAACATTCTTCTTTGCTTCTCAATCCAATTTTGATTGCAGTACTCCTACAGTATTTTGACATTTTATTATGAGTTATTTATAATATGAAGTGTAAATACACTGTATTCTGGAAATGTATGATAAAGAATTTAGTTGAGGCAGACACACAACTTTAAATTCCAGTGGAAATGGTACATGGAAGTGTCAGTTATTTTCAGTGGTGGCAGAAGCTGTATACCTCTACTAGAACTGTTGCATTTGTAGCTCCTGACTTTAAGCTAGCATACACTGTTACTACTCCAGTATTCAGCTTCCTGTGTCGGCAGGCTTCCAGACAGCCAGTGCTCAGCCCTCTGCATAGCCATTGTTATAAAATGTGGCATCGTACAGAGACAAACTTTTCAGAGTGCTTCCCTCAGCAGTTCCTATAAGGCCTGATCTAACCTGGAACAAACTTTGATTAGTCTCTGCCTCATGTTCTGCATTTAGTAACTCTACCCGGGGCATAGGAAGCTACCAACAGATGTGAGAGTCACCTTCAATAAAGTAACTAAATAGAAATCTCTTCAATATTACAGTTCTCTGCTGCCCTCATTTTTATACGACGCAAATTGACTCTAGCTGCTCATTAAACTGTTTAGGAAGAATGAAAGAGAAATATGGACTGCTGATTGGAATAGTGTCCTTGAGTAATGAATAATGATTTCCAGTCTCAAATTATGGCCAGTTCTTTTTTTGCTCAGGGGATCCATTGCACTGTACCAGCTTTTGTGTCATGGCATGGAAATTGATAGAGTTAAATGGATGTAAAATCTCTGCAACAGGGAACAGACTCAGCATTAGAGCTGGAAAGCAGTTGACTCTGTAGATCTTTGAAGGTATAACATCTAAATGCCCTCAATGTTAAGGAAACCTGGATCCAAGTGACACAGCTTGCTTTCATATCTATCTGTAACCTTGAAATATTTAAGTCAGTGAGAAGGGGTATCAAAGTATTCAATATTAAAAGCTTCTTTCTCAGCAGCAGAGTGAATATTAGATTTCTTTATTTGCATTGGAATTGTTAAATGTGTAACTGCAAAAGACAAGATCCCATGAGAGGAAGGCAAAAAGATGTGCTTGCTAAGCTGTGGCCTAAATCAAGAGGGCATTGAAGATGGTGAAGGTCCTTGAGGGGAGGCCATATGTGGAGGGGCTGAGGTCACTTGGTCTGTTCAGCCTGGAGGAGGCTGAGGACAGACCTCACTGCAGTTACAACTTCCTTGTGAGGGGAGGTGAAGGGAAGACACTGATCTTTTCACTCTGTGGTGACTGTGACAGGACCTGAGGGAATGGTCTGAAGCTGTGTAAGAGGAGATTTAAGTGGGATATTAGAAAAAGATTCTTCACCCAGAGGGTGGCTGGGCACTGGTATGGGCTCCCCAGGGAAGTGGTCACAGCACCGAGCCTGACAGAGTTCAGTGCTCTCAGGCCCATGCTGTGACTCTTGGGAATCTCCTGTATAGAGCCAGGAGTTGGACTCAATGATCCCTGAGGGTCTCTTCCAACTCAGCACATTCTGTGAGTCCATGATTATGTGGAGAGCTTCCCTGACTAAACATGTACTTTAAAATTAATACATATAGTTAAGACTAGATTTCAGTATCTTTTTTTTAATCTCTTTCTCACTCTGGAGATTTGTCTCCCCCTCCTAGCAATGAATTTTTTGCTAATCTACTGTATTAGAACTGTTAGTGTGCTAAAAAGACTAAACAACTCCGTGACCTTAGAAAAATTTGTGATTTAACTGTAAGACTACAGGACAATGAATAAGTTTCATAAGTGAAAAACATGGAAAACCATAAAGAGGCCTTAGAAGTCATTATTTGTCACACAGGAAAAGTTCAGACTCCTTGTTATCAAACCGGACTAATTTTTGTGGAATGACGTTATATCTAAAGCAATAAAAAGTACTAAAGAAGCATTTGTCTGATTTAATAAGCAATTTATCAATAGATCATACTAGCTGAGCTTAAATTCCTTTGTTAGTATATGTTTTCTAAGTTTGAGCCTAGCATCTAATCTTGTCACAAATGTACTGATGGAAATCTTAGCTTTGTTTATGAGAAGAAGTGATTCAGTCACCATCCCTGGAGATATTTAAAAAGATGTGTAGTTGTGGCAATTAGGGACATAGTTTAACAGGGGACTTGGCAGTGTTAGGTTAATGGCAGGACTCTATCTAAAAGGTCTTTTCCAACATAACTGATTTTATGATTCTATCCTATGAGCGACCTAATATAGATATAGATAGATAGATAGATAGATAGATAGATAGATAGATAGATAGATAGATAGATAGATAGATAGATAGATAGAAAGAAAATATGTAATATGATATGTGTATTTATGTGTGCTCAGAGAGGGTATATTGTTCTCTTATGCTTTCCCCACCTCCTGCTAGACACAACAATATCTAAAAACTGTATTTGTAGTCTGGGCACTGCAATTGCCTCCTAGTATCTTATCTTAACAAGAACAACAAGAAATTGGAAGATTTTGCAAGAATTGATTTAGTGATAATGATATGTCCCATGAAATGTGGATAAATTGTTTTTTGTAGTTCCTGGTCATGCATTAAAATTTCTCATTACACTGTCAATAAGTTACGTTAAAATTGTTTACAGTTATCTTTCTGTTCATGCTTGCTCTCTCTCTCTCTCCCCCTTTCTTTTTTCCCTGCCTTCATTCTAAAGCTGCTTAAGGAGATAGCTAGGAAACGCAGAAGCATTCGTCTTGGGAGGGAAGTTGAATTAAAGCCATATATTGCAGCTCACTTTGAAGTTCTTCCTACGGAATTCACATTGGGGGATAAGAAGCATTATGGTGGATTTGAGAATAAGCAACTGCAGAGTGGTCAAGAATATGTCTTCTTCGTGTTGGCTGTAATGGAGCACTCAGAATCTGTAAGTTAGTTAATGTTTTTCAATCTCAAAATTACCTTACACCATCATGAAAACATTTTTTCAATACTAATTCCATTTCCCTAAAGCTTTTTGTTTTTGTTATATGTCAGAGCATCTTTAAAGCAAGTTCTTCCTAACTCAGTGCCCGTTAATTCCTTAAACTCTTCTATTCTGGTTTAACCTTTGTATGTTACTTCTGTGTATAACTGAAACCTAAGAATCACCTTTTATTAGATGTGTTGTGATCCTTTGAAAATTGCATACTGCATTACTTGTGAGCATGGACACAGCTCCTGAGACATGAACTTCGCAGCAGCATCGTTCTCTTTGTATTTGAAAGAATTGCTGTCTTTTGATGCTGCTATCGAATAATGGTGCAGCATATGAAGGATTCTTGGAAAGATCATTGAACTAGACACATGCACAGCTATCCTCTTTAGTTACAGTCATTCCATAACAACTTTATCAGTAAATTGTTTGAAACTTAGAAAATAATTCAATAATAGGGAGAATTCCTGAGGCGAGCCAAATAATGGGTTGTCATTTCTCTTTACTTAATTGATTTTGTAGTTACAACCCTTTATGGGTGAGTTAACCTAATGCATGTAATGTAAAAAAAAGAAAAAACAAAAGACAGATATAAGACTTTTGAAAGGTGCACTACGCATTAGAGTTTTAGCATACAGTGTGTAATACAGTACATTTCTAATTGGTAACTAAACCTGACAGGTACATTTGCAGGTTCAATCACCTGAAACTCCAACACCAATACTCTGAATTCTAGTCAAATGCTTGCAGTGTATAACAGTACAATTGCTTTATTGGTGTCAATGGTATGTGCCTACTTAAGCACAGTGAGAAGCTAGTTCCACTTTGGGTACTTTTGGATACATAGCTTCACTTGAAAATAAAGTAAGTGCCTCCTGGAAGCTCGTAACATAAATCGAAAGTTCTCTTTTCACTTTTTGACACAGGCTGCCTAGACAGATAATTCTGAAGGTGTTGCATCATAAAGGTTCAAATTGGAGAAGGTAGATAGCTGTTGACTATGAAGTGGCCATAAATCTGTGTGTCATAAATTACCTGTACTAAAATTGATCTTCTCAATACAAAGTGCAGTTACTCAGCTTTTTTTTATATTAATTAAGGTATAAATAACCTAAATTTATTGCTTGTTCAGAAATCAGGATGAAAAAGCAGGAAGAAGTAGGTTTGTAAACTGACACATATGGCAAGACCTGTATAGGGTCCTACTCTTGAAAGATTTCAGAAGGCATTACTGTACTTAGGCTATGGATAGTACGTGGCTTAGCATGCCATCTGAAACATTTATGTGATTGAGTAGCATGAGGTAGTCACAGACTGTGAAGAATTTAAAGAGTGTGTAAGATTCAACTTTCAGTGACTTTCAATGCTCCAGTGTATCAGCTCTCAGCTGGTTTTCTTCTAGGACTTCAGGTCCTACTGATGTATGATTTGTAACTTGCAAGGGATGTTTTTCTTGATATTCTGATGTTACATTTTACATAAGGCTTCTTCAGAGAGCACAGAATTTCTCTGTTGATTGGTAGAATAGAGAACTTGAATTAAAAGAGGTCATGGGAAGGTCTGAATTTGTTTAACTTAGTAAAATGGGAGCTAGAGAGCTATGATTAAAATCTATAAATATGTTAAGGATGTCATCAAGAGGAAGGAAAAAATAAGATAAATTTTTAGAATAATAAATGAGTTTAAATTAGTCATTAATACAGGATGGTTGAAAATTAAAAGCAAAATCCTATTTATTAAAGAAAAGGTATTAAGTGTTTATACTGTTGCCCTCAATATCCATCTATATCTTTTTCCAGGCATTTTTGCTGTCCACTCCAAAGCAAGAGGCTAAATACTAAGAGTATCTTCTTGTAGCAATGAACCTTTTTTTGTCTTTTGAGACTACTAAACCTGGGGGAAAAAGCATCAGTCTGCTTAGGTGTTTCAGGAGTGGAAGATGAAGAATCCTCAATTTCCAGACAACGACCACAGACTTAAAACACAGGGAGGTTTTGGTGCCAGGTGCCAGGTGTAGTAAAATGCCATAATATAACTGGAGATTGTTGGCATAGATGCGAGTTCAGTAAGTGCCTCAGCTAGAGTAAGTGCCTCAGCTTTGCCCATCCTAATCCTATCTCAAACTCAGACACTGTTGTAGCCCAGAGCCCAAAACAAGGCCAAATGAAGTGTAAAAAAACATGTCTCCTTTGATAACACTGGTCCTGGCTTAGGGCATCTGTCGGAATACAGTGCAAACACAAATGGAAGCTAATATCTTCTCACAGTTATCTTTTTCTGTTTTAGCTGACATTTCCGATCTACTACTGAATCAAGTTTTTAAGTCCTTTGCAAGAGCTGTAGCTCAAATCTTAGTTTAGTGCTGATGAAGACTCTCCAACAGAGAGAAGAAATATGTACAAGCGATTCTCCAATTCTCCTTCCACTGACTCTCCTGTAACAGAGTTCTTAAAATGATCCAACTTTAGCAGGCTGGCTCTTCAGCCTCTCCAGTATGTAATTTTAACTTTGCACTCAACCACAGATCAAACATCTCAGGTCAGTCAAGAATGAAAAAAAAAATTCTCTTATCAGAGGTCTTATCCTAGGCCAGCTGGCTTTACACCATCTAGTAAAGCAAAGATTTTCAGCAGCCTCTCTTGGTTCATAATTCTAGTTTCATCCTTGTGAAAGACTGAGTGTTTAGCATCATATTCTACAGTGAATTTCAGTCTTAAATTCAAGTTGTCCCCACCTTGTGTAGGTATACTCTGTCATACAGTTTGACTGGTCAAAATGCACTGTGCTATTGCCATAAAACCCTTTTCAAGGAACCTCCTACATTCAGTCCCATTTATTTTTATCTATAGTTCTGTCAAAAGTGCCCTTTCATATCATGCAGGAAGAAAGTGTTAAGCCAGTGTGAAACTAAAACAGAACCCAAAAATGGGTAACTGGTGGGTTATAATTCTCAGTGTCCTATTCATTTTCTCATTCTCTGCTTAAGTTCCAAAGTGCTCTGCAAGGACTGTGCTACATGATTTTTCTGCAGATCACCGCTAATATGTGGAACACAAAATAAAGGTGGTAATAACAACACAGTTTTCAATTTGCAAGTTTTTATACTACTTGGCTTCAAGAAAAATATAATTTCCCCTTTGCTGTGTTCATTGCATCATTATCTTTTATACATTTGTTTTATATATGGGATAGTTAATATTTTAAATTTATTCCTTCATGATTAAGGAAGGCTCATTTTTATTTTTATAGACCATGTATGCAACAAGCCCATATTCAGATCCTGTTGTGTCGATGGATCTTGATCCCCAACCAATTACAGATGAGGAAGAAGGCTTGATTTGGGTTGTCGGACCAGTTCTTGCAGTGGTGTTTATCATCTGTATTGTTATTGCTATACTTCTTTATAAAAGGTACGTTTACCTTTTAGTTTTCTTACTATGTATTTTCTCCTTTATGTTGGTCACTTCATAATATTCTGCAATGTATTTTTGTGCTACAGTAGTAACTGTCATTGCTTTGGGATATTTTGAAATTTAGTAATGGTTTCCAGAATGCTGCAGAAATTTTTGACTGAAAGTTTCCAATAATTACAGGTATGTGGGTACATTTTTCTACTGATGACACTATATTAACACTTCTGCATTTAAATGTTTTTTCCACTTTGCATACATTTGTATGCAAAGATACATTTGTATGCGAAGAAAATAAATATGTGCTTGCACATAAATATGTATGGAATTTGCACATTTGACTTTTTAAAACTTGTTTATAGATGTATAATAGTAATACATTAGGGGTTACATTCAGCTTGTTGTTAAATGTGATTTTCATCTCCACTCAAGTAATTTGAATTTTAACTTTTGACAGTTGGCCTCAATTTGGCAATGTATCTATATGAATTTGAAGCTCTGATCTGAGAGATTAAAGAGACATCAAATAGCTGTTTTCTGTTAATCTCACTGTGAGATCAAATTTCACTCATTCTTCTTTCAGTGTCTATGACACAGATGTAGTTTTGCTATTACACAAAGGACTTCCTTCTGCCTTACAACATACTCCAGTGAAAACTGTGTATGATGCCATCATTTTTATGTAGCAGCCTTTTACAGTGTAAATGAGTTAAAAGGGGTCAAGATACTGAATCAAAACCAAAGAATAAAACTCAGGGTTTTTTTTATTTTATATTTCATTCCTAATACATTTTTGAAATATACTGATAAAGTATATTTGAGGAATATTATGAAGATGCTGTAAATTTCTGGGGAGGTGGCACACTAGGAATAATTTTATTAAATGAAGTATGTCTTCTAAAACTAATGGCTATGATGCTGTTACCTGCATATATATTTTTAAATCCAAGCCTGTATCGTCTTCCTACCTTTAGTGTCTCCAGTCAAATACCTCTGAAGTATCATGAAGAGAGCTCTCTTCAGGTTTTGGAAGGAGTTCTCTGTTCAGCAGTAAATAACCAGTCCAGAGTTAACTTAGCCTTTGGATTCCAAATAGATATACATTTATAGAATGGTTTTAGGGCTGTAACCATGCAGCAGCACAACACACAGTCTGCTGCTGCAGATACTCTGTCTCCTGAACGTTTCTGTTAGTGCACAGTGTCAGCCAATCTAGTTAGTAAGCAACTCTGTTTCTGTCCATCACTTCAAAAACTGGTCATTGGAGACATGCTAAAAGCAAAATACTCCTTTCTTCTGAATATTTTGAAGTATTAAAAGTAAATCGTCTCCCATATGACAAAAGAAATCCAAACAATAGTATATTAAGCAGATGTGCAACTGCTTCTGGAGTTAATTACATTTGTGGAACCAAAATAACAATCTTCAAATCAATTACCAGAAAAAAAAAAAAAAAAAAAAAAAAAAAGAGAATATTCCACATATGAGCAGGTAAGATTTGCTCGTCAGTAGTGTGAAGAGATTGTCATTCACCGAGAATGGGGGACATATTTTCCATCTGTTATTTACTACTTGTACTAGAACTGTTCGGGCAAATGTCCATATGTATTTATTTATTTTTCTATTTTCAGCTATTTACTCTAATTTGTTAAACAGCACTGATTTGGCAAATTACCTCTGAGAAATTATGACTGCAGTGTTAGCAGACTGTGGTCCTCTATGAGCTTTCATTTCTGTAAAAATGTAGTATATAATTGGATTTTTTTTTCAAGAGTATGTAACCTGAATGCAAGCTTACTGCTAGATTTTGATAGACTTACTGACTGTAGAAGAGCAATGACAAGACAGTTGGGATATTTAACATATTGCTTTGAGAAAACACTGAAATTTAATTTCTGAGTTAAATGGATTTACTGTGGCTACAGGAGTTAGATGGGAAAAATATGTTAAAAAGAGCAGGCAAATAAGCAATTTTTGTGGATACAGTAAATATTATCTTTCTAGAACATATTGGGGTATAAGTGCAACAGGTGTGATAGTGAGAAAGGAAAATTAAGGTAGAGGGCATCAGTCTAATTGTGAACATATACGCAAAAAAATATTAAAGAGGATGATGTTAAAGGATGTGCAGTGCAAAGAGGACGACCAACAAATGACCGTGTCTTCTGAAGTGCAAAGAGTAGTAACTCAAATAAAGGTCAGCTATGCTTAATTCCCTTTGTCCATAGAAACCTTTGTGAACAGACTTGGACCACTAAGCTCATGATTTACAATACTACTTATACATTTTAATTACAATCACAGAGAAATTATGACTGCAGTTTCCAAAAGAATAATTTTATGGGGAGAAGTCTTGCCCTCCTTTAAAACAGACATTATTAGATAGTGTGGATAAGTTGCATGGGTTGGTTTGAAGTATACTTAACTGTGCCAAAGACAGGAATGCATGTTCGAACACTTTATTATTTGTTGCTAAGTTGTATAAAGGTTATTGCCTCTGCATTTACTCTTCTTAAAATCTGAAGGCAAAGATATTTCCTAGACAGGTTTTTGGATCATATATTAGAATATAGCCAAAAGGTCATTGCATCTTACTAAGTAACAGTGATAGATGGTAAAAAAATTGAAGAGTGCCTTTTCTTGTCATCGGGCATACTTTCGATATAATAGCCAACACAGATGAGACCAATTAATAAATACACTATGTGCATAAGACCTCACAGATTCACAGAATCAAAGGGCCACACCTCTGGAGTCTGCCTCATCCCAGCCCTGTTCAGAGCATGGCCACCTGCAGCAGTTTGCTCAGAGAGATATCCATGCAAGTTTTGTGTAGCTAAGAATGGAAACTCAACGACCTTCCTGGGCAACCTGTTCCCATATTCAGCTATCCTCACAATAAAAACTACTTTTTCCTGACTTACAGTTGACTATGTCTTGGCAAATGGAACTGGCTTGGCCATTAACCAGTTCAGTGTTCTCTGTCCTTGCAGCAATGAAACCACCCTGCAGACATAGTGAGGGGAGACACCTATTTTGGAGCAGATGTTTCCATCCATTAAACTTTATAAACAATCAAATCAAGAGATCAAAGTAAATTAGATGAATCTCACTTTCTTGTGGACAAGAAAATAAATCTTTTCTTTGTTCAAACATGGAGTGTCTTATACAGCATAGTAAGAATTATATCCAAAATCTCAAACAAAAGCAAACCTAGCTAAATAGATGGTGTTACATAGATAGATGTTCCACCCTAGATGAAATACCTAACCATTAGGAGGTCTGCTTGAGTCACAGTTTACATGTATTTTAAATGTGTGATACAGGTTCAGTTACATAGGATTTTGTTGATCAGGAACTTAGTGAATGTTAAAGAGCTCTAGAAATTGTATGGTGTTTCTCAGAAATGGACAAACTAGAAAGAAGAGTGAATGTCCCCATGAAACATCCTGTCATCTCATTCTTGGGTTTTGGATTTTTTTTTTCTTTTTTTTAATAAATGAATTTATGTGGCTATTCTTCCTAGTTTTTAAGAAATCACAAATTCCCTGGTTTCAGTTTTCCACTGATGAAGAACAAAAGGATCCTCATTATAGAACTTTCCATTCATAAGGAAGAGAAGTTAAAGCCATCTTGACAGACACTGTGTTGTTTGCTTTTATAAAGTGCAGCTTTTTGGTTTGGTTCAGAAGATTATAGCCTAAACTTAAATCTTTTGCACATAGTAACTCTGGCACTCTGAATTATAGCATCATAGATTAGTTTGGGTTGGAAGAGACCTTTAAAGGTCATCTAGTCCAACCCCCTGCAATGAGCAGGGACGTCTTCAACTAGGTCAGGTTTCTCAGAGCGCCATCCACAGACCTTAAAGGTATCCAGGGATGGGGCATTCATCACCTCTCTGGGGAATCTAGTTAATTAGTGGTTCATAGCCCTCATCATAAAAAATTTCTTCCTTCTAGCTAGCCTGAATCTCTACCCGCTCTAAAGTGAAACCCTCTTTCACTTTAAAACCATTACCCCTTGTCCTGTTGTCATGGGCTCTACTTTAAAAGCCTGTCCCCATCTTTTTTATAAGCTCCCTTTCAGTACTGGAAGTATTGGAGTAAGGTCTCCCAAAGCCTTCTCTTCTCCAGCCTGAAAAATCACAGCTCTCTCAACCGTTCCTGTTCCATCCCCCTGATCATTTTTGTGACCCTTCTCTGGATCTACTCCTACGGATCCATGCATTTTTTGTATTGATGACCCCAGTAGTGGATGCAGCACTGCAGGTGGGGTCTCACCAGTGTGGAGTAGAGGGGCAGAATCACCTCCTTTGACCTGCTGGTCCCCTGCTGAATCTTGAGCTATAAGAAGAAACATGCTTCTAAGGGAAAAAAGCCCCAGGTGTTAAAAAAAATACAGAAATGCAAAATGGGGAAAAAGGGGAATCTTAAGTGATTATGAAGAATTTCAAAGACTTTTTCATAATGTGTGTAATCCGGTCATTGCAGAGTACAAGCCATTAAATGTTTGTAGAACCCCTGTTTATTATTATATCATATTATTATATGATCAACACACAGAAAGTTAAACACTGCATTTACAGTGTGTGTGTATAATAGAACATGTTGGTGAAAAATAGTAAATTATTTTTGCTTTTTACCTGATCTTTATGGATCATAGATCACTAGAGATCTCTACAGATCACTGTAGACCTCTAGTACATAAGATTAATTCTAAATCTAAAAAGGCATGTGGTACTTAATTGGAAAAAGATTTAGGGTTCTCTTGCTTTCCAGGGTACTGTTAAAAATTTTGTGTTATTTCATTACCTGGTTTTGTAAAATAGTTTTAGAAATTTTCTTTTTTTTTTTTTTTTAATTTAGTACAACTCTTATGTGTCTCATGTATTTAACCTTGTTCATCACTTCCTTTTCTCTTCCTCTTCTCCCTTTCTCTCCTTCCCATTCTAATCTGCCCTCCACTTTTCATTTTTCCTCTCTTCTCTCTTCTCATCCCTCTTCTCTCTAGAATGTAAGAGGGAGATTCATCTCAGTGAGATGTAATTTTTCAGTGTAATGTTAACATTACTTTCATGGCTCAAATTAAACACCCATTCTCCATTATCTCGCTGGCTAAAATTTGAAGTCTCATTTCTTGGTAAATTGTGTTTAAAAGAGGTGTATTTTTCAACAGAAGATTCACTTTGGACCTGACCTTGTGTCCTCCATTAGTTCTATGATTTCCAAACACTGAATATTTTGATGAGCTGTCATTTCTTAATTTGGTTTAGCTGTGTATCTTTACTGCAAATCAAAATTTCTTGTATCTCCTGTTTTCATGCTTATCCTCTGTGCTATTGGTCAACTAATATTTCACCTTTTCTTCCCTCCTTGCTGCATTAAAATGGAGCAGTAAACCTGACAGGTGAGAAGTGAAAAATAATCACTCTTCATTTAATACAGAAAAGGAAAAAAGAGAAAAAAGAAGTCATCATGATAGTGATCTAAGACAAAGCATCTGTCAGTCTTCAGTGAATGTAGGCAGTAATCTATCAATATGAGGGCAACTGCAAGATTTGCTATGTTATTTACAGCACTGAAAAGTAATGTAATACAAGCAGCAAAGTTTCACTGTTTGGGGGGTTTTTTTGTGTCTCCATGGGTAAATTTTCAAGAGATAGCAGAGCTCTACAATGCTCGTATTGTTTTATTTGTGTTTTAGTGAAGTGGAATCGGTGGTTGTACACAATAACCAAAGTTCTTGAAGGAATACATGGTTGTAGTTGAAGTGTTAGCTGCTGTGAATCTTTGTGATGCTCCATACACATAAACTCAACGCTGACATACAGTTCTACAAGTGAAAATGATACAGTGGTATCATTTGTCATTTGTGGGGGTTTTTTTCCCCCACCACCTATCTCAAAATCATTGCACAATCTGGAAGAATTGTGATGTCTTCTATAGGCTGAAGTGATTAAAAAACCCCAAGAATGCTTAATATCCACTTAATAATACATAATAAAATACATATATACATAATAATGATACAGGATAAACCATTCTGTTGTTCTAGAACTATTTAAAATATTCAGATACATGATTAGAAGAGATTTTAGTGCTTTTACTAGGTTAATATGAAATTTTAGTCTGGTACTAACTTTCAAGTGGAAAAAAGTTAAATGGAGCTTGTCCCTGTACAGTTCCAGAAACTTAAGACTCCTAGACATAAAGAGAAGGAAATACAGGTTAAAAGCCTTTTTGAAAGTCACGTCACACATCTTCAGTGAGAAGAAAGAGCACCAGGGCATTGTGCTACTGTGATAGGAGTTTGTAATAGTCAAAATCAAAAGAAAGGAATCTCATATGAGTGTATCCATAATAATTTTGTGTAAAAAAGACTAAAAACAGAATAATGAGATTTAATTTTTTATTGCTTCACTAAAGAGAAGTTAATACATATATTAAGGTATTTGCTGGAGAACAGATGGAGTGTTTTTACAGTAAAACATTTTTACTTTTTTTCAATAAAACCATAGGACTAGTGACTTTCAAAAAATTGCTGCAATGCTCTTGCTGTTCGGCTTTTTTGCATAACTTGAAATCTCACTGTATGCCACCTGGTCTTCAGTATCTCAAGAGCAGCAAGAAATTGACTGGAGTAAACAGATTTATAGCATTGTCATGTTGCGAGTCAATTAGAAAAAAAAAACCATTATCTTAACATAAATATTGGGTACCTGGAAAATAGTCTGCTATCATTACCCTTAAAATAATCTCAGTTCTGTTTTCACAACATAACTCTTCCTCTGTTTGCTTCTTCATTTTATATTAGCTAAAAAATATCAGCCACATTGTGTTTTCATTCAGGACCCCACAGATAACTAGTGAAGAAAGATTCCACTTTCTGTATAAAAATGCAGAGTAGTTACTCTTCATGTAAAGTGGTTCTCCATGTTTTATATCAGATAATGATACATACAGATAATGAGAGTCAGTTTTAACAAAAACATCAGTCAGAACATACATGGACTCTACTTCTCTCTAGAGAAAGGGAAAAATAGACAACTTTCTTTCTTTTTCTTTCTCTTTCATTCTTTCAGTTTGTTTTTTGTTTTATTTTCCTTCCTTTACAGTGAAAGTCTTAGTTTGATTAGAAGTATTCATACAGATCTAAGCCTTGAGTATATGTAGACATGATCAGACATATGAAGATTGCACAGTTCAGCTCTTATAGAGATGAAAGGAAACAGAACTAATTCTTACTTCCTAGAAAGTGAAAAGAACAGATGTCTTCTGGAATAGATGTCTTCTGTACTGTTCTCTTTCATTAAAAATACCTAAAGAATGCAAGTTTGGTTTTTTTTTTTTTTTTAATAATAATGCAGAGCTCTGTGTATAATGACAATAACTTGGGGTGTTCTAGCTCAAGAGCTGGCTACTTTTTTATAAACGTATGCATTTAAAATAGAGAATTGTCTGAATTTTTATAAGGTTAATGTTGTAATAGTATAGTATTAGGATGGAGGATCAGTTTAGGGCAGAATGCAGCTATTTTCTGTTTGACCATTTTGCCATTTCAAATTGTAGGTTTTCCTACTCACCATGCACAATTACATTACCTTTACACTGGATCACATGTTTTTTCAGAAATAAACATCTTGTCTTCAGACTATGATGCTAAACACTCAGTCACCTTTATCAAGCTAACGTCTATCATCTGTTCATGTGTATTCACCTTCTCCATGCAGGAAGAGGGCTGAATCTGATTCTAGAAAGAGCAGCATACCCAACAGCAAGGAGGTCCCCTCTCACCATCCCACAGATCCAGTGGAGCTGCGACGCCTTAACTTTCAAACTCCGGGTAAGAGACAATAATAACTCACTGAGAGCTCTGTGGTCACAGACTGATTACTGATGCTGTTACAGAAAAGAAAGTTTGATTGTTTGGGAATATGTATTTTGATTAGGGGCTGGGGTTTTTTTGCTGCAAAATATATTTCTTTGTTAGCCTTGGAAGTAGTTCTGTAATTTCTTTATTTAAAAGAAAATCCTGCATGAAACAAAATTGAAGTTTTGTAAAGAAGAGCCCAAAGATTGATATGCTGTATGGATGTGTTTTATGTGCTAAAATTCCAAGTTAAATCTAACAATGCTAGAAAATATTACTGGGAAATGTACATCCCTGTTTATTAATGATATTTTTATGGACACTTCTTTGCAAATAAGCTTCCCTTTTATCTACTGCATTATCAGGTAACATATTAACATCATTGTGAGTTCCACTGGTTTGCAAATGTACAATACAGAAGAGAAATACATAACTAGATAAATGGTCTTGTCTTTGAAAATAAGGCTATATGTTATGGTCAAGGAGGATATTAATATATCAGTAGTTCTGAGGTCAGAAGCAACACATTCCCAAATACTTTATTAAATGATTTTTTTCATTTATCAGTGTTAAAGCTGTTTAATCTGATAGTCAAGAAGCACCAAGAGAGAAATACTTAAAATAGTATTTTTTCCACCTTTGTAGGAGTCAACTTTTCTTAAATTGACTTTGTTTTGATCAAGTTATATTCCAGTAGGCTTGTTTCCTATTACAGTATGTTTGCACTGAGTCTGATGCTAATTAGGTGCTGAATCTTCATGAGCTTCGTGTTTTTGTCAAACTTGTTACATTAAGTACAAAAGGTAGTGAATTCAAGTTCATAAAAGCAGGAAAGTAAGTGCTTGAGATGCTGAGGATTTGCTGCTGAAATTGACATACTAAATTCTGCTTAAAGGGTTAAGTGAATTCCTGTCTTCGAAACAGTGACTGTATAGAGATAATGTTGCCCCAGAAGGAGTGCATGTGCAGAGTAATGAATGCATCTAAAGACCCACACTTCGTGCACATGGCAGAAGTAGAAGAGTCTGGAGGCTTGAGTTTTGCTCCAGCCTTGCTTTTTTAGTCTGTTCCAGTACACTGCTCCTAGCAGCTGGGGCAAATTAGGTGTGTTTTAGGAGCATGTCTTCTAATTTAATTTCATCGTGGTGTGGGAATCTTGTTGACATGCTCTGGGACCTCTCTACCACAGGAACTTAAATACAGTAAATTAAAATAATTGAAAGTTTTTATTCAGTGTCCTTCTGAGGCTACAATTTTAATGTAGGCTCATTGTTTCTGGGTAAAGTTTTTATCTGTTACTCAGCACTTTCATAAATGTTTAAAGGGTTTTACAGCAAAAGAAATGTACATATAAATCTTTGAAACACGAGAAGAAAAAAAATTGTTCTTAAAGTCTATTTTATGCCTAAAACAAGTAAATATTTGTACACAGTTATATACCTACTAGAGTAAATGGCCTAATAGAATCACAGAATTGTTTTATTTGGTAATGATCCCTAAGATCATTGACTCCAACCATTAACCAAGCACCACGATGTTCAACAATAAACCATGTCCTGAAGTGTGACACCCACATGCTTTCAGAACACTCCAGAGCGAGTGATTCCACCACTTTCCTGAGCAGCCTGTTCCAATGCCTGATGACCCTTCCATCACGAAGAACTTTTTCCTAATATCTAATCTGAACCTCCTCAGTGCATCTTGAGGCCATTTCCTCTTCCCATATCACTTGTTCCTTGGGAGAACAGACTGCCCTCACCTGGCTCTTTTCAGGCAGTTGCAGAGAGCAGTAAGGTCTCCCCTCAGCCTCCTTTTCTCCAGGCTAAGCACCCACAGCTCCCTTAGCTGCTTCTCATAGGACTTATGCTCCAGACTTTTCACCAGCATTGTTGCCCTCTTCTGGACATGCTCCACCACTTCAATGTCTTTCTGGGAGTGAAATCTGAACACAGGACTCAGGGCGCAGCCTCACCAGTGCTGAGTACAGGGGGACAATCCCTGCCCTGGTCCTGCTGGCCACACTGTTGCTGATAAAAGCCAAGATGCCAGGATGATTTGCTCAGTGACCTTCCCCAGCATCTGACAGGCCTGTAGTTTCCTGGATCCTCCTTCCTGCCTTTCTTGTTGATAGATGTCCTATTTGGAAACCTCCAGTCAACTAGAACATCCCCAGTTAGGCACGACTGCTGGTACATAAGGGAAGGAGGCTGAGTGAGCACTTTAGTCAACTCCCTTGCTACCCTTGGGTGTTTCTCATCCAGTCCCTCACAGTTGTGTGTGTCTAACTGGTGTAGTAGGTCGCTGACCATTTCCTCCAGGCCTGAGGGGCTTCATTCTGCTCCCATCCTTGTCTTCCAGCTCAGGGGGCTGGGTACCCACAGAACAGTTGATATCGTTATTAAAAATTGAGGCGAAGAAGGCATTAATTACCTCAGGCTTTTCCTCATCAATCGTCACTATGTTTCCCTCTGCATCCAATAAATAATGGAATAATAACTAGATATATAAGCCTAATTTTCTGCACTCTATTTATTTAGGTGCGTAATCTTACCTATCTATTTGGTATTCATCATAATTAAAATGAAACGTGAGGAAAAAAACCCCTGCTGCCAAGTGCTAACATATAAAATTAATTTATTGTAATTAATTCTTAATTTACATTGAGATGGTAAAATTATTAAGAAATGGCAGGATTTGTGGCACTTGTAGACACTGTAATTCCACCTCATTGATCTGAAAAGAACTGGAGAGGATTTAAGGCGTACTTCTTCTTGCAGGGCTATAGTTTATCTGTGAAGTTTGCAGTTTTCTGTGAAGCTATTTGAGCAGAACATCTGTGATCTGTTTCTACTAGGAACTCTTCTTCCTTGCTATAATCCTTTCCACAGACTGGAGAATTACAATTATTATTAAAAATACAGTACAAATATCAAATTATGATCTTTTTTCCTAACATTATACCACATAAGACCCCTAGACACAGCTCAGGCCATTATACTACTCAGCATACAACCAAATATCAAGGAGAAAAAACTTACCCCAGTAGATTTGTCTTACTCTGTTACACTTGCTAATTGACATGTTCTTAGTATGTAAACTAAGTCACAGTGAAGTCAAGGTACAGTTCTTGTGCAGAATTTCAAAAGCAGGATTTCACTTAACTCACATTAACTTCAATTAGGGCTACCATGTCATTAAAATCTGGCTAAATTTAGCTTAGGTGTTTAGATCCTGCTGGAATGTTTGTCCAACTCCCAACCAGCAACACACCATCAAATAACATGCAATAGAACATTTCTTAGGATGAGCCTAGAGAAACTACAGAAAGGCTGTACATTCCAGTTATCATCTTTGTTGGGTTTGTTGTACTTTCACTTTCGAATGTATGAGTTTTATTTTCTACAAGGTAGCAGAACTAGATAGTGGGGTACTGCAGAGGAGGGAACTGAGGGAAGTGCTGATGTGGTTGTGTGTCAGGTTCTTTTTACTGAGAAACCTGCTGTTGCCCTCATCCAGTGAGGCATTTCTCAACATTGCCTACAGACAAAATAAAGGACAGAGTGGTGAATGTACTTTCAGTACAAGTGCATCAAGGTAGATGATTTGACATAATTGTTATTGTAATGATTTATTTCTTTAGATTATTAAAGCATCTACAAATTGCTTGGAGCTTTCCAGGCTTCCAGTGGGAGAGGAAAAAAAATTCAGATGAATCTATAATGTACAGAAGTGATAGAGAAAAAAGTTCTAAATTACATTGGCATATCTGGAATGGCAGTTTTCTCTTGGAGAGGTGAATGAGACACTCCTATAAAATTATGGATTGTCATAAACTTTAGTATATTAAAAGATTTCTAAACAGCCTCATTCCAGAAATGCTATCAATCATATATTTTGTATATAAGGAAAGACCTGAGCAGGTATAGATATCAAAATAATATGAAAGCTAAGTCCTTGGGTAAAATTTGAATTTCTAACCACAATTATAAATTACTCCCAATACAGGTGATTAGGTATAAATTTTCGTCAGAAAATATGGGAAGGCAATATTTTATCTTCGGTGATATTTAGAGATTCATTTCAGCACAAATATGTTTTACTTAGTATAAAATTGTCAGTTTAGTATGAAAATGTCATAAAATTTCTCAGTCAAAACTACCAGCACAGGAAATGTTTTGCTTTCTTTTCACTTTTTGTTGTCATGTCATTAAAGAACTACGTTCTTCAATAATCTGAAAGAGGCCTGAAGAGCTCTAACCTAAAGTTTCCTGTCTTACCTTGTTCAGGAAGGATCAAATTCATTTCTGGATTCCCTTCTCATTGGATGGAATAACTCCATAGATAAATTTCACATTTTGCCTTGGCATTTGGAATAGCCCTCTGTTCTGTATCTGAGAACAAGATCCCATGTCTGTGTGTGTTATCCAAAAATGTGTATGTGTTAGATAAGCCCATATGCCAGTGAGTGGGTCACAGCAGTGCCAAGTTCTCTTTGAGTAAACATGAAAATACCCAATCTCAGTAGGATTCATTTTTAAGTCTGTTACTCATCCATAACTGGAATAACTGAGGAAAAGTCTATCACATTCTTATCATTCTACAAGTTTCCCATGAAACACAGGATTAAAATCATTAACCTGGCACACAAATTTTAGAAGTTTCTATGCCACATGGGAAAGTTAAGGTAAAGAAGGGGTAATAATTAAACCTCACAAAAGGTTTCATCAAATAAGGCAGCCTGGTTTTGCAGAGGAAAATTAACTGAAATTAAGTAGTTTGAGTGGGTTCTGAGAGATCCAAGGCTCAGGCAGACTTCAATCTGCCAATCAGCCAGAGAACTAAATTGAGTCATGCCTCAAAAGTGACTGATTTTTTTATCCTCATTTAGCTATAAAATGTGTCACACTTATAAGTAATTTTTGTAATTTGGTGCCAATTAAACAATTATCTCATTATATCTTATGAACTAAATAAGATGCTTTGAAATACAAGAAAAATAAATAGAGTCATTACAGCTCTAAGTTAAAGATTTTTTTTTTAATTAGATAAGTGCTCACTAAACACTTATTTTCTGAGTTGCTAAGGAATTTCCACAAACTTATTTTCATGATAAAGCAGAAAAACTACAAAACATGTTCAGAGGAAAAGGGTGCAAATAAAAAAAAAGTGGAAAAAGCAATGTCTGGATTTAGTCACATGCTTTGCAAGACAGCAGGAAATTTCTTTGTGTAGCTGATCCTCTCAACATCTGCTTGTGAGAATCATGGCAATGCTGAAGGAAATACTGTGCTTTGTCTCCATGGCAAAAACAGCCTAAAATGCTTTCTCATAATGAGCCATCATATATACAGTTCTTCATATGAACATGTCTCAGATGGAGAATTTACCTAAAAGAGGTACAGGCTTCAGATGCAAATGGCACTTCTCTGATATCCCACTTCATTGCTGTCAAACCTAGAGAAACCCAAAATCTGCTTAGCTAGGAGATTAAATTGAAAATTATTCTCTTCACAAGAGTTACGCCTTTTTTTTCCCCCTGGATTTTAGACCATAGTTTTTGTGATGTCTTATTGTATTAAATATTTTTAGATCAGGATCTGAAAATTAAGTTTCCCTTTTTCTCACGATAGGTGATCTTTACACATCACTCAGAAGTGGTGCTTCTGCTATGAGGCTATGGAGATCCTAAGGTTCCTTGTTAGAGCTCTGTGATACAGAAAAGCAGAAACTGTTTTCATTCTAGAATAATTGATCAAGTTTTGAAGAACATATAATCTTCTGGAATAAAAGTGGCACGATTTTGCAATATTATATATGCATCTGCAATTATTTTAAAATAGCTGTTGCAGAATGGTATATTTCTCTAGAGATTTTCTTGTAAATTTACCTTTGTAATTTCATGCTCTGGCCTAGCCCTGACTCTGTGAAAAAAAAAATTTAAAGTAACAGTAATTTTTTTGTCGTGTACTAAAGGCATTCTTGATAAATTTTCATGAATGCTGAATTCCTGATGAATTCCTATTGAATCAGGGTCATCCTTACTTTTTTCCATTTCCAATGTCTGAATTTTAAGTACCTACTTTTTTCTATCTTTTTGATAAGGATAAGTCTCAACAAACACCATTACTGATTCCTTCCTTTTCTAGAAAGGGCTATCTTAATCAACATAGATTGGTATGTAGAAGAGTGTTCTGTGTCATTAAATAAAAATGAGGAGTTTGTAAAGTCACAGACAATTAATTCAGTGTGGATCTAAAGTACCACTCATTTCCTAAAGACATTTCTGTGACAATCATGTGTCACATTTTCACTTCATGTAGATTGTAGTCTGTATACTAGCATATTTGCTTTTTGTTTAATTTCTAACTTTGTTCTTGTTTATTGTGGGTATGTCAACCTACAGTTCCAAATTGGTAAATAAATGTGTGTTTCATAAATGTTTCTAAAAGCCCTTATCATAAAACCCTGACAACAAACAAAATCCTAATTTAACGCACTAATGACAAGCCTAAAACACCCACTTGATTAGCTGGGATAAAGGAATATAATTAACAGGTTTAATGTCTGTTAATATGCAGATGAATTCTGACCTTGCTCTCTTAGTTTTTCCTTGAAATTGTGGCACAAATGGTATTTCATGTTCCTTAATCATATATTTACTGCAGATTAACCAGAAGATAATTCTACACTGTAATCAAACCATACACTGTTATTTAATTCATGTAAAGGGGTTTCTGCTAGGCTGCATAAGATCAATTACATTTGGCAATCTTCTACCAAATCTGGAAATAAAAATTTTTAATGGGTACAATTCCAACTGTGTTTTGCATGTGGTGATTTTGGGGGTTTTCTTTTCTTTGAGTTTCCAGGTGTTTTTATCTCTTTTCTTTTTTTTTTTTTTTAAAAAAAAAAAAAAGAGATATCCTATTTAGAAGAGATTCTGAAAGCATGTTTTCAGCATGGTATTTCTTTTGACTTTTTTAGCATGTCACAGGATCTGTTGTAATTTAGCTGTATTTTGTCTTTAAGTTTTTGTGTTGTCATGACATATGTTGATTGGTGTGGGAGTGTGTCATCAAATAAGTGTATTTTCTTATTTGTAGCCACAAAAATAAGTGAGTTTAGCTGTATTTTAAGTGGGATCTTTTGAGTCAAGTTCTGCACCTGCTCAATAGGAGCCTCATGCTTTTGCATGAGATGTGATGACATCTTAAATGTTCATTCATAGCATATTCTGTTATGATTCACAGACTGATTACATAACAAAAGTCCTCCAGCAGTTCTTTTAAAAAACAGCTACTTTTATCATATCAGTAGAGCACATTTTATATATATAAAGTATGAAAATAGACCAAATGCAATTACTTCATAAGTTACCTGCCAAATATTATTTGAGGAAATTCATTCGAGGTGTAATTGCTGATAATGAGTAGTAGAGGAAGGATTTATATGCAGTTAAAATTTGTCATTTTCTAAAGTTGTAAGTAGTTCCTCTTTTTGCCTTAGAAAAATTTGCCTTCAAATTACATATTTGCACAAAGTGTTTAATATGAAATCTCCCCTTGGAAATGTCAAGTGGTGTATAGAGAAGCATATAAACAGAAGTTATTTTAAAAAAGAATGTGTGTTCAGCATATCTTAAAAAAATATTCCTTCACAATAAGTTAATTATTATGATTTGTTTTCATGATGCTGGTGATTTAGTCAGGTTCATTGTGTGATGAGCGAGTCTCATACTCACTGGGTTTATGTCCTTTATGTTTACAGTAGGGGAACTGCACCTTTAAACATCTTAGTTGAGTTACCAGACGCTGTTTTGTGCATGTCTGAAGTGCCTGTATGTACAAGATTGATTGATTATGATGGTCTACTGCTGTTACTAATTTGTTTCCCATTTCCGATTGGCTTTTACTTTTTACAGCTTTGAGCAGTAATTCAGTCCCCTACGCCTCCCTGATTGGCTCTGTGTCCTCCCTCTCTAGCCAAACTACCACTCAGTCCTTATATGATAATAACTCTCTCCCACGATTCGCTCGAAAAGGTCTAAACATCTTTGTCTCTATTATTTTCTCTGTTCAAGCACTGTTTTAGATGTACATCAGTCCACCTCCATTTCTGGATCAATCTAGAGTTCTCTTGTGCCTTTTCACTCACATATTTTCCATGGGGGTGCTTGATCTGGATCAATCAGTGTAATTACTAGATGACTGTCACCCACACTCATTTTGAGAGTAGCCAAGTCCTAAGTAAAATTTGTAAGAAAATGGGAGAGAAGCAGAGCTGCATCAAATAAATTAGTACTTACAGACTGATTTTTAAATTGAAATTTCTAAGGAATCTCCCCACTGATCTGAATATTCTGCTTTGTTAGTTGACTGACAACTTGCCTTAATGTCTTACCATCACAGATGTGCTATGAAGATTTCATAAAATATATAGGGTCAGAAGAATTAGGGCCAGTGCTGCTGGACATTATTTTGGAGTCTGTTATGATGCTTGAAATGTCAGAATCCAAAACAAAACAAGAATTAAAAGCAAAATTAAAAGAATTAAAACACATGCTACAGTGTGACTGTGTTGTAGCTACATGGTCATTTTCAGCTATGTTTAAAGGAAATGCAAGTCAACTGTCTTAGGCATGCTCTTGAAAGTCACGGTGACAAAGCAAACTGCATTGTGCAACATGCCTTCCAGCTTGAGCCCCCTTGAGTCATCAGTGTTTTCCCTTTGTAATTTCAAGAGATCCTGGGGTTCACTAGCTTAACTTTTTCTTGCCAGCTCTGATTTCTTCCCTAAGCTGTTGAAACCTCACTTTCATTTTAGGTGTGATAGTATAAAGTGTGAAGAGAAGAATGTAAGCATTTTGGAGAAGGCTCATGAAGACTAACAGCTTGAAATAAATATGTTCACAAAATTTTGCCTGTCAAATCTTAAGCTGGCAGATTGTTCTAGTTGACCCCACATCTTTTCTGTCTTTTTTTTTATTTTTTTTTGCCTTGCTGTCATGTACTCCTTTACACACCCATCTGTACTTCCAGTTCCAAGCTCTTTTTCTTCTTCTTTTTTCACTTAGTATCTTCATCAGTGGACAAAGATGTTTACACCTGAAGTAGATTGTAGGTACTTTTAGGGGTTGATAAATGGGGTTTCAGATTAAGCATATTTTAAGGTACTAGTGCAGTCAGCATGTGTGTCCAGCCAAACTGTACAACCCCTGCCTCTACAATCTGCTACTAGTGAAAACATTTTTGAAGTTCTAATTGTCTTATGTCCAATGTTGTCTTCGGTGACTGTTGTCTAAAAGCAGTGATGCATGTTGTTCTAGTCATTCATAGTTGCATGTCAGTCACCTCAAAATTCCGTGAAATATTTTAGTATTTCTAATTTAGAGTACGCAGTCAGTCTTCTAGACCTTGATGCATTACTATTATTATTATTATTATTAGTAATGTTCAAGCTTTCCATTTCATTTTTTATGCTTTATTTTATAACTTAGTTTTACGTTGGTTTAGGTTTCTTTTTCTTTTTTACCATTTCCTTTGCAGGTTCAGGTGTCTGGTTACCCTGGTAACCTTCATTATTCAAGTTCTTTTTTCTTGATTATGCATAAGTCACTTTGTTTTCTGTCAAAACACTATTGTTTCCCCTTTAGGGCTCTTTCAGTATCTGTTTCTCAGCTCACATTTCCTCATCTAATTCAATAGAGTTTTCATTTCATGCATTGCGGGAGAAGGAGTTTGAAATGACATTAAGAGTCATTACTCAAAGCAGAGGTTGACATCAGGTCTAACTGTCTCATTTTTCCATGCCTAGCTAAACTCATTGACTAATATGACAGTAACTCTTTTCTCTACACTAGGAATGTTAGCTTTGGGAATATGCTTGGTGACTTCTTTTAATTTGGCTTCAGAGCCCATCTATCCAGAGCATGTCCTGCTTTGAGTAACCAAACTATTTGCCTGCTTCTCTCACATATGGCATCTTTACTACTTACACATTTGTAGACATTCTAACTACTGCATTTTCTAAATTTTAGAGCAATGCCATCACTGTAGTTTACTTTAAATTTTGTTGTTCTTTCTTGTTCAACAGGTATGGCCAGTCACCCCCCAATACCTATCTTGGAACTTGCAGATCACATTGAAAGATTGAAAGCAAATGACAATTTGAAGTTCTCACAGGAGTATGAGGTAATTTTCTCCACTTCTTCACAACTCAAGTTGTCATGCTTGCTTTTTCCCACGACTTCTCTCTGATATGGTGCCTGGTTTGTATGACATTAAAACCATGATAAAAAAATGTGTAAAATGACTACACTGGTAAGGTGGCTCCTTAGCTCATAAAATCCTGTTCTCTTTTTATAAGGATATGTGTCAGGCAGATTCCATGGACACATACTTGAAGTAGTCTGTGAATGATACAGCATGTACTTGTTATAATATACAAAAAATATCTATCTTTCCTGCAGTTTAAAGATCCTTAGATTATTTCTAATATCTCCAGTGTGATGTTGATAGGACACATACAGCCAAAGCTCCAAAGAAGGTTCAGTACACTGCTTTAATTTTGCATGTGGTAAAAGGATTTGCAAGTGCTTGGTGTTTCTTCTAATATAACAGTTTCAGGACATTGTATTTTCCTCCTGTCAACAATACCACTTTGATAAATTGTGAATGATAGTGTAGAAGAGCATGAAAGAATTTAACTGGAAGAGAGTAATGATTTACAAGCCACCTTGTCAGTAACCCGTGGAGTATATAGGTATCGCTATAGTGGGGAGTAACAGCCTCTCAGGTCAGTAATTTGTGGCTAAAGGAATATAGGGAGCCATCCATTAAACCCAGTAAATTCTAGCTGTTTCTTTAATGCCAAAATATTGTCTGTGTCAAAAATACGTGGATCAAGTATGCACTGAACCATCAGTAAAGAAGTGTTTCTTTAGATCAGCTATAGGTGATCATATCAGTGATCCAAGGACTAACACCTCCCAGAGGAAAAACTGGCAGTATTTTCTTCATAGTTTGTTGTGTCACTAATCCTTGCTTAAAACCCTCCAACACTTTGTTAGCATGGTGGAGTTAAAGCCTGTGTTGCTCTTATTTTTTTAAGGACTATGCACATTAGTTGCATTTGAAGGTTCATAAGGATACTGGCAGTGCAATAAGAAACACTAAAGATGACTTCCACATTAGTTTCATAGTAACATGATACTGCATGGTGCAGAAACTCTATACATTTCCATTGTATTTTACAAGTCTTGACAGAAGATGTTAAAAATTAATACTAAGTGCTATGATAAAGAGCTACAATTGTTTATTATTTAATTGAATGCACTATTCAGAATGTCCTTAAGACTGCTTTAACAAATAATCTCCTTAGATATTAAAAGGAAAATACAGTTTCAACAATTCCTGGAAATCAATTTGTTTGACAAGTAATTTAAGATTGCTGTTTACTGTTGAAATCACAAAAAATGTGGAAGAACCTTCTAAATTTTCTGTGTGTAAACCCTGTGTTCTTAAGTATGAAGATTGTAGCATATAAAAAATCAGACAGGGAAATTTATGTAGCAGAATGTACACCATAATAAAAGATGACATTTGGTACAGATTTTAAAACCATTTCCTGTTGTACTATGGGCAAATTGTTTTTTTCTGTGTAGGAAATTCCAAGTCATTTACAACTCATATAATGTAGTATAATTGGAATACAAATAAACAGTTCAGCTGTACTACATCTTGAACATGGTGTGGAGATGACATGGTTTTCTTATGCTGTAAAAGTTTTGGTGTTTTATATTATCTCTTTCTTACTTAAGTAATTAAAATCATCTTGACAGTGTAATTTTAATAATTTATAACCAATATTGAAAGATACATTAAATCATTAAATTCTTACTAGCCATCCCTGCAGCGGTTTCTCTAGTCTGTGTAAACAGAACAACTTTCATGTTCCAGTTTTCTTTCTTTCATTTTTTCATTTTGTCTTTACAAAACATACTATCTGGAGCAGAATGGTCAGACATTGAAGATTTAAATATGCGCAACTGTGGGTCAACATCGAGCTTCATTCCTATTGCTTTGCCGAAGAAGGTTCAACATTTATCTTTGAAATTACAGCTTTAGAGATACCACTTTCCATCTAGTCCAAGATTCATCCATTTTGAAACAGAATTAGTGAAAAGCGCCGCTGCTTGGTTTCGTGGTCTAGGCTAGGCAGTGGACTGAAGCTGCAGTTTGATGATCACTCTAAGTCATCTCCGTGTCTTGGCTGTGCATTCCTGTTGTCTCTCTTGTGCCAGTCCTGGCACTAGCACATGTGCAGCTGTTCAAGGATTATCTCAGGAAATAGATTCAGCTGAAAACTAATTGTTTTATTTTTCTTTGCTGTTTTCAGTTGGATCAGGTCCCTGAACTAGCTCACCACATGTCTGCTTAAGCTCTAGTGCCAGCAAAGGGAAGTGGTGGGTATATTTGTGGTCAGGGATTGGGACCTTCTACTTCAGCAGCAGTTCTCACTAACATCCTTTAAACAATCCCTTTTTAAATCTGATTGCAAGGCAGAAAGAGGTACAGATGGTAACAGTTCAATTATTATCACTTCAGATAATGCTAGAACTGGTGAGACAGAAGGAAAAAGAGACACTTCTCATATGCAAAATTTCAAGGTGTAACATGCAGCAGGAAACCACTGACCTTTATTGATACCAACAAAATCCTCAAATTAATTCCTGTCTAGGGAAGCAAACAGTTCTCATCAATTACCACTGATTTCTGTTTGGGTTTTTTTGTTGGGTTGGTTTTTTTTTTTGTTTGTTTGTTTGGGTTTTTTTGTTTCGTTTTGGTTTTTCTGTAATGCACTTTCCTCCTTGGCAGTCAATTTTTTTATTTTGCTTTTTATGGAATTGTTTGCATCACATGGATGAAATTCTTCAAAGATATATCAATAGTATACAGTAACTGTTATGACAACTTTGTGATACCATAAAATAAAATATATATTGATGGCTTTCTGATAAACTCTGACTTCTCTTCCTTCTATCAGGAAGTTAGCTCCATTTCAAAAGGATGTTTAAATTATTTTTTTAGTACAACCTACTTTGGTTGCCACTTCAAAAGAATTACTAGTTTCACCATACAAACACATCTTTTCATTTTCTAAGCACCCTTTTCAACTGTTCAGAAGTGCCTGAATACTTGTTCCTCTTCCATCCTTGCTCATGTTCTATCCACTTACTTTTGATCAGAATTTTTGATCAAAATTCAGTACAAGTTTGTTTTTTTTCCTTTTGGAAGAGTATCACTTCCTTGCCTGTTTCCACTTTCTCTTCAGACAGACAAACCTCCCTGTCTCTTAAAAATTAGCAAAAGAGTCTCCTCTACTGAGTTATACCCTCTGGCACCTTTTTCTAATGAAACCCTATAACTTCCTTGCACTCCTGTGAAGGTGAAAAAAATTCACTGGGACCATGCGACAAGACAGGATTGCTTTCTTCAGATAATCCTAAAGTGAACCCACTGTTCTCCATTCACCTGACACAAATCTTCACAAACAGGGGGCTTACAGGGTGTTTCTGGTGCAAAATCTTTTGTGGTGTTGGATATTTTTCCTTTTTTTTTTTTTTTTTCCTGAGAATATGTTGCTTTCATGCCATGTGAAATTTAATTGAAAAAGAACCTGAAATTGCCATTAAAGAAATAAGTCCAATATCTCTGCACTCTGGTTCTGTAAGTAATATTCAGGGTAATGTGGTACGTTGGGAAAGAGGTATTGCAAAAAAGTAAGTGGTAGTGTGCATGGTGTAAACTATATCTATATCCTCAGAGGAAAAAAAAAGGGAAAAGTGGAATTGCTTCATTGCTATGATCTGCTAAGAGGAGTGTATTCTCCAGTGTAGAACACCTTCTAGCTGCATAACATTTTCTAAGGTTTAGTGTCGTCATCTGGACGAGTTCTTACTTCTGCAAGTCTTCAGAAACTATTCCATAGTGTCTTCTCCAGGGTATTTCCTATTCCAGTTCTTACAGCATATGAGCAGAACAATTGAGATTTCTTCCACTGCACTTCTCTCACAAGTTTACCTTGAATACCAGCTTTAATGGAACAACGGGAGCCAAGCCTGAAGGATTAGGACTGTGTCAAGATTGAAATAAACTTAAAATTCACAGGTTGCATAAAGTGTTTCTGTAGTGTTAACATAGATAGTGCTCCCTCTCAATGAGGTTCATTTCTACTTCAAAATAATTTTTTCATAATCCTTCATTAGTTTTTTGTTAGCTCACAATCCCCAAGCCTAAATAAAATGTGGTTTACTCTGTTAACATCACATATCATATAATTAATGTCACACAGTTCTTTTCTGTTCTCTAATTTAAAGACAGGATTGACCCCAGCTGATTACTGTGAAGCTTTTGCTGACTTTGGCAATTTCAGTGGGATTTTTATGTAATGTAAGGGTCCATATGGACTTGACAGCTGCGAAGAAAAAAATCTGTGTTTATAAGAAACTGACCTTTACATTGTATCTCCTTTTTATCTGAGACTTCAGAATTTCAAACTAAAAAGTGGTCGTGGAGATGAACTGAATAAAACCAGTAGTGTTCTGCCTACTCTGATAGATTTTCTATTTTGTCTTATAGGGTGACATGACTCTACAAATACATTCTCCAAAGCAGGTTTCTGAGACTTGTGTAAAATAATTTTGGTTTCGTGGTCTAGGCTAGGCAGTGGACTGAAGCTGCAGTTTGATGATCACTCTAAGTCATCTCCGTGTCTTGGCTGTGCATTCCTGTTGTCTCTCTTGTGCCAGTCCTGGCACTAGCACATGTGCAGCTGTTCAAGGATTATCTCAGGAAATAGATTCAGCTGAAAACTAATCTTATCTGAGATCTGTACATATAGTTTTGCACCCTTAAGGAAGTAGATTAATATTCATTCTATTTTTGCATGAGAATCTGGCACAGCAGCACAAAAATTACACTATCAGACTCTGTGTGTTACTGTATGGTTTACAGTGAATGTGTATATATGCAGTGGTTAACAAACGTTACAAGAAGTTGTATATAATTTAATGTTTTCTCTCATCAGGTTTCTCTCTGTGAATTGCAGCCAGTCTTATGCTTTAACACTGAGTATTGGAAAACATGAAGTTGAATTTTGACTTTTTTTTTATTGTAGCTTTTCAGAATCAGTTGGGAGGATTTGTGATGGGAACACAGTTTACTGAATATGTTATATTTCTCTTTTTGTATCTCAAGCTGCAACAACATAAACACTGGATACTAAAACACAGTAAATCTTGTATAGTAGAAGCACATATAAAACTTATTATCAATATAATACATTTTAGAAGTCCAGGAAGAACAGATAATCCACTGAATGAATCTCTTATCAAAGAAACAGCTGCACTTAACTGCTATATCATTGTAGATAATAGTGATTTGTGTGCAAAAATCAATTTTTTTCTCAGCAAAAATATGGTTTTGTTCTTTTTCCTTATAATAGTTTCCTCTTTCTAATATTAAAAACATCATTTATTGGTATTTTATAACTTAACTTTCATAGGATGGGCTCCATTTATTGAGAAACAATTAGCGTACTCAGTGAAGGATGAAAAGTTGTCTTCTTATTAATAGCACATATGCTGTTGCATTCACATAGGTTGCTTCGTGCTTAGTTCCACCTAGGGTAGTATCTGAGCCAGAAGTATAGTTATGGTAGAGAATTTTAAAGACATAGTGCAGGAATCTGAAGTCCTGCTAGTCAAGATTCAGAGTGGTGTATTATCTCCTTCCTTTATGCTGTGAATGTGGCATTGGGATAACAGCATTTGTTTGTGCTTAGATAATTAATCAAATAAAAGAAAGCTGGTGTTACTTACTAAGATGCAGCGTTTTGGTCTGATACCTAATGTTATTTTGCCAAGGGATTTCACAGAGACAGTTTAATTAGTCAAATAACCACCTGACAGGAGGGTGTAGCCAGGTGGGGGTTGCCTTCTTCTCCCAGGCAGCCAGCAATAGGACAAGAGGAGATGGCCTCAAGCTGTGCCAGGGGAGGTTCAGGTTGGGCATCAGGAGGAATTTTTTACTGAAAGCATTGGAACAGAGGGAGGTGATGGAATCGCCATGACTGGAAGTGTTCAAGAAACAATTGGGCGTGGCATTTAGTACTATGGTTGGAGTGCTGGGGGTCAGTCAAAGGTTGGACTAAATGATCTTGGAGGTCTTTTCCAACCTTAATAATTCTATGATTTTATACTGTAATAAATATCAGTTTTATTTTGCCCAACTGAAAGCAGCAATATTTGTAGAAAGAGGAAAGTAATCTACTTCCTGAAGCAAGAAAAATTAGTCAAGGACAAACTATGCAGGTCATTATAGATCAAATTGAGTTTTGCAGGGGCTTTTTAGAAGAATTAATTTGCACTATTTTTAGGGGCTCATTGAGAAAAATGGAGGAATCAATGAAGAATTTCACTCCTTTAATCTTTCTTTGAAATAAAAACTGTTGACAGTGCTTTAAAAATATGATGAAAAGTATGTTGAAAATTTAAAGTAGCACCACTGTCTCATGTGAGACAATTATAAAGTTTAGTTTATAAGACCTGCTGCATTTCATACACTATATAAAACAAAACAGCAGGAGGCTTTAACCACAAAAATATTTAAACAAAGCAAGTTTTTTTCATTACTCAGGTACCTGTCTGCTCCTGGTATTTATTTTCTACCTGAAGTTGCCTGTAATCCCCAATTTTCAACACAAAATTATTTCCGTTACAACTTGTTATGATATCAGAGTCAAACTATTTTAATTGCAGGTAGGGAATAAACAGTTTATGTTTAAGACTGGTGGCAAAGAAATACAAACCAATATAATTAATTTTTAAAAATTAAGGGTTTTATAGCATTTTGAAATGAAGACTCTCCCTCAAGGATGTTTTCAAATAATGTTTATTTTCTTCTTTAAGTCTTCTTTAGTTATATGCTTATACAGCTTGTTTGATTCCATTAGAATCAGGTTTTGCTTAATTTCATTTAGTCATAGGAATATTAGCTTGATACTGTGAAGGAAATACCTTTTTTTCTTGAGAGACGTTTACAAAAACTTTTGGAATAAGGCTTTTTCATTTCTTGCTACTCTTGAACAGTTAGGTCACTTTCCTTTGAGAGTTAATAGAAAATGTCTCATCTGCATTTTTAACTGTTTTTAGGACCAGGATGCAAACTTATGTTTGAGCTCAAAAGAAGTTTTAGCCATATGTGGAGCTTTTCCCCCATATTCTTGAAAATTATACCCTTTGCAGTATAGTGAGAAATTCTCCGGCTTTATTTAAAAAAACATAATTCCAGTTGGCAAGTTGCCACGATCATAAATTAATGTTCATGCAGTTAGCATTCACATTTTGGTAATGCAGTATGTAAATCTCATTCTATTAGCAAGTTTCCTGCATAATACAATAGCATTCTATTATAGATTCATCAGCTGTGGTATGAAATTCTCATCACAGTTGCTGACATTGGTAAAAGAGGGTCATACTGTTCATTTCTCTGCATAGCTGTGTACTTTCCCTAGTTGTGCTAGGTCTGTTTGCATTGACATGCTCTCAAATTTTTCTTTTTCATTCTCCTTTGCCTACCAGATCCTAGGTTTCTCTGTGAAGCAGTGGTCTTTGGTGATTTAGTTCAAGCCACAAGCACTGCACCTCCAGTGCTTGGAAATGCTTTACAGGACCTGCTTCCTTGTGAAAGCTATGCAGTATACATTAATCCCCACATCCCGCAGAAACTTAAAACTGCTGGCTCCTAATTTGCTGCCATAGTGACCCTTGGATGAGCACTATTCCAGAGCAGGCAGGCATGTGTAAGCTTACACCAGGAAGGGTGGCATTTTGTCATGGTCCTTCCTTCCTTAGTGCTGAACCAGGATATAGTCCTGGAAGACTGACATCAGGGAACATTTGCCTCTTGTTTAAGTGGTGTAAAGGAAATCTGAACAGTGAGCAGGTACCTAGTTACTGGAGGGGGATTGTTTGAAATTCTTCTGGTTTGGTTACCACCAGAAAATTTTGGTTACTATGATTATTAGTGAATGAACTATTTTATGGATGGTGCATTGTATTGGTAAATATTTCTCTTTTCCTACTAAGAGATCACACTTGTTTCAGCAGCCAGCCATTTAGAACACAATAACAGAAAGATTTGTCGAAGCATGGGAGGGAAATAACAGTATTACAAATATTTTTGTTTCTTTTGCACAAAGCACCCATACTACACGGTTATGCTGCGAAGAAATCCGTTTCTTTAATAATGACAGCTTTATTGAAGGCAAGCTTTCAGAATGAAAATACTAGAAATCCTATTAAAGTGCCATCCATTAAACCATTAAAGCACTCATTAAAACTGTTAGTACGGACTTGTTATTCATGAGTTATTGGTCTTTCACACTTCTGAAATGTGTCTGCCAATACCACTCAACTCTTTGTTCCAGTGTGGCTATTAAGTCTGAGGAAATACAGATTAACTTTCTTTTGACAAAATGGTGCTTTATGAGAGGATGGGAAGGCCAGAAAGTGGTTCAGATTGCTGAGGAAAATAGGAAGGATTAAAGTTCAATCCATTTGCCGTTTCTGATAATTTATGTTAACTATGTCTGCATGTAGACCTAAATATTAATCACTAAATTACACCATCTGGCCATACATCATACAAAGTGTATATTTGGGTTTTTTTCTTGATATTGAACAGTAACTTTAGAATGCTTAAACAGTGAGGAGCAAAAATTTGAAGAATAATACTGAATACTGAACAATTGAAGCTAGGCTTTAAAGTATTCTTAATAATCTGTAAATTCACACAAAAAATAGGTATAATATAGAACTGAAGCTGTTTCTCATAATTGATAAGAATCATAGATCATCATTTTCTATGTATATGCAGAATTATCTTTGTATATGCAAACCTGCAGTCTAAACTTACTGTTTGCAAGTATTTTTTTATTATTATTTTTTACATCCTGTTTTGGTTTTTTATGATTTAAAGCTAGAGTCCTGCAGTCCATGCTCAAGGCTAGCAGCTTGTTAGGCAGCCGGTTTATTCTGTTATTTTCTGTTGCTTTCTTGTCTGATGTGAAGAGAAAGTATATGTGACATCTTACACTGTGAAGTAGTTTCCAGAATATTTGTCGGTGTAGGTAAAAACCTAAAAGATAAGACAGATGGTCTGCTTCAGTTATTTATCTAGAACAATGCAGAGTAGTGTGCCTCATTCTAGGGCAGTGGACTGTGGTTTAGATAGCATGTTTCTATATATGTTCTTCAAAAAATACTGACTAGGTAGTCACAGATATTATAGATGTATACTATTCGTAGTTAAATAATCAATTTTATTTTAAAAGTTAATTACAGTATAATGCAATAATATATAGTTAGCATCCTCTGTACTATGTTTCTGTTCTCAATTATTACTAGAATTCTGAGATAAATCCATAAAAATTATCTTCCAAAGTTCTGAAAACTTGATCTGCAAAAATCCTGCATAGGTTTTCTTGTTCACCTCCATTAACTCAAAAGGGAAAGAGGGAAGATTTGTGCTGAGAGAAGTCATTATGTAAATTTTATTACTTTTCAAGTCATGTGATGTAAGTGAATTGCTGGCCTGCTGATAAAGTGGTATATTACATGTCTTAAATGTAGTATATATGTATATAACTCTTGTCTCCGCAGCGCTGATGGAAATGCTCTCCAAATTCTTTCTCTTTCACCTTTGATGAAATAAATAGCACTTAGAAGTAAAGATAAAAATACTTATGTTTTTAAATTAAGCAGTGCATACCCGGTGCATACCTGCTTCAAAATTCTACCAGCCATCCTTCACAGAGCATGGGAAAACATTATTGGGATGAAACTAAAGTGTAAGAAAACAGAATAAAAATTTTACAGAGTGAAATTAGAGAGTAAAATTTTACCATTTGCTTTCTTGATAAATAAGAATTTCACTTTGCAGTCAGAAAAATTAATATTTTTGTTGGAGAAGGGTGAAGCCCTAATCTTGGATCAGGTCGCTATGTTTAAACTTAAGCACAGCACAAAAGTGATGTCTGCCTTTGCAAGTGGCAGAATACAAGTTGGGAGGTCGTTTGTTGTCCCTTTATATGCAAACGAAATACAATGGGGCTCCAAAAAGAATCCATCACCAGTTTTGCAAATCTCTTATTAGTCTGTTAAGATACTAATTTAATAAACTCCTAATACTATTGACATTTTAAGATATTTAATCATAGCCACGCAAAATTTTAAGATAGTGAACCCAAATGATTTGGTGTCAGAAACTGTGTGGAAGGTTAAAAAATCAGATTCATTCAGAGCTGCATTTAAGAATGCCTTTTGAACACGCATGGTGACACACATAGTGCTACAATTCAAATGAATCATATCCAAAGCACAAATAGAATTTTCATGGCCTTCATCATGCTCCCAAGCATTTAATTTCTTCCTCACTCCTCTAAAAAGTCCCACTTAATTTCATTTTGAGGGAGGAACTGCCAAGCACTCCATCTCAGTTACTGTAGATACAGGGCAAGCCAGAATCTGAGCCATCACTCTCCTCTACTCTCCATAGCTAGGTTATGCAGTACTTTATAACTTTCATGTTAGAGAAGTTAATTGAGCCTAGGGTATTGGTTAATAGGATAAGGTACTTGTTTTCCTGAGGTATTTGTTTTCCTAAAGACAAATGCTTCTCTATCAGGCATCAAGGCCTGATAGATTATTTTTTTTAGAATAATCTCAGTAAAGAAGCAAAGTCATTCTCAAAATATTAAATAAATAAATTTTATAAAATATGTAAAGGTGCATGAGAATGAAACACTTTCCAGACTGGTCAAATAGTAATTATTAGTCTGAGGGATAAGTCCTAGCAAAATCATATTAATTAATTTCACACATGCTCATTGTCAGGTAATACCTACTCTAATAGGTTACAGGTCATATTTTATTTCCACTAACATGAAATCAACTTGCAGCTTTTGTAACCTGGCAGGAGTCAGTAAAGCTGTTGGCCTGATGCTGTAGAGGCAGTATGGATCTTCTGACTTGTGCCGTGTTGCTGGGCTGCTCATGGAAAAGGAACATGGTGTTGGTGAACTGCCCCAACCTGGCTTATCTGTGTCATCATTATTTTTTCAATAGTTTGCCACTAGCTGGCATAGGGAGTTGCCAATTCTTACTAGGATTAAACAGAGGGCATAAACTTCAAGCTATAGCTGTGTGTTTATATTGATGAAACATTTTTAAGGTCTCTAATGTTACAGAAAGGGAAAGTAAAACAAGGCGATTATTCATGACTTCTCAGTATGAGATGACCTTTCATACAGCCACTACCATAGTGAGCATAAACAAGTACCATCTGTTACCTATTTTGTATTCATTTTGCTGCATATGTAGTTCAACCGTAGAGATAAAAGTACTGGAGTCTGAAGTCTCCCTAGTGGTGAAGCATGAAGGAGCGTGGGGCACGCTTCTGTAATTCCACCCTGGAACATGAAGGAAGCAGAAAATAAACAGTGAATCTGGAAGCATATAGTTTTGTTTATGAATAAGGTTGGTTATGTTTATGAATAAGATATCATTAAAATTTCAAATATGCCTGAATTGCTTACTTATTTATGACTCAAGGAAATGAAAAGCAAGTTTCTTCATGTTGTCTATGGATGAAACGCAGCTAGTTTCCTGAGCAACACTAGTATCATGTGTTAGCCTGGCATAAAAACGAAAGAATAAAAGCATTATTTTTCTTCTGGAAAGCTTCTTCAGGAACCTTTGGAGTTTATTTAGTAAACAGTACAGTGAAATTTTTGAACACATGCACTTACTAATAAAGGCAAAAGTGTTTCTTCTCCTTCATCCCAGTGTTTATGAGATTTCTGGTATTTATTCATTCTCTGTTAAGCTGGAACCCCTCACTGTCCAAAATGAGAGAAAAGACAAAAAGATGGATAGCTTGCTTTCTCTGAAGTAAAAAACTGGATTTTAAAAAGCTTATGGTTTAAATTCCTCACGGAAATTTCAGATGCATAAATACAAACTGGTAATATAATATGATATAATATGTTACAATGTATCCTGAAGTAATAATTTTCTTCCAAAAGCAAATTATTTCCAGAGTAAACTATGGGAATTTAGTTTGTAATTATCATAAATAAAACAATTATGTATTCCCTAGCTGAACATTTCCTTTCCTTTTTTTTCTTTGTCTTTTGAAGTCTATTGATCCTGGTCAGCAGTTCACATGGGAACACTCTAACCTGGAAGTAAACAAACCAAAGAATAGATATGCGAATGTAATTGCATATGACCATTCTCGTGTTCTACTCTCAGCAATAGAAGGTAAGGAGACCTTTAAAATTAAATTAATTAAATCCTAAAATCTAGGATAATTTTACTAATCAATATCTTTATATAATGATATAAAGAAGTGTCAGTTAAAGTACTTCCAGTAAATTCCTGTAATGACAGTCCATTTCTGATGCATATTGTCAGTAATGTATTATGAATTTGCACTAAAATGTACTTTCATGTGTAACACTGAATGCATTAGGTCCCTGTGGATATGCCAGCGAGTTATCTAAAGTTAATTAATATTGCTGTTTACTTATACTAGTACCACAAACTAAATGTAGCAGTAAACAAACATACATGAATTGAGGGGTTTGTTGATCAATTGAATTATCAAGATATCTGCTCATTGAGTTTTACTTTTCAAGACCTCAGTGTGGGAAAGAAAAACAGTTCAACTTCATGTTCTCTGTGAAAATTTTAAGAACTCCCTGTTAAAACTTTTTTTTAAAATTTCCGATCTAAATGTTAAACTAGAGTTTTTAAACAAATGCCAACATGCAGACATTGTTGACAGTGTTTCACTGACTAAAGACTGACGATGTGATATAATGAGAGCTTTTCATTATATGTTTCTTAGTTAAAAAAGCTTTCCAAAGTCTTAAACACTTTTCAGTTTTATCTGAAGCAAAGTGTTACAGGTAGTCAACCCTAGGTATTTTGTCTGTGTTACCAAAGCATCAGGATGCACTGTTTTTCACTCGGAGGACTTTTTTTTTTTTTTCAATTCTGCCTTACCATTAACCTGCTTTCTGGGTTGAAGACAGATTTTCAGCTTATTCTGTGTTGTTGACAGTAAGGTATTACTGATGGCAATAATCAAACAAATTATATACTTAAGCGACACAACTTAAATGAAAATAAGATTTGTGTTTAGTAAACCCTGACAGGACTTACATATGATACATAAGATAGAGGGATCTGTATTCAAGGTTGTAATTATTTCAGTCATAACATGCTACAAGTTAAACTGCAAGGTGTTTTAATTTACGGTTATAAACAGATGCTTATCTTTGGCTACGCCAGACCTAAAGACACTGGATTTATAGGTGTAATCCACTTAAATATTAGCTGCTTGGTGAAGAAAAAGGCAACCCCACTGACTGAAGTTTAGAACTTTCCTCATTTATTGCAGCTGCCTACCATAGGCTTTGATAACCCAGATAAGAGCTTCTCAAATGTATTAGCAAATTTTAATGATTACTTTGAAGAATTTTCATAAAATAATCTGCTTATGTTTGTTACACCTTTGAGGCTCATATAGCAGTTCTGACAAGATTTATTTGCAACATCACTTAAAATTTTTCTTATTGCCTTGTAAAAGAATATAACTGTATAGAAATCTGCCATTACCTGCTAGAACTACGTGTCTCAACACTGAAGAGAGGGTATTCTGATTAGGAGTGTATGTGATGTAACTAATAAATATATCCTTTTCTGTCTCACTGGTCCAGACAAGAGGTCGAAGTATGTAGTCTGGATAGGTCAGGAACAGAAACTGGACAGCCTTTCTGAATGTTGTGTAAAGTTCTTTAGAATGAAATGCTTAACTCAGAAATAAGTCTTAACTGACAAAAAGACAACTCAAGTTTTTCCTGGGATTTTGTTTGGGAAAAGAGCTGTGTAAAGGGAGAGAGAAGGGGAACAAAAAACTACATGCAAACAAATTTATTTATTAATTTATGTTATAGACAACTGGACATTTTCGTCTTTATATAAATGACCCATGAAATTTGGTTCCCTTAAAAAAAATCAATATATTCAGAGAATGGGTAGAAAATTTAAGAGGCAAAGCAGAAAATGTTAGTTAAAGTAATTGAAAGTATGAAATTACACAGTGCACTGGACTATACTTTTAAATAAGAGATAGTAAAAATACAGAAAAAATTTACATTATACCCGGAAAGGACTGAGCATTTTAAGGAGAAAGAACAAAATATAGTTAAGCCATCATGTTTGATTCCCTCTTTTAAGTAAGAAATACCATGATGAGGCTAAAATTTCTGAATCTTTCATAGTCATTTACTCTAAACAAAGAAAAATACTATAACCTTCTGTAATATTAGTGTTAGATGCAAAACCACAAGTGCGATTTTGACCAGTTTGATTTGCATGATTTTAAGTATTTTCCAAGTCTTTAGATTATGGTGAATAAAAGCATACTCTGAATACATCAAATATTAAATGCCTTTTTATAAAATTATATTTAGTCTTGAAAAAAGAAATAATTAAATATATAATTATCCTCTTAAAAATTTTTATTCCTGGGATTTTGCATGATTGTTTTGCTGAAATTTTGTGTGCGTATCTTCCTAAGTTTCATACATTTGTCTTAGCATTTAGTAATAAATACTTCTCTTTCACGTTTTAAGTAGATATTTCAGATATGAAAATACAAAGTCTGGCCAGCACTTTATTCAGTTGACATCTGTGTTTCTTTTCGTGTTACCAGGGAAGTCAATACTTGGAATATTACTTTAAAATATATTCTCCTCTACCTATGTTACTATACAACTTAATCAGGATCTAAATTTGGACTACATTATATTTTGTTACAACTATTTAGGGAACATTTGGTTAGATTTTACGTATAAGCCTCATCTGCATTTCTTTGGTGGCCACAATAAAACTGTTAGTGAGGTTTAAATAATAACTGTGCCCTTTCTAATGAGAAGAGCTTCATTTTACATCTAGGCAGTTGCTTACTGTTGAAGAGCAAATACATATGAAGAGAAGACTGAGCATTTGCCAAACTATAATCCTACACTGATGAACATTTGGCCTCTTAACCAGTGTTGCAGAAATATGGAATATTGTAATTGGTACTTTAGAATGAGACACAAGGCCATTTTGTGCAGTTGCACAACTCTCTAGCCTATTCAAAGTGATTACTAGAAAGTCTAAAGAAGCAATTTGCAGAGATTTGAAATTACTTCTTTCCAATTATTGATAATATCAAATTTTTAAAAATTGCATTAGCCCTGAAACACAAGGCTTACTAACACTTTCAAAGTGTTTATTTTGGTACCTTTCATAACTAATTCCTGTTCAAACCTGGTTTTGGATCCCCACTAAGTTCTTGACCTCTGTAATTACATACAGCATAGAGTTCCACAACGTAATTGCTCATTTCACAGGAATTCTTTTCTCATCACTGTTTAAATTTTATTACATGAGATGTCCCTTTGGAGGGAAAATGCAGGTTGGATGTGGTAATTTGGTTTCCCTCCTGAAAGAGAATTTTACTTTGCAAAATTTTGTTCCCATGTTCTTGAAATCTGATTGAAGTCTTGAAATCAGCTCATATTGTGCTGTCTTTGGCTGTTTCTGAGATGGACACTTGGAATTTTAAAGTACAGTGACAATGTTAGAATGTAGTGAAGTTTATTATATGCATGTAAATGGATTTAAGGGAGAATCTACTGATTAAAAGAGAGATAGATCAAGTTAAAACAGTGAGATCTGTGATCTTCAACCTCTAAGAAGTAAATAAAAATTGGGGGGTGGGGAGGGAATGGATAAACATTCTGCATTTTAAAAAGTCTTGCCAATTCTTTTAGGAGATATCTATGACTAAAAGTCATCTGTATGTGTATATATTTGTATAATGCCAGTTATTTAAAAAAAAAAAAAATCATATTTCAGCAGGGTAATTTCTTTTTCGTGGGAAATTCAGTGACTTTTAAGTGCTGTTAAGACTAGAAAGCTCTGACTGTAATACAAATGGTCAAGAAAGAAAAGGCAAGAAGCTGCTAAAATTATTTTTTTCTGGTGGCCATTTGCCAGTAAATTGGCTTTGAGTATGCAGACTATCATTGTTAGATTTAGAAGTTGTTTGGAGCAATATAACTACCGAAGAGTCATGCATGACCTATGCAAATTATTTGCACTCTCCCACATTTCACTTATGTTGCCTTCTGCTAACAAAACATACACTTAGAATAATTGTGTGGCCCCTCACCCTACAAGCTTGGAGTGCCTTAAAAACAACAAAAGTATTTCAGTGATGAGTAGCGGGATACCGAAAGATCAGTGAAGTAGATTTCATAGTGTTCAAGCCCCTGTGAAGTAGATTTCATAGAGCAGACTTCATGGGGGCTGTCTGAACAACAATGCTGAGGCAAGCTGTAGGTGTATGAGTCTACTGATACTGTAATAATAGTAACTTAAATATTGATTCTTGATACCCTTGAAATCTGCTCAGGACAATCTTTCCTGTATATGTAGCCATACTTCCCAGTGGGGAAAACTCCAAGAAAACATCCAGTGGCTTTGTTCTTGACTGACTAATGAAGATTTGATATCTGTTTACTGTGCATACTCCTATTGAAACTGGCTTTTGCAGGAAATATCAAACCAGATATCATTTCATTTCATATTAGTAGAGGCAGTCATCATCCCTTCTAGTGCATCATTCAGAGTATAAATTAATATTTCTGTTCAAGGAAAGATTCCTTTGATTGTTAACTGCTGTGTTAATCAGTCTTCAGGAGTTAAAGAGATCACTAAACCCAGCTTCAGCTGTGAAGTAATCACAATATGATGAGGTCATGTTAGATTTCAATATCTGCTTTATAGTGTTGTGCACCATGCTGCTATCTGCACATACTGCCATGTATTGTGGATAGTGTCCTGGTGCAATGCTCTTATCTATGCCTCTGAGGACCTGCACGGAACAATCTGTGTATTTTCATTCTGCACTTCTCAAGACTGGACAGCTTTTAGACCAAAATAAAACAAACTCATGTTTCCTTTCTTTTTCCTAAAAGAGCTCCTCCTTCTTTGCATGTTTTTCCTCTGGTCACCTTCCAAGTTTCTCTTCTCACCTGCAGATCTTCCAGGTTTCTCATCTTGCCTGCACATCTTCTACGCTCATAGTTCCTAGTTTGCCTACCTACATTTCATTTTTCTCACTTTTTCCTTTTTCTTTCAAATGCTTCTCTTCTGTCCTGTAAAGAATCCCTTTCTTTGTCATGCCTAATTCTGCATCTTTGGTCTATCCCCTTTTGACATTGCCTTCTTTACAGAATTCTCTATAATTCAGCAATTCTTTCCGTATCATTCATCCTTTCCCTCTTCACCAGTCTCTCCTAGTCCTCTTAACAGTCCATTCACAGTTCAGCTATCTGTAGGTTTTCTTTTCCTGACCTTTCTTTTTCCTTCTTAGCTGACTTTGTTAGGATGATATGTAATGAATTTTTCTCAGTCTTTGTAAAAAGCCTCATTTTACAAATATTCATTACTAGAGTACCTTCATTGGTCTTGTGCTGCTTCGTATTTCAGTGAATTCTTAAAGTACAGATTTGTGCTTAGACCATTTCAATTTGATGATTTCCTTAATTATATAGATTTTACATAAAAAAAACCATCCACATTCCAGTTGTTACTGGCACACAGCACCTGTTCATTGGTCAAGCTTATCACAGAATGCCAGTTGATGTAATTTTTTTGGATTTCAGCAAAGCTTTTGACACCTTCTCTCATGGTATATGCTTCTGGAAAAAATGTCCAGCACACAGCTGAGTAGACACATCATGCAGTGGCTGAGGAACTGGTTCACAGGTCAGGCACAAAGGGTTGCAGTAAATAGGATGACATCAGGCTGGTGACCTGTCGCTAGTGGGGTTCTGCAGGGCTCCACCTTAGGGCTGGTGCTCTTCAACATCTTCATAAATTACTTGGATGCAGGACTGAAAGTGATACTAACCATGTTTGCTAATGATACAAAATTGAAGAAAGTGTTGACTCCCTTGAAGGCAGGAAGGCCCTGCAGAGATTCCTCGACAAATCAGAAGGCTGGACAATCAACAAGTGCATGAAGTTCAACAAGAGAAAGTGCCAGATTCTGCACCTGGGATGGGGCAACCCTGGAAGTACAAACAGGTTGGGGAATGAGATTCTGGAGAGCAGAAAGGGACCTGGGGCAGCAAGTTGAACATGAGCCAGCAGTGCCCTGGCAGCCAGGAGGACCAACCCTGTCCTGGGGGCATCAGGCACAGCATCGCCAGCCGGGGCTGCTGTCACAGCCCATGGCAGGGGGCACGTTGTTGTGGTACATTCTCGTCAGGCTGAACAAAGACACCAGACCACGAGTCAAGGCTCTTATGCTTTTATTGTAGACATGCCTTAACTCCAGGAATCAGACCACTATTTAGATTCAAAAAATGTTGTCTAATAAGCCTTTACATTCTTACAATCTGCTTCCGCAAGAGTGGTGGCTAACAAGCCCTTAATTTTGTAGAGTACATTCAAATAGTTCTCAGCTCCTAAAATAAACTCTTCAAAGGTGCTGGCTAACAAGCTACAATACACCATTATGCAAAGGTGTTGTCTCACAAGCCACAACACACGTCTACCATCTCCTCACTCGTGCAATACAGTTCAGTATGGAGTATGGGATAGAATATTGCAGCTGTGCTTTGATCAGACAAAGCAAGAGAGAGGGAGAACAAAGAATGTCACTGGTCCTTAGATTCCACATTGTTCCTGCCATGTGGATGGTGCAGAGCAGGGGTTGTGCAACAAAGAAAGCAAAAGAGAGACAGATGAAAAAGAGAGGATAGCGAGGGGCCTGATCTGCATCCCTTTATAGTTAACCTGGTGCATACCTCTTATGTAAATTCAATTGTTCACACATGCACAACCAGCCTGTTGTTTTTGCTCTGACATTGTTCAAAACACCAGACATTGGTTTAAAACAATAGTACAACTTCATCAGCACTTGAGTTCATCATGGTATTTTTCCAACTTGTTTACAAGCATGATGGAATTTAATCCTATTACTTCACACTATTTATGACTGAAAGCATATGTCGTAGGGAAGCAGCACAGAAGCAAAGCTTTGTAGTTTAATTTGTTGTAAATAGAAAGCCTGTTCAGTACTGAGCCTTTTTAAAGACTTGAAATAATTTCATTATTTGATTTCAGTTTGTGAATAATACGTGAAGTCTAGTTAAAGTTATTCAAGATTATTATTCTCTTCAGGAAGTCAAGTGAGTCATTCCTAAGGTCTACATTATTAGCCTTGTGGATCTGAGTCTTATGTTGTAGTAAGCTGTACTGTCATCTCTGCTCATGAGTTCTCAGCATAAATTGAGAGCAATACACTTCATGGGATATTTAATCTTTGGTACTTTAATTGTGGCATTGGCTAATTTCATTTCATTGCTCATTCACTCTTACTGTGTAAAAACTAAACTTCTTCGTTCTTCTCAGATATTTGAAAATGGATAGTCTTTTATGCTGAGCTACTTGTCTGATTCTTCCCCCATTGTGCTCAACTCCTGTCTGGCTAAATAGAGAGATTGCAGACTCTGGTCATTCATTCCCATAGTTGAAAATGCTACTAGAAAATAGTTGCGGTAGACTTATGGTTCAGGAGCTTGGTCTTGAACTGACTACTTGTGCAGAAACTGTGTTTCTGATTTCGTGAAACTTGTAAAAGTCAGGTTATACTGCATGGATTACCCTAAATTTACACTTTAGGCATGCCATCCTAAATGGTATGCCTAAGTGTAAATCCCACTGATGCCAATAGATTTAGGTAAGGTTCATACGAGTATTACTGAAGGCAGAATTTGGTTGCTTTGTCCCCTTCTTGACCCATGCTTTTATAGAGCAACTGACCTCTCTTAACTATGAAACCCAAATTTAAGTAATGATGGCAATTGCTGCTGTGCTTGTGGGTATGTTGCCTTCAAGCTATGGCAGCTAACAAAAGTTTGCAGGATTTCATTGTACTGCAGTCAGACTGGTTGTCATTTGATTGGTTTTGCACTATTAGACTTGACAGAAAATTGTTCAGTTTTCTCAGCTCAGAATGAGGTTATGGCCAGAAAAGTCATTGCAGAAAGGGACATTTTACTATTTAGAATTACTTGTCTTTGATAAATATTTATGCTTTGTCATTGTAGGTATTTACAGATATTCAGGTTTTGTATTTGTAATTTTTAAACTGCATACAATTCATTAGTCCTCTTATGATAAGACACCTTCCCTAGAGGGTTTTAAGGATTTTGGAGCAGGATGTGAAACTGAGGTCATGCATGAAAACAGTGATGAAAAGAGACTCTGTGAGGAAATGGGTATGATACTTAAAGGGACTATGAGAATGGATGGAGAGCAAAGAACATACCTAATGGATACTATGTGTGAGAGAGACAATGGAGCTAAGCTTTCTGAATCAAGTTGTTCTCTTGATCTCAGCAGAGATAAAACCCTATTGAGTACTGTATTCTGCTTGAGATAAACCCTTGATGAAAATCTCAGTGCAAGTTTTGGAGCAATGCGTTTTTGTTTGTTTGTTTGTTTGTTTGTTTTCAAAACTTCGTTGGTTAATTCATGAATAGTTGCTCAGGGCCTGTGGTAAATGGATTTTCATGTCCATGTCCCAAGTACATCCTCATTTAGTGCCATGAAGCTAACTTGCCTTGCAAATTAATTTTTCTAGCTAAAGGACATACAGAATTTTTTGTGTCCACTTTATCAAAATCAAGTGGAGAAACAGTGAAAGTTTCCACTTTAACCTATAGTTGAAGAAATCCTCTTTGCAATTATCAGTAATTGTTAATCTTAATTCTTTCTTACTTGAATCTTAGATCAAGGAAGGTATAATCTGGAAGCTTTTCTTCATTCTAATTTAAAGAATTAGAATTTATTTAATTTAGAAGTTATATGTTTTAATATGATTTATCAGTAAATTTAATACAAATCAGTAAGTAGAAAGAGTATTTACAATTTAGGCATTCTGAATTTTTTTATATCAGGTACTAGGATTGGTTGCTAAAATTTGAAACTATCATTCTTTAGGGAACAGCTTGCAATAGTTCTCATGCTTAATTTTCACACTGAGTTTGTGCAGTATCAGTTCCAGAGGACAGCTTTCCCAGAAGATCATTTAACCACTTTACAAAGTGTTGTTTTTCATTTTTTCCTCAGGCTTTTATTTATAACATGTGCTTCAAAGTATGATACCAGGCATCATAATATAATTCTAATTTATGCAGAAAACATTTCTTTCCAGCTTTCTCAGTTCCTTTGGAAATAATACCCAGTTGGTGTAGATTTCTCCTGTTGGCTTCATTCTTCTTTCTCATCAGTTTTGTGGAAAAAAAAAGTTTTATTATCTTGATAAAGGAAGAAAATACAGCGTTGTGCCTAGAAGTTGTATTTTCTATATCATTAATTCCAATATCCACAAGAAGAAGTGTCATGTAAAACTGGTTCAGGTCTATAAGAGTAGATGCTTTTGAACTCTAATTTCTACCTTTTATGGAGGGAAATCTTGTTTTTTGGCTATAGACTATGCAGGTTAACAAGTTTTTTATTTTGTTCTGTTTTTCTCCTGGAAGAGACTTTCAATCAGGTCAAATCGGTGAGACAGTCTTTCTGTGTCCGTTCATGTATCTTGCCTGAGGAGTGCTGTTTTCTGCCTCTCTTGTTACCCAGAAGTTACAAGGTCCTTCTATCTCTGAAATATTTTGTCAGGTTTTTCTTCTCATTGTGTACAAAAAGTAAAATCAAATTAAAATTTTACTTTAAATATGATTTGAACATATATAACAAGAACATATATGGAATTCTATCAGGCATGAAGGCAATTTTTTTTGCTAGACTACAGCTGCAGTAACCCATAATCTGAATAATTTACAGATTATATGGAATTTTACTTACTGTGACATTTAGTCTGTGGGTTCATTCACTGCTATGTAAGTAGTGGAATGAAACATTAAACTATTAAAATTGTAGCTAAAAATGAACAGTCACTTTTAAAGAGGTACTGCTAATTTCCATTCAAATCCAAATTATTTTGGAAGACATTTGCAGATGTGTGCTGCTCCCGTAATTCCTGGTTTGGGATCACCAGCAGGAGTTAATGCATCAGAACAGATTTGAAGATTTAGTTTCTGACAGAAAGCTTCAGTAATATTTATTTACAATTTATTCTGTTCTGCAGCCAAAGAAACGCAATCTTGTTGCTTTGTGGAGTGAAAACAGTCATAGCTTTCGAATAAATCTGGAGTTGGAATTACCACCTTGACTCTCCCTTGAGAGAGTTTGTGGAACCTGAGCCATTTCTTGTGTTTTAGACTTATGCATGGCAGATTGGCTGCATAAATATAAACCATTATTTTCTCCTCAAAGAAGGAACTTCCATCAATTACTTTAGCAGAACTTACTAAGATACAGAGATCTACATTCAGCTAATTAACACTGCTTTACCATTCAGCCAGCACTGAGATCTCACATGAGTATCTTTTCTTTCTCTAGTCATTAGTTAAAAAGCCAGCAGTGACATAAAAACTGATCCCTCCATGCTTTATCTTTCAACACGCACATAGTCTGAGTTGAAAGCTGGGCACTGCACTGCTGAATTCAGCAGTGGTCTGAGAATTTTAAGTCCATTTTTACCATTTCCATTAGCATGGCTGCCTTATTAGTACAGACCGGAAATGTGACCCTCGCTACAGCTAATACACCTCCTTGACCTTGGTAGGCAGCATGTTCCAACGCTCACTACAGGCTTTCTACTGCATACCCTGAATTAAAGAGATTGCAGCTAGGAACTGGCCTGCTTCCTGTCGGGCTCAAAGAATGGACAGGTATCTGGTAGACACAGCCAAAGTCCCTCTGTAAGTCTTGTCCAAAATATCCGAGCCTTGAGCAAATAATGGTGTAGGTCCCATGTGCCCACAAGTCTTGGATCCCACCTTCTTTTCATGCTTTTAATTCTTACTCAGGCTTGCAGGGGTCTTTATTTCATGCATATACCATATAGCAAATGTCACTGTTTCTTAAATCTGACTTACATAATGTGTTTTGTTACAATAATTGTTTTCCCATTTAATGGGAAAAATGAGTATAGCAGTGATACTAATAGTCTTGACAGTATTTTTTTCCTTCTGTATTTAAAGGAAGTGCAATGACCTCAACAAAAATGTTTAAGGGGCCTATCCAGGGTGTCTGCTCAAGAATCTTCCCTGTCTGTCGCAGGTAGAGACTGCCATACTGTTGGATGTCTGCAGGCAGCATCAGACCAGCTTTTAAATGCTGCTGTGTTGACCCCCAGGTCTCTCCACCTGATACAGATTTTCCAGCTTTTTTTATACTTCCTATCAAACAAAGTCTCCTGTGTCAAAAGAATAGTTATTCTCAGAGAGACCACCATGCTTCTTGACTCCACAAATGGCATACACTCACTTGGAGGTACCCACGCGCTCCCTGGCACACAGACAGCCAAGATTCACCAAATCAGCTGTGTCACAGGATTTTTCAGCCCTTGTACAATAGGACAGCACAGAAATTCTGCCCTGTATTTTCATTCTCCTCTCTTTGCAGGCATCCCAGGCAGCGACTATATCAATGCCAACTACATAGATGGATACAGGAAGCAGAATGCTTATATAGCAACACAGGGGGCATTGCCAGAAACCTTTGGTGACTTCTGGAGGATGATGTGGGAACAACGAGGTGCAACTGTCGTCATGATGACAAAACTAGAGGAGAGGTCCAGGGTAAGGAAAGCTTAAGGTTAATAATATTGTACTTGAGTTACCACTAATGTAAGTTTTTTGTTTCCTTCATGTATGTTTGCCTGCCTTCTTTATATGTGTAAAAACTGGTTTTTCATTTTTAGGTTCCCAGGAGTTGAAAGTGTCTATATACTTAAATATAGGAAATCTTGCTTTCACTATGAAATTACCAAATCATGCCACTTATTTAGTGTTTTTTTATACTCTGGAAAAATTTTAATTTTTTGATCACAGTGACTTTGGTGAGTTGTTTTCTGTTTTAATCATGTTGGAAATCTTAGGAGGTGACCAAAAGAGTTAGTTCCTCTGTAGTAATAGGGATATGGTTGTACCATCCTGTTATGAGGAAGTGAATGTATGTCAACAGCATTCAGTTCTCAATTTTAAATGGTATAGATTCAGCATTATTTAACATCAGCAAGGATTTGGATTTGTTGAGAAACATTTTATTTTTGAGCACATGCTGATAGCTGGGAAAACTACAACAACATAGGCAATAAAAGAATACAAAATTATCTGTGGTATTTCAAATTCAATTTTGCAGACCAAAGTAAAATTAGGAAAGTGAAGCACTAAAACATAAGGATATTGTTCTGATAATAGTATAAGGATACTATTCAAATAATAGAACCATAGATTCTATTATTAGAAGAGTTATAATAAAATATGTGCTATATGTAAAGGGATATAAAAAATAGTAACTTGTTTTTGTTATAAGATAAAAAATGTGATAGAAAGTGTAGTAACAGACCATGGTGTGTCACATGAGTATTTACTACTAGGTGCATATTTGGTAGCATTTATCGGTTCTAAGAGTGGATGTTATTGGAGAGGAGAGAGTAAAAGGGAAAAAAATAAAAGAGAAGAAGAAGAAGAAGAAGAGTAGGATGGGGAGAAAAAGTAATGGGAAAACTCATCCTCAGCAGCCAGTCAGGAAGACAAACGAATATTTTGCCCTCAGTAGTGTTCCTCCATCCAACTTTGTTCACAGTAACTGCATTTTGTGTCAAGATGGACTTGCAGTCTTCATGGGTTATTCGTGCTCATGATGCTGTTACCATTGCTGGGAGCACACATTGGCTAGGGAGGGTACTACACAGCTGGTTCATTGCTGAGCTTTCAACAAACACATTTATGAGTTCTATATCGTTAGCCAGAAACTTCAACAAAATGTAGAAATCAGAAAGGGGGAGAAAGAAGGGCTGATTCTAACATCAGCGGTAATCACTTCCCTTGGGACCCTGCCATAACAACAGTAGGAGGGTTTTCAAATCCAGGAGATGAATAACAAAACAGGAGTGTCACAGGAAAAACACTGCCACAAGCGTTCTGAGGTACACTGTTCTGGAAGCTTGTGTGAAGAGGTAGGAAGCTGCAAGTGGGAACCAGGCTGTAGGACTGCAGGTGGAAGGTGGGAAAAAGTATGGTATTGAAGGCTCTGTGCAATGAGTTAAAAAGTGCCATAAATATGGAGGATCAAGAACAGTTCAGTAATATAGAGAGAAATTAGGGAGGAGGATAGAAGATTTATCATCCAGAAAGGTTTTAAATCAGTAAAAGTATCTTACGGAGATAGCTAGATAATAGTTGATATTTCAGTAGTTCATGGATGAGCTCCATTTCAAAATGAAAATGTTTTAGCATGTGTAAGCTTGGAACAGGGTGGAGTGCACCATAAAGCCTAATGCTATACCATGTTGGCATTGATGTCTTTTTCGTATGCTTGGATACCTATAATTGCAGTGATTACATAACTTGAACCTCTTGGCAGCAGTCATTCCTTCTGGAGGCTTACCAAAACACATATATATTTATTATTTTACCCTTTCCATCATTTCTAAAAGTAGAGTAGGTGTTATGCAGTTCAAGCAATGTATAGCATCCTAATTATAGAATCACTTCCCACATGTAACTTCAACCCACATTAACACCATTGCCTTTACGTACCTTATGACAATTAGTACATAGCAGAGGGTAATTTTAGCAGAATTTTTAATTTTATCTTGGCTCTACAGGCCTTGTCTAGTCCAGACACTGCCTGTTTGGAATTGAGAAAATGAAATTTTGCCCATTTCTTCACTAATTAATTCTTTAAAGTTGCTATTAAATGACACCAGACCAAAGAAAAATCTGATCCTAATAAGCAGCCCATTGCAAAAGGTATACTTAAGTACTTGAGAGTTTGTCTTAATACTGCAGGCCACAGGCAGCCACTCTCTAGAAAGATGTTTTGATGTAGCTAAATGAAATTCTTCTCATTCTCTCCAATAATTGCCAAGCAGAGTTTTAAGCTAACTCTAGCCTTTGTTGACTGCACCCTAAAAAACACTGATCAGAATAGTAATCACCTCCAGAAGTGATTAGTATTCAGAAGCAATATGTTCCCTAAGTGGAATGAGAAACTAGACATTCTAGTCAATGGATTGCTCATGCATTCGATGCTTATGTTTGTGTATTTTTTTGTGCATAATTTAGCACGTTCTGTGTTCATAGGTTAAATTTGATGCATTCAATGCAGAGCATTGCATACCAGCTATCCAGTACATAACTCAGAGTCTCCCAATCTCAGAGTCTGCAGCTCTGTGAATGTGGCATACCAGTTACCTCTTCTAATACAGTAGCTGCACATAATGTAATTAATGGTATTGATGGTGAGACAGCAGTGGGAATCCCTGTGTAGGAAGAAAACCCAGTGATGACATTTTATTGCTATTTTTTCTCGTGCTATCACTTTTATATAGCATATTCTTATAGCAGAAAAACAAGTGAGATTTCAAACATGAAATATAAGCACTGTTACATATCATTAGGGATGAAGAGCTTTGCTAATTTCGTTTCTCTTTTTCCTTTGATTCTGTTTTGATTGCTTTTGTGTCTTGGCAGCCTGATCATTATTCCTGCTGCAAGGCAAGATTGTTTCTCCCTGGGACTTTCTGCTTTCCATCTCCATGTCGTCATTTCTGTTTAGCTAGCTTTTTTCATTATGTAGTCCTGCAGCCTGGTATCAGCCTTTTTAACCTGGACTGCATAGATAAAGACGAGGATTTTAATTGCATCTGCAGAAACAAAGTTGGTTCATTAGCATGTGTTAGATGTCTGAGTGACTGCAGATTTGAGAATGTTCATATTTTACAGCTGAGTAGATCAAATGAAGATGTTATAGTGAATTCATTATTCATTTGTTTGCCTATAAGGAAGCTGCAGGAAAAAAAAGATCTTTCACTTCTAACCTTTCACACTTAGTCGGTTTCATATTAAATGTCATCACCTGAATTTCCCTTGACCTAAGCCAGACTGCAGAGAGAAAGTCAGTCTCATCATTCAGCTACCATGAAAATAATTTGTTTCAAAAAGGATTATACACACTGGCAGTGCATGGAACAGGGTTAGTAGCATTTTTGTCACAGATACAAGTTTAATCTTAGTGAAAGAAAAGAACGGTATTGCAGGTTGTAAATTAGAGATTAAAAAAAAAGCAGTTGTGTGTTATACTAAGGAAATACATAAAACATGTAAAGCTTTAATGTGTGATACCTCTCTCTCCCATTTCTCTGTCTTCTCTTCTACCCCAAGCAGTGCAGACTAGATTTTTTTTATTGTTGTTTTTTGGGGTTTTTTTTTTGTTCTGTCAACTAACTGAATGTTCTCAGTACTCATGTGCTGAATTTTATGAATGATCAGATGAAAATTCTCTCTTTATAGCAAAAGATAACATGGCCTCCAACAGGAAACATTTAGTCCTACCTCCTTTTTCAGGGTAGGATACTGTTGTGGATTGTCCATTTGCAAGAGAATTCAATCCTTTCCTTCTTTGCTTTGTAATTCCTTATTTGGAATATATTTGCTATGTCATCTTGGAACTGATAGAAAATACTTAGTTCCCTCCTTAACCTCATTACAATGTTTTCTCTATTGGGACCCCAGTTTCTCAGTTTAAAATCTTTTGACAAAAACACCCTGTCAGGTCAGAGCTAAATGACAGTATAATGACACTATCAAGTATTCAAATATTAGCAGGTAGATGACAGTATAATGTCAATATCAAGTATTTAAATATGAGCCAGATTCTGAACTTCTTTACTGATGAGGAAGGCTTTAGTTTTGTAGTGATACTGTCAGCTTCATTAAAATTTGCTAATGACTAAGTGAATTCATGAGGAAACTACATTTGTGGCAATCTGTTAGCCTGGTCCAAACACCTGTTTGACTGTCATGAAGTAGATATCATCATCAATATTATAAGCAAAAAATATCTAAAAAGCCATAAGCATAGAATATTCATCTTAGTTTGTCAAGGTTAAATCATCTTGAATCCTGAGTCTTCATTGGGAATGGGGAAAACGAAAAAAGCCCAGCAGAAAAGTCATGTATCTTGTCTCAGATGTTGTTCCCCATTATTGATACACATGGGGCTGTTTGCACAGGTCCTGTATTTGTTCCATAATAACACCAAAAGATAGTTGAAAATCCCTGGCCTTCTTTCAACTTGTCACCGATGCCTGAGAGAGTCAGGAGAGATGGCACTGTCTCGAGAAAAGGTAAATGGACTTTCCCTGGTGTTGCTGAAATGCGAAACAGGAACTCCTGTGGTTCCAAGTGTCAAGCCTCACAACACTCCCGTCTGAGTGTTTCAGCTAATTTTTTATAGATTTAGAGATTTTTCCATGTTTAAGAAAAATGGAAAATGGGTGACAGTAGAGATAGCAAGTAGGTGAAGATATGTGTCTTGAAGCTGGAGTAAAATAACTGTTTGGGGCTTGTGTTGCTTAGTGAGGTTGGTTGGGGTTTTTGAAGGAGTATATAATAAATTAAATCAGGGAAGGTTTATTCAAATTCAACTAGTACAAAGCCCACAACAAATTGAAAACACAGTGGAAAATGTAATTGTACATTGCGACTCTTTTGTAAGAACAGCTTTGAAACAAACTTTGGCAACCAAGATAAGGAAAAAATAAAGGGAGGTCTGGGAAGAATACTATATTTTTCTACTCAAAATGTGCACGTTGCCAAGATTTTTCATGAATCTTCATTTGTTGATGGCAGACTAGGCACTGATATCTAATGTATCTGACTTCATAGCTAAGACAAAGCAAGAGTACGTGCACCACAGTAAGTCATAAGCACAGAAGACTAAGAACGCAGTTTTCCTGTCCATATGAATGGAATGCAGCAGACTTTTATGTGATTGCGATGAAGTTAGTTCTCTATTTGTTGTGCAGAGCTTCTGCAGCAAATTTCAGATCTTTCCTTCTAAGTATGTTTGGGAAATACTGGAGGTATTACTTGTCAAAATACTGCATCAATAATAATCAATAATAAGACATCTTCACTAAAGGAGTAGAGAAGTCAGCAATAGGTGCACTTAAAAAGTCATTTAACAACACTATCAATATGGTCCCAAGTGCACCTGTATTCTACTGTATTTAGGCAAATTGTAATTTATTTTTGCAGAAAACTTTCACTGATGTTTCTGATTGGGCAGCACAGGTGTGTAAAAGTGTACTGGTTTTTTTTAAGTTGTGAAATGTATTTAAACATAGGAAAATATAAAAAGAAATTTTAGCTATGCTTTGTAGCAACTGAAAAAATTATACGTCTTTATCTTGTAAGTGGTAAGTTAACTTACCAGTCAGCAGATATTAGTAGATAGGACATGTTGCAGATGGCATTTTTCATACTGAATTGTATTGTTTTACTAAAGAGGAATTAAACATGCAGTTTTGTCATTGTTCATTCCCTAGTTTTAATGGCAAAGTAGTACCTTCTGTATCAATAATGTGCTATCAGAATTTTATTTCACTTCTTTAGTGCTCGCTGCATGCTAAGATATTAGTTAAATGAAGAATGAATGAGGGAACTGGCAGAAAAAAAAAGCAAAACACAAAATCAAGTACACTGTGTGTTCACCAGATTTACAAAAACAAAAATAAAAATGTGTAGGTTTGTACTCTTATTTTTTTTCACTGTAACAGAATGCCATGGCCACAGTCCAAGAATTCCTACACCATTGTATGAGGTGGAGTCACCAGTTGTAATGTCAGAATTATAAAACTTAACCATAACTGTTTATTATGGAAGGATTCTCAGAGGCACAAGGGCAGGAACATGGTCAGCTCTCACTAAAATGCAGTCAGCCATAGGTGCTTAATGTATGTAAGAATCTAATCCAATAAAGCTTAGAGTTCATTTTCTAGGCACATTTCAAGTGGAAGTGCTGTGCCAAGGTGCCTCAGCTAAAACACAGACTGTTAATATCATCCAGTAAAATAGCTATGGAAATGCCATACTATAAGGAGGGTTAATTTTGTGTGAAGGAATTGCTTTTACAGACTGCATAGGCTGGAAGTCTGGTTATTTTAGCTTATATGCATTTGAAGTTGAGAACATACAGAATTAATGCCCCATGTGAAAATATGTTGGTAAATTACAGAGAATCTAGAAGAGAACGGTAATGATCAGATGTTGGAGAAAGAGTCAGAAATATTTGGATTTGTTTTATATATAAGAGGATGAAGGAAATCACAGTAGTCTTCCAGCATGTTAAAAGCTATTACAAAAATTCATAGTAATCAGCCATTTTCCCTGCCTGTGGGGCTTTATGGTGGAAGAAATAAACTTTTCAGCAAAGATGATTTATTCTGAACTATTAAAGAATTTCCAAAATGTAATGTCATGAATGGAGGAAGCTTTGTAGGATATTTTGTGCAGTCTCTTCCATTGTAAGATTTCAAGAACTCTTTGTATCAGAGTCTTACCTGAAATGGTTTCAAGCTGGCAATACCTGGTATTGCCAAAAGTATTTTTCAAGGCAACCATCTAGTTTTTTGTATTACTCTGTGTGGTTTCTTTTAGCTGTTAAGGTAAACTGATCGTTTTCTATAAAAATACCATTTCCGTGAGGCAGCTGTAAAGCAAGTGGTTTAGTCAAAACCATATTCTAACTCTGTAATTTGACTTTGTTTTCTTAGTTCCTTTGCTTTGTGCTTGAGGTAAGACATACATTACTACATCCTATAATTCTTCTCTTAATACAGACAGAGGAACATGTACAAAATGCCCAGTGGCATTTCAAGTTAGAAGATTAAAAATTCTGCTTATTTGTTTTCAAAATTCAGTGACTGTAGAATCTGAGAATCACTCAGGTTGGAAAAGACCTTCAAGGTCATCAAATCCAACTTTTTACCAAATACCACCATACCCACTAAACCATATCACAAAGTGCCATGTCCACTCCTTTTTTGAACACTTCCAGGGATTGTGACTCCACCACTTCCCTGGGAAGCCTGTTCCAATGCTTAACCGCTCTTTCAGTGAACAAATTTTTCTGATATACAGCTTGAACCTCCCCTGGTGCAATTTGAGGCCATTTCCTCTTGTTCTGTTGCTGGTTGCCTGGAAAAAGAGATGGACCCCTACCTCACCACAACCTGCTTTCAGGTAGTTCTGGAGCACAAAAGGTACCCCCTGACCCTTCTTTTCTCCTGACTAAACCACCACTGTATCCTCAGCTGCTCTTCATAGGACTTATGTTTGAGACCCTTCACCATCTTTGTGGCCCTTCTCTGGACACATGATTAGTTCATGTTTGGTTTAGCATTGTAATGTATTACTTCAGCACACGGTATCCTGTCAAGGAGTTTGAGGCTTGAAAACGTCAGTGAGTGATTTTAGTATTGTTCATCAAAAAGTAATCCTACTTTTCCTTATCTAGCAGATTATGATGAAAAACTGCCAGTTCTCCTTTCTAGCAAGCAATAAACCATGAAAATTTAAGTTCTTTCAACATGTATCTCTGAGAGAGAATATTATGATTTACGTTTTACATCATTTATAGAGCTTGTCCTATGTTCTAAGAACGTTAATGGATACAGCTGGGTACTGAGGTTGGTAATCAATGCTTTTGCTAGGGTAATTTTCTGGTTAATATAACAGGAACTGTATGAAATACATTTCTGAGAGTAAGAATTTTATCTATGTATTAAAGTAGCTATAGAAAGCTCACCATGACTTGAAGTTCCTTTCAAAAATCAAAATCCAGACTCTAGGTCCCCAAAATGCTTTCCAACGTACCTTTTCTTGTATTAGTTCTGTTTCAAGTGAACCAAAACCAAGAATAATAGAATTTTTTTGATCTGTTGTTTCTTTCTTTTGATCCTTTTGTTTCACTGATATTTTATATAATACTCATATCAGCTTAAAGAGATAGCTCTCTTTTATGGAAAATACTAGATCTTCATTAAAGCACTTGAATGGCAGGCTGAATTGTTCAATATGTTCTTCATACTGTAATATCTTATTCAGTGAGAGGATTATTCAGGCTGCACACTGTGATCAGCCTTGAGTACAAGAGGATGAAACAAAAAGTAGTCAGCACATTCACTTTTCTAGTCAGTCCATTCATTTAAACCTTTTCAAGACCTTTTTGGAAAATCTTGCTGAACTTAACTGCTTGACAGACTCATCCTTCAAAATGAATTCATTAAAACCATGCCTTCCTTGTGTTAGAAAGAGCTCAAAAAGGGCATCTCACACTGATATCAGCAATACAGTTTTGAACTGTACCTTGTATAGATGAAGATAAAAAGTGAGATAGAGAATACTTTTAAACATGCGCGCAAGATTCTTTTCAATATCTGTTTCCTTTTGTTTTAATAACCATACCATGCTCTTTCATAAGTTTGGGGATAATCTCTTTAATTTATCAATTACCTGTCAGTATTAACTCTTAGCCTACTAATTGTATCTCAGAAATTTCGTAAAGTAGGGATGTTCTGAGTATGGATTTGAAGCCTTTGTAGAGGACTGAAGTTTGTTATGAATTGATTAGCCTGTGGTTCATTTATGTTGCTTCCAAATTCTGCTTGTAACTTTTTTTTGTGGCTACTGTAATTAAGACCAAACTCTAAAACTTATTTATGAGTTTATATTTTAATCTTTCATTTAGACTTAGACTGAAGTCACAGAGTGACACTAGAGCAAATCTTGTTCAAATAAGATCTAAAAACATGTGTCTATATTCTGATTTTATTTTTTTATCTTTGCTTTATAATCTCAAATACTTTGAGCTTTAGAGTCAAACCAGCCTAATCTTTAGGTGGCAAGGCATTGTTGCAAAAAAGTAATTTAAAAAAAAGTTACTTCAGAGTAACATCTGTCTGGAGACAGAAGATTCACTGAAATGTCCAAGGCAGTAAACTGGCCTGATAGGGTTTGACACAGGTTCCATCACCAACAACTGGCACTACCGTTCTTACTGCATAGTTATGATTACCATTCAACATCATTTGAGAGATACTTTATTCTTCTTCCTTTATTGAAGGAAGATCATCTGAAAATACTGTAGAAAATTTTGTCTGCAAAATGCTTATTTTAGTAAGAAAACCAGAGCAAGAAATTTGTTACATACTACTGATATTTTGTGTTCTAGATTCAGCATAATTCATATGCTGTTCTTACAGCAAACAGTGTGGTATATGTATCTGCCTGATACTAGTTTGCTGTCTCTTTCCTGATCTGTGTTTTGTCCGTATAATCTTAGATAGTCTGTAACAGCTGGTTCATGTGTTAAGAAGCACCTGAAGTAGCTTTTCAGCCTGAACGATGGAACTTTATACTGGAAAATTATTTCTCTACCCTTGAATGTCAGGAATCTTTGTATTCATATGTTCATATGGAAATACATTTCCTTCAGCTCTGTTGATGCATGGCGGCACGTTCTCTAGTGTCTATGACTTGCTGAAGTGTGAATATCCACGAATATTAGGGACTCTGTAGCTGAAACCCTTCAAGTCTGAAAATGTCTCAAGCTTCTCATTTTTAATGGAAAAGGAAGCATTAACATTTTCTTACAGCTTTGCTTTCAGTGAATACTTGTGCTTCCATGAAGAGCAAGGATTTGCATGCTCTGAGTGGAAGAAATGTAGAGAAAGAAAATATGTGTATGTTTGAGAGGCAGATTAAGAGAATGCGCCTAGCACTAGTTATACCTTCTAGTTACATCTACTACTGTGGTACTTATAAAGATTTCTTAATATATTTATTAGTCTTTTGAGAGCTGCTCTGATGTTGTATGTAGTGGCTTTGGCAGTGTGCAACTTACGATCATGAGATAGCGAAAGTAGTAGTAAAAGGCATGCTTGTCAGTACTTCTAATTTAATTTCTCTTAAAAAAGCACTATTTTAAATCACCAGTGAATTATTTCACGCTCATGTGTCTGCTTCATTCATCTTGCCATCTTTAGCGGCAGGCAAGAGAACATTAGATAATTACTGGTGTAAGCTGTTCTCATGTACAGTTAGTGGCACAGAAAAACTCTCATTGGGTGCAGGTGAATATAGTCTGCCAGGGAAAAGATCAACCCTTAGAACTTGGAGCTACATGGATAAGAGAAAGATGAGGACTATGAGGTGAGGACTCATCAAAGGTTTATTAGAAAAAAACTACTAAAAACACTGTAATTGTATTTCTGGGGAGGACTAGTATTATCATCACTATACTCTGCCATGTTAATTTTTTTTCCAAACAATTTACACAAGCAAGGAAGAAATGGCCCTTACTACAGAGAAATTAAACACAGACCAAAAAGCTAAAGCAAGAACACGTGGCAAAAATTTTCAAAACTGTCTTGTTGACATTTAGCATTAAATTTTGGATGACTCAAGGGGGTTGAGAATTTTTTTCTGAAAAGAACATAGGATATGTAACCTCTCCCACTTCAAGAGCTGAAGACTGGGATGTGAATATGGAATAAAACATTTGACAAGATCTCTGTTTCAGAAAGTAGTGTCTTACCAATTAACTTACATTATCTAGTCCTCTGCTGCCAGTGAAGTCCAATAGAAAACATTGTTTGATCTCTCACAAAGATAAATTGGACTCTAAATTGTTAGGAGTATTGGGAATATAAGGTTTATGATCACAGAACAGAAGAGTGTAGGAGACACATAAGGACACGTGTCTGAAGAAGACCTCGTTTTCTGAGAAAAATCAATAGGCAAAAGGGACAAAAGATGCAGTTCAGTCCACTTATGCTTCATCTGCTCTTCTGGAAGGTCAAATCCACATCAACCTGAAATCAGGTTTTCTTTCAAAAAGTATTGATACATATTTTTATCAGTTTCCACTTTCAAATAATAGATATACTACTCTACAAATAGAGTTTCTTATTGAAAACTTAGTGGCTGCTTCCAGCAGCAGTCCTCTGCATCACGTAGCTCTCATAGAAAGAATTTTAGAAAAATTATACCATAACTGCAGTTTACATTAGATAAACTAGTACATTAAAAAAAACCAAACAAAATCTGCACCTAAAGAATGCACATTTATTTTTCCCCAGCCTAACTGAAAAGGAGAAGTTGTCTATAGCCTTCTAAGTCCGAACATATTCTTAACATTAGATTACTCTACAAAATAAAAATAAACCAAACATTTTCTGTCCTTCTCAAGCTGGTCAAATTTTGATGTTAGCAAACTGCAAGCTGGTTAATTTTTCAGGAATGCTTTCTGGAAGCTGGTACTGCTTCATGAGCATACAATTTATATGTGAGAACTGCAGGGTGAAGGAAAGAAGTACATATTTAGGCATGCAAAGGCACAGCTACACTTTTCTTTCTTGTTTTAATTTAAATTCATTTTTGTTAATTAAAAACCTTCAAAAAACCCAGGTTTAGTTAGAGGTTTATACTAAACCTGTAGTTTCTAAGATTACAAATTAGAGTTACTATGTACCAACACTTTCCGTGAAAAAATGTGTCATTCTATGGGAATTAATAAACAATAACCTACAACCTGTTTGTTTAAAATACAGGTAACCAATATAGACATGTTGCATTGTTTCTATATTAATGATAAAGTAAAACTAGATTTACTGTAATTATTTTTAAATGTCTCAATTGAAAACATGCTTTTCAGTTTGGTTTACGAAGACCAAGGGGGCAAATACTAGGAAACTTGTAAATAAATCATGGATATTTGTGAACTATTTGCTATAGTTGCCCTTTCAATAAATTACACAAGGAAGTAATTAATTCCTCTTAATAAGAGAATTTCTTTTGCTATCAATCCCATTTTTTAATAGTGCAGTATCAGTAAGCATTTTTAGTTACTTTGTTGCAATTCCTTATCTATAAATTAAACTATCATTTCCTGTAAAAAATTGTTTCCCTTTATTTTGCCACTAATGAATTCTTATCACCTGCTTCAGTGGCTAGAATTTTTTTCCTCTCTATCTAGATTACTTGTTCTGAGACTGTGATTTGTGAACCGTTAATGATCTGTGACCTCTGAGCCTCAAAACAAAATGATCTGTGAGCAAAAGCTATTTGGGGCTGAAGAGTAGGAAAGCATACCAAGTCTTTTTTCAATCAGTACTGTGTAGAATGAAAAACCTGGAGAACACATGAGTTTCAAAGATGCATATCCTAATTTTCCATTTTGGGGAAATAGTCCGTTTTTCTCATGTATTAGCATGACAATTCACTTTTTTTCTGGAAATATTGTGCAATATTCTACTTTTGAGTTTTTTACATTTAGTGTATTCTCATTTAATTTGGTATGAGTCTGGCTCGGAGTGATTAATGAAGACATTTATTAAAAAAAAGTAATGTTGTTGCTGGACTCAGTTTAAACTTCTTTTCTGTACTGTAGGCAGGGCTAATTGGTGAGAATGTATTGTTAGAATAGAGATTGACTGTCTCAGTTTCACCTATCAGCCACTGAAAGTAAAATGTTTTAAATTACTTCACCCCATACTGCTTTGTATTGCATTTTCTGATGGGTTTAGGGGTTCAGCGTTTCTATTTTCTTAACAGCTTTCATTGTAAATACTCTTTTTAACTGTAACAAATTATTAAGCCTTAGCAATTATGATAAAAATATGGTTCTCTTATGTGTCATCATATACGGAATTATTGCATTTTTTAATATTCTAAACTATGGAACTTTAAAATGAAGATTCCTCTGAATGAAATGTTCTGGTTTTTTTTTAATTTTAAAATTTTTAAACACCAAACCAGATTTTTTAAATGCCTGTGGACCCAATTTCATTATATGCTTCTTCTCTGATGGACACTGATCTCAGAAGGAATTTTTTTTCTCACAGTCCACTTAATATGATGCCCTTTCACATATCAGTGTAACAAAATTATTTCTAAAAAAATCCATGTTTGTACGGAGCTATTTCTATTCATAATAAATATTAACATCCAAGTAATAGTTTATAAGTTTGGGGACTTATGTAAAATATGGCAGATATTAAAAAAAGTTCCATCTATGTTGGAAGGGATTAGTACTGTTATTAAATTCTGGACTGTGAAAGGTGAAGATATAGGTCATATTTTAAGCTACTTGAAATTGTTTTTTTCTGCAGTGTATCTATGCTTATTAGCATTTCTCAATTATCTGTCCTGCTGAACTTACCCATTATGGAAGAAGCCATTACGAAAATGTAATGCTGCCAGAAGAGCAGTGCTTATGGACAATAAAATAAATTTCTTGTGTTGGAAGTTGGCCATTCTATCTCCACATCCTTTTAAAACCTATGGTGATATACACTCAGATATGTAATAAATTTCAGCATTAAACGTATTAAATGATAACATGTTTTTCACTGCAGGTGAAGTGTGATCAGTACTGGCCAAGCAGAGGCACAGAAACCTATGGACTAATCCAAGTGACCCTTCTAGACACTGTTGAGTTGGCAACATACTGTGTTCGTACATTTGCACTTTACAAGGTATATATACTTAAATATGCTTACTATATACTTCTAAATTGAAAGGCTGGCAATTTTTTCACTTGCGTCCCATTCCTTCCTTCCTGTCACCTATCTCCCTCCTGTCACCTTGTCCTCCTTCTTCCTTTTGCCTCCTGCCTTCCCTGCGTGCCTTTTACCCCTACTTCCTTACTCCCTTTCTCCCCTTCCCCTCCTTTCACTTTTCTCCCGTTTGCTTCTAACAGCACTGAACCTTGAGACATCTACGTTTTCCTTATAACGTGAAGTTTTATAAGTTAATGCAGAGCTGTCACCATGAAAAACCTGAATACTAAGTCTCTGGCACTTGTGATGCACAAGTGTACATTACAGTTAAAGATATCATATTGTTTGAATCTGTAATTTGGATTTTTCTCCATAGCCTGAGTTATTTTTCTTTCTGGCTCCAAATATTATTTAAATAATTTTCCCTGGTATAGATGCTTCTCCGGTTGTTCCATTGAAAAGTGCCAATATAATCTCAAGTATCAGTTTTGTCATGAAACTTTCAAATTTTCTAGAATGGCTCAAGTGAGAAAAGGGAAGTGAGGCAATTCCAGTTCACTGCCTGGCCTGACCATGGTGTCCCAGAACACCCAACACCATTCTTGGCTTTCCTGCGACGAGTCAAGACTTGCAACCCACCTGATGCTGGACCTATGGTTGTGCACTGCAGGTAACCCAAGAAGTTTCTTCAAAGCATTGTATGTCAAGGTTACTACTTTCTGTTTTGTTGCAGAGGAAGGTATGATTTTCTTTCAAATAGACTTCTGAATCTGTCAAAGAAAAAGATTGGTTGCATTGCAAATCAGGGACCTGAGTACGGCACTGCCAACTTGGGTAGGCTAGAATTATTTTATTTGGTCTATGCACAATTAATTTAATTTTAGAACATCAAAAGATCTCCAGGGAGAATGTGCACAAGGAAATGCAAGTGTATCTGTGGCATTCAGAACATGACATGAAAAAGGAAGAGAATGGTATTTGATTAAGAGCCTAAGTATTGAAGAAAGTGTGTTTTGAGCAATGAAACAGTTTTTCAAATTATTACTTATATTGTGTGAGAAAGTGGCACACATGAAAATTAAGATAGATAAATTCAAAGTTTCACTGAAAATAGGTAAGACCTAAGTCTGTGTTCAAGGTTAAATCCTCAGTTTAGGACTTTGAGGAGCTGAAAGTGCAAAGGATGTACCTTGGGAGCAAGCTGAACCCAGTACCAGGGAAATGAGTGCTCCATGCTTTTTTGCAAAGTAGCAAACCTTCTTAGGCATTATAAGGTATGAATTAATAAAATCTGAAGAAAAAAAAAGTCAGCAGCTCTTAATGTTTTGGGACTAAAGAAAATGAAAAGGAAGAGATATGACTTCCTTGGAATTTGCTGAACAGATCTTTGAGAAAGCCTTAAAATCATGTTGATTAGGACATTATCAGAACATATGTGCCAATTCAGATAGAAATAACCCCCAAGATGGGTTCTCTCATTCCAGGGCTATGTTTTCATATATTGTATAGTTTGCTGTGTAGCCCCTTTCAAAGCAACTTCCTAAGATCACTGGTTTTTGTGAACTTCATTTTGGAATACCTTCAGTTAGTAAGGCTGAGAGCTACTACACACTGATCACTGAAGTTAAACATACTTAGCAGATTTGAAAATCGATTTTGCTTTTGCCATCCAAAACCTGAGGAATAATAATTACAGCATACCACCATGTCTAGTTCTGACTTCTTAACATATTGATAACCCAGCCATGGAATCTGGTAATTTCAACCAGTGAAAATTAAAGTGATTGCAAGAAGCTCCTGTAAAGAAGACGGGAAAATAAAGTCAACAGGAAAACAAAATAAGCAGAACTTCAATGCTGAAAGGCACAGACTGTTTACAAAATATCAGAGTACATGGAACACAGATATTTAATGTTTATTGAAAAACCAGGATTAAAAATGTGGAATAATTTTAAATAATAACACAAATATATTCATAAACTTTGCTGAGTATTTCTTGAATTGAGCCAGATCTTTTAGTACTTGCATTTACAGGGTCTTAAAACATTTTGATTATTGTCTAGGATTTTAGATTTCCTCAGAAACAATTTAATTAGCTTGATCCATATATAAAATACCTCCAAAGTTGCTCAACAGTGAAGATGCTATACTCTAAATCAAAACCAAACTTAATAGAAGAAATAAGTCTTCCCACTCTGGGAAACATCTTAAGTTAATATAATAGCCTAAATTACCTCAATGCAAAAATAGGCAAATTAAATCCATTCTTATGGCTAGTCATTGGAAAAGATGAAATAAAATACATTGCTTGTTATCACTCAGAGATAGTGATGAAGTCCAAGGCCATTATTTTCTCTTTATGATTAGTTTTGCATGCAAATTTCATCAAAAGTGGTGGTCATGTTAGGTAGTATGATTTGATGCCCGAGGGACTTTTTTTTCCCAAGTTCCTATTAATTTGTTTATCAATACTCTGCAATAAGCATAATCTGCTATACATAAGCTTTTTGCCTTATGTATAGTTACTTGAGACAGTAAGATTTCAGTCACTTCATACAACCTAACCTCTAGAAAACAGACTTTCACATATCCTACTATTTTAGCAAGGTTTTTAAATTCCACTCCTAACAATTTTGTCTGTCAGCAGAATTAGTGAAACCAGGTTTCTGAAAAATTTAAAAATTTATGTCTCTGTAATTGAAAATTTTATCTGGCTGGACATTTAGCAGCAAGTGTACTGGACAGTCCAAAGTTTATGAATGTGCTAGTTAACTCATCAATGTAATGTGCTGGCTATCCAACTGATAGACTAACAAGAAGTTACTAAAAGTGTTTCTCACAAGAGCAATGTTAATGTGTCACTTTTCAGGCATATTGTAGCAACATTATATTCAGAGATTTGTATTGCTTTATCATTTTGAATTCAACATGATTTTCTTGGGGCTGTCCTGTGAAGAGCCAGGAGTCAGACTTCAATGATCCTTGTGGATCCCTTCCAAATCAGGATATTCTGTGATTCTGTGGTCATTAAATTGGTTTAAAAAATCAAAAGAGGAACAACTATAGAGCATCACCACCGTAGTTTTAGGCTAAAGGATATGTCTTTCATACAGCAACATGAAAATTCTGCCCATTTGGTTCGAAATTTAAGTACTGGACATGCACAAACATTTCATTTCAAGCTCATAAAAAAGTAATTTAAAACACTAAAGTACAAGTTCTGCGCGTTACCTGTTTTTTAATTAGAACCTGCTTTCCATTTTTTTCCTTCTCTATTGCTCACTTTGTAAGTTTCTCCATTCCTGTCTTTCCTTTGCTTATTATAAATCATTTCACATTTTTATCAATTTTTTTCTCTCCAAGTCTGGACTTATCTTTATTCTGGGGACTCCTCTACATATATTCTATTTGTGTTCTTCAATTCCATTGTTTCTCAAACTCATTTCACTGTTAATATCACATTTCTGAACCATTTAATGAAATATGTTCCTACCTTTCTTAATATTTTCTCTGAAGCAAGGTTGCCATTCTAATGGTAGCATTCTCCTACTGATTTTTGTCAAGCATCTCCTTTTACTGCCTTCTACTAGTCACTTTTTTCCACTGTGATATTTTTCTGTTCTTGACAAACTTCTTGCTTTTCATTTGTTCCTTTGCTGTTCCCTAGTCTGCCTCTGCAGCATTTTTAATATTCCTCTTGTCTTTGTTCTGTATCTTGTCTGTCATTGTTTCCTGTTTTGTGTTCAGGACTACCTAAATCTCTTTTCATTAAATTCACCTCTTTCATCATCCAGATTTAAAAAGTACTTAAGACTTTTCTGACTAGAGACAAACAATATAACACAGAACCATATCTTATATCCTTTGCCTGTGGTAAGCAGTCTTTTGAACAGTATCTCATTGAAGGAGTAATTTCAGTTTAGTTTCTAGAAGGAACACAGGATTCATAGTGGCAGTTATAAGCCATCTGAGACATCACTAATACCTTCTTTTATGTTGCTTCCAGAACCTACCAAACTATCAGAGCTCAAGAAATTGTAATAATCACATGTTACATAAGTATAAACAGAATGGGAGTTGCCTTTCAAAATGTGTCGGATAAAAAGAAAGGGTGGGCTTGAACCCTTTTTCTGCAAACTTTTAAACCATAGAAACTGAAAAAAAAAGCTGTCAGATAACTAAGTACAGGGAGAATTTTTCTCACCCTGTGTGGGTGACGAATACAAGAGCCAGCTGTCTGTATTTTGATCCTTACAGAGTAACCCCCTATTTATTTTGTGTTTATAGGTAGGTATTGCAAGTGAAAGGTTTAGCCCAAGCTTTTCCTTACTGCATTTCTACCCATCTGCCTTAATACTGACCAGCAGTTGTCTTTCAGTCCATTTCCTGTTAAGGGATTAAAAAGTTTTTCTAGTTTGCTCCATGGTTTTGGGATACATCTAATTGTCCAATAGAGAATCAAGGTAGCTGAAGACCCAGTCCGAGTGGCCCCAGACCAGTTTGTGTCAAAGCCTCATTTGTTGGTAAGCTAGTTTAATATCCTGTTCCTAGGAAATGGTTTTTGCATGTGTGAAGAATTTGTTTAATAATTTACAATGTGCTTAGTGGGAAGAAGTCTGAGTTGAAAACACCTGACTACTGAAGAATGCACACTGTAGATACTTGAATGCCCTCTATTCATCTAACAGTGACCAGAAAAAGAAAGCATAGTTCTAACTAGTGAAATTAACTGAGAATGTACGTATTACCATTCTACATGGCTAAACTTGATAAGACAAGTTCTGGTAAATGTATGTCAAAGATATGCAAACAGAAATATTTTTAATGATTTTTGTGTGATGATGACAAAGAAACAAAGAACTATATGATCAGAATTTCCAAAACCATTGGTAATTATTTATTACCAATGTATATGCAACAGGCATCTTTACATGTCATTTAGACATCTACTTTTGATAACAGTTTGATTGCCTGTACAGTATTGAATATTAATGTAATACAGAAGTCAAAAACATGTTGAGAATTTCGTAAGTATATTATACCAGTCAAAGCTCTTACTTGTTGCTGTGGTTTAACCTCAGCCAGCAGCCAAGACCCACACAACTGCTTAGTCACTCCCGTAGCAGCAGGATTGGGGAGAGAATCAGAAGTGTAAAAAGCTGGAAAACTCATAGGTTGAGGTAAAAGCACTTTAATAGGGAAAGCAAAAGCTGCACACACAATAAGGAATTCAGCCATTTATTCACTACTCCCCACGGGCAGGTAGGCAGGTGTTCAGCCATCCCCAGGAGAGCAGGGCCCCATCACACATAACAGTGACTTGGAAAGACAAACATCATCGTTCCAAATGTCCTCCCCTTCCTTCTTCTTCTCCTTACGTTATATACTAAGCATGATGCCATGTGTTCTGAAATATCCCTTATGGTCAGCTTGGGTCACCTATGTCTCCTCCCAACCTCCCATGCACCTCCATCTTCCTTGAGCTGCACCACACAGTGAAAGAGAGGCAAGAAGTCTGTGAAGAAAATAAATTCTACCCCAGCCAAAACCAGCGCACTTGTGCAAAAAGCTGGCAGGTTTTTAAGTGGAAAAAGTAGCTAAAAGATATTCACAGGTATGGTATTTGTAAGGGAAAAAAAGCATAGATTATTGCTAAAAGAATTATGGAGCACCAAGGGAAACATCAGGGCCTAATCTAAAGGCAGATTTTTTAATTTAAGTAATCAGATATTTTCGAAGAACTACCTCCATGAAAATGTATAGTTGTAGTAACATAAATGCATAATGCCACTGTGCTCTTTTCCCAGGAAAAAAGATAAAGTTTTCAGTCTGTATATTCCGGGAAAGATAGTTCACTAGAGCTTCAGTCAAGGCTGAGTTAAAGTGTCCCATGATCCTTATTCTCAATGTGAGATTTGGAAGAGAAAAGCAGATAAATTAAAGCTGTATTAAAAAAAAAAAAACCTCCACAAATGAAATTTAGCAATCCCATCCTGTTTGTAGGTACTTTACACAATGTGTTCAAATCTTGGTTGGCATATTTAAAGTAATTTTTCTGAATATTTTTCTATGGTGGTTGAAATAGTTGATGCACATAGATGATTTTTTTTCATTTCCAGTTAAATTTTAAGACTACCCTTTCAGTCCCTTTGCACAGAAGTTGAGTAATACCACAATCCCACTGGTGTCTCTGTATGACTTCCCCAAATTTGCAGAGCTGATCTAGGAGAACTTGTTTCTTTAATGAAAAAATGCAGGCTTAAACCGTAGTATTCTGCATTGGTGAGACTCTAATGTGTGGTCTAATGATAGCAGGGAAAACACACGTTTTTGTTTGAAGTTGGATTAGTGCAGGCAAACAGGTGCTAATCAGATCACAATAAACCAGCACTGGAGGGTGTTTAGAATTTTATGCCACTGTGTTTTCAAAACATCACAGAAACTTTAGTCGTTGGTTCAGTAACACTACCTAAAAGCTTAACATGTTAGTGCAATCCCATATGTTTGAGTCTTTCTTTTAATACCAGCACCAAGGGGCATATCTCTAAGATACTTTGTCAAGCTTTGGCAGGTACTGTTAATGCTGCTATTGCAAACAGAAAAACTTGGATGTTTGGAGGAATGTGACTGTTTAAAGTAAATCTGTGTCTGACTACGCTAACATAACCAGTTAGCAGAGTGAAAAACAAGATAATTTTCAAAAAATAACAAAACACCATATGATATTCTATTTCCTAAAGTAGAATAATTACCTAATTTTGTTCAATGTTTGTGAATAAAAAATAGAACATTTAAGAAAAAAAATATACTTATCAAAGGCAATGATTTTCCAGTGGATTGTTTTATTTCACTTCTGTATCGTTTGAACTGCTTCTCTTGCCATAGGCCTTACAAGTGCTCATTTTTTAATCCTTGCAGTGAGTAGGTTGCAGATGACTGCCTATCCTTTTTCACGGTGGGGGAAAAAAACCTCCCCAGTACATATTCAGAAATATCACAAATAAGATTGAAAAATACTGGCATCTTCCTGATCCTTTCCCAGGATCCTTCAATCCAGGACCCTTCCTAACTTCCTTGGGCAGCTGAAAGCTCTAGAGAGGAAAAGACAATGAAAGCCTTTTAGTATGACAAGTATTTTAATATCATAAATATTCTAAATTTTCTCTGCTTTACCCACGTCTTTGTCCAGAAGTTATTGAGTTGCTACTGTATATTAAACTTTGCTGGGTATCATGCCTATACAAAAGCACTGTAACACTATTTTACTCTTTACCTGTTAGCTGTGGATCACTGTATGTCTCATAAATATTATTTTCTCATAGTCTTTGTTCACTAATAAAAAGCAGAGAGGGATAAGATTGTTATTAGAATCTCATATTGAAAAAATGCATAGCTGGTGGTGCTGCTTAGGATATTTGGTTCCTCTTAGTATAAAAATATAGCAATGAGTTAATGCCCATGTTTTTCCTTGTATTTAATCTGTATTAATAGTCTCAGCTACTCAGACCATGCAATCAGAGTAACTGACTGAGAGTAATTTCATTTCTACACATACCTTTATTCTTAGAAGTTATTTCATTTTAACATGTATATTATAGAGGTTATGATACCAAGGCTTGCAGAGTTTATGCTGTGGATGCTTGATCTCTGTTTAGGGAAGTGGAACTGGATTCACTTGATTTAGGAATTTTTGGATGGTTTCTCTGTCTTTGTTTAATTGTTGGAATTGCAGAATCTACTGGAAAAAGAGTCTAGAAGAAAAGTTGATAAAGGCTAGATGGAAAAAAATTGGTATAGCAAGACACTCCTTGTTAATTTTGTAATGTATGGTATTACAGACAGGAGATGTCACAGATGTCACAAATAGACAGGAGTTTTGATTTGCCTTCATATTCTCACCATAAAAACTTTCAAGGTTGTGAAAACGTAGATTCCGGAAACCTTACGGTTGAAGACCCTGGATATTTTATGCTGAACGTGCAGGAGCTCTCACCTAATTACTGGGATATGTTCATGCAATTATACAGACAAAAAGCAGCATCCCCATCTGTATGCTGATAGAGCCAGTGATGGATGGGTAATGCTGGATTTTCTTTCCTCTATTTCAAATTGGATTGTCACTAGTTAGAATCCTCTTGATAGCAAAGATGCCATTCACCAGCTCAATCCCTCTTCAATTTAAGAGCAGTCTGGGTCTTACTAGTTTAGGTCTCTAATTTTTCTCCTTAAATTTACGTACTTGCATATGAAAACCTGGGAAGTATGAAAATGACAAGAACTAGCATACCATAGTTAATGTGCCAGTGTGGAAGATCCTTTAAAATTGGCCTTGATAGGTTTTTTTGTTAGAGTAGGAAAATACTATGCTGTGTTATCTAGAAATCCTCCCTAAGGTGTCAGACACAAGCAAACTGATGCTGATCCACTTTTGAGTTAGAAATCACTTCTGCAGAGCAAACCAGCCCTTTCTAAAACCTGAATGAAGCTACTGTATGTACAGTATATGCTTCCATTAGAAAGTATCACTGGAACCATTATTAAAATTCAAAAGCATATAAATAACAAGTAATAGCAATATATCACCATGCAGGTTCAAATAATGAAAAACACCTACTTTGTGGCCTCTTTGATTAAATCAGTCATATGTGTATAAAGCCATATTTGGTTGGCACTTATCCTGTGGTTCAGGGGATTATACCCCCCACTGGTGTGACTCACGGCTGGATTATCTTTTGAAATCCTAAAAAGCTGCTGTGTCTGCATAGGGTAAGATTTGTTTCTCGTAACAGTCAGGAATTTGTAAAGGAACATAGGGAATGCTATTACTAGATAGAATCAGTGTTCTATCTAGGCCAGCATCCTGTCTCTGACAATGGCAAATACCAGAAATTTCAGGGGAAATTACAAAACTCCAATGTCAACAATATTTCAGTAAAGTTTCCTCTCCAGCAGCAAGCAGTTAGTGAGTAGTTGCTTCATGATGATTTTGATTCTTTTCCCCTTTATTGCTTTAGCTACAGAGAGAAACTGGTGTATACTTTTTTGCTTATATTTATGATTGTACACACATTTTAAAGAAAAAAACAGGCAGTATTAACTTTCTTTGACCTTTTTCCTTGTTCAAGTTGTTTCACACATTAAGATAGAAGATACTTATTTACTTTTAATTTAAATCTGTGTCCCTTTGTTTCACTACATGTCTTTGGACAAAAGGATTTAAAAATGTGTTATTAATACTGTTTCATGTTTTACATGTCTACAACTTTTCCTTGAGTTCATCCATCATAGAAAACTGGAGTAGCAAAATATTCTAATCCATTCCAGTATTTGTAATGTGGAGGGAGGTGGAAGTGAGTTCTCACATCCCTTGACATTTTTGCTGGCTGTCTCTGTTCCTTCATTTTGTGACATACCCTTTTTTGGTAGCCTGAGTAACTGTAACTATTCCCTGGGGATATTTTTTTTTAATATATATATATTTTTATAAGAGGTAAGGCAGTAAAAATAGTTGCCTGATTATGCCACATTTTCTTCTCAGTTGCCCAGTGGACATACTGAGGCCTGACTTTGATTTGGCCTACAAATTATTTCAGTTGAGCAGGTCTGCTGAAGACTGATGACTTTTCACTCGGTGACACAACCTGCCTCTCATTAAAAAGTAATAATTGTCTGTAAGATTTTTTTAACAAAGGCAATGCCTTTTCCATGTGTTATCTCAAATTACAAATATGTTGGTGCTGATAATTATTTCCATATATATATTATCATGTCCTACAAGGCCTGTAATTTCCTTTGACCTAAGCTGTAGTTTGATACATTATTTGATCAGCACTCTTAGTGAGTCATTTTATCCATATGTATTTAGTTAATTGGTTATTTTTCTCCCCACCCATGTTTATATATAATATACTCTACAAAGGAAAAGGAAATCTGACTGCTTGCAGCTGAGTCTAGTAAAAGAGCAATTAGGTTCTATCAGAGCCAGCAGCTGTCCGTAATGAATTCTGAATTAAAATTATGAGTGAAGAAAAGAATCCAGCCATCTGCAGGAAATGTGAAAATATTTTTATAACCCAATAGCTGAATTCTGGAAAGGGGTATCTCTGAGATTTCCCAGCTGTACCTACATTAAATTCCAGAATATCCATAGACACAGAGTATACTGGAACACATTGCATCAACTTGGCTACCCGGCGTGTTTGGCTAACTTTGAACAGGCTGTATTTTTATCTAAAGTAGTCAGCATGAAAGTCTCTTTAGATCCTCTCCCCGTGTCTCTAGAAGTAAAATGCAGCTTTAAAAATAGTCCTGTTATCTTTTCATGGAGGCTTTCCAATCAGTATTCTGCCCTGAATATTAATCTTTCTTCATTTTTCATACTTTTATAGACTTACTTCAGGGTCTCATCACTTACTATCAGATTTTGTCAGTGAATGCTGTTCCAAGTGGATTCTGCATTGTGATGTCTATTTTTTTCTCACCTGAATTTTAAAAATAATTTTTAATGTCACAATACTATCCAAGCTCATTTTACAGCTACCTTGAAACTTCTACACTACAAAATTCCCATTATTTTCATTATAACTTGTGCACAATTTTTGCTTATAAATTCAAAATCCTGAAAAAAAGGGAAGAGATTAGTGTCTAACGTCTAAATGACAAGTCATGATTAAGAAATGTGAAATGCTTAGTGGTATTAACCTTTCACAACCTGATTTTCTATGTTACAGAGAATTCATGTCAGTATAAAGATTGCAGAGGTTAAGAAACATTGTAATGAGTACCAATAACCAAGCTCTTCAGTGGTCAGTGGAGTACTGTCACATATTAAAAAGGGCATTATTTTTTTCACCACTTGGTCTAAAAAAGCAGGGCTAGCCTTCATATGAGCTCATCAGAGAAGCCTCAGGTTTTTTTTTAACTCAATTTTCTACTGTGTAGCATCTCACTGCATTAATACTGTATAGCAACCCTTTCAGTTTAAACCAAATCTAGAGGTGGCAACTTCATGTTTGTCTCATCCTCTGAGTGTATCCTCTAGGTGTATCAGTTTTCAGTTGAAAAGGAAGAGACATTCTGAGATGGAGATCCAAAACAACAGGCCTACTACCAAAGTCGTATCAGCTTCAAGGTTCAGGAGTAATTTGCTGGTTATTTCCAAGTTTTCAGAGTAGGGGAAGGGGGAGCAGGGAAGTGAGAAACGCTAAAAAAGGATTTGTGGACAGATTCATGTAGAGCCTTGAACTGTGATTGGTATTGAAAAAAAAATCCGGTGTGGACTGCGGAGTCCTGGTGATATGTTTTCCTTTTACTTTGTACTTACCAGATGAAGTCCTGTGTCTGGATGACAGCCTCAGCCTTCATTACTGCTCCATCAGTCTAAAACCCCAACAGAAAAAATCCCAAGGGCAGCTGTTGTTAAGAAAAGAAACAGTTGTTGACCACAATAGGAATAGGACTACAAACAGCTAGAATGAGGGAAGGGTTGAAACTTGGAATCAGAATCTTAGTGGCTAGCAAGTACTTTCAAGGTCTTGTAGTTATCCAGTATTACAGAACACATTTCTTCCCACATTCTTTAATTCATTATCAGATAGCATCAGTTCACCTTCTGTTACTCTCACTGATAGGCTAATAACTCTTCTCTATGAAAATTTAATCAAAGCACAGAAAGAAATATTCAAAAGTACAAAGCAACTTCTCAAAACATTCCACCCTGAGAATGCAAAGCAGGTTGTACTGCAAAGAAAGCAAAAAATAGTTGTTAGCAGCAAGCAGCATAATTTCTGTTCATTGACTTCTCTGCTGTGCTGTAATCTTCACTTTTATTTATTGACAATATGATGACAGTGTACTTCCTCTGCTGATACAGTAATACAGAAGTAATACAGAAGCTGTATTTACTACAGCTGTTCAGGGATAGATCTATCTTTAATTGAAGGTAACAAGTCATAGTAAGATATGTTTTTAAAGTTAACCTTAAAATACTTCCTTTTTCTAAACTCTATTTCAGTAAATTTTAGATCATTCTTTCTTTGGTGGAATGCATAATGTCAGGAAGGGTTTGTGAATGCATTGTACAGTACAAAAAATGTAAAGTATACACTGAAACTCAACAAGTGTCACAGAGAAGATATATTTAGGATAGTTACTCTTTGATGATAAATACAGAATTCAGTACATTGCATATATAAAACTGTATTTAGAGAAGTAGGAAAATAATGAGAATATCTGAGAACTGAATTAATTTTGAAATAAAAAATCATAGTAAATCCTTGTACACAGGTGAAATAGTACAGAGGAATAAAGTTTAATTTAATTTGTTCTCTTTATATGTCTAGGTAATTGAAGAAATCAGATAACATAGTGATTAAGTAAGGTGTATATGTAAAAATCCTCTATGAAAAGCAGGATTATGGTATGTATTGTTATATAGAATCAACAATCATTTCTGAAGGGAAACCATGATAAGAAAAATAAGTGGTATGAAATAAGGTTAAGGAACTTTTCAGTTATGCATAATTTCTGCTATTCCATCTCACAAGCAGAACAATAAGAGATTTTTTTTCACCAACAGTTCATGATTTCAGGAAAGAAGCAGGTAGAATAGTTATGATAATTTGTCCTTTTTAAGAAAGAAGAAGCAGTTACCAAAATTAATGGTGTGCCTTTTCAGTGGTAGTGTTCCTAAAGGTGTCAGGTACCTGGAGGCTGAAGTGCTGATTCAAAAAAAGAATGTTATTTTTCAGAGTGCCTATCCAAATTCCAGAGAAATCTAATAAAAGGATTTCTGTAGGGGAAGTTGTGTCTGTAACATGTTGGTTAATTGATCCTTTCCTCTCTGAATTTCTTTTTGTCATACATGGTATTCTGTAACAACGTGTTTCACAATTTAATTATGTTTAATTATGTACTACTTAAAAAATACTTCCTGTTTGTTTGAAATTCTCATCATTTCATTTCACGATCCTAATTCTTCTTTGGCAAGTAAAGAATGAATAGTCATTTTCTTTTCATCTCCTCTATGTAACATTAATTTATGCCTGTGTGAGAATTTGAAGTGTTGTAATGGAATGCTGTTGTTTGAAGGTTTTTTGAACATTACTAATGCTACATTTTAGTCTGCATGGAAAACTCAGCTTTTAAAATTATTTTAATGGGCAATTATTCCCTTTACATGGGATTTGTTAGAGAAATTTTTGGGAGTTTTGATTCTGTGTGTTTTAATGCTTGAGAGTTTGTTTGTTTGTGTTCAAATCACAATCTCATAAAACAGCTTCTTGTCCTTGATCTCTCCAGAGCTATACTTGGGATTAGATGAAGAACAAATTTACTTCCTGAACATTATTACACTTTTGCAGTTGCATATTACAAAAAAATATAGGTTTAAATCTGGGGCAGTTATATTTGAAGAATTTATGGTAATACTAGAATTCTGCGAATGTACAGAATGAAAGGAAAAATCTTATTAAAGCTCCATACAGGAAGAAAGATACAAGGCTGGCTTTTGGGTTGTGTCCCTCCCATGCTTTTGTCCACTACTTATGAAAACTAGGGAGAGTCCTAGACTGAGCTTTATCTGCTTGTAGTGAAATATTCTGTTGTCTGATTTTTTTTATTTCATGTTCTTTTTCAGACATTTTATGTGACTTCAGTGATAAATATGGTTGCCTCCATGCATAGCCTAGGGATGAAGAAATTCAGTCAGTAAAGTCTTCCATTTGGTAAAGCACTGCACCTAAGAAAGTGTTGTATACCACCCTTGTTGTCTGGTATCCAACCATAACCACACTTGCAGATAAATTCTCAAAGGTCTCCTATTAGATGGTACATAATTCTTGAAGCAGTCCAGTATCTCTTCCAAAACAAAATTTCAATTTATGTCTTTGCACAAGGTCTTTATGTTATTTTGATCAGATGTTTCTTTTCGAAAGGATGTTCAGTGGTTTCATAAGGGGCTTTTTTTTGCTGCTTCCTGGACAGAGGGGTGATTTTCTAATCTGTTCTAATTTCCTAATGGCAAAATGGGAAAATAATCTAAATATTGCTCTTGTCAGAACTACTACAGAATTTCTGTGGGATTGGAGTCTAATCAATCATATGAAGTTCCTCAGTGAAATCCAGACCTTTTTATATATTTCCCGTATCACAAGCAATTTCATGTACTTTCAGTTCATAAATGCAAGCTTCATTCAGTCTGAAGCAGTAATATTCAATAAAATTTTCCCCTGATATGAGTCAAAAATGTCCTACATGATTTTTGGTCCATATTTTACTGTCTTTGCTTCCAATTAAATGATCTGTGAATACTGGTAATTACACTGCTTTCCTTTGCCAAATCACTGAAGTATCAGTAAAGGGTCATCATTTAAACAGCTACAAATTAATCACAAAAGCCAACCTTTAACACATCCATACAGTGATTTGAATTCAGAATGTCCCCCTTATGCCTCTTCATTTTCCTTTTTTGAATTGTAGCTATTGTAGCTGTATTGCATTGCAGGACATTAAGCATGTTTCAGCTCATGGGACTGAGTCAGTCATGTTTTTAGAAATTGAAAACAAATGTTATAATACTGAAAATTACAATATTTGAAGCAGTTACAATTTCCTAGTAGGCATGTCTGTTTAATAGATATCTTAGGTTTTCAGCTTGAAAGTGTAATACTATCTTCCACTAGCTGAAATATTTAAAAAAAAAAATTCTAAGTTTGACCGTAACACCAGAAGATGCAAAACAAAAGGGCAGGGAAGTCGATAACAAAGGTAGAAATAATTCATGAAATTATTCTTATTAGGTGAATTAGCACAGTTACCAGAGAAAATACAGGGAAAATTTTTTTTTCTGTATTTCCGTGGCTTAGTGAGGATTCAAAATGTATGGCTTTCCAGCAGTGCATCATACCATATTAAGAAGTATATATGTGTGATAGTAAAAGAGAAAGAGAAATGGGATTAAAAAATTAGGATAGGATAGTCTCTTCTTTCACGTAACAAGCTATTGGAGTTTAGGGTTAGAAGGTATAGGGGGCAAAAGGGCATGTTTCAAAGAGGAGGTAAGTTAAAATCTTTGCAACACTGGTTCCATTTTTATGCAGAAAGTGAAAAGAGTAGTTTGGTAGACACACAGCTCATTTTTAACGGGCAGAATTACAATGTACTGAACATCTTAAAGGAGTAAGATATCTTGCTGGATAAAATGATCCAGAGACGAGCGTGTCAGAAGCCCAGTGAAGCCAAATGCCTCCATAAATGAAGTGTCAGTCCCTCCATCCTTACCATGAAATCAGTGCATAATGACATGTTTGGATCTGATGGTATGATCTTCACAACTTCTGCATAAACCTGTAGACTAGCAAGTCACTTCTGTGCTAGAGTATGCTAAAAACTATTCTCCTTTGAGTTTGCTCATGGAAAAAATAAATATGTAAATGATAATAAAAGACATGAAAAGAAGAACTGAAAATTACTCATTCCAGCTGAAGGTGCAAGCTTTTAACTGGCTTGGGATTTTGCAGTTGTGGTCTGCAGCTACCAGTGAACTTTTGATGTTTGATCTGAAAAATGGCATATCCAGTTATAAACATGATGCTGGAACAGCAATTCATTAATAAGTTTTAGGGAAAAGAGCCATATTCTAGATTACTGAGAATATCTGCACTGCCAAGCTTTCATATTTCTCACTTGGCCCACACTTGCTAAACAGTTAAAAACTGAATGTGAAGAGTAATCATTGAAGGAATGGTTTAAAACTTGGTATAAACCAATCTGACATACAAATGTGTGCTACTTCTGTTGATTTCATTGCCATTACAAGAACAAAAAAACCCAAAGAAAATTGCAATAGTGAGACAGCTTTTTGAAGTTTTCACCATGATGTTTAGCAGTGTTAATGTCAACAGGTTTTTCTGGAATGCAGAACTTTTATTATACAAGGTAAATGAACTACTGTTTATCTAGGATAGCCATCATTTTGTTTCTCTTTATTTTTCCTTCTTTACAACTCCCACTGATGAATATCACTGATTGGTAAATTTTCTTAAACTCAGAATATTGATTCATTCTTGTCAGACTGGCATCTAAGAAAGTTGAGACTGATGCATTTGGTCTGTTAGCAGAAGTACTCAGCTGTTTGAAGGGGGTCTGCTGCTTGGAGGAGTAATCCATGGCAAGAATACATGATTAACAATAGGTAGATATGCAGTCTTGGAAAGAAGACTTACCTCATGTGAGATAAAATATCTTTCTTCTGTACTTCCTTCTGATTTGGTTACAAGTAAATTCAGTTTACTGGTAATTAGCAAAGGTTCTTAAGGTGTCATGCAAGAAATAAATGTTTGACCTTGTTTGTTGATTTCGGAATGGACCTAAGATAGTTAATACCTTAGGAAAATACAGGAACTGTGAGAATGTTTGGTTTCTATATAATTGTCCTCTAGAAGCTGGGTTATAATTATTTTTGTTTCTTTCTATTTATACTCAAAAAATTGCAGTTTGCGGGGTTCTTAAATATTCTTAACTTAGCTAATCTCAGTGTCTTGAGAGTTTATGAACTGTTGCATACTATACTGTGTACTTAATTTCGTGTCACTAACTGAAAAGAGTTAAGCATTTAGAAGGCCTGAAACTATCATTCATTGTTACAGGCATGATGTGATCCTGGACACAAAAATGATGTACAAAACCATGTTACACTTTAGCTTCGTTTAGCTACATGTATCCAAACAGTTGAAACAAAACTTCATAAAGTTCAATCATACACATGGTGGTAAAACGATGGTCTGATTTGATTCAGTACAGTTGGTGTCCAAACAGTTGGATTTTCCCCAGCCTACAGCTAGCACAGCTATCATGGGTCTGCATTGCAAAGACTAGCAGTACGTCCTAGCCAAGTGAAACAGCAGAGGACTGAACAAACTGTGTTAATAGAAGCCCCATCAGCAGAATTGGGAGAGGGGTGGAAAGTTTACCACCAAAGTATGATAGAAATATGTAAGACTCATTTTCTGTAAGATTATTGTTTGCCTATAAATTTGCCTCTGTAAAGAGAATAGCAACAACAGCATGTTTAATGACTTAGAAATCATGCTACAAGTAAAGCTTGAATTCTTAGAGGATTTATCATCTCCAGCAATTTCCATTTTTAAGAACATATATTTTGAGAACATGTTGCAAGGTGTTTTATTTCTATTATAGTCAAACCTGAAAACGCAAGATGCAAAGATCTCAAATAAAAGCATTCTGTGTTCTCAATTGCTTGTAATGGATGTTTAAGGAGTTTAGTTATTTCAGGGCACCAACCTCTTTTTTATGAGAGCTGATGTTCATATTCAGAAACGTGCTGTTCAAATCAGCATTGCAAAACTTTGAAACTTGAATGACGTAAAAGCGCAGTGAATGAAAAAGTCCATGTTTTCTCTCCTGTGTTCATTTCTTTTAGTGCTGGAGTCGGCAGGACTGGCTGTTTCATTGTGATAGATGCCATGTTAGAGAGAATAAAGCATGAAAAGACTGTAGATATTTATGGCCACGTAACTCTAATGAGAGCACAGAGGAATTACATGGTTCAAACTGAGGACCAATACATCTTTATCCATGATGCACTGCTGGAAGCAGTGACATGTGGAAATACCGAAGTGCCAGCCAGAAACCTGTATGCATATATCCAGAAGCTGACACAGATAGAAACAGGAGAGAATGTCACAGGAATGGAACTGGAATTTAAGGTACTGGGATTTTATGTTGTGGGTAACCAAAACCAAATGGTATAACACTAAAGCTGCTCTGTTCTCCATCAGTTGTTTCCAGTAATCAGAAGATAAAAGACACCATTAGACTAAATTTTTAAATTAGGAAGATGATTCTTTCTAAAAAGTGCAATTCTATTCTCGATGGGTGTCTGGAGAAGAACCATTTGGTGAGGGCGATTTAACCATGCTTTTCCTTTATTGTTGTTGTTATTATATCTTGAAATATGTGATTGTGTAGTGGTTTGATACTGGAATTTGTCCAAATGCACTAACAGAGCAGACATTGTACTTGTATAAGGTATTAAAAGAAGCTTTACAAATATTTGGCTAATGCAATAGAACATGGAAAAGTAAGCATTTGAAATTGAAATTATTCATTACTGGATACTGAGCAGAGATTATAAAACCTGATATGGTATACCAGGCCTTAATTATTTTAATTTTTTTCTACAGCGTCTTGCTAGTTCTAAGGCTCACACGTCAAGATTCATCAGTGCCAATCTTCCATGTAATAAATTCAAAAATCGCCTTGTCAATATTATGCCATATGAGTCCACAAGGGTATGCTTGCAGCCTATCCGAGGAGTAGAAGGCTCTGATTATATTAATGCCAGTTTCATTGATGGATACAGGTACAAATAGTGATGTGTTCTTATCTGTACTGCTTTAAAAGTTTACAAAATTGTTTATGTAATTACACTGAAAATAACAAAGCTTATTATTGAAATCTGGTATTTGTTATCTGTTCAGGGCATGTTTGGATGTTTTTTTAAAATTTTAATAAAGCGTTTATATTTTTCACCATGTAATACAGAAAAATTTTGTAAATTACATAGAATCTTAAACATTATATTTTTACCTGTCTTTAAACCACTGAGAGCTCTCAGTATGCTTTACATGGTGAAAGTTAATGAGATTTTAAGCATGCTCATGATTTGGATCCCTATTTCTTCACAGTTATTCTGCTTAAAAGGATATCTAGAAATAAGATACAGGAGATATGGTCTGTGTGTCAAGGTGATAATCTGTGATCTTGGAGCACTAAGACTTGACCTAACCACCAAAAGCCTTTTGTATGTAAATGAATGGGCAGCCCACCAGCATCTTCATGACAGCATGGAGCAATATGCCCTCAGCTGACTTAAGCAGCTGATTGAAAAAGGCCCGACAGGGAAATGGTATAGTTTGCGTAAGACAGTTTAGGTATGTCTGGGTATGTGTATCCCAGGAATAATTTTATGAGCCTCCACTCATAATTGAAAATAAATTTCATCTCCACTATCACCCACAGAGGTGTTTCTGTTGCTTGAATGAAGCAGCAATGCAAACTGGTCATCATCTTATAAAGCTGCTGATCCAGTCTTTTAACAGTTTGGTGGTATCTTCCACTAGTAGGATATTAGGGCCTGGAAACACACACTCCATTCCCAAATTTTCTTCCTGCCTTACTGTTGCTGGAGGCATCAGACTGTTGAAGAGAAGTTAATAAAGAAACTGCTTGATGCTATAATTCCTAAACTTAATAGATTGTTAGACAGTTATTTCTATAAAATGAACCAGCACAACTAAGTGTTTCTTAAGTGCTTTTTACAGCACACAAAATTGAGCAATTAGAGTTGCATTAAAATTTAAATAATAATGATAAAGTCATACATCATAATATTAGCAGAGTAATTTTCCTCTCAAAATTCTAAAAATAAAAAGCCATAGTTTGATTAAACAATCATAATAAGATTTTAATGTGCTCATTATTAACAGTGTATACATTTTCCCTCTAGACAATGTTTACATATAAACAGAGAACATGAGTATAAATTCACTTTTTTGATTAAAATATTATTCTTCATTTACTTTTTTTTTACATAGACAACAAAAAGCTTACATAGCTACACAGGGTCCTTTAGCAGAAACAACTGAAGACTTTTGGAGAATGCTCTGGGAGCATAATTCTACAATTGTGGTCATGCTCACTAAGCTACGAGAAATGGGCAGAGTAAGTACTGCTCTAATATTCCTTTACTAAAATGTTGGTTACACCAGCTCTTTATATTAAAATATTTCATTGTTAGGAATATCTAAAGATGAGAATTTTGGTTCCTTCTTCTGCTGAAATAGGAGTGGCCTTCCTGGTCACTAGGCATAAATTTTTCCAATATGTTGATGTGTTGCAATAGACAAACTAGACATGGCATGTTTTTGTGAGGCACGCTGAGATTCAGCAAGTGGGTTTGCATGCTGATGTTCCAAAGTATGCGGGGGGAGCACTGCTATCTATTGAAAAAGAAAGATCTCTTATTTGGAAAGTTGACTTTTGCAGCATCTCCTTGTAAAAATATTAAAAGAAAGTGTGGTATTTTCTAGATCTGAATGTCTTCTATGTGTTGTGTCCTGCACATTAAAGTTTCAGCCCCCAGTTTACAGTTCTAAACTCATGTCATTGATACTCTGTCTACTGGAAAGAATGAAGAAGTCTCCTATCTGGACAGGATTACATCAAGAGAACATTGGCATCTGATAAGTGAAATCTGAGTTAGGCCAGGTGTCTGAGAGAATAGAGATTATTCAGGACATGGCTAGTGGATGCAGAGATAGAATCGTGACTGAGGTTGAGGGGACTTGTTCCAACAAGGAAAAAGGAAGAAAACTGAAGATAGTATCAAGATTCAAATTGAGATAAAAACTCGCCATTGAAAATTAGGCTAGGGATAGCTCTTGTCACTGATAGATAATGAAACTGAGCAGAAGTATAAGCGAGTTCAGATATACAGTGACCAATGAGAAACCCTTTACAATGCAGTGTTGAAGATAATTTTTTACTCTATGAGTTTAATATTTACACCGACACAAGCAGCTCATGTTCTTGTCACTCTTGGCACTTTCCATGAATATCATGCTTAACTGAGTAAAAAAGGGTTTATACCCGTTTATGGTAGTGCTCTCAAGTAATAGGAGATGTATTTTGTTTTGTTATTTTGTAGGAAAAATGCCACCAGTACTGGCCTGCAGAGCGCTCAGCCAGATACCAGTATTTTGTGGTAGATCCAATGGCAGAGTACAACATGCCACAGTATATTTTGAGAGAATTCAAGGTTACAGATGCAAGGGTAAGTCAACATAGCATTACACTTGTTCACATAAGTTTAAAAGAAAATGTCTATATCTTTCTTTTCCTATATTTCGGGTTTTTAAAATTTTTATTATTATTAAAGAAAACCCTAACGATATGCTTTCTACAAGCAATATTAAAAAAGCAGATGAAGTTATTTTTAAATAAGTGGGATCTTTCTGTAGGAACAATTGACTTCATTCAGATCTAGCATCTGGGCAGCACAGTTTTATAGTTCTGGGCTATTTGAGCCAAAATACATTAGATTATTTGAGGACCATTTTCCTCTTTTTCTTCATTTTTCCCTTGATCAATATTTGGTACAGTTTTTGCCACTTACAGTCTTGTATTGCACCACCCTTGAGGCTGAGTGAGTATGAAGGTTAATACATTGAGATTTTAAAACTGCAGAGCAAATGACATTCATAAGAAAAGCTGGACAAGCTTTGCACATTATAATTTGATTTTTCATATAGCATATTTTCAGCTCTCTAGTATATCTGCAGAGTAGATACATGCAGCTGTGACCTTAGCATCCTAATTTTCATACTGCATTTCTTATCTGAATTCCCGAGTCCAAAACTGAGCCCTCATATAAGATTAAACATATATAAACTTTCAATATATATTTGGCATTTTTCAGACTTGATTTCTAGCACTTCAGTCTGCATGGCAGGAAAACATACTGTCAGCGCCTGTTTCTGTGGGCACTGCGGAATAATGCTTGTTCAAGCAAAGTAGCAGGATGTACTGTCCAGGAATAACATGAGTGGCTACTCAGAGTTGCCTGTCAGCATCCAAAATATTAGACTTTCTCACAGTTAGCTAGACCACTGCTTTTAATGTGAACTTCAAGTAAAATTGGATAGTATTGTTACTATCAAGTCAGCATGTGAATGTTTTGTTTGGCAAATGAGATTTAGGTGTAGGTTTTTGTAAAGAAACTGTAGATACATTGGATCTGCTTTTCATTCTATTTGAAATGTAGTAAGGATCATATGACTCATGGCTTCTCTAACCTATTTGTGCTTAAGAAAAGTGGAGAACAGGCTCCTAGCATCAGTCTTTAAACACACTTGTAAGCAGAGATAGTCAAAGCCAATTTCACTGCAAATGTGCTGATAGTTTTAACTGATTTTCTATTAAAAATCTGTCTTAAGTTGGAGGAGTTATTATATTTCATAGTTCACAAAGCTCTGATCAGAAAATTACAGTTGTAACAAAAAGCCATAGCTGTAATTGACGTGTCTCCAAACATTTTCTATTCAAAAAAAGTTCTTTCAAAAGTTTATATTGAAGTAGGATATTTAAGAAAGTCTGCCTACCTACTGCTATCAAACCAGTAAAAAAGGCTCAAATAAGTAAATTATTAAATTTGCCAGAATTAATTTTATTTGACATCATATTAATAAATCTCTTTTAAAAAGCATCAAGCAGATTGACAGTCCTGTTGTGACATTTGACTATCACATATTGTTGCTTCTCAAATTTTAAAAATCTCTTTATCTTGGTGGTCCAAGTTTTGTTAAATTCATCAGTGACCTGACAGCACCATCTTAAATTTTCTAGTTATGCTGGGAAACTATAACTCATTCCAAATTTACTGGAGGAAGTGGGAAACACTTACCAAAATGTACATTATACATGTACATTATACATTTCCTGTAGTTAGGCTTTTGTGGCTGTCACACCCAGTAATTGAGATAGTTTGACTAAATTGTTGCATCCAAAGAAGAGTAAATGCTGGAGGGATTGCAAACATCCTCTCTTGCTCTCATCTCCAAATCCATCTATACTGTAACAATACCATCCATGCTCTGGCAGAGCCAAGGTGCCCAGTTATTCCACAGGGACAAAAAATGAGGGACTGTAGGTGCCAGCAGCAAGTGTCTGGTGTGGAACTCTGTTATTTCTGAAACTGAACTGTGAAATAGTTGTATGATGAAATTGACCTCTGTAACTGTTTCAAGTTATTGCTTCTGACTGCTTTGTTCTCACTTTCTCTGGAAACTCAAGAGGTCAATATGTTGGGCCAGTCTTATTTAAGGCTAAACTATTAGTGATGGCTGTAAGAGAGTATTATAAATGCTACAGCCTAATCAAAAGACAATCAAATATCCCCTGTGAGAAGGAAGAAGAAATCCAAACGGTCAGCCAATATATAGGATGATACATTAAAAGCCCTCTGTGCCACATAGGGATCTGAAAGCACTTACTTTGATAACTAACTGTGCAAACTGTCACAGTATTTGAAAGTAAAGATTTTAATAAAATTTGGCATTTGTATCTGGACTGCTGTTGGCAAGAATCTCATTAAAAGAAATCAGCACTGTTTATAATGTCAGTAGCAGAGGGAACTGTAAGAACTTGCCGATCAGTTCCCAATATGCTCTAATGCTAGTCTAACATAGACTAAGTAACTTTACTCCTCTGCTCATTAAATAACATTAAATAAGAGGGGTTATTGTCATTTCACAGAGTTGCATTGGAATATTGAGTTCCTGAAGTAATGAAACATACTAATACAGACCACACTTATGTAGTGTCTTTCTTACTTTTTATACCTGGAAAAAGTTACTGTTATTTTAGTGTAAGTCCTATCAGGGTCAGAAATTGCTGAAGAGTTTCCATCTTTTTAACAACATGTTGTAAGTAAGTCAGATTTCAGGTTTTCTTTCTTCAGAAGAATGGAAGGTTATTTTGAGGGGAATCAACCTATACTTGTGTCTTCTTGATGAATTTGTGTCATGTGCCTAAGGCTATCTGGAGGATGCAATTTCATTATGTCTTCTTGGGGGGAAACGGGATTACAGAGACTATTACCAGAGATGTTTGTATTAACAAAATACCATTTTGAAAGGAAACATTTAGTTCTTCGTGTTGATGCCCACAAGAAATCAAATTGGGTGAATATTTTCAAACATTACATATTTGTTTAAGTGGCAAAAAGCATTTCACAGATACAGACTAATAAATTGTCACAGTGGTCTAGTGGAAGTAGACAGTATGTGTGTCCTCTCACAGAGCAGTTGCTGGTACACATACAGTTTTTTCTGTTTTCCTTACTCATCTGAGATACAGGAGGCTAAACCCCACAAAACCAGAGGAAATATAAAAGCAAAGCATTGGGGTTTCCTTTGGTTATATTTAAAATCACTTCTGTATCATTTCAAAGGTCTGTAACAGCTGAGTGCTTATGGTAGAAGGATAAAGAGAGAAAGATTGTTCTTGCCTCCAGCATAACTTGCTGTTTTTTGAGGGGAATCTCCAGTAATAATTTGAATTTTTCATAAGTTTTACTTAGAAGAAATGTCAATTTTTCATGAGTTGCACTTAATAGAAGACCATTTTGAAGACATGGCAGGGTGGGTGCTTAGAAAACATGATGTCTAGAGGCACCAGTTAACATCAGTAGCTCACATTGCCATGATTTTGAACATTTCAGCTCTGCAGATTGACGGTGTCAAAATCATCAAGCACAATGTTTGAAAATGCAGAACAAATTTGCTTTATCTGTTTGTATTGCACTTTTTATGTGTCCTGACTTTTTACACATTAAATAGGCATATAACAGAAGTTGTCATTTAGTAATTCCAGTGGCTTCATTATAAAAATAACTAAGATGGAGTATTCTGCACTTTAAAGAAATGCTGTTAGTATTCCTAACCACAGGGATTGAAGAGCTTCAGATGGCTTGTTTTGAGAAAGGAAGCCCTTCCTCTCAATTTTAACTAACTCCAAGCTGCTAGTGAATTAAATGAACCATTATTGAAGGGAAATTCGTTAAACAACTGGCTTGTTGATCCATCTTCTTCCAGGAAAAATGTTCACCTCACAGAAAACGGCTTACTATTAAAGATAGCATCTGCAAGGAGGGCAATGAGTAAACAAGTCTTATCAGTAAGGATATTCCTGCTGTGAAGTGGATGAGCATATCTCAGAAATGGAATGTCAGATTAGATGACCTTATTCTACCTGATCTGTATATAAAGAACTTTGTAGTCCACAGGATTCAAAACATAACATACCAAAAAAGTCATATACCCTGGCGGGGTTTCTATGCCTTTGGCCTCAGACAGCCTTTTCACACTGTCAGAATGCCAGACAACTCTCCTATGCAGCGTGGAAGAGAATCCATGCAATATTGTTAATGAAACGGCACTTCTGGGCCAATGCAAAGCTTCAGCCAGTACTGCAGTTGAAAGAATTTTAATAAATGTGATCTTAACCATTCTCCAGCTCCTCTCAACATCCTTACTTTGCAATTGTCTTTATAATTGTTGGCTGACTGACTTTAAGCCACAGCGACATGCCTTTGTGATACATCATTTGTGTCTTTTGTTAAAGGATGGTCAGTCCCGAACAGTGAGGCAGTTCCAGTTCACTGACTGGCCAGAACAAGGAGTGCCAAAGTCTGGGGAAGGATTTATTGACTTCATAGGCCAAGTGCATAAAACAAAAGAGCAATTTGGTCAGGATGGACCAATTTCTGTTCATTGCAGGTAAGTAAACAAAGCTTAAAAACTAATTATATGCAGATTTGGTTTTTTTCTAAAGCTGATTGCTGATTGTGGCAAAGGTGTATATTTAAACATTTCAGAGGTGAACTATCAGAAAACGTAATCAAATAGAAGATCTAAAAAGGAACACAATGAACTGCTTTATGAAATGGGAACTGTTCTGTAATATTCCATTTATACCGAAACAGTTCTTCACAAATATGTGGAAACATATGATTTTTTCTTCACTTATAAATGTCTGTAATGCAGTGTAAAAGCAATCTGGTCAATGCTGCACACAGAAGGCATAGGAAGACCCTTACCGCAGGCTGCTACATTTGATATTTTTTCCACTAGAAATTAAAAGTGAGGCTGTTACTTTAGTGGGAATTACTAGCTGCAAACAAGCTAGTTGCACCTCAGTGGCACATTAGTAGCAATCAAGATAAGACCAAAAAAAAGGTAGGTATCTCAGGAAAGGGAATGGAATAGAAAGTGGTGTTGAGAAATTTTGCCTGTCAAAACAATCATTGAGGTTTGAGTTGATGAGTTCTAACTTCATAACTTAGTGCTCATTTTTGATGTGATGGGTACCCTCAATTCCTTTGCAATTGATATGCAGATGAAAACAGCTTGCATGGTGGGTAGGAATAATCCAGCATGGGCTTTTTAATATTCTTGTATTTTTTATTTATTTTCTCTACAGTATTCTAGAGTCTATAGCAGATGGCCAAAAATAATATCTTTATCTTTTATCTCTTATTTAATAAATTGTTTTCTATAAATTCCGTTAGGATTTTAGATACTCATTTTTGTAATATGATTTTTTTTTGGTAGATTAAATATTATTATTTATTGTAACAGAGATGCAAAATACTGGCACAAGTTGCAAGTCCTTACTGCAAGCGAAGTAGTGCCCATACTAGCATGAAGACAAATAAACGAGTTTACTAGAGGCTAGTAAACAGAGAGAAATTCTCATCTTTCCAAAGTCAGGAGTAAACAGAAGTTGAGTTCTTTATGATCTCCTAATCTGAAAGACTGACAAAATGAACGTATTGCAATACTTGAATGCTACATTTTTGTGTGTCTGAAATCTCCTGCTAAGGAAGATAGCATTGCAGAGCACTGATTGGGATTCATTTCGCACAGGAAAATGAAGGACAGCTGTGATAAGAATAAGCCTTATTTTTCAATATTTAATGAGTTTTGAGAGGACAGGCGTAATAAGCAATATTTATGCCTTTATGCAGATAAGAAAACAAGGTGATATTATTCTTCTAAGTTCTTTGTACCATGCAGACATGTCCACTTGTGACAACAGTGAATACTGCTTACAGTACATTGTATATCCTTCCCAAATGGATGTGATCTTTCATGGTAAAATTATGTATTTCTACCACTGACTTCACTAGAAACAAAGTCAATTTCAGTGTAACTAATCATGGCTTGGTTTTAAAATGTCTTTATTATTATTGTAAGAACAATTTAGGGACTGGTAATGCTAATCACCATTGTCAGCATTAGTCAACTTACATGAATAGGAAGTGTCCCCAGCAAATTAGTAAGTTTGTTTCTTTCTTTCAGGAAGCACAAGATCCTGGATACCTGCACTTTCCTAGTCTCTGAGGAATTACTGAAATAATGCCTCCAGTTTGTACCATGATGAGTTGTACAGTGAATTAAAACTCCCCTAGTGTCACTTCCTTTGGGTTTCCTTCACACTCTACACAATTTTCACAAACTTGCTTTCTCTGTTACCCCACGACCCACAATTTTAAATTTTCTCTTTCCCTAGCATTTTTACAAATAGGTCAGTGTGTTGAATTAAAAACTTTCTAACCTCATGAGGCAGATACTTAAAACTAATTAAGAGAGCAAAGGACTGTTCACCTTGAAGCAAAATATTCACTTCAACGAATATTAGATATTTATCATCTTTTTATTTCAGCTTTTAGCTCAAGAGTGCAGAAGACCTTTCCCAGAATGCATTCAAGATGTATTTGTAGTAATAAACTCCTCTCTCTTACAAGAAATCAATACTTCCTCATGGTTCATTAAAGCATCCTAACTTTAGTTTCTAGTTTAAATAATAAGTCACTGTGAATCAAAAAGCATCATGAAGGAGTGCTTAAACTTCACTCTAGAAATCCCAAGCATTTTTGGATAGGAATTTTTAGTGTTGAAGCTTGCTTGCCACTCTAAGGGGAACAGGATCCATTTCCTACAGACTTTTCTCAAGACATTATATTTGATGACTAGTTAGGATTTGCAAGCATCAAGATCTTTCCATATTAGTCTCTCTTCCTCATTAAGTAGTGTCTCCAGATACTGATTTCTTAAGTACACAAGACAACAAATAAAGTTCTTCCTTTTGCTGGAGATTTTCAAGTTATTTTTTTTAAAAAAGATTTGTCTGAGGCCAGAAATCTTCTCACACATTTAGAAAATCATACTTTTTTTTTTTTTTTTTTTTTTTTTTTTTAATCTTTAAATAGCAGAGCAGGAACAAGGAGAATGTAAAATGGTGATCTGCCTTCATTCAGCTGATCATTTTCTGGGCTACTTGGTTTAGATCACGCTGTCATCAGCTCTGTAAAGTCCAAGCATATTCCAGTGAGCGGGTTCCACAATTTTTCAGGCTATTTCTTAATTACTAGCTGTCTAATTTACCTCATCAGGTACCTTACACTACAATTGCTTTAGATGTCCAGAACTGTTGTTATCCCATACAGATAAATCATCACTGACAGTATGATATTCTGTCAAGTGGTGTGTCAGTTGTCCTTTGGCTTCAGCAATCTAAGGGCACCCAGCCTATGCAAAATTGATAAATCCAACTGCTTATGTCTAATAGCCCTAGAAGTGCACTGACCTAAACCAAACACTAAAATACCATCATACAGTTTGAACATTCAATTTCCACACTAGTTTCATAAATTTCCTGGATCTCTGTCATAGTTCATATGAACATTCAGAGTTCTTCAGGTTTTCCCTGTTGTTCATGCTGTTCCATTCCGCTTGTCTGGTGAATAGGTCTCATAAATATTCAGCTTCCCAAGGTTATCTGGCTGGAGAAAACCTTGTGAAATTATTAGCATCAACAGTGAGATGACAGGGTGCGTAGTTTCCACCCACAGAAGTTCAGACTTAGAAAATCTTTTCTTCCATGTAGTTACCTGTCTCTTTAGCCATGGATAATCCTCATGAATAAGTGTTTGTTTAATTTTGAAAGCTGACAGCTATTGGTTCTATTGATTGCAAGAATTTCTATCACTTTGGGAGGGTTAAAGCTAGTAGCAGAAACCCAGGACAGAACAGAGAGCAAACAAGCCATATATACTTAAAGAAGATATTTAAGACCAATGAAGACAAACATGGTAAATGTATATCAGCATTGGAAAGCAAAGATCCAGACTGCCAGACTTGAATAAGACCTGAATTGAGGGGTTTTTGTGTCCGCTATTTGAATTGAAGCATGTATGAACAAGTTCAATATTAAATGAACATCCATACTTCTAACTCAAAATAGAAGGTAAAATAGCACAGTGAAGATGTACAAAACAGGGCATATACATGATGAACTAAAGTAAAGCAAGCAGTAAAATGCATTTTGGCTTCATTTTCTCTTGTCAGTTCCAATGTATGTTATTGGCAACAAATGTTAACATTTGCCTTCACCATGTGCTGATTTTTGTATATCTGGATGAACAAACCAAGTTGTTTTGCAAGGAAGGCTGGAGAGTCAGGATGTACTCAGTAGCATGTAAAGTTTGCCTGAGTGCAGTTATTCTTTTGAATGCAGTGTGGTAATTTGCTGGGGAATTTTGCTTAGTGAGCCTTTCCCCATATAGAAATCTGTACACATATGGTGTGTTGTAACCACAAATAACTTGTCAGCCAATTCTTTCAGCATTAACTGTCAATTAACATTTGTTTTTTCCTTTTATTTTCTACTCATTCTCTTCAACAGCGCGGGTGTTGGGAGGACTGGAGTATTCATAACCCTGAGCATTGTGTTAGAAAGAATGAGATATGAAGGTGTTGTAGACATCTTCCAGACTGTCAAAATGTTAAGGACACAGCGGCCAGCCATGGTACAGACAGAGGTGAGCAAAACAGTATCCATATGCCATGGTGATGGAAAAGAAGCAGTACTTACACAAGCAAAAAAATGCATGGATAGAGACTGTATAAAACGTGCTTACTGTTATATCTGAAGTCATATATTGGCCCTGTGGGTAGGGCCAATAAGGTAAAATCTGCCATAAAGGTACTGAAAGGACTATTTCCTGTTACTGCAGTAGTTACTGTAGGATGAGGAAGAAAAAAATCATTTCAATAGTGGATCCTGAATCATGGTAGTTGAGAAAATCCGTTTGTGAAGCATCACCCATTTTTATTTGATCCTTGTTTCCTGGCAGAAATGTGTGGTAATGAAGAAGCAGGAAAATTGTTTGTGCAGATGAATCCACTCTTTTTTTATTTTTTTCACCTGGGAGCAAGGTCTTGATCATGTCTTGAGACTGCCACTGTATTATTTTCATGTTTTTCTTGACTTTGTGTCACCAAGCAAGTGGCTTTTTGGCGTGAAAATCGTAATGGTAAATTCAGCATTCAGAATAACTCTAGTGTAAATAATTTCTATGGTAGCAAGTGTGGCACAGATACTAAAGAAAGGGATAAATAGTATAAACCATTTACCTGGGCCTGCGTGCTTGGAACTCTTCACGTCATAAAGAATGCTTAAACATTATCAGTTAATGTTGTGCTTAATTTTTACTTTAATTTCTGAGCAGAAGACCTGAACTAAGCCAGAGCCAATAGGTTAGGAGAACCAAGAAAAAGGGCAAGAGAACAGAAACATTTTAGGTCACACACTTTTTTAGTATAATTTGATTGACACTGGACTTTAAATTACAGTCTGTGAAATTTAAAATGGCTCCCCAGAGTTTGCCATTTTCCACAAGAAAATTAAACTTGTTCAGTAGAAGCTGGCTAGTTTTAAGAAGACAACTTCATAAAAACTTATTTGAAAAATACAGATATTTATTTTTAATCTTGTCAGTTAGCCAAGTAAATCACTGTGACCAAACTGAAGAGTTAATTCCATTTCCTTTCCATTACCATCATTCTTCTGGATAAGCAAAATGAAAAATGACTGCTTTCTGTCATTTTGTCTTCAAGAAATAACTACAGTATACAGAAAAACTATGCTTCTTTGAGCCTACCTGACAAATGCAGAGTTCAATTCTGCAATATATATGCTCCCTCCCCCTGCTTTGACTTATTTCTGTATGCTACCCTTCATCCCCACTGCTGAAAGCAGAAGTGTTGTGTACGCATTTCTTCCAGGATTCTGTGGAAAACAAATCTCTCATTCACTGGTATAAACTGCCAGGAAATCTAATCCTTATTAAACAAGGCACTTCCATGTGGACCACACACTTAAAATTCGGCATATGTGTAATGTATTCTGCCACTGTCCTAACTATTCCAACTAACAGAAAAAACTATTAGTGATCACACCACCTCAGTGAAGCAAGTACCTGATTAGTTTCCCAGCCTCCAAAAGAGTTTTAATTGTGGCCTTAACAAGTGCAACCTGTGCAGTTACCACATAGCACTATCAGATAAATAAACTGACATCCCTAGTATTTTCAAGCAATTTTTTTAATGTGTTGGGGTTTTTTTTTTCTTTTTTACTTTTTACCATTTAAACCCTGAATTGCAGTTGGAAATAAGTACACAGATGTGCCGTTTTAGTGTAAGTGTGCAACATAACATAAATGTACAAAAAAGACTGCTTTATGGGGATGAGAGTAACACGAACTGCCAAATGTTGGATTCATTGGAGGTATAAGCGAAATTCTCACCACACTAAACTTCTCTCTGCTTTCAGGTGTAGGTTGAAATTAAATCTGTTTCATGTGAATAAGGTGCTTTAGCTCCATATTTCTCACTTAGGCCTTTTTCTTGCCACAGTGTAGGATATCTTCACATTTTCATCAATGCCTTAATTACTGAAAGGTTGGGATTCCCTTTGCTTTTTTTAACATGGTTTTTAACCTGATGGTTTTCCATACAGCATTCCATTAAGGCTATGATGGACTTTTTTACTTAGTGTGTTGTATTAGCTGTGGAATTAATTGTATATTTTACTAGTATTTTCAAATACATGGGGGGAAAGCATCCAAGCATGTTCCTAGTAGAAGAAAGCTTTATGCTGATATTGTTCAAATCCAGCATAAAAGACCGTCAGTAGGTGGGTATATGGTCTCTGCACAAAAACAAGCTGCATTCTGTGGAAAATGTTGTTGCATTAAATGAGTGTCTATCTTCATCTATTGTAGCTCAGAGTAGTTTTCTGTTATGTCAGCAAGTGAATATTGCTGAACTGCAGATGCCTCTGCAGTATATTTGTTTGTACCTACAAAATACTCACTATCATTTGAAAGAAACTAGAAACCAAGCAACAAGCTGATTTTTTGATGCTTTTGTTTTTCTTTCTTTAGGATCAATACCAGTTCTGCTATCGAGCCGCACTGGAGTATCTGGGCAGCTTTGATCACTATGCAACATAAAAACCCATTGTGGATTTTTATTGCAGGCCCTTTAAGATCCAGAGAGCCGCTTCTGAGCCATATGATGTGCTTTAGAAGTACTTCTTAACTCTTAGCTAAGGAGCAATTATTGGGGATATATAAAATAAAAAATAATTAAAAAAAACAAATGAACAAAAATATTGGGGATATATAAAACAAAAAAACCAACAAAAAAAGAACCCCACCCAACAAGAAGTATTCCATGTGGACCAAGAATTCACAGTTTAATAACCTAACCATAATAAAAGAATCCTGACCACTGAGGCGTCTGAAGGATCTCATTTACAGATACCTCAAGGGTTCAACATTGGTTGAAGTTAAAGGGAAGAGGAAATTAATCAGAAAGAGTGATCATCTTATTCAGGATTACATGCTTTTGCAAAGAGGAGTTTTGAGAACTGCAGTTCAGTGCAAGACGTTTGTTGCAAGGTTGGATTCTGGCTTCTCAAACAAAGCGGACTCTTTACTTCAACATCACCCTTTCCCATCATACTGCTCATCATAACACTTTAGGGAAAATGTGGGAATGTTTAAAAAGAAAGTCCTTGATTTAGTTTTTTAGTATTGTAAAGATACTGCTGACCTGTGCTTCATTTTTAACTGTGTAAACTTTTTCCTTTTTTTAACAAGAGTTTATCATTCAATGAAGTGAACTAAAGAAAAGGTTGCATAACTGTTAATATTTTTGTTTAAAAAATGTAGATTTTTTTTTTTAAGCTGTAGAACTGTTATCTGTAATATTGTGCTGTAGAAATGTTAGATACTTTGAAAATTTGCACATTTTTGTGCAGTCCTACAGTACCACAGTCTTGTTAGATATTAATTTTGTAGTTTTATTTGGGTTTTTTTCTTTAAGAAAATATTCATTGTAATCAGTTAAATCAAAATGGGGCTTTTGGTTTCATTTGGAATCAACAGGGAGGCGCAAAGTATAAAGATGCTGCTAGCACATCCACACGCACACATATGCACATGCACACTCACACTCTCTCTCTTTTTATATATATATATATGTATGTATTACTGTCTACCCTTTTCTGAACCTCTGTGTAGTTGCAGAGAATACAGATGGATAGATGACACACATGCACATAAACATATCAATTCTTACATACCTGGATTTATCAAAGCATTGGTAAAGTTTTTCTGCATACTGCGATTATATCAAACTACTATTTGATCAGCTCTGCGTTTTTAAGGTCCATAAACTTCTGTTTCAAAGGGAAGCGAGGAATGCACATCATTGATATTCGAATGCCATCTCTATCCCAAATTATATTTCTATCCACATTTCCACTTGAACACACACACATGCACACATACAGAGCACACACATGCACACACGCACACAGAGTATGTGATTTAGGCTTCAAGTGAAGTTCAATATTTGTAACACTATAGTGCAATAAGAAATCATATTATTAAATGTAGGAGGTGTGCATGTGGGAAAGGTCAGTGCATATCCCTTTAGGAGGGGAGAATGTTGTAATATACTAGGTATTAAGATGTTTTAAAATTGTATTCAATAGTATACTGTCTATAGTGTGCGCTATATAATTTACATTTATCGTATGTAACAGGGCAAAGCCAAACACACATTGCTCTGTGAAATCAAACGTTTTGTGGCATACAGCATTGTTTGGGGATGCTGGGGTTTATTTTAATTTTACATTTAGAGTGCCTTATATTTGATGCCTATTTTGAATAGTATTTCTTTGAGTTAGCCTTCATTTGTATTTAGTTTAGTTTGTTTATATCTCTGTTGTTCTTTTCAAACATTTTACTACATGTATCAGACAATTTTGAAAAATATGCATTTCCAGTTTCTAATCAAGTATGGATGGTAATAAATGATAACCCAAAACACATAGGTAGTCAAGGCCCTTTATCTTTCCGTATTTCTAATAACAGACTAGCCCTCAAATTGGAAATCTATTTCTGGTTGGCTTTACAAACCCACTATGTCACTGGTTATAGTGCTATCTGTCATTGCAGAGATGTAGCAGCACAGTAGCAGTAGTTGACATCAGCAGTGCTTATGATGCATCTTTTTTTTTTTCCCTTTTTTTTTCAAATTTATTTTGGGCTAAGTCCTGCTCATTCACTTGTGTCAACAGATTGCTATAGTCAAACCATTGCTTTCAGTGGGAAAGTTCATGTAAGGCTAGCAAGACTGAGCCCACATGACACATTGGAGATTGACAGATTTTCTTCCAGGAAAAAGGAAAGTTCTGTAAACAGCACAAAGTACTTTTTGAGACTCTGTAGAACGCCATTTACATTGACCTTGGTCACTATGTGTTCTGCCACTGTCAGTACAACAACATCAAAGGATGCTTTCTTTGGGGTTTCAAATAGGAGCATTGCTATGGCTTCTCAATATAGCCTCAACATTTTTTGTTCTTCTTCCAATTTTCCCACTCCTATGAGAAATAAGAGTGAAAGACCAAACTCCAGCAATTGTATTTGAGCACTTTTGTAATGAAAAAAAAAAAAAAAACCCAAACCAAAAAAATCAAAACAGAAATATAAATATATATATATGGAATAGAAGTATTATAGAAGGCTACCTCAGAATGAGATTCTATAACTTACATCTGAACCAGAGAAGAATGTGCACTATGTTTCTTTCTCTTCTTCTTTCTTGATTTATACTTTGAAATAATTATTGAAGTGCCAGGTTATGTAGTGTGGTCATGTTCTTCAACTCAAATTTAGGAAATCAGAAATACGAAACAAACAAGTGTCATTTTGAAAACATAGACTAAGGAAGGTTCTTGCACACTGGATCTGTACAAAGATCAGTGCATTTTCCCTAGCAGACCATCTTGCAAGCTCCAAAGAAAATGAGGGACTAAAAGAAATACAAAAAAGCAGAGCCAATTTGTGAGAAAAACTGTTGTAAAACTAAATACTCGTTTTAGTTTTTTTTTTTCTTAAGATAGCTCTTAGCATCATTGATGTGCATTCCACTTTCTGTATTCTTATATATGCATTCTGCAGTTTATTTAAATTGTGAGCATCTTTGTCTACATACATCATACATTTCCAAGCTTAAAATTGGTTTCATCAGCATAACCAGTACGGTGCTATTATTTACGTTTGTATGTGTAGTTATGTCTAATTTTGTAATTAGTTGCAATGGGGAAAAAAACCACAAAATATATAAAAATGATTTATACAGAAGTTTAATTTAGCTCTTTTTAAAAAAATTGAGTGGTTAGATAGCGGAGAAGATGGCTGGGGGAAGGAGTGACCCTCTAAGGAGATTTGCACTTTCTATATATACCTTTGTACTATGCACTGCCCTATTGATTCTACACCCAATAATGTTATAACTTGAACCCATCTGTAAGAAATTGCTTACAAAATCCACTTGTATGTATTTAAAAGACATAGAACATGAAAAAAGGAAAAAAAAAAAGCACTGCTTTTTTTTTCCTTTTATTCTCTCCCATTTTTTCTTTATGTTTCTTTTTCTTTCTTTTTTCTTTTTTTCTTTTTTTTCCCTTGGTGCCCTGATACTCCACAGATATCAGAAGGCTGCAGGTCTCATTATAACCATCCGTTATGTGGCTTTGCCATTCAAGCTTGGAGTGTCTTTACAAAGATAATAAAAACTTGTGTTCTTTGCTCTTGTTTTGGATGCATAGACTGAAAAACTTAAAAAAATTACCTTGTAAAATGGCTTGTTAAAAAAGATACAATTACCTCTAATTAGTAGTACGCGTAAATGTTTTACAGAATGAAAGGCGTGCTTTTTATTTTCTTACTTCGTTACATTGGTGGCAAAAGAAAGTCTGTATGAAAATCAGTTCTTTGCTGACACAAGTTCCATTTGTTACAGATGAATTCTAATAAAATGTCAGTGTTATGCAGCCCTGGTCTTCTTTCTTAAGCAGTGCTTTTGAAATCAAAACTTGTTTGGTCCCTCTTGGTGATAAAGGAGTTTAATTGGAACTACAAAGCAGTCATTAATCTTCTTAACTAGCTGCTGGACAGTGGAAAATGCATTCTTAGGTTAGCAAATATATATCATCTTCAGCAGTAAGTTTTGAGCCAGAATAGACAAACCCTTTGGCATAAATTGTCATAGCTTCATGAGCTTAATTGAAATTATCACACTTTACATGCCTCTGGAGTTCCCCTTTGTGCTTTCGAACTATCTCACTACACTGAGAAAGTAGATTTCTGTCCATTCATAGGTGCAACTCAAATAGGGCAAAATATCCACACATTTGAGGTGAATTGTGAATTTTTAATTCCTGCCGATTTGGCAGGTTTTGGGGTAAATCCAAAGTCACTTGTCAGAATTCAGTTACTGAAATTGTGGCAAGCCATCATGACTTTTGACTGATTTCTGTTACGCACTGCATATGCAGTGAATGCAAATGTGAGTCTGTGAGGCTACTATCCAAATACTATGGTAAAGGTTTTAAACACACTGGAGAAGTTTTAGATTAATAAACACACCAGGTATATTGAGGCAAGCTACAAAGGGCATGGCATGGCAATCTACTTAAAGAAAACAAGTCTTGCTCTGTCTGCTTGTTTTGAAAGAAGGCAGGTTCTGTCTCCAAGATTACTTTGTAAGGGAATACAGTCTATTAGCAATTAGTATTAAGTACATGTTAATAAAGAATTCTCTGTGCTGGAAGGATGTGCAAGACATTAACATTAGGGTTATTTCTAAGAACGTGTATTGTTCTTGGCCTAATTTCCACTTTAAGATGGTGATAATAGTGTAAATGTGAAGCCTTGGTATTCTTACAGAGGCCTATTAATGTTTTTCCACTGACTTCTGTGGATTTTACAATTACTGCATTGCAGGCTGCCTTTGACTTGAACCTTTTTTGCATAGTCTGTGCAAGGTGGTTTAGAGCTGTGTTATGTAAGGGTTTCTTTAACTATCTGAGTGGCTTTAGATGGTACCCTTTAATGTCAGCATTGACTTCTTTGGATTTTCCTGTTCTGTGCGTCTAGCATGGACCATAATAAAGTGTGAAAATGAGTATTGACAAAAATATTTGGCTGTGTATGGCTTAATAACTTCTAAGTTAATGGGGTTTTAACAAAACTAGTTCTAATTCATGGTTACCACAGAAAAATGATGTCATGTACTTCAAGATCATTACTGTTGAGAAATTCTGTTGAGATGTGAAATTAACCCATCTCAAAGCAAAGCAATAGCTACAGACTTTCAAACAAAATAACATTTACATCTTTTCTGTATTATACAATCACTTGGACCAAATATCCAGATTCCCCAAATCTTTGGTGTTCATTGATGCTGGTATCTCTCAAAATGAGTCAGTTCTGATTCTAGGGTAATAAGAGGTTGTCATCTATAAATTTACCCATTGCCTGCTTCTCCCGGTCTGTGCAAGCTTAGGAGGGAAGTGAGCTATTGTTAATGTGATAAACAAAGTACTGAAAAAGCACTGATAAGGAATTTATAAAAAGAAATTGTTCATTAACCAGTGCCCAGAAGAGTTCACTTCACTACCAACTGGATCAGTACCTAGTGATCCCTAAATAACATTATAGGCATCACTGGTCAAAAAAGGACTAGGAAACAATCTTCCAAGAAATTGCTGTATCTTTTTTACTTCAGATGCAAACGTGCCCCTTTTTTCTCTCTCTCTTAACCAATTTTATAAGCAGAATGAAGTTAAATGACTTTTCACAGACTTTGGAATTTTGAAGAAAATAACCAGCAAATTTGCTGATGTGGAAGCCAACATACCAGTGATAAACACTTCCTGTTCTACAACACTTAACATGAAATAAAAATATGTATCTTGCCCATGGAATTGCTGAATTCTATGAAATAGCTTTGCGTTTTGAAACGTTGAAATATGACAGCTTTAGATAATCAAACTTCAACAACAGCACTGAATCAAATTGGCAAAAATTTCCACAGAAGATACCAAATGGTATCAATACTACTTGCACTGTCAAAGAATATCTTTAAAGCAGTTTCAGAAGTCTGAAAGACTGGTATTTTTGTCATTCTTTCACTTTGCATGGGGAAATAAAACACTGATGGGTTGTGAGGCTGTAGCAAATTTTCATTTAAAGACCTGTGGCAATTTTTTTAAATTTAATTTTGGTTAGTTTACTTTTTTTACTACATTTTTATTTTGTTGGGTTTTTTTGCTTTTTTGTTTTTTGGTTTTTTTAAGGAGGGAATATAAATGCAGTGCTACTGCAACTGTTTGGAAATTTACTTGAATTCAAAACCTAAAGGATTTGAATATCATAGCTATACTAATATTCAAGAGAATTTTCTCTTTACACTGTCCTGTGTTTTCAGCAAGTTGGTTCTCTCCTCCAAATCTGCTTATGAAGAGTTCCATAGTGGGATGCAAAATGTTTTTCCATCACTAATGCAATGAGTCAAGATGGAAGGAAACATCTGCTGACTAGCTTTCAGTGGAAAGCAGAATGATAACCTGCAAATGAGACATTGTAGTGAATAGAGATCATTTTGCATCTAGACTATAAATAGGATGCTTTTGAACCCAAAATGCATTCAGCTTGCTTCTGTCAGCAGAAGTCTTTATTATTGTAGTTGGAACAAGCAAACAACCTTTCTTTGCCAATAAAAGTACTTCATTACATATTCAACAGCCTTATTGGATATGGAATGTAAATCTTTAAAGTCAAAACTGCCTGGAAATGTCTTTCCTTCTCTCATACATAAAAACAAGAGAACCTGAGTATAAGATTTTCTTCATTGGAAGAAATTATTTGAAAACACATCAGAATTTCTATACTTCTTGTCTTAAAAAAAACCAGTTTGCTCTTGAAATCTAGAGGAGTTGTGTGAGCCTAGCATTCTAATGTAGCAGGCAATTTACAAACACACAGCAAGTTCTCATCCATGCAGTAAAAGAAAACAAAACATCATCTAGAAGCTCTAGATAGAATTTTCAAGTTCACAAGCCACATCAGCATCATTGCTGACACTAAATCCAAACCAACCAGCTTGCACTACTACCACTGCAAGGCATCTAGTTCAGGCACTGTGGTACTTCAAATTAAGCACACCGAAACCACCAGAAATAGTGACTTCATTTTGAGTGCATAGTACCCATTGAATACAGATGTGGCAAAACAGTTATCTTTCACTGGCAACAATAAAACCACGTGCTTCTGTTTCATAGACATAAAATGTTTATCAATGCAACATTGTCTCACTAGTCCACACTTCCAGAGATTATGTTGTGGGCACTTCATACATTCACACCTTCTGTTTGAACTCGGTTCATTTCGTTTTGTCTGTAAATGTTTCCTATTCCATGTTCATAAAATCCTTATACTTGTTCTTTTACTGTTTCCTTTAAAGCTTAGTCCCTCACTGTTTTAGAGAACTCCTACCCAATTTACAGCACCTTGCAGAAAACTAGAATGACAGATTGAGACCCAAACCTACATACTCAGCCTAGAGGGAGAAGCACAATCAGCCACATTTTAGAATATGGCTGCAGAGTAAGTCTTGTGTAGTAAGCAGGCATCTGAGCAGCATATCAGCATGGTGAAGTAGATCTCTCAGATAAAGAAGAGGAAAAATGTGGACTTCTATTTAAATCTAATATAGGTATGGGAAAAAATATTCCAAGTGGTATTTGGGGTGGTTCGGGCTTGGTTCATTGTGGTTTGATGGTTGTAGGGCTTTTTTATAAAAGGCAATATTTATTCAAAATCAGAAGCTGGGTTTTTTTCAGAAGTTGGGGGTTTTTTTGTTTTGTCTGGAATTGAGTTTATTTTCTTCATAGTAACCTTTATGATGCTATGTTTTAGATTTTTGACCAAAACAGGGTTGATAACACACCATTGTTTTACTCACAGCAAAGTAGTGTTCAGGGTGTTGAGGTCATTGTTCCACCAGTGATTAGTCTGGGGATACACAAGAAGCTGGTAGAGAACACAGGTGGGACATCTGACCAAAGGGAATTCCCATACCAAATGATGTTGTGTTCATCAATAAAAACGGGGGTAAATCACAAAGAAAAGGTAGATGTTCAGAGTCAGGCATTTGTCTTTCCAAGTAGCCATTGCATGCAATGCCTTGCTTTCCTGGAAAGAGCTAAATATCTGCCTGCTGATGGGAAGCAGTGAATTAACTTCTTTGCTTTCACATGCACCATCTAATTTGCATATGAAACTGTCTTTATCTCAACCCATTTTTAATTTTGCCCCTCTGATTCTTTCCCCATCCCACTGAGGAGTGAAGTAAGCAAATGGCTGTGTGGAGCTTAACTGCTGCTTAGGATTAACCCACAGCATTCGGCTATAGATTTTTATTGGCAGTTGTAACTTCCAAGACACAGCCAGAAATTTTAGCTGATCTTCCTGGAGACACAATTGCAGAGAAACTTTTTCTGCAGACTCTGTGCAGAAGCAGCAGAAAGAAAATGATGGTCAAGCACAGTTATTACAAAATGGGAAACAGAATGTTACTGTCTAGAAACAGGATAATAAAGTGTGAGGGATAAACACTGCAACAAAGATATAAACACTATCAACATTAATTGACTAAAAGTCAATTTTTGCAAATGCTATATAAAAAGTAAAAGTCTACAAACAAACCTCACAGATGAGGACATTGGAGCTTCAGTCAAGACCTTGCTCTTACACATGGTACTTACATGAATGCATCACCACCACTGGTCTGTCTGGCTAATTGAAGAATTAATCCAAAGTGGAAATCCTCTTCAAAGAAGTCAAAAAGCTACTATCCTTCCTGCATGCTACTTCTTAGATCAAATGCATGTACAAATACATTTACAATAGGGATGGCATTTCAAGCCTTTCTTTTATTAAGTTTAAAATTATGAATATTTATTTCTTCAACAGATATAAATGAACCATCTAGAAGCAAACAAAATCCTGTCCTCAAGGAAAGATTTTCATTTCCTATTTTGAGCTTCTTACTAGTGGGATTTTAACTAAGTAATATCAAATAAGTAATATAGCAAATGAAAGATGTTTCGTAAATATCTGATGTTTGGTAATTATTTAAGGATGTGTGAAAAAGTTTGTGTAGACTTGTTATGTCTGACTCATTTAACACATGTGCTCTTTAGAAATAACAGAAAATGAGCATTGGGGCTCTCTGCACAGACAGGATTTTTATCTCTTAAAATTAACAGTACTCAAGCTGAAAATTATGGAGATTGAATGGATTTAGAAATGCTGTTAATTTATTCCTTAGAAGTGTTTTGTTACATTACTGTTTCTTGACAATGTCTTCTGAGGACCCAGCTGGACATACTCCTCTGCCTGATTACTAAATTGTTATTTTAAACAAGTAAATAATAATTTGTGTGATTGTGTTAATTTCATAATTGCTAGGAGTAAATTCTGAAAGGGCTAAAAGGCTAATTACCTGCTGAAAGTTGTGGTTTTTTATATATATACATGGTCTGTTCTACACAAGATATTGCAGAAAAAAAAGTTAGGCTTTCGTATTACAGGCTTTTGGGAGTGTTTCATCAAATGGAATGTTAAAAGCTTAGCCCTGTTATGAGAAAACTCCTGCTTGTAAGTGAATTTGCTCACAGAAGCAACATACAGTTCATTACACACTTGGGCTTCTGCTTGTTTTCTTTTGTTTTTCTTCCCAAAAGAAGAGAGAGAGATGTATGTAATAAATTCTGTTGATGGCATCCACTCTAGGTAGTTGCTGGCATCACTCTAGTATGATTTATATTTTGACCTTGCCCGCCTTTTAATAGCTATAAGAGGGAGATTAATATCAATGTGCTTTGGCTATTTTGACAGAAATTTCCTTTGGGCAAAGATTTTGCTTGCCAATAAGCACACACCTGCATCAATCACTATAAAATACAACAAAATTATTATTTCATGGGATGCTACAGAATCAAATAACATAAATTCAGAATCAACAAGCTCAGACAAATCCTTGAAAAATGGAGAGGCAATGAAATTTAATGCCAACACAAACTTCACAAAGTTCTTCCCTCCCTCCTTCATCAGTGTAATAGGATACTAAAACTATTATTGATGCAAGTTATTTTATCAAGGGGAGGAGACAAGAAAGATAAGTAAAAAAACTTATCTTAGCATGACCACACTAAACAGACTAGGGAGAAACAAAAAAAAGAGACAGTGAATTTTTTTGCTCTTGGTACTAGTTAATTAGTGGCTCTCAGTATCTGTCAGAAAAGGAAGCTGGGGAGGAAGCTTTGAACCAGATGACTTGATGGCTTTATGGAAATACTTAGAATGGAGTGGTTTCAAAAAGCTGATGAAAGCTTTGTCCATTGACATGAACATACTTCAAAACAAATAACTTTTTCTAAAGGAAAGCAACATCTTCCAGAAGAGCAAAAGATTGAAAAAGAATGGATGCCAGAACATTTCTCATGAAGCAGAAACTGAGTGTGTTCTGTTCTCTAAGTGGTATAAAATGGCTACTGAATCACTTACAGGTCCCCATGAGTCAGGAAAATTTGAAGAGACTACATCTGAACAAAAAATCTGACACAACAGAACCACGCGGTGTATCTGTTCTCCATGGCAGGGCTGAAAGCTCTCATAAACACAAGGTTTTGCTCATTATAGGATTATTACAGGCTTCTCAGCCTCTTCCATCTTGTATATTTTTACCTCACAGCCTATAATGGCTCATTCTCTAACAGTCCTATAATATGCTAAGATATTATTTGTGCATTGTGCCTTTAAACTGTGCAATATTGGCCTATCTATGCACATACCAATTTGTCTACTTGACATTTTAAGTCAACATTTAAATTTCTTCAAGAATATATTCAGTTGTCAGCTATTTTGGATGCTTGTGTATTTAACATCTAATGCAACAAAGCAGCTCAAACTCAAGCTGGGAATCCTGCAGAGTAATTCTCAAAGTGACTATTCCCCAGCTATTTTTCCCAGTTCAGTCCAGTACTGTAGGTAAGTTCAGAACAAATTTTAAACTATCAGTTACAATGTGAAGAGGGAGATGGAGGGTAGATTTGAAAAGTAGCACAGATCCCCAGTGGCAAACTGGCAGGTTCCTGAGAATTCTGGGATAGCTGCAACTTACTTTTGCACCATTCTCTTTGTCCAGGCGAGGGCAATGCTAATTACCAGGCCATTTCTTAGTGGCAATATAAGGGCCGTTCTATATAAGCATAAAATAGAGGAAAACCTACTTCATGTTTTCAGATTAATTTGGGAAATTTCCTCTCAAAGCTCATGCAATTCCTGCAGGAGCAGCTGTCCATTCAGAGTATCAGCAAAGCAACTCAGCTGAGTTTTCACCCTTCTTGTAGACATGGTTTAGCTTTAAGCTAATCCTTAGCCATGAGTCCAGTACTTATGACTCCCCTGAAATATATCAATACTTCAGGGGAGTCAAAAGTACTGGACTCCTGGCTAAGGATTGCAGCAAGTGTCAGGGCACCCAAGATATTGAGTACTGCTCTTCCCAGGTGATATTTTGGCTAGAGGTGATTAGGAGCTACATACTGTTAAAATTATCACTCAGTTCGATTCCAGTAGGACTACTGAAATTTAGTTGGAGGCCTGTAGCTAATGATGTACTTCAGCCAGTACTGTGTCCAACCCTGTTCAATAGCTTCATTAATGATCTAGATCATGAGGCAGGATACACCTCCTGCAAGCTTGCTGATGACACCAGTTGGGAGTAGTGACCAGATGATTGTGATGCCCATCAGAACCTCAGCATAGCACAGAAATGGACCAACCAGACTGTTATGAAGTTCAACAAGGGAAACTGCTAGGTCTTGCACTTGAGAAGGAACAATCCCAGCCATTTATTTGGAAAGCAGATTTACATTAAGGCCTTGGGGCTCCTGGTGGACACTAAGTTGAACACGAGCCAGAAATGGGCACTTGTCACAAGAAATACCAACAGTATCCCAAGAAGCATCAGGCAAAGTCTTGCCATCAAGTCAAGGGAGGGGATCCTTACCCTCTGAAGTGCTCTGTCCGCTTCTGGGATCCCCTGTACAGGTGACACGTGGACACACTGAGAGCCCAGCAAGGGGCCACACAGACGATCATGCATGGGAGCATCTCTCCTATGCCGAAAAACTGAGAGAACTGGGACTGCTCCGAGGGATCTGACTGCTGTATATACATTCCTGAAGGGAGGGTGACAAAGGTGAAGAAGCCAGGCTCTTCGCAGTGGTGCCCTGGTGACAGAACCAGTGGCAAAGGGGAAAAAATTTCTGTCTGAATGTCAGATAACACTTTTCATGGTAAGATTGTCTGAGTCCTGGCACAAGACTGTATCCAGATTAGTATCCCCAAGGATGGCAGTTCTGCCTCTCTGGGCAACCTGCTAATTGTAACTGTATGTGAGCAGTGGGGTTGGACCAGGTGATATCCATGGGTCCCTTCCAACTGTAACCATTTATATATGAAACATAAAATCTGCATTTTAGAGATGAACCTGAAGTTCTCTAAGGTCGGGTTTCTTATCTCATTCAATGTCATTTTCAGTTTTTGAACATCAAAAGTAAGAAGAAAATCTGAAGAAATTTTTATTTAACACACATTTCTGTTTCTCAAGAAATTAATTTTGACTATCTTCAGTCACACATACATGCATATATACCTACACAAATACATAGTTATTGTATATACATGAACACAGTACAGTCATTTTTAAAATTTGTACTCGAAGAAGTTCTCTTTATTTCAGCTTTTCAGAAAAAATGTGTCATTCATGTTTTTCTTTTTGGGTACTTGATTTGTTTGAATAGGACATTTTAGTGGCATCATTTTTAGCTAGAACATTTATTTCATCTTTTCTCCTTGGTCTGAGAGACATTGTGTTTACAAAGGAAAATCACTTACCTTGTCAAACCCTTGACTAAATTTTCCATTTCAGAAGGCATTTATATTTTCTGTAATGATTGAGTTGTAGGTGAGGCTAGTGGAACCAGATAACATAAAACAGATTATATACTATCTTTGCTCTTAACTCTGAAAATTAGTCCAGTATTAAACATTTCTAGATACATTTCTTGCACAAATGATTCAGTATTTTTTAGAAAACAACTAAAATAATTTTCTTAATTTCCAACTTCTCATCTGCCCAGAATTTCCTATTTCACTTGCTACAGTTCCTAATTGCAATGTTTTTCCAGTGGGAGATAGTTTTATGATTGAAAAAAACTTGTTTCTTGTCTCATGAGCATGAGGAAGTGGGGTATAATTCAGCCCCTGCACTCTCTTTTGTGTTTCTGTTCATGTTCTCATTAGCTATTTGGTTTCCAGAAAAATCGGTGATTTAGATGCAGTTTGTTCAGAGGCTCTTCAGCCATTTTCTGGCTTTGTGCCTGTTCAGATGAGAGGGAAAATTGAAAGCAATTTCCTTGGAGGTGTATTTTTTGCCTTTGTTGAAGACCCATAGGTTTTTGCATTTGCCTGATTTAAAGCCATGCCCAGAGGCTAAAATCAAGACTAATGCAAGCTGAAGTCTTATGCCACTTAATTAAAACATCTGCACTGTTTTCTTTCACTGTTGAATGCTTCTGACAAACAAGTTCCCAGAGCAATGTGGATCTGGTGTTATCCAGATTTTGTAGGGTGTAGCATTCCCAGCATGGTCTTAATTTAGTGAACCAAATGGATACATTGATTATGCTTCCTTTCAGTCTTTATCTTTATTCCTTTTTTTTCAAAGGAGAGAAATAAGTGTCTATCTCTTGTGATTTCAGAGGAAGGAATGAAAGAACACATGAGCAGGCTGTTTCTAGAGAGAGAAGAGACTTGTTTCATAAGATACCTGCGTTTGAAAGTCCTTATCTTAGCCAAGACAGCTTATGCATGGACTCATGTCCTACAGAGCTGAGAACTGCCAAGTTCCAACTGCTGAATGGTAACCTCCAGGTTGGACACAGCAGGCTGCAACAGGGAAGGTGTGGTATGAAACAGGTGGCTAGCAAAAAAAGCTCTCCACCCTAGTTTCTAATTTTTCTTCATGGAAAAAGAAGGATCATCATGATTAATTTGTTTCTGACTGTCCCTGCCCTAAACTGTACTGAACTGTAGAAATGGATCCAAATGGATCCAGTTAGAGGACCCAACATTTTCTATTTTTTTCACCAGTGGAGTGTTGTGCCGGTTTTCGCCAAAATCTAGCAATATATCCTCTGGGAGAAAGGTTACAACCGCCCTTCCCCCCACCAGGTTCGGGAAAGAAAGTCCTTGAAGGAAAGTGAAGGAGGTTAAACCTATTTATTAACAAACACACAGAAAAGGGATAATAATACTAAATAGTAAAACCCCCCACTATAGCGAGAAAACCTGGGAAGACATTAGAGTCCTCTTGTGGGTGTGGTCTCTCCTTCTCGGAGCTGCCATGGGGAGTGGCCTTAGGCCCCCTCCGGGCCTGAAGAGAAATTCTCCTGATGTATTCTGATGATGTTGAAACAGTCCAGAAGAGGAGAAGGGAAAAAAAAACGCCACCAAAGTCCTAGGAAACAAGTTGGGGGAAAAAAGGAAGGAAAAAAAACCCAAAAAGCTGGCTGAAGAGACAGGCAGGGAGCTCCCTCCGCGCTACAGCCGGAGAACGCAGAGCCGTCTCTATCTCTGTGTCCTTGGGAACTTGCTTTGAAAAGTTCATTTGTTTCTCCCTCCCCTCTCAAGCTCAGTTTAAAGGCACAAAACTAATTTTTTCCAGCATAGAGCCGTGATAGGGGATACACATGATAGAGTCACCCCAAGACAAGTGTACAACAGGACAGGCTTTTTTCTTCCTACTGTGTGAATCCAGTTGAGCAGAATCATGCCAGCAGGTTGTAAAAGAGATGGAAAGACTGGCCAGCTTCACACCAACTCCTGAGGAAGTGAAGTGGCATGTAGGCCTGAGAATCTTTTCTTAATACATGAAGGATAAGAAAATGGATGGGAGTAGTCAGCATGAATTTACAAAGGAGCATTGTTATTATCAAGGAACTAAAAAGAAATGAGGTTAAAAGAGAAACTGAAAAAAACCAGACACTTATTTTTAAATCTGGAGTTTTATATTTACAGTAAGTGCACAAAACCTAACAGGAGAAACAAAAAAAAGGTACACAGAAGCTGCTTGAAATTCTGAACCTCTATCAGCCAACAAAAGTTTTTGTTCACTCTGCTGATTCTTTCTACAGCTATGAAATGTATGAACCTCAGACTCCTTTAGCCACATTTTTCCAGGGTTCATGCTCTATTTATATGTCTATTTCTCTTCACATCCACCCATTGATTTTACTGACTTAAAGAAATTGTATAAACATATCTCTATTTTTACAGTTAGCATTTCTGAGTAGTCACAAGCATGTTCCTCTGTTTTCGAAAGACACAGTGTCCTGGAGTATACCACCACTCCCCAATAAGAGACTGCTGTTACTTCTGCTGAAAGTAGGACAGCACACAACAGTGTGTTGTCACACAGAAAGTCAGTCAGGATGATTTGGGTGTCTATGTCCGGTGCTGGTAGTGGGGGACTGAAGGGATGGCCTCTCTGAGAAGAGGCCAGGGACCCATGCTGGACACAACCTGTTTCAGCCAGCTCCAAAATGAACCCATGCAAGACGCAGCTCAGGCCATCAGCCTCAGCATGGGGAAGCAGCACTTTTGTGAAAATGTGTTTAAGAAATGCCAGCCATCAAAGTGAGGAGGGAGGAAAAAAATAAACACATGACAATCAACCCTGTAAACAACAACATCAGTGAAGAAGAAGCAAGAGAAAGAGGTCCTTCTCTCCAGGTCCCAAAGCAGAGATTCCACTGCAGGACACAGAGAGGACTGTTCTGGAGCAGATATATACCCTATAGCCCATGGGGAACTCCACACTGGAGCAGGTAGGTATTTCCAGAAGGAAATGCACCCTGTGGAGAACCCATGCTGAAGCAGGAGAAATGTGTGAGGAGGAAGTAGCTGCAAAGAAGACCAATTATATACTGACCCCAAAACTCCATTCCCCACCTTCCTGGCCTTGCAGTGTAGTATGAGAGAGGTAGAGGAGTGAGGGAGTGAAGTTGAGCCTGGGGAAGAAAAGCCAGATAAAGTATGTGTGGAGGGTGGTTTTAATTTGTTTTAGTTTCTCACTATCCAAAACTATTTTAATTAGTAATACATTAAATTAATTTTCCATAGGTTGAATTTCTTTTTCCTGTGGTGGTAATTGGCCAGTAATCTTCTTGTATTTACCTTGCCTCATGAGCTTTTTCACCTTATTTTCTTCCTCTGCCCTGCTGGAGGAGTAGCAGTGACAGAGCAGCTAGGTCAGTGTCTGGCAGCTGGTCAAGGTCAACCCATTACATAGGTTAATGAGAAATATTTGTGTTTTGCCACTCTTTTGAAAGTACACTATGTCTAATGCCACATAGATTTTGTAGCAAGCACGAAAAGGTGAGAATCTCATGGTATGAAGAACAGCACTACTATGGAGTACATCCCCTTTCTTTTCTCTCACAAGGTGGAGGAAGATTAAGGTCTTTATTTAGTCCCATCTTAATCATCTGAGAAAAGTAATTAACTTAAAAAAGCAAAAGAAGATGCTAAAAAGTCATGATAGCAGAAAATTTCAGAAATGTGTTTTCATGCATTCCCTTGCAAATAGCTCTTTGGCTGGGACACTGCTGCACTGCTCCTTGGTGGGGACAGCAAATATCTGGATGAAGAGAGAAGCTCAGAAGTATGCTGACAGGGAATGAGAAGCTGTTCTTAAATCCCACTGAGAAAATTAGAGTGCACCTGAAAAAAAGTGAATCGCTGTGGCATGCCTATGATCAATATGGGCATGGCATAGGCTTGATGCCTCAGTAGACAGAAGATAAGTCGACAGCTTGTACAAGGTAAGTTTCATGTATTACTTCCACAATCCTCACACGGTATTGTAAAACTGTTGCGTGTTAGGGTACAAATTAGTCTTTCATCACTCTGTTCACACTTTATGCAGGACACTGCCGAAGGCTTCTGTCAGTGCATTCATTAAGTATCCATATACATAGAGTGTTATTCATGGGATCAATTCATTTAAGCAACTTAGTTGGCTAAAGCTGCATGAAATGAATATTCAATTAAATCTGTTTTGGATCTCATTCAGATATTCAAATAAGCTAAACCTTTGGCTTGTTCATTTGTGAAATAAGGTCTTTTATATGGATGTAAAATAGCTTTTCACAATGGGTAAGCTCTGATCTCTGATCCACATATGTGTAACGACTAGAAGTAGCATAATCCAGGAATTTGAGAAGCTAGCAACAGTATCCGCACTTAACTGTTCCTCCACTGGGACTTTTCACTCTTCCAAAACCACATTAGGCCAGACATGCTTGTCTTGCATGTCTGTACTTGAAGATAATGAAAAGGCAGCATTGAAACATGGAAGAGTAGTTGCTAGCACACCTGATCTTCACTTTCCTTTTTGAAATTCTGGAGTATGGTCTGTAAACACAGACTGATATTTTTCAGCTTTTCAGAGGACATTTTGTCTCATGAATTTTTTATAGCTAACTTCATGCTCTGATTTCAGAACTTCTGAAGGCACCAACCTTTTTAAAATCAGATCCTTCCAGGCTTCTTAACCTAGGTTATTAGCTTAAGCTGGAGATTCACATAATCACTAGGACAATGTCAGCTGCATAGCCTGAAAAATTATGTGAAGGTTTGAGCTGGTCCTAGTTTTGGACAAATATGAGCAAGAACATGGCTACATATTGAGCAAGGGATGGCTATCTGTCTAGATGTCTCATTGTACCAGGCAAAACAGGTGTCTTTCCAGTGCAACATCCAGTAACAACTGAAGGGGAGAGCTATTCCACAGAAACAGGTAGGACAGGACTGCATCGTTTGTTTGGTTTGGGTTTCTTCTTACTCCTGGAAAATGTGGTCTAGCTGGGAGACAGAGAGGTCACCATGGGACAAACTTCACCTGATGACCAATTCAAGTATCAGTAGTTTCCTATGATTAGATTATTTCACCGAGATGAAAGGCAAGTTGTGTTGTAAGTGCTGTGACTGACAGATGACACAGGTGGAAGCAGGTTGAGTGTATCACTTTCTGTGAGAAATGACAGGCAAGGATGCTGTTACTTTTGAAATCACTGGAAGTGATAAAAAGTTACCTGCTTAGTGAGAATAGGACTGATGACAGGGCTGAAAATAAAGAAATAAAGGCATCTCATCCCACAAATGCATAAATAAGCATTAAGAAAAACAAAGTGCACTCAAAATATCTTTTTAATAAGGTTGCAGATTTTGCACTACTTTTTTTTTTGCCCTTTTCCTTCTTCTTTTTTGTTGATTGGTTGGGCTTTTTTCAGGAGAATCATTGTATACTTTATTTTGAGGATTAAATTCTATTCTTTCATGGCATAAATAGATTTAAACAGATGAAAGATGTATAAAAATGGGTAAATTTCTAATTACAATAGAGTCAAATAAGAAAACATGGAAAAGCCAAGTCATTTCTAGTGAAGAACAGCCACCTAATTGTGTGATGAAAAGGATAAAATTCCAAAATAAAAACTTCTCAACAAAAAAAAGTAACAGAATAAGCGAGAACCAAATTGACAAGACGCAGGAAAATTATTTTCCTTGGTTTTTTTCTTGTGGTTTTTTGGTTGGTTGTTTTTTTTTTTTTTTTTTTTTTTTTGGTTTTGTGTCCAAAGTGAAACATCACAGCTTTTAATTTACTTACTGTTGTGGGGAGGGTCACAGGAAAGAAATAAGTATGCCTCATTTAAGAAAAGGATCATTCCTTTACAACCTGAATGATTCTGCAGACTATTTTTATACTCTAATTTCCATTTGGTAAAGGTGGAGCATCCTCCTTATAAAGGATCCCATTGCCAGCAGGAGTAACAAGGGTTGACTGTGCAAGACAAAAGATTACGTGAGATACTAGGAAGAAAGGGCAATCTCCCGACTGAAAAGTTATGACTGAGGCACTACATGTGTCGTGAGTTTCTTTCTCTTTGGATCATACCTGATACAGTTTTGAAAGAAAAAAAAGGGATAAAAAGCAAGCAGGCAAATAGAGAAGCAATATAACATGAATTTGTGAAAATCATCCACATGTCATTCTCTTCTTCCTTCCTACAGAATGCCACAGAAATTTTATAGGTTACTGCAGTTCTGCCTGGCCGAGTTGAATATTAGAGCCATGTTTAAAAGGTTTCTGTCTTTGGAAAAAAATCACTTCAGCTTTATCTGTTTGAAAATACCCACATTACTTATTGTGCTGGAACATCTTCTGACAAGCCAGATCTCAGATTTTTGCTCTATGGAACCAAGTATAGTTGTAGTCTTCTTTGAAGGTATTTTTATTTACTTTCATTTGAAATTTTCTGCCATATGAACTAATAATAATTTAGTAATAATAATTTCTTTCATCAAGAGAAGCCTATTACCCCAGGAAAAATGATCATTCATGCTTCAATCATGTGATCCAATTCCTTTTTGGACTGACAACTTACCTATTGCAACAAACATGAATCCAAAGTAAACTAATGAATCTAAACTATTAGCAGGTTAAATAAATTCCTAAAGTAGAAGGTAAGACTTTTTCATTCCAGTGGCCTAGCTTATATGACAAATGTTGAATGAATTATATGAAACAGGATATGCTAATTTCTTTAAAGGTAGATGTATTGCTTTATAACATCAGCAGCAGAAAGTCTTAGAAAAAATATTAGTTAAAAGGAGATGATGAAAAATATTTTCTTCAGAGTCAAAATAGGAGCCCCCTCAGATACGGCACAGAAGTTCTAGATATTTGTTTCACCCTAGTTTTTGCACAGAGGTACATCTCTCAAGAACATCTGTCTTTTGAAATCGTTAATTCATAACTGGAGATTTATCCAGGTGCTGGTAGTGGTAGTGCTGAGTAGTGCTGGTAGTGCTGAGCACACATAGCATCATTGGTGTGCACAGGTTTTTGTCCCATCTGTCACATCCTGAGGAGAGATCAAGACATTCTTCAGCTTAAGTTTCCTCAAAGGAAACCTTTCTGCTAGATGGTCACTGCGTAAGGTGCGCTTTGCCAGCAACAGAGCCCCTCACAAACAGCAGTGTGATCCTTTACATAACAGCACCCACCGCTTGGTTACAGTTGTTGCTCAGCATTACAGAAGAGTGGCTCTTCCTAGGTTCTTATGCAGTCCAAACCCATAGCCTCTCACCACCTTTCAAGCTTCTCTCCACCCAGATTCAAGAAAATAGGACTAGCTTCCAAGGGCACTTAATATGGGAACACTGACTCATTGTAATGGCTGTTCATAGCCAGAAAATTGTATGAGAAGGGGAAAAGCAAAAATTACCAAATTACTTGTCTTAGGGCTTTACAGTTGCAAAAGCTGGCATGCCAATGAGTTTGGAAACACTTGTATTTCATACTTAGCTGTGAAAAGTGTTATTTTCACAAAATTTAAGAGAAACTTTTGGGTTCAAGGAGAGCTAAATACCTGGGGAGTAGGGGAGAAGGAATGGACCACATGTGCAGTAACACTCAAGAGTTTCCATGTATCACTTCTTAACATGTGAGAGTCCAGGATTTCTGAGGCAATTGTTCTATAAAAATTGTATTCTCTCCTGTCCTTTTGCTAGTTCTGACTACTGAAATTGCTCCTATTTTGCTAGAAGGATAGCTGGGCAGAGAGAGAGAGGATGGGTCAGGAGGGGCTGGGCACTGCAGGGGGAGTGCAACAGCCACATTAGTGACTGTGCCGCTGGTCCCCGGGGCAGATGCAGCTCAGCGTGGACAGAGCTCAGCAGCTCCCCAAGCTGAACGGCAGAAGAACGGCCTCTGCCCACCCTGTGTGGCCACTCAGCATCTATATCCAGAAACAATGGTATCTCCTTGGCTTTCCAAGGAGCAAGTGTTTTCTAAATAAAGCTTTCTGTACATTACTGTCCTTCAGATCCCAGATAAAAACTATTTTAAATATTATGTGTTCTCACCTCAGCTGGATTTTAATGCTGATCTGGAAGGGAAATGAATGGTCCAAACAACCCATTTGCTACTTCTTATTGTTAAAATGTCACCACAACTCTTGATAGAATTAAAATATATCAAAGTAAAAACATTTCTGTATTTGTATTAAATACCCAATTGCAATAAGCCACTTTACGGGCCAGTGAACTGGAAAATGAAATTATTGTATTAATGTGACTTTTCACTTATTATAGGAATGCAGTGTCATAAAAATGTCAGTATATTGGCTTTATTTTCACACCTGAAAAGAAAACCAAAACAAGAAAAATCAGCTGAAGCAGAGTAAAAAGACATTGTTAGACATTTTTTTCCCAGCTCTGGCACTTTGTATTTAGTATCTGGAGAGGAACTTGTTATGACTGATTAAAATAGCCTTTAAGAGGAGTCCCTGAAGAGAAAGCATGCAGACCCCTCAGCAGAGTACTTTCTTGTATATGGTGACCATCATTTCCCCAGCCCACCTGGCCTCCAGGGCTCCTCATGGCAAAATTGGATCTACTCTGTCAGTCTCAAATCTCTCGTGCTGTGCACCCAGTTCCCTGTGCATGCTCCAGATCTACATCCCCTGAAATAGCCCCCTGGAAATGTACAGCATTTAAATAACTATCTGAAAGACAGCTGCAAGCCCCAGTGCTCCCGCTTGACCTGCTCCTCGCTGGGGCAGTGGGATACATCCAGCTGCCAATCCCTACCATGGGGAGCCCCCACCACTCTTGAGCTCTCCTGTGTCCCAGAAGATATTTCTGTTGAAGATGATTTTTACCAAAGTTATTATCATCTTATATCTATGTGCAGAAAAAAATGTATCTAATCTAATTTTATTTGATATCTGACATAATCCTTCCTAAGAAATAAATTAAAAACATTGGTACTGGTATGAAAAGGGACTCCAGGTTTTAATTTAGATTTGGCTAATCATAATCCTGCCTGCTATGAGAAGTTTTTGTTAATATGAATTTAGTTCTTAAGAGACTTTTTTTCTTAAAACCATCTTGGTCATTAAATCTCTTACTAAACCTGGTTCAATCAAAACCTAGTATTAAGCACTGCATAGTACAGTTCACCACTGACACAATACCTAAAGCAAATTAATATGATCCACAGAAGAGTGGGGAAAATAGTGGTGATGTAAGGACACAAATTTATTCGGGTGCTTATTCGGAATTTAGGAATATTTTGACAACTGTAGACCTTTTGGCAATATCTTTTCTTTGTCACTCAACATGTTTAATGAACATCAGCAATTGCAGTTATTACTCACCTCCAAAATTTTCTCTCACAGTGTCAAAACCTCTTAGTGTGCTTAGAAAATCAGGGTAACACTGGAAACTCTTAATCTTTTATTGTTTTGGGAAATGTTTGGGGTGTTTTTTCTCAGAAAGGTAATCACGAGCTGGCAGATACAGCATCTCAGCAATCAGCAAGACCAGTAATGAATAGCCTGCAAAAATACTCTTGAAATTAATCTACAAGTGGATGGCTTCAAATAGCATTGGTATTGTAAGAGTTCTGGACTGCTGTATGCATAATTCACAATAGGAATAAGTGTGTCAAATATTATATTCATAGTGGTTTCAGTGACTTGTAATAGGTAATAGGTAATAATAGGTTATAGGTAATACAGGTAATAATGATCTAATTTCTCTGCTCTAAGTAGCACCTCTGATGACGTCAAAAAAGACCTCCCAGCAGAAAACTGAACCCAAACTTCAATCATGTCTTTGGTAAGCTTGTATATCTAGGTACTAAACTGAAAGATACTAAGAGAAAGACCAATACTATCTGAATTTTGAGGCAGTGATCTCTAAACTCTTCATCACTGTTTATTCCTGCAGGTGTTTAAAATGCCATGGGTGATTCTTGGAGGAGCTGAGGATTATGGACCTAAATTCAGGTGTCTGCATTCATTCAGTCTGCTCTTGACTGACTAGGTGAATAGAAAGCTTCTTCCTCAACTGTGCTGTGATATTAAGGGTCCAGACAGGTAAGCTCAGGATATGCTCAAAATCATTAAAGTAAGCAAGTAGACAAGGCCACTTTTATACATATATGTAACCAGGGAAAGTGGTCAGGGTGCTCCTGTTTTCATGTTAGACTAATTATTATACCAGCCAGCCAAACTCCATAAACTAATTATATACTGAAGATTTGCCAAAGACTTTCCAGGAAAATAGTGTGCTGAATGGCTAAGGAGGTGAGAGTGACTTTCTTCTGGACTGAATGAAAACAAAACATGCAGGAAGATCCTCTTTACTTGCTTCTTCCCACATCTGCGGTTCTGGAAAATCTGTGGTCCTGGTACCAGGAATATGGAATACTTTCATGAAAGAAGCTCCATTTAGGCTATATGCAGTTTAATATAAGCAGTTTGGCTATAGCCAGCACATAGGTTATAGCATCAGAAAAGTCTTAGAAAGCAGCACAGGCATTTCAAGACCTTCTTCATTCTGAATGGTTTTACACAGTCCCTAATGTCTCAAAAACATACTCCCTAAATGAAAACTGTGTTAGGGATGAACTGAATGTTAGCCTTGCTGCCCCCCTCGCTTCAATGAAGTTGGGGGATAGAATATGTTTCTTAGTAATTAGGACACTTAGTGTGAAAGGATAGGTCTGGGACTCTGATTTCTTGAGTTGACACTTCATACTGCACACTAAATTGAAACCACATTACAGAGTGGCCTACAAGTAGACATGCATGGCTAGACCCTGAACAAGGAAGAAGTGGACAGAGAGGTGAAAGTCAGCATGACCTTTGGCTACAGCTACGATGATACAGCAGAGCTCAGGACTAAAAAGAAGATAGCAAGGCAAAAGTAGGACGACAACCGTGGACTTCAGGAAAGCAAACTTTGACATTTTCTGCCTGGAAAAATTAATGGGATGCAGCCCGGGAAAGACAGCAGGTCTGGGAGAGCTTGTTAATATTGGAAGACAACCCCCTCCAAGCTATGAACAACTAGGGAATAAAGAAAAGCAGGCATTGTCAGCCATTGAGGCAAAGGTAAAGGCGATCTCCAGGCCATTACAGGCAATTTAAAAAAGGCCATGGGAAGCATGAGCGACCCAGAGGTTGGCAAACAGGGGTGTGGCACATCTGTGAGGGCATGGTATGGCAGCTTGCACTTGCACCTAAGCAGGGCAAGCAGGCAGGGTTGCAGCCACACTCTTGGTGGTGGATTGTGTTGTGTAATTTTTTTCTTTTTTTTCCCTAGCAATGGTTTCCAAACAATTAAAAGCCATTGCTAGTAAAAGCATACTAATACAAACAGAGTCCCCCATGAAGGATACAGCTGTCCAAGCCATTGGCTGCTTGGAATGTCTGAGCCTGGTGATAGTACCAGAACATAGTGCAATGGACACATGCATGCAGTGTGAGCAACTGCTCTGTCTGGTGGCAGAACTTAAGGAAGAAGTAGAAAGTAAAGGAGTATTCGGGAAAGGAAAAGGAGAATAGTCTGGTGGAGTTACACCCTTCCACCCCCGAGAGAAGCCCATGAGGATTCAAATAAGCCCATGCCTCTTATCATCATGCAGAAGACCTAGCAGATGTGAGGGAATGGAAACAGGTCCCTACTCAGGGAAGTAATAAAATTCCCTCCTGACTCCCATCATCTTCCCAGGTGCTGCTTCAAAGTAGGTATGAGGCCCTGGATCCAGAGGTTCAGGCAGATGACACCGAAGAAAATAATCTGTCTGGTGAGGCTCCCAGTTACATTTTATCTGTCAGATGGATCACAACTTTTTGTATTAAAAAGAAAAGAGTAGTCATAGTAGGTGACTCCCTCCTGAGGGGAACAGGGGGTCCTATATATTGACCAGCCCCATCCCACAGGGAAGTCTGCTGCCTCCCTGGGGCATGGGTATGGAATATCATCAGGACACTCCCTGAGCTTATTCAGACCTCTGATTATTACCACATGGCTGGTTGACCAGGCTGGCAGTGATGAGGTTGACAAGACCAGAGCAATTTAAAAGCACTTCAAAGATCTGGGTGTATTGGTTGATGGGGCAGGAGCACAGGTGGTATTCTGCTCAGTCTCTTCAGCAGCCAGGATGAATGATGAAAGGAACAAGAGAACCTATATTATCATTAATGGCTTAAGGACTGGTGCCATCAGAGTAATTTTGGGTTCTTTGATCATGGGACAACTTTTACGGCATCTGCTACAGTCAGATGGGCTCCATCTACCTAACACAGGCAAAAGGATTCTAGCCTGTGACCTGGCAGAGCTGATTGAGAGGGCTTTAAACTAGGTTTGAAGGGGGAAGGGGATGCAACCAAGCTCTCCAGAAATGAGCCCAAGGGTGGTAAGCCAGAGTCAGGGGTGCAATCAGCAGCCCAGCTGAAGTGCATGTAAACTAATGCACGCAGCATGGGTAACAAACAGGAGGACCTGGAAACCAAGGTAAGCAGGAAAGCTATGCAATAGTCACCATCACAAAAACATGGTGGATTGAGTTGCATGACTGGAGTGCTGAAATGGATGGCTACATCTTCAGAAGAAACAGGTGAGGCAGGAGGGGTAGAGGGGTTGCTCTGTGTATTATGGAGGCTCTCGACGCTGTGGACCTTGAGATTAATGATGATGATCAAGAAGGGCAACATAGGTAGAGCGCCTATGGGTGAGAATCAAGGAGAAGGCCAACAAGGCCAACATCCTGGTGGGAGTCTGTTATAGACCACCCAACGAGGATGAAGAAGTGGATGAATTATTCTATAAGCAGCTGGAGGATATTTCAAGATCACCAGCCCTTGTTCTTGTAGTAGACTTTAACCTGCCAGATATCTGCTGGGAACTCAACACAGCAGAGAAGATGGAAGGAAGTTCTTAGACTGTATGGAGGACAACTTCTTGACACAGCCGGTGAGCAAGCCTACCAGGGGGGAGGCTCTGCTAGACTTGCTGTTGAAAAACAGAGAAGGGCTGGTGGATATGTGGTGGTAGGAGGCCATCTGGGGTACAGTGACCATAGAGTCACTGTATGCCAGTTCTCAATATTCAGTGAAACAAGGAGGGGCATTAACAAAACGTCCACTCTGGATTTCCAGGGAGTGGACTTCAGCCTGTTCAAGAGACTGATCTGGAGACAACCTTGGGAAACAGCTCTTAAAAACAAAGCGGTCAAGGAAGGATGGACATACTTGAGGAAAAAAATCTTGAAGGTGCAGGATCAGACAGTCTCTATGTGCCAAAAGATAAGCTGATGGGAAAGACAACCAGCCTGGATGGGCAAGGAGCTTTTGGAGGATCAAAGGGAAACAATGAGGGTGTATTGCTTTAGGAAAGAGGGGCAGGTAACTCAGGAAATGTTTAAGGTTGTTACTAGGTCGTGTAGGAACAAAACTGGGGAGACAGAAGCCCAATTAGAACTTAATCTGGCCACTTCTGTGAAGGACAATAAAAATATTTTTATAAATACATTAATGGCAAAAGGAGGGCAAGGACGACCTCCATTCTTCGTTGGATGTGGGAGGGAACTTAGTAACTAAGGATGAGGAAAAGGCAGAGGTACTTAACACCTTTGCCTCAATTTTCAACAGAGAGACAGGTTATTCTCAGGACCGCTGCCTCCTGAGCTGGTAGATGGGGTCAGGGAGTAGAATAACGCCCCCTCTAATCCAGGAGGAAGCAGGTAGAGACCTGCTGAGCCACTTAGATCTCACAAGTCTATGGGACCAGATGGGATCCATCCTAGGGTGATGAGGAAGCTGACAGAAGAGCTCGCCAAGCCACTCTCCATCATTTATCACCAGCCCTGGCTCACTGGGGACGTCCCAGATGACTGGAAGCTGGCCAGGGTGACACCCATCCACAAAAAGGGCCAGAAGACAGATCTGGGAAGCTACAGGCCAGTCAGCCTGACCTCGGTGCCCAGCAAGGTTATGGAACAGACCATCTTGGGTGTCATCACACAGCAGCTACAGGACAGCCAAGGGCTCAGACCCAGCCAGCATGGATTTAGGAGGGGCAGGCCCTGCCTGACCAACCTGATCTCCTCTTATGACCAGGTGACCTGCCTGGTGGATGAGGGGAAGGCTGTGCATGTTGTCTATCTGGACTTCAGCAAAGCCTTTGGCACCATCTCCCACAGCATACTCCTGGAAGAGCTGGCAGCCCACGGTTTGGACAGGTGCACCCTTTGCTGGCTTAAGAACTGGCTGGATGGCCAGGCCCAGAGAGTGCTGAATGCAGCCAGTAGGTGGCTGCTCACTAGAGGTGTCTGTCCCCCAGGGATCTGTGTTGGGCCCAGTCCTGCTCAACAACTTTATTGATGATCTGGATGAGGGGATTGAGTCCACCATCAGCAAATTTGCAAATGACACCAAGCTGGGAGCTGGTGTTGATCTGAGGGTAGGAAGGCTCTGCAGAGGGACCTGTACAGGCTGGATTAATGGACTGAGTCCAACATGAGGTTTAATAAATCCAGGTGCTAGGTCCTGCACTCTGTCCAGAACAATTCCCTGCAGCACTACAAGCTGGGGACAGAGTGGCTGGACAGCAACCAAGCAGAAAGAGACGTGGGGGAAGTGATTGACAGTGGCTGAACATGAGCCTTTGTGTACCCAGGTGGCCAAGAAGGCCAATGGCACCCTGGTCTGTATCAAGAACAGTGTGGCCAGAAGGACCAGGGAAGTGATTCTTTCCCCGTACTTGGCACAGGTTGGACTGCACTTTGAGTGCTGTGTCCATTTCTGGGCCCCTCAATTTAGGAAGGACATTGAGATGCTCAAAAGCATCCAGAGAAGGGCAACAAGGCTGGTGAGGGGTCAAGAATATAAGCCCTATGAAGAGTGGCTTAGGGAGCTGGGGTTGTTCAGCCTGGAAATGAAGCTTAGGGGAGACCTTATCACTCTCTACAACTACCTGACAGGTGGGGGTTGGTCTGTTCTCCCACACAACCAACAACAGGACTAGAGGACACAGTCTTAAGCTGTGCCAGGGCCAGTTTAGGCTAGACAACAGAAAAAAGTTCTTTACAGAAAGAGTAGTTGGGCACTGGAATGGGCTGCACAGGGAGGTGGTGGAGTCACTGTCCCTGGAGGTGTTTAAAAACAGACTGGACGTGGCACTTAGTGCTGTGGTTTAGTTGAAAAGGTGGTGTTCAGTCATAGGTTGGACTTGATGATGTCCACAGTCTTTGCCAACCTAGCTGATTCTGTGATTCTGTGAAGAAGCATGCCTATATGAGCAAAAAGCTCCTAACTGAACTCAAACATAAAAAGGAACTTCACAAGGTGTGAAATCAAAGATACACGACCCAAGAGGAGTTGCTATCTGATATTGAAGCAACAGAGTTAGAACGGCTGCCTTGACCTTTCTAGCCAGCTTGCATTGAATCTGGCAAGGGATGTGAAGGGCAACAAGAAAGGCTTCTGCATATCTATGAACAGCAAAAGAAAAACTCAGAAAAATGTGGGACTGCTGCTGAAAGCAGCAGGGGAATTGATGAGAAATAAGGAAGAGGTCAAGTTATTCAGTGCTTTTTTGCCTGAGTGTTTACCACTAAAACTGGCCATCAAGAAATGCAGGACTCAGACACTAGGAGTCTGGAGAAAGGAAGACTCGGCCTCAGTACAGTAGGACTAGGCTAGGGAGCACTTAAATGACATACAGAAGTCCATGGCCTCTGGAACTTGGCATCACAAATGCTGAGGAAGATAGCTGATGTCATTGTGATGCCACTCTTTATTATCTCTGAACAGTCGTAGCAACCAGGAGAGGTTGCAGAAGACTGGAAGAGGGCAAATGACACTCCTATATTCAAGGAGGTTAAGAGAATATCCACAGAATACAGCCCACTGTGTTTTATCTCAGTTCCATCTGGAAAGCATTTCCAAACATGTAAAAGAAAAGCAGGTGATTGGAATTAGCCAGCAGGGATTTACAAAAGGGAAATAATGCTTATACAACCTAATAGCTTACACCATGATGAGGTAAAGCTGCCAGCCTCTCCAGGAGTGCTGTGGGAGACAGTACCAAAGTACCAAAGGCTTCATTGAAGTCCAGGTAGAAACATCCCCCTCAGCTTTTCCCTCATCTACTAGGAGGGTCACCTGGTTGTAAAAAGAGATCACGTTAGTCAAGTAATACTTTTCGTTATTGTTTAACATCTCCATTGATAACCTGTATGGTGGAAGACGTGCACCATCAGGGAGTTTTAAAGTGGTATTGAACTGTGAAAAGATGCTCAACACACCACAAGATTGTGCTGCCATTCCCAGCTTTCATGACAGGCTGGAGAGTTAGACATAGAAGGATGTTATGTTCAACAAATGGAAGAGCAAAGTCCTGCCTTGGCAATAAATAACCCCAGTCCTTCATTCAGCTGAGAGGCTGCCTGGCTGAAAAGGAGTTTTGCAGAGAAGGACCCTGGGTCCTGGTAGACACCTTGTTAACCATGAGCCAGTGGTGCACCCTTACAATAGAAAAGGGGAATAGTATCCTAAGATGTGTTAGAAAGGGCATTGCCAGCATATCAACAGAGGTGATCCTTCCTCTCTGATCAGCACTGATGAGACCATGTCTGGACTGCTGTGTCTAGTGTTGGTTCTCAAGTTCAAGCAAGATCCAGACTTCACAGTGCATATCCACCTCAGGGTCACAAAGATAATGAAACAACTGGAGCATTTGTCGTATATGAAGACGGCCGCGAGTGTTTAGCCTGTGGAAAAGGCTCAAGGGGTTTCTTATTATTGTGTATAACTACCTGGCAGGAGAGAATGAAGAAAACAGAGCTAAACTTTTTTCAGTGGTGCCCAGAGAACAAGAAGCAATGAGCACAAATTAAAAAATAGAAAACTCAGTGTAAACACAAGGAAGCCTTTTTTACCGAGAGATCGTCTCCATCTTTGGTGATACAGAAAATCTGACTGGACACAGTCCTGGATAACTTGGACACAGTCCTGGATAACCTCTAGGTGACCTTGCTTGAGCAGGGAGGGTAGAATAGATGAACTTAAGATCCCTTCCAACCTAAATGATTCTGTGATTCTGCTTTTCTATGAACCCAAAATTTTAGTGATAATTTTGGAGGAAATCGTCACCTCATCATGCTGTTCTAAATCAGATCTGTCCAAATTAACAATTCCAATTGGCTGAACAAGCCAAATCACTGCTACCTGACTGGTACAAATTGCAGCATAAATTTAGAGAAAGGGAATGTAACAGAAGCATCCATCAATATTTATTTGCTTTTATGTATACATTGTTCCTTCCACATATATAATGAAGTGCACACATAAAGCTTTGTTGCAGTTCTGACCCAACCCTAATGTGCTGGATTAACTTTTAGTTTTTCAATTATCTTTCCCCACCCCAGCCCCTCAAGAAAGATACTAGCTGCAGAAATTTATCTTCTCCATGGCTGTAACCATAGCAACCCAAACAGTTCATTTGCTGTCTCAAACAATGTGCACAACTGTCTGACTAACAATTCAGTGAGGACATTGACAAATGATCTCAGTATTCAGGCAGACATTTAAAATATGCAGATATTTTTCTGAATTTTAATATGGCCGACGGATACCCAAATGATAAAATGTGTGATTCTTAAATGAAATGAAAGAAAACTTTTCCCTGAGGTTACTGCTCATTAAAGGTTTCAAAACAAGGAGGAATATATTTAGTGGGACGGATTCTCTTCTAGAGATAAGAGATATTTTGTTCATATGTTAGAACTTTCTTTTCCTAGACATCATTTTTTGTTTATTAGCTAATCAGCAAAGGAAGAAAAGCCAAAAAAAGGTCTTCTCCCTCTCAGTTCTCAGCCCCCCCTGCCCTGTCCCTCCCCCAAGATAGCGGAATACTCAAGGAAAGAAGAGTGGCTTTTGGAAAACTCAACAGAACTTAATTGCATGGGAAAAGGCAGCGTGTGGTCCACTGGCATTATCATTAATCTGATATGAAAGCAAAAGAAGTCAGCCTCTTTGCATGTTAAATATTGACCTTCCTGATGAGAATTAGCGTGTGACTCTCCCAGAGGAACAGCATGTCAGCTAGATGCTGAGCACATTTCACATTTTCACAATGAGGTTCATTACACACAAAAATAGATATACCAAAGAAACTGTGGAATGTCTATTGCTGTAGATACCAGACAAGGCTATGAGCAGTCTAATGGAACTTTTTAAGTTGTCTGTGTCTTGAGTGGGATTTGTACCAGATGACCTCAAAAGATCCCTTTCAACCCAAATTAGATTCCAAGTCCATTGCTTCAATTCACATAAGTCTTATGAAATAGGTCACAAATTAATAAGCTTTCAGTCTCTGTTCATATGTACTGGATTATTACTAGAGAGACAACGGTGAAAGACCCTTTTTTCATCACTAATCCATCTCCAGCATTTCCAAGACCATGAGGTCAGTATTTACTTTTAAAATAGCATTGTATTTCAAAAACACATTACCTCATTTATAATGCTTCCTACTCTTCTGACTGTTCATTTGTTGCCGGGAGTGCAGAACACTGTCAACGTTTTACATGTGCTACCCTTCAGCATTGGTCTTGATTGCAGGTGCAAGGTCAAAAGTATCATTAACTGTGCACTGAACTTCTCCACCAATGGAATCCAGATGTCAACTCTTCTTTCCTGGCTTCTCACCTGGTTTTCTGTCAAAAATAACAAGGACAGTCGTGTGAGATGAACTTTTCTTGTTTTACTCCTTCATTCTTGTATCACTTGCATAACAGCATTTTCCATTCAAGTGGAATTTAAACAAATTCCCAAGCTGACAAGCAAGATGCTCATGAGGACAAGGGCTATTTTAACACTGACTGTCAAAGAAATGTATACTAGGTGCCCAGCAACTTTACTGATGCTAAACAAATAATGAAACAATCCTCCCAAGGGGGTGAAAAACTGAAACCCATGCAAAAATCATGCATTACTTGCCCTCAGGACCCAAGAAAAAAGAGATTTTAGTTATTCTAAAAGTCTGTAGTGACCTACATGTTTGAAAAGTCAAACTGACTAAAAAAACCCCAAACAAGCAAATAAATAAAAGAAGAAATACACAAAAGGAACCTAAACCAACTATTTTCATACTATTTACTGGAAGACCAGTGCAATCCACACATGCTAAGCATGTTCTTCATTAAGCAAAGAAGCATCATAAAAGAGCTGGTCCTAAATATTGAAACAAATCAGCTGTGGGCTCCAGAAGGTATTCCTGAGAAGATACTCTCAGCATGGTCACAATTAGAAAAAAATTAACCTCTCACAATCATGACTTTACACTTTGGACAATAATTCTTCAGCAATGGTTTCCATTGCAATTTACCTTAGTGTGTGGAGCAGGTCAAGGTTTCCTCTTCCAGTTTTTTTCCTTGCCATAACTGAAAGCTCAGAGGAGCATCTGGAAAGGGAACCATACCCTGATTTGTAAGTAGAGAACAAAAAACATTCTAAAAATGAAACACAGGTGACAAATTCAATCAGACTAAATGTTGCCCAGAAGAATGAGGACACATTGACTCTGCTTCAGGAATTATTAACAACAAGCTTTTTTTGAGGGAGATCTATTCAGACAAACAACACAAATTGCTTGAGCACCAGGAGTTGGACTATATGTCCCTCATCTCCTGGACAACACCTCACTTACAGTGTTAGAGGTGTGGTCCTGATATATCTGTGCCCTTGCCCTTCTCTTTGCCCTTGTCCTTGCCTCAGTGGTTTCTGAAGACATCTGTATTTTTGAATATGTTTATTTCCTAAATGTACCTGCATTTTTACTGTTCAATAATGTAACTAAGGGTAACTTAAGGGGTTCTGTTGAACAATCTCTAGCCTTGCTATTTTTGTCTCAATACCTGTAGAAAGCAAAGGAAACAAACACGCAGATTTCAAAAATGCTAAGTGTATCTGCCACATCAGAAATGTCAACCCAGGTAAACTAAAAAAATGAAGACCCGCATAGAGAGAAGGTACATCAAGCAGTGGCAACTGATCAAGTCCTGTTCAGGATGATTGTATAAAACAGTCACTGAGTAAAAATTAAGTCAGATTATAGAAAAGAGTGCTGCTTCCATCATCCAACACTACCAGTGGAGTGGACAATTTCATACTGAAGAGGTATTGTAAGATCCCATTTCCCTTTCCAACAGCTTTTTTGCTGCTAGTCCTCAATTTTCTATTTTTTTTTCCTCCCGTTACTATGGAGGGGAGGAATCTGACCACTAACCAGAGGTCAAAAAGCCAAGAGGACATTCATTTAATTTTGGAGTCCTGTGTGCCTCAGAGACTATTTAACCTGATGGGAAAAACTAGAATAGGTTATCAGTACACAGAACCTGCTATAGGAAAGACACAAGTAAATTGTTTGTAGGGAACACATTTTCCTTACTTTTACAGGCAGAAATACAGGTTTGGCTTCGAGGTCATAGATGCTTTTATAGAATGAGAAGAGAAAGTCTGCTTTTATAGAATGAGAAAGAAAGCCTGCACACTTAAGGGAAAAAATAAAAGCTAACTTTTTATTTTTATTTTTTTAGGTAAAAGTAAAGAAATAAATTTCTGGAAAATGGATTGCCAGAGTGCAAAATGGATTGAGGACACAATCTACTTGCCTTTCTGACAGGCTGGTAAAACTCCTTAGCAGAACTAAGTTGACCTCTGTCAGGAGGAAGGGTGACAGGGTATCCTGAGAACGTAAAGGGGATGTACAGGCTTCAGGACCAGCTCTCAGAGAAAGAAGTGTGTCTAAGGCCCTCTGAGCACCTAATACCTCAGCAGGAGAAAGTGGCACTAATACAAAAAACACTATGCCAGCAGGTTTGCTGAGATATAATAGACAGATACACTGCTGTGTATTTCCCTCTCCTTTCACTGCCACCTTACTTTCTGCATGGCAGATGACAACCTTCTGTCATGAATGTGTGCTTAAGCCTTTCTGTGATCTGAGTCCTGAGGAGAAGGCTCCTGTTATCTGAATGTACCGAGCAGGGTCTGAGCTCCCATTGCACACATACTGAAGCTTAGTAATGGTAAAGCAAGAATCTAAGGGGTCTTGAGAAAGAGTGGAAGGAAAAGAAATTTAAAGGGCAAGAATGCAACCTGGAAGGAAGAGGAGTATGTAGTGTGTGTATGTAAGTAGGTGGGATGGGAGTGAGAAAGCAAGAAGCTGGATTTTCTCCTTTTGCCTATCATTATATCTTAAATACATGATAAGTAAAAATGTTATGCAAAGGAAAAAGAATGTTAAAAGGGAGAGTAAATGCAACAAGAATTAAGAATTTTCTCCCCCTTCATCTACGTATTTATACTTTGTGCAGTGTGTAGTAATAGTGGTGACACAGTGGAAAAAGGGATTTTTTTTTCTGCCTTTGCATGACCCTGCTGTTACATGCTGTCTTTTTGTAATGTGTGGAAGTTATGAGAGAATGTATACAACTGCAATGAGGCAGGAGAGGGTTAAAGCCTTACAAAGTATGTGTAAGACTGCTTTAAAACCAACCATCTAAGAAGGGGAAGAGAGGACAGTAGACTTCTATAAAAGTGGAAAATTGAGACTGACTGCAAAAGCCTTCATTCCCACACCTTTTCCTTCTGAGAAGCAGAAGTTCAGGGGATCCGAAATTCCTTTTCTACTGCTGTGTTTTGGGAAGAGCAAAGTCTCTGGTCGTGATGGTGGCAGGGAGCTGATTGCCCAGTTAAGTGAGAATAATTTGGTTTAAGGGCTATTATGCAAAAATCCTGTGTCTTAGAAAGTGAGTCTAGGGAGCCTGAATCGAGACTAATGGTTGGGAATGATTAGTAAATGTAGTGAATCAAGTACAGTCTCAGAAATGTGTAAGTGGTGCCTGACCAAAGTGAATTGGTGAGTTTTAAATTGCTTTTCTACTCATAAAACCTACAGCTACTGTTAAATTTTGTGGATTTTCACAGTTATTGACAATTTTAGATGTACAGAGTACTTCTCCAGACTATTGTGTGAGAAAGAAGGCAGAAAACTTTTAAAATTGCACAAAAATTATTTTTTTAACCTTGTTGATATGGTGACAGTTCCAACTCCATGGTGTTTCCTTCCAAGGTACTTTCCCCAACAAGCTTTTGGATTGCAATGAAATCGCAGTTGGATTCAAGTAAGTGAAATACTTTACTAAGCTGTTAATATTATTTTTTAGTACTGTTTTATGCCTAGTTTTCCAAGCTTTCATAAATCAGGGTGTTTCAACTGCTGATTTCCACCTGGTCTGGTTAGGGGTTGTGCCAAGTCAGATATCTGCTGCTTGATCAGGAAAATGGACAATTAAGGATACTGGCATCAGTTAAGGACTTCATTCCAAATTCAGCTGACCCCTGTAGCCACATAGCCTCTTCTTCTACTGTCCAACAAGAATATTTCATCATCTGTTACAAATGGTTTTTGGTTTCCTGGAGAGAGCAATTTAGACACATAGATTTCTACTGCAATTTATCTCTCATCCTTGGCTGGTTTTGTGCTTAAAACTAAGTGAATCATAGATATCTAAAATATGATCAGGAAAGTAAGAAATAACATTCCATATCCTCAGTTCAAAGTTTTGCATCTAGGGAGGAAAACCCCAAGCATTTGGGATATGGGCTGGGGGCTGGTAGGCTGGGGTTCTGCTGAGAAGGCCTCGGGGCTCCTGGTGGACACTAAGTTGAACGTGAGCCAGAAATAGGCACTTGTCACAAGAAATACCAACAGTATCCCAAGAAGCATCAGGCAAAGTCTTGCCATCAAGTCAAAGGAGGGGATCCTTACCCTCTGGAGTGCTCTGTCCGCTTCTGGGATCCCCTGTACAGGTGACACGTGGACACACTGAGAGCCCAGCAAGGGGCCACACAGACGATCATGCATGGGAGCATCTCTCCTATGCCGAAAAACTGAGAGAACTGGGACTGCTCCGAGGGATCTGACTGCTGTATATACATTCCTGAAGGGAGGATGACAAAGGTGAAGGAGCCAGGCTCTTCGCAGTGGTGCCCCAGTGACAGGACCAGTGGCATTGCACCGGATGACTTCTATGGGTCCCTTTCAACATCAACCACTCTGATTCTGTGATACCATCTCTTAAAGAAAGTCACGGAACATATACAGAATTAGGCAGTACAGTAGTTACAGCAACACACGTTTGGTCCAGGAGATCCTGAGGACGTGTGAAGTATAAAAAAGTTCTTGTGAGTGTGTTGTTCTCTCACTGTTGTGGATTCAAGGACTTGCTTAAGATTTATCATTTATTGTTGTACCTTACAGCTTTACCTTATCTCTAGGTGTTAGAACTATGGATAGTTTTACATATCTCAAAATTTCAAATAAATATACAGGAAAGTAGCTCATATGCTCATAGCACCTACTATGTGGTGGTAAATTCATACACTTATCCTGTCAGTGGAGAGGTATTTGGCATAGCATTTGGGGAAAGGGAATTCTTTGGTTTTCTGGTTATTCTGAACTTTTTTAGCAGAAATGAATTTTCAATAAATGTGTTTAAATGCCAGCTCATGAGAGAAATTTAGAGGTTCCTCTTAGAAAAAGTTATAATTTTGTGTGACTGTCAGCTCCAATATACCATCCTTTACTTGAATGGTAAAAGTTGCTTTATCACCTGAAGCTGTATTTCTGAAAATTCTCTGGAACTGCTTTAACAGTGACAACCACATATATTGCTATTCCATTAGAGGTAGAGTACATGTGGCTCTGTTCAGACAGATTTCCAGTAAGAGAATATAGAAATATTGGTGAAATCACTGATTACTTCGTACACAATGCCTGGAAACATACGCTGCATGTACAGAGACACAACTGAAGAGTATCAATTTCCATGCTTAAACTGAGGTTTGTAACATCTGTATTGGATATAGCAGGAGAAGTACCATCTAAGCAAGAAATTAAAAGAAGATGACACTGATGTGTGTCGCCCTGGTTTTTGCAGTGTTCTATGTTTTTACTTTCTGTAGTAGAATTTCTCATGCATCTTCTATAAACATAGTCCTTGTTTTTGTAACTGGCCTAGATTGTTTTTGAACTTCTGGATCGTTTTTCATTCCTTTCTCCTAAGGTGGAAAAAGATGATAGACTATGTTCCTATCCTGTAGAATTGCAGAGGTGTAACCTTCATCTACCAATGTATGGTTGTTTCAAGAAAGATATAAAAATCAGAGAATAAAGAAGGGCAGGGCTTTTGGGCTCTCTCTTGCCTTCTGGCCCTTGCCCTGCTTGGTGGTCCTGACCTGCTGCTTGAGTCTGCGTGTTCCTTTCGTGTCCAACAGTGTGACAGATGTGTCCCTTCCTAACTCTAATTATTGAATTTCTTTATTGCATAAAATACACTTTTCACTCATGCAATGAATTTATTCATGTTTCTTTGCTTGAAGGTATAGCATTTTACAATGCTACAAAAGCAAGATGAGTTGAAGGGAAGGCTGTAAGAGCCCATGTTGAGTAGATTAAAGTTTGTAGACATAGGAGGCAAAGAAGGATGATAGCCATAAAGGGCTGAGCTTTTTTGGTATCTCACTTGTACCAGGGTTGACGCTAATGACCCGCTCTGCACTGTCCTTTCTTACTCAGTTGGGAACTCTTCAGGATCTCAGTGGGGGTCTGCCTTCATGACATCCATTTCTACCCATTGCATCTGATAGACTAACTAATTAAATTGAATTGTTTTGTTTTGAGACACCTTCTCATCCTATCTGCAATAATTACTTTATCCCTGAGGCTGGAAGCTGTAGGCACTACACTGCAGAGCTCAGGTGTATTTAATGAGTTGAGAGTAGTCAAAATATTGAGGATGTTATTCTGCAGCTGATGTCTCTGGGAAGCTCTTGCAGGTACTAAGTACCATTTAGTGTACTTAGAAGGGTAGAGTAGGCTGCAATTCCTGATGTCAGACACAGAATTATATTTGTTTTTAAAGGTGTACTTTGAGATAATAATAATTATATGCTATCATTTTGATCAAGAGATTACTGAAAACTTGAAAACTTGCAACTAATGAGGAAGGAAGGAAGGAAGGAAGGAAGGAAGGAAGGAAGGAAGGAAGGAAGGAAGGAAGGAAGGAAGGAAGGAAGGAAGGAAGGAAGGAAGGAAGGAAGGAAGGAAGGAAGGATGTATAAACTATCTGTAGATAACCTTCAGATAATCTGCTATCACAATCCATCTCACCAGTCAACTGTTATTTTGGTGCACTGGTTTTCTATTTAGGAAAACTGCACTAACTCCTACTTAACACCTAAGGCCCTTGTAAGATGCACAGGGGTAAATGATCAGCTCATATGCATCAGTATTGCCTCACATTTGAGGCATATTTTCGAGGAGGGACTCTAACTCATATCCAGATACACGCTTTCAAATGTTAGTGACAAATGCACATATTCTTACTTACTTCACAGTTAGGAACTGTTTAGGCATTTTTCTGAACTGAGACCTGGTTTCTCTCATCTGCATTCCTCCTCTTTACTACCTACCTATCAGACCTGTCCTAAGAAAGCAGCTAGCATCTTGGGAAAGGGATAGTGAAGGAACTGTGGTAGGCAGAATGTTTCGGTGCTGAGAGATACTATTAGATGGTAAGTCATTTAAGGCTTGCATACCTCTGCTTCTGTGTAAAATACTAGCTGTTGGATACCACTGACAAATAGATCTAATGTTGCTGGCTGACAGTGGTGCACTGTCTCCTTTTCTTCATTCTTCAATAATATGATCAATCAATTGATTGATTGATTGATTTTTAGTGGAGGCTTATTAGGATGCATTCCTCTTTTAGATGGTTCTGAGATATGAGGGCAGGTTAAAGAATAGCAATATAATTCTACAATGTTATCCAGACATGAGGACTATGGAAATACAATGCAATTTGCTTTTTCTTTAACACAATGACCATATCTAAGTTTTGCTATTATGTAGTAGTAGAATTTACAACCTAATGACCTTATCTACATCAAGTTTAAAGTATGCGTGTCTTTCTCTGTAATATTCTTTAGAGTTGAGGTTTTCACACCATCTCAGTTTTAGATTTAATGGCTTAGCAAACTATAATATAACTAAAATCTATCTACTTTTTATTCAGACTGGTTTATTACTAATATATTGGCTAAAAATATTGTAAGAGCAAGTGAATGGAAAATATGTATTTTCATTGTGGTGCATTTCCTTCACCAAATAAATTCTGTGTTATTAGAGTCTTAGAAACATAAACTCATAAAATGTAAGTAGACTGACAGAGTCAGTGAGCTTTTCAATATTCATATTTTCCCAAAGATATAATTCTAAATATCTGGTAGTGGTAAAAGCCCATATGAAAAAAACTACTTGTGTCTAATAATATTCAAGGCTTATAAGCAGGTAATAATTATAACACTGCTATTATAAATACTCTTCTGCTAATCAAAAAAAACTGGAACAGTTGAAATAATTTTCTATAATGACCATTATTAATGCAAACTAATTCAGGATAGTGTGCTGAATATGGTAAATGTGCAGAAAAGCAAAAAGTGTATCCTGTCCACTCACAATAATATCCAGTTTACTAAGGTAAATCAGCAGTCTTTACAGGTAACATGAAATGGATATTGGCAACTAAGCAACTCACCGACACACACTGAATTGATATACCTATAACAATTCAGGATCTATAGCAGATCCCAGTCCCCAGTACTGATCTTCCTGAATCTTATATTTTGACATTCTTAATAATTATACCTGAACTGAAGTACAAGCCAAACTATCAGCTAAATAAATCCTGATTCTTCAACGGCTTTGGAAAAGATTATCATTAACTAGGTTAGATTTTCATGGTCATAAGTAAAATTTTTCATTCAAAAGTAAAAATAAATTAAATCTAAGGTTACATATTTCTAACATCGTATTTCTGCGAGAATGTTCTTTGATTATATGCATTTATTTTAAAAGAACCTCTTTTAAAGACATTTGAAGCTCTCATGTTGAAGGAAAGAATTACTAAAATATAATGGAAAACAGATATTTAACTAAGGTGCAATACAGTTTTATTAAGAAAAGAAAATAATGCTGAAGTAACCTAATAGGTATCTCTCTTTAGATCCTCAGTTGAAAAATAAATAGACACTGGAAATTTACTACAGATATGACAAATTTTGGGTCAATAAATCATGTGCTACAATGCCACATAAAAGAATAGTGAGTGAATTAACAATTTGATAAGTATTGGTATTTATATATTATGTTCTTAGAGGAAATATCAGCTGTATAGAAGGTCACCAGGGAAATTCCTCAGTGATAGATAAACTAAATTTAGTCAATATTTTAATGCATTTCAAAGAAAAAGAAAAGAAGCAAATGTTAGAGAAAATTTCTGATGGCAAAAACTTTAGGCCTTAAAATTCCAGAGTACAATTAGATATCACATATAAAGAACAGATGACCTTAAGCATAAGAGATGAAAAAAAAAAGAGAGAGAAATCTCAGTGGTAAAAAATGCAAGTTCACGAATTTAGGGATTAGTGATATTCCTTTAAGTTCAGGCTCACTGGCCAGCAGTTGCATAAGAGGAGAAAAAACCCTCGTACTTTATAAAACTAGAGTAACTATGTCTCCATGATGATGCAAGAATGAAGAAGAAATATTAAGTGCATATTTACATCAGAGACTTCCAGAGGAAGAGAAGAGCTTGCACCAGAGTAAAGATATGTATCAAACTTTTCACAAATTTGAACTCTAACAGGTTCAGAGAAGGACCAACAGAGAATTGAAGAAAACACTTTTCTACTTATGATACTAGTGGATTCCCCTGGGTTGGGTTAGAAGAAGAAACTTTAGAGTGAATATAATTATTGGTGTCAATAAAAGTAGAGGGATCAGCTCAGAGAGGTGCCACATTTTCTTATTCCCCTTATTGTCACATTACAATATATATGCGTAATATATAATGTATATAATGTATATGTCTTATACATTAAAGTGAAATAGAACATGAATAAATGTCTTATTTAAAAGATTAAGAAAACTATCCTTTCCTTAAGATAAAAATTGAAGAAATCATGTCATTCAGCTCAAAGTCAGAAATTCTTAAACCTTTCAAAATTATTATTATTATTATTATTATTATTATTCAGATATGCCTATTCAGTCCTCAGGCGTAGTGCAATCTCCCATATGCTTAGATCAACGGAACCAAAGACAGATGCATGAAGTGCACTGTTGCAGGAAAAGCACAGCTTGGGCAATAGTAGCCTGCCTAAAGACAATTCATTCACAGAGATGGGCACGGTTTCTTCCTTCTTCGTCTTCTCACTGCAGTTGCTTCACAAACAGATGGAAGCTAATGTATTATAAAAGGCAACTCCAAATAATGAAAACTATTTTTCCCAGAGGAGGATTAAGTGTTCCATCAAAGCATAATTTCCACCTGAGGAAACTGATTTTATATGCACTTATCAGAATCTCAGCAGTTAGCTGAAATTTAGACCAGCAAATGCATGCCACTGAGTAAACTTGTGTGAAGTTTATCTTTCATTCTTGCTTGATGCAGCCAAGTCTTGGGCCAACATTTTGTTTTAGCTTGTTCTGGAAATGTATCTGCTGCCTTCTGAGCACAGACTATGTCATCCTTGCAGAAGTGAAAACTTTTGCTTTCACATCCCTCACAAGTACAAATTCAACTGGAATTCATTGATTTCCATCTGAAATTCTGAATCATGGGACCAGATAGAGAATTTTGCTTATTGTTTATTACAACTGTACTTGTTAGCCTAGACTTACAAAGACCTGTTCTGATCTTCCAGCCATATAACTGTTTAAGTCAGTTCTGAATTTGCAGTCATAATATATCTGATAATCTCCCTCTCCAACTTCAAAGCAGACATTCAGAGAAGAAAGGATCTCTATTTTGTAGTTTACCACCTTTCTTTTGTAGGTGCTCCTGTTCTCAGGCTGATGTTCTGGGAACTAAACTTGCATTATTTCAGTGAGACAGTGCTGATCCAAGTACCTTTTATACAAGCTGGTGTTTATTTGGTAAAAAGTGCTGGGTTATTTCTTGCTGTTAAAAACTGTCTGTAGCACATTAAGAAATTAAAATAAATCAAATTTTGTGAATACATGGCTTGTGAGTTTTCTTACACTCAGACATGAAGGGACTGGAAAATCTTTTTAAAGGCTTCAGTTCCCTTAATGAATTTATGTGCTCCTAAAAAGTTCAAACACATCCTCAAAGAATTGGACTTAATAATTCCCATTTATAGAAATAAAACTTCTTTTTTCCCAAAAATACTCTCTAATAGTTTCAAGCTAAGTTCTGAAACTGAGTTAATTCTTTGACATCTGTGGAAAAACTTTCATTGCATCATGTAAAACACATAAAAGGTCCTAAGGTAATTAACGTTATTCAATTTAATAGGTGAAGTCTGGTAAGTAGGAAGTGAAGAAACTTGATTTAGCAATTTTTGCTTAGTAACCTTTGCTTAGTAACCTTTGATTTGTGATTTATATGATGCTTCTAATTACATACGGAATTTGCAGATGAAATTCTAGAGATAAATGTCAATGTCAGAAATGTTAGCTCAAACAGACTTACGTGAAAAATCTTGTTTTATCAGAAGTTTGAAATAGCTTGAATTATTCTTCCCTCAAGATTAAAATAACATTAGGATGTTCCCTGAGTTCTCAGCCTCTATTTTCTACATATGACTGAGCCATGAAATCTCAGAACAGATTTCCATATGTGTTCAGTTTCATAATGTGTTATGTACTTTATTCCATTTTACTTCTTAAGCACCTCATTCCATAATTCTATAGGGAAGGGTATGTGAGAGATAAATACTGCATTGGAAAGAGACAGTGATGTAACTTAGAAATACACTGTTCCCATACACAGATGGTTATCTTCTTTCTGCCTCCACTTTCAGCCTTTTTTAAAAAAGATGTATTGTGGGGCTTAAGTCTGTGAATCAATTTTCTTCCAGAGGGTCATCTCAGTGAATATCTTTTTGACTTGCCTAATTGATTAGGAAAAGTACTGCATGGATGCTAGTCTGAGTCAGCTGATGTTTCTCTGCAGCATTTAGAAAGATGTAGATTTTATTATGGACTGATGGCTTCAGCCCTTCAACCTGTTCTGGGAAGAAATTCCATCAGCAAGAACTATAAATAATCCACTGCAAAATGAAAGCAGTGTTGCCCTCAAGACTAAGGAGGTTTTTTTCTACGTTTGAATAAGGTAATTAAAATCAAAGTTATTTGCAGCTCTACCTACATACTTACAAATCTTGATCGACATCAGAAATCAACGAAGTTTCATTCAACTTAAAGTCCTGATTCTTAAACTTTAAATGCTAAAGCTCCTCTCACAAGGCATTGATGTACTTGGCTATTGAGGGAAGGTATACAAATCTGATTGCTAATCTGTAATGCAAGTACATTGCAGTGATAGTTTGTGTTTCTATGCATTTATTTCTGTTGGAAACCATTGCTTGGAATTGCGAGCCCACTCATTTGTCTAATTTACGTAAATACTATGAACATCCATTCTGTTCTCAACAGTCAAGTCATAAGCAAGAATTGTAACATAATCTGTTATGAGCTGAGATTTTTTTTTTCCTTACTATGAAAAGATTAGCTTCAACTCTGCCTAGAGTTTAGTTCATGAAATTTGATAAAATCTTCATTTCTCAGGAGGACATGTCTTAATTCGGTCAAAATTAATCTGTTTCATGAGCTGGAATCTGATGGGCCAAACTCAGAATGATATAATTTGACTCTTGGAGGATTAATAGAAGAAACTCCATAGAGCCTTAAGCAAAATAGAAACAAACAAAACTAACTGCATAGAAATTCCTCTGAAGAATTACAATCAGAAACTCTTCAGAAAGAGTTTCAGGAAGTCATTTTTGTAAACACTAAAAATATTCATATATGACATACACCGTTGTTATAAATTGTTGATTTGAAAAGGAATGCTCCCCTCCAACAAAAAAATTAAACCCCCCCCCAAAAAAAAAAGCATGCATGAAGAACAGCATGGACAGCTGTGATTTCTTTTGTATTTTTTTCATGAAAACAAAATTAAACCACTTCTAAATTCTTGTGTGTCCATTCCAACTTAGGGTATTCTATGATTATGTGATTCTAAATTCAATGTTTTGTATCAGTAAAAACATTCTATAATAAAATTACTTATATGTTCTGTTAAAATTCCTTTCTCTTTGCCTACAAGAACCAAAAAAAAAAAAAATAGGTAGAAATTTTACATGCTAGATTTCTGGCTCAGATTCTTTTCTTTAGAAGGATATTTTTATTCACTTGAAAACTAGTGCATATATGCCCATTTAAACTTCTTTACTTCCTTGATTCTTGTAAAAGAATGGCTCAGTTTTCAGCAGAATGCATGAACAGATTGTTAATGCTTTTCTTTTATAACAGCAGTGTATTTTGAGAATTTTTCTTCCTTCTTGCTGTGGCAACCAAGAAAAATTCCATTAATTTTATTTTCTTTATCAGTTCGGCAGACAAAACTCAGAATCAATTACATGTATAGTCCTAATCAGAAGAAAGTATAGGGCAGAAGTAAAAGTGTGTGATATCTAGATGACATAAGGGAAATGCAGATACATAGGACTTGGTACTTTTCATGTAAATTTGCTGAACTGAAAGCCCACACATACTTTTTCTGTCAGGTATATGCTATGTGGATATTATTAAACAGTAGAGTGTTGCCACAGCAAGAAATTTGTCTTATTTAAAGGAAAAAAAAAAAAAAAAGGAAAGAAAAAGGAAAAATGCTGTTACTTTAAAAAGTCCTGTTCAGGGTCAGGCTGAACTTGTGTTCCAGCCATTAATATGGATTTTTTGTTCTTATAACTAGTCTCCTACTCAATAAATAAGAATAATGGCTCTGGCAGGGTCTCATCTCACTTCACAACAGACTTTATGCCAGAATGCAGGCTTGCAAAAGTGAAGCTATGCAATATGAATGATTACTAATATTAACTCTGTTTCCCTTAATTCTAATGTAATATCTATACTGAGAATTTATTTGAAAAGGAAAGGCCGTGTATCAGCTACTGTAGGATCAAATAAGCTAATGTTACAATTTAAGGATTAAGTTCACTATTTAGCTGCACAGTAAGTCTACTTCTCTGAACAGAACCACTGTGTTTGCAGTGGTATTGCTACTCCAGCTACTAATTAACTAGAATACATCCTACGTTACATTATTATTTAACAGCGTAAATAATCTGATGTCCACAGTGAGGGATTTGTACAAGTTTTTCTACCAAGTAGTTAGAAGTGTTGCTTTTTGCAGGGTTCACTGATCAGACATTTACCTAAGCATTAGTTAACCAAGTAGGCACTTTGACCTCTGTTTCCAGAATTAAACCTGCGAAGAAAGGGTAAAAGACCCATGTACCATGAGTACACATAAGAGATGATTAATTTGCTTTCCGTAAGTCTTGCTACTTGGATATGATTGAATACATTTTACCTTTCAGATTTGGGTCCAGGGAGGTTTCATGCTTCATTTGTTTCTAGAAGGAGGGAAAAACATGTCCCCGTGAATCTTATTTGAGGTGTCACCAAGGAAGAAAAAGCAGTTTGTGCAACATGCCAAATGCTCTTTCTCTCAGAACATTCAACACATGCATAAAATGAAATTTTATGTTTGGGGTTTTTACTGAAGAAGTTGGGATGAAAGGGTCATCTCTGCATCCCTGTCACCCATTTTGGATTGGGGACATCTCTGTATCCAAGTCACTCATTTTTGGATTACAACTTTAATCAAGGACAGTCAAAATAAAAACTGTTGATAGATGTTTTATTAATGTATCAATGATTTACTGACTTATTTCTAGTCAGTCTGGAAATGCTTTCCCCTTTGTCATCATTCTGAAAATTCTGTAATTCTAGATTTTGTGATCCTAAAGGGAACAATAAGCAAAACATTTCAAATGTATAGGACTTATTTTGCTAAACCCTTCAGATAATGGGGGGGAAAAAACAACAAAAAGCAAGGTGGTGACAAGTATTCTAAGCACTAATCCTCGTCATGCCTGTCATCAACTGCTGGTGTACAGAAATGGGTGGTGCTGGGTGAAGAATGAGTTAATATGCCCCAATATACTGATCTCCAAGCCTCTGTTAAACTTCAGAAATGACAAAAGGTATTCATTCAGTGATCAATTACCTAAGAATAGGAGAAAGATAGAAACTACCCTCCTTCTGGGAGTGTTAAAAATTCTGTCTTTGCAACACTTTGTCAGAACAAGAGCAGATTTTGAGATAAAATATTGCTTTTAATAAATGATAGTTTAGAGAATGTCTTTTATACAATTTTCTGCTCAAAAAAAGTAGCTGGCAGATTGTTAAAAAATTAGCAGAACAATACCCAGTCTTATTAATCTTTTTAGTTACCCAGATATTCTTTACCTATCAATGCTGTATATTGTCACAGAATCACTACTCCCGTGGGCTAAGAGCGCAGATTAAATTAGGTGACACGATGAATACTATTCACACTTTTTAATTCTCTTTAATAGTGTGTGTTTCTTCCAAAGCTGCTGTCATGCTGATAATTATATCATTCATCCTTCCCTGTATGTGTTTTGGACTGCAAAGAAACATGAAGGTGCTTAAGGAACCTCTGTCTTCTGCAAAACTCAGCTGCATACAGGTTTTCATACACTTACTTGTATTTACTTTTATTGCAAAACTTGAGGAGCATTTTTTGTAATATTTGAAGTAGCACAGTAGGAGTGTGTCTTGGTTTAAAACAATTTGAAAGAGAACACTCTGGAATGAGTTGACTCCCTCTCTAGGTTCAACCAATTACTTTCCACTAATAAGGAATGAATATGAGTAGATTTAAGTGAAAAAATAACAGTTTACTAACAAGCAGGACAGTCAAGAATCAGCAAATAATCACCAGATACAAAACTGCTAATTTTCTTAGAGTCCTTAGAATAAAGGGAGATCCAAAACACCAGGGACGCCCCTGCCAACATGCCATTCTGCAGCTGAGCACGTGGTTTGAAGGACAGAGGAAAGAGGGTGTCAGTCTCCCTCCACTGCCCTGCTCTCCTCATATCCCCAACACCAGCTGGCATTCTCTGGATCCAGTGGCTAGAATTCATAGAGGGACTTGGCCTTTCTTGCAGCAGGAGCAGTCAAGGCAAGGAGGCTGTGCTGGGGTGACTTGTGGTCTTCTCTCCTCAGCTGTGTTCCTTGGCGAGCTGGATTGGCTTGATGGAGTGGGGCCACTTGCTCTCTGCCCAGGAGACAGGCAGGCAACTGTGGAATTCGCCCCCAGGCAGTTCAAAACCACTGAGTGCAGTCTTTCTGAGACAATAAAAAAAAAAACCAAAAGAGAACCCAAAAAGGAAAAAGCCTCTGCCAAAGGCGAAAAACCAAGAAGACAGCAAGGCAGAAACCATGAAGCAAAAGAGCAGGAGCTGCCTGCTGGAGGAGACTTTAAAAGAGCCTTTGGTGCCACTCCGCCCCAGCTTCCCAACTTCAGGGCCTTAAAGAGACCTTTTGGGGCACAGGTAGATATGGAATACAGTAACATTTTGGGTTACCCACGACAGAGTTTCAAAGCTGTATACTTAAACTGTCAGAGAAACAGAGATCAACATTAGGCATGATTCATTACTGTGCTATTGATGGGAAATGGCTTTTTTAGGAAATCAGCTCTAATCAGAGTCATCTAAAGTCATGTAGATTAACACAGGCACTCCACATGGTCAGTTCAACAATCAACAGCCATCAAGAGTGCCTAGCTTCCACTTTTAGTGCCATCAGTAGTCGTCCTCACCTGCTACTACTTCAACATTGATGCCTTTTCCTGGTCTTAAAATCAAGAATAAAACACGGTTAGAAGGGAAAAAGGGGTTTTACCTTGGTATTTATTTTAAGGATCCTCAGGTGCACCACGTCCAGGTGCACACCGCAATCCACACACACGATAGATCAGGTATAACATTATAGGTCTTACTAATTAGCATATCTATCAAAGATTCCCTAATGAGAGGCTCGAGTGAGTGCCCCTCCCCAAGGAACCTTCCCCTGGATGGTTCTGTCTTAGTTTACAAAATGTGTTTTGGAGAGGACCTTGGTGTCTGGGGCTTTCTGATCCCTAACAACTAGATTTCTAAAATGTTTAGTGTCTAGCTTAACAAAATAAGTCTAAGAATGTAGGCTGAAAAACACTAAGAATACAAAAAGCTACAAAAAGGTACATAAAAGAAAAGGCAAAAAATCGTCATGGCATCAACATCAGGGAGAAGTGAAGTTTTTTGATCTGCTGTGCTCTCTTAACACAAGTCAAGGCTGGCATGTGTTAGATGAACATTCATATATAGTCAAGAATTAGGCAGACTTCTAAGACAGACTTCAGTTGATGTATTTACTTCCTTACATGTGTATGCTCCCTGAAAACTCAAGTGGGTTAGCTGTACAGCATTGCTTGGGCTGAAGATTCGCGGATTCTCTCCAGCTTGTCTTAGAAGTTTCAGAATCTCATTGGGTCTACCTGCAACAGAGTATCCGACATACAAATTTTCTAATTGAAGGAAAACTGGGCAAGAATATAACAGGTCTTGTGATGGCAGTCTGTAGATGTATTCCTTTCATCAGATGAACAGCAGCATTTTCACCAACTCTAGGTTTCAGGCAGAACTTACTGAGGCAGAGAGGGCAAGACTGACACATATGACTGTGACACACATGATCAAGACAATGTCCCTGTCAGAAGAAAATGAGCACAACGTCTTTGCAACAAAGAGGGTAAAATAGTGAAAAAACATCTGAGGTGGCATTGTATTCCAACAGCATTCAGAATGATAGAGGTTAGAAAGCAAACTGGGAATACTTGTGAAGCCTGTTCATCTGTTTATTGTTGTCTGAGATTTTTTGACTCACTCCCGTCTTTTAGCATTTACCCCCTCTTTTTTGACTCACTGGAGTACATCCTACTGTCTCCCACCCACATATCAGCTGTGGCAATGGAATAGACAGTTGCCACAACATGGAGCTCCATGTCTGCCTGTAGCAGCAGAAAATAACACTTAGGGTGTCATTTGAGATGCCAGCATTCCATCCTGCATGGTATGATTTCTTCTTTCACAAAACCATCAAGGGGAATAACAAGCTCCAGTCCTCCCAGACACCACATCTTCAAATGATTGTAGAATATGGTTTCTGAAATGGTTCACAAAAGAGTTGCTTTTTACTACTAGTAACTTCACTATTATTCACTTCAGTCATGACATACAGTTGTGATAGGAAGTATCAACGACCTGCTCTACAGGCAGGAAGAACATTTCTCCTCCACTGCTAGTAGTTATTATTGCTGGAGGATAACCAGCTGCTGTACAAGCAGTATTTCTGGCATCCAAGGACAGAAAGGATGTCAAATAAGAAGGCTGGCCTGCCACTATTTTATTAAGGAACATTAATTTGGTGTTTTGTTTTTTTTTTTTCCTCGTCCACAAGAATCCTTGTTAATAAGCCTTTAACACACTGCTAGGAATTTGTTTTCAGCTGACCCTGCAAAGCTGTACTAGCAATCCTTTATAATATGATCTTCTGTGCATTCCCTGTGGCTTTCCCCTAACAAGAAAGGCAGAGGTCTCACAGAGTTTGGAATACTGCTTATAGCTTTTCTGTGACCTCTGTGTCACTGGTTGAAACTTGAAGAGATGGCCAAACTTCATAAGTGGTTGTTAGCTTACCAGCTTACTGCAGTTCCAGTAGTAAGAAGAAAAAAGATATTCATCATTACTGTTCCCAGTATTACTTTATAATGTACTTATAAAAATAATGCCAGTAGGAAGAGCTTTCCATTTTTGGAATTTGGAATAAATTCTGATTAATTATGCCTCCCAAAATCAGATTAAGAAGAAACTAGATCATACCAGGGATGTTTTTTTTTCCCTTGGAAGCATTACTTTCTCTGTCAAGTCCATGAAAAAACTACTACGTCAAGGGAAGTCTAACCTATCACAACATCTTACCCAGTAACTTGTTAGTTATGGCTCTGTCCATACTACATTAGGCTTGAAATATCCACTCTACAACTACTACGTCTGGTGCAGAGCTTTGATGCAAAATGAAGGAAGGACAGTACAGAAAAAACTCCCTCGTCACAAAATAGTGCATTCATTAATTATATTAGTGATTACATTAGCCAGTGACAGCTTTTTTTCTGCAAAGTACAAAGTTTTGTATGATTTTCAAACTGTTATGGTAGCTATTTCAACTTTATTTCAAGATTTCAAACTTTAATGGTAGCTATTTTTAAATCTGACATTCCTGATACCCGATACTTTTGGACGCTTACAAAAACTTCTCTATTTGAAGTGGATAAGCAAGCACAGGTATCATGTGAGAGACTGTCAGGGTTTAGGGGTAAAGTGCACTCGTTTTGCATTCTTTGTCTCTAAGTCAAACAAGTTGTTTGTGTGTAATGTCTCTACAGATGTGCCCTAGAAAAATTATCTTGAAAATTTTATTTAAATTTTGGATGTCCTAGAGGGAATGTAGGAAAAATAATGTCCAGCTTTTTCTAACTATTCACAAAAATACTGGATGTAGAGGAGAAAGAACATAAAACATCATAAAACATAGAAAGAATTATAACTGCTGTCTTGGTTTGAAAGACAGGTGTCAGACTGGAAAGGCAGGAGCCTCCCCTGAAATGGAAAATGCAACCCCCTTCCCTCCGAATTATTATAAATTTGAAAATAAGGGGCTTTCAGGCAAAGATATGAGGGATAGGAATAACAGTTCTTTACTAATAAATATATATGTATAACAACACAAACAAACAGCAATAGCTGTGGCAGTCACAGCAAACAGCAGCCCGAACCCAGCGCCGGCCTCGGGCCCTTTCCCCTGGGTGCAGTTCCTCCTCCCGGTGAGCAGGGCGGGTGCGATGGTTCCCCCGCGGCTGCAGGGGGCGCTCCGCAGCGAGCTCGGGCAGCACCGGGAATGGCGGCGCGGGGTCCCGGGAAGGGATGGATGAGAAAACCTCACAAACCCCCAGGCGTCCGGCCAGATCCTCGGGAACAGCAGGCTGGAACAGCAGGGGCGAGCGCAGATCTCGGGTGGCAGTGAGAGGTATCAAACTGCGGAGCTGTGGCAGGGAAACCCGGCAGGTCTCTCAGTCGGCAGAGCGCAGGAGCTCCGTTTCCAGACGGGACAAGGAGAAGAGCAGGCTTAGGAATCCCGGGGTTTGCCCGCAGAAAGCAAAACAGCCAAAGAAGCAGGAACCCGCAGTGTGACCGAGACGTCCACACCGAAGGCAGGCAGCTCCCAGACTGAACGCTGAGCACCCAGGCAGCCCCCGGGTGTCCCAACCCCCAGGTGACAAAAAGGTGGCCAGTCCCACCCCGCCTCTGTGGCCAGGTCTTTTGTTTCTTTTAAGTATCCAGCGGTTTGTCCCCTAGCAACTAGTATGGGTAAAATTCTTTAAGAGAAAAAACAGGCTAAAATCCTAAACCCCAACACTGCTTATAATAAATAAATATATTTCTTTATAAACTGAGAAATGAAAGCAGAAGGTACACCTTAATGATAAAAATTTTGGCATCATGTTTTCATAATTTTGCTATTTATTGTTGGTTTATGACATTTCTGAATTAGAGAATATACTGTATACATGGATCCTACCTAAAATGACAAAAGATCCCACCTACAAACATACACCCACTCACTGGTGATTCCATTTTAATTTAATTTCAACTAATTTAATTTAATTTAAATGTAGACCAAAAATATGTTTTCCTATATTGCCAGGACTCAATGAAGAGAGGAAATAGGTGAATATGAAACTGCACACCTGCTGACTAATTTGCATTTTAAAATAATCAGCATACCTCTGTAATGAAAAAATTTTCCATATGCTAGACTGTAGATGTACCTAATGATTTTTATATTATTGTGTGTGTCAGTGGAGGGGATGAGACTTGAAAAAGATCTTTAGGCAGTAAGAAAGTAAGGCTTACTAAGGGATTATCAAAACTGGTCAAACTCAAAGAAAAAAAAAAGTGGTTTTGAGTACACTAAATTTATCACAAAGAACAGGGATACATCCGATTTACTTAAAAAACCGAAGCAAGCAAGCAAGCAAGCAACCAACCAACCTAACAATCACAAGAATTTCAAACAAATTAAACAAAAAAACCCAAAACACGCAACACTCAAAACCCCCAAAAATAAATTCTTAATTTAAAAACAAATCCGCAGTAACCTCCAGAGTTAAAAACCAGAGTAACCAGGTGTCCTTCCAGGCTAAGTACTGGTTTGAGGGAAGGGACGGGGAGGGGAGGAAGTAGTGTTGTATAAAATAACATAGGAGGCCTCTGGAAGAATGAATGAGATTATACACAGTCTATAACCTGTACAGTGGGGTGCTTTTTTGCTTTTGTTTTTGGTGTGGGCTTTTTTGTGATTTTTTTGGTTTTGGTTTTGTTTTGTTTTTTTTTTTCCCTTTTACTTGAAGGCATAATCCAGGAGGCAGCACAATGCAAAATCTTCAACTAAATCTAAATAGTTACCTTATGGTGACTACTACGTTGCAAGAACTCTGACCTTGTATGAAGCTGGCACTATCTGTGCATGCATAAATTGTGGCATCTGCTAGGAGAATTCTCTCTCTGTGTCTCACATAGGATGCTATGCAGAATTTCATTTTTCCCTGTCCTTGTGAAACCACTGACAAAGGCCATCAATATCTTGTAGGACATTCACAGCTGCCTGAGTACCTCTTTCCTCCTAGCTCCTCTACAGTGTCAAGATTATTTAGCATTCTTTAGTCTCTCTTAAAGCACACTGAAAAACAGAGTAGAAAATTGTTCTTTTCTGTTCATCAGATTTTAGTGTTGTACTGGGGTTTCAAGGATAAATAAATTATATACTCAATCCCTGTCACATGGAAGCTGAGGTGCCATTGAACTAATGGGCATCTTCAGAAAATGACTGTCAATTAAATACGTTATTTTAGACAGTAATAGAAGTAATTATCTTTTGTGCCTGGAGAGAAAGAATTAGCACTGAGAGGTTATGATGGGTCCATAGAACCAGTCAATAAAGGAAATATTTTACAGTTACTTGACCTGATTACAAAACAGGGTGTTATAGCAAATGTTGTGTGGCAGCATGTAGCACAAAATAAGCCAATAGCATCAACAGGTTGAAAGTCATTCAGAATAAAAAGGATGCTGGCAACTAAAATTAATGGCATTTAGAGGAATAGTATGAACAGCTACTATAAGATCGGTTTTCCAGTATAATAAAGGAAACTATCATTTATAAAACAACTTGACCTAGGACCTATGTTTTAGTGTCCTTAGAAAACAGCCTTTAAAGGTAAGATTGAGCAAGAATTTGGATACGAGGAGTTTGATACTCATTGGCCATACTTATCTCAAAGTACCTCATCCCAATCAGAGCCAGCACACAGATTACCCATCTATTCCAGCTGCAGAAATTCAGTATGTGTTTTAATTAACATTCAAGTTCATATATATGCATAAACAATTCAGTAAGCAAGATACAAGTCAATAAATATACTCACTGCCACTAATTTTTTGGTGGGTGTTTGTGGAAGATAATATAGTTGTTTAATTCCTGACTGAATAAAGTAGTTAGGGAGCCTGAAAAGCATGGCCACACCATCTGTTTAACCACAAAAATATTTGCCCCACCAAACAGGATAACTAGTCCTTCATTTTGCCAGTTTTATAAACTGACTTCCTCAATTAGTTAGAGGTAAATAGGCTTGTAATAGGGAAAGAAAAGGGAAAACAAAATGACAAAGTATGACTGCAGTTTCTAAGTGGTGTCAAAGCAGAAAGAACAAATGCAGATCAGCAGAATGGGCCCTCCTGGGGAAATGCAGCCTGAGAACAATGTATTTCAGGATGAAGGAAAGTGGCCATGCCAGTAAGGAGAGAGACCATGTAAGTCTGATGGTGGTGAAAGTCAGAAAATGCTTGCTTTTTCTCTCTTATGTTTTCACTTTATCTTCCTCAGGTTTTGTGGTTTGGTTTGGTTGGTTTGGTTTTGTTCGGTTTGGTTCAGTTTGGTTCAGTTTGGTTCGGTTTGTGGTGGGGGTTGGAAGGGGTTATTTTTGTATTGTTTGATTTTAATTTTAATTTTCATGATTTTGCTGTTATGGGTGAATTTTACCTCAGCCAACTCCAAGAGCTCATTTAGAAGATGGTATAATCAGTCAGAAATGACAGAGATGTGGTTAGCATTGAGACCCAGGAAACTCAGCCTTCTTGCAGGCTTCTGATAAATAGGAAAGGTGGTTTCAATCCTCTGAAATCTTGAGGGAGTTTGTGACATGTAGAAATCCACGTACTAAAATTAAAACTGCCAAGGACAACAGTCAGTGTAGAAAGGGCTCTCTTTCAAGATAGTAGTAAGAGTTCCTGGCTTACACAAGCACCGTAGTTAGATTTCATGAAAGTTGTTCCTGTTGACCTGCAAAGGGGGAAGAGTGAGTGAGGTGGCTCTGTATGTTGAGATCCTATGAAGAGTATTTCAGAAGCACCCTTTGGATACCCACTCACCTTTGAGGTAAATGAGCAGAAGGGTGCTTTGAGGGCGGGGGAAAGGCATGGGAAGGTCAGAGTAGGGTACAGGTGATGTTAAACAGAAGCATCAAAAGGTTTTTGATTAAAGACTGTTTACTTTATTTCTTCCCTCCCAGTGTTGGTAACAGAGGCAGTAAATAAACATGGCAGTTTGTGAAACACTTCATTGATCCCGCTTTGAGACCTTCCCAATAAACTGGGAAAGTCAATGAAGACTCTTGAGGCATTCCTGGGAATTATTTGAGTAACTTCAGAGCAGATGCTGCATCCAAAAGAGGTGAGAAGTACTGAAGACCTTTACTTCTAGCAAGCTTTTATTCAATATCCACACAATGGCAATCCATAGTGTATCAAAAATGACTGGTGAACTCTGATGGTGGCATTTAGGGAAATGCGGGCCCAAGTAGTGTCTTCCTCAGTCCTTCTGGTGAGGGAAAAGAAGTCTAAGGACAAAGGCACTGGTACTGTATATCAACAATTGTTTGCAGACCTGGTGTCAGCAACAAGACTTTGGTTTCTATGGCCATGGGTACCTCTTCAACAGTCAACAGCCACTTGGGAGAGATGGGATACACCTCACTAAGCAGGATGAAGGTATCTTTGCCAGTAAGCCTGAACTAGTAAAAAAGGCTTTAAATTAGGAACCCCAGCACCGGAAGGACATTAAGCTGTTGAAGCAAGTCTAGAGAAGGCCACCGAGATGGTCAGAGAGATGAAGAACCTCTCCTGTGAGGAAAGGCTGAGAGAATTGGGATTGTTCAGGGTGGAAAAGAGAGAGCTTTGGGTTGACCTAATTGTATCCTGCCAGTACCTGAAGGAAACCTCTAAGAAAGGAGAGAAGGAGAATTTTTACAAGAGCATGTCCTAGTAAAAACCTAGCAAAAGGAGAGGGGGGGAATGGTTTCAAACTGAGAGAGAGTGGGTTTAGATTAGGTACTAAGAAAAAAACTCTTTACCATGAGGGTGGTGAAGATCTGAAACCGGTTTCTCAAAGAAGTTCTGGATGTCCCATCCCTGAAAGTGTTTAAAGACAGGTTGGCTGGAGCACGGAGCAGACTGATCTAGTGAAATGCATCCCTATCCATGGAAACAGAGCTGCAACTGGATCTCTTTAAGGTCCTTTCCAATCCAAGCTATTCTGTGATTTTGCCTGGGGAGACAGATAATAAGCCAAATGAGAACTTACAAGGGTGGCATAACTGATATTGACCACCTGATCAGGAAGAGCAAGTAGATGTGTCTAGAAGTGACTTCAAATTCACAGGCCATGCTTCCCATGAGTAAATTCAACTACCCCGATATCATCTGGAGAAATACCAAAGCAGAAAGAAAAGCACTCTAGGACATCCCTGAGGAGCATCAATGGCAGTTACCTAAAAGGTAGAGGAGCTAATGAGAAGAGGTGCTGTGTCAGACCTTGCACTCACAAACAAGGAATGACTCACTGGCGGTGTGAATGTCAAAGGCAGACAACTGCAGTGACCACAAAGGGGTGAAATTCAGGAACCTGAGAGAAGGGAGCAAGGCAGGGAAAAGACCACAACTCTGGGCTTCATTAGAGTAGATTTTGACATCTTCAAGGACTAGCTTGGAAGAATCCTGTGGAAAATGGTTATGGAGAAGAGTCCAGAAGAACTCATTGATTTTTCAAGTATCACTTACTTCAGGCTCAGGAATGGCTAACCCCTATATATAGGAAATAAAGCAAAGATGACAGAGGGATGCATGGATGGACAAGTTGCTTCCAAGAAAACATATAAAGAAAGAGAGGTGACCTGGGAGGAATAAAAAGAGACACTATCTGAGTGCAAAAGTGTACGGGATTAGAAAAGATAAAGCCTGCCTGGAATAAAACCTGGTGAGGAGCATAAAGAAAAACAAGAAAGATTTCTACAGGTATATCAGCTGCAAATGATCTTCACAGGAATATCCACTGATGAACATCGGAGAGATCTGTGCATAAAGGATGAATAAAAAGCCAAGATACTCTGTGCCTTCTTCAGCTCAGTCTTTCTTGGTAAGACAAGCTTCCAACATTTTCCAGGCCCCTGAGACAATGGGAAAGCTTGGCATACTTGAAAGTTTTCCTCAGCTGGAGAAAGACCAGAGTAGTGAACATTTAAACAAGCTGATTTCACACAAGTCCACATGTTCTAATGGCATGTACACACTCTGATGGGGGGAGATGGACCATGTAATTGTGGGAATCACACTCAATCATCTTGGAGAGACTGTGGAAATCAGGAAAGGTTTCCAAGAAATGGAAGAAATCAAATGTCACCCTTTCCTTCAAGAAGTAGGATCCAGATCAGTAGTTTAAATTTGGCAGATACTGTGCTGCTATACAGCAGTTCAATTTGTTCTACCATTTCAGGTCTCGCTGTCTGTTGTCTCCCCCTACTCTAAGAAAAATTTTCAGTGGTAAGACTGCACATGCAGCCTTTTGGTTGTATGTGCTGGTCCTTTTGCTTACATCACAGGTCTGAAAGATTCCTTGGTCTACTGGACTCTCTTTTATATATTATTTTTAATTTAAACTAGTTGAATGTATGTTATTTCCCTATGCTCATAAACATCTTTCTCCTTGAGGTGACAGAAACAAGCATCTTTATATAAACTTTTTAACAACTCTGCAGTTAGTATTTTTCCATAGAAATCTCCTCACCATCAACTTGCTCTAATCCTTTAATGGTCTACGTAACTAAGTCCTGTATTTCCTGGTAGGCAAAAATGCAGTTTTCCAAGTATTAGCAGGGAACAAAAACTTTCCAATTATTAATAAATCTGTGACATGGAATACCATGTTTTAACATTGACAGTAATTCTTTTGATGAGAATGGAAACCATTTTATTGACTTCAGCTGGCCCATCCTCTTCCATTGGTCCTTTAAATGCTGTATATTCTAATATGGTATGGAGTTTAGTTCAAAGGCTTTTAAAGCATGCTTTGACAACCAAATGCTGCTTTTATTTATCCTTAAGTTTTCAGAGGACTACATTTTTGTAATCATGCTTATTTCTGGGTCATACAGTCACAGGAACTTTAACACTGGTGAATCGACCTCTCTTTTCAATTCAACACAATAATTGAAGATTTATCTCTTAATGTAAAAAGTTAGACAGGTGTCATCCATGAGTTCATGTGGTGGTGATTACGAACACCACCATAAGGAGAAAAAGCATTATAGAGGACACGAGGGACGTTTTTCCTTATTTTTTTTTATATATACGAGACAAAAATCAGTTAGTACTATATAACTAAGAAAAATCTGAATGTTTCATTGATCTAATAAATTGTTTTCTGAAGAACTAAATCTAAGATATTCAGTGTACCTGATGTGATACTGGACTTATTTTTGGTCATATGAACAGAAAACCCAAGGTTCTACTCTGATGCCTTGGACATTTTTAAAAACGACCTTTAAATGTATTTTCCTGTTTTAATTTTTGAAAGATTAATGTGTCTTGCAGGTTTAGGATATGACTTATAGGTTGGAAGGCATGGTGGCATGGAAGCCACCAGCAGAAGTCTGGAATTTCATCATTTTATTAATTATTTATCATCATTTTATTAATAATATATATTGGAAAGTCATTTACTCTGGCTGCAGATTGTCATTTCTTACCTGGGTGAGTTCGAATCTACATCTATCTGAAGTCTCACTAGACAGCAGCTAGAATTATCTGGTACCTCTCCTAGGAGTAGTTTTGAGGGCTTTATTTTTGTCTTGTTCTTCACTGTAGAAGAGTTCGTGTTTCTGAAGCGTCTTGAAGTTAGAATCAGCAATATAAAACACTGAAGTAAAAGGAGCTTGAGAGAAATTCGAAAATAAGTATTCCTTTTACTGAAGTAGGAATTCTAGCACCAGAAGTAGCAAAGATGAGAAAGACATCAGTAAAGGAGATCCAGTGGAGAAATAGATCTTGACACTACCCAAGTTCATATTTTTCAAAGAAAATAGCATTGTTCCCAGCTTACAGACAATATTTGTAGTCTTTAGCACACCTAGATGATACTAAAAACTCAATATAGGCATCTGAAAGACATAGTTGGAAAGAAGATAGATTACTTGTCATGGCTACAACCCATCTGCAGGACAGAATTGTCTCTTTCTAGGAGAAGCAATCACCGAGAAACAGAGTTGGAATTGTAAAGGCACCGAGTGCATGTGTTTATTGTGAGCTCAGCTGATGTTTCTCCAAGGATAATCATGTAATGGTTGTGTTCAGAACAAAACTGGACACATTCTGTTTTCATGTATACCCAAAAATCAGACCTGCCACAAAAGCTCTCCACTTCTAATGCCCTCTGGTTTTGTTTGTGTGAGGGAAGATGGAAGAGCAGAGCCTGTGCATTATCTATTGGTAATCCATAAGCATGGAAAGCCCTTTGCAACTACTTAGGAGTAAGGCATGGGCTAGAGCCTACTGTTTTCTTTTTTTCTTCCTTCAGAAGCTGACACAAGTGATGAAGTAGGAATACAGGTGTCCTGGGGTGACATTATGAGACCACTTTATTCCTGAATTGTCCACTCAATGCAAAAGGAAGCTCCTTCTTTAAGCTGGGCCTGGAGGCAGGGCCACAGGACCTCTGCTCGGGGACTCTGGGGCTTGGCAGGGCCGGGAAGGGAGTGCGCTGGGAGTGCTCTGCTGCTCTTAGGGTTTTTTCTGTTCTGGCTAGTTGGAAAAAAGTTGTGTTGTTTTTCCTTGTTCTTTTTTTCCCTTCCTCACTGCCTCCCTTCCCTTCCCGCCGGTCCGGGGAGCCTGTGGTGGGGGCGGTGGCCCTGGTGGGCCCCTGGGGTGACCCCGGCTGGTCCGAGCCCGAGTGTCTGTTCCCTCTCTGGGAATTTTGTTGTATTTTGAGGCTTTCTTTATCCTGTTCTACCTGTTTTGTTTATGTGTTAATAAACAGTTTGGGGTTTTTTTCCCCACGTTTATGTCTTGTGACCCACTTGTTTTATTAGTGGAGGAGGAGGGAAGGCCCTCTTCCTCCCGAAGTTTTGTCTCCAAAACTGAGACATAAATTTGGTGCCCAAGGTGGGGTGCCAAATTTATGTCTCAGTTTGGAGACAAAACTTCAGGAGGAAACACTCCGGAGTGAGTGTCTCCTCCGAAGGGAAAAGGGCCTCCCCTTTTCCTCCACCAAGAAGACAAGTGGGTCACAAGAAGTGAAAGTGGAAAAAACAATACATACTGTTTATTAACACAAAACCAAACAGGGTAGAACAGGGAAAAACAAAACAAAACCGCAAAATACAACAAATTCCCAGGGAGGGAATAGACACCCAGGGCTCGGGCTACCCTGCAGGCCCACCGGGGTCACCCGCAGAGGTGCCCCAGACCAGCGAGGAGGGAAGGGAGGCAGTGAGGCAAGGGAAGGGAAAAAAGAACAAGAAAAAACCAACAGAACCTTTTCCCAGCTAGCTGGAACACAAATGAAACCCAAAAAACCAGCAGTGTTCCCGGCGCACTCCCTTCCCAGCCCTGCCGAGCCCCAGAGCCCCGAGCCGTTGGCCTGGCCATTAAACTGCCCCACACTCGGGTCCTGTGGGCCTGCCCCCGGGCCCAGCATAAAGGCACAGCGTCCTTGGGCATTGAGCGGAATGTTAAGGAATAAAGTGGCTCCATAACATCACCCCAGGCCAACAGGAAAGAGCAGAAAGACCTGCCCCTTCTCACTCCAAAAATGGTCTCTGTTCATACATAGCATCACAGTGTATACTTGCATTTACCCCCTGAACTGAGGCTAGGCCACTACGCAGAGGTGTATCATTTTCCAGCTTAGTTTCCTTAGCAAAATCTGTGGTTCAAATTTAAAATTTTTTTCCCCTTCATATTATGTATGTAGCCCCCATCTTTTCTTCCTTCTTTTGAATCCTTTTCCATCCAAATGCCATTGAAACTCATCAAAAGATTGCAGAATTCAAAGGAGTAGGGTTAATGAAAACAAGTGAATGAGAAATATTCCGTTGGTTAAGGCAATAGCATGCACTGAAGCATTATTAAGAAAGAGAATAACCACATAAGGCAGAGAAGCTATTAATAATCTAACTTGAAGAAAAAAGTCCCATCAGCTGTGACACACTATCAGACATCAGAGAATATGTCCACAGTCTAGGAAGTAAAGTTTCTTTAATTCCTCCATGTATAGAACTTCTAGTTTCCCTAACATAAAATCTGACCCCTTTCAACCTCAATTCCAACTGCAATATTCAGAAATATTGTGGCTTCAAAAAAAACCCAAAATGCAAAAAAACCCCTCCCCCTTCCTTGCAGCTTCCTTAGGTCATGATTGTGATCAAAAAGCACCCAGACCTGCCACCTTTAGTTCCACAAGCATGGAAGTAAATGAAGAAGCAGGACTTAGGTTTCATGAAAAGTGTGAGAGAGGAAAACATTGCCCTTGCACTGACAGCAGTATATTGGAACTGAAAAATCTGTAGTCACCTGTAAAACATGGTAATGTTAATTACAGTTTGAAAAGGATCTTTTCTTGGCTAAGAAATGCAGAAACCTGCATAATCGAAGTTACATTACATGCACTTTTAGGATTGTAATTAATATCATAAAGAAGTGATAGGAGATGGTTCTTTCAACTCTATATATGTGATTGCATTTAGGAAAGATGACTAGTTCTTCAGAGCTGCCATCTCAAATTTTCCAGAGAGAGGAATGAAGGACTCCACTTCCTCACCATCCAGAACATCCTTAACAGCCTGAGCTATGTCCACAAAACACTGTTATTGCTTACTTGTACCACCACGTAATTTCCATATGTAGGAATTTTATCTTTATTCCTGAGTTTATACATCATCCTGAGGACCTGAGGAATGGAAGTGTCATTCCTGTTTCCAAGAGTATTAAAAAGAATGATCCATGGAACTACAGGGCAGTATGCCATACCTCAGTCACCAGGAAGGTGATGTGACAAATAATCCCAGTGGGCCCCACTGACCATGGTCAAACACTGTGCCCTTCCCAAAAAGGAGGTCAGCAGTCCTGTGGGCTTTGTTAGGAAGACCACTGTCTGCAGATCAAGGGCCTTGATTCCTGTTCTCTGCTACATCTCTGCTACATCCATGTGCTGTATTAAGATCTGGGCTTCCCAGAGACAAACAGACATACTGAAGTGCGACCAGCAGAGGATCACAGAGATGTTGAACGGACTGGAGCATTTGTCATGGGGGTCAGGGCGGAGGGGGGGCAGTGGCAGGTGCAGCTAAGAGCACTGGGAGAGTTAACCTGGAGAAGAATGGGCTGAGAGAGATCTTCAAAATACATAAATTTTATATTGGGCAAACCAGACTCTTTTCAGTGGTGTCTAGTGACATGAGGAGAGCACAAACTGAAAAAAAAAAAAAGCACAATTCCAGTTACACATAAAAAAACCCCCTTTTTTACTGTGATGGCAGAGTCAAACTCAGGCAAAGGTTTCCCAGAGCTGAGGAACCCCCATCCTTGGACGTATTCAAACTTGCCTGGACATGTCCCTCCCTGAGCTACCTGCTGTGGTGGTGTGTGGCTGACCCAGCTCTAAGAAGGAGCAGGAGTGGGCTGTCTCCTGAGGTAAGATACAGCACTGTGCTGCTGTAAATCTGCGATGCATGTGTGTGTCATCATGTGTGTCTCTATGTGTTCACATATTCTCAGAAGAATTGCAGCCTTATAGGAAAAGTCAATAGTTGTGAAGGGCAAAACAGGCTGAAGTGCTATATATCAAACCTGCCCTGGGACTAGCAATGAAGTAAGCAGGAACTTTTAAGTTTAGTTGAAAGGAATTATAAAAGAAAAGCGCTGAAACATAAAAGGTTAAGGGCAGCTGCCTTTGAAGAGTTTAGTGCACTGCCTGCTGGTGTGGTTTAAGCAAATCAGAAGCAAAGGTGTTTCCTTATCTGGAATGTTAATGAGGGAGAAGCTGAGCGCTTTGCTAAGCAGAATTGTGGCCTGCATGATAATTTGTCAGTCTCTGACAATATTATGCTGCTTCAAAAGATGCTGTGACATCCTCAAACTCAAAATTATGGGAGGATGACAATTAAGTCACAGAGGAAGCCAGTGGGCTTTCAATTAACTTTAAATAGTTTTGAGACAATGTGAGCTTTAATTCTACAGTCATCATAGATGTAGTGTTTTGGGGTTTTTTTTTTGGAAAATGGGGTCATGGGTTGTCAGCAATAGTGGGAGAGGTATTATGGCTGTTTGGAACAGTTTATTTTAAAAACGCATAATTTTTTTCTTATGAAGATATCAAGCAGACTACAAAAAAAAAAAAAAAATTCCACTACCATGCCTGGTTTTCCTGCAACACGGTTACTTCTAGAACAGCTGTCAAACAGAAACAAAGTTCCTATAGGTCTAACAAAAATTTCATTTCAAATCTTGTTTATCATCCTTAGCCTTTTGTTTAGAAGCAGCTAAGGTGCCCACTGTGACTGCTAGAGCTAAAGCACTAGATAGATAAATAAAATACAGTTTCATAGTTGGCAACAAATAGCACACTTGGCCCACAGATCATAGTCAGCTTTGGACTTTGAAGGGAAACTAGGAAAATGTGATAGGTGCTTTTATCTTCAAATATTTTGATCCCTTATTTGGAAGATCTTGATTTCGGGAGGTGTTAGATTTTAATTATACTGGAGAATTTGTACTTCTTACTCTTCTCACCTGAAAGCCATGGAATGAGACAGAAAACTATTTGGCACATGTGGGTGAAACGCTCACTGAAAAAAGACTTGTGTCTACTCTAGAACTGACTTTGCTGCTAGAAAAAAGTGGGCAAGGAAACCATGTAGCAGATGGATGTTGTTTTCCTAAAAGTGTTAAAGGTCATTTAAGACAAAAAAGTTGATGTCAGTAACACACTGACAATAAGACAATTAAATGGAGCAGCCACCAAGCACTTTGTTAGATTCAGAGTTTAATCTGTAAATCTAGAAAGTAACACTGTAGAGTTCTCCCAAAATGATCATGAACAGCCATTAACGCATCACTAAATATAAGCATAAGAAGATTAGTCTGGTTTTGAATATTCTAATCTTTCCAAATCCACACTGCAAACAAAAAGCAGGAATGGGAATTTTCATTTTGTTTGTGTAACATCAAAATTGAAGTGCATGTATGCGGAACTTCTGCTTGAACAGATCTTCTTAGAAAGGGGAGGGTGCAGTGCCAAATTTGTGCACTGCACTAAAAGATTTTTTTGGGGCTGCCTTAAACTAAAAACACTATAAATGAAAAGAACATAATGGAAATGGAACGATATTGACAAGCTTTCTCCCCTTTTCACATCACGGTTATCCAAGACAAATGAGACATCTTATATCAATGACTTGTCTAATAAGTATTATCAGTATTATCTACTTCTAACAACAGTGATAAAATATTAGAACTGCTTAAAAAAATAAATGAAAGCATTGCTTCTAGTTCAGAGAACTTAATGTTAAGCATTACAGCTACAGAGTACACTGTGAAAGGAGCTCACGGTTTTTAAAGAATAAGGTCACCCCACAAAGCCTTATCTCTACAAAGAGACAGTTTCATGGGGACAGTCAAGAAATATGAAAACTATGTTTATCCTAGCACATTCTGTATATTCTCTATAAACAGACATATCTTTTATTCATGGCCTCTTACCAGACTATGAGGTATATTGATTGATAGTTAAGATACATCAGTAGTATGTTCACCTACTGTGGTATCGTGTTAAGCTGAAGGCTGATTGATGCATTGGACATGTATGATTTTTTCTGACTGCATTTGTCTGTTGATGTCCTTCATTTCAGGTTAGTGGTGATTTTTTGATGACCAATTTGTTGTAGTTTTTAAGTCTCATGTGTTTGGAACATTTGGAGGTCTTTCATGGAAAATGTCTTGAAATAGGTCCAATCATGAGTAACCAATGTAAACTATTAAACTGTTTTCTTTTTTTCCCGAAGCATTATCCTTAAAAATTTAGTTAAATACTCAATTATCATTGTGGAAAATGGTAAATAAACACTTTCTGTTAAGACACGCATATTCCCGTTTGAGGCACAGTTTGCTGACACAGTGAGATGCAGTTGGTGGAATGGATGCTGCATCCTTCCCAAAAGCATGCCAGTGTAGGATCTGCACAGAGGTGCCACACACCCACACAAGAACACATCCAGACTCACTGTGCAGGTGGCGGTGCGCAGCCACACACACTCACACAAATGCAGGACAGCTCTTCTAGCACAGCCGGAGACAAAGAGGTGGGAGGGATCCTTTGTATGGAGTTCCAAGGAGTTTATTGCACAGAAGGATCCAGTGACAAAGAGCCCAGAACACAGAGAGGTCCAAGGTTTTATATGGGGGCGGAAAAAGGGGCAGGCAGCGCATTGGAACCAATCAACTGAGGGCCAAGGGGTGGAGAGAACATGGGGTGACATAACAGTAACCAATGGGGAAAGTGAGGGGAGGGACAAGGGAACCAAGAACCAACAGGGGAGAACTTTCCAGAACATGAATAGGGAGTAAAAGGGGTGGTAGGCCAATAGGCCGACCCAAAGTGGATAATCTACATAATAGAACAAAGGACGTGGAAACTCGCCATGACCATGAAGTTGTCTTTAGACATCGGTGCCGGCCCACCAGCAAACTTCACCTGTCTTGGAGCCCTGTGGCTCCTTGGTCACTCCTGTGGTGGCCTCAACCACTGCAACAGTTTACAATCATTGGATTTTTTTTAATTGAGTCTGTGTTATAGATAAGCAGTGCTCTGCTGAAACAATAAAAGAGGAAATGCTTCTCATCTCTTTTACTTAATATTTTCATACTATTACTTCAGTTTTTTCCAGGTGCTATTTGTAGCATAGTAATTTATCTTATGTATCTGCACTTCATTTCTTCATTAATGAAACTGATGAGACTCAAACATGCTTTTCCAGTCTAGATAGTTTTCTCATACATTTACAGGAAGTTTAAGAATGTGTACATTCATATTTAAAAATTGGTAAGTGTGCCTAGTTTTATTTATGAAAAGTAATACATATGATGTGCTCACAAATTAAAGCAAGTTATTGACGAAATCCCTTTTCACTTAAAATTGACTGTTTCACTGAAGCTTTCATTCTGAAGGTTTCTATGGCCTTAATTATGATATATCTGGAACATATTCCGTAACTGTGAAAATAGAGTAAAAGAGAGAGAGATAAATTAAAATACAGGAAAGAAATAGAGAAAAGTAAAATGAGAGGGAGGGAGGCAGGCAGGCAGGAAGGCAAGAAGGCAGGCAGGAAGGTGGGCACACAGGCGTCCAGAAATGCAGGAAAGAAGGAAGGGCAAGAAAGAGAAGGAAAGAGAAGGAGAAAGAAAACAGAAAGAGAAAGAGAAACATTGAGAAAAAACCCCAGACAAGCAAAAAGAAAAACCGAACTGAAGGAAATGTGAGAGAGCAACTGGAATTTATTGAACTCTGTGCAGGGGCAGACAAAAGAGTTGAGAGCTTATGGGTATTGAGGGACAGATTAATATGGGTGACTGTTTATTAATATGGGTTATTAATATTAATGGAACCGACCATTAATATGGGTGTTTACTACAGGCCACCTGTAGTAAGGAGGAGGAAGTTTATAAGGCTTTCTGTGAACAGCTGAAAGTAGCCTCACAGTCACAGGCCCTGTTTCTCCCAGGGGACTTCAACTTCTGTGATATTTGTTGGAGGGACAACACAGCTCAGCACACAAAGTCCAAGAAGTTCCCACAGATCTCTGATGATCACTTTTTGACACAAGTAGTGGAAAAGTTGACAAGGAAAGGTGTGTTGCTAGACCTTGTACTGACAAACTGGGAGGGACTGGTTGAAGATATGAAGGTTGGGGACAGCCTTTTCTGTAGTGACCATGAGATGGTGGAACTCAGGATCCTGCATGGAGACAAAAAAGCAGCAAGCAGGACTAGAGCCGTAAACATCTGGAGAGCTAACTTGGACTTCTTCAAAGACCTACATAGAGGAATACCATGGGATGGGGATCTAGAAGAGGAAGGGGTCCAAAACAGCTGGTCAATATTCAAGCATCACTTCCTCAAAGCTCAAGACCAGTGTATCCCCATGAGCAAGAAATCGGGCAAAAGGGCCAGGAGAGAGACCCGCATGGGTGAGCAGGGGGTTCCAGTAAATCTCAAGCACAAGAGAGAAATTTATGGGATGTGGAAAAAGGGACAGGCTACCTAGGAGGACTGTGGGAACATCCTCAGAGTATACAGGAATTCAACATGGAAGACCAAGGCCCACTTGGAATTGAGTCTGGCAAGAGGTATCAAGGACAGCAAGTAGAGCTTCTATAAGTACATCAGCAGCAGAGGGAAAAATAGGAAAATGTGGGACCACTGCTGAATCTGTGGGGGTCCTGGTGATGGAAGACATGGAGAAGACAGAATTACTGAATGCCTTCTTTGCCTCAGCCTTTAGTGTTGAGGCTGGTCCTCATGAATCCCAGATAAGAGAATTAAGAGAATAAGGCTGGAGAAAGGAAGACTTCCCCTTGGTCATAAAGTTGGGTTAGAGATCAGCTAGACAGACTTAACACCTATAAATCCATGGGCCATGATGCTGAGCCTGCTAAAGGAGCTGGCAGATGTTGTTGCTAAGCCGCTGTCCATATGGCATATGGACATACAGCATATGGCATTATGGCAAACAGGAGAGTGCATGGTGGCTGGAGAAAAGCCAGTGTTACTCCCATCTTCAAAAAGGGAAAGAAGGAGGACCCTATCAATAGACTTTAGACTTGCATTTCTGTCTACATTGGGCTAAAATGTGAGCTGACCTTCCTGAGGGTTTGTTTGTTTGGGTTTTGTTGTTTGTTTGTTTTATTGTTTGTTTGATGTATTGTCATCTCCCAGCTCAAGTACTTTAAAAGAGTGCCTCTAAAAGGCATAAAAGCATTCTCATGACAAGGTTGAGTATGACTGAACAGTTCCAATACTGAATATGATTTAGTATGGGTAGTACCTTAATTTCATTTGCAATTACTTGGGATAATGTGAAAATTCTCAGAGAATATCCAGTCTGCTTTGTTGCTCATGTAGAGCTGATGTTTTAAGGGCAGAGATTTGTAATCAGTGAAGATTTTCAGATCACAGAAACTACACACATATTAGAAGAGAACAGCTCACAGGAGAAAAGTGATTAGTGCCTACTCACTTGTGCTTGTGACAAAGAGCCAGAATTGACTACTATCATTGGGACACACAAAGATCAACTGTGAAATCACTGATAAGAAAATAATATCTTTTTTTTTTTTCCTATCAGTGTATAAAGAGATATTGAAAATTCCCAGGGTAATGTTGTTATGAAAAGAATAAAAAATCCTATGGGGAAAGACTGTACAAGTATTTGTCATTTATTTTGACTTAACTATTTATATCTTCAACCACCTATGCTGCCATTTTCACTGATTGTTTCAACTGGATGTCAGTCAGTTAATCTCAGTGTTATAGAGAATCTGTTGAGCAGTTTTGCAGTATTATTAACCCAATTTTCAGAATAAGCTTACACTTTTCCTTTTTGCACTAAGAACAATAGCAAAGTATGGAATTCTTCGGCCTAGGAAAAGACAAAAAATCAAAATACTTTCTTTGGAGGAAGGGAATAAAAAAAACCTGTGTATTTTTGGGGGCTTGAGTCAAATAGCATTTTAAGATTCAAGGAACAATAAATACCTTTTGATTGAAAACATATAAGAAGACAAGGCACATCATACTAGTGCCAGGTGAGAAGAAGTCACTTAACCGACAAGTTCTGTAGCATTGAATGCTTATCTCAGTTAAGAACCTGATGCTCCTAATTTCAAACATGGAGTTCATGGACTTAAAAAATGAGTCATGTGGGTGAGGCATTTTGTTTGTAGCATTTCTAAGTGTACATCAGAATGATGGAATTCAGACTTGGTATTTACAGAAGATGAAAGTATTTTCTAGCAAGCGTTACAAATAGATCAGAAAGTAATTTACTCGTGCAAAACTCACTGAACCATGTTTATTCCTAGGAGAGGGTTAATCAAACATTTGTATGCATGTACTGTACAGCTACCCTTTCTTTTTTATTTTTCTTCTTTCTCTCCTTATGTCTCCTTTTCTAAAAAGAGAAAATCTATGCTGTTGATGAACCTACCATTTTTGAACTCCTAAACTGAAAGAGAGCCAGGAAAAGTCTATATATGTGTATGTATATATTAGTGAAGAATGGTAGGCATCAGATAACGAACAACAGGATAAAAGATTAAGGCCTAAATTCAGCATGAGCACCTGCAGCATTTAGAGATTCTGTGTGTCTGAAGGGACAGGAGAAAGGACAAATCAGCAGCCCTTGATTTTAATAGTTCATCAGTGGAGGAGAAGGAGGTGTTAAGACTGGGAAAGAGATGACATGGATACTCAGGTATACCTACGTCCTTCTCAGCAAACCAATTGACAGAAGCTTTGCTTTTTCAGGAGGCTGGTGTGTCCTTTGGAGGGAGGGAGAAAGGAAGGGAGGAACAGACAGAAAGGAGAAGAGGGTAAGGAGGAAGGGAAAGAGGGAGGGGAGGGGAAGGGGAGGGGAGGGGAGGGGAGGGGAGGGAGGGAGGGAGGGAGGGAGGGAGGGAGGGAGGGTAGGGGAGGGATGGAGGGAGGGAGGGAGGAAGGAAGGGAAGGAAGGAAGGAAGGAAGGAAGGAAGGAAGGAAGGAAGGAAGGAAGGAAGGAAGGAAGGAAGGAAGGAAGGAAGGAAGGAAGGAAGGAAGGAAGGAAGGAAGGAAGGAAGGAAGGAAGGAAGGATAAAATCACCAAAAGTTTTTTTTTTCTGCAAATTAAAACCCCTTCATATTTATAGAATGTGGTTTTGACACAACTTTAGAACTATCAGAGAGTAGTCTGAATGGAGAGATCTCTCAAGAGTTCTAATATCTAAACTTTGATCCACACTGTCCCACAGGATGGATGTGCAGTGTATTTACCAGGTACATTGTTTTGCAAGGATCAGATTCAAGTTTGGATTCACACTTCTATCTATCTGGAAATCATTCAAAGCCCTTTTTTTTTCTGAGAGTGGACTCAAGAATTCTGAAGGCTGCATTTTTCATGGCAAATAAGCAAATATAGCATGCTATTCAACTAACTTGGAATACAATAAACAAAATTGTAATATGAGCACATCTTTCCAATTTATTATGAGAGGATGTCCACAAAAGCAAAACATCTACGTGCAAAGAAAAAGCTTGTATGAGCAATGCAATCAGTCTTTTATGTGTCTAATATAATCACAATTCTTTCAATTACTTAGCTAGTGATTGTCTTTTTCCCATATGATCTAAATCTAGCCAGTGATTTATATCACGTAATTTTCATCTTCAGTAACTGAAAGGTAAGGAGATACTGTTCTGGGCAGCAGATGGCAACCCTCTTGAAATTTTTCATTGTCTTGCAATTGGTACTGTGTGGTCACAAGCATCCTCTGTGTGTCCAAACCTGCAGTGTCAGAGCTAGGAGAGTTCAGCTTATGTTGAAAACATGCTAACATGAAAATTAGACGTTCTAGCAGGCAGGGGTGGACCAGGCTTTCAGCTCCAAAGCTAACTACTTGACCTCTATGAGGCTGACATAGTAGATAGACCAGAAATCTAATTTGGAGATGTGACAATAAGGAGATATTGCATTGTCAGGTAATGGGAAAATGGGAGTAAGTAAAAAAAGCTAACAGTGTGTTCAAAAAGTTTTTGTCAACACTGGCCGTAAGTTATGGCTGCCCAGCTGAGACAGGCATCTCATAAGGTGAGACTTCATCCTAGTTCAAATTACCTGTAGAATTGTATGATGAAGAAATCCTTGAAAGACTTTGTCAGCCACAATTTTTGAGCCATTGTTTGCCACTAGCAATAGTGGCTCCTTTCTCTTTTCCCATACGCCCTACATTTGCCTATTTTATTTTAATAACTTGACTACCTGACAAGAAATCATGTGGACAAAAATGTTTAAATCTGATTGTGGGAAGTTCATTAAATCATAGAATCATAAAAGTGCCCATGTTAGAAGTGACCTCAAAAGTTCATGGAGTCCAACTTTTCGTAGGACAGAGGGCTCTTATTAAACTATCCAGGACCATGTCCAATATAATTTGGAAAACCTCAAGAGACAGGGACACTAACATGCCCCTGGGGATCTTGTTCAAGTGAAGAGTTGTTCTCCCTGTGAAAAAATTCTTTCTTATGTTTGGTCATTTTTGTGGCCTTCCTTTGCACCCTTTTCTTCTGTCCATGATTTTCTGGAATTGTGGGGACCAGAACCAGAAAGAGTATTCCCTGTGTGGTCTGACATGCACTGAGAAGATTGGGATGATCCCACTTCTATGTGTGCTAATAATACCCCTGGGGATGCAGATTAGAATCAGTTCTGTCTTTGTTGCCGCAGCAGCACACTGCTGATCCATATTTATTTAAGTTGTGTAGCAGGAATTCCCAGAAAGGCTGCTACCCAAACTCATAGTCCTAGCTTGTACCGAGCTCGTTGGTTATGTCATCGCAGGTACAGGCTTTTCACTTGTCTTCATTAATTTTCAGACTGTTCTTGACAGCTCACTCTTCAAGCCTGTCCAGGTTTCTCTGCAAGATTGGCTCTCCTTAGTGCTGTGTCCACTTGACCACCCAGTCTGGTAAGGGTGCTTCCAATCCAATCACACAGAGCAGAAGCTAAGGGACATGGGGGACATCTCTGGGGGAACCCCAGTTGTTACAGACTGCCAGCCTGAGTAAAAACCACTGATCACCACCCACTGAGTGCCACCTGTTAGCAACTTTCCAGACTACCAATCCAGTCTGTATATTAATAGGTTGGATTTGAGAGTCTCTCGAAGATTCCTTTCACTTTACTCTCAAGTGTGAAAATTGTCTTACAAAGCAGCTTTGCCCTCATCAGTGGAAACCATTTTAACACTAATCTTTTAATGGGGATTTAAATATTTAGCTTCAGGTATGCAGGCAATTCAAAGAACCAAACCCTGAAACTTTGGTTCCTATTTGGAATTTTATACCACTTACCATGATTTGTGGATTTAAAACAAAATACTTTTGTGGTCATATGTCATGTATAGTATACAGCATGTACTTTATCTTACATGTGTCAGCTTTGTTTCCTTCTTATGCAGATGTCACCTCTATAAGCTGCTAATACTTAGGAGTCTGCAGATCTTGCCCTTTTGTCCTCTAAGGGATTTCTGATAGACTTTCTGATTCAGTTCCCTGAAATTCCTTTTGTAAAATAAAACCTAGTTAAAATATGAACAAAGTAAATGGAGCTGTAATTGTAAAGACACATCTGTGCAGTTGGATGTTTCTGCCTATGGCTTACTAACTATTCTGTGCAGGCAAAGTCAGGTTGAGGAACTGTGCTGGATGTTCCTACAGTTCACTGAAATTGTAGTCTTTCTTAACCATGTTACAATGTAAGATGCAACCAAAAGTATGTATTCTATCACCATCTGTTAAAACCAGGTTGGGCAGTGTTCTTTATCTCTCTTCCATGACACATCCCTGATAAATCCCTCCGGGGTCTATCTTCTGTTAATGGGCCATCCAGCCTCCCTGCATGACTCATAAAATTACATCATCCCCTTGTGAGATGCTCTGCCCAGGGGGAGGAACCAAGCATTCCTACCGGGATATAATCTGAGGTTTGGAGCACCACAGCCAGCCCTTACCTACTGGATTCCCAGAGGACAAGAGCTACATAACGACCACTGGACCTTCAGAGGCAGACCAGACCCTTCTACAGGATCACTGCTTCAAGAGAACCACATCTGTCACTTCAACAGGATTGCAGCCACCATTTAATGGAACTGCTACCACCACCCTGCCCGACAGGGTGTTAGGATGTATTTTGACTGTCAGTGTTTCTGTACTACTGCATTTATTTTTAATTTTCCTATTAAATTGTAGTTCTGATTTCGAGTCTCTCACTGGTTTGCTTTCAAACTAGTACAAACCACTAGTTAAAAATAATATAGAGCACTTTTCTCTCATGGGTTTAGGCAACATTTTTGGTCACTAGAGAACAGCTCTAGAGAGTACACTTGTCAATGAACATCTTGCTAAATAAACAATTTATGGGTTTATTTGCTTGGGCTGCAGTAGAAAACCCTTGTGTTTAAACACTGAGGGACAATGTCCAAAATTACTTCTAATTGGATAGACCATCTCATTGGACATTTTTTTTGCCCTTGTCAACATCTACTTGCTCCCACAGTCTCATTTGCTCCACCTATCAGGAAAAAAACAAGCTAGCTTTCATTAGTAAAATCCATTTTAAGGTCTACAGGAGGTAAATTATTTTTAAAATTAGTTTTTTATTTTATTAGTCAGGTTGCATTGTGTCTAAACCATGTCGGAGTCAGTGGCACTTCACTTGACCTTGATAATATTGACATAATCACTCTATGTCTCTGTTCAGTATGACACTATTAACTCTCTCAGACTAATAAATATCTTTAAAAAGACAACAGGCATTTTTTAACTAATTACTTTTGACTAAACTCTTACAGTGTTTTATTTTGTGCTAGCTTTATTTCTAGACAAAGAGAATGTAAGCAGCAATTTAATTTATTTATCATATGAAAATCAGAGGAGAAACACCAGAAATCAGATACAGAGTGTTATATATATATATCCTTCCAGAAGCTTTGGCCAATGAATTTGACTCCCAGGTACAGGTGAAATAAAAGAAGTCAAGCACAAGTTTGCATAAAGCAATACTGGCTGCTTTGGCATACAAAAGTAATATGAGGGTACAGTGAAGCTTTTTAATAGCACCTGTATTATTTAGGAGGTCATTAGTCTCCCATGTCATACACACAATTTTGAAACTTTACTCTTGCTATCCTGCAATTTTCCTCCTGGGATTGTCAAGAACATGAGTAAAATCCTAATCTGTAATTCAATATACTAGAAAGCAAGAAAACTTCATACCCTTTCTCTTCAACAGAACTAACTTCCTTTAACAAACCTGACACTTTCTTTGCAAAAGAACCACACTGATGGAGGAAATTACAATGATAAGTAAATCAATTTTCATTTCCGCTCTACACGCTTACTAATAAATACATTAGTGAGATCATTAAAACCATTATTGTACGCACTTTGTCCCTTCATCCTTGCTGAAACTTCTGCATTCTTGCATATCAGGTCCATAAAAATGTTTCCAAACTGTTGCCTTACAGTAATTTGAACTCAGTGAGATACAGAGATACAGTAATTTAAACTCAGAGAGGTGATGTTATAAAGCTGAGCAGCCTTGGAATATGACATCATGAACCTGACAGACAAGCATTATTTTCATGACATGACAGTAGAGTGAAGTAGATAGCAAAGGAAATTAGTGAAGACTTATTGAAAATTCTATATACACTGGGGCAAACCCATGATCTGAGGTTACCTCTGAAATTCAGAGTAGGAATTTGGTGATGGCTTTGTTCAATACTACATGCCAAACTATTAATGGACTTATTAGGCAAATGAATGAAGCAACTAAAGTGGTTATTTATGCTACAAACTTTGATATGGGCCAGCCATGAATATGGTTTGATGTGGACCAGACATGATGACAGAATACAGAAAAGATGTGATGACAGAGCTTCAAGGTGAAACCTAGTAGGTTCTTAGTGTTAAGGAGAAAGAAGCATGGGGACAAAGCAGTGACTAGTGTATTGGTGTGCATCTACATACTCATTTTTCTCTTGAGCCAAGTAACAGCTCCTGACCTGCTGCCTCTTTTTGCTTTCCATTCACTGTAAAATGCCACATTTGAAAAATACAGGTGTGTCCTCACTGGACAAAGGCTCTATGACAGTATACTGGAGGTACCTCATTTTACATCTGTCTTGTATGGAGCTCTACTAAAACAACTATTTTATAATATTGTCAAGGGACAATATTAATTTTAAGTTGTGATGTGTCTCTCTCTGTTTTAGTATTTATTGTGGCTGAAGTGTCACTTGGCCAATTTTTGCTCTCTTTATTTTCATATTGTCATAAAGGTACCCATCAAGGCGAAGCAAAGATCACAGATCAGTCTTGGTGACACAGGATATACCACAATGTGTCCCAACTGTTCATGCAAACATTCTCTATGGTCTAACTTCCATGCTCAAGTCTTTTCCATAATGCAGATATGCTCTGAAAAAGACATCTGCTGCCTTTGAACACTTTCATGGCTTGTATCCAGCTTTCATTTGGCATTTCTGTAGTGGTAACTTGCTTTCTCTATATTGGTGGTAAAGCGTTGCTGATCAAAGTGTTTCTAAAAGTGACTCCAAGTGACTTCCAATTCACATGTTCATTTGTGTCTTTCTTACAGATATACTAATGAAGTTGACCAGAGCCAAACACAACATTATGATATTTTTCTTTCTTTTACAAGGTTATGTTGTTGGGCTACCTGTGTTGAATATGCATTACAAGTACTGAGAAATAAACAGCCTACTTGTAAAATACTAGTGAAGACATGGCTATTAGAAAATTTGGTTCAATATGACATTTGAATCCACTGTTAAGAGGAAATAAGCCAAAACCCACTTTCTGTTCAACTATTCAAAAGGAAGTATTAGCACCTCCTGTGCTTTCTCATTTACTGTCGTTTTGATGAATGGTTGTATTTGTCTCTCTAAAAGGCTGGAATGACATCACTAATCACTGCACTGCAGCACTACAGTTGCAAAATTTCCCCAAAGAGTTAATTATTTTAAAACGTATTTGCAAAATCATATTACTTGCTGCCAAAATCACTTTGAAATGTCTTTATACATATCTGATTTCAACTTTTGCTATGTCATAATGTGACCAAAAAGGTGAATGTTTTGAAAGCTTTTCTCCTATATTGTCTCTCTTGGTCTCAGACCAACTATTGTAACGTACCTCAATGTCCTGCGCGCCAGGGTATACATCTGCTTCCTGGATACCAAATGGCTGTCCATCAAAACTTGCCTTACTAAAAAAATCATCAAAAGTGTACAGTTGCAGATTCCTCTCTGCTTCTGATTTTTTGGCCGGTAGAATTACTGGAACCACTACTACTGCATAAATGTATAAATAATTTTCTGTTCTCTATTGCTTTTTATTTCTCCAGTAATATGCAAAGACTGTTCTTTTCTTGTAGACACAGTTAGATTTACAAGGACCCAAGCATTTTTATCTGAGTCCTTACATATCTATTGACAATTGCCTTTGAGTCTCTGCAACTCTCTAACTTGCAGTTCTCCAATAGAGCTTAGCTGTGTTTTTAGTTTGCTTTGTAATGTCACTATTACTTTCCCCAGTACCTTCCTACTAGTATAACATTTGAGTTCATTTTTATGGTTTGTTTTCCTGGAACACACCCAAACCCTTCAAATACAGTCTGGTATGCTGTAAACATGTCACCATTCACTTCTTCCTGCTTTACAATATTGACTCTACATTTATGCTTGTTACTACTGGCACACCAAGAATTGCTTATATGCCAAACACCACAGTGTGAAATAAGTGTTTGCTTCTGTTCTCTCCATATAGAAAGTACAGTTCAAGTTAAATTTCCCAGATGCTTGCCTTTCCTTATATGAAAGAAGACCTGATGCTAAACAGGGTTGTGCAGCAGTGGTTCTTGGCGAAGTCTCAATGATCTGCTCCTCCTTTGAAGTATCACAAACAGGCACATTCATAATTATCACACTTACCTTCTCTTACAGTCACCATACATTTTTGATAAACAGTTGTACTGGCTATATTTCCAGCAATTGCATTCAAACACAAAACATTGTGTGAAGAGAATTTTTGTTCACCATCTGCTATATTCTCTCATGTGTCAGTTGTGCAATTCTAGTGAACCTTAATGTATAACTTCCTGCTTTTAGTCATAATTGGAGTTCCTCATCTTTCTTCTCTCACACCATTTGGTGGGCAGTAGTGTAAAGCACTGAAATGAGCACTGTAACTTAGCCATTACAGCAAGCCTGAAGAAGGTCCTTGTTTTTCATGGGGTAGGTATACCAACAAGATTGTGATGATTTTCCCTATATGTTACAGAACATGTATTCAATTTCTTCTTATAACAAGACTAAGTTCTTAGAGGTTACTTTCCCCTGCTTATACTTAGGGAATGTTTGACCACAATGACTTGTCTCACAATGCTTCTCCTAAAGACCTGCACACGATAGAACAATTTACATCACAGTTAAACTTAGAAGCTACTTTCAGGTGGCTTCACATGCAGCCGTAATTGTACTATATTTATTTTCTTTTGTGCAAAAAAGGAGAAACCTCCACACACTTTTTGTCTCTAGTGCTCTCAGACATTTTTTGTATTTACTGGAATAAATCTGTTTCCAATAAATGAAAAATGCTTATTTTTTTAAAAAATCTGCTTCCTTTTAAACATAGATTTTCTTCTACCACATGGAGAAATAACATCACATATTTTTTCTGGAGCATGTATGTAATGCTTTTATGAAATCTTTGCTGCTGTCACAGGGAATGTTGGTGGTGTATCTGCATAAGCAAAACAACATTGCTTAGTGACACACAATCAGACATGAATTTCCTAAGCACAATGGGTGCAGTGGGTGGATTACAATTCCTCTTCTAAGATTTAAGATGTAAGATACACACTTCACACTCACATGAACCAGCCGCTGCCCCACAGACCAGCACAGCCCAGTGCAGCATCACAGGCCCAGGATGCTCAAGCCAACTTCTGGACAAGTGACCTCCATACACCATGGCTGCAATGCAGGCTTTGCTTTAATACAGAATTGGACACCTGTGGACATGTGTCCCTATGTGAGGAACTGCTAGTTTTGCTGTTATGTTACGTGTCAGATATACGGCATGCACTGAGGACATGGCTCACGGCCAGTCTCAGATTCCTCATCTGAGGCCAGTTGGCAGCTGCCACCAGGGTTTTTGTCATCTGCTGTTCCCCTGCTCCAGATGTCTTACACAACTGTGAGTCTTGCAGTGGTTATGTGACAAATTTTTTCTGTTGCTTTGTTTTTCAGCTCACATTTCAATGATCTAATCAGTTAGAAATGGGCAAATATTGTCAAATTTGCCTGAGTCGTCAGGTAGGCTTTGCCCCAGGAGCTGCTATGTTTTCTTATGCTGTGTAGAAATTCTGAGCTAAACTTTCTTGGTGACAGGCTGTCAGTCATTGCATTCTGCTTTTGTAATCAGGTGTCAAATTTTTTTTGTGCATTTTAAATACAATGGGCCCTGCATTCAATTTCCATCATCACAGTTTCTTAAATAAATGTATAGAAACTCTCAGTAGATACATGGATGTTCAATATGTTTCATATATCATCTTTATAAAAAGTATTCAATCCATGCATACTTTCTTCATACAAGCAAAACCAGATTTGTTTTAGTCTTACTCAATAAAATAATTATTTTCATAATTTGATTGATTATTTATGCCAATGTTCTCATACAGAATCACAAATACATTCATGAGCCCAAAACAAGTGAATTACTAGAAAAAGAAATGGAGGATGGGAGCATTTCCAATCTTACCTAATTTCAGAACTTGAAAATTATACTGGAGCAAATCTAGCTACTTCCATTCAGTGGATGCATATGAAATACGAACAGACATTTCTCAGCTTGGAGGAAGAATGCGATCATAACTGCAACCAAAAAAGACCACTTGAGATGTGTAATCTGACCTTTATGATGTGCCAGATTAATTTTTGCTATTATCTTAATCAGAAAAAGACAGCTTTCTTTTTTTTATATAGGAAATTAAGAGTTTCGTTAATGAATGCTTCATCATAAATGTATTTGATTACTTCTAGTAATGATGTAATAAGAGTGTGGGGCTTTGAGGGGGGAGAGGATGGGACAAGGTAGTATATTTAAACTATATTTAATATCCTATACAATATATCACCAGTAAACTCTTAAATACCTAATGCACTGCTGTTTGCCTTCACATTTACTTTATTAATTGCTATACTTTCAGTAACCTTATAAATGTTTCACTGAATCTGAAATATACATTCATTATGCAATAAATGATTGAAGCTCAGTAATGGGTTTTCCTTTAAGCACAATTTATGATTTGCCTTGGCAGGCTAATACCTGGAAACTGTTTGCTGCTTCTGCCAAAGAGTGCATAAATTCTTACAAAAAAACCCCAAACAAACAAACATCAGAAACCAACCAACCAACAACAACAACAACAACCAAAAAAACCCCAAAAAACAACAAAACCAAACCAAACCAATAAAAAGAAAAAACCAAACAAACAAACAAAAAAGAAACAACAACAAAAAAAGAAAGGCCAGCTTATGGTTAAACTGTGGAACTGTAGTTTATTCAATGGGCATTATGCCTAAGCTCAGAAAAGTAAGCCTCAAAATCCTGTAGCACACATTTTGTACAACTGTTTCTAAGCATCATTGATTTTACAGGTTTCCTGAACAAAGTCCTTTTCCAGCTCTCTTGCAGAAAAATTTTAAGTATAGAGCTGGTGTAAGTATTCCAAGTATGCAGTGGGTTCCACTTGAAAATCTTGTTGACAGTTGCAGCAGGAGGAAATGTGTGTATATAGTTAATAGGGAATATGATTGAAATATGTCATCAAAGCGGTCGGTGCTACAATGACAATAAAAACACAGGGTTTTGACAGGCAGTTTTTTTATTGAATATAATGTTCCTAAGTTTAATCAGAAGGATTTTAGCTCACTGCAGATTTAACTAACTTCTTAGAAAATGATGGAACAATACCCAGAAAGATAATTATTAGAGGTAACATAGTGAAGAAATGAAGAAGTAGAAAAGAAAGGGCAAAAGAGAAGGGAAGAACGAAAGTTGTATACATTTAAAGTACATTGAAGAAAAATGAAATTAAGCAACCCTGGAAACTAAGATGCAGCAACACTTTGTTTAGCATCCATTCAAAATATTTTAGCGGGACGAACTCTCTGTATGGGATTTTAAACTGATTTGAGTAACAAGAATGATGCAGAACAGACTAAGGAGACAGACCCTCACTGTACCTGCCTATTTCCTGTGTTAGAAAGTGCAGGGCTGACTTTCTGTGCATTTTTCAATGTCTTTGCATGCTCAGGAGCAGTTACTGGATGATGCTCTGTGCTTTCAGGCTCGCTTATGCCACCTGCTTACACCATGGTGCTTGACACCTGGACTGTCAGGTTACTGACGACAGCAGTAACTTTGCAGAAAACATTTAGTCAGATGTCACTCCCTTCCAAGGAAGATGTAATCATTCTTAGGATTCTCAAGGCCTGCACCATGTCCTTGATTTACCCTATGATATGGACACATTCTCAGCTTGGTGACTTTCTTAAAGGATCATGTTAATTTCTTCTCTGAATCTTAACAATTGCCTAAACTCCAAATTTCTTAGGTATATCAAGGATGGGAAGGACAGACTAACATGAGTCCTGCTAACATGCTGCTGCTGTCCCAGTAAAGGGTTGCAAACTCTTCAGTGAGCAGTAGACAGATAGGGCCATGGCTGGGAGGCACCTCAGTTGTGTGTGGGAGAAGCTTTTAGTAATCCAAATGTCTTATTACTTACTTTTTTCTTTTTTTAACAGTGTATAGGAGTTTACCAGGAAAACATGCTTTTATTACTCTGAAAAGAATTCAGCATCTGTTTTTCCTCACTCACAACCTACTTTGACAACTTTTGGCTTAACTGACTCATTTTAGGCAGATGGAAAATACCAAATATACTTGGCTTGTAAAGGAAAATGTTAAAGAATGCTTTTTAATACAAAAAGTTGTTTCTTTCCATTGCATAAAATGTTTCAGTTCTTACTGAACATGTCTAGATGCCAATCAGATAACAGAAAAAATTTGCCTTTTGTGTGCCCTGGGTTTTGGCCTTGCAACAGTTTGTCCTTAATGAAGTGCAGATGACCAGTTCCTCATCTGGAGGACGTGGCCTCCTCAGAACACAAAGATCATTGCTGATATAGTTCCAGACTGGGTTAACAATAAATAAGTTCTTTATCTGTGTAATTCATTGATGGAGCGGTTTCATATGTGTGTTTAGCTGTCAGTGAGAAAGAGGTTCCTATACTGGAGTATTATTTTAAGACTCCAAGTCAAGACCTTTAGCAGTGCCAGTACTTTTCTTTAGTCTGTATAACTGCTCTAAATGGTGAAAACAAAACCTTTCAGACACATACTGCTTCAGGTCACATCTAAGAACAGCTCCACATGAGTATAGACTGAGAAGCTATGCTGTGCTTTACTTTATTAGATGTATACTATTTACTAGGGTTCTTTTTTGACATTTTTCATTTCTGTTACTGCTCATAAAAGTGAATCCAGTAACCAGAAAGATGGATGGAAAATATATATTTAAGGAGACTGTGTTTTAATTAGGTATTTTGGACTTTCAGGAAAATTTGGCAAAGCTGAAGTGAATTTGCAGGTTATTTGGTCTGTATGGATCTGTGCTTCTGCTAAGAGCATAAGCTGAAAAATTTGAGGCAGTTTTATTCACCCTGAATAATCCAGCTTGCAAATAGCAAACTTTAAATAGTCTCATTCTATCTACTGAAATCAATATTGTAGAGATTTGATTTGAATTTTTTTTCCTAAAAACACTTGTACTTCCACAAATGTCAAGGCTTAATTCTACTTTAAATTCTTTTATATCCAGAAATGACCTGGCATCATAGGAACTGTTCTGAACTTTTGGCAGCATGGGAAGAAGGTGGTCCTAAGTGAAGGAAATGCAAGTGATTTTTGTTACTTGTTAATAATTCTCCATGTGTATAGCTGTCTAAGAGGTCTTGTAGGATTTGCTAACTGTTTTCATATTTATTAATTATTGTCCTGGGGCTGTATCATACGATGTCTCATATGCTTCTACCTTGTCATGACACAAATTAAAAAGTTCAGGTTGCCATTTCCTTTACAAAAAACCAATATATTTTTCTGCAATAGCACTCCTATTATGTAAAAGATTATATATATGTATGTCTACTCTGTTCCTTAACAAATATTCCTTTAATGAGAGTGGGCAAAATTATCATGCCCTCATGATTCTGAAATGCATTTTGGCACTGCACATGATTTCATGTTTTGTCTGTTCACATACCCTACATCTCCTTTCTGACTTGCAGCTGAAAGCCCAGGACATAGAATATTACAACTCGCTTCAGGCAGTACAGCAGTCATGGAAGTAAAAGCTTTGCTGGGTGGTATCTTCTCCTGGAATGTAATCTATGGCTGATGATCAAGGACAAATAGGAAGCCAGGTATCTTCACTCTGACAGCTTCAGCCACAGGATTGAGGCCAGTGGCAGGAAAACTGTTTGGAAACAGAGGTCTTCTCCAACTTATTTCCTTCAGAGTATGTGACAAGGCAGGATGTTGCACCTGTTCAGAAGCTCTAGCAAAACTCCTGCAGTGGAAGGGCTGAATGGAAACAAGAGGAACCAAAGTTGCAAGAGTGGCTGAATGAGATGTACCAAAAGGTTCAACTGAGAATTAGAACAGATGTGATATAAGGTAAAGCCAAACTAAAGAAAAGAAGGCTAAATATATTTGCCATTCTTTTGTTTGGGCTAGGAGTGAAGGAGTGTTAGGGGACAGGATATTTTTGCAGTTTTTTTGCTGCAAGGGGAGATGAGTTGAAAGGGGAAGAAATAATTGATGGGTCTCAGGAAGAATTATTATGAAGTGCTGAGGTTGTCTTTGGGAAGATGAAACTGAGGGGTTGGTGACAGTTACAGCTTTTCAGCACTTTCACTTTTCCAAACCAAGCAACCAAAGGAAAGTATAATTCTTCAGCACTTAAAGCTCCTTAAATTGATATTTTAGGATTAATTTCTTTGATTCCTGGCTTTTCACATAATTGAACATATTTCATAAGGGGAACCACTACAAGAAAGTTCATGACATCCATTATATGAAGCATAGTCCATGAAGATACCTGATTAGACAACTCCTGACGACAGAAGGAGGCATTAAAAAACTGTCCAACTGAATGAGATACTTTATTGTGCCAACTTCAATCTACCGTTTCTATCAGCCCTAATTATAGTCAGCTAATTCTGTTAGCTTCTTTAAGCTACAGTACTTACAAGCTAAGAGCAAGTACTGCCCTTTAATGGAGTTACCATTTTCAGAGCAACCTTTTCATTCTATCAAGAAAATAATTATTCATTATTTTTTCCATCATGGAAGTTTGTCAGGTTTTTTTTCTATTATTGGGATATCTTACAACAAAAACCAAATAGCATTTTGTTTACTTAACAGTATTTGCAATTTATCATCAGATTAAAAAAACTATGTGAAAAAACTTACGTGAAAAGGAAAGAAATAGCTTGATGTTCAATTCTTGGTGAGGTATAGAAGTCACTGTAATAAGACATTGTGCTTGCTCCATCACACCAAATGGTAGACAAAGTGCACCTGTAGGCTCTTTTTAAATGTTAGACTGCTATTCAGAGAAGTGATATTCTCCACTGTAGTCAGCAACTTGGCAAATCAGCATGAAATTCAATAATTTTTCCTTTTTTGGAAAAAGAGTAAGAAATAGGAACCATAAAGTGGAAATGAGGCTGAACCAAAAAATCTTTATCTGAGTTAGTTCATTTTTTAGGGGAGTTTGAAAACTTTTCTGCTAAAAATCCTCCAAACCTATATTACCTATAGTATTCTATGTACCTTTTTTGGTCATACTGATGTGTGACAATTATACACTATGATTAAACTGTTTAGGAAAGTAATGGTACTGTTCTGATGCAGTACCTCAAGATGCAATTCTTGATACATTAATTCAATACAACACGCTATTACTGGAAATTATGTTTCCTTCAAATAGTCCCACAAAAGTCAATACTTGTAAAAAGGTGCATTTTCTACACAGAACTACATCTGTTTCTACCTGACCTTTGTAGGCATTGCATATACTTACAAACAGATTTAAATCTCATACTTGCACCACTCAGATATGTAAGCCAGAATTTTGCTTCCTCTGTGATGCAACGCAGGCTAGAACTTAGAAGAAAGGAAATGGAGAGAGGTTTCCATTTGTGATAAAATTGTCTGTGTGTGTGTGTGTGTGTGTGTGTGGTGCATAAACTTGTTGTTTCACGATGTCAGTACAGTGTGTCACACATCTATTCAGGCCTGTATAGACAAGCACTAACATTCTGAAAGGGGTAATAAACAGACAAGAGGGTTACAAGGGGCTATTATCCTTAAATAATAGAATCATTACAGAAAAACAGTTTGATGAAATGTGGGCTGGAAAATGATGTTATCAACAGCTATGGCAGAACTTCATTGCCCCAAGCACATTTCTGATGTTTGCTTTCTGCTTAGAAGTACTGAAGAGGTGAAAAACTTCGAAGTTGAGGCAAATAATATTTTAGCCTTTAAAACGGTTATTTGCAGTTCTTTCTCAAAGCTTTTGGGATGATCTGGGGCTTTTTCAGTGCTGTGTGGTAGTCAAAGAACACAGAAATTCCCATAAAATTCTGGGAAAAGAGAACAAAGGGTCAGCCCAGAAAATGAACAGGAGAGGCAACCAAAGTTTCCAAAACAAAGCAAGGAACATTCAGGACTGGAGGATTTTTACAAACAGGCAATTCCACTGTCTTGTTGCTGTAGTCTCAAAGAAAGGGAGTTACTTCCTATTCATTTATTAGAGGCTTCAGGCTCAATTGTCCTGCTTTCCTGTAAAGGGCATTGTCTTCTTTCTACCCAGAGGTGCCATGCAGCAGCACTGGCATACACTTTAAGTGGAGCCAAATGAAGAAGAGAAAGGACTCTATAAAAAGCAGAGTGACACATCAGTAAGAAGCTGAAAAAGAGGAAAGGGGAAGGCAAAAATTGGGAAAACAGAAATAAGAAAGAGATTAAAGAGTATAGACAACTCGAGAAATAAAACAGATAAAGTGGGAGAAGGGAAAAAATGGAAGCTTTTGATGGGATAAACCCTCACCCCACAGTTGTCTGTAAATAAGTTCCCAAATGTACTTAATTCCCGTAATAAAGCTTTCTAATTTCTTGATGTTATGTTTACCAGTATAAAGGAAGACCACCTTGCATATAAATCAAGCAAAGAAATCAGTAGTATTAGTAGAACTGAAAATAAGAACCAAAACCTTATTATTATACATGTAACTGTAACAGAACAGGAAATAATAATAATGTGGTTAAAGTTGTTACACACACTTCTTGGTTTGTACCTGCTGTCTTGGTGGTACAGTCACCTTTCTCCAAAGCCTGTGCCTGGTGATAGGGCAGGTGTCATGGTGAGTCATCAGCATCTGGAGTCCTCTGCCAAAAGGAATATGGCATGCACATTGATCCCTCCTGGGATCCGCCTGGAGCATTTTTTAAATGTTTTTTTTACGTCTTTCCGTTTTTTCAGGAGCTTAACATTATATATGAATTCACTACATGATGCCTTTTATGTTTGGTTAGTACTATCTATTTCCTTTTTTTCTTTGCTAAACCATATATCAGTTTTGTACCATTACAGATCTGCATCTCTTAGTGACCATCACTGAGTTGCTCAAGGCTCTCTGCTCTACACTGCCAAGGCTGTACCCCATCTCTTGTTATCCCATGACTATGCGTTTTATACTACATATTGTGTCTTCACCTATGCCAGTGCTTCTCTGTTCTATATCACTGTGTTACAGTTATAAATACTTCATTTTACACTAGATAACTACTTATTAGGACTATCAGCATAAGACTCATTGGAAAATATTGCTTTCAGCTACACCATCCTGTCATCAAACAGTTGAAAAAACTTGGACACAGCAAGTCTCTGCGAACTCAGCCATTGCAAACTCCGTACAAGGCTGGTAGTTTGTTACTGTCAGTCATAGTCTACAGTGTCTTCTGTAATCCTACTTTGTGCTCTGTGATGCCACTGCTTCTGGGTTTCTTCCGTCCATGTATGTATTGGGAAATTGTATAGATGCTACCTGGGAAGCTGGATGAATTAGTCCTTGCTTGGCTGGCAATAAATGGAAATCAAGCAATGCCAAATAAAATAATATTTATAGTCTATATAATAATAATTATAACCCATGCAACATTTGGAGGGTGGAAAAAGGCATCAGTTACAGCACTTGAAATAAGATACAGGCATTTTGAAAGTGTTTAGCAACCACATGGCAAACCCAGGGCCCTTGGATAGGCACCAAGGTTCTTGTAGGTTAATGAACAGAGCTGGAGAATTTTGAAACAGTCTGGAGGTCTTGTACTAGGTTTTAAGCGTTGTTAAGAAAGTGGCCATCTCATCTATCTGCTCTTGCCAAGGACTTCCTCCTGCTGGGCTGATGAAGCCTTGACAGGTGTGCCCAGGAACATGGGGTCTCTGTCCAGCCTGAGGGACACATCTGCTGCTGTCCCATTTGCTGGTTCAGCCAGAGGTGAAGCTGAGCACATATCCCAGGGACACACACACAGACATGAGCACAGACACGCACAGAGGAGGCACACACAGAATACTGAAACAGCTGGTCATACAGCCTGCTACAGGCAAGGCAATGCCTTCAACATCGCCCAAAGAAAGGAATCACATAAAACACAAACACAGACAGATGAGTGCCCTCCTTCTCTTGGGCTGGAAGAGGCAGGATGTCACTACTGCAGTGCACACAAGATACTCTCCAAGTTTACAAGCACATACTCATTTGCAGGTCCTTCAAGTGTTGTCACACCCCCTCTGTTCATCCATCGACTCTGCCTGTATCCTGGACCCACTCTATGGGCCCCTTGCCCTCTGGCTGGTTCAGCTCAGTGCTCACTGGGAAACATGTGGCATTCACATCTTTGTTCCAGAGACACCCCCACATTCACAAGTCCCCCTGGCTGGCTAGTGCCAGTTAGCTGTTCACAGTTAGCTAGTGAATACACACACACACACCCCTCCCACATATTCACTGGATTTAGGGAAGATGCTGCCACTTGACACTAACCAGCTGGCGCAAGACCCATGGGCTGTGACCAGCAGTCTGCTTCAGCTGCCAGCACTGAGCATGTCAATCAGCTCCTGTCATGTCAATTCCTCCACAGGTGGTACCACTCCTGCTCCAGTGAATGGAGGTTAAAAGTTCCAACTAGCTTCAGTCACTGGTACTATGACACCACTCACTTCAGTAGCTGGCACCAGAGGTCAGAGTTGCCTGTAGCTTCATCCTGACTCCTGCGGTTGGCCCCAGATTTCACTCACACACAAAGGTCTTGCCCATAGCTGGCAACTAATCCTTACAGCACGCATATGCAGACATTGAACTGTGAGATTTTGCAGAAGTAATTAAGACAAGATTTAGCAAAAAACATAAGAGGGTAGAACAGACTGCAGTGATCATGTGCAGGGCTTAGCCAGAAATGAGTACAGACTTGTTCTGATTTGAGAGTGACCAGCCCCTTTTATAACTCTTTTCTGCCTGCCTTCTGCTGTTTGTCCTTGTGGTTTCCCTCCCTTTGCACACCCCTTCATGGGTTTGTATACCTCTCCCAGCCCGGACTCCAGTATCTCTCCTGGTTTATAATAATATCGTGTGCAAAGTGCATGTTGATCTTCCTGCAAAGGGCATCTGCAGTTTCTTGCTAGCCCACCAATTGACATGATTGGTGATGTTGTCTCTTGTCATAGTCTCAATTTTTAGTTTGTTAGACATGAGTATTTGTATATTTTGTTTCTGGCTTCCCTTTTTTCACTCAGTTTCCCAATTAACCACATCCATTATCAGAAAACTGTTTTGGAACAAACATTCTTGTGCTTTTACTTGTCCTCATCAATTAACGTGAATGGGCAGACTTGATTTCTCTCACTGTTTCCTGTGTTATCGAGGTCTGTGTCCCTGATGTTTCTTGTTTATAGTTTCCTCCTTTCCCTATTACCCACTTCTTGCATAGAAAAATCCCTTGGCCAGATGCCCTTAAAGGAACAGTCTCCTACACACCATAAAAATATCTAAAAAGCATAACATAACCAAATTGCTGCAATGGCTGCTGATAAACTGTTAAGCCAGCATTGCTTATATTTGATGAGGTGGTTCAAGTTCAGCTACCTCAGTGTTTCTTGGTCAGTGGTGAAGTGAAAATTAAGGGTCCTACTCTGGTAGCATAACAATGAGAACCATTCAAAACAAGTATAACTATGTGACTTTAAAGAAACTTGAATCCAGCCAAATAAATTAATTAATATTTAATATTTTTACATAGTTTAAGTTTGAATTATTCCCAATAGTCATTACTACAATTTAATTTATTTTGGCCAACACGAACACCATTTCATTATAGCACCTCAATTTAGTGGTTTCCTTTCCATTTTACTTGAGAGCAGCAATGAGATGACACATCTACACATGCAAGGAGTTACCATACAATTCTCTCTCACTCTCTCTCCTTCTTAATCTATGTCTCTTTCTCCTCCCAAGGATTTTATAGGTTTTCAGCTAGATATCCCCCTCTTTTATTTAGAAAATAATTATTCTGATCAGCCCCATATCAAATTTCAGGCTGTGTGGCTGAGAGGTCCTCTAGGATTTATAAGTGAATGAATTACAGAAATGGGACATCTGGGTAGCGTATCCATTTTCCTAAATGATTTGGGTTTTTCCTATTGGGTTACCATATCATTTTGTACAATATTCTATTGAACTATGCTTCTAATTGTCCTCAAAAAAAAACTTATCTTATTTTGAAGTTTCCCTACCCACTTACTGATGTCACCAGTTTTTCCTGACTTAGCTGTAACATCTAGCTATTGGTTGGAAGACTAGATGGCATTTTATGAAATTAAACTTCTCAAATTTCTTCATTATTCTTGTAAAAAAACGATATAGACAAATACAAGGACACTGCTCATTTTCTACTTGGACCAGTCCCATGAGATTGAATTAGAAATTTTCAGGAACTCTTTAAGCATAGTTTCTAAAGCGGTTTCCATGTGAGTTAGGGTAAAATTTGCATTGCCCTGAATGACACCAGAGATAAGTAACAGGCTGAATCACTTTTGAAAAGCTCTGCATAGTTGAATTTCATGGCTGTAAAATCTGATCAAAGACTGACTTGGGCTACCCAAGAGTTTTCTTACTTCACCAAGCATATCAGGGCATAAAAGGAAAAGTTCACTTCCACTTTTGATATGGATAATTATGGATAAATATTCTCAGTAGAAAGCATAGTGACAGCATGCAATATTCATTACTCTACAATTACCTTTTCTCGACTCTCATACTACTTGAGTCTGTTGGTCAGATTGCAGAAGGGTGATATCATGTTGAAGAAAATTATCATGCCCGACTCCCAGTGTTCCTCTCCTAACCTATGACTTCAACTATCAGTAGTCACTAATTGTAATTATTCAGCTCCCCTATAATAGAGGGGCTGGTGAAGAAGAGCACCACTCTTCATTGTAACTGCACAACTGATAACAGAAAGGCAGATTGATAAAATTAGTCTATTGCTATATATCACATCCAATTCCCTAGGTTTTAAGGAAAAAGATCCATTTTCTCGTGTGTCCTTTCTTTCTTTTTGAAATTGAAATGGTAGGTTTAGAAGCGGAAATACTATTATTATATGAAGTACCAAATGCGTGACATTCATAGAATGTAGCTTTAATCAGAAGATACTGTTGATGTGGTATAAAACCAAAATGAAAGGTTATGGACACAGTGACAAACAGGAAACTAAGTTGTGTCTTTCTAGAACTGTGTTCATAAATGTGAACTACCTTTGTAATTTTCAGAGAAGGAAAATTCCCTCTTTTGCTTTATCCTCTTATCTGAAATACTTGCTCTGACATAAAAACAGTTCTGACGTACCTTCAACAAGAAAAGAGACCTCCAGTACAGTATTATTTCCAAAGGTAGGATACTGCTACTACATTGTGGATAGTTCTTCAATAAAGCTAAAGTGCAAACTGAAGAACTGAAATGCTACGTAAGATAAACAGCTGCTTTTCCCCTGAGAAAAGTATGTGGAATTTCTCATCTATATGGCATAAACTGCAATGAAACAGAGCAAATCCATATTAACTTTTAAACTGAAGTAATGCCTTTGTACTTGACATTCTTCTGTGTGCAAGGCCATAATACAGTTAGGAAAAGAAAACCCTTGGCCAGGAACATTGTTTATAAAAACTGGTAGCTTTTCTGGCAAGGGAACAGAAATCTCATCTAGGGTGGAAGGTTTCCCTGAACTGTCACAGTGCTGAAAAAAACACTAGTACAAAAAGTGTTCTCTTTGTTAATAAGAATCTTTTACTTCAAGGAGTCACTGAAATCCTAACCAATATCTAGCAAGAGAGTCCCTGACAAGGGCCTGTTAGAAAAAGAGGGAAGTCAATAAAAGTAAAGTGTAAGTGTAACGTTAATGGCAGGTTCTTGTAGCCATTTTCCCCCAAATTATACCATTCCTATTCAAATACCATCTCGAGAGTCTCAGACAGTGTCAAGTGCAATCATTGTTATTGCAGTTGCCAAGGTAATCAATTGAAATCATAATGAAGGGAACAGAAGGAAATCAATAGAGTCTGAAATTACAAATAAAGAGAAGCTATCGTTTAAAAGCATTTGGCTGAAATCTTCCATATTAATGGAGTCAGAAATGGCTGTGTCATTCAGAAGCAGTGTGGTGCATAATTCACTTGAGTGCATTAGAACACCTAAAAGCTATTGCAGCAATTAGGGCTGCCTACCAAGAAAGTGTCCACCTTAGAAGCATCACTGAATTGTTTGTTTGGTTCCAATATGTTTTCATATTTGAAACAGTGATTTTTTTGGTCCCTCAACAAAGCCATCTTGATGTAATCTCAATAGACACAGTTTCTATCTCATAATTTATCGAAGAAGTTTATCTAATGTGTGCTATCTCTTCTGGAGTTTTCTTTCGGTTAGAAGCCCTACCCAGATGCAGCTGCACCCCAATAGATTTTATATCCCTGAGGTGCCCCAGTGACTGTGGGACATTCCTACCTAATGGCAGTGCTCAGCATTTACAGTTCACTTTTACACAAAAATTACATGTCCTCATACATGTTGTTTGACACAAATATGTGGAGCACACGTCACTGCATTTAGACAAAGGCATTCTAGGTCTGGTGAATGGGGTACTGGGCCCTTTTCGGGTTGGTAGGACAGCAGGATTCTTTATTTGGCTTCAGAGAGACAAGCAGGCAGATAATGAAGCACTGAATATGTGTTTCTGCTGTGAGTGCTCTACTAACCAAATGTTATTGCACCTTGCAAGGCCCAGCAAATAATTATTCTAAAGGAGAAGCTAAGCGTGATGTGGTAGTCTGTTACTGCATTCGCTTGGGAAGGAGAAGACATGGGTCCCAGGTCATGAACCAACTGGAGCAGGGAATTGAAGTATCCATTGGAGCAAGAAAGCCAGGTCTCTTAGAGCTAGCCATTATGTTATGCAGCTATGTCCTCTCCCTCTATCCTTTTGGTGAGAGAGGTGGTGAATATTTAATAGCTTCATGCAAAATGGAACAGCTTCTAGCGGAAGGTTTGAAAAAAACCCTATAACCTCCTACAGCACTGCTCTTAGCTGCTTCCTGTGCAAAGCAAATTACCATCATGTGAAAAAATTAATCTATTTGAATTCTTCCCAAAAGAAGTACTCAAACTACTTAGTTGGTTCTGAAGAGGGAGAGAGGCAAAGGTCCACACTGCAATTTTTCAGCTGCATTCAGAAAAAAAAAAATGTGATGGGAGTCAGGTGTTTTTGCTTTTAGGCAGTTGGTCTTACTTCATTGAAATGTGAGTTAGCTGTCTTAAGGAAATTGTTCTTAAAAGTCAGATAGAAGGAATGGGAACAAAAATTAAGAAGGTACCTCCTTCCTGCCTGAAATACCTATATGTCCAAACATTGAGCTACCAAGATCTTTTTTTGCTCAAAAATTTCGATTGGTTTTTGCATGGTGTTTAACAAAACCTTTCCATTACCAATTGCATAACAGCAATTAAAATTCTCATCAAATCCATCTTAACTGTTTATAGTCTTCCACTAGGGAGCATTTTCCTTGGTAAAAATCTGCAGTAAAAGGCTATTTAATCTGTGCAAGTGAAACAGTCAGTTATGCTAATTCATCTATTCTACTGTCGGTTCACATTGAAATCTCGTACAGATCCAGTTTTCTGCAGTAGGTGAGTCAAGGCGCACTTTGGCTTGCCCTGAGAGAAGAAAAAGCCTTTGTCTTTTTTTCTGTCACACCAGCTAGATCTGATCATTGTGTGTCTCTGTGAAGGAGTTCAAAGCACTTTACTCTGCAGTCCACCAATGCAAACTGCTAAGAAAAAGATATCTGATAGACTGACTTCTGTGACTGAGGCCAGTGAAAGAGTACATAGCTATGCAACACAAATAAAAGCATAAACTAACCATACAGTAACTAACAGCACTTTCTGCCTTTCTATTTGTATAGATTTATTAAAAAAGGAATTAAATGCGGTGTGTTGAAAGCAACAAACTCCCTCTTTTCTCTGGAAAGTATTGAACAAGTCATGACAAAAAGTCTTTCACATCATACATGAAAAATCAGGCATGATGCTTTTTTTCCCAAGTCACAATCATAGTCTCTGGAGTTCCTTTAGCTCTCATTGTTCCAAGTTTGTGATCTCTGGGTTGTTACTTTCAGAGTCTTCATGAATATTATCAAAAAGCCAAATTTGTAGCAGATTTGAAGATTCCAGGCTGTGCCTTCTAGTGTCTCTAGTTCTACTTTCTGGCATCTGGCTCCAGCTTGGAAGATCAGAATAACTTCTCACTTCCTCTTCTTGATGCTCAGTTCTCAGCCTCATCACTTACGGAGCATCAATTCTCCCACTACTGCTTTATCTCCTTTTCTTCCTGAGAGGATTTCAGCTTTTACCGATAATAACAGGAGCAAGTCCATCTAAAACAGAGGTCTGAATGCTATTTTTATTTCTAAAGAAAGCTTTGCAAAGGAAGGAAGAGCCACCTTAAAAATGTCCAGATAAAAGCTGAAAATAAATCAAATAGATATTTATCCTTTAAATAATGTACTGAATGTTTCTCTACTGTAAAGCCCTCATAGCAGATCAATACTGTTTACACTATTCACTTGCAGCAAGCAGTAAAAGTCTTTCACTTCAACAGTTTCCAGCCATTTAACATTGTTAAAAAGACAGCTAAAACATCAAATGGGGGCATTTTTTCCTAAACTGAAATGGATCGATTAGTTTTCATGACATTCACAGCAATGATTGTGAACCAGGATTAGGAAAGAGGTAATATGGGAGTAAAAAGGGAAAGAAGTCAGTGCACCTCTTTTAAGTTAATGAAATAAATTACATACCTCTACTCAACAGAAGTAAATCTTCTTGGAGGGATTGACTTCTTTATAATACCTGTTAATAACTACTTCTCTACATGTGTAGTATGGATTGCCTTTTAAATTGATTTCACTATACGTATGCAAAAGCAATGGCTCTGAAAGTCTGGTCTGTGACATTTGTCATGTTGAATCAGTTAGGTGACTGTAAATTTGTGATCAATTCCACTTCAGTGAGAAAAGGTATTCATTATTAGCAAACTCTAAAAGAACTATGCATGGTTATTAAATAGAAATGAATTTTTCTAGGTTTTTTGGAGTTAAAAAAAAGTGATTACTTAGTTCAACTAATGAATGCTTTTGTGTGATCTCCTATCAACAAACCGTGGTTAATAGTTGTCGTGTTCCACTGCAGGGAACTGCAAAGAGTTCTTTCAAAAATGGATGGTCTGGAAAGAAATTAAGCCAAACGAGGCAAACGTATTTGAGAACCCTTTATTGATAACAAAAAGAAGAGGGAAAATGAGTCGCCCGAGTTAAAGACAGCTAGCAGAGACAGAAAAGAAGAAAGGGAAATGGAAAAGGGATGGGGGTGAGGTGAGAGAGAGGGAGAGGGGACAGAGAGAAAAAGACGGTGTTACCACCAGCAAGTCAGGGCAGTGCTGTCAGCATCCAGGTGGGAGGTGTGCACGCTGCCTGCCTCTTGCCGAGCTGGGTCTTAGCAAGCCTGCGTGGCTCCCAGAGGGGCACAGCTCCACAGGCATGACTCCCATGGTGATGGCACCAGACACACAGTGAGTGGGTGCTTGGACAGGAGGACCAGGACCCTGGACCCTTGTGAGATGCAGATACTTACACATACTTATAAAATATCAGAAGATGATAAATTAAATGGTGTAGACAAATGAAAATTGCGAAATTATGAAATATGACATTTCTGGTTTATCCCACAAGTTTATTTTTAACCAAGTACAATGTAACTTCTAGAAAAAAATGGTTTGCAGTATTGAAATTTTTTTCAAGAAATATTCCAAGTTTTTATCCTGTAATATTGGGCCTTGAATCTTGTGAATTGTGACTTCTGACTAAAAAAATGAGAGTACCTGTAACCACGTTCCATTAATTTGTCTTAGGCTTCGTCTCATAAAATGCTTCAAAATGGCACAGGATTCTGCATAAGGATGCTGTGTAAGTATTAAACAAATGTCATTAAGTCTCTGTGTACAATAATAATTAGTCATATTAAGGGGTATAAATTTGTTCAGGTAGCTTAATGAAATGGCAGTGCCCTACTCACTGAAGTTTTGTTCATTGTGCATTTGTTCAATGAGAGTCAGTGAAAACATTCTTGGCAGGCAAAACTGATTTCACCATTCTTTCAGTATTCCAAATATGAGATACCTTTTTAAGTGGATACTTCTTCATTCTTCTCCTGTGACGACAACCTGAGAGAATTGGAGTGTTCAGACTGGAGAAGGTGCTGAGGGAAACCTTATAGCACATTCCAGTACATAAAGGGTGCCAACATTTCTTGTTGGCTGGAGAAGGACTTTTCACAAGGGCATGAACTGATAAGACATGGAGAGATGGCCTTAAGCTGAACGAGAATAGGTTTAGATAAGATCACAGAAGAAATTCTTTACTGTGAGGATGGTGAGGCACTGAAAGAAGTTGCTCAGAGAGGTTGTGGATTCCAGCCCTGGAGGTGTTCAAGACCAGGCCGCATGTGGCTCTGAGTGACCTGTTCCAGTGTAAGGTGTCCCTGTCTGTGTCAGGGGAGTTAGATCTGGATGATCTTTGTGGTCCCTTCCAACCCAGACCATTCTATGGCTATATGATTTTATGATTAATTACTAATTTCCCATATTTTCCACATCTTTCTTCAAGTACTACTGCCACTACTTTTTGAAGGTATGAATATTTCCTGACAGTAAGACTGTAGCTTTTAATTTAATTATGGTCTGGTTTTCTCCTCCTACAAGCTTTCACAATAGAATGCTCTTCCAAAAACCAGGGAAAAATCAGCTGTGTAAGAAGTGGTGTCTAAAGACCTAGCAATCTAAGGTTTATTCAAATAACAGTTTCCTCAGATGCTCAGTGAAATCTAGGTAGTGCAGAATACTCTGTATTTTGGGGAAATCCAGAAAGAGAATGATACTTTTGATATCTCATGTCTAGTAAACTTCTTCATTTCTTGTAGGACTTGGGGTTGTTGATGGGACAGGGGGCTGTCATTGCTACTGCCATTTGCTACAAATACAAAGTTTCTCTCACATGTATCAGCACTGGTCAGCATTCAGATACCAAAGTCAATTTTTTACAAACAAATAAGTTTTTAAACCCCACTAGCTTAATCCTTGGTGATATGAGATGAAAACAAGCATGCTATGAGGAAACCATGCATAAATTATTTTTAGTTTAAATAAGATGGAGATTTTATGGATTTGGGTCAACAGAGATCATACTAAAAATGTTCACTGCTTCATTCTAATGAGTTTAAAGGATGGCTGTTCTATTTTTCCTTCAATCTATTTTTGTCCTGTTAATATGTAAGTACAATATGTTACTGTGGAATAAAACAAACTGACTCTTGAAAAAAAGATAATATGGGAGATGCTCCTAAAAATTTGTTCCAGATTGAAGTTGTCTATAAGGGTAAACATCTGAGTATCGAAACAATTACTTTTCTGAATATAAACCTGGTATTTTAGCAAAAACCTAAGCAGTGGTCAAGTTTTTCTCCAGCAGAAACACCAGATTTGCCTCTAGGTAGAGACATGTATTCCTCCAGGGAAATGTGAGTGTGAATCTAGTCAGATACCAGAGAGAATTTTGCCTAACTTTTTTGCATTGTAATGTTTTTTCAATAAAGTTTGGAAGGAAAGACATTTGGAACTTCTAAAAAGGTCAAGCCCTTCTCTGTCTGTGCTTATGTCTGAAAAATTAATAGGTCGAAATCTCCTAGTGCCTGCCCTTATTATTTGTTCACAGTGAGATAATTATACCTGTGTAGTAAGTGGTCCAATTCTCCGGCAGTGGATGTCTGGTAGTGGAAAAAACAGAAACATCTGGGTAACCTCAGCAATGTGACTCACCCACATGCAGACAGAGGCAGAAGAGCACAGTGTTTGCTTGGTCATCCAGTCATTTTCCTTCTTGAGAATGATACAAGGGTGGTCAGAAATTTGTGTTCAGCACAGCCCCATAAGAAATGAGATGATTTCAACAGATCTGCTTCTCAGAAACACTACTATGAACTCAGATGTTCACCCAACTGCACTCTTGAGCCGAGGTATCTTCATTTCAGTTCCCCTTTGGCAGGTACAGGTAACTAAAATGTGCGTATGAAATTCCTTTATAGGTTTCATCTCTTAACTTTCTTCTGCAAGGTTAATAGAAGATTAACATGTATCACAGTGGCAGTGCAAGTGTTGCCTTCCTTAACAAATATTTTCTTAGATTAAGGGTTTCTCATTAAAAACTCCCTGAATAGAAAGAAAGCCCAAAACTTAGCCTTTAAATCTATACATTTGGTTTCAGTACTGAGCAGCTGAATGCATTATACAGCACATCAAAAAAGTAAAATAATTCATCTGCAAATACAAAGTGAATAACACCAATCAAGATGCCAAAATTCTAATTCTAATAACTACTACTAATTTGCAAAATATACGTTTACACGAAAGAGGAGGAACATCTCTATGATAATACGCTATTTGTCAGCAAGCACATAGCATATTTTTTAGATTTTCTTTTTCATTAAGAGCTTCCTTAGTCGTCTCTACCATACTTATTACAGACAATGCTTGGACTTTGAAAATATAACTTGGTCAAACATACACTAAATATAAGAATTCTATTTCACATTTAAGTTACTAAAAATGCCAGGTTGCTGTTCACGAAAATGCCTTTTCAAAAATAGATTCTAAAAAACATGCCCCTTGTGTCAACTTCAGCTAGCTGCCAATAGCTCTTTACTGGGTTAGTCTGTGGGCTGACTGCCTTTTGCAAAAGAATTCCTGGAATAGATATAACTTGAAATAAAAAAGTAATCTTTGGGTTTTTTTTCCTGAAAAATAAGGCAGTTTCTGTATTCAGGCCAAATTCAAACTGGGCAAATAACATTCTGCCTCCTTCAGTCCTTGATGTCTTTTTATTGGCTGACAGTTTCTTTAGTCTTTGTAGAATATATGTTCCTGTGTTGGTGCAAGAAAGCATTCCTGGAGGTGTCATTTATTTGTATATGCCACTTAAATATTTCAGGATATTTAGGTCCCTGTCACAATGTAAATATCAAAAAAAAATTTAGTTTTTTTTTTTTAATAAAAATTATATATAGTTAGGCTTTCAATAGACTAATTTTATTGAAAAGGGCATAGATAAAATGGGGCTAAAGCCTCTTTGAACTGGTAAGACCAGGCTGGGGAACAGAAGTAATGTGTCTTGTTAGATCAGGAGGTACAAACAGAAAAATATGAAGATCTTACTTGACCAAAAGCTTTGGATTTGGCTGTTGATTGCTGAACTGACTGCGTAGATTTTCCATCATTTTAAGTATGACAGGTCTTATTTTTTCTAATCTGGAGGCAGTGTATTTGGGGAATCCTTCCTGCAGTGTGGAGTTTTTGCTGTAAGGCTCTTCAGAGAGAGAGTGCACCAACCTTCTTGTATTTCCAGAGGCGAATGAAATACAGATGTACAGACACCCTCCATCAAATTACCCCAAGCTGATGTATTTAACTTGTAATTTGAGAGAAGCAGTAACATATTTATTGGTATAAAGCAGTGATTTAACAAAGTTTCACAGCTGTCGTGGTTTGACACTGGCTCAGCGCCAAGCACCCATGAGAGCCGCTTGCTCACCCTCCCCTGCCACAGCTGGGCAGAAGAGGGAAAAGGGAAAAAAGTTAACGAAGGCTTCATGAGTGAGATAAGGACCGGGAGAAACCCTTCAAGGGTGAAACAGGCTCAACTTAAGTTGCAAAGTGAATTTATTACTAACAGAATCAGAGGAGGATAATGAGAAGTAAAAGAAGCCCTTAGAATACCTTCCACCCCCCAGCCCCTCCCTCCTTCCCACCAGTAGTGCAGGGAGAGAGGGCACGGCGGTTTGGTCAGTTCATCACCGAGATTTCCTTCCGCTGCTCTGGGAGAGTAATCTTCCCCTGTGAGGCTGTGGGTTCCTCCCACAGGAGACAGTTCTGCTGAACCTCTCCGGCGTGGGCCCGCTCTCAGGAGCAGCAGCCCCAGCGCCCCTGCTGCAGCGTCAGCCCCTGCCACGGGCACACAGCCCTCCCAAAACTGCTGCACCGTGGGTCTCTCTTTCCACAGGGTGCAGCCCTCCAAGGACAGGCTGTTCCTCGAAGCAGGGGCCCTCTCTCTCCACTGAGTCTCCCAGTGGATCACAGCCTCCTGCAGGCATCCACCCGCTCCGGCACGGGCACTACCCCCATGAGCTGCGGGTGGATCTCTGCATGCTCCTGGATCCCCACGGGCTGTGGGTGGATCTCTGCATCCCCCGTGGACCCATGGGCTGCAGGGAGACAACCTGCTACACCATGGTCTGCACCACGGCCTGCAGAGGAACTGTGGTGGCTGATTGACCTGTGGTATAAGAGACAGAGAGTGTCCTTGGTAAGACAGTCTCTGGTGCCAAAGATCTATTGGTTATGGTGAGAGAAAGAAGCCCCTCCCAGGATGCCTGTTCGGTGGTGGCAATGTACCCCAGTTCTGATTCCCTACTTCACTCTTGCTGTTAACCACTCCCCTGTACTTAAGATTGACCTGTCATGTGTTCAGGGTCATTTGCCTCTGGAAACCTTCACGAGTTGTAGCAATAAACTGCTCTCTGTGGAACTCTATGCAAGGACCTTCTCAGCTCCTTGCCATCAGATTCATATTACTGAAGTCATCCCTGTGTCTGTGCGTTCATGCATCTGAGCCCACAGAAGCAGAAGGCACCCAGTAATAGGTGGCACCCAACATGGACTCCCTCGGACCTCCATGACAGTCTCTGAAGTCTCTGGATTCAAGCTGCATTTGGAGCTTCCACTTCCCCCAAAAAAGCCTCTGAGTTCTATCAGAAGTTTCAGAAAGGGAGATCAATAATTTCCTTAGAAGAGGAGACTGGTCTGCAGCCGACTGGACCACCCTGAGAACATTATTTGACCCTCTGGTGAGATACAGTTCACCTTTTATCCTTTTTATTTTTTCTCTTTTGTCTCGGGGCTGGGAGGAGAGGAAGATGGACGGTGAAATAATCCTTCCCCTAAGAGAAGTCTTTCCCCAAATTCTAAAAACCCTTATTTGTGGGAACTTTTGTTTTTCAAGGGAAGATTTAATGTGTTTTCTTACTTAACGACTTTAGAGGGAATTTTAAACGTCTTGTCCCTTGGCTGTTTCTGTTGGGAAAAATTTTTGTTCTACCAGCTAGTTAAAAAGCTCTTAAAAATGTTAGTTCAGAAAAAATCCCACTATCTGCTTCCCTCTCCCTTCATCCCTGTTTCCTCTACCCTGATTCAAGGGGGACCGAGAGAAGGACCCTGCCCCAGTGCACAGGTCTGCCACCGTCTACCTGCCTTTTCTCTATCCCCTTTTTTCCCTGCCAGGAGTGGTGAAGGCCAAGGCATCCCATGTCCTACCCAAAACCTCTTCCCCACTTTAAATTTGCTCCAAGACAAGGGCAGCATGGCCAATCTTGCAAAGCCAGCTGCTACTTTCACTTTTGATTCTGCCGCTTCTCCCCTAGACCCCCAACATGGCAGAAGCCACGTGCTGGCACTGGCGGGCTTTTCACCCGCACCCAGCTCCCTCTCTGCATCTGCCCACTGCCTCCCCTGCCGGCGCCTGCTCGTGTTACTGCGTCCGGCTCCCGCTCCGTCCCCTGCCCCCCTCTCTCCCGCTTGATCACATTACAGCGCCCAGCCCCACCATCCCCCTCCCCTTCCAGCGCCCGCTCCGGCTTGCGTGTTCGCGTCAGGTCCACCTCTCTCTGCTGGGACCCCCCTGCTAGCCCCTGCTCCTGTGTCCCTGTCCCCTCCATCGCTAGCCTGACCCATGAAACCGAACCTGCCTCAGACTCCCAAGGTGCTGAACCCGGGATTGGTGGGGAGGGGTGCCAGAGAGACGCCGTCCCAGCTGCACTGCACCGGGCGGCCCTGGTTCGCCAGAAGCCATGCACCCCCGCCAGGGCCTCTGCCTGCAGTTCAGAAGAGGAGAGCAACAATTCCTCACATTCAGATGCTGAATCTAGAGACTATTGAGCTACAGTGAAAAAACAGGCTGCCAGAGATGGCAATTGGGACATAGCAAATAAGCCATATACTGCCCCAGTCACTTGTACAAGAGGAGGCAGGAATGCTAACTGGGAACCTATACCGTACCAGCAGCTCAAGGAGTTATGCGAAGCCAGCGAGGACTATGGACAGGGATCACCCTACTTTAAAAACCTGCGCCAGGTTTCTCTCTCCACTATCACCCGAGTGCCTCACAATATCAAAAATATTGTATCATGCCTGCTCTCTCCCACAGAGAATATGCTGTGGGAAAGAACGTGGAAAAAACAGTTAGAACAAACATATCAAGGAGACTGCACTAAAGCTCATTTAACTATTGAACATCTGTGTGGAGAGGGTGACTTTGAGCGGCCCCAAGACCAAGCCCAAGACATACCTGAGGCTGTCCTCAGAGATATTAAAAAGGCAGCAGAGGCAGCCCTCCTTCAAACCCCAGATGATGCCACCCCCACTTTGAACTTTTCAGATGTTAGACAAGGCATAGAGGAGTCTTTTATTAAATTTACAGATCGTTTAAAGAGCTCTATTGAAAGGCAGGTCAAGAATGCAGAAGCCCGCAAAGAGATTTTATGCAGTTTGGCAATGGCCAATTCAAATGCAGAGTGAAAAAAATTTCTAAGGGCCCTCCCTCTAGACCCTAAGCCCACAACAGATCAGATGATTGAAGCCTGTACCGAACTAACATCCACAGAACACACAATAGCAATAGCAGTTTCAAAAGGGATGGCTGAAGCCTTGGTGGCATCATCCAAAGAACAGCAAAGATGCTTTAATTGTGGGGAGTTTAGACATTTTCTTAAAGACTGCCAGGAATATTGGGTAGCCAAGGACTTTCATCAACTGGTGGGATGCCCACTATTAAACTGCCCAATCTGTCAATTCCACCACCAACCCCACTCGGGAAATGGGGAGCCAAGAGCTGTGCAGACGGGTGTTGCCCTGGTTTTCACAGTGTTCTATGTTTTTACTTTTGTAGTAAAAGTTCTCATGCATTTTCTATAAACATAGCTCTTGTTTTCTAACCGGCTAAGAATGTTTACTGAACTTTTAGATAGTTGTTCATTCCTTTCTCCAAGGCGGAGAAAGGTGATAGACTGTGTTCCTATCCTGTAAAATGCTAGAGGTGTTAATCTCATCTACCAATGTATGATTGTTTTAGAAGAGGTATAAAGGTGTGATAATAAAGGTGAGCAGAGCCCCTGCTGCCAACCTGCTGTTTGAATCTGCGTGTTCGTGTCCGACACTGCGACAGACGGGTACTACAATATCAAATGCCACGCCACATTGCCCTGCTTTGCCTGCTATCCCAAGGCTTCGGAAATAATTCCTGACTACGCTTATGTGGACCACAAGCTCCAAGTCTCTGAGGCATCCCAGCAGGTCCAGGTGGGCACCTAACAGCAGCTGGTGAGTGCCCTTTCTATTCAGTTTGATAATGAGGGCATGTATAAAACCCCACAGGACGATTTGGGCCCCCGGATGGCCCAAGAGACATTTTAATTAGAGGAAATGGACTTTATGGGCCAGACGAACTTCATGTTACTCCAGGAGTCCAAACTATTGGCCCTCAAGATGATGTTTTTGTGACTGTTTCATGCAATAAGCCCCCTTGGTTTTTATACAGAGGAATGGCTATTACACAATTCTTTCAACTACCACATCATAGAGACTGGATCCCAGAGATGGCATGTTGGGTTGAAGTTGTGGGCCCAGATAAACCTATGATAGAGTGTGATCTGCTTAACAGAGGTTCTAAGTTATATCTTCCAGGTATGGCAGACACTGGAGCTGATGTCACCATTCTATCCTGCTCTGAGTGGCCACAAGACTGGAAGTTGACTCCAGCACACGGAGTCATCTCAGGAATTGGAGATGCTGCAGTCTCCATGAACAGCAAAGATAATATCATTGTGGAGGGACACGAAGGTCAGGTTTCCACCATCAGGCCTTTCATGGTTAGGTCAGGTATTACCTTGTGGGGCAGGGACCTGTTGTCTCAGTGGGGAGCTAGACTAGAAATCCCCAAGCCACCTCAGGATTTTTAGCTGGGGCCACTGAAAAGCGCACCACCCCACCGTTGACATGGAAAACTGATAGCCTGGTGTGGATTGACCAGCGGTCCCTATCAGCTGAAAAGCTGTGCGCTTTAGAAGTCCTTTGGGAAGAACAACTTTCCAAGGGCAATATAATACTGACCAACAGCCCTTGGAACTCTCCTGTCTTTGTTATTAAGAAACCTGGCAAAGACAGGTAGAAACTGCTCCATGATCTTCGCAAAATAAATGAAGTCATCAAAGAGATAGGTCCCCTGCAGCCCAGCCTGCCCTCACCCTCCAAGCTGCCACACAAATGGAGAATCGCAGTCATCAATATCAAAGACTGCTCTTTTAACATCCCTCTCCATCCTCGAGATGCACCCCAGTTTGCCTTCTCAGTCCCATCCCTAAATAGGCAGGGGCCACTGGTGAGTTTTCCCTCAGGGGATGAAAAACTCACCTTCCATCTGCCACATTCTCTCACCTATCAGAAAGACTTTGCCAGATGCCATCATCCTGCATTATTACATGGACGATATACTAGTTTGTTCCCGAGATCAGTCCTATTTGGACACTGTTCTAGCTAGGACAGTAAAGGCTATTGAAGACGGCAGATTTGAAATCCACGAAGACAAGATCCAGCAAACCTGTCCTTGGACCTACCTGGCACTCCGGATCGGCGAGCGGACCATTGTACCCCAGCATCTCTCCATCAAAGATAACCCAAAGACCCTCTGTGAGCTCCACCAGCTCTGTGGGTTGTGTCAGCTGGGTGCGTCCACTGTTGGGGATCATGACAGAGGACCTCACACCACTCTTCAATCTCCTCTGAGGCAGTGACGACCTCAGTTCACCCCATGCCATCACTCCAGAGGCCAAGGAATCCATCATGAAAGTCAAGGAAGCGTTATCTTCCTGGCAGGCACATAGGACTGACCCCACCCTCCCATTCCAGCTCATCATCCTGGGTAAGTCACCCAGGTTCAATGCGTTCATTTTTCAGTGGGGCACTGTGTGAAAAGACCCACTCCTCATCATCGAGTGGGTGTTCTTACACCATCAGCCTATTAAGACCATTACAACACCTCAAGAGCTGATGGCTCAGCTCACTATAAAAGCCAGGGCATGCCTCTGCACCCTTGCGGGGTGTGATTTCGCATGCATCTACCTCCCACTGACCACTGGGGTTCTGGACCACTTGCTCCAGAACAATGAGCACCTCCAGTTCGCCCTTGACAGCTGCACAGGCCAAATTTCCATTCACCGACCCAGTCATAAACTGTTCAATTCGGCTTTCCATTTGGCCCCAAAATCACTCCAAAATCAAACACCTCTAAAGGTCCTGACCATTTTCACAGATGGCTCGGGGGGATCATGCAAGTCCATGATGACATGGAAAGATTCAAAGACGCAGAAGCGGGAGTCCGATGTCCAGGTCCCCTCAGATCGCAGAACTATCAGCCATTGTCAGGGCTTTTGACAGATTCAAAGAGCCAATTAATCTGGTCACTGATTTGGCATATGTAGCCAGTGTAGTTGCTAGAGCTGAACATTCCTTGCTAAAAGAGGTGTCAAACCCAAATTTACACAGGTTGCTTTCAAAGTTAATCTACCTCCTCTCCCACCGAAAGCAACCATTTCATATAATGCATGTGAGGTGACACACCGACCTCCCAGGGCCCATCACAGAGGGCAACAGAAGAGCAGATGCCCTGGCCATGCCTGTGCAGACTGCTAACATACCTGACATCTTTGCACAGGCCAAAATGAGCCATAGCTTTTACTATCAGAATGTGGCAGCCCTCATGCGCATGTTTCACTTACCGCGTGACCAGGCGAGGGCAATAGTGGCCACATGCCCCACCTGCCAGCAGCACCAAGTTCCATCGTTGGGCTCCGGGGTTAACCCCCGAGGACTCAACAGCTGCCAATTGTGGCAGACAGATGTGACCCATTATTCGGCAGGCAAAAATACATACACGTGTCCATTGACACATTTTTCAGGAGTAGTGTTTGCTTTGCCTCATGCAGGAGAAAAGGCCAAAGATGTCACAAGGCACTTTCTCTTGGTGTTTGCCACCTTAGGCATCCCAGAACAAATTAAAACTGGCAATGGTCCTGCCTATACCTCCCACAAACTCAGGGATTTTTTCAGCCAATGGGGGGTGAAGCACAGCACAGGCATACCACTTTCCCTGACAGGACAGTCAATTGTTGAAAGGGCCCATGGCACCATTAAGTGGGTCCTTGATCACCAAAGGGGAGTAACAGAGACCAGTTCTCCTATTGAGAGGCTCTGTAAAGCCCTTTTCATGATAAATTTCCCAAACTGCTCATCCACAGAGCCAAATCCCCCTGTATTCCAGCACTTCTCCAATTCGGCCCGAGCTAAGCTCGATGAGAAGCCGCCAGTGCTGATGAAAGATCCTGAAAGCCAACAAATACTGGGCCCTTTTCCTTTAATAACCTGGGAGAGGGGGTTTGCCTGTGCGTCAACACCGTCCGGCCCAAGGTGGCTTCCAGGCAAAAACATAAAGCCCAGCCAACACTGTTCCGAAAGACACAGCCATTCCTGGAGGTGATGCAGAACAACCCAAGGACCAAAGAAATGCAGCCTGGAGACAGAGATGACGTAAATCTTCACCGCAGACACTGACCTGCTGCCCCACAACCGGAGCTGCGACCGGATAAGCTGTGACTGGACACCACTGACGTGTTCCCATACCCCTGTTACCATTTCCTTTCTTTTTCCAGCTTCTTAGTTAATAAAGAAAGGGGAATGTAAAGAGGGAGGGAATGGAAGGTTCCCCCTGAAAATTGCAGATTTTTAACTCTGTTTAAAACTCTAGCAGAAACACCTGCCAACCGACACTCCATCAGGAAACCCAGCATTTGTCCCACCACCACCCTCTGGATGTTCCTGATACCACTGGCAGCAGAGGCTTGAATTGTACTGTAGCCTAAAAGAGACCCTGGCAAAGACTACCCCCCTCCATGAGAGGAGACCCCCCCATCCATACCAATGTCCAGAGAAAAAATCTTCTGAAGGATTTGAGGACTTGTTGGGACGATGGGTAGTGGGTGTTTCTGATTGTTTTTGTTGTTTTATGTATGTTTGGTTGTTTGGGGCGTTTGGTTCTGGGATGTCTGGGAGAGTCCTCTTTAATTAATACAGAAAAGAGGAGTTGTGGTGGCTGATTGACCTGTGGTATAAGAGACAGAGAGTGTTCTTGGTAAGACAGTCTCTGGTGCCAAAGATCTGTTGGTTATGATGAAGGAAAGAAGCCTCTCCCAGGATGCCTGTTCGGTGGTGGTGATGTACCCCAGTTCTGATTCCCTGGTTCACTCTTGCTGTTAACCACTCCCCTGTACTTAAGACCGACCTGTCACGTATTCGGGGTCATTTGCCCATGGAAACCTTCACAAGTTGTAGCAATAAACGGCTTTCTGTGGAACTCTATGCAAGGACCCTTCTCAGCTCCTTGCCATCAGATTCATATCACTGAAGTCATCCCTGCATCTGTGCGTTCATGCATCTGAGCCCACAGAACCAGAAGGGACTCAGTAATAAGGAACCTTGGCTCCGGCTCCTGGAGCACCTCCTCCCCCTCCTTCCTCACTGCCCTTGGTGTTGCCATGTTGTTTTCCCTCACATGTTCTCATCTCCTCCTCCTCTCTGACTAGAATACCAAAATCTTGTGACTTTGTTTTTCATTTCTTCTTTTATATGTCATCAGAGAGGCGTTAACCAACCTCTCTCATTGGCCCAGTTTTGGCCAGCAGCATGTCCACCTTCAGAGCCATCAGCCATTGGCTCTGCCGGACATGGTGGGAAGCTTCCAGCAGCTTCCTCACAGGAGCCATCTCTGTGGCCTCCCTGCTACCTAAAACCAGGCCGTGCCAAACCAATACAGTCGTAAATATGACACTGGTTTAATCAGATTCAATGGCAAGGAGCTCTTGATTGTTTATTGCATAAAGGACAGGGACAGGCAGAACTGTCACAGACCCTGCTGTTGAGTCAAGAGGTTTAGAAAGGACCCCATTTCTTACTAAATTTCCTGCAAGAGGGGAGCTCCCATGCAACTGGGTCCAGACTTAGTCCCAGACTTGATGAATGGTTCATATCTGAATGATTACACAGGCAGAATCAGTCCTTTATATCACTTAGGCAGGATTTCAAAGTTTAGGATCCTATTGATCACTTACCAAGGATCAATATAATTGATTATTTTACAGTAAGAAATCTCTCAACCTTGAGGAGTAACCTTGAGAGGTGTCTCCACTCAAGGGGAGATCCTGGCTGCAGCCTGCTGATCCATGGGAGAGGTCCACAGGCCCTGGGCTGTCCTTTCTTTGTGGAGGACGATGGTTGATTTACACAAGCCATATTTGGGCTTGCTTCATGCTAAACTAGCCCTTTGCTGTTGAACAAGAATTATGGCCCTTTGCTTCTCAGATCTGCTGTTTGTACTGAGGAGTGCAGAGAAGAGGTTTAGGGAAGTGTTTTGGAGTGGGTGGCACAGCTCCATGAATAAACTGAAATAGTGACAAAACTTAAAAATTCTCATTTTTACATCAAGTCTAGATATATTAGGATGTTCAAGAGTTGTTCACGTTTAAGGTCTAACAGAGACAGCACACATATTGAGCAATTGCAGACACCCTATTTCTTTTAATAAGAGATTCAGGGTTCTGAATATTTCTTTATTAAATATAACCATGTAATAAACACTTGGGAACAGATCTGATCAACTATTAAGGGCTTCTCAAAAGTGACACCTTCCCTTAATCTCCTCTGCAGTTCAGCTCCTGGTGCTAAGGACACTTCAGAATAGGGGATTTTCATGTCTGACTCTTAACGGGTGTGAAACTGGAATAATAACTAATAATTACTTGTCTTGCAAGGATGTTGTGGAGATCACATAGTTAATAATTGTACAAAACTTCTAATATGTAAAGTGCAGTGAGATAATTATGACTATTAGAATCTTCTGTGTAGGTTCCAGGAGAGGAGTCTTCCCCTGTGAGGCCGTGTAATACAGTAAGATTCTTTGTCTGCTTCTGTGTGTGAATGAAAGTGCGGGACAAGTGTGAGTGAAAGTTCAGGACAAAAAAGCAGATCAAGGAGTTTTTTAAATGGCCATGTCAATTCTATCACTGGCACAGTCAGTAGGCAAGAACTAGCCAAATGATACTAAGCAGAGCTTCAAGGAATGATAGTAGCCCTGGAGATTTTGCAGCTAATCACAGATGATTAATGGGGAAGCTACTTTAAAAAAAAACAACTACCTTTCCTTTTTGATTGCTAATTATTCATGAAAGACTAAGAACAAGAGTACACTGAAGGAGGACAACACATTTTTAAGCACTACAATAAAAGAAAAATTGATCACCTAGTTAGTATGCAAGCAGCTAAGTACAGCAGGGTCAGCTGTGCTAATTTGAGAGTCAGATTGGGAGTTTAGCAAAGCCTCTTAGTGCCAAGTGGCTTATTTCAGAGTTTCAATTAAAGGTGAACTGAACAGGTTTGCACACACCTATGTATGTCTATGATGGGATGCTTGCCCACTGACATTGTTACCAAAGAGAAAACTGGACTATTGCAGCAAGTATTAACATCAATTTTTTTTTTTTTTAGGACATGGATGGGTATTTTCTATGCCTGTGAAGGCAGTGTTTCCTGACTGGTTTGCATCTCAAAACCAGAAATATGTGTAAGCTTTTTTGTTATTCACACTTTTCTCTTTCACTTTCTTTAAGAGTGTGTTATTCAGTGGGGTAAAGAAAACCAAAAGCAAAACCAAAACATAAAGGTCAGGTAAGTATTTAAAAAAACAGATAAGTATTCAAACAATAACAGAAGCACAATAAATAAAATCTTCCCCTTTTTGTCTCTTTAGAGTGCAATATCTTCAGGGCTAATATTTTGTATAGGTGGTTTCACTCTACCTCAACTCACTAGATAGGCCAAGATGCTAGATTTTTTTGTTTGTCATTTTTGTTTGTTTGGTTTGGTTTTTGGTTTTGTTTTTGCTGGTTTTTGGTTTTTGGGTTTCGTTCGGTTGGTTTTGCTTTTGCTTTTTTTGGTTGGTTGGTTGGCTTCTTTGATTTTTTTCTTTTTTTTGGTTGGTTTGTTGGTTGGTTGAATGGTTTTTGATTTTTTTGGATTTTGTTTCTTTGGGGGTTTTTTGTGGTTTTGTTTTGGTTTTTGGTGGGGTTTTGGGTTGGTTTTTTTGGGTTTTTTGTTGGGTTTTTTGTTTGTTTGTTTGTTTGCTTGTTTGGGGGGTTTTTGTTTCTTTGTTTCATGTAAGAATCCTTAAAAAAATCCTGATTCTGTTTTATGTGGACAACTTATTAAAGGACTAGTCTCTAGGCTTCCAAGTTCCTCACAGAGGCAGAGATGCGGTGGTTGCTTCAATGGGCTTTTAAACCTATATTTAACACAATATAAACAATGGTCATCTACATAAGAGCAAAGAAAAGAAAATAAAAATACCAAGCTACACTGTATTCTCAATTCTTGCAACTGAGTTGGAAACAAATTTCGTTTTATTGATTTATAGAAGCAATATCAATCATATTTCTGTATCAAAGCTGCAATTCCTTCAGGGAAAATAATGTAATTTAGCTGTGTGAAGAACACCTACCCAGTTTTATGTTCTATGAAAGTAACAGGGTATTGACTAGGACTCCTGTCATTTTAATTGAAGGAATAAAATTTGAGGAAGTATATAAAAAAAAAGGGAGTTATTTCATAGGAAGAGTTTTAGAGGCTTTCTCTGTGTATGCTCTTCTAAAGTCAAAGAAATAAAAATTAACAGAAGGAACAAAGAGGCTCTGGTAAAAATGGCCTCTGCTGTTCGGGGAGAAGGTAGCAGGACTGAGGATAAAGTCCTTTGACTGATGCTGGTTTAGCCACTGCAAAGCAGTGAGCAAAGAGTGACATATTTCTGCTCCAAAAGCAAGAGCCTCTCTCAGCCCATCTGCAGTACTACAGCAGATATGTGAGAATTCACAAACAGCTGATTTTCTCAGGCTTTACACAGGAGTGGCAGATCCCATCTATCACCATACCACAAAGCTGTAGACCCCAGATGAGACAAGAAAGGTTACTGTTTGAAAATACATCCGAGAGCATTGTCCTTTCCTTTTCCTGCCCTTCACTTCATGAACAGAAAACACCAAGGCTATAAGCTACCACAGAAATTACAAGAGGGAAAGCATTTTCAGCAGTCCTTTGCTCCCAATCCCAGATCAATCACTCTGCCTCTTAGCTGAGCAAAAGGGCATCAAAATTAGATTTGAGTGTGACGAAGGTTTAGAGGGAAAGAGAAGGTTCCTTAAGCAATTGAGCCTATTAGAAATATAACCAAAGCAAATGCACATGGGTAAATATGTCTGCCTCTTTATTTGTCAGTGTTCCTACTTCCCAGACCATAGCAAATGGGGTTACTGTAAGGCCCTCTGGTAACTGCAAGAAGATACCTGCAGTGGAATATGTGAATTGCTACTTAACTGTGGAATTTAGCACTGCAGCTGATATTACATTTTAGAGGCATTAGAGAAGCTTTCTCTGTAAGAAAATAATAATAGTAATAATAACAGTACACTTACTGTGGAAAAACAGCTGTAATTCTGATCTTGGTGAATCAGAAGTAATTGTCATTGTCCCACTCTGAAAATATATGAATTAGTGGAAATAAAACCTCGTTATGGTTTCGCCACTCTTGTTCTTGTTCCTTTCTGCCATGTAAGTGATGCGGTACACTGACCAAAAAAAGGCCTGCCTTTATAAATACACCACTTTATAAACACACCACTCCGCTCCACTAGTCAGGTTCCTGGAACAGATAGTTAATGCTCTCATCAACATGGATTTCCTGTATTTATAAGGAAGTATACATGAAATGTGTGTGCAAGATGCTCACTCCTAGTTTGAATTTGAATTGTCACATTGTTTACAGCATAGGAGGTGATTTTGACTTAGAAATCCTAATAAAAAATCCCAAACAAACCCACACTTTTCTGCAACCCTAATTTGTTGTATCACTCTGAGATGTAGTAAGAATACTCTTTACCACTCTGTGTTAGATTTCTTCTATGAAAAAAAAGAAAGTAGAACCAGTTAACACAAATCTTTAAAGACTTTTCCTTGACCTCAGAACATAACAAACTTTGTCCTTCTAGTTCTCCAATTAAGGATTTTTCCTTTAATTGTTGAAAACCTTAAAGGAAATATTAGAGATGGGTATCCATGTGGACATTAGACAGAACAACTGAGAACCTGTTGGATACATTAGTAGAAAGTCTACCCAGGTGAGGAATTTTTTGTTGATCGTTATTTGGAATATTTTGCATTTTTGTGAAGCTGAAGAGCGTATCAACCTTTTTTTTTGTGCACTAAATAAACTTTTACAGACTAAGTCTGTTTTAAAGTTGCAGAGGAATCAAAAAGATACTAAATCAGCAAAGAGAAGGAAGTCTCTGTGTCTCAAGACTGTCATTTCGCATTTTGCCCTTCACTTATTTCTTGATCCTTTTGCTTGAGCATTTTAACTGACATAAAGATGTGGAACAATAGAAAATTAGATTCCCATAGAGTTTAAATAATGGTTCTCATTAAAAACTTTTAAGTAGATGCTTCTATAAGGACTTTATATTGTGTGAGGGCTTTGCATTGCATGAAAAGAAAAGATAAAGTAGACATGCAACTGCAATATGCCACTTGTGAATGATACTGTGCAGTTCAGGACTGTAGGCTGGTGTCTCTCATCCTCACTCATTCTTGTTCCTGTATTAACCCAGTCTTGACCTTATACATAACTGAATAATATTAGAAGAGTTTATAATTAAAGTTACTATTTTCTTGCCAAGAATGTATAGACAAAACTGCACTGTTGGTGTGCACTTCTACCTGACACAGCGCAAAATCTGTTTTGCTATCCTGTTGTCCCCTGCGTCCCCATGGTGTGCCTGCTGTTCCTTCTCTTGAGGCAAAGGAGTGAGGGAGACCACAAGAGAAGGTACATATCTTTATCAGAAAAGCATCCTCCTTCAGCAACCTCTATCTCTGTAAATCTGAGGCAGCCTTCTCCCCCTTGAAGGTTATAGTAGAAAGTCCCCTTCTCCCCCTGCCTACAAAGGTTATAGTTTCAGCAACTTCTTATATTCCTTCAATCCTAGCATTAAAAATACACTCACCACACAACAGCTAAACCATTTTTGCTTCCCCAAAAAAGCCAAATATTTTCTGAGTTATCTTTAAAGTAAACCCTTTCAAGTCTGAAATTAAATGTTATGGAGTCACATGGGCAACAGCAAGGTGAATGAGTGATCTTTGCTGTTGCACCTGTTTCCATTACATCGCAGTGCCAAAATAGTAACAAACAATTTAACTGTATTTCATTTGTAAATTATCATGCCTTTATTAACTTAGTGCCACTTACTGACCATAGTCACGCTTTAGTGACTGAAGAACAAAAGGTACAGTGATGGTTGGGGTGCTTTCAAGTTTGATACCTTTTTTTTTTACTATAAGCACCATTTGGTCAATTTGGATTTCCTAAATTAGCCAGGAAAACTGAAGTGAAGGCATGGAATTAATTGGCCCAAAGTTCATGAGTTCTACACAGTTTAAAAACCCCTCCACAATAAATGGAAATGGTAATTCTTCAACAGTTCTAAAAACCACACAAATTTATACATTTAGACACCTTACTGCAGGCATGAAAATGGATCTTTCCCTGGATTTTGGCTCAAACTCCAAAAGCAATACTTAGATGTAAAGTTATGTGGATTAAATAGATGCTTAGGGATTTACAGCAAATAACAGCAGGATTTGTGAGTAGCACTCCATTTCCTCCCACTTGCCTTCGAAAAGAAAGTTTACCTTTATATTTGTGATTGCAAAATTCCAATTTCATCTGGGCTAACTGGCTATATTTCTCATTTCCTGTTACCCCGTGTCTGACTGTTGGAAGGATGTTTTTGCTGAAGAAAAACAAGCCCTTTGTGTTCCAGCAGCACTGAAGGATATGTTTTCAAAATGTTATCTATTCGCTCACATGCTATTTTTCCCGCAGACTAGCATCACAATTCTTGATGCTCTTACATTTTTATGATCAGAAATGTGTGCTGCTTTTGAGTGCCAATAAGTAAACATGTGAATTAAGTACTCTTCAGTCTCGGGTTTTGAGGAAAAGAGAAAGTATGAGGGATTGCAACCATTTCTGCCCCAACCCCCCCCCTCCACCCCAGTGCATTCCTTTTATTCTCTTTATTAGAGCTCTGAACTCAAAATTTTGAACAAGGCACAAGAGACAGGATACTGAAACAGTGTAAGCTCTTTTCCTTATTCTTTTGAAGTTAGTTCTTGAGAACTTTCTTTCTAGTAAGTTTGGTAAGATATCGCAACTGCAAACTCAAAAGCAAACTAGAGAGCACGAGTTCCATGTGGATAATTTGTGTTATGCTGGAACATGATGCCTTCTTGGCATTTGTAACATCAGCGGGATAATCTTCTGTCTTGGGGTGGTTTTCTGTTCCCTGATTTTCTGCTCTATGCCCAGAAATGGTTGCTGTAGATTTAAGGTGGGTCCGAGAGGGGGGAGCCTTGCATGGGCTTGGGGCTCTTGCAAGGGCTTTTTCAAAGCCTCACCCTCACCAGGTGTCCATCGTGTCAGGCGGACTGGGCTCTCTTCATTTGCTTAGCTAGCTTGGGTTTTTGTTAGCTTAGGCAGGAAGGTTTTTTTACCTTTCTCTGGCATTGGAGACTGCAGCAGCACTCCTTCGGCGGCCTTTGGTTTTCTTGGACTGTTCAATTTGGTTTTGGCCCGAGATCAGAGAGAACAATCAATGGGAGATGAATAGGCTGTGAGCAAGTGGGAAGCTGAGGGGCCGCTCCATCTTGGCCCCAGACCTTGGAAAAGCCAACCCAGTGAAAGAAAGGACACCAAATCCACCAGCTCCACGTGCTGTGAAGAGGGGAACAACATCAGAGATTCACCAGGTTCCCATCTGGTTTTGCCCAAGCTGCTGTATGAACCTTTTGTTTTCTTGCTTCCCTGAAACAGAAGGCGGTGCCATTTTTCTTCTTCCCATTGCGTGGCCAGCCGTTCTTTTTTTTTTCTCTTTCCCTGGCATTTTGGGTTTTTTGGTTCCAGTGTGGGGGTGGGAGAGAGGGGATGGGATGGTTAAGGTCAGACAATTCAATACCTAGCATTTTTGCATTATTGTTTTCCTGTGCCATGTGGACACTCTGTTTGTCAATAAACCGTTGAGGTTTTTTTTCACTTTCATCCACTAGTGTTAATCTCTCATTGGCAGAAAGGGATTGTTGGAACCCTTTTTTAGAGGAAACACTCATTGCAGAGGGTTTTCTCCTAAACTTGTCTCTAAACCAAGACAGCTTCCTAAGAAAGGCTTTCATAATTTGGTCTTGGCTATGTTTTTGATACGGATGCTACACTCTCCAGAAAATACTGTCATACCTAATTTTGTATCACATCTCAGAGTCAAATGACCCTTAAATTCATCACTTATTTTTCACACAGGATCTGGGAAGGTATAAGTTTGACAGGTAGGCTTAACAATTAGATAGTCCAAATGAAACAGATTTATGTTAGCTAGTGTTACACAGAAGTGTAACAGACACAAAATTGATAGCACAACTATATAAAATTCCATTAATCCTTTGGTCTAACTTGTGCTAGACTGCTACTAGAACATGATATATCTTCACACAGAAAAACAACCAGTAGAAGATGTTAGTTACAGATACAACTTTGTAAAACAGGCGAAATTTTACAGTGAAGCTGTAGGCTACGAGTAAGATTTTCAGAGGTATTTAGGTTTAAGGGTGCTAGAAAAGAAGCAGCAGATTAAATTGCTGGTCTGCAATTCACTACACCTGAGAGTAATTCCTGCAAATGGGGATCCACTTGTCTACTTCATCACGTTGTCTATTTCATCACATAAACTGATACAGACTAAAAAGAAAAAGTCACAGAGCAGGGAAAATACAAAAACAGTCATATGCAGCCTCCCTTGCACAAGAGAAAGGAACAAGCTCTGTATCATGCTAAGTGCCCAAGTGAAGGACATGGAATGGAGGTTCGAGTTAGAGGGTTGCCCTCCCACAGGAAACTGCTTCCTGTTTGCAGCCTCAAATTCTTTTCGTTCCCTCACACTGTTACGGTCCAGCTTTTAAGAGATGCCTCTGCCTGAATTAAGGTGCAAATGAGACCATATGCCTAAGTAACTAGTACAGATTTTATTCAATATTAAATATAGTTGGACAGTAAGTGAGGTAGAGAGAAAGGCAGAAGGAAACAGGGAAAGGGGCAGGGGGAGAACAAGAGACAGAGACAAATCGATTAAGTGGAAAGATATCACCATGAGATGGATCCCTGTGGCATCCTGGTGGTCCTTCTTAACCCTGATCTTCTCAGTGGTGGGGGTCCCAGAGTCATTCTTCTGCAGGTACCTCTCTTATACAGGCCAGCTCCTAGGTATCCATAGGGCATAGATCCTGTTCCCATAACTTGAGATACCATATATAAGCACTTGTTTCCTTTCCCACAGCTTGCCATCATGGGAGATTTTATCCAGGTGCTAACCATCACCTCTGTTAGGCCTGGAATTAGCTCCTTCCTGCTGTGCCATTTGTGCTTATTTTAAGTTCCTGTTGTGGTGGCTTATCTTATGAGAACTTCCTTCTTTGAGACAGTGTTTTGTGTCTAGCAACGGCTTTCTTTAAGTCCTTACACACAGTCACTTATCCTTTGTACTAAGTAGAGCTTCTCCTTCCATGTGCTTGTAGCTCCTACCTCTCTCCTAGGAGGGTTTTGTATTTTCTTTCAGTCTTTATTTTTGTACCTTAAAACAGCCAGTTCTCTTCAGTTTCTAGCCAAAACAGAGAAAATCCATTCCCTGGGTTTTCTTATTTCTGTTGTTGACATCTTTTGAAGTCTAAATATGTATTTCTCAAATAGGATTGAACAAAACAATATCCCACATGATAATGGCAATGGGTCTTTGTAATTGCAAGCATGATTTAATTAATACCTTGCTATTTTTAATGGAAAATCCTCATCTGCAATATATTTACTTCATCTACATTAATTGTTCTAAGATCAGATGTCTGATCACTCTGTCCTCTGGTTCCAGCCTGTGAATCTATTTTTTTTCCTTTAGAGCAAAAGCACAGTAAGGACTAAATGCTCTCTTTTCATTGTACCATTGCATTTTGTTCTGCCCCTGTTACTTTAGTTCTCAGGAGCATTCAATTTTTTCCATAAGATATTTTGCTATTAAAGCTTTTCTAAATGCCTACTCAATTTATGCCACCAGCAAACTCTGTTAGCACATGCCTACTCTTGGATTTATCCCACTGAAATATAAATGACAATATTTATGAAGTGGAAGAAGAATCAAGGAATTGAAACACGCTTAGAGAAAAGCGTCTGGAATGTGATGAGCTTGCATGGAAATCTTGGCTGTGGAGCCAAAGCCTCTCTTTTTTAGCTTCTTTTTCGCTTAAAGAATGTCTGCCTAGGGACTATATCAAAATATGACAAGAGTATTTTTATTTATTTTCTGTTTATTGACTTTCTTAATAATGGTTATTGCTAATATTGCTAAAATTGATACCCCAGAACTTTAGCTCTTTTATCTTATATTGCCAATGTTATACACAGAGAACAGCCAATACATAGCAAGGAGCAGGGTGGAGGAGTGCTACAGAATTATTTTTATTTTTTGCTTATTTTCAGATTTGCTGTTTTACATTTGGGATTTTTTTTTAATAGATACTCCTGTTAGAATTCAAGTTTATTTCCCTAAAATTTTTGTCTGCTGAGTAAGTATACTTGGTTTTGCTTTTTGTTTTAATTTTATTTCTTATTTTTAGGTCTTAACCAAGTTAACCTTTTGTTTTTTAACAGTGTTGCAACCTTGACTCCCTTTCGTGAGCTCTCATACATACAAGTAATTCCAAGGCAAAATGACTGCACAGACAGGCTCATGATGTGGTAGATATAGAGCAGGAAGGAAGGTATTTTAAAATTCTGAGTTTGGTCTAGACTGAATATTTGATTATAATGATATAGTTTGGCTTTCATGTGAGACAGAGGGCATTCTGCCTTGATGTGAATTTCATTTACTAAACACATAGTATTTTTCCTGTAAGATTTTGTGTACAAGTGAGAACATTTTAACAGATATGGTAAGGCAGCTAGAATTACTATACTATCTAAATTCAAATGATATTTAGATAAGGCGTATTGTCTGGGGTTGAGAGCAAAGCCTAAGTAGTTTAATTATTGCTTCTATTATGTTTTAGACAAGTTCTTAATATGAGTGGTCCTATTAAATTTTCAGTCACATCTGCACCTCAAGATTAGTTTATTTCATAGTTTTCCAATGTGTCAGTCGTGATTAAGACACAAACATTGCACCTGGCAGTCAGGTTTCTTTTCTCCTTTTGGCTTTCCCTTCAGAATCATGTAGGTCCTTCTGTCATTACTGTCTATTACACTAGAAGCGATTAAATGAGCCAAAAGGAGGGGAATGTCATTTCTTCACGTGCTCTAATGCAGACATGAGTAACAGGATCTGAGGAAGAGTGTTTTAAGCAGCACCTCAAAACCAAAAGATAAGATAAAGTGACTAGAAATCCCCCAGATGCATTTTAATCAGATGGAGAATTAACATGAGCTTCTATGCTGTTTTGAGAGAGGAGGACCTCAAGAGGATTTGAAGGAAAATTCCCCTGTTAAAACTGAAGGCCAGTTATGTCCATTAATCAATCCAGTGATGAGCTTGAGGAGGTGCTTCATGCTCCACCTTTTTTTCAAAGGACCTAGTCGATGCTTATGAGGTAAATATTTCACTCTGTCAACCTATTTCAGATTCAAATAACTGAACAGTATATTGCTTTTAGACCCCTTCCTCAGGAATGTCCAGTCACATCTGGTATAAAAAAAGGAAAAAGCAGTGAATGGTCTTCCATTTTTGAAAAATCAGCAAACTATAGATTTTTAGAAATGAGATTTTTAAAATATTTCTAATGGGCATCAACTCGCTAAATTTTCTTCTCCTAAAATCTGATGGTTAAATCTCTGTTCCAGTCCTTCTCCAACTGCAGTAAAGTAATGAGTGCTGTCTGGCAATCAAAACTCTAAATACCTACTTTCATGATCTAAAATATACTTATGGATTTCCTTGATATTTCAGTGCTGAAACTGTACTTGCAAAAGAATTAGCTTCAAATGGTAAGAGAGTATGTGGGTTGACCTTAAGTATCAAGGCTCCTTCTCAGATATCTCAGGACCAAAATCCTGGAGTAGTCAAGAAATGTTTATGCTATGTTCATGCCACAGGAGTCTGAAATATTCCTACAGGGAAAGGTGATGTATCTTAGATGCAGACTACCTTTCTTCCTGCAAATACATATATGTGGGGAGAAGATCTAGTGAGACAGAAACTCCCTATCTGCTGCTTCTGCCTCAGGCTCCTTCATCAGCAACCCTTTTTCTCCAGGCCATAAGAGGCAGAGATGTGGGGAGTTTTCTCAGTTTGGAAGAAATGATGAAAAAAAACTTTCCTTATCCCTTTCTAGAAAGGAAAAGAACAGTTACAATCCTGGAACTACCCTAAATTCATAGCATTTGGAATCAGGTTCAGTTTTATTGTTAAGCTCCACTTTATCCAAAAGATGACCTTTATACCTTTTTCAGATCAGTAGAGTTCAATTTTTTGTGTAACTATCCCTGGTTTGACATTCATCTGTTTTGCCAGAACAATCTTCATTAGCAATATCAAGGAAAGTGAGATGTTACTTGCTTGCAGTACAAAGTTGCTTATGTCAATCTATCCTTTTTCAAAGTCAGGGTAACATCATCATTAGAAAACTTAGTGTGCTAATTTGGCCTGGGATAGAGTTAATTTTCTTCACAATAGCTAGTATGGGGCTGTGTTCTGTATTTCTGATGAAAAAGGGCTTGATAATATAGAGATGGATTTGTTACTGCTAGCAGTTCTTGCAAAGCATCAAGGCCTTTTCTGCTTTTTGTACTACCCTGCCATCAAGGAGGCTGAGGGTGCACAAGAAGTTGAGAGGGGACACAGCTGGGACAGGTGACCCCAACTGACCTCAGTGGTATCCCAAACCACATGGCATCGTGCTCAGCAAACAAAACTAGGAGAAGAAGAAGGAAGTGGGGAACATTTAGAGAGATGGCGTTTGTTGTCCCAAGTCACCGTTATGTGAGATGGAGCCCTGCTTTCCTGAGGAGGCGTGAACACCTGCCTACTGATGGGAATGGTAGAATGAGTTCCTTGTTTTGCTTTTGTGAGTGGCTTTTTCTCTACTTATTAAACTTTATCTTTATGCCAACCCACAAGTTTTTTTTCATTTTAACCCAACCAATTCTCTCCCCCATCTTATTGTGGAGGAGTGAGGGAGGGACCGTGTGGAGTTTAGTTGCTGGCTGGTGTTAAACAATGATGATACTCAGTAATCTTAACAGGAGCTTGGGAATTCCTGAATAGAAGTTGCGTGTCTGTTCTGTACTAGCTTTCAGGTATGCTGAGAAGAGTTTTGGGATTGAGGGCACACTTTTTTCCCATTTTTTTTCCCATTGTTATATTTGTAACCATCCCTTAGTTTAAAGTTTCACTTTAGATTTTTATGTAAATGAAAATATGCACATATATACATATTTGTACTATCGAGTCCAATAAACACAGTTTGTGTTTTCTGATCATGGCTGCTTCTTAAGTTTCTGTAAAAAATAAAATCTGAGTTGAATTAGGCACATGCATACACACACATTTTGATTGGGACTAGAAGGGGCTTAAATGATGTTTGAAGAGTTTCTGTGTTTTGTAAAACAATGAACGATGGCAAGGATGTAGAAATAGTGAGCCTAAGGACTAATTGCTTGCACTAGTGAAAAGAAGGTTGCCAGAAAATAAACCAAAAAGAGGATAATGCCTTTCCTTCAGGCTTTAAAGTTTAAGAGAAAGTTGAGGAGCTTTTAACCTATCAAGTTACATTTGTCAGTTCAAGGATCCATTTCATAGTGCAACAATTACTACTGATGGTTGTCCATGGAAGAATTGTCAGTGCTGGTTACAAAATATTGAATTATTCTTCTTTCTTCAACGCAAGCTCTGACTTTCATGCATGTGTTAATTTTTACCATTTTTCCAGACACACCATTAGTATGGTAGGCAGGCAGTTAGAGATAAGCTAGAGACCATTTTTCATTTCCTCCCTTTAGGCCAAGCATACTGGAAAGAAAGACTTTTTAGTCCCATTGTATGGGATCACAAAATATTTATTCACTAATGGTTTAAGTGCACATTTAGAGAGTGTAAAAAGTGTTATTTTGTGTGCTCTTTTGTCATGAAATATGAGGTGACCATGACTTACCTTGTTGTTCAAATGGTGAAATGATCTCATGAGAATCAGTTCCAGCACAGGTAAAAAAACCATGAAAAATTAAGGGAATGATGGTGTCCAAAGTCTTCCTATTGTTACTCATATTAGTTATTGTTAGTAAAGAACAGAAACTTTCTGGTCTTTGATTCTTCTCTTGCCTTACACTTATACCCTCTGTCAGAGCTAAATAAAACTTTATTTGCCACTTGTATTCTTCCAAGAGAACAAGAAATCTCTTCTTCCCATGTAATGTTGTGTGACAACCACTTACGGTAGGGGTCTGTCAGTAAATATTTTTTGAATCTGCTAAGTATAAATTCTCTACTTGGGAAATCTGGCCTCTTTGCTATTTCCTCTAAGGCAGAAAAAGTCATTGTTTTTATAGAACAAAGTCTTTCAAATTGTCAATCAATTATTTTGAATTTATGGAGATATTTTATTTTATTTTGCCTCAACTCTGTCAGTTAATTCCTGCAAATAGGGAATGTTGAAGTAAATACGTATATCTAAAGGTAATGCTAACTTTATGTCATGGGTAAAGAAAGGCAGATCATTTATAGAAGGTTGTGATGCTTCACTGAAGCCAAAGAAGACACAGTGATTTCTATGACATTTTTAGATAAGTGGGACATTTTCAACTGACTTTGCTCATTCATGTTGACAATAACATGACCAAAATAAATTGAGAGACTGGGAAAGACAGTGAGAGAAAGGGTTTCCAGAGTTTAGAGAAAAAAAAAAAAAAAAGGAAACAAAAGCTTTTTTAAAAACAAAAGAAATTTTTAACACCACTTCAAATTCAGAAAATTTTATAAATTTTGTTATCCATTCCAATATGCAGAATTTTGTGAATTTTGAAACTCAATGATCCTATGTAAAAATGAGAAGAGACAATAGAATTAAACGAAAATAATTTAGTTTAGTTGTTCAAAAGGGTCCTAATAAAATATTTTGATACTGGTGAACTAAACACAAAAGAACCACAGTACATTTACATTTTCCTTAAAAATGGAAATTAATATATTCCTGAAAAAACATTTTAATTTTCAATATTTTTATGTTCAGCAGAAAGTGATTACCTTCATATCTTTTCAGCAGGAATGGATGATAACACATAGTATGCTATTTCAAACATAACAGAGATATTGATGTAGATTTAATTCTCATATTGAAGATGGAGTAGAAGCAAAGTACATCCTGTTACATCTGATTTCTTAAAAAAATTACAGTATAATCATATGGTGTCCTTATAGTTAGTGTTTTCTGTGTAAAATACTCCCTAATAGCTTTTGTTCCTAAGAAGATTCTAAGTTCCTAAGAGCTCCTTAGGAACTTCTGAAGTTCCTAAGAACTCCTGGAAATATTGTTTGGCTCCCCCTATTTGGGATTATTTTGCTGTACAGAGTTTAACAGACAGTGTTTTATGGCTGAAAAGAAAATCCTTGATTTATTGAGCTACTTTGCAGAGGATAATTCTGTATTCCTATATTGTCTTTTTAGTCTCATTGTATGGGATCATAAAATATTCTGGTTTCATTTCATTCATTCTGGTTTAAATGTATATTTAGAAGAGTGTAAAACATATTATTGTGAAAGGTGATAATTCTATATTTCTCTCTCTCTGAATCTTTCAAAATGATTGGACACTTTGTAGATGGTAAACAGAGCTTTCAATGCAAGGGTCCTTATAATAACATCTTCAGCTGGTCCAGAGGAGATTCTCTATCTCTCGTTTGGCCAGATGTTTGCAATTCAAATCACCTCCAATTTTATGTGGCCACTTCAGCACATACAGGATCCATTTCTGTCAATTATTTCAAATTACGTAGAAGGCATCTGTCAACTCATGCATCTACAGGAAAAGCTTCTACCAATTATTTGAAATGGTTTATATAATTTGGTTAATTCTGCAGAAAGAGCTACTAGCTGTGATGGCTTAATTCCCTTGTGTTTTTTGTCAAGACTATTAAATTATAAAAACAGCGCTGATCATTTGGTTACAGACAGCAAGGACTGCTTGGAGACAAGTCCAGACTGTCCAAAATGTTATTGATGGAGATATCCTTGTTACAACCTGCCCCAGAAGGCGAGGGTAATCCAGGATCCAGGTCCTTGTTAATAGATCCCTTGGGGTGTATTGGTTAAGACTGAAATAACAGCAGTGATTGCTTGATTGGCGTTTGTAAAAAAAATAATATATACATGTATGTATGTATGTATATATATTATTTTAGAACAATCCAGTAGCAATGGAAGCAAGTATGTAGCCATTTTGGTTAATATTATCTATAGTAATATAGCAATATGAAATCTTAAAAATACCACTTTAGAAAATGTACAAGGAAAAGAAAGAGAAGGAGTAAGAGTAGAAAGGTGTCACCACCCAAGGATGTCGTGACAAGACTTGGTTGTTGCAATTTCAGTGTTTGTTGGTCAAAGTGATGGTCACATTTTGTCCTGTCAGGTGTGGGGGAAGCCCCTGAAACACAGTGTTGGGTGGCTTAAAATGTGCTCAGGCTCAGTGATTGCTCAGGTACCTGCCCTGGGCCGAGGAGTTTTATACTACTTCTCAATCACCTGCAGTCCGCTGGTGGAAGGCCCCAGAAATTAGTCTGGGTGCCCTTCAGTGGTCTTTGATGGTTTATGACACCTTCTAAGACCTGATAGCTGCCTCTCACATCAGTGTAAAGCCCTGTCAGACTTTCCCCAGGGGCAGACTGAGTGAGTTGGGTAAGGGAGGGCAGTTAGCATGATAAGAAACACCATCTTGCCTTGCAGGGTTAGATTCTCTCCCTCGGGGTGGGGTGCAAAAACGGATGTCAGCAGATGAGTCTGTGAGCTACAGCCACCCCCACCCAAACCCAGACAGAGATGACTTTCCACACAGCTGCTGAGATATTTGTACATACATTCTTCTCCCTCCAGGCTTGTTTACTTCTCCTTAGACCTGAGATAATTGAACAATAATTTACTACCTTTATCTTATCTCAAGTTTCTGGCAGGTGGCTTAATACACAGTCCAGTAACTCCCATTCCAGTTCCCATCAGGAGTCATATTTGGGGGTGGGTGGGCTTTGGTGGTCCCAGATGAGCAGTTGCTTCTTTTTACAATTTGCTAAGGTGAAAAAAAGTACTTTGGTTAATTAACGGCTTTTAAATCATGAACCATAGCATTTCAGCTTCTCACAGTTTTGCACAAAAATGTCAAATGCTTTGTTATGAAACTATGAGGGCGGATAGGATTTCAGTCAACCACTGGGTCTCTTGCCAGTCCATTGCCAGAAATCAGTCCTTTGTCTTATGCACAGACTAACAGGGTATTTGATGATTAACTGCAACAGGTATCCACATGGCAGGGTTCTAATACCTAGATGTTCACATTGTGTGACAAGGGGAGGCTGGATAGAGGTGAGAAATGTTTTTGGTGTTCTTACTGAGGGAAGGGCTGAGTTCAGTCATTTTAGGTGAAACAGGAAAATTTAACCAGGCAAGTTCAACCAATCTATGTGTTATTTATTTTATAGTTCAGATATAATTTTTTATTGCAATTGGAAGTAGGAAACAGATGTAGTGGGTATGTGACAACTTAACTCTTTCAAGTTTAAAACGGCAGTTTCTAAAAAAAAACGTTTTTAAGAAAAACATATGTGAAAATATGGAGACTGGAAGGGAGGAGTAAAGGAGAAAATGCATGGTGCCTATTTCTATTGAAACACTTTGCCTACATTGTTCAAAAGGTGTACAAAACACTGAGGTAGAAATACAAACGTATAATTATATTCTCTCTTTGCTTAGTGTTCTGAAAGAAAGAGTGACGTTTTGGAGGAGGACAAATAAAGCATGACTTGACAGTGATTAATAGTCACAAAACACAACAGAGAATGGGACAGTGGTTAACCTGATTAAGTATGAAAACATGCATTTAAAGACCATCATAAACTAGAGTATCTGTGCTTGTTTTTTTAGGAGAGGTTTACTTTTAAACAATCAGTATTTATTGTTCTAGCTATATACATAACATTTAAGTATTTTTTTTCCAGTAAAAAATGAACTGTCTTATTTTTTACTGCTCTTCACATCCCAATAATTTAGCGAGGTTTTAATGGTTGCTCTTACTTGGATGTTTGAGGCACGTGCCAATTGACCTGTCACTCCTCTTTCAATTTCCATATGAAGATAGGGACATGGTACAAAATAAATGTATAACATGAAGAACAGTGGGTAGGTTATTATGGAAAGTTGGAAAATACAGTGATGAGCTTGCATGGAGAGCCAAGATTAACATTTCGTGTCCTATGGCAGAGATAGGTAACATCCTTTATTTAGTAACAAAGAGTAGCTATCAACAATACCAAAAGCTGCAGTGAAAACAAAATCAGTGACTGTGCGAACAAGCTTAACTTTTGACAAGCCCTCTAGTGAGGGTGTGAGTTTCACGTGGAAGAATGAGGGTCTAATATGAAGAATTTTATGACCTCCCCTAGTACAGCCCCAAAGGTTCTTGCTTGGTACAAACTTCACCTCAACCCTACCTTTCATGGGGATCTGCTGGCTTCCAGAAAGCAAAGAAAATTCTATTATGAGTGAAGTGAAACGGAGAACAGCACAACACACAGAGTGCTCTTCCAAAATGGTCCTGTTTGACACAAACTTAGTAAAGTGTAGCATTTTCTCTTTTTTGCTGTCACTAAAACGAAGCCTGCACCTCAGCAAATTTATACAGTACACTGAGAGCTCTACACAGCTGCTTATAGACCATCAAGTAGAGCAGGTATTTACCAGCCCAAACGCTATAAAGTGACCAGTGCAGTTCACAAAAACAATTACGTCAATAGCACTCCTTGTCCCTATTGTTCTCCAGAGAATTGTGGAAGCTGGGGTTGGTGAAGAGACACCCTCTACACCTGAGAGAGAGAGGGAGAGACTGTTGCCATGGTGTGGAACTGCATTTTCATAAATATTTCAGTAAGGTCATGCCCTGCTTGATTAATTCCAGGAGTTCACATTCATCTACAGCCACACAGCGAGCTTCCAGCAGATGTTCACAGAAGCCATTTCATGCTGACTTATAACCCTTCCATTTTTTTCTGTGGCTAATGTATCAGGATGTTTGTATTCCGGACACTGAAGTAACCAGTGCAAGTGCTGAAAAAACAGCCTCCAGTGTGCCTTCAACTGTCTTTGCACCACTGCAGCCTCAGTCAGCAACTAACTGGTGGCAAATTTTGCCCTTCCTGAACAACCACATACTTTCCCTAGAGCAAATATATCAGTGTGTGGACTTACTGCATTTTTTTTCTGTGTAATTTTGCATGGTTGAAAGCAGCACACTCTCAAACACAGGAATGACACAGTTTCTGAGGAGGTTGGGTGGACACAGTCCAAAGACAGGACAATGAATAGCAGTAATTATTTTAAATCCTATGCCCTCCTCACCTCTCCATCAGGTTGCCAGCAATAAGGGCTAAGGGAAGGACCAGTAGGATTTGGGTTTGTTATATGTTTTGGTACACCGTAAACTATGATGTAATGAGTGGAAGGAATACTTGCAGAACAAGAATTTCTGTTGCAGTACAAGACAGTAGAGCAGAGATGGTTGCAAATGGCAAACTAAAACAAAAATTGATCTTGTTTTTAGATTTTTCATAAATTTTTGAAACTGTATGCTTCTGCCTAATTTATGCATATTATTGCCATTATGAAAAATTTTATTTGTGCATTTCTTACCCATATTTTTCAATGAAATTCAAGGGCAAAATCCTGGGATATGAATCTGCCCAAATTCAACTAAACAAATGCTCACTCAGTTCCCACTGAGGTGATGAAATCGTTTTAATGTGACTGTGTCTGGTAATCACAGCAGGTTACTAGTACTCTAAGGTATTACGTCTTGACTTGAATATTGTGAAAAATAATGTCAGATGGAAAGATAAAATTATCACTTCAGCTCATGTTTATGAAGATAGCATCTTCAAATTCCTTTTGTTGTTATGATTTTTCTTCTGCAAAACTAGATTTCTGGAAGTCAAGCCATTTTCATTACAGATAATTTTACTCCTCATTTGAATTATCTCTCCTCTCCTTTCCTCTCCTCTCATGACTGTTGGGCAAAGAGGAATGGTCAGTGGCATGGGTGACTCTGAAATGCAGGTACACTTTGACTAGACAGCTCTGAGAAAGATGGAAGTTTAAAAAATAAAACAAAATTATTTTTTGACTGGTGAACTTGACAGGTTTGACTGAAGCTATTAGTCCCAAACCTGCAGCTGTGGATTACCACAATAGCCTTGGCACAGTCCTTTCTCCTCCATGGGTAGAATAGCAGGCCATAGTCTTCTTTTTTCGTATCATTTCTTCTCAGCCCATTATGCTGCTTGGTAAGAATTAATTCAGATGGAGAATCTGTGTATGGACCTGAGAGTGTTCTCCAATGGAAATACATGCCACAAACTTGCCCTGTTTACAATAAAAGCTTAGTCTCTTGCTCTGCGTTTGTCACTGGAAGTTTTATCATCTTCAGGAACATAACTCTTGAGACAGGTCGTGGGTGTCTGTTAACCTGAAGGTCATAAACTCTTTAAATAAATAATCATTCTTTAAAAAATATTTCTGAAATTTAGTGTAAATTGAAGCAAGGGAATTGGCCCAGTCCATCACACACCAAGCTTGTTTTCATCAGCACATGCTCTTCATCACTTAGCAATTACTTATGCAAATTGAAGGAGAAGATAACAAAGGTTACTTTCAAGGCTGCATTGTGGGGGCCCTATAAAACCAACAGTAGTGGATGTCTGTGGGGTTTGAATTTTTTTTTTCTTCCTTTTTTTATTGCTTCTGAGCAGGGTTTACTTCAGCTGTCAAAAGCCAACATCTCATGATTATGGTGCAGATAATTACAAAGAAAAAGTAATCTCATTGAAAAAAAAAGCAAAGAAAAGTTGGATGATTGTGGGTGCAAAAGGTTTTTTGATTTAAAACTAGATTTCATGTTCCACTACGCTGTAATTCTTTCCTAGCTGTTCTGTATACTTTCAATTACTTTAAGGGTGAACAGCAGATCTTCTTCCCTCTGCTTCCATTTTTATGCCCACCTTTCCTGTGTGCAATTGTATCGTACCTGCTATTTATCATATAAACACAGTGTGAAGTGATGTGGAGAACTGTTAAAAGGCAGAGCAAAGGGTTGATCAATGTACAATCCTTTAAGTGTTTTCCTTAACTTGCATAACTACATTTAATTATTTAATTTAGAATGTATGCACCATTTTGATGTGCTATGATGACCAGTGGCAAGAGAAATTCCCTGCAGGAACAGAGCTTTGAGAGTCTCTGAGATCCTACAGGGAAATCAATGACATTTTAATCTGAATTAGACATAGTTCCTGCAGAGAGGAATCTGAGCAAGCCTCCAGAAAACTGCTGATTCTTTTAGTAACTAAGATATTTTTCTGCTTTGCTATCATAGTATTGTAAAGATTTTCTGATGGAAATTTGCAAACGAATTGTTTGATATAGAAAGTATTTGTATATTTTTAGATGAAAAAATGTCAGTTTAAATTCTGTATCAGGTTAAATACAAGCAATAGTAAGATTAATCTTTTTTTTATATCTGTCTTTTGAAGATTAAAACCAATCCATGCATAATCCCTTGCTGCTAGCCAGAATGCATTTTTAAAATGTTCTTTTAATTATCTAAACACTAGGAATTGCACATTGTGTAACATCATATGATCTTATCTAAAGTATTATTAATAGATTACTCTGTTAGAAAATGCAGGAAAATCCCTCTTTGTAATTTTCCTGTGTACTTTGTTCTCTCTCTCCCCTATACATTTGAAAATTTGCCTTGCTTGTTCATAGGAACAGTATAAACCCAGAATGTTTTGCATGTTCAGAGAGGATCTCAATACCACTACTAAATACATTCTTACAAATAGAGCTTGTTGGGACTTTCTGAATCTTTCTGATTTTAAAACCTTTTAATTTTTTTTTTGCATGGGGAAGACTGTCTTGTGAAAATTGAAAGGTTTTCAGAACAGTGCAACTTTTTCTGACAAACTTTCCAGTTTTTTTTCATTTGCCAAGCTCTTTAGATGGTCTGCTATGAGTTAAGTTTTTGTGTGTCTTTCCTTAAGATTGTCAGAAAGCCAGGAATCCCAGATGCCTGTGTTCCCAAGCTCTGGGCAGCTCTACCATGTGTGCACAAAATATTGTGTAGGTTTTCCGGTGACTATGATTCTGTGACAAACCTACTTTGTGTTTCTGCAAGACCTGGTATTTTTGACACTCCATCCTGAAATCTGGGATTGCCATTCTCTTGCTGGGTTTCTTTTCCATGAATTATCACTACTCGTTGGTCAAAATTAGTTTTAAAATATATTATGAGGCAGAAATCTTAATTTTCTGTCAGATTACTTGTGAATTGGATGCTAAAATTTTGTTGTTCCTCTGGGAGTTCTCCCATTCTCCATCCTCTTCATTTCCAGAAGGAGAGGATCCTGGAAAGTACAGGTGTGTCAGTCTGACCTTGATGCCTGGAAAGGTTATGGAAGAGATCATCTTGAGAGAGATCAGACAGCACATATCGGATGGCCAAGGCATCAGGCCCAGCCAGCACGGATTTAGGAGGGGCAGGCCCTGCCTGACCAACCTGATCTCCTCTTATGACCAGGTGACCTGCCTGGTGGATGAGGGGAAGGCTGTGCATGTTGTCTATCTGGACTTCAGCAAAGCCTTTGGCACCATCTCCCACAGCATACTCCTGGAAGAGCTGGCAGCCCACGGCTTGGACAGGTGCACCCTTTGCTGGCTTAAGAACTGGCTGGATGGCCAGGCCCAGAGAGTGCTGAATGCAGCCAGTAGGTGGCTGCTTACTAGAGGTGTCTGTCCCCCAGGGATCTGTGTTGGGCCCAGTTCTGTTCAACGTGCTTACCAATGATTTGAATGAGGGAATCGATTATACCCCTAGTAAGTTCATGGGCAACACCAGGTAGGGTGAGAGCGTTGATCTGCTCAAGGGCAGGAGGGCTCTGCAGAGATATCTGGACAGGCTGGATCAATGGGCCAAGACCATCCATGAGGCTCAGTGAGGTCAAGTGCCAGGTCCTGCACTTCAGCCACAACATCAGGCAGCAATACAGGCTGGGAGAAAAGTGGCTGGAAAACTGTCTGGAGGAAAAGGACCTAGGGCTGCTGGTCAACAGCAGCTGAACGTAAGCCAGCACGTACCCAGGTGGCCAAGAAGGCCAACGGTATCCTGACTTGTCTTCAAAAAACCGTCATCTATGCTACTATGTTATGTTGGCATAATTGAAGATCTGCGTGATCTGATTCAGACTTTAGTGGATTTTCCTAGACATAGGCTGCTCTTTTTAGGAGAAATGACAGCAGTCATTCTCTTGACCCAGTCAAATGCTTTCTTCACTTTGCTTTAAGCCCCTATTCCTAAAATAATTTGAAGAAGATGTCAGTTTTATTTCAATACATTGACTGCAAAAGGGCTAAATGCAACAGTATCAGCATATAAAAAGAGGTTCATATACTGCCCATTTACAATTATTCTTTTAATATAAAAGAATTTTTATATTGTTTTCCCAAATACAGGTGTTCACATATCGTTCCAATCCATTTCATTTAAATGAGTGAATTCATATCAATTTATCTAAGAGTTGTGCATCTAAATCCAAATGAAGGTGCTCTTAATAATGCTAAGAGAAATTACTATGGTTCTGTAGCTTGTTTCCTTTGTTTTATGGCTTTTTGAATGGCAGACACTAGGTTGTGTTTGAGAACTCACACAGAGAACCTAAATCATGAAGAATTGCAATAGAATAAAATGCAAGTACAAATGTGTAAATGCTTAGAATTCCTTTTATAAAAATCATATTGGTAAAGTTTATATCACTTCAGAAGAGCAGTATTTTAACTTAGAGTAAACTTGTTTTCTTGCATTTATCTACATAGGTAATCCAGCAAAATTCAAACATGCAAATGGATAAAACTGACTTTTCTTTTCAGACTAAATTCATCAGCCCACCAATTCTTTCAATAAACCAATATAATACCAAAGGGCAGGGCAAATTTTGACTGTTTCTTCTATCAACCAATAACTTTTTTTCCAATTCCAGTTTCTTGATAGTTTTTTTAAAAAAAATATTATTAGAGGAAGAAGGGGGAGTTCAAGAAACCTATACAAAGAGGTTGACAAAACTGTTTGAGGATGTCCTTCATCCTTTCTCAAAATTTTCAGTTTTCTATATAAGGGCAATAAGAAAGTTTTTCTGGACTGCTGGCAGGGAAAATATGTGCCTATGTGCAATTTTTTCTTCTCAGACATTGTCATTCTTTATTAAATAATCAAACTTCTGCCATTCTAGCATCATTAACTGCCCACTTTTTGTACCAGTGCCATTTGTCAGAGGCCGGGCTTCCTAACAATATGTCACTTTCTTCCAGGATGGAAGAGCATGGATGTAAACAAATATAATGTTCTGTGACTTTCTGGAGCATTACAGTCAGAGATAAATGCTTACATGCTGTATTCAGGAAATGATGTGTCAACAATCCAGTGTGATTAACCTATTTGGACAAACCAAGAATTGGAGTTCATACAGTGTCAATATATGGTTTACTGTTGAATTGACAGCACAGCATGGAGATGCTGTCTGTACTGTTTGATGAGCACTATTATAAACAAAATCTTAATCTCAAAGAGCGTGCAATTTAATATGAAACAAAGAGACCATAAACGGTCACTGCAAACAGCAGGCATGAAAGAGAAAGTGTGGCAAGAGCAAATTTGGAAGAGTTCTGTATAGTTTTGATACAGTCTGAATCAGTTTATTTTTCTTAAATAAATAATCTCTGTCAGACTGAGCTCACCTAGTAAGATTAGCAGCTGATTCCTTGCAGACCATGCAACTGTAATGTATATTTGCAGGGACTGAAAGCAGAATGTGATCTGGTATGGTTTGCCACAGAAACTAATACCAGGAAAGAGAAAAGAACACTATTCTGTACTGAAGCACGCAGTTGTGGTCTCATTGAATACTCAGTCACTCAGGGGTTTGCCACCATAGACCTGAAGGCAAAAGCAAAAAAAATTGATTAAACAGAAAGATTATAGTTGTGAAGGGCATTGAAGGTGCAAATGAGACATTTACATATGATGCTATGGAAAATGAGGAGATAATAAAGACATTCAGATAGGAATAATATAGAGTGACAAGCAAAAAGGATGTTCTTAGGTGATGCATTTTGAAGGGATTGAAAAGTTCCAACTTGCATAATGACATGTTAGTGATGAGCACTTTGAAGGTCAAAGCAACATTTTTATCTGTGAACCTTCTGATGCCCATGAATTATCCTCAAACCAGCAAATTCACCAGGGTTAAAATAAATTTCCTCAAGGTCAGCACATTCTGCAAATAGAATAACATACAGACTTCTTTGACTAATATAATCCCAAATTAGCACATTATGCAATCTATAAGAGACTGCATACTTAATGCACTGGAGGGAAAAACAGATTTAGTTTTTACATGATTAAATAAAGTCAAAATAAAACTGCTTTAGAGGAGTAAATAAATGATTCATTATTTTCTGTCTGATATTTGTCAAAAGGCCAGGGAGATAATGACTTTGGATCTTCCTGCAAGGACCATCAATGTTTTTGGCAGCTATCATGTTCAGAGCTCGGCTTTGTTTCAATAGGTACGTATGATGGCTGTATTTGTGTTGTAGTGCAGCCCTGTAGGAGTAGATCTAAAGCACAGAACAGCCACTGAAGAGGCTTCAATGCCCATGCAATAAGTATATCAGGAGAATTTATTTCAGGCTCTCTGCTGCCTGGTCCAGTGTTTCCACTGTCCACCAGCAACTTGAACAGATTGGGTGTGCTCCCAAACCACCACTTCTGTCTTAACCATGACCAAAAGAAACCGAGTTCATGTGCTTTATAACAGCTTGGTGATGTGAACCAGAACGTCCACAGCTTCTTGGAACAACCTCTTCCAGTGTCTCATCACACTTTGAGTAAAGAATTTCTTGCTGACATCTAATCTTAATCTCTAAGCTTGATCTGTGTGTGATCCAGAGATCTGAGTCAAAACTGTACCCAAGGTTTATACCAAAGAAAGGCACACACATGTACACAGATCCCTTGAGGTGGATCCGGCCCTCACTCCCTGACAGAAGTTTTATTCCCTTCCCTATAGCTCCTACAACTTGCAAAATCTGGATAGCATCATAGCCCTTCTATCAAAAGGCCTCTAGTCACAAGCCGTAGGTAGATCTCCTTGTTCCTTTAGAACATGTTATTATAAATGCTAATTTCACCATTCCTGCACATGCTTGATGAAATGATTAAGAGAACCTTGTAGACACTAGTCAGGAAACACTAATTTTGGAAATAATTTAGACTGTCTGGAGATAAGGAAAAGCATGATAGACAGCATTATGCTACCAGAGCTGGAAATCTGAGTGAAAAGGATTAAGGGGCAAATTATCCTTTTTAAATATAAGAATGGATAAGTGAAAGGAATAATAAGAAGACAATTTCAATTTTACGTAGTTATAAAAATGCAATTCCAATTGGAACACTTATATAAATACAAATTAAATCAAATGATAAGTGATGAACGTTAGTTTCATCCAGATGGTCCCTATCACTGGGTAGTAAGGAGACACAGTATGGAAGACAGGACTAGAGGAAGAATATTCTCTAAGAGTGATGACAGGATGGGATTATATGCTTATAATAACTGGATTGTTAATTCATGAGGTAAAGGCCAATCACACATTTAGGAAGGTCTCCATTCTTCATTCCCTGGTAGGACAAGGCTGTAGAAGCATCCCTCAACATGTCCTCTTTCTGTCCTTCAGGCTCTGTATCATGTCTCTCCATGTTCAAAGTCCCACCGGATGCTACAGTGCTGTTCAGATACAAGTTCACAGGACATTTTTCATTTTAACAGGCATTGGAAGAACTGAATTAAAATTCAAGGTAGAAGAATTCTTTGAAATGTGTGTAATTTGCTGCAGTGTCGGTGGGAACTATTGTGTCCTGCTGATAGAATCTGGATCTAGAGCTATCACACAGTGTGGCCCATTATGCCCTTCTGTTGTTCTGCTTCTGTCCCTCAAAGAATTCAAAATCTTTTCATATCAAGGAAGCAAAGCTATCCACAAAGACCTGGACAAACTCAAGAAGGGGATCCATGAGAATCTCATGAAGTTCAACAAGTCCAAGAGCAAGATGCTGCACCCATGTTGGGGCAATCCCAGACATGGCTACAGACCGAGAGAAGACCTCATTGAGAGTGGTCCTGCAGAAAAGGATTGAAGAAGAGTTCTTCTGGATGAAAAACTGGACCTGGGCTGTTACAAAGCAAGAGAGTGGAGTTTTATTGTGGAAAATTCAATACCATCCACATTGCTGCATGGGGCAGGAGGGAGGTGTGGTTTTGTCAGGAAAGGTGAAGGGGCTGGAAGCAGAAGAGTGTGACTCTCTTTTGGTCAGGGCTGGAGATAGGGTGGGGGCCAGGGCTGGGATCCCTGCTTTGGAGAGATGTTGCAGTACCCACACCACCGCTGGTGCCACCATCCCCCACCATGGCAACACAATTCCTGACTCAGATGAAATAGATTTCCAGGTTTTTGCTTCACCCTTGTACCCCATGGCTTGCCACATTTGGGGAGGACATTAAACCCTGTGAATTCATTTGTCACATTGTTTCTCTTTGTTCTCTCTCAGGCCATCCTGGTTTTGCTATGTGGGGACCAGGTGATATCTTACCTTTGTTGGTTAAACTATTTCTCTCTTTTGTGTAATTTTCTTGTTATTGCTGTGTTTATTGCTATTTTCTGTAGTAAATTTTCACTCTAATGTATAATTTCTCTGAGGTTTTCTAGCTTTCTCCTCCACAATTGAAAGGGGGTGGTTTGATCAGTTTTAAGTTCCTGGCCGAGTCTTTACAACCACCACATGAGCCAAAAGTGTGCCCTCACAGCCCAGAATGAAAACTGCATCCTGGATTGCACCAAAAGAACTGTGACCAGCAGGTCAAGAGAGATGATTCTGCTGATCTACTCTGACCTTTGGGTCCCCATCTGGACTGCTGCATCCAGCTCTGGGGTCCTAAGCACAAGAAAGATGCGGATGTCTTGGGGCAGGTCCAGAAGAGGGCCATGAAGACACTCAGAGGGCTGCACCACCTCTCCTATGAAGACAGGCTGGGAGAGCTGGGATTGTTCAGCCTGGGGAAGAGAAGGCTTTGGGGAAGACCTTAAGTAGCCTTCCAGTACCTAAGGGTGGTTTAGAAGAAAGAGGGAGAGTGACTCTTTTACTTAAGGATTGATAGTGATATGGCAAGGAGGAACAGTGTTAAACTAAAAGCTTAGAGGTTAAGATTGGATGTCAGCAAGAAATTCTTTACTCAGAGTGTGATGAGACACTGGAAGAGGTTGTTCCGAGAAGCTGTGGACGTCCCATTGCTGGAAGTGTCCAATGTCAGGTTGAATCAGGCTCTGAGCAACTTGGACAAATGGAAGATGTTCCTGTCCAGAGAAGGAACATTGGACTAGGTTATCTTTAAGGTCCTTTCCAACCCAGGCCATTCTTTGATCCTATGGTGAATCAAGGATTTTCTTTAGTCTGACTTAGAATTTGTGTAAATTTTAGTTCTGAGATTATGTTACTTTTCCTTTATATTTAACATATACACTGTCTTTAAAAATATTATGATAGTTTATTTTAATGATATTATGAAACCAGAATTATTGTTGCTTTTCTTTCCATGACAGCCTTTAGTTTTCCCTTGGCACAATATCGCATTATTCCTTCACTGCACGGTCTGTGATAAACACTGAAATTTCAAATAAAGCAGGATAACAGAAAGAAAAAAAGTAGATTTTACTTTAATCTTGCACTTGTACTCCTGCTCTTTCCACCCTCCATTTTATCATTTCCTCACTATTCAGCCATTCTGTCTCTGTTTCTCTCTCAGCCCTGTTAATAATCTTCAGCTCATCTCTCTCTCCTTTACACAGCACTGCTTTTTATCTCCTTGGTATTGCTTGATCCCAGCGTTGTAATAAAGCTCATCTAGGCTGATGAATTAAAGCATTAGTACATCTGACTGATGTTTACTCTCAAATAAAGTTATTTCTCCCACTTGCCCTTGCCGCCATACCCTCTGCTTTTCCACTTAAATGAGGCTTAGCTTGGTATGGTTTTGCCCTTTCTCTGCAAATGTAAACTGGTAGTTTAAAGATATTCACAGCTTCGGAGTTTAAAAAAAGTTTTAATTTAGCTTTTATTAGGTGTTGGGCAGCATAGTGCCAGACTGTGTACACAGTTAAACAACAAGAGCTCTCTCAGGGGAGTATATTGTTGCAAGCTTCGACATTTATATGCAAATTAGACTTTCCATATTTGCTATCAGTTACAACAGAAATTTTCCACACAGGCAAGCCATTTTTTTCTTTTTCTATCTAAAATAATGACAAGCCCTGAAGACAATACTCTGATCTCACCGGATGCAAAAGTTAGAGAAATTATATTTGGTTTAGGGATATTTTTAAGAGGCAGGCTATCCTAGAGCAGGGTTATATTACAGTTGCATAATATTTCTGGAGAAAAAAGGGAGAATGATGAAATCCTGCATCAGCATTGAAAGGAAATGATATAAAAATACTGTTGGTATTTATCATGGGGAGAATGAATCCTAAACAAAAAATGCTTCCATAAAATTTCTTAGGACTCTAAAATGCATCAGGTACCCTCCTCTAAAGGCTGTCCTCTTGCTTCTGGCGCTGGGGTTGCCTCAGGAGCCCAGTTTCCTGCGCACGGGCGTCAGCGAGCTGCCTGGCAGTGCCCCTCACTGCTCATACCCTCAATGCTCATGGTGTTTGGGTCACACTGGTAACAGAGAGGGCTCGTTGCCCACAGAGGCTGTCCCAGACCCCAAAGCCCCAGGAGTAAAGGAGGCGAGAGAGGATTTCTGTATCAATTCCGCAGGCTTACTCCTCAGAGGGACAGGGACAGAGAACCAAGGGATCAGGGTTCATGCAACAGGTTTTATACTGGAATAAGTTGGGGAGGAGCAAGGGGTAACAACCAATAGGATCATAATATAACAATACGTGACAAGCATAACAATAAATCATTTTAGAGCATAGGAGGGAATATAACGAAGCAACCAATGAGAAAATGACCTGGGGAGAACTTTCTAGATAGAAAGGTGCAGCTTATACTGCGGTGCCACCCTTGGACTTCCCCTCGGACTCCGAGTCACTTGCCCATTGGAGGGCAAGGATCTGATGGGCATCTGCCTGCCAAAGCCCACTAGTGGGCTGTGCCGCCACAGCACTGTCCTAGTTTTTTCTGATTTTTTGTGGATTCCTGGAGCTGAATCCCACCAAAGTTCACCCAAGCAAAACAATGCTTACTTGACTGGTTACCCTTGGAGGCTGAGCAGATAAGCTGTATTGTAGAGCTTTGAGGGATGTGCCCTCCTCAGTTGCTTCAGGAAAGGTAAATTCAGTTTCTGGGAGGATAAACATCCTTTGATTTCCATGCTGCAGATGAACTGTTGAAATTGACATCTTAGACCTCTGTGAAAGCTATCCACATTACTTACATTGTCTGGGGGCACTGCAATATGGAGTATGCATTGGTCTGTCAGATACCATATTTAGAGCTAGCTGTTAGCAGAACTGCTTTCGTATTTTTCTTTGTTTCCCTGTTTTGACAGTGTTTCGCATTTTGGTTTTTCTTTTTTTCTACCTCTATCCAATTTATGCAACAGAATATTCACATCTTGTTGTAAAATGTAATCACCTTTTTTCACGTGGAGCAATGGTGCACGAAAATAATTTTAATGATAAATAGATACCAGTTATGAACAATGACTCACCAGCAGTTTAAGACAAAAGTGGTTCCAGTGCTTGAATTCATAAAGGAACAGTGCCTTTAAATAGTTAATACTTGATGACCACATCAATGTTTATTTTTTGTCTTGTGCAACATCTCAGCATTTTCTCTTAAAATGAAAACAAGCCAATGTCTATCTTACCCATCTTCTGCTTCCTCCCATGTCCCTGCAGATAGTATATTTCCAGTGGTGTGTTTCACAGCTTGCCGTGACCAGGGCATCACCTTGCAGCTGGCTCAGAAAAGGAGGGGAGATAGCGGACATAAAAAGTAGGAAAACATGAAATTTCAGAACTTGAAGATTTTGAGGGGTAAGGAGGTTGTGTGCAGGATGGGCCAAGATGTGGATGCAAACTTGCCAGATTTATTGACCAGGAGCTGTGCACTCAGATTCTCTGATGTGGGAGGCTGTTAGGTTAGTAATCACAGGCATATGGATACTTACCAGCTTACTTTTAGGACATCTACTTTATCCTTGGCTACAAAATGATCCTGCAGGACTCGTTAGACACATGGCAGGGAGGTATGTTCCTGGACCCATGCTGCAGGATTGAGCTAGTCAGTGCACATATAGAATGTATTTGGGTCAGAGTGTGGGCTCAGACATGCATTCAAAACAAAATACAGACCTTCCATGCGCTGGTTTTGGCTCCTAAAAGGTAATGTCCTGCTTTGACAGAGAAATGTTTTGATTGAAATGTGTCTATAAATAACCCCATTGGAATAAGAGGCAACTCTGAACTTCCCTGACTCTGGCTCCGCATTCCAAGTTTTCTGGTGTTCGAGGATTGTAGAGTCCATGAACGTGAGTCAATCCATCACCAATGAAAAAAAAAAGAAATGTGTAGCCATAATGCTTAGCTCCAAATAAAAAGTCTGAAGCTGGATCTTGTGGCTATTTTCCTGGGAAGGTTTTGTTTGTGCAGCATGATGTGTGATTGCCACTGAGCGTTTTTTCTAAATGGATCTGTCCTTTCAAACAGATCTGTGCATTCAAACTGATAGTCGTCCACAGACAGTATCAGAATGTAGCTAATTATGTGGAATTTTATACTTCAAGACAGTTTTTGGTAATTTCCTCAGCCCACTACTAGCCTGCTGAGAGTAGCCTGCTTTGTATGTGGCATCCACTTAGAAACTTCCCCATTCAATGAGCAGTTTGTTCCTTGAAAACCCTTGAGGGATCCATTTTCCCAAGCATCTTTGATCATGTCATTGAGTACAAGACTTAAAAACCTCTTGTACATATTAATTTAAACAGTTTAGTTAAGGTCCACTGCTACTGAATTGTGTGCAAATCATGTCACTTCCCTATGAGACTGTCTACTCTTATCCTGCTGTTTGGTTTTGTTGCCCAGGTGGCAAACCCATTTAAATTGGCCATGGTGTGATGACTTAGAAGATGTATGTGCACTGCATATTTTACCGTTTGTGTTTTTAAAATACACATACCCGGTGTCATACATAAAGCCCTCACTCTAGAGCATCTTGGGACAAGAAAGTGAAGTGACATTCTCAGTTTTGACTGTGAACAGATTGTTGGCTAAGGAGCGTTAGAACTTGGACTATTTTCATCTACACGTACACAGAGAGAAAAAGGAGTAATGGTGTTTTGGGTGTAGAGGAAGGAACTGGTCTGATGATGCAGCCTTCTGCCAAGCATGGGGTCAAGGACAACCTTGTAGTTAACAAAAGCAGTTTGTGAAAATGTCCTGCTTTCTGACAGAGACATCCTTTTCAATTGTTGAAACAATATATGAATAAGAACCTGCACATCACAAGTTTGTCTAAAAATCCTTGTACCCAGCAGACAAAAGGAATAACAGGGTGCAGTGAATTTGAGGAAAAGGATGAAATGAGAACCTAACACCTTACTTCGGATCTATGTATTTCGTGTCAAAATCTCAGATGGCAGGCATCTGAGAGAGAGTGTACACAGAGGGAGGGCTGTAGAAGCATCTAAGCACTTATGCAGTCTGCCCAGGATGTGTAAGTGCTCTAACAGCAGTTCATAATTGTTTTACGGAGCAGCTGAACCTAGGGAGCATACCCAAGAAGTCAAAAAAGGAGAACATCCATGGAGAAAAAATATTTTTCTTTTGCTCACAGGTACAGAATAGTGAAATCTAAGCATGGCAGCAATGAAAGTCTGCCTCAGAGACCTTAATCAGAGTTGCAAAGGGCTCTGTCATGTCATGTTTGAGCAAGGCTGAACTCTGTGATGCCCTGATTTCAGTCAGAGGTTTGCAAAATACAAATGATGGATAATGTGAGAGTCTCCTGGAGCAGCTGGCAACTGTCAGAAAGCCATGGATTACACAACTTCTACTATATTTGTTTCCAGAGCAACATCTGGAAAATGGGTGCCCAGACAATAGAGTAGGTAGAATGAGTGGATGCAATGCCTCATTTGGAGAATGTTTTTGCTGTTACACAATTCAAATTTAAATGCAAACTCTAAACGTAAATCCTACTGGCAGAAACAAAACAAAGCACCTCTTCAGCAGAGCTGGAAGATATTTTTATCCTTGTTTTCAGAGAAAGCACGATAGCTCTTTTTTTTCACTGCTCTTCCCCCTGCCATTTTTCTTTGGTGTTTTGTGAGATTATGTTGATTTCATGTTGTTGTAACACCAGGCATCAGGCACTTGCACAGCTGGACACCCTCTCCCCTCCATCATCTTTACTCTAGTTCACAACAATAAATAGAAGACGTATCCTGTGCGTAAGTTCAAGGCAGAATTATCTTTCTTTTCCTTGAGCACCACAGGTAGGAAACTGTATCATGGGGGGAGGTAATCTGGCAAAAAAGCAAATGCTGTCTTCTACCAAGGTAGGTTGCTGGCTGAGTGCACACAAGTGAATACTGAGAGGGAGAAAGGAGTATTTCCGTCATGTTTTTCTCCTTTAAGACAGTTGGGTCTGATTCATATGTTCTGCTACGCTTCTGGAGATGTCAATCCAACAGCATGGGGATAGGGAAGGGGCACCCCAGGAAATCAAAGCAAACTCAATTATCTATCTGCTGACAATGACAAAACCATTTCATTCCTCAGCTCTTCACAGAATGTGAGGGGGGAAAGATTAAAAGCGTGAACATTTTTAATGAGTGCAATTATTGAATCATCAGTCACACAGTCCATCTGCTTCCGAGTGTTCCAGTGACTAAAGACTAAAATACTGCATTGCTTTTTTGCATTTGTATAATCATATAAATATTCTTTAAGAAAAAGCTAATCATATTCATATATCATGCCCATCATTTCAAATAACTTGCTGCTCCTCTTTCACTTACTTCACTTTATTAATCACTAATTTTGAGTTTTGACACCATGATGGTGGAAATATCTTGGCAGATGCATGGCTAACAGCTAATCCCATGACATTAAATACAGAATCATGTAATATTCAATTTGAGAGATAAACTAATGTAAAATTTATCTCAAAGGTCCCATTTAGTCTGGAGGTTAGTGAGCAGAATAAACTTCCCACTGCAGTAAGAAAAAAAAATAGAGGCTGTGTTGGATTTAAAATTCTTTTCTCGCAGTGTTATCAATCCACTTGGTACACAGATCTGAGTATGAAAGCATGTCAGGAAAGAGCCAAAACTTATTCAATAGAGTTCAAAAACCTTTGCAAATAGTCAGGACAGATAGAGGAGGAAAGGTTCAGATAAATGCCTGAACCTGAGAAACAGCAACAGTACTATAAATCTGTTTTGGCTGTGGTATCCTAAAATCTATCCCAGAATGGCAGGGAAAGCAGAGATTTGGATCTGAAACTACTAGGAGGCTTTGCTATGTGCTAACTTATTATTATGTTGGGATTTGTGCTACAAGCATGTGGTAGAATAAAAAGGATGATTTTGTGCAAGGAATGTTTTCTGGAATTGCAAATAAATGCCACATTCTGCAGAGATGTCCTTTGTCTACCTCTTTTCAGCTTTCCTCTGCAATACCCAGCTGAGAATTGCCCAGATACAGTAATGTGCACAACTATGAGACATATTATTTGAGAATTCTCTGACTTTGCCACAGGCATCAACATCAGAAGATTCTAAGGTCTGAACTCTAAAAAAACTTACTTCATATTGGGTGTTGCAAACAATATACAGTAGGTTTTTTGTGGATAGCACAACATAACAAAATAACACTTCTTGTTCCCTTCTTGAGTCTGGAAATACCATTTTTTGCAACTCAGCTTAGTCTGAAAACAAAGCTTAATCTCAGAGTGTGAAAGTCACAGGAACTGATGCAAATTATTTGGCCCAATAAATTAGATATTTTGAATTATGCATTGAGTCTCTTATAACATTAATACCAGTATTTGAGCTAAATCCATGAGGATTGTGTGAGTGGTAGTGAAATCTCATTATGCTTTTTCTGGGGTGATAAGGTGAGCAATGTTTTAACTTTTATATTTTATATTATTAAGTTATACTCACTCTATGAAATAACTAATCATTATATTTTCAGATTAAAAATTTATCTAATCAGCCAAGATCAAAGAAACAAACAATGGGCCATAATGTAATCCTGGCATCTAGGTTGTGCCTAATCATTATGCTACTTTTTACTTTTCTCCAAGTTAATGTCTAGCCAGAGCCACAGCAACAATTTTTGCTATCAGATAAAAAACCATTAAATAAATAAGTAAGGCCTGAATTGACAATTTGTTCTCTTAGCAGGAATGAATTACATACTGGATTAGTTTTCTTTTCAGTTTTAAATGTGGGGACTCACTGAACCACATCTCTGTGAAGAAGTATGGCTCTATGTTCACAGATCCATGCCTTAGTAATTTAAAAGTAATCAGTAATCTCTTGCATCTCTGAGAAAGTAATCAGTGACATGTAGGAGATTATTGTTAGAATCCAGTGACTGCTGCTAGATTGATTTTCTTTTTTTTTTTTTTTTTATCCCTCCCCTCAGTTTTGACAGCTCTGCTTAATGACTGACAGTAAATGGGGTTTGTGCTGTGTCAGGTGTTCAGGAGAGGGCTCTGGCAAGGAAGATTTGGCTTATCACATTGCAACTGAACGTCCTGATCCAGCAGACATTCGGAGCAGTAAATAACACTGCAACAGGGACTTACTCCTTTCATTTCAATGAGAGCTCTTACTCGCATGTATGTTTAATTTCTAAAGTGCCAATCTTGCTTCCGTAGTTTCCTGAGAACCACCTAGGCAGCTATGTCTTCAGTAAGCAAGGGCAGAAGTAATTTAATTCCTCTTCGAGTATTAATCCTTGGAACAATAATTATTGTTTTATACTTGCATCCTACCTACAGATTAGTTAAATGCCTCAGAAAAAACCACAGAGATTTTACCTTCAATAAGCTTGAAGTCTGGAACATGGATGCAGAAAAAGGAATAAAGGAAAGAATAGAGAAGAGGTGGAACACAGTGACACATAATATCCTTTGACAAGGCAGAAACAAAATGGTAAAGCTTGATTTAACTGTTAAGTTTTTTGTAGTCTTCAGGGCAGACTACAGGATGAGACTTTTCAGGATGAATTTGACTGAGATGAACATGGGGCCTTGGTAAATTGGTTTGGGGACACAGTTCAAGGAATTAAAAGCAGAGGAAAAAGACAACAGGAGACCTGTACAAAGGAATGATTTGGATGTCTGTGTGATGGAAAATAGAGGGAAAAATGGCAGTAGTGTTAAACATCTAAATGCCCAGGAGCATAGCCAAAAATTTGAATTCTGCCAAAGTCATCTCTAAATGAGAACAGAGAAGAACTTTTATTCTGACAAATAAAACAGGATGGTTTTAACTGAGGGACCTGAATTTGCTGGAAGTAAAATAAATGTGAAGAACACAGCAGAAGCTGTCAGGCCAAACCAGGCAAACACTTCCTGTAGAGAGACAGGCACCCTTCTGCCTGATGAGGGGAGAACTGCAGCAGGAGACCATTGCTGAGACTTAGGAGGAGAGAGAGGACAGACATGGAAAGGAACAGCAGATAGTGAAGCTGGTAACACCAAAATAAAGAAGAGAATGTTCTGAAGAAAGCACACTGAGAAGGTGAGTTTCAAACCACTCTGATTTCAAGATGTCAGCAAGGAATTTGAAATGGCGTGTTCATTGAGACAAGAACAACTAGGGGTCTACATCATATTCAGGGAAGGAGAGGCAAAATTAAGAGTTACTAAATTAAAAAACAGGAACACTGAATTCTTCTGAGCAGCTGAAGTGAGATGCAGTTTTGATAAGGATGGACTAATTGTCTAGTGCTACAGTGGCATTTAGATATTGTCTCAAAAAGCACTTTGAAATAGCGGTAAAATTTTGGACTGAGATTTAAAGATACTTGGACTAAAATTTGTAAAATCTTATTAAGGAATACTAAAGGAGTAAAAACCAAAAGCAAAGCATTCTCTTTTAAAACAGTTATGGGAATTGTCAGAAGCAATAATAGCTCTTACTGAAACATGTTCTCATTTAAGACTGGTTTACAACTTTGTGTCTCAGTGCATTTGGCCAAATAGGGGTCAGTGCTTTACAATAATATTCTTAGTGTGAAACTTGGCCAAAGATCTTGAAGACTGAAATACAAGACAAACTGTATATGTGATGCAAGCAATCTACCTTCAATTTGTAAGGAAGACTAACAAAATTAGAAGAACGAAATCCTGACCATATTGTATGCAGTGGCAGACTTCCCGTTGATGAACACAGTATGCAGGAGCTATTAGCAATCACAGGAATCACAGCTAATCTCCTGACTCACCATGATCACAGGCATATTTCTGTAGGCTGTCTGGCAAATGCAGGCAGCAATAACCTGATGTTAGCTCAGTCTCTTTAATATGACTTCCAGAATTTCTGTTCAACAAACTACATTTGGTCCTGACAGGATTGCAGTTCCCACTGATTTCAGAACTTATTGTAGTTAACGCAATTGGGGTTTTTTTCCAAAACAAGTTTTCAATTAAAAAGAAAACCAAACACCCTCATAAAAATCACTTGTTATCCAAAGTTAACTGCTAGATACTTCTGGTAAAAAAAACCCAGACTACAAAATGTTTAAAAAGTCAGAGTGGTGTACTGCTACTTACAATATTTTTTACATAAGTTATCATGTGAAGCACATTCTGGACAGCCATCACTGAAAAATTGTCAAAAGAGCATTTCTAGGTCATCCTGGGACTAGACACAATTTTACATGTTTTTAATTTCTGACTTTTCCAAACCAATGACTTTTTTTTGTAACAAGAAAGCAGTAACTTACAATCCATAGGTAGTCTCTACCATAGCAGTGTATTTGATGGTAGAGTAATACTAATTGAAACGGGTGAGACAGAAAGGAGAAAAAGAGGGGACAGAAAAAAGTAATGGGTTTTTTTGAAGTGTAAGGGAAGGAATAGAGAACATTAACAAAGAATGTAATTTAATACCTAATCAATTTACTGATTGGATTTTCCATGAGATTAACTTTGAGTCCAGAATGAATTGCTCTGATCTTGGAAGCTGCTGTAACAGCTAGCAAGCAGTAGTGTGAGGCTGTAGTGATATGAAAATAATAATAATGTCAGAGACTTCAAACAGCTACAGTATTTAATTAAATGTATTCAAATAACATTATGGTTGGATATAAACCCACAACAGCAAGGAAATTTTGAGGTAAGCCTGTCAGAACACTGTCCAACCATCTTCACTTCCTAATGCAATGCAACAGACGTTCCTCCTAGGGTGCCATAACACCACTTAGGGGCAAATTCTGCCCTCCAGTGAGTGCATCTGACTACTTTCAGTTTCCATATCTTTTTTATATGTGTTTCTAAAACTATCAATATAAGTGTCTGAGCATTTCATGCTTTATAAAATAATCCAGATACTGTGGTTGTAGTCCTTGGCTGAGGAAAGGTGTCAAGCAAAACTGGCTCTTGGGAGGTGTCTTGGGAGGCATTTTGATCTTGGGCAATGAAGCACACCACAAAAAAAAGAGCCAAGACATGCAGCTGTGGTCTGGACACTCCTTCATTCACAGACTTCCTCTTTTCTGGTATGAAGGAAACCTGCTGTCTTACTTTCGGTGATGTTCAACAGTACTAATGCAGGAAGCAGAGGACCTGAGTGTATATCCAAAGCCATGATGCTGGGGTTGTTAAGGTTCTATATCTGCATATAACATTGCAACTGACTGCAGGGTTTGTTCATTCTTCTGTCACACTCCCTATTTTGTTCACTTTCTTCTTAGGCAGCACTTTCAAAGAAAGTGCAGCACGATACAGTCAGGGAAATGTTATTTCCCCCAGCAAGGAATCAGAAGCTACTAGTTCTACAGGGCAGAGGGAGAAAAGATCCTGTGAAGCTCCTTTTGATACCACTTTTGAACAAAGAGAGGCTGCTGTCACTTATCCTGCAGGCTGTGTGCACATTGTGGTCTGGTCATAAGATTGCTGGGACACTGCTCATCCTGAGACCTACTCAAGTCACAGTAAGAGCAGACTCCCTCTGCCCCATCTCTGAACTTATGATCCTCCAGTCACTTTGGCAATTATATAGCCTGGTGTGTGCAAGCTTTGGATGACTCCCCCCATAAAATCCCTAAAAGAGCTGGATTAGAAAATGGAGACTTGTTTGCCTCTTTTGCTATATTTATTTGTTCTTAAAACCTGAGAGCACAAGCATTACATCTATTTACATGAATCAGTCTCTAAAAATACAGGGAGATAAGGGCAAGTTAAGCCTAGACTGCTATTCTTACTAGTCTGAAGTCAGCAAATGGGGGAGAGATTTGCCTCCATACTAAGAACTGAGAGAATCCTTTTGATTCATGAAGTTGCCCTGTGGGGAATCATCCTTGACAGTATTTGCTGGCCAATAGGGGAAAGTTGAAATAGTTTCTATAAGAAATCACTACAGGAGACCTAAAAATAATGGGCAAGGAGTGAGAAGAAAATTTTTCCCGCACTTAAATTTAGTACTAGAGGGACAGAAGAAGGAGAATATGGCCTGAAGATCATGGAGCTCTTTCCTGGTATGGCCTCAGACACACTGGGAGACTTTCATCAAGTCATTAAACACTGTTTGAAGCATTAGCTGACTCTGCAGACTTTGTGAAATTATAAATGGGGTAACTTTCCTGTTTCTTGCAATATGGTGGGAAGAAAAGGAAAATGGCATGGAGGATAGTTGTTAAATTTGTAAATAGAAAAAGAAAAGAGATGGTTTCAGGATGTCTGAAGTTCACAAATGTCAGGTCAAAATTTCACAAATGTTGAAAATTCACAAATGCAAGGTTTCATGGTCCCAAAGCAACTTGGTGATGAATGAATCAATCTAAAAGAAACCAGTCAAGATCTTAAGCTGATTTATGAAAGGAAACAACAAAATGGAGGACAACTAAAATGGAGGAAATGCATGAAATGCATTTGAAAGCAATAAAAAAGGTGCATCACTTAGAGGTGAGGTCAATACAATTTTGTTCTCACTTGTGCACAGTTCATAAAGTTAATGCTCATGTTAGCTAGAATTCTCAGGCTCCTTGTTAGATACTGATAATGACATCAGTGTCACAAAAAAGGCGTGCTGGCTTTGTTAAGGTTCTATATCTGCATGTAGCATTTTGACTGACTGTAGGGTTTGTTTTTTCTTCTGTCATGTTCCCTGGTTTTTCCTCTGATTTGTTTGGCTTCCATTGAAGAAAATGCAGCACAATACTTTCAGGTAAATGGTATTTCCCCCAGCAAGGAATCAGAACCTACTAGTTCTATGGGGCAGAGAGAGAGAAAAGATCTAAAGGATCTGATTTTAAAAATACAGCAACGCAGTGTCTGTCTAAGAAGCCAAGAGTAGGTTGCATCAACAGCTGCTAGCCAGTTAAACTTGAGCTCTCCAGGGAAAAACCTCAGAGTACAAGTTACACTTTGTCATGTTGCTGTTTTAATAATAGCATGGAGATGCACCCAAGCCTAATGTATTTAAACAGAATGGTGTAAAATGGCCAGTTTCCACATATTTCACATAGTGACATGTCTGCAAAGGATTTTAAGCATTGCCTGTCTCAAGTATTGGCCAGTTGGAAGTAAAAAGAACTTTTGGTTACTAGACACAAAGAAATTTGTGCTAGCAATGTAAATCTAAGTAATCAACATTTTAATCTGATTCCAAGTGACACCAAGGAGTTTTGTAATATTCTGCATTTCAGAAATTGAAATATGAATATATTCTGTATTAACTGCAAAAATGGAAGCAGTCCATAATTATTAGAGGTTATAATTTTTATTTTTTTGAAATTATTTTTTGCTAACATTCCCCAGAATTACACACACTTATATTGTAAATTTGATACTGAAGGTTGCTGAGTTTTATGCCTTTTTTTCATCCTTGTTGATTTCAAAATTTTCGTAAAAGCCTATTTTCTGCTCTAAGCTCTCTCCTGGACCATTGCATTTTAAATGTTTTGCAACCAGGGAGAGTATAATTGCAATAGGCAATTTATTTTTATGTCCCACAAAACTAACACATTTTTCAGAAATGAGATGGTTTCATTTTTTCGGGAGGATTTTTCTACATGTTCCCAAACATGGATGTGCAAGGGCCAACTTTTTCCCTCAGGTGTAAATATATATATGTGTCTGTGTGTATGTGTATATACATATATATATATATGTATGTGTGTGTGTGTGTGTATATATACACACATATATATATATATATATATGTATACATATAAAATAAAACTCCTTAAATTTTATTTGGAATAGCATTTCTGCATCTCAGTTCAATTTATACCTACTATTTTTTAAGGGGACTTCTTCTGACAACCTTAGACTTTAGGTGTTGCCTAAATTACCATTTTTGTCACCTGTTTCACTTTTTATCCTGGTGAAAGTCTTGGTATTGCAACATCACATTTGCAATAACCAGGAGTTATTTCTTCTGTAAGAACATAATCCTTAACAGTGTATTTCACCTCTCCATGAACGCTTGAACAGCAGAAAGGTCTCACAGCCAGCCTAAGTGTGGTTTGCAATTCTCTTTTGACACTGTGACTTCTGTCATTAAAGAAGCTGACCTGTTTGGCCTAGGTAGGGCAAGGCTCTGATAAGTTCAAGTTAAAGTATGTAAGCTAGTTAGCTGGAAATCATGCTGACTGTTCCTACACTGCGAGTTGTATATAATTTGATATCTTTTATTGATTCTGTCTGAAGACATCTTCCTGAATTCCAATACAGTTAATCTGTTCTGTCCATAATCAATATGAACATTTTTTCTTTCAGAATTCATCCTTTCTTTCAGAATTTTATGGGAGAAGAAATTAATTGGAGGGGAAAGAATATAATGATGGGTTGCACAAAAAAAGTGCATGTCAAAAACAAAGCTGTATGAACTTCCAAAAAAGAAAAACAACTTTCATGGATATGCTCAGAGATGCATAGAATATGAGTAATATAAACAGAAGTGTTCTACTCTTACTCACATCCTTACTAAATGAAGGATGAGCACTAAAGCCTCAGCCACAGGGAGAGCTGGATTCAGTGTCATGCAGGACAGCACAAAGTGTTGTCCATGTAAACAACAGGACTGGCCAGTGAATATCATCAATAGTAAGGGAAAAAATGGTTTTAATGCTGTAAATGCCCATTATACATCCCAGGTGTTACTCTCTGGTATTCATAGTAAGGCTTTAGCACATCTTGGGATCCTTGGAGTAGACAAGAATTAGTAACATCAAAGGCATTGATTTACAATGGTGAAAAACCGGTGAAGTCTTGAAATTGACACATTCCCAGTCGACTAAGTGGTTGTCTTGCTTGGCAATGCTGTTTCTGGCCTCCTATTATGAATTCAAACACAAAGGCTTTGAATTTCTGAGACGAGAAAATGGGAGAGAGCTGGGAACAATGAACTGTGCAATTTTCTCCTGGTAATGCAAGCAGCAGAGAATTCCAGTTGGGACAAGTCTGTCAAAATCCTGCCTGGAATGACACCAAACAGCATCTATTAACTTCCCCAATTATTAAAATTCAATCTGCATTAGTGGGTGCTGTTTGTTTTCTTTGTGCAGTACTATCTCTCCTGCCTTTGTTGCTCTTAGCCTTGAAGATAAGTCATATTTTACATATGTACACTGGACATGTATAGGTAATTCCACTTCCAGTTATATATATGAATTACTAAAGAAAAGACCCCTGCCCTCTCTTCTGAAGTAAGATTTTCAGGGCAACTCTGATGACATTATAAAACCTTCCAAAAGTCACCTTTGCTCTGTTGTTCATTTTAACAAACTCTCTATCTGAAAGCTGACTTGAGCTTTTGACTTATTTTCTTTTGTTTTTTTTAGTTTTTTGACAAGGAATAAATTTCTGATGCCCTGTGATGCCCTGGGACAACATATATTTGTGATTCATGTTTGTAAGAGACAAGAATGGCCACAAATTCAACACAATTTTGTTGTACAAAACAATCAAGTGTGTGTTTTTGCCAATATTTGCTTTCTTGGAGATGTTACTAGTCCAGGGCAAGTCCCTCTTTAGTATTCAAGACAATGCTGGTGAAAAAACAGTACTTTGAAGCTTACAGCAAATTAATAAAGAAAAAGCTTAGTATGCTTTGAAAAGGGGTATTTAAAATGGCAACATAAAAAGTCCATACTTGGGCGGCCCTTTGGTGATGTACAGAGGGACAATCTCTTCCTGATAAACCCAGCAGCTGATCACACCCCTCAGGACTCACACCCCGATCTGCTTTTTATGTGTATATATGTTTACATATACATATGTTTACATGTATAGATATACATATATGCATGTTTATGTATACCTGCTGGGTCAGAGCCATGCCCTCTGACATGCTCCTACACAAAAGGATAGTACACAGATGTCTGCCAGCCTCTGTGTGTTTGTAGGCTTAACTGGACAGCTCCTCTCTTCTAAACTGCACATTTTTTTTTCCCCACAGTTAGACACAACTGAGAGGACAGCCGTGCCCTGCTGCCAGACAGCCCCAGGATCTGAAAGCAATTGTGTAAGAGCAACTTACAGCCACACTTGTTTACCAGGCTTCCAGCTTTCACAAGTGATGGCAGCAGCAATAGCAGCAAGAACAGCAGCAATAGCACTGTTAACAGGAAATCCAGCTGTGCTTTCAACAGCTGGGATATGTTTGATTGGAGCAGGTCCAATCAGTCAGGAGTGACTGAATCAGCTTGCATGGATGATCCTGCTCCTGAGGGTGCACAAGAGACCTGACCAGCTCTGTAGGGCTGTGACATGGGCAGTCCTTAGGGACATCTCATAGAGGTTGGCCATGAAAAAGGCCTCTCTACAATCTTGTTTTGTTTCTCATTCCTTTTGCGAAAGTGAGAAAAACCCATTAATGCTTCAGAGACAGCCTGGAGGAGCAGGCTGGGCACACTGCCTGTTCACCTGCAGGAAAAGACACCACACAGGCAACACAGTAGGTTTCTTTCTCCAACAAGATTCAAAGGTGATCCCATTCCTATTCTGATCTGGGGGCTTGTGGGTCTTTTCCTTGACATTTCTGCTTATTCAATGGGAAGAAGCAGCATTTCACAGTATTTCCTTCCTCTCTCATACAGCATAGCCTACTCACCTACTAATAACCCTTCAAGTTCTTCATGGGAAATAACGAAGTTTCAAAATCAGGCCAATGTTACCGTCTACCAGCTCTGATAGGTCAAAGGAATTCTAGCTAAAATAAATGATGGTCTCATCTTTCCTCCCCTAAAAAAAAACAAACAAGCCAAAACAAGACCAAAAAACCCAATAAAACCAGCAGCAGCAAACCCCTGAAGCTTTCCCAGACACTGAAAAGTATCCTTTCTGTCACACCTTTTGTGCATTATTTTTCAGACCTTTTTTGATTCTGAGGTGTCTGAAACAGGTATTGGAATATTACGCTGAACCTGATATTTGTCATTTCTCTTCATGAAACTTAAAAAGCCCCCCAGTGTTATTCTTGAGAAGTTTCTAGCCCATTCTTTATAGATTCTAAAGCAAATATTTGCCCCTCCCTAAATGCTGTTTTCAATGTCTTCTTTGTGTTTCTCATCGCCTTGACAGTAGAAATTACTGGTAAGGTATAAAAATAATTATCTTCAGTTTTCATAGCAAACCAGCCAACTCTGGTCACATGATTTATAAGCAAATGCAACTATGTCCTTACATCATTTTCTTAGGGTAACTGCATTTAGTCCAGATACTTTTGTCTGCCTCTTGTTTATTCTGTTTTGGTTTTTTTTATGAGTTGAACCTAGTTCATCCAGAGCCTGTAGTTCCAAGTTCTTATTCTCTGCTTCCTGCTAAAATTATTCATATCTTAGTTTTACATGTTCTTCTGTGCCTTGATTTCCCCATTTTACCTGTGGAAAAAAAATGCAGTTTGCTACCTTAAAATCCACCTGGAATTTATTGATGATAAATGGATACGGATAGGCAGAAAACTGACAGAAATATATTGCACAAACAAAGATGTAGAAAAATGCTTCAATACATATTTAAGGAAAGCAGATGTTTTCCATCATCTTTCTTTGCAAATATATAGTAGACCCTCCACCAAACAAAAAGTGGTAAAACTGTCCAGTGGCTTAATCTATAGCTTAAGAACTATTTCTGTTTCTCCTGTTTGGTAGCTGAAGGAATGATAGAAAATTTAACAGTTTACTCTGCAGCTCTAAAAAATAACTCACAGCACTTAAAAGTAAATATTTCTACTTGCTACATAATATTTTACTATTGATTGATTGTTAGGGCAAAAACTTCTGACTTCAGGATCCAGTGGAAGTATTGAAGATAAATCAAGTTGTCATGCCTGTAAAATTAAAATAGGTTAGGATTAATAATATGATGTAATTAATCAATTGGCAATAAACATCCCAGCATCATCAAACTTGAAAGAAATGTTCTGAATGTTCAGGATTATTACTATCTCTAGCTATAGTAGATGTTTAGAACAGTTTCTCCAGTGCTTAACAATATCTAACATGTTTAATGTTTAATACCATTTAGAGCTGAATAATGAGACAAATCCTACTTAATAACAATAAAGTGTCACTGCACATTTATTACCACTATAAATTTAAATTATAAAGTAACACAGTTTATCTTATAGCTTTACCTTTTAAATGAGAGACTCTTGTAATAATAAATATTTAATTAACTTATAATTACTCACAATAACTGCCTCTTAAATATGAGTTAAAAGACTCTTTGAGGAATTTTAAGCATTATTCATTTCTCTGGTTAGGTCAATTTTTCTAGTTTACCACCAAAATTTATCCTTAATCATGCTGAAGGTAACTGGAACTCCATATATATATATATATAGATATATATAGATATATAGATATATATATATATATATGTATTTTTTAGGTTATTAAGAAAACCCTCTTTATATTAAAGTAATAGTAATTTTTTAAAAAATCTTTTATGAAATATTACTTTACAGGTGATGAAACATCTTTTTAATTTGCATCTGTTTATATTATTATATAGTGTTCAGAAATTTGTTTAGAGCGAATTGAAATAATATGCATTTGTATATTCCTGAAATAATGAAAAGTATAAATAGAGGTCCTCACCTCATACATGTTTTATTGAGTTCAGTGAGTACTTACCTAAATGTGACGCTCTGGGGCTGATTCATCAGCTTTCTAATGAACAATGTCACTTTAATAGATAAAGTCCCTGCTGAATAGGGGGCACAACTTTGCCAGTCATAAGCTAAAGAGGAAAGTAAATTTAAAAGATATGTCTAGAAGACATTCTTGATAGCATAACCATGCTCTGCAAAGGCTGTTTTTCTCAGTCCTTGAGGGATTTGTAACCTAACCAAAGGATGAGATTTGCAGCAGCTCATAGATTTCAGATTAAATTTAAGTCTCAACATCACATAAAACTAAAGCCCTGAACTTAAGTTTACTTGATCTATTTGTAATAAACCTGAGAATGTTCTGTATGTCCTTATTCTCCCAAATAATCTTCTCCATGTGTGAACCAAACTTCTAGGGGGAGGCTTTCTTTCATTTGTATGTACCAGCAGTATTTGATACCCTGGGACATTTTGGTCCCCAATATTTGAAAATGTTATGTTTGAGTTGGCACAACAGACATTCCAAGGAATGTTTGTTCAAGGTATTTGCTTGGATTTGGTGTTGCTGCCTTTGGTTTTTAAGGTAAAATCTCCCCAAAATTTGATGGAATTTGGGATATATCAAGTTTGCAGCGCATCACTGCAATAGAAAAGTGACTGTTTTGGGTCATTTCCACTAAATTGGAGGCAGGCAAAATCTACAGGGCTCAGCAGAGATTGAGACATAGGTGTATTAAGGGAAGTAAGAAGGAAAAGGAATGTGCCAAGAGGCTCAGAAGATACGGTGACATAAACAGAATTTGAAAACTTACAGATGAGCACATCAGCATACATAACAAAAGCTGTTTTCAGAATGTCAGAAAGGTGCTTGGAGAAGATGTTTATGGTGGCATCTGAAACAAGATGAGTTAATCCCAGTCTGTATTTCACTGAGCTTCCTCAGCCAAGTAGACTTACACACACAGACAGACAAAATATCCCTAGTAGCACAGATTCATTGCCTGGTAGGAAAAATAATTGACCTTCAAGAAGAAAATAAACAGGTGGCTGTAGTGGCTTGCACAGGATAGGCATAAGGATAAGACAGTATAGGTGATTTAAAAATAGTTCAGATAAGTGGAGGAAGCCAATGCAAAACTATAGATGAGAATGACATGGTTTGCTTTCTCGATTTTGCAGAGCATCATCCTGGACTTACTTAAAGTTTAGAGACAGGATTTAAGAAGATCATAAAAATAAAATTGCTGTCACTGACAGGGGAAAAATGATTACAGTTTTTAATGGTGACAGCAGTTAAGCTTCAGTAAACCACAGGAAAAATACTGGAACAGCTTCTGAAAGAAAATGTGCTTCAGAGCTGGGCTGAGGACAACCTAAATAAATTACAGGTTCAAGCAGTGATGTCACAGTCAGGCACCTAATCCTTAGAAAAGATTTCCTAGGATCCCTCTGATGAAAATCCTCCAACTGTGTGATTGGTAGAAGTGGGGTTACCCAAGACTATCTGGCCTACTGTTAAAATCAATTGTGGGCTTTTTTTAGGGAGGAAGGACCAGATGACATTTTAGCACCTGATAATCATGTGAGAGAATTGCTTTGCACGGGTTCATCTGTATGTTATTATGCTGAACAATCAGAACTTTGCAAAAGCAAAACTTAAATAAATCTTTCCCAAGTTCATGGCTAGCCCATGGAGTTAACTGGATTGCCCATGTGGGAACTTACCCAAAAGCCTTAATACAAGAAGTTTCTCTTCCAAGCGTCACTGAAGGTTCAACCTGTAGAATGTAACAGAATTATAGGATTTCACGCATGGATTTTTGAAGACTTCCATTCAATATCTACATGAAGTCTTCGTAAAACAACAGTTTGCATCAGTTCACAGCCTTTCTAAAGAGACACTGATGGAGAGATACAGTGGAAGACTCACTAAGGTGGGCTGGAGAGAGGAGGGGAGGAGAAAACTCATGGACATAAAGCAACTAAAATTTAAAGAATGTCATTATCTTCCAGCAGAGAAATCCAATTAATTCCAAAGATATATGTCAACTATGAAGTTACAAAATACTTACGACAGAGAAACATTTTAAACTAAAAGAAACCTAATAATCATTCCTGACACTATTACTCTATGTAATTGTGACAGAAACAGCACACTTGGCAGCTACACATTAATGGAAGCACCTGAGTGACATTCACAATATATGATTAGCTGAAAAGCATGTTTCCTGCTGGGTCAGAAGAGTTTGTTTCATTCTGTTTGACACAATATTTAAAATTTGTGAATGTTGAAACATACCCTAAGAATAAGGAAAGAGAAAGAATTGTGGAAGAGAACAGAAGGGGAAAGGGAAAGGGCTGTTATCCTTTTACTTTGTTGGGAAAGTGAGAGGAGACAGGAGGGAAAAAGCAAAATGGGGGAAGGGTTGACTTCTGCAGTTTTTATTCTCATACTAAATGTATGAAAAGATACATAGTGTGTCCCTTTCCTTGTTAGCAACTCACACAGAGGTCTATGTGAACTGAAGTTTAAAAATCATTTCACTGCATCTTCCATAATATTCTCTAAGTTAATTATGTACAAAACACACACAGCCACATAAAGCAAGCTATTAAAACTTTGAAAGGAAAAAAAAAAAAAAAAAGAGGACACTCGTGCTTACTTACTTAGAACAAAGACCACAAAAGCTCAAGGGAAATACAACCTTCAAATGGCTATTTCCCCTTGCTCCCTTCCTCCAACTTTTGCTGTGCTGCAAAATTTTAATATCTCATCAAGTATATAGCAGCCATAAACTACTGTCCCTTTTTATGTAGTTTCAGATGCAAGAAGGAGCACATTCTTTATAATGACCTAAACCTATCAAATGAAGAAATAATGCTTTGGGATGATGAACTCTAAATTATGAGTGATTATTTCTAAATTCATTACAACTTTGTTTGACATTTTTATTGCCTTCTTAATTTCTTCCAGCCAAGCAACAGAAGTTATTATTCATTATATAAACAGTGCACCAGTGAGGAAAAAGGGTTTTCTAGGCTTGTACTCTAGCTGTTTTTCTTCCAAACTAAGATGACTGAGGCAGTTATGAGGATATCACTGAATCAAACTTCAGCATCAATACCATAAAAGTAAAATGAAGTTTTTCATATGTTTTGCACTCCAGAAACCTAATGCATTTCTCAGGCATTAAACAATTAAAATGCATAACAAGATTCTGGTGAAGATATTACTAGCTCCATTTTACAGATGGAGGAAAAATGTGAAGAGTTGGGTCACACAGTGTTTTAATAAGTCAGCAAGACATCAGTCTGTAGCAACGGCAAAACTAGAGATATTTGGCAATGAACATACAAGCAATTTGTGGGGTTGGTATGAAATGTGGTACATTGTGGGCTATGCAATTGTGTACAAGTGTGTAAATATAAATAATGACTTAGGTAAGAAGCTGAAGGGAAGAGTGCTGTCTCACCTTGACAGAGGGCACAGTTGCCAGAGCAGACTGATCTCCATGCCTCAGTGGAGTTCTGCTCAGCTCAGTAAAGAGGGCAGAGCACATCCATCTTCATTTGCTGCAAGAGAAATCCTACTCTTCTGCTCTGACGTTTGGATCAGGTCCTAAGGTAGATGAAGTCTGAGCTTCACACTTCCCACTTGTCTACACAGAAAACAATACATTTGACTGGTGGGAAAAGGATGACAGGAGAGAGTGCAGGAGTGTGATAACATTTGTAGAATTGTGCTCAAGTAAGGTCATGTACTTAGAGCTAGGCTTCCAGGCATTTGTCTGTTGGGATCTCTTACATGACTGACTGAATGTGTTTTGAGGCTTTTTGGCCTTCCTCTGACAAATCAGGTATTGGCCATTCCCTGAGGCAGGACATTCATCACATTTGGCAAATCCTGTGTTCTCTGATGTCTCCCTCTGGTAGGCTTTGCAATTAAGAACCTACAAACAATTTTCAAACTGAAGCCAAGAAAAAATCAAGAAAACAAGAATACTGAAAGAGACAGGAGACCAATTTGGCCAAGGAATATGTTACTCTGAATAGAGTCACAGTAACTAGTAAAGCTAGTCTAACATTAACAACCAGCATACATGCACTCTTTGGTGAATACCTTTGTTTTTTCAGACATATTTAACAAAGAAAGAGATGAGTTTTAGACTTTTTGCCTGTTTGCTTGTTTGTTTTTTTTGTTTGGTTCTGAAAGGAGAATAATTTTGTGTGGATCAAATAGTTAAAAAATATCCATAGCATCATCAACTGCAGAAGTTTATCTTGAGGAAATCTTCTGGATTTTCACTGAGTTGGTGATAGTACCAGCACTGAACAGATTAGTTTGCACTGCTTTTTTCAATGGATTTCATATTGCATGGCTGGGTGTCTTCAGGGTCTCTTCACAGGAGAACAGCATCCTACCTTTGCAAGAAATTATAGAAAGGGCATCCTTTGCTACAGCAGCCATACAGTTATTCACCCTCCTTCTTAAGGGCACAAGGTGCAAGACAAGTTTATCTGAATACTGCTTGTGACCCTTCTCAGGCTTGCTTTCTTTTGTTCACATGAGAGTGCTTCCAACAATAGCTGAGCTAGGGCACTCTGCCTGGAAAGTTTGAGCATCCACCAGACAGCCGCACACTGTTACACATTTTGTCTCATGTGCCAAGATGTGTCTGACAAGAAAGTGGACAGAGAAACTTCCTCAAACTCATCACCAGTTCCTGATTGCCAGCCCTGTATCACTCATCCAGAAAACCCAGAGGGTGGCAAAGAGGTGAGAGGCTGTCCAGCAAGAAGGTAAAGTTATGCCTGTGACTAAGGGATGTACCCATCTGCTCACCAGCAGTATTCAGCACCATTACAGTATGTGATGCCCAGCATTGCTCCTAGAAGGTTCTTGTGCACTGAAACTCAGCTTCTAACTTTTGACATGAACTCAGAGAGCTTCGGAGGACCAGCCAGAAGGCATAAAGTAATTTTACTTTCTGAATCTGTGATTTCCATTAGAAAAGGCAGATACATAAGGTAATTTTCCTGCTGATTAAATCCATCCTATAAAGTACCAGATCCCCACTGCATCTTGAGTACTCAATTTCACTACTTTTACTCAGCATATGACTTGCTTTTACTAATATGCAATCATTGATCAACCCATGAAAGTTCAAGGCACCACTATTGAGTGAAATGTTTCTTTAAAGTAACTTTAAGGATCTGAAATATGCTGGGGAGATGATAGACTATAGCAATGAAACATCCTGTGTATGATGCTGCTGCTGATATTCATTTCAATGAACATCGGCACCATGAACCAGTCTCTTCCAGTCCTCCCCTTTCCTAAGACTCTGCATCTCTTCAACAATGTTAACATTTTGCACAGCCATAGGGCCAAGTTCTAGCTCATGTGAGCAAAGAAAGTCTCAATAAAATGGTTTCTATTTGTCCTCGAAAATTCCATAAACTCTTGTAAAACAGGCAGAAATGTATACAAGTGTGTAAAGATTGATTTAGAAAAATAAATATTTTAACTATTTTCTATCATTTTTTTAGTTCTTAACTTTGTTTCCTGTACATCCTTAAACAAGAACTTTTTGCATTCAGATTGCATCTTATTCTTTCCCTGGGCACTGTACTTGTGGTGGGAATTTTCAGTGATTAATATTGTGTTATCAGTTTCTTTAATCAAATGCTGTTTTATTTATTCCCTGATCAGGATGAGATTAACTGTAGTGAAGTAGTGACCGTAGCTGAACACCAAGGGTCCTTGAGTCTTTTAGAGAGAGGAAAGAAGTCATTCATAAGGCTGTAAATATCTAGATCTGGAGTATGAGAAAATTTTTAGGGTCCATTAAATGTCTTTTCCATGGCTGGGGACAGATGTGGCTTGAAGTGATACATGCCCACTTGATTAGTTACAACCTCAATGCTAAGCAACTGTGGAAGTGTTTGCATGGTCTTGCCACACAGCTGCAGCTGGAGTTCTGTTTGACTAACATCTGCTGTAGGACTTGGCTGGGCAAGAGGGCTTGTAAGACCAGGAGCAGCAGCAGAGTAATCAGAGAGTCTTAAGCTTGTCTTTCAGAAAAGTTTTTCAAGATGGTGGGGTACAAACATGCAGGAGTTTGATGATATTATTTTTTTTTTTTATAGTTATAGCCATGAACTACTTGCAGAGCAACAAATATTTCCGAGCCCAGTGGTGGCTAGCCATTTATAGTTTCTGAATTCTTCTAAATGTAAGCATTTTGCAATAGTGTTACATAAAATAAAACAGATCTAACACTTCTCAAAGACTTCCTGGTAACATATGTCCCACTAAAAAGTTACGGTCTTGTGTTCATAAAGCATAGAAAAATAACTGAATTTAAATGTACTGGGAAATAGGTCCTGGAAGTATATGGGTCTAAACCATAAAATCTGTGGAATAATTTCTCCACAGCTTAGAACACTTACTGCCATGATCATTATAAAAAATGAGCACGAACCCAGTATTTATATTTCTAATCTTACGAAATATTAGGAAATAACAGCCTTTCTTAATTCATTGCCAAATGTTAATAAGTCCAAGTAAACTAATAAACATTGATTCTATTTCTGTGCTGCAAAAAATATTTGAGAAAGGCATTGTTTTAAAAATACTGAAGAAGAAATCCTTTATTTTTAAAACTTTTTCTCATATACTTACCAATTCAGAGGTAAATCTTGAAATCTTTGCTGAGATTTTATAAGTAGAGTATTTCCAATATAAAAATTGCTCCAAGACAGTGTGAGTTTAGCCATTAAGATTTGGTGCAATAATTGCTCAGTTTCTATAAGTCTTCCATCCATAAAAATAAGTCAGCTGTTCTCAGGTTTTTCAGACTGAACAAAAGGGTGTAAGTTTTGCCTCTGTCTAGAGGCTGCAGATCTTAATACAGCTGAACAAATTGGACACACAGAAATGTGCACTCTCATCTTTCCATTAACACTTCAATGAAGAAGATTGGAACCATGCTGCTAAATTTTTGAAAAATTATAGAAAGAGAGTTTTTTTGTTATTTTTCCTTCTTTTAACAAGCACAATATAATTTCTGCAGCATTTTTAGTCTCCATATTCCAGATGCTTACTATTATGCATCACATCAAACAGGTCTGTTATTCTTGCAAAGCGAAACTCAGTTTGTGGTATGTGAAAATTTCTAAAGCACTATTTGTAATAAATACTACTTACAGAACACTAAGTTTATTTTGGGACAAAAATATTCCAGGGTAATAGACTGTGGAATAAGACAGCAGTGTGGACAGGAATTTGCAATTTGGTAGCTGCCCAAAAGACTAGACAAATTCATCCTAAATTGCATTAAACTGATGTTCATTTCATTATATTAAACTGATTCCACTCAGGTTTTCAAGCCAAAGACTTGCTCATAATAACTTCCTTGTGGCTAAAATTTAAATAATCATCTCCTTTTCATTCCATCTGAGAAAGGACTTGCTTTCTGCAGGAAGTATTCAGCTCTAGTGGTAGTGATTAGGCAGCGCTATTACCCAGGCAGTCCATGGCTGAAAACAGCATGTATCAGTGCAAAACCAGCAATAAATAACCACATCATTTCACGGAGGAGGGAAGGCTGGTGTTGTCAGATAAGTAACAGAAAGTCTTACCTTTTGCTTAAATTATTTGAATGAAAAACCCGAAGAAAAAGCAAAGCTGCAAATGCGGAATTTTAAGGCACCATTAGTAAAATAAAAATAAAAAGCTCATGTGAACTCATGCTCAGCTGCTTGAAGTGCATAAGATGAAATCCCACAGATCCTGACAAGATCACAAAATCTAGATGCACAATGTTAATTTTGGAAGATAAAATATGGTAGCAATGATACAGTTTTTCAAATAGGGAAAAAACTGTCATGAGATCACTGTAATAATTTCACATTAACCCGGTAGTCACAGAATGGAAGGCCATGCTTTCTCCTGTCAACCGACACACAAAAAAATAAAAATAAACAAACCAAAAAAACAACACCAAAACACACCCCTAAACCCTGTTTATCAAACATTAAAGTGAAAAATGGACAAAATCCAGACCTTTAATCCAAGCTGCCTGTCATGTCAATCCTTAAAAAACGTTCATTTCACATCCATGCTTGCAGAATGTGAATAATTTCCTAGAATATTTCAGGTTATATTTGATGAAGGAGAAGGAAAAACAATAGAGGGCATGATATTTGAAAAGTGAAAAAAACCTATAAAATTTAGAGGATGCATTTTGCCAAACCGCGTTATATAACACAATGTCTTTCAAAGTGAAAATTTATTAAAGCTGGAAGCAGATATGCTCTATTTACATTCTACAGAACAGCTAAGTCTGTATGATTACCTATGCTATTTGAAATGCTATTTATTTATTTATCTTTTCCTAATAATTTTTTCTCTTTTTTAACTAGTTCAGCTTTACTATGATTTCCTTCCCTTCTGCACATGCCCAGCCCTTCCCATTTCCAACCATGTTTTATAGAGTATATGCTAGTATTAGTACACTCCCTGTCGGCAGTTGCCAGAAGGCAAATTTTTTTTTATCCAGAAATAATGAGGTATACCTTTGAAATATAGCGTGCAAATTTTTTATTCTTGGGATGCATTTAAAACTCTTTCAATGGCACTTAATTCTTCTTCTACAGTATCTCAAGTCTAAAGAAGACTGAAGTAATTAATTTGAAAAAAATCTAGACTTTCTCAGCAATGCCATCCTGCAGAAAAGTTCTTTTTTTCCTTATATGGTATCTTCATTGAACAGCTTGAAAAATTCTCATTCTATGTAATGGAATTACTTGCATGCATAATATTAATGAAGAAATTTTTTTTGGAAATTCACATTAAGATGGTTTTTTCTATGAGTAGGATAGACTTCAAAATGTTATGCTTTAAAATTTTGCATTTTGTTATCTATAGGTATGAAGATACAATGCAATCAGTGAGTCTAAGAAAAACAAAGTGCACATATTGTCTGGTTTCAAAAATAAAACAGGTGAACATCTGAATTTCACTTTTCCACCAACATTTTATATCTTCCTGGAGAAAAAAAAAAGAAAGGTGGGCCTCCAAGTGAGGCTGAGGGTACGTAAATAATCCATGGCTTCTACAAAATGTTTATTGCTTATAGGAATTCATTTATCTAAGAACAGAAGACTTAGGCATGCATGGATAAGGAGGTAATATAAGAGCCTAGTGTCTCATAGGCAGAATACATGGAAGTTTTGGTTTAAGTATTCCAAGAAAGCCTGTACAGAATTCAATCTCTGTGTTAGTTAGGACTGTGAATAGTGTCAGAATATCTGATATCAAGGCCTGAATTATTATCCATGTACTTTAATTAATATCTACCTTAATTTAGCTGATATTAAAGGCTTGCAAATCCTGCTCAGCTTTGTGCATCAGACACCTAGCAATTCTCACATACAAGCACATAGCAAAGGCAATTACATTTACAGGTCTGGGTCCATAAGCTGTGTGTCACTTTCAGTAAAACTGTCTCTTTTGAAATGTGCTAAGGTACCCAAGCATAATTCAGGTAGTCAGCAAACTGCCTCATCTGCCAGCTAAGGAACATGTCACTGCCACATAGAAACGTGTCCACCATCTTCCTTTCAGACTTGATGCCCGCTGAGCACATAGGTACCAAATGTCTGAAAGAAAAAAATCCTGGGAGACAAGAACGGGGAGTGGCAGTTTGCACACTCTGATTAACGCAGTCTCGCTCTCTGTATTGTGATATTTCAAAAACACTGGATCACAAATGCTCCTCTGTAGATGGTATTCACTAGGTATCTAGTGAAAAATAAAACCATCTGCAATGGAGAAATCAAAATAATTTCTATATTAACCGAGGCAAAAGTCAGGTTATGATTTAAGAATCATCAAGTATGTCCTCAGAGCAGCCAAGAGCACAATTACTGCACTCTAGATTAAGAAAAGGTGTTGTAAACAACTGTTCACCATACTGGAAAATAGCCTAGTGATAAATATTGTTTCTAAGAAAAATTCATTGCTGGTGTAAAAAACCAGAGCTCTGAAAGCAACGTGTTTAGCAAGAGAATTATGATGAAAAGTGAATGAAATTGGAAAGAATCAGAGCAAGTATGAATGCATCCCACAGTCAGGATCAAATGGACAGCTGCCTCTCTGTTATACATAGACCTTTTCCTTTTACACTTACCATTATGCAAGATTTGTTGTCAAGGGCTCCTCCCTGAATTAGGGGACCTGATTCAAACTCATGCAGAAGGCCCTTATGCTTCACAGTGTTATAAATTAATCTCCCTAGGCCCTCATGGCCCTTGCAGTCTGTTCTCTTCAAGGATCCTTTATACTGCCAAACGCTTGTTAAGAGGCTTTTGCATAAAAGAGGCATATATTGCTCCTTTCATTAATGCACAAATACGCATATATGTTTTCATGCAGGTGAATGCCAAAACTACAGGTCAAGAAGCAAGTAAGTTGTTACCTTTTGCAGGCCCAGGTAGCTCTGGGAGACCTCACTCAGAAGTGGCACCTTGCGGCGTTTCGTTGTAATGTTAATAATGTGGGCAGGATACCCACTCCTCACAGCTCAGAAATAGACACTGGATTGTCCATGGGGGTCTGCTCTTTTCTGATTGATTTGACAGCTGGTCTCCCCACAGGGAAGGAGCTGGCTGTACAAGCATTGCTGAGGTGGTGGTGACCTGCTTTATGTCATGGCTGGAGACAGGGTTGCACATGGAAGTGATGAGTGTGCTCCCAGAAATGGGGTCAGGAGTTTGTTCAGCTAAAATTGACCACTCTTCCAAACACTTTGAGACAAAAGAATCATGAGAAAATCCCAGCAATAATGCCATTAATGACATATTTTTAATTATTCTTCCATAGCTACTTGATCATGAGGATGGCAGAAACCCATTACTTTCTCCACAAGATAGCTGCACATCCATTTCTAATTTTATTTTGGTCTGGAATCAGGGTGATCTAAGAGCAACACTTTGTTGCTAAGTTGATAAGCAATTTTTACAGACTTCTGAACCTTTTCAACACTTTATCTAGGCTTTATAAAGTTGTTAACATTACTAACAATGACAATAAGCATGACCATGAATGTCACCCTTCTTTTTTTTTTTTAATATTTAATACATGGGTGTGGTTTTTTTTGGGGGCACAAACTCAGAAATAAATTAATGTGTCTGACTGTTAAATATGATTTGTACAGGTAAGACATTTTTATGTTCTGATGCATTGAAGCCTGAATGTATAAGTGCAATGACAAAAGTCATAAATGCATCAGCTGAAGTAAGGACCCAAACCAAAGTACATGATCCTCAAAGGTTTTTGCTACTGTTTACAGTTGTTCATTCAATCCATGTTCCCCTGGATTGTATATGGTAAAGAAAAACCAGAGGTAGAAGGTTTATATTCTTAGAAAAATTTCTGAAGCTAAAATTCCTTCTGTTATAAACAGGGTAGGTTGGGAAGCATGCAGGACTGATGACATTCCTGCAGCTCTACCCTGCATCCATTCTCTCAGCTCCCTTCTGTGTTCCCTGTGGAGAAGATGCCACATGTATCTTTAATATAACTCCTGGTGCCATAATAAAACATCCTGTGGGTTAATTTCTCTAATCCTTCAAGCAGGAGGCTTAACAGCTGGAGCTTATCATGTCCTCCTTTTATGCTGATTCACTGGTCAGCAGAAAATGTGATGATTCCCAGATGTTCACACTTGATAGACTCAACAGGCTTGAGAGGAATGCAGGCAAAATCAGTGACAGGTGGGATTTTTTTGGTCTTGTTTGTTTGAGGGTTTGGGGTTTCTTTTACCATTATAAGGTGCACAGAGGGAAAGGTCACATTTTTAAGGGAAATACATGCTTTTGGAACTTCAAAATAGTTACAGAATCTTTTTTCTCTCATGCTGAGATCCAGAGATAAGGACACGTGTCATTGCATAGATGTAGCACATAGTCAGACGTTTTTTATGGGTTTATTACATTTTGGTTTGTTAACAAAAAACCAAAATGCCCTTCAATAATACCATCAATGCAGTATTCTGGTTGCAGCAGGCATTTATATTCAAAGTTAATTTGAAGTTTGAATTGTTACATTTTTGCTCTTGTAGATTGGCAGCTCTCAAAAGACTGCACACAGAAGATCAATGACAGCCAAATTAATCAGAAAGCAGGGAAAAGAAACTGATTGGCTACATGCAAGAGGTGATGACATAATTGTTCAGTTTTTAATTGAGTCACTAGCTCTTGAAACTTAAAGGATGTAGCCTTTCTGTGGCTAGGAAGGCATGTTGGACACTCGGTCTGTTCACTGTTTCTGTGCTAGGTGCACAATTAACACTTCAAAAGATAATTCAAGGATTTCCTCTTCCAAATTGTTACAGAAGTGTTTTTAGCACAATTTAGAATAGCTGAAGTGGGAGAGATGCCATGGTAATGTTCTCATCTGATTAGGTGTTTGGCAGGGATATAGAGGATTCTGGCCTGAATCAGGCTTAAGGAGGACACACATTTGAAAAAGCATTCTCATTACAGGGAAAGGTGCTGCTTGGCAGCACAGCCTCTTTTGAGAGAGCAGGTAGCAGTCGTAGCTTCTCAGGTTAATATCAGACATGCACCCCTCCACCTTGTTGATGAATAGCTTTTCAACATAGAATAGATGAGAGAGAGAGCACAACAGCGAATCACAAAGACACCTTGTGATTTGAAGATGTAGTAGAGAAAAAAAATAGGATAATGAAAGTTCATCAAGCCATGATTAGTATCCCACATCGAAGAAAAATCTTTAGGTTCTCAGCTGAACTGGAGTCAGGAGTATATCCTGCATGGGGTTTTTTGCATACAGAGGAATGCCATATTTGCAGTGCTCATCTTATCATAGGCTCTAAACTACAGGGGTCTCCTCTATCTGGTGCATCCTCCCTATCTGTCCTTTACAAGGTATTAGACACATGTTGTGGTGAGTCCTTCACAGCAGAGGATGGTGTCACTGTGTGGGTGGATGAGTCAAGCTCAGCACATGAGCAGATGACTATGAGTTCACACAAAACCTTGACACAGGAAGAGTAAGAAAAACACACTGCCTTATGGCAGCATGGTGGCTAAGTTTCACAGAATTGTTTTTCTGAATTTATCAAGGTACTTAAAGCCCACCTTCTCCACTTGTCTGAAGTATTTTTTGTGCTCCTCCCTTTCCTTTCAGCTCCTTTTTTTAGGGGGGACTGTCAAAATTCCCCCTGCACAAGTGAGAAAAGTGAGAGAAACATGCAGCTTAGTCAATGTTTGTGGCAGTCCTGAAAGAGCTCTTTCCTTTTGACCAGGGAAAATGCCAAATATCTGGAGTAGTCCAGTTTGAACATTCCAGGTTGAACATTCAGAAAGAAATACATGATACACAGCTGTAGCATTCTAGTAGATGATAATAGGAAGGATTGAGAAAATATAAAAACCTTTCATAGCAAGCACTGAAAATTGTCTTCCAATTGATCGCACAGCAACAAAAATTGTTTATAATTTTGCTTGGTTTCCAAGATGAAGCGATGTATGTTGAAAATTAAATACACCAACTAGAAGGTCAAGTAATTGCGCTCACTGCAAGTCTTTTCTTCAGCAGAAAGAGAGCTACATCTGGGTGCCAGTTCAAAGTGAATGATCCAATTAACCAACCCAACAAAAACTTCTCCATCCTCCAGTCAAAGAAACCTCTGTGACTAAAGACAACTAGGTAGTGTGACGAAGAAAAAGAGGTAGACTGTACAACAGACAGTGGCCTACCCTAGCCCATCAGAAATGACCTAACAACCATTTCATCATGCATGACCTATGCCACTCAGGTTCTGGCAGTAGAAGAATCATCCTTTTTTTCTTGCAGTTCTAAAGCATGTGTGCTCTCCATCTGTGGTTCAAATGACCTAGACTTGCACTTGAGCTTCAAGCATTTCCCATTCTTTTCTTTTACTTTTTTTTTTTTTTTTTTTGGTTTGGTTTGGTTTTGTTAACATTTGCCCAAGGGTAGACACATACTAATCCTTACAAATAATCTGACCTTGTTTTTAATAAAATGCTTCTGAAAAAGTAATATTTATTTCAAAGTAGGACAACTTTCAAAGCTCGTGTTTCAAATGTGTTTCATTTGGCTTCCAAATTATGCTTTTTCTATTTCTGCATGTGTGTTTTACGATCAGTAATGATAACTTTTAAACAAAGTGTGTTTCTGTTCTTTATTTTGTCCTTTGAAGAGAATTACTTATGCAGCTATTATACATTGTTTGCCATTCATTCATCTGAACACTGCTATGCAGTGCATCCTTTTGTGCAGCTGGCACTACCTCTCTGGGCTGTCTCCAGCAACTGGTAGCATTACCTTTTCCTTTCAAGAGCTAAGTGGATATGCGGTATTTTACTCTGACAGCTGGGCCATTTTATTTGAGCCTTATTGGACTTGATAGTTACCTTTAGGGAATGTCCTTTTCAATTGTTTATTTCCAAAGTCTTCTGTCAGTTCAGACTGTGAAACACAAAGAAGAGTGCTGAAATTGTTGGTACTGATGCATCCATATGGGATAACAAATGATGGGGGCATCACTGTTCGTTGGACATTGCAGGAGGTTATTAATATCCTATTAGCGCTCCAAAAGGAGAGAGAAAAGATGTTTTCAGTTTCTTTAAAACTATTTTACTTTGCTTAATAATGATTTTTTGTGTGTGGTACCATTACATTATTCAGGACTCTACAACCACAGTGGAAGCAATGACACAGCTCCAAATAAAGTTGTGTCCCGTTGATGGCAATGAAGCACAGCCCCATACGTAAGAAATGCATAAAAAATGCTTATAGATGCTATATCATTGTGGATATAGCAATTATCAGCCCGCATGGGCAGAATATTTTGTCACAGTAAGGCATCCAACAAGAAGCACACCCAGTCTTATTTAAAATGCTTTTAATGTCCCTGTACTTGATACTCGTAACAAGCCAGTATGAAATTTGAGGATTGATTTGCAAGTACAAATAACTGGTTGCTAGCTCTGTCTCCAGTTACACAGCTGTGAATCTACCTATTTGAGAATTATTAATGTCATCACTCAATTAGTGACTGGAAAGGGATTTTGTTCACAGGAGAATTCCTGTAAAATCCATTCAAGGTAGGCAGCAATAAATGCAGCCCTAAAGGGAAGTGAAAGCATGGCTTGAATAGCTTCTGTTTCTAAAATCTGCCAGAGAAAATTCTTTTCAAATTAAATAGCTAAATAAATCAACTTATCACATGGGATTTTTCAATAGTTATTTACAACTAATGCACCTCATTCCAGACAAAACAGGTAGTTTATAGAGTTAATATTTTGATTCTATTTTTTCCCATGCTATTACACAGGAAATATCAAGACAGAGAAAAGTGCTTGGGCTTTTTTTCTTTGCCTTGGCACCATTATTTCATATAAGGTATAAAAGAAAAGCAAAAGACATTTATTACTTGTATAACCTATTCAGGTTAGACTGAAACTTGCTTGCTCTCCCATTCATTCTAGAGTATTTTGAGGATACACAAATCAGATTTTAGTTCTGTTAAACCTATTTTTTTCCTAGGCTTTGTTTTCTAGTTCCATGATCCTCACAGAACTGAAATTTGTTTCCTGTGGCTTCTGGAAAAAACTCAAATATCTACACCAATCCAACAGAGTGACAGGAACAACTAATTGTATATTCTGAGGCATTATCTGATGCCCATCACTCCACTCAGTTCATCCTGCCCAAGACACTGAAGGGGCTACATCCCACAGGGAGATTCTCCCTGACAGGGCTGTCCTTGACTCCTGGACTGCTCCTATCCTAGGACAGCTAACAAGAAAATTAGTCTAATTATTTCAGCTCTGAAAGGGGGCAATAATATGCATTTCAACTTTTAATGAAATCTGGATCCAGTCCTAAATAAAATAACAGCTTTTTGTGAATCAAAACCAATAACATATATATCAAGGGCAAGTTACCTTCAATACAGGTACAGGAGATACCCTCAGATATGGCAAGAATTTACATCTCAGTGTCAAACAGCATGGATTTGTGAGCCACAAAGGAATACTACAATGTGTACCAATCTCTTCAAATGATTGCAGTGAATGGGGTTTTAGAGAACTGTTTTTGAATGTAGGCAAAAGTTTTCAAGTTTGGAGATTGGTCTTAGTTTTTTGAGCTGCTGAACTGTTTAATCATCTTCCCTTCTTCCTTCTGACTTTTCCTCTTTCAGCCTTTGTCTCCCTTCCTTCCTTCCTTCCTTCCTTCCTTCCTTCCTTCCTTCCTTCCTTCCTTCCTTCCTTCCTTCCTTCTCTTCAAAGCACTGTATATACACATACGCATACAGTGTCCTCCATATTTTGTATTCTACACATCTTTAAAATCTACTAGAATAAACCCAAAAACAAAGCTGTATTGAACCTAAAAAGCTGTGGAAAACAAGTGAGTATTTACAGTATGTTTCAGTCATACATAACTCAGTACAATAACATTTAATAAAGTGGAGATTATGAAACAAAAGGGCAATACTGGGCACTAAACAGATGGAGAGAGCAGCGGGAGAGGCAACATTAGCATTCTGCAAGTCAACTTGGCAGCAGTAAGTTAATACCAGTAAGTCAGTGGATCAACAGGCAAAAGAAGGGTATTCAGCCTTTCAACAATATCTAACCATACATTCAATTTTTGCAGTTTAGAATTTTCTTTCCTCCTTTCCTGTTTATGTTCATAATTACCATTTATAAATTTTTTAAGTAGTGCCATTTCTCTCAGATTCAGCCTGTGTAGAAATGTTTCAAAAACTTCCTGTTTTTGAACTATGACTGAGAGAACTTAGTCATAGTTTACAACACATAAACCTGCACAGAGAACTCTGACAGCCAAGGTACTTGTAGAAGCACAGAGAGTGCTGGAAATTTTTATGTGATAGTCGTATAGCAACATACCACAAATAGGCCTAAAAAAGCCCTGCTTTTATAGCAACTCCTGCTCCTATTTTGTTTTAAACAGTCTGATGCACATGTTTGAATATAATAGCCAGGTAATTGTAGAATTCAGAGCTTTGCCTTTTTAATACCTGTGTGAGTGAAGAAAATAGTCACATGAAGAAAAAATTTCTGAAATTAAAATGGGTGGTGGACACACATCCCCAAAACATAGGCACAACTGAATGTGAATGAATCATGTCTAAAAAGACAGGAGCTAAGGAATACAGTTTCCCTTTCTACTTAGAGTATTGTGGGGGGTGTCTAAAGAACAAAGAGCACTCCAATAAATCTCAAGCTGCTAAGGAAGCTTCTTCTTTTTTAGTGTGCAGACTTCTGATGCCAAGCATTTAAATCATCTTCCAGAGACAACTGGCAGCAGGCTGAGGGGGAGGAGAGGAGCAAGTTCAAAGTTAAATACATCAGCATCATTAAAAACCATATCTGGGGTCATGTAGTTGTGACCGAGCCCATGGGAATCTTTCTGAATTACCTAAAAATAATCAATATGTACCAATAATGTAACAGAAATGCTAGTTCTTTCTTTTATAAATTCTATACCTCACTTTTAGACTGAAAACATAACTTTTAATCAACATTTCACAAGCAGTCGGAAGTGCACTACATTAAATACATTTACCTAGTAGTGGTGTTGGAGAAGATCCATGTGTACACAACCACACCCAAGTTTTAAAAATTAATAATTATGCTGTGAAATGATAATGAAAGTCAGAAAATAAAAAAAGTCATAGCTTCTCAATAATCTGAATTTTGCCATATTGGTTAACACATTTTGAAGAACGTTGACTTTATTTGTAATTTACTGGTAGAGCAAAGATAAATTGTACCTTCTTAGAATACACTACTTTCACTTTCCAGGGCCTAGCATCAACCTTTTGTTTACCCTTTCATGTCTTACACAGTGAAAAGGTAGAGGTAAGAAAAAAATTGTTTTGAGAATTTCTAAGCCAATTAGAAATATAAATTTAGGCTTTCTTAGTGCAATGTTTTGATTTATTTCACTAAAAATAGAAACTATTGATTGACCTACTAATCAATCTGCCAATAGAACGAGATGTTCTGTATCTATGGATACCTACATACACATGTATGTGTGTATATGTGTATATATAGATATATACTTATGTGTGTATATATATGCACATATATATGTATGTGCATTCATAGTTTATATAATGTGCATAGGTGGCACAGTATGTGCACAGTTTATGTCATTTATATTGTTTATAAAATTTATATATATGTGCTATATATATAATGTGCCTGTTTGTGTTTCTTATTAAATGGCACCCCAAAGTGTTGTGATACTTTCTAAAAGCTTTCCCAAAGTTTTCCTAGTGGACAATGTTGTAGCAAGGAAGCAGGGATGCTCATGAGGTAAACACTGTGTGTAAGGCTCATTCACTTCTTTAAATGGAGGACAGGATGGTGCATGGAGAGTTTCAGTCACAGCTTTGGTAATAGGAAAAATTGACTGGTCATCTATGACATAAAGAGTTAGGAAGAATATTGATAGTATGTGGCACATATTTTTAATGCCTTTTCAACAACATTATTTAATATTGAAAATTATTTTTTTAACATATATATGCAAAATTTCCTTTATATTTCAAGTTTTTTTACAGTTAATTCAATGCACCATTGTATCATTTTTTCAAAATACAGCACCATTTCAGGTTAAACAGATAGTGTCTGAAATAACACAAAAATGTTTTTAAAAATTGCTGTATAATATATTTTCAGTACAATGAAAATAAAACATGGCAAACACATTCTGTAAATGGGGAAATATTATAATTCAATCCTCTTCACAGCATATGGTAGCTATATATTTGCCTGTTAAATATTGTATGTAGTAAAATGTAGTGCAATACTTTGGTCTACAGGGAATTAGAATTTATGGGTACCTTGACTTCTACACAATGATTTGTAAGGCGTTCACAGTCAGCTATGTCTAAATAAGTTGTATCACACTTACTAGCAATCGATTATTACTCTAACAGTAGAAAAATTATATTATGTTGAGTCCGAAGAACTGAAGATACTTGTGAAGATATCTTCACCTGAGACACTTTTAACTAATTGTTCACAAAACCAGTTAACCAAAGCAGAATTAGACTATCTTTCAGGCTAAAACTTAGAGTTATTTTTCTTTATCTCAAGTCTGCTCTTACATGATACGGGGATAAGCAGGGACATGAAAGTGTGGGTTTTACAGTTTTGCACACAAGTGATGCAATATCAAACAGTATGCATGTAGTAAGGAGGTAAATGAATCTTCATTTACCAAGTAAAGAAGATGTTTGCTTTTTTGAGACTTGCGCTAGATATTTATCTTGAAGGATAAGTGTGACAGAAGAATGTAAATGATGAACAAAATTTTGATAAGTCAAGAACTGGAGAATTTTATGAAAGGATGTTGTTAAAATCCATCAACAGGTTTTCAGTTTCTGTCTGTTACCAGAAACATGCCATGAAAGAATTTTCACATTAAATGGACCCATGCTCCAACAAGCTGTCATGTCAGCTAGATGGGTTTTTATCAGTAACTGTCTATGTTCTTCTGCTGTTGTTATTATCTCACATACACATCGATTTAAACACACATCTTGGCTTGCTTGGGACCCTTCAGAGTCCAGTTCTGCATAGCCCTGACTAAGCAAATGCTAACACACATTGTGAGATGGTGGCTGATTGTTCTTCTTCTTTTAAACAATTAATTCTTAAATGATTGGATTTCTCTCAGGCAATATTAGTAAATCTTAAAACAGATAAACCAGAAAGCATAAGACAGGGGATGGATGATTTGGAGGTTGAGAGTCTTGCCATGAAGTTATATAATAGATTTTTTTTGGCCAGAAAAACTGGACATAAAAATTCCTTTCATTACGTTTTTTTACCATGGATGTTATTCATCAGCCATGCCAACGCATTTGCTTATTAGACTATAATATTAACCAGGAAAAAATAAGCGATCCTAGTTAACAATAATTCCCTTTTTCTGGCAGCTACATCTGAGCCAGTTTTTCTGCCAAATCTGATGGTCATATAACTACACATATAAAAGAACAAACCAGACAAACCCCTATGGGAGAACTTTCCATTTTGTGAACAGCAATTAGGCATCCAATTACCATTCAGGCATTCTAAAAACTGTTCCCCCATCACCCTTTCCCCTGTTTATACATTTGGAAATGCAACAACTTTTTTTTTTAATCCACCTTTTCAACCTTGTGTGTTTGGACTTGCTGGCCATTAGATTGGGCAAGATATGTTTTGAAGCTTTCTCAAAATTCCTAGACCTTTTATGTCTATGTTCTAGATTGCAAGAACCAGCTGCAATTTGGTTTTGATAATGGCACTTGGATATGATGACCATTTTCTTCTGTATTCAGCCTTTAACATCAATTAATTTTTTCTCTTACTGTCTCTTTGAGTTTTTTGTATTGCTTTGTTTCATTTGCCACATCATCCATTACATGCAGACACTGATGAGGACAGAAAAAGAAAGAGCTTGGAAAATGAAAGTCTTTGTAACTCCAGGTGTGTTGTCAGTTGCTGCTCACTGTCGTTTTTGTTTTCCTTGGTCTGCTAACAAGAATATGTAAATGAAAAATACACAAACCAAAAATTAATAGCTACCTGGAGAAAAAAGAACAAAAAAGTTTTATTTTATGAGTACTTTGGAACTGGCAGCTTGAAGCACCAGCTGCCTGTTTTACTATTATTTGTTTTAAATTTATACATGGATGGGTGGGAGGGAAGGCAACTTATAGTACTTTTTCCTGTTATGCTCATTATTTTATAAACTTGAGCTTGGTCCAAGTACAATTGCTAATGGAAAGAAAAGAATCATTGTTCCCCAAATCATGAGAAGGAGAAGGCTGTTCTGTGCCTATTTCTATTCCCTCTGTGGTTGCCATAAAGTACTTTCTTCAGTGGTGAGAAGGTTAGTCTCTCACAGAGATATCTTTATTTCTGTTACTGCTTAGCCATGTTTTGTGTTAAATGCAACAAGCAAGTAGGATATCCAGATTGCAACCTTTGCTCCCAGTGCACTTCCAAACATGGAACCTTTGCTCCCAGTGCACTTCCAAACACCCAGATGTTTAATATTATTCTCCTAGTCAGCATTGTCCTGGCAATGCCTCTGGCTTTCTACGTGCTTCTGTTATACTTAGTTATTTTTGAGTACAGGGCCAGAAGCAGTCCCAAACCAGCCCAACACTTTTTAGAAACAGTCTAATCCAGGAAAACCAGAGTAGCATGGAAGACAAACCCATGCTTTTCATACAACAAGCACAACTACGAGTGTACTTGTTTCCAGATTTTCCTTATACTGATCTCTAATCTCTAACCTCATTTTCTACTCAGTATTAACATATTTGTACAATGGTTACTAGTAAATAGTGTATGCTGTGTCTTTCTCATACAGCTGTCTATGAAGAAATACCTATAGAAATGTACACAGGAAAAGGAAATAAAGAAAGACTAATAGAATGTATCTTCAGTGTATTTCAACTAAATGATTCAGAGAAAGACTTCCTGGCTCCTAGCAGGCAGGGTAAATAAGCAACTAACTGTCGAGGTGGTAAATGTACACCCACAAGGACTCTACTTTGGCTAGCTTTCTGGAAGATATACCTTTGGGAAAAATCTCTCCCTACAGGGGATCACATGAGACTGTCATTGTGTCCTTTCTAACCTTTAAGTCTCTGAGAAAAGCTTTAGCAGCTAAGAAAGGCTCTGTAACCACAAGTGAGAATAAGAGATGTGGCTAATGGGCCCACAGCTGACTAAACTCTTGTTCTCTTGGAGCAGGCTGAATGCCTCCATTTCACAGCCACACCAATGAAAGGCTCAGAAATCCCCTGCAGCTTCTGAATTCCTGAGAACACAACACATTTAGCATTTTGTGTTGTGACCCTACCTGGGTTTTAGCTATCAAATGTCAAACAGAATGCAGAGGCTGAACATGTGAAGAAATGAATCTCTCAAAAGCTGAAAGAGCTGTCAACAAAACCTACAGTACAAACTCAGATACAATACTTGGCATTTACCTGGATCATTTCAGGGTATGACATTAGCATGTGCATCTTTGTGTCAATTTGAGCCTGACCAATGTAAAAAGAAATAAAAAGCAAAAAACTTTTTTTGATATCCTTATGAATTCCAGACATTCTTTAGTTACAATTTTAAAAAGCAAGAACTACAAAGTAAAATGGAAGCTGTTTACAGCTGGGTATCTGTTTTACACACCTTTACAAGGCAGTGTATTACATTATTCAGAGCCAGCTGGGAAACTAAGATTAAGCCTAACACTCTTCAGAATTAGCAAATACCTTGCTGGAGCTAGTAATTGGAGCCCTTTAAAAACAGAACAGCCTAATGGTCTTTTCCAATGTAAGGGAAATTACTTCCAAACATGTCTTTATTTACTGGGTTTTGGCTGCTTTTTGAAAACACCCATCATAAATTCATCTCAGGGAATGATTCCTTGGGTTCATGCCAAATTAACAGGTCATTTAAATAGATGCTGTATGCTGTTATACACTTAAAATTATTTATACTAGTTTTATAATTTCTTCAATCTGCTCTCTAACAGTAACACTGTGGATTACCATTTACTCCAGTAAATAAACATCTTTCCTTTATTTCCTTTCTGTGGAGAGAATGTTATCAAGCATCAGTGTAGCTGCAGTGATGTTTCAGAGCATGTTTCATTTACAATGCAAATAGCTAGATTCTTTTTATTTTGAATACTGTATTTGTTCTTGTTAATTCCCCTCCCTTTCATTTTTCTCTTATGAGTTCTGCCCATACTGCTTTGTAACTAGCATCCCAGTCTTCTGAGGCCTGAGAATTTAGTAGTTCACATTTGGGAGCTGGTGAATGGCCGATTTTGCTGGCTGAGGTACATAATGCTTGGAGCAGTGTGGGCGATTACAATTGATCAGAAATAACTAGTTTATGAGCCTCAGAAAATGTCAATCAAAATGCTTTGGTCACTTAAATATCAGTTAAGACTGTAGATAGATAGATGGAAATAATTTTACAATCATTAACTTTGCATGGTAGACACAAGGGGAATGACTTAAGGAGATTGCCTGAGAAGTTAAATTTGGAACTTTACTGCTTTTACTATGTTGTATAATTGCCTAGCTGCATGCCATCTGTTCCTCTTCCTCCCTCCAGGCAAAAGGGCATTACAGCAGAGCCAGCAGCAGGAAAGGGTAAAAACGGAATCCTATACATACAGAAAATAGCAAGAAAAGCAATTGTAAATGTCAGCAATCAAACACAAGTCTATTTTGGGTAGTAAATTAGCACAAGTAGAGATCTACTTCTCTCAGCCTCAAATCCTTTTCCTTCTGGGTAAAACCCACAAGAGTAATACGGTAGTCCCAAGTTCACACTCCAACAGCTGCAAGGAAGTTCTGGTGCCACAAAGTCAATGGCAGATCTTCCACTGACTTCAAAAGAGACGAAAGACTACTCTTGAATTTATTCTTGTCTCATGAGACTTTAAAATGATCATTCAAGTTCAACTCCTGATCCTCATTAAAAATATTCTTGCTAAGCTCTCTGACTCTGTTTATTGACAATTCTTCTTGGTAAGTGTCTTTCAGTGCATGAGGTTTTTCCATGGACAATATATAGGTTCCTTTCTGAAGAACTTCTCTTTCCCAAGTACCTCTGTCATGTAAACTTCACTGGTTTTCCTCCTTTCCTCCACTGTGCCTGCCTTCCTGCCTATTTTTCCAGAGACAAGAAAGAATCAGAAACTTTTGTTCCAAGGGTTTATTTTCATGAAAAATCCTGCATCTTTGGGCTATTCCGGATCTTGACATGTCTCTTCCCATGCTTCTGCAGCTCAGACAGTTGCAGGTGACTACTGTAATAATTCTGAATAATTTTTAATAAATTTATTATTGTATTATGCTTATTTGCAGCTGGTTGAAAGTAGAAGTTTCTGGATACATGCAGATCTGCCTGCTAAACATAAACACAAGCCTTTTGTCTTCCCCCACATAGCATAGTGAGGGAAGACAAAAAGTCATGAATAGAATCAAGAGGTGCTAAAGTCATTTGGCTCATTTTGTCGAGCAGCAGTGGTGATCACCTATTCAAAAATGTTTCCTAGCATGCCAGGGCCCATGCTTTCCTGCCACAGTTTCACTCAACAGCTTCCATGGGCATAGCCTCTAAAACAGATCATGTTGTCTTCATTTAACTGCACTTAAAAGAAAAGCAAGGCATTGTGAAAACCACCTTGGTCCTTGAAAGAATGGCAAGTATTTGTCCTCCATTTTCCTGACACGATTAGATGCTGATCTATGGCTTTCATGGGTGCTAGCCTATTGAGCCATCTCTAAAGCCCCAAAAGGATGTCATGATCTTGACTGAAGGCTGCTAGTCAAGAGACCCAATTCATCTCTGTGCTTTTCTCATCTCAGTGGTAACCTGAGAGGGAAGTCTGTTAGCTCCTCCAAGGTCTTCAGTAAGGATTGATGTACACTGATTTCCAGCATGGTTGTTGCTACAGACCCAAACCTTTTTTTTTTAATTGCATTTTTTCTTATTAATGAAAAACAAAGGGATTCTCACTCAAATTGATAATGTCACCATTCTTGTTCAACTATGTATTTAAAACAACTTTAACCATCAGAAAATAAAAATAGACAAAAGTTAATGGTCATCAAAAAATTTCTTCTGTTGTGTAATGTTATTTATGCAACACATATATATATTTCAACTTGTTAAAATGTCTGTGTATATTTGAATTAAAATGGTATATTTCTGAATACATTAGCTAATAGTCCACGTGTTGTCACAACTGGAAGCATACTCACTGATATTAATTTTTCATTTAGTGAACAGTACAACTTTAAAAAAAAAATCACCAGATTTCAGCTAACTTTTATATATATAATGACAATTTCCTATCCCAAAATCATGTTCTTCACTTTCTTCCCCACTTATAAACTGATTGTTAAATTTGTTGAAATGGTTAATGTAACTAACTTTCCCAGCAGCATAATAACAACTCTCACTAGGCAAATACAAGGGTCTTCTTTAGAAGAAATTTCTCTTTTCTCTTACTTATTGAGGAAAAATTATGCTTGAACTATATAACAATAATTTATTTCCACAGATATGAAGAAACTCTTGTGCATACATATGTCCATATGTATATATTCTCCTTTTTATTTCTTTGTAGGCAAAACATAAAGAGTCTGGTGAACACAGAGTAGCAAAAAATTCATAACTAGGAAGATAAACTTTTATGAACAGTTTGTGTAATTCACTTAATGGCCTTATAGGTTGTAACACAAATCTTATGTCCTGACAAGCTGATACATCCTGTAGGTTCACACTATCTCATTGAAGCTCAACTTTTAAATAAACATCTTAGCCTTTTTGTTTTGTGCTCATGCTCCTGATTTTCCATCAGTCACTTTGTTCCTTTCATTTGGCCCCCTGATCTCTTCCTATGCCACTACCACATCTGGAAGGTTGCAGGGACTAACTACATCCCTGCACATTCACAAAAGACACAGAGTTTCTTTCTATGCCCCAAATGTCAGTGAGATAACCTGCTTGGATTTGCTATGTGTTTTTCCCCTGGAGATTTACAGAGAGGCTGCACCAAAATGTAAAAAGTAAAAGCAATCCATGGCAGAAGCATTACATAAGTAACTGCCAATGGGGGAAGAGTTAGGGTGGTGCTGACATTTAAGATTTCAGATTATTTGGATCTAGAGAATGGTAGCAATTTGCAACTCACTCAGACTCCTGATCTAAAGGTAACAACAACAACAACAACAAAAACCAACACGCAAAACAAAACAAAACAAAATGCCACACAACAGTTTTCTATGGGTTTGCCACCATTGGGAGCTGCCTCACAGCATAAAGACATAGGAGCCTTCAACGTGATCCTCACATGGTTCCAAACAATGTCACTGGTTATTGCATTGCAGACTCTTGTAGTGCTAAGGCCACCTGACTTTGCTATTTGGACTAGCTTTAAAGAATCTCTACTGTGAGGTATACTATAGATACTATAATATAATATGAAGGCACGCTATAACTTACAAAGCAGATTTATGTGCTTCAAGAGAGCTTGAAAATTTTTGTGTATGATTTAGTTTTCCATTCCTTCTTTAGGGTAAGAGTGATAGTTCTCTTCAGCTCACTGTCTTTATTTCTATGCTACTTCATTAGATTACCTCCGTAAAATTCACCCAGTCTTCTAAACATCCTCTTTAAACTCTTGTATCTTTTGAGCTTTGAACTCCAGATTTTTAGGCTTTGGACTGCCCAGTGGCAAATGCTTATTCAAATTAATGGTATTCCTCAATACTTTTCCCTGCCCTTCTGCTTACCTCACTGGTTGCATTTCTATTTGAACAGAAGTCCAGACTTCACAAATACATGATTCCAGAACTGGAAAACATGAGTAGTTATCCTAGTTGCTTTAAATCATTAGCATTGCCCAATTAAGTAGATGAAAGTGACTGAATCTCAATATTCTAGGAATATTGACATAGCAGCTTTTTAAGTATTAGTATGGCATTATCTATATAATTAATGATGTCATCTCAAAACTGCTGAGTCAGAGAAGAGTAATGTGGCAATTTTCTCTTGTTTCTTCCATTTAAGAAGGAATAATTTGATTTTCCATGCTAGTCTCTTCTTTGCTTTCCACTGACAGGATCTGACCCAATGATCCGCAAATTAAGCTGCCAATTGCTGTTGAAGGTAAATTACAGAGCCCAAGGACAGGATTCATCTCATCAAGCTATGTGTGTCTCAGTGAACATATACATGCCTGAGTCACTCTCCTAAAATCCTTTGTCAATCACTGAAGTTTTCTTCACTGAGAAGTGCCTTCATAGGCACTTTTCAGGTTTGATTGATCTGCCTTATTTTAGATATATACTTTCAGAAGAAATTAATCATGTCCAGGACACCACTGGCTAGTTTGATTAGATTGTCATAGATTAGACAGGAAAACCTCAGCAACTAACTCAGATTAAACATCTCCATTTAGTTCTATGATTCACATTCTGAGACATGCAGAATAAGCTGTTCAGATTTTTTCTGCCCACCTGGCTCCTTTCTGAATCTTTTTGTTACAAGTATCTTTTCTCTTTCATAGTTCTTCCGTGTTAGATATCTTACAGATGTGTTTCACAAAGGTAGCTGACCTCCTAAACTCCTGTATTGCCTGAATTTTTCAGATTATGTTTCTTATATTCTTGATGTATGCACATTATATTTTCCAAGTAATTGTTTATTTTAATGAGTTCTGTCTGTATATTTCTTTAATTCATCAAAACTGACAGTGAGTCTACTCATACATATCCCTCTCTTTTGGCAGTGTTATTTTAGATAATTTCTTGCAACTTTTAGAGGGTAGAAGCAATAGTTATTATTCTTAAGCAAATGAAGAAAATTTGGTTTTAGAGTGATAGCTAAAATAAACTCTACAGATGTTCTGGGAAAATTGATAGAGGTTCATCTGTTAGCAGTTCATCTGTTACCAATTCATCTGTTACTGTTATCTAGCTGTTATCTAGCTTTAAGAACTTTTTAGCTAAAGTGAAGACTTTCTGCAAGGCAATATGACAACATGAGCTTGATATTAAGTCTTAGCTGAAAGTTTGCTAGATGGGCTGTTCAGTTAAATCTATATCCAGAACACAGGAAAATGCTTCTGATTCAGAGTAACTTGGACAAGAGAGAGAAGATGGAAGACAGGAATGACACATGGAGAGAAAGAAAGAGACATATTAGTTTAGAGTTTATCTATTTTATGTACTAACATTACTTTGAATAAAGGACATGGTTTTTATTCAATATGCAAGTCTAAAGGTTTGTGGATCAGGTGAGAAGTCCATTTTCTTTTTCTTTCTTACACCATGCTAAATAAGAACTACTAAAAGTGTTTCAAGGAAAATGCCAGCTGAAAAAAATGCAAGTAGATAAAAACCAGAAGATTTTGCATTCTGTCTGCACTGAGAATATACATTCACATGAATATGATGGCTATTGTACAGGGAATTACAGAGTGTAAGGGCAGGATCAGGAATTGTCATCTGAATAGAAAAACTACCTAACAAAACTCTAAATAAATATGTTTCTAACGGAATTTTTCCCAGTTTTTTTAATGGTATTCTGCCTAGCATAGTAATTCTTGGGCAAAAGCCCAAACGTGCATTTCAGTCAGTCTCACAACTCTCCTATGAAAGTTTGGCTATAAAACTGGCTGTAATACAGCTTTGCACGCTGTCATTATCTTTATTGACCGAAAATACAGCACATAACTCCTTAGATTTTTGAGACACATTTTAATTTATTTTATTGCTGACCAAGAATTTTAGTAAGTCATTACAAATGTCCATTTTCAATTTCTGCTAGTGCAATTGATGTGATTTCATATAGAGTCATGGGATCTTTAAGTCTTATAAATGCACAGATTTATGGAACTCTAGTCCATTGCTGGTGAAATGAAAATAGCACTTGCTCCTGCACTAGTTGCTCCTCACGGGAGTTCAAACTCATTGTGACCTGGCCGCAAAAGTCCATCTTGATGTTTTAAATGGGCAGGGTGGGAACGGGTTCCCTAGATTGTCTCAGTTAGCCTGCTGGTTTAAACTGATAACAGTAACTAAATCTGATAACAGCAGATTTATATGTTTCTGGGGCCAAATCCTGATGACTTTACTTAATTCATTTCTGTTCAAGTGAAACACTGCTGTAATTAATGTGGATGTGACTAAGTGATAATTGGACTAGGTGGAACAAGTGGCTGAATCAATGTATTTCAAGAGTATAGGACTGGGGCGGGGGGGTGTAGCTGTTTTTTGCATATGCAGAATAAAAAGATGTCAACACACTCTTTTCCTTCACATACTTCTTGGGTTTTGCTGTGCTGTTATGAAAGTCTGTGTCTCATAAACACCACTCTTCCCCTTAGTAACACAACAGCTAACTATTTGCTATGAGTGAAATAAGCAATAGCTGCTTGAAGTGCTCAAGCTGTCCACATTTAGAAATATGTGAGGGGATACCACAGCAGAGGATATGTCTTCTCTTCCTCCTCATCATGCCAAGCTTTCTTTCAAGTACCACACATTATTCATCAGAAAGGTATTAGAATGCATTTAAAATCATTCAGTTCATGTCAGAATATTTACTATGCAATGCTCAGATTTCCACCATTGCATGCCTGTGCTCAAAATTATGAAAAAAGTGATGACACCGTTACACTTCCTCAGCCCATTCTCCTTTTCTTTCATCACCTTTCATTTTCAGATCTTCATTTAATTTCATTTTGTTAGAATTTCTCACACAGATTCTGACTCCTTCACTTTCAGGTGGTGAGGGGTACCAGTTAAAGAGCTGATTAGAGGGACATCTACTGTCACTGGAAGTTTGTGGCAAACCTCCTGATGTCTTCCCTGCACACTGAAGGTAATGAGAATTGAGGGGGTATGCATCACTCTGATCTCCTTACTTATCATTAGCGAATGTGGGTAAAGAAATTTTGGAAACCATATTATGCATTTTTGGGGGAGGCAAGAATGAATAATTTAAAGCTTTTTCCTTTGGCTTTGCTCTGAACACTGTTTTAAGAATATACATGAGAACTAGTGGTAAACCAAGGAAATACAACACATCTTAAAAGAGTTTCCCTTTATTCAACCCGTCTGCTATTTCTGTGTGAGACAGACTTCCAAGGCAATACGGTGTCAAAAGAAAGCCTGTCTGCATGTCCAAATTATTCCCAGAGTTCTGAGAATTGTCTGGGGTGGAGGGGAGCGGGGGCATGGGCAGCTGATGCTGACCATGGAAACAGTGACTGACCAGGGAATATGCTTTACCTGCATATCCCATTAGGGAAGGATGGGGCGGTTGGAACTCATGCAGCCTCACTTTCGCTGATGCTTCTTGATAGAGCTACATGTTTATTGAAGTTAATGCATTAACTAAATGGGGTTAAATTTCTTGCTTTTTCATCTCTCAGCACACCTGTGCAAGACCAGACACAGTTTAGTGCTTATTACTGAAAGCTTATTTTCTGAGAAATGACCAAGATACAGTGTAAAAAGAAACCTAAAACTGATACTCAGATTTTTTTTAGACCTCTTCTTTTCACAGATTCCTTTAGCGTCAATTTCAATTTAGATGCTAATCTCATTTTTGCTTTTTGGGGGAGTGTGAATTGAAACCTGTGTGATTTGAAGCATAACATAAGGGCGCACATTATATTAAGCTCCTATTATAGAGTGGATCATATCAACATAAACAGCATCTATCAGGGTCTTGGAAAAGTGCTGCAGGAACATTTCACATGACACTTTAAAAAGAGTCTAGATGGGGGGAGAACTTGGTTTCTTTTGCTTAAACTACCACTGCAAAACAGAAAAAGAAAAAGGGAGGAAAAAGGGGCAAAAGCAAAGCAAAACAAAAAAAAAAATCAAAATGAATGGAGTAAATGAATTACCGTTCTAAAATGGAAGATAAAATAAAAGATCTTGCCAAATATAAGATAGGGTAAAATCTTGCTTTTAGATAGATCAAAGTAAATTAAAATTAATTCCAGAGTTTTCTGCAAATTCTTTTAGATTTGCACTAGTATAGGTGATAGATGGAATTAGTCAGGCTTTACATCAGTTGCATTGAGCGCAGAATTTGTCTCTGTAACACTGCAAGAGGGTGGGCTGTCTTTCAGTGCAAAGAATCCTCCTATTGATCCAACGTTTTTCCTCCTTTGTTTGTCTTTAGCTCCTCACATTAGTTTTAAATTCCCTTTATTCACTCTCTTTCCTTTTCTTCCCCAGTCTGTGTAAAAGATTCTGAATTATGCTTCATTACCAGTTTCTACTCCCACATTTTAGATTTATTTTTACAACCCTCCTACCTTTGCAGTAATTCTTCTCAACACTGTTCCCACAATACCAGTATCTAATGCTTCCTATCCCTCAGGCACTCACACTGTCATTCCAAACACTGTTTGGGCTTTTACCTGAACAAAAATACTAGCACGCTACAACAAGCTGAGGTGCACAAGTTCTTCTCTTATACTGATTTTACTGACTTTTTGATGAAGCTATTATCTGTGTTTACTCAATAAATTTTTCTAAAATCTTTCCATCATAAGGAAATCTGTGCTGCCCTTCCAGGAGCATATAAAGTCACCACATTGTCTTTTGGTCACATTTTCAACAAGAAGTAATACTGCTAAGTGAAATATCATTTTGTCAGAAAGCTCACTTTAACCAGCCAAGATGTCACAATATAAATTTTAAAATCTTGTTAAACTTTTTTCCCTATCTTCCTATCAACCCTGTCTTACCTGAACCACATAACAGCTTAGTCATTTGGCAAGCACCACTCTACAGTTTGCCCATGAAAACATAACATTAGTTGTGAAGGGGTTTACACACAGCATGGGCAAACCCATTCAAACAGAGTAGAAGACAACAAAGGTGTTGATTTCAATGAAAGTGCCATAGTCTGATCTAACACAAGCCTGTTTTGCAGCTGCAAATGTTTATAGCCCTCTGCATTCCCAAAGAATGACTATTATTTCTAATTGGAAAGCACAGCTTTGTGATTACAGAGTTGAACAGGAAGTAACAAGCAGGTTGCTCTTCACAGTTCTTCCTCTATCTCCCTTGTGGACAGTGAATAAAATCATCTTCCTTTCCTGTGCTTCAGTTTCTTTTTCTGCACAGTGCACTCTGAATATTTTCATGGTTAGTAGTCCATATTTATGGCATGAATTGCTTGTGTACAGAGCCTGCAGTAAGTTTTAATCAGGTACACGCATTAGCACACACAGAAAAAGCCTACTGTTCGCCTTGAGAAAAAATGTATTTTCTTATGCAGGGTGTATGTTTCTTTATTCAAGGCATAAGTAGACACCATTGCAGTAACTATTCTGTCATTTCCATTGACTGAAGTTTTAAGTCTATATCCACTGCAATCACAACAAAAAAAAAAAAAAAGGAAAGAAATTGCCACAATCTGCTTCTGACCTGACTTTCACTGACTATAAATTGTATTTGCACCTTCTGAAATACTGTAACTTTCCATGTGCATGTGGGTTTGGCCATTTCTCCCTGGATAAAGCTATTACACTTTGAAAAGCATTTGTACTTTGAAAAAGAACAAACACAACTACATTAAAGAAGAAAAGGAGGGAGATGGTGGGTCTGGTAAGGCAGGAAAATTATGAATTGTTTCTTTTGTTAAGACTTGTTCTCACTGTGTCCCAAGCAGTCCTTTGCACACAGCAAACTGAAAATGTGATGGCAGCATGTGCCAGCATTTGGATGTAATAATAAGAGTGAAGATGAGGTGGCACATGCTTCAGCATATGTTAGCAGGCAAACTTTGTCCCTTGGCTCTATGAAGTATTTGAATGCTGCCTGTAGCTTTTCCAGGAGCTCACCTTTGGATGCTTCCAGTGTTATTTGTAAAACAGAATGCTCTGCAGGGAGGCCTTCAGCAATGGTCAAAGGCAGACCTGAAGAGATACAGAATGAACATCAGAACACAGAGGGGGTTTAGCATTTTACTATGCAGTCTGTTTAAAGAGGGTTTCAGAGAGAAGTTCCTGCTTCATCAAGTTTCACCTTTTAGATAATTGTGGATATCTAAGTGGGATTCTCATTCCTTCATCTGAGGTATGTTTTCACAGCGTGAGCTGCTGGCACAGTACAGTGGCATCTTGTTAACAGACAAGGTTACTGCGTCAGCTAACAGCTGAGTTCCAGGAACATCTCAGTACAACTCAATGAAATCACACAAACCATTTGCCTGGGCCTTGCAATGCAGGCACAGACATAAACTATATCACATAAACTTTGATGTGAAATCTTTGTAACTAGCAATGATTGAATGATAAGGTTGTTTCTCAGTAAAGTTTGATGGTTTAACTATTTTTGCAGCGTGGGGTTTTTTGGGTGTTTGGGGTTTTGGGTTGTGTTCAGGGTTGCTAGTTTTCTTGCTGTTATTGGGCTTTTGTGGAGGTTTTGTGGCTTTTTGTTTTGGGGGGCGTTTTTTGTGTTCGCTTTGTGGTTTTTTGGTTGTTTGGGATGGGTTGGGTTGACTTTTTGTTTGTTTATTTGTTTCATATTGGTCTGTACTTAGATTTGTCAGTAAAACAGACTCTTCACATAGTGATTTTGTCCTGACTGACTGACTGACTCCAAGGACCACTAGAAATATACTAGGACCATTCATGTGAATTTTAAAACAAACTCTTAATAGATAACCCTGTTTTGAAAAGCTGTCTAATCCAAAGAAGAAAATTCAAGAGAGAATCCATCAACACACACAAGAATATCTGTAACTCCTGCAGAAGTCAAGAAAGACATGCACATGTTCATCCAAGGAAAATATCACTGTATTCAACCAATTTTAAGGAGACATTCATGTATTTTCAGCTAAATGCTGTGGAGGTGTAGGAAGCTCTGTCTCCCAGGATTTGCCTTGGTCTGAAATTAATTTACATGGAAAAAACATTTACTGAGAAACAGGAAATCTTAGATATTTGATTTAGACAAATTTTCCAGACAGTAAGCACTTAATAAGTATGTCCTTAATAGAAAAGGCTGTGGAAGAAACTGCATGTGGCTTCTAAAAGCCCTCACCTAGATTTGGAAAATGCAAGCAGGGCAGAGAAAAAAAGAGAAGCCATGACAATAGAACTTCCTAGAAATACCTTAATTCTGGAGAACACGAGCAGCCAAAATTCCTACAGGTAACTGTATCAAAGAGTGAAGCTTCAGTGCACGTAACACCCTCAATGCTGGCCAGTCAACCAGCACAGCAGCAGTTTTCCAATTTTCCCAAAACACCTTTGCTACACGCAGATATGCTAATACCTACCTTTTGCTTCCCATTAAGGAACCCACAACACCTACAAGTTTTCTTGATGTCACTGTCAGAAGGGAGCTTTTTGCAAAGGATTCTTACCTATTTACTCATTTTCTTCATCACTCTATCCCATTTGTCACATAGGAAAAGGCATTTAATTTTTTTCCATATGTTTACTAATGTTAGTAGAACTGAATCAATAAAATCAGATTAGATCTTTCTAATCCTTTTAAACAAGAGGGAAGACACAAATTACTGTTACTTTGTATACGACGTAATTCAGATGTATATAACATAATAAAGGTATGTATATACATATTGTTGTACTCCTATTTCAGTCAAAAACTTCATCTATGTTGTAAGAACCATCTACAGCTCAAACCAGGTATGAATAACAAGTTTTAGCAGCAGGTAAAGAGCAATATAACTTTTGTTCTGTGGGACAAACATTTGCTATGTGTGTTCAACAGCAAGAAGAGCAGTACTCTCATAGCTTTGTTCTGGGCCCCAGTTTTGATCTGGATGACATTAGGTCGTGCTTTCGGTTGTTATTCAGGAGGTACCCACACTTAATTATCTGTCTGCTTTTACAAGATGGAAGTTGCAGGACTGTCTGATTACTTCAATGACATTCCCATTTGAAGACCTGCACTTTTATGAAATTGAACCTCATTAAATCAAAGGTTCTTTTCTATGTTACACTGTTATATATCAAATCCCTTCACTGCAGGCACCTTCATTTGATGTTACTTTTATTCCGATTTAATGCACTGTGAGTGTCAGAGCAGTCCTGCCATCTGACATTATTTTTGATGAAGTTCCATTTTATCATTTGCAAATTCTTGGCATGTTAAAAACTCCAGTTGATTGAACATCCCAAAAGGAAGGAGGCAGGTAAAAGTGGAAAGAGTGAGAAGATGAGATATGAAAATCCTAACACTCATGTTTCTTTCACAGATTAATTATTGCAAGTAATTTGATTTCCAAGGATTTATGAGGCCAGGTGTTTTTTCTGTAATTTATTTAGAACGTAATTTGCAGATTTCAAATAGGCATCAGCCCCACCTAATATATTACTTCCAGCCTCAATTTTTTCTATTTCACATTATAAATATTTTGACATAAAGTTCTGTAGCTAATTTAAAATTATCCTTTTACAGAAGATATTGTTGCTTGTTTTATCTGGCACTATTGCCCAAACACATCTTAAAGAGATGTTGAAATAATTAGGCTGAAAAGAATTAAGTATTTAAGCATCATTCAGTCTAAAGTTGTTGAGAGGTACCTTAACAGATCATCTAGTCTAAACTTCCTGCTCAAACAGGGTGAGCTACAGTGGATTGCTGAGGGCTGTGTCCTGTTGGATTTTGAATATCTCCAAGGAAAAGACTCCACATTCTCTGGGAAAACTGTCCCATAAACCAGTCTTGCAGTGGAAAAAAAAGAAAACAACCTACCCACCCCCTGGAGAAAAACCAACCCACCTTTTCCCTATGTTAAAGTGAAATTTCTTGTATTTTTCCCTATGTCCATTGCCTCTTGTTTTACTCCTGTCACTTTGTCATCTTTGAGGTCCTTTGCGGGACTTGCTCCAGTCTTTTGATGTCCCACTTGTACTGGGGAGCTCAGCATAGGACCCAGTAATCCAGATGAATACAGGGAAAGTATCACTTCCTTCTACCCATGAGCAGTGCTCTGCTTCATGCAGCTCTTAAGCTTTTACCCTTTTATTTTTCCACAAAAGCACATTGCTGGCTCATGGCAAGTTTGGTATTCACCAGGTCGTCATTTTCTGCCACACTGATGATTTCCAGCTGATCAAGCCCCAGCCTCTCCTGATGAGGGGGATTAATCTTGTCCAAATGCAGAATTTTGCCCTTAACCATTGTTGAAATTCATGACGTTGTTGCTAGTCCGTTTCTTGTCCAGGCACCTCCAAGTTGCAACAGACCCATCTGGTCTATCAACCACTCTTCTCATACTTTTTGAGGGAACATTGTCCCATCATCCAAGTCACTAAAAATGATGTTCAATAGTATTTGGCCCAGTTTTGAGCCCCAGGGTACTTCACTAGTAACTGGCCTCAGTCTGAAACTTGTGCTCTGGTCAAAACCATGAGAGACAGTTTTCAATCCACCTCACTGCCCATATATCTAGCCCACATTTCATCAGTTTACCAGTGAGAATGTTACAGGAAATGGAGTTGAAAACCTTGCTAAATGTAAGATGAACAGCAGCCAATGCTTTCCCCCATCCACCATGACAGTCACCTCATCAAAGAAGTCTATGAAGTTCATCACACATGATTTCCCCTCCATAAATCCCTGCTAATGACCTCAAATTACTTCCTTGTTCTTCATGTGTTGGGAAATGTTTTTGAAGAGAATTCAGTCCATTGCTTTCCATCACATAAAGAAGAGACTGACTGGCCTGTGTTGCACTGGATCCTCCTTCATTTTTTTCAGGAAGGCAGGACTGGCAATTGTTTTCTTCCAGTATGCAGTAATCTCCCTTACTTGCCACTTTGAAAGCTGATTAAGATTGTTCTTGCAGTGAAATGAGTCAGCTCCCTTAGAACTCAGGAGTGCATTCCATCAGATTCCAGGGGCTTATATATTTCCAGCTTTGTTTAAATGTGCTTGAGTAGATTTTTATTGCCCTAGAATTCTTGAAGGCAGGACTTACCAGTGAAGACCAAGGTGAGAGTGTCAAAGACTCCTTTGGCCTTTTTCATGTCCTTTGTGATGAGATCCCCTTTCCCCTTCAGCAACACTCCCATACGTTTCTTCAACTTCCTTCTGCTGCTTATGCACATGTCGAAACTTTCTTTCCTGCACATCACACATGTTTCATCAGGTTTAACTACAGAAGGGCTTTGGTTTTCCTAACCCAATACCTGCATGTTGGTCCAGAGTTTATTTGTCCCAGTGTACTTTTTCTCTGCTTCCACCTTTTTTTCCTTTATGTTTGAGTTCAGTCAGAAGCCCCTTGATCATCCATGAAGTCCTTCTGTCTGTCAAAATGGACCTTTCTTGATCTTGGAGGAGGCAAACCTTGAAAACCAATCAGTTCTCCTGGACACCTCTTATCTCCAGGACTGCAACCCATGGGATTCCTCTAAGCAGATTTCTGAAGAGTCTGAAGAATCTTCCCAAAAGTCCAAGCTGTGACCCTACTTTTTTTTCTGTTTCTATCTTTCAGGTTCCTTAACACCTCATGGACACTGCAGCCTGTTCCTGAGGTTTATATCCTGGCCAATTCTTTCTTGTTTGTATGAGGTCCAGTGAAAGCACCTCCTCTCATTGGCTCCCTGATCACCTGTGTCAGGAAAGTGTCTTCAATGCACTCCTAAAATGGCTTGGATTTCCCATGCACTACTGTATTCTTCTTGCAATGTATTTTGGTGGGCTTCAAATCTCTCAAAAAACATAGGGCCTGTGAACATAAGGACTCTTCCAGTTGTGTTGAGAAAGCCTTGTCTACATTTTCGTCCCAATAAGGCAGTCTGTGGCACCCACCACACTGTCATCCCTGCAGTTTGCCAACTAATGCTGACCCATCAGCTGCCCCCAGCTCACTGTACATTTGCAGACACACACCCCATTGCAGTCTCATGTAAAGGGTGGTCCCCTCATGCTGTCCCAGCCTGTCCTTCCTCAATAGCCTGTACCCATCCACCACAGTACTCCAATTTTGTGAGCTATCCCAACAAGTCTCCATGATTCCAATGAGACTATAACTCTGTAACTGCACACAGACCTTTAAGTCCTCCAGTTTGTCCCATTCAGAGAAGCAGTAAGTCATCCTGATTTCCCAGGAAGGTATTGGGAGCCTTCCCTACAGTTCTGCCTGGTAGAACTTCCCTATTTATGTGGATATATTTGTGTGGGGCTACCTTCTGCCCTGGTCTGTTGATTACAACATCCCTTGTGCTTATGTCAATCTACACCCCAACCTTGTTCATCACTTCCTCACATTACCTCTGGTCTTCCTCCCCCATTTCTAATTCAAACGTTTCCTCACCAGGCTGGCCAGCCAGCTGGCAGAATGCTTTTTGTTCTGCTTGATCAGATGGATCTCATCTCTCACAAGCAATCCTCAGTCCTCACAGGGAGTCCTTGGTTATCTGAAATAAAACCATGTTGTCATCAAGGTTGAACAGCTGCAAAGCCAATTTTTGACCCACATGTATACTTGCAGTAAAAATATATACTGGATGCTAAAGATTAAAGTTTTGTCAAAGCTCTTTGTTTGGTTCTGTATGAATGCAGGTCGCCAATGACAGCATGTCATTTGTTACTATTTATCATGAGGCTGTGAGTCACACAATACTGCTCTTGTTCTTTAGTTCCCTGCGTGTTGCTCTGTGTAGCGTTTCACATTGCTTGCATTCACTTTCTAATCTGTGCATTGGGAAAAAAATGTGTCCCTTCTGACACTGGGAATCAACCTAGCGAAACTACCGATACAAGTAATTGTAACTGAGAGAATAGTTTAATTTCAAGCTAATTTGAAGAACACCAAGAATTCGCTGGTTTTAAACAGCTGTGTATTTCAGAAGGGATACATATTCTCTTAGAGCATACTGCACTGAGTAAGCTATGAGATGAGAAAAAAATAAAGACCTGAACCAGCAGTGGAGAACCCATGAGTTCTAAATGCTTGCCATGACTACTATATGTGTAGTCAGAAAGCAAAATTGTAGTATGCCCTTGAGATATGATTCTAACTACATCATGCAGATTAAATGATGAACACAATATTCTATCTAGTCCTATGAATACTTGATATTACATATAATAATTTGGATAGCCTTTGAAGTCTGAGAAAGGAAGTCATATTGAAAACAAGAAAGTTAGATTTGTAAAGAAAAACTGTGATTCCATTTAAAATAAACCTAAAAAAAATACTATTTTGCCTATCATGGTCTAAACTTACTAACCTTTGGACAATCTGCACATCTGGGGAACCCTGTCTATCAAAAATATTTATTTGGAATAGGCCAACACTTCGAGTTGACCCAAACAAAAGTTACACTCATCAAAGACACTCCTTTTCCTTTTCTCCCTAATTCAACAAGCACTTTCAGAGCTCACAGAGGCCGTTTTAAAGAACAGTAGTAAGGGGCCTTACAAAAGAAGACCTAGGAGACCAAAGGATATCTCTCCAAAAAGTCTCCCAGGAGAATGCAATCTCTTGTCTAGGAGAATGTGTGCAGAGCTAAGAGTAGCACCTTCCTCAAAGGACTGTGTCCCCCATATGGCAGCTTTGGGTCCAGAGACAGCCGTACTATTCAGCACACAGAGTAGCAAGAGAGAAGAGCTGCAATATACCTGGCACATCTCGGCTGTGTCCTGTGCTCATACCAGTCCTGCTGTCTCTCAGGCATGGAAAGTAACTGTAAATACCTAAACCCAGTGCTGTCTTTGGCCTTGAATCCACATGCAGAAAGAGGTAGAGTAAGGTCAGACGGGGTTATTTTCTGAAGCCCTGGGGATCTGCTCATGTCCACAATTTCTAAGGAAGGAGGGGTGCAGCAAATTAAGCACATTGCCCCTGTGGCACTTCATCACAGAGCAGGAAGGCTTTTCAGCCCTCAGCAGAAAAATAGAAATAAGGAAATAAAAACCTAGGGATGGAATGAGAAGATGAGGGCAATGAAAGCAGCTGCCAAAATTGAGCCCAAAGGCAGAAGGTCTGCTAGTGACAGACGGTAGTGACCAAAACACTGCTGGAAGCAGAGACCATATGCAATATTTATTTATTTGAGGTTTATCAGCTCCTGTGTGTACTCCTAACAAACTGCTTATAACCAAGGTTCCCTTGGCTAAGGTTTTAATGATACTTGCCCATCTGCACATTTGCAGTAGTATATGATGTGTCTGGTAAAAGAAAGTATTCTTTAGTCAAAATCCTCAAACTATATCTTTTGTCCAGTTAGTGTAAAGAATGGAGGCAAAATCATTGGTGCCAGGATCATCTTTAGCAGTGAAATAGAAACGTCCTAAGCTCCAATTCTCTTGTAAGTGGTCAATTAATAAATGGGATAATGTGAATGCAGCTTCTTTTCCTGGGTTGCGTAAATCACACCTTTGGCACAGTAGAAAATGATGCTTTTCTTGGTCAGCTTATAATATATTCAATGTAATTTTTAATTTAACTCCACACAGTATTTTCTTGTTTCACAGGCCCCTGACGAGGCTGGAGGTATCACACAGGTTCTATTGAATATTTTATTCAAATTCCCACCCTGCAGTTATGGAGCTGTCACAAAGAAAACTCTATAATTGTTAGATAAATTGATTTCAATATAGCTACATCATCTATTTCATTATTTTAATTTTTTAAAATTTTTAGTTTAAAAAAACCCAACTCAAAATACGAAATTTCTTATGCAGTATCCATCCTCCTTCAGACACCAAGTGTTTAAAGTGTCATCATGCCATGCCTAACATGCCTACCACTTTTTGGTTTAGTTTTATCACAACTTCTTGCTTTTTTAATCTATCTTTCAATTATCTCTTTTACTGTAAGGAATCTCAAATCAACATCACTAAGAAGAAACACTAAAAGTAATTGGTGGCTTGATGGAGTTTGAGATAATAATAGCACTAGTATAGAAAATAAGGCTGATATTCTCCCTTTAATTTATTTATTTTCTTTGAATGTGCTTTGGAAGCAGACTTAGTTATAGGTCCCAGAAATGCAGTTTCTAAGTGGTGGACCTGGCAGCCATTTAAAGCTTTCAAAACTCAACAGGAGTTCTCTTTGGGAATTCAGAATGGCTTCGCGGTTGAAATGACAGGTATATTTCATACTGGCAGAATGTAATTTCACTGTCTGGAACTTGGCCAAGATATCAGGGTCATGATCTTATTCTTAGGAAGAGAGTCGTGGGATTTTTAATCATCTCAAGCAGTTGGGAGCTTGGTTTTATTTCTGAATTAAATTTAAACATTTCCCTCAGGACCCTGAGACAATGCTGAAGCACCTGTTCAGTAAAGGTTCAGGCAAAAAAGCATGTTGCTTGATTCTAACATATACCCTCACTAGCTGAATTTTCATGCCTGATGCCATTTCCCATCCAAGAAATTACCAGGTATGACCATGTTCTGTATATGAGACCTGATGACAGCAGGCCAGCAGAGGAAGAACATGCTAGTGATGTTTTCACTGCTTTCCACAAATAACTAAACCTTTTTTCCAGATTGAGAAAATGTTATTAGAAAGGGTCTCAAAAAAACCTCCTTCCGATTTGGCTAATCAGCACTAGCATAAACAAAGTAGCAGTGCGGTCAGGCACAGCAGAATCAAGAAAGCACATGCAGCTTAGCGCTGACAAATAGCACAACATACTTTAGGGCAAAGAAAAAAAGAGGAAATATTTGTCAAACGACAAGGATCTTCAGCTTACTGAACAAGAGCCCTTTTTGCAACAACATGAGGAAAGGCCCTCTAGTCATCAGCGCAATTTGCAGCTGTAAGAATGGAAACAGAAGAGTGGGTTGTACTGCTGGAGGAATACATTATTAATCAAAGCAAGGGCAAATCCAAGACACATTCTGGGGGAAGGCAAGTACAGAAAAAATGCTCCTCCCTCAAGTTTGCCACCTCCTTCACTCATGAAATCTGTATTAAAATCTTTGGTTTTGGTTGATCCATTCCAGCTGGATGGAGGATTGAAAGACTGAAGCTTAACCCATAGGTAACACCTAGCACCATGAAAAATATGGATTTTGGGGTGTCCATTGCCCAGCCTGCATGGTACTGGGGAAGGGGCAGAAAAATTTTTACGCAGATTTAAAAATCTATTAAACTAAATCAGTTTCAAAATTAGCCTACTTCCATGCCACACAGAAAAGCTTTGAAGAATCTTTGAGGCTTGTAGGGGGTGGAAAGAAAAGTGATTGCTGGTACTTTGTAACTTGGATATATAACTACATCACTGATTGAAAACACAGTCTGACTTCATTTGCAGTGCAGGACAGGAAACTCTTTGTTTGATTGTAACTTGAAGGAAACATCAATGCATAGGAAGGGAGAATGGTTGAACATATTTTAATCAGGAGTCAGGAGGTAGCAATTTCACTTAGTGAAGAATGGCAAGAGAGAATAAACTTAGTAAGAATATTTTGCCTCCTGTATCAAAATAAGCTACCTGCTAGCTAGTACATGTTAGATTTCTAAAGATAGGCACCTACATATTCAGCTCTCTGGCATCCCCTTAGCCTCCTGACAGCTAGAAAGGCAAGGAGATGGATTAGTGAAGTTTGATTGTGAAGAGCAATGGAGAGCAAATATATGTATGCTGATGAACTGAACCCATTAAGAAAGTCCCACAAGGTAAAGAAGAGGGTTGAACTGAGGGAAAGGGGAGAGTAACAACAAGGAATAGAGTACATTGTACAGGAAATTTAGAACCCTGACCTACGTCTCAGGCATCTAATACACTGCAGACATTCAATATGCAGTTTGCTTCAGGCCCAAAGACTATTGGGCAAAATGTGAAGTAAATAGCAGCCAGACAAAAGAAAATCATACAGCTTAAGGGCCAACAGATCTTTATTGCAGTGACCATGCACTGTACTTGGGTACAAAATACATTTACAGAGTGATCTATACTGTGTATATAACATTACATTATATATGTGCACTCAGGATTATCAAGGCTGGGAAAATGAAATACTGTCTCCAGAACTTTTTTTTCAAAACTCTTTTCTTCTGAGAAAAACAAGCCAATTACTCTTGCATAATAACACCAAAACCCTCTACCCACCGGCTAAAATAATACTAATAGGAAGCTTGACCAGCTGTGAGTCACTCAATATATCTTACTATGCCAGTGACAGATTCATACAATTGTTTGGGTCGGAAAGAAGCTGAAATATCATCTAGTCCATCTGCCCTGTCATGGGCATGGACATCTTTCCCTACGTCAGTTTGCTTAAAGCTCTGCCAAACCTGACACTGAACACTTCCAAGGATGGGTCATCTACGGCTTCTCTGGGCAACCAGTGTCTGACTGCCCTCATAATAAAAATATTCTTATTAAAGAATCCTTCCTGCAATCTAAAACTACTCTTTTTATGTTTAAAACTCTTCCCCTATTCTGTCACTACAGGCTGTGGTCCTCCTTCTTTTTTGTATATCCTCTCTAAGTATTGAAAGGCTGCAATAAGGTCTGCCTGCGTCCTTCTCCAAGCTAAGCAACTCTGCAGCTCTCTCAGGTTTTCTTCATAGGAAGGATATTCCAGACCTCTGACCATTTTTGCAGCTCTCCTCTGGACCTATTCTAGCAGGTCCATGTTTTTTTTGTACTGTGGACCCCAGAGCTGGATTAAATACTCCAGGCTAGTTCTCATGAGAGCAAAGCAAAGGGGGAGAACCACCTCCCTCAAACTGTCAAACACACATCCTTTTATGCCGCCCAGGATATGGGCTTCCTGGGCCACAAGGAAACAATGCCAACTAATACTCCCAAGTTCTCTGTAGGGCTAGTCTCAATCCATTCATAACCCAGTCTGCATTGATATAGAGGATTGCAACACCTTGAACTTGTTCTTGTTGAAATTCATGGGGTTCACGTGGACACTACACATGCCTGTCAAGGTCCCTCTGCATGGCATCCTGACCTCAAGCATATCAACAGCATCACTCAGCTTGCTGTCATCCATAAACCTGTTGAGGGTGCACTGCATCCCACCACCTATGTAATGGATGAGGGTAATAAACAGTACTGGTCCTGGTACAGACCCTTGAGGGACACCACTTACTAGTCATTTCCATTTGCACATTGAGCCATTGACAATTCTGTGGACATGGCAATCCTGCTAGATCCTTATCCACATCGAGCCTTTGACTAACTGTGGATGTGGCACAGAGTTAGTCAAAGGCTTAATATGCAAATCCACATTGTTCCTTATCCACATCAAGCCTATCTCCCCACAATTAAGAGGCAAAAATATCTTGTAGAATATTGTCAAATACCTCAGAAGTCCAGGAAGATGACATCAGTTGCCCTTCTCTTGTCTGGTAATGCAGCCAGTCCAATATTTGTGAAGGAACAGTTTTCCCTTGGTCACGCTACATTGCCTGTCTTTAATCACTGCCCTACCTACCATATGCTCCAACATAGCTTCCAGTATGATTTTTTCCATGATCTTAGCAGTTACTGAAGTGAGGCTGGTGGGTAGTTCCCAAAGCCCTTCATTTTGCTTTTTAAAATAAAAGTGAAATTACCTTTTCTTTAGTCCCTGGGAAATTCATCAGACTGTCATAACTTTTATAGTGTGATGGAATGAGGCTCAGCAACTATGACTCTTCCAACCAACAAAATAAACTGTCCATGTTACTTATGAGAAGCCTATCAGTCCTAGCATTAATTCTGGATAAGCAATTAATGAGTTCCAAATAGTGGTACTGACAATTTTAATGTTTTCTGTTGCTATCAACATCTTCTTGGAAATCATTTCTGGCAGTGGCAATGGAAAGATTAAGATTTCTGGTTTGCCTAAAGTGTACCTAATTTGCTTTAGATTAACAACGTCTGTTCCAACCGGATGAAGCCAAGTAAGATGGATGATGGGTTTCAGTCCTAATCTGGGCTCTGGAGTACTTGCAGAAGGGGTATTGCCGATGTTCAGGCAGCCTTCATGGGCCTGCAGTGGCCTGAGCATTTGTTTCTGCCTCCTACGCTGCAGCAGACAGAGCCACCGTAGTGGCTCCCATGGAGTGTATGTGGTCCTTCAGCAGGGCACTCTCTGACAGCCAGAGAGCAGATGCTACGCCAGCTCATGAAGGTCCATACCCACATACCATGTGGGAGATCTTGCTTAGGAGATTATTCTCTACCTGCTTCTTCAACAATTTTTAAGCAGGTGTGCCAACTAGTATGACCTTGAACAACACCTGGAATTGCAATGCAATTGGCAATGTGTGGAGCTACTTGCTTTCACATGGCAAACAGTTTCAGCAGTTCTTTGCTGCAATGCTTACTTCATAAGAGAGCGAAATATTTTTCATTTTCTAATTTTGACCAACTTTCTTAAACGATCTCTAGTTTTATGCAAAGCTTAAAAAAAAAAACTACTATTTAGGACAAGGGGTCAGACACCATAATAACACTAACCATGAAAAATTCTCTTGGTATTATAACATTGTGTAAAATTCTATAGGACATACTCCTTTGTTTTCTTGATTGACACCACTGAAATTCTCTGTACCATGCATTTTTCACGTATCAGAACTGTTCTGGATATAGAGACTTCTCTGTTAGAAGCAAAACCCACACCAATAGATACACCCCACCCATACCCAAACACAAAAAGTCACACGTGTGTATGCACACACACACACATAAGGAAGGAAAAGGCTAGGAATGATTGTACTGGTTTTTTTCATTTATAAAAATTATTGTTTTGTGCCATCAGATCCAATGATGGACTCTAAGCTTCTGCCCACTTCTCCATGATCCCTTCATGAATCAAAGGAACGATACAAAGCAGACAACACAAAAACACCACAGTCAATTGGCAGTGTTTGGTACTTAGCAGCTTTTTTATCAGAGAAGGACAGTTTGCCCAGGAACGTACTGATGTCTCCTCTTCTTAAACACCTTCACGACCTCTCTTCAGTCTATAGTATCAAGCCTGAGTGATCTGTCTTCACTCTCAGTGCTTCTCATAGTTTAATACCAGCCTATTGCTATGAGATATGCAGTTGGGTAGATCATATTTCATCCAGGCTGGTCCATGATATATCCTTACCTCACAGTTGCTCCATTTTGAAAAAAATATTTTCCTTCTTTTTTACCCATACTGCTCATTACATGAGGCCAAAACTTTACCATAAACGTCCATAACACTACTTCCTTATCATATTTAATTTGTGTTCAGCATCATGTATTTGAAATTTCCTTATTTTTTCCTGCCCATTTCAGAAAAAAACAAACCCACAAAAGACTGTGTTGCAGATGTACTACCACTGTTGCCATTCATCCTTATTGTGTCATTGCTTCCTTGTATTCTTTCATCTGCCTATATCCAGTTGGGGTATTTTAAGTTCTTTAAGAACCAGCATTTTGCTTCCTGTTTGGACAGTGTCTGAAACAGTAAGGCTTCAGTCTCTAACATGTGGGTAATACAAATAAGCAAATAAAGACTGACAATTTAAGAGATGTGAAGATTCCTTTTTCAAGTTGGCATACCTTTTGTATGGGTAAAGCATGAGTAATGACTGTAAAAAAGAGAAAAATGTCAGCAAAATAATTTCTTTTTTCTTTTACCTTTTTCTTATAGTAAGCACTTTGTGTTTGGCTACTCTTCATTTCTGAGGCATTCTCTGCAGCCCCAGGAGGGTGACAGTTCTGTGGGAAGATGACTTTGTATACATGGAGATGTTTCACATAGGAAAGTGCTGCTTTAACATACTTTTTAGAAGACAACTGAAGTAGACAGAAAACACTATTTTTATATCTTGTCCTAATCACCTCCTTCAGGATATCAGAGATATACAAATAATTGCTGAGTCTGGAAGTAGGAAAGAGCAATTTCTGCTACTAGGATTATAAGGACCTTTAAGAATTCATTTCCTTTCACAATTTTCTAACCGTGAATTAATTAGCTATATATGGTAATTTCACTTTCTTAATCATTGTCAATATTTGGAAGCTCCTTTTATAGATTTGTGATTAACTTTAATTGTAAACTAATTACACTGTTCATAGTAATAGAGGATCTTGTGCTTGACAGAGAATCTATAAATGATGCCCAGGAGACAGCAACAGATTGAATACATTCCAGTCTTGTCATCTCCATTTACTAACCAAGAAAGCCTCAGGACACCTAGTGCTCGATCTTGGGAGCTATTTTTGCTTCCATTAAAAAACTGAGAAAGAATTTCAGCTGCCAGCTGAAACGACATAGGTGAACTTTCTGCTTCCTTCAAGTTTAAGCAAGGTGATAAGAAAGAAAAAATGGAACACAATGACAGACAGCAGTAGCTCAAATGAATTGCTTCTTTATGTGGTGGAGAATGGATTTGGTGCAGCTGTCTGAAAAAAGTCTTCATTCCTCATGCCTATTTCCTAACAAAATAAAGCTGAAGATTCAAAAGAACTGGGGGATGACAAAGCAGCTATCCTAGCAGAAGTGGGATTCAATCATACTTTCTGTATTATTTTTTTTCCTTGTTACATCACTTATTTTATCTGTTGATACATTCCCTTTTATTTTGTTAATATTTCCATCTACTGCTGATCACTCTTCATTTCCCCAGAAAGCTTTGCTATCACTAAAACTTACATTCTGCTTGTATGTTTCAATTATATTAACTATAAATATTGGAGTATATTCCTCATTTCATTGCATTAGAACACAAAATCTTTGCCTTGCAGCAGTGTACAGCTTGCCATTTTGGGCTGTTTGCAAAGCACAGTTTGTGTGAGTACAGTTCTCCCAAGCTGAAACTAGGCAGTGAATGGTCATAGGGCAGAGTGAGCAAGAACAGTAGAAAAATCATCATAGGTATGGGATGACGCAAAATATGTCCAGTAGGTTCCTAAGAAGCTCACAATAAGCCTTGTAGTGACAAGATAATAGGAATGGACCAGGTGTAATAACAACTTTCAAGGACTAGCATGGATAGACCCTTGGACACTGATATAGTGTTGTTTTTTAGGATAGCTGGGAATTGTAGTTGAAGAAGGCTGCATCTGCCAGGAAGTGGTTCTTTGCAAAGAAGTGCTCACAGCTTCCTCTAGATCCAACAGAACCAATCAACTAGCTAGGCTGAATATTGGCAGCTTTCTAAACCACTTAGAGAGCTGGACACGCCTCTGTGAGCCACATTTTAAGAAGGAACAAAGCCCGCGATGCCCTCTCTTGTTTGCGGCGGCCGGACAGGTAACAGATGGGGGGTGGCCGGGCCTGGCCGGGCTCTGCCGGCCGGGGGTGGCTTGGCTGAGATCACAGCCACTCCTGCTTGCCAGACACCCCCCCCCCACCACAGAGGCCAGGATGGCCCTCACCCCTAGAGCGGCCGAAATTCCTCTGAGGCTGCTGCCTGGCAGGATCACGTGGCCAAGAGATAAGCGAATTCCAAACTCCAGCTGCAAGGCCCGGGTGTTAACTCTCTTAGTGCTGTAAGATTCCTCCAGACCAGATGTTCCTGCAGACATCAATCCTTTCCCTGGTCAGATGGACAGAGAAAGGTGAGGGTGCGTGAAGAAAACACTATAAAGATGCCCACGTCAGTGGGGAAGAAAAACCTGAGACCTCAAGAGAGAAGAAAGAGGAGATGCTTCAATCCTAGAAGCTGAAATTCTGTTGGGAAAAAACCCATGGTGATGAACTATGATATATTAGACTACCCATTGTAATTTCTTGAAAGCATGAGGCGGGGGGGGAGCATTCAAAATGCAACCGTGAGCAAAAGTGCTTGTACTATAACAAGCAAATGCGGAAGTAGCTGTGACTTGCTGTGAGGAACAGTACCTGTGCTGCAATAAGTAAATGCTGAAGTAGCTATGATTTGATGAGAAATTTGAGCAGAGATCCCATGAGAGAAAAGAGACCTCTGTTCCTAGACATGAGGATACTCCCAGAGATAGTGTCCTCACGCCTCTCAGGCACTTTGATAAGTGAAGAAAACTTTTGTTTTCTGAACAGCCCATCCTTAAAAATAGTACCCCCTTAGCTAAAGAAACGCTCGAAGCAGCTGTGGGGAAAGCTGGAAGTTGGGGGAAGGGACTTTCACATGCAAGCAGAGAACCATTCTGGGTGGCTGCTTTGCTGTGACATTGGTTTTTTCCCGTGGTTTTAACCAAGAGAGACTCCTCTCCCTAAGTGAACTGAAAACCAGAAATTATTATATAGGTGGTGAACTGACTAGAATCCTCAAGGGTTGAGTTTTTCTTTTACGTTGGTTGTAGGAGGGAGAAGTGGTGGAGGGGGGGAGAGAGGTTGTTCTGAAGATTTAGTCTGACTTTCTTTTCCCTCTTTTAACTCTGTTAATAAACTTGTTTATATTCTTTAAGTTTTTGTGCCTGCTTTGCTTTTCCTCCTCATGCGTATCTCACAGAAGGGACATCTGGGGCCTACTGCCCAGGTTAACCCTTAAACCACTACACAAATTGGTGTTTCTGCCTGGTTACCAAACTGAACCCGCTACATATAGAATATAAGGAAATTGAAGAACTGGAAGTTATGTCCAAAATGCTGAAAACAAAAGTGGGGACAGTCAGAATGAAACATATGAGCAGACACATGCAGAGTTCTAGTTTCCATAGCCAGTTCCATAAATCACATGATTCCCACAGGATTAACTTCACTGATGTGCAGTGACAGAGTTGGATGCAATGCACACTTAAGGCAAGTTATATTAAAAACAGCAAGTTAAAAGCACTTAGAGTGTTTCTGATAGAGTTGACCTTCTCGGTCCACAGATGTAACAGGATTCAATTTCTGTGCATCTTACTTGCCCTGGTTAGATTAGGGCTGTGTCTCGGAAAACAGGTTAAAAGCAAAGGGTACACATATTGTGGAGGTTGTTTTCAGCCTGGCACTTCATTTGTGAGATTTGAGAGAATCTCATTTGCCTAACGGACTGATCACACTGAGACGTTGACACTTGGTTCGTTGCTATGGTATAAAGAACAAATGCCTTTCTTTTACTTGATAGGGAAAAATTTGGAAAGTCTTGTATTGGCTGATACATTGCCAGTTCTGTTCACATTTGAATCAGCACAGATATATCTGATTCATGTTATTCTTTCTTCTGTACTTTGATCACCAACAAAACAGTTCCTTCGTCTGAGGGTTATTGTTTTGTCCTCTTTAAAAAAGCAAGCTGATACTGCTTATTAGTTACATTTAATTTAGATCAGTACTACCTCTTCTTTCTTTGCTCCAGATGCCAAGATGAGCAGATAAACGTGTTTTAAGGAAAAGACAAAAAGTTGTAGTGCCAGAAGACTCTAGTTCAAGCATGGGGAAACTGATTGAATGAGTCTGGGAAAAAGAGTAGACTTTAAACAATTTCATTTCAAATGATTCAATTATTTGAATGGGCCTAATAGTCACATTTTTTAAGACTGTGGAACTGCACCCTCCCAGAATATCATTGAACATTGCAGCCCAACTGATGTACTCCATCTCACTCCAGTGTTTCATCTGGTGAGATCATGAGAAGACAGGCTTCAAGATAGGGGTGCTCTGAACTTCTCACCTACGTGGCACCTAGAGAAAACTTGACCAGGAGACTCATCCTTTACACTTTCTCTACACTTGTATACTTGTACCTTTACAGATTTCTCTGTTGTAACTATGTCCTATCAGGAGGTGTATCAGTAGATGTTTTGAATTCCCTAGCTACAGGTAAGTAGGCTATTATCACTGTCATAGCTGTCTGAAAGTAAAACCACTACAGACCACCCAGGAAAATACTCAAATATAACCAGAGTAGAAAGACCTGGATAAAAGGAAGCAGAGAAAAAGACAGGCTTTCCTCTGAGAAAAGAACTCTATGTATATTTACTTTCATAAAAGAGAGTAATACAGTGGAAATAAAAAACTACTGGGAAGAGAGCAGTCCTGGATTTTTCATCTGTCTCTTCAACAGCCTTCTGATGTCTAAAATAGATCAACTTTAAAAAGCTGTTATAGATACAGATAACACAGATTTTATCACAGAGGAACTGGGGCTAAAGGACCTGCAGTATCTCAGAGGCATAAAATCTAAAATTTATTCTCTAAGTGGGATCAGAAATTTTTCTATTCTCCCATTGAGACACACACACATGCATAGAGTCATAGAATAAATTACACTGGAAAAGACCTCTAAGATCATCAATACAGCTATTAGCCTAACACTGACAAGATGACCACTAAACCAGATCCCTAAGCACCATATCTATGGGTCTTTTAAATAGGCCAACAGAACGTGACTCAACCACTTCCCTGCGCAGCCTGATCCAATGCCTGACCACCCTTTCGGTGAAGAAATTTTTCGTAATGTCCAATCTGAACCTTCCCTGATGCAACTTGAAGCCATTTCCTTTTCTTCTACATCTTGGTTCTTGGGAGGAAAGCAACTCCCAGTTCACTACAACCTCCTTTCAGATAGTTACAGAGAGTTAAAAGGTCCCTTAGCAGCCTCCTTTTCTCAGGCTAAACAACCTCAGCTTCCTTAACTATTCCTCTGGAGATTTGTCCCCCAGACCCTTCAACAGCTTTGTTGACTTTCTCAACACTTGCTCCCACACCCCAACATTTTTTCTTTAGTGAAAGTCCCAAAACTGGTCACAGGATTCAAGGTATGGCCTCAGCAGGGCCAAGTACAGGGGGACAATCCCTGCCCTGATCCTGTTGCTGCTACAGGCCAGGATGCCATTGGCCTTCTTGGTACCTGGGCACACCCTGGCTCATGTTCAGCTGCTGTCACCAGCACCCCCAGGTCCTTTTCCTGTGGGCAGCTTTGCAGCCACTCTGCCCCAGCCTGTAGGTTGTTGTGACCCAAGGGCACAACCAAATATTTTTTTTTTGTCAGACGTCACACCATTGGCCTCAACCTATTGATCCAGCCTGTCGAGTTCCCTCCAGATCAACACTCCTGCCCAAGGTGGTGTTGTCTGTGAATTTACTGGTCATCCAGATCATCAGTAACAATATTAAGCAGAACTGGGCCCAGTATTGAGCCCTGGGGAACACCACTGGTGACTGGCCACCAGCTGGATGTAACTCCATCCACCACCACTTTCTGGGTGTGGCCATACAGACAGTTTTTCACCCAGTGACCAGTGTGCCTGTCCAAGCCAAGAGCAGACGGTTTCTCCATAGGGATGTTGTGGGGAAGTGTCAAAGGCTTTAATGAGTTATAGGTACACAAACTCCACATCCTTTCTCTCGTCCACTAAGTGTGTCACCCTGTCATAGAAGGGGATCAGGTGGATCAAGCAGGCCTCGTGGTTCACAAACCAGAGCCTGGCTTGCTCTGGCACTCCTGGGTTGTCCTGCACTTGCCCTGTGATGGCACTCAGGATGCTCTGCTCAGTACAGAGAAATAGGTGTGCAGTTCCCCAGGCCTCCTTCTGCCCTTCTTGTAGATGGGTGCCACATTTGCCAACTTCCAGTCACCTGAAACCTCCCAGTTAGCCAGGACTGCTTCTAAAAGTTGCAAAGTGGTTCAGCAAGCATTTCCACCAGCTCCCACAGTACCCTTAGATGAATCCCACCCAGCCTCATGGATGTGTGGGTATCTGAGGGATGTAGCAGGTAGTTGACCATTTCCCCTTGCCTTGTGGGGGCTTCTTTCTGCTCCCCATCCCTGTCTTCCAGCTTAGGGAGCTGGGTCCTCACAGAACTGGTCTGAGGCAAGCGACTGAGGCAAAGAAGGCATTAAGTACCTCAACCCATCAACCTTTTCCTCATCTTTTGTTACTATGTTTCCCTTCATATCTCATGATAAAGATGCTTCTTAGCCTTCTTTTTCACTAATGTACTAATAGATACATTTTTTATTGTCTTTTATTACAGTAGCCAGATTAAGTTCTCCTCTGCTTTTGGTGCTTCAGATTTCCTCCCTGTATAACTTCATGATATGCTGTAGTCCTCCCAATTTTCTTTATAGAAAGGTCAAAAATTTTCACAGAATTGTAAAACTATAGAATATCATAACTTGAAAGGGACCCACAAGGATCATTGAGTCCAACTCCTGGCCCTGCACAGGACCATCCCCTGATGGACCAGAATCACACCACGTGCTTGACAACATTGTCCAAATGTTTCTTGAACTCTTTCAGTCTGGTGCTGTGACCACTTCCCTGGCACTCTTGCAGTGCCCAAACACCCTCTGGGTGAAGAACCTTCTTCTGATATGCAACCTAAACCTCCCCTGACACAACTTCAGGCCATTCCCTCAGCTCCTGTCACTAGTTGCCAGAAAGAAAAGATCAGTGCCTGCTCCAGTGCTTTCTCTCATGAGGAAGCCGTAGACTGTGATGTAGTCTCCTCTCAGGCGCCTCTTCTCCAGGATGAAGAAACACCCCCATATGGCTTCCTCATCAGGCCCTTCACCATCTTTGGCACCCACCTTCAGACACTAATAACTGTATTTTTTCTTATACTGTGGCACCCAAAACTGCCCCCAGCACTTGAGGTGAGGCCGCCCCAGTGCAGAGCAGAGCAGCACAATCCCCTCCCCTGCTCAGCTTGCAATCTTGTGCCTGATGCCCCTCAGGACCCAGAACATGGTTGACCCTCCTGGCTGCCAGGGCACTGCTGACCCATATTCAACTTGCCATGGACCAGGACTCCGAGGTTTCTTCTTAAATTCCTCACTTCCAGCCAAACTTCTCTGTTCAGCCAAGTTTGTCTACTTCCCCGATGGCTCATTTTAGCACATGGGGACAGCCTGCTCCTGAGCCTTTAGGATTTCCTTCTTAAAGCATGTCCAACTTTCATGGAGTATTTTGCCCTTCATAACTCCCTCCCAAGGGAATCTCTCAACCAGTCTCCTAAACAGGCCTAACTTTGCCCTCTGGAAGGCCAAGGTAACACTTTTGCTGAATCTGCTCCTCACTTCTTTCAGAATAAAAAAAAGTCATTTCATAAGTGCTGTGCCAAAAATGACCTCCAACCTTCATATCACTCACATGTCCATTCTGTTCACAAACAATGTGTCCCAGTTGGATCCCTCACCAGCTGTGTCAGAAATTTACCTTCCACACATTCCAGAAACCTCCTCTCAGCTGTGTTATATTTCCAGCAAACATCTGCTCAGCTGAAGTCCCCCCTGAAAATAAGGTGGTCCAATGATCATGAGACTTCTCCCAGCTACTTGTGGAATATTTAGTCTGTCCTTCCATTCTGGTTGGGTGGTCCATAACAGACTCTGACCAGGATATCTGCTCTGTTGGCCTTTTTCCTGACACCCTGACCCATAAAGTCTCAAACCTGTTGTCACCACCATTAAGCTCTGGACTGTTAAAACACACACACAGGCCTACCCCACCTCCTCTCTTCCCTTCTGAAGAGTTCATAGCCTTCCATTGTAGCATTCCAGTTGCATGAATCATCCCACCATGATTCTGTGATGTTGACTATATCATAGTACTCCTGCTGCACAGTGGCTTCCAGCTCCTCCCATTCCTTGTCCATGCTGTGTGCATTGGTGTAGAAGCAGTTAATTTGGCATATTGATCCTGCCACTTTTTTGAGGGGAGAAGCTCTAATGCTTATGTCACCATTCTCAGGCACATCTGTGGTTTCTAATGCATCAACAGCCCTCAGGTCTTTGCTGTTCCATGGTCTTCATCCCCTACCTCTACTGAGATGGCTGCACAAGTGACCTCGCTAGCACACCACCCCTCAGTGTCATGCTGCCCCCAGGCTTATCTCTAGCGGACTTGATTTTATCCCTTTCTCCTTCAAATCTAGTCTAAAATTCTCTCACTGAGTCTTGTTAAATCCTGCGCAGGTTTCTTTTCCTCTTTTGTTACAAGTGTACCCCATCTGCTGCCAGCAGGCTGGGTGTCATGTAAACCAACTCATGTTCAAAGAACCCACAATTTTGCCAGTGACATTAGAAACAGAGTCAGGTATTGATCTGCTGGCTCTTCTGGCTTCTTCTTGCATCATTTCACATTCCATACAAAGCCTGTTCACAACCAGCCACAACCAGCACTAGGGACTTCAGGAAGTCAGGCCCTGACTCCAGCTGCAGGGTACTCCAAGCCCAGTATGGCAGATCAGCTTCCTCATGCTTCAGCCTTCTGAATGGTGTAGACACCCATGGATTTGTTCCACTGAGGCAACACTGTCTTCTCTAATATTTTTCTTTCTAATTTAGATGCCCATATGTGCCATGACAGGCCTCATTGTCACACCATCCCAGGCCACTCTCTTTGACTTTCTATATTACTAAAGTGAAATAGTGGTTGCTGAATTCATTGCTAGCTTTTTTCAAGCACATCACTTGTTGCAGAAATAAACTGCAACAAGTTTAGAAACAAGAAGCAAAGCTGTTATATTCAGCTGTATTCTCCTCTTGTCATACTTAACCATTGCGAAATGATAAGTGTAGTCCAGAACTTTTGGTACTCCTTTCCTCATGACAGTTGTCTGTACCTCGCTTGGTTTTCCCTGCACATATCAGAATCAGATAATGTTAGAGCTGGGCAGACGCCATCAAAATATCACTTCTCTAAACAGGACTTTTGTGTAGGCCTGTCCTAGGGTTGGATATGTACAGCCTGTTAAAAACTGTCACCATGCCCATCTATAAATACCTCACATTGCTGGCTTCTCATCCTCTGAGATTATTTCAGCATCCCTGTAGTCATGCAAATTATTCAGTATTTAGAGGGGTGATGAACTGGCAATTGGCACTTGCCCATAGAGCATTGGCTCAGAGTCAGTTTGCCATAGCTGAAAGAGATGAGATGGGATCGGATTCAACTACAGACACTCAGTCAAGATTGAGTGCTGCACCTGTGACACAAGGTAATGTGTAAGGGCAAACCTGGAGAGTAATTAAAACATAAATCCATCTAAAAACTGTCTCTAGAGCTAGATAGATTGCCAGTTTGAAATAACAAAGTATCGGAGAGATCAAGGACCAGTTGGCACAGTGCGTGTATGCACTGCAAGCACCATCTCAACACTCAGAATTCTCATTCTCTAAAAGTTTAAAAATACCTACTGTGTTTCTACCAAAATGTTTAGTTTATTCCCATTGGCTCTCCAAAGAAGCAGAACCTCAGCTTTAAGTCTCCACCAGTATTATGAGATTAGCTCAGTTAGTTAGAGCATGGCATGAGTAGTGCCAAGATGGTAGGTATGATCCCCACAGGAGCCATTTACTTAGGAGTTGGACATAATGATCCTTGTGGGTCCCTTTCAACTCAGAATACTTTGTGTTTCTGTAAATTATATTTGAAGCATTGCTGCATGCTTCCTTAGGGACCAGCTTCCTAGGTCCTAAGTAATCCGGCACTATTCTCCATAATTTGTTCATTCTCTTTAGAAAGCTTTAGAAATCCAACAGATACGACTATTCCTTGTGACCATGAAATACACAGAGTTTTGCTTACCTGATAACTTCCTTTCTTTGACAGTTTGCTCTTTTAATCTGATCTGCTTAGGAAGTTTCACTGCAATATTTGAACATAGATCATACTGACAGCTATTTGAAAATCATTTATATGAATGGATCGTAATGCACTTGTCAACATACAACCACTAGGGAAGAAGTGAAACTTAATTTTTGAATACTTGGCTCTGGGATCTGCTCATGCCAAGGATAAGATTAAGCCTCAGGCACATGGGATAGCTCTATTTTCTGATATATTACATAGGGAAATAGACAGCCACAAGTCACTGAAGAGAAAAAAATCCCAGCATACAGTCATATTTTTCATCTCTAATCAGAAATGTATTCAAATCTTTTTCTCTTATTTATATATTTCTAAACTGAAAGAAATTGGAAAAGACTTCAGTGTTTGATCAACAGCAGTCCAGTTGCTTATGATGTGATGCTCCGTGTATTTACATCAGAATTAGTACTAACATATGAGCTGCAAATCAGTGGCACAAAAATTCCTGCATTAATGAAATTTACAAGTGGCATAAGAAAGAAAAAATCTTGCTTGATGATGTGAAATCTTTATATCCTGTTTGGCTGTAAACAGGATGAATACCATGCCTAAAGTATAAATATATTGGGTCAACATCTCAGAGAACTGTGCTAAATAAAGAGATCTGCTATAGAGAGCTCTTAGACTGACAGGATGAGAGAAGACAACAACAATTTTTTCTTCTGAGGAAATTCAAAAGAAATTATAGAGTGTGAAAATCCATGCTCAGGATATACAGAGTCTAGAGTTACCAATTTATCAATCACATACTTGCACTGCTTAATAAGAGTTCCTGAGACAAACTTAGCTGATATATAAATGTATGTGTGGCTTGATTAATTTTCTGTTATATTTTGAAAGTAAAGGAAGGCTTCAGCTAGTGTGAACAATTTATAATTTAATTTCATCCATGTGGGTTTGAAAATCAACTTTTAATTTCCATTTTTCCATGTTGTATAGTATTTGCCCATGTAAATAGTGCTAATGAATGTACTTAAACAACCGTTCATTATTCAGTTCACATACATTCTATTTGAGGAATGCAAAATATAATTCAGTTCTGTGTTACCATTATTAGCATCAATATGGAGTGTATATTTTAAACCTGGTCTAATCATCTCTGTTATGGCTTGCATTAGTTGTTTTCCAATGGACGAATTTAATCTGTTGATTTTAGAAACTGTTCTTCACAGTGAGTAGATAAGCATGCATACAAATTCATTACTCAATACAGCACAGTGAAATCCTTATCTTATTCCTGAAGAGTCCAGTCAGATGTCACCACTATGTTACAGACAAGGTTCCTGTGGACATACAAAAGAGTTCAAAACAGGGCATAGAAAAGCTATGAGGGCCCCCAAGAAATGATCAGTAGAAAAAAAGGGGTTATTAATTTTAAATTTAAAAAAATCCATAACTTCAATATGCACAGTATTTTTTAATCAGAAGACCTTGAAACAAAAATTTTTAAGGTCTTATTCCTTGAATGAGGAGTTCAAATCTGATGAAATAAAGGCTCCATTGCTTAGATGATCTCCTCTTCAGCATCTTGAAAAATGCTAGCAGAAAAAAGCTTCAGTGGGATAACCCTGCGAGATACCAAAGACATTAACATTTCACCAGCTTCAGGTCTTTGAATCAAGAGCTTGTAAGACAAGTATCAATTTATTTTTAACAAAATAAATTTCCTGATATTTTGAGAGAAAAATGTTCATCTCAATATTTTCAAATACTTACGACCCTTTCGTATGAATACTAGGGTTATGTTTGGGAATGTTCTTGGACATACCCAAATCTAAAAAAATAATTGATCTGGAGTTTATGCTGTGTGCTGGTTAAATTCCCTTGCATTCCATTCCTGTAGGAGCTTACAGTGGTGTTAGAGGAAGTAAATGTAAATATTTTGGAAAGTATTCAAATGGAATATCAGTAAAACTTCTGCTCTGAGACAAATATGCTTCCAATGCTATTGCTTGGCAGTTCACTGTTAAAAGCTAGAAAAATCTACCCAGGGGAAAAAGAAGATATTAATGAGATACAGAGGAAAAAATATTTCTTTAATCCTGCAAATGTGCATGGTTAAAAAAAATTAAAATTCAACTTTTCTTGGCTGGGGACTTCAAATAACTTCAGGTTTGTTTCCCATTGTTTAGCATGATGTTAGGCATTGATCCATCTATAGTTATGACAACAAAGCTCAGATGACATTAATGTAAATGACAGAATGGCTGGACCAGACGTAGCAAATGGGTGGGAAAACAGTCTGTGACACCAGTGACCTGCAAAGGTGAACTTTGCAGTGCACAGCGGATTTCAGGCATTTGTTGTTCAGAACCACACCAGTTCTTTGCAATATTAAACACCAGTGAATCTTATTTACAATCTGTAGTTTGTATTTAAGCTACAAAGTCAACGAGACTTGTATATCTGTCATGATTGTGATTCTCTCACTATTTTGAGTCACATACTTCCTCAGAGAAGCCGCACTGTAAATACAGCATATCTCCTAATCTAATCAGCCTATTCAGGCTGGCTAATGTTTTCCTCTTCTTCTACCATACACACACCTAGCAAAGGTTGACTGTGTTTCAGTTAATACAGAAATTTGCCATGGCTTTGTAGCATTGAATTTTGGTAGGTTTTTCTTTCTTGGTTCCAGTTATAAAGAACTGTGACAGATTTTTTTACTTTCTTATTTTCGTACAGCACTGAGACATACAAGACAGTTACTTTGACTAACTTAGAAATTACAGTTTATAGTCAAATCAAATACATTCTCATATTCTTCCTATTAGTGCAGAAAGAGCACTATTATACCACATACTGACACTTACAGAGTCTGAAAGAAAATTCTACCATATTTGCTTGCTTGCAACTAGTAACAGAAAAGACTTTCACAGCATATCCAAACAGAGCATGTTTTCTCAAACTTGTTCTAAAACCTGGTCTTTCAAATACAGGAAAGATGTCACCTAAATTAATTCAGTGTACCTGCAGTCCGAGGACCTCAAAGATATTAACAAAAGTAAGTTTATTTGTAATTTACTGACTAAAAAAAATTTAAAAATCATTTATATCTGAGAAATCTGCAATGATTTCTATCTACCTATCATCTCTCTCAGCATTTCAAATAGTTTTACGTTTACTTTTCTCAACTGCGTACATGTCATGCCACTTATGAAAAGACAGTCTAGTAAAGTGAAAATAGTATTTGAAAATAAAATTTAGAATTTTGAGTGTTTATATATATTTGAAATTCTGTGATATTTAGCTTTCCAAGTACACAAAACTCCTGCACTAATCATGAGAAATCTTGAATATTGAAACTCAAACCTGTTCCTGGTCCAGGATGAACTTTTATCCAATCTGGGTGCACACCAGTGTAATTTTGATGCAGGAAAGAAAACATTCCTCTAGCAATTTTATTGAAGGGGTGACATCTGTTTGAGTACACTTAGGACCTCAGAATGCCAAAATGAATCCTAAGAAAGTTTGATTGGTGAACAGAGGACAGGTTAAGAAGTCCAAGTTACATGATGGATACACAATTTCCTGTGGCTCTGGAATTTCTTACATGGTCTTTACATCTGGACATATGATGCCTACTTGCACACATGTAGAATATATTTTTTGGCACTGAACTTTTACTTTGGTTTTTGTCTTTCATATGTTTTTTGTAAGCAATTTATATTACTCTCCTCTAGCTGTGAATGTGTCTCATCCCATTTTTGGTATGCTTTTAGTATTCACACCAACAGCAAGCATCTGTGACATTTCTAGTAAATTAATTTGTTTTAATAATTCAATTAATAGGAAATCATTGCACAGACAGATACTGTTGAATTAATCTTTTAATATATGCCTTGCAAAGTTTTATGTAGTTTTTATACATACATCAGTACTTTGGAGAATGAAGAAGAAAGTCAGAGACACAATGTAATTGTCAATATTCCATCACAAAAAATCTGTACTGAAGCTTTTTAAACTGTAGAATCACTATGCTATTTTGTGATGTACAATTGTCACTAATTAACTCTGGGAAATTCAAGAGAAGTGTATGCACATGTATGCTGCCTATGTGACATATGAACTAGAGCTGGTAGAATTCACTGAGTAAAAAAATGAGATAATTAAGAAACATTAGTGAATTTTATTATACATATTTAGTAAAGTGCGTGATGCTCACTAAAGCCATTAAAGATTGTGTTGAGAATGTGTTGAGACTTAAAGGTTTGAAGTCTGAACAAAAGAACCTAATTAATTAATGAGCTACCTGTCCTGGATCTGTACCTACTCAGTATTTTATGAATGGCACGTGTATGCTGTAATAGTAGAGATATTTACTTATCTTCTGTGATGGATTGAACATGGCTGGACACCGGGAGCCCAAAGGCAGTTCTCTCACCCCCCACTTTACCTGTACAGAGGGAGTAAAAAACAATGAAAGGTTCAAAGGTTGAGATATGGGCAGGGACAGATCATTTGCCAATTATGGTCACAGACAGACTTAGGGAAATTAATTTATTTTATTATCAATCTGTACTAGTTTGAAAGCAAACCAGTGAGAGATACCAAGTCAGAATTACAATTTAAAAGGAAAATTAAGATAAAGGCAATAATACAGAAACACTGGCTTAAACTGACAGAGTCCGGATACAACCTGACACCCTGTTGGGCAGGGTGGTGGTAGCAGTCCAATTAAATGGTGGCTGCAATCCTGTTGAAGTGACAGATGTGGTTCTGCTGAAGCAGCAATCCTGTAGAAGGGTCTGGTCTGCCTCTGAAGGTCCAGTGGTGATTATGTAGCTCTTGTGTTCTGGGAATCCAGTAGGTAAGAGCTGGCTGTGGTGTTCCAAACCTCAGATTATATCCAGGTAGGAATGCTTGGTTCCTCCCCCTGGGCAGAGCATCTCACAAGGGGATGATGTAATTTTATGAGTCATGCAGGGAGGCTGGATGGCCCATTAACAGAAGATACAACCCGGAGGGACTAATCAGGGATGTGTCATGGAAGAGAGATAAAGAACACTGCCCCACCTGGTTTTAACAGTTTATGAAGATGGTGATAGAGTACATACTTTTGGTTGCATCTTACATTGCAACCTAAGCCACAATCAAATCAGAGTGGGGTAACAAGAAATGAAAGCAAATCTTAATACACCTGCCCCGCACCTCACCCTTCTTCACGGTTTCAACATCGTTTGTGAATTCTCTACGTCCTACCCGAGTAGCAAAAGGGGATGGGAAATGGAAATTACGGTCCGTTCATTACCATTGTCTCACTGCTTCTTTCTTCTCTTTCCCCTGCTCCAGCATGAGATTGCTCCCATAGAAGACAGTCTTCCATGAATTTCTCCAACATGAGTCCTTCCCACAGGCTGCAATTCTTTCTGAACTGTTCCAGTGTGGGTCCATCCCATGAAATGCAGTCCTTCAGGAAAAGCCTGTCCTAGTGTGGGTCCCCCACAGAGTCACAAGTCCTGCCAGCAAACTCACTCCACAGTGTGGTCCTCTCTTCACAGGGCCACAGCACCTGGCAGGAGCCTGCTCCAGCACTGGCTTCCCCATGGGGTCACAGCATCCTTCAGGAACATCTACCTAATTCCTTGTGGACCTCCAAAGGCTGCAGGGAGATAGCCTTCCTCACCAAGGTCTTCACCACAAGCTTCAGGGCAAACTCTGCTTTGGCACCTAGAACATTTCTTCCCTCTTCTTCACTGATTTTGGCGTCTGCAGAGCTATCTTACACATTCACACTCCTCTCTTCTCTGGCCGCCGTTGTTCATGCACAATAACTTTTTCCTGCTTCTTAAATACATTATCCCAGAGGCTGATGATGGGTTCAGTCTTGGTCATCAATGCAGCTGTCTTGGATCTGTCTGGCATTGGCTCTATCAGACATGGGGGAAGTTTCTATCTGCTTCTCACAGAAGCCACTCCTGTAGCCCTTCTACAACAAATTCACAGATAATGATACAGATATAGAGGAGAACAGCATTTAAACATAAAGTGAACCTGAAGAATTTATTGATGTTCCTGAAAACCAGTCTGGAAAAGTAAAACCCAGCGGATCAAGCTATGCATAATGAATTCATCAAGAGTAACGTCATGAGTTGCACTGATGTGATGATTCATTAAGTTAGCTACCTGGCACATACTTAGGCAAGATTGGCAATAGCTGATCAGAAAATATGGAGAAAACAATTTCCAAACAGTTGATCATGAGTAAGCCCTGTTAAAGTGGTTCAGAAAAATCATATGTTGCCCTGGGATGCTTTAGCAAGAACATAGGTTGTTATGTAAAGTATTACCTCCAGTGTACTCAGCAAAGCCTCTGCTGACACTTTGCTACTCAGGGCTTGAAAGGTGTTGAGAACTACACGACATGACTGCAGGATAAAGCAGGTAGACAGAGAAGGGCTATAGAAAGCATGCAAGAAAACGTAAGTATAGTTTCAAGTAAAGCAAGGAAGCATGCTATATTTGTAGAAACAGGGAATTACTAGTGTAAATTGTCCTGGGAAGTCATGAAGTCTCTGGCACCAGAAATTTTTAAAAACAGGTTGGGCAAATGACTGAGAAATTACACAGATTTAGTTTCATTCAGAGAGGTTAAGCAGGTGAAATAGATAATTTTCCCAAGGTCCTCTTCCATACTGGATTCTTTGATACATCAGTACCTTTGGGATGTCCCCTGAGAGCAGAAGCAGAGCTTTGTAGACGTGACAATATGAAGGCAAATCTCAAAAGTCATGTAGCCGGACTTAAATGTTAATAATACAATTCCTCTGTTACTGTCTGTGCTGGCTTGTAAATTGCATAAACATCCACTTTAAAATATTATATACAGGTAGCAGGATGAAAAAATCCACTTATATAACATTCTATAGTGCTAGAACAGAAAACAAACAAAAAACAAAGACCAAACAAACAAACAAAAAAACCCAACCAAAAATCAGTGGCAATTAAACACTCCTCAATTATGGGTGTGGATGTTTCATCCCTTTTGTAAAAGTTTATTTCCCAGTTCAGATCATCTACAGGCAACTTGGGTAATTTCACTGAGGACTTTTCACACATGTAATAAATAACCAAAATTAAATGCTCAAGTGTCATTTAGAATAAACATCCTAAATTTTGAAAAATCAAAATGTATTCAAAGGCATCTTGTGAAAGACTATAAACCCTTGAGACTGAATTTTGTCTACAAATGAGAAGTCCTTTTTCCCAAACTTCATTTGAGAGCACAGAGCTCATCACAAAACATACCCTTTTGATTATAATAATGAGAAATAGCTGTGAGGCAGATCTTGAAATCTCTTCTGCAGTCAATACAGCATCTGATTGAGTATAATTGGTAAAGGATTCAAGATAATTGCAAGGTACGAAGGAGTAGCAGAATCAGCTACCACATTTACATTTTCAGAAAGAACATAGTATAAACCTGGATATCACAGAAGTTTAAAGAGGGTTTAAAATTATAATTCTGATAGAATGCTCATTGTATATTCTGGGAATGTGAGCCAAGCACCAATCAAAAATTCATTTCAACCAGCACCTTGTTCAGCTTATCAGATCAAACTGAAGCTGTATTGAATTTCAATGTGCTTAACAGTTGCATTAACGCAATTATTAGAAGGTGTTACTAAAAAAACAGTCCATTTCATTTCAGGGTGTTATAAAATCATTGACAGCAATTGCTAGAGTTGTTAAGTTTATGACTCTGATCAGCCATTTCAAAGTAGATCAAAGATTAATAGTAAAGCTCATCAGAAGTCTGGATTCAGCCATGAAAATGGTAACTAGGTGACAGTAATGATTAACATTGACATAGGGCATCAGGTCTATCAGCTGTGATGAGGCAGTACTTTTTATGAACACCGTTATTACCCAGATATTTTGCTTGGAAAGCTGGAGGAATCAGTGGACATTTTCAAAGCCTTGTTAAGATAACCTTATTGCAGCAAAATCAGATGATCTAATCTGTACTTTCAGTTCCACTCTGGAACTCTCATGTTTCCACAGAAAGTGCAGAGTAAATACAAGAGGAATGCATATGCTCATAGCTCAGTATGCACTGCCCTATAAATGTACCTTTCTTGTTTAAATTAAACAGCTCAATGATTCAGAAAGCATTTCAGCAGACTTAGTGTTGTACATTAGCCAGTGAGGTTTCACACCTAACAAGGAAGGACATGAACTGTCTCATTTTTTTCAAGGATGGCACTATTTCCAGTCCTGTTGTCACAGGGGAAAAAGTACCTACTTCCTTTTAGAATTTTATAAAAAGCAAGATAATGGAAATTACCTCTCGACTAGGATAGCAATAGCCTTTGCCATTATTTAAAATAGATGAACACATTATAATGAACTATAAATGAACTGATTCAGTATTGTCTTCTAACTTCCTTCTGATGGACAGGTTAAAAGCCAAGAAACAGAAACAACAAACCAACCTTTTCCTCCCTCTTTTCCCAATAAGCCCTGGAGGGTTTAACCTCAATAATATCTGTTCATGTACTCAGACATGCTTGCACACCCATTCCCACACATGTGTCAAATTCACAGCCAAATTCTGTTTCCTGAGACAAGCACTCGTAAATCACAATTAGATCCATCTGTTTAAGGACTGTTTGGCTCACAAGATTGAAAATATTGAAGTACACAGTTCACACTGGATGGAACTAACAGGGTTCATTGACAGAGTGTTGGGGTTTTAGAAGTTCTCTTTTTGGTTTTTTTTCCTCTTAAGGAATTTTTCCCCACATGTGTTACTAGGAGAAAATAACGACTGGATACTTAAGAGAGATAAAAGACCTGGCCACAGGGGGAGGGGTCCAACTGGCTACTTTCTCTTATCTGGGGTTTTCTCCTGCAGGGCAGAGATGCCGCAAGATTCAGAGAGGGAAAAAGTGGTTTGGTACAGTACAACACCCCCATGCCCTCTTGTTCTCTCACCATTCGGAGGGGAGAGAGGCTGTGGTCACTGTAGGGAGAATTCATCACCACTGCGGGGTTCTGCCTTCTGCTGCCTTCCTTCAAGTGGAGCTTGCTCACTGGACCAGCCATTGCATTGGAACCCCATTTAACACCCTACCTCACTAAAAGAGGGACTTTTCGCTCTCTGCTCAGGTGCCTCAGCCAGGCTGTGGCTGCCCTGCCCCGCCGTTCTTTTGCCACTGCTCTGAGCCTTCGCTACACTGCAGCTCCGCACCCCCTGCCTGCTGAGACGTCCCGGGGTTCCTGCTGCAGCTCCGCAGTTTGATACATCTCGTCTGCCACCTGGGATTTGTGCTCGCCCCTGCTTTTCAAGTTTGCTGCTCCCTAGGGTCCTGCTGAGGCACCGGGATCAGCTGCCTAGGGGTTTGTGAAGCTTTCCGTCCATCCCTCCCGGGACCCCGAGCCGCCATTGCCGGTGCCCCCGAGCTCGCTGCGGAGCGCCCCCTGCAGCCGCGGGGGAACCATCGCACCCGCCCTGCTCAGCGGGAGCCGTCCCACAGGAACTGCACCCAGGGGAAAGGGCCCAAGGCCGAGAGAGGAACTGCACCCAGGGGAAAGGGCACGGCAGCCGCGAGAGGCTGGCACTGAGTTCTGGTTCTTTTTGTTGTTGCTGCCACAGTTATTGTTGCTTGTCTGCCCTGTTATATACTTATTAATAAAGAACTGTTACTCCTGTTTCTTATCTGTTTGCCTGAAAACCCCTAATTTCAAAATTATAATAACTCGGAGGGAAGAGGGTTACATTTTCCTTTCCAAGTGAAGCTTCTGCCTTCCTTAGCAGACCCCTGTCTTTCAAACCAAGACACAGAGCTTTGAACTAGATGTGATAGGACAGAGGGACAATATCAGGCCTGCCATTGGCAAGCTATGGGATGACAGGTCAAAGTTAGAGGGACAGGGTGCTAGCAAGGGCCCACTGCCAGTGTGTCCTGGGGCAATGTTATGGAGCCGCTTTATTCCTTAACCTTCCGCTCAATGCCCAAGGACGCTGTGCCTTTACGCTGGGCCCGGGGGCAGGCCCACAGGACCCGAGTGTGGGGCAGTTTAATGGCCAGGCCAACGGCTCGGGGCTCTGGGGCTCGGCAGGGCTGGGAAGGGAGTGCACCGGGAACACTGCTGGTTTTTTGGGTTTCCTTTGTGTTCCAGCTAGCTGGGAAAAGGTTCTGTTGGTTTTTTCTTGTTCTTTTTTCCCTTCCCTTGCCTCACTGCCTCCCTTCCCTCCTCGCTGGTCTGGGGCACCTCTGCGGGTGACCCCGGTGGGCCTGCAGGGTAGCCCGAGCCCTGGGTGTCTGTTCCCTCTTTGGGAATTTTTTGTATTTTGAGGTTTTGTTTTGTTTTTCCCTGTTCTACCCTGTTTGGTTTTGTGTTAATAAACAGTTTGTTTTGTTTTTTCCACTTTCATTTCTTGTGACCCACTTGTCTTGTTGGGGGAGGAAAAGGGGAGGCCCTTTTCCCTTCGGAGGAGACACTCACTCCAGAGTGTTTCCTCCTGAAGTTTTGTCTCCAAAACTGAGACACAGTGGCTCTGAACTGTGCTAGCCATACTGGACCACACTTCCAGTCTTACAGAGATGAGCCAGGGACTTCTGAGGTAAGAGAAGCCAACAGAGAAAAAATGGGAAAATATATTGGAGGCATTAAGGGGTGTTCCTCTAGGAAGGCAACATGTCCATCAGCCCACCTGAAGTGCAACAATACACACAACATGGACAACAAACAGGAGGAGGTGGAAGCCACTGCACTGCTAGAAAATTATGACCTTGTTGCCCATACTGAAACTTGGTGGGAGAAACTATCAATGATGTGACTGTTGATGACTACAGGGTATTCAGAAAAAAACTAGGGAGGAAGAAGATATGGAGATGTTGCCCTCTACATCAAGAGATGGATTAAGTGTGAAGGGCTGTCTCTGCAGAAGAACCATAGGCACATCAAAAGTCTGTGGGTGAGAATCGGAGACAAAAACAACAAAGGGATCCCTGTGGTGCTGTCTACTACAGATTAAGGGGATTCTTGACAAAGACTTCTTGCTTCAGCTATGGAAGGCATCACACTCACAGGTTCTTGCCCACTCTGATACCTGCTGCAAAAATAGCACAACAAACTGCAGGCAACCCAGAGAACTCAGGGAATCCATGGAGGATAATTTCTTGAGCCAGGGCATAGATAGCAGCCCTACCAGAGGGGATGCAATACTGGATCTGATGGTCATCAGTGTAAACAAGCTAATCATGAACATCAAAACTGGGGAGAGCCTGGGCTGCAGAGTTGTGCATTGGTAGAGTTTGCAGTCCTGAGAGATACAGGTCAGGTAAGGAAAAAGTTATGCCCCTGAATTTTAGGAGAGCAAACTTCCAGCTCTTCAGGGAGGCAGTCAACAGGATTTCCTGGGAGACCTCATGTCACAGTAAGCCATGACCAGCAGAACCAAGGGGATAGTAAAATCCTGGTTTGAGGCACCAGCAGCCGAGAACCCCTGAAGATACAGGAAGCCGTGATACATGCCTCGCCATAGGCTTCAGTTTTTCCCACCTACCTCTTACCTTATTTGCTGTAATCCCTTCCCCCGCCTTTGCAACACTACCAACTAACATCTATTGGTTACTGTATGTGTTGGCAGGGTACAAAACAACCCCCACTCCACGTGGCGGGCGGATTGCTCCATGGTTTCTACCACATTCTAATAAACCCTTTTCCCCCACGGAGTGCCCTGTCACTTCTTCCTACTGCCTTCGCACGCGCTGTAACCATCAAGGGGTTGAGGCAAACTCCGAACGGTGATTCGCCTCTCCTGCTTGTGCTGAGAATCAGCCTTGGTCCAGCTCCCGCCTGGAGCAGGCAGAGATTGCTAGGTGCCGGGACACAGAGCTAGCTAGAACAGCTCCTGAAGCAACTTCCCTCAGAGACAAGGGAGTTGGAACAGAGCTGGCAGATATGTAGGGAAGTGTTCCACTGAGCTCAAAAGCTGGCAATCAGGAGCAAGAAATCAGGAAAAAAGGCAAGAAGCCAGTATGGCTGAGTAGAAAACTGCTGGTCAAACTAAAGGGAAAGAAACAAACACACACATATTGGAAACAAATACTGATAACCTGAGAAAAATATAGAGATGACGTACAGGTTTTAGGGATATTGTGAGGAAGTCCAAGATGAAGCTGGAAGTGAACATGGCAAGGGACTCAAAGAAGGTTTTCTACAGGCATGTTAACCAGAAAAGGAAGGTCAAAGAAGGTGACCCCCTCTGATAAACAAGGGTGGAAAACTGGAAGCAACAGATGAGGAGAAGGCTGAGGTGCTCAGCAAATTTTTGCCTCAATGTTCAATGGCAACCCCTGTTTCCACACCTCACAAGTGGATGGATGGCAGGATGGAGAGTGGGGGAGCAGAGTCCCTCCCACTCTCCATGATATTTGTAAAGTCCCAGGTGACTGAAAATACGGAAAAATTGTGCCTGTCTTTTAAAAAGGTAGAAAGAAGCACCCTGGGAACTAATGGAAACATCCTCCTAGAAGCTATGTTAAGGCATGTGGAGGCCAGCTAGCATAGCTTCATCAGTAAGTCCTGCTTGACCAATCAAGTGGCCTGCTATGATGGAGTGGCTACAACAGTGGGAAAGGGAAGAGCTACAGTGGTCGTTTACCTGGATTTCTGTACAGCCTTTGACACAGCACCCCACAACATCCTTCTCTCTTAAACTGGAGAGAGAGGGATTTGATGAGTGGACTGCTAGATGAACAAGAAACTGGTTGGATGGTGACATCCAGAGGGTAGTGGTCAATGGCTCAGAGTCACAATGGACATCAAGGACCAGTGGTGAAAAATGAAAGAGAGTAGGTTTAGATTAAAACCTTACCTGTGAGGGTGGTGAGGCAGTGGAAGAGTTTCCCAAGAGACAGAGTGAATGCCCCACCCCTGGAAGGCATCCCTGTCCATAGTAGGGCAGTTGGAGCTAAATGATCTTTATGGTCCCTCCCAACCTAAACCATTCCATGATTCTATGATTTGTTTTCAATTTTTAGGTTTACCTACGTGTACTTTGTGTAATCCCAGGAAACAGCTGTAGATAAAGCTGAAAAATAAGTTATATTTCATATAATTATTTCCACCTTTTTATTATTTAGGAAATTAAGTAAGAATACCTATCTCTTTCCCAACCTGAATGAATGCTTATTTTCAGTCAGTTTCTAGGTTTTGGGCAGAGGAAAGAAAATGTTGGATCTAGGGGCTAAAATCACCATGAGATATAATTTTTTTAGTGTCCCAGTCCATGTTATATGGATCCTAGCTGATTCTCTGGAAAGGCACTGATCTTCTGCAAACTGTGTGATACATCTGTTCATGAAGACACACGCACAGTCTGCTTTTAAAAGTATCCTGACAATAGTTTCCAGAGAGGGCAAAAGAATCTAACATGTTGAAAAGACTAAATATAGTTACAGTTTCTGTTCACTTGCCCATCCAAAAGTGGTGGTGACTTCCTTCAAAATTCTGTGAAGAAAAAAGGATCAGAGAAGCTCATTATCTTTTGAATAGACTATTTTGATTTCTGCAGTTTCCCAGTGAGATTTGAAGTACCATTGTACTATACGCTGCACAAATCACTCTCATACCAGGTCTACTCTCCTGACAATCTCACTTTTTTGATGGTATGTTGTTCTTAGACATGATCACAGATACTCATGAGGGTTTGATTTATTGAGAAAAAAATGTATGAACTGTCTTGTATTATAGAGCTAAGCCATGGAAGAATCACTAAGACCTATGGAAAGTGACATTAGATTTTGTCTTTTAATCAGTATACGTTTATTTTTCTGACAGTTAGCTCAGTAGCCTGGACTGTCAATCATCTCACCATAATAAGAATACAGCGTGCTATCTTCACACATGTATGTGAAATAACACATTTTGATTTGAAACACATCTGATTCAAAACAGCCAGCATGGCTTCATGAGGAATAAGTCCTCCCTGACCAGCTCAGTGCCCTTCTATGATGGGGTGGCTGCATCAGTGGACAAGAGAAGGGCTACAGATGTCATTTATCTGGACATCTGTAAAGTCTTTGATACAGGCCCCCACAACATCGTTCTCTAGTAAACTGGAGAGAGATGGATTCAATGTGTGGACTGTTAGATGGATAAGAAAGTGGTTGGACAGTGGCATCCAGAGGGTAGTGGTCAATGGCTCAGAGTCCTAGTGGACATCAGGAACAAGTGGTGTCCCTCAAGGGTCCATATTGGGACCAGAGTTGTTTAATGTCTTCATTAATGACACAGAGGGATTGAGTGCACTCTCTGCAAATTTGCAGATGACACCAAGGTCAGTGGTGCAGCTGACACACCCATCCCTGAAGGATGGGACATCATCCAGAAGGCCCTGAACAAGCTCAAGAAATGGGAATCTCATGAGGGTTAATAAGATAAAGTGCAAGGTGCTGCACTTGGGTCGGGGCAATCCCCAGTATCAACACAGGCTGGGGGTGAACAGATCAGAGCAACCCTTCCCAAGCTGAGAAGGACTTGGGGGTGCTGGTGGCTGAGAGGCTGGACATGACCCAGCCATGGGCACTCCCAGCCCAGAAAGCCAAACTTGTCCTGGGCTGCATCCAAAGCAGGGCCAGAGAGGGGATTCTGCCCCTCTGCTCTGCTGAGACCCCACCTGCAGTGCTGCATCCAGCTGTGTGGTCCCAGCACAGGAAGGGCATGGAACTGTTGGAGTGAGTCCACAGGTCACTGAGACCATTAGAGGGATGGAGAACCTCTCCTGTGAAGAAGGGCTGAGAGAAATGGGATTGTTCATTGTGTTTGGGGTGACCTAATGTCACTCTTTCAGTACCTGAATAGAGCCTTCAAGGAAGCCAGAAAGAGACTTCTTACAAGGGCATGTAGTGACAGGAAGGGGGAATGGCTTCAAACTCAGGGTTTGAAAAACTGTAGGTTTAGTTTAGATATTAGGAAGAACTTCTTCCCTGTGAGAGAGGTGAAGTAGAGGAAGAGGCTGCCCAGAGAAGTTCTGGATGCCGCATCCCTGGAAATGTCCAAGGCTAGGTTTGAATGAGACTCAAAACAATCTATGCTATGAAAAGTGTCCTTGCCCTCCCCAGGGTGTCTGGAACCAGGTGATTTTTTAGGTCCTTCCAAACCAGGCCATTTTATGATTCTATGATTTCTTGAGAAGCAAAAGGGGCTATAAGTCATGAAAGAGCAGTACAATATCTTCAAACACACATTATGCACATCTTACATTATTCATAAACACTATGCAAAACAGTAATTCCTTAGAAATATACAATTAATTCAACATCTCTTGCAAAACGTTTGAAGAGTTGAATTGACGATGAAATTACTATCACCCATCTCCAGTTTTTAATACATTTTTAAAATGATAACTCAGGAGATCATCCTGTTTTAAAAGCAGTAATAGACCATAGACCTAATGAACTTGGAGGCTAAGGTCTAGAGAAAGTGGTTTTTTCAGAAAAGGATATGACTCTTAACAACTAAATACAAAAAGTATACAAATGTGCAAACAAAAGAGCTTGCCAAATTGCTCAAAAAGAATAGAGGGTTTTAAAAATTTTCTCCTGAGTGCTGTTATCTGGGTTTCTATTGTAACTTCTGTCGTCACTGCTTTATTCACTTGCTTCCCAACCCTCCCTTCCTCCATCCTCCTCCCCTAAGCTGAGGTACTGCTAAAGAGTTTCCACAAAAAGCCAGATGTCTCCTTCCTGCCAAAAGAGTGATTAAAAAGGTTAAATGTCCATACTTATGCATGCTTGTTGTTCTGAGAACACAACTTTTGCCAATACATATAAATGAATGGAAAGACCAATTGAATAATAGTAATGTCGGAAATATTAGTCTTCTTTTGCTGTATACACTTAAAACCAGATGACTTTTCCATTATTTCATGCTGTATCTGAACTTCTCCTTGTCACCCATGTCTTTAATGTTTGTCCAGAATTTTTGTATTTCCACCAAAAAAGAGAGAAGCAGAAACCCCATGTATGTAGGTTGCTGGCAAACATTTCTGTCGCTTTCACCTCAAGCATAAGAACCAGACAGGCCAGATGGCAAGGCTTTTAAAGGTGCTGAGCTTCGTAGTAGTTTCCACTGATTTCAGACAGACCTCTATATATGTAGTATACTTCACACATTTAGGTCAAGAGCTGCATTAACAGCTTGAGTATGGAGATTTGCGTAGTCACAGTGTAGTCAATGAGAGTGCAGCAATTATACAAATCCCTCTCCTCTAGATGGCTAAAAATGATCGTAGGACAATCAATCTACACTGATTTTCATATTGTAAGACAATAAACTTGGTATTTATGTAACAGCCAGAGTGCAGGGAAACACATAACAGGGGAAAAAATGTGCCATTATATATCATTACGCTAACTGTACAGCAATCTGGAGAATACAATTCCATTTCAGTATGACATCCAGTGAGCACTTAGTTTCATCATAGACTATAAAGTATATTTTTCCACCCCAAATTATATGATTTTTGGCAGAAAAAGAGACATTAGCTTCCACCTCAAGCTGTCAGAGTTTGTTTTTTAAAAAATAAAGTCATTTCCTTCTATCATAAGTCACAAGGGACAAATCTGGAAACATACAAGGCCAAGTCTGAGTTAACTTACACCCTTTTCAACCCCATTAACTTCAGTGGTATTGGCCAGGGTTGTGAGTAAAGCTGGAATTTGGCCCATGGAAACAATTCTGTTTCCAGCATGGTTTTGTTTTTTTTTTCTTTTACTATGCATGTTACAGCAGTTTTAGACCATATTTCTTTATCTGAGAAATATTTGAAAGATACAATATAAGTAAGGGCATAATTAGAAATTACTCAATTCATTTCTTGCAAACCCTGGCATTCAAAATAATATGCATATCACTAAACATAAGGCAACATTCTCCTTCAAACATGGCTTTCTTAAATTTCCCTACATTAACAGAATGCTGTCACTAGCAGAAATTTTCTCAGACACAGAATCACTGTTTCTCAGATATGACTTGTTGACACACTCTTGAATACAAGCAGAAGGTTTTCTCTTTGTGGGAAGCACATACGGTGAATCCAGCTCCTGATTCAGTCCAGGCAGTGTTGTGGAAAGCACACACCCAAAACACCCTGAGATTAAGATGCATGAGTTAACTGTCTACCTGTCCATGTTGTTAATCTTCACTGTTTCCATAGAGTTCTCCAGGAGCTGTACATGTCATTTAAACACAATGGCTTCTGTTTTGTCCTTCATTTTTTTTCTGTACCCCAGAGCTGCAAAAGCAACAGCAACAGCCCAATAGAGAAAGTGCTGATCCCAGTGTAATAAAACTTGTTATTTGGAGCTGGTTTTGACCACTACTTTTGATGTTACTACATAGAACATTAAAAAAACAAACAAACAAATGAACAAAAAACCCTGTGAGATTTTAGAATTATATCCCAGATTTCAAGAGTGTTTCAAGAATCTCTTTCTGTTTTCAGTACTGTGTGATTTTTTCTACAAAGTAACCCTACATCAACCTAGGCTGAAATTCCAGAACTCACCTCTTCTTTCAATTTCTCCTCTTCAGAATTTAACTGAGCTACAGACATAAATGGTTAAAATAATCCTTCACAAATTGCAGAGATCAAGAAGGTTTCACCAGATTTGTGCAGCCATTTGCTTTTCAATTTATTAGCAATATAAGAGACCTGTAAACCTGCTACTGCCTGCTCTTAACATTTGCAGAAAGAGACTTTTTCTAATCCATTGTGGCAGTGAATGTTTATATTTCTTCTCCCGTGTCTTGGAACTGGGCCCAATATAAATATACTAAACAGAGTCCCTTTCCCTGAGGGTTTCTCTGAGTTTACAATCCTATTGTGTTCTTTACTCAGCACACTTCTTTGGTTTAAATAATCTTTCTACTGCTGCCAGAGTTTTGAAGGTGGTGGTGAGAATTTCATTAATCATATATCCTGTAACACATACCTACACAAATGACTTTATAATATCATTGAAATTAGCTGACAGCTAGTAGCAGAAATAGATCAAATGGGGGATTAACTGAAAATAGATTTGAGACCTAGGTTTTAGAACTGTTTAAGTCACCTTGTTTTCTCAGGAGAGAGATTCTTAAAATTTCAGTTTTTCTATGTAATGTAAGCATGCACATCTAATATTTCTGTTTTTCACAGGTCAAAGATTTTTGCTCATGATTGTATACATTTTCAGGAACAGGTATTAAATTCTATTCCTGGAAATCACCAAGATATTAAAAAAAACCTCCAAAACAATAAGTACACAAAATCTCTGTCAATGCTTAGAAATATGGCAAGGAGTGTCCTGAGAGTTACTGAATGTATGGATACTTATGGATGTACATCATAGAAGAGATGTCTTCCCAAATTTTATTTCATCAAAGTGTCTGACTATTTTTCAAGTATTACAGAAATTCTAATAAATTCTAGGCTGTCTGCTATTGTGCCAGGTTTAATGTACCTAAAATATAGTTTGTTGTAGAACTAGAAAGTATGACAGGTGTTTTGAGGTTTGTTTCATTTTTCCCTTTTATACGTCTTACATGATGAAAGACCAAAGGAAAGTTAGTCAGATGCTGGACTTTGTGGTATAATGTTACCCAGGAAGAATGAGTATGCTAAACAGTTAGAAAATTGTATAAAATTGTGTTTAAATATACTTTTAACAGTTACAAGAAAGTAGCAAATCTTGCTGGTAAAATAAATTAATGTTATAGCCTTTAGGCTTATATAGGAGACATGGGGGAGACTTGCCTAAAAATTACTTGAGCAAAAGGCGGCGTGGTGCATTTTCTCCGTATATGATACACATCAGCATTTTAAAAGAAAGCTGAATCTATACCATGAGGTGGATCTATGCCTTTTCTTTAAGATTAAAAAAAAAAAGTAATCCAAACCGAAGTGCCATACCAGTGAAGCTCACTATTAATTTTGCTGCGGCTCAATACTGTGGAAAGGCAATCCATTACATCTCAGATTAGACATCTTGGCTGCAGCAACACAGGATTTCCCAGTGGTCTTCAATTTGTAGTCCGTCAGGAGTCATCTGTCAGCAAGTCCTTTATGGTAATGAATCAGAGCAACACAATTGTGCCAATAAAAGACGTAGTGGATTTGAGATGCAGACTTGTGTGGAGGAAAGAAAAGAAATACAGACAAAACCATTTATAGAGTGCACTTAAACCTCATTTGAAAAATATTTTAGTTTGCATTCCCTGTGCATTTGGGGTAGGAATGCATCTGTTATGATCAGAGTGAGGAGAAGTCAATGGTCCACAGAAAGTGAATGAAAATAAACCAAAAGAAAACCAGTTTTTTGGGTTTTTTTATTCACCTGTCCAGAAGCAGCTTTCTCCCTAGATGCTTCTTCATAGCCCTGAGAGTTCAGAAAACATGGCTCAGGAAGACAATTCTTTAAGCCTTAAAAAAAAGGTAAAAAACAGTTTCATGTAACCACCAAATCATGCATTAAGTGAGCAGGTAAAAACAACAAGACAGAGAGAACATTGTGTATTTGTATACTATCATAATACAAAAGTGACGCAGGAGATGATTATACAGATGAATAAACAATGTGCATTTTAAGGGAAGGGTGAAGGGGAAAGGGAAAGGGAAAGGGAAAGGGAAAGGGAAAGGGAAAGGGAAAGGGAAAGGGAAAGGGAAAGGGAAAGGGAAAGGGAAAGGGAAAGGGAAAGGGAAAGGGAAAGGGAAAGGGAAAGGGAAAGGGAAAGGGAAAGGAGACAGCTTTAAAAAAAAACTATGGTTCATTTGAAAGAAACACAAAGAGGCAAGTTACTTACTGGGACAAAATTTTACATAACATATCTAAGTTCTACAAGTAACTTTCATGAACATTTTGCATACCAACAGGTAAGAAATCCTATTAATTAAGAAGAAACACAACCAGAATACCTACCCATCATTTATCATCTTAATGAATAATAATAAAAGATATCTTGAGTTACATAAGTTAAATACAGATGACCTGCAAGAGGTGTCCAAAGAGACTATGGAATCTCCTCAGATATTTTTGACAGTACAGGGTCCTGAGCAATCTAAACGCACCTTAAACTGAAGAGAGACAAGGCTAGATGAACTTCAGTGATCCCTTCCAACCCCAAGTATTTTACAATCTTGATCAGCTAAAGGGTCAGGCTCAGAGAATTGCAGTAAATGGGCAACATCTGACTGGCTACTAGACACTAATATGTTCCCCACTGCTTGATTTTAGGATTAGTTATCTTCACTGTTTTCATCATTGCCCTGGACACAGGCACAGAGTGCTCAGTAAGTTTGCCAACAATATTGAATTAGGAGGAGCCATTTATTACCTTCAGGGCAGAGAGGTCTTGAAGAGACCTTTAGAGGGATTAGAACACTGGGCAATGACCACTCATAGAAGTTTAACAAGGACGAAATGTCAGATTCTGCATCTGGAGTAGTGTCATCCTGGATGTCTTATAGATCGAGGGATGAGAGGCTGGAACACAGCTCTGTGGAAAGGCATCTGAGAGTTTTGGATGATGCTAAGCTCAGTGTGAGTCAACAGTATGTCCTGGCAGCCAAAAAGGTCAACCATATTCTAGCATGCATTCACCATCAAGAGAAGTCATTGTCCCATTATACTCAGTATTGGTGAGGCCTCTGTGTGCAGTTTTGGGCTCAACAACAGAAGCAGGATAAAGAAATATGAGAATGTGTCCAAAGGATGGCAACTAAGATGGTGAAAGAACTAGAGGGTGTGACTTATGAGCAGCAGCTGAGGGTACTAGGTTTGTTCATCTTAGAGTAGCAGAGGCAGAGGGGTGACCTCATCGTCTACAACATCCACATGAGGGGAAGCAGGGAGAGGGGTGCTGATCTCTTCTTTCTGGTGTCCAGTGCTGGGACATGAGGGAATAGATTAAAGTTATGTCAAGGAAAAATTTAGAACAGATATTCGAAGAAAAAGTTCTTTATTGAGAGAGTGGTCAAGTACTGAAACAGGCTCAACAGATAAATGCTCATGGTGCCAAGCCTGTTAGTGTTCAAAAAATGTTTGAACAATGCTATCATTCATCTTTTTGGTTGACCTGTGTGGAGTCATGAGCAGGACTCAATGATCCTCATGGGTCCCTTCCAGCTCAGGGTCTCCCATGCTTCTACAATTCTATGATTCTGTTGTGTTTTCAAGCTGCTTCTTCAGTGTTTACCTGTGAAATATTTTGATTCATCTCAGTCTCCCACCTTCAGTGTTTTCTGATGTGATAAATCCTATTTACTTTAACAAAAAATAAATCAGCTTAAGCAGCAGTACCATTCAGATTCCTATCTTATTCTATCTCCAGTGGTTATCAAATAATATCCCTTCTGTTATGTAATACTAAATGCAAAACTGAGACCTATCTGAAAAGTGCTGGTATTAAATAATAGCTCTACAGTTTGAAGAAGGAATATGAAGTGTTGCTCCTTATTAAAATAAATTTAACCCAGTCAATCTTACACACAAATGGAAAACATCCTCCTCCATTGTTACATCTCCACCTCCTTTCTCTGCTGCAGGGAGCAGGCTTACCCTGAAGGACAGCTGGGAATCTCAGCTCTCACAGGTTCTGCTGATATACCCATTCAGGTACATTATCTAAATGAGGCACTGCTGTGCAGCTGAATCTGAAGTTGGACCCCACCATCTCCATTCTTCCTCCTCATTCATCAGCTTTCAAGAGGCAAAGCAGAGTTTCTCCTGCATACCACTGTTGGGATGAAGTTGAGATCCTGCCCTAGGACTCAGATAAGGAAATGCAAATCTTTGCACAGCTCAGCGTCTCCTCTTTCCTAAGGCTTCCTGAGTGATGCACGCATTTGGGAGGAGTATAGTTCACTTTTAGTCTCTTCCACTTTTAGGTTCCTGGGGAAAAACTGGATGTCTGTTAAAACAGGAAAGATAAAAATAACCTTATGTTCACTCTTGAGAGCTGGGCTGCACACCTATTCTCACTGGCGGATAAGTAACATACACACATCAGGGTGTGAGCCAGGCCTGCTATCAGGGTTTACCCAGGGACGTAAAAAACATGAACTTTGATTTCTACCACAGGCTTAACGTGCTCTGAATTGTACTCTCTTGTCCCTTTCTACGGTGTCAGAGCTCCAAGAGCAGGAATAGCAATGCCATTTGCTTAGCACAATCCAAAGGCTTTACCAGAAAATTGAGCTTTGTTAGGTAGCTTTCTCAAGTTGAGGTTCACAGAGAATCCAGGTATCTCATGTCCTGAATAGCTCATTAAAGAGCTACTTTATGAAAAATAATACTTTATTAAACGCTAGCATCAGAGTCTTAAACTATCACAGTAGGAGAATGATGTAAACATTTCACACATGAAGACTATGATCACCTTGTGTCTTAGATAAGAAAGATATGAACTTCAGAGTTTGCATATAGATACTAGCATGCTACATTTTTTAAATTAAAGACTTCCATAAACTGTTAGATAATTAAATCCACTTGCAATTATCTCTAGAAGGTTTTCATCTATCATAGCAGCTTTAAGTTCAAAATTAATCAGCCAGTGTTAAAGTGCAGTGGATATCAACACAATATAGATGATCAGCATACATGAAAATACAATGTTCATATTGCTAAATTCTACGGCCCTCAACTTTTAAGACTGTCCTCCTGCCCCAATATTCTTATGCATTTGTTTGCAAGAACATCTTATTCTTCTATCAGTATGGTGATGCCAGTACTCAGGCCAGAGCCTTGTTAGTGAACTCATCATTTCCCTAACCTCCATAGCAGTTAACTCTATCTTCCATAAGACGTGCTGGAGTAGCTCTTCAGAGTGTTTTTTTCCTTCTGTTTCTCACAGAGGAGACTGTCCTGCAAAGGCATCTTTCACTGAGGAAATTTCAGGTGAAAACAAGAGTGAAAGTGCTGTGCAGGGGGCATGCAGTGGATGGAATCAGCCTAAACATCCTGCTCTCATCTGCATAAACATACACTGGGCACATGTAGCTTGCACAGAAAGGTGAGTTTGACACACCCTGGATGTGCTGGCCTCATTGAGACTATGCAGAGGAAGTGGGTCCCTCCCATGACACCCATCCAGCATGCCAATGTGATTGTTGTGTCCCCACAGTGAACTCTATGACACTGACCTCGTAAGGGAAAGTGATTGCACAGGCCATCTTTGTATGTCTAGTAGCCATTTGCCCAGACTTCCTAAAGTCACAGCAGGCAGTTTGACTATTGCTTTCACTGGGCTGAAATCCATAGATTCTGGAAAACATCTTCCTTTTTTGATGAGAAAAAAAAAATTGTCATCTAAAACACAGTTACTTACCACAGTCTTAGTGTATGTAGGGCATTTATACTGTTAGAATAACATCTCATCAATCTTTGAAAGCAGCTTTTCATCTATTTTTACTTTCACTGCTCTTACTCTAATGAAAATAAATGGAGTATAACATTTGCCTTTTCTTTGTCTTGTTCTGCATCTTCCCAAAAGCAAAACCTATGCTCCTTAATTTTTCCAACTCAGTATGAGCTTTCACTCCTGAAACATTTGAATGTACCTAAACTGAGCATATGTACTGTCTTATATGCAAACAATGCACACACACACACACACACACACACACACTCATAAAGCTTTCGTACGGAGGTAGAGGCTGCTTGATGAAACAAATAACAGATCACAACAGGTCAAAGAACATTTGGCACCAAAGTACACGTGCTTTAATAATGTGTACATTTTTGAGAAATAATGTGCTGAAGCTCGGCCACAATAGTTCCTTTTGAGTTCCTTGAGTTCCTTGAGTTCTATGAGTTCCTTGAGTTCTATGAGTTTCATTAGTCCCTTGTATGCTTGTAATACAACTCTGTTCCTCAAGACTGAAAAATCTGAAGTTTCTTTGTTTAAGTGATGCTTTCTTAAAGCATTGTTTCAGGTATCACTGCTGGCAAAATAGGTGTGGTCATTATAAAGGACTGTGATATAACTTCAAGTGTTCATTGCCATCTGGAAGAAATTTTGTGGTAACTTTACATACAGCACTCAAATGATCTTTAGGAGGTCCCTTTCCTTCTTAATAACAACCTAAGGTGCATAATTCATGCTTTATAAACTCACAACAGATGTCAAATAATCTAAGGCAGCTATAGGGAGCCAGTTAGACTTCTGTGACCAGCCCTGGGTCCTCTGCTTAAAAAAAAAAAAATGTATGTGAAGCTACCTATGAACATATAGGTAGACAAATTTATCTATATATTGACACACACACACTCCGGCATACCACAACACCAAGGTCACGGATTCAATCTCCTTATGGCCCATTCACTAAAGAGTTTGACTCAATGATCCTTGTGGGTCCCTTCCAGCTAAGACTATTCTGTGAACCTCTGTATGCATTATTATTATGTATACATTATTTATGTGTATGTATATGTTTACCCTTGATGAAAACTTAAGAGTGAAGAAAGAACAGAATAGGGCTACTATTTTTCTCATTTAAATATTGAAAATCAAGACAACTCTACAGGGATAGAGAAAATTTTCTTATAGTAAAAATAACACAGAAGACGCTGCCAGTAATGTCTGTATAATCTCCATCATTCTTTATTTTCTAGATTCACTGGATGAAAATCTCCAAGGAAAGACAAATATTCCACTGATCTTCCTTGAGCTTGGACTGGATTCTCCCTTGAGAATGGACTAGAACTTTATCTTTAAAATTAATGGCAAGAATGTGAAAGGTAACTGTTCCACCAAGAAGATGGAAGCCTCTGAAATTATTTTTAATGATTTTAGTTAATCTGATACACTTCTTTAGAAATTATGTATTTTGCTTAACTGTTCACTTAGTCAAAAAAAAACAATGTGGTCTGATCCTCTGGAGGCTTTGCAAGAGCAAATTGCATGAATATACTAGCTGCTATTCTTTTCCTTTCAGGTGCATGTCTGCAATAAAAAAAAAAAGTGTTGTAACTCTAAGCTTCTGCAGAATACTTTTGCTTTGCCACTACTACAAAGTGGTACAAACTACTAGTACTTCACACAAAGTATGTTGTTCTTAGTACAACTTATTTTTTCCTGTTTTAGTGAAATTGGTAAACCCTTACTTAAAGTATAAGAGAAAATACGGAGTTTCTCTAACACACAGTGAATTTATCATTTACTGAGCAGTTTGACCTATTGCCAATGTACTATAGTACCAAAGATCCATGCAAAGTCCTAGAATCTGAAGGAGTTTGGGTTTTTTCATTCTGTCATCCAAATGTTTCTACTGAGAATTTGTGATTTCATGCTGTGCTGGTTTCAGCTGGGGCAGAGTTAATTTTTTTCTCAGTAGCTGTTACAGTGCTGTGTTTTGGGTACAGAATGAGAATGGTGTTGATATCACACTGATGTTTTGGTTTTTTCCTAAGTTGTGTTTATCCCAAGTGAAGGAATTTTTTTCCTTGTCTCCTGCTCCACCAGTGAGGAGGTGAGCAAAAGAAACTGTGAGGGAGCACAGCTGGGACAGGTGACCAGAACTGACCAAAGGGATATTCCACACCACAGAACATCATGCTCAGTACATAAAATGGGGGGAGTTACCTGGAAGGGGCCGACTGGGGTTTGGGAAGGGAGGTCAGACATTGGTCAGTGGGTGGGGAGGAACTGTACTGTGGATCACTCAGTTTGCTCCCTTTTACTATCATTATATTAATTATTTACCATTATTTTACTTTACTTTCAATTATTAACCTTTTCTTATCTCAACATACAAGTTTTACTTCGATTTTCCTCCCCATTTCAGTGGGGTGAGGGTGGAAGAGAGGCAGAGTTGAGCAAGTGTCTGTGTGGTGTTTCATCTCCAGATGGGTTTAAAACCATGACACATGTTCACTGACATGTTCCAGATTCTCTCTGCTTATCTCCTTCTCTTAAGCAGTCATAAAAAAATGTATGCATATTTTATCATATGATCTCACTAATCATAAACAGATCTCCAAAGGGTTTTTTTTCTCTTTTTGTTTTCCTTAGGAACACTGGAAGTCTAAAACTGCAGAATTCAATTTTCTGCAGCATAAGGAGAATGCCATTTGGCTGGGTTTCTACTAAATATAATGTATGTATCTACCATTTTGCTATCTTTAGAACTTTATTGAATGCAAGGAAGACATCCAAACAACAGGCAATAAGTACTTATTCCACCTACAATTAATATTAGTCTATTCTCATAGCATTCTTATTGGGCTAATTTGGTTTCCTGCATCTCTTTCTGATGTCATGACAGCAGTTTTGATCTACTTTTAAAAAACAGCTGGACTTCTTAGAGCAATAGTGTTTCATGGTCAGGTTAACTTCCAGTTACATTGAACAGGTCTGAATTTAGTATCTCCTCAAAATACTGAAAGGTATTTTATATTTATTTAGTTTGTGTAACAGAGGATCTTAATTCTAACTAACCCTTTTGGAGTTATTCCTATATAAATTTCCATTAAGTCTTACAGAGATAATTCTTTCTTTCTTAACAACTTTCTGCATAAGTTTCTTTATTTGACAGATAAATCTTTAATTGGCATCTATCAAATTAAAATGTCCTTCTCTTCAGTAGTTCTTACACCAGAGCATTTTCAGTTTCTTAAAACAGTAGGTTTTATTGAAATCCCATCTAGTAGAACTGCAGTATGCCTAATAAATCACTGATGCTCAGACAAGCATCCCCCATATTTCTGGTGAACACAAGGGAATACAATAGCCATTCTGATTTTCTGTGGGTTTTCACACCTGAGAAAAGCAATGTGGTACTAGGGGTTTGGTATAGGAGAGTACATAGAAGAGTATATGAGTAGACAGTTTTTTACAGTATAATTCACAATACGAATATGTTGGTATGTTGGCTTGCTCCTTCACTGTGCCCACTATTTCTGCCAAAGAATATCCAGTTTCTGTCAAAAACATTTCACCATTGCCTCATCCTCGTGCTCTTTTACTGAAGAGTAGTCAGGAGTTTAACAGAAGTAATTTTAATTAAATGTGCCTTTAAGTTGATCCTGAAGAGCATTTTGGATAGCCATGCTTTCTCCTCCTGCACTCCAGTTCTTTCTACCAGAGCAGCTGGGTGCTTTTTATTAGCTCTTTGATGGACACGCTTTTAGTTTGCTCTAAAGCTTTGCCAATGGTGAGTGAGTGTGTCATCATTAAGAGAATTGAGTAATACTTCAGAGAGAGACTGGAACAATGTTATTCATATTGCAGCAAAAGGATGATCAGGAAATCTGGTTAGGATTATAGACGTAATTACTCTTTCCAACACTTGCCTCCCTGAAGGTAATCAGCAGAAGCAGCCATCAAGGAAAACACCAGCAGATCTTTCTGTCTTGCATTCAGTGACTAATTCCTTGGCTGCTATGTTCCTGGAGTGATAAGCAGAGACACAAGCATTTTCCCTTCCTTCTCATCCTAACTACATCTTTTCACCAAAAAGATACTATAGCAGCAGCACACACTGCGCATGACAGCAACATCTTCCCCCTTGCTCCCATGAGTACATAAACACATAGAATTTGAAGCTGAGTATGTCACACAGAACCTAGTGTCAGACACCTGCAATCTCCCAAACCCAGCTTGTCAGCCCTGTCTAGTCCAGTAATATTTAATGAGCCAGAAAAAAACTTAATCATATAGCATGTCAAATCCGGAACCTTATCTAGTTTGACTGACATTTGAGCACACACACCAGTAAACCTATCTTTTTTACTCAAGCTCTGAGTTCTGACCTTTGAGCAAGCTCCACTTCCTCTGCCAGACATATTAGTGAGCACAGCTCACTAAATTTTACTCGCATCACTTCGGCCACTAATTTAAACTCAATGACACTCAGCAGCCCCTGAGTTCATCCAGGGGACCAGTCATTAATATAGCCCTAGCCCTAACTCAGTAAGAGAATTTGGATGAGGCAATAAATCTGGTTTACTGAGTACTGCTGGAGTAGACTCTTAACTAAATCTTAACCTCAAAAAGAACTCTAATGATACTTGGTAGGTCTGATTATAATAGCACTAGACTGGTCCAGTTCAGCTCTAATGTGAGTCCTTTCTTGATAGGCAGTGTTTCTAGCTCTTAGCACCTGCTAACCTGAGTTCTAAGCTTCCTAATAATGCTAGCATTAGATACATGGGTATCTCGCTCTTCTCACCTCACCAAAGTTTAAAAAACATGTCTATATCCAATATACTTCTTTTTGTCTTTGCTTCTGTACTAATCTTACAGTGATACCAGATTTGATTGACCTCTATGGCCTTTGTTAGATCCTGTAATGAATCTACTTATTGAAAATTGTTGGACCAAGTACGATCCTATTCCCAGCACTAGGCTCAAAGCTAATACAGGAAATTCTCCTTATATTTAATTCAAATTTAGGCATCCAATTTCTCTCCAGACAGTCCATTACTGCCAACTTTATAGAAAAACCATACCTCTTTCTCCTCCTTTTCTGCTTATAGCCTTGTGACTCAATTGCCAGCAGGAAAGGGGATGGTGAAAGGAGGGAAATACAGGCAAGTCTGGAGTGAAGAACAAAAGGAGATTCCTTCTCTGTTCAGCTTCTATGTCTGTAAACCATAGTTTTTAATACAGTCCTATATCTCTATTACACCTCTGAAGAGATAATGTTACTAGAAGATGACCAGAAAAATCCACAGGAAAATAAACCATCATGTATGACCAATTTACTATGGTGACAAACTCCAAAATTACTGTAATTTAGTGTGATTATTTTATCTAAAGTCTAACACAAACTCTATCCTTATCCTTAATACACTCCTCGGTTGTATGACAGCCGAACATGAAAATGAATCTGTTGTTCTAAGCCCACATTGGGATTTGATTGTTACTGGAACTTTTAAAATCGATTATCTTCAATTTATGAAATCTTGGCTTTAGCTTAGTCAGTGTACAGTAAAGCCCAACAGAAGCCCAACTCAAAGTCTCCTTTAGAGCCTTAATGGCTAACATTCTTAATAACTTTGCTAATGAGGCTAAATTTTGTTCCACATGATCTGTTTTATTGAGCCCTAAATACAAAGCCAGCTCTAACCCTATTATCACATCTGCTGTTGGCTGGCAGATACAGCCTACAGCTCAGATTTTAGAGAAAATCTTTGCTGACCTGGAGAGATACACAGACACCAAGAAGCAGGATGTCAAGTATCTCAGGTGAAAATGGTTCCCTTTGTTTACCCACATGAACTGAGTTGACAGTCTCAGTGACAGTTACGTCTTCTACTACAGTAAAGGTAAATTATGACTTTGCACAACGTTAAGTAGTAATAGGGTATAATATTTCCTGTTTCAACCATGTAAATACTGTCAGGTATTGTGCTATTCTTCCTCTTGGGTTCTGGTTTAAGCTGTCATTTTTACAGACATTTTAGAGTGTCTACTAACCCCCAACCATAATCCCAAGATTAAATTAAGTTCATTGGTATTATGTAGAATACCTATTCTAATTTTTACACTGAGAAACCAAGTGGTTCTTGCTTTAAATTTATTTTGCAGCATGCATTTTAACTGTGCTCATACTGTCACACATCTCCAAAATCTAGTACTAGGCAAAGTCTCGATTAGATCAATAAACTCAGAGTGGTGACAGTCTTAATTTTTCCCCTGGGAAACCTAATGACCAATGACACACTTAGCATCACTCCAGAGCTTCTTATTTACCAGTCCTTAATCTAGGTTCACACACCTAGGCTCACAGTTCAATCATGTGAATTACATGCCAAGATGGAAATTTAATCACTACCATCTTAAATCAAATTTGAAATCTAATTCCAAATGCTGTATTTGTTTCTCTCAGAGTTTCTTGTTTCCTAAAATGTAAAAAAAGCCTGAGACTGTGCTCACTGATGCCCAGTGAAACACCTAGAACCACTTGGTCATGCAGGCTAGAGTAGACCATGAGATGTCTCTATCCAGGTTCCCACCCAAAGCAGGGTCAAGAGTGCATTCAGGCCAAGTAGCTCAGAGCTCTATACAGTCTGGGAGCCACCAGGGACATAGATTTCAGTCTCTCTAGGCTGCATAATTTTCCTCATTGTGAGTGCTTTTTCCTTGTATCCAGTCAGAGCCTCACATGTTTCAGCTACTGCCTGTTGCCTCTTGCCCTCCCACATATACCACTGTGAAAGACCTAGTTGTGACTGCCTGATCCCCTTCTGTCAGTGACAGAGTTGCTAGGAGGTGCCACTGCCATCAACACCTCTCTGGGATGAACCAGCCCTAGTGCTACAGTCTCTCCCCACAGTGCATGAGTTCCAGATCCCACCATTTTTGTAGCCTCCTCTTGATTGCACATCTTATTCCAAGGGTAGTATAACCCAACTGCCAATTGAAGAGGCATATTCACTTTCTTTGGTCTACTGAATATGTTCCTTTTGAGGTAGCCCAGGGTTTGCTGTTTGCTTACTACCAGAGTTCATTGCAGACTCAGTTCAGTCAACTTCTTCACCAGGATGTGCAGATGTAGCATTTAAAGACATGGTTTAATGGTGGAAACGACAGTGTTAGTTTTGTTGCAAAAATATAACATGCCCAACCATGACTGCAAGACCCAACTAACTATAGGTCCAGTTGCAAAAAGAGCCAGTCAGGTAAAATAGTAGTGTGTTTATTAAATGCAACATATAGAGTACTTTTGGATTGTTGTCAATATATGCATTAACTGCATGGCTATATATCACTAACAATGATGTTAGTGATATATATGGCTATATATCACTAACAATATTATTGCAATCACAAACTTAGTTTCCCAGGTGAAAACACTTAGTGGAGATGAGGATAAAAGACTCAGCAAAATGTGTCCCTTCTAGGGAGGGCAAGGAGGACAAACCCATCAATCTGTCTCTACAAATTTAATGTTGAATTCTCATCCCCCAGTTAGGTACACTGGGTAGGACAGTGATCAAAGTTTTCATTCTTTGTGGTCACATTGTATTGAATATGTAGGATGTCTATTTTGGTAGCAGTTGTACAAAACATTCCTTGGTATCAACAGAAAGAACAAGACCACACAGCTTTCACTCTGCTTCATGTTCCTCTCTGATGACATGGCACCACAAACCACTGACCTCCATCTGGTTTCAGTATCTGTTCAGATCACCATGGGCCGCATCATGTTTGAGCTTTGTGTTTTCTTCACAGTTTCATGCTTCTGAAGTTGGACTGATCTTAAAGATCTTTTCCAACTGAAAAGAAAATGATTCTAGGACCCAAAGGACCTATCCTGCAGAGTTACTGCCAGGGCTGACAGTGATGCAGTACTCTACATTTGTTTGTTTCATGGGACAATCAGTCAGTCCTCCCACATGTGCAGCTCTGCTTTTGTATTTTATGGACTGTACCCTGATCCCTCTCTTGTTCAAAACTTGATGAAGGGTATTTCACTTTGTCATCTAGACCATTGATGAAGATGCTAAACAGAACAGGTTCCAGGATAGACCCAGAAAACTCTGCTTTCAACCTCAACATGGATTATGACTTACTAACCGCTATATTGATTAAGCAAATTTTTCATCTAGATGATAGGCCAACCACCTAGATTTTAACATGCCATCCTGCTACAAGGATTTTACAGAAGATTTGATCAAAGCACTTGCAAAAGTCAAGATAGACTTCCTACAAGGTAGGAAACTGCTCCCTCTCATCCACTTACATTACTTACTCCTGTTAAATTCACACTGGCCATTTGCAAAAGTCCTCTATTCATGCATCCAGAAATGGCTTACAAGAGGACTTATTCTATAATTTTCCCCAGCACAAGAGTGAAACTGTCCAAACTGTAGATCCCTGAATTGTTTTTCTTGCAGATTTTGAAGCTGGTTGTTACATTTTTCTTTCTCCAACTATAACAGATTTTGTAAGATTTTCAGAGACAGTCAAGAGCAGGCAGTTCTCTTAGAATTCTCAGATGCATCCTGTTTGGTCTAGACTTGTACGAGGTAAGGTTTATTGCAAGTTCCTTGACGTGAACTACAGTCTGTCCTCACTTAGAGCTTTTGTATACAACATTCTGCAATGAATCTCAGTCATAAATTCCCTGTTTAGCCACACCAGTCTCCTGATATGCCCAGGTATTGTCCTGAATGTTGGGATAGACCTATCTTGAAGGTGGAGGATGTTGTCCTATAAAACTGAATTCCTTTGTCCTTCAGAGGTCTATCCCAGTTTCCCAGAGAGCTATTTTTTCTTTCTCCTGGTGTCCAGGGATCTGCTCTTCTACTGGACTTCTTCACTCCTGTCAGGATCATAAAATCCATTATTCCCTGTTTCTTACAGCCAAAGGTGCCACTGATCATAATTTCCACTACCAGTTCCCTCCGTCATGAGTCACACCATTCACGAGCATCACAATGAACTGTTCCATCTAGAATCTGAGTTAAGAAGTACACACCATAAATAATTGCATCCCTTAAAAATATTTTGGGCACTGTCCTAAGAATACTTTTTTGTCTACCTTAGTGATGATCTACTTTGAACTTTTCATCAGTTTCTCATAGAAAAAGACAAACAGCTAATTTTTCCATTAGCATATTCACATGTGTCCCAAACTTCTCATTCGTATCACATTGCATTTAATTGCAAGCTGTACCTTATCTCTTTTTTTTTCTTCAATAAACCATGTCTTAACCTAGCCTTTTCCTTTGCTTCAAACTCTACCCTTGGTTCATCACACAGTGTTCCTCAGATTGTCATTTCTCATTTTGTTTTTGAGAAACCTTATGACAATTTCCTACACTCCTTCTGGGATATATTTAATATGTCATTCCTAGTCTTGTCCTAGTTGCTCTCCTGGATGAGACTTCTGTGGGCATGTTTTTGCTGCTCCAGGAATTCCACATCTTCTTACAGCATTGATATTCTAAATTCTCCTCTTAGTTGCAGATTTGCAGTCTCTCACAAAACCTGGGCTTCTCTCAGGCTCAGAAATACTTCAATCCATTTTTTCACTGTGAACTTTAACAACTAAAATCTTGTATTCTCCAGTGTAATCTTTTCAAAGACCTTCTTACTCTCGCACCTTAATTTCCAAATTTAATCAACTTAAACCCTAACTGAACCCTAATTCTAAATTTCCACAAGTTTCTAGACACATTTAAATGATTTTTTTTTCTTCTCAGTGAGAAATCTAAAAATGGTTTATCTGATTTCTTCTGGTTTCACTTCACCACCAGGCATTTACAGTTATCCAAGAGATTGGATAACTTTATTGCCAAGATGTCCAACACCAAATTTGTCAATCTCTTTTTCTGGGACCTTTTTATTGCACAGTCACAATTTTTAGTTTATTAAACCTTAAACAGAGTTTAGTGGCAGTGCTAATTTTTCACTGAAATACTAAACCTTCAGTATTCTGAACTCATTTTTGGTCTTGTCTGAAATCTGTTGATCTTGCTTTTTTGTAGGTTCTGGTTTACATACCCTTAATCTGATTCTTGGTTTAGGCTGACCTCCATCACTCCCTAGAAAATTCTATCCCTAAGTTTATCTTTGAAAAATTCAGTAATCATGGTTCTACTTGGGACTGTCTACCAGTATGGTCTTAATGTATTGCCACAGCTTCAGTTTAGCTAAGTCATAATCCTTACCATATCCCTAGAAAAAATTACGATCAACTAGCATTCCTAACATGGAAAGAGGAGAGCTGAACCCCCAGTGTTCTTACTCCTGGAGTCTACTTCTTAAAAGTTTATTTTTAGTGTCAAAACTTCTAAGCACTAAAGGTAAATCATAAGCCTTGGCTTCACTGAACCTCAGTAATACCATCTTGGACATTATTCATCTTTTTCTGACAAGGAGTTTCTTTCTGTAATCTGCTTTCTTACAGCATGTTTGTGGTGGCCAATTGACCTGTCGTATAAGAGACAGAGAGTGTTCTTGGTAAGACAGTCTCTGGTGCCAAAGATCTGTTGGTTATGATGAAGGAAAGAAGCCTCTCCCAGGATGCCTGTTTGGTGGTGGTGATGTACCCCAGTTCTGATTCCCTGGTTCACTCTTGCTGTTAACCACTCCCCTGTACTTAAGACCGACCTGTCACGTATTCGGGGTCATTTGCCCATGGAAACCTTCACAAGTTGTAGCAATAAACTGCTCTCTGTGGAACTCCATGCAAGGACCCTTCTCAGCTCCTTGCCATCAGATTCATATTACTGAAGTCATCCCTGCATCTGTGCGTTTGTACATCTGAGCCCACAGAACCAGAAGGGACTCAGTGATACACGTTCGCTGTCAGTTCACAGCTTCCACTTTATTAAACCCTAATTCCAACCATAGGCTTCTACTAGCTTCAGTTGGTGTTCTCCAAAGGTTGCTGTCAATTTTCACTGCTAAGAAAGCCAACAGCTATTTTTTAAATTTAATTAAGATCTATTTTAACTTTGGAATCAGCTTTCAAACATTCTCATTATTATTATGTAGTTTACTAGTATCTATTTTCATGATACCTGATGGAAAGATGCACTTGGGTCTGTCCCTAGGTAGGTTAAATTTGCTGTCCTCGAGTAACTTCATGTCTCACATTCATGTCTCACTTTTACATCCTAGCAGATAGGAGAGTTGCTCATTTCCTAAACTGAACGTGATTCAGCAGTGCCTGGCAGCCAGGAGGGCCAACCCTGTCCTGGGGGCATCAGGCACAGCATCGCCAGCCAGGCAAGGGAGGGGATTGTCCCTCTCTGCTCTGCACTGGGGAAGCCTCACCTCCACTGCTGGGGGCAGCTCTGGGTGCCACAATATAAAAAAGGTATTGAACTATGACAAAGTGTCCAAAGGAGAGCAAAAAAGATGGTGAAGAGCCTTGAGGGGAAGCCATATGAAGAGCAGCTGAGGTCACTTGTTCTGTTCAGCCTGCAGAAGAGGAGACTGAAGGGATTCCTCATTACACTTACAACTTCCTCATGAGGGGAAGAGGAGGAGCTGGCACTGATCTCTTCCATCTGGTGACCAGTGACAGAATGTAAGGGAATGGCCTGAAGTTGTGTCAGGGGAGGTTTAGGTTGAGTATCAGGAAAAGGTTCTTCACCCAGAGGGTGTTTGGGCACTGGAACAGGCTCCCCAGGGAAGTGGTCACAGCACCAGCCTGACAGAGTTCAAGAAGCATTTGGACAATGCTCTGGGGCAGCTCGTGTGACTCTTTGGGCTGTCCTGTGCAGGGTCAGGTGCTGGACTCGATGATCCTTGTGGGTACCTTCCAACTCAGCATGATTACATGATTGCGTGTGTCCTAGAGCACAGATTTTAAATGGCACTAATGAAATCTTATGAAGTTCCTAATTTTTTCACTGAAAACCTGATTACCACTGCCTGAAGATAACATTATTTATTTATTTACTTACTTTATTATTTACTTTTAGTCTACCAGCTTCTAGGAATCACTGCAAATTCAGGAGAGGAGACCTCCCCAGAGAGACAGAAAGACAAAACTACCTGATTAGCAACTTTAGGACTCAACTCTTGCATCATACTAAGCTTTCTAGTCCATAGACTCTCACAGCTGCAAGACCTAAATGCTCTTAAACTATCCAGAGTCCCAAGATAGCAGCCAATGCTGAATGCATAAAAAGCCTAAAACAATTATTTGATCAAACTGTTGTCTTGAATTTCAGCACTAAATGTAGTGCAGAAACCACTGCAACTCAAGCTCTAAATTAATGCAGGTGGCTTATTAAAAGAACAGAATAATAAGTCAGTCCATTACCAGGAATTCTGTGCATTTTGTTCATACACCAACAACTCTACATCTTTTTGTTAATGCTTTGGGATTGCCTAGAAATGACAGAAGTAAAACACTGAAACAGACACAGGTTTTAAAATAGAAGTAATAGGTTTCTGACAATAAAATTCATACTTTAGTATTCTGCAATCCCTTCCAGCTTATCCTTTGCTCAGATGAGCTGTGGTACGGCTAAACCCAACCTTTGCTAACAGAGAGATCACCATATCTGACTTCAGTGTCCTTGAAAGCAAGTTAGAAGTACAACATGATAAACCATTTCAGACTTAGAAATACAGTTTGCACTTATATTTTATTTCTTTTTGAGTCTTTCAGTAAAAAGGTGAGAAATCATTTCCTAGGAGATTTAGGTTTATGATTCCATATCTTTATTTTGAGCTACCCTATCTTACTTTCTTCATTTTCTCATTCTATGGATTAAAACCATTCTGATGAGTGACTGATAAAGGCGATCTAACAGTCAGAATTAAGGCTCAAAAGAAAATATGCAGCATATTTCATCAATGAATTGAACAATTTAGGAATATAAGACCATGATAAGTAGTTACTTTAAACAGTTTTCAAACTAATTGCTTTCCATAATTTAAAACATGAGCATTCCAATAAAAAAGAAGAATGATTTTATACATCTACCTAGTTTTCAAATAAATTGTTTATTACCATATGTTGTTTTATCTCCAATTGACCTTCTGATTTCAAGAATCAGTATTCCTGTGCAACTGTGATGTCACTGTGAGATTACTTCAATTATCTGTAGGCATACAAAAGGCGTAACTAACTGAGATTTTCTTATATGACTGCAAAGAGTATGAAGTCATCACATGTATGATTGCATTTAATTTTCATATCTATCCATACTGTTATGTCATTCTGAAAAAGCAATCTTAAAATTTCAAGAGATACAAGTACTACACAGCACACAACTGACAGAAAAGCTTTGAGATCCCTAGGAGAAAAAGGTAGGTAATATTTAAGAAAGTTCATATAGTACGCAGGCATTTGAGATGGGGTAGGAATGATTAGGCTTGTCCCGTAAAACATTACAAACTACATTTAAAAAACAAAGAAAAATTTCACTTTTGTTGTCATGCATCTTGCCAAATAAACTGAATTTTTTTAAAAAGAGAAAAGTAAATATTATATGAAAACTTTTACTTTGTAGATTGTCAAATTTTCTATTTCTATGTGCTCTGTTGTGACATGGTAGTCGTTGTTCTTTTGTGTATATTTACTTATCTGCCTTTCTACAAATTTTTGGTATGTGCAAGTCCTCAGACAAACACAGATGGTACTCTGAGACATCTGAATAGAAAAAGAGGAAACTTAACTTCATGGATTGGTTCAAGAAGAAATGGCAGATGGGAATAAGAAGGTTTCTGAACCACAAAAAGCATTCACATTTGAAAGTAAAGGAAATCAAATATTTCAGCATGTTGTATTCTGTATAAGGGTGGATCTCAATACACAGTAACCTTGCTCTCAAACTTCCATTCACTGGGAAAAGGAAAAAAGGATGGAGATAGTTTTCTGGCTGTTAGGCATATTGCATTGAAATTCTGAGAGTAGTTCTATGATGAGCCAAGAAATAACACTCAATGAATTCAAAGTATTCTATTTTATGAAGAAAGGGCTAGAAGGTATTCTTACAGTGAATAGTGATTTTTTTTTTTTTTTCTCACTATGCAGGATGGAAAGATCTTGTATCTTCAAGCAAAAAAGTTTGGAAACTTCCTTAGAAGACTGATACTACAAACTTGGAACCAATCCAAGCATGGTTAATTGTTTGTACTACACTTCAGAGTATGCAATTCAGAAATTAAGTTGTGGTGTCTGGAGCCTATGCCAAACTAACTTACTGGCTTTCTTGCATGCAGAGTCTTTGTCAAGGAAAGAGTCAGTTAATATGAAACAGGAAAGAGATCTCTGATAGTTATTTGGTACTTTCCTATTATGTATCTGAACTTCCATCAAAATGTTAAAAATAAACCTTTATTTTTCTTTACTGTGCTGCTGGGGCAACTCCTGTGATTACATACAGAATTCTTCCTTTCTGCTTCTGCCATTCAGCCAAGCTCCTCTAGTCTCTATCTTTGTGATCTACTGCCATGAACAAGAAAGGCAGCTTCCAGTCTCAGTGAATTACTCTTTTAGAGAGAAGCTTAGCACATTTTCCTAACAAGCAGCTCCTTACAGAGGACTTGAAATTGAGTTACCATCAATTTGGATTATTTTTATGTGTTTTGTGCTATTGTGGTTTTAAACAGTTTTTTCCTGCTTTCCCTTTGGCTCAGTCAGGTCCCTTTAAAATTCATTACAGAGAAGAACAAAGAGTGAAACTAAGCATAACTATGCTAAATCATCCCACCAGTAGAACATTCAGAGATGAATTGGTCTCAATTAGTGCCTTGCACATTTCTGTACGGCCCAAGTGCTCTCGTCCTTTCTTTTCTTTCTAAGGAGAAGTGGAAAATACCGCATCAGAGAGTACTATCACTAGCAATAATTGTTACTACTAATGCAAGCCATTTTCATTAAGTATTCAGCTTTGGCAGAACATGGCTCTACTAATCTCATATTCCAAAATAATAGAACTCAGAAGTAATTAAAAACGCATATTTATTTTTAGTTCCATTATTCCCATTAATCACTGTAGTTAAAGCAAAAAAAAAAAAAATCTCAACCAGTAGGAGGAAAGGACCAGATCAGAGAATATTTAAAACACTCAGATACTTTGAAATAGCTTCAAGAAGATAAGTATAACCTTAGAATACTAAAAATGGTCTATTAAACTGATAGAATCACTAGAGAGTCACTCCAAGATCTCCTAGGGAATGAATGAGAATGGAAGAAAACAGCAAATATGCTGTCTTTCTTTAAAAGGAGAAAGAACTTAGATAATTAACTTAATTGGAATACCTGTATACGTTTGAGAGTAAATTAGCTATTAGTAGGCAAATGAAGCAACCAGCACTATGAGTTACAGCAGAAGCAGATTTAATTACCAAAAAAAACCAAATAAAGCCATATGAAGGTAGGTTTCTTATACAACAAAAGAGAAAGCTGGTAGTGTTTAACCTGGAGAAGAGAAGGTTCAGAAGCATCTTAGACATGTATACAAAAACCTCATGAGGATGGAGAAAGTCTCTTCTCTGTGATGCCCTCTGGCATGACAACAGGCAACAGGCGCAAGCTGAAACATAGCTGAAACATATGAAACTCCGCTTAAGCAGGGGAAGACACTTGTTTTACTGTGCAAGTGGTTAAACACTGGCACTGGCTGCACAGAAAAGTTGTGAAGCTTCTGTCTTTGGATGCCATCAGTCTCACCCAGACATGACCCTGCACAGCCTGCGGTGACTGGCCTTTCTCTGGGCAAGGGTGGGACTGACCTATCTCCACAGGCAGTGGCCCATTTCCACCATGCTGTGGTCCTGTGTCCTCATAGGACAACAGGTTTTATGAATTTTAGTAGGACTTCCGATTCTTATTTCATTTTCATAAACAAATTAGAGAACAACAGCAACGTAATAAAAATTATGAAAAATCTTCTAACATAAGCATGGATTCAGTACTTCCAGACCTACCAAAAAGTCACTACAGTTTCAGTGAATCAATAGACAGACTTAATGGGATTCTATAGAAGCTTCGTTTGGGCCCATGCCTGCTTCCTATATCACCACTTAAATGAATATGAGACAAGCAGATGTTTTATTACATATTAAAACATACTGTTGCAGAAGGTAAATATATTTCCATGTAATATATTGTATGTAAAAATAATTACATTCTATATTTGAAAGGAAAATAAGCATGGCTGAAAGATTAAAATTGCTGTCCAACATCTCAGAAAATGATCATGGCTTAGAGAAACAACATAAACCAAAGATTTAATTCATTAAATGTAGTCCCTTAGAGAAGAGCAAACTGGTTGGTAAGCAATTCTTCAGAAGACAAACTAATAAAATATGAACTCTAGTTAGCAGATCTGCTCTCAGGTAATGTAAACATTAAGTGGGAATGTATAAATAGGAGGACAGAATGTAAGATAAATGAATTAACTCTTCCACTCTGCTACAAATTGGTAGCACTTAACCTAAAGCATTAGTCATTGATTTTGAAGGGAAAAAAACACTTTCCCCTTTCATTTCCATGACACCTTGATTAACAGGGTCACCATCATTATTCACTTTACTTTGTAATGCAAATACAAAAAGTATGAACTCACCAGCACAGAATCAGTATTCAAGCAATTCCTTCGCAGAACCTACTGTGATGAAAATGTAAGCCTTCTACTATTGGCTTTAATGTCCACATTTTGGGCCTCCACAAGAATGATGAATTATGTTTAATAAGACATATGTCATTGCTCTTAGAATGATGCTATGTGGCTAGGACTTCAGAGACCTTATGTTCAATTATAATTTATTCCTCATATGTTTTGCATGTACACATGATAAATTTCATGGGAAGAAAAGACAAAAAGTGCTTTCTGGAATGTATGAAAAAGTAGAGAGTCTAATTGGAAAAAAAAAGCAAGTATATTTTTAAAGGAATATATAATTCAGTGAAAGGGGAGATTTTTTAGGGGTTTGTTACACCACTGAGAGCATTGTTCAATGGCTAGTAACAGTTGAAAAATTGAATCGTTTTGCACATTTTGGCTCAGTTGTCCCAATCTAAGCTAAGAAATCAACAGCTTCTGATCGCACATTGAAACATTGACAATTTCTGGTAGTTTAAAAGCTTACTACTCCTCTTTTCCAAGAACAGATACAGGAAATAATAAGCCAGAAAACTCAAATTAGAGCTCACCCATTGATGGGTATTTCCAATGCAGATATTTATCTAGACTATTTTAAAATTAGTCAAACACTCAAAGAGAGAAAGCAAAGACTTTCTAAATGTGGCATCCAAAAAACCCAACAAACCAATCAACCAGACAATGACAAACCCCCAAAAAAATGCAACAAATCACCAAAACTTGTTCTGTATTTTTCTCTATTTTATTTTTTTAAAGTATTTTCATATAGTAATTTAATAGTGAAGATACAGAATTCTTGTAAAGAATAATTTACATATAAAATATAGCAATATAGTTTAGTCTCACAGATAAGTAAAGAAAGGATTGCTTTCACCTCTCTTTCTTCTCTGAAGTCTTACTTGTGGGAATTTAAAATCCACTGATGCACTGTCAATAGAAATTAGAAATATCTAATAAAATGGTCTTTGTGAGCACAGACCAGCTGCTGGAGCTCTGTAATATAATCAGAATCAGCAAGGATGTGGAATAAAGCAGCTGTGCCTTTCAGTTGTTTTAGTCAGCTATTGCTGTTAACATCTATAACAGAGGAAACAAGCACAGGCACCATCTGAATTTCTGCAACAGAACTATTTGCTTGATTTTCTCTTCCCTTTCTCTGAAACAGCTCCATGTGTCTCATGGAAAGATGGGGGCAGGGCACATTCTATTTTGTTGCTTCTATTCTACACTTAGCTTTCTTTACTGATCCATAGAAATGGAGGATACATCAATCTTTTTCTTCGTTGTAGTAAGGGAAAACAGACTGGTTTGTAATATTTGATCAGTCTGTGTGCATTTCTATGTTGCACAGGGAGCTGTTTTGAATCCCAGAAGGCACAGTTCCATCTCAAACTTGAAATGCATTGCCAGAAAAAGGAAGAAGAATATTGTGATGCTTTTAACCTAAAAATCCTATCTACAGCTAAAGAACTAGAAACAATGTTCTACAAACAATAACAGGAAATTTGTACTTGAGAAAAAAATCTGAAGAGCCTCTTTGTAAGGACACTAATCATTCCTGGTGATAAAAACAGCCATCTGAGAAAAAGCACTGGAAAGGCTGTCCATGCAATGGTTCTGAATGCTAATGAGCATCACTTTACATAGAGGACAGTGCTGAACTTCAGAAATGAAGCAAATGATTCCTCTCCATTGCTGCTGACAAATATTTCAGCCATAAGACCTGATTAAGTACTAATTGCTCCCTGGCAATGAATGCTTTCTGTGGCATCTTGAAATGAAAATGAGGATGTGTAACCAACCAGGAAATTCACTAGCTTGGCAATGACCTGTTCAGAGAATCTGATGGACATTTGGTGATACATTCAACTGTTTTCATGCTGCAGTATTTTTTTCTTAATTCTTGTCATCTTAAAGAAAAGATTTTGTAACAGAAAAACCATTCTCTGACTGGTTTTCTTAGAATTTTCATAGGGTAAATGACTTTTCAATTTAGCTCATTATTTTAATGCATATTTTAACATATGTAGCATGATAAGAACCAATATGGCTTGAATAAAAAAATACTAATAAAGCACTTTTTGAACATGAACTTATTAAAAATGCCATAAGACAAGTGGACCCAAATAACATTTAATCTCAAAATATGAGATTTTTAATGAGCAGGTTAAATTACCTACTGTAGGTAATACATCTAACAAGTGCAGTTCAGTTCTTTATTCATAAATCATTCATGAATCCACCCCAATTATATATACATAAGTTGGGAAAGATTCGTGAGTGATTATAGATATTAACCATCCATAGGCATATCCCAAACAGATTATGCACACAAATTTTGGCCACTGAGTCATTCACATAATGGTGCCTCCATCTGTTCCAGGCATTTCAGTTGGTTACATGGAACATGGGGCTATTGTTTCTGCTTTCCCACAAGAGGACAACAAACCAATGCAAGCCAATAAAAGAACAGAGAGAACAGCAAATATTTTTGTTCATTGCAAAATAATCTGCTTCCACCCACTTTAATGTAAGAAACTGTAGTTCTTTGAATATTTCAGTGTGCATTCCTAAAATTAGCAAAGCAAAAATATCTGTATCTAAACATTACGGAAGCATGAGACTTCTTACTTAGAGAGTTATAAAAATTTGAACCTTTTTACAGCACAAATAGGTATATCAACTGTCCAAACCAATAAATTGCTGTGCAGTTAATTTTCATTACTTTTTTTCAACCTTGGTAACAGCTCCAAATTTCTCTGCCTGGTTATCCCTTTCCTTATTGCTGTGAAGAAAAGTATTTCATGACACTCTGTTACGTTTCATTTGGTTATAATCCTGCCTTTGAGCCTTGGGAAAAAAAATACATAGCAAAATGCACATGGCTAAAGCACATACATCTTTTTCAAATTTCTCAGGAGCATATATAGAAGTGTGGATTTCTTACTTCTCTAAAGTATATTCTTCTTTGAATCCCAATGTTTTAATGTTAATCTGTTTCAGTTTTTAATTTCTATTTTAAGTGCTTCTGAAGCTAAAACACCTTCCCAGGAAAGACCTGTGTATGTTGAACTGGTGTGACAATATTTTTGCCCAGCCGTGACACTGGTTTCCTAACTAAAATTTGGACCTCCATTGAAAAGCAAATAAGTTCTATTTCCTGGAAAGCAAAGACAGGAAAAGATAAATCTACCTATTTGTCAAAATCACTCTGAAAAGGAGATAAAAACCAGGAAGATTTTCACTTTGCAGAAAACTCTGACCATTAGTTTCCCATCTAGTGCTGACATTGCAGTTGGTCACTCTTATCTAAGATAAACTAGAGAGAATATACAGAGAGATTACATTGGTTTTAAAACACGTAAGCGGCTGCAGATGACCTGGTCACAAAGATTTTTCACAGATTACCATTGTAATTGTAATTGTTCAAACTCATAGAGTTTCACTGATACGTAACGATAGAAATAAATGTGTCTGAAACTAAATGGACAGCCCCATACTGTTGTAAAATCTTCTTAGAATGTTTTCCGGCCTTGACTAGACACGGTTGTTCCTGACTTGATCTGGGGTGGGCTATTGTCCCACCTACAGAGGGAGATTGGAGGAGGTACATCCAAAGATCCTCCAGTTCCATGATGTCGAACACTGTATGCTATTATTATTCTCCAGGAATCAGTAACCATCCTTTCAGCTGAGAGACAGTAAGTCATTGTGGAAAAACGTTTCAGTACAAAGTAAAACAGACCCATGCAAAATGTAGCTGAGGGTAATTTAAGCAAACCTGTTCCACTTTGCTCTGAAATGGACTTAGAAATGCTCATGTCATCAGATATCAGTCCCCATAGCTGAGACCCCAACAATTTCAAACAACTGAAGGGTATTAATGACTAGCCATAGGGTAATGACATCTTAAATTGCTACATCTATTTCAAAAATGAATGTATGACTGTGCCCTAAGGTTCTCAATTTCAAAAGGACAGATTATGAGAAATTAAGAGTACTGGTTGATAAAGACAGCTGCACTGACAAAAGTAAAAAAACAATCTAAAATTTATACCCCAGCCAAGGGGAAAAACTTCTGTGGAGGGTTTTCAAACCTAATTAGCTAAATAATGACTTCAAAAAGGATATTAAATTCAAGTAGAATTACTATAAATGTTGACATAAAGGATTGCTCAACAAAGAAACACTACATTTTAGTCATTGCAAAGAACTGAGAATAGCTACAAGTCAGTTTGACAGCGTCTAAGAAGGAAATTAGAACAGAAAGGATTGTTTATAGAAATTGTTTATAGAATCTACAAGAAAAACTTAAAATTAAGAATAATTTATATGAAGTTCATAGTTAAGCAACAGTTTGCCTCAGTTTCAGCTAGGATAAATGCTTGCGTGTGGTGTGAAGGATGGGTGAACTAAAAAAAATGAAGAAATGGATTTGTAAATTATAGAGTGGAAAACTATTTTAGTTTTAGGTAAAACACAATGCTTCCAGAAGAAACCTGAAACTAAACAGGACATTGAAGAATCAGTCCTCTATCAGGCATTGTCATAACTACAAAGATACTGCTAGTTGTAGGGGTATGAGGGATTCCATAAGCAGTATTATATTTAATGTTCATAAAACATAAAATCCATCTCTTTTTTTTAATGTAAGGATTTTAAGGTGTTATCACATACTTTGTGGTTCATTTTTCAAGGGAAAGGAAGAGAAGGGGAAGGGGAAGGAGAAAGGGAAGGGGAAGGAGAAAGGGAAGGGGAAGGGGAAGGGGAAGGGGAAGGGGAAGGGGAAGGGGAAGGGGAAGGGGAAGGGGAGGGGGAGGGGAAGGGGAGGGGAAGGGGAAGGGAAGTTTACATTCTGTGCGTGTTCAATCAGTATGAAATTTAAGCTGTGGCAGAACACTTGCTAATTTCATTCTTGACTGGAAGTACTTTTGCACTTAATGTTGCTGACCAGTTCTAGAAAATTAATTAATTTGTAAATGTTGCTATCACTTTGCAAGTGCACTAAGAAAATGGAAATAAAAACAGATTGTTACTTCTAAGCCAGATCTAAGCATTAATGCATATTTGTAACTTTGATATCGGGAACCTAAAGCTGATGGAAACAGCTGAAATGGCTGGAAACAAGTTCATATCCCTTACTGTGGGTATTTGTACTTCAAATGCAACACTAAAGATCAAAACACTTTCCCATTTGAATATTATTCAGCAGAAAGTATGAAATGAGCCAGTGTACCTCAGTCTGCTTTTAAAGGCCTTTATCACCACTGAAAAATTTTTTCAGAAACATGAGGGATGAACTGCCCTGAAAATTATATTATGCTGCAGGCATGAGAGGCAATGTTTCCAACATCACAGTGGTTGAAACATGTCTGATTTGTGTACATTGCAGGTCTGAGTGTCCAATCAGTACTTTTTAATATGAGTAAATTTATTCATGCAAAAAGAACCTGTACCTTCTTCCCTAAAAAGTGTGTGTTTGCAATCTTGGAGGTGATACACTGATTTTACACAATAAAAGTGTTATCATAGGTCTCTCAAGCAGAGGTAATGCTTGAGAGAGGTTTATTTCAGAAGTAGTGCTAATATTGAGAATAAAGGACTAATCAATATCAGTGTGCTCTGATGCATTTTTAATGTCTTTAACCAGCTATTCCACCAAAATCCAGCTGCCCCCTCAAGAAAAGGAGCCCCTCATGATGCCAAAATTACTAGAAGTCTTCTATAGCACCACATATAGGAAGAAGTTTCTGAAAATATGGAACAGGGAACAACGGTACAAAAGCTTTTCTAAACATGAAAAACCCAACAAACAAAAACCCACAAGCAGCAAACAAAAACAAAACACAAACAAACCATCAAACAAAAAACAGAGAGGAAAAACAATGGACTGAGTCAAAATCAGGGAGAAACAAAAAGTCTCTTTCTGTCCTTTCCTATTTTTTGCAATCTGCATAATGAATCTTATGTGGGAGCATATTTGTAATCAGACGTTTTTGTCAGAATGGAGATTGAGCTGGGGCACAAGGTTGTCATTTCTAGAGACCAGTTGCTAAATTTCTGACTCAGGTCATACAAATGGAGATAAGTTTGTTGACCTCCATGCTAATGGCTACGTGTGCACATCAGGAAACCCATCTAGCTGATAGAAATTACAGTCACCGGTCAAGGGAAAATTAGCAACTATGTAGGCCAGATCTGAATGGCATGTGAAAGAAGTCATGAAAATTTGCATATTGTTAACTCACATTATAGCAGAATATAACTAACATCCCTTTCTATGATGCTTAAATTCATTCAGAGCTATTTATAAAGAAATTGCATAGGAGTGTTGTAGGTAGGGAAGAATTCCTAATATTTCAGAGTAAAGTTATACAAAATTGAAGTTTTATGGAGGCATGTTAATGTTCTGCCAGCACCTTTCAGCATGGTGTTGGAAAACCCACCACCTATAAAAATATATTAGTATAATACTATACCTCACATGATATTTATAATAGTTGATCCTTTCACCTGCATTAGGTGTTTCAGACATTTCAGAACTATGCTAGAAGTGTATGTGTAGGTCTATCAGTAACACCACGGCCTACAACACAAATAAGTGTTTGAACCTCTCAATGTACTTCTTAACAACGATTCCAAAGTGGTTTAATACTATTCTGAAGTTAGAATGACTAGCTGTGTTATGCAGTCTATAGTTGAAATACTCACATAGAAAAGAAGATTGCAATGGCCTGTAGAATAATTATTAAAATATTTGTGACTGATGGACTAAATTCATTTTGGGAGACCTTTTATTTTATAAGCATTTTGATAAATGTTTGATATTCACAAAGGTATTTGTGAATCCAGCATAAATCCTCTCTACAATGACAACTTCATTGCCACCACTGTCACTTTATGTTTCTGGTCTGAAAATTCATATTAGATATCTTAGAGCTGCAGGCAAATGATAGCCCTTTAACTAGAACCTGACATGAGATTTCGCTAAGACACTAAAAACTACAGGACCCAACATAAGAAAATTCTGAACATAACAGGCAGCAGTTGAGAAGCAGACAATTTACAGGCAGTGCCATGAAGGATAGGAAGATCTCCCACGTAAATGGAAGTTAATGTGTCAGACTCCAGAGGTATCTGGAGGGGAGCACTAGAGACTTCCTAATGGGTTATCTTGAAAGACCAACAATACCAGTGTTACAATGTCAATAATAACATATAAAACTAAGAATGCCTGGATAATGGTATCAGAAATACCAAATTTGGACAAAGATGTATCTGAACTATGACCATTTAAGAATGATTTGGGATTGTTTACTGAGAAGGAGACCAGTGTGGGAAAGAAAGGTACAAGAGAGATGCAAGAAGGCCAGAGAAAAGGGGTGAATAAGGTATGCAAATCAGGAGTGCTGCCTGAGTTTACCTATTAGAAAGTCCTGAGCTTGGTCACTGCAGCTGGAGGAAGACATTAAACCAAACTCACTTCTCTGACTATACCCTGAGAATCAATCCATTTCCATGTTCAGCAGAACAAGAATAGTGGTGGTCAGGGTGATTTTCCTGGCCAGCAGGGAACACTCAGCAAGACAGATCAAGCATCTGATACTGCCATGTTAATGTCCATTACAGTACTCACGGCACATGTTATCCACCATACATAATAATTATTTGTTAGTTGCTATTTAAAAGACTTCAGTTCTCTAACAGGAAAGTCCAAGCAAATTACATCAGAGGAAGTTACACATGCATATATCATGTAGAGGAAACAGTAAAAGGCCAAATTTTGACATTCACAAAATTAGTCTAAAAAATATTGCTCATTCAACACCTTCTAAAACAAAACAGGTTGTCTCCAGTAAACTGTGTTATTCTACATGGGACTAATTTTGGGACCAGCATTATTGTTATAATGAATGCTCAACACCAGTTGATTCATATTAGTATAGGATTCAGGACTAGCAGAAGAGTCTATCCAGCTGCATGAAGATTTGAATCAGGACCTAATGCAGCAGACCTTTCCTGCAATTCTTACATAAATGTAGCTACTTTTCTCCAGATTTATATGCCTCTAAAATGAAGAATATCTGAAACACAGTGACAAATTTTATTAGTCTTGCACATCTCTATTATGGTGTTAAGAAAGTAAAAGCAATGCCAAAGACAAACTTTAAATGCTGCTATGGAATTTTGTTCATCCTGGAAAATGATAAAGCTAATGCTCCTCCCGATAAAGAGGCTCTTTCCAACTGTCAGCATCCCTGAGGGAGGGCCAATATCCACCGCAGTTACAGCAGAAGCTCTGTTCCATGCTGATTGCAATGTAATTGTCACTGTAAAAAAATTGGGCTACGGAACTCCAGTGACAATACCAGGTAGATCACAGGGGAACTGGAAAGAGCGGTAAATAACTTAGAGTTGCACGGAAAATTCAATGTTATTTAGAAGTGAAACAAAGCAATGAGCTCTTAGGAAAGAAAGTGACTAGTATTTCAAGGTTGGGTTCAAATAACCGAGGGAGGATCCCATTTGCCACCACCCCACCTCTCCTCTTCCTCTCAAAAACTTCTGAGGGTTTAGTTTCTTCCCACCCAAACACCACCCTTCTCTTGGAAAGTTGAAGACAATATTATCAAAGAAACATGGGCCATATCTAACCTTTACTACCTCAGTGCAGATCTCAATGGAATGGGCTGTAGCAACAGTAACGACAACAAACAATAGCTATATTTATGGCTCCAAAATAAAAATGTAGAAGGCAGAAGGATTGCCATGGCTGGGACTCTCTGTGCTTGGTAAAATACAGAAGAAATAGGAAAAAAAAGGTGCAACAAAGCCCTACGAGCTGTCCGGAAAGATGATGACCTTTTGTGGTGAAAGCAATCGGAAAGTATGGAGAACTGTTTGACCCCACACCTATAATAAAGGTATAATTTAGCAGTTATATAGTATATCTCAGCTGTACAGCTAAATCTCTTTAAAAAGATTGGGATCATTATCCGTATCCTAATTTTGTATTTGTGAAATGAGTATGTAGAGAGGTTAAGCCAAAATTTTAAGATTTGTTTCATCTGGGGGTTCTGGAGGGGGAAAAAAGTATCTGATTTTACAGTCTCTAAGAATGTGCAGCTTCTATCAGCACGACTGGTAACTGCAGGTGCTCTGTCTTAGAGTGGTTGATGAGTGAGTTGAAAGTGTGTGGGTTAAGACTAAGGGTCAGACTACTAAGTGTGATGCTGTTTAGGAAATTTGCACCAGGCCACCTGATCAGGAGGAGGAAGTCCGTGAGGCCTTCTACAGGCAGCTGGAAATAGCCTTATAGCCGCTAGCCCTGGTTCTTGTGGGGGAGATCAGCCATTCTGACATCTGCTGGAGAAGCAACACAATGAGACACGAAGCATCCAGGAAGTTTCTGGAAAGCAGAGATGACAGCTTCCTGACACAGGTGGTGAAGGAAATAACAAGGAATGGTGTGCTGCTCAACCTTATACTAACAAACAGGGAAGGCCTGGTTGAATATGTGAAGGCTGGGGCAAGCATTGGCTGTAGTGACTATGAGATTGTGGAGTTCAGTATCAGATGAGGAGGAAGCAAGACACAATCCCACATTTCAGGAGAGCTAGCTTTGGCCTCTTTAGGGATGAGAATTCCATGGGAAGTCACCATGCAGGGAAGAGGGTCCAAGACAGTTGATCAGCAGTCAAGTATCACTTCCTCCAGGAGAAGAAGGGCACACCTTGATAAGTAAGAAATCGAGGAAAAGCGGCAAAAGGCCTGTATGGATGAAAAAGAAACTCCTGTTAGTACTCTAGCACAAGCAGGAAACACACAGGAGGAGGTAGGAGAGACATCCCACTTGAAACAAATATAGAGAGGTTGTCAGAATATGTAGAAATGAGACAAGGAAGGCCAAGGATCACCTGGAATTAAATCTGGACAAGGATGTCAAGAACAGTAAGAAGGGCTTTTTCAAATACTTCAATAACAAAAGAAAAAAATAAGGAAAATGGGGGACCATACTAAATAGAGGGGGTACCCTGGTAACAGAGGATGCAGAGAAGGCAGAGTTACTGAACACCTTCTTTGCATTGGTCATCACTGACAAGACCAGCCCCCAGGGATTCCCAGCCCAGGAGACTAGGGAGAAGGAAGGGGTAGAAGAAAGCCTTTCTGTTGGTCAAGGAGGAGTGGGTTGGAGTCAGGCAAACCAGGCATCCACAAGTCTACGGATTCTGCTGATGGACCCCAAAGCTGGGCTGCTCATGGTCATCCTTGAAAGGTCCTGGTGATCAGGAGAGGTGACTGAGGACTGCAAGAAATTAAATGTCACCTCAGTCATCAAAAAGGGCAAGAAGGAGGCAGTGAACTACTGCCCAGTCAGCCCCACCTCAATCCCTGGCAATTTGGAGCACCTCATTCTGGAAGTCATCTATCCAAATGAAAGACAGGTGATGAGGAGTAGTCAACATGGATTCACTAAAGGGAAAACATGCTTGTCCAACCTGATTGCCTTCTATAATGAGACTCCTACCTGGAGTAGGGGATGAGGGGAAAGCAATGGGTATTGTCTGCCTTGACTTCAGCAAGGCTTTCAATACTGTCTCTCGCTACTTCCACATAGGCAAACTCAGGAAACGCAGACAGCGTAAGTGTATTTTGAATGGTTTGGGAAGTGGCTGAAGAGCAGATACCAGAGAGTTGTAATCAGTGGCAGAGGATCTAGTTGGAGACCTGCTCTAGCAGTGCCAAGTGCAGTATCAATTAACATAATGATCAGTGACTTGGATGAAGGGACAGATGCCTTACCAGCAAGTTTGCTGACAACACAAAGCGGGAAGGAGTGGTCAGTATCCCAGAAGGCTCTGCTGCTGTCCAGAAGGATCTTGTCAGGCTGGAGAGATGGGCAGAGAGGAACCATCTGAATTTCAAGTGCATAGTCCAGAACAATGGGAGGAATAACCCCAGGCACCACAACAGGCTGGGACTGACCAGCTGGGAAACAGCTCTGTGGAAAAGGACCTGAGGGCCCTGGTGGACAACAAGCTGTCCATGAGCCAGCAGTGTGTCCTTGTGGCCAAGAAGGCCAACAGTGTCCTGGGGGGCATTAGGAAGAACATTGCCAGCAGGTTGAGGGAGGTGATCCTGCCCCCCTACTCAGATCTGATAAGGCCACATCTGGAGGTTTGTGCCCAGTTCTGGGCTCCTCAGCATAAGAAAGACACGAAACTCCTGGAGTGGATCCAGTGGAGAGTGACAAAGATGATTCCTCTTATGAGGAAAGGCTGAGAGGCTTGGGTCTGTTCAGCACTGAGATGAGAAAACTGAGAGGGGACCTCATCAATGTTAGTAAGTGTCTGAAGGGAGGGTGTCAAGAGAACGGAGACAGGCTCTTCTCAGTGGTGTCAGCAATAGGATAAGAAGTAACAGGCAGAAATGGGTGCACAGGAATTTCCACCTGAATATGAGGAAGAGCTTCTTGACTTTGCAGTTGACTGAGCACTTGAACTGATTGCCCAGAGAGGTTGTGGAGTCATTATCAAATGATAAGAACACACCAGTATCATGGTCTGAATACCCATACTGAATGATTTAGTGTCACTGGTGTCATGACCCACTGATACCGGGCATGATGCTCATTACAGTCTTGTCAGGTTGAACAAAGACACCTGACCACGCATCAGGGAACTCTTATGTTTATGGATATTAGTCTTAACTCCAGTGGGCAACCAGCCCACTACCTAGATTCAGAAGATGTTGGCTAACATGCCCTGAAATTCTTACAATACACTGCTATAAAAGGTGTTGGCTAACAAGTCATCAGTCTTGTACAGTACACTGCAATAAATTCTCTAGTCCCACAACAAACTTCTCAAAAGTGCTGGTCATAAGCCACAGTACACAAATAAAAAGGTGTGGGCTCATAAGCCACAAACACTTTTTACAAGCTCTCCCCTCCCAGAACAGGCTTCAAAACAGCATCTGGGGTAGAATAGTGCGGAAGTACGGGACCCCTGGACAACAAATCGATTCGATTACGCAGGAATGCGTTTATTGTTTACATTTCTCCATTCTTATACATTTCTCTAAGTGTCATTCACACGATCACGCATGACCCAATTGGACCTTCCGCATTGTCCACGCGCCCTGCATGCACCCCTCAGGGGACCTGATTGGTTCTAGTCCAGGATGGTACAGTCCCTCTTTATCTCCCTTCTTGCTGCCTTGTTATTCTTTCTTCCAACATCTTCTTTCCCAATTTAGCACTTACATTCCTCAGGCCCTGATAAGGGTAACTTGCATGGAACTTGGCTGGTGCCCTTCTGCCAGGATTCTTATGCTTTGCAACAGAATAGGATAGCTGTGCTTTGACCAGTCAAAGCAAGGTAAGAAAACAAGGATTATCCTTAGGTCTCATATTGGTACTGCTGCATGGATGGTCCAGAACTGATGTTGCGAGACAAAGAAAACAAAAGAGAAAGAGGAGAAAGAGAGTGAGGAGGCCCAATCTGTGTCCCTTTATAGATTACTTGGTGCATGCCTCTTATGTAAACTAGACTTTTGTGCTGTTCAGTTCACATGTGCACAGCCAGCCCTTCTCCAGGATGTGAGTTGGAAGGTGAGAGTGACTGAACACAAGGCAGAGAAGGAAGGTGGTTCAGAACACTGAGCCACCTCTGCAGGACCCCCACTTCCAATCACATCTTTCCTGTCCCAACAGTCAGAATGTTTGAGACAAAACATGCTTAGACCTGGTGCTCTACAGCCACCAAAGGCACAACAGCAGCACTAGGAAGGGATCGGTAAGATCCGAAACACAGACTAGCTCAAGTAAAGGACTGAATTAGTGGGACCTTTTTTGCTCCAGTGCTCAAGCCAGTTTGAGAGGAGTTGAATGGGACTTGGATGAACATCATACATTGTGGCATATAGGTATTGCTTCATGATTGCAACAATTGCATCACTATTGCCAGACAAAGAAAGAAAAGACTACATTTTCCAAAAATTAATGGAGCTGAGTTCACTAATCCCTTCTTAGAGATTCCCAAGTATCTAAGGGCTCTGGGAAAAAAAAAAAAAAAAAAAAAAGATGTAATTATTATATAGAAGTCTGAGTCCCAACAAAATTTCCAACCCTGTCCCTATAATAACTTCTAATGCCCTTGCTACAATTTGCATCTGTTCCACTGTGCAGCTCACTACAGAAAAAACTTCCTCTCGAGAACAATCTCATAAGGCAGAAGCAGCTGCTCTTGTTCCTCCTGCTCTCCCTCTTCAATTCTTTGAAGTTGTGTCACTAAATTTCAAATGATAAGTTTGCTTTATTACTTTAGCTTTCAGTGGAGTTTAGGGACAAGTTGGTAGAAAAACTTAAACTTACACTGTAATGCATGAGAGGACAGCTTCATGGTCGAGACCAAACCCTACTTCCTTCCAATCTTGTTTAACTAACAAAATGAATTCGCCTCTTTAAAATTTAAAATAAACATGTTTTGATTTTTTTCAGTAATTGACATTGGCAAAATTGAAGGGATGTTGTTTGTACACTGATTTGTCTGCTGAAAAGCCAAACTGCAGATAGTTTGGCCCAGTGCCAAGTCTGAGTTGCTTCATTTCCTCTTTTTCCTGATCTCAATATAGGCAAGATAGCTAACATGCACCAGTGGCTAGTCAAAAATTAAAATAACTGGAAGTACAAGGAAAAAAGTTAAGGAGGGGCAGACAGCAAAACAGGCGTCTTGTCACAGTTGAAACAGTTTGTATTTATGTCTGCTACATAAAAGCAGGGAAGTGGAGAGTTAATAAATCTATGTCTCTGGAAAATAGCAAACACACAACAGATTAATCCTGTAACACACCATCATTTCTCAGCTTTACAAATCAATAACTGGACTGCAAAACACAACAACTATGGAAAAAATAACACCATAACTGTAAAGTTCTAATCTACCTTTCTAGGAGTATATATTAAGGTGTCCTAGTCAGATATTTGAGGTAGATGTGCCTAGCCATGGTCTTAAATGAGCCTCCCAAGAGGCTGAAGGGTTTCAGAGCCAAAAAGAAATTATGTATTTGAATAAAAATTAGAAACATTTACTATGTGAAAGTCTACAGGACACAGAAGAGATCATTTTTCCAGCTCAGTCACTTCATATTGAAGCATGTTGTGGACAATGCATGCATTTGTCCTACCTCTCTTGCAGCCTGACTAACCACTTCTTGATACATTTGGTTGTTTCTCCAGCTCTGTGCTTCAGTCACAGGCTTTTTAACTCCTGGTGTAACTTTCTTCTTTCCTTTTGTCTGTCACATCCAGTGCCCTCCCAAATATTCTATTCCTGAACAGATTAAATAATTTTTCATGGGAAGACTTCCTCTTTTTTTCATGACCCTGTGTTATTAAAGGAACAAAACACAGAACAAAATTTAAAAATAATAATTAATTAAGGCATTGTCGATCACAATGAAGCAAAGTACAGAGGACAGATATAAAGCTTAACAGTTTTAGATACAGCCTTTGCCTTTTGGTCACAGAGCTTTTGTAGGATGTGACTACGTTATTGACTGGTGTATGGCACAAAGAATGAATTGTGCTTTGATCTGCTGCATTCTGCAGCATTTCCAGGACACTTACAAACCCTCTTGACCAGAAATTAGGTTTGGGCCAGTATCCAGTCCTCTGTGCAAATCATTCATGCATATAAAGTAACTGCTGGGGAACCTTGCATCCATATTGCATCCATAATCCCATTCCTGATGTCATTCTTAGTTGCAGCAGGAAGTAAATAATTTTGATTGTATTAGCAGTTTTCCTAGTTGCATGCCACAATATATACATAAAGCAAAGTTTCATCTAAAAATTTCCATTCAAAAATTCAAATTCACCGGACATAGACAACACCCAAGAGACTAGGCTACAAAATCTCTCTGGTCATATAAACGAAGAGAGCCAAATCTTTTTGTCATAGCCTTGCCTCTTTCTGGACTACTTGGACACCAGGAATCAGGATTGAAAAGGGTAAATTTTAGGTAGTGGAGGGGCTACAAAGGTGGCTTCTATGATAAGCAGTCAAAAGTTTCCCCCATGTTTGATAGAGCCACTGCCAGATGGCACCAAGATGGACATGCTGACAGCCAAGGCCAAGCCATCAGCAACAGTGGTAGTGACTGTAGGATACATCTTTTAAGAACAGGGTAAACCTGCTGTGCAGCAGCACCAGGAAGTGAGAACTGAAACTGTGTCAGAGAAACAGCTCTGCAGACACCAAAGTCAGTGGAGAAGGAAAGGTGGGAGGTTCTCCATGTGCCAGAGCAGATTCCCCTGCAGTCCATGATGAGGCAGGCCATGGTGAGGCAGGTTGTCCTTCTTCAGCTGATGGAGGTCCATGGGGGAGCAGATATCTGCGAGCAGCCTGTGGAGAACCCCACACCAGAAGGGGTAGCTGTGCCCAAAGAAGGCTGTGACCATGTGAGAAGCCTGCGCTGAAACAAGCTCCTGTGAGGGGCTTTGGCCCTGTGAAGAGACCCACACTAGAGTGGGTTTCCTGGCAGGACTTGTGACCCTGTGGAGACTCACACAGGAACAGACTGCTCCTGAGGGACTGCAACCCATGGGATGGACACATGCTAGAGCAGGTCATGAAGAAAAGGCAGCCGGTGGAGAGGGCTCATGTTGGAGACATCATAGACAACTTTTCCATGTGGGAGGGACCTCACACTAGAGCAGAGGAACAGTGTGGGTAGGAAGGCATAACAGAGACAAATGTGTGCTGAACTGTATCCAACCCCCACTCCCCATCCACCTGTGTTGCTGTGGGGAGAACACAGAGACTTTAAGAGTGAATTTGAGCTCTGTGACAAAAGAAGGCGTGTGGGGAAGATGTTTTAACATTTGATCTTATTTCCCATTATCCTACTGTGATTTGATTGGCAATAAATTAAAATTATTTTCCCTAAATAAAGTCTGATTTGCACATAATTGTAACTGGTAAATTATCTCCCTACCCTTATCCTGACCCTCAAGCATTTCATTGTGTCTTCTCTCCCCTTTCCAATTGAGAAGGGGAGTGACAGGGTGGCTTTGGTAGGCACCTAGTGTCCAGTCAAGATCAACCACCATGGGGTGACAAAAGAGATCCCATGCATGTCCTGATGTAATAGTGAACAGAGTCTGATAGGAAGTCCACAAAGAAATGCATGTTTTGGAAATCTAAAGAGAGAAAATGGGCCTTTTTTGCTGTGACAGTCCAACTGGATCAGGCCCATATCCCATCTGCCCATAATCAAAACCCCACACTCAGAAATAAACCTATCAAAAGTCTCTGGTGATTCACCCAAGTATTTGGGTAAAGGTTTCCCAATCACTTCTTCTGGAGGAGGAACAGATCTAAGGCACACACAGCTCATCTGAGCTCTTATGACACAGTTTCCCATCAAAATCTGATTCTCAACATTTCAAGATCAGAACGTGACTTCCCCACATAACACAGAAGATCGTTTGCTTGCTGTGGCAAGTGGTCAAGCAAGACACTTTTATCAAATCATTTTTTGTAGCAAACCTCGGAGAAAATTTTGAAGAACTTACGGTTGGTTGAGCACCCTGTGAAGAAAAGCAGCTGCTCCCTGGTGTAGCCTCTCAAGGGAGCAAGAACATTCCAGCCAGCCAAGGACAGAAGTTCAGAGTGGGGAAAATGAGATATCTCAAGCAATTAATACACTTAACCCTCAAGCAGGATTAGTCTTTAGTGGCTACAAGTTGCTAAGATAATGGTGGGTAAAAACTATCATAAAAAAGACAACATTTGCAAAAAGCAGATGCATTGCAAAGCCCTGCAATGTTATGGAGACAGCAGCAGCACAGATAAATTGCAGAGACCTCTCAGCCTTTGGAAGCTTTGCTATTTAAGTAGCTATTAATTGAGACTTGGTGCACTGTATGTGTAATGACCTGTTTGCTACTACCTAGTATAGAAGCACTCATTTTTCCTTATGTTTCCCAAAAAATACTTAAAATTTACCAAGTATCTGCCATGAGTATTTATTAATTTTAATTACAGAAACATCATATTCCCAGAGAAGGATGTGATCCATAAGTATAAAACTAAATACATTGCTGAGTACAGGAAATGAAGTAGTATTTAATTACCATCAATTGCTATAAGTAACTGTCAAGGGCTAACTGCTACTACTACAACTCCCATGGAAAATGGAAAAATGTTATGTGTTGCTACTAAATAATTTAATTTATTAAAGTTACACTTTTGCGCTCAGAAGAGAGGATCAAATATATGCAATTATTCCTTTACACAACGGAAACCAGGTGACTATAGTACCTCCAGGCTGCAGAGTCAGAATAACCAACACTGCAGGTAAAAATTATACTCTATATAAAGCTTGAATGCATGCAGTTTCAAGCAGTATAGACTGAGCAGTTTCACTGAACGTCTGAACAGCAAAACTCATCGTACAGACAGTATCATAAGATACTATTAGTTCTCACTAGTTCAACACCAGAAAAGTAACAGCAAAAATAACAACAGCAGCAACCTTTGATTGTTTTTAGTACATCATTTCAGCTAGGACAACAAAAGTCTGTACGTCTCTATGAACTTTATCCTGCTTTTTCTACTGGAGTTTGAAACAGAACACAATCAACGCTGTGAGCAGTGTTTCTATCGCCATGTTACTAGAAATACTATGTAAACATCCAGGTGTGCCACTGATGTGAAAGGAGATGAGTCATAACCATGAGATTTTATTTCAGAAGTTGAATTGCATATGCATTCAAAATCCTAGCAGTCAATTACTTCATCAGACACTATGTTACAGTATTATGGAAAGGCTTGCATTTGTGCGTCCTCTCAGTCAAATTTCTTTTCATGTATACATTTCCTGATGGACAGGAGAAACCAGATGGAAATGAGGAGATAAAGGGAAGATTGTTCACAGTACTGTAAATGTTATGACACAAAGGATATCATCTGGAATAAAGAAGAGAGTGAAAGACAGGATCCAGATGGAATGCAGTGATGAAATGTAAGACACTTCTACCTCTATGTCATTGGTTCAAAGGCAGCCACAGGACCTGTGACTCCTGAAGGTAAAAGCAATGACTCTTCTTTACTTACACCATGTCTGGAATGTCTATGAATTTATCTCACATTCTGGATTTCATTATAGTATCCCTGCGGTGATTTTCAAATTTCCAAGGGTTGTAAGAAATGTAGGTACAAAACTACTTTTCTTCTACAGAGACCACTTCCAAGCCACCAGAGCAAACACCAATCCTAGAGTACATATGCACATAAATTATAGTACATAGTCATTCACATCATTTTTTTCCTCAATGTCCTTATTTACATGATCTTTTAAAGATACTCACAAAAATTTTTTCCAGCTATATTTCTGCTTGGGATTTAAGCATCAACAAGCAGCATCTGACTAGATGCCAATGTTAATTCTTCTTCCACAGAGTCAAGGCAATTTACAGAACACAGTCAGAACTTCACCAGCCCAGAAGTCTTTTTGAGCTTGGTGACAGAAATTACTACGCACATTCAATATCCAATTCCTCAACGCACCTAAACAGGGCAAAGCAAACAAACTTCTTTCATACATAAGTACAAGAATATCTGCCTGTTTGGGGCAATTTCCAAAACAAATTATTGTTTACCAGCATGAACTGCACAGATGTTTCTGGAAGGGAAAAAAATCATCCATCAATTTAAAGATATTTTTCTTTTCTTACCTATACTGAAATGGAATAATTATTTATGCTCAGGCAAACAGATGAAATTAATCACCAAGTAGTTAAATAATTTGCAAAAAGATCCTTACAGGTATATAGCATTTAGGGAAGTGTGAAAAGGAAAAGTTAAAATGGCAACATTGTGTGACTTTACTTTTTCTCCAATGATGGAAATTCAGTTTTTTAATAAAACTCATAGCCTGCTATGCCTCTCAAAGAGCAACGTGTAAATGTCAAACATAATTTTCTTTCATTTCCAAGCAAAAGTCAAAGTACTGTGTGAAACAGTATGTAATTACTGACTGCACTTGATGTGACACGAAAAAATATCTGAACAACTTACACTAGCTATTTAAGCCAACTAGAGAACACTCTTCAGATGTGCTTTCCATCATGCTTAAGGAAAAGCAGACACCAAACACTCTGTCTCTTTTCTTCTGAGGTGCTGTAAAGCTCAAACACTATAGTCACAATTCTAGGTCCTCCCAAATCTCTCACTGGATCTTTCTGTTAGCTCGGTCCTCCCCATGAATTTTCAATCCAGAAGCCAATTTCAATTCCAATTTGTGAAGTAGATCTCTCAACTATATTAACTCCCTGTGAATTTCATGAAAACTGGAAACCAGAAAAGAAAGGCGCAAGTACTGTTGTCATCAAGGAAAAGATCACAGAATGTTTTTTAGTCTTTTTCAACATCAAATAATATACCCAAGAGAGCACTTGCAGTCAGTGCTACCTGATCTGCAAAGAGTTTGTACCTCATGTCAGGCTGACACTCTGGTCAACGTTACTGAGGGTTACATTGGGAGCTCAGCTAGTACTAGCCATAGGAGAATCCACAGAAGAGAGCAGCGCTGTGTTTTCCTTGACTGTGGCAAAATCTTCAGTGAGTTTATGCCATTTATCATACTCAAGGGGATATGTATTCAAGATGTGCTCATGCTGACAGTGTTCATTGCTGTGGAGCCTCTTGCTTCTAATAAAGCAGCAATGCACACTGAAGCTCTTTGTCCACAGGATATTCATAACTCCTCTCTCTCATCTTGACAATCCTTCCCTCCATTCTTCCACATGGAATATCAGATATTTAATAAAGCATGAGCTCCTCTTGCAATCATAGTATACTTGAGTTAAATTTGTCCTTGTACTCAAGGAAAGAAAGCCACAAGAAACTTCACCAATTATGGTTGTTTCTTAGGGAAAATGTTTTCAGAGACTTGAAATTACTCCAATCATTATGTATGAAATACTTTATAACACCAGAACTTCTATAATCATTGAAATGCTATACTGATAAATCAGAAAGACCTGTGTACAAAATTCCAGTGATCTCAAGATAAATCCAAAATACACAGCTCTCTGACACCTGAGAGGCTGCGGTGGCAACCAGTCCAAGTTCTTCACAGCACCTGATTTCTTCACAGCTGCCTGGTGAGGAGATAAAGGGCTCTCCTGACATCATATAGCAAGTGTTCTGCCAATTGATTTTTTTGTATATATTTTAGACAGGGGTATCAATTTTACTTATTATGATTTCTGACCTCAAACTCATTTGTCCTACTATATTTCTTGTTAGTAATATGATGAGTGGCAGAATGAATCCATCTTCTGTCATGGCCCTGTGCACAAGGGCTGTGTAGGAAAGGTTTCTCCTCTTTACAAAAAATGCAGTTCCTATATCAAGTGAATTCCAAAATTGATTCCAAAATTTCTGAGGAACTGCACTTTTCATCTTAAAAATACAGCCTGCAAAACAACCACTTTATGGGACATTGTCTATTAACTCTATTAATGCCTTTGTAAAATAAAGTCCTTAGGCAACATAAGCCCTGAATTTCTTCTTACCTCCACAACAGTTCTTGGTTTGTTTTTTTTTAATCAGCACACCACGACAGCAGTCAAATCACTCAGTTTCTCAGGGGAGAAATCAGATCCATGTGTTCCTATACTGGGTTCATAGAACACATTATTCATACAGTAATAATCTGATTAACAGTCTGAGAATCCTAAGAGTTTTAATATGATTTCAGCTGTGTTTACTATAGAGTCATGATGCTTAAGAAATTCAACCTCATTTTTTTCAGTTACTTGTTATGAAATTGATACACTTCCTATCTAGGTAGGGTGAACACTGATTCTCTTGCCAAGCTAACTCTAACTTCTGATAGATGTGACAGTTCAAGGAAAACATTCTGAAGCTCTGCCAAAACCCTGAATTGCAGAGAATGTAGCTTTATGCTTAGAAGAATTCCAATAACTTTTGTCTGCCTTGTTTGGGTTTTCCGCATTTTTTTTCAGCAGCTACTAAGAGCAAAAATTAGAAAACAAATCAGGAAAGACTACTCTTTGAATATGTCTGACCTGATTTAGAGCTGGAAAGCACTTAGAACCTTCTAAAAATCCTGAAATTTCCCCAGAAGTCATGCTTTTATACAGAAAAGGTAAATAAAGATAATTCCAAGCTGGATTTCTGCCCAACTTCAATTGCCATTAGAAAAGCACATAAACTTAAACAACAATTCTGGGCAGAAGAGAGCTTTCAACAGTTAGGTGAAGCACATCCTGAAGCATCTGCAAATTTACCTATTACAAACCAAATCTGTCCATCATAAGAGGAAAATACTTGTCAAATATGATTTCTGTTGTCCCCTTTACAATACATACAGATAAATTGACAGGATAGTGACCTAAACCTAGCTTAACTTTTTTCATTTCTTTCTGGAAGACTGAAATCAAGAGAATTATGAATATTCACTATATAAAGTTAGTGGTTGTGGGACAAGTAATTTGGGATTGGGATTAAAAACTAAATAAATAAAAAAGGAAGATAAATAGATTGATGGAAATTGCAAATTGTTTTGTTGGGGAACATACATCCCAAGGGTATTGTTCTGAAACTCCACCACAGTGCTGTGTTGTAACTTGCAGAGTTTCTGTTGCCTCCAAGCTGAAGGACTCAATATTTTAGCACAACCACAGAAGCTGACAAATTAAGTCAAGACACTCACAGCTTCAGTTCCCAAAAGAAAATGCAGCAGTTCTTCCATTTGCTTGTGTGGGTAAAAGACATTGATTAGTAAATCCCTGTACAAATCCTAGCCAGGCAATAGCACATGGATAGGTTTCACAGTGTATGTCTCCTACATTATTGTAAAAACTAAATGGATTTTAAATCAAAAAGGTTTGTCTTCAATCTTGTGGTGATAATCCACTACAGAAAGTAAATCCTAGCATTCTGTGCCTTTGCTGTGAAAATACTTGGGATAAACACATTTTTGAGTAAGAAGTGTTTCACACATGGAAGGAATGCAATGCATGTATCACAGAATGTTTTGGGCTGAAAGGGACCTTAAAGATCATCTGGTTCCAACCCCTCTGCTGTGGGCAGAGACACCTTTTACTAGAACAGGTTACTCAGAGCTCCATTCAACCTGGCCTTAAACACTTCCAGGGGCAGGTCATCCATAGCTTCTCTGGACAACCTGTTGGAGTGCCTCACCACCCTCACAGTTAAGGTGATAATTAAATAATTAATATACCTTCCACCAAAATATTTTGCTTTAAGCTACAGCACTGGTCAGTCAACTCCTGTACTAGGCATGTCAGCACCAAAGACAGGGGTAAAAAGCAATAAATTCTATCAGTGTGGGTAATCACATGGTGTCAATACAAGCCCCACCTTTCCTACCAGCTAATGGCAATCACGACTCATAAGCAAAGGCCCAAGGAGATCTTCCATTCTCCTTGGCCTGAGGAGGTCTTAGCTATGATTTATAGACAGCCCGGAACTGAGAAAATTTTCATAGGATTTCAGGATACACCCACGTAGCACAGTGAATCAAGGTGTGCTTTTTGTTTGATTTATAATTTAACCCGTGATTTGACCCACTTACGTAACAGAACTGAAGTGGTATCGGGTAGAAGTGCCTTAGACTGCTCTGGACTGCAACAAAGGCCCTCTGTATCGTGGCTCTTGTTACATACTCCCCGACAAGAGCAGTGGGACCAGACCAGGAAAAGAAAGTGTATAGACTCCAGCACAAACATGGTCATTTTTTGTCCAGGGCAACGTCAGATTGATCACCTGGCATGTCCAAAGAATAGCCACACAGATACACCACGATGAGGAACAGTCGGGGTCGAACAGCTGTCTGTATAGTAAGTAGAACCACAAGTGTAAGATATATATCCTCCTGTTCTGAACTAGACTCTTCAGAGACCTATCTCCTTCCATGCCCAAAAAACAAAAGAAATGAATTTTCAGAGTTTGGTGCCTTATGATCAACACACTTCTCAGATTTGTGGATGACATCCTCTTCCTTTTCCCTAAGAGAGCTCCCATCATAATAGTCAGAATTCATACTCAGCAGGATAGAAGTACTCAGCAGGATAGAAGTACTCCATTTTTGTTTTGTCTCTGTTTCCTGATGTTTTCAAATTGTATTCTGTGCTGACACTGTGTCTGAAGTTTACACAGCTATACAGACTTATACAATAATTACATGTATACAAAAGCCCAAGTTTGGAATGGACAAGTTAATCACTGCTTAGTTGTGAACCATGCAAAACTCTCTGTGTCCAAAACAAGAATGTGTGTGTGTATATATATATATATATATATATACACATATACACACACACACACACACAAGCTTGCGAGATTTCAATTTTATGTACTGAAAATAACCAGGTTTTCACCCATCAAAGATATTCACATTGAAACATGTTGAAGTGTCCAGCTCCATTGACAACGGGGTGCATCTGCCTTATAAACTGACTGTACATACGATACTCAGTGAAAGTTTTTGTTTCCATTGATGCAAGGAAGACAAAGTAGACCCATAGGCAGACCTGGATGGTGCAGAACTTCCTAGGAAGAATGTAGATGAATTATTTATTATATGGTGTGATTTTGAAATCAATAAGTAAATAACGAATGATTTGTCAAGCTAGGAAATCACTAGTCCACACATTCAGACGTATATCAGGCAAGGTTGCAATATCAAATAGAACTTAGGACACATGAAACCCATATATCAGAACTGCTGGCATTGCTTTATGAAACCTTTCTAAAATTACAGTAGCAAGTTTCTTTCTACATCATTTGCCTGTGGACAAAGAAGAAACAAAAATTCATGATTAATTCTCTTAATGTGTTTCCACACAGTTAATTATTCTCTCAAGTACCAAAAAGAGTTTCAAAATTATCCTGCAAAGGAGAAAAATGGAAAATTATGTGCAAAATAGATTTGAATCATTCAGATTCAAGAATTTTCATACAATTTTAAAAAGCATCTTGACATGCTTATGGGCATGTCAGGCCCATACACATGGGCTTTTCCCAGCCTAGTCTGACAGAAAATTAAAATAGGCAAATTTTCTAGGGGAATAGCAACACAAGATTTTTATTTGACCAGTCTACTCTGTTTGACACTACAGTCAAACATTAACTGGAAAAAGTAGCAATTTGCATATTTTGCTAAGCTGATATTTACTGAGCTGAATTCTGATGAATACATTTGATATAATTAGAACTCATTTCATCTTGCAACACAGTCTCTGATGAAAACCTCCAAGTTTTGGCTTTTGCAAAAAAGAAATCTCAACACATATTCTTTTACTGTCCTAGGATTTCTTTCTTTCTTCCCCAAGTACCCTGATCCTTGGAATGCATTTTCCAGGAAATAGTTTATACAGACAGAAATTAATTCAAGTTTTCAAAACCCATGTTCCACAATGATATAAAGGAATTCATCCCATTCTGAAATAAAAGGATTTCAGGGAGAGTTTGAAAGGAAAAACCACAATAACTGATATAAAAGTTCTACACAGTCTCCAAGAATAGAATATAGAATAGGTGTATGGCTCTTGTATTTTATAGTCTCCACACAGGTTTTATGTGTTATTATTAAGTTACCTTATATTCATTTTTTAGCAATTGTAGCAGTGCTGTAATTTACTGACTAGCCATGCTTAACATTTTCACAAATTGCAAGTGATCATTACAACCCAGTGGTTTTGGAAGAGTTTTTGTAATAAAGGGCAACATCTTGAAGTTAGAAGCCCTTGACCAAGGAATGAATTTAATATCCACTACCTAACTTTATTTTGCATATGTGCTATGGGTTTGAAGGTGGAGGAATACCACACAGGAAAATGCACTTCTGAAGGACTTTAACACATCCCTAGATCTCCTAGCTCACAAAAATACCAGCCTAAGTCACTGTGTACGGAAAGATGGACCGAAGCACATTTTACAGTGACTGGTAAAGACAAGGCTTGTGTATTTTGTAAAAGTGTTTCATTTTTAATGAGCTATTCACTTTCTGTACTCATTTTATTTAATAGCTTAGCCTCCTAACTCTCTTTTCTCTATGGTAGTGAATTACTTTCCAGAAATAATAGGGAATTTTAAGCATCATCATGTTGCTGGTATTGTCACTTGAAAATGTGGGTTGTCATCACCTCATCACCCCATCCTGGTCTGCTCATTAGTGACACTCGGTATGGAAAACCTCTAAAGATCATTACCACTGTAGTCTAAAGCCAATGTGCCAACATAATGAAAAACAATTCAGCAGTTCCCTATGCTCTGTTAGTTGTGTTTGTCATAAATGAGTTGTGGAGATTTGGAGTGAATGATCCATATCATATTGAACGGTCCTTTTTATCGCTGACAATTGAAGGTGACTGAAAAGCTGGGTCAGTGTCAGACTGTATCTAATTGGAAACCTTTTCTCATTAACGTTTGATGTTGACTTGTATTAGTTGATGAAATTAGAACCACAGTGGAATGGATTTTATTACACAGAATGAGCTGGTTGAGCTCTCTTCCATTTCAATGTTTTTTTAACCCCACCCCTGGCTGCTGAGAAAGGAATCCAGAAGCAAGGGAGTTTTAAGTGGTGCAGGATTAAGAGGAAATTGAGCAAAAATGTCAGTACTGCTCAGGAAATTGAAACCATGTGCATATTTGTGCCACATTTGTTTCAGCAAAACTTTTCTGAAAATACTTCCTTATCGATCATCTGAGGTTCTCTTTTTTAATCAGGAGTGGAACAGAAGTGTCTCCCAGGTAAAAGGAAAATGGTAATTTTTTGGGGGGAGGGGTGGGGGAATAATTGCTTGTTTTCTGAAAACAACAAATAAGGAAATTTTTTTATAGCTTAGACAGTCGGTTTTGCAATAAGAAAAACTTAACTCATTCTTCAAAAATGCTCCCAACCCTTAATAACCCATTTTCCTGTTTATCAGCTCCCGATTGAAGGATACCAAGACTAATTCATAACAGTTAAAAAGTTAAATATAACTGCATAAGCCTACAGAAAATACAGGAGTCATGCTGTAAAGACAGATAACATAGAACGTGCTACATTTTTCACAGATGTTTGATGACTTAAAAAAAAAAAAAAAGGAGTATTATCTACAAATTCATTTTAGCAGCAAATTATTTCAACTAAATTGATCATAGGACAGTCTGATATAGGATAATGATGCCTATAGATTGTCAGATTGAAATAAATTCTGTCGTTACAGAAATTCAGCCCTATAAGATAGAGTGGCAAGGGATACTATCACAAAAAACTCTGTTAAATGATCTTGTCCTCAAACCCATAGCTTCTCTTAAATACAGCCTTTCTTCATCAGAAATTCATTAAAATTGAACACATAAGGGATATCTTGCTCTCATCTCCTTAGGCATATCCTTAAAGCCCATAAGTCACAGCTAATTCTGGACAGAACCTCAGAACATATTGAAACTGGAAACTTTGAGATCAGATCTAAAAAGGGCAAGGGGTTTCTTCCCAAGCCACTTGCATGAACCTCTCAGAAGTTTTTCACTTCCATCCAACTCATGATTCAAGACTTTTTGCCTCAGAATTTTTTGAAAAAATAGAAAATATGTAAGTTGACCCAAAACTTCACTTATTTATATAGCCCAAAGGCATGAAAAATACACCATGCAAATAGCTTAAAGTCCGTGATCTCAAAACTTCTTCTGAACAACCAGTTAAACTGGTTTCAACTCTCAGAAATTCCTCAGTGTCATTCCAACAGAAGTATGAGTTGTTCTGTCAATGTCTTCTCCTTTTGAGTTTAGTCAGAGATGGACCCCAAACTCATTAGATTTGTCGATATTGTAATTTGCAATCACAAGCACCATACTGTAATCACAGATGCCATAGTGTAAGAAGGTAGAGAAAATTGACAGTGTAAATTGAGAAAAATAGAAATAAGTTAAAAATAGAGCAATATCAAATGTTCTTTTAATAACACCTCTGTAACAGATTATCTTGTATGTTGTTCAAATGCGTCACATTTTCATTATGTTTATTTTTTTTTTAAATTAAGCTTACAAGGGGAAAAGGAGGGGCAGACACTGATCTCTTCTCTCTGGTGACAGTGACAGGACCTGAGGGAATGGCCTGAAGTTGTGTCAGGTTTAGGCTGGATATAAGAAGATTCTTCACCCAAAGGGTGTGTGGGCACTGGAGCAGGCTCCCTAGAGCAGTGGTTACAGCACCTGCCTGAGAGAGTTCAGGAAGTGTTTGGACAACATTCTAGGACACAGATTCTTGGGGTGTCCTGTGAAGGGACGGGAGTTTCATTTGATTATCCTTGTGTGTCCCTTCCAACTCAGAATATTCTGTGATTCTGTGGTAAGATTTGGTACATATTCCAGCACAGTTATGGGTTTAAATTTTATAAATGTATTGTTTGGGATTTTAGAATGAAACAAAACTTGTTGGTGTTACTGGAGAAAAAATAATTGGCATTTTTCATCTGTCTCAACTGAGAAGAAAACACAGAAACTTGCCCACAATTATAAGAAACCCACATTATAAACCAAGAAAATTATCTCTTGTATTGAAATGACAGTCTCGTTGGCTGTGTTTAGCTACCAGTGGACAGCATCATTTACACTTGTCTTCAATCAAATATACTTTGATTTACATAATGCAATGCTTTCAACTCTCATTTCCTACTCATGCATCATGAAAGTATACTAGTTGCTACTTGGCTTCTAATTCTGTTGCTGCTGGGCTTAAATGGTTCTCAGATTCAAATTTTGATTTCCTCAAGTTTTTCTCTGGTGTTATATGAAAGCTTTGTCCCTGCTTAGAGAGGACATCTTTGGCCCAACATAAAAAGGCAGAATAAAAAATCATACTACTTTAATCTTTTCCCCCCACAGCCAGCATCTGAATAATGATGAGTACCTCGCCATAACAAGGAGGTGCTTGGAAATAAACTTTGTTACAAAGAAGTTTTTCTAAACGTCTCAACTTCCACAAGGTATTTTAAAAAAAACTATGTTGCATTTAAATTCAGATATATACAGGAAAGAAAGGAGGCTAGAGAAAATAAGAAGAAAATACAAATGAAAACAACATGAATGTGTGATGGAAAGACCTGAGATTTCCATAAGCAGATATAAATGAAAAATTGGCACAAATGTAGAAAAGATAATTTGGCTATTTTTTTTTACAAAATAAGGTGAAGTCCAAAGGAGAAACACTGGCTTTGCTAAGAACACCAGTGTTTTATTAAAAGTTTTTAAAAAGCATTTATTTGGGAAATGCAGGTACAGACAAATCTGTCTTGATTCTTTATGCCTTTCAAACAATTCCAAAGTTCATTTGGATATGACTGTATGTGATGTTTACATACACAGGGTCAACATGCTTGGTGTACTCAAATCCATTAATGATCTTGCCCTGTTTTACTTCCACTGTATTTATGAACCTTAATTATTAAGAAAACATCAGACAATGACATCCAAACATGGGTAACTACTGGTTAAACTCACATGGCATCCTTCCCAAACTGTCTTTCAATGACCCTCCTTCTGAGGTTTCAAATGCAGTTTAAGAAGAGCTACAGACATTTTGTTGGCACCAGACTTGAAAGTCATAATGGGCACATTATTTGGCCACATTATAAAATAGCATCATCCATCTAACAAATGAAAAGAATTTAATGTGTGCACTCTTAATTATAATAATTTGGAAGAGAAAGACACCAGCTGAAAGTGAAGCAAGAAGGTCATTCAATGAGATTTGTGACTTTGGAGTCCCTTTTCAAGTTACAGTAGGTAATTGGACTCAATGATCGTAAAGGTCTTTTCCTAAATGATTAAATGATTATATAATTCTATGATCCTAATTCCTACCTAGTATTCCTGTTTTTCTTGGAGTTCATGACAAATTTTCTTGGTTTTTTTGCAAAAGCAAGACATGACTACTTGATGCTTTGCTTCTGTTTAGATTTTTTAAACAGTTTCTAATATCATTTAGAAGTAAAGCAATTTTCTGTCACTAAAGGTCAGGGAAAAGGGGAGACACACACACCAATGCCCTACCAATGGATGTTTGCCCTCCACTGAGATGGAAGACAGAAAGCGTATGAAGAACAGAAATTGAAATATCTCTTTCCAATGTCACAACAGCCATGAGTCAGAAAAATACTTCACATGCAGCTCTACAAAGCTGTTGCATTCACAACTCTCTCCATTGCACAGGTTCTAGTAAAGTTCACAATAAAATACATATTAAACCAACATACTGTTGTTTTTAGCACAGGGTACACCGTTCACAAGCATTTATTCACTTCTCTCTGGAGGTAATTCCTGCTTCCTTTTCTCAGAAAAACAATTTGGTGCCTTATTTCCAAGAACCAGTTCATGCCCAGGAACCACTAGCACCTGTGGTGAGACCTGTGCTTTCCCTCCCCTTTATGAGACCCCATAAGTGGCAAAGCAGGAAACTGCAAGAGTACCTGTAGTAGACACAATGGATAGGTGCCACACAACTAGATGTCACAGATAAAAGACATAATTGACAGAGTGGTGGGATATGCACCACCTTCTTGATTCACTAAGTTACTTTCACCTCAGGCATGTTCATTAGGCCAGACTTTTGGAAAAGGGAAACAAATGCAATTACTATAAACTTTTTAATATCATAGGTATTGACACTCTCTTTTAATAATGTAGCTTTTATTAAAGGCTAAATAAAAATCCCATTTTAGCCAGGGAGTCTGACAGGCTGTTGGCTGTTTGAGAAACAAGATAAATGAATACTCTGTCTCAGCAAAGACAACAGTCCATTATTACAAGTAGAAACGTGTGACCCTAAACCAAGCTGTCTATAGGAAAAAGCAGCCCTTTGGCACCCAGGAACACCAAAGCTAAATGGCAAACAATGGATGTGAGATCAAAACTTAATAATATATGATTGTGACCAAGAAAAAATCTGCTTAACACAAATAAGCCACTATTTAAAAACTAGAGAATGCACTAATAGCTTCAGCTTCAAGGGTAATGCTAACAGTATTGATAATGCACTAACACTAACTTAAAATTTTACTTATTTATTATCTTATCTGGAGCATCTTACTGACAAGTCTGTCTTGGTCTGATATGATTACAGTGTCTGATGGTTAACTTCAGAAAAGCATCATCATAATGTTCCTGTGTTGAAAATTTTCAAATAGAGACATTTCTTTTTCCCCTTCTTTTTTATTTTTTTTAAATTTCCTTTTTAATTGAAATGTTTCTTGGCCAAACATATGCTGTTGCAGTGATATGTTGAAATGGAGTTCAGATTTCTGGTATTTTACTCAGAAATATGTATTATGTACTAATCTGATTTCCTTAATTTTGCAGGAAACAGGACTCTATCTGTATGGCCCTTCTGTGGCACATGAAGATGCAGCTGCTATAAATCACAGAAATGGTGACATTACTGAAGGGAGAGAGAGCTGCATGTAGCATTTTTCCTGACCTCTTTGCAAAAGAGTCAAGTCTAGAGTTTAATGAAATGAAATCTCTTTCAAAGGAATCCGAATGAGGCTGCCTCTGGAGCACTGTTCTGGGGAAATTATTTCAGCTGGCCTCTGAGAAGATTTACACCTAGGTCTTCAGTGTCAGAAGTTAAGGCAGACTGCATTCACTACCTGGAGACCTTCTTATCACTTCTTATCCTAAAGCCAGGAACTGCCTCTGAAATTGCTTGAAGTAAAAATATTTTAGGTACAGAAAAGATATAAACAAATTATTAAGAGCCCAAGATCACTATAACTTTCATATCAAAAAGTATTAGCCTACCTAGAAATTTCCTGACCATAGCAGGGAAAGAGATTAAAGTTGTTTTTCACTCAAAAAAAGGCCAAAGGATGGAGTAAGTTATTTTCTTCTCATTAATAGTAATGGTTACTGTCTGTATTATAACAGTTCTTACACCAGGCACAATCTTCAGTCAGAAAACTGTTTTTCCTGTAGTAAACTGAGCAAACCAGCATTTGAAATTTATTTTTATTATAAAGTTTTCTTTATTAATTTTGTAATTTTTTTTTCTTGAAACTGCTAACTCCATCAATAAAAGAACAAGTTTCAGTAAATAATTTGCTTATTGCTTAACATCATTTACTCCAAAAGTCATACTCAAGTAAATTCCTTAATTACTCAAGCAACTGAATTATAAACATAGTTTTATATTAATAAGCCACTACCCTTTCATCAAGATAAAGCAACTGGTGCTTTTTTCAGATCCTAGCAAATACTAATAATATACTTAAATCAAATGTTTTGATGTATGTCCCAATTTGCTTAATATTAAAGAACTGCAATATCAGCTGTGTGAACACTTATTTGGTTAGCTGATCTTTAAAATCACACATTCAAACAGTTTAATTGAAGCTGGGAAAAGATAGGTTTAGGGTATTCAAGCATCTGAATACAATGATTTAAAAGGAAACAACCAAACCTCCTGATTTCTATTAGACAGAAACACCTATTCTTCTGCAGTACCATAAACGGTCTGAATTCCTCACCTGAGAATACAGGCAGAAAGGTCAACAATTATGCAAAATAAATGATGGGTTAAGAACAATCACTATATCCAGCTGTTACAAAGTAAGCAGACTCTGTAAGCCTGCCTGCCAGGTGCAGGCCTCCTTTCCCTGTGGGGATGATCATGATTTCAGGAAACGATGAAGTAAACGATATTCCTAGATACCCAGGGAAAACACCTACCAATATATCAGGAAATCTAAGGGCCCTATGCATATATACATATATATATATATATATATATATATATATATGTATGTATGTATGTGTATGAAAAAATATTTTGGCTGATCAGTTTTATTTTCAAAGTAATTATTTTTTATTAAATATATCTGTAGGAATAATTACCTAAAAAATTTCAGGGTTCCTCTTTGTTGGATGCATCACATTCTGCCACATTTACCTCCACTATTCAATGACCTGCATTCTTGTCACTGTTTGCATTTAATTCTCTCAATACTTGTGCTTATAACTGGATAACTTTTTACAAAGTACCATCCCACTAGAAATGCTATTACCCTCTTTGACAGGACATAATGAGTATTTTGTGACTTATACGTTCAATTTCTTTGTATTTTGAAGGATCAGTTTCACAGAGAGCTCTTCATACTCATCTGCTGCTTTTAAAATTTCCCTAGGAGCTTCATCAAATACTTCTGAATAAAAATATATCCAAGGGAAAGTGGTTCAATTAGGAATTCATGTAAATAGAAGGTTTTACTAAGATTATTGGCTCTCCGTGCAACACAGTGAATCCTAAAATTTGGACCCACTCTCCCTACTAACAAATTACTTCCTGAATAATCCTTCCCTCCCTTATTTATATTTTTTTACCTTTTTGTACTCAGAAAAAAATGAGGAACCATGGTCAGAGCCTAACATATGGTACATGGAGCTCTGCCAGCGCTTCTCTTTTCTAATTTGAAATATCCTTCCTGCTGTTTAAATCTTTGGTCAGCCTTAAGAGTACTCAGCGGTCCTCAGGAATCAGCTGTAGTGCTTTAGGGAATAATTCCTAAAGTACCATTAAAATCAGTGCAGAAATTCACCAGCTACATTATTTCTTCTATTTACTTACTGATATCAAGGATATATAACCTGGAACTACAAAAGAATAAAGCATCCCAAGGCCCTTCTTAACCAGGAATATGACTTTAAGTGTCTATAGAGTTCAAGATGTACAGAAATATAACAGCAGGTTTGTAAGCGGTGCTTGTCTCTTTCTACATTTGCCAAGTGTTATTCAAAATGGGAAATGAATCTAAAGCAGAGAAGAAAATTATTAGAAAATATTTTCCTGATCTTTCATGGCTTGTCCTATCACTGGCTGCAGGGTGAACAGTGAATAAAAGACCAGATCCATGTATCTAATGTGCCTGGAAATTCCTCATTCTTTGGAATTACGAGACCAAACTTATGTAGTGCAAAAGGAAGAAGCCTTATCAAGGATGAAATACTGGATTATCATTTTGCTATCATCCTAAGATAAAGTTAAAAAGGAAAAAAAAAATGAGAGAGGTGGAAGAAGCACGGGCTTAGGCAAGGATTTAAGGTTGGATACAGGGATACGCAGAAAGCTACCTAAAATTGTGAACACAACTCTTATCCAATAAGAAGTCAGTGTTCTTACTGGCTTTGGATGCAAGCAAAAGCAAGTTTCTGACGTTGCTTGAGCGCATAGTGCAAGCACTGGCAATGGACCACCATGATGATGCACTATCAGCCAGTCTGTCCTAGCAGCCTAGGGTGGTGAGACCCAGTATTGCAGAGAGTCACAGCGGTAGATTTAGAGGCTCTGAGGGAGTGTAACGTGGAAGTTGCATGGTTTCTTTGGCTGTTAGGTATCTCTGTACAAAGCTGCATCCATTGATTGTGGACCAAAATCACTGTCACACTCACTCAAATTAGTGCTCTGTAGTATTCCCACGAATCAGGAAGAACAGGCACAGCATTTCCCTGACGGGAAAGTCTAATCAAGGGCAACCCTGACTTCTGCCCCTTTTAAGCCCAAGAACAATGTCATAAGCCCTAAAAGTATAATGGGGAACAAAAAAATAAAATTCTCAGGTGATATTTTGGCAGTGTGACTTTCCCCTGGCTTTGGAATGATGAGAACAAGCTTAAATTCAGCCAGGTCTATTCTTCCCTAGCCAGAAAACAAAGGTCTCAGAGCTAAAATGTCACATTGCTTCTTATTTTCAATTTTCAGATTGTAGTCAAAAGCTGAAGCTGACATTTTGTCTTGAACTCTGATAGCTGCAAGAAAACAAAGGAAAAGCACAAAGGTGTGAGGAATTAAGGACAAAGTACCCCTCAGATTTGCTTCCAGTTTCTGGATTTTGGTAGCTCATGACTGTTACTGGGCTTTTTGCCACTCAAGCCTTTGGAGTACACATTGTCCATGCTGGCTGCAACCAGTCTTTTCCGCAGTGCCATCAGGGTAAGGAGCACTGTGGGTTCCTGGCCTTTGACCATATGCACAGATGCTTCTAGTTGCTGCGTCAGCTTCTTCTGCCATCAAAGCTATTTTTTTTTTTTTAATCAGAAAGCACTCAATATTCCCCTGTAACTGTCCCCAGGCTACATACTGAGTGGTTTTTTAAGTTAAATTAAATTAAATTCACCTTGGACATTGTGATTATTATAATTTTACCCATCAGTTTTAGAGTATTGCAAATGAAGATCCTGATTAGACACTAATTTGTGTCCCTGAAATAAACAAATGCACGGTAACATTTTTTAAAGGCCTGACTTTCTGCCATAGAGAACTGTACTGGGACCAGTTTTTTTCATAACCCATTGCAGTTTTGATTAGCATAGGTATTACTTGCCTTCTGCATCCCTCAGTCATTTGAATCTTGCTCCAGTCCTCTAGGGTTTTGTCATTTCCATTAGTGAGAATGCAGGAGAGAGTTAACTCATGAATTCAAGCCTCTGGTGAAAGCACAGTGGCAAGTACCACACTCATACTGATAGTCCTGTAAGTACAAACAACTTGCAAAGGTTCAAAGGCATTATTCTTTAGTCCTTACTCTGAAACCAAGATGAGACATTGTGACAACTATTCCTATTGCTGACTTACATATTTTTGGGGTACAGAATTTGAACAAGCCAAGAAATTACAATAGGAGAGATTGTTCAAAAATACAGCTGGAAAATTGTTATCTCATATATTATTATCCTGAAGGAAATAATTTTTTAATGGTCTAGTGAAAGGTGTCTCTGCTCAAGGCAGGGGTTTGGAACTAGATGATCTTTAAGTTCCCTTACAACCCAGACCATTCTATGATTATTTTGTAAAAGATGCTCTTATGTCCATCAGACATTATTTAGACCAGATACCATTAGAGGTTGAATGGAGAATGAGGGGGTTATGTTAACATTAAAATTTTCCAATACCACTTTTCATTGTTTTAAGAACTTCTCACTGAAAATATGAAGATTTTAGCTTAGATAGCATGAGGAAGAAGGAAGAAGACTTTAGCTGCTTAAGTTCTGATAAATCAAGACACCAGAGAACATAAGAGGATAAACAAACACAGTGCTGGCATATTTTCTCAATACTAAGCATAGGCACTTCACAAAAATTACTTACTAGCTGTTACTTGTACTGCATGTCCCCACCGTTTTCCCCCATTTTGTCCCTTCCTCAGTGGAACACATCACATACAGTTCTTCCATTACCCTCTTTTCTTTGTTTATTCTTTTTCCGAAAGCAGGTTTCCACATCAGGATAGCATTTAAATCTGACTATGCGACCTTAGAGGAACACAAAGCACAGAAATGCATGTAATAAATGTGATGTATACAAGGCAGTCTTCTATCATTTATTTGGCATCACAATTTGTTAGGGAAAATAGAAGAATACAAAGAAGAAATGGAAAAGTGTTGTCAAGGTCACCAGCATTTCTCTGGTGCAGGATTTCCCCAGGTGAAATTATTTTAATTTACAAATTTGCAAAGATAAAAAAGGCCCTGCTGTGAAAACCACAATATTCACTGTAGCGTGTGGTGCTGATGAGCTCCACCAGATGATAAAGTAAATTGAAATCCCACATTTCTAAGACCTTTCATTACTGGGGGGAGAAAATCATGTGAAGAGTTATAATATAGTTAATGGTATTGCAGGGTTGATCTCACTAATTTTACAATTCTGTTACGTGCATAGGTTATCATACTAATTAGCTTCATCTGGAATATTAGTCATCCTAATAGAGGGCTTTCATGTTTCCTTTTACTTCAGTTCTAAAGCTAGCAGTCTGATGGTTTCAGACTGAAATAAAATTCACAAATCTCAGAAAAGAGATCACAACTGAATAATTGGATTTTAAACACTCTGCTGTAGGCATGCCACCAAAGGGAAAACAGCACAAGAGAACTGTCCAGTAGTTATCACATTTAAGTATATGAGAGGTACATCCAAAAAATCAGAATAAAATCTGGCAGGTGCCATATACTGCTTTCCTTATTTTTGTTGAGTTTTTGGTTTTTGTGGTTTTAGGATTTTTTTGGAATCTCAGATTCATCCTGCAGACTGCTGTGACAACCAATATCTCTAAAGAGTCAACTGGATTTAAACTAAAGAATTAAATTTTAAACAAGACTTGTCACCAGCAGTGAGTCCCTCTGACAGAAGGTAAGCATTAGATCTAGCTCTTCTCCTCAGTATTAGGGCTTGCATTCAGTATCTACTCAACAACGAAAATACCTCCACCACAAAAAACAGAATCCCAAAAAAAATGAAATAAATTCTACCAGAAAAAAATGCCTTTCAGTGTTTTTTTTCAATTCCTTAATTACTTTGCTCCCTTTTCAAGTTTTTCCCAAGAGTATTATAGCAAATATGCAAAGGCTGTGGTGGCCGGTGAACATATGTTGTGTTAAGGCGACCAAGAAGCTTTTCCCAGGGTGCAGGGTTCTGTTAAGTTAATCTACTCCAGTTTGAATTCCCCAGCTGGCATTCAGCCTCTATCCTTTGTCACTCCCACGCTGGTCCCTGTTCCTTGGTCCCGCCTTTTCCCTGCCCCTGGATAAAACTGTGACCCTCGGGATCATGTTGGTATTTGCCCCTGCAACCTTCGACAGTGAAGATGCAATAAATCCTCATGCCAGAGTGCAAGCAAATATCCTTCCCAAATCTTTTGCAACTGACTGTAATACTGAACCTGCCCAGGCACCTGTGGAGGCACACAGAACCCCACTAAGCCAGGCAGAAATGGTATTAAAAGGCAACAAGCCATTCAAATAAATCTCACCACTTTAGAATGCAGAGAGCTTTTATGAGTGAAAATTAAATCCAAAAATTATGAATGGAAATCTTATAATATGCTTGAGTTCATTTAGAAGAAAGCAGTCTTGAGTATCTACATTGACCCATTTGTGAATTGTCTGGTTCCAAATTGCAACAAATTATAGTTCCAGAGAGGACCTCTACTTCTTCTCGAAGCATCCTGTCACCCTTCTTTATTACACTTTTTACTTGTTCTTAGTCCAAATCTTAAAAACTCCAAACCAGAAAGGCAACATTAAATGAAAAACTGATCATAAATGATGCTGTCAATTGCATAGACTTTAGTGACAGGAAGAACAGTTACAAACATAGTAACATTCTCTACACAAATAGGTAAGATATGTGGTAGTTTTTGATAAAATCTTTAATTTGATAGAGGATTGCCTTTCATTTTGATGGCTGCATGTTTCATGGGCTCCAAAGAGTTTAGAATTGCCTCAGCTTCAAGGCAACTTACTTGCTGATCTATATTCTCTACTGAAAAAAGTTTGAAAGAAAATTTTATTTATTGGGCCATCACAAATACAACAGATGCAGAGTTCTGAGTAAATTGTTCCTACTTAAGCAGAAGTTCGGCTAGGATTTGGAAGTTTTTCCACTATTCCTACTGATTTGCTGAGGCCACCATGAAATATCATGTTTGCCATGTTGTTTGAGGGCAAAGAATCTCCAAGGTGCTCTAACCTGAATTATTTTTGTTAATGCAGATACCTTCTCATAATTATTTTCCCAGGACAGGAAATGGTGATTTTCCATATCTGTTTGGTTTGGTGTGGCTTGGTTTTGTATTTTCTTCCAAAAAGGTGACTTTAGGATCAGTTTAACTATTCCAGAAGTGGAGTAATTGATATGGGCAAAAAGGCAATGCCTTTACATATTTAGTATCCATATTATGAATATATGTATTTGCTGCTGTAAAATGGCTTAAGGAAACCTTAAGACAGTAACTTTCTGCAGGTTCATGGCAGATTTTGTTTTCAGTGTCCCTTTTAGTGTCCTGGCCCAATAGAAAGATAAATATTTTCTCACCTAACGAAAACTCTGAAAGGAAAAAAACCGCTATGACCTACCCCAGTGATCACTCTCTCAGAGCTGAAAGAGACAAATGCCAAATAAGCATTAAAAAAATATTTTCATCTATGGCTCTGTGAAAAAAAAGGATAAGACAAGGGAAAAATCATAGGTATTTTTTAATCTTGAGAATATTAAAATCTCTTGAAAGGACAGAAAACAGCCAGTCATTTGAAAACAATTTTTTCCAGTTGAACCTATAGTGTGTATTTGACACACAGGTAAAAGAACCAAAAATCATGCTTAGTTTAGTTTGTCATTTTAGGCTTATATCTGAGCACACTCATGCTACTTTTGGAGTTCTGATGCAGTCAGAAAGAAGCTGTCACAATTAAGTCACAGGAATCATTACATGAAAGGAAAGTGTGTCTTGTACTAAATGGAAACAGTTGTTCTCATCATCACTGGAAGGTCTCCATAAAAATGGTATCTGAAGAACATAAAGATATTTAGTAATGCTACTATTAGAAGGTGTTTTAAGCTTCTTCCAGACTTGGAAGACCATAAACTTAATATTCCATTGTATGTTATTTAATCATGTTTATGCTGCACGTTGAGGAATTATTCCTAAAAAACCCAACTTATTTAAACTGTTGTCTGTCAGAAGTCAACGGTTTTATTCTGAACACACTGTATGTTAAGGACTCATATTTGTAGGCTGGACTGTACAAATAAAACTGTGGACTTTATTCCCTTGAAATGGTATGGAAGAAAGTCAGTGAAAACAGGAACAAGGGAGTAAGAAGTAAAAACAAGTCAATGGCAGTTCTCTGCTTAAATGACCTCTGTGTTTTCAGCTATCTATCAATCCCTATTTCAGGGGATATTGCACAGTTTCCTGTGAATAAAATACAGTGAATGAAAATGTATAGCCCTGACTCTTGGAGTCCTAGATACTTCTCAGCTCCATTTAAAGCTGAAAATGCAAAGTTCAGACCTAAAGAAAAAATATTTTGGCACGTCAATAAACCTCTCCTTGTTAAGGTTTGTAAAAGGGCGAACACAGGAGGCTGAGGTTCCAAATATTTTTATGCAGAGTGGTAAAATGGAAAGTATTTTTAAAAGCTGGACTGTTCACCTTCGTTCTCAGCCCTGTGGAAGAAGATTTTGTTTGGATGATGGGTAAGATATGCTCTGTATACTCACACTAGTTCAATGTGATCAAGTATAGGAAGATGTCTAAAAGAAAAGTTTGGTTTTTGTTCAGAAGGCCTAACCTCAAAAGATACTCAAAGTCCTTAATCCTCAGGGGACTGGCTTAGCACACTGCTGAACCAGCCACTAATTGCTTTGTTAGATTATTTAATTAACCCAGAACAAACTCTCGTAGGGGATGCAACAAGAGACATTTAGCCAATCTCCCTCTACATGAAAACCTTGGCTGGTGAAAGATGAGAAGGTAGAAAAAGTGGCCCCACTGGAAATTACACTGCTGACATTTTGCAGAGTGGTACCTACTCAACATAGTATTTAATCAGCTCAAATATCCCTTCACATACCTATTTTTAGATTAATTTTTAAAACTTGAGAGTAAGACTTGCTTTTCTTGGGATTCGCTTTGGAAAGTGACATTGATTTCCTATCTATCATCCCATCTATTTCTTGAGTAAGTCATTGACAGTAGGAGGTGAACAGGTGAAGAAGGACTAATGCTACAAATGGCATCAGGATACCAGTCCATTTGTTTCAAGTGACTTCTTAGGACAGCAACAGCCAGCATCATAACTGTCCACTCAAAAATCTCTACCAAATTTGATGCAGAATGAGATGTTATGACAGGCACCAACTTTGACAGAGGACAAAGGGAAATAAAGCCCAGTTGCAGTCTATCAAATATAAGGTATATTTGGATTGTGCTAAACAACTGTTTTAACGGTAAACGTCAGCAAACACAGCATATACTTCAGCACAGATCAGTACTGAGTCTTAATAGCAACTCCACCAAAAAGAGCTGGTATAGATTAAAGACTGGAAGGAAAAATGACCCAGGTTAAGAAATGATGCCTCATCTGAGTAGCCACATATTTTGTTGAGGACACAGAAAAAGTTCTAATGTTTTCAGTCTAACTTTTGGAGGTTTTGGCAAAGACTTTGGAAACTCCTTCATAATTTGAGAATTATTAAAACAAATACGATATCATACTAACCAGGAAAGCTACTGTAGGATATTTTATTGAACATCTCTGGTCCAGCTGGGGTGAGCAATTATCAAACACTGATGTCCATGCAGGAATCAAGCTCTACATAACTGAAAGTTTGCACAGCTGCATTTCTTGGGAGCTCATGACCTATCTGCTAAATTGTAATACCCAACACATGGCTCTTCTTTGAATATATTTATTAAGATACTAAGTATACCAGAAAACCCGAAAAAATGGCCAAGGCAACCATGCAGTGTGCACTTTGAAATCTGAAGTACAACAAACTTTAACTGCTTCCTGCTCAGGGATCTCTTTCCCTTCAAATTTTACCACAGAAGACAAAAATGGCAGCATCCCATAGACATAGCATGTACTCACTCTCATGTGATATTGCAATGTATGTTTTCATAACTGTATTTTTAAAGACTGTTGTGAATAACATCCTCAATGTCTCTTAGGCCGAAAATACTAGGAAATTTAGGATTAAAGCTTACATTATTTTTAAAAAGATTCTCTTTAATTTAAAAAGATTCTCTTTAATTGCTTGCAGAGCCATGAAAAATCCAAAAGAGTAAGTATTTCATGGGTGAGTCAACCCAATCGAAGGCATAGCACGAAAGCAAGTATTTGGGGCAACACTGAAATATCAGATCAAGGCCCTCTGACCCTACCATCATTTTCTATTTTGGTATAAAGAATGACAGCCCAGGTACCTCAATTAACCTCAGTTTTTATGACAACTCTCAGACCAATCTGCTACTATTAACATATAACTACTTCTTTAGAGTTTCAATGGTAAAAATAACTACCTTAATTGTTTTCCAAAAATCTGTTAGAAATTTATTTCAACAGCTGGATGGATAGCAACAGAGTGATCATACCATCGATACATTGCAAAATATGCTTATCCTTTCATTAAAATGGTCTCGCTATGGGACTCAGATGTTGCTGCTGCCAAAAGCAATGGAAGCAGTTGAGTTGTACCTATGCCAATCAGTAGACAGACAGACACTGTGATAAATGGCATTCCCTTGTGCATGGAAGAAAGGCAAAAAAACCAAACATTCTATTGGAGCTTTTCTGATGTCCAGCCATAGCTACAGGCTCATGTAGGCCACCACCAGAAGTGTTTGTGAGGATACCAGATATGACAATTCAGCATCAAAATGTACTTGTATTTTGCCATGGAGCACAAATTCAAGGCCTAAAGGTTGTCATGAATCATGCTGGCAGACAAGCTAATGACACAAAAGCCTTCAGGGCCCATTTATGCTCCGTTTTCCAGCATTCAATTGTGCTTTCCAGCCAAACTCTGGCAGATAACTTATTACATGGAAAATGGTAGATGGTAATGGAAATATTTTTTGGTAATTTGGAATGAGATTTGACAACCTATTCCCTCATTGGAATATTTTTGGCATGCTGTGGTTTACAAGAAAAGTTTGTATTATAAAGTAAAGTGTTGCTGTGGTAATTGACTGTAGTGTAAATATAATTTCCTAATTTATTCCATGTTTCTGCCAACCTTATTTTTCTAGCTGGTCTTATACTTTATTGGCCATTAGAATAGAATATAGAGACTGTCCTTTATTATTCCATGAAGAAAGCTATTTCAAATTTTGCAGTAAAAATCCTGTGCTTTTCCAGTGCTGCTTCTCTGCTGCAGCTCAGTCTGAATAAGAAATAAGCTTATGCCAGTGTTAGGGTTTAACTTGCAATGAATTTAACTTTATTGCGATATTTATGAAAGCTTTTAAAAATGTGGTTAAGCGGAAACCTTCCATGTGGTTTCCTGAGAAGGAGGACTTAAAAAAGCTGTGAAGTTATAAGTTCTTTCCTCATACCTCAGATTTCTTCTGCCCTTCTTCCCTTTAGCTATTTCCTTGCGTCCTACCCTAGTGTCCCAATGGTCTTGGAAAATTGTTTTTTGCATGTTTAACTGTATTTTCAGCAAAGACGTATCCATGTTATCTATAAGATAAGCAAGGAGTTTGAAAACTGGGACCAAGAAGCCCCAGGCAGTTTCCAGGCCATTGCAAGTATAGCAATTATTACTAGTAGTACAGCAGCTGTGACAGTTGTTACTTGACTTTATCCAGTTGCACTTAGAGCTCTTAAGAAGCAGTTTGTAAACTGTTCCTTTGCTGAGGAATGTTTCTTGGGATTGACAGAAAACTGGATCTTGAGCACAGTTTTCCAAACCACTCCCTGAGGGCACGCTGAGCCAGGGGGAAAGCCCGGAGGTCCGGCTGCGCCTCTCAGACAGGGACTCTGCAGTCAAAAAGTGAGCTCCTCACCCGAGGGAGCTGGTCCCAAGCTGAGCTGTTTGCAGGCAAAGGCAAAGAAGGAAGAGGGATGCTCCATATGGGTTCCATGAGCAGGTTTTCGACAACTGAAGGACCCAGGGACGAAGAGCGAAAAACACAGGAGGATCCAGGGGTTTTATACCAAGAGGAAAGGGGTGGAGAAAAGGGTGAAAGCCAATAGTCAAGGGCAAGAGGGGAGGAATCAACAGGGAACTAACCAATGGGAAATACCAATAGGAGGGGTGTCTTGGGGTGACTCTATGATGCGTATGACCTATCACAGCTCTATGCCAAAAAATTAATTTTGTGGCTTTTTCTGTGCCTTTAAATTGAGCTTGAGAGGGGAGGAAAGAAAACAAAACAGATGAACTTTTCAAAGCAGTTCCCAAGGACACAGAGATAGAGACTCCTCTGCGTTCCCTGGCTGCAGGAGCACAGAGGGAGCACCTGCCTGTTTCTTCAGCCAGCTTTTCATTTTTTTTTCTTTTCCCTTTTTCTCCAGCGTGAAACAGAGAGCTGAATTTTGTTTTCTTGGGACTTTGGTATTACCATTCTTCTCTTCTGGACCATTCCAGCAACATCTGAACACATCAGGAGAATTCTGCTCTTGGTGGGGGGGCCACCCCCACACCAGCTCCGAGAAGGAGGGACCACACCCACAGACAGACTCTGAAATCTTCCCAGGTTCCTCTCCACACTGAGAGATTTTATTATTTAGCATTATTATTCTTCTCTTGTGTGTTTGTTAAATAAATAGTTTTTCATCTCTTTCACTTTCCTTCGAGAAAAATTTCTTTTTTTCCGAACCTGCTGGGGGAAGGGTGGTTGTAACCTGTTTTTCTCTCCCAGGATATATTGCTAGATTTTGGCCAGACCAGCACCAGAGGGGTAACAGGGAGCAACCAATGGGGCACTGAGGAACATGGAACTTTCCAGAACTGATACGTATTCAGCTAAAGGGATAAATGTTTATGGCTTTTTACATAAAACTGGGAGGGGAGAACAGAAACCAACCAACTTGTAGTAAGCAAATTAAGGCACCCAGGCATTCTGGGAGCTCGCCATCACAACGGAGGTCATCTTAGACATCAGTGCTTGACCACCAGGGTGTGGATGTTGTTATTCCTTCTGGGGTCATAGTGGCCACAGCCACTCGCACCGCAACAACTCCCCTTCCTTTTCAGAAAAAAATGAGTGTGCAAAGAAGCTAGAAAACATTAGCGTGTCAGCAAAATAGAATGTGTGTTTGATTAATGACCTAGAAATGCAATAGAAACTGCTGGTTTGGGGCATATTCTGAGGTGTCTTGCACTGACTGAGAATTCCTGCTTTGCCAGTGAAACTCAAAGGTGTTTCACAGGGCAAGACCTTCAAAGATTTAAATTATTTTTCTGGAGAGGTAAAGTTCTGATAATCTAATGTCTGAGGAAAAAATGAAATTTTATTCACAGTCCAGAATAAGTAACAGTTTTCTTTCCCCCAATAGCTCTCTTAGTTGTAGCCCACTTGAACAGTCCTGAAAAACAGGATCTTCTTTCCTAACCTCTGTCTTCCAAGGATTTTATTCTCATAACTGGATTTTCTGTCCTGCTTTTACCTGCTTTCCCTGTGCCCTACACATGTTGCATTTCTGTCTGCATCTGAGGAGGCCTAGAAAGCACCAGCCTACAGTTCCCAGGAGCTGCATGATTAGAAAACTCTCCAGCAAACAGTAAGCTGTGAATAACAACCCCTTGGTTCTGGGGACTATATACAGAATGCCAGTATTTACCCTGGAAAGGAAAAGTTTAGTCATTTGGTTTACATCATAGAATCATGGAATGATTTAGGTTTGAAGGAACCATCATGACCGTCTTGTTCCAACCCAGGAACACCTTCCACTAGACGAGATTTTTCAACTCTCTGCCCTTGCGGACTTCCTAGGATGGGGCACTCACAACTTCTCTGGCAACCTGTTCCAGTATCTCACCAACCTCGCAGTAAAGAATTTCTTCATAATATCTAACCTAAACCTGCCTTCTTTCAGTTAAAATCCATTACACCTTGTCCTGTCACTACATAGAATCATAGGATGACATGAGTTGGCAGGGAGTCTAAAGATCATCTAGTTCTCACCCCCCTGGGTAGGGAACTTTCCACCAGACCTGCATGTGGAAAGTGCCAGGAATGGGTCTTCCACAACTTCTGTGAACAGCCTGTTCCAGAGTCTCACTACCCTAATGTGGCAGTCTGGATGATGGGGAAAAAAAACTCAGAGAATTTAGAAGTCACTTTGGTTTAGCCTTGTAATATTTGCAATGCTAATGAAGGTTAAAAGCCTATAGTTGATATCAGATATAGATGCAGATACAGCTTTGAACTCATGCTATACACCCAAAGTCTTTGGAGTGCTTTTCAAAATCTAAAAATTTCCAAGAGGAAATGATATATAAAGTGACATAACCATAAACTGGTAACTGCAGAAAAGAGATGTAGAAAAGAAAATAAGACAGAAAAGACTGGCAAGAAAGGATCCACAACAACCAGTAACTCTCTTCTTAAAGACAGAAGTTCAAAAGAACAGTGATCAAAACAACTCTAAAACATGAAAACATCGAGAACAGCGACTAAATATTTCAGTCATGATAGAAAGCTAGGTATTGTGGCTAATAAGCTTGGAGGAACTTGTCTTGAGGTCATTTCTTCTAAGTTTGCTCTTTTCCATAAGCAAGTTTCAAGAAAACTGATAACTCTACATCAAAGGATTTCACTGTAGGGGGTCAGTAATGTCAAAGAAATCTTCTGCAACCTTATGTAAAAGATACCTGAGCATATACAGTAAGTAATTTTCTGGACTATAAAACAACATGAAACAAATAACAAGAGAGCAACTACCATCATTTGATTATTGGGAACAGGCACTGAAATTAAAATTTCTCATATATGCTTTTCTCTGAATCCTCTGGGATGCATTGCAGAAAGATGGAAAAAATTTGCTTATTGTAATAACTTTTTCCCAAAAGAGTGATGAACCTATGTATTTTAAAGGCTGTTTTATTACAAAACACTAAAGCACATTTCAGTTTTTACCCCATTAAGAACACAAATGAAATACCAGGGACATCTACAAATAAAAGCATTCAAGGGTTCAGCTTGCTTCCCTTATGCACATTTGGGTTTCAGTTGTTATCAATGGATTTTGGATTCAGCTCTTTCTGTTTCTGAACGCTCCTAAATGCCAGAAATAAGCTAACTGCAGACAAAAGTTAGCATACTAGCTGTAGCATGTATTGAAACATATGTGCTTTCAAAATTGTTCAGTAAAAAAATAGAAAAATAAATCTTAACTAAAAGTGCAATAAAATGGAAACAGAAAAGACACAGGTACATATTAATGAGCAGTGAAATCATCCAGGATGCCAGTGATGGTGTGAGTATTATAGATAACAGTAAGGAATGAGATAATTACATAGCTGAAAAGATAGTTGCTATCTCATATCATGAGGATATTATAAAGGGAGCTTTTCAGTCTCTTTCTTTCCCAAAGGAATATGCAGAGAAATTGGAACTCATCAGGTTAAGAACCTAATAAAAGCAAGTTCCTTGCCTCTCATTTGTAACATCTCCTTGTGGTAATCACAGTGACTTCACTTTCTAAGCTGGTGAGCAATTACCATTACACAAGAACCACACATTCTTTAAAATAAATAATTTTTCAAGTGATTTTAGTTTACTTCTGCTAGTGATTCCTAACCATATCCTGGGATCTAGCCCTTTAGTAGTGCAGTCCTTTCCAAACATGGCTGAAAGTTAACTGCGATTATTATTCTTTAGTTTTCTTGGCATGTTTTTCTTTCAATAAACTATACAATTAACTCATTTCAAAACAAGCAGTAGGCAAAGGAAGGTAGATAGAATCAAATAATTTGGTATTTAAACACTGCTTTCCAAATATCTGTGCCAGGTACTTTCTGTAACATCACAGTACCCTGGAGTCTAATTGAAGACTGCAGGTTGAAGCCACAGACCTCTTAAGGCAATTTATTTCTGTATTGCTGACAAAAATATAGTCATAAATACAAAAATGTTCTGCTGCTCTTTAAACTTGTCATAAAGATGCATGTATCTGGAAGACAAAAGCACTAATGGATCTCAAGTGATAATGGCACAAAAGTGTCTGCTTGAATATACCTTGGTGCACAGACCAAAAGTGGTACCATATATATGTAGCAGATATAGACTGAAAGAAAACACATCTGCTAGGGAAAAAATCGTGGAAATACTGTTATTTTTAAATGACATTTTTAAAACACTTTTCTTTTAAGGGCTGTGAAGTGAAGTGCTCAACAGGTGTGCATTGGGCAAACAATGAAGAAGTAGAGCCTCATGCTACAGAAGTAGGGACTACAATACAATAGGCTTAAGAATGTCTGCAAAAAATAATTCTGAAAGATAGAGTGATTTTGTGTCTTTCGAGCAAGAATATATTTAAATTCTGAAAAGACAAAGATGACTTCTTGCTGAAAGACTATCATGATGAGACAGTAAAACCCATAACTTTTATCTCCTACATAACGGTGGAGGGAGTTAAGCAATTGTGAAAAGTGTTGGAAGTTGCATTTAAAGTAGGTCTCAAAGGTGCATCTTTTCCTAGGTATGTGTGCTTGCAACAAACACAAAAATAGTAGAGTGAATATTTTGAGAAGCATGTATGATAGCAGGAGTAGAATGTGAGCAGGGACCACAATTCCTGCTTGGTGAATACAGAGTTTCTTAGGCTTTGAAGCATCCTGTGTATTTATTTTGTTCCAGCAAAAAGGCTCTTGTTCACCTCTATAGGATATTCTTCATAATATCATTCATTTGCAAAATACTTTTATCTGGCAAATTCAACAAAGAAACAAGAGTAGAAGTTTCCCTTCAAGGGCTGGATTAGCTCTTCCTACAGCTCAGGGTTTATCTTCTATATTGGTATTTTCCTTCTTTGGGGTCCAAATGAAAATGTCATTTAAAAAAAAATTTATTTCTACAAAAAGCCACACTTAATAAATAGCATGAAAGTGTTCTTTGAAAATTCTCCGTCTTTTTTACTTGTTTTGTACTGGGAGTCAAGGAGATTGGGAAACCCTCTTCTGACTGGCTAAGTCTCTGATTTTTCACGAAGTACAAGTATGCTTGGATTCTAAGGAAGAACAGAAGCTGCCAGAAAAAGTCTTTGTGGTTTCCCGGATCAAACTTACACTGTTGAAGGTGACTCAAGAAGGGACAACTTTACTTTAGAGTTATAGAGGATCTCAAGAGTTTTGCTAAACTCCTCTCCTGCTGATTTACTCACCCTCCTGTCCCACACATCTCATTTCTGATACTGACATTGAGGAATGATGAAAAGGCTGCTCAGATCTGCAACCTCAGAGCATATGCCCAGACAAGAGTACTCTGCATTACCTATGGAAAGTTGTACCCTTCAAAATGCTAGAAAATCAGTCTTAAGGAAACCAAGGAATGCCTCCTTTAAACATTTGTAGTAGAACAAAGGTGTTCATCTCATGGATGTGGGTTAGTTACTGGTCTTAATAAAACTTATTTCATGGTGCACCCTTCCTTTTTTATATTGGATTCAGAAGTACCCTGCATTTCCTGTAATTTTTCATACATGGATGAAGTATCTCTGATCTCTGATCAGAAAATATTTCTAAACAGCAAAATTTCACAGCACACTCTCAGTATCCCTTGAGAAGCCCATATTGAACTTTCAGCTTTCAATTTTAATTACTTTATCAGAGAGAGGAACTGATGGGATCCCAGTTCTATCTTTGCTTCCATCTAATTCCCCTTTCCAGCTCCTACGTTTTTCCAAAAAGCTGGGGATTGCTCTCAGCCGTAGTTTTCAGTCCTGTTCTGGGTTTAGCAGAAGGGATTTGCTGCACAGCAACAGAAGATGAGGACAGGAACACATGCACTGGAAAAGCAAAGTACAGTAAAGCTATAAAGCAGAAAAGAAAGGTATCACTTCTGCATGTTTCTACCTCAGTATTTAGTTGCTGATATCAAATGTTAGGACACCCAAAATATTATTGGAACTTAAATGTTATCCAGAGATGCAGAGACAGGTCTTTACATCAGCAGTAAAATTTCTTATTTGGACAATGTTTCTTATGTCATGCAATCCAAGGGGTTTTTTTATTTTTATGTTGTTTTAAATATCAGGGCTGGCCAGCAAACGATTCTGTTCATTTTCAGTCAATTATATAATTTTCTGTTTACTGCTAGTTCAGTTTTTCTGCTAAGATGGAGAAAAAAATCAACCAAACATTATACAACCATTTAGTGTGCACAAAAAAGAATGCCTGAAAAACTGAATTATCTAATTGGCTAGAGTGTAGAACGGCAGAATTCACCACTCAGAGCTTATTAGTCTGTTCATTTAATTAAGATTATGCAAATTCTTTGACAAAAATTAATATTTTATTATAAAATTGCATTCTCTTATTCAGACATTTCACTGTTTGAATTGTACTAGCGTATGTTCATTTAGAACAAGCAGCTTTGATCATAAATATGCACTTATTCACGCCCTGCCATGTCTTATTGATTAAACAGGATATTTTCCCTCTTGTTAGAATGAAGTTGCAGTTCAAAGGTTTTAGAAAAACATCCACTGTAAGAAATTGGCAAAGGAAGTGTGTAGTGCACTACAACCTCCAGAGAATTGCATGATGTTCCCTCTTCCTAAGCTTCTGTGTTTATTGCTGAAAAAAGACTGTGCAGTTTGTGCTGCAGTTGAAATTCAATAAGTATTTGAAAAAAAAGGGTATGCTTGAAGACAAACGAGAACTGTGTTAAATGCCATGAAATCAGCAGACAGGTCTTCAACTGCTCATTTATTTAAACATATCATGATGTATTTCATCCAAAATGTGCAAGTTACAAGTGAAAGCTTTGGCCCGCTACAGGACTACTAACCCTTCCACTACCTTATAGAATAGCGGTCCCAAAATGTAGTAAGATTATTGAATCCCAGAGACCTGCCATATGAAGTAGGGAATTCTCTGATGGTTTTTGTGTGTAAATTTCATTCAAGATGTCTGTGGGGTTTTTGTAGCAGAAGCAAAGAATGCAAAAGTTTTCTCTGTTTAGATAGAAGGATTAGGTTGGGGGGGGGTCACTTTTAAGTTTTTTCCCTTCTTTTTTCCTTTTCCCTAAAATCTCTTTGTGATTTAATAGCTCTCTGAAACTCCCACTAATAAGTACTCCTATGGCAAGTTTCAAAATGGAAACCAAATATCTCCTGAGCCTCAGAGAGAGTACACTGAATAATAAAATAAAACAAGGCTTTGTACTCACACAGCATTCTCTGAGGGTTTCTAAGCATTTCAAAAATACATGAATTCTCACAGCAAGGTAAGAGCAGGAGATGGCAATGAGATTATTATCCTCATTTTGCTAATAGAGATACCAAGAAAGGAAAGTTGGACAACCTGCCAAGCTTGTGGTACACAGTCAAGAGAAAGCAGATCTCGTAACCCCTACTTCACAGTATTAACCAAGACCGTTAGCCAATGGCTAGCCAAAGTTTGCTAATGTCAGGACTTTACAAAATATCCCTGAGATTTCATACTGCAACCAGAAAAGGCACAGTCCAAAATACATTAATGTGAATGGGAATTTTTCTACTAGAATAAACACACTGAACTCTGAAGGCTTGCCTGAGCCTAGCCATCCCTAGTGCTACTAAAATGGAATAGGTTTTGGCACTTCCTGCCACAGTGCCAGGAAGTAATCTAGTAATTGTAGTTTTTGAAGGATTTTGGAATTACTTTTTTAAAGTGCTGTTTAGCACAAAATAGCAGAGTTCTCGAGAGCATTTGTGTTCTTGTGCCTGGAATGACCAGCTCCACTCCAGGTGCTGTGGGTAGGCAGTTCTTAATCTGGGAGGCTGCAGGCCATGAGAGGTGGTTTTTTTCAGCATTGTCTTTGAATACAAGCAAGAGTATTATTTGTATTGTTACCCATAGATGTATTAGTTTTTTGCTGGTTTCTCACTTCATGTGGTCACCAAATAATGCCTTTCCACAGAGCTAGGAGTGAGTGCTACAAATTAAGAGAAAACAGCAGTTAATTTCAGGATAAGATTAGCCCTGCTCTACACCACTCACTTTTTAATATCAACTCTTTTTTGTTTTGGCTTTCTTCTACCTATCTCCACATAAAAACATTACATTAATCCAGCTTGTGGGTAAGAGTGCCACCTATTGAGTCCCCGGCAATATTTGTCATCATCTACAAAGGAAACAAAATCTTATATACCATTTTTTATTATGCATCTGTAAATGACAAAAAGACAAAGAATGCCTTCCCAACTGAACCCAAGACTGCTACGTATTTAGAGGGGAAAAATTGTTTAAATTAAAAAAACTAGAGAATTTAAGACACGGTGTTTCCCTATCAAACACATCTTCAAATACTTTTTTTGCCCATAGAAAATCAGGAAGGGGGAAAAATCAAGATACAGAAAAAGGTCAGGTACATATGAGAAAAAAACAGTGTCTCTAATAAAGGAGCAGTTTGTTTTAAACAGTTCAGATATAGTTCAGGGTAAGTTTGTCTCCCGACTCGACCCAGCGAGGATTTTTTCCCCCTCATCTTATTGGCTAGTCATTATGCTAATTAAATACTTTACTAAGCCAGGGTGTGCTAGATGTCACCTTGGAAACACTTCAAACGGTATTGAATAATATAAAAGCTGAATATAAGGCAGCCACATTACAGGGTTATATTACAGAATGAACTAGGTTTTCTTTCTTGGCAGCAAAATTGCAAAGACAGTACATATTTTTAAAAATTGCTGGAATCTCTAGAAAGTGAGGAAAACCAAAAAGACTTACAAGAACACTGATGATTTTTCCACTTTATTACACTTGCATATGAATTGCATTTTCCTGGCATCCTGAGCAATGATGACATATGAGAAATATGTATATTTTTAGAAGACTTGTATTATTGTTGACTTGGGTATATATACTGAGTTTAATCAAGAGAACTCTTACTTATCTTATATGCTTCACTTAATGGGCACTAGCTAGACAAACTAACCATTTCCTGAAATGTGCAGAAAAATAATCAGACGAGAAAATTATCAGAATTTCATCAGTACATGAACACTTATCTCCACAGACAAGTGCATAAATATGTGTACTTCATTTTAACTTCCACTTAAACAGCCCTTTTTTTCCCCTCCTTTTCTGAGCCATGATGCAGTAGCACTTACTCTCACTCCAAAGCAGAATTTGTGGACACCATGTTGATAACCTCAGAGAGAGCCTACCAGATTGGGAATGAGGAACAAATAAATTCCTTTAATTTAGCTACAAACAGCACCCTGAATTAATCAGATACTGATCACTCTCCAGGGTCATTCTCTCTAAGAGCAGTGATGTGCCAGAAATTACAGAGGGTGAATTCTGGTAGTTATTCTGGTGTCAGCGTGAGCATTGCTTCTATGAAACAAAAGCAGGAGGGAAAGAAATACCTTGAGGAAGCCCTGATGGTAAGTTTGGAGTAAATGTGCATATAATTATTGTCCCCAAATGACCACAGTGATGATCAGATAACACCAGAGTAAGCAGGTGAACATAAACAGCTGTCACAAACTCCAGAATCTGAAATATCACAACTGAGGGGTGGATCCACCCTCAGTATGCAAATATATGTAAAAACAGATACAGATACACTATATATTTCCTGAACCCAGGGATATCTTTTTCCTAATGTTACTTAAGCTAGTCTGCAACATTCCTAGGAGATTTGCAAATCTCTCCTGTGAGCTGTGCAGACAAAAATCCCAAAACCTAATCAATAAACCTTGTCTACATATGCTTGCTTTATTCCCTACTCTTCAGAAGCCAGACTCCTCAAACTGTCTAGCGATTCTAGGGCATAGCCCTTCCTTGTGCTGTAATTCCTTCTTTGGATTGACGAGCAAATAATAAAATTTAATTCCCTCAGCCTTATTTACTCCTCAGAGAGGTCTGAGACTCCTGTGAAGAGGCAATAAAATACGACTTCATACAAATTGCTGAAATCATTCTGAGGAACCTTCATCTACCAAAGTCATGCTAACAGTTCCCACTGGAATGGTCTGTCTAAAGGTTTGAACCCACAGTACATCCAGGATGGCAAGATCCTGCCTTTCTATACATTTCTAGTTTTTGTATCAGTGACATTCCTCTGGATACAAGATGTATTTGTTGCTTTGCACACAGAAGAGATTATTCCTAGCCATCCTCACTTCCTGGATGTCATGCAATTTATAAATTGGATACCGATGTTAAGATGGGTTGAAGAAAGGTAGGGAATATTTGTGGCACCAGAGCATTTATCGCCTGTAATACTGCAGAATACATCCCTTTCCCCTGACCGAATTTTGAGATCAGGTTTTGGCAGCAGTCACAGCAAGGTAAAAATCACACCAAGTAAAACTATAAGAGGGAAAAAAGGGAAAGAAATGGAGCATGTCAAACAAAACATGCCGTTTTAATTTAACACAAAAGTCCTTTTAATGGCTCAGGGTAAAAAATCACTCCAAGTAAGGATGTAAGAAAAACTAGAAAATCAAAAAGAAATATGTCAAAAAACAAACTGCTTTATTTTAAAAGAAAGTCTTTTCAGGGCTCAAGGCCTGAGCCTCTGTTAGGACTGCTACACAGGCTGGATGACTGCCAATATATCGGGTTGCAATAGGCCATTAGAAGAGGCTGAATATGGATAATCTTCCCTAAGGGCTGAGTAGAGTCATACTGCCTTGATTACTTTTTTTAATTTAGATTAAAAATCCCTATAACAGTTGCCGACTAATTGGAAAAAGAGTTTAAAGTAGCTTTAGGAAATTAGGTAAGAATAGTTTTTATTATTGTAGTGAGGAGCAATTGCTGCAAACCTCTTCCTCCTAAAGGATGGGAAGTCAATCGTGAGAAACTCTTATCGGAACAGAAAACCAAACCTTGTCCCTTACGGGATTTCATCCTTTGAAAGCTTGTGTTACTCTGACCGTTTTATTTCAAGTCAACATCAGAGAGCAAAACAAGTGTCGGAAAGGCCAGTCTCTCAGCAATCCGTGCACACTTGCACAATGTTTTTTAAAAAAAGTTAGCTTCACGTGTAGGTGACTAGCCACTGCAACCATAGGCCCAAATTATGATTTCCTGAACTTTGAAAAAAATTGTTAAGACCAGTATTTTAATTAAAGTAGAGGATGTTTCTGATTTATTATGAGCATTCTCCCACAGTCTTGTGATACAAATCCCAGGATTCCTTGCTCTTTATCACTCCTGATTAGAAATTCGTGGACCATATTAATGCCTTAAGTTTTGACTTCCATATTTTTCAAATTCTGTACTGCTTAGAGTGCAACTCTGAAGTTCCTTGTAGCCTGTAATTCCCGCTCTCTTGTACTAGGTAGACATAACAAAGCCTCTCCAGGCTTTGCCTTCAAGGACAGCCAGGCTGTTCTAGGCCCAAATTGTGTAAACCAAAGCCTCTAAGGGGGGAGCAAGCTGAGGGGAATTACATCATTGAACTGGGGCTTTAATTGGAGAATTAACTGTGATATGCAAATGAACCAAACCTATAAAAGTGTGAAGAAATCGTGATCTGGGGTCCATTTTTTGGAAGCAGCCTCTGGTTCCCCCAGGGTGTGCCTTGAAGGCCCTTCAAATAACTACCTATCTTTATCCCCTTGCTCTTGTCTAGTCTCTGTTCCTAGGTGGCTGGACAAGGCATCAATATAAATTGCAATGCTGATTTGAACTGTGGAACTCAAAGATCAACTACAGCATTAAAGACCACAACAATCATCTGATTTCCAGGAAGAAACATAAGAGTCACATGCAACAGCAGCAATATGTTAATGCACAAAAGCCGGGTGTGGAACTGCGAAGAAATTAGAGAAAATATCACTCTCAACAGTGGTTAAATATCCACATGTAATCAAACTTCACAGGTTTGAGAAATAAATCAAACACTGACATGCAAAGTAAGTTAGCAGAGGCCTCTGTCTATTTTTTTCCAAGTGAATTTCCATCTGAATGTCATGATAGCAGTGCCTCTGCAGGCACTGTCAGTTTCAAGCAGTTACAGGATTTAGGCTCCAAACAATACTGCTTTCAATGACAACCTTAATGAAATGTTTGCAGAAGTAGCCACAGCATCCATGTGATTAATTCAGATATACAATCAGATCAATGCTTTCAGGAATATACTTTCTGAGGAAACAGATTAATACATTGGGATTGCATATTCTTGACTACGAGGGGCAGGTTTTCAAGTGTCCAGCTCTCACAGCTGGAGTGACATTTTAAGAATGTTGCTGAGAGTCCATTAGCTCTATTGTCATTTCTTCAATCATATTTTTTCTATAAATAAATATTTACATATATATATATATATATATATTTATATATATATTCTAAATAACATGTGTTTAAAAACCTGGGTACAGCTCTGTTCACTCAGTCTGTGGACATAGAGCATCACTCATATCTGGTGCCTAAAGGTTCTCTAGAACTTTCAACCCAGTATGCTCATAGTATCTTTATTTTTTGTGTGTGGTACAGAAAAACAAAAGCTAACTACTCCCTTATATTCCCAAAGAACATCTAAAGCACCTGGAGCCATATTCTAAGAAGAGAAGCCGACAAAAAATAGAGAGCTCTATGTATGTATCAAGATTGATTCTGAAATAATATAAAGTCTGTAAAGGGATTTACTGAACAAATCAAAAGAGGAAGGCAAATTCTTTAGACATACTAGATTTTCAGAGCAACTTGGTCCCTGACCCAAGATAGCTATTTACAATTCTTGGCCCTTGCTGAAGGTGAATGTGTCTCAGCAAATGCTGCTCAGAGTGTCCCCTATAGCTAAGCATCTGGCTCCACTGTAGACTCATCTAATAACAAATGAGCAAATGTTCACAAATCTGGAACACATATTCAAACAGACTACAGCCAGCTTTTAAATTAAGCAACCCTCTCATAATCTATACTGCACATATTTTGGAGAATGCTGTGTTTTGTGACAATAGTAGCCATGTCATTTGACTAATTTCAGCAACGTAGTCCTTTTGTATGTTTTAGGTTACTTCGATGGTCTCTAATACCTTGTATCAACAAAAATCAATTCACATAATTGAACAGTAAAATTGCAACAAATTTAGAGATTTTTTTTTTTGCATCTCTGCGGTTAGGTAACTCCTGCTTCATAAAAAAACCTTGTAGATTATCAGTTATTAAATATAAAGAATGATAGAGAGATCCTGTTTAAATTCTGAGTCTTAATACTGACTAGAGAAATATTTAAAATATTTTTTCCTCTTCTGTTTCTGTCTTACAATTCAGCCATTGTGTATCATAAGACTGGGGAAAATAATCAACACATTTTTAGTCTGTAATGCCATTATAATAATATGAAGGGAGAGTGTATGGAGAGGAGTTGTTTTTTAAACCTGTACATTCAAAATAGTCTTGTTCAAGTGAGATGAAATTGCTGCATTTCGGGACTCTTGGCAACCCAGGAACATAATTGTCATTTTCATTCTGCTTTGGAGGTCTGAAGGACTGTCAGAAACAAAGACATGAATTAGTATGAATTGACACTGGACCCTACACATTTCTCACCTTTCTGTACCAGATTTCAATTCTGATGCCTAACCCATAGCCAACTAATTTTAGATAGGAAAAGAAAGGTTGATACAAGCTTAAAAATAACTTCAAATGAGACATAGAATATTCTAGAACTAAAAATTATACAGAAGTATAAATGATACGGAGCTTTGAATCATGGCACTCTCAGTGCCCAGCATCCTTGAGAAGTAAGGAAGGACTTATAAATAAAAAATATTCCTCAAAAGCCAGTAACAGCATTCTTATATGTTGCTCTTCTACAAATAATTCCTTTAAGAAAACAGAAGTCACAAAGCCTTCAAAAGGAATGGATGGGAAGCTTCTACCACTAGCTGCTTTTAAGCCCATTTATTTCTGTGTACAGCTATGAGTCATTGCAAGCAGAATAATCCAGAAATTTCAGCAGATTATTTGGCCTCAGTTGCTTTGGCTGCCGTGCTTAATAGAAGGAATGGTCTCCTGGGACAGTCCCACTCTGGAGACAGTGCCTATAAAGCAGCCTTGAAAGCTGGCTAACTTTACTGCCCCAAGATTGGATGTATTTTGGACATACTTCCATTTCCTTCTGTAGCCCATTAAGACACAACCCCACTCCCATTTTCTTCAGTTGTAAAAAAAGCTTTCACTAGTTTTCTTCTTTCCAGTTCCTGCACAGAGGTGGAGTCTGGTTACCTGGGTAACAGAAACAGAAAATCAGACATAAAATCAGAATTTGTTTGGCTTCCTGATTAGGCTATTGAAGAGCAAGGGATGTCTTAGACATAAACAGGTTTCTGCACAAATGCCACTAACTGTGTAATAATGGATACCCTGTCAGGTATACATGTAAAAACTGAAAGAAGAGAACATAAAAGTAGCCATGTAGGATCAAATCACAGAATATGGTCAGAAGTTCCTAGGATAATTCAGGCTGTCTTAGACTTCAGAAGGTCTCCTAACCCTGGTTCTATTGCCTGCCAGGGCCTAGTGCCATCTCACTAATACTTCTGCCCAGCCCCACTGTCCTATCTTGCATCTTGAAGGGCTCTGCCTTCCTAGGACAGAGCTTGGACATTACCCATGTTGAATTTTATGGCATCCCTGTCAGCCCCTTTCTCCCCCTGCTCCAACCACTTTTGAATGGCAGACCAGCCCTTGAGTGAACCAACTGTTTCCCCTCATTGTCATCTTCAACCTTGAGGCACGTATCCTCCATCTCCTACTCTGGATCACAGAGATGTCAAGTAGAACAGCTCCCAGGACAGAGCCTGTGGGACAAGCTGTTACCCATCTCCATGAAGGACACAGCCCATTAACCATGACCCTCCAAGCCCTACCATTCAGCTGGGGGATTTGTGCTGTACAGGCCCATACAGCATACTATTGTCTCCCTAAATGACGCCAATTTGGAGGTGGTGCTTAAAGTAAATTATAATGGGTGAAAAATAACACTTCCACTAGTATGGTTTCTCAGATTTTAGCATCTAGAAACTAAGTAGTTTCAATGCTTTAAGTAGGAGTGCTTGGTGGATATATTGGTGGATATAAATATTTTTAAAATATTTTCAGTTACTTCCTAAATGCATCTCTCCTGACAATAAATCCTATAGTGTCATTAGTATTGTGTGGGGGGAAAAATCTTCTCTTGTTGAAAACGTCCTGCCAAATAAAGTCATTTTCTCCATCTTCATTCTATTGCAGAGAAGTGTGACTAATCAGTCCCTGTTCACTTCCTTCTCATCATTCTTGGATTTATCTAGTACCCCCAGTCATTTTTCCTCCCAGACTAAGGAAGCCTACTCTGTTTAATCTATCCTCATGTGGAAATGAATGGAACATAGTTGTCATCTTTCTCCCTTTCTAGTTTTATTGTGTCCTTTTTGAGATGCTATAATGAGAGCTGTGCTTAGTATTAATGATACGAGCACATCTTGGGGCATAATAATGTTTCCTGGTTTGCTCTAATTTTCTTTCATAGTAAGTCCTAAGAGTTGATTTTCCTTTTTTCCTGTCTCTGGGTATTAGGCTGATGTTTTCATAGAAATAGACACAATGCCTCCACAATCTTATTTCTGAACAGTAATAGTTCATTTAGAGTCCACCCCTGGGAATGTATACACCCTGTGTACATATAGGTAGCAGGTTTTTTTCCCAGATGCATTACTTTCATGGAATTTATCTTTCACTTCATCACCAAGTCACTCAGCATTGTGATGTCCTTCAGCACTTCTGCCATCAGCTTGCATTTAACTGATCTGAATGTTTTACTATCAGCAAATATTTTTATCTCTTTCTCTCAAAATACATCCACTTTCCCCATAATTTTAGTGAGTATGTGGATGAACACATATCTCAACTCCACTCTAAATATTGCAACACCTGACAGTTATTTCTTCTTTTTGTTCTAGTAGTAGTATTAGGAGTAGTATTAATATTATTGTTGCTACATTTAAAAACCACAGGATCTTGTTCAGCTATATAATCTCCATCCTTAAGGAATTCTAATACATTTTCAGGGCATGACCTCATTCTTCAGATGCCAAACTGAACGTTTGCCCACTATGTCATACTTATGCATATGTATTACTGTGTTTGTATTATGGCTTCATCCAGAGTGTCCAGTACAGAAGTCAAACGTATTCACCTTTTGTACCCAGACCTGCTGTGAATCCTTTCCTAAGAACAAGTTTCGAATTTGTCAGATTTGACTCTTCTGGTCTCAGGGTCATTTTAAACAGTAAGTTGTACACCACAGTTCATAGATCAGCAATTTTGTACTGATTGCCTTTATAACTCTTGGTGAAATATAATTTTTGATCATGACAGTTTATGGGCTTTCAATTGCCTTTATTGAAACTCCTCCACTGCACAGTTTTGTGATGGATTCTGAACCTTTACTTCTCCATGCTTGAAACCTCTCCCAGCTCAGTATGAGTGTTCACTTTAGATGACTACTGTCTAGCCCATCATCTGCTCTTCAGACAAATAGTTGATGAAATGAACAGGCCTGCAACCACAACAAGTTCCTGATGTAAATCACTTGAAAAGGTTTTCTATATTGATAGTTAGTCTTCAATAACCACTGCCACCATCATAATTGTAACTGGGCATCTACCTCCTTCAGGAACAAGAGAGTTATCTTCTCTAGTTTTTAATCTTTAAGAATTTGACAATAGCAGTAAAAGCTATCCAGAAGGATATAGTATGTTTTAGTTTGGATTCTCTGTTGTGACTTTTAGACTCTTGTTACTGAAGGGGAAAGAGCTGGAGGATCAGAGCTCTGCATGTTTGACTGCAGTCAGGGATATTTGCTGCATATACACATTTAAAGAGACATCTAGACACAGATTCAGTGCTCTAAATATCTGTCTGTCCTTGTTAGCTCTTCTTTCGGCCTCTGTGGTATTCCTGTTGCTTAGTAAATGACTGTCTTCAAGTGCCTGCCTTGACAACTGAGCTCTATATAACAACCGCCAGCAAAACTCAAGTTGAATCAAGGGGCTGCTTGAATAATTTATATGAGTGTTACTTTTACAACTTCAACACATTTACAACTAAATCCAATACAGATGAACTGCTGTATAACAGTCTATCCATGGCAAATTGGGCCAGAGAGAGCCTACAAGTTCATGAGATGAAAAAAACCCAAAGAATGAAAGGACAGCAACTGAATTCTACTGGTGCTGATTATATATTTTCTACTAATATATAGCTTCCAACAAAATACGAAAATACCAAAAATGGTTTATCAGAACAACAACACAGGTTTGTACAGATGCAAGCCTTTAGCCCACCTCCTTTCAGATCTTTTTTCCTGGATTATGCAGGCTATGCTCAGAAATACTGAATTTAGGAATGCGTTGACTAAATTTTTGTAAGAGTTGGCCTTTTTTAAGTGAAAATGCAAAATATTATGCTTAAACTGGCATCATCTGGTTCCAGTTAAACCATTCTCAAGTAAAAGGACTTAGGCAAACTGTTGGTTTGCTTGTGTAATTTTCCAGGTTGCACATACCATGTAGTTCTTCCTAATAATGTAGCACTAATTATAAACAAAGTAACAAAATTCAATTTAAGTAAATTGCTATTGTTTAATTGACCTCATTTGCTACATACAAGGTGAGATATGATTTTTAATTCATTTACACAGATCCAGGTAGATAGTAATTAAAAGTATTTATGGATTCTCTTTATTCTCCTATGCAATTTTTTGTGACAAGATTTCAGAAAGAGAAGGGGAAGTGGAAGTGGAAGGGGAAGGGGAAGGGGGAGGGGGAGGGGGAGGGGGAGGGGAAGGGGAAGGGGAAGGGGAAGGGGAAGGGAAGGGGAAGGAGAGGGACTAGGCAGAATTTATTAAGATGGACTAGAAGGACGGAAGTGGAAATAAAGGAAAGCTGTGATTTTGAAAACAAGAAATTAATAACAAATGTGCATGAATTTATCTTATTCTGTTAGTCTATGTCATCTCAACTGTTTTTCCAAATTTTCTTACAGAGGAAATTGTATCCTGGATATTGATATGCTATCAAGCAAAATATAATTTTGGAGATCAAAGAAGATGAAGCCCTTCAATAGAAATCCTGGCAAACTGTAAAACTGGCAACAATGGATGAAGAGAAGGCTGAGGTACTCAACAACACTTTAGACTCAGTCTTGAATGACAAGCTCTCTTCCCACACCTCTCAAGTAGATGGACGGCAGGATAGGGACTGGGGGCACAAAGTTCCTCCCACTGTAAGTAAAGATCAGATTCATGACCACCTCAGGAACCTGGAAATACATAAATCTTTGGGACCTTAAGAAATGCATCTCAGAGTCCTGAGGGAATGGCTGATGTAGTTGCCAAGCCACACTCCAAGATATTCCAAAAGTCTTGGCAGTCAGGTGAAGTTCCAGGTGACTGAAAAAGGGGAAACATTGTACTCATCTTTTAAAAGAATAGAAATGAGGACCCTGGGAGCTACAGACCTGTCAGCCTCACCTCTGTGCCTGGGAAGATCATGGAGCAGACCATCCCAAAAGCTGTGCTAAAGCACACGTAGGACAGGGAGGTGATTCAGGACAGGCAGCACAGCTGCACCAAGGGCAGGTCCTGCCTGACCAATTCAGTGGCCTTCTGTGACGGACTGACTACATCAGTGGGCAAGAGAAGGGCTACAGATGTCATTTATCTGGACTTCTGTAAAGCCTTTGATGTGGTCTCCTACAACATCCTTCTCTCTGAAACTGGAGAGAGAGGGGTTTAATGGGTGGACTGTTAAGTGGATAAGAAAGTGGTTGGATGGTCACTGGATCAGAGTCTTGATGGACAAGAGGGACAAGGGGTGTCCTTGTTGTCCATATGGGGACCAGAGTTATTTAATACTGTCATTAATGACTATGAGATTGAGTGCACTCTCAGCAAATTTGCGGATGATGCCAAGCTGCGTGGAAGGATGGGATGCCATTCAGAGGGACCTGGACAAACTGGAGAAGTGGGTCCACGGGAGTCTCATGAGGTCAGCTGGGGGCCCCAGTATCAGCGCAGGCTGAGGATGAACAGATCAGAGCAGCTCTGCCCAGGAGGACTTGGGGGTGCTGGTGGATGAGAGGCTGGACATGACCCAGCCATGGGCACTCCCAGTCCAGAGAGCCAAAGGTGCCCTGGGCTGCATCCAAAGCAGTGTGGGCAGCAGGGCCAGGGAGGGGATTCTGCCCCTCTGCTCTGCTCTGCTTCTGCTCTGCTCTGCTGAGACCCCACCTGCAGTGCTGCATCCAGCTCTGGGGTCCCAGCACAAGAAGGACATGGAACTGTTGGAACAAGTCCAGAGAGGCCAAGAGGCTGGTCAAAGGGCTGGAGCACCTCTCTTATGAGGAAAGGCTGACAGACTTGGAATTGCTCAGCCTGGAAAACAGGTGTCAGAGTGACTTAATTAATTGCAGCCTTCCAGTGCCTAAAGGAAACCTACACAAAAGGGGGACAGGGACTATTTACAAGAGCCTGTAGCAACAGGACAAGGGGGAATAGTTTCAAACTGAGAGTAGCTCTAGACTGGATTTTACAAAGACACTCTTTACTGTGAGGGTGGTGAGGCAATAGAACATGTTGCGCAGAGAAGTTGTGGGTGCCCCATCCTAGAAGGCCAGGCTGGAGTAACCTGGTCTAGTGGAAGACATCCCTGCCCAGCAGCAGGTAGGTCATAACTAGATGATCTTTAGGGGCTCTTCCAACTCAAACTGTTCTACAGAACATACCATTTATTTTGAGAGCTGCATTTTCATTAATGTAGCAACAGCATAAATGTGAGTGGGGGTTGTCATCGTAACCATAGTTTAAGGTGGTAGGAGCTGTGTAAATTGCTAGCTATTTGTGTAAGCGTAATTAAAGATGAATCATAAAGTGAAATATACAATCAAAAGAAAAATGACTACTAGTTTTACTGTGTGAGCCCTTTACGAAACCACTGAATACTTCAAACTCACTTTAAACCTCCTTTTGTTTTCTGGAGGGAATGTTGCTATTAATAACAGTCATACTACCCCCTACAGGAAATTTTAATTGCATTGGTAAAATTGGAGTTGAAATTGGAGTTAAGAGTCTAGATTCCTTACTATGAAATTTAGAGTAACAAAGTCTTACCAGTTTAAGATGAAAAACGTGCAATACGTACTGAGTAGGCATTATTAAATGACCATAATTCCAACAAGAGGAGGAATTAAGCAACACACAGGTAAACTGTTCACTTCCTTTCCACATGATCTGGGTTACATATAGCTTAGGAGCATATCTCAAGTTAGGTCTGAAAACATATATACAAAGCCACAATGTTCACAGATGTATGTGAACAGTCACAGAGACAACCATATGGCCAACCGTAGGGTATTTAAACTGCACATCCTCCCTTTACTCAGTCAGTGTGATTTTCAAAGGAGCTGCAATGCTGACTCTCTAAACCAGAAGATTTTTTATTGTGCTAGTTTGGGCAACGTTTTTGTTCTTATCTTTGCAACCTTTAAGCAGAAGAAGCATCCAACAGAATCCCAATTTAAAGAGATTACAGCAACAGAGTAGAGATTTGAGGAAGCTCTTATTAGTGATTTGTTCAGAATTTAGAAAGGCGCATCAGACAGCTCACAAATATTTTCACTAAGTTTAACTGCTAACTTTGCAGATAAACGCTATATGTAATAGTGCCACCTGGTGACTGAATTATGTCAAACACAAAACAATTAAATAAGCCTATTAATTTGAGTAACTATTCGTAAATAGGATCCCAGCATCCCTGAATTGAGTGATGTAAGTCCAAACAATTACCAATCTGTTGCCAAGGGGCTATGGTTCAAAGTTCAATTTCAAATTTGACAAATATCAAGACCCAAGCTCTTTCTGAAAGCTGGAACTGCATGGAGTACTCAGTAACTCAATGAAGCCAAGGGTACTTAGTATGTTCAGAATTTGTCACCTAAGTGAGTCAACAAGATTTTAACTTGAAAGAACTAGTTTATGGTTGAGATGTAAGTGTGAAGTGTAACTGCTAATATTTGCTCCAGAGTAAATACAGAGTAATGCATTTAGCATTGATTTGGACATGTCCATGGTTTAAGTGACAATCCATCTTTTCCACAACAGAAACAACCGGTATTGGCTAAGAAGTCTTCAATTAAAAAAAATAATTAGCTTTTCCAAAACTCTGTTCTATTTTAAGTATTGTATTTTCAGTTAAGGAACTTGGAAGCAACCATCCACAAAAGTCTCACTAATAATTGTTCCTGATTAACATGAGAACATCAATAAAAAAGATAATTGAACACTTTTTTTTTAATTAAAATAATCAAGTCAAGGAAAACAGCCTACGTGACAGATTGCTTGTGTAAAAATAATTGACTCATTAATCTTAACCATATGAACATGTTCACATTAGCAGGGTCAGCTGCTAGAAAGGATGGAACCGTAGTTACATATTCACAAAGGTGTGAAGCTGAAGTTAGCCTAACTGCACAAATCTTTCCTTAGGAACTTAATGGAAGCTTTAGAGATAGCTTTAGATAGCTATCCCCATGCCAAAACCAGAGAAATTTTCAGTGACTCTCAAACCATGGCATATGGATTAAAAATCTTTTCAGCAAAGATGTGCCCCTTTATCATACTAAATAATCAGAACAGAGATGTTCTAATCACTGACTGTGGTCTCTATCTACAGAAATATATCCTTAACCTCAGTGCAAAGGTATGTGTTGAAACCTTTACTTGGTGATAAGGTAACTAGACCTTTTAAGCTAAATAGCCCCAGAGCTGAATTGGGTTAATGCAAAAGGCTTCACACTTGCAGTGAACATTGATAACAGCATATGAGACCATACAGATATTCAGGAGAAGTTTTCAGCAGTGTGTGTATAGCTGCTGAATGAAATTGGTCACTCTGTTGATTGCACATTATGCAGGGTAAATATTTGTAGCTGTGCAACACCATAATAATGGTGTTGGCAGTGCCCATAACAGACCACAAACTTTGCCTTAAGCTGACAGTTCAGGGCTTAGTTCCCAAAAAGGTTTGTCTGAATTTAATTTGGCCTCTCTGGAGATTCATTTTAGTTTAGCAGAAAAAGCAATCATCTAATGACCAGGTAACTATTGTTTTATGTTTTGTTCAGCTTTGAAAGTAAACTGTGTTAAATAGCACTATGCAGAGATATGTGTTTAGTAGATAAAAGCAGTAATAATGTTGTTAATTTATATGGAGTGAGATAACTGTGACTTAGAAAGAAATGAAGCACAGATAAGCAGCCAAGTCAGATGGCATCAGGGGCCTTTAAAGCCCAAGCATAGAGCAGTACCAGATGCCCTGGGCTACAGGCAGCTAACCAGTTATTCCTGGTCACCTTGGGAGCTGGGCAAAACCTCTTCTCATGGTAATAAAGAGAAAAAAGCACAAATATCCAAACAAGAGTGAAACACACCTTGTATAGCATCACGTGGACTTGCAGATCAGTGAAGAAAAAGCAAGCTGCAGAGTATATTGCTAAGCACACAAAATTGGCCACTAGTATACCCTAAGTGGAAAAGAAATACCGCTAACATCCACCCCACCTTTCCTCCTGCAAATAGCTTAGGATACTGGTGATGGGCCATATCCCAAAGTCCTCAGACTGAAGATACAATAAACCTTAGCCCAGAAGGTTAATGAAAGGCTGAGCACATTACCAGAGAAAAGTGTAGACTTCAGGAGGTTTGTCTTTGTGCCATTTTAACTACATGTGTTTTGATCTGTAAGCATTGGTCACATGCTACTATCATTGCAAATGGGCTACTAACATTCTTCAATTAAACTGCTATGATTTTCATTAGACCAGAAATGGATTATTGGCTTCACATGTAACATGGGTGGCTTTCTGCTGTAAAAGGATTTTGAGTGTAAAAAGCTCACAGGAGTTATAAAGGCTGTTTTGTAGCCCAGGTAAGATAGAGGTGTAGTACTTTACATTAGTTTGGCTATTTGATGCAGAGGCTGGCAGAAGAGGATAGCGTGCCTATGACACAATGCTGCTGCACAGAGTGTCTGCCATTCTGAAGCACCTCAGTTCTTTCACTCCTGGAATTTCAGCCTTTAGAGAGCACAGAAGTTACAGCTATGCATTTCCAAGTTGCTGCTTGATTAGACCCACATGGGGCATTTTCAGTTGTCCTCTATGCTACTGGACCATAAGACTTCTACACATGAAAGTCAGCTATTGTGATTGCATTGCCAATAATAATACACTATAATAAAATGGGATGCAAATAAGTGCTTGGAGCCCAGCCAGCTGCTGTAAATCTCAGCTAAGCTGAGAGGACAGCTCCTTGAAACTATCCAGGCTAAAACAATTGATGGCAGTTGAAGATCTGGGTCAGCATGTTACAGAACAAGGAACTATCGCCACTTTGATTATTTTGAGAATAATTGTTGAGATAAGCTTATTACTCTGATCTTCTCAAACATCTGCCTTTTCAGTGTCCATGATTGCCATCTCTTAATTCTCTTTCAGTTTTTTAGTTCAGAGAGCACATTAGCTCATTAAAGCCTACATTATTTTCTTAATATACTGCAGGGTTTCCCCCAGAATCAATACAGTCTATCAAGTACCATGCCTTTCACTAGGGACTGTAAGTCAAAAGGCGAACTTCAGCCATCCAAGCACATCTTTTCAAGAGCAATATAAATAGTTTCTCTTTAAGTAAGTGCAAATAAAATTGTATTGTAGCTTATGTCTTAATCAATGAAAGTTATCAGGTATTTTCATGCCTCCCCACTAAAAAAATAATATACACATAACAACTGCAACTAGTGTCTGTACATGACTTAACCGTTTCAACATAGTTTTAAGTATACTCCTTCTTTCTTTTCTAGATGAGGTCTTCATAAAAGATCCTTTAAATATGGCTTTTCTGATAGGGTCTTTTTAATGCTTATGGAAGTAGACTCCATGACCAGACCCAGTGAAAAACCTGGAAATACCCAAGCTTTGAACACCACAGAATTTAAACACACAAATTGACAGTGCTGGATTTCAAAATAATTAACTGGTGATCTCTCTGAAAATTTCTTCCTTTTCTCATACCCTCTTCCAAATCAAGGAAAGCAATTTGCTTCACAATTTTAAACTATCTGCAGTCATTAGATGATTAATCAATCACCTACAACTTTTTATATGGAAATAAATAAAATTAATGTTTGAGAAATATATTGAAGGAAAAGAAAGTCACAAAACTAATTTGTGAGGACTAGGGGACAGTCACAGTGCAAATGCAAACATCAAATGCCACAAAAAAGTAGATTTACTTTTAAGTAATATTCAGAAGAAAAAAAAGGTATTCCAATGGAGCTTAGACCAAAAAGGACCACATTTGCCTGCAGCTGAGAGATCTACAGAAGGAACACATCTTGTCTCATTCAGAAAGAGATTTGTAAGGGGTTTTTTACTGTGGGCAGTAACTTAACAGTGCAGACTTTAACCACAATAATTTTATAAGAAAGAAATTCTGGAAATATGGGAGAGATATTTTTGGTATCTGTCTTGAAGGAAGGCATTAACTAAGCAAAACACACACACACACACACACAAAGTATCCTAGTGTGAGTTATTAATACTCTTCTTTATCCAGAATTATGTATTTTTATATCACTTAAATTACACACATGCTTTCTTCACTTTTTTTTCCACACATGCTTTAATAAAATTCATATAACTTTTGGCGTACTGCAGTCATCCTCAGTTTGTTCTTTTTCAAATTCTCTGACATATAAACACACCCAGTCCTTTTAAAAAGAAAACAGTTAGGGAGCTAGCTGACAGAGAGGGGACTGTGAGATTGATAGGTGTGTTAAACAAACCTGTGAGAAGGTCCAAGAAGATGGAAGTTTTACCTTGAAATCTAAATAAAAGGTTAAAAAAAGTTATTCAATATATTGTCTTCTGTGAAGATACAGTTACATCATTAATAGGTGTAAGGCTAACCAAGGTCTACTGAGGAAGGTCCGAAAGTAAAAGATGGGGAGGAGAGGGGTTGTGGAGTTTGTCATGGCAGCTGTGTCTAGACATGTATTTAAACCCATTTTTGAGATGTCCCCTTAGGACTTCATTCCCATTCACCAACATTACCAAATGTAGAGCTCTTTTCTCCATCTCTGGTGATTTTTTCCAGACATTTTATAAAAATAAGCATTCATGAGACTGTTTTTCCCCAAAGCTGTTTTTCATTGTTAAGCAGATCAGATTTCCACTCAGCAACGACACCTCTACAACTATGTGGACTTGCCAAGACACAGGCCTAGTGACCTCCACCTGCCCTCTCCTGTCTAGAGCTCACATTGGAGTGCTTTGCTTCATAGAATGTCTTGAATTGATATGATGTCATCTCCTTTTAATCTTGCTTTCTTTGAGTTCTAGAAATACCAGGTTATGGCTGCATAGACATAGGAGAAAAAAAATCCAACCTGGAGCTTCAGTTAGTATTCCTAATTTTTTCCTCCTAATATAAAAGGAAGAATAAATTTTCCTTGAATTCCCTAATTTCCTATGATGTTTGATATATGAGATGCTTTCCAGTACTTTGGTATTTTTACAACAAAACCAAAAAACATTGATGAACAAAATTCATATTACTCTACAGATAAATTCACTCATTTTTTATCTCACTATAGGTCACCCTTTTACAATTACTTCCAAATTCTATCTAAAACTGATTTTTACTAAATTCAGAAGAGACTGTAATGAAAGGCAAATATGTTTATGCTGAAGTCCTTTTATATTCTGTTTCTCTTACAGTTTTCTTGCTGTATCTCTCTCTTCATGTCCTTCCAAGTCCTAGAAACTGTTTTATCTTCCTGAAAACAGATATATCTGAAGCCTGAAGAAAAGCAGTAAAAAGAAAAACAGGGAATATTTAGTTTGTCATTACAGGCCTCTCTTGCCTTCTGACTTTTCATGCCATTGTAATATTATGTCATTATAAAAAGGAGCAGAATATTTCAGTTCTGTGATTTTTTTAAGGGTACCACCAGAATGATAGCAAAAATTCTTAACAGGATTTCACAACCAAATATGTTTGGTGCTCACCACATGTTTTCAAGCATGTATATTAAATGCATGTATATTAAATATGGAAGAAGATGAAGAACCTGCATGGGCCAGGGAAAAACTGGAAGGTGAGTTCCCCAGATATTTGTGAAAATTTAGAATAATTTTGTTCCATATAGTTATGTCTCAGAAACATTTTCCTTCTATTTTCTAGCTGTTTCATAGCACTACTACTTCTTTCAAGTCTGTGAAATCCTTCATAAACTGATTCAGATACAAGAGAAACTAACTGAAATAGCACAAGAGGCACTTGATGAAAGTGGTAGAACAGCAGAGTATAACTGATGATAGTATGCACTTTTCACAATGAACCTCCAGAACCCGTGGCCAAAGGAGGCAGAGATGAGTTTAACAGCATGCTCAGAAGGATGTCAAATTCACTCATGAAAAAGAGGTTTCAAACCAGAGTAAAGGGAGTAAGTAAGGAGGTGTATTAAAGCACTTCACAGAACCACAGAACGAGCCAGGCTCAAGCAGGGTCATCCCAGAGTGCATACCACAGGATTGTGTCCAGATACTTCTTGAATATCCTCGCTGAGAGAGACTCCACAACCTCTCTGGGCAACCTGTTTCAGGGCTCACTCACTGCACAAAAACCAAGTTCTTCCTCATGTTCAGGTGGAATTTCCTGTGCACCAATTTCTGCCCATTGCTTTTTGTCCCACTGGACACACAAAAAATGCTCAACATCACTGAGCAAAGCCTGGCTCCATCCTCAACAATCTCACTTCAGATACTTACAGATATTGATGAGACCCCTCTCAGTTGTCTCTTCTCGAGGCTAAACAGAACCGGCTCCCACAGGTTTTGTTCATAAGACCTTTACTTTTGCTCCTTTCCTTTACTCATCTTTGTCCCACTCCACTGGACCTGCTCCAGGAGCTCTATGTCTGTCTTGTCCTGAGGAACCCAGAACTGGGCACAAATCTTCAGATGTGGCCTCATCAGGGTTGAGTAGAGGGGCAGGATCACCTTCCTCAAACTCCTGGCAATGCTCTTCCTGATGCACCCCAGGACACCATTGGCCTTCTTGGCCATAAGGACACACTGCTGGCTCATGGACAGATTGTTGTCCATCAGGACACCTTCTCCACAGAGCTGCTCCCCGGCAGACCAGCCCCCAGGCTGTTGTGGTGCCCAGGGTTGCTCTTCCCCATGTGCAGGACCCTGCATTTGCCTTTGCTGAATTTCAGAATGTTCTTCTCTGCTCATCTCTCCACCCTGTTGAGGCCCTTCTGAAGGTGTGCACAGCCCTGTGGGGTATTGGCCACTCCTCCCAGCTTTGTGTCATCAGTGAGGCATTTGTGCCTTTGTTCCAGTTGTTGGTGGAGAAGCTAATAATATGGGACCAGTGTTTAACCTTTGGGGATACCACAAGTGACAGGCCTCCAGCCAGACCCTGCACCACTGATTATAACCCTCTGAGATGTCCCATTCAGCCGGTTCTCAATCCACCTCACTGTCCACTCATCTAATCCACACTTCCTGAGTTTGTCTGTGAGGATGTTGTGAGAGACAGTGTCAAAAGCCTTGCTGAAGTCAAGGTAGACAATATCCACTGCCCTCCCTTCATCCTTTCAGGTACTTGGTTCATCATAGAAGGCAATGATGTTGTTCAAACATGCCTTACCTCTAATGAATCCCTGCTGACTCCTGATTTCTTGTCCTCCATGTGGATAGAAATGCCCTCCATTGTGGATAGAATGAGGGTCTCCATCACCTTTCCTGGGACCAAGATGAGGTTGACTGTCTGGTAGTTTCTTGGGTCCTTCTTTCCCTTTCTGTGGCCAGGGTGACATTTGCTTTCTCACAGTCCTCAAGCACCTCTCCTGATTACTACAACATTTCAAAGCTTTGGTGTTCATCAGCTCTCCCAGCACTTGTGGGTGCATCCCATCTGGGCCCATGGACTTGTGGATCCCAAGTTTACCTGACTCCAACCCCATCCTCCTTGAGCAAGGAAAAGTCCTCCTTGGGGAAGGAAAAGTCTTCCTTGAACCCTTCCTTCTCCCTAGTCTCCTGGGTCAGAGATCCCTGAGGGCTGTTCTTGTCAGTGATGACCGATGCAAAGGCAGCATCCACTAACTCTGCCTCCTCTCTGTCCTGTGTTAACACAGTCCCACCTCCATTTAGTAACAGATCTACATATTCCTTGGTGTTTCTTTCATTACTGAAGTATTTAAAGAAGCCCTTCTTCTTGTCCTTGACCTCCTTGGCTCTACATCTTTATTCAAATTTAATTCCAGGTGGGCTTTAGCCTTCTTTGTCTCATTTCTACTTACCCTGCCAACCTCTTTCTATCCTGGGTATTTCCTGCTTACACTTCAGTAACTGACTGGAGTGCTTTATTTATCCACAAAGATGTCTTTCACCCTTTGCCTAATGTCTTGTCCATTAGGATGAATCATTCCTGAGCTTGGAAGTGGTGGTTGGATATCAACCAACACTCTTGGGTCTCCTTTCCCTCCAGGGCCTGTTCCCATGGGATTCTTCCAAGATCCCTGAGGAGGCAAAAGTTAGTTAACTTCTGCTGTAGCCATTAAAGATTCTGGGGTAGCATGAGTGACTACTGTATCAGGACATAAAGATTTTATTTAAAACCTCTATTAAACATTTCCAGCCTCTTCCACCTATTCCAAAGTAAAGAAGATTTGGAAGAAAAAAAGAAAAAAATATTAATATTTAGATAGTTTTTTGAAAAGGATAACCAATGAAACAACTCACCAAAATGGCAGGAAAAGGCTAGTTATCTAATTTGATATAGTTGTTCACCATTTAATGAAGAGGATTATGTTAAAATTTTGCCTAGAGTGCCAGAAGGCTGGACCTAAAGACCAAAAAAGCCTTTCAAAAGGGAAAGCAACACTGCTGAAAAATACTTACATTGAAAAAATTATATATTGAAACAAAATATGACAAAATCAAACCAGCTCATTTCCCTATAGTCCTTCTCTTGGTTTTGGGGAGAGGATTTTTGTTGGTTTTTTGTTGGGGACCCTTCTGTTCTACTAGAAAATAAGGCAGACATCTTTATTTGGCAACATTTATGCAACGCATTCAGTGTTGAGCAAATGCTTAGTCCCACTGAAGAAAAAAATAACATAAATTTTCAGGCAGGCATACATATTTTCAGGCTTAAGGCCATGGTGATTTTTTTTCCCCCTGTATGCAGTTATGCAAATTTTTCATTCTGCTTGTGTTGTGAGTCTTAAATTACTAAGTAACTGCTCTAGCAAAAGCAGGCTAACAGGGTAGTGTGAAAGTCAATAACTCCTACACTCTTCTGAGATTAAACCTCTGACTTGCAACAGATTGGAACCAAGCAAATGAGAGAAAAACTGGTCTTGTCAATGCTTATGGCTAACAACTCCTTCCATAAATGCTCGCCATAACAGAATCATACTTTTAAAATTAGGGTAGATTACTCCAGAAGCAGAGATACAGAGATTTGGACTATTATAGGCAGAAAGTGTGCTAATTTGAAGGTGCTGTTAGCACTTGGGGAAAAAGCAAAGCTAAAAGAGAGAATTTACTCATTGCAGATTGTTTTCAAGCAGAGCCTCTGTAACCTTATTAATTGGGTAAACAAAACAGATTTTTTTTCATACCTGTGGTAAAGTAAAAACACAGGCATTTAACAACACATTCTTTATTGTGACTCCTTGCTGTACCTATGGAATTACATGTGGTGAAATCCTTCAATAAAAAGTAAACATTCTTAATAATAAGCACATACAGCTGCCAAATAATCTATGATTTCCTCAGGTAAAGAGCTGTTTCAACAGAGCTGGGCCTGCACTATGGCCAAGCTCTGACAACTGTGGGAAAATTCACCTATAATCTGCTAAACACTAAAGAATAATTTGACTTTGAACATAGTGGTAGCCATTCATTCAAAATCAGGGAACTAGTATCTGTAATTTATTTTCAGACTCTTTGGATTGAAGCTGCAGCAAGCAAAATCACAGGAGTTCTCAAGCTGAGAATTTAGGTACTGCATGAATGAGGTACATCTGTGGCAACATGGACCACCGTGGATGCTGCAGAACCCATCTAAAAACCTGTTGAAATGGTGTTTATAAGCCAAACACATTAAACTGCTCAGTACATTTTTCTGAGGCTGACAAGTTTCAAGGAGCAGTAATAACTAAGATTATTGTCCTTAAAACTGGAGGCAGAAAAGTAGCAGCCTTTACTGCTGCCTTTCTGCTTAGTGCTGCAGGGATGCCAACACCAAGCCAACAAGTATCACCCTGCCTGACAAGAAGATCTGCACACCTCCTGATCCCTTTTTTAGGGCTAGCCCAAATATAATGAGCAAAATGCAGCATCTTAACTTTGTCATTAGAGGTGAACAGGTCTTGGCCAGCAGTACTGGTGATACTGTATAATACCTTAAATGAAAACTCCTAATTCAATATTTCAAACCCAGTACTGGCTCCTTGGAGATGGATGAATCCTTAAAAATCACATTTATCATCCCCTAATGCATCAAATTCAAGGAATAGTTTTTCCTCCAGCTTTTTATAGTGTAAAGAATAAATTGTAGGAGGTTTGTAACTGTTTTTAATTCCAGCAAGTGCTTAGCTATGGGCATATTAAGAAACGCTAGCAGAGAAAATGCTTGACATTGTCTGAGAGCAGCTCCTTAAGTTCCTAGAAAAGTGGAAGTTAAATAACCTTGCTTATATTAGCTCACATACACTTAATTTTATGGGTTAGGATGTGCATGATTAAGCCAAAGAAATTGTTATCTTCTCTTACATTTGTCATTAAAACACCAAAGGTAAAAAGCAGTCCTCTTTTAAATTACATTGGAAAGTTTAAACTCAATCTAATGTTAGGGTTAAAGGGAAATGGGGATGGGGAGTGTGGGGAGGAATTACTATTACCTAGCAGCTAGTCATTTAAGTGGATTCCTTAACAGGTCTCTGAAGAGTACTCCCAAGGTGGGAATTACTTGTTTCTAGTATTAGCTGGCAATGAATGAACTATATATCGATAGCAATGGTGAATAACAACTAATAATGCATCTTCATTAGCATCTTAGTTCAAATCAGGAATGTTTTTGGGAAGTGACTTCAGGTTGTTCCCACTTAAAACACTTGACATCTCAGTCCAGATACATGAACTAGATGTCTTCTGGATGAAACCAAACTGGAAGAGCGGCTCCATGATCTCATCTAAAATTAATTTCATGATCTATTGTCAAGGAAACTTTATTCTCATTTAAATTTTTACCCATACTTTCATTTTATAAATTTTCTTTTAAATATATATTTTGTTTATCAACACACTAAGCATTTGAAATATGTCTTCTGGAAGATTTTTCCTCAAGTATCAGAGTTCCAAACCCTCAAAAACCTGAGGACATAGAAAATTTGCCCCAAATTCATTGAATACACCAGGAAGCTCTCTCACAGTCTTTATACCCAGACCACATCACTACCAGTTTTTGCAGGAAAGCTAATGGATATATTTATTATAGTTTTCAAAATGTAATATGAATTTCCTGTAGCATTTGAAGATCTGGATTGGATAGTACACATCAATCAGAACCTGAGCACTTCATAAGCTGTCCACATTCCTTCCTGCTACTGTCTGATCTCAAATACCTGGGCATTAATTCTGTCAAGTTATTCTTCTTGTGGTGCCCATGTGTCCTAAATTTATTCTAGCTTGGGTAAAAGCTATGCCTCTCACACTCTTGGCCTGTTATTGTGGGGCTGAGGTGCTGGCAGCTGCTTCCTCTACCATTCATTCATTTCTCTGCAAGGAATGATGGATGCCAATTGGCCCAAACATGAGCCAAAGTCATCTTTTCCTTAAATAGTTAAATTGGCTTTGATTATTGGAGTACAAGGCTTCATAACTAAAGGACTGCAGGCTGCAGAGCACACTTCTGGGCCCAAAAGCTACCAGTCCACTGTCCTCAGAAGCCCCTGTTTCACACAGGTCTCTGGCGACCTTGCGTGCAACCGTTTCAGAAGGGGCCAGAGCCATGAGCTCGTTTCTGACGTGCCAAGGAGCTGTGCGACCACCTGAGCCGCCAGCAAGGCTCAAGGTGCAGCTTCAGCAGCAGAGCATGTGAAGGGAGCAGCTGCTTATTCAGCAGCAGCTGCAGAAGCAATAGATACGGAAGGAGCCAGTCAAGCTGCAAAAGAAGCTTCTGTTGTTTTAGCAGAAATCTGCAAGCTGATCTTTTCCTGTTTAGTGATACATGAGTAGTGGTATGGAAAAAGAATATCAAGGGCATGGGAGAGAAATCACTTTAAAATCTCAAGATGTATTCCATGTTCTCTGTGTCAATTTAATCTAAAAACACCATGATCTTTTTAAAACGTACTCCTAAATGAAGAGTACAGACTGGTTTCTCTTCTGAGCTGAGTAAACACAATGGTCTGCAGTAAGAGTTCCACATGTTATTGAGAGAGGCAAGGCAATTTTAAGCATGGCATCTTCAGATATATTCTTCTTCTTCCCAAAACCAAAGACACAGAGTCTCCACCCCCATACCCCACAGTAAATCCAGGAATTTAAGTAGTCTGGAAGATTTACTGATTATCTCTGTATAACAACTGGAGTACTGTTAACGTTCTGCTCCTTAAGATTACATAAATTAAAAAAAAAAAAAAAAGAAAAAGAGAAAAAGGCAGGTTTGTGTTACAAGAAAATTCATGGTTCCAAAATATATTGTAGCTTTGTTTCCAGCTTCAGTCCACTTCTTTTAGGGAATAAAGTCAAAGAGCTATGACTATATTAGCACAAGATTTTATACCAGTTGATCTACAGATTTTGATTGATGTCTAATCTTCATTTAGGGATATTTGTAGATTATACTGTTGTACATTTAACCATCAATGAATAATTCAAGTCACTAAGTTACTCAAAGATGCAGTCAAATAAAAGTGAAAAAAAATTTCCTCGTTGCCTTGGTTTAGCCAGTTTTTTTTTTCTTTCCTTCTTGTTGAGAAAACTTTTCTTCAAAGCCAAAAGATATTTATTTATCAGTCATATTACAGTGTGTTCAAGTTAACTGAACAACAAAAGCTCACATGTCAGTAACTCGGGAGAAAATTCAATCTGTTGGATTCCCAGTGGCAATTGAGAGTGTAAGGATCCCATCCAAATTTACGACCCTGACTGGGAAAAATGCAGATGACCAAGCACAGTCAGGATACACTAAGGGCAACATTTTCATATGTGGGAGGGCAATTTAATTTGTCTTTCCTTTTCATGACTTGAAAGCAAAGATGTATTTGCACAAAAATATGTGGACATTTTAAAGCAATTAATTAAGCATTAAATTTATAAGAAAAAATTTTTGTTGGACATTATCTAGGTATCCAAAATGTACATGTCATTTCTGTGTCTTCTAATATGTCGACATCATTTATTTTGATTGTGCAATTAGGATAGGAGATTAATTAATTTCCGTCTTACTAGAAGAAGCAAGGCAAATTCAGCAGCCAAGATGTCAAAGCTATGAAGGAAAAAAGAAAGAAAAACCAGGACACAACACTGAAAAGAAAAGCTCCAGGCAAACAGAGCTTCTACATACCAATATAGGGAAAATAAGAAGCCTGAATTTAGAGAGCAAAAGCTAGGCTAAATGTGTCATTTAAAGTCTCACTGTGAGAGAAAACACAGTTAATGTCAAATCTTATAAACATGAATGTAAAAATAAAGGGGGAGAAGATCATCTAGCTCTGAGCAACTTAGTGGCATTAGTGGTTCAGAAATGTTTTATGTGGTTCTTATTAGAGCTCATTGGAAGATTTACAGGTAAATATATTTTCATTAAGTAAGTGTTTCACAGAAGCTGGAACATTTTACAGTGGTATATTGATTTCAATATAGCAGTTTTCAGCTAAAGAAAGAGTAAGAGATGAACAAATGCTCACAAGATTTGCAATCAAAAGACAAACTCTTCATCACTGTATACGGGGAAAAAAAATTAAATGTTTTGGTTTATCTCTGGTGCATAAGCTAAAATGAACTTCAAGACCTGGAAAACAAAATAGTCATTCTTAAGCCGACACTGACTTCCCTCTTGGTCCCCTTTCCTGCCATGAAAGCTATTGGCATTTCCAGCTCAGTTGATGAGGCACACTCCTATAACCCAACAGCATTCCTGACAGTCAGGCTATTATCCTGAACTCTTCTTTCATGGATCTGCTGCAAGGATTGTGTCACAGAAAAACACATACGTGCATGGAGCGCATTGGTCACTTTTGGAAGACCTTATCACATTGTCTGAACTATGTCCTTGACTCCTAAAATATGTGGCTTCTTCAAACAGAAAAGACTTAGGCAGATGCTTAGACAAGGCTATTCAGTTTTCTGAGTTTATGAACATATTTCAGTCAACAGTGTCCAATCTGTGATATGTGATAGGTCACGATTACTCAGAGTAGTCTCAGCTTCTTTGTAAAGATTCAGAGAGAATGAGATGGTGTTCTGAAACTGTCAAGATAAAAATCTTTAAGAAAATACTGTCTGTAATGACTCGGCGCAAGTAGATGATCCCTATATAGACATGTCCCATAAAAGCTGCATAGAAAACTTTCCTCCTCCTGACGCCTTAAGAGGCCTCCTAGAAACAGAGACTAGACAGGAGTAAGGGAATAAAGGTGGGTATTTATTTGAAGGGCCTTCAAAGGTACACCCTGGGGAGCCAGAGGCTGCCTCCAAAAATGGACCCCAAGAGGGACAACAGGTCACGAGTTCTTCACACTTTTATAGGTTTGCTTCATTTGCATATCAGAGTTAGTTCTCCAATTACAAATTCATTTAATGATGTAATTTCCCCTCAGCTTACCCCCCTTTAAAGGCTTTTGGTTTATACTTTTTGGCCCCAGGATGATCTGGGTGTCCTTGGAGAGCAGGCCTGGAGAGGCTTTGTTATGTCTACCTAGCATAAAGAGCAGAAATTAACGGGCTACAAGAAACTCCAGAGTTACAGTACAGGATTTGAAAAATATAAAAGTTAAAACCTAAGGCATCACTCCCCTCCCAACACCTAATGCCTTTTGCTGAAGTAGTTTTCTTCTATGCTTCCCTGTTAACTCTTCTGTCCATACCTCCTGTGTGGTAATCCCTTATAGCCTTTTAGACTGAGTAACATCCTCTCTAAAACACCAGCATCATTACTTGTGCATGTTTGTGTCTGCAGCAATATTTATCCCAAAGTGATACCTCTGAGCTTCATGTCCTATTGTGTATGCTATTACAGGATAACCTTATAAATTGCTCTTATTAACGACAAAATTTCTATCTTGAAATTGTGTTGATATATAAAAAGCGCATCTAAACCAGATTTACACTGCTTTTAAAAAGAATATTCTTTTCAGTTGCTTGTTTACTCATGACAAGGACTAAATGCATTGCAGTATCTTCTCACTAAAACCCTTATATAAGTGATCTGTAGAAAAGATTCCAGCATATAACAGTGTGATAAAGGTACTCAAGAGTACCACTGTAAATAATTGAATTCTCTTTTTAAAAAATATATGTGGAACTTATAGCCTCGGGCTAGACATCCTCTAGTCCAGACTCCTGTTTCAAGAAGAAACAGGTCACACAGCGGAAGAGAAGAAGGCTCAGGTACTTCAGGCATCACTCTCTAGCAGCTCTCTGGAACAAAGGGTCATACTTCTGACTTTGACCACAGCAGATGGGATCATAAACTATTGCATTAGATTCCTAAATTGACGTTTTCTTGTGAACATCATTTCTGTGTGTTCAGACAAAGAATTAAACAAGCTATAGAAGTCATCGTGATTTGTGCATTTATTGTGTTTAGTAGTCACTGTCTTGTTGCTTATCTTGGGTCTGTACCAGCCAAAAGTTTGTGAAAAAAGTAGATATCTTTAAAATGTTTTGGATGAGTTTGAGAGGGTTGTTTTGTATGTTTTTGAGCTGGCAACTCTAGAGAGAGACATATTTTCAAAGTGCTTACCATGCAATTCTGTGCATTAAGTTTAGATCAAGTTCCTAGAGTTCAGTATGGCAACTAGCACATGTAATGTCACCATAATATAAAAAGTAATATGAAGCAATGAAATGTCATGCCATAATAGAGAGTGCTCTTTTTAGATCTTTAATGCTAGAAAGGGGTTTTGGCATTAAATGACCTAACATAGAAATTATCCAAACCAAAGAGAATTTTAACAATTTGTACATAATTATGTTTAAATTGAAATGTGTGTTAATATATAAAAAACCAAACAACCTGTGTATTTCTGAGTAGTCAAACAAGTTGTCTTCCTGAGTACTAAGCATGAGACAAAGAGGTAAGTAAGGCTCTGAGACAGATTTTGACATTCACTACTTTGATGCCACTGTCTATACAGCTAAGGTATTTAGGAATACACAGGGAAACAAAGGTGATTCAGTGACCCTCTGTCTGCCCTGACAGGGCTGATCCAGGACAGTGCAGGCTGAGTTCACAAGATGTATCTCTGCACTGTCTGCTGCAATTGGACCAATTCATGCTGCTCTGAGCAGGTCTTGTTAGCTGCCGAGCAAGTAACTAATATAATGATACAACTTCTTCATCAGAGGTGTCTGAGGTGCCACTAGCACAAGGAAAATTATAATGCCCGCACCCACCCACACAAGCAGAGCTTTTTATACACCGTTGCAGTCAGAACCATACACATTTTGGTGTAAGACAGACCTACCTACAATCTGCTTTAGTACCACAACAACTTTTATTTTTATGAGAACTAGTACTGTCCTGTGAGTAATCCTGTCAAATGGCCAGTGTTTCAGAAAGCCCTAAGAGCACCTGAAATTGCATAGTCCTTGGCACAGACACCATGTCTTTTCTGCTTGTGTAGAACAGCTTCTTTTACAGAGCTCACCCTGTATGCTAACTACTATCAGAAAACAACATTGCTTGGAAAATCTGATCTTTACAAAAAGATTCAAAATCTACAACAGGACATTTACTCTGAAAACCTAGATATTTGACAACGAATAGATGTAAATGGTTGCTTTGCTGTCAGCTATTAGCCAGATTTTGATCAGTGTTTAACAGCACACAATAATCCCATATTCGTATAAAATTAAAGAGATAACTGACAAGCAGAAAGGAGTAATTCAAATTGACATGTGTCCAAGATGGTGACTTTGCCATCCCTACATTGAATACTCCCAAGGGATCTTTAATGATTTATGGTAGGAAAGGATGAGTTTTGTAGGCCAGTGTGCCACAGCAGAACACTCCCCCATTCCACAATCTGTGCCAAGGTTTGAGTTCAGTGCTGCTAAAAGGATGAAAGGAAAAACTATCAATTCCCAAATCAATCTCTGAAGTGCTTTGGCAATAAGTGAGCCAATGTCGGCCTTTCAGAACCCTGACATAATTTTCCAATTTTGAGCATCTAGGGCAGAAGTGATTCATAGAATCACACTTTTCCTCCAGAAGTATCTGGTCCTACAAACTATATATAGGCCTATCCCAGTGGAAACTATCAATGCAGTTGATCAGTTCTCTTTTGTCCTCTTTCTATCTATGAGCACAATGAAGATGTGGGTCTTCAAAATAAACAAGGACAAGTACTTAGTGCAAAAAAGAAACCAAAGATTTCCATACACTTCTTTCAAAACTTGTGCAGTTGTCCAGGTGTTCATAATACAGATCTTATTTGCTGAGGCAAATACATGGGACTATATTTTCAAGTTAATTCCAGCACCACTAATTTAAACTTAGCACAGCTAACGAACCTCAACATAAGACCTGGCTAACTACTGATGTCGTACTTGTACACCCAACATGTGCTACACCACAGCTTTGGTTTTAGGATTAGGTTTTACAACCAATCCTTATTTATGCCAAACAACAGGAAGTATACAGCACTCCTCCTTACCATGCGAAACATGTAGCTGCCCCTCCCAGACCTGTAATACTTCATCATGGTTTAACCCCAGTCAGCAGCCATGCCCCATGCAGCCTCTTGCTCACTCCCCCACCAGTGAGAACAGGGAGAGAATTGGAAAAGTAAAAGGCAAAAAGCTTGTGAGCTGAGATAGACAGCATAATAGGGAAAAGCAAAAGCCACACAACCAAAGTAAAACAAGGGATTAATTCACTGTTTCCCATGGGCAGGCAGGTGTTCAGCTATCTCCAGGAAAGCATGGCCTTATCATGCATGATGATGACTTGGGAAGACAAATGCCATCATCCCAAACTTACCACCCTTCCTCCTTCTTCCCAACTTTATACACTGAGCATGATGCCACATGGTCTGGAATATCCCTTTGGTCAGTTTGGGTCCCCTGCCCTGGCTGTGTCTCCTCCCAATCTCCCAAGCACCCCCAGTCCCCTCCCCAGTGTGGCAGTACCAAAAGCAGAAACGGCCTTGGCTCTGTGCAAGCCCTGCTCAGCAATAACAAAAACATCTCTCTGTTATCAACCCTGTGCTCAGCACAAATCCAGAACACAGCCCAATGCCAGCCACTGTGAAGAAAGTTAACTCCACCCCCGCCAAAATCAGTACATTTGTGAAACATGCATTGGCCCAGTAAGTTCCGAGTCCCCACACCCACAAACTGACAAGACAAAACAAAGTACAGGAAAGCTGGTCAAATCCAAACTGAAGTGGAGAGAGGACAGAAATACTTGAGAAAAAATGTTGCCACTTGTACTGCAAAACTGAAATCCAATATGTGGCCTAAATTAAAATACAACATTTGATATTGCAGCTCATATGCACAAGTGAGGTAAAAAGCTACTATGAAAGTGTTCAAGAAAAACAAAAGACGTTCATATTTAACCAGAGACAAGTCTGTCAACAAGGAAAGCAAACTGCAGTGCAGAGAAAAAATGGCCATGTCTTTCTGCTGAAGAGAGAAAGGAGGAGGAGTGGAGGTAAATAAATAAAAGAGGCAGAAAATTTAGCATGGCACAACCATGAAAATTAATGCTTGAAGCAAAAAAGAGGGACAAAAAGGATCTGAAAAAATACTGGTAAGCTCAAGAGGAAGAGTTATGTATGTGGAGGAGGAGAAAGTAAGGGGCAGAACTATAATGTAAAGAATGCTAAGCTGGTAAATCCTACAACTTTTTTTATGACACAGGGTACAGGAATAGATCATCTAGGATTCTTCCCAGCTTCAGGAAAACAATGTCAAATGACAGTTATTTTGTTTCACCTAAAGAGAACATTGACATTAAAAGACACACAGAGACAGAAAAGCAATCTGAAGGAAATTACATGGGTTTTCAACATGAAAGGAATTATTTTTACAAGCTTTTGTACATAACATAGGGTAATTTCATAACGGGAAAAAATTAAGTACGAAATGGTATCATAAATTGTTCATTTGCTACAAATCTAAAGTTGCTGTGGAAGAAGAATGAATCATGGGCTGTTTGCTGCACAGTATTTTCTCTAAAACCCGAATAATGCAACAATTATTCAAGGTTAACGCAAAAGAATTTTTTTTTCTGTGGCTTCAAAGTAACAAGGGAATGAGATAAAGTGGATTCTGCAATTCCAGGAAATGGGAAATGAGCTCTGTTTTTTCTACTAATGTAGAACCAGTTTGACTAACCAGAGTAATTCAATGTCAGCCATCCGCAGTGAGTAAGAAAGATTTCACACCAAACTTAGTCCTCACATTTTAGAAAATACAAAAATTTCCCTGATAACCCTAACCGTCTCTACTCATCTACATTGAGAACCCGAGAACTTTTGCAACAAACTAAACCAAAAATCAAAATAAATTCAGCGTCAAGTTGTTGTGGATGGCAGCAGGGGGAGTTTTTCTTGTATAGAGTCTAAAAATAAATTACAGATACTAGTTCCCTGATTTTGAATGAATGGATATTACTGTGTTCAAACTCAAAACTATTCTGCAGTTGTCAAGATGGATGGGGGTAAGTGATAGACAACTGACTAAAGGCACTGCTTTTCTATGGAGAGAGAAAGGAAGTGAGCACTATTGGGAGTGCTTAACACTTCAGAGGCAGAAAATTGCAGAAGTCTATTTCTCCTGTAATGCACAAGTGCTATCATCTCAACTGCGAAGACACAGTTAAACACTCAGAACACTCTCTTTTGCAATTGTAAGGGCACCCTTTCACAAGGAAGAAAAACATGAATGCAATAGGGTCAGAGATGGAAGATGTGGAAAGTGGATGCTGGCCTCAGAAAATACAGCTTGTTTACCTTATGTATTGGTGCAATTTTCTTTCACACTGTTTATTAGGCAGGAGGAAAATCTGCCTTCCTCAGTTACACTCAGATGGGCTCAAATATAAGTTCATTCAATTCATTAAATCTCACTGTATTGTAGGAAAAAACCCCAACACATTACTTTTTTGTAATAATTTTTTTCCAACATGGAGTAATGGAAGTATTAATTGCAAACTCAAAAAGACTTAAATTGCTTTTCTACCAAAAAAAAAAAAAAAAAAAGTGGAGTACAGTTCATCTTCCCCAATTTTAATTTATTTATTTTTAATACATTATTAGAATTTTGGCACAAAAAATTATGGCTCATAATCAATAACTAGTTAATGTACATCTCTATGTTTAAAATGGATAGTGCTAGGCACATATATTCAGTTTATAATTGATGCTGCCTACTGCTGTGTAGCTTTTTATACAGCCTTTCTTGCCTATATTTCAACACCCTGCTATTCATTTTCTTGCATAAATAATTATGTATATGCACGGAAACAGGCTCAGCTGCTTAGAGTGCTCTTAAACATGAACATTTTCAAACTACCTCAAAATGGTAGCATTTTAAAAATTACCAAGATGTCTAAAAAAGAGGCATTTACGTTTTTCTTTATTATATATGTTTTTCTTTGTATGTTTTAATAGAGTATCTTAGCATAATAATAAAAGCAGTCATGATGGGATACACTAATTCGGGATATAAGGGACCTGTCAGAATTCTGCAGTCCATGAAAGTGGATTAATTGTTCATTTTTTCGTTTATGGTTGCATTTTACAGATGGGAAGCTGAAGCAGAGACAGAGAAATTCACTGGTCCAAAGCCACACCTGAAGTGTGTGGTAGAACCAACAACTAAACCCAAAGACTCTTCCTTTTTCTGCCCCATTGTGTTATTGTCTTCCTCTACAATGATGCCTCCACTATAAAGCAACCATCCTGGAAGTCAGCTGGAAAGGTCTCTGCGACACGGACAAGATTCTCTCTTCCTCCTCAGTCTGTGATGTTGCACATGCCAATTGGATCAGGTCTTTCCTGAAAATGTCAGGTATCAACCTCTCTGTAAGAGGTATTTAAGGACCTTCTTTGAGATTCAGCAATACTTGAATGTTCCTTCACTTTTTCTGTTTATAAGTTATGATGTTTGGGACTGAAATCAATAAAAACCTATAAAGTCTTTCCGTAAGAACAAGGTCAAAGGAATATTTGGTAGTTGTGCTTTAGTTATCTTTTGGTTATATCTTTCATTCATACAGTTTTTCATACAGAACTTTCACAGTGTCAGATTTTAAGCAAATGAGCCCAAAAAAAAAAAAAAAAAAAAAAAAAGCCCTTTTCTTGGTTATTTCTTTCACAAATCATGACTAAGCACTTCCCCAGCAATGTTCATCAGAGATTTCAAGAGGACAGAATTAGACTGTCTTGGTAGATATCTTAATGCTGAGGTAGATGAGGTAGGTCTTACCCGAACTAAGCTAGATGGGTGAAAGAAATAGTCACACAAAAATTCTTTCTTCCTTTTAAGCTCAATTACACTAAGCAGCTGTGATGCAACCTGAAGTAACTATCACCTTCATCCTCAGACATGACACTCTCAAATATTTAACTGTTTTCTCTCTACAGAAGGAGACCATTACAGTACCAGGATATTTGTTTCTCCACAATTATCAATGAAAAAAATAAACCACACCCCCCTATTCTTATATACTCCAGCTCAATATAGAAACATTTGGAAAGTTTGTCTTCAATCATCCACACCATAATCCACAATCAAAACAATTTTGAGGAAATCAACTAAGGAAAAAAAACAATGAAAGATCATCATCTCCCTTTGCTTCACCTGAAGGACATCCCTTTCCTGAGTGTGAAGATGAACTTTTGACCTGAGTGAACCATTTACTTTTTGAGAACACACTGTCATAGACTCAGATGGCGTAAATACATTAAAGGAAGTCTCTGGCTTCAGGATGCTGAAAGGAAAGCTTGCCATATGTTTTCTGGTGACATATGAATATTCAGTTTTGACTCCCAAGGTGCTTCACATTAGGAAGAAAAACAGTATGGGGAGAAGAGCAGAGAAGGTCTCTTCTGCATTTTATTTTTCCTTAGGTTTTTTTAATTACAAAATTCATAAGGAATACAGAAATTCATACTAGCTTAGGATGAAAACCGTATTTACAAACTCTTTTTTAATTAGCCAACTGCTCACAGAAGCAAACTCGTCTACTTCCTTTAGCCAGACTGTTAAATTTTTGTGAAACAGCAAAGGGAATTTTGGCATGGTCTTTGCCCACATGTTAATGCTGCTACTGTGGCAGGTATGGGCATGGCCATTATATTGTACCTGTAAGGGTAAACTTTTTTACTTTATTTTGTTAGCAAAGAATAGTACTTTGTGCTTCTGTTCATGACACTTTGCTGAGTTGCAAATTCTTTGCAGGGAAGAACTTTTCCACTAGGAGAGCCCATTTTCTGCCCTCTTTTGTTTGTCCAGTCACTTTGAGCACAGAAGAACCCTTGAAGGCAGACACAAATGCTGAGATTAATATCTTTGAAAGGGCATAATGCCTGCTTACTATTTTCAGGCACTGCTATTTGTGAACAGGTAAGCATACTGATGAATGAAGATGGTACTCCAAGAAAATAATCTGCTCTGACACTATTTTTCCTTTTCCATTCAACATTTATTCGAGTTTATTTATGCATTTGAAATACAAGAGAATTTGTCAACTTAGCTTGTTAGAGAAAATATTCAATTTCATCTATTAAATAACATCCTTTTCACCAAGAAATAAATTTTTTAATCCTAAAAAATATTTTAAACCCCTCCCAAGGTAATAGAAAGGAGCGAATAGTAAGGAAACAACTGTTTTTCAGTGTATAGCTTGCCCTCAGCAGTAACTAACTAGCTGAAACCTCTGTCTGGCAGCAGTTGTTATCTTCGAGGTCCTCCATAAAATATGTCTAGAAGATTATTCCAATTTCTTTTTATTTGAGTCTGTATATCAAAGGCCACACCTGAGTGATTTTTACAATTAAGATCTCTGAAACTCTGATTCATGTTGATCTTTCAGCCTCAGACCTTTCATGCTTCATAATTTCTTTCCTAAAATATGGCTCCTAGAATTGAACATGTAGGTTCCAACTATGCTCCCCCTAATGCTCAGCATTAACCAATTTATAATTCCAGCTCCTTTGAGTCTCTTTTTACTCCTGCCAAAGATTGTTCAAATAGCCTTGGTGTATTATTTATTATTAACCCTGTTTCCCAAGGTGATTTCTTTTTCTCCCTACAATTCATGCATTTGCTAGGGTCCTTTCTAAGCCTACTAGTATAACTTTCTATCTTCAGTCAACTGGATGACCTAGATCAGTTCAGATCTATCTTTTTGCTGTTTTCCTTATCTTTTTGCAACAAATCTGACTTTCTGGTTAGTATAAAGCACATTCTCCTTCTTCATTTAGCTATAAGTAAGATTAATTTCCATACTGTATATCTTGCATATGTGTACATCAGCAGTGACACTAATCAAATTCACTCTGCAGAATTAAAAAAAACCAATTTTTTGTTATATAAAAGTTTGGTGAATATAAAATAAATCTGATGTATGCTTGCTCTAAAGGAATAAAGTGTTTACACAAGGGGACACCGACACTTGGCCAAAAAGGGGACAGTGACCAGACATTGTGTAAAAACTCATACTCAAAAGCTATGTTTTTTTTAAAAAAACTGAAAGCAGATAAATTGCATCGAAGTTAGAGAATAGTACCTCCACAGAACTCCCAAAGCAAGCAAGAGAAGAAGGATACGTGCTTTCAGCAAGATCATGAACTGAAGCAACAGAAAATCCTCCTTGATGTGTCTTTTACAATATGGGAAACAAGAAGTTTAAATTGAAATCAGGTTTAAAATACTGATTTTTAAAAATGTGAAACTCTTGTAGCTCTTATCTTAGAAAGGGAGAATTGGCTTCAAAAGGGATCACATGAAGTCAGACAAAGCTTGAGATGGAAGTGGACTTCTGGACATCATCTGATTCAAAAACAGGTGAAAAGAAAAGCCTGCCCAGGTCTTTGTGCAGAGATGGTTTGAATATCTCCAAGAAGGGAGACTGCAATGTTTCTGGGCAACTTAAGCCAGGGCTAAATCACCTTACAGTGAAAAAAGGGTTTTTTAATGTTCAGAAAGAACCACATGTGTTTCAATTTGTGCCCATTGCCTGTTGTCCTGCCAGTGCGTTTCACTGAGAGGAACTCCACCTTCTTTGCATCCCTGGTTTGAGTATTTATAGACATTGATAAGATCCCCCCAGAGCTGCTTCTTCTCTGGGCTTGACAATCCCAGCTCTCTCATCCTTCCATCACTTTAGAAATTCTGCAGCTTCTTAATAATCTGTGTGGCCCCTTGCTGCTCTCTCTCCAGTATGTCCACGTGTCTCTTGTGTCTCTTCTGGTGAGCACAGAACTGTACACAGCACTCCAGGTGAGGTCTAGAGTAGCCAGAATGATTCAGAAACAGATTTTCCTTTATACTTAAGCCAGGTGTGCTCCACTGTGGACCCTCCTCCAAACCTTTTTTCAATTTTTATGTTTCTAATAGCTCTCAAAGCTTTGCTGGCACTTATTTTAATTATCTTGACATCAAACGACGGAGCTCGCTGTTTCTCTGAATAGATCAAAAGAGCATATGCTATGCAATCTTTATCTCTAAATGATTCAGAGAGAAAATATCAACCTCAATTAAAACCATTAACATGGTCTCTTTTGCTTTATCACAGCAGTGAGATAAAGACCAGATGAGACACAGATTTTGGATACAGAGTTTGGGGAGAAAAAGTTCAAGAATGTTCAGTTAAGAAGTCAATATGAAATCAGTCTTCAAAGAATGTGGAGGCTGGGAAGAAATGAGTGTCTGTGTTTCAAAATATATTCAAGATCCTTGCCTTTTCTTTTTTTTTTTTTATTTTCCATTTAAAGAAAACAAATTAATTTCAAAAGGGAGTTTCATAATATTAAAGAAAAAAAAAAAGGGTAAACTGCAACTTCATACCAAAATTACTCAGAACACATAGTCTGAAATAGTGTAATTACAGGTAGTACAAGCTGAAGTTGAGTTTCACTGCATTAAGATAAACAGCTCTTGATTATTGTCAAGACATTTAAGGCTACTTCAGGTTTTAGCTATGTGCCTCAGGACAGGTAGAAGTCAACATGCCACTCACAGTTGAAGTGTCCGTAATGGTAGGAAATAAAGAGGCCAAATGTGCCCAAGGTTCCCCATTTGCATAGCTTACTCTTACATTTATTGCTCTGGGGAAAATATCACATCAGCATCCAGTAATCCATATGATCTTCAGAGCATGTGTCAGACCCATACCTGGAGAATAATTGTCTCTGGCACAGAAGCATAAGAACAGAGTGAGGACAAAGTGTGCGAGATCATCCAGGAGACGTAAGTCTGGGACTGATCTTGTGTCTTCATGGACAGACACTTCATCATTAAAAATTCTATGACTCTATAAAAAACAGGTTAAAATTGCTCCTGTACAGGACAGAGCACCAGGCAGCAACAGGCTGAGGCACAACCGCTTGTTTGCCTCTGCACAGTGCATTGGTGAGACTGCTATTTCAACACTACTCTTTTAAGCCCAGTTTTCAGCTGCAATGTGAAAACCCTTGGAAGAGAACTGTAAGAGAATCTGAATAACCACAAATAGCCCTTGGGGGTAAACTTGTTCTTTGTGCTGTAGGCTGTAATTTTATTACTGAGCATTAACACGCAAGGAGTAAATGGGTATATAACAAACTGCAATGTCATGAAAACAGCACAGTCAAGCATAAAACTGTACAAAACTCAGTGTACTCACTGTCTCTCTTAACAGTGAGTATAATCAGAATGAGTCAGTCTGAATCAGATCAAAGTTCCTTCTAGTTTGGAATCACATCTCTGACCAAATTTGTTAGGAAATACTTCAAGAATGACTAGGACAACAGAGGAAGAATATGGTATGCTTCCCTAGAGTACTTTTTCAGGTGCCAGTGGATCCATACAACTTCAAACATATGACCAGCATTTTTCATGTAAAGAGGGTGAATAGGTATTATTCTACAATTTAATAATGATACATCCATGACATGTCCACTAGGGCATGGGGAATGCTGATGTAAAATCTTAGAGAGAAGTCTTTGATGGGACGAAGAGTGAGATTCATGCATGGTCTATTAAAATAAAATTTCCTAATTCTGCTCTCAATACACCTAAGAGAATAACAAACATAGAATATTATATGGATTAAATCAGTTTTAAGGTTTAGCTAGAAGTTGTAGCCTTTTTTTCCCAAAAAAACACAGCTAGGAATACCAGTGTGCATAATTTTAACATTCAAGGTAACACTTTTTCCGCAGACCATTTACAAAATTATACCTGCTTGTTATAACACAGATAATTTGTTTGAATTTGTAGACAGGTCCTGTAGACAGGTCTAACCTGAGCCAGCAACCAAAGCCTACACAGACATTCCTTCACTTGACATGGTGTGACAGCAGAGAGATTCAGAAGGGTAAAAGTGGAAAAACTTGTGGGTTCATGAAGGTGACTGCCATGGGAAGCAGTGAATTAATTCCTTGTTTTACTCCACTTGTGTGCATGGCTTTTGCTTTCCCTATTAGACTGTCTTTATCTCAACATGTGAGTTTTCCACCTTTTATCCTTCTGATTCTCTCACTTGTCGTAATGGTCAGGGACTGAGGAAGTGGCTGTGTGGGATTAATTTGATGGTTGGGCTTAAACCATGACACTTGAAAAGACAAACACCATTGGCCTGAATGTCCTTCCTTCCTTCTTCTTTCCCCCATTTTTATATGCTAACTGTGTTGCCATATCCTGTGCAACATGCCTTTGGTCAGCTGGGCTCAGCTGCCCTGGCTGTGTCCCCTCCCAATTTCTTGTACACCCCCAGCCTCCTCACTGGTGGGATGGTGTGAGGAGCAGAAAAGGCCTTGACTCTGTGCTAGCACTGCTTAGTAATACCTAGAGCATTCATGAGCTATCAACACTATTTTCACCACAAATCCAAAACATAGGCACTTACTATGAAAAAAACCCACAAACCTTTGCCAGCCCAAACCAGCGCAATCCCATTGTGTCAAACCTCATCACAGATCATCATGTCTTATCATGCATACCCAATACTCTGCAATAACCTAAGGCAACCATACTGCTAAGGGGCAGCATGCATTTGGGGAAATAAAGGGAGAAATGATGGGTTAGATGTGAACAGTATGTCATATGTTTGTTTAAGAAAGCATAGCCTTGCATTCTACACAAAAACACAGTTAACTAGATCATCTGAAGAATCTCTCTAGCGCTGTGACTTTTTCAGACCTCTCAATTCCAATTTATTTAATGTTCATAACTTCAGGAAAGGATATTACAAAATTTGGAAACTTTTCAAGTAAACATTGAATCCAAGCCCATAACCTTCATGGTATTAATAAATCAAAATCACCTGTCAGTGTATCCAAAGAACTGTTACTCATTCACATTTTATTCTAATTACAGAAATAAGTTTTTCCTGAAAAATTTTTGAAAAGGTGCACAGAAGATATAGGAAGGATACACACAAAACATGCAGAAACAAAAACCACTTTGTTCTTCCTTGAAGTTTTTGTCTGTTTCCAGTCATTAGAATCTGTCTCAGTTATTAACAGGGGAATAACATTCATCAAGCTTGCACCCTCCATGCTATCAAAAGGAAGCAAACTCCTGAAGGAGCAAAACACCTTTCGGTTGATTCCATCATCTCCTCTGATACCAACATCACTGACTTCAAAGAGCTTTCACTTATACTGGTGTGCTCCAGGGATAAATTTGGCCTTTCAGCCTTATGTTTCATTTTCAAATACAAGACACTAAGGATGAAATCTTAAACAGACAATACAGCACACAGCTTTCAGAGAGCACACATACTTTCTGCTGAACTCAATCAACTTGATTTCATCTCTAACTTGCACAGATTTTGGGACAGTAGTGGCAATAATCCTGAGTGTCCTCAGTGAAGAGAAAGAAAAACCACGCCCTTTTTTTTCCAACACTAATTCACTTTCCAAAAAAAAAATCTTTGATTTAAGAACTTCAATATCAAGTTCGTTCTTAATTCCATGATATGAAGTAAACAAGTTTTTACAGAATTTCTAATTTACAGAAATTTCTAATGAGTTATTTGTACAGAACAGGGTAGGTAATCTTATCTGCACAGGGCAACATTGTAAGTTTATGGACAATGTTTATATATTGATTTTTTCAGAAAGTGTGAGGGGTTTTTTTTGCATTTTATTGACGCAAAAGGAGACAATCAGTTCATCAAACTTTATAGCTTGGTCATGCATTCAGAGAGAGAAGGAAGGAAGGATAGTGGCAGTAAAGAAAAGCTTGATTGCAGTGTTGAAGTGGCCTCAGGCACTTAATTTGTACCTCTGGCTGAGAGAAAATGTCAGCCTGCCTATGTTCTGCTGCTCCCACTGAAACTTAAATCCAGCTGTAAGCCTTTTTCACAGTAAGGAATCTCTTGGCTGCAGTTATTTTAAGTTCTGTTCACACGAAAAATGAATGACCCCAATGGAAATACTTATTTTACATGGTCACTGATATATATATATATTGTTTTCAAAATGAAGCAGAGCAACATTGCAAAACTAAGCACAGGTAAGTCAGACTTCCATCTAAAGAACAGTCTATAATGTACCCATATAGAATTGCTAAATTAATCACAGGTTTTTTGTTATCTCATCTGCTGCTCAAAAACAAACAAACAAACACTCAAACCACACAAGCATTGATACTTCTGATCATGCATGCAGACACTCCTTCAAGGAAGCCTTTCAGGCAACTAACAATACTCCTGTATTAAAATACTATGGGTATACATTTCCTGGCTGATGTTTCAAAAGCATTACTCTAAATTCCTTTAAATGCTAGAGGTGGTTGCATAAATTTCTGCATCTTTCAACAGGCACTGATAACAGTCTCGCTGCATTTTTAACAAGATGCAGGTCTTCAAAATAGGAGGTTTTAATTTGAATAAGTTACTTTGGAAGTAAGAGGTAAAAATCATCACAAATTAATTAAAACGTCGTCCTTTGTTTGTGGTGATTAATAATACATAAGGAATCCAGGTTTTACATAATTCATCAATCTGACATAAACTGGCACTTTCCAGTTCCACAGAGTGGAAACCCAGCTACTCCGTGACACTTGAAAAACAGCTCTGAATTGATGCACTGCATCCTTCTGCCACAGGACTTAAAGTCACAGAGATCCAGTTTGTCACATACAAATGAATTTTCTAGGACTGAGGCAGTAAGAATATAATAAAAAAATGTGCTGAGTTCCAAACAGGATTTTTTTTCTCTTTCAAGCACTAAACTCACAAAACCTAAAAGCAACATGCTAGCAATTAAAGATGGAGAAAGACTCAGGTAAGATAAGGTAGCCTGCGCTCTTATGACTAAAGGATTATTTCCTGAGGAACTTGAAATTTTTAAGTATGTTGTTCACAAGGTGATCTAGCACCAAGCATACACCACAAAGCCCAGTCTGAAGCAGCAGGGTGGCAACACTGGGATTGAATCATAGTGGCAGTAGACCCTGCTTCTTTCCAGATGTGCAAGTTCATATCAGGAAGCAGTAACAAATAGGCAGTCAAATACTTCCTTAACAGAATTTTCTTTCCCATCATGGACAGACTTTGAGAGTCCCACAGAAAAAAAGCAAAATTGTGCTGAGCTCCCTCAGTTCTTAGTCTTGATCAAGTTGTGTGCTTTTACCTTCTTTGATTTTCTTTCATTATCCTCTTAACCATCTGCCTAATTGCATAGCCTCTAAATCTTTTTTTTCTCAAAATCTTTCTAAGAACTCTGGCTTCTTCAGTTGTTCCCTCTCTGATTCGAATTTCTTTGTGATTTGTCTCTAGAGATCATGTTTCTTCTCCTTTCTTCACACTGGAACAGAGCATGAGGAAAAGAGGCAGCTCATAAAAATCCATCTCTTCTTATTGTTGAGTAACTATAACACTTCATTTGTACCTGTGCACAGTATGGCAATACAGTCAAAGATGTTAGCACAGAGTTCTGGTACCTGAGGGTGACACCAGACCTGCCAGCATGCACTGGCCTGCTCATTGGTTTAAGGAATTTACATTCCCGATTACCCTCAAAATTCTGTGTCAGGTATTTCTACAGTAGATATTTCTACTTCTTTTAGGGTTCAGTATACCCTCGGGTATGCTGACCAAACTTCAACCTCTGGCAAGATCTCAGCTGATTATCAGTGGGTTTGAATCAAGTATTTTTAAGTAAGCACCAAATTATCAAATGCTTAAATCATGATCAAATTCTTTCCTTACAGTGTGTATGGGAACTGTATTATATTGATCCCATTTAATAAGCTATCTTAAAACTACCAAATCTTTTCCAGTGAGAATAACTCTTCATAAAATACTTCTTTCTGCTTATAATTCAGCTATTTTCTTCTTATAAAATACCTGTTACTGAGTGTAGTTCACCTCATCTTGGAACATAAGTAATTTGATTGATACTTTATGGATAAAGTACATAACATTTATTTTTCTTCCAGTTTTCAAACCAGTCATATTTTAAATGAAGATACAGCATAAAGTCTCAAAATTAAGTCTTTTAACATCTTGAATATTTGAATGTTGGGGTTTTTTAAGGTAGAGATGTATTTAACATTGATATTATTTATATTTAAGTATTAAACCAAAAAATAACAGCAGATTGCATTTGAGTGTAATCTATAGCCGCATCTCTTAAAAAAGGAGGTTGCTTGCTTGACAACTTCGTTTTCTTTGTTAATGGTGGGTGCTCCACATAGTTGTAGCTGGATCATTTATTTATGCTCATATCCATGAATTTTCTTTATGACTTTTTATATGCAATCATTGTTTTATTAGACCTTTTTTCCCTTGGAAAAGGCAAATTTTCAGCACATCAATTATATGAGTCCCCATTTTAAGCCTTCTGCACCTTAAAAGATTGCCAGTTTATTGGTACAATTTTTCTGAATATTTTCAGTTGCAAAATTCTTGTTTTGTGCACCTTCTCCTAACTTTTTTAGAGGTAACTTTTTTTAAAAAATAACTTTTTTCCCAGGATACTAGTCATAACAAAAGTACTGCTTGGCTGTGAATAAACAGTAAAATTAGGGTAACATTAAAAATAATTATAAAATTTATGCACTATTCTGCTTCTTGTGCAACTGTGGTCTAGTGGCAAAGACCCAACTGCATGTAACCAAAGTTTTTGAGCTGCTACAGCAAAACACAACATTATGACAAGACAATGAAGCGATACACTTTCATTGGGGTAACTATCTCTGCAAATCCAGTGGAAAGATCCTGGCATTTGTGAGTGAGACATAAATCTATTGATGTATATTCAGGGGTTGGTTTTTTTTTCCATTGGTACATTTAAAATAGTGAAATACACTTCAAATTTCAGTAGTTATTTTCATCTTACAATATAATTCCCTGTTTTCCTCCCACAGAAGAGATCGAATGATTCTGCAAAATCTGAAGCATATTGAAAAAGTTCCTTGTTTTCTAATGGCCTTTTGGTTTGTGGAAATATTCAAAACACAGGGATTACTGCTATGGATTACAAAGAAATTAATTTTTCAATATACATCCATATCTTCAGTCCTTAGGTCTAGCAGTCTTATGCATCCACCTGAAAATATACCAAAAACAAAATAATTTCCAAGCAGACCAGAAAATACAATTAGATATTTTTTTACTTTTTTGCTTTTTAAGATAGCAGTGTTTGCTGTTGACTGTTTTACATTCTAATACTTCTGTTTTCCACAGTGTCTTCAGCTTCACTATTAAATATTGACTTCTGATGACATCTTTTCAGTCTTTAGATTTTTTGCAATAAATAACCATAATTTGCCTTAAGGATATCCTACAGCAGTTTTGGTAAAAATAAGCCTGTTGGAGAATGAAACAAGCATCCCTGCTCCTTAAATAGGCAACCATTACTAGTTTTCCTAGTGAAAAAACAAAATACTTTGTAGACCTCCAGTAGAGGGTGGGTTCATGCATGGATTTGAAGCATTTATTAAGTTACTTCTAAAATAATTAGAAGTTTTCAATTTATTGTTCCTATTGCTCTTACAGGAAGTACTGAACTCATGTATTATACCCATTAGCCTTTAAGTCCTTGGAGCAACAAAAGACTTGGGGAAAAAGGGTCATAAATCAAATTAAAATCTGTTAACAATTAATCTCTTTCATTTTCATTGATTTAAACACATACTGATGGTTACTCTTCTTTTCTGTAAGATGGTGAACTTGAAAGACCTCCCAGGGTAAAGGTATAACCTGATATATAGAAAGCTTAAGCAACTTTTCCTGACATTTACCAAAGTTGAACACTTTTTCCCCTTTTCTTTGATTTTAGTTCCAAGAGACAGTGTCAGAATACAGAATATGAAGCTTATTGAGCTTCTCAGATTAGTGCAGCAGAAACTGCTTCTAATCCTCCGTCATCATCAAATTGACTAGTCTGACATTGTCAGTGCTGAGCGCTGCATGTACCAGCAAACACTGGAGGCTGAAAAAATATTTCATTCTAATCTAAAAGAAATTTATCCAGTACTCCATAGACCTCGCCTTTATCTCCTCAGAGAAGATACAAAGAGGAAATTATCTAAAAATCTGTATTTGATTTAAAAAGTGATGTTTGGAAAATGTTTTGATGCACTATCCATTTCTGAACCAGTATTTTATAAGATAAGGCTAGCATATATATTTTATACTACAGTTCAGCAAAATACATATTTGTTAAACAGGGAGTATTTGCATATTCAAAGAACATGGGTCCAAGCCAGGATTCTGACTCCAAACAGATGGCAGGTAACAAAGGCTAGTTGAGACAAGGCTGTTGATGGCAAAACCCAAATGCTTTACTGGCAGGGTGATGCCTTAAAAAATTTCCAAGCTTTTGCTGAGTTTATATTACAAACTAAGAGATTCCTCCTTAGTTTGTAATGTAACCTCCACTTAAGCTGCCAAATTCTTCTCCAAGGACCTACCCATTGCAGTGCATTATTTTTTCAATCCTAATGCTAATTTGCAAAAGAACAAGGTACCAAAACCTAAATGAAAATAGCACATACCTGAAAAACTTTTTAAGTATAGATTTCCCCATCTGTTCTACCAGACAACACCCACCTACATTCCCCATGTTGAATACAGTCACCTTTTACAAAGTTCCTAGAAAACCTAAGCATTGATTTAGGACTTCCTGGATTTAAACTAAGCCCTGACTAACAAAACATTGTAAATAGTTGGTGCTCCTCTTTTCTGAAAAAAGTCAAAATATCCATCAGAAGACGAACCGTCATATCCTTTTCCTAGATGCTCTACCGTCATGAGAGAATTTAGGAGTGAGGAAGCTGCAAAAACAGAATCACACCAACCAAAGACATAGATTTTATTCTCAAAATAAACAAGCCAATAGCAGGTAATCAGTGCCTGTACCTTTACATTAGTAATGACAAGAGGGAGTTAACTGAGCAGTTGTGTTATGAAATTACTCACAGAATAAAAAGAGAAAGCTGTCATTTATCAACACTTTTTACATGTTTTGTGCTAGTTTTTGAGGCATTACGTTTCAGACATGGCAACAAATTAGGCTGTAGACTTGCCTACTAATACTGTACTTTGCATTCTTCAACAAGAACTGTTGAAAAGCAGAAACATTAATAACAATCTCTCATTGCTTGGATGTCTTTCTGTAAATTTTGTAAAAGGTGGCAAGGAACTTCACGGCAGAATTTAGAAACCAATGTAGACTGCAAGATTCACGAGAGTGACTCGGTCACCTCTGACCTCTCCTTCAGATTAACACGGTGGCTAGTGATAGCTAGTGATGATCCAGGAAGCAATCTGAAATGAGCTATTGGGCTGCTTCTCCGAAGTTGCTGGAAGAAATCTCATCACAAATGCAAGGCAAGCTTCTACTCTCCAGGAAACTGAGGTTGAAAAGAAGAAGGGATTACGCTAGTTCTGAGTGAAGAATCCTGTTTCATGTATCTTTGCTATTCTACAGTCCTTTTAGGGCAGGAAAAAAGGGGTTTTTTTCTTAGTTTGGGGTTTTGGAGATGAAAAAATCTTAGTGAACAAATGCCCTGATGAATACCAAGTACACTGCAGCACATGACCATGCTCTGAGTAAGCCAAATGTGCTTTCTAAATGGAGGAATCTAGGAATACAGGAGATGAAGATTGTAACTTCCCTGGAGTCACTAAATGATTTTCAGTAGGCAGAAACCACTGCTGAAATATTCACTCACAAACAGCAAAACAAAATCACAAGCAAAAAAACAAATGAAAGTCAGGACCTTCTCTGCAGCAAATACTAGATTTTGCAAGACTCACCTGAATACTATTCTCCAAAAGGAGTTTTCTCACTGAAAGAGTTAATAGCAGCAAAAATTACAAATAAAGCAAAGAACACATCCATCCCTGGTGTCATCTCAAAGAGGTAAAAAATTTCACTGATTCTTTTACCACATCTGTTTCATGCTGAAAAACATTGGTATTTCATAGTTCACAGAATATGCACATAGTTTGCTCTGGCAGTTGCATCACCTCTTACTGAGGTGTATGAAGGTTTTCCAGTAACAAAATCTGTATTGCACAGAAGTGGCACAGGCAACCAGAAACAGTAACGACAGAAATTTGATCGTATGAACTGAAAAATTCACATATATACACAGACTCACATTCCATAGGAGAAGAGGAAATCTGCAGGCAGTGTATATAAACAAAACATTAAACCATGTCATATTACCATGCCTGAGACTAAGCAGATATTAAAGTAAGTATTTTTATTTTTTCTCTGCTAAAATGGCATTATAAACTGTGCAAAAAGATCCCAAGGACTCTAAAACACAGTCACACATGCCAAGGTACTAGACAAGTAAACATTAGTTGCAATATCATCTATGGCAGTAGCAGGTCTTGACTTTGTACCATGGCAAAAAAGTGTACCTTGACAGATAAAACTGTTAGGGGCTAAAAAATGAATATATGTTTAATTAGAATTAGTATCTTGATGTGAGATTCCACTTCTCACCTACACTAAAAGGATGTTTAAAATTTACATTTTAAAGATAAAACACCATTCACTAATATCATCAGTTTAGCTGTTAAGATGGCAGTGTAGAGGAGGGATTCAGGGATCAGCAAGTTCAGAGCCTGAGCTTCCATGGCTGGAGGTTCTGGTCATGTTCAGTGCATTTTTTAAACAGTTTCCATTTCATGTATCTCCTGTGTTTAAACAGCAGGGCACTCTGAAGCAAAGTGAGGCATTTCCCAAGAGTCCTCTGGTGGGGACAGAGCAGAAATTAAAACAATTTTCTTTTGAAGTGAAAGCCCAAAAGGAGTTTGCTGAGCCTTTCTGTTTCTCTTTAGATATTTATGTCCTTCTTTGGGAGGAGAATGCATGCACACAAAAATGCATCTCTTCACACTGTGGCAAACAAGCTGATTTGATATTGGTTATTATGAGCATACCAAGGAATATCACCAAGTAGCATTAGAATATAGTCTGTGATCATATGGGGGAAGTAGTGTGTCCCCTAAGAAAGGAGAAACTCATAGACTTCAAATAATATTTACATCTGACCTCCTGCAGAGTAGAAACCATAAATGTCATCCAGCAACTCCCACAACAACATCATAATTTCTGTTTCAGTTGCAGCCTTTACTTTATGAATGCTTTTTCATCTTGATTTAGAGATCTCTTGAGCAATGTCAGAATGCATGGTAATAGAGACTTAATCAGGACTGAACAGTCAGCAATTACTCACTTCTGGCTCAGAAGAGCCAAAGTAATATGTCCATGATCTCAAGCAGTACATCTTAACACAGTCAAAAGAGGAAAGACTGCACAGTCTTTATCTGGTACAGTGACATCCATTCTCTGACTGACTTTACAGAGCACCAAACACAGAAAAGCCCTGAAATCCAATACACAAGGTCTTTTCTTGGCAAGGAATTCTAATTATGGTGTTTCAAACTTCTGCCTCTCCTTTGAACAAACACAGCGGAAAGCCCACCACAGTTAACACTAACTTAAACTTCTTGGTCTTCCACTGTGTGTTGGGTTTTATAAAACTATTTATAACAAAATGAATTGCCGTTTCAGCATAGATACTTAAAACAATATGGGGGCTATGGCATCCTTCTCCCTGACTCATACCAATGGGAGAACTAACATACTGTATTTAATATAGAGTGCCCATATTTTAAGCAGGCTTCAAGATACATTCCATTGAAGGTCCATACACTGTTAGTGAAAAGACAATTTTAATATGGGAGATAAAGTATCTTCATCAACTAGTCCCCTCCATAACCTTTAACCAGTGAAATTCCTTCAAGATACTATGTAATTTAGGGGCTAATTAATACTTTCAAAATGTCAGGACTTTTACAGACCTAAAGATGCCATGTACAGATGGCTACTCCAGTATATATGAAATTTTTGCCTATGCTTTGGATGTGAGCTGCTGAAGAAAAGGGTGGTAGAACAACTACTCAAATGAGTCCTTCATCCTCTATAAGGCTGCTTGGAAACAGGCAAGATAAAATAACGTTAGGAAGAATTGCTTCATAAAGATCCGCAATATTGCTGACATGTCACATGAATTACAGCCCAATATAGCCAAAGTGGCACTTCCATTATGAGATGCTACTTTCAAATACTGGTAGTTTTCATAGAAGGAGGTGGAAAATATGGCTAAAAATTCAATATAAGTTTACAATTTGCATGCATGTTTTTAAGACTTCTCTGTATTTCTTGGTCTAAGAACATCTCATATGAATTAGTTTCTAGTTTAAAATTCCATAAATGTGGTTCAAAAGGCTGTAAACACACTAAGTCATATTATATTCCAGGAATGTGAGACTACTGTTCAAATGGTAACAGGTGGAAATAGTATCTACTTCCTTTCATCCAATTATCTATTATAATCTCCCTAAGTGTCCTTCCTGAGATGACAGAAGAAGTTTTCCTTCTGAAAACAGACAAAATCCATGTTGTCATGTTTTCGCTGAGATTTCCTGAAACAGGTTTTAAACTGGGGCCATGAGCAAGGATTTATAACGAAGTGAGAAAAAAATTGCCTAGGTCTGGCTTTAATTTCATTATTCCCCAGCTGTCCAAATCCTACTGACATGAAGAACTCTCCATATGACAGAGGCACGAGCAGAATTGTTTTTTTCACGCTTTTAGAAAGATCATGGCAAAATTAGTAGCGGGAGTGCTACAGGTATGCCTTCTGTGACAAGATGCCAGTAGCTTCCACCATGCCAGACAGAGACAGTTCTCTCCTGAAGCAGAGGAAGAGAAGGAAGGAGTGAGATAATATGGAGTGAGCTGACCAAAGCCTGAATTCCCTATTCCCTTGTGCCACTTGGGGAGGAGGTAGAGAATTTGGGACTGAAGTTGAGTTCATAAAAAAGGGAGGGGTGCAGGAAAGCCTGTGAAGACTCATTTTCATTTCTCTTTATCCTACTCTAACTTTTCATTGGCAATTATTTAAATTAATTTCCCCAAGCTGAGTCTGTCTTGCCTATGACAGTCATTGTTGAGTGGTCCTGCCCTGACCTTGTCTTGACACATGAGTTTATTGTCATATATTCTCTCCCCTGTCCAGCTGTAGAGCCAAAGTGACAGAGACGCTTTGGTGGTCTTAGGCATCCAGCAGGGCCAGCCCCCCTCAGCACTCTGCAGCACTTATAAAGGATAAGAACAGGTAAGCTATAGCATTTTCCAGTGTGTTACATCAGGGTTGGACACAAAACTGCCTACATGAGACAGGGAAAGCCATCTGTACCTTGTGCTGCATCTCCCTGTCACTGTGAAGCTCTATACCTACTATCACTGCTAAAGGTAATGTAAATCTGGGAGCCTGTGAGTTTAGCATGCAAGAGCTGGACTGTGAAGTCACAAAGTTGCTTTTCACATGCAATTTGAAAATTTGTACAAACTAAAAGTGTACAGTAGAGAGCTGGCTGTGAGTAAGTATCATGCTATAAATCCCTGCCTTTCACAATTTGTTTTACTCAAAGTTCTATAAAGGGGATTTAAATATGTACATGACCACTTCGGTCTGTATTTCCCAGCCAAATATTAGCAACATACCACAGCTGTGGGTGATAGAATACCAGTATAAACATTGCATATGTCTGAATTACATACATGCAGTTAAAGTAAAGCTCATTCATTTAGGCTATTTAAGACAAGTTAAGCGCAACTCTCTATGTTCATCTCTGTGCTAGAAGTGTCTCTTCTACATATACAGAGTCAAAAAATTTGAATTTTCACTTCTTTTACAACTCATCCAGTCTATTTTAATTAATGCACCAAGTGACATGAGCCCTGAAGAAAAGGTTTCAAACAGAAATTCATAGAGGGAAAGAGAATGCAAGAGGCATGCTGTATTTATATCAGTACATTCACGAATATCACCAAGTAGGTCACCGACCTTTTTGCACGGCAATCTAAAAATACACATGTGCTCACAAACCTGAGCAAATAAGGACACAGCTAATGTTACTGCTTCTTCCTTTACTCCAGCATTTGTCAGCACAGCAGTCCAGAAACTCTGGCCATGACAAAAGCAGTTCCAAATTTCTCAGATTTCTCTCTCTAGCAATAAAACAGAGATTTATGTAGTTAAACCTACAGAAGAAAAAGAAAGAAAATCATCCCAGATGACTAAATCACAGTTTCTTGTGGGTAGCTTAGTAACTGAACTCTTTATCCCCTGAAGGACTACTCAAACCATTTGTTTTCATTTTCTTGACATCCTGTCAGTGTAACATAACTGGATGTGCTGCTCTGCTTGTTATTTTCTGGGGTGAAAATTACCATCTTTGCTGAGGAATCTTAAGAGGTAATGAATAATAAAAGTTAGAAGAATATACCCAGCCATGTGATCTCCCAGGGAAGAACATTTGCTCTTAAGCCCAGTTACAAACCACAGAAGGCAGTGAAAATCTCAGGAGCCAGGCCACTAATGTAGGTGGAACTCTGACATGCTCTCTTTATGGTCCCTGAAAAAAAGATTAATTTAATGAAACTTTAGCTCTTTTTTGAGGCTGATCCTTTAAGAATTGGTGCTTTTCTTTGTGCACAAAGTAGCTGCTCAACTGTTAATACTTGCTACTTTTATGCTTTCATTGTCCTTGTACTGCCAAGGATGTGGCAATCATTGTGACGATACTAAAGATTCAGGAAAAAGCAAGAATATCTGGGATATTGGCAGTGCAGTTCATTAAAACATTACGACACCTAGACCCTCAATTCAGGCCCAGTGAGCTAGAATTTTAGGGTTAGGAAACATGAACACAGGTTGAATGATCTCATTCTAGTCTCTAGTGGACATTAATCGACATCACAAAACCATCATGCAACTTGTCAGAGTAGTTGTATTTTCTTCAAAATCTAAGACTAGTGAGTTCTGAGCATGGTGCCACACAGGAATTGCTGTTTCTTTCCATAAAGAGTTTGCATGATGTTTGATGTTGACATCTGTTGGGGTTTGACACTGGCTAAGCACTGGGCACCCATGAAAAACTATTCACTCATCTTCCTCTGCTATAGCTAAGCAGAGGAGGGGACATTAAAACAAAAACTTCATGAGTTGAGATAAGGATTAGGGAAAAAACATTTTAAGGGCAAAACAAGCTCAAAAACTTAAACAGTATAAAGAAAATTTATTATTAAAAGAATTAAAAGTAAAAAGGGTAATGAGAATTAAAATAAACCTTTAGAACACTTATTTTCTTCCCAGTCCCTCCCTCTTTCCCACTGATAGCACAAGGGGACAAAACGTGGGGTTTTGGTCAGTCGTTCACTTTGCAAGAATCTTTCTTCAGTTCATTCAGGGAAAGGAGTTCCTTCTTCTGTTGTCCCGTGCGGTCCTTCCCACAGGAAACAGTTCTCTATGATTTTCTCTAGCATGGCTCTAATTTTCACTAACAGCCCGCCAGACCTGCTGTAACATGAGCCCCTTTCACGGGCCAAGCAGTCTTCCCACAACTGCCCAGCGTGGGTCATTTTAGTTCATGGGGTTTAGTCTTTTACAGATGAGCTGTTCTAGTTTGGAATGAAAGCTCTCTTCCTCTATCTCTAAAGGCAAGGGTCATCTCTCTTTTTATGAGTTCCTCACTAGATTACAGCTTTTCAGTACCCACACGCTCCACTGTGAGCCCTCTTCTTCATGGGCTGCGCGTGGATCTCTGCACCCCCCATGCACATCATGAATTACAGGCAAATAGTTTGTTGTATTATAATCCTCACCACGGCTTGTAGAAAAATCTCAGCTCCAACTCCCAGAGCACCTCCTCCCTCTCCTTCTTTTCACTGACCTTGGTGTAGCCATGTTTGTTCTCTTCACACGTCCTCACTTCTTCCCTTTTCTCTGCCTTGGAAGAAAAATGTTGTCCAGAAGTATTATTGTTCTCAAGTTCTATCAGCTGAAAAGCTCTTATAGAGCTTTGCTGCGCTGGAAAGGTTGATCTTGTCCGTGCTCCGTGTTGGGGAATTGTTTGCCGTGTCTTCATCGCTGACCACGTGGTCTCTGCCAGCACCACATGGGCAGCCCCAGCCGCATGGTCTCGGCCTCGGGAGGGCCCTGGCCACACAGCCCCTGGCGTCCCCATCCCACCTCACCACCCCTCGGGGGAAGAAACAGCACTTCCCAGAGTTTTTCCTTTCTTAAATACATCATCCCAGAGACGTTATCAACTTCTCTAATTGGGCTGGTAACCTGCCCATCGTCAGAGCCTTCAGCGATTGGCTCTGTGCCCAACACAGAAGTTTTAAGCAGCTTTTCTCCTGCCCCCACCAAAAACCAGGCTGTGTTAAACTGACACAACATCTTCTGTTCCAGGCATTGTTACTAGATACTAATTTGCATTCACACTTGCCTGTAAAAATGGTGAGAATTCTAAAGGGGATTAACATGAAACTTAGTTATATTAACAGCAAACCAGAACTGCTTGTAATGAGGGCAGAGGTGCAGTCTATTGCACCTTAATATTAAAGCTACAGTCTCCCAGAGATGTTATTTGAAAACTCTGGTTCCTCCTTTCTCCCATGGGATGGTAAGTTACTGCTAACCTAACAGTTAGCAGTTAGCACAGTTCCCCACTTACACGTTCAGCAGTAGCTTTACTGCAAAGATCAATAGAAAAACAGCTGCATAAAGTGCATTTACTGATCCATTTCCTAGCCCCTATTCTGGAAAGGGAGCAACTGAGTGAAGATCCCAGCTCCCTCCAAAGTGACAAGACCAAATAACTTCTCAAAAGATGAAAGGTGGCTGTCACAGCACATTATGTCCTTGAAATGACAGAACAGCCCAAACAAGAATTTAACCATTTTCTTCTATGTAGTTCTTACTTATGAGAGAAGGACTGGGAAAAATTAGCACCTGATTCTGTAAATTTCTAAAAGCAACCCTTTTTATAGAAAAAAGTACTAATGGGGGGAAATTACATCTGGGATTTATGAGAATTCATTATGCAACAGCTCCAAGAGTACTCCATCTACTTGTCCTCTAGTGCATCAACACAGTTCAGGAGTCGCACAGTATTGTTATAACCTCAAAAGAAGGAATCTGATGAGCTTTCCAACAACACAGTTGTAACTGGATTGCTTTTAATATCAAGAATTTACAAAATATTACGTGCCACATGCAGAGGCAATTAGAAGCCCAATTGTGTAAAGTCCCAGCAACCTGAAACTAAGCCAGTCTACAGTATACAACCTTGTCAGAGACACAGCAGTGGCCCCTGAGGCTAGAAGAGATCTGGAAATCCCAGGAATGGATGGTACTAGGAGCCCAAGGACCTGTCACATATGTGATGACATACAGCTATGTAACAACCTAGAGAAGCTGCACTTAAGAGATAGCACAGGCAGAGCTGCTTTAAAAGAGAATAAATTAAAACAGGAACAGTCAGTGATGCACTTGCCACACCTCAGAAAAAAAAAGGAAGTGGAGCTAATTACTCTAGCACCCCATATTGTATGGCTGCTGTCCTAACTATTGCCTTTTCAATGCAGAAGTGAAATTGTATTTTAATAGTTGGTTTAATGTGTAGCTAATTTTGCCTAGTAGATCTGGCTACCTACCCTTTTGGACTGGCTGTTAAATTTTAATACCACAGTGTCCATCCATATGGCCACCTGACCTGAAGGAAGCATTGTATCTGCAGACGTGCTACATGTGTAGCATTGCAAATACTTGCAGCCTTTGGAGCCAGGGGAACTTAACCAATGTACATAGTCGTTGTAGTCTGATGGGAGAATGTTTGCAGTTTTTGTACTAGATACCATGAGGTCTGCTGGAAAAGCAAAGAAAGATGGAGAGCGTGGGGTCAGCTCTTAGAAAGGCACTTGGATGTCAGGCTTGAAACCATGGAGATGATGACTGTTGCAGACAAAAGAAAGTAGGGCAGTCCTGCCAAAGAGAGAAAGCATTGTGAGGAGCCAGTTTAATCTTGGTTTCTGTCTCAGCAATGGTTGTCAGAGGCATGGGGGGGGGGGGGGGGTGCACATGTGCCACGTCCAGGAGGCAGCTAGGAAAAAACGGAGGAAAGCCTTGTGTCTGAGGAGACTTCGCCTGGCAACCATTTCCTATCTCACGTGGGACAGGCTGTCAGCCGGGGAACATGAAGCCACTGCACCCCAAAGAGGTTCTCCAGTCGGGTGGAGAAAGGTCTCTGCCAATGGCCTGCAGTGGGACACTGCACTGGGCCAATGGTCTCCTGTCAGCAGGCTGACTTTGGGAGGAGCCAGGGGCATAAAATGTAACTGCAATAGGAGCTCCGGGGGTTCTTTGGCTACGGCTTTTTGAGTTTTGGCCTTTTGGGGCTTTTTTGAGTCAGGGTTTTTTGAGTCTTATGGTTTTGCTTTGGCTCCAGCCTGGTGAGCCCTGCCGCTTGCCTGTTTCTTCTTGCCTTTCTTCTTGCCCTGCCCCTAGCCTGTTTCTTGTCCTTTTTGCCCTTGCTCCAGTGTGCTTTTTGGCTCTTCTGCCCTTGCTAGCCCTTGCTCGCCCTCGCTCACTCCTCACTTGCCCTCTTTCTGGGCACTTTGCGGCACACCAGCTGACCTCCGAGCTTCGTGTGTAGCCTGTGTCCTGCCCTACCCCCTCACCCGTCCCAGGCGCCACCTGTCCTGCCTCCCTGTGTCCCTGCCTCCCTGTGTCCCTGCCTCCCTGTGTCCCTGCCTCCCTGTGTCCCTGCCTGAGCCACCTGCGTCCGAGGCTGCCCACAGCCGCGATGCTCGCCGTGAGCCGGTGCAGGGTCCCGCACCTCCTGCCCCATCCCCTCTCACCTCGTGTCCGGCCGCCCGTGGCCGCGGGAGCCGGGCCTGTGGGGCCGCGCCTCTCCGGGAGCTGCGCAGGCTCCCCGCGGGCACCGGGCTCCCTCCCCGCCTCCTGGGCGTCGGCGGCGCTCCGCGACCCTCGGGTGCTAATGCCCGCTTCTTCTCTCGGTCTCCTCTCTCTCGCTCTCCCCCCACCCTTTTTCTTTTTCCTTCCTCCTTTTCTGTCGTCTCTAGTAGGGCAACTCCTTTTTGCTTTTCGTTACCAGTAAACAGTTCTCAGATAAAATGTTAGTCTCAGTTGATTTAATTTGTTCTAGACCATCTGTATTTAAAAGAACTCCTTGCTGTTCCCCACAGTGGAATGCCGCATACATAAACATCAGTTCAAAACAAATATTTTAATCAAAACTTATATATCCAGGGTAGAGTAAGGACAGCTAGAGGCGCCCATGCGACTAGTTACTGGGTGGCATATTTCATGGCTGGCTGTAAAGTTCCTAGGATCATAAATCTTAAACATTCAGGCCTTCACCCCAAAACTTCCATATTAGTGAATTTGTGGGATGATAAACAACTAAGCTGTGTGAGACAAGTAGCATAATCAACAACCTGAAGAGTGAAAATGCTGCCAAACTTCTGAAAAGAATTAGAAGCAGCAAACTGACTCCAAACTGAATTAGGTTCATTCAGGAATTTATAAGTAGTACTGTTAAAAATAAGAATGTGACTGTGGATAAGAGTGGAAGCTCAATGATACCATCCATTAAATCTTGGTAAGAATCTCCTGAGAAATAAAATCAGATGTTTCAATTCAAATGTGCCTTTACTTCCATTATTTAGCCATGGCCAGAGAAAAGAATGAACACAAAGTAAAGTACAGCAAATCAGATCTTTTAAAGCTTTATATAAGGTAAGCCTTATGACTTAGCCAGTGCTTGAGCAAAGCTGTTAAGTGTTAATGCATATAATCTATCTAGCCAGCTAACTAGTTTAATCCATCACACAGTGTGTGAAAACATAAAAGCAACCCAGCTGTGACAAGTTAATAGCAGGGTGAGGCAGTAAAACAGTAACAAAACCACACTTTGATTAATGATTCTGAATTGTCCAGCTCTGGTATAGATGGCTTTTGTCTAGGTTTATTTAGTGGCCAATCAATGCAAAATAGATCTGGTGATTTAAAGGATAACACCAGATCAGAAATGTTGCCTCACACTGATAAAAACTGGGGAGAACACCACATTGTCATAGGAAGTAAAAGTAATAATTCATATAACTAGAACTGCTTTAAAACACACCGAACTCAGGGGTTATTCCAGTTATACCTTCAGTGGAAGGCATGCTAATAATTTGAATGAAGTAAGAACCATTCCATACTATTAGTCAAAGGCACAAGGAAAACTTTCCTTGACCTTTAAAATGTGTGAGTCATTTCCCTTTCCTTGTATCTCAGTTTCCAAATAGGGTCAGGAAAAAAAACTATTAAATGTCAGGTGAAAGCTTCCTTTCTTGGCATCTCTTAAATCTATGGTGTTTTGGATACCCCACTTAAGTTCAAAATAAACACACAAACTCCAGGAGACATCAGGGCACTGAACAGTCATCATTCTACTCTTTCAGTCCACAGAGTCTTTCCTGTTAAAAACACTATCGAATAAACACACAAAATGGTCACTTCGACCTCAGGATAAGGGAAGCTTGAGGAAGTACCTCTCAATCTGAGGAATTCAGGCATCTGTTCCACCCTAAGGGAACACTGCAAGTACCAAGCTGTGTTTATTCTTGGCATTTTTCTTCCCAAATAGGTGTCCTACCACTCTGCAAAATACCTGTAATAAGGGAAAGATTATTCCTAAGTATGCTTCCTGTGGAAACTGCTTGGCAATTGAACTTGTAACAATGAAAAGGACAATGAAAGAAGATAAAAAACTACTTATAAGACCTTTCGTATTTGTTGAGCAGTAAGAACAACCAAGAGAAAATCTTCTACTTACTTGGAGAGTGGAAATAAAAGCTAGAACCAAGCATGCAGAAAGCAAAAAAAAATCTCTTGTTTCCTACACAGCAAGTAGTTGCATGGATTTTCCTGCTGTATGACAACATACTGCATGACTTGGGCAAAACACTTTTTTAGCCTGAAGATCAGACTAACAGGAGTCCATCTCTCTCACTTGTGCACAATACCCTGTCTGGCAGGCTTTCAGTTTGAGGTGTTTGGTAATGCTAACCCCTCCGACCTGCACAGCTGGTCATTGTGTGGACTTCCATGAGCAGGGTGCAGGGGAAAGTGAAATTGATGAATGCGTCTTGCCAACGAGGAGCAGAGTTATCTGAAAAGAGCACAACATCCCATTTCTTTGAACACTGAAGGAATCACAAAACTGGAGATAGTTACTTCAATCACGGTTTCAAATATCCTGACCATCCACTACGCAGCACACTTAGCATTCCTTTTGCTGCAACCCCGTGTGTGGTTTCTATGGCTGCTTAAGGCTTGCTGCTCATTCTCTCACCCCTCATTGCCACCGTCTCCATTTGCTGTCATAACAGACCTCTATCCAAACATGTTTAAATAAGTTGCATTTCACTCTCCACTCCTTAAGTTTTGAATACCTCTCATTCTTGTCTTTGCTGTGAGTTGCAGTGAAGTGTACAGTGACTTCATAAAAGGAACTTAACCCTTCATAAGTGATATGATCAATAATAGTGCTGCACAAAACAGTCCAAAACAAGTCTGTAAAAACAAAAAATGCATCAGAGTTCACTTCTGACATTACAAGGTCTAAAACAAATACATTATAATAGTCCTGCTGCAGTGGTTTGTAACAGAAGTTGTAAGTGTATAGACTGGAAACAAGAATTTGCTTCTTAGTCGTTGCTAGATATATGGGTATTTGGGGGTTTGTGATGGCTTTTAGGCAAAATAATAAATTCTGTGTTTAAAAAGTAAAACAACTCAAACTTGTAATATATGGCAAATTTTTAGAACAGTACCACAGCTTAATTGTCAGCACAGCAACTAGCAACACAGAAAGGCTGTCATGTAAAATGACAGCATGACATGCCTGCAAGTAGCATAGCTCTCCTAAAGAGAACTAAATTTGCCTGCCTGTTTATAGCTACCCATGAGAAACTGCATGCTGTACTAAGTAAAGACTGGTAGCACGATATTTCTATCTATCACTTTTGAATGGGAAGTATATCTGTCATCTCATCTAACACAAGTAGACATATAACTATGTCTGGAAATGAACAAGGGACTTGTTGTGTTGAGAACTGATAGTAAATTGGAACCAAACATTTTCAAAAAGGCTGTGTTAGAGAAGGGTATAACCTGTATAGATTTGGCTCTACAGAGAAGAGAAGGAATACTTAGTCACTGACTATTTCTGATAGTTGATAGTTCAAGACCTTTGTTACCTGACATGTATTCTGAGCAGCCACGTTCAGAGTTACGTACTGAGACACCCATGTCCAACAATGCCTCAAGGATAACACTAGCCTACAGCTGCTGCTAATCCTTCAAGCACCTTCTAGAGATAAAAAAGTTCAGTGGGTCAACCTAACCTAGCCAGCTGTCTCCAAAAAAACACTTAGAAGGTCCTTTGAGATGTGTCAGATTACAGGCAGTGATTTGGAGTATCATCTGCGCCAAGTAACTGTAAATGCTACTGGCAACGTCCAATTACATGCTGACAGAAACACAAAACACCACAATCCTGATGTGATAAACCAGCTTGAAAACCCACATCTCCCAATAGAACATGATTGAACATTCTAACAAAGGAAAACAGCTAAATGGATGTGGCCCAGCTTGGCTGTTTATCTCTTTTTTAAAGGTTGTGTTTCTATTTTAGCTGCTACATGGAGTGACCAGTCCTCATGGGAAAGGCATGGCTTCAGTAACATTCAACGTGGAATTCAAAGTAGTCACAAGGACTAGGGAGAAGAGGTGCTAGAAGGAGTTTTCCTTTTTTTTTCAGGATATTTTGGTCCAGACTTGATATAATTGATGGCCAGTCAGCAGAGAACAATTAGAACAATGATTATGGTAAAGGGAGCATTGTATATGTCTAGCTACAAGAGTTCTTCCCAGGTTTTACCTACTAAATAAGAGCGCCTTCGTAGTGAATGTTCGCATGAAAGAAGGGGCCAACATTTAAGATACTAATTCAGTTTCTGAGGCAAAATTGCCAGACAATATTATATAATGTGAGTAAAATCTCTAAAGAAATGAGTTGGCAGGGACATGTCCAAGAGAATTTCAACAATATTGAAAGCAAAGAATTGATTTTGAAAAACATATGTGTATTTTTTGAATAGGAGTGTTTTTTTATAAAATACCTGCTCTCATTACTGTTTTAATTATAGAATTACTTTTTAAATATGGTAATTTAAAAATATAGAGGGTAAGATTGCTTTCTTTCAGACAAAGCATGAGGTGAAGGAATTTGTTGCTTCTGCTTTTCCCTCGAGTGAATGGGAATTAGAGGAAATATGCTAGGACATGTGCTGCAGTTGCAAATATCATATCTAAAATGTTAAGGAGAAGCCTTCCCTGACCAAAAGAGAGGAGAATTTCCTCAAACCCAGGAAAATGTCTTAAATGAGAAAAAAGAAACCTTTAAGAAAAACCAAAATCTTTTTTTAAAATAAAAACCTGCGATTGAGATTTTGTGAGGTAACATTTTTCTGAAAATATTTCATCCTTCCCTTGCACTTTACTGGGCCTAACATTGTAGTTTGCCAGACCAATAAGCTTTGTTTTCAGAGAAAGGGAGTTTTTGCTGCAGAGTGAGAATGTAACTGGTTAGTGGAAAACAGCCACTGATGTCATTTTCCTGTATTATTCCTAGGAAACATCAATGAGCTTTATTAAATATATCGGGTTTATGACAGAATATTCTTAACTACAATTTCTTCTGAAATTCACAAATTACTGAAAGCAAACAGACATTACCCAAATGAAGGAAACATTTCTGTGGGTTATTTTTTTTTCCACAAAGAAAGAGGATGATAATCTAAGCACTGAGGTGAAGGAAACTGGCAAGAAAAGTACAGAAATAAGCAAAAAAAGAACATCTTCACATTTCATCAACCACTATGGAAGGGGAAGGGGAAAGGCAAGGGGAAGGAAAAAATAAAGGAAATATACCTAGCTGAGAGAAAATTCTGCCAGTGTGCTGAGATGCATACTTTTGCATACAGAATTTGCCAAGCTGCTATAAATTAAAACCTTGCAATAGAGGAGGGGGAGGGCATTGGGGGCAGTGGAATTGACAGCAATGAGCTTACTAAAATAGAACATTTGTATTTTGCCTGAGGAATAAGATTCCATATTACAATACATTTCAGGGGTTGGAATTGCCTGAAGCTTTCAATCAGTATATTTATTGTTTATGAGTTAGTGGGCAAAGGACATCTACCAGATACTGACAGGATTGCAAAGGCCAGTAAGGAGAACAGCATTTCCAGCTGGAAAAGCAGCTGATATCCTACCTGTGTCAATGAGACCTTACTTCTTATAACATTTCATTCATGTTTTTTTTTTTTTTAATGATCCTTAGTTATGACCCTTAGAATGATCCTTGGTCAGGGTTACAGAAGTGAGAAGATAAGTTTAAGTTCAGCTTGAGACCAAAATGATGGTCTAACATGTTCTCCTTCTCACTTAGGACAAGATAGATTAAAAATTTAAAATTCAGAATTTGAATGCTTTCCAGAAAGGAAGTAGATACATTGCTCAGTAGTAAGGGGTGAACAGGCTGATTCAAACTGGTGCCCTGTTTTGGCTCATCGAACACAATAAGAAATGTATGCAAATAGTTCAGTCTAAATGACAATTTATCAAGGAATAGCTTAAAAAATAAAGAGAAATTTCTAAATTCAAGATCAATGAATGTGGTTAATCTTAAGGCTGTTCAGTATCCTTAAATTACTATAGGCTGCTGTTACACAGTATAATAGCTTGCTGAGCATTTGTTAACTCCAGCAGAGTATATGTGCAATTATTTCTAATGAACTCTCCAGCCCCTTAGGAAAAACTAAAAGTCCTTTTGAATTGGTTCTACCTGTTGGCTGCATTAAATTTGGAAACAAAAGCCATACGTTTTCAAATCTCCCCATGCGACAGGGCTCAGAGCTAGATTGGCATGTTTATTTTCAGAAAACCTCCCAAAGCATTTTAGGCATGGCCAAACTAATACATCTCTCCTTGACAGCTGAAGAACTTTTATTTCCTTAGCTAGAGTGTAACAGATTGCTTGCAGTTTAAGTCTCCATGTTTAGGTTGCACTGCAAAATCTGGCTGCCTGCTGGGGTTGTAAAGAGGTCCCATGCAGAGAGGGGAATTCTGGGAACATCTGCCCACATAAACTTTATGCAACCAAGGAGTCAAGGGAAGGAACAGCAATTTGTGGAAGGTGAGAGAAAATAATTTTCCCTCACATATCTACAAATACACCAAACTTCAAAAAGTCTATCTGCTCTTGAAATTCTTGACAATTTAGCTGGCAGAACAATTTAATCAGAAAGATAGGACTCCATCCTAATGGAGACACTGTTTTTTTCATTTTCAGGACAACTTTTATTTATATGTGCTTTCAGGTATGCTTGCTTCACTTTCCTCTATATCACAATGTAATTGGAAAAATACAGCATCACATCAGAGGATTTCCATTTTCATGGCAGATTTACATGAGATTGCCTTTATCTGGAAGATTCTTGATCACCAGTCAAAGTAACAGCTGGTGCACTCTGCTTCAGCTGCATTTGGACATTGGGGAATGTCACGTTATCAAAATGTTTTAAGTGCACCTATCCAAGCTGACATAAACTGGAACCTGTGACATCAGCCAAGCAGACTGCAGGTTTATTGCACGGTTTCACATCACTCCGCAGAAAGTAAATTGTGCACAGGAAGTGAAACACAGAAGTTATTCTAATGCTAAACTGACTTAGCTTTCAATTTTCCTAGACAGTATAATTCATTTTAGGTCACAGAACTTCTCAGGCTGTTTCTGGAATTTTAAATGTTTACTGTTCAACAGCCTGTAAATATCTTTCAAAGATCAGCCTTTAAAAGATTATGAGGGCTCTAAACCACTTGTTTCACCAATATTTTATTCACACTCATGAACTTAAGTAAATAAAACATACTTTAGGAGTACAAGTATTCCACATGTGTTAAAAGGCTCCTTTTGCTGAACGTACCAAAGAATACTTTAGTCAGTGGATAGCATTGAAACCCTTGCAAAAACCTTTATATGGTGTTAGATCAAGAACCATTATTGGCAGAGAGTTGCAGACAATCAGAGAAGCTTTTTTTTATACTTAAATCAAGATTTCTCCTCATTAACTCTTAATTATACACAGAGATTATGCTAGATGCATGCAGTATATCAGGAGCTTCAATAATTTCCAGTTTCTTTAGCCAGTGAGGGGTTCAAATGGTTTTTTTCATAATACCCATGCTGACACTTTATTTCACAACACATTATTATGTTCTAAAAGAATAAACAACACATATCACTGAATGGCCAACAATGTATAAGATGTGCACAAACCAACTGTTCTTTTCATAGTGGATTTTTAAAAGGCTTTACAATTCCCATTTTGGCATAGAATTAGGCCATAAATTGACTGAAGGCATCTCCCAGACTGAGCTAGAGTTCTGCAGCCTGAATTTCTCGTTGCCAGTCAAGAAGGCAAAAAGAATTTTAAGTGCAAACAGCTCATGTGTGCAGGAATAGATTATAAGCATCAGGTAGAAAGCAATGACTTCACAGGAATCAAATGTTGCAGTGAGGATGTTGCTGTTCAGCTGCCAAGTTATTCCCAAAGAAAAGAAGATATAGGTGAGCACTTCAATAGCTATATTCTCAAGTCTGTGTCTTTTCCTGAATGTCCATGGTTTGCCCCTAGTACATCCCTCTTTAATCTCTATTCTTAGAGATAAGAATGCATATTTGCAAAGGAGCTTGAAACACTCAGGACTAAAAAGCAAACTTAAGCTTAATGTTCTCACTCGTAGCTCATATATAGCTTGGTGAAAGTGAGAGAACTGCAGTCTCAGGAATAAACAGAGAAGGCTGAATTTACTGCTAAATGTCTTGTGACCTTTTCAAGTACCTAGAATAGTAATCATTTACAATTTGTAAACAGACATCCAGATGATGTTTGCTGTGAGTAACTCTACTTCATCCTCCGCTCCAATACTCAGCAGGTGTCATGAGCAAATTTTAGTGAAACTCACATGGATATAGCAGAAGTTTGGTATCTCATCCTAGCTGACACCCTTGGTAAGCCAAATAAAACAACTTATCGTAAACCATGGTGTCTATGGGAAAGCTCTGTTACAAACCAAGTTTTGTGAAATATATCCTTATAAAGTTACTTCTGCTTTTCAAGAGAGAACCAATCTTTCTTTTTTTTTTTTTTTTTAAGTAATTTTTTAAATCTATGCTCTCTATTCGGATAGCTTGGATAAGTACATGCTGGTAGTATTAAAAAGTAATGGATTTTCATGTTTGTACATGAGGAACCAAAGGTCTTTACCAATGTTTCTCTCCTTTTTCAGTTTACTCCAGGTTTATGTGCATTGCTTCGGGGCAACAACTCAAAGTCCCTGAGCTGATGGCAGGGTGGGCATCAGTCTGCACATAGGAGATGGTAAGCAATTGCCTTTGTATCACTTGTTTTGTTCTGTTTTCTCTCTCCCTTCTTCCACATTCTCTTAGCTTATCAGACAATTTTTATATTAACTCTTGAGTTTTCTTGCTTTCACTCTTCCTTTTCTCTTCCACCATCCTACTGGGCGTGGGGAAGGTGGGAGGAGTGAGGAAAAGTCTATGTGGTACTTAGCTGCCTACCAGGGTTAATCTACAACTCAAGATAAAGCACTAAGAAAATCTATGATGGTAAATAAATAGAATTTTTCAGAGATGTGGGTGGGGTCTTTTGTTTTACCGAGTCCACTATAGATACATGAACTATTCAGGTCTAGTGTTAAAAATCAGCTGCCTTTTCTGTTGAAAACAACTCAAGAGGGAAAGACGAAGAGCACTGTTAAAAATCTTCACTGACAGGATGATCTGTCTTCATTTCCCTATGTCTGCATTGGCAAAGACTCCCCAGGAAAGTGGTCCAGGCACCAAGCCTGTCAGGGTTCAAGTTGCAACTGGACTACATTCTTAATCTAAGGTTTAATTTTAGTTAATTCTGCATGGAGAAGAGAGTTGGACTGATGGGTCCCCTCCAACCTGTGATATCCTATGATTCCATAAACAAGAAAATGTTTATATATAAGCATCAAAGCAGATTTTGTTGAGGGAACTACCAACATCACAGCTCATGGCTCTTCACACGTCAGTCCTCTTCAAGTGTATCTAAAGAACCATGAAAATAAGCATGTAAACTATTTGATAGGCAGCATTTAATGTAAGTCTGCACTCACACTGGAGTGTGTAAATGTTTTGGCCAACACCTTCTTTCATTTAGACCACTCAGCTTACTATGCACTGCACGCCAAATAGCTGAGCAGCTCTGCAATATGTATGCCAGGACTCACCATTCCCTTGCTGGTACGGAACTGAATTATGTGTTTCTTAGGTGGTGTTCATGACAAAATCATCCCCAGTTTGTCTCTTTGTCTCATCCAATCACCAGTAACCCCACCTGATTTACATCATTACCTGGAGCTGCTGAAATAGACTAAATTCAAAGATAAAAAGACAGCTAGTCTATCACTTCACTGTTATTTTCTTACATTGGGTTACTGACCTATAGAAGAAAAACACGAAATATTTCCATGCTCTGCAGGTAGCCTTTTACACCAAAAGAAGGTCTTCCTGAAGCCACTGACTTACCTCAGCCAGTACTACCTCTGTTTTTGACAGGCACTCACCTTCTTCACCAAAGCTAACCTGACAGATGGGCTGAAAACTAAGCCCAGAGGCTGATCCAGACAAGACCAAACATCTGGAATCTTTTGTCAGGTGGCTTCTGCTTTCACACTTGAGGGTAAATTTGTTCAATATCCTTTAACATCTGATTAAAGAAAAAAAAGATAAAAACCCTAAAGAAACTTTACAAAAACCTGACTTCTTAAATTGAGCTTTGAAATGTGAATAAATCTTCACCTCTGAAATCATCATAGAAGTACAAAAGGCAGAATTCATGAGGGGACGTCAGGGCACAGAAAATCAGATGTAACATGAAATGTCAAGGGTGAAACAAAAGCAGTTATTACTCTGGCTTCTCACAGTTGTAACTGTGAGTGCATGCATTTTAAACTCCAAGCTCCATTACATTGTAATCCTACACATATACCCCTGACACCATGGAGCTGTGCTATTAATGATGTTGCTCTTTCTCAAGTCAGACCTAAACTTTTCTGGTTTGGAAAAATAAAGTAATAATTAAAATTATGCTCTCCATGTGTTTGCACTAAATACAGGCAGTGGTACCTAGAAGGGAAAAAAAGATTCCTCTTTTGCTCAATGTACCTTAATAGGACAACTAGGATCAACCTTCCCTGACATTTTATGCCGGTTTGAGAACTCACTTTTTTCTTTCCACTAGTTGAGCCAACAAGAAATTAGTTCTGAAGATACAAAATTCACTGGAACAAGAAACCAGAGATGCAGGTAGAACCTCACAGCAGTGAAACAATGATCAGCCAACAATTAGCTGATACTGTGCTGTCCATTTGAGATACTTATGTTACCTGAAAGGAGAAAGGGACATAGTGTGAGTGCAGATTGATTGTCCAAGGACACACAAGCAAAAGTTTTGAGATAAGAGTTTGGAAAATTCCTGTTGAGACCTCTACTTCATTTACTACCCCATTCTGCCATCACGATATACCCATTAAATTGCAAACCCCAACATGTTACGATAAGAAGAACACTGTGATTGCAAAAAAATTAAAATAACCAAATTCAAGTGGGTGATTTGACTGCCATGCATTGTTACACCAACTTGTCTCAATAGCATTTTTTACAATTGAGAGGTCAAAGAATCTTGGTGCATTGACAAGTGGCTGTGTGGCAGATCTCAGAGGGTCATGATCAGCAGCAGAGCATCTAGTTGGAGGCTTGACATTAGTGGTGTCCCCATGGTTCAACACTGGACCCAGTATTGTTTAACTTGTTCATCAACAACTTAGATGAAGGAGCAGATCCCTCCCCAGTGAGTTCGCTGATGACACAAAGCTGGGAGGAGTGGCCAATACCCCAGAGGGCTGTGCACACCTTCAGAAGGGCCTCGACAGGGTGGAGAGATGAGCAGGGAGGAACCGTCTGAAATTCAGCAAAGGCAAATGCAGGGTCCTGCACATGGGGAAGAACAACCCTGGGCACCACAACAGGCTGGGGGCTGGTCTGCCGGGGAGCAGCTCTGTGGAGAAGGTGTCCTGGTGGACAACAAGCTGTCCATGAGCCAGCAGTGGGTCCTTATGGCCAAGAAGGCCAATGGTGTCCTGGGGTGCATCAGGAAGAGCATTGCCAGGAGTTTGAGGGAGGTGATCCTGCCCCTCTACTCAGCCCTGGTGAGGTCCATCTGGAATGCTGTGCCCAGTTCTGGGCTCCTCAAAATAAGCAAGACATAGAGCTCCTGTTTTTTCCCCTAAGGAGGGGAAAAAAGACAAATAGGGGATGGGGGCATCTCCCTTATGGTGAATCGCTGAGGGAGTTGGGCCTGTTCAGCCTCAAGAAGTATAAAAAATACTTCAAAAATTATCTAAAGCAAGGCAATTCAAGAGCCAAGTTCTTTTTAGTGGTGCTGAGCAATAGGCCAAGAGGCAATGGGCAGAAACTGATGTACAGGAAGTTCCACCTGAATATGAGGAAGAACTTCTTTGCTGTGCAGATGACAGTGCACTGGAACAGACTGACAGAAAGATTATGGAATATTCCTCACTGGGAATATTCAAGAACCATCTGGATGCAATCCTGGGGAATGTGCTGTAGGATGACCCTGCTTGAAAAGGAAGATAACTCACTGTGGTCCCTTCCAGCCTGACCCATTCTGTGATTCTGTGAACCCAAGATCAAAAGATTTTGCAGTCCATACAGCTATAAAAGCAGATTCAAATTCCATTTTGTTCTGTTGCATACAGCCTATCCTGTTCCCTAGGTACTGTATTTACAGGGCATATTACGTTTACACAATCCAGAGTTTTTAGAAGGAAATTAACACTGTGAGAGTATGGTTGTGATATGAGACTCATAATCTTATATCCATGGTGAGTGTCTAGTGTGCTTAAACAACCATCAGAATTGTCCTGTATGGCTGTTCAGAGGTTCATTGGAGAAGCAGTTTGGATTGTTAGAAAATTCAGATGAAAGAGAATGAATTTGTAATCCACATTGGAACTGTAAAGTGATAGTGACTTAAAAAAAAAAAAACATCATTGGCTCCAGTTTTTCTTCCTACTTCTTTTTTGGAATAATTGTGTGGCAGGGTTTCTACACCCTAATCCATTTACAGAAATATTGAGTATGCATTACACATCAAAATAAATAATTTCCCCATATCCTTGTACTCCAAAATATGCAGTTAATTAAACTAATTTGTCAGTTTTTGTAATTTGGAAACTTTTCCTGTCATCCTCTCCAATCACTACTTATTTAAATTTCACCCTTGGCCAGTTTCATGATAATGTTTATCTGCTCCAGAGGATTGGAAATGAGAGTAATACACTGCCATACCATTTAATTTCTTTCTTAAAGCTGGAAAAAGCAAAGCATCAACTGGCCAGTTAGATAACACAATGTCCCATGTAGGTTATTTGCTTATGATAGCTGGGGGCTAATTTAATTCCTGAGCTGCTTGTTTAATAGGTCTGAGTGGGCTTCCCTACAGTTAAAAATGAATTGTACATAAAGTTTCTAAAAAAATTGAATGAAAATTTTCCCACATCAGAGCAGGTTATATATTATGGCAACACACATTTAACATATTTCATTATCTGAATGGAATAGTAATTCTCTACTATTTGTGTACAGTTTTTTATGGCATTTATCTTGTAGAATAAAGACAGAAAAAAGGGCGTATCAAAACCATATCAAAAACATACTTTTTTCCTCCAGATGTGTTGCTTGAGCTTTATTTCTGATTTCTATTTTAACTGCTTCTGAAAAGTCTGGCAAAGAATTAATACAGGTTATCTAGGTCAAATAGAATTTTTTACATTTACTTTCTTACTCAGTGTGCTTTATAAACATTTAGTTAGTTACAAAACCACTTTTGTCAGATGCAGAGTGTGTGCTTCTGGTTTTGCCACCCTAGGAAATTGAAGGCTTATATGCAAAGGAGTATTTTTAATGCTCTTTCTCCTAATAGGAAGGTTCCAAACTCTCAGGTCTGAGAAAATCCAAAGGGGCATTTGTCTGTAGACAAGTAAAGATGTTTGCATGTATCCTGTCTCTCCCCTGGGGAGCATGCTATAGAGCGCTGTACAAGGTAAAACTAGTCTATGTCCCAGCATTTTATCATAATACTGTTTCTTTTTGGTATAATGTTCCCTACTGTGTGCCAACTATATCTTGAATCAGATGGAAACCATTAAGATGTCATTCCTGCCTCTTGATTGAATCTAGCTTTCAACCAGCTTTTTTATCAAAAGCAGAGGCTTGTGCCAAGAATTTCCAGTTGCCTTAGCTTGTGTTCTTACTTTCACTGCCTGCCTAGCAAAGCAAAGAAATAAGACTAAGCTCAAGAGAAGGGGATAGCAAAAAAGGTACCATAGCATATGTTGGGGGTTGGGTTTTCTTTCTTTCTTTAGGGAATTTTCTTCCCATTTGTTATCATAGAGATGGTGAACAGATTTCTGTTTAAAAGACAAAAGGTGTAGCCCGGGCCTTTGGCATAACACTGAAATGGTCCTGGGAGGGGAGAAGTGGCATGCTGTTTGCAGTTTCTTAGCTTGGGGTGGGTCAGTCTTTGCACAGTTGGGAGGGTGCAAGGTTTTGGGTTTTTGGTGCAGGTCTTCTCTCCCCAGGAGGACTCGCTGCTACAGCTGAGCCTTCCTTGCCATTTCTCCTTGCTATCAGTGGGCCACTGCTTGCGGAAGCGGTCACTGGACTGGGACATTTTGACATCGGCCCTTGCTGGTAGAGAGACCCGCACCATCTCCCTGACTGCCTCAGGTGAAACCTGGCTCCTGCCTTCTTCCTCTCTCTGGAGAAAGCACATCCCAGCTGCTTACTGGAGCCTTGGCTGCTGCTGCCATCACCAGAACACCATGCAGGATACATGAGAGCCAGGAGAAACCTGAAGCACCCGTCCCGTCCACCTTCTCTCTCTGCTTGGGGCTGCCATTACCCCGTAGGGCAGCTCACAGCTCTGGAGGCACCTGAGCCAACAGCATCCCTGCAGCCATGGGGGAGTCACTGCAGCCCCACCACCTCAGCACAAGCCCTCACCCCTCCTCCTGGTTGTGGTCGTAACTACACCAAGGGGGAAAGCCAATATTGGGCGTCTCCTTTTTGTTTGTGTTGTTGCTTTGTTGTTTGTCTGTCTTGGTTTATATTTATTTATTTATTTATTTATTTTTATTTATTTATATATTTATATATTTATATATTTGTATATTTATTTGTACATTTATATATATTAGTAAAGAACTGTTATTCCTTTTCCCATATCCCCGTAATTTCAAAGTTATAATAATTTGGATGGAGGGGGGGTCATCTTTTCCATTCCAGGAAGGTTCCTGCCTTCCTTGTCAGACACCTGTCTTTTAAACCAGGACAGCACATAACACACATGCATCCAAAAACTCTGCTGTTTCTAATAGGGCAGGAAACTGGAAAGACAGTGAAATATGAAGAATTTCACAGACCTAATAGCAGTAGGTACTGATCAATACCACTTCAGCCATAAAACTGGAAAATATGAATTTCCTAGTTTCTGGTTGCTTTTCTGGTTGCTTTTTTTTTGTCTTGTATACAGTGGCTTTAAGTCATTGCTGTCCCTTTGCCTGTAAGAACCTTTATTTGACTTTCTGTATCCTTCTCAGTCTCCTCTTTTTCTCTTGAAAAGTTAAACTGGGATGTTGAAGGGCCAAAACAAAACTGCAGTTCGAGTATTTGACCTGCTTCCTCTCCTGGCATTCACCTGAGGATTTCAGTCTTAACCTTATTTCCACCCAGCAGTTATATGGTGATAAGCAGCAGCAAGCACCATTTTATTACGAGGCATTTTCCCTTATTGTCACAGAAAGCACTTTTCCTTAGACTTAAATCTCTGTTGCAATGATCTTTTTCTTTTTGAGATTTGTGTGGACTCCCTTGTAAACAGCCTTCCGGAATTCATTTGCTACTATCCTAATATATACTAGCATATTTGTATTTTGTATGTGTCTTCCACTGTTCCAAGTCATCTGACAAGGTGTCATCTCTCCATTTGAATGCAGGTGGGCATCCAGGACTTATTTTTGACATCATGTAGTAGGGAACTCTCAAAGGGTCCTTGCAGTATCATGATTCTGATGAAGTAACTCAGTCATTAACAGCTGACTGAGGGGGGATGGAATGGAGCTGATCTCCTTCACAGGATTTGTATGCTGCTGTGTTTTGGATTGGTGACTAAACCAGTACTGAGAACTCACCAGTATGTTCTCTGCTGCTGAGCGGTATTTGCACAGCATTGAGCTTTTCTCTTTTTTCCATCCTCTCTCCTGCAGTGAGGAGGCAAGAGAATGGGAGGGGAAACAGCCAGCAGACTTGACCCAAATTAAGCTAAAGGACATTCCATACCATATGACATCATGGTCAGCAATAAAAGCTGGGGGAAAGGAGGAGGAACTATGTACGCTCATGGCTGCAGCATCCTCTTTCCTAAGCAACCATCACAGCACTCTGAGGCCTTGCTTTTCAGTAACAGGCTAAACACCTCCCTGCCAATGGGAAGAAAAATATTTCAGTTTTGCTTTGCTTGCATGCTCAGCTTTCCTTAATCCATTAAACTGACTTTCTCACAAACTACAATCCTTCTTGGTTTTGCTTTTTCTATTCTCTCTTCTATTCCACCAGAATGGGGAAAGTGTCTGTGTTGTTCTTACGCACTGGACGGGGACATTGCAAGAGTAGGAATCTTCCAGATGGCTGTAACAGGTGTCATATTACCTGGCAAATTGTGTCTTCTGTTACTGTTTTGCCAGTGAAACCTGCAATACTTTATAACATGCTAACTTTTGACAAACAGCCTTTCATGGTATTTCTTTCACTGGCCTGTCTCACAGCCACAGCTGAGTGAGTTCAGAGATAGAAGTCAAGAGAAAGAAGATATTACTTACTTTACTTCCAACATTACACAGTAGTTTTCAGTGTAAACACATGATCTTACTACTCAGCAACACTAAGTAACTATCAAATGGTAATGGTTAAGTCAGTGGTTTCCTCATGAAAATCCTAAGCTTCTTAGCTTCATACTTTGATCCTCAAAATTCCTGAAATTATTGTTAGAAACTGGCAGAAACTTGGTATTGACCAAGTAATGCCTCTCCTCTCTAGGAGGGTTTGGCCTCTCCTAGGGTAAGAATTTGAATGGCTGTCACGAAAAAGAATGTAGAAAAATATTGAGTTTATCATCAATTATGAAATGAATGTGTCAAACAATGAAGTCAGCTTTATGGCTATCAGATAGTTCAAGATCCTCCTGAAGATTTTGATACCATGAAACAGAGACAGGTATGAGATTTTTCTTCTTCTATGCCAATGTGCATACATTATGTCTCTCTGGTATACTAACTTTTTCCAATGAGTTCATCCTAACCTAAAAAATACGAATTGTACACAGTTTCATAACTCAGTGTTTTAAATTTCGAATCCCATTTTACTAAGGAGTCGTCTAAATAATAGCACAGAATTTGTTTCTACTCAGAGTAAATAGAATAGGGACTTAAAAAGAGTAAATTTGAATTAGCAGTTAACAACAATACAATATTTTTTTTTCTTCTTAGCTTATCACAAACTCAAAAGCTCTCTATTTTCTTCACTTTATAGAGAAAATTTATGCATCTGTAATTTGAGTAAACTATCATCTAATTAAATAATTTAGATTGAATATGCTAATGTAAAGGATCATAAAAAAAGAATAATTACAAAGGGACTTCAAGAGGATAATTGCAAATGAAGAATGTTGGATCCAAATAAAATTCTTGTGTTCTCTAATTACTGAAAACCCATCTAAACAAAGAATTGAGAATATCTTATTTAAGCATTGTGCACAATGAATGTCTCTTCAGACCCTTGAAAAATATTAATATGATCATGTATTTGTTAGATATCACCTAACAATTTTCAAAGCTGTGAGGTCTAGGGGAAAAAAAAAAAAAGGAAATATTCATCAATGCCCCTGTTCCACAGGTCTGTGGGTAGTCTCATCCCAACTGTGTCTCATCCCAACAGTAAGGCAGCTCATGCCTTCATCAGCATCATATCCCTGAAGGTGTCAGAGAGGGAGTTCCACTTACCCAAACTGGCTTCACGCTAGCAACAAGATTCAAGCTGCTTTGGAAGAAGAAACAAAAGCAAAACCATTTACTTCAGCAAACAGATGCACACATACATGCACGGAGTACTGCACTGCAAAGAGGCATAACAGCAGGCTCTGTGCCTCTTATATCCCCTTTTCTATGATTACTGGGTTTGAGTAGCTCTCATATTTTTCCTCAAATATCTACTTTCTCATACAGTGAACTGTTTGCAATGCTGATACATGGAAAGATTGTTGGTTGTTTTTCCTTTATACTAAAAAAATCGAGATTTTGGGGAGCTTCCACAGGTTAATTCCACAGTTTAAAATATTTTCACAGTCCAACCTACCTGTAATTTCATCAGTATCAATAGAAGGTCTTCAGAATATTATCATTCAGCCTTTGGTCAAGAGAGAAAGGTATGCAAGGGTAAGCTGTTTAATCACACTAGTTAGGTGTGTCTCTTACCAGTAGTTATTTCAGTATCTGTATTTTCTGTATGGCATCCCTATAGTAGCCTCAGTTTCCATTTACATAAGCAGTCCCTGCAAATTTTACTTAAAATGCCAAAACAAGTAGCAGATATGGGGAGAAGATGCAGTTTCTAACCAAACCATCTCCTTAATTTGTACATGCCTTTTATAACATGGCACAAGTATTTAAGAAGCATTTAACAATTTGAAGTACTCAAGTATTAGAAGCGTTCAGTTTGATCTTAGGAATCTGAGAAAGCAGTTACATAATTTCTACAAGAAATATTCTACAAGAACTAAACATCCAAATGAAAAAATACAAAAGAAACATTTAATCTGCAGTTGTATTTATTTATTAGATAGAAAGCATTAATTAGATGAAAAGTAAAAAATACATCAAATCTTGCCTTTTTATTTTTTTAAACCCATTTGAGTCATCCAGAAGGACAGCTTAACTACAGGTATATTTCTCAGCAGTTTCAGCATAAAAGAAACAGTGTTCTGAAAAAAAAAGCAAAGCTGGAAAACATCTGTCCATCACACCATCAGACTATTCAGCCAAATACACAGAGGTTACAAAGCACCCAGCCTGAGGACAACAAGATGTGAAAGAGTCAAGACACAGATAATCTTAGACTGTAAAAGAGAAAATCATCTTGAAAAGCCAAAAATGTGAATACGAGAGTCTGTTTTCTACCCTGGTATGATTTGAGGATATAAAGAATTAAACCTTTCTTGATAGACAGGAACTGAAATAACTGTGTATGTAAAGAGGAGAATTTTGCATAATTGTGCAAGATCTATTACATTCCCAGGGAAAATATATTGATTGAAGCCAGTTTTGGTTTGTAATTTCTTTTGGTGTTTCCTTACATACATATTATCTCCAATTAATGAGTTTCAAGTTTAAGGTGTAGAGTTGGTTGTAGTTTCTGAAAGAACACTACTGAAAGCTAGGAAGATTTGTGCAGCCATAAGAGAAACCCTCAAAGAAATAGTGGCTCTGAGTTGACTACTAAGTAGAGAATTCAGCCTGCTGAACCTGGGGTTTATGGGACAAGCCCTTTCTATTGCTGTTGAAATAATTTAGTAGAGACAGACTGAGTAGATTTCTAGGCTTCTCTAGAAGTATTTAAGTGAGCAAATACAATGTACAGATGCAATAAATATCTGAATTTCCTGGGCTTGGACCAGAAAGAGGCATTGCACTGAAAATGGTACGTGTGAAAAACCAAGAGATGAAAATTTTTGTAAATTTCAGTGTGTGTGTACACAGCAACAAACACACGGCAGCTGGGCTGCATTCCTGAAAAAGAGGCATAAAATTAGGGAAAATATTAGAAATCTGCAAGCCCACCTATAACCTAACTGCAGAAAAAGAAGGTAGAAAAAGTAGGAAATTAGTTTTACAGTTATTTCTCACATATCATAGCTTGTAGGTACTGAGAGAAAAGAGAAAATGAACCTAACACCTATGATTGAGGAGAAGGCCTGCAAATTAAGAAAAAAACAGTCTCACTCAGCTGCCTTAAAATTCTCTGGTTCTATTTTAACTTATTTACCTCATTTTGATAGTGATCAGATACAATACTTCCCCCTACAGGGATTATTTTTGCAGGATTATTGAAAATTGAGCCAATGTCTAAGGCAATTGTGCTGTGATATGATCCTGTGTGAGCTGGTGAACAAAGGCTGAGGGTGACTCAGATGCACCTTCATTGATGGCACTATACTGTTTTCACCTGCCCAATTATCTAGCACTCAAGGGAAAAGAACTGCAGCTCCCTAATTGGTAGAATTTATGACAACTTTTTTTCCCTTTGAGGAAAGTTGCCCTCTGAGACATTGACTGAAACAATTCTTTAGATACAGTAACAGCACAACCCAATATAGCCATGTCTCATTCTAATTTTGCAAACCATACATACAGTATGTATTCTTAATAGATTAGAAAAATATTTCTGTGAGTTTCAATAACTTACTAAAAAAGTATATTCAGACTTCGGTAGACTGTTGGTAATACTGCTACCAACCTATTCTCTATCCCTGCAAATATCTGCTTCAAGAATCTAGCTTGCCCCAGCTGCCACAGTTATTCCTACAAAGTTCTGTTAACACTTTTTGAACTAGATTTTCTGCTGTGGTTTTCACAAGAAATTCCACAGAAGCTCTCTCTGAAATAACAGGCAAAGTATGAATGTCCTTTCTAGCAAACCCAGGAAATATTCAGTGCTGCAATTACTAGGATGAGAAGCACAAAGTCTAGTTAAATTACAGTCTCTTTCAACCCAATGTCTTCTGCCAGAGTTCACCCTGATCACTGACACATAAACAAACTATAACATTAAGGCGATTATCTGACACATGAACCAATAGACTACAGCTGCATAAAGAACAAGCAGTGACAGTGGCAGTGCTTCACTTGACTGAAACAGACAATTTTTTTGGAGCTTCATACAAGCAGATTGTTAAACAGGCTTTTTTCATCCTGTTTCAGGAGCAAAGAAATTAAAATCTGAGGAGAGATGACTCTCTACAGCCTAGCCCAAGTCCATTCATTACCAACAGAGGTTACCTCCCATGCTGCAAAGTAGCTCCTGACTTCTAATAGCACAAACATGATCCTCATAGTGTGCAGTGCTTATGATTCTTAAGAAAGTGTAGATATCTAATTCCTTTAAAATGAAGAAACTTAATAGCTTTTATATTACTTGTATGGCTAACAGTTACTTAATTCACCACAATTAAATAAATATTTTCACCCAACCAAGCCTCACCTGAAACCATATAGATGTTAACCTGAATTCTGAAGGAAAAATAAGTAGGATTCCATGGATAAGAAGAAGATGATGCAAACACAGAAACAAAATCATACCCTTCAAGAAATCTAGATGAGATAAAATTACACTAATCTAAATATATACATTCATATATATATATAATTACATTTTATTCACTCCAGCATGAACAGTATAGTGCCTACCAGCAGCACTCTGTGTATCAGTTTCTGGGCAGAGACTCTGCTACTACATTCCACCTACCCATTCCCTTCCCCATACACAACCTTATCAAAACCAGATAAAATATTAATTAAATGATTTGGAATACATTTTGCTGTCCTGAAAAATAAAATTTAATATAATGAAAGATCAAATTTTGGTCTTAAATCAAACTGTTTTGTAGAAAAGGGATATGGAATATTTAAGCAGTTTTCTTTTCAAGCGATGTGGTAAATTAAAATTATTGACTGCTTTGCTGAATAACAAATTTTAAAATATTTTTAAATACTTTTGGGAACATTGAAATTATTTATATACTTTGACAATGCTTACTGCACAACATTTGTTGCTATTGCTTTACTTTAATGTCTATGCATTTATAGTGGACAATGTGTTATTTTCTGGTCGTTGGATTTGCTGAAATTTCAATGCAGGGACACCAAAGATATCTAAGTTAACATAATAAAACTGTGAGTTTATGGCATGCCAAAATCACAGGCATTTTGTATTTGAAGGTGTTATATTAGTAGCACCTGAATTCAAATTACCACGGGTTCTACTAAACATAATTACATTATGCCTAGCTGTAAGTTGTTGCACCGGAATAAAGATTTTTACAGTTCTACTTTCAAATATATACAGAATGTATTAAACGAAGGAGCTGCAGGTGCCACTGTACAGCTACAGTAGTTTGAGAAAACGTGGCAACCATGTGCCCAAATACACTTGAATAATCTTCTAAACCAACAGCAAGAAGTATTCAGGATGGGTTTGGCAAACCAGTCTGTGGTCATTTGTATTACTTAGCAGCTTTGCCAGATACATGGGTAAGATACAGCTGTAGATGCTATGAATTCATTCTGTGGACATATCCAGAAACTAGGATTTGCTTGATTCCAAGACAAGACTGACTACTTAAACCTGCTGCCGTTCAAATGCTTCCATCTTTTCACCTCTGACGCACAGGCAAATTGCATATAGATTGGCAAACTAGGGCTAAGTGTCAGGTAATACAGATTTTGGATACAATATAAAATGGGTATGTGCAGAATGCCCTGTTTGCTCTCTGCTGAGGGATATAAAAACATGCCTTGGACTATTTTTACAGACTGTGGTTTTCTAGAGCACATTATTTGAATATAAAATTCTTTTTCCCCTTTCCAAGATCCAGCTCTCCCCAAACCACATACAAATTTTCCTTTTTGGTACTATCCTTTAGTCCTGTTCTGTCTTGTACTGCATCTCCCTAGTCCTCAAGCTAACCTCAGCTTCTGACAAGACTGAGTAGTTTCATTCCAGCATGACCATTTATGTTTTGCTGAGCCTGCTGTGAAGATTATGAAACAAATTGCCAACTCTGGCTAAACTGGCCTTCCAAAAAAAAAAAATCATCTGGTTCTGCTCTTACTGACAACCAGAAAAATGAGCACCTTCCCTGGATGGGACTTCGTTCTTTCATTCAATAGTTTTTCACTCAGGGTGTCCAGCTGCAATGGGAGCATGGTTCTTACAGCTTCTCTGAAGACAGTCCTGCCACCTTTCATTATCACACACACTCCTACACAAGTCTCAACTCTGTACAGCTTACCCCCAAATTTGTCTTTTGGGCAACAAAGGCCATTTGCTAATTGCTAGGTGAAAATCACATAACCTATGAAACCAGACCTCAACCCCTTGTCACTCTTTAAACAAAGAGTGTTTAAAAGCAGGAGTTAAATTAAACTGTATAATGTTCACTGACTTAGATCTGAGAAGCCTCCTGCTACTGAAGGGTGGATCTGAGTGCTGATGGGGAGGCTCCTGACTGAGCAGGCAATAGAATAGAGTTTGTACCTCCTGTTCTGTTGCAGGATCCACAGTCTGCTCCGACTCGGATCAGCTGTTGTTTTGTAATTTCTTTGGGCTGCCTGCTGTCAGTACTAATTCTGTAGACAGCAAAGCACTCACAGGATAGGTGGGGCACAAATACTCTACTTTAGTTGATGTAGGAAAGTATCAGAGACTAATACAATTCTTAAAGCTGTACTTTGCATTTGCTATTCTTTCCTAGGCATTAAGTACAATAAATGCAGAGTTTACAAACCATCAAGTTTAATGTACTAAAAAACAATTAGTAAATATGATCCTCCTGAGAAGTTTCCCTCCGTGTCCTCTCCTTTCAAATATTCCTTAAGCTTAGTAGCAAAACTGGGCATCCCTCACCTCATGCTATTACTTTCTTAGTAATTTGTGGATGGTTGGTAATAACACTGGAGGAAATCTTCCTCCCAGACTAGCACTGCAGGAGTGCCTATCTGCAATGCAGATGCCTGCTGCTTTCAGTACGTGACATCCACAAATGTCAATAATCTTAGAAGAGCAAAAGGGAAAAAAAGATGAAAAAAAACCCTTCGCCAATTAAGTGCCAGTTATTTATCCGTGGATCTTACCTGTTTTCAAAAGCTTAACCATCTGATCAGATTGCACTAATATAAATATACATTAACCAAACAATTTTTTTCATCACATATCACATATCACATATCACATATCACATATCACATATCACATATCACATATCACATATAGTGAGAGTGAAGAGTACATAGCAGAGAAATACTGTAATTCACCAATCTTCTAGGTATTTGCTGATGCCCAGAGTATCTAGTTCCTAATTCTGCTCCTCATTCTTTTATGAACTCTGCCATATAACTTCAAGCAGGTTACTTCATCTTCTTGGAACCTGCTCGAAGTTATCCCAGTCCTGTGGGCTTTACTTATAATACAGAATAGAATCATAGAATCATTTAGGTTGGAAAAGACATTTAGGATCATCAAGTCCAACTGTTAACCTGGCACAGCCAAAGTCACCACCAAACCATGGTCCTGAATGGCACACCTACACACATTTTTAAATATTTCCAGGGATGGTGACTCAAGCACTTCCCTGGGCAGCCTGTTCCAATGCTTGACAACCCTTCCAATGAAAACAATTTTCCAATTTTAATGTATTGTCCTACCAGTTGTTACCTGGGAAAAGAGACCAATCCCCAGCTGTAGCCTCCTCTCAGGTGGTTATGCAGACTAGTAAGTTCACCCCTGAACCTCCTTTTCTCCAGGCTAAACAACTCCAACCTTCATTAGCTGCTCCTCACAGAACTTATGTTGCAGAGCCTTTACCAGCTCTGTTACCCTTCTCTGGACATGTTTCAGCACCACAATGTCTTTCTTGTAGTGAGGGGCCCAGAACTGAACACAGGATTCGAGGTGTGGCCTCACCAGTGCCGAGTACAGGGGGACAATCCCTGCCCTGGTCCTGCTGGCCACACTGTTGCTGCTACAGGCCAGGATGCCATTGGCCTTCTTGGCCACCTGGGCACACCCTGGCTCATGTTCAGCTGCTGCCACCAGCACCCCCAGGTCCTTTTCCTGTGGGCAGCTTTGCAGCCACTCTGCCCCAGCCTGTGGCACTGCCTGGGGTTGTTGTGACCCAAGGGCAGGAGCCGGCACTGGGCCTTGTTGAACCTCACACCACTGGCCTTGGCCCATGATCCAGCCTGTCCAGATCCCTCTAGGAGATCAGCACTCCTGCCCAACTTGGTGTCATCCACAAACTGACTGAGGATATACTTGATCTCTTTATGCAGATCATCAATAAAGGTATTAAACAAAACTGACCCCAGTACTGAGCCCTGGGGAACACCACAGGTGACTGTGTGCCAGCTGGATGTAATTCCATCCACCACCAGTCTCTGCACCTGGCCATACAGCTGGTTCTCTACCCAGCGAACAGCACACCCTTTACATTTGTGGGCTGCCAGTTTCTTCAGGAGAATGATGTGGAAAATGCTGTCAAAGGCAACACTGAAGTCCACGTAGACAACATGGTTATTCACTAATCAGCTCACCTTATCATAGACAAAGATCAGGTTGGTCAAACAGGATCAGTCTCACAAACCCCTGCTGGCTGGGCCTGATCCCGTGGTTGTCATGTGATGGCACTTAGGGTGATCTGGTCCAGGCTAGGAGGCCTGTAGTTCCCTGGGTCCTCATTCTGACTCATCCTGTAGTTAAATTTGCCTACATTAAATTTGCCTACCACTGGTCACCTGGGACCTCTCAAGTTAGACAGGACTTGTGGTGAAAGATGCAAAGTGGCTCAGTGAGCCCTTCTGCCAGCTTCCTCAGTGCCCCTGGATGCATCTCGTCTGGCCCCCATAGACTTGTGTGTATGTAAGTGGTAGCAGGTTGCTGACCATTTCTCTTGGGTTGTGGGAACTCCATTCTGCTCCCTATTCCTGTCTGACAGCTCAGGGAGCTGGGTCCTCACAGAACAATTTGTCTTGTTGTTAAAGACTGAGGCAAAGAAGGCATTAAGTACCTCAACCCTTTCCTCATCTTTTGTCACTATGCTTCTGCACAGCACCCAGTAAAGAATGGAGAGTGTCCTTTTTCCTGCTAATGTGTTCATAGCAACACTTCTAATGATGTTTTATAGCAGTAGCCAGATAAAATTCTGGTTGGACTTTGGCCATACTGGTTTTTTCCCTGCATAACCTCACAACATCCTTGGAGTTCTACTGAGTTGCATGCCCCTTTTTCCCAAGGTCATAAACTCTCCTTTTTAACCTGAGTTCCAGCCAAAGCTCTCTTTTCAGCCAGGCTGGTCTTCATTCCCAGTGTCTTATCTTTCAGCACATGGGGATGGCCTGCTCCTGTACCTCTAAGATTTCCTTCTTGGAAAACCTCCAGCATTCCTGGACATTTTGCTCTTCAGAACTGCCTCCCAATGGACTCTGGGAACCAGTCTCCTACAGTGCCATCTGGAAGTCCAAGGCAAGAGTTCTGCTGATCTGCCTCCTTACTACTCCAAGGATCAAAAACTCTTGAGGTTGCATTATTCCTATGCCTAAGACAGCTTCCAACCATCATATCAGCCACACATGCTTCTCTGTTCACAATGGGGTGCCTTCCCCAGTTGGCTCACTCAACAGCTGTGTCAGAAAGCTGTCTTCCATGCACTTCAGCAATCTCTTTAGAATGCAAATATATCAGGACAGAGGAGGGATTAAGATTGAAGGCTGTTTTTTAAAGACAGCACAATGATTCTAAGAGCTATTTGTACCTAGTCTTCCATGAACTCTAATTTCTTCTTTTTTTAATCTAAAACAAAGGACAGAAAAATTAAAAGAAAATTAATCCAAGGTAATCTTTGCAGTAAAATCTACTCCTGACTTTCACTTTTATGTGCTGTCCTTTCAATTCTGTCTCCTGAAGCCTAAGCTTCAGTGTGTTGTTTTCCATCTCTGTGGGGACTTTGATATGCTTGAGGGTGGACTTGTTCACAGCTAAAGTAAAATTGTCTAGAGCATTATTTATGATTATTGTTTTTTCAGACACTCTGGTCCAGAATTTAATACCAAGTTTCATGCTAAAGCATAGATATAAAAGTAATAAATCCAATTGCCCAACATTGTTTTCTTGATTCAGGAAGCCAAGCCAGGAAGATCTCTGAGGTATTTTTGCTTCTTACCAGCTAGGCAGATCACCCAAAGTATCACAGCCATATAGCAATTCTGGGATAAAAGCTCTCTCTTGCTGTCTTCTTCCGTGAGGTAAACAAAAAAATTCTATATGCATTCACAGGAGCCAAGCTTTCCCTGAAGTTTCATAGGCTGTGGACAAAAGGGAACAGTGTTGATTTATTTTAAATAACATGGGACACAGAATTAATTACTGTACAAGCTGAAGCATGTCTGTTATAAACAACCAATTCTGATAAAAAAATTGCTACAGTTAGGATAATTCAGTACTAATGTTGGTAAGGTATTTCAATAGCTAATTATATTTGCTTAATACTTATGCCCCTAAATGATAAAATGGTAAATTTAAACAGAAATGCAGACTTCTACTTACATGATTAGCATGTTAAAGCAGGCCCAGTCTATGACCTAAAATGCCAGAAGCTCATTATATTTTTAATTTGCTGTAAATTCTGTCTTAAAGAAAACTGAAATCAAATGAAAATGCAGAAGATATCTATCCTGTTTTGGGAAAACACAGTGTGATAACACAAGAAACTTTCATTATAGTTATAACACCTGTAACAGTTATAACTTGGGTACAAATTAATGAACAAGTTAAATTTACATTCTGTTTCTAGAGGCCATATTCAAAGACCCCTTTACCAGCATGTGTATGTGAGATGTCTCTCCTTCACATCTCCTTCACAGGGGCAATTTGTGCAAGGAGAGGTTGGAGCTGCCCCATGCTGGATACATCCCATTTCACATGGCTCCAACAAATCCACCACAGACAAGATGGTGGCTCCTCTGGGAAAGAAACTTAAGAAAGGGCAAAAGTGCCAGACAGTCAGAGGAGGAGAAAAAAAAAGAGTAAGAAACAAAAGAGGAAATATCCAGGACAGGGAAGGATGACTGGGAGGAGGTATAGCATGGTGGAGCAGGCATTTCCCCATTGTCCATGGACAGCCGACACAGGACTGGCTTTAAACTAAGAGCACAGCATGAGGGGAGAGCCCATACTGAAGCAAAGGAAGTGTGAGGAGGAAGGAGAGGTAGTGAGGAACTGCTACAGACCAACCACACCAACCATTCCCCATCCCCCTGCACTGCTCAGCATTGGAAAAGATGAGTTGGCAATGGATTGGAGCTGAGCCTGGGAAGATGGCTTTGGTTCTCACTGCCTAAACCTATGTTAACTGGCTATAAATCAAATTAATCTTTCCTAGATCAATCCTGTTTTTTCCATGACAAGTTGGTAAATGATTTCCTTGTCTTTAGCTCAACACACAGGATTTTTCATCCTATTTTTCTTCTTGTTCTGTTAAGGTAGGTGAGTTAGTCAGCAGCTGAACAAACATTTGGCCACATACCATAGCAGTGGAAGAGAGCAGAGCTTTAGGGAGACTTATAACATTGAAATATGGGAACATCACACAGGTGGGAAAGAGTGAGACAGTAATTGCTTGAGAGCACAAGTGGCAGATTGACTCTGGCCAGTAGCTAAGACCCCCACCGCTGTCTGCTCACTCCCCTTACACCTCCAAGGATACAGGAGAGACACTAGGAAGTGCAAAAATCAGGAACATCACGGGTTTATATAAAGGTAGTTTAATAAAAAGGAAGGAAAAAAAACCAAACAAACAAAACCAACCAAGTGATGTAGATGCCATCATTCACCATCTCCCATGAGTTGGCCAATGTCCAGCCAGTCTCTGGGCAATCTCTCTCTCCCCAGAGAAACTCTTCTCTGTTTTTATTTTAAACATGATATTATATAGTTTGGCCGTAACCCTCTTGTCAGTTTTGTTCCGATGTCCTGGCTGTGTTCCCATCCCACTTCTTGGATACCTTCACCCTACTCTGTGAGGGCAGAATGGGAAAAAGAGAAACTAATGCTATACAAGCACCGTTGAGCATTTGCCAAGATACTGGTGTGTTATCAACATTGGTTTACTCACAAATCCAAAACACAGCACCATTCAGGTTGCTGTGAGGAAAATTAATGCCATCCCAGCCAGACCTAGCATATTACAGCAGTCTTCATATTGAACAATTCCCCAGAGGTGATAAGACTGTTTAAGGAAGTAAAAATGAATCTTTTTAGATTTGTATTCACCAGGGTTGTCATCTAGGAGGTGATGATGAACTGAGAAGAAAATAGTAGAACAGGACAAGAGACAAAGCAGGAAGATTTTGATGCTGTCAAGTTAGGTTCCTATCTCCTGCAGAGAAATAGATTTCTTCCTTTGAATTTTTCATGGAGCTGGTATCAAGTATTGTGGAACTGCTCTGAAACTTTTTCCATGGAGACTCAGGCAGGCATGGTGGAGTTGCAGCAGGGCGTTTGTCTCTCTTCATTAAATCTCTGCTCTGCAAACAATATAAATTCACCAGCTAGCCCATCCTGACTTATTTCTATATCTCAGCCTTTCCCAGGCATCCATCTCCACACTTTCTTGCAAATGCACTGAAAGGTTTCCACTAGATAGCCACCTATGGAACACACCACCTGGGAAGGTATAACATGTAACATAAGGCTGAGTTGACATCTTGACGGTAAGAACACCCAGTTATTTTTTTATAACTTAGTTTTACTCTGATTTTCAATATTGTGGAAGTGATATGTCACTCATCATGATTGTAGATACATGTGGTATCAATTAGAAATATATAATTCTACATAAGAATTCAGAACTTTAATGTTCTTGACCTAGAGTAATATGCATACAAAAAAGTCAGCAAAATACTTCTTGAGAAAATGCAGATAATGTTTTTATTTTATTAAATCCCATTAATTCAGGTAGATTATTAGGCTGTGGACATGGATGCCTGTGATACATAATGTTAAAACATCTGTAACCCAAGCAGGCCATAAAGCAGTGAAACAGTAACTGGTTTTGGTGGTGGCTAGATTTCAAAGCATGCCACAAGCATATTCACTCCGCAAGGTTTGTTATTGCCAGAGGAAGGGGATGAGAGGTAAAAAAACAAGTTTGCCTTCTGAAACATTCAGAATAAAACAGGTACACTGACCAAGAAGAGGCTAGCAAGATAACTAATAAAAGGAAAGTGATGGAAATTAGAAATGAAAGAGAGATGGAGATCAATGAATCTCTGAGCAACCCGGTCTAGTGGAATGTGTCCCTGTCCACAGCAGGTAGATTGGAGCTACAGGATTTCTAAGGTCCCTTCCAACCCAAACCATTCTATGATTCATGACATGTAGATGACCACAGATCATGTAATCTGTTCAGAAACATGTCCTTCCTTTATTGCAACTGCTTTTTGAATAAACAGGTTAGGGGAGGAGAGCAGCTTGAAAAAACTCCCAGCTGGATTGTTGCCAAATCCAACTGAAGCTAGGTACGCACAGTTTAATCACTTTCTGTTTCTTGCTTAGAATAAAAGTGACTTAGGGCAGAAATCTGGGTCATTGTGGGTGTTTCCACCTCCTCCCACCAGGATCTCCGGAGACAGAGACATTTTATGAAGAGGTTGAGTTAGGCTCTTTTAAGCTCTGCCTTTTCAGGGTCATGCTGTGTTTTACCCATGGCAGCTGGAGAATGGCATCCAAGAACAAAATCCTACTCATTTACTGGAAAGGCAAAGGTAGATAACACATTCTCTGCCACATGAGACATAGGTTCCCCTCAACTACTTCTAAACTGATTTCAGCTTCTTGCTTCTGACTGTGACTGCAGCTGGGGTTTGAGCACCTTCCTTGTCTTCTTCAGTGATAGTTTCATAGGTGTCTCTTTTCTGCTAAGTCCTTATAGAGCACTACCGTAATCATAGAATCATGGAATCATTAAGGTTGGAAAATATCTCTGAGATTATCAAGTCCAACCTTTGACCTAATATCATTATACCCACTAAACCATATCATGAATTGCCACATTTTCTAGCTTTTTAAACACTCCAGGAATGGTCTCCATCTGTTGCCTGGACCAGTCTGTTACAAGGTTTAACCACTCTTTCAGTGAAGAAATTTTCACCAATCTTAAATCTAAACCTCCCCTAATGCAACTTGAGGCCATTTCCTATGTAGTATCGCTAGTTTGCCGGGAGAAGAGACCGATCCCCACATGGTTACAACCTCCTTTCAAGCAGTTGCAGAGTGTGACAAGGTACCCCCTGAATCTACTCTTCTCCAGGCTAAACAACCCCAACTCCATCAACTGCTCCTCACAGGATTTCTGTTCCAGACCGTTTGACAGTTCCACTGGCCTTCTCCGGACACACTCCAGCACCTCAATGTCTTTCTTGTAGTGAGGGGCCCAGAACTGAACACAGGATTCAAGGTGTGGCCTCAGCAGTGCTGAGTACAGGGGGACAATCCCTGCCCTGGTCCTGCTGGCCACACTGTTGCTGCTACAGGCCAGGATGCCACTGGCCTTCTTGGCCACCTGGGCACAGCCTGGCTCATGTTCAGCTGCTGTCACCAGCACCCCCAGGTCCTTTTCCTGTGGGCAGCTTTGCAGCCACTCTGCCCCAGCCTGTGGCACTGCCTGGGGTTGTTGTGACCCAAGGGCAGGAGCCGGCACTGGGCCTTGTTGAACCTCGGATGTCAGCACTTCTCCCTGGAGGAACATGTGGAGTGGGCATGACCTCTCCTACATAATAATTCTGGCTGCAGGAGAATGACTCAAGTTTTGCTACAGCCAAACATCTGAGCAAGGAGCTGACATACAGCAGCCTGACACAAAAGCAATTGAGGCACATTGACAAATTGATCTGTTAGTCCTAGCAGGATGCAAAGCATTCTGGGGTACCAACTGGAAGTCGGTCAATTTAGTGTGAGGTAGGGAATGTTGGGCCCCATTAGCTTAATATGCTGTTAAGTTCACACCCTTTGCACTAAAATATAGGAAACACATTATCTGGCCGGTTAATTCACCTAAAGAGCTGCAGCAAGTAGAAGCAGGTATTTTCAATGCGAATAAATTAATTTTGGGGTGAATTAATCCCTGGTCCCCAGTGAGGTATTTATTTACATGTACCTTTTTTCCAAAACTGATGAGGTTATTTTGAAATAGATGGGAAAATATTAGTTCTTTTTTTTTTTTTTCTGATTTCTACATTTCCATATGATGTTAAATATAATAATTAGATTGCAAATTGGCATCAGCAGAAAAATGTAGTGAGACTGAATTTTTATGGTGTTTTTCCCAGATATTTTTTCCTTTCTTCTACTTTACAATCAGTTTCCAAGATAATTGTGCCTCCCTTCACTGAAAATGATGACTGTACTTACGTAGTGCCCTGTAGAAAGTGAAACTGCATGCCTCAGTGAATTCTATCATCATTTCACCCCCTAATGAGTGAGATTGTTTGCAGGCAGATGAAATTAAATTGTAAGCTCTATTGACTTCAACAACAGGTGCCATTTGTGCAAACCCAAAGGGAACCATTGAATTGTCAAAAAGATTTAACTCTTCCTCACACGCTGGCATCAGATAACATCTTCTTGGTACCTGCACCTCACTTAGTTCCTGGAACCAAAATTTATGATCTCATCCATAACATCACTGGCAAAATGTAGAGAAAGAGCTGAATTAACTGCAAACAAAACAGTTACAGTTTTTGACTACTGGGTTGTTTCAGGCCTGCATAAAGTAAAATTAGGTAGAAAAGAGAACAATTAAGCTGAAATAAATTCATCTGGAAAGCACTAAGGATTTCACAAAATTTCCTGCTGGTTTAGGATTTTTTTGTTTTTTCTTAATCCTCCATAGTTAAAATAAATTTAAACCTGTACTTGTAAAATTTTAGTAGGAAGAATTTAATTTACGACTGTTCCCATAGCCCCAGGCTGTGCCAATTATTTCATCTGCATTTGCAAGGAAATCAAGATGTCACTGATAAGCTATGTAAAAGAAATCCATGCAGAAGTAGGCTTTCACCCTTTTTTGAGCAAGAACCATTGTGATCTTACAGAATAAATTAGTATTAAGTCAATGACAGGTTTTTTTGTGCAAGCACAAAAATATTGGCATTCTTAGTTCCAAACAAAAAGAATGCTCAAATCCCAGTGTTGAACAAAATAAGAGCTGGTGCTCTTTGAGTTACTTTCTTAATGCTGTTTCTTTCCCTGACACAAGAATTCTGTTCTTGTCAGATAGAGAGTCAATCACTCCTATCTAGCAAGAGAATCCTCTCTGTTTCTGGATATAATTTGATATTTGAATGATGTGAAGAACAATTAAATACTTAAGAATTACATAACTTCAAAAGTCTCTTTTGAGATGAAAAATATGCAAATTATAGTGTCTAATATGGTTATGGTAAAATTCTTTAATTTTGACTTAAAAGCAAAGAGATTTCAAGACAGCATGATATATTTGATCCAATGAAATAATCAAACCAACTTTGTATCACTTTGGTGGCAATTTATCTTCTCTGCCTGAAGCAGAAAGATATTCCTGCTGCAATAATGGATTTATGTAGTTTCTCCCATATCTGTTTCTCTCAGTTTAAGTATTCAAAAATGTGAAGTCCTTTAGTGGGTAATAGCTCCAGGCATGTAACAGATAGGAGACTTCCAGGAGATGAAGTTTAGAACATTCCCTTGTTGAATATGGTTACAGGGCTACAAGTCAGCACTCTTGCTCTGCTAACAGGCCTTCGCATTCATTCCCTTATTATGCCAATTGAAAAAGGGAAAGAAAGGCTCAGGAAACTAATGGCCTGCCATCGCAGAAGCAGGACAGAATCCGTGCTTAAGTAGCCATCCCGGCGGATCCCAGCCTCAAGGCCCGCGGGCGCCGGCCGGCAGCAGCTGCGGCAGCTGTGCGGGCTCCTCGGCCCCGCCGCCGCATTCCCGCCGGGAACAGCGAGCCGGGAAGCCTGGCGGGCGCCCGGGGAGGCACTGCCTCTGCTATGCGGGTAAGAAGGAAAATGTGCTGATGACGTCTTTGACATTTAACGATGTTGCTTTCATTTTGAACACATCATTGAGCAGATATTGAATCCATTCATTCTGATAATAGACTCTGTGCTGCAGAGCTTTCATTTTAATAAAAAAATAAATAAATAAATAGATAAAATGTAAACCACACATGCTTTTCTGTGTGGGGTGAAGGGACGGAAGAGTTGTGACACCGCATATGATACATGTTAAGATTTTTTTGAGTTTGCCTTTCTGTGTGCACACATCTCTTTGAAAAACTGATTTCAATTTCCTTTTCTTTTCTGCAGTTTTTCCAGTCTTGAGATCAAGCTGCATATTTTTCTTTGTCAGACTGGCTATGTTAAAATAAATATTAAAACTTACATATATTATTTGTGTTTTTCGATTTGGCTGGAGAAGGTTCAGTTTAAGTACTATTTTTGAGGCAAAGTTGTAGCATTTTTTTCTTATCTCACCAATTACACTTTGTATTTATATTTTTGTAGCTAGTAAGAAAAAGGGGAGTTTGGATTTAAATCAAATTCTTTGCAAAAACCACACAGAAATTTTCAGGTTTTGCTATGTCATTCTTATAATTGTTAGACCATTGCCACATGTATTTCCCCAAGTTCATTTCTTTATGCTTTTATGTAATGTAACTCAATTAAGAGTGTTTGGGCAAAACTAGGTGTTGTGGTTTAACCCCAGCCAGAAGGCAAGTCCCCCATAGCATCTCACTCACTCCCCAGCAGACAGAACAGGGAGAGAATGGGAAGGGTAAAACATAGAAAACTCATGGGTTGAGATAAAGGCAATTTAATAGGAAAAGCAAAAGCCATGCACACAAGCAAAGAAAACAAGGAATTAATTCAGTGCTTTGCATGGGCAGGCAGGTGTTCAGCGACTTCCAGGAAAGCATGGCCTTATCATGCATGATGATGACTTGGGAAGACAAATGCCACCAGTCCAAATGACCCTTTCTTTGTTCTTCCCCCCTGCTCCCCCAACTTTATACACTGAGCATGGTGCCACAGGGTCTGGAATATCCCTTTGGTCAGTTGGGGTCACCTGCCCTGGCTGTGTCTCCTCCCAATCTCCCAAGCACCCCCAGTCCCCTCCCCAGTGTGGCAGTACCAAAAGCAGAAGCGGCCTTGGCTCTGTGCAAGCCCTGCTCAGCAATAACAGAAACATCTCTCTGTTATCAGCCCTGTGCTCAGCACAAATCCAGAACACAGCCCAATGCCAGCCACTGTGGAGAAAGTTCACTCTACCCCAGCTGAAACCAGCACACTAGAGATGATACATTCAAAGCTGAGGATCACTGTGAGCCAAAATATATACCAAAACCCAAGTCCAAATTTTCCTCTAATGTTGGGTGCGTATTTTTGGCAAGTGCATCTTCACATATTTTTGTGAAGTCAAACCACATTTATAACACAACAATTAACATGAAAATATGCTCTTTTGCTAAAATTTAGATATGTTTGCAAAAAAAAAAGTGATCCAATCAGCTTTTCCCTTGGTCATGGAATCATAGAATATCCTGAGTTGGAAGGGATCCACAAGGATCATTGAGTCCAGTTCCTGGTCCTGGACAGGACATCCCCAAGAATCACACCATGTGTCCTGAGAGTGTCATCAAAGCTCTCCTTGAACTCTGGCAGGCTTGGTGCTGAGGTTAAGCTGTTTCATCAGGAAAGTAATAACCTGTTAATAAAGAGATTTGAAGTAAAGCATGCTCATAAGATTAATGAAAGGAGTCTCTTAAGTGATACAGATGAAAGGGTGGGATGGATGTCCAGCCATTTAATGACACCAGGATGGCTATTCTGTGTCACATAAGCTAGCTATTTATTTTCACATGTTAGAGGAAGGGCCTCACTCTTGTGAATTGTTATTGTTATTGCAAATCCACATAAAGAAGGCACTCTGTGGTCATCACTCTCTCTCCGTTCTCAGGTTTGAACAAGCTGAGCTATGGGGCAGTAAGGACACCCTTTTAAGACAGAGAAGTTTTAGAATATGCCTGTTTTGTTGTACATGCACACATCTAACCTACTCCTTGCTGCTAATTCTACCAGTGAATCCCACAAGCAAATATCTCTACAGCCTTCTTTCCTTCTCAAGAAACTTTAGCATGCAACAATGAACAAAACAACCTAACTTAAAGTCATTAGCTACGCACCAACGGGGATGTTTATAAATGCAAATCTCTCTCATTATGTCCTACCAGAACTTTCCTGGTGATTTAAGAATTACCTACCCACACACTTTCAGAAGCTCCAAGGCTAAGCAGCAGCTACTGATTACACTTCTAGATTTAGACAACCAAAGTTGCAGGTAGCTGCCTAAACCCTTTATGATCTTTCTGGCTTAATGTCTCTACATTTTTTCAGTTTCATAATCCACACAAAGGAAAAAATTGATTCCTACATCAGTTTTCTAAAAGCCTAGATAGGTTAGAGATTAAAATCTGCTCAGGTAATCCATCAGCACATGAATACTATTCAGATGTCAGAAACAATAGTAGATTTCTTTTGATCAAGCCATTTAAATCTCCTAACACAAAGGACCAAATATTCACAGGGCTAATGAACCACCTGGTAATGAACAATAAAAATTAAGTTCTTATTTAATTTCTCTATAGTTGAAGGCAGTTTTCTGTCTCCTGTCACTTGGTATCAATGAGCAGGTTTCCAGCACAGCTGAAACAACACTAGATTTGAAAGATGTATAAACATTGGTATCATCAAGAATATTAGCAGCTATGAAAGCCAAGCCAAGCTTTTGCCAACAGCTGCAGCTAGTTTCCCGATTTCAGTACAAAGGCTGCAAGTAAACAACAGCTCAGATTAAATCCTGGATGTGGCAGGAGGCAAATGAGGAGACAAGAGCTTTTTCTAATGCAAACTAACATCCTCATGGTAGTTTCTATATGAAATCTCACTAGAACTGGAGTTCCAGCCATTTTTTTCAGTGCTTGATTAATCTGTGAACCAGTAACTTTAGACCCACCCTGATACAGTTATGTGGGTAGCCTAGATATAACAACAGGTAGAGATATTCAATGGATAAAATTGTCTTTCTAATCAAGCAAGATTTGTACAGCAGACCGATGTAAGTCAGCTGAAACTACATTCCTTGAAAAGGAATACAAATTGAATTTCTCACTTTCTACTATGTGTGTCTGTCAAACAGTTCTCAGCAGCCATTTCTGGCACAATATTAGCCCTGTCAGCCAGGAAGGTACCCATGTTCTGGGGTGCATCAGGCATGGCAGGGCAAGGGAGGGGATTGTGCTGCTCTGCTCTGCACTGGGGCAGCCTCACCTCCAGTGCTGGGGGCAGCTCTGGGTGCCACAATGTAAGAGAGATACAAAGCTATCGGAGAGTGCCCAAAGGAGGCCACGAGGATGGTGAAGGGTCTGGAGGGGAAGCTGTGTGAGGAACAGCTGAGGTCACCTGGTCTGTTCAGCCTGGAGGAGACTGAGGGGAGATCTCACTGCAGTTACAACTTCCTTGTGAGGGGAAGAGCAGGGGCAGGCACTGATCTCTTCTCTCTGGTGACAGTGACAGCACCCGAGGGAATGGCCTGAAGCTGTGTCAGGGCAGGTTTAGGTTGGGTATCAGGAAAAGGTTCTTCACTCAGAGGGTGGCTGGGTACTGGAAGAGGCTCCCCAGGGAAGAGGTCACAGCACCAACCTGAGAGAGTTCAGGAAGCATTTGGACAATGCTCTCAGGCACATGGTGTCACTCTTGGGGTGTCTTGAGCAGAACCAAGAGCTGGACTCAATGATCCTTGTGGATCCCTTCCAAATCAGGATATTATATGATCCTAGATTCTTTTTTTATCTTTTGGAAAGCATGCAATCATGCAAGTAATAAAACACTTTTAAGTGCTTTGTATGGGACTACATAGTAGTGAAATATCCTCCACTCTGAAAGAAAAAAATTCTTTCCTGAGATGGGAGATTTGATCTTTACAGAAATTAGACATTATTTTTAAATTAACATTTATTATTTTAAAATCTATGCATTATTTTAAAACTAACATTAAAATGACATAGCAAAAAATTTCAAGTATCAAAATTATTTGATTTCCTTGCATTCTGCTTTGTTATTCCAGAGGCACAATTGGACTTTTTGCTACATTTCTACATGTCTAGGTCCTGTGTTTTACATTAAAGAGAACAAAAAACTGCATCACATAAATAAAATAAGTGCTACATTATGGTAAAGGGATTAAAACTGCAAACATGACATGAACCTGATTTTCACATGGAAAATCAATCTTTATTCATTAATTTCACAAATTCCTACCCTGAAATTGTGATGTTACACAAATCTCTGCTCAAAGAGACTACTGTTAAAACAACTGATCTGAACACAGTTCATTGTTGACCACTTAATTTTGAACTAATAAACGTAGCCAAAAATATCTGAAATTTTCTACAATTCATAATAAACTAATTTCATTTTTTTAACCTGTAAGTCAAAGACAGTATGCTTCAGTTCCATGTTAACAATAGGAAAATGCAAGCATAAAACCTCCATGTTTTTTGTGGGGCCACTCTAAATATACTTCTGAAATCAAGTATGTACGTAGTTCTACAAAATAGCTTTTGGGATAAAGCTAAGATGATGCTAAGGTTGAATGTTTAGGGGTCTCTGAGTAGCACAACTGTGAAGAATGTATTAGGCAAGAGGGAGGTAACAACCTGCTCCAGACCCTTACTCACTTGTCCTGATATATGATGTGTAATTTTAAAATAGTTCTCTAGATGTTACAGATAACAGTTATGAACTGTAGTCTAATAAGTGCATGTAGGATACAATAAAAAAAAAAAAAAAAGGCGTTTGGTTACACATTTGCTTTCCCAAGGGAAATTGATCCTTTAGTGGGAAAAGTAATCTACAGGCTTGCAACACTACATTTTGGTCTCTGTCCCACAGATGCAAAGCAGTCATTTAGTATCTGGCAAAAACTGTCTCAGTAGAAACAAACACATACATAATAGTCTGTTTGTTAGTTTAAGACACATAATGGGGAACACATTTTAAATTGATTACATCCTTTAGGATGTAGCCACATAAATATGCAGATTGATCATGCATTTGAAATTGTTAACTCTCAGTGCAAAGTCAACATTTAAATGTGTGTCCTCCAGTTCTGGAAACTGTTTATTAGCCAGCATATCAAAGCAGGTAGACAACTAATTCAGTTCCCGTGACAGTAGCATGCTACTCTACTGCCAGAATTGTTGATTTTCACATCCAGAAGAAATCCATAGCAGTGTGCAAATTATGTATATCAAGAAGGTCCTCCGTCCATGCCAGGTATCTCTCTTCTGATACACTTCTTTTAATGGTTTTTCATCTTTAAGCAACTTTCTGCATCTTGTCAAGAAGACTTTGCAAACGTTAAAATGCCCCAGCCCAAAGCAATTACCAAACCCTCATGCTCAAACACCAATATGGCTCTAAAGGAATGGTGAAAATGTTTTGTTCAGTAAATTGAAAACATTCTTCCTGTTTAACCTGCCATGAAAAGAACTGATAAAGTACTATCAGTATTTAAAGACCAATTATTTAGACAAATTTTCTTGGGAAGACATGCTTGAATATTCAGGAAGATGCCCTAACATGTGGATTTTTATTTAGCAGAAGTAGATCCAGAAACTGTGAAGGATCATGGCAGGAACTGCTCTGCTGTAACCCGGTGTTGTTTTTCATATTATTAATTTCCTTCTACGTACCACCAATATTTTCCTTTTTTTTCTGATGTATTTTCCAATCTGATGCCAATACCAAACTGAAAAGTAAGGACAAGATCCACCTGCAAAGACAAATTAAGCACAAAGGACTCAAATAATTTAAAAGTATTTGTCACCACACACATATCTGCCTAGCAAATCAACCAACACAGTAAGCCTTAGGTAACCTGAAATCCTTACTTTTTTTACTTACTCCAGGTTCTTAATATTCATGAGATTTCTCTTTTCTTTCAAAAGTCCTTTGGTAAACAGACCTATCTAACAAATTCTAATCCAAGGCAAACTGGGCCAGATTTCCCTTAGCGCCAGTTGCACAATACATTTCAAAATCCAAAATTTAATATTCGCAGGAGCAAGAGTATTAAAAGCTGGTTGATGTTAGCACAACTGTATTTCAAAGTATGCAAGCAGTATTTCCCAAGTGAGTTACTGTCAACCCAGGGGAGCAGCCTCCCTGCCCAGTGAAAGGGACAATGGAGAGTTTAGTAGGCCCAGACTGAGCAAGCTTTTGGGAGTTTGCATTTTTCTTTCAAAATGAATGTCCCAGTACCCCTTTTCTGAGGAGGGTTGTTGCTGCCAGTAGCCAGTGCTTACCAGAAGAGACCACTCAAGTCGAACCCAGCTATGCCACTTGATGTGGTTTACTGCACCTGCGCATCTCTAAACAGAAATTTAAGTGCCTGTGGTTTCTTGGGATGGCTGCTGTTTACAAAACCTCTACACTTCCTTGAATGTAAGTTCTCTCCTTCTAACATCTCTTTTTCTCTATTTTTATTCTTTTTTCATCAATATGCAAATATTGTTACGGACAAAATAAGAGTCAACATTTTTTTAACTATATAAAACACTCCGCCAGCCCACTAATAATGACCCCATTAATGTGCATTATCTGTTAATGTATTTTTAATAAAAGGAAATGGTCTTGGTTTAAAAACTTCAGGAAACTCTCTTCAATATTAAACTCTTACATTTTAAGAGACACTAGTTTTTCCTTTGGAGTACATAGGGAACTTTGAAACAATTGCATTTTTGTGTCAATCTTCTTTTTAAAATACACCAAAAAGCAAAGTTAGTTGCAACAATTACTTAAACTATACTCATTTTGGATGTTGGGAAGACTCAGAAACCCAAGAGTAGTGCCTTTTAACAACTTCACATTTATACATTATCTGCCTGGAGTCTTAAAAATTAATTTTATCTTGTTCCTATTTTTCCTATCTCTATTATCACTTTTTTTTTTAATCTGATTTAACAATATTTCATAATCTCCCTCATAAAATACTCTTAAACAATTTTGAATTGTTTCACAAGTATTTTCATAAACATGGTTAACAATTGAATTTGTTTTCATTGTTCAAGGCTTTGGGGACATTAAAGTTGGGTAACTCTAAGAATAACTTGATTTGAAATGTTTCATTATTTGCTCAGTAGCATCATTGACAGCACTTTTTCAGCATTAAAACACAATTGGGAGTAGATTTCTTTAGTAAATTGTATTTACTTTTCCATACCTGCAGCCATAGGGCCAAAATATTGAAGGACATATAAATCACTGGTTTTCCCTGTTGTCCTGGTTTGGAGGCATAGTTATGGAAAACAACAAAATCTAATGTCCTGAAGATTTAAAAACCGTGAGATTTTATCCAGCAAAGTATAGCTCAACATGTACACCAGAAAACATCTAATAATTTGCACAGTTAAATGCAACATCCAAGAAGAATATTATTGGAAAAAACAAGTATAATTCTGTCCTCTTACATGCACATAGCCCTCTTTACAACAATAAAGATTATGGATACGCATATAAAGAAAGAAGGTTACAGAAAAAGCAAATACAAGTCCTTGTATGGTAAAAAAAAAGTATGTTTAGATATGCCAAGCTGGCACAGAAAAGTCCAACTAAAATAGAGTCATAAATTGTTCTGATATTACGAAATATAACAAATACAAATGCAATTATATAGGATAACAAAGACTGAAGAAAAAGCCTCAAAACAGGACAAGCCACAAATGCTCTAACAGAGAAAATAGGACTTCATGGTGCCAACAATATGCCCAGTGACAATTTGGACATATTGATAATCAGTCCTTGAGCCAATGACCATAAATATTTCCTGATCAACATGATTTTTCCTAAAGCTAAGTTATTTTACGGCTTTTCCTAGAACCTGAATCCAGCAGCTTGAGAGAGTTTGTGAGTTGCAGGTATAGAATCTTGCTGTAATTCTCATATGAATTTTGACTGGAGATGGTGAAGGATATCTCTAATTGAACTATTCTTTCCATGTTAACCCCTTTTCAACTTACTGCCATGACTAGAAAGCAAGAATCTAGTAAAATCAGTAGGGGTAACATGAACATCATGTTTATTTGTCCTTCCACATTTCCACCCATGGTGGTTGCAGAGCTCCTGTTCTGAATTACAGATGAAGCCCAAAAGTAAAACAATGTCCAGCTTCTTAAAAAAGCACAGGTCATGTTACAATGCAGTGTTAACAGTACATTTTGTGATACCTGCCTTACTAAGGGGAAAATACCTTTCTAATGGGCTGGTAGAAATTAAACATATTATTTTAGTACCATCTGTAGTCCAAGCAGTACAGTCCCCTTGGGTGTATAGAAAAGAGTGAAATATCTTGCAGATGTGATTAATCTCTGGCAATTCAGGTAGATTGTCAAATTGAGTCTGACAGAGAAAGATAAAACTTGGTGGCTTTGTGTTGGGTTTTTTCTCATTTATTACATAAAAGGGGTAGCACAATAACAATGAAATTCATGTCTAAACTGAACCATTTTCTCAGCATGCTACCCTTCAGTATTCCTAGGTGGCTTCTTTAGAGAAGTGGCATACTATTCATGGATTTTCTCTGACACAGGTGAATAAGCTAGACTTTCCTTAAATAAGCTATGGCATCCTGTAGGTCCTTTCTTAGCAGGTTTAACCTAGCTAACTCATTATACACAGACAGATATACTCCTTTCTGTTACATTGAACTGAATCATACACTGGCACTACATGAACTTTAATGATGTGGTTTTATCAAAGCCACAAAACATTCAGCTTTCAGACTTTTTGGACTATCTCCTGACTTCATGTCTATTTATAAAAAATCAGATAACACCAGACTTTTTTCCCCATGTTTGTGGTGACAGGCTGCCAGCATAATGAAAAAAATTCTTCTGATTTCATGAAACCTCATTTCTGATAGATCCTCTTTGGCAAATTAGTGAATATTTTTCCTGTCATGAAAGGCAGGCAGAGGTGGATAGGTTAATACATTCATAGACATATTGCTAGAGATAAATCTTTAAAAGCAGAACTTTTACGTACCACAGATGCTATAGCAAGTATGCTATTTCTCCAAACAAAGAGATGCAATTGATCTGTCTTGGAAAAAGACTGAAACACAGTTTAATGCCAGAAAAAAAAAAAAAAAAGAAAAAAAAGAAAAAAAAATATATATGCTTTGTAGACATGTTTAATTATTATGGGAGAGATTCAGAGCCCATGGAAATCAATGGAACAGTTTCAATGCACTTTTGATCAGACCCATAAATAGAATTGCTTTGTGAATCACTGTATTGCAGCAATTCAATACAAACTGCTTCAGAGGGTTTACTGAACTTCCAGAGAGGAATTGTTGGAATTTCACAAAAAATAAAGAAAAACTGCCACATGTGATTTGGATTCTTGCAGAGTGTAGCATTCAGAATGCAAGAGAAAGAAAGAGTGTGGCTGGTATTGTTTCAGGGATTAATTACTTTGGCACTCCTTGTACATAGCGCTGCTTCCCCAGTACCAGGATCCATTGGTAAGAAAGCAGTTTTTTCTCAGGAGCCACGCTGGCTGCTAGACTGATAGCTCAGAAGAAACTACACCAGTCCTGTGTGGGGAGCATAGGTAAAACCTCTGCTTGCAGATGTCTTCCAGCTGAGATGGGCGGTGAGTGAGGGGCTGCTATTTACTCAGGGTTTCAGGGTCTGCCTTCAGGCTTCTGGGCCAAATGAGAGTTTACCCTGTCAGCCATGGCAGATCCCAGGTGTAAAGGCTCTCTTCTGCTTTTCATGTCTCACTTTCTTTTCCTGTTTGCATTACAAACCAAAGTCTCCTAGCATTAAATTTATCTTGAGGATAGAATGAACTTAAAAATGAGCAGAACTATAGCCAGAATGGGGCATCTTCTCCTTGGCAACATTGCATAACCTCCCTGAAGACTGAGTCCAGACGACATAGAGAGGAGAGTGTGTCAGGACACTATGAGTTCTTTGCTCTATCAACCTGAACAACGCATGTAACTTCTCTACCTGTTCCAACACAAGCCTTATTCTCAGCTCTCTGCCTGCAGAATAGACCTGCCTGAGGGAAATCCAGGTCTATAATATTTCTTTTTCATTTGCATGAATATGCTATTTACCCATACCTATTCAAATGCTCAAAACCCAACAAAATATGTTATTTTTTCCATGTTCTTAAGTTGTATCCCATCTGCCTCTGAGTATTTTGTTTTGTGTTTCCTTGAAACCAGATCCCTTGTTTCCATGCAAGACCTCTGACCACAAAAGAAGCAGCAAGAATGGGAACTTTTCCTTCTTTTCCTTTTTTGTTGCTCAGGTTTGATTGCATGTGGAAGGTTACTATCATATTAGCTGGTCTCCATTCTGCAATATATCAATTAGTAGTGACACAGGACAAAGAAATGTGTGTTCATTATTTTTTACTTTGCTAGCCAGGAAGGTTTAGGAATTCCAACTGATTTGCTTCATCTTTCCCATTCCTATTCCATGTACAGATTATCAGCAAAAAGTGAGTGGTCTCCCCATCTGAAACTAACATATGACTTTCCTGTGTTCGGGATAGGATAAGAAACAGCATGGAAAGCAAAGGGTGGCCATATAAAAGAAAAAAAATTCTCAGTGCATTGGTCAAGTGCTAGAAAAGTGTCAGAATTACTCATGAAAGCAGCTGAAAGAATAGAAGAAAGAATTGCATGATTATTTTCACAGCTGGTTCCAAGTATAACCAGCAATACACTGCATGTACCAGTGTTATATCTTCTGAGAGGATGAAATGCTGCAGTCAAAGGAGGGTATGAAAAGATGCATCAGGGTTAAAAGGAAATCCATGCCACTGTATCGAAGGCAGCATTTTTCCTTGCTTGTGTTTATTGTATTGCTGTCTGTGCATGTTTGTCATACTTTCTTATTGATGATTTTACGAAATATTGAAGAGAAAATGAAGCTCTTTTATCTGCCTTGTTTCTCTGCCATATTAAATCTAATGCAGTAAAATTCAGATAATATACAGATCACACATGTATCTTCTGAGGTTTTAAATACAGACCTAAAGCAATGAATCAAAAACATGGCCAACGACTCATGAAAACTCTGTGCTTGTGTTGTTAGTCATACCTCCTAATATTCTGCAAAATTCTGTTGTTGGGTGGGATGGACAACACACCATTTTGTTGTGATATTCCATACACAAAGAGTAGTGAGGTTTTTCTGCTTCAGACAAATTTATTTTCTAGAGAGAACAAGAGTAGCTGCAGCAATGGTGCAGAAATAGTAACAAGAGCAAGGTGTTCTCTGTGAGAACAGTGTTGTAACCCCCAGAGCTAGCAAGTTACATAATTGCAAAAAGTCTTAGTTACTTCCACGCAAGATAAACAAGCCAGCCCAGCTAGAGGTTATATGTACCCACAAAACTCACTTTGAAAGACAAGAAACATTCAGGCTCATGGACAGCCTTTCAGAAAAGAAAAGAAGGCACAGCCATTACTTAACTGCAAAATTACTTTTTTTACTTCTTTCAAACATATTTATTGATACAGCACATGCAAAAAAAAAAAAAAAAAACAAACAAACAAACAAAAAAAACCCCAACAAACAAACAAACAAACAAAAAAAACCCCAAACAAAAAAAAAGAGTATTACTTCATTCTCCTTATCCTGTTCTGACAGTCAGAGTATGTTTAGGAATTCCCTGTTGGGTCTCTCCACTGACTGACACATCCAGCTTCCAGATATCCAACTTTCTCAAGATTTAAATTGGAAAACTTTCTGACTGATAACACACAGCCCCAGGTCTGGTGCATCCTTCCAATGAATCAGCAAGGAAGGTTAATGAAGTGATCTCATGGCATGTGCGAGAACAGAGAAAAGCTCTCTGCTTGCCAGCAAATCAAAGATCAGATGAGTCTGAGGCAGGACACACAGTTGCATACCACTGCCCTGGCTGGTTATTTCACACTAGAAAAAGGATCTGATAAATAAAGGAAAACATACACACAGAGGGTTTATGATGTGTCCAAATAGAAACAGTGAAAGAAATGGAGATGTACCACAGACTTCAAAAACACTTTTCCTGTTATTATTCCCTCTACATAGGTCTCCTATAGCTCTTATTAGCAATAAGGCCTTGCTAATATTTGCTGGTTAGAGGGGTTGGGTGGCAGAGGAGGACTGTTCCTTCCCAAGTTTAATTACTATTAAATGATTTATTAGATTATTAAATGATGAGAAGGTAACATTTGAAAACTTAGGAAATCATGTGACACATCAAATATGTATTCATACTTCTAATACCTGTCTTCCTTAAATGCAGCCAAGCTCATGTCCCTCAATAGAGAAGAACAGAGGAATTGCTACGTTGCTATGTAAGGATAGAAATCATATGATGGACATCATATGATAATAACAGCGGTGAGAGTGGAACAGGATGTCCAGAGGGGTTGTGAATGCCCCATTCCCTGGAAACATTCCAGGTCAGGCTGGATGGGGCTTTGAGCAACCTGGTTTAGTGGAAGGTGTCCCTGCCTATGGCAGGGGCTTGGACTAGATGATCTTTAAAGGTCCCTTCAACCCAAACCATTCTGTGACTCTCTGTGAAAATCAAATCACAAAGATACTTTCCACAAAGATGACCAGGAACGCTCTCTGACCTCATGTATTTATTTCATAACCAGTATTCTGAAGGTTCAGTTCCCAAAGTATCAAATGAATCATACTGCTGCCACTGCTTTTATTTATAGTATGAAAAGGTATTCAGCACTGTGCAATTATGAACATTGACTTTTCTCCACCCTGCCTCCAGTAAAAGGCTAGTTTCTTCAGTCTCTCATTTCACTAGCTTTGCAATTTGTCCTGCAATGAGACTGCTACAGTAAGCAGCACTAAAGAGCAGCTCCAGCACCCACTCTCTGGGATTACTCACCATCTTTTGCATGGGGAATGGGAAAGGCACAGATGCAGCTGAGAATCTCAGGTTGCAGAAAGATCAAGTCAGCCACTATTACCATTATATTCATTTGCTAAATCATTCAGTTGAGATTATAATTACAATAAGACAAATAATTTTATTCATTAGAGCTCCATTAAATTAATTTGAAATTCAAGATAGTAGCATTGTGGTAGTACAGACATATTAAAGTTGAAATATAATATCTCCTGATTGCTTTCCCCTGACAGAATAGTTTTATTTACACAGAATTAATATGCAGGCATCTTCTTTTGCAGGACAATGAAATTTTACAAACAAAACTTTGGATATTTTTAACTGGAGTCATCATAAACAGACTTCATTTGAAGATAAAATGGTAACCCATATGTTTTCCAAAAAAGGAATTTAATGGTAAATGTCTTCTTAACGTTACTACCAAGAATATTTTCCTTTTCTGACCACAGGTAACTTCTCCATAGTCCTTACCCTATAATCAAAGCTTACATATGACTAGCCTTTCTCAGTCTGTGGTTTTTGAAGCACCCACCCTTTTTACAGCATAAAACTGTGGAAGAAATAAGCCTCCTGCCCCAAAATAGCTCTTGCTATTCCTGACCTATTTTAGACAGATGTTGGTCTAAAATTTTCCTAAAGACCTTCCGCAACAGAGATTTCACAGTGCATATCACAGCACTTTGTTCATCTTAACAGAGCTGCCCCTCAACTGGCAGGAAAAACAAGGGACTAAAACTGCATCTCAGCAGGGTCATTTATTACCAGCTTGTCTTGGTAGCCTGTGTGATTTGAACTAAAATCATCTGGATCCCCCTGGCGTCTGTGTTTAGGACTTTATTGTGCATTTTATAAATCTTCATGTTGTTACTTTAATTAGCACAGGAACTGCCAGCAAAGCCAAGACACAGCTATTAACATCCAGCCAGGCTTCCTTAGGCAGGATTCTCCCTTGGAAAGCAGTATTCCAGTCACACTATTTGTGATTAACTGCTCAGGATTTCTATTCACCCAGGGAACAAGTACATCTTCACGCTAACTAAGTTTGGAAGAAAAATTCTCCATCGGTGAATGCAGCTCCCTCTGTTCCCTGTATCTTTGTAGTAACTTTGTATCCAAATGCAGAGAGCCACATCTTGTTAAATGAGAAAAGTTTGATTTGATGCCAGAATGCTTAAAAACCAAAGAAACTATTAAAAATTAACCATAACTGGAGACTTAACTATTGAGCAGGGTCTGGTAGTTTCCTCCCAAATGCAAAACTGAAGCTGTCCCTGAAAGTCTAGTGGAGAGGAAGCAATTACTGCCTCAATGACTGTTTAAGCTATAAGTCTGCTTAAAAGTTAGGTTTTCAAAGACTTTTTTTTTTTAATTATGAAAAGCTTTCTTATTTTCTTTGTACTTCCATGAAGAATACATCCAAACTTACTAAATCCCAATGAGATCAAGGGGATATTTTGTTCATGCCACCAGTCAAACAACAATCAAATCACAAGAGGAACAGAGAGCAGAGTGATGACAGGCCACTGCAAGAAAGACAGCTTCCAATTCATCACCAGTACCAGTCACTATGACTTGAGCTTTAAACCCTTCGCCAAGGTTGGAGGTTTAACTTTCTTTAGAGCTTTAGTGGGATATTTTCATTCCATTTTAACTATTTTCACCATTTCAACTGAAGCCACAAATTATCTAAATCATGTGTTTCCATATTGCCTGGAAAAAATAAAACAGGAATAGACTTTCATTCAAAATTAGATGTGCTTTGATCTATCTGTCACAAGACAACTTTTTGAAGGTGTGGAGTTTTTGTTTGTTTTGTTTGGGCTTTTTTTTAATATGTAGTTTAATACATTCTTTGGTTCTGTAGGGCTTAATTGAGATTACTCTCATTTTCTCATAATTTTCTTACTAAACCTACATGACTAAAGAATTGATTATTGCATCTGCCATGCAGTCTAAAAGGAAAGAACCATTAAGAATTACTTTCCCTTATCCTTTCTTTTCTAGAATGTGCATTTTCAGTCATATAAGAAAAAATTACTTTCCATTTATAAACTTGAAATGCCCCATTCTACCCCACAAAAACATGATTAGAAGAGATAGGACTAAGAAGCATATGCATTCCCTTGTTTTACTTTGCTTCAAAAGCAGATAATTAGGATTAATTTTGCTGCAGAGCAGAGAGTCTTTTATGAATCCATAAATTCTAGTTAAAATCCAGTGAACATTCATTCCGAATACTTTGGTTCCCTTCTATGATCTATGCATTACTTTATTTCTTCAGCAATGCATGCTTGAGTACAGCCTGTGCTGTGCTATAAGATCACCTCCTGCTTTCTTATTTCAATGCTCTCGAAGCTTGAGAGCGAAAGGAGATACCCTATTTTGCAAGAATACATTCTATTTCATTTGCAAACAGTTTTCTTAATTTCGGCAGCAGCCAGCTCTTTTCCCATAAACAAACAAACAACACAATCAAATAAAACCTCCAAACACAAACAATCCACCTGAAATTAAGTACTCAGTTGCCTTGCACAGTTAAAGTATGCATGTTACTATTGAAGGGTGTGTGTTACATTGCAGAATATGTCTAATTAAAAATTCAACTACTTCAGATGTTGTATCATGGATCTCACATCTGAGAGTAATTTACTGCATTTTTACATGTAAAGACAAATCAAAAATTAAAAACTGGAGTTAAAGTAGTGCTCTATTTCTGCAAAAGTGACCATTTGTCGCTAAGCATAATTCCTTTTCTAAAAGGACTGCTAATGACAAAATCACTATCAAATGGAATGCCATCACAGCTTCCATTAACTCTCTGGGGAAGCTACTAAAAGACTTTCAAAAGTCTTGTAGCTTTCAAAAGTAGCATAATCTTTCAAAAAGTTACACTACTGATGAGTTTCTGAAGTTCTGAGCTTTATCTGAAAATATACACATAGAAGTGTATTTTACATTCAGAGGCTGCTGTTCCAAATGTCCAGATACAGAACTTGGGTTTCCTTCTGTTACTCTTTTTTTATGAAAATTTTGCTTTAGAATCAGGTCCTTCTGTGAATATGTGGGAATAAATTTGGTAAAAATTTGGTTCTGTGATAGAAAGTAACAAGGAAAAACTCATTTTTTCTGCATATATTTTCATATCAAGCTGGAAAAATCAGTGTTGAAAAAACCCACCTTTTAATTATACATGCTGTTTACAGTATTTTTAGAAAACGGATTTGTTTGCATAAAAATTGCCAGTTAATTAGTTCTAATGAAGTTATGAATCGATATTCTTGCAGTATACTATCACAGAAAGACTAAAAGTAGAACAAGAAGGGTATTGATGTGGTGTACTGATTTAGTGAGGATTCTTGAGGTATTTCTACTCTGGCCTGAACCTTAACCCCAGAACTACAGCATAACAAATTCTAAAAGATTCAGAGGGAAGAGTACAGCATGTAATGCACACTTAAAATCTTAACTCACTATGCAATAAGGCAGGAGAAAATCAAGCTCAGGATGGAAACTAAGGATGAGTCTGCTACAGACACTACAGGAGTATGTACAGAGCTGTATAGAAGATAAGAATATTTTCAGTCATCCATTCTACCTTGTCCTTCGCATAGTAAAAACTGCTGGGGAAGGGAGCACCAGACAGGAAGGGAGAGATCCCAGCAAGGAAATTATATTGGCTAAGGGCTATATGCAAAGCATAAAACACAAAATCCAGATAAAAAGAAATGGAGCAAAATGCAAAGCAGTATTTTTGCCATAGGGAATACCACATAATTCACTAGAGAAAATGGATTACATGGCCTGACAACAGTAAGGGGATGCCAGAGACTGTTCTCATAGCAGAACTAAGCTATAATTGCTGTATTGTTATAATTTTTATTGGGCAAAAACTTGCAGCTTTCACTCAGTCAGCTCTCACATTAGTGCTACACAGCATTTAACAAGTAATTTCGGCCCCCATTCTCCATTTGAAAAATCTGGTGTTACTCTCTATGGAAACTTTTGACCTTCCTCACTTAAAGCACTGTCAGACATGTCAAACAAGTTGCTGCAATAGTATTTGCCATGGAGTCAGAGCTGCTCTTTCACTACAACACCATGAAAAGAGTAGAGACATGCATGTCTCAGACTTGAACTATTATTTCATCCTTTGCTCTAAGGCATAAGACTGACAAGGAAGGGGAGAAAACAAGTCAGAGACGTTGTGAAACTGGTGAATCCAACACCTGGTAAAAAATGGCAAAAATGGCAAAAAAAGTTGGTAAGGTGCACCAACCCTTTTGGTCACTCCTTCCCCAGCAATCATAGCCATGTAGGACCCTCCACTGACCCAGAGGTAGCATCTTTTCAACTGGAAACTTTTAAACTTGTCACTAAGATCATTTGCTTGAAATCATTGAGAAATCAGTTGTGTTGACATACCAGTATTGTGTTCCTCCAGGGCCTCCTTTAGCAGCTATCATGTCCCTTCTCTTAAAACACATCATGAAAATAATATTTCAGATGGCAAGTGATTACCCTCCTGGGGTTTCTCAATTGGTTTCCCCTGTCTTTTAAAAACATTACTAATTGACATGAATTTTCTCATTACTATCTCAGCAGTTTATTTGATGGACATTTCACAAGGAAATATCTACAAGAGAATTTTTTGTTTATTTTTCATGAAGTGCCTAGACTTAAATAGCTTTGGGGGAGTGCCATAGAGCAAAGTGCTGGAACTTGAGAGTAATGCACTCAGATCACATGTTTGTGTAGGGTGGGGGTTGTGGTCTATATGTGCCTCTACAGCACTTGTCAGCACCCCCAGCAGTGGAAGCCCAGTCAAATAGCAGGTGAATTTTCCTGAGACACAATCTTCTTTGATTATTCCAAAATCTTAAGAGTGCTGTAGCACAACACTGTTATTGGATATCAGACATCCACCTTCTTAGGGAATAAAGATCTTGGAAAGCTCAACGGTTGATTTAAATCCTCCTTTAGTGTTTCAAAATACTGGGGGAAAAAAATTCTGCACACGTGATTTTGTCTTGGTCCTGCTTGTTCTCTAAGCACACAGTGACATTTATACCACTGTCTCAGGGGTATCCTGCCCCTCAAAGTTCTTTCTGCAAAGATTCACCTCCAGTTAAAGCAACCATCTCATGAAGCCTCTCCTTGACTTTACCTTGGCCAAGAGGAGCTACTGAAGAGTTTCATTCACATAGTTCTTTGTGTTATTTGAAAATGAACCTTCAATTTATTTTTCACATATTCTTACAGAACCAGCTTACATGCTCTCACATTCACTAACTTCTCTAAGCAAAGACATGATCACTGGAAAACTGCTCAAAATCAAACCAGGAAGATGGCGTAAGAGTTGTGAGCTCTATGCTGTTCTGTGTTGCTTTGTTTCAGTAGATGACAAGGGTAAGAGCATTGAGAACCTGATGATTTCTGGTTTTGGCTTATAGCACCATTGTTTCCTGTAGCTATGTCTTTACTCAAGTCTCCAAAATGCAGTACAGTCAGTACCCATTTTCTTATCTGAGATAGCACTGCTCCCCGTCTACAGACCACAGTGGCACTATACATGAACAAGTGAAACAGAACATATTCTGCCTGTCTCAAGCCAAGTCTTAAGGCATTAGACAGATAAAACCCACAGAGAGAGCATGGAGACACCCTGGCGACATTGAACACCTTCCCATTCCAGACAACTCTGTCCCTTGCATCTTGGCCCCACATGGTTGTCATAGAAAAATAAGAAGTCGTCCTTTTTTGCACTTGTGTCGTCTGAGCTGGAAGAATTTTAGCTCATTTTTGTCTGCTTTTTGGTGAGAGACTTTGAAGTGGGAGATACAAAACTAGATAAGCAGAGAACAGAATGGGTCCATCCCTTCCTTTGAGAGGACTGAACACTTGAAATAAGGAAAAGAGATATTCAGCACAGAAATCTATCTTACTGCTATTTCAATATGCCAACAGGAAAAGGAAACTGTTCTCTGCTCCTTTCTCTTTCCAGTTAAAACATAATAAATAATGAATTCACCTGTTCCTGCTTTGACTCACCTAATAGGATTTGAAGAAAAATAACAGGGTCATGCAAGTCACCCTCGGTTGCCACACCTGGACTGGACTGAGGTAAGCAGCATTCTTACTACCAATATACACTACATATGCCCACAGAGAAAGGAAGATGTAGATTGCAGTGGACTACTTTAGATACAGAAGTTTCTCAAAGATAATTTTGTTCTGTTACATTGTTTCTTGAGCCTTTTCTCCTCAGTAATGTAGCATGACATTGCCATCAAATGTTAGCACTGTGCCAAAAAAAACGCCTTTGGGAATACAGTGCTTCGTCTCTATTCTTCCTTGCTTTTAACTCCTGTGCATTCCAGAGAGTCATTATGGTGATTCTTTCCTACAGTTCCTCTAGTGACTGAATCTGTAAGGAACATATAAGGAAGTTTCAAGCATTGCGTATCTTCTGGGAAAATTTTGGCATTGGCTGTATACCTCATATTTTGCATCCTTAACTCTAGCATAGTAATTTAAAAGCACTCAAACACAAAACCTGGTTTTTTTAGTAACCAATCTGGGAAAAAAATTTAAAATCTCATCCCATATAACTGACTTCCCATCTGTATAGAAGGACCACATCCTTAGGAGAACAGAGATAACTGCTCCTTGAGTTCATTCAGTAATTGGCATCAGGAATAGCTGTTCCTAAAGGCAATCATTCAGTAATTTGCTGGTACATTTCACAGCCATTTGCTTATACCACAAGAAATTTGCCCCTCAGGCATCCTGGGTTCTGCAGAGACTGTGAACAAATCTCTTTTTAAGAATCTGGTCCCCTATTTCTTCTCCTTCCAGCTCCATGGATTCTCCATATTTGCCTCCAAGTTTTTACACTTCCGTATTGAAGCAGTTTGGGTTCTTTATTTTTCTTGTTTGGGTTTTTATTTTCCGTCCTGTTTTTCTATACTACAGCAGCAACTTCATTAGGCCATTGAGAACAAACAAGATCTTGCTGCTGTGTTCTACTGTAGTAACTAGGGTGAACAAGAAAAGGACGAAAGGCTCTCCCAGACTGCAAGGCTGGCAAGGCCAGTGCTGAGCTGTGGTGGCAATGCATGCACAGCCCAGTCCATCACTGCCAAAGGGCACCATGGTGGAATAAGCCCTTACGTGGTACAGGTTCTTCCAAGACTTCACCTCAGAGCCCCAGCCACAGACCAGTTTATGACAGCTCAGTCAAACAATAGCACATCTACAGAAACACTTCACAAACCTACCTCTAAATTCTAATGGGAATCACCCTTTCAGTCAATCACCAGCAAGTCCCTGTTTCACTGTACAAAGGAACCAAAGAGGTTGTCAAAGAAATGCCTGTGAAACTTTGGGACAGAAAGAATGATTATTTTTTTATCCTTAATCCTCCTCTTCAAAATCCTTCCAAAAGACCAAACTGCTTGAGGTAAAGTTTCCTGACTTTTTCAGACATGAACCAGCACATAAAAATTGCAGCTGTAGGATATCTAAATTGCCAAAGTTTTTAGTAACTCAAAACAGGCTCTTACAAAAGTTTTAGCAGCTACCAGCTCTGCCTACAAATCTAAGTATAGAGGAAATACATTTAAGTGTTGAGAATAACAGCAGTATGGCTGTAGGACAATTCAGTCTGATCGTAAGTGAAGCTATAACCAAGTAGACTGTATATACAACAGCTAAGATGAACTCCAGTAAAACTTTTATGCCCTACCATAAAATCATCATTTTCTTTTTGCTAGATGTGTCAGAAAAAAATACGATCTAAGGCATTTGGAATTCAAGACTAGAAGCCTCAGAGATGGCTTTTGAAATGTGAAGGTGTGTGATAAATCTATCAGATAGTTCTACAATTTTTAAAAGAGATGGATATGCCTTTTGTGCATATGTGCAGGAAAGATTCCTTTTGCCCACCCTACATAAGCTTTCTCTCCTTCTAATATGCTGTTGAACACTGGCATCAAATACTTCAGTTGGCTAACAAGAAACAGAAAAACTACTACAAAATTTAGAGACTGAAGAAAAAGCAGCATCTCATACCAGTGAGTGAAATTATAATTTTGCCTTCATCTACTGTCAAAGTTAACAGTTGTGATTGTGCCACTAAACAGAGATGGCTATATTGAGAAGCACAGATAGCAAACACAAATATTTGTTATTTAGCACAAATAACAAATATTTCATTATTTAGATCATTCAAGCAGAATTCAGCCTATCAGTTATTTCTCCCGATAATGTCTTCTACATTGGAAAACATCTCACAAAATCAGAAAGAGTGGAATTGCATAAGAAGGGACAGCTTTTACCTTGCTCTATTTTGCTTATAAATATCAGGATATTATATTATCTGTTACAAAACATTGCTGTTTACTTGCATCACAGCTGGAAAGTATAAACAAGCTTCAAAGCAAAAATATTTTGTAGGAATTTTTCTATTACCCTCTTTAATTGAAAATTTTTAACCACCGTAGCACAACACAATATATTGCAGAACTCCTATTAAGCATCAACAAAATTGCTTTGCTACAGTAATACAATAGCAAAGAGGATTCAAAAGAAGTAATCTAATTTTTATCTAATTCTAGTAATTTGATTTTATCAGACCTTGCTTATAGCTGTGGAAATCAAAGTCATAGCATTTAAGCATTCTATTTCACAAGCCAGCATAAACTGAAGTACTTCAGATTCTTCCTTGAAATTTTTCAGATGAGAGTGAATAAAAATAATTTTAATGTATCCTGACCAAACCACTACTTCCTGTACTCACCCATGACCTCCAGGATTTTTGAATATACAGAACAGCTGTTTCGCTCTTGTACATATAAGGTAATAGAAATGGTTCATCCTGTCCTGGGGTATGCTGTGCTCCCTTGCTATGAATATTCAATTTTTGTGGGATTTTTTTTTTTCTTTTGCTTAGGGGCTTTTTTTAATCCTAGGAATACCATGCCAATTCAGTTAGCCAGCCTTTAAAAGGGCTTGACTCTTTCTACCTACTGCACTCCTCCTCATACAGTCTTACAGTGTGTAAGTGAAATGGTCATGAATGCTGACATGCTTTTTCACCAGGAAAGATGTATCTGTCTCTAACATCTGGAGAAAAATAACACCCAGAGGTTTTAATGAAGTGAGAAATTGGCTGTCGGGAACTGGTTATACAGATAACAAGCAACCCTGTTTTGGTGTCCACCTACCTGATTCAGTTCATGGCAAGCTCCTGGTTTCCCAGAGCGTTGCACACCAGTGTATTCTCTCTCTCATATACCTGAAAGGTCCATAACAATATCTGTTGTGGAACAGAGAATGAGGCACTTCAGGAATTGTAAGGGAACAGGAATTGTCCTTCTAGGCCAGTTGTTTAGCCAATCCAGCTTGCAAAGACCATGAGTCCTGAAACAGGAGGCATGAAACTGCAGTGATGACATTACACTTTTTATTCACTCAGCAGGTATTTTTTAGTACCTTACAAAGGTCAGAAATAATTTCAGTGCCTTTGAGAAATTCCACAGTAAAGATCTTCTTGATGAAAGGTAGAAGGAGAAACAAGCCAACTTTTTGCATGAATGTTTTAAAAAAAATTTGCAACCTGTTAGTCAACAAATTTTAAGGATCTTGAAGAGAAAGATGTTGGATCCACTTTATAGAAATGAGGGGGTTTATTCATGGTGTCATATCAGAACCATATCAGAACCAGGCAAAGAACATGCATTTGATTTCTCGCCTCTCTTGCACCACATAACATCACCTATTCAATTACAAAATATTTTAATATGTATTTAACCATTTAATACAACGTCATAGTTGTTTTCAACCCTAATGGAAGACAATAAACGCTTTCTTACCACAAAACACAGTTTTTTGAAACTAATTTAAGTAATTAGGTGCAGTGGGTTGACCCTGGCTGAGTGCCAGGCACCTACCAAAGCCACTGTCACTCACCTCCAAAGCTGGACAAGGAGAAGAGAATATAACAAAAAGTTAATGACTTAAGGACAGGGAGAGATAGATCACAAACCAGATACAATCTCAGGCAAAACAAGACTCAGACTGGGGATATTAACTGAATTTATTACTAACAAAATCAAAGCAGGAAAATGAGAAGTAAAATAAAACCCTAAAAACACCTTCCTCATATGTCACCCACTTTCCTAGGCTCTTACTCCCAGACCTCAGAGGTACAGGATGACAGTGAATGGGGGTTATGGTCAGTTCATCACATTGTTCCTCCCAGTGCTCAGGAAGAGGAGGCTGTTCCAACGTGGGGTCCCTCCCACAGGAGACAGCTCTCTATGAACTTCTCCAGTGTGAGCTCATCCCACAGGCAACAACAGCTCTCCATGAACTGCTGCAATGTGTGTCACTCTCCGATGCGTGCAATCCTTCAGGCACAGCCTGCTCCAGCGTGGGTCTGTCTTGGAGCTGGTTGGCATTGGATCTGATGGACAAGGGGGAAGCTTCCAGCAGCTTCTGACAGAAGCCGGCCCTGTAGACCCCACTACAAAAACCCAGTCATACAAACCCCACACAACAACACTGCAGAAGGCAGCAGCGATCTTGCATTTTGCAAATCTATCATTAGTTTTTGTCTTTCCTTTACAATACCAGAAGGAGCCCTGATACTCTGAAATATGCCAGAGAGCATCCACCAAAACCCAGTGCCTTTAGAGAAAGTGTTATCAATTAGATATACATTCCAATTGTCAGAGTTAAGCAATTTCTTAGACTAAAGGGATTCTGAGTGATTTCATTGTACAAGAAAAGATAGTTAATGTAACACGGAAAACTTACACTGTCATTTGAGGTGTCACATAGCAATCAAAAAGATTTTACCGTCCACTTGAAAAAATAAGAATAATCATGCAAGGGCTTCAGTGAAACAAAGATCTGTATGCCTCAGCATATAAAGGACTGGAGTTCTGCATAGAAAAAATCTTTGGGTCCATATATTCCTTTTTTTTGCAAGCAGAACCCCACAAACAGCAGTGCTAAGATTTAAATTGGATTTTGAGAGGGCTGTTTTTCCTGTGGCAGACAGTCAGAAATCCTGCTGACTGTCCAATTTGCAAGAAAGAGATGATGTCATTTTGATAAAGCTCCCTTCTAGGTTCACATACCCAAGTGTTCAGACAAATTCAGACTTTCTGCTTTCGGTGAAACATCTGAAAAGGTCAAGATCCCAAAGACTGAAGAGAAATAGAAAGACAAAAAGACTTCAAGAAATTAAAGCACAGTACTTACTAACTCTGCATTTTAACATTAAGTTATGTGAGTGTCTGTGTGTATATTCTGTTGTGTTCAGGAAAATGCAGCATATTCGTATAGGTATGAAACAAACAGGGTTGAAAATCACATCAACAGGAAAAATGTTGCAATTGTAGTAAAGTATTTATTTTAAAACATTATTACCTTGCTAGAACATTATTTCAAAATAAAAACCATAATATATTCATTCAAAACTAGGCTGTTGAGCATATATATTTAAACTCTAATTTTCATACACATAGTGAAAGAAATTTATATTGTACAAGTAGGTATTTTTAATAGACTTCATGAAAAACATGTTTAAAAATAACTGTCAAAATCTGTCTCTTTAAATATACAAAATATCCTTGCTGTGCTGAAGATACCTCTCTTACAAGCCAAAAATATGTAAATTGATAGCTGAGTCCACATCAAATCCTACTGAAAACAGTAGTGACATAAAAATGTAAAAGCACTGTACAAAGTAAGAACAGCCTTTGTCTCAGTACTGTACATATCTGGTTTTGTTTTAAAAATGTTTTATAAAAACTGCTATTATCGAACTTAACATCCTTTCCCGTGTACAGAAAAAAGTGAGCCACTGACATAGTCTCTGTTTACTAAAATGTCTCCTTCTCAGAATTGTGAATCAAAGAATTCAAAGGGAATTTTACCACTTATTTCAATGAGAGCAGGACTGAAACTTCAGCATATCATTTAGTAATCTTTCTTGGTTTTGCCTCTAGTTTTATAATGCAAAATATTACAAATTCTTAAATACAGTAACTGAAGAAATCCGAGCTCAAGTACTTCAGATTACCAGGCTGGTGCATGGATTAGTTCACTGTAAAACGGAGTGTTCAATTAAATGAAACCCAATTGCAAATAATGCTGCATGCTTTCTAAACAAGAACCCTCCCTCTTCTCTTGCTTCCTTTATAGTCTCTTCTGGCATTTCTTCTGGAATGAGCTTTTTAAGAAGGTGCGGTATCCTGGATCATCCACATATTCATTCTTAAAACGAGAACTCAATACTCTCTGCCTTTTCTTCTCTCCCAAGATAATATCCGCTCCATAAAATGTGTCTTCAAATCTCATGTCAGAAGCTGTAGACTAAAACCAGACATTAATTACATATACACACGACTTTTACCTTTCCATATTTTGCATGTCCTATTCAGTATTTAATTCTCTACGTCTGTAGTGCTCCTTGGAAACACGTAACTAACACCTGTTGTTAGTCTGGATTTTATCCAGGGATCACACAATCATGCTAATTCTAAGTGAGAAAACAGTGCTATGGAAGTGATGCAGCTGTTGGGCAGGTTTGATCCTAGCAGTATCATGTAGTATTCACCACCCTGCATTACACAGGAACATTTTAAATGCAAGGTACTACGTCATGGATGCATGAAGAGAAACCTGGGCACTGCCTAACTTGCAAAGGATCAGGGTCACAGTTTGGTCACTTGTCATCAAACTTAAACCAGTTGGGAATCCCCACTAACAAAGCAGTGGGACAAAAAACAGCAAGCCATTTGGGCAAAGTCAGAGGCAGAATACTTTGGACCAACTTTCACTGCTAGAGTCATGGAAAAATTCCCAAGATGAAGAAAAAAACCCTTTAGAAGGAGCTGGTGTGTTCTACTTCACAGGGCAGAAACAGTATCATAGGCTGTCTTTAACTTGCACTGTGCTCAGCATGAGGAGGGGAAGGAGGTGCTGGGCATGCCTTGAGGACTAACTTACATATTTCTAGAATTTAAGGCACTAGTAGAAACTCATGCAAAGGTCTGAGCAATGGCCATGGTGCATTTTATTCAGCTGACCAAGTTTAATGTTTTTAACCTATAGTTAACTCCCTAATGCAGTTAATGATGTAAAATAAACAAACAAATAAATAGAAATACTGATTTATAAAAAATCAATAGCATAAACCCTGTTATTATTATCTGGAGAATGTAACAGTTTGCATTCTTTAGAGCATGCAGTTATTTAGAGAAGCTGCTTCCATTTGGTCTCAAAAACAAAACCATGGCAATGGTATGCTTTCCAAGTACAACAGAAAACCCCATTAAATATAATCAAATGGTTCTTTTAACATTTTCCAAGACATCTGTCTTAACCCTAGTCAGGACACGGAAAGATTTGTGCATTTATGCCTATTTCACTGACAAAAAGTTTTCTTAACCCACAATATCTACCAGTGCACTTTGCATTAGAAAGACCTGTCTTAAGACAGGTAAAAACAGCCATCTCCTCTAACAAATTTATGGAAGAACTTCCCCTTTTCAACCTCTAAGTGTTAACGCTCTCTGTGAGCTTCAGCACTTTTCCACTTGGCATACATACATAAAAATGGCTAGCTGGTGGATGTGTTTTGAAACAGCAGGAAACTTTTTTAAAGTAGCACATATTTGGTCTTAAACCAAAGACTAGTGAAACGCTGATAAATCCTGCCAGCAACTTTAATGAGTTTTGATCAGTTACATTGTTTCTTACAAGAAGTTAATTGCTGCTTATTAATTCAAGGCTTTTAAAATCACAAAACTCTGAGAAGCTGGAAAGTTTTTTAAAAACTATACATGTAATAAGCATACTGAAAGAATAGAACGTCTGCCAATTTAAATGTTTTCTAACTTGATCATTCCTATCTGACAGATGATCAAACATGATGTGCTTTTTAGGAGAAAAGAATTATGTCTGACAACAGCATCTGCCTGGAAGACAACTAACCATCTCACCAGCAAATGGACACATCTCCTAATTGGGCTGATTTAGCCACTCTTAATAGCACAGGCGTCACAAAACATGAGTCAGCTTAAACCGAAAATCCAAAATAATTCCAAGTATTGTGTTATTGGCATTTTGAGCATATATATACATATAACAAAGTTAGTATCAGCAAATACTCACTAAACGTGCTTTTACTCTCTTAGGAAGCTCTTCATCCAGTGTATATATTTCTTCTCTCTTCATTACTATTTGAGAACCATCTTCAAACTCCACCTAATTGAAAAAAATGGGTATTTGAAAATAAAATAATGATTAACTCTTACAAGAAGTTCCTGTAAATGTTTCCAGATGAAAATATATATGTAAGCAAAGAAGATTTACACAGACATTTTGCTGTTTTAGGACAAAATTAGGCTGAAACATTAAAAACGTTATTGTTTATTAATTGCAACACATACTTACATTGAAAATAATATCTAAGCAAAGAGACTTCAAAATCAGCACTGACACATGTATAATAAAGTAAAATTTGTTAGATTAGGAATGCTGAACAGTAACAAGACAGGCAACATTACTTTGCAGGAGTGACATATTGAAATGTCCTTGTGTCATTTTTATTTGTCTCTAAGTTTTTTACTTGCTTCTCATAAATAGAAAATTAATTTTAACATCCTGTGATTCAAGGTTGAGGAAGACCACGTCAAAAGAAAGTGTGAGTGACAACTAAGGAAATACCAGTTAACAGAATTTTATTGAATCTGATGGAATTTCTTTTAAATGCACTGTTCAGAAGATGAAAAGCTTTATCATGCTTAGGTTTAGATTTAATCCAATATGAACCCCGTTAGCAGAAAATGAGAAAGGAAATGTAACTAGGTGTGAGGAATGTTAAAATGCTGAGGCTTTGAAGCATTTAAGCTTTTTCAGTAGCTGCTGATTTTTGCCTCTATTTTAATACTTCATCTAACAGTTCTGAATTCCAGCCATTATCTGTGACAGCAGTTTAGCTCCCACAGAAACTATAATTTAAAGTTTGGTTTAAATTTAGAAGTCCCATTCTACATACTCAGGTGATTTAATGACACTATATGAATGACAACAGCACACTTGACTAGAAGAATAAGCACAAATACAAACATAAGAGAACACTGACTTATCAAAAGTATTATTACAGATAAAACTGAAAAATCATGCATTTGAACTCGTAAATGGATTGGGTTTTTAGTTTCAAATTAAAAGCTTGCCATGGCTGAGTATGTCAGATTAATATGTGAACAGCTGAAAATCCAATACTGAATATCCATTCTTGAAAGCCAGGATAAAGACTATGATCGATTAACTTCTTTAAAAACAATTTTTTCAGGGCAGCTAACAGGGATGCACAAATCTGGAATGCATTTAAAATGCATAGAGCACACAGATGGGTAACAAAGTCACGGGAGTCATCCTTACTCCTCTCTGCTCCTGTTACTAACTCCATAGGCCTACTCTGTTAGCAGAGGTTAGGTTAGAGGAACTTAAACGTTGATGGGCCTTAAGCTTTTAAAATTAAATTATGGCAATCCAAGATGCAGGAACAGTCTTTCTGCTATTCCTGCTCCTTCCTGCACAATACATTTGGTAATGTTTTTGCATAATACAGTTGGCAATGATGCTTTTTGCATCCCTGGTAAAAACACCGGGTAGGAAATTAACTCTGCCACTCCATGTGATAAGAAAATCTCCTCTTAAATGGTCAATATATTTGTTTATACTCATAGTGTGCAGTAGGATGCAAGTGCTTCATACCAGAGAATCTGTCATGCTTGCTGTATGAAATATATTGCACACTTATCAGAAGAGTAACTGGAAGTTCTTCAGTTATAATCCAGCATATCACACTGGAAATAATTTGCCTACACTTGATAGCAAACACAACATGAGCTTCTCTAAGACTTTCAATAGTATTGTGATTCATGCAAAATATAAGCCCACCATCTCTAATAGCACAAATTCAATTCAGATTGCAGATCCTACATTTCAAATCATCAATTTTATCAAGTAAGTTATTTTATTTGGATTCTGCTGCTGTACTGAGTCTGCATTACATGTTACTATCTTCATGAGATTTTCTTGTATAAGAACATAAATTAAAGCAAAAGCTGTTAGAAAGCAATTAATGGAGTGAATGGATAATTTAATAAACTCTAACTCAATTGTGAACCTCAATATCAGAAATCATCAAGAAATCAAATGTAGATCACATTAACAATTTCACTTGAACACCTGCTTCATTCAGCAGTTACAGCTCTTCTTAGGGACTGTGTAGGACACTGGCTTACAAATGCCAAATTGTATGACACAAATTGTGGTGCATTGTGTCATAGCTCCTGCATGCTCAAATACTGCCATATTTGGTACAAATGTCTGATGAACATGAGGAAAATTCACAGATTTTTCCAACAAGAACAGATTTGCCTTATGACACCTAAAAAATCACACAAAAGCCTGGGTAAGAGAATCTCAAAGGTGCAACACAGATCACATCAGAAGAAAATAAACCTTCCTGTGTGTCTGGGAGCTTTCAGACACCATTTATAAAGACCAGAGGAAGAACTACTAATAGATCTTGAAGTTAACCTTGCACCCTCCCTGTCAGAAACTTTTCGTAATCTGTCTCCACATGGCAGCCTCCTCTCTCATCCTGCAGACTGAAATACTTGTTTGTCTCTATAGTTCTATGTACTGCAATATGGACTTCCTCTCATCCTTAAACTTTGTCATTTCCCCCATTATAGGGATTGTTAAAGGCAATTTACAGGAATTTATGTTTGTTATGCTGAAGAACTCTAAACCTTGCTGAGCCTCCACATGCCTATCCATTTTCCTTAAACAAAACTGGTCTCATCATGTTGCTCAAGAGGTCCAAAATAAGACAAAGTTATTTGTTTTGACTATGTCAGATTCCCTCAAATATGAAAGATAACAACATTCATCTACTTTACCTCACAGCATTCCTCAGAAGACCAGTTGTTCAAAAGATTAAATGATTTGAAGATTAATGTTACTATAGAAAAATAATCTTCATACTTTATAAAGAACTTTCCACTTTCACAACATAATACAGCTGCTAAATATAAAGGAAGAGGTAAGATTTAGAGACTAGCTCAAGGCTTTAGGCATTTGAGGACTTGAATTCGATTGCAAGTCATTGGCAAAGTGAGAAGGTCAATGCAGCAAGTAATTTAGTTTCCCTGTGCCTTAATTTATCTGCAGATATAATAGTAAATTTGCCATTTTCGTACAGTAATGTGAGACCCTCTGATGAAAAGAGTTACATAAGTGAAAATTATTACATATATATAAAGGAAATGTATCTAGATTCTCATTGTTTCAGAAGTGCTATTATTATTGGGATTGTTTTATTGCAGTTTCTACCATTCACTTGGGTACTCAAAGCTGCTGACTGATTTTTCTCAAAGGCAAGCCCATAAAAAAACAATAATTGTTACTCTGAAATCAGAAGTCAGCTTTTTAGCCTTGCCTTCACTGTTCAGTTCCTTTTTGTCTTTGCTGAGGATAAAATGCTCCTTAGATTAATAAATTCAAAAAAGCCTCACACGAATGTTATGCTCTTCTTACTGTCCTCTCTTCCAACCACTTATGGAATGCCTCAGGTTCACTGTAGGCAAATACCAATACTTAATTTTATGTCAAATTGTCTACTTAGCTGGTATCAAATAAAAGTAAATAACCTGCAGAAAATAACAAATGTTATCTTTCAATCTTAATGTTCCACTTGTTACCTGAGTTCTTTCTAAAGAAGTGATTTTCTTGATTTTGTAAGAACACGTGAAACCTCACACCCGAAGACTGCAAGACACGTGCTACTGGGTTAGAAAGTTTTATGTTTTAGTTGAAGTGTAGTAGCAGTTACGGTAAGAGTCCACACTTCAGCCTTCTGCATCTTTGAAGGTGTGGCTGGCCACTCTAATGCTAGAGCCAAATGAGCAATTTACAAAAAAGACATCTGAAAAGCAAGCGCATGGTAATAAATATAGATACTCACCTGATACATGTGAGCTGTATTTGTTCCCAGGTACTTTGCACCATACAGTTTTCCATCAGGCCATTTCACTTGGACAACCTCTCCCTCTGCAGGTGGACCCAGCCTTAGGCAGTCTCTGCTCTATTTACAAAGAAGGATGGATTCTCAAATCAGTGTGTGAGCCACTATACTTAAACTACCAGTAAGATGCTTTTACAACTTGGTAATTGGAGAAGATTTATTACCATGCATTTTTCAAGTTTTATAATCCTGCTAATGGGCTAATGCTAATGTTAGCCCTTATGAAAATGAAATACTGACCAAAGAAACACTCTCTTTACAGCTTGATGCTGCATTGGCAAGACAACGTATGCATAAATCAGAGAGCTATCAGCAACTGTGATATACTTCCACCAAAATTAATTTCTAACACACATTGAAAATAAGGATCACTAAAGTGCAATTGCATATGCGCAACACTTTCTCTTTTACATACCCCAGTAATTCATGTTTCATTAACCACAGCAAATTTTTGCATGATGCTGACTGAATCTTTGCTGACTGAAACATACATGGATCAAACCATAAATGGTGAGAATCCCAATGAGATTTTTGCTTAGCTGATGGAGAAACACTGAAAGAATCCAAATGCTTACAAAATAAAATTATGGGAAAATATTTTTTCCATAAGATATAAAACATTTTTGTTCCAGTGGTTTGGCCAACTTTTGTGCCTGATTAGTTGAGCATGTCAGAGTATCAGTAGCTGTTTTCTTTCGTCCTGTATGTCTTGGTATGAACTAAATGACTCATTTTCAGAGCCCGCCAACCACACACCCATACCAGCAGCTGCTCACATGAGGAAATAAGACAAAGGATCAGAAAATGATGTGTCACATCTGCGCTCACCAATTCTTTGGTCAAATACTCACCCCAACAAAGGCATCTCTGCTTCACAGTGACTACATCACAAGAACTGTCACGTAAATTAGTGCTAATTTAGTGGTATTCTTTTAGGTGTGAGAGGACTTACTCAGTGACCACATTACCTGAGCTCACTCGTAAGTGGTCTAGAGTCAGAAGAGAAAAGATAAAGACAAGGACTCAGGTATAAGGACTCAGTGACATGGTCCAGCAGGACCTGGAGCTATCTCAGGCTGCAACAGTAGTATCACCATTTTCTTTAATTTACTTAGAATAACTTAGAAAAATATTTGTATTTTGAATTGAACAATTCACTTCCAACAGAGGCCAATGATTGTCATGACAAAGGATTTAAAATGTGAGAGAAAAATGCACTACAGTGATCCTCACTTGGACATTATCTTGATATAATATCATTCTAGCCAAATTCAACATTTATAAACTGATTTTAGTCACATGTATCTTAATCCATGAGTTTGATTCAACACACGATAAAAGAAATTAAAAGCTGGATTTTCACAGAAACACTTTCCTGCATGACAATACTGTCTCTGTCACCCCTCAGGAGCTGTGCAAAGGGGACAGCTTTAAAATATGCCCTCTGTGTTTGCCTGGCAAAGGTTGCTGTGACAAACACCAAAAGATATATCCTTTCAATGTCACCATATATTTGGAGTAGGTGGAATTACTGTATTATCCTTCCCAGTATTTTCAGGAGATGCAGAAGGAAAGGGGAAGGGATGGCTGCTGCAGTGGAATAATTGTGACTTCACAGGGGACAGGGATTACTAAATACTATCATAGCTCTGACTATAAATTAAATTCGACTGTATTTTTAGTTGCTCTCTCCTCAGTGATGACTGTCAAAATGGTTATTGTCATTATGATACTTCTTCTGCTATCTATTTATTGCAAAAGTACAAAAATGAGTCTTGGCTAAGTGTCTTGAAACAAACTTTTAAAATGCATCATGGAATGGAGTAGATTTCCTGAAAATGAACAATCCAACAACAATGTCAAGCCTAACATTAATTTTCCAAGAACAAAAGCCCAGCATGAATTACTCCCTTTGCAACTTGCACAAGAAAAAATATCTCGCAGACTCTCTAGGATAGCTAATGGAATTGCTCATTTGGAAAATTAGAGTCCTCATGCAAATAACTAGACAAATAACAACCTCATTCTTCATGTATCATCACAATGTCTTAGTCTATGGAACAATATTTGGGAAATTAGTACTAGTTTTTATTAATTTCTACCAGAGCTCCTACCTTTTATTTTCACAGGATCATAACCATTTGAGATTCTCTTTTTACTGCACAAATAATTCTTACAGTTTTTTTCTTGGGAATGATTAGACCCATTTCTTAGACTGACAAAATGGCAAAAATGCAATCTCACTTTTTTCAGTCATATAATGAAAAGTCAGACAGCAGGGTATGGCAATCCTTCAACATCCTCATATACCAGCTGTAAATAACATATAGTGTGGGCTCAATCTACATTCAGCTTATAAACCATGTACATTTCCCATACAATTACATAATGTATTTCCTTCTTTATAGAAATGGACAAATCGTGCCCATCTGTACAGAAAATACTATTCACTTACGTGTTCAGTTTCACATTCCTGCTGTTGCACAGCTCAGAGCTCCAACTCGAACCATGACTAGCTATCTCTAAAGATGAATACTTCAAGGCCTCCCTAAGCCATTAATCCAGCATTCAGTAACCCTCACAGTGAAAAAGTCTTTTCTTAAGTGAAGAAAAATTCTGTGTTGAGGAATTTCCTGTATTTCAGTTGGTACCTGTTCTCTTTCATCCTGTCACTCTGCATCACCAAGAAGTGTGTGGCTTCATCCTCTTTACTTCCCCCATCATGTGTTTACATATTTGGATAAGATCTTTCTGAGTCTACTGCTCTCCTGAACAGTCCCAGCTCTGTCAGCCCCCTCATATGACAGATGCTTCAGTTCATCCATCACTTTCCTATCCTTTTACAGTATTTGCTCCTCTATGTCCACATCCTTCTTGTACAGGTAAGACCATAACTAGACACATTACTGCAGATATGGTCTCCCCAGTATTACATTTACAGCCATTCAAACAGACACTTTAAGAGCAAAACCTGTAAATAATAATAATTCTGAAGGTTTTCTTGTTTATTAAAGGTAATAGTTCCAGTGTTTAGAAACATTTCTTTTGGAATTAATTATATACACTAAACTAAAATAGTAAGCAATCTATTTGCAATAGATTTTGGAAATACATGTTGAAATACTGGGGTTGTCTTCTACACTAAGAAATTCACATGTACAGCACTGCAGATAAAGAAGATATTTCTTCTATTCTTCCTCTAATATTCCGTTGTTTTTACCAGAGAGGTTGATTTGGTTTATATTAAGGCGGGACCGAGAATTTGTGAGTAACAAATCCAATTGCAGTGGCAGGTTGACACAGACTAGGAACCGTGGAGCCACACTAAGGAAGTAAAAGGAAGACTGCACCTGAAGCATGCACTGGAATCCAGGAACTGGAAATGTTGTGATATTCCCATAATCTGAATACAGCCACTGACACTTGGAGAAAGTATCTTCAGATACTTCAAATGCTTTCCTAAATCAAAGCTAAATCATAGCTATTCTGGTCTAAGGTGAACATATGAACTATTGAGATTATTCTCCCAAGCTGTCCAAAATTGATGTACCTTGGATACATCATAATGCCTATGATTTTATTTCAATAATGTTTTCCCTGATCATTAGGTTATTAAATCAGCTATCTCAAACTCAATAATTATTTTTAAAAATGTAAGACTATAGGAGCCTTTGACTTCCTTTAGATTTGATCCAAAGGAGCCACACTGAAATCAAATATCTACCCCTGAACCTCTATATGGGCTTGGGGGAGCAATGCTCCTTCCACTGTAAGTGAAGCAAAGGTTTGTGTCCACCTGATGAAACTGAATAGGTACAAGTCTATGGGGCCTGCTGATATGCAACCTAGGGACCAGAGGGAACTGGCTGGTGCTTTTCTCAAGCCACTCTCTATCATATTTGAAATTCAGAGCAGTCAGACAAAGTTCCTGGTGACTATAGAAGGAAACATCACTCCTATTTTTAAAATGAAGAGAAAATAGAGACAGAAAAATACAGATCTTTGAGCCTCACCTCTGTGCTTCAGAAGATCATGGAACAGATCCTCATGAAAGACATGTCAAGGAACATGCAAGACAAGGAGGTGACTCAAGACAGCCAGTATGGCTTTGCTAAGGGCAAATCATGCCTGACTGATCAAGTAGCCTTCTATGATGGTGTCCTGGTTCTGGCCAGGACAGGGTTAATTTTTGCAGTAGCCAGGAGGGGGCATGGATAGGGCCTGGAGGTTTTCCTATTCCACCTCGCTTCATTGCTGGGCACAGGGAAAGGGACTCTCTTCTGGGGAGAAGGGGCTCCTTGCAGTCAATGTGGTACAGGATGCTGTCTGGTACTGTCTGCTGTCAGGGAGGGCACTGGCCATTGTATCTCAAGAACTTGTTTGAAAATAGAAAAATGTGGCCCATATGGTATCTTTTAGAGGAAGTAAAAATCCAATGGTAGACAAATGTTTAAAACTGCAGCAGAAAACAGTAATATTCTAATAGAAAATGACCAATACTTGTCCATTCAAATCAGGGGTCCATCAGATCACCTGGCTCTTGTTAATGGTTTGGATGATGTGATCCCACCCTGACTCAAGAGAGGATAGATGAGTTGTGATGACGAAGATCCCCAACTTGATCCTGCAATTGATAACTTAGACTACTGTGCTTGCTTTCAAAGCTGTTTTTGCCTCCCCCTCATGCTTTTGCATAAGCATTCTGTAGAACTTCTCCTATCAGGATGAACAAAATCGATATTCATTTTGATCAGATCAGAGTAGGAGATTAGTAAACTCAGTTCTCACATCTGTGCTCTTACAGTGGGCTTACTAGGGGAGAGAAGAATAAAACATTGCAAGGTAAAAGACATTTGAAATCTGTAAGTAGCAAGTCTGAAGACCTTTCTCTAAAGCTGATGAGTATTCCTGAGACATTTCCCTGAACATAGCCCTAAAAATTCATACATATAAAAAACCCCAATACAATAAAGACTGAGATTTCTTTTCCTATGTATGAAATGATAAGGCTGCCAACTTGGAAAGGCACTGAAGAAAAATAAATTTATGATATACAGTACTAAATGTGAATATCCTCTGGAAGTGGTTACCTCTTGAAGATTACTCATATTCACCACCAACTCATCTGAGTAAGCATAAGTTTTTTTCTCATATCACTGTTTACAAACCTGAGGTTTACATTCATCAGCTGGCATAATTTAAAGTAAATTTTTAGACAAGTAGAACAGCCTCCTCTTTTTCTGAATGATTTTGTTCTTTTCAAACTAATTAAATAATTTTCAAATCTACCATACCAACAACATTCCTCCACCCATTTCCCATGGAGAGGACTCTACAAAATCCGTAACACAGAGCAGTCAACTGTCATCAAGCATTAACTAAGATGGAAGACAAATCTGACTGGCACCTCTTTCTTCAGGAGTGTCTTAACTGAGTAATCCCAATCCTGTGAATGACCTCAGGAGCTACTGTTTTATTTTCCTCAGCACTAATAGAACTGTTTATCTGTTTCACTGGCAGACACAGCACTGAGCTTTGTTATTTTTCAAATCACTCTGGTTTAGACTGTATTCAAAATAAATTATTTTTGTTTGTTTAAATTGTATTAAAATTACAGTATTTTCCTCAGTGTCACTTAGCAAGTATTTCTGCATCCCCTTGACACTACTGGCTTTCACTTCCTGATTTGCTTTGTTTCCAAAACAAGGGACAAAATGCCTCATTGTTTACTGAAATTCTTGTCAAATACCACTGATGGTATAACTGACATAAACAACATAGGTTGAAAGTGTTTAAGTGTGGCTCTTGCAACAGGTTTTGTGAACTAGTACGTACTTCTAATCTGATTTTTGCTGTATGGCACTGTAAACATAGCAAGAGAATAAAATATACAGAAATTTAATAAATTATTTCACTTAATGGTAATGGAATCGAATAAAAATACACAGCTGACTGGGATTATTTCTCCTGGGATGTTATGAGCTTAAAGATGGTTCAAATGTTAGTTCAAAAGTAGTGTTTGTAACAATTATTTTAGCCAAATGTATTTCTCATCTATCAAAGCCACTTATTATTTCTGTATCATATGACACCAAAACCCTCTAGGAAGCCATATTCCAATCGCTCAACAGCAGTATTCCAGAAAGACTGTGTAAGAATCCATTTCATTGTGCTGCTGCAGCTTTCTGTATTAGAAAGTTCTTCCAAATTCCAGTATGCTCTTGTCCATGCAATCAGGCAAGATGGAATGGCAAAAGGCAGAGGTAAGCAGAAGTTTGGCTTCAGCCCCACAGTGTGCCTGGTGAAACAGATACATTCTGTATTGTTCCTTCCCTGCTGCAGAGGGGCCATGGCACAATATATTAATCCTCCTCCTGGTAGACTGAAAGCTCATAATCCAGCCCTGAGGTTACAAAGATCAAAGAGAAGCAGATACTGAAAAGACCGACTAGAGAGAACTCATATTCTGTAACTGCACTAAACTTGGCTTTCTATGCACCTACATACCATTTTTACTCTAAATCATACTGTGTTTGTTCATAAATTTATACATATTGTTAAAATCAGAGAAATATAAACTGTTCATTTTCTGTCATCCCCTGCATTTCTTAAATATCTAAGAATAGTTCAGACCTTCCTATTAGTCTATCTAACCGCAATTTGCATGGAGCAAGCCACAGTATCACCTTTCATCCTGAAAATGTCATGGTTTCTGAAAAATAACTTAAAATTAATACATGGTCTCCAAAACTCAAAACTCCAAATCACCTCTTTCCTCTTATATTTGAGAAACTGAAATTCACTTTACAGCAAACTGAATTCATAGCATATTCATTTCAATTTAAAGCAAATGAGTAACTTCTCACAACACAGACAAAACACACTGAGTACATCTGATTTTCACTGATAAGACTTCAAGTGGGTTTCCAGTCCCTAGATTTAAAACATGAAAAAGTAAGAAAAATCCAGGCCTGTTTATTTGGCTTTTGCACAGAAATGGTCCTCATGGTTGCTCCACCTGAAGTGGAGTAATAGCTTTTAAATTTTTCCTTTAAATTAGAACCTGAGTTAAATTTACTGTCCTAGCTCATTGCTACTAGGGTACACATCATGAGACAGTGCTCCCTGTACAGACAGAAACGAACTGAAGACGGTTTAAGAAAGAGTGCAGAAGTAAGCACAGGGTGGCCATATCATCAGGAAGTGGCCTTTCCAAGACCATTCTGCAAAAGAACTTAATGCAAATTTTCTTCTCTGCCTACATTCCTTCAGCTAATATTAACTTTCAACATGAATGCTAGTGATTAAGCTTCCACAGTCCTGCTCACTGGTGATTGTTTCATAAGAAGCATGACTAATGCAATTACAACCAATACTTACAATTTAGAGAAGCTGGCCATACAGACAAATACCATGCCACAACTGCAAACACTGAATATATCTACCAACACTACCATTAAAGTGCAAGTGGAGAAAAAAAATGTGGAAACTCTCTGAAACAACCACTAATCTCAACCAATTGTCAAGCTATGTTTTTCTTTCAGAAGCTGATAGTATACACTAGTTGACACAAATTTTTAGGAACACAAAATTAGGCTTCATATGTTCCAAGACAATTTGAATGAAAAGGAGAGTGGTAGCTAATTTGTCACAGTCAGAATTTTATCTAAACAGGAACAGCAATTTACACAGTGCATTAGCATTTGAAAGAGAAGGCCTGATTCCCAGGAGTGCAATTCTGGGTTTGAATTGGTATAAATTCAGTGAAATCACCAGATTAACAGAATAGTTACTGTAATTCAACAAATTTACCCTTGAATCATGAAACGTAAGTATAAAAATACTCTGAATTTATGTATGATATGTTGTCTAAAATACTACTGAATGTTCTCCTACAAAGTGAATATATGCTTTTGCAAAAGAAAACTGTAATATAAATTGGACCATGCATTCTTATTTTCTTTCCATCTTAGAAAGTTACTATTTTAACCATTGCATTGCCTTTCAGCATAGTATTAATAACACAAATTCAAGCATAATGCTAATAGATAGACACAGAATTGCCCTGAAAACAACAACTCAACCCCACACTGCAGAATGCAACTTAGGATGTCTGGGGTGGTACTGGGCATCACAATAAGGTACAGTAGAGAGGACACTAAAGGGTACAATATACTCTTATGGGACAAAACTGAGTGTCAGCAGTAGGAAACTGAAGCTGCCAAGGACACCAGGATGTATGATTTGCCATGAGGAATAAAGCTTCTGTAGTGCAGCAGAAAATTCTAGCTTATGCTTACAATTAAGTCAGATGAGACCGAATACTACTGCCCACCTGTATATTGGCTCCCTGTAAACCATTTATAGCCAGATGAGCACCAAGACCAGCTCACGTGCTGCTCATGCCCCCTCCTCAGGACACAATACATGCATGAAGGAAAATGCAAATCTTCCAACACTTCCTCCACTGTCCCCCGGTAAGTCTGGAAATAATCTGCTTCTGCACAACAGTAGTGTAAATTAACAGATAAAAAAATCCTACAATTCCTGGATTACTTCAGAAAAGAGGTGGCAGGTGAAATAATGCTCCTATCCCAATCCCAGCAGTCCCACCTCATCTAATGGTTCCTATGCAATTCCAGGGATTTCACCATGTTCCACAGGTTCATCACAGCTGTATACATTGTGGTCCTGGACAAGGACACATACTGTCTTTGCAAACACAAGAAATATTGTAATATATCTCTGTCTCTCACCTGCCTCACTGCAACATCAGCCATCTTCCCATGAACTGCAAAGTAATGACTTATCTTCCATTTTGTTTCTCCTGCTGAACTGTGAGGCATTACTTTCAATTCATCTAACATCATTATTGTTAAGGATCCATAAAGCATTTCATCATAAAGTGGAAAGGCTATTCTACAAGGAAATGATATAAGATAATACTTATATTTGAGGCTTTAATTTGCCTATAATCTGTTATATATTCATTTTTTATGCTTATCTATTAAGTTGCCTGTCTTTCTGCCGTAATAGGAAACAAAAAAACAAGAGCCACAGAAAAATTATTCCTGTTCTCCATAATGGAATAAAGTGAAAGTAACTCACTTAAATCAATACAGTTATAGTACTGTATAAATTTTAGATTAAAATAAGACTATTGCATCTGCTGATGATTTGTAGCTTCAAGATTTAAACAGTGGAATAAAACCCTTCAGTCTGCAGCCATAGAACTGAAGTCTTTGGTGTTGCAATAGCTTGACTTTAACTTATTAAGAGTTCAGTTTTAAAAACAGGAATTAATTTGTATTAGTATTCAGAAGATGCAAACAATTATTCACATGTAAAAAGCATAGCATTCTGTGTATAAGCATTTGTAAATCTAGTGGAAAAAGTTCACAACTACAAAAATGTGTTAAAATAAATTTTCGCTGTTCACACAAATGCAAAGTAAATTCTCCAAAACATATATAAATACTTATTGGATTATTTCTCAAAACAAGAATGCAAAATCCTACACAATTTCTATAAATCCATCAAAACAGGAAAAGAAACCTAAGTTTTTTCTGAGACATGTCATGCAGCTCTCAAATTTGCTTTCCAAAATTTTTCAGAATTACCTGTCAATGATCACATCATACAACTTGCTGAGTAGTAAGTTCAGTTACACAGCAATTTCATAATGCTGCAAAAAACAAGTGAACCAGCCCAACATGAACTGCACATTATTCAGTTTATGGACTCAATGTCACAGTTAAGAAACTTTTTGGAAAGGTGCTAAACCAATTATAATTCATCGTGTCTCTTTTCCCACATCACAAAAACAATTCTCAGAACTTTTTGACCAAGTTTATACCAAATACAATATAGCCTCTTGCTACCTTCAGAAATGCATTACTTTGAAGAAATGCAATTTCACATTCTCAGAAATTGCTGGTGATGGTGATACTGGAGTGCATCCAAAATCTGTAGATTGCCCAGAAAGTGGGCAAATTCAACTGTTCTAATTTCCTTACCAGTTTTTACAGATTTACATGCCATTATAATGAAACTTGAACAATAAGCTATTATTGTATGCCAGCAGTGTAATGGATCTTTCACAGATACAAAGAGGCAGTAAGCACTACTATTTAAAACTTTGATTTGAACAGGTAGACAAGCAGAAAACAGTTGTCAGAAGATGTAAAGAGAGAAAGGTATAAAGAAGAGAAACCACTAGGAAAAAATGCTGGAAACTAGTCAGAAGTTTAGTCATTTATAATGCCAGACAAGGTTGATAGAAGAAAAGTAACACGTCTTCTTTGTAGGACAGATTTTCAAAAGAACACAACACCTCTTGGGAATTACTAGGGCTAGAATCTAAACCTCTATTCTTTTAGATACAGGTGGACATTAAATGGGCTCTCAAGACATGTGCTAGGCCAGTATCTCCAAATGTTCAAGAATTATGGATTTTCAAAAGCAGAGGCAAATGTATTAACATAAGAGATACTGAGAAGCTGGCTGAGTGTCACATCAGCAGACACACACTTCCTCTACCAGTGAAAGTCAGTAGTCATGGACAAAGTCATTAGGGACAAGTTCCTGAAAACAAGTAAGATTTTGCTCTTGAAACTACATCCGGAGCACTGACACTCACAGGTCTCAAAAGTGAGTTACCTTTTCTAATCTGCACATGCAAAAAGTCCTACCAAGATAATGGTACATTATGGTTTTCTACTAATATTGCCTTTAGCTGGCCTGGAGGAAATAATTTTTGAAAAACTGTCCAGCTAAATCCCATTCGTTCTGCATCTCAAAGGAGGATGAAGTAAATCTGTTCTGTCTCTCATTTGTCTAATAATACCCAATTGTCTTGGGACAATCTGTATTCAGCCTGACTCCTTCACCTGTAATTTACCCCAATTAGTTCACCCTGTCTCAGATAATTACTAAGATTATAAATGCCTGCACAGCTTTGAACCCCTGCCAGATATCTAGGCCAGGAAGGATCATGCAAAACCTCAGTACATCCATGGCAGATAGGACTGGCAGCTTTATACACACAGTGTATAGAGCATATGTGTATACAGTACGCATATACAATAGAGTGTGGATCATGGGATGTCGAAACTTCTATTTAATAATTTTGTAGGATATAAAGTGAGCAGTTGTTGCCTGGGATAGTAGAGGATTGCAAAGAGGTCCCTCACTGAAAAAAGTTGTGGGTTATTGTTAAGGCTTTATTTCATTAACAGACTCTTAAACTACATTGCTGTCACATTGGCAGGTTTTTCTTCAAATACTAGTAACTAAAACGTGCTTTTTTTTCTTTTTGCCTTTTTTTTTTAAACAAAGAATGCAGGGGATAACAATTTTAGATGCTGTGAAATAAAGGTGCACACAGTAAGAAATTGTAGCCTTTGTAATCATTTCATTGAAGTACTTTGGTTGTCAGAGTTCCCAATAGCCCTGTTCCTCCCTCTCCTGACAGTGGCAAATTTAAAGTATTGATGGACACAGAAAGACAGAGTTTAATCTCTTCATTTTCTCTTCACACTGAGGGCTTTCTTGGGTCCACTGATGGAAGAAGGTACTTGCAATAAGTATCTACAAAATTCTGTTAAGCATTCAGGTATCACTGTTGATATGTTAAAAAATTCACTGCTTGGTGGTGCTTTTCTCATGCTTGAATTTATCTGAAGATAAGGTGGCATCCACTTAAAAAAACTGGTAGACAAAAGAAAAAAATCAAGGAAAATGTTGGAGGGAGCAACATGATGCATGCAAAAATGAACTGAAATTATGTCTGAACAGAGAGGTCTAGTTGGAGCTCAGGAAAGAAACCAGAGTTTATCACCCTAATGAGAAGAGGCAGCCAGCTCTGGAGGACTGTAAGGATGTTGCGAGGTTATGCAGGGAGAAAATTAGAAGGGCCAAAGCCCAGCTAGAATTTAATCTGTCTACTGCCATAAAAGACAATGAAAAATGTTTCTATAAACATTCACACCAAAAGGAGAGCTAAAAACAATCTCCATCCTTAACTGGATGCTGTGGGGAAGCATACTGACAAAGAAAGAGGAAAGGGCTGAGGTATTTACTGCCTTCTCTGCCTCAGTCTTTAATATCAATTGTTCTGTGAAAACCAGTCCCCTGAGCTGGAAGACAGGAATAGGGAGCAGAATGAAGCCCCCATAATCCAAGAGGAAATGATCAGCAACCTGCTACACCACTTAGACACACACAGGTCTATGGGACTGGGTGAGATCCACCCATGGGCACTGCGGGAGCTGACAGAGGGGCTTGCTGAGCCATGTTGCATCATTTACCAGCAGTTCAGGCTAACTTGGGAGGACTCAGTTGAATGGAGGTTGACAAATGTTACACCCATCTTCAAGATGGGTCTAAAGGTGAACTCAGGGAACTACAGGCCTGTCAGCCTGAGTGCCAGAGAAAGAGGCACTTTCCCTCAGTGCCAAGGAAAGTCATGGAGCAGATCATCGCAGGTGTCATCAAACAGCATGTGCAGGACAATGATGCAATGAGGCCCAGTCAGCAGGGGTTTGTGAAAGGCGAGTGCTGCTCGACCAACAGGATCTCCTTCTGTGACAAGGTGATAAGCTTAGTGGATAAGGAAAAGGTTGTATATTTGTCTATCCGGAATTTGGTAAAGCCTTTGATGGCATTTTACACAATATTCCCCTGGAGAAACTGGCCTTCCACAGCTTGGACAGACACACTGTTCACCGGGTAAAAAAACACCTGGAAGGCTGGGCCCAGGGAGTGGTAGTGGATGGAGTTAAATCCAGCTGTAAGCTGGTCATCAGTGATGGTACCCAGGGCTCAGTACTGGGGCCAGTTTTGTCTAGTACTTTCACTGATGACCTGGACAAGAGGATCAAATGAATGGTTGGTCATTTTGCAGAGGATATCAAGTTGGGTATTTCCTGCTGGAGGGCAGGAAGGCTCTGCAGAGGGGTCTGGACAGGCTGGATTGATGGGCCAAGGCCAATATTGTGAGGTTCAACAATGGCAAGTATTGGATCCTGCCCCAGGCAGCATTCCAGGTTGGTAGAGGGTCAATGGCATGTACCAGCAACAGTGTGGCCAGCAGGACCAGGGCAGGGATTGCTCCCCTCTACTCAGCACTGGTGAGGCCACACCTTGAATCCTGTGTTCAGATTTGGGCCCCTCACTCCAAAGAGGACACTGAGGTGCTGGAGCGTGTCCAGAGAAGGGCAGTGGAGCTGGGGAAGGGTCTGGAGCACAAGTCCTGTGAGGAGCAGCTGATGGAGCTGAGGTTGTTTAGCCTGGAGAAAAGGAGGCTCAGGGGGACCTTTTCACTCTCTACAACTCCCTGAAAGGAGGGTGTAGCCAGGTGGGAGATGGCCTCTTGTCCCAGGCAAGAAGTAACAGGATGTAAGAAAATGGCCTCAGGTTGCCCTAGACGAGGCTTAGATTAGAAATGAGGAAAAATTTCATCAAAAGGGTTATCAAGCACTGGAACAGGCTGCCCAGGGAAGAAGTTGAGTCAACAGCCCTTGCTGCAGTCAGACATGCAGAGGTGGCACTTATGGACACGGTTTAGTGGTGGCCTCGGCAGTGTTAGGTTAATGGTTGAACTCAGTGATTTTAAAGATCATACCTATATGATTCTGTGAAAAATAATTTCTCATTCCTGCTTTTGACAGGTGTAATCTGAATGTCGTAACCTGAACTAATATATATTTTTTAAAGACGATGCTTTTTGGATTTTATCAGAACCTCAGAAAATTACCAAATAGTGGTTCTGCAAAAAATCATCATGAACTCCTGAATACAGGATCAATTGTCCTTACAAACACATCTCATTATATCAACATTTAAGATGCTCTTGCTTTTAAGAAATAATTACAGCAGCATTCCATAAGCTACCACATTAACACAATGTTATTTGATTTATAGATTTTAATAAGTAAAGTTCATTTTGGGTTGTGGACATGACTACCCACAGACCAACTTCACCTTCTCAATGGATAACACCAACATTTATACACTTAAAAGTAAACTAAAACACAGTGTGGTTATGTCATGGCATGTCATTTTTCTTCACCTAGTTCTCTTGATAACCACAAGGTGAAACCATGACATCAAAGAATTCTCTGTAAATTCATCACTGAAGGACCACAGCACTTAATGGGGCAAGTGCCTGGAAGGATGTTTACAATTTCAGGTGGTGTGTGCTCAGCTCTCCTGTAATCAGACCTCTCGACAGACTCAAAGCACGCTTCACTCTGCAATTATCTGTTTTCTTCTTTGCAATTGATATAATATGGTAGTATCTATCTCCCCCCAAACATGTATACTGCAAAGCCTCCTGTTTTGCTGGGATTTCAATATGGTAATGTGGGAACAAGTTCATCCAAATCTTATACATATATGTATATAAGGCATATTGGCAGCCACAATATATACAGAAACAAATAAATCTTCTAGCTATATAGAAACAAGAGTATTAATTTCTAGCAAAATGCTTAGATATACCAGTGCAGATACATCCATTAGGTATCAACAGAAAAAAAAAAAAAAAGGAAAAAAAAAAGGAACCGTGGGACACCCTCCCTAAATGATCAGACCAAAGAACTCAAAAATTTCCTGATACATAACCTGTGAACTGACATCTGTCCTACTGGGTAGAACAGTACTGTTCTTAGTGCTGAGCTAGGGGCTGTTTGACAAGTTACAGAGCATTAATACTTCAAGAAGTGGCAAGTGGCACACATACATGCTGTCTGCTGGTATCAGTTACTCAGGACTGCAGTACTTGCACTCCCTAGGTGTGTGCATGCATCGTTAAACTAACTGCTGAAGTTGTCATCTCATGTCCTTTAAGACACCATGTACTGTCCCCCCTACTAAAGTCTTCCCATGAATTACAAAAGGAATTTGTCCTGCTGTTGCTTCCAGGAAGAGATTGTACCCATATACTCCTTTGCACCTCTTACATCTTCTGGGTTGAGGGAAAACAGATTGGTTAGCATATGGAACAGCTAACGCATATGTTTTAACCCTGTAATTGAGGAGTGATTAGTCTAAGAAATCATGCATTACACCCAAGCAATAAATAATGTTGAAATTAAAAAATCTAAATATGTGTCTATAGGTAACACACTTATAAACTCCCCACCTAATACATTTAGTAAATGCTAACACAAACCAAGAGAAATACACATGAGAAGAGAAAAATGCACACCCTGATTTGGTTGCTATTGAATGCAAACAGAGTTGCACGAAGCGTCAAGACTGAACTTTCCCTGCTCCCTATTTTCCTCCTAAAAAATAAATCCCTGTGTCTGAACATTGGAATTCTGGTCTATTGTGAGCTGAGCTGAAATTATGTAGTGGATTCAGCACACACTGGAAGAGCAAAAAGCTCCCGCTATCTTTGTGAGCTGGTTGAAAAGTGAAAACAGATTAGAAAAATAAGTTCTTCAACAGGCAGCAACATTGCTTTCACACCAGATTTGATAAATAAGTCCTCCCAGCGGCACTAACACCTGATACGCACATTGCATGGATTAGTAAGTTTTAGTCCGAGAAGAAGAAAAAACACTTTTTTTTCAGTTCCAGTAACTGCTGCAGGTATATTATCTAATGAAAACACAACAAGATTTCTCTAAGGAATGTGAAATTCGTTTGGTGTTTCCATCAAACAATTATATGTTCTTCATCCACTATCTGAGAAGCACTGAGGCATATCCAGACCTGATTACATTTATTCTTAGCTCCAGATCAGACACCCCCATTAGGACAACAAGCAGTTGCCTTAACAGATCCTTGATACAGGCATTTACAAAAAGGGTTTCTAATAACAATACAGCCACATTTACTTCGTATCTTGATCATCCTAAATCAGAATGTCTTTGATCATTAATGGAGCCTTTTGGAGTGTTTCACATTAAAGGATAAATTTTCAAAGACATGTAAGAGAGATTTGCTGACTGACTTCTACTCAGACCACTGGGAGGTAAACAGCTCAATCCCCACACACTGATCTGAAATGCATCCTTCCAAATACCCTATTTTCAAAAGGTGCCAGACTTTTCAATAACTAAAAAGCTTCTAAGAACAACAGTATTGTTTCCACTGACATATGACAGTTAATGCTACTTTCAGGAAAATATGAGGTCTGCAGAAAGCAGAAGAGATCAGAGACTTTCCTGGGAGAAAAATATGGAGCACTCCTAGGAGCTGTATCCCTTGAGCTACAAAACCAGTATTCTCTGGCACCGCTGTGTAAGCCAGGCTCTTCCTCTCTACATAAAGAATAGGAGTAAGTGAAAAGTGATCTTGCAACAAACAGCACTTTTGCATATCAGTGTTCTCTGGAGGCTCCAACTTTTAGAGATTATTAGTAGGCAGTTCACCAAAAGTACTGGCTTAGCACAAAAAGACTCAGAGGATCATGAAGGTAAACAAGGATTAGAGTCACATCATGAGAGAGATGTCAAAGGGCACTCAATAAACACCACAAAGCTTAACATCCAATGTGTTCATTGCAAACGTGGAGGGAAACAGAATCTTTCTCCAATTGCGAATTTTGTTCATATGTGCCAAGTGCACAATGGGGTCCTTAACAGTTATGAGAGACATAGTAGTTTATTTAAGTGCATAAGGGAAATCAAAATCTCAGCTGCTTTTTGAAAATATAATGAACTATACTACATATAGATAAACTACTATCTTCTCCCTGATGATTTTTATTATTAATAATGTAATCTCACAAACTAAATATCAGGAAGTGTAAATAAGTTGTTAGAACAGATTCTTGAGAGCTATTCTTCACATTACAGCAGAAGTTTTCTATTCTGCAAGGAATTTTTACAAGTTATCTCTAAGTGACAGAGAAGGATATATGGAATTCCCTCTTTCATATCCTTTATTAAATACATATTTCTTATTTAATTAAAAGATTTTCTAAGATTATTCTTGATTCATTTGGTCAAATGGCAAAGACTAATTAGAACAACCAAGGTTTGGAAACCCATTAGAAAATAATCATTCTCAGCAGTTAAAGTAAGAAACATGAACTGAATATTAAGATGTTATTTCCTCAAGGTCATAAGAATTAGCTCAAGAGGTTCCAGCTCTCTAATCTGAAAAGGAAAAACAATCAAATCCTGCAAAAAACCCCACCCAAAAACCAAAAAAACAAACCAGAATGAATAGGAATCTGAGAAAGTACTTACTACAATGTCTTCAGGAAAAGTATCCAGACTGAAGGAGCCATCATCAAACATGACTTCATAGAAAACCTGAGATGTCACTCCTATGACTCTGCAACTATAGTATCGCGTATTTCTGTGTTTCGTGATGACTGTCTGCCCAACTGTAATGGCTTTCTCACATGCTTTAGGTCTCTTGAAAAAAAAGGAAGAATTTAAAAGAAAAAGCAAATTTAAAATACCAGCTTACTCATTAAAAAATTATCAGTATAAAAAGAGGGTTGATAACAGCTCATCACTCAATATAAAAACTTCAAATGAAATTAATTTAATTAAATCATGATAACATAATTTCTTTTACATACAAAATTTCTCCATTTTGTGGGAAAACAAATGACATCTGAAGAATACCAGACCACAGAATATTTTTGCAACTGATGCCTTAACACTATTCTGCATTACATCAATAAGACACAATTACAAAAATTTGTAATTTTTATTTGTAGTATGATTTGTAGAATTTTCCTGAAAGACAATAGATGTAATGAACCAAAAGTACAATTTTTTTTAAATGATAGGATTTTGAAGTACTGGATTTCTGTATGATTCTACATAATAGAATGAAATTTTGCCCAGTGAGATGCAATAACTAAATGCATATCCAGTTCTTGCCTGAGCTGTCTACAGCAGTGTATCTGAGGAACATCTTAACCCATATTGTGCAGAACTTTGGCTTTAAAGTTTCAAACAGCACTGATCACTCTTCATCAGTTATTTCCATAGTATATCAGTAACAATATAATTTTTTTTCACTTTTCACTTGTAATTCTCCAGAGCTAATTACATCAATCAGAAGACTAGCAGGGTTGTTAAACTACATAAATATTCTACATCAATTCTACACTTACTTGATGGCTTCTATAAATATAAAAAGAATGGAACCTTGTAGGAAGGCAATCACTAAGAAACTCACACTATGCAGCGAACTGTTACATGTCAGTTCCCAACTACTGTATCCCCGTGAACCTTCCACTTTAAAAGCAGCCTTCTTCACCAGGGAATATAAAATTAGTATCTTCTCATCCTAGTAACACAAGTGCCTAAAAGGCACATCTTTCCTATGAGCCTGACTATTCAATATCTCACAAAGGTCCATTATTTTTTATGCAAAGATGAGCTATTGTGAGTTTGGCTACACCTGAACAGTTGAACATTTCTAGTTATGTAAGATGCATGTGCACTGGAATATCTAAGGATGAAGTATTTTTTTATTAGAAATGTTTATATAAACTGTAAGAGACTACTTTTATACACAGTCCACACTGAAGTAATCATCAAATTTCCCAGCACCATTTTTGAAACCTTTAAAAGCAGTGAATTCTTCAGTCAATATAATAGTCTTAAAATTGTCCTATAAAAATCTGTAAAATCCTATATCTGTAGGATTTTTATCAGTAGAATTGAAGAGAATAAAGAACAGCATCAGTTCTTCTAGTTAGATTTCAAGTATTACCAGTAATGTGAATGCTTCAAGGTAAGAGGAAAAATCCACCCTAAATTTGAAGACTTCTGGTTTTGCACTGACTTCTTGTCACTATTGGGCTTCTTTCTTGGACCTATTTACGGGATTTATAATTTTTAAACCTCTCTGCTCCTGAAAACTAAGGGCATACCAAGTACAAATACTCTGTGCCATTTTTATAGGCAGTGCAGTAAATCTCTGTGTGTCAGAGCTCTGCCTGTCACAGACATTTGGAGGATTTAGTTGAGGTCACCTCACATAGTAAAACTCAATGATGTTCCTAAAGCATTTCCAAGTGTAACTAGAAATAATGTTCTGAGCACACTCACAAATTATTCAACCACTACATGTATAATAAAATTATTTCTTCCTCATTTTAACTGTCTATAGTTAGACTACGAAAATTAACTAGATAAATAGCAATTGACTGTTATTATCATAGGAGTGATAAAATGTCTATAAGCACATTTTAACCAATCTTGAAACATATGTAAACATACATGCTAATTTATTATCCTATTCAGCTTTTGGCAGGGGCAGAGGTGGACCACATGTAAACTGGAGAGTACTAATTGATTTATTTATATGAGATAATAGAAGAAGTATTATACTATTGAAACCCAAGGAGATATTGGTCTATTAAAAGGTTTAAGTCTTCTCTGAAAGAAGATGTAACTCTTCAGAGAAGATGGAGTGCAAATTATAATATTTTAAGAGACAATAGAGATTAATTTAATGATAAAGTTTTCAGAGAAGGAATGCCATTTCTCATTAGAAAAAGTAATAAAACGCAGAAATGCATTCTAGCTCAAGGAGAAGATTGTTTTTTAGTATGTTATCTTCATGGGATTCTTAATGTATTTCTCAGAAAAACATATTCAAAAGTAATTGACTGCATGTCCCAGAAATCATTCCCTGACAGAAAATCTTAAGAATTTATTGATGTTAAGAATGTCATTTTTGATCAGAAAGGACAGCTGTTATGTAAGGAAGTCTATCGGAGTAAAGAAACAGCTGTGGTAGTTACAAGATTATTGAGAAAGCCATGGTTTAAAAAGCATGATTTTCTTTAATGGTACCATAGTCAAGACAGTGGCAGCAATACAGAAAACAACCACATACAAAGAAAAAGAACCCTAATCCCCCCTTCTGTATGCAAACTTTGAAAAGATAAAAGGGAAAATCACTTTCTCCTTAATTTTCTGTATGGCAGGAAACAAAAACCTTAAATACATAAACTATGTGAATATGAACTCATAATAACTATCATGAAATAGGCATCTGATGCACATCCAAACACCTAGAAACTTTCTCAGGCTACAGTTTTTAATGGGGGATCCTAAAATATCTGAGACTTATTCCATTCAGGAACATAACTCTCATGTCATCGTTTACTCCTTGGAATTCCACTTTAGGCATAGAAATCATGCATGACATTTCAAAAATAATCCAGCTAATGATTTTTGAATAACACAACCTTCTGAAGGCATGGCTTAGTCTTTCTGAGATGTTCAGGGGCTGCTAGCAGTTAGCAGACAGTGGCAAACAATGACACTGTGTCACTAAGGTACTCAACAGAAAAAGGATCTACAGCTTCCATTGGACAGCATCCCTTCATTCCTTGTGTGCTGCAGAGGTTAAGAACTGGCCGATAATAGTAGAAGGTAATTTTAAATAGCTCCAAAAACAGCAACAGCAGGTATTTGCATTTCCTGTCCTCGCCTCTTCTAAAAGGTCATCATTCTTTCAAATGTTACTGGGGCTGTCTAGATAGCCCCTTCTGTTCACAATTTCTAAAGGAAACAGCTGTGAGTATAGGTTTGTCTCCAGCTGGCTTTCTCTGATCTGCAGGGCTGTCTTTGCTAATCTTATATGGATCTTTCGGGTTTGGTTCTTTTTCTATTAGAATAGTTGCATACAACTTCTTTTTCTTATTTTCTTGTGTATGAACGAGTTCTTTTAATCAAAACAAATCCATCTGCAGCACCTATTCTCAACTGTACTTCCAAATGTTCTTGCAGTTTTGATGACAAAAATGTGTGAGGGGTATGATTCATGCCCAGAAACAAGCACAAAGAGAAGAAAAAAAAAAAAAAAAAACCCAACCAAAACCTGTAAGTAGCAAATCACAGAGCCTTTCTTGTATATGGACAGTCCAATTTACATAAAAATTAACATAGGCAATGACAGCAATAACCCAAAATACTCTGTATAAAAAAAAAAATTGTTCTGCTGGCAAATTTTTGTGTTATTTCTAAAGCTGTATGTTCAGCAAATACAAGAGGCATACTTAGTTTTGAGTCCATGAACATGCAAAGAACATACTTCTGAAAAGTCATTATAAACATTTAAAAACTCCAGTTCTTAGTATTTCTATATTTACTTCATTTGGCAGCACCAGATGAATCCAAGGATTATTGCTTTCCCTTTTGATTTTCTCTTCAGACCCCACCAGTGTTTTCAATGACTGGCAACACAAAAGTACTCCAAAATACTGAAGACAATACAGAACCTGATCCCAGTGAAAAAGACTAATTGAAAGTATGTTGATGAAAAATTTTGCTTGAGTTCATAGCCATAAATAAGTTGGATGCGTACTCTCCCTCATCACTACAATAAGCTCTTGCCTGAGGTGAAGGGAGACACCAACAATAGTAATAATACACATTTACCTATTTAGGTAGGCCTTTTTTGTTGAGCACCCTCATTGATTTACACATTAAAATACCACTACAGGTATATGTCACAATTTTTTCTAGTACCCAGAAGTCATTAGCTGATTGTTGAGTTTTTGGGTTTTGAATTTTTTTTTTAAACTTGAAGAAAGCATCAAACACAGAAGGTAGTCATTAGCATTTAGACACAATACTTAAAGACCATATTAATGAAAAGTCAGACAGTTTTAAATTTTTTTTCTCTTGAAATTAGGAGAAGTAATACTGTCCTTGCTTTATGAACAATGTTTTCTGCTAAATACCAGAAGAGATTTTTTACATACTGACAGGACAATCTACTTGACTCCTGTAAAAATGTGCAAAGTGAGTATAATATTTCAGTCAGGATGATTCCCTGTTCTGCTTCTAAGCAAGAAAACTAAAACAATAGGCAAAAAACAAAAAGTTGATTAGAAGTAAGATACATTGCTATGCCTAATGGTGAAGAGCAATGTTATTTCTGCATGAAGAAATAGCTAATAGCTAAGAAAAGCATAACAAGAAAACCACTGGTGAAAAAACTTCCAAAGGCTTAAAGATGTGATTAGATTAATTATCCAAAAGGCAGAGTATAAAACCAAGCATTTAAAAACATATGGCAATCTCCTTTGTCTCAGAAGTAAGCTAAGAATTTTACAGAAAAAGATTCTTTAACAAAGTATCTGTTCTTTCCAAGTTTTGGCCCAATTGAAAACACAAAAGCCTAATTTTTGTTTCTTTTCTGCAAACCTGACTTTCAGCTGAGCCATGGAAAAAATAAAAGGTAATAATACTCAATCTTTCCATAAAGGTTAGTGCTGAATTTCAGGGAAGGATGTAATAGTCTCATTCCAAGATACTTTCAATGTCCTTCGCACAACCTCTTAAACAGCCACACAAAATCCTGTTTTTCTCCACAGTTGATGGGGTTTCTTTACTCGTAGACTACCTAATATAGGTCAAGAAAATCACTAAGAAATCATGGAATTTATGGGACTGATGCAAATCTCACTACCTAGAATATAAAGACTTTTTCCAAAATGATAATAGAAAAAATTTGGGAAATGTTGGCCCTATTTTCACTGGCCATTAATTTAATTCAGTAATTTTCAGCTAATGATGAAGTTTTCAAAAAACCCCAAGGAAAGTATCTTAAGTTGCCTGTACAGATAGAGGTTTGTTTGTTTTTAAAACCTAACCAATTTTCTTGGAAAATGTTTGAAGAAATTAAAAACATGTGAAGTTTACTGGTTTAACACGTTCATTCATTTTGGAAAACAAAAATATTATAAAGCTTAACAATTCTATGGAAATTTTAAACAGGGATAAACAATATGTCTCCCTTTTTAAGAACCACCTGCAGATTGAACAGTCAGGACTGATTAGTTGGGAGGCATTAAAATTCAGTACACTTGAAAGAAAATCCTACTCTTCAGTCATCTTGTTAAGTCTTGCCATTAAGACCAAGGATTCACTGAGACGCTCTTGAAAGAACAACATCTATTAAACAGACATTATCTGGTTTTATGCCTTTTATTTCTAAGGTATAAAGGAGAAAAAAAGTCCAACTTGACTAACTTACCAAGCTCTTTTAATTGGACTGTGTTAAGTCTTTGTAGTTTGCTAGGAAGCAAAATACAGCTTTAAAAGCCCAAGATGAACGGCCAGAGTTCTCTCTTAACTGAGATACCAACCATTTATTCAAGTAAAAGGCATTAAACTAATTCTTCATTGTGTCTCATCTAAAATTAAAAGCTCCTCTTCAGCACAGAACAGAAATAAAAAGGCAGTCATAACTTGAATTTTCATGGCATGCCAGTGTTACTTTGCCAGATGACAGAATAATTATAATTGGATATTTTCAAGAGACTTTTTGGCTGCAGAACAAAGATATTACATATACAACACATCCATTATCTCACAGGATCACTGAGTATTTGCAAGATAGTGTGATCTGGGTATTTATAATACACTTCAGGTTAACAAAACAGAGAACTTGGAGATTTGTTCTGGCTGTCAAAACAATATACTCAACAAGGACTTTAAATGCAAGAACGTGTTAGGCATATCAGGTATCACTTTTCCCAGGTAAGAGCATAAGGAAAAACTTTCAAGGTGTAATGGATTGCTAAGCATGAAAGTATGACAGACAGAACGATTATAATACGTAGTGTGGATCCTCTCCTCCATTTTCTCTGGAAACATACTTTAATTCTGCAATTCCATTTTTTTAACAAATAAGAAAACATATTCCTTACCACATTTTGGTTGACCTTGTGCCTGAAACATGTGATGTAGACAACATATGGCCAGTCATCAGGTTCCATCAGCACTCCTGCAGCATGGGCACAGGTAACATGGAAGGATGCTGGGCAGCGTCCATATGAACACTGAATGCAGGCACCAGAGATTTTCTTAACTCTCTGTCTGCAGAAGATACATTTCTGTAGGAACAAAATAAACAGAATATTTTCTGTATTACTCCAGCTTCACTGACTCTTGCAATTAACTCGAAGATCAAGAAGTTATTTGTCATCCAATGATTACATTTTTTACCTTACAATATGCACAGCAAAAGGAACAGCATTTATTAATTACAAGGAATTTAGTAATATGATAATTAACACATAGCATTTTTGCCTTTTATGTAAATGTGAAGACAATCTGTTCCAATGCTATAGCAAGAAAAACAGATAGATAGATAGATAGATAGATAGATAGATAGATAGATAGATAGATAGATATTAAAAGTTAAATTCCATACTCTGAAAATTAGTCTACTCCTCCTAAAATTGGTAAATCAAAAAACCTATATACGATTTGACAAAAAACAACAGCAGGACTCAAAAATAAAGAGAATAGGCACACTGAAATGTAGGGCTAAACAGGACTTCCATATATCATATAATTTAGTTCCCTACTATAAAGCTGGACCAAATACATATGTAGACAGTCTTTGTAAAATGGCTAATCTAACTCGTTCAGGAAACAGTTTCTACAACATCCTCAGATAGCATATGTAGACAGTCTTTGTAAAATGGCTAATCTAACTTGTTCAGGAAACAGTTTCTACAACATCCTCAGATAGCCTGTTACAGTGGATAAATCTAAGTCAGAGATGTTTTCTTTATCTCAGGCCTTTCCATAATTCTACAGCTGAAGGCTGTTCCTAAGACCATTTTTATTTTTCAGCCTGGTTTTCATTGGTTGAGTATTTAATATAATGTCAATACAGTAGGCTGTATTTCCTCATGTCACGTACTCAAACATCATGTCAACAGCCTCACTGGTATCAAGACACACTTTCTTTCCAATCAAAATAATGCCACTATTTTCTGAGTGACACAAGTAAGGAGCCAATAGGAAAAGAAGACAAAGGGATATAAGCTAGGTTAACCAAGTCTGGGGAGTATGTTCTAATATGCTAAAAAAGACAATACAAGACGAACAGTACCTTGCCACCACAAGGCATTAACAAGCACACTAGGTAGAATAATTATTTCACTAACTTCTATGGACAACTGTTTTATCTCGCATGAGAGCTATCCTCTGATAGCTCTCATCATGACTAACAAAAATGCAAATGTTATTGATGATCACAAAATTATCTCAGCTATTATAAATAGATGTTATGCAATGACACAAAACAATTAATTCAGTAAAACATACTCTTGGAATATTGCTTACTTCCATTTGATCCAAATTTGCTGCCCACCGATTTGTTAAACACACTCATCTGCCTATGTTGAGAACACAAGTAAAAATAATTTTTATGCGGTTTTGCTGCATAATTATTAATTCAAAGTATTTACTATTAAGTCACATCTAATTCTTATTCACAGGTGACCAAATAACTTTGTTCTCCATTGTTTACTGGTTTTCATATTCTGCATAAAACCAGCAGAATTTTTATTATATAATTCAGCACTTTAATAGTTTCAACAGCTTCTGGCACACAGTAACAGAAATAATACTTTTGGTAAGGGCTAGCCCTTCACGCTCACTGGTTCTAGTTCCTGTACCATCCTGAATGTGAAATACTCTCAAAGTTCTGCCTTCATGTTCACCCTTTGAAAGCAAACTGCCTGCATGGCATTGCACAAGCAGAAATTAAGAGTAGTGCCTAGCATCTGAACTTAGTGAAAAATTTTAGCTATCATTCACTAAAAGGACCAGAATTCAGCTCACTCTACTGTAGCACCATCAGGTTTGAAAGACTTGTAAGAGGTAAAGATGATTTTGCCATCAAAAGAAATGTTTCAGAGACTTCGCTCATATGCTGACATCTTGTTATGCTTTTGTATTCATGTGCATGAGGTAATTTTCAGGTAAGCGGAGTAACTGTTTTCCAAGGGAGCTTAAAGATTTCTTTTATATATACATATTCAGAACCTATTAAGCGGAAATTCCAGACAGATAATACAATTGAAATCCAGTATGTGAAATGTCTAGACACTGAGTTCATACAAATAACAGAGCTCCTCTTGAATGCTTTTTCATAGATATACACATAAACTCACCAATCAGATTAATGGAAGAAAAAAGACCAAAACACTTATGAGTATTTAAAAAATAAACCCAAAATAAAACAACAACAAAAAACCCCCCAACCAAACAAAAACCCAGCCAAACAAAAAACCCCAAAACCAAGACCACACACAAAAAAGTCCCACGTGTCCTGAAACAAACATCCCAAAAATGCAGTTCAAACAAAATGTAGAGAATGAGGAAAAGGAATGAATTAAAGTACAGTTCAAGTAGCATTAACTAAAGAAATTGTAATGTTACAGCAGGAAATGCTGGTCCCCTTTAAATTACTGGTTGCACACACACAAGGGAGCAAACATGTAAACATTACTATGTGGCTTTATGTTTCTCCTGCATCTTACTCAAGTATTATAAAAACCTGGAAGACGCAAAAATCTAAAACTACACTATGTGAGGAATGCTTCAGAAAAAAACATGAACTTACAACTATTTATGCACAAATGTTCTTCTATATTAATAATTTAAGGTTAATTACCTTCCAGAAGTAGAAAATCTGGGGAAAATAAAAGCCATATGAGGACAGCAAGAAATGCTGAAAGAGAAGCTGGAAAGGTAGTCAGGAAAACTGAAAATGGGACACATTAAATGGCATGGCCAAATCCTCAGAAATTAGAGTTAAACTTCATCCCTCCCTGTAAGAGAGGCTGACTTCTCTGTTCTCTTCCAGTACAGGTTAACTTAATGAGAACATCTGAAAATCTGGCACAGTGTGAGTAAACCCTTCTCACATCACATCACAGTGCTTTTCAGAGTTTCAACTTGAAAGTACTGAAAATAATTAATTAAAAAACAAGCTGTCCAATTACTACTGTCTATATTCTTATTTCAGTCATGTTGGTGTTAAATTAGTGTAATTCTGATGAGAAGTAAAGTTGCTTCAAATTTACTCTTATATAAAAGGAACACTGTTTGGCAATATGTATGTCTGTGAATGCAGACTTAGGTTCCCATGATGAAAGTGAAAAAATTCCTATTTTAACCATGCAATAAATCCATCTCACTGCCAAACACAAGGAAGGTAATTGTTACATCAGTTAACTCCAAAACTACATTAATTTTGTAGTACACTTATACTCTCTTCAGGTATCAAAAAGATTAAGATCATGGATATGAACAGGAAGAAAAATATTACCATTCATGCAGAAAAAGGAAAAACATCCTGTTTCTCCCTGTCCTTAAGGAATACCAGAAAAACTATGGAAAACTACTTCTTTCAAAAATGCAGGAAAAGAATCAAGCTTTACAAATCAAGAAATATGTTTCTTATTTTATGTAAGATGCTGTGTCCTTTGTCCAAACATGACACTGAGAAGGATGTTGCAGATGTATCTCAGCTTTACAATGACTCTCAAACCAAGGCATAAATTTTGAAAAGTACACATAGAAGTCCAGTATACAAGCAAACTACAGCTTGCATAACTGCATCAGGCAACATAGCCCCATTCAGACATAAGACAAAAAGCTCCTTCATATTTGAAACTATACATCAAATAGTCAATCCACTCTAATTGATAAATAAAATCAGAACACACAGAATAAAAGTAGAGCAAGTGATAAAAAATATGTTTTGCATAGACTTTTGGAACATTAGCTGAACCACATACCAAGCTGTATACTAGCTATACGTAGTAAATTGAACTGTGCTGTGTCTGGCCCATATTAGCAATTCTTCCCTCCGTGTTTTGTGAAAAATAATGCATTTCTCATACTCTCACTTGAGCTTTTACAAGATATGAATTTAAATATTTTTTCAACTTTTTTTCATATGTCAATATTATTTATTACAGTATGACGATACATAAAAAATAAGGGGAGGATGATGCCAATGTACAAAAAATTAAAAATTAAAATAACCCCACTAAAAGCAACCAAAGGAAAAAGGCATTAGAATCTCATGAGAAGAAAGGGAACTGTGAAGACTGAGGTTTCATTCTCCCCCCAGCTCTTCCCTGAAGTCTGACTTTCATAAATTTGTAAAATGAAGGAATAGTATAGAATGGAACCAATCACAAACTATTTCTGTAAAAAAAAAAAAAAAAAAATATTCTAAATATCTCTCTGTCAGGGTAAACCTTGTATTTAGGTATGTAGGTATGCTACTTGTGAAATGAACAAACTTGACATACCATGAACACATTTTCTAAAATACAATAATACTAATTCAATGCCCAAATGACAGTTTTTCAGTAACTTGAAACTACAGCTGTTCCTACCAGCTAAAGAAGTTCCAGACAGCTAGGAAGAATGTCATTTTGATTTAATGATTCCTAGATATTAGTGCAAAGAAGAGACCAAGGGAAAAGTAGCTGAGGATCAATCTTAATCAGAAATCCAGATGCAAAATGAATTGGAGAATAAATAAAATTGTTTATATAACTGGAGATTAAGAATATAGGACAGAACAATGTACTGCAATTTTCTAGATTGTGAAATGACCTCTTTTTGCCCCCCAAAAGAAAAATATTCTGCTGCAAATGAATTTCATCATCACGGAATAGCTCTTTAACGTTAATAGTCTGAAAATCTATAAACAGAATGGATTTTAAAAAACTAGTCCGGGGAAACCGGATGTGAGCATTTTGCACAAGACAGCCCACTGGTAACTTTTATAATAATTTTTATGCATCCTTATTTAAAGATTTAGAAATTGCTTCCCTCAAAAGGAATGGTATTTACAAATAAAATTCCAGTCCCTAAAAGGATCATGAATTAATCACAGTAGTAGTGTTTTCTGATGGAAGGATTTATGAAAATAAGCACAAGCTGAGGTCGCAGCAAAAAGACAGGGATGGATTTTAGGAAACAATTCTGAGTATTGATTTCTCCCAAAATTATCTCTATGCCTTGTCAATCAGAGTGACTTAAATGAAGGAGTTCACCGTAGTAAAGCATTAAATGCTACAAAAAGAAGCTATTTCAAGAGAGCCTCTAAAAATTATTAGATTTCCTAATATTGCAAAAACTCATCCCATAAGAGTTCTTCTGCTGCTGCAGCAGTTGGTTAGTAACTACTAGTCAGTACTTGATTTGTATATTCTCATTCTCTTTTACATATTTGCCCTTTTTTTGCTTTCTATGTATCATTTGAAATATTAAGACAGAGACACCATTGTCAAATTAAGAAAATTAATGAAAAATCACAGGTTTTTTTTTTTTTCTATAATGTCTGCTTTATCATATCTTCATTTTGTAATTAATCTACTTTGGTTCAGAATTTATATTACCAGGCAAGCAATATTGCTACTATGTATGACCACACTCTAGATATGAAAATTCACCCCACTCTGTAAGCATAGATACCCACAGATTTTTAACAGAGCGAAGATTTCACAGAGAATGTTGACACAAAGAGCTTCATCAGCTTATCAACTGTTATAACCTGAGACTTACAGTATAAAATGCACAGTGAAACTAATCTTTTCCTTTTCCATTCCAAAGTCAGAACACGGAATAAAAGTGAGAAAAGATTACAGCAAGGGTTGGCAGGAAGGTTCTGGCACAAAGATTTGTTAACGATGCACAACACAGTCAGAAGATGCATACTAGGAAGACATTTGACACATTATCTGCAGACCAGTGAGCGTATGTTGTCTGCACAACCATCTTTTAGAATACAAAGTCAGCACTTAATTTTGGCAGAGAGCACGGTGTGTTTCTATGGAAACAAACTCATTACTGTTTTTATGTTTTACGTTTCCTTTTATTCCTGATTAATTTAAACTGAGATGCGTATTTGAGCTATGAAACTGACAGAGTTTAGAATCAGAACGTGAAGAAAGAGTCTGTTTAGATGATCTATTCTACTTCATTGTTCAGCATGTTTAGGCAATTATATAAAATTAACTAGGAATGTTGTTAGAAAAAGTATCAAGAGACTATCTGGCATCGCTCTGGTATTTCAAACATAACAACCAGTACCTCAGGGGGAAAAGCCCTAGTGTTTGTAGAAAACGATTTGTAATTTCTTACTATTCAGTAAGTCCGCCTATAGGATAGGGCTATGGCAAATTAAAGATGGTAGATATTATCTAGATGTAGGCAAAATTCTTTTAGCTGTACATTTCAGCAGAGAAGTAAACATAACACTTATGCATCAGTAGCAATTAGAAACAATAACCCTACTGTCTAATAACTCTGTGATAATGTAGTTTTGGGTCTACTCTCAATGAGCGAACTTGTAAGTTGTTTAATTCGGAATTAAACATGAAAAGATATTGAAATAGTGCCACATATACATATTGATTTAAAATACAATTTCAACAGCTGATAAAAATCTACCAGGACTTGCCAAAATCACATATAAATACAGTATCCATCTATTATTTCAGTCAAACTGTTAAGGTACTAATAGCTTTTAATTAATAGGAAAGGCAAAAATACAGTGCAGAATTAATAAAAATCTTGTTTCTCCTGAAGCATGGATTGCGTGATTGTAATGAGAGTCATTAAACAGTAGGTTAAAAGAGAAAGAAAAAGAATCAAAGAAAACAAAACACTTGGTGAAGAAGTACTTATTTTGAAAGTGCATTAAAGGATTTGTGCTCCTGTGATACACTATGCAGTCTCAGTAGCTGGTAAAATAAGTGTTGTGAAGCAAAAAGAAGAAACAAAAGGCCCTGTTAGGGCTTCAGCTGTGGTCTGCAATCACCAAATTTGTGATGATGCCATATCTTGGGAAATAAACTGCTGTATATTTATTTTCAGTATTCTTGAAGTTCTCGACTTCATAACCACACATCAACACCAAGCACTGCCATTAAGTCTCTACTTTTTTTCAGGCTAGCATTCTATACTGTCAGAGATACTCGCAAAGTACTTGAGAACTCTCTTATTCTACCATAGAGATATACTGACAAAAATACCATATAAACATATCTCTACCATCGCCTCGGTTTTATTTACAAGAAATACTAAAAGGAAAACATTCAATCACCAACATCTTCTTCAAAAATAAGAATCCCTATATACATAGGGAATATTGTGTTAGCACATATTCACTGAACACAAGAATAAACCCCCCTTTCTTCCAGATTCATATACATCAGGTGACACTGAGAATTTCGTCATCCTAACTCTTCCTTTCACCCACTTCAAATCCACCTGCTTTCAGAAATAATATTACGTGACTGTGAGCCCAAACTTTATAAGCAGACTCTCAAGATTTTATCTTAACTAGTTTTTACATAGTCACATTTTCTTTATATGCATTTTTATTAGAGAACAAAACAAATCTTTCTCCCAGACAATGTTTCTTCCCCTGTAGCTTTCAAATGTTGCGGGTCTTCTTTTGTGGTTTTTTCCCCCACAATTTTCACCTTCTAGTCTCCAGATTGTACTATAACAAACACACAGGCTTAAAAAGACCTTTTTTTCAGAAGCACTGTGCCTGTATTCAGTGCATCTTTCAGGCATCCTGAAGTGAACAAGAAATGATTGATGCTAGTATTGGAAGGGCAAAATTTCAAGAAGATTAATACAGGAGGTTGGAAAGAATCTCCTTTTCCTTATTCTTCAGGAAGAAAGCCTTTTTATTAAAACTCTCCTTCAGATTTGCATAGACCAGTTTGAATAGATTTGCCATTTACACAAAGCCTAAAATATCTGACAAGCTGTGAAATGCCATTTAGGCTGAAAAGGTGATGAGGCATCATTTCACTGCCTCACTGCTGCAGCCTCCAGGCGTCCCATTATTATACTGTAACTGCACTTTTTCCAGCTGATTCCTACAGGCATTACAGGAATTTAAGGCAATGGTCAACTTAAGGTTCTTTTCTGCACTGCAGTCATTCAGTCACACAGTTCTAAACCCCAGTCTGCGGCACAGAGACAAAACAACTGTGCAAAACTATCCAAAGAAGAATGGAGGTTAGTGGGGACCTGCAGAGCTCAGGTAGCTCTGACAAAGCAGACCTAAATCAGGTTACATAAGGCCCATCCAGCTGACTTTTGAACATCTACAAAGACAAAGATCCCTCAGCCTTGCTGGGCACCTGTTGGACTGTTCAACCATCAGCTTCCACAGTAAAAAACTCTTTTCACAACACTGGAATTCCCCATATTGATTTGTGTTCTTTGCCTCTTACCACCACGCACTTCCAAAAAGCATCCATCTCCCTCGTGCCTGCATCCTCTGATTACCTTGGTATAAATAGCAGTGAGATCTTTGAAAAAAGGTGTCTCTTTGCCAGGTTGAACAGACCCAGTTTCCTCAGTCCCTCTGTACATGTTCTGTGCTCCAGACCTGACCATCCCAGCGACCTTTCACTGAACTTGCTCCCATATGTCAACAAAAGGCAGAGCAGGTGCTGTCTTAACAAAAGTCAAATAAAAGGGAAGGATGGATCAATATCTTGGGCTGGACGGGTACATTATAACAAATCATGCCCCAGATGCAGTTGGTCCCTTGCTGCAAGGGCACACTGCTGGTTCATGTTTAACTTCTTCATCATAATCCACATTGGTTTTCCTGCAAAGCCAATCAAGCTAAATTCCCATGGCAGACTTTGTATTACTCAATTTCAAAAGAGACAGACTCTCCGTAAAACAGAGCATGGCTATACAAAGTAGTTAGAGAAGACATCTAGAATTTGCCAGATCAGAAAAGCCTTTAACAGACAATAAATAGAGAATTTTAAGACACTGTATGGTCACTTCGGGCTCCAATTCTTCGTGAGTTGGCATGTAATGCAAAGCATTGCTCTGAGTAACATCATTATATATACTTATTACAAAAATCAGCACTGTTACTACATAGTTTATTTCTTAGTAATTGCCTTATAGTACTTCATATACAAACACACATAAATTTGCTATTCTAATAAGAGAGCAGTTAAAATTAGACCACCAAGATGCAGCATTGAAAGGATTATATTCTTAGCAATATCCCAAAAACAATTTATGAAATGAAAAAAAAATGCAAAGACAGTTTTTATCAAAATTAAGGTACCACCATCTAATAAACCATCCTTTTGAGAATGGCTAGTCAGTGTGGTAATATCCACAGACTAAAAATGTATTTCCATACAGACTCGAAAGAAAACAGTATTACTAAAGAGACAGTCATACAGTTTAAGACACTCAAGTTTAAATGCTCAGAAACAAGAATCTTGTCAAGCTGAAACAGAAACCTCTGATGACAATAAAAGTACACATATCAAAATTCCATCTACCTACTAGCATGACAGTAATGTGCTGCTTTGCGTCTTAAAAGATTAGAAGACAGGAATGGACTTCAGTATCTGTCCTCTGGGCGAGAAGGGGTCATGGCCAATTATGTAGGTGAATGCACTTTGCCTCTGGGAAGGAAAATATTGTGCTTGTGAAGTACACTGAATGAGGGCACAGCTGCTTGTCAAGTTGTTCTCTGTTGAAGGGAAGCTGCTGTGGACAGAATACACTATCAGAAAATTAGGGTATGTAAAAACATTTAGTGTACTTATGTTACTGGCCATGTTACCTGTCATCCCTACAGTAAATCGAGCAAATGCGAGTCATGCCATTCCCAGATACTAACAATAGTATATAAACAACCAAGTAAGTCAAAACTTGGAATAAACTGCTATTTCAGAATTAGAACTGATGGGGTATTTTTTGTTTGGTGTGTGCTTCTTTTTTTCGTTCTTCTTGTTTGGGGTTTTTTGTTTGAGGATGAGGTCAAGGCACACATAAGTTTAGCATGCACTGTATCACAGAAAGTTTACTTTTCAGTTCTAAAAAGCTTGAGAGACTCCATAGCTTACAAAGAAAAGATTATTTCTGAAGCTTTCAGCCAAAAGTCAAAAGCTATTTTTCAGCAGAGTTGATGTTAACAATATACCTAACCAGAAAATACTGTCATTTGAACAGACAAAAGTGATAAGGCAGTACAGAAAATGTATTATATTCTTTAAGACATATTAAAATGTATTAAGTATAAGAAGTTTAAAAAATTCTACAATCTAAAATGAATCAGTTGTAGTATTTCAGAAACAGAAAGCTATTTCTAAATGTTTCCTTCATTTCTAAGTCCTGTACTAACTTCACTAAGTAAATATTCAGAAGAATCAGATGCAGAAGAGGGCGAGTCTTGCCTTAGAGTATTTAGCCATCATAAAAATTCCATAAATCATTGTTCTCTCTAGACGGAAACATATTGGTTGTTAATATACTGGTTCAAATTATTATTGGCAAAAAATGCAGACGCATTATATTTAAAATGGTTTTCCCTCTCCATCTTTAATTTCTTTTCCTGTTACTTTCCTCAAGAGATTTAAAAACCAAAATAAAAGAACAGTATGATGTCTTTATTGTGGACATGTCAGCAAACAACCTTTTGGTTAAGAAAGGATCATATAGTATGATCCTTCCTGATTAAACCCAAAAGCATGTGGAGGTAAGCATAGTTGGAAGCATTCCAAGTTTGCTATGGAAACAACATTCTTATTTCAAAATATTGCAACTGCTCACGGTGGACTATTGGCATGAAAGCTCCCAATCCAAGCTCATTGACAGCTTGTGGAGTGGACAGATGAGGCATGGAAAATATTTTAAATTAGTTCATTTATCTTGCTCAGACATGGGAAGAGAAGGAGAATTTTTCATGTTTATAGAAAAAAATCAGAGAGAAAAAGAGAGAGAGAGAGAAGGGGGAAGAGGGGTTAGGGGGAAAAGGCAGGGGTAAAGTTGACTAAAAAGGTGGAGGAAAGGAAGGAAAAAAGGTAGAAGGAGGATAAAAGGAGGATAAAGGAGTGATGGGAAAGAGGGCAAAGGTGGAAAGGGAGAAAAAGGAGAAAGAAAGCACCTTTTTATATAAATTATTACCAGTTAAGCTACATTTCACACATAATGTATTTTTTGTTCATTAGAAAATATACACCCCAACACTAGCCAAACTAGCACGTCTTTAACATATTTTTATCTCCACAGTTTTCCGAGACTCAACACTGGGTTTTTTTACTGCATCAAACACATCCAGATTTAAATGGTTTTGTCCTAAGGACTCAGATTATAGATATTTTTCAAACATGCTTCAGAAACTCTGCCATACACATCCAAGATGAAGAATACAATGGATTAAATATTTAGTTAATACAGTGTCTTATTGCCAGGGATGCTATTGGAGCCCAAGACATTTTAAGGGAAATGGCTTAAAGGACAGACTAATGTTCCAATGCCTCCTAAGAATATGGTTCTCACAAATTCAGACAAAGATGGGCTTCCTCATCCTGCTATGAGCTTGGATCACTCTATGGTTACACCTAGAAAGGCAGCCCGGTACTGTATGAAACCACTAGGAGAACCAAAAATACCTGATGCATACATGTCAAACTTCAGTGAGAAGCTCACAGGGAATCTTGCAACAAATAATGAAGTGCTTGGAAATTTATGTAAGAACACAGACTTTTACATCAGAATAATGAACAAACATTACAAAGGTCTGCAATTACTGACGGTTTCTGCAGTATCAGTTCTAATTCCTTATATAAAGAGGCTTTGAAACTTCTTTGAATTTGAATGTACCATATCATTCTAAAAGTAAATAGAAAAGTGAGACAATGCAGTTCAAAGAGAACCTGAACAAAAAGGAAGGTGTGTTTTGGTTACTTCCAACAGGGATACCACCTATGGACAACATTTGATTATATTCTGTACTGCTATTTCGTGTACACAACTCAAATTTTGCTTCACGTAGAAACATGTATGTCTACTGTTTATATTTTTAATTTATTCCACGTCTTCTCCTTAACTAGCTTTTAAAATACAGTGATTAGGCTCAAAGGAAGTTAGATTTTCTTCATATCCTTATCTTCAATGTTTTTCATTTTCTAATTTCCTGCGCTGAGAAATACTTCATATCCTTGATGGACATGGAATTGATTCGTTTAGTGTGAGTATTTAGCAATGACTGTTATTGAAGGGCAAGCTGGTCTCTCTTCCACTGTGATGCCCAGCCCAATAAAACTGCATTAGAAAAAGATAATTTTTATAAGCTAATTACCTGTTCAGTGTGTTTACTGACTCATCTATTTGGTCTAACCAGGCCCACTTAGCATGCAAACTATTTTGTTCAAATTTGAAATACCCTTTTTAGCATCTTTGGCATCTGGCTGCACACTTTTCTTTCCCAAAAAGCATAATCTATTTACCACTGCAAACAGAACTTCATTAAATCAGTAAGTACTAGCCTGATCCACTGACCAAGTTGTCCAGTTTTGAGATGTTCTTTCCTTCTGCTTTTGTATCACAAAAATTTTCATTAATACAGGACTCATTCACAGGGAAACAAACTCCTAAGTACAGATCTAATTTTAAAGGTAATTTTAAAAAATTCCTTACCAAAGGCTATCAGCAAAAATATGTAGAAAAGTATGAAAGCCCAATATTTTAAAAATCACAGAACAGGAAGAACATGTAGCATATAGCCTGACTTCTGACACCAATTTTCTAAACTTCTTTTTGACTAGTTAGATTTCTGGAAGATATTCTTTCTCTCCACACAGCACAACCAACTTCTTTGTTAATGGACCACTAAAAGATGCTTCATTGTGTCTTAATGGCATAATACATTATAGAAGTCAGGTGAATAAAGGAATTACACCTCTCAATCTGAAGACATGTCATATAAAAAGCCATAGCTGATATTTCCAGAAAGAAATATAACAACAATCTGCAGACATAGCACTGCCAAGTAATTGGTGAATTTTTGAAAACTTGTCTATCATAGAAAAGATTTTTTACCACTTGTCCAGAATTCAGCTAAACCCTTTAATAAACTAAAGTCTGACTGGAACAGCCAACACCAATTTTAACATGCCATTCATATGTCTAAGCAACTTGATAAATTTTTAGAGCAGACATGTAAAATATTTCAAAGCACAACTTGTTTCAGCTCCTAAATAACGCTAAATTGGCCCACTATACTATGCTTGTTCCTTCAAAACATTTTAAATGTTTATTCAGTAATTGATATAGCACACGGAAGTTTTCACCCCATACACTCTCCATTTGCTAAACACAACCTAGTGACTCAGGACCAGAGAAAAAAGACATGGATATTTGGATCCCTGAAGCATCACAGTATAGAACAGCTAATACAGTGATATGGAGGCACTCGTGATACCCAAACTTGATGTGTAACTGTGAATCATTAATATACTTATTTCCGCAGGTCTGTGCAACAAAAGACTAATAAACCCCTGTGACTCCTGTGGTGGGGGCACACACGGTACAAATCTTCATATAGATTGTACTTGAAACAGTGCATCCTTAGAACAAGGTCTGAGAGGACCCTCAGGACTCCTTTCTGAGAGAGCTCACCGTAGCCTGAGATCACACTGCAGACAACACCGAGAATCTGTATACCACAGAAAAGACAAAGAGATGTCTGGAAGCAAAACTGGTTCCTTCAAATTCTTGTAGATCAGTCAAGTCTGTAGATGATAAAACTGGTATTTCCCCACTCCATGCTAATGGGGTTGACATAAATCTCTGTAACAATAATTCACCTTTCATTTTTAACTTCATCTAAAAATAGCAGCTTCAACAGTAAGGAGGTCACATTTGTTAATCATGCTTTTTGAAAGTTCGGTTTAAACTTTTTACAGAACTACTTCTAGAAGAACAAAGGAAAGCTGAAAAAGGAGAAGGACATAAAATCTTTGTTACATTTAGGATTCAAAGTCTATGTTTTATTGCTTTCACTGCTTCACTCTGAAATACTGGGGGGTTTTGGGGCTTTTTTCTCTCATTTTATCTCATTACTTTAACTCGTATTTTTAATTTGTGATTAACAGCCAATTTTTAAGCTTTGAAGAGGTTTGTCCAGAGAAACATAGAATTTAGCAGAAGATCGTGCTAAGTTATTTATATTTATATATTTATATATTTATATTTATATTTATATATTTATATTTATATTTATATTTATATTTATATTTATATTTATATATTTATATTTATATTTAAGGTATTTATCACTAAGTCAGAAAAAGGCGAAGAACATAACCATTTAAAAAGCAAAAGTAAATCTGCTTTCTCCTAATGTGAGATTTCAAAAAAATGTTATTGTATTTATCATCATTCATTCTTTAAAACAGCAATCCTATGTTTCTTCATGCGAATGTTCAGTAAAAGTGGAAACTCTTGTCAATTTCCTCTATATCCTTTCGCCCCTGGAGAGACTGGATATAAAGACTTGCGCAATCTAGAGCTGAAAATGAATGACTATTAAGTGGAGATGAGTTTAGTTATCAGCAATCAGGCAAACATCTGTTCTGAACAAACTCATTGAAATTTTGGTTTTTGTTCCAGAATGTGCATTCTGAGATCCTGGTGATACGTTCCACAAAACCAGCTGAAGCTTCTTGGAAATCTTCACTACCATGACTAGCATAGCATTTCCAGTGCCAGAAAGCATGACTCTATATGAACTACTGTGAACTACTCTAGGCAATTTTGAGACTAGTCTGTACCAGTATGATTGGTTTTGTTTTATTGCACTGAGATGGACAGAAGAAATGGTGCATTTTCATGTCTACTTATGCACTACAGTACACTCTGCACACTGAACTGACAAGAGTTTAAAAAGTAGTTTGCAAATGAGTTACAGACACTTATTAGCTTCTTTCATTTTGTTTAACATACTTCTGAAAGAGCACAGTCAAAGTCATGATTCCCTGTACCATTTCCAGAGTTGTTTCTTAGCTAATTTTTATCTGTCATTTACTGTTTTCACTACTTGAGGTCATCTCAACCTGAACCTATTTCACTCCATAAGCACAGCCGCAAGACCTTTTAAACTTGAGAAGTTCTCTGCTTTTATTGAAGTTCCTCTCTCCACATTACTTTTCTATCCACTATCAACAGCAATATGACAAAAAAAAAAATAATAATCTTCTTCTGATTTAATGACCTCTGTAATTTATCAGAGACACAAAAATCTCAAAAGTGTCAGTTGAAGAAAAAGTGAAGATCTAAGTAAATCTTCTAAGAACTTTTTAACTCAAAATAGGTGACATTTTTCAATGGTACATTACTTTATTTTGAATAAGCAATCTGGTCCTCTCAATTGTCAATAAAAATAAAAAAAATATGACTGCATATGTGCAATGATCTTTTATCTATTTTTTATGTACAAATTAACAGGTTTGAGTGGTCATTTGTCTTCAGCTGGGTTTTTCACAATTGACCTTCTATTCTTTCCTGCAAACACTCCTGAGGCCCCCAGAAGATGGTAGAATACATAAGAGGATGTATGAAAATACAATGTATTGAAGCTCTATACTCAGTGACTACCAGACTACTAAAGTAGTGGTAAATATCTAGTCAAGTACTCTCACTTAAATTGATGTATCAGACAGTAACCAAAAGCAAGCAATAAAAGCCTAGCTAGTACAAGAAATGGTCAATAATTTAAAAATATTGGAGGTGGGGAGAGGCATGTATGTTCTATGTTTATGCAAAGTTCAGTATCATTTAATACAGTCTGCTCTCAGTGTTTAAGTAATTTCTATGTATGGTCGAGATTGTTCATAATTCTAATAGTCTTTCTATGACCAGTGGATTTCACAGTATTAACTACCCAAAAACAAAGACAGAGAATCAAAAAGTGTAACAATGTGCTTACTGTGGTTCCCATCAGGGAAAACATGACAGTATGTATTTAAGTGCTCTCACTAAAGCCATTTAAATTTCAAAGCTGTAGAAATGTCGAGTTTAGAATAAATATGATTCGTCTTGCATTGGCTGGGCATTATTTCTGGTCCTTCTGCTTGCTGGAGACAAATTATACAGCTTGTCCATGATTAGGTATAATTTCTCCACATTAATTTTTGCTGATTTTTCAATTCAGCTAACATGAGAAAAAACTAACATGTAACAAATACATCCACTACAACTGCATGTAACTTCTACAGCAGAAATTAAGACAGTATAATTTCTCACTGAAAGACAAACAAACAAACAAACAAACAAATACCAGAAGTAATGAGCACTATAGAATTTAAATACTTCTGGGGGGTTTTATTCTCTTATTTTTCTGAGCTGCATGGGGAAGGAAATGCATGGAATTGCATACTACTAAGTTATCACTCATTATGAAATGCTAATTAAAACTCTTCATACTTAGTTTAGCACTCACAGACATTTATTGCAATGGAATCAGACTGCTCACTTAGTAAGAGAAGAGGATTTGTTCAAGAAAAGACATGTTTTACTAATACTTTCGGAAGATACAGCAGGCAGAAGAGAGGTCCCTAAATGCAACTTGGAAAGTTCTTAGGTGCTAATTAATTGAATCCCAGACAAAGAAAGCAGCACATGTATCCTGCCTGGATATTACAACAAGCAACAATGCAGCAGCTGCCTTTTAGCAGTGAGGCAAGTGTAGGAGCAGGCATGTGAACTGTGAGTCTTGAAACATGACATTGTGAATGTGCATTGCCTCACGACTTCTCCAGTGTGAGTTTTTCAATAAATTAACCCAACACATCTGAAACCTGACACAGGACACCTGATTTTAGCATGACAGAAAGATCTTCATCAGGGCAGACTGCTGACTGCAACACAGATTCATTCAATCACACGATTTCATGAGGTCTCTTCTGCTCACACTGACACAGCCCTAGCACTTGTTATTAATGTTTAAGGCAAAATAATCAGGCCTTTATGTAATAAGCATGTACAACATGCTTATTTTTCCACAGTGCATGCTTTAAACCACATAGCAGATAAATGATTTTTTTAAAAAATCCACACAGAAAGCTTGTTTGAAGTGTGGAGCTTAAACAAAAGCAACCATAATCACTATTTTCAAGCACTTGTCAATATGCAGAAACATAATAACTGCTGATTAATATGACAACAAGTATGGCAAAGAGTAACTGACCTGTGCTTAAAGCTAGGACAAAGTGAAAGATACTGAAAGATAAGATCAAAACTACAAGATAAAAATGGATAACTATGACACATTCCTTACAGGTGCTAGTAACAAGCAGTACAGACCCCAGAGTTCTCCAGGAAGACCTCTAAGGCAAAAACTCAGTTTTCATGTCCCTCCAGAGCCATGCATTGAAACAAAAAGAATGTCTAAGTTTTATAGAGTAACTCCAGAGTATTTAGAGTCACCTAGTCATATTGCCCAAAGTTTGTTAATTAGAGAATCTGAAAATGCACACTCACCTACTTTCTACCTATCTGTTTTAATCTGCAATATTTCCATATTCCCTGCAAGTCTAATGCAAGACCCCAGGTGTCCATCTTTAATGCAGTGAGCCAGTGCATCTGCTCAAATGCATAATGCTGTTTTCTGCCACATTGAATTTCCAGCAAAACATCTTTTCATGAAAACAGAATGCTTTGAAAAGATATTGAAATAAAAGGAATGTGCTGCTTTTGCTTTGGAAGAGCTGAGAATATTTTAAGTATCTGTTGTACTTTCATGTCTCTTTTAATATGCTGCCTTCATTAATGAACAAAAATTTTATACTTGCTTTGCCCATACTTTCCATTTTTTCCCTAGAAAAATATTTTCAAACTTTGACTCATTAAATGTCCCTGTAAATCTCCCCTGAAATCATAATGGAGAATTAAAAAGTTCCTACATTTGATAAATCCGTCAGTTTTTCAAGATATGAATTCTGTACATTTTCTATTCCACAGAGAGCAACTGATGGATTTCACTGACTGATAGGCATAGCTTACTCAAACAGAATGCAGTAAGACGTAAATGTATTAATATAAACTTATTTTACAAGGATGATACTGCTGTTTCCAGGAGAAAATGCATGTAACAACTCACCCTAAGTCCTGTTTTTCCAATTATTTAGTATATAGGCCTAAACAGAGGATGTTACAAGTCCTCTTATAGTCCGTGTTTATGCAGGTCCTCATAAAACAAAGGAGTAAGAGAGGCGTCACAAATCCAACTGTGCTGCAAATTTTAAGTAGCTGCAGAACACACTTGGACACTGAGTTTGGAAGTATACACCTTTTTTCAGGTTTAGACACAACCTGTGACAATTCAAGGCTCCTTTTAGTTACAGCAGTTTAAACACAAGTTTTCACAATAATCAGAATTATTTTTAGAATATAAAAAGAAATCCAAGAATTATCTTTTGAACTTGTCAACAATTTTAAAAAGCAATTACAGATAACTCTGTAAAAAAACTTTTAAATATTTATTAACGGCTGAGAAAACAGATGAGGCCTGCACTATTTTATCTTTTGACAACCTTCTTCTTGACAATGTTTTCTGTAGCATGTGGCATAGTGCTTTCAAAAACTAAAATGGCTGTTTCAGGTTGAACCATGCTCTTTTTTGCACATCCAAGAACAGGAAGAAATTTCACAACAGCCAAGAAAATGAATATAATTGTAGCAAGAGATGTTTATTACTTTGTGAAATCTTTCCATTCATTGAAAGAAATGAAGCTTGTGTTGTGTTTTACTACAACTACACAAACGTGGTAAGTTCTGTTAATGTTAGCTGGGCAGTAGCTATCTGGGCCATACCTCACAGGGACATGCATATTTCTAGTCTTTTTCTAGAATAATTGCTTTCTCTTTAGTGTGTTCAGAAGTACATCCCAACTGCTAATTATGGAGTAAGAATTGATACTGTTCCTCAGCCCAGAAAAAAATACAATTCCTCCATCGTCCTTTTAGGAAGATATTGTCAGGGTTTAACCCTGGCTGGCAACTAAGCACCAAGCAGCCACTCGCTCACTCCTCTCCACTCCCCAATGGGACTGGGGAGAAGAATCAGCAAAAAAAGTACAACACATGGAGTTTAGATGAGAACATTTAACAACTGAAACAAAGTAAAATATAATGATACTAACAATACTAATGAGGATAATAACAACAATAATAACAATGGTAATGCAAAGGAGAGAGAGCGAGAAATATAAAACCTTTGAAAAACAAGTGATGCACGAGACAGTTTCTTACCACCCACTGACTGATGCCAAACTACAGTCAGCCCCTGTTCCAGGTAACCCTCCCAGTTTACATATTGAGCATGACATTCTACAGTATTAATAGCCCTTTAGCCAGTTCAGGTCACCTGCCCTGGCCATGCTCCCTCACAGCTTCTTGTGTACTTCCTCAACTGCTATGGGATACAAAAAAGTCCTATCAATGTTAAGTTCATACTAAACCCAAAACACAGCACTGCATCGGCTCCTAGAAAGAAAATGAACTCAGATCCAGCTGAAATCAGGACAGACATAAAACAATGAAAGAACACAGATTTATTTGTGAAGAACACTACATGCAATTATTTTCAGCTAAAGCAATTAACACCGATAGAAAACCTTCAATTGTGCTTTGCAAAGATAAATGTCTTAGCAATCAAGGGCAACCAACAAGTCCACCCACATACCTAACAGCTACATAATCATATAGGTACAAACGAAGAGATGTATCAATTCAAGGAGCAGTAGTTGGAAGAAGGAAGTTGGAAGGCTTTTATCTTTTCACAATTTCTCAGTGTATCAGTAAGGAGAAAGTATTAAATTACTCCTACCTGTTGATTTGCTGTAGCACATAGCTTGGCAAGGTAAAACCAGGGAAGATACCTAGCTCAGGTAGGGAATCATTGTCCCACTCCTCCTTGAGAGAGTGAGTTTCTAAGTTGCATTTAAGGGCAGCACACACTTCAGCACTGCTACGTTAGTACATGTCCTCCCTCCAACAGCAGGCACACAGTAGACCAAGGTAACACTTAACCTCAGGTTTACCACTTGACTAAGAAACTACACCTCTCCATGGCTAGGTCAGAGTTACAGGGTAGATAATTGTAAAGCTGTTTGTTTCAGTTACAGATGAGGTCTTATTTCCTACCCTATGACAAGCTATTTCACCACAACTCCCTTCCTGATTCCCCTCCTTCTCTTTTTCTTCTCTCCAAAATATGAAACATATACCTACTGTAAGTTACATCTTTCAAGAAGTATTAAGTATTTGACACAACATGATACTGATGTAAAAGATCTCTGGTATAATGGAAATTACTCCCCTATTTGAATGTACTGCAGTTTGAGGAGCAAGGTTATTCAAGACTGGCTCTTCATTGATTTAAAGCGCTAGTGATTTGTAACATGTATTTCAGGAGAGCAGACTGTTGTACTACTGTGCCCACCATAACTGAAGTTAATTTTTCATGTTTGGATGCTGAGAGAGCAGCAAAGCTGTTCCTAAGAATTGGTGCAATAGGCTAAAACAGAGTATTTTTTCTGATTTATCATTATGAAATGTATGAAATTTGTTTAAATTATATAAAAGACAAGATTTCTTGGGGAAATCCAATAGCATTTTCTCACAGTGCTACCTTTAAAAACACTACTTTAATTCTATTCTCAAATCATGCTATTGTAGCACCTCATAGGACGTAAAATATATGTGCCTTAAGAGACCTCAGATTTATGAATAGGATAATTTTTATAACTAGTGGTTACTAGTGATTTTGACTTCATGCCTAAGTTCGCATTAGCACACTCTAACAGAACTAGAAGATAGAAATATTTTCAATAATATTGTGATAAAGAACAAATGCAAAATGTATCCATTAATATTTATAATTTTTTTTAAAGGATTGGATACATTCGATGGCTTGAAAAAACAATCTAACTTTTTATTTTCTTATCACAAATATGAAATTCAAAAGCTTCTTAAAATAAAGGAAGAATTTCACTATCGATTTTTTGGAAAAAAGCTCAGCAGCAACTGTAAGGAATAACAGCACATTAAAATTGAGTAAGCACGTGAATGGAATATAAACCATATGTAAAGAGGTTCATGATCTTTGAAGTGCTAAATGCTACTGTTTCAAAGATCAGGGCTCCTACAGGTTTTAGATAGTACATTTCTACGATCTGCATAAATAAAGAAATAGAGACTGGGCAACTCTGAAAAAACCCCCAAAATAAAACAACTTGAAGACAAAAAGCTGTCATGGATAAAATACATATTATTTCCATATGATCCTATTGAAAATCATGAAAAAGACATTTTGAAATGGATTAACCAAAATTCAATATTGAAAGCATTAATCTTTAAAATGCTATAAAAACATGGACAGACAACATCCAGATGTTATGATTACGCCATATACTCAGGAACTGTCTAACAACTTGTACATTCCATGATTCAGCTATGAGTGTCAGCATTATGGGACACGAGTCATGGTAACTTCTTTCTGTAAGACTTCTGGCTCTGTGGCATGAGGTTTTCTGCTGCCCTTGTGTCATTTTGGCTGAAGTACTTATTCGTGTTATAATACCAACAGTATAAGAAATTTACAGACATTTAAATGAGCAACTTTTCCATTATGCCTTCCCCCCAGGACATAGCAATGAAGCCTTTCTTAGAGAACACCTAAAGTTTATTCTTCAATATATGGAATTTTTAATGATAGTACTCATCCAGGCTTTTACATTTTATAGAGGAAATATGATTGTGGCAAAGGTCTTTTAGCATCTTTTTCACATCAACATAGCTTTTTAGTATTTTGAGCTTCCAGGGTGCCATGTCTGGTATGCTCATCATGAAGATGCCTGAAAGCTAAGAAATGGATCTCTCTTGAGGTCAAAATTTAAAAAGGTTATTCTTAGCTGATATGAGTCAAATTGTTAGTAAAAAAATACTCCTTCCAAATAACTTTTAAAGAAAAGCTTTGGTAATGCTCAAGAACAATTTTACAACATATACTTTGTGTAGCATTTTGAAGGTAAATGCTCTGTGATAATTAGCAGTGTTTTCAGTAACACCAACATGGATATATGTTCCGTGTTTTACTCGTGGTACGTCTTTTCTTATTTGAAACTATTTTTTCCTGTTACTTTTCCTTCTATTTCGTTGGGTTACTTTACAAATATAAACAATTAAGAGTTATGTAAAAGTGACAAGACTGTACAAATAATGAGATTCCACAGACTACACTGTAGTAACTGAGTGTGAAACACTATTCTGTGACCATTATGAAAATGCAGGGGCATTGCAGAAAATGTAGTTTGCTTCAAGCTGAATGTTTCATTCGAAACATAGAATGATCAGCAAATCTTATTTTTCTTACAAGTCAAAAATATGTCAGTTGGAAGGGACCCTTGAAGATCATTCAGTCCAACTACTGGCCCTCTGCAGGATGCCCTAAGAGTCACAGCATGTGCCTGAGAGCATTGTCCAAACACTTCTTGAACTCTGTCAGGTTGGTGCTGTGACCTCTTCCCCAGAGCCTGATCCACTGCCCAACCACCCACTTGTTGAAGAACCTTTTCCTGATATACAACCTAAACCTCCCCAGCTTGATGCCATTCCCTTGGGTCCTGTCACTGGTTACTAGATATAATTTTTAAAAAATAAATAATTTTCTGCAAATCCATCATCTGAGTCTCAAGTAAGTCAGAAGTCAGCAGCCTCAGTTTACAGAAGGCAATTAAGCTTTTTGTCCTCATCTGCTAATTGAAGCTGCATGGCATGATAATTCTCTTGGGGAATTATGAAATCTTAAGTACAAAAATTATCTACAGTTTTAATAGGTTTCCCTCATAATTCAGTAAGATAGGTTGCACAAATTCTTGAAGCTGAAAAATTCTTCTGCATAATCTCTGCAGAGTGCAGATTCAATTCCATTGCAAAAACAAGAAAGTATAGGGCTGTTCAAATTCAGGATTTCACACAACAGAAGAAAAAAAATCCAAATAATTTAACATTAGCATGCAGATTATTTAAAAAATAGAAAATAGGTTTAGAAGCATTCTGTAACAACTCTTGTAAGGCTTTATTACACATCTCATTCTGTTTCCTCGCTGGCTGTGAAGGACTGCCAGGTTTTCATTTGGATTCCAGCTGTATCCGGTATTGATTTACATCATTAAGCATAGTTTTGTCTTCTAGACAAAAGGCATGCAATTCTTAAGAATTATTCTCTTAATGCCCAGCAAATGCAATACAGCTATTATTCAACCAAATTATACTTATTTTCATGGAGGTTTTGAAGATATCTTAGAGCTGCACAGACAGCTCAAACACAGAACTGCATACCTCTCCAGTGACAGTCCACAATTGTCCTTTACATATCTGAAGAGATATTATGTCAGAGTAATAACTGGAATGTGACTGCTGCCTCACAGTTTACTTCACTGCATATATCAGTTTCAAAGTATGACACTTTTTGGATTTGCGTAAGCACTAAGACCCTCTCCTCAGGGGGTCAGGTGATTACAGCGAGCAGCAACACACAACAGGAACTGAACTGTAGAGCAGTCTAGTCAGGGCTGAACAGAGATCTATCTTTTGTGGGATTCTCCTTCAGACTAGGTTGATCTCTGTTTTCTTCATTCATTTTTTTACTAAATGTTTTGTGTTTAAATGTTACATATAGAAGGTTCTCTCTTTTTTACCAGTGAATTTTAAGGATTGCAAGAATTTTATGAATCTGGGAAAACTTTACTGTGCAAAACTGAAATTGCTGAAAACAGCAATTTCCATTTATTAGAATAATAAAGAGAATTTATACATCGATGGATATATATGAATCACTGATTGAATTATATTAGCAGATTATCTTTAGCTTTCTATTCAGTTTGAAGATACAAATAACATAATTATACCAGCTTTCAAGATAGTGAGAGAAATGTAAGAAAAAATAGAAATTTTATTTTCTGGTAAGTTTTAGTCATTTTATTATCATTGTTAAACCAAAAACCCAGTATTGAATTCAACAAAATGTAGTGCGTATGTGTCACCTATGGTACAATTTTCCATCCTTGTTTTTTTTTTTTTAAAAGTCATTGACTCGAGATATTTCATTTATAATATAAACCTAACTAACTTCTCTCTTAGAATGCCATTAAATGCTCATTTTTAATCTCACTCTGCATGTACAGATTATACCTCCTATAATGCTACTCTTGCTCTAAAAGAAGCAATGCTCCCCATATCCTTCAGTCCCAAATAAGAATGAATACAGGTCCTTAGAGTACAAAAATTTTCATAGATTCTTCAGAAAAGCTAGAGAAATTAGTATTTTTAAAAATTTTATATTTGCTTTTAGTAAGGAGGAGGTTCTCCAGAAAAGACTCCACAAAAAAGCAGATTTCCAAAAAGATTTGACTCTTTTGCCCCACCATATCTAATAGACTTCCATTGCAGCTTTTGAGATGAGATACAACTGACAATGTGTTATGCGTTGATTTAAAAAAAAAAAAAATCAGACTCATTGTATTTTGAACACTTAGAGGTTTTGGCATTAAATATGGCTCAAAAATCACTAAACATATCAACAAGTGACACTCATTAAAACAAATCACACAAAATGGCACATATGATAACACTATGTGACACTACTACTGCTTTCATAAATAAAGAATGAAAATTAAACTTTCACAGTAAAATATTTCACCAGGCTAGATTGCAAAGTTTGACATGGTTAATTCATCACTGAAGGAATCAGACAAAGCTCAGTCTGCTGTAGTAAGGAAGCTCATTATTTCATTAAAATTGCACAGTAGCTACGACTCCAACATTCCTTTTATTAAAAATAACCATCAAGAATTTGAACAGTAATTGTTAACCTCCTACACTAGAATTTAGTCTCCCATATAAATGAAGACCGAAAAGAAAAAAGCAGTCATGGTCAATAAAACTGCATTGGTCTCACTATGTACAGAAAGCAGAACGAGAGATTCAAAGAGTAGTTTACAATTTGTTAAATAATCCAGAGCAGCAAAAGTGCTCTAAGAAGTACTAATCAACCTTTTGCAATCACAACTAAAACTACAGGGAGGGTCAGTTTTAATATTCTGAATTAATTCTCTTTTGATTGCCTTTAGACTATGCTTTATAGCTTCACTGCCACACAGAAGAGCAGTAACAGGTAATAGTCCAAAGGTTGTACCAGGCTAGAAAGTTTCCTAGAGATATCCTTAACCCAGATCCAAGAAAGGCAACTAACTTTGCAAAGAGGAGGGCTGATCCAGTACAGGGGACTTTCTGTTCCTCTCAGAAGAGAGTCACCTACAACCACTGCCTGTCTTTTCTTCCTCATGAAGATGGTCTTGATATGAAGTAGGCCTTTCTGACCTTGGAAACACCGCTGGTATAAATGGACCATCATCTACCTCATCGATTGACTGAGTTTCCACATGCAGAGACTCATACCCAGGGACCATGGCATCTAAAAAGGCAAGGTGGGCAAGAAAGAGGTTTGCCTGCCACCCCAACCATACACTTGCCTCCATCAACTCTTTTTAAGTTACTGCCTTCTGTCTGGTAGTGGGAGGATACAGGATCCCCTTGATCTTGTTGTTTTTTCTGGTGGCTTTTCCTATTTCTGTCTCAGACTCCCTAATGGTCCTTAACCTTTATACATCCTCCCAAAGCTCTGACACCAGACTGAGCAGACGTGCTTGGCCACACCTCATACCACGGCTCTCACTACTGCCAGACGCTTACTGGGCGAAGGCCCTGCAATGCTCCAGGGAAAATACCGAAAAATAAAGTTCAGCAAGAAGGAGTGCATGCATTTACTACAGTTCACCAGGGACAAACTTAGGAACAAGAACACCACAGTAGCTTAGTGTACCATTCCAAGAGAGACATACAACAAAGGATGGCATGACATGGAAGTGTAGACAAACCCTGTTGAAAACAATGCAGCTTATGAGAACTAAGACAAAGGAATGACTCAAAAAAGTGACTCAAAGCTGAACTTTGCTTCATTAGCCCTACACAAACTCTTTGCTACAGGCTGTCTTGAGAAGAAGGAAGCAAATCAGGCCTTCAACAGGCACCATGAAGCAGCCTCAAAGTCACAGGCCCTGATTCTTTTGGGGGACTTTAACTACCCTGACATCTGCTGCAGAACCAGCACAGTGAAACATGAGCAGCCCAGGAGGTTCCTGGAAAGCACTGATGACAATTTCCTGACATAGGCAGTGGAGAATCCAGCAGGGAATGATGTGCCACTCAACTCATACTAACAAACAGTGAAGGCCTTGCTGGAGGTGTGGAGTGTGGAATTCAGTTCCTCATCCTCAGCAGGATGACAGGGAAGCAGGGCAGTAAGTTTACAACCATGGACTTCATAAACTTTAGCTTCTTCAGGAATCTTCTTGGAAGAAGTCCATAGGAACAGGCCCTGCAATGTAAAGGGGTCCAAGAGAGTTGGTTGATAATCAAGGATCACTTCCTCCAGGCTCAAGAATGATGCTTCCAAATGTGCAAGAAATCAGGCAAAGGGGAAAAGAAAACTGATGGATAAATAAAGAACTCCTCTCATTATCAAGGGTAAGCAGGCAATACATAGGAGCTGGAAGCAGGGTTAGGTCACTTGGAACAAATTTAGAGAGATTGTCGGAGTAAATAGAAATGAAACAAGGAAAACAAAGGCTCATGTGGAATTAAATCTGGACAAAGACGTCAGGGACAACAAAATGGATTCTTCAAATATACCAATTACAAAAGGAAAACAAAGTATAAAGCGGGCCCATTGCTAAATGATGGGCCTGTTGCTAAATGAACTGCCTGGAACAATCCTGTGCAAGGTGCTCTAGGATGACCCTGCCTGAGCAGGTTGGATCAGATTACCCACTGCAGTCCCTTCCAACATGACCCATTCTGTAATTCTGCATTTCTCTAACTCCAAAATACAGATTACTTTTCACACCCTCACATATGCTAATGCCTAAAGTCAATCAAACTCCACCTAAACATGAAATTCCAACAACTGTAACTTTACCTTTTCCTCCTCCTTCAGAAAAACCCATTTTAAGTGTAGCGTAAGTGGAGATGGATGACAGGAGATTCCACCTTCGTATTCTGGGAGGACCAAAAGGCTATACCTATCTCCTCCCCCACAGGGATGCCTATTGTGTACGACTCGAAGAGTCAGCTCTACCGACTGCTTCTTCAGGAATTCAGAAAGGAAGCCTGTGTTTGTGATCATATTTTTAACACTATATAGCCATCTCAAAATTCAATGTATTTGTTGTTGGCTCTATTATTCATATTCTAGGTGTTCATGTGTGCTTCTGCAGACAGTGTATTTATCACCATCATTCCAATAAGAACTTGCATTTCTGCTGCTCAGTAACCTACACTATTTTGCACCTGGCCATGAGTTACTGAACGCGACCGCACTTCTGAGTGCTGCCATGAGAAATCATGAGGTGTAACCAGGCATAAAGTGTATCACGCTATTTGTAAATCCATAATCATGGTAGCTCTCATTGAACCCAACCACTCACAGTGTCACTTGGCTCTCCATTTCTGTTGCTTAGTGTTTAATTGGCCATCACTTAGCATCTAAGCCTAGCAGCTCCCAGTCCCTCTGATATCAGACAAACAGCTATAGTGCAACGGAGTTTATTTTCTGCCAAATTTAACACAACAGAAGAATCTGCCTTACTCTTAATGCATCACATGCCCTGCACCCTGAGATTTGAATGGCTGCAAGTCCTTGGGTACTTACTCTGGGTAGCCACATCAGTTCTGGTTAGTGCAGAAGACATAGCTTTCTTCCAGGTGGATGACACAGCAAAACGCCTCCTAGGAGGATGATGACCACCAACTGAACTCCCCATCTGAACTGATATGGTGTCAATACCATTACTGTGCATCCCTCTACATTAACTGCTGCGCCATTTCCTGGTAACTTGCACTCCCCAGGCTGTTTTGTAGATGCATGGATGTGGCCACAATTCCTGTGACAATGCCCAGACCTTGTCAGCATCTCTCCTGAGACCTGCCAGATCCATGTGGGTCTCTCTATGCTCTGGCATTTCCCTGCCTCAGAAAACCCTGCCGGGTACCAAGATCTGTTGCTCCACTGTGGACCTGATCAGCTTTGGAGAAGCTTGCCTTGGCAACTGATTTATCAAACACTGTAATAAGACTTTTTAACAAAACCCACAAACTATCACTTTGGTTATCTAGAGTTGTTCTCTCTTCAAGTTTACTGCTTGAGACGTGCCATTTAGCAGATATTTGAAAAGTTTGAAACTTTCTGTTTAGATTAGAAGCAATTTCATTGCAAATTAAGTACAGAAGTCAGATAATTCACCAAAAGCTCTAAGTGCTGCATTCCCAACCTTCCCTAAGTTACAAGCTGTAACATGCTGTGAAGAATTATATATTCACCTTCCTAATTATTTTAGCATAAAGTTCTACCAAGGAATTGCAATAGAAATAGAAATATTCTGTGCTTTATAACCTTGCCACAAAATAAATAAATCCTACTGTTTACACATAGAATAAAAGTGGAAAAGACTGTACACTGCTACTCCAATTTTAAAAATACTAACTTATTTTCATACTGGTGGTTAGTCTAGAAAAGACTTTGATTTACATAGTTTATTCTTCAATCCCCTTATTCTTAAAATTTCACTGAATTAGACTGTTTTGATCACCATTGTGAATTCCTTCTTCATAGTCAAATATGTGGATCCGTAAAACTGTTTGGTCTATTTAGCAACATCACCTCTTTTTGCTTTTGAAGGGCCTCAGGATCATGCAATGAGGTATTCTGAACTTCCAATCAAATCTTAAGGAAAGAAGGAAAATTTTAAATCTAAGGGAAGTTTTACCTAAGAAATCTAAATAATAACAAGAAGTTCCTATGAAACAGAAATCAGTCACATAGAAACACAATAAAAAACAATTCTCAAATGTGACACCTACTAACAACTGTCATTTTGATAATTTCTAAATGAAAGACATGAACCTTCTAATCACAAAAAATAAAAGAAACCAAAATTAAGCTAAATATTCCAATTTTTTTAAAAACCTGAAAAAGAAGTGAGGTTGAGTTTTAATTTCATCTAAATATTTCTGTTCCCTTTAAAAATAATACCCTATTTCCATGAAGTACTACGTTTTTTCATAATATAAAGCCCTCTATACAGCTCTAAAGAAAATCACAGGCTTTTAAGAAATGCTTCCACTTTCAGTACTTTGGCTGCTTTGCTTACAAAGTGCTCTACAGTTCCAGGTTCTATATTGAGTGATAGATCAATCCCTGCCTTCTGATCTAAAACAAGAAGAAAATCAGTGTGCAACACCAACCCTCCTTTCATACAGATCATATATACTGAAAGTCTACCAAGTCTCATCCATAATCCCATCCCACTGACTGCTCACTAACCCCTTCATCACACTCAGGTAGACAAGGATTTCGAACTTAATTTTTCTCTTTTAAAGTAATCTGATAGCAAGCGGTAAACATCTAGTATATTTCCCTTATGTCTGTGTTGCCTACCTGCTCTTGTAATCGCTATGGTTTCATTTTGTCCCACTTATTTTGAAAATCATGACAAAAAAGGGCTGAATTACATTATCTGGCAATACTGGAACAAATGTTTGTAATTTACAAGAAGCTGTCTAGGACAGCAAAAAGCTCTGAATTACACAAATATTCAGTCAGTAAGTACTCCTCTGACACCTGCTTGTAAGCTAGTCATAATTACTCAGCTGTATAAACAAGGAAACACCCAAATGGACTGAAAGACAGCACCCAAAAAACTAAACTGTAGTTTCCAGTATAAAGAAAGATGTCACTTCAAGAAAGACATTGAGGAGCTTTAGCAAGTCCAGAACAAAGATGGCAAAATATCCAGAGAGTAAGTCCTACGAGGAGCAGCTGAGGGAGCTGAGGTTGTTCAGCCTGGAGAAGAGGAGGCTCAGGAGAGATCTTATTACTCTCTACAGCTCCCTGAAAGAAGGCTGTAGCCAAGTGAGGGTCAGCCTCTTCTCCCACAAAACTAGCAACAGCACAAGATAACACAGCCTCAAGCTGCTCCAGGGGAGGTTCAGGTTGAACAATAGAACTCATTTTTTGATGGTAATGGTTGTTAAACATTGGAAAGTACAGCCCAGGGAGGTGGTGGAGTTACAATCCCTGAAGGTGTTTAAGGCAAGACTGGATGCAGCACTCAATGCCATGGTCTGGTTAACAAGATAGTGTTTGGTCAAGGGTTGGACTCGATGATCTCAGAGGTCTTTTCCAACCTAAATGATTCCGTGATTCTGGAAGGGATGGCAGACACATTAAGCAAGCCTTCATCTCCTAAGTTTTCCACTAACCTAACAAACCACATCCAGGAGAGAGCTGCAAATTCTCAATTTCTATTTAAAAGCTATCTGATTTCTACTTGCTATAATGAGATAATTTTTACCATGAATAGTTAAAGAACTAGATTAGATTATTGCAAACAGAAAATTCCTAAGGGAAAAAGACACATGACAGTTGTCTCAAAGGCAGCTTTCATACTGACCACAGAATTTTTCAGATAGATGGGGTGTCTTGAAACTATGATGAACTGGGAAATGCACAGGCATTACACAGATCTGAATATGCTATGTCTACACTGCAAACTGTGTTATAGCAGCGAAAATACCCAGCCAGCAGGTATCAGTTATAAAAAGCAACCACCTCTCACAAGGATAGAAATACTCTTCCATGATGGTCAAAGAGCAAAAGGATCACAACCAAAAGGACATCTGCGACGTAAGTCAAGCCTTCTTAGTCAGAGATCTGGAATTTCTCCAAAATCATCTAAGTGCTGCCCTACTGCGAGACTGTACTTCCTCTATCATCAAGGAATTTATGTTCAATATTGTAGAAGAAAACTAACAAGCTATATATTAGATGGTTAGCTGAGTATCAGACAGTATCAGGTACCATGAATTTTTCTGCTGTGTGTTCTACTCTCTTTCTCCAGCCATCATTTCTATGGAGAACATGTTGCCTTAACATTGAAAGATAACATAGATGGCTATCTTCCTAATAAGAGGATGACACCATATTAAAGACTAAAGTTCCTGTGTATTATCTCTTCCTCAGGATAAGACGGTCTTTAAAACAAAGTTTGTGTCTGCAATGGCTTCTTTATTTACAATCAAGTTGACGTAAACTTGCTCAAGAATGTATCTCAAGAATGTATCTACTATTGCTCTGATGTGCAAAAAAGCAGAGGAACATACAATTTTTCAAATCCAGGATATTTTCTACATTCTCTGGCTGTGTTCATATGCCCTTGTATCCGCCCAGTTTCATAAACATAAATTTTCTGAACTAGTTAATATATTAATTACTCATTTTATGAGCTCCATGACAATCTATGTATGATTTTGTTACAGAACCTTTGGACACAGTCCCTTCTCTGATGAAAAAAGCAGACAGTAACACTGACTCTCCACCAAGAGAATTTTCTGTCATAGTGTCACTCTGTAAAATATAGGCCACTGGAGAAATTGGAAGATGATGGAGGCTGCAGTGCCATCCCTACGATGCTGACATTGCTTGAAGACTTATATTTGTCAGACTTGGACAGTGTAGTCTCTCAGCTTGCCAAGTGCCCTGCTGTGATAAGGTGCAAGGAATAAGTAAGCTGCTTAAGTTCAGAGCTGACAAGACAGATGTAACGCTTGCTGGTAATGAAAACAACACACAGCCATTCCTGAAGACCACACGGTTAAACATGCTGGATGTGCCTAGCAAATGATCTCATGTACAGAGAAAATGTGCCACTTCTCCAGAAACAAAATGCTGTTCTCTGTCATTTGGGGCATTTAAGACACTCATCTCTAGTGCGAGCTATGGTGGCTGTCTAAGAGACCATACTTTCTTCTGGTAACAGTGGGATCCCAAACAAAACAGCAGCATGAAATAAATTGAATGTTAAAAAAACTGCAGTGTAAAAAAAGGCAGTACAAATCACTAGTCTCTAAAAGAATGTGCCATTTTTCCACTAATAAAACTTTATCTAAAATTGATACCTTATCCTTTTTCTTGGAAACTGCATATATAGAAAGCTCACAGAGAGCTACTTCAGCTTATGGAAAAAAAGGTAAAAAAAGGCAGCAGCTCAGCCATCATTTTTTCTCTTTAAAATGAACAGTAACTTGAGTTACTTTAAATCCCCAGAATTTGCTGTGCAAATCAAGTTACTACTTTCTTCAGCAGCTCCGTACAAATATTATTTCAAATAGCAGCCAGCTTCCTCAAGGAAAACCAGTATCTCTTCATGTAGACAGGTTCTCAAGCATATAACCTGAACTGGACCTTTTTCCTTTCAGGGAACAGGTCTCACAGTAATGTTCCAAGGATCACTACACAAATGCCTCATGGCAGAGAACTTTAAGTGAGGAAAACAACAGGAAAAAATTACTTAAAAGTACTAAAAATCCAAATTTAACCACTGAAAGCTAAAAATTCTCACTGAACTGAGTTTTGAACTACTTCCAATTATGTACAAGTAATTAATTTATCAATTACTCATCATTCTATCCTCAAAACACATCAAATCTATAAAATGGCATGTAGCATAAGTAACAAGCAGAAGGAGTTAGAAGTGACTGTGCAGCTGGAAAGCTATGATCTAATCACAAACACTGAAACCTCGTGGGACAAATCACGTGACTAGAGCACTCCAATTGATAGCTACAAACTGTGCAGAAGGGACAGGCAAGGAAGGACGGACAGGCAATTTGCCCTCTATGGACTGATTGCACAAACCTGTCCTTGAAAAACAGCAATGAACAGGTCAAGAGCTTGTGATCGAAAAACAGAGGCCAAGCCAACAAAGGAAACCTCATGGTTTGTGTTTATTACCAGCCACCCAGCTGAGGGGAGCCTGTTGACAAAACCTTCTTACTTCACCTGCAGGAAGCATCGCTCTGGCAGGTTCTGATCCAGCTGCAGGGACTTGTCAGGACAGTCACCCTGACATCTGCTGGAAAAGCAGCTCAGCAAGATGTAAGCAGTCCAGGAGACTCTTGGAGAGCATCAAGGATAATTTCTTAACCCAGGTGACAGAGAAGAGTTACTGCACCTGCTGCTTACTGACATGACATGTTGCTAACTAACTGGCGAGGTCAGGATCAGTGGCAGTGATGTGATCACTGAAGTGATCACGCCCTGGTGGAATTCTTGATCTCAAGGGTTATGGGCCAAAGAAAGGTTAATGTCAGTACCCTGAATTTTAGGAGCCTGAACTTTAGTTATTTAGGGAATTACTGGATGGGACCCTCTGGAAAACTGCACTCAGGGAAAAAGGAGCAGAATAGAACTGCCAGATCTTTAAGGACATTTTTCTTAGAGCCCAAGATCTCTGAAGTTCCACCAGTGAGCATTCAGGCAACGAAGGCAGGAGACCAGCATGGCTCAGCAAAGACCTCCTGGCCAAAGTGAGACACAAGAAGGAAAAGCATAGGACATGGAATCAGGGACAGGTGTCCTGGAAAGAAAAGAGAAGTGCTGTCTGGTGTAGAGACAGGATTGGGAAAGTTAAGGTACAATTGGAGCTGAATTTGGCAAGGGATACAAAGAATAGTAAAAATGGCTTCCATAGGCTTTGGTCAGAAATGGAAGATTAAAGAAAATGTGAGGTACTTGATAATTTTGTTTGCCTCGGTGTTCATTAGTAATCACTCTTCCCATATCTCTGAAGTCCCTGAACCTCAAGATAGGAACAGGGAATTGAAGTCACTCCTGGTATAAGAGCAGATCAGGTACAGGACCATCTGGGGAACCTGAACATACACAAGTCCATGGGACCCACTGAGATGCATCCCAGTGTCCTGATAAATTTGGTTGATGTAGTTGCTAAGACACTCTCCATCACATCTGAAAAGTCATGGCAGTCAGGTAAAGTGCCCACTGACTGCAGGAAAGGGAATATTGCACCCTTTTTAAAATGTATATTTATAACAGAATATTTTTTTCGATAATCTTGCATCATCTTTGTTTCCAGGGTAAGGTATTTTTAACTGGAACCTCACCGCAATTATTACCAGTTGGATTTACGACACCATAAAGTTGTATTATTCAATCTTCTAGAAATTTACCTTTTTATTTTATGTAAGTCTAAAGCAGTTTTGAATAAATTTTGCTGTGCTACTGACTATATAAACATTATACACATTTTTAAAAAACCCATCAGTTTCTGAGACACATCAGTGCATGATCACCTCATTACAGTTTTATTCCTTGGCAGTCCCCACTGTTTCATGTCCTCCAGAATCCTTGAATAGTTTGGGTTGGAATGGATCTTTAAAGACCAAGTTTCAGCCCCACTGCCACTAGACCAGATTGCTCAAAGCCCCATACAACCTGACCTAGAACACTTCCAATGACAAGGCATCCAGAAGTTCTGTGGGCAGCCTGCTCCAGCACTACACCACTTCCATTTTAAGAAAAAAGCTCTTCCCTGTATCCCATCTAAATCTACCTTCTTTCATTATAAAAGCTGGTTGTTCTGTCACTGCAGGTCCTGGTAAAAAAAAAAATCTTTCCCTGTCTTTCTTAGAAGTTCCTTCTAAATATTAAAAGGCCTCAGAACGTTTTCGTCAGAGCTTTCTCTTCTCCAGGCTGAAAAGCTTCAGCCTTCTCAGCCTGTCTTCATAGCAGAGGTGCTCCAGCCCTTTGATCATTTTTGTCTTGGACCCACTTTAACAGGTTATTTTTTCTTGTGCTGGGAACCCCAGAGCTGGATGGTAACTCCAGCTGGGAGTACTCTCACAAAAGGGGAGTAGAGGGACAAAATCCCCTCTCTTGACCTGCTGGCCATGGTGCTTTTCATGCAGCCTAGGACACACTTGGCTTGTTGGCTTTTTGGGTTGTAAGTGCATGTTGACAACCGGTATACAGTTTTTTATTCCCTGTACTCCCAAGTCATTCTCCGCAGGGTTGCTCTCAACCTATTCATACATCAGCCTGTATAGATATTTGGGATTGTCCCTAGCCTGACAGAGATTTGATACAAAATTATGGAAGAATTTTTCAGTTTTAAATTTACATTTAAAAATATGATATGCGTTCAATCACTATACAACTGAAAAACATGCACATAACTCGTGCACGTAATAATCAGAGATAAATTTTCCTGGATTATGGTGTCTGCAAATTCTTTTCCTACAGATACAAACCTGGTGCCAGTTTGCTATCTCCTGGATTTCTAAATTCTGCATACACTGGACACACTTAATCCTTGACAGTTACTACACTTACATCAGCAGACGTTTATGTCTCTTTCTGTTCATGTCTTCAGACATTATTTATAGTCATGCATTTCTAACATTTGCCATACCTTTCATAAGACTTGATAGTACCATACCACTGCAAGATACAAATTTGACAGTTTGCAATAGGATCTGCACATTGTAGCAAATTATTCTGACAGTAAGTACTATTCTACAGCCAGCAAACTATATTCTTTTAATATACTTAATAAAAATCTTATAAACACTGCGACTAAATCATATACAGTAAATTCTATTTTGTATGTGATGGCAATGAGTCACTACGTTTTTAATAAATTAGATATTGCAGTAAGCAACTATTGCATTATTTTTAGTTTAACATTTTTTAAAATCAAGTATACCACTAAAAGCTATTTCATTAAGAGTTTTAAAACAATTTGCAAACACCTTAAAATCTGGCTCAAGATTTCTGTCTATTTTGGTCTCTCTGCCTGTGAATGTGCGCAATGATCTAGTTAATGTGTGATTGTATGTATGGCATAATGATTCTACTCGATGGCCCTTCCAGCAATATTTTTGGAAACAGTGAAAGTAATCAATACTTCTTTGTATTACCAGAAACAGAGAGCAATACTGGTATACACCACTGCAAGTGCTTCTTTACTTTTTCACAAACACAGCTGCAATAGTTCTACTACCTCACTGTAGTTTAACAAATTAATTACATTACAAATTAGAACAGAGAAGATGAGCAGTGTCCTCAAATGTCTTCAATCCTTTTTAATCATTAAAACAGAATGACAGGCAGGAGAATATGTGCCCATTCTTTTAAAAGCTCATACAAATTTTTGCTTTGATTCCATTCTTCAGTGCCATGCCACTGAGAAACCTCTGTATTTTTAGAATTGATGTACCTTTCAATACTATAATCTTTGGCTTTCAAGCCACTATTATTTGCCTTCAGGTGAAAATTTTAAAGTGTACAGCCTTCTAAAAAACCTTTATGGCTTCAGCCAGATACTGAAACGCTTGTAGATCAGTCATCATCACACTGTAGATTTCTTTTCAAAATAATGTTCTTCACTCAGAGTACACTTGTGGTTATACTTGGTTCACTTGTCAAATACAAATCTGAGGTCATCAAAAGCTTGAGGGCAACTTCAGCTATTCCAAAACTCATTTTCTACCTCTATTTTGTTGGAGAAATAGTATTTCAAATATAAAAATAATAGGAAACTCTAAAGATAGAGAAACAAAGGCATCATATGTGCATGTTTCAGTACGGCATTGCAGTGACTGCCTATAAGGACAAAGTCAATCCAATACCCAAGCATTTTAAAACATAAAAAATAGCAAAAGGAGATAATGTATTTCAGTATCAAGTTGATATATACTCTATTGAAAACATGATTTTAGAGTTGACATCTCAAAATACATAGGTCGAGGAACAGATGCTAATGATTCTATTTAAATATTCCTGTTGTAACAGATGAAACATTTAAACACTCTCACTTACAAGGTTTACATTCATTATAAGTCATGTGCCAGGCAAGGGTGAATGACACTAGGCTCAATATTCCTGTTGGCTTGAATTCCTTGGCCATATACTAGCAAGGGCTTTTATTGAGTTCTGGTTTTAAGTCCTATGTTTTATTAAAATAGAAAAACAGAAAAGAGAGCATTTTCTTTCAAAGGCTGATACGATATTTGAGAGGTCAGTCTGAATTTTTCATCTCCAGAGACTTTTTCATGCAGCTATAATTCATATTTATAATTAGAGCTGAGTAATTAACACTCTTTTGAAAACAGAGACTATCTAGGCACTTGGGGAAAAGCTTTTCCCTTCCCAAAGCAAAATTGAGTTTTATCATTGACTTTGACACACAAAGAAATCCAGTTTGTTTTCTATGACCCAAAGCCCCATACATATAAATAGTCAAGGAAAATGGAATTTTAAAAGCATAAGCACACACCAAGCTTCTCTTGGAGACTTAAAGACAAATGGAACAAGACAGAAATAAAATAAATAAAGCCAAACTCAGCTAGAAACCTAAGCTTTGTCTGCTTTGGGTAAACTGTTAGATACTGTTTAACAGCACTGGGATGGAAGCTGACACCACACTCATTCACAACATGAATTCTTCTACAAATTACATACTTCTTCCAATTTGTCATCAGCAAAAACTCGGCATTTACATTTAGGCAAATTTCATGTGGTGCCTCTGCATCCCATTACTTCTCAGCAACTTTGCCTCTCTTTTATCTGCTCCTAACATTTTCACTGTGATTAAAAGCACTTAAGTGAGCATTTGTGTATTTCCTCATGTTTGCTGTTAAATGTGGAGACCACTGGAACAGAAACCAGCTGAACTGTGTCCACAAAACAGCTAGCATACTGCAGTTTATAACGCAAAATACTGGTTCATAATGTGTGATATGGTAAGGTATATCCCTTCAGCCATTTCATTTTAGAACCTGCACTTAAATGTCTACATTCAATTTATTTGTTTCCTAGCTTGGTAATTACAAATTGTCATTTCACACGGCTATTTGAACTCAAAGTGTCTGATGGATGTGACCACCATAACATGAAGAAAGAAGCCTGACTCTCTGACAAAAGAAGACCAGGACAATCTCATTTCTGCATTCACATATATTTGAAAAAAAAAAAAAGAAGAGACATAACATGGAGAAACTAAAGGTTATAGCATCTGTGTGGCATGGTCTCCACACTGAGGTTGCCTAGGAGGCCTTTTGTGTTCACATGAAAAGTCAGCTGAAGTCCAACGATATCATAGGTTAACACCCCTAAAATAGAAGAGACTCCAGCAGAGTGTATCACATTCTTCTTTTCCTCTATGAAAAACACAGCAGCCAAATGTTCTATTTATTTTTTCCACTTGCATTAAGGAAAAAATTCAAAAGTTTTAATTTTTAATGAGAATTTCAATGTCATTAAAGTTTTAACAATGATGGTACATGACACATAACCTACAGAAAATCCTAGAGAAATATGAAAACATGTTGGCACGCCATAACAACCCCGTAATTTGCAAACATGAAACAGTTGAGTAAAATAATTTTAAAGCTACAAACTACTATTAGTATAATACAAATACTGAGTTTTACTCTGGAAGAAATGAGTATATCTTGGATATTTAATCGTGGAAAGACTGACAGGAAACACACTGATTTCAACCCAAAATTTCTAGTGAATTGAAACTATATAACAGCAAGCTCTACACCTACTAGCAAAGTAATAAAAAACAGCCTACCAATATGTTCATGTTTGCACAGATGTTTTTTAATTTGTAAAAAAATAAAACATTGGCTTTTTATTTCCTTTGGTATTTCTTTGTAGATGTTACATTAAAGAAAATGTCAGCTCGTCCTCTACAGATCTCTGAAAACAGTAGATATTCGGCTTATTTGGGTTTCTAACTATTTCAGAGGGAGGAAGAGGGAGGACAGGGATGGAAAATGTTTTAAGAAAATAGAACCATTTGTTCCTACAGTGTAGTGTCTAATTTTGGTATGGCTGCATGCCAGAACATAATATATTTCTTTATAATTTTTTCCATTGTGTCTTGCTCATTTTAAAAAAAATCAACATAGCACCCCCATTTTTTTAAAGGGAAGATGGCTTAGTTGGGGAGCCCACATTTATTAGATACCTCATGCTTTACCACAAAATTAATTCTAAAGATATGCTTAAAAATTAATTTTTTTTAAAAATTACTACTTATGAAGACCCAATATCAAGAAATTATGCACAAAGCTTGCCTTTGCTCTGGTAACACTTTGGCTTGAATGATGGAGAATGATGAACAAAGGTGTCCTTAATCTACCAAATAGGATAGCTGTGAAGCTGGAATTGGCTGCTGAAGAGCAGCGTTGACAGTCCCTACAACTTCAAAGGGCAAAACTGATCTGAATCAATTGCTCACATATTCCCAGGTGTGAAACACTCAGTATGCTTTTACAGAAATTAACAGCAAGGCAGATGGCATCAACTGTCTACTCTGAAGTATAAACCAAATGGTAATGGAAAGGAAGGAAAGGTAAGGATGAAGTGGAGTCAAGCAGAGGGAAGAAGAGGCAGGAATTTCTAGAGAAAGAATAAATTTGCAAATAACCCTGGGATTCCCCTGAGGCAAAATATCCAGCGCCAGTGGGTATGAGATCTTGTTATTCTGTAGCACCAACAGTCAGGAAGTGAAAACCAACTTAAAGATCATATTTGAATTGAGAATAATATGGCAAATACACAAGGCTAGAACACACATAGAAGGTTATTGGCAGCAAACTCTTTAGAAAATTAGGAGCCCCATGTTTCAGGAAACAAGAGAAATAGTTACAGGAAGTATCTTATAAACAGTGTTTTAGAGAAAATAAAAGTATCCATGGAATTCTACTATGTATATGTAGTATACACATATATTTATTTTTATTTTAAAAACACAGAATATAATATCATTCAGGAAACTTTAGCTAGGGTATTCACTGTGAACAGAGCAGAGTAAAATCATCAGGTGCAGTAACTTACTTGCAACAAAAGCCAAATTTAAAAGCAGACAGCCTGCTGTGGTTTTAGAGCAGGTTTTTTCTGCTCCTTTACCCAAGGAGCAACATTTTATTGGTCTGTTGGCATTACATCATTACAGAGCCTTTTGAAATGGTCAAACTGCCTACTTCCCTTAAATTAATACAAATCTAGCTATTTCATTATAAATCTAATGTCACAAACTAAATCTTGGAATAGTAAGGTTTAATGAGCCAACCAGGATTGTGGTGCTTTCTTCCCTCACAGAAAGGCTGTCTTCTACCTGCCGCACTACTACATTTATGAGTGTTATAAAGTACCCTGCCTCTCATTTTTTTTGTATTCAGCTGAGTTCCTTCTTCACAATACAGATTCCACACAAATATACAAACTCTTCTTTAAAAAACAGTGTCAAGGAAGGCAAATACTCTATTTCTAAACATTCATATATTTGCAGGACACCATAGGCTTACATACAGCTTTATACAATCTGTAGTATTTCAATGTCATTTTATATTGAAGGAGGCATCAAGAACTGAAAAAGCACAAAGGACTAAAAGCAATATTGAATCCACTGAAGGAGAAAATAGAACAAAATCTAAAATCTAAAAATCCCTCAACTATTCATAACTGATTAATATAATTGCTTCATAGTCAGCAGAAATAACCTAGGATTGTAAACCATGTAATTTCAGAAACATTGGCTCTACACCTTCATAATCAATAATTTAAAATTAATTCAGGCCTTCACCAAAAGGCTCCTCCTGTTAGTCTCAGAGTGTTTTACGTCATGGGCCGTCCAGAGAATACATTTCAACATCTGATGAATGAATGAATGAATGAATGAATGAATGAATGAATGAATGAATGAATGAATGAATGAATGAATGAATGAACAAATCTAAATCCAGTTGGTGGCTGGTCATCAGTGGTGGTCCCCAAGAATCAGGGCCACTTTTCTTTAACATCTTTATCAATGATCTGGCCAAGGGGATCAAGTGCACTGTCAGTCAGTTTGCAGATGACACCAAGCTGGGTGGGAGTGTTGACCTGCTGGAGGGCAGGAAGGCTCTGCAGAGGGATGTGGACAGGCTGGATCATGGGCCAAGGCCAGTGGGGCTCAATAAGGCTGAGTACTGAGTCCTGTCCATGCCCTGCCCAAGTGGCCAAGAAGGCCACTGGCATCTTGGCCTGTATCAGCAATAGTGTGACCAGAAGGACCAGGCCAAGGATTGTTCACCTGTCCTTGGCACTGGTGAGGCCACACCTTGAAACCTGTGCTTCAAGAAGGACACTGAGATGCTGGAGCATGTCCAGAGAAGGGCAGTGAAGCTGGTGAGGGATCTGGAATGATCCTGTGAGGAGTGGTTGAGCGAGCTGGGGGTGTTTAGCCTGCAGAAAAGAAGGCTCAGGGGGAACCTTATCACTCTCTACAACTGCCCGAAATTAAGGTATGGTAGCCTCTTCTGCCAAGCAAAAAGCAGTAGGACAAGACATAATGGCCTCAAACTGTCCCAGAGGAGGTTGAGCTTGACAGCAGGAGCAACTTCACTGGAAGGGTGGTTAAGCATTGGAACAGCCTCCCCAGAAGAGTTGGATGGTGTCACCATCTCTGGACGTGTTCAGAAAGTGAGCAAATAGGGCACATTGAGAAAAGGTGTGCCCAGTGGGCTTGGTGTTAGTCCGTCAAAGGTTGGACTTCATGACCTTGGAGGTCATTTCCAACAATGCTTCCATGATTTCTGTGTTTTCAATCCTTGAATTAACAATTTTCAAGTCGCCTTATATTTTTATGTTATATATACACTCTTTAAATATGTCTTTCAAAATTATTTTTAAAAGGACACGTGAAAACCATTTGTTTTTAAAATTCTGAACAAAAATTCAGAATAGATTACCACTTGAAGGACAGGCAACCAATTTTAAACCACTCCAAGCTGCATTTCCACTTTTAGACATACAGCTACAAAAACCAAAAATAATGACTGGAATAAAATGAAATTAAACTATAAATAGAATGAAAATATTAATAGTGTGAAATGAGTGAGTACAAGTTAAGGTAGACCAAGAACCACGTTGGAAACAGTGTGGAGTGATCCAGAAAACTTACACTTTCTCTGAAACTTTGAATGGGCCACTAATCATTTTCTTTCTAACAACATCACAGTCATGCACACACTGACAGATTAAGTAATTATCATATAACATAGCAAAAAACTGGATTTTTCACTTGTGCATATCCTCCTCTTGAGTACATCAGTGTTCTTGAATGACACTGTTTAATGTGTGATTTGTTTTATGCATATTTTTCAATACCCTAATGGCAGAAGTACCATGTAACAAACAGATCATACATCCTTTTACTTTCATAAATAGTTGAGCTAAAAATCAATAATAAAAAGACCTCACAAATATGTACTGTGTAGTGTTCCCAGTCTATTTGGGTTTCATCACCAATACAGCTCCAAAAATGAAACTTTCACAGTGGACACTGGTCAAGTTTGTTATTCTTCTTTTGGAGAAGAACAGGTTTGAATTACATTTAATAGAACACCAAACACTGTTACTACTATAACTGCTATTATGTTTCAAAGGGACCATCTGGTAAAACCTTGCTTATTTAATTCTTACCTTAAACATAACTTACTGCTCTTTACCTGGCAATAACCATCACAGTTCAGATTTTTAATACATTTTAAATACTGGAACACCTTAATAGCAACGCATATATGGAGCATATATTAATATACTACTCACCAATTTTAATCTTTGCAAAGGTATTCTGCTAGTGTCTATCGGAGTACGCTCTGTGACATTACCAAATCTGACTTCTGGGATGGCAATTGCACATATTACATGTGCCCACCTGTGAAAAGTGGGAAGTCAAAAATACCACCAAAAAAACCCCATAGAAATACAAGTGATTCAGTTGTTGCTCGCTGTGTGTTTGGCTTTTGCTTTTGGTTTGGATTGGTTTTCTCAAAGGTACCCATCTGTACTTACTTCTTTACTGGGTTTTCTTAAGCTTCTTTAAAACATTTTAACAAACCTTGTAACACTACCACTTTCTGTAAATAAAATTTCAGACTGAGGCTTTATTATAACAATTTTTAAGTACGTTTTACTTTTTATTTAAGTAAGAACTTTTTATAGGTGTGTTATTCAGGTACATATGTAAACACCATACTATTTGGTTCTTGTGTAATTTATCATCTACAGCATTCATTACTCATTATTAACATTACTCAGACCGAGAAACTAGCATTAATGCAAGATACATGATTATGATCAATCACGTATCTATCAAAATGCAAAATGAAATGCAAATGCTACCAAGACCTTCTGTCTACAGATAAAATGGCATACAAGCAGCAAAGTGATCAAGCCACCAGTGCAATGCCCAACATGAGCTGGATCTCCTTTAGTAGAAAAAGCACCTGCAAGTGCCTAGGACCAGTGTCACATTTAAGACTTCAGTGCAACTTCAAGAGGTTTGTCAGATGATACTGCATGCTTCCTATATCCACCAGAAAGCACTCCAAATCCTGTTTCGATACATCAATCTCAAAAAAGAAAAGCTAAAAGAAACTTTTAAGAGTCTGAAATTAATGTTGAAATTGTGTACTTCCTGAAGTAAAAGAGAAGCTAATGACACTTTTATTAAAGTGCAGCCTTCTGAGGCTACTTCTAAAATCTTTAAGGGGTAGAAAACGGAAAAACATTTCCATTCTTCGACTCATATTTGCCTTATTCCCTGTCATTTCCCTGTACATCTGTTTTCATTATCCCATTTGCTCTACTTTTGTAAAGTCTGAATGCTTGTCTCACTCCACTGTCTGTACATTTCAAAGAGACACACATTACATGAGTGTCTTAGCAGACTATCAGGAATGTGGGCTGAAGCTGAAGGAGATGGAGGGTGATGCAGAAAACAGAAACAATTTCTCTTTCCTGCACTAGAGCAGCAATATTTCAATAAGTCATCTTTGACAAAAACATCTGCAGAAGTATAATATGACACACAGGGACCAAACAAATTCCTGTCATGTGACTTTAAAGTTTTATTGGTCGAAGTGTGAAGTAAGAGCTGTACATAAAGATGACATATCAATTAGCAAGTTATACAGCCCAAATAAAAACAGATAAAGCTTGCAGATCCATCCTTTTATTATGGTGACAGTTTGTTCATGTTTTAACTTACAGAAAAGAGTCCTGTTTTGAGACTTTTAAAAAACTTTTGCTAACAGCCTTTTTCTTTTCATTGTGACCAGCTCACCTGCTAAACCACATTGTCTTATCATCTAAGCTTTATGAGACAGAAATGCTATAAATAAAATGCCCCTTCAGTCAATCTTCAACTAAACATTTATACTCTGATGTCTCTCAACCTAACAGACTCAAAACAATTGCTGTGCTCTGCTGAAAAGAAGGAATCTCATCTTTCCTATATGGCAAACTGCACGCACACATACCAGTTTGATCCATTAGCTTTTAAATGCATTTCATGCTCTTCCTGTATCTCTTAATTAGTATTTACAGAGTAAAGAAGGAGCAAAGGGATTGCATATATTAGATTTTACAGCTGTTGGAGAAAAAAAGATATAAGATACTTTCCTCAAAGTATCACAGTATTTGAGGTTTTTTTCCTCAAAACTCAAAATTTCAAAATGGTAGCTAATGCTGAAAGATAGATTAAAACTCCACAATGTGTAACAACTATAAGGTTCATGTTATGGAAACATAAAAGCCAGAGCTGAACTGCTTTTACAGAAATCCCATTTCATAAATCTGTAACACTAACCTACAGAGTAATAGAATGCAAAACCAAAAACTTTACATATAATTATACAAGAAAAGTGCCTTTATGCAAACCTCTGTGAATTTTTCTATTAAAATATCTTATGAGACATTTGAAAAAAATTTTAATTGATGTACAAAAAAAAAAAGGTATACATATTTTTAAAGATGTAACATGTAAGCTACCAACAACAAGTATCAAAAGGGCACAATAAATTCTACTGAGATAATATTTCTGTCATTCTCTTTTCATTTAGCGAGTTAAGCAAGTAGCAAATATAAGGGAATTTAAAACAGAACTAAAAATCAGCTGAGAATTTTCATGTACTGGCAAAAATCTCCATTAAAATGGCTACAATAATAATGCATTCTGAAGGTAAGTGATGGCCTGAATTAAACAAAAAACTTTCTCCTAACTGGATGACTTACAAGGGTCAGGAAATCAGTTGCAAATCACTGATAAATAAATTCTTTCCCAGTTAGCGAAAAATAATGTTGTACCTAGATTACGTCTTACCACTGCACTCCAAAGCATGAAAGAAAGAGATCTACATGATATTGCTAAGCTACTAAAATAAGCTAATTAGTTATGAAATATTTCAAAATGCACAAAGACTATTCTACTATTTGGCTTGAAAAAATATTAAGCTGCAACATTTTCCACTTTACTTGTTAGGGTTACTTGCTATAGTGTTCTGTCACCCAGATACAGAGGAAAATCCTGATGCTGTTAATAGCATGATGTCAGTAACAAGACTATTTTTGACAGTATGTGATAGATGTGCATTTGAAAAAAATGCCCAAATTTCAGAATTCAAAATTATTTCAAGATGATTAAAATTAATTTGTAGAAAATACTAGGTTTAGAAGTTAAAAGGTACTGTATTGTAATTTTCAGGAGCAAAGAAGAAAATACACTTTGCTGTTTGATAAGACTTGCCCATGCAAACAATGATAAATGAGCTCTCATTTACTTTCTTTGCACAAAGGCCAGCAGATTAAAATTTGAAACAAGCAAGTGTGCGCAAATACTAAAACAAATGTATGTTTTAGTATCTAACTATTTAACAAAATGCCAGTGCTACATTTCAATGGAAGTAATTTTAATTCTGCAACGATTCAGCTTAAAGGGACACTGTCAAGCAATTGGGTTCACAAATGCTTTGCACATACAAATGGACTCAGAATAAAGTCTAAAATAAGCACATACAGTCCTGAAGAATATATTACTTACTTTTTGTCAGTAGTTTGCTTTAATGCACCACCTCTCAAATTGCAGAGACAACATTCCTAAAAATAAAAATAAAGTAGAAAAAAGTGAGCTTTAATGATGGTTTACAAATCAGTTTTATTCATCTGATCTTGAGGATAAGCAAACTGCTACCTAATGCAATTGATTAGTGTTACAAACTGCCACTTGAAAGCATAGCATTTCCTCACAGGGGAAGAAAAGGATACAGTAACAAAAAGAGAAACAACTCATACAACCTAAAGAAAAAAGATATTTGAGTACAACTTACAAAGTGATAGACTCACTTTGAAATGTAATAAAAAAACCCCAAACAAAATCAACACCAAAAAAACCAAACAAAAAAGTCCACAACACTTTTAATCAGTACTGCCATAGAAAGACTGGAAACTGCCATACATTTTACTAAGATAAAACGAAATACTATGGCATATAATTAGTTTAATAGAAGTTACTGAGAAACTGACCCATAAGCTATTGATTCAGCTCAAATTATTGTTTTTCTTTCTCCTGCAGTATGCCTTCACTGCTTTGATCTTCAGTACTACTCCATCTCTTTCAGGGCACTCAGCAAGGTGTTCAGTGTTTCCCAGATAATATGCCAAAAAACACGGCTTTTCCTACCTCTACTCAAAACTGAGCTTTTGAACAGATACAGTCTTTTCTTCTTTCCAACCCTTCACTCCTTCAGTGTCCTCCGTTTCTGAATCTATTCTTTCCCTTTTTTTTTCCTCTTGTCCCTTGAGAGGAGCTGATGAGAAATTGTTTCCAACATTAGCTATTTTTCTTCCTGCCTGTTTTTTCTTTACAAAGAACCAAATGCACAAAATAGAGACAAGGTATCCTGTGACTGTATACCTATACAAGACCATGTCTTTTCAACCCCTATATTTAAGCTGCCCTTCCAGGACAAACAAACAAACCAAACAAAACCAGAAATAAAGCAAAACCCCAAAGAACTTTATGTTATACTCCAGTCTGATCTTATCTTAAAAATTTCAGTGATGAAGACTACAAATGTCTGTAGAAGTTCAACCAAATGCAGTAATACATTTCCCGTGAAAAACACCTTTACTAACCATAAAAAAAAAAATGTTTTCTTGTGACACTTGGATCTTCTTTGCTATTTAAGCACACAAATTTTGCCTTACCAACCAAAACCGTGGGGAGCAGAACATCCTCTTATGGAGTACCCTTTTAAATACTTAATATTATTGTAGAGTTTTAAAGAAGAGAATTAAGGTTCATTATTCTATCCACAACAACCTTAGGATGGGACCTAATACTTTCCAGATTACATTTTCCTTTCTAAAGGTAAACACTGACTATTAAATCAGGGAACCCAAAGACTCAGAACTATACAGCTTCCAGTAAAGTACCAGTACATTCACAGAAAATTTTATTCTAATTGGCATTCAGTTCTGAAAGGCAAGCACTTACATGTAGAAAACACATCACAAAACTGTATGCAGATCCTTAACATTACCTGGGATTTTGAAAACTACATTAGCACAACCACAGAGTTACCTTACAGTACTGCATCATCTTCAATCTGATTCACCTTAGAATCTTGCTTACAAACCAGCAAAGGGAAAACATGTTTCTTCAGCTCTTTCTCTGACTGATTTTATCACCCTCAACCTTATCTACTGTTACCAGTGTTATCTACCTTTATAAACACAGCTTGGTCACTGTCATAGTGAGATACTAAAAGAGTGGGTCCAATATGTTGATTTCATCTATGACAATTGGGGATGCAAGATAGAAACAGTAAAAATGGATTGGCAGACATCTCCATGACTACATGAGAGTAACAAATTAAATGACCCAAGCAGCACAGAAAATGATACCTAAAATGGAACAGCCATTCTGGAAGAGGCAAATACCACAATCTCCTAAAAAAGGAGCCATGCAGGACTTCCTGTGAATCTGATCCTGAAATTATTTGCAGTTGTCAGGGTAACACAAAATGTTATGATTCCAGATGTCTCTGTGCCCAAAATTTGTAACTGTCTCTTTAAAACCCTGCAGCCAGAAAATGGAAATGGCAGGGAGGGCATTGCCAATATCCCATTTAAAGTCGAAGGCAGGAGGCAGGGAGCTCTCTCTCCTGGCAGGCTTTGCTGAAGGCAGAGGCTCCTCTTGTGAGGAAATTGCTTCCCAGACTTGGTTTTGGTTTGTTGGATTTTTTTTTCTGGGCTTGCAACAGTATCCACTCAGAAAAGAGGCTTTTTGCAATAAAATGTTTCACTATTTCGATAAATGTCACTGTTTCAGAGTGATCTCTGCAAACTTGTCCCAGGGGCCAGGTCACCCTGCATCCAACAGACTGGTTCTTCCCCCTCTCCCAACACGTGCGCAGTGTGGTGATCAGCATCAACACCAGCAAAGCCCGGCAGGCAGAATGAGAAGGCAGCAGGTGGCAGCGCTGATCCCACACATGCCAGCACTTACCTGCCACTAGAGTGGCTCCACAAGGTCCTGCTTTCCCAGGAAGGTTCTTTCTGTCCACTGATGCCTTAGGTTTTAACTTTTATATTTTTCAAATCCTGTACTGCCTAGTGTGTAACTCTGAAGTTTCTCGTGTCCTGTTGGCTTCTGCTCTCCCATGCTGGTTAGACATAACAAGCCTCTCTAGGTTTCCACCTCAAGGACACCAGGTTCCAAAACGTGTAAACTAAAAGCCTCTAAATGGGGGGCAAACTTCGGGTAATTACATCATGGACTGAGGTTTTAATTGGAGAATTAACCCTGATATGCAAATGAACCAAAATTATAAAAGCGTAAAGAACCAGTGACCCAGGGTCCATCTTGGGTGCAGCCTTTTGACTGCCCAGGGTGTACCTTTGAAGGCCCTTCAAATAAATAGCTACCTTTATTCTCTTATTCTTGTCTAGTCTCTGTTCTAGATAGCCAAGCTCAAGGCATCACCACCACCTTTTTTTCCCTTTGTCTCCTGGACAGTGTGATCGACTGGACACACCACCATGGGGTAGAGAGCTGATGGCATTTTCCCTCTGTCTTTCAAGCCGTGTGAGCACCCGTGGTGGGCACCATCTTGGAAATGCTATTTCCGCCACTTTGAGTCTCCCTCTGTTTCCCGGGGGTTCGTGAGATTTAGCAATTTTGTACAGAGTGATTATTTACCGTTATTTTTTTTGCTTGTTGCTGTTTTGCTTGTTAGCAAACTGCTCTTTTTTCACTTGTATCTAACCGCATTCCTTCCTTATGGGTGGAAAGGGATTGGTTGAAACTAAGAGGAGGTAACTCATTTTAGAGCACCCACCTCTTTAAGTGTTGCCTCAAACCAAGACAGCAGTTCTGCAAAGCATGAACCTTTACAATTTAGACATCTGCAGACTGGGGAAAAGAGCATGAGTCTGAGTCATCAGAAACCTTTGCAGGGAAAAAACTTCATTCTCCACTTTCAAATGTAAAAGTTCAGGGGATCCCTCATAAATTCTTTTTAATCTGACCACTTTCTTAACATTGGCCACAAAAATACTTCAGCTGACTGACTCGCTGCTTTGCAAAATAAAGAGTAAGTTTTCTCCTATTTTATGAGCTTTGATGTTCTTCGGCCACCTTACTTTGAAATTTGTTATTTGAAAAATGATTACATTTTCCTGCTTCTAATGGGTATTTTTCACTTTTAAGAAAAATTCTCATTAGATCATCTGCTGTGTAACTTACTAATGCAACCAGACTGAGAATCCAAGGCCCTAAGGAAATTTTACAAATAAATTAAGCTAAAATAGCACAGGAAGAGACAGAAATCATAATCTTTACATACTAACTACAGAGCCTTGACAGTAGGTTAAAAAATAGAAAAAAAATTTTAAAAATAAAAAAAAATTAGGGAAAATTAAAGCAGCCCAGACAAAAGAGAAGGTGGCTCGAAATATCTTCATTACACACTATAAAAAATTACCCTTATGCAGGACCTACAGGAACCAAATATTGTCTCCTCTGTTTAAAAACCTAAACATATCTTTGGTGAGCAGAAAGTGATGGTGGGTATTTGTTCACTGTCTGCTGGACCCAGGTTATAACAAATTAGATCCCTAAGAACTAGAAAATTTTACCAGTGTTAATAACAAACCTGTGTGGGTAGGAACACAGGTTTAAAGCCCATTAAAACTATTTTGTTGATCATGTCTGCATTGCAATGTATTGTCCAACATCCAGGCAACATGGCTATTAGTTTAACTTCTGTTTCAACCTACTACAACTAATGAAAACTTAGAGGACCTGATATTTACAAAGACTAATATTCCTAATAAATGTGTATGTGCCATGGATGGCAGTGAAATCCCATGGACACTAGTTATTACCCATGTTATTATCCATGAAGGACATAGGCCTGTTGAGTTAGTCCAGCTCTCCAAAAGCACCTCTCCTACAAAGACAGGCTAAGAGAGTTGTTCAGCCTGGAGAAAAGTAGAAAAGGCTTTGGGGAGACCTCATTGTGGCCTTTCAATACTTAAACGGGGCTTATAAAAAAATGGGGATAAACATTTTAGAAAGAGAAATGGTTTTAAATATACATAAGAAATAAGGAAAAAGTTGTTGACAATAAGGGTGGTGAAACACCATATCAGATTGCCCAGAGAGATGGTGGATGCCCCATCCCTCGAAACATTCAAGGTCAGGTCATACAGGGCTCTGAGCAAACTGATTTATCTGAAAATGTCCCTGCTCATGGCAGGAAATTTGGACTAGATGACCTTTAAAGGTGCCTCCCAACACAAACTCTTCTGTGATGCTGTGACGCAGTGCTCTCACAGAGAAAGAGAGTGTCTGTGCATTCATGTGTGCCTGCTGTCAGCCTACACATAAAAACCAGGAGAAGAATGTATTTCATTACCAAGCATCACCTTAGAAGGTATCCAATCTCTGATTCATTATTCCTTTGCAAATCCTTTAAACAAGTAATTTTGTCACTTGTATTTGCATTAAATAATAATTTCATAAGCATATTATTTTATACATATCTAAATTAAATCTTAGACCATTTTAAATTGCTCATCTCCTTAAAAAATCTCCGTAACATTCTAGAATTACAAGAGAGTTTTCTCTCTTCCGGTATCTGTATGAAGTAAGATATCTCCATATAATTCACAAGCTTTATACACTAACGTTCATTTAATCTTTCAGCTTTTTTGTGGAGATGATGCATTTTTTTTCATAACAATACGTATCACATTCACTGTTTCTGGACTAAATGCTTCCCCTTGCTTTCAAAGAAACATTTTTGAAACCAGCAACCCTAATCTCACTTCTCTGCTTCAATCACTTCAAGAAACTGCAGGAAAAAAACTCAAGTCAGTATGAATTAACCATGCTTCCTTTGGTACATACATCCAAAAGATGGATCACCTTTTTTGGAAGGGTATGTCGCTACTCAGGCATAGCTGCATATTAATTACAGTTGCATGGATAAATATTACACACAACCCAAGTCTGTTCACATTCATTTATACTTTAAAATGAATATATTTGCGTATCTTTGCGTATTTTTTTAGTGTCTGCCAAAACTCAAAGTCATATGCACAGTAAAGCTTACAACAAGCAGTTTCCACACTTCCCTATTTCCATACTTACTTCATCAGCAATAGCATTCCCTGGGAGACAGGAAGGTGTCTGACACAGCAAGGCAGTAGAATTCAGCCAAGCCACAGAAGAGGAATATATATTAAGTCATCTAACAGTTATTTTTATTGAAAACTATGACCATGAACAACACAATCCCCTTTCTTTTTAAACTGCTATTTCTCCTTTACTAAGGTCCTGTAAATTACAATAGCATCTCCAAATAATTACATTTATCCAGTTAAATGAAAAAGAAAGTTAAGCTCATATCAGTGGATGAAGACAGAGTAAAATAAAACATATGTTACTCTTAATGAATTGTGCCTGACACATTTTCAAAAATTTCCTCGTAAAATGTAGTTTCCATAAGCAACCTAATAATCTCTTCCAGCTCTTTGGCATATATGCCATTAGAGAGCTTTTCATTACAACTAACATGAAGATTCCGTTCTTAAGCCTGTTTCTTTTTACTTTATGCATGATAAACAAAAAATCCCAGATTGCCCCTTTCTTTTTTTGACATTTTCCATTTGTAGACTCTTAATCAGTTGAAAAACCACAACTTTTACACCTAACTGACTTCACCTGTGGCCACATTCTCCCCTCTGAAATGCAATGAGAACAGATCTTCAGTGATGTCAGGCAAAGTACGTTTAGTTTTTATCCCACATCTAGGGAGATGTGATTACACTGCCATGAGTTGTGTAGCACATGGACGATAATCTTCAGGACCTCTTCTACAGCAATGGCTGACATCATTGCTCTGCAATCCTTTGTCTGTATTCTAGCTTCAGTACCTTGCACTTTTCTCTAATTACCTCCTGTTTTCCAGGTTATCTCAATAATTTATCAAGATCTTGTTAATTTCTGATTGCCCTTACTTCACAGGCCTCACTAAAAAAAAGCCAAAAGCTTGTCTTCAGCTAACATTTCCTCCAACAGTTTCTGCACAAGGGATAACTGTGCAGCTGTGGCTGGTCAAGCCAGTAAAAAGACTACTAAATGTCTGACAGATGCTACTAAAAAAATGAGACTTGGAAAAGGGCTTGACTAGGTACTCCAATAAGAAGGTAGCTGCTATTGAAGGAAACTAGCAGCAGATTCAAAACAAACAAACAAAAAACCAGAAAGATTCTGCACACAGTATGTGCCTGTTTGCCAGATGTGAGTGCTAAAATTTTACACTAGTTGAAAAAGAAGCTGCATAAGTTCATGAAAAAGAAATCCAACAAAGGTTACTTATTACTAAGTAAATAGAAAGATACTGCCTTTGGCTAAGACAATTTCTTATTTCCACATTGTAGGAGATTGAGAAAGCATTAGGAATGCCTGTTCAAGACACATATTCTTCACCAGGTATTAATTTCTTGCTGTGAAAGAGAGAATAACAGACTAGAACAGACTTCAGTTTAATTCTTATAGCACATCTTATCGTTCTACACAACCTGAAGTTTTAAACATTCATATGTAGAAACAATACTTAGTTATCAAGGAAAATCCAAATGCTTGGCACTAAGCACACATTGCAGTATCTATTACATATAATATATATTTAATTTTCCTAATTTGTGATCCCAAAAATTAAACAAAATGCAACTTTACTAATATATTATTATCATTCATATAGTAAGTTATTGTGGTAGCTTTATTGTCACAGCTTTATTTAGCAGTGATTTTACCTGAAATAATATTTCCAAGCAATTTCAATACATTTTGGCTAGTGATTTGAAGCATTGCAAGTGTTGATTATAGAATAGTTTGGGTTGGAAAGAACATTAGAGATCATGTAGTCCAACTCCCTTGCAACAAGCAGGGACACCTTTCACTAGACCAGGTTGCTCAAAGCCCCATCCAACCTGGCTTTGAATACTTCCAGGGATGGGGCATCCACAACTTTTCTGGTAAGCCTCAAAGTAAAGAAATTCTTCCTCACATCTAATCTAAACCCTCCAACAATTTGAAGTACTACCCTTTGACGATGTCTTAAGCACCAAGTAGGACACTACCATTCAGTAAATAATATGTTTCCACCCCTTTTTTCACCAGCTATTTTCCCTGTCAATTGACTTTGACTAGTATCCAAAAACCTAAGAAATGTGGTTAGGAAAGGCTTTCAGTTTGGTTTTTTCCCCTGAAATATTTCTAATAAGAGGTCAGAACAGTTTTAAAAATCAACTGCTCCAAAGCTGTGTAACAATAATACCAATTTACTAGCCTCCTTTAAAAGCAACTAATTAAAACAGGCATCTCAAGTTCAACTCTGCCACAGCTAAGCCAAACAGATACAAATTGTAGGGCTATGGCCGTTAAATACATTTTGTTTTCTTCATGCCATTCAGGTTGCCTTTTTAGATAGAAACCTTTGAACTGAAAATAGATATCCTTAGTCTTCCACCTTTTATCTCAATTGCGTTGTAATGCCCAAGGTGACACTCCTAGTAGCATTAACACAGATGTGCATTTGGATATAGCATTGCTGCATTTTAGTTATCTCATTTTCGCAGCTCATTTATATTTGTGTCTATATTTATCCTCGTATAAAGAGAAATGGGCTGGTGTTTCTTTTGACACATTTGAAAATGTTGTTTTCAGAAATGGTCCACTAATGAATATGTTAATCTTTCTACACCAAGGGAATAATTTTCACTGGGAAAATAGCTTTTGAAATTACTGAATTTCAATTCAAAGTCCACTGCTGTATCCACTTCAAGCTATTACATTCAAAGGCAAACTTCCTTTTTTTAATGACAAAATATTTGCCAAAAATAATAAACTGCAGAAAAATTGATGTTAATCTTGTAAAAGATTTGGTTTCCTGACAAGGAGCACCATTCTTAACAGAGTTGCTAGATTAGCTACCAGTATAACTCACAACTTTCATTTGTATTGTAAGTGATTAAAGTTCACACTGATTATGGAGGCTGAGTAATTCCATAAAAGAGATATCCACCACAGGCTAAAATTTATTTAACATGTAGAAAGATCTTTGGCTGCAAGCTTAAAGTAGGTTCTTGAAAATAGGTGGCCACCCTTCCTTCATGGATGAACATTTTACTCTTTCAGATGCATCCAAGTCCGTTCAAGACATCCACCTTTGGGAATTTAAAGTTTACAAAACATCAGGTACTTAATTTCCACAGTTTAGTAACTTAACCCTGCAAACATTCAGTCTGCCCTGCCCTTGCTTTAGGGATAGCCGAACATTTCCTTGCAGTTGCAGCTCCCATATCATGCCAATCTAAAGCAACAGATTAATGAGCAAGTAGTGTTTCACTACAATGTCCATAGCATTATTAACAGTAATCTACAAGAATGCAAAGAGCAGGAGAGTGCTGGCTGGGCTAAGAAAACTTTTAAAAGGAGAGGAAAGAGAGGTGAGATGGAAAATGGGAATATGGAGAGAATTCCACAGTCAGAGAAGGAATGAGAACTGAGGCTGAGACTGAAATGAGAATCAAAATACTCATTCAAGTAACTGGAGTAAAATAACTCTCACATTTGACAGGGGTGGGTACCATGCGTCCTTTCTCCCTAGAATGCGTACAAAGTAAAACACACCCATAAAGTATGAAATGGAGACTATTAGATCCCTGAATATGAAGTATTTTCTGTCATAGTGGTTATTGGTCACTCAGATGTAGAAAATTCTCATAGTAGAAAGAGCAACTGTTCCCAAGCAATTGAACAAGAAAGATTACATTTTCCCCTTTGAAGAGGAGTCAAAAGGAATGAGATTAGCTTTTTAAAAACGTTAATAAGTAAGCCATTGAAAATACAAAACTGATCATTCTTCCTGAAAAAATCACTTTTACACAGAGGAAAACACCTGGGGCAATTCCAAGCACAATTACAGGCTGGGTGGAGAATTGAACAAGACTAGCCCTGGTGAGAAAGAGTTGGGGCTGTTGGTTGACAGGAAGCTCGATGTGAGCTGGCTCGCAACCCAGAAAGACGACCACATCCTGGCTTGCACCACAAGTAGTGTAACCAGCACATCAGTGGAGGTGATCTGCCCCTCCAAGAGATGCCATCTAGAGTTCTGCATCCAGCTATGGGACCCCAACAAAAGAATGACATTGACCTGCTGAAGTGGGTCCAGAGGAAAGCTAAGAAAAACATCAGGAGGCTGCAGCACCCCTCCTGTGAAGACAGGCTGAGAGAGTTGGGGTTATTCAGCCTGCAGAAGAGAACGCTTCAGGGAGGCCTTATAGCACTTTCCAGTACCTAAAAGGGGCTACAAGAAAGATGATAAGGCTTTGAACTGAAAGCGGGTAGGTCTAGGTTAGAGATAAGAAGGAAATTTTCATCTAACCTAGACATAAGAAAGAAATTCTTGATTATGAGGGTTGTGGGACACTGGAACAGGCTGCCCAGAGAAGTTGTAGATATTCCTGGAAATTCCAGACATTCTTGGAAGTGTTCAAGGTCAGACTGGATGTAGCCAACTTGGTCTAGTGAAAGACCCAGTTCATGGCAAGGTGTTGGACTAAATTATCTTTAAGGTCCCTTCCAACCATTCTATGATTCTATGAACACTGAGACTAAATGCTTAGCAAACAAAACAGGAATGATGGTGTATCTAATAAATACATACTATGATAAAAAATATGTAGGCTTATTCCCACTATTATAGACAGCAAATATTAGATTTAAACCTGAGTATCTTCAGAAGAAAATCTGTCTTTAAGAAAGCAGCATAGCATCAGCTGGGCAGGTTAGGATATCCTGCTACTGGCTATTTTTAGCATGTTTTTCCTCTCAGTGACTTTGCAGCGGTACCTCTGGAGATTACATACAGTCTTTGAGGATAAATTAAGATTGGATGAGATTGAGGGAGGTTTTCTGGTCCAATGCCATCTCCAGGCAGGGCCAGATTCAAAAGTGCATCTGACTGAAATCATAATTCACCCTGTAGAGAATCCCTTCCTTGTAATACAAGAATACCCACACAGCTGGAGGTGACCAAAGCTGTCAAGCCTTTTGATATGGATATCAGTAGCAAAGCTTGACTTGGCAAACTCCAACGAAGGGACTGAAAGGTCAAAATGGGCTTTGGGTTTGAGCCTTATGGCACTTACATTAAAAACATATTTTCTGAGTTTAATGGTCTTCAATTTGGATTCTGTGACAGCATCAGAGAAGCCCCATATTTACAAACCTGTTACAATATGTTATTTCAAAGATTGAGTTTTGCAAGCAATAAATATCCTGTTACCAGTGTAATACCAATATCAGAAAGAAATATGCTCCCTACATCTGAGTCCATACATGGTTGCCATCAGCATTTACAAGTAATTCTCCCAGTAAGGCACGTGTTTTGCAGAGAAGGTTTGTGAAAATACAGATTAAATAATTTTTTAAAAATAATTATTTTTTTTAAATATAATCATCAGGTTTTATTTTTCTGAAAACAAAAAACCACAGAACCATTTCAGTTTTTACTTTTTCTATTATGGCTAGATTTTCCTGTCCAGTAGTTTATTTTATTAACAATATTCAAATGCATTTAAAGCTTGGTAGAAAAATCAGTCTGAAAATTAAGACACTGTATAACCAACTCACATGTATTGAGTTAATTTTGGCAGTTACCAGGCTCTGCAAACAGCAGTTTATAACGGAAATGCTGACTCAGTATCAGTGAGAAAGGCACCACTACAAAAAGAACACTCAAAATCATTATTTTCAGTAGAGTGAAATAGGGCAGTTTCTGAGCTGGAATGTGGAAAGCTCTTATGTGCCACTCTTCTCATGCCTTTGGGAAAAAGAAACTAAAATCCTTCAAATTACATAAAGGGCTACTCTAATCATAAAATGCAAATAAACCCAAAGGCTGATTATCAATAAGTAATATAAAAAGCATGAAAAAGCTCATCTATAGAAAAAGAAATTCTGCTAAGCTATTTAAACATAGGATCTGTTTTCAAAATCAGTGCCAGCTAACCAGATTAGGTACTTAACAATTTCTGTAGTGCTGTGGAGAACAATGTAAGAATCACTTGTGAGAAGTTATGCAGCTTCCTTAGTAGCCTTGTGAACAGCTACCTGACTATGAAGCAAGCCATTGAAGTGTATTTATCTATTCTCTTACTCTTCTTTCTATCTCTTTCCTGTCCCAAATCCTTTGTCCTCTAAATAACAAAGGTACTCCATGTTTATGTATTATAGCTATTAGGTGACCACATCTTTGCTCATTGTACAGTACGTTGCGCTCTCTATAATGCCAGTCATTATTCTTCCTGACTTCACTAACTTTTTCTAGCTGAAGCATTTAAGATTAATGAGGCGTTTGTTCTCAATCAAGGCACTTTGTATGAATACAGTTACACTTTCAGGATCCATGCAGATGACTTATTTAGTATTATTTGATTTTTTTTAAATTGTTTTGGGGGATTGATTTATAGCTATTTTTGTCCATTAGCATAGACAATTCCATATCACTCTTCTCTTTTGTCAATAACTGTTATCAAACAGGACCTACTGCCTAATAGAATATAAAGATGTATTATGTATCATGAATGCAGGTATATCATAGAGGGTGAAAATTTGACATAAAGTGTTGTAAAGCATACCATTTCAGCTATTTAGAGATGCCAAAACTGCAAGAAAACAGTATGCTTCTGAATCTCAAAATCTGTTCCCTCTGATAATATAAAAATGGAATAGCCATCAAGGAAAAGTCTGGCTCTGTCAATCTAAATCCACAAAGACATTTTTCTATTTCCTTATTTTAATGATGTTCATAGTTGGGATCCACATATAATAAAGTTTGATTTAGCTATTAAGACAACTCTCAATCCTACAGTGCTCTCACGTTTCATTGCTTTGCAAAGTCATACTGATATACAGAAGCCTAATAGAGACCAAATTTTCCATAAAGTTAACAGAACTGCTGTGATTTTAAGAAAGTATAATCTAACAGAATTTAAAACAACTTTGTGTAAGCAGAGGAATGAGGAACTTTCCCTCCTAAGAAATACTGAAACAAGGTTGTACCAATGTTTCATAACTTCCATTATATTCTTCAAAGCAAGAAACTTTCTTTCTCCTTGTTTTCCAAGGAACAACCTTCTCTTCAGGATTTAATGCCTTAGCCAGAAGGGAATTTCTCAGATGGGTCATCTTCAGCTAAATCTCCTTCTTCTAGGAATCAACATAAGTGTAGGGAAAAACAATTTCAAATATCCAGGAAGCTGGAGTTTCAGGGAGTACGTATTTCCTAGTAACTAAATCTTCCCATTTTGTGCACTTTTCTGATACAAAAAACTTAAGTTTTGGAAGGCATGTGTACATATAATCCCACAGAGAGCCAAATCTGTTTCAGGTGTTCTGCAACAGCTGCAGTTTTTTAGGAATGATTATCTGGAACAAAAATTTAGATGGATATTATTTTTTTATTTAATTCATGTAGAAACTTGAAGTCTGAACTATATCAGTTGGAATGTAAAATACACTCACTCTATATTCCCCACAATAAAAAAAAAAAAAGGTCATGCAGATAAGGAATTTTCTCTAATTTCACCTCCCTCTCCAGAGAGATTCATGGTACTACACAGCAATTTAAAATACAATTAAAATATTAGATGTAAAACAACAGACATAGAAAACACATTCTGTGTTCTGTTTTGGTCAAAAAAGGTGTGGACAAGCTAGAGAGGTCCAGAGACAGGCCATATAGATGACCAAAGGACTGGGAAGCCTGCCAAATGTGGAAAAGCTGAGAGAACTGAGTTTGCTTGGCCATGAGTAAAGAAGGCTTATGGCAGACAGTATCTAAAGGGTGGCTATGAAGAAGATGGAGATTCCCTTTCTTACAAGGAGTCACATGGAAAATATGAGGGGTAATGGGTTGAAGTTATTCCTGGAGACAATCTGATTAGACACAAGAAGAATAAATTTCAGAATGGCAATCGCTTATGTTACTCTTAGTCATACAAATGTAATTTTACATGACAGAATATGACTTTTTTCTTTCCACCTTCCCCTGACTACACTAAGAAGCTTAAATCTTTTCAGTCGTCCCTTAAGGAATGACTGACTTCTATCAGGAATGCTAGAAAGAAATTTTACTTTATTGCAATTTCAGTTGCAACTCTTGTTTTCTTTCATCATTTTTTGAACATTGTTAAGACACCGTTCTTCAGCTGGACTCTCACCACAGCTGAAGAGCGCAGAAAGATTGTTCCATGTTTTTTTCCAGGCTTTACTTCTAGTATAAAGCTTACGCATCCTCATGTGATATTTCAGATTCTACAGAACTGATGGCATGTTCAGTTTGTGACCAGAGTGATCACAACGGCATTTGCCAACAGGAACTACTGCTTAGGTAGAGTCTGCCATATTATGTGTGCATAGCTGACAACTCCTAAGTACTCTCCCTATCTCTGCTGAACTCCATGATTTATTTTTCAGTATAGTTTAACACTTTGGTAGCTTCACATTACGTTGACAACCCCAACTCCTGTGCAATCATCTTAAACAGCTTAAAGTAGACCAGTCTAGATTTCCACAAATGCTTTGTAACAACATGAAAAGTAATCAGCAAGTCATACCTAGAAATTTATTCTCTTAATGGTTTTAAAAGTCTTATGAGAATGATGGCTGGTTGTCTGAGACATTGAGAGTAAAGAGCAAATTCATATTGCTATGTGTTTGGCAACTATTATTTTCATCATCTCTCTTCTGCCACTGCAATATCAGAATTTAAAGCACCATCAAAACCATCTGTAAGTTAGGATGCATGAAATTTTTTGCTTATTCCTTACTCCCACGGTCTGTCACAGCAAAAGAATCAGTGGTCTGTTCTTAAATAGGTATCTCTTCATATTCTGTTATTGTCTAGGTTTTTAGAAATTGATAGATTCAGCAATTGTTCAGTATTTTTCTTGGTATCTGAGATAGGTTGACTGCCACCCAGTTCCTTGAGTCACTCATTTCATGCCTTTTTAAAACATAACAATAAATTTTCCAGGCTGATGTCACCTCACCTCAGCTCTGCAAACTCTTGTAATCACTAATAGCTCTGAGACTGCTATTAGTACAACATCTGCATGTCAAGATTTTTGAAAGAATGTGTTATTAAAAAAGTGAATTTGGTACCATTCACGTGGAAGTATTTAACAAAGCATTATTCATATCCTTGAAACAGCTGGATTTCTGCTAACTTGGGTAACAGATGCCTAATACCTATTACTCCCATGTCTTTCAGGTGAAAATGAACCGTTCACATTTACATGTGAATGACATGTAATCACAAAGACAATAAGACAGCAGACAAGAGGACAAGCTTATAAGTAAACATAATACTAAGTCAAGAGGTCTATTCAATCTTCAATATTTCATTAAAACTTTTCAAACTTAATGACGACCTAAGGCATTTAGAATGGAACTTTATTCCACAAGCATGTCCAAATGAAGGACTCTCTTGGGGTACAAATTCATTTCACTCGTTACCAAAGTAGAGCTACAGAAAGATGAATTTGTAGCTTTAGCAATTCAACTGTACAGTAATCAAGACACACATAAAATTACAGCAATTCAGTTAAATATATAACAGGTAAAGCTTACATTAAAATAATTGTCCAAATGGCTAACACATATTGTCTAGTCTTTGCACAGAGAAAATGGTGCTTCATTCCACCTGTTAGCTAACTTATAAAATACAGAAATACACAGGGCCTTCTCTCCAGTTTCTAGAGTATGCTTGTGCAAAATCCAATTCTAAAACCTCATCACATTAAATTTTCATTCAGCCATTTCCTATATTTGATATCTCTTTCACTGCTTCATCTCATCTCCTCAAATAATTTGGCTAAAAAAGGACTTCCTCTACAATTCAGATTTTCCTTATTTTCAGGAATGTACATGCATCATAACAGAATAACCCCAAACTTATTCAGTCAAATGTAAATAATTTGTCTCAAATTAATGTTTTCCACAGGTGTTAATTTTTCCCCTAAAAGTCCACCAAAGAACAATTCCAGTCAAGTTAAGTTTTAATCTTCTCACCAATACTTTCCTTTATCATACTACCAAGCTTCCCCCTTAATTGACCCATAGTGAACGTAAATGAGTCATCAGACACTTCACTATTGTTCTTATCATTCCCTTAACTGCTGCCATCTAAATGTCCATTTCAAGAATATTTGTAACCTTAAAACCTCAGAAGAATTCTAGAATCCTTTCTACAACACATAATTAACAGATTTTAAGACTGGATTTTGTTTTACAATTTTTCAGTGACTTTGCTTTTAAAAAATGTACTATGGTCAAAAGATAGAGACTCCTAATTTCCACTCAAATGTGTTATTTTTATATTGCTGTTAACATCAGGTCCCAAGGTAACATCTTAAATTTTTCAGTGTTTTCAACAACAAATTTGTGATATAGTCATACATGGTATTTTATGAATAAGGATGTTCTCCTTAGAACTCTCACACTTGCTATCGTCGCTGTAATTTCCCTGAAAGAAGTAAACATTTTTAAATTTTTGATAGACTAGCGGGGTTTCTAACCCTGCTTGTTTAACTAATAATTCTGTGCTCATAACAGCAACTTACACTTTTCCCCTTGATACTCTCCTCAATCTAAAACAGGAGTCACAAAAGTATTTCAGAAGACATTCAAATTCATGACTGTCTGAAAAGGAAGCGGTAATAGAGTATTCTGGTAACCAATGAAAGATGAAAATCAGATTTTAACTATTTAGGAGAAATTTCACTTTTTCTCTCTTTTAGATGCATTTTAATTTTCAGTTGTTTGCTTGAACAGTGTTTTCACAAAACTATATCCTCTTAGCCAATTCTTTTCATAGTCTATGAAACTGCTCCAAGTTTGTCTATCAAAATGCTATTACATTTTACATTGAAATCTACTCATATCTAATAAATAGTTTTTCCCCAGAAAGTGTGATCAGAAAAAATATGTAGGCTGCATTCCACATGAATTAATGCACATGCTACCTTTTTTTTTCTCCCTTAATCTCTAGTCTGTTAGATAGCTAAACAACGGGTGAAACTTACAGCTGTCCAGGCTTTTTTTCTGCATCGAGAACACAACCACTCGTTATGGATTTCATGAGAAGGAACACCATAGCAACCTAAAATATAAGAGAGCTGGATTGATTATTATATTCTGCATTTCTATTAATGATGTCATACAATTCAATTATACATAAACCTTAGTAAAACACGTCTGTCCTGTGACAAAGGAGACTTTTACAATCTAGGCTTACTGCTAATTTCATAGTCTATGAAATACATCTTCCCAAAACGCAAAAAAAAAAGAACCCCCAAAAATCCCCAAAAGAAAAACAAAGCAAAACAAAAAACCCAGCAAACCAAACCGAACAACAAAAACCCCAAGCACCCAAAAAACCAAATCACAGTGGATTTCTTATTTTGTCAGTGCAATATCATATCATCAGCTCTCCCTGAAGTAAAAATTTGACTTAATGTACTGACATTTATTCTGTGTAAATACACCACATTTCCCAATATCTCATGTACTTCTTAGACTTAACTATTACTCTTCTACAGTCTTTAGAACATACTGCAGAAAAATCCATGCATTCATCAGTTACTCTTGCAATGAAAAAGAATGCTAAGTGAAGGAAAGTACTGCATTCCCAAATTTAATAGCAATATTCACAAGTCCACTAGGAGAATTTCACTAGAACTACTTATTAAGGACATACTAGCATTGCACAGTGACTTAAAACAGAGAAGCAAAAGAGTAATTAAATCACTCAGAACAGAAAAAATAATCAGAATTTTGTGATTATTGAAAGTTTACAAGAAAGTTAATTCTTCAGTATTTTCACAGCAACCATGAAAAAGTTACAGAAAATGTAACACAGTTTTCAAAAAGAATTAGCCAGTGATTGAAGCATTACATATGGACATGTTCTTCAAGTACTTTTAAAGACATGCAAGAAGCCTAGCTAACTATTATTTATCAATAAAGCAAAATTTGAAATTGCATTTCTGCCAACAGAACAATGAGATTATTTACTTGCATGAACCCGTATGCAACACTTTGCACATGAAATCAGAAGACTTGTTCCATCTTCTTCAACAAAGGCATTTGATGGATAGTTTTCGGTGTTTTCTTCACTATAAATAAAACACATCTCTGGAATAAGAGGTTTAGTCTTCTCATTTTCTGCCATCAATGTTTCTGCTGAGTTTGCTTCACTGAAAGTAGGACTTTTTTCATCATGATTGTCTGGCTGGAAAATAAATAAAACTTTATTTAAGTAAAAGAGAGTCTTACTCTTCCTTTTGACAATGATGGAACTATTCCACCCCTCCCAACTTTTGTATTAAGCGTAACAGTTTCATGAGAAAATTAACTGCTTCTAGGTATTTATCACATTCTGCCTTGATTGTTCCAAATAACTGTAACACCTAGAACAGCTCTCAGCCTGCAAACTAGTGTTATTGCAGCAGTGTTCACTCGGTCCAGTGCAATAAAGGCTTTTTTCCTGGTTCCCATGCTGAGGAAATTCCAGTTTAGCAGCTTCAGAATTAGCAACATAGTACTGCAATACCATTTTTACTTGCTATTTGACACACTAATTCCACAAGACAGTATCAAGGAGTCTCTGCATAAGACTGTTTCCAAGGAAATATTTTTCCTGAGAAGGCCTGAGTACTGTGAAATCACTTATTTCCTCAACACTGAAGGGAGGCAGCATAAAAGAGGCTCTGATAAAAAGTATTTGGAGGTGGACAAATAAGGAAATAGCTAAAAGAAACAAACCTATCTGGGTTCACCACATCAAAAAGTGTAATTTCAAGGGAAAATATACACACACTAACACGAACCCTGCATAAATGGTAGTAGACATACACTGTCTTGCGGCCAAGGGTAGATGCAGGTGAACAAAGTATCAGTTCTAACTTTAACAGCAGTTGAGTTTATTTACCTCTCTTACAAATGAAATGTATAAGTGTATCTTTTTTATAATTTCCTGAAAATTAAGTAGCCAGGCAGCTACTTCACACTTCATCCAGAAATGGAGCTGTCAGAATCTTGCTTACCTTATAGTATGGCATGAGAAGAGTGCAAATGGCACAGTGAGGTTCCTTTTCTGCACAAGCTGCATTATATTCTTTTTCAGCATTAAAATTGGGTTGTCTTGTCTGCCACAGGTAGACCAGAGGCCTGGCCCATGCCTCTGACTCTTCAACCTTCTTGTCAATTAAGGTAGTCTCAGGCAGTTCTGAAAGAAAGCAAACAACGGCTATATTACAGTCATGGAATGAAGATAAACAACAATGAATCTGTCGTGTGCTAACAAAGATGATCAAACAATGTTACAAGAAGTCTGTGTGCAAATATGGGTGCAGAAGTCTAAAAGAATGTTGAGTCAGGAAAAACCCACAATTAAGTGCTTTGACATCCATGTCATGAGCTGATTGCTCCATGTACTGCATTAAAAAGTAGATCTACTATTTACTATTGGCATTCATGCCAACAACATTATATCTCACTCTCCCCACTGTCTCCTTACTCCCTCCAAACTCTATCCCCTCTCCCTCCATGCACTCTGCCCCAAATTCCTCATGCATGGAACACATTGCATCCTGGCAGCAGCACCAGACAAATCATTCCATTCACACAGGATGGCACCTCACAAACTCTTCCTGGAGAGTGACACTCATTTTCCAAAGGGGAAAAAAAGGCAAACATGATAGCCAGAGAGTAATGGGGAACAATCAGATCTAAGAAGAGATGCAGATCTAAGAGACGCTGGATCATTGAGGCAGTGCCTATTAAATCGTTCACAAAGTGAGAAAGCATGTAGGTGTCAACCTGAATAATTATATTGTGAATGTAGAAAGAAAAATATGAAAAGTTTTGAATAAAACTTTCAGATAACAAAACAGTCTACAGCACACAGTCTTTTTCTAATGATGTATTTAAGACAAACTGTTTACTTCACAAGAACAAAACTCCAACACAGAGAAATATTTAAGTACATTAAGCTGATTCATCACATTCCTTCAGCCCATGACTGCTTTCTCCACTTTATGAAAAAGCAGAGGCTTTATGGGTCTCTTATGATAAATTGTCACACATTGCTACAAAACCACTATAAAGCTGGCAACATTTTTATCAATGTTGAATAAAATATCAACTAAAATATTTGTCTACAAGCAAGCCAAATGTAATAAAAATAAATTAATAAATACATCCTGCATATGATTTTTAATCCACTTTTTATAGTTTCTCAAAAGAACTAATATCAATTCAATAAACATTTGCCAGTAATCTGGGTAGAAGGGCACAAAGAGAACAACTGCAAAAAAGCCGTCAATATCTAGCAGCAGAGCCCTCTGGTGAAAAACTTAGCTTCCAAAGAGCACCAGTGAAGAAACAGCTGAACACAAGGAGAAGATGAACATATAAATTGCCAGCATTACTTTCATAATTTTTTGAATTACTTACTTTTTAAGTTAAAATTTTAGCCAAGTTTCTGCTTAAAAACATTCTGTCCAATCATATTTTTTCTATTGCTTGCAATTTTAAAGAATTATAAAACACGTAACTCCGAAACTTATTTCTCTAGTTCTCTTCCTATTTAAATTTTCCTTTAAAGAGCCATCTTACAAGTGGCTTCAGCCCTACAGATATTTTTTTAATTCTTCCTCTCACATTATTTTCCTTGAGAAGCTTGTAATTCTTATGTGAAATATTTTCATTATAGCTGCAAGCTCGCAGAAAATTCAGAGCTTGATTCTCCCTTATGAAGAAAACAAAGAGGCACACAATTTGTTGTGAAGGTTTGTAGTATCTCCCCTATCTGTTATCCACTCGGAAACTGACATCCTTTGATTGCACCACTCCTTATCACCACTGAATAATTCTCCCATGGTAGTTGAAGACTTTGCCCAGAACCTCAGCCTACAATGCTCTTCTTTATTCAAAAATCTATCTTCAGATTTACAGTCCTGCAACCAATTCTAGGCTGATTACTGTAGTTCCCTCATACAGTGCTCTGCCTTTCCACTGCCTACAGCATATTGCTGAGTTCATGACTATATTGGTTCTGGTTTTAATGAAAACAATATTTACATCTTAATTCCATATAAATTCCATAATTTCAGTTCCCTCTTGTGTGATCTTTACAAATGCTTTCCCAGCCAAGAAATTGAAAAGAACGCAAGAGACAAGAATAATGCTGGCTTTTAACAGCCTTTTGCTGCTTTCAAGAGTTCTGTATTTATTTTTGAACCTCATTCCAAAATTAGACAGGGACAAAGTGTCATATGCATATGTACCAGACTCCATCTTTCACAAACTCATAAAAATTTAACACTATTTTAATAAATTTATTTTCTCCTTTACATTATGTTTAAAGCACTTATGTTTAGAGCACTAGAAGCAAACACTACTCATTTATTTGCCTCTGATCTCCAATGTCTGTAATTCTGAATTCTATGTCCTTCTATGTCCTTTGAGGTGTGACTGTCTTCTCCATGATCCTTACTGCAGTCTTCTGTCTCTGCATGAACTACACAAGCTCTCTGATATGATCCTCTGGTATATTACACCATGCAACCCCTCACTCTTCCCCACCATAACAAGAAAGGAAAAGTATCCTCTTTTCAGAGGGAGGCTGCCTAATCCAGTACTTAAAGGAATGGTTCATTAACAGGATACAAAATTAAGAGTACACAGAATAGACGTTCCTAAGGATTACAAGCTTTGTTTGATACTCGGTTATCACTACTGTAAGGCTAGTGAATTTCAGATCTCCTCAGGAATTTCTTAGGCAACCTTGAGCCTAAATTATCATCTTTCAAGGGCTTCAGAAATATTAGTTCATCTCCTCATAATCAACATTCACCCAGCCACACTGAAATAATCAAATGTCAAAAGAAATTGGTATTAAAGAAAAGAGTTATGGAGTACACAATCCCATTACATGACACACATAAACACGACAACAATGCTTCCTTAAACAACTTCCCCACCAGGGACAATATGCAATCGTCTGTGTAAATATTCTGCATCAGTAGAACTTGGGCAGTTTCACTTTGTGCACTTTATTTTTTGTGTGTGTGTGTGCACCAATATTAGCGAGACAAATATAAGCCTCTCTGGTAGTACAAGTGGAGGTACCTGGTTTCGACATAGTCAGAGAAGTTATGCGCCATACATAAAAACTGAGAATCTACTTAACCGAAACAGGCAAGGAAATAAAAAAAAAAAAAACCCAAAAAAACAGCTCTCCAACTGTTTGAGAGAAAGCACAGAGTATATAATTACCTGATGTAAAAAACACCGATGTCTTGGCACAGTTTATAGCCTTTCTTCCCTTGTTCATTTGATAATACCAATGTCCTATTTATGTCCAAAAACACCTTGGAAAACCTGAGGGATTTTTAGATACTTTTTTTTCTGTTTATCCATTGCTTCTCACTTCTCTTATTTTTCTTAATTACTCCTTTTGTTACTTACTATTTAGCTGAAGAGCAATCTGTGGCTCAGCCTAAAATAAATTTACTTTCCTAACTCTCATTGTTGCATGCAATTTCAGGGTAGACATTCAGGAGCCGTATGTGAGCTCAGTGTTTCTTTGATCAGATGTGTCTGTTAGAAGGACACAAAACAACCGCAGGCTCCAGCCAGCTCCATTCAAAATCCACCCTAACTAAGGATTCTCAGAATAAGAATTTGTAGTGTTCATACTGACTGGAAGATCTCAGAAACTCCACTGTCATAAGCAGGCATACTTTTTACTTCAACTGTGTATCAGTGCTAAATGCAAGTACTCAAAACCTGCAAAAACTGTGGTAGAAGCATCTGTTCCTACAGTGAAAGGTACACTGCCCCCCAAAAAAACCAAACATCTACTTTATAAGACCAGTATGTAATGTTTCAAGAAGAGCTATGAACATGATGTTTCACTCATAATCTTATACTGGTATTGTTCTGAAAGAGCATGAGAATGCTCTCAGTTCTGGTAGAGCAAGTTTTGATGAATAGTCACTTATGCAACGCTGCCAACCAACAACACTCTACGATATGCACCATTATGCAATCAAACCTTCATTATGATAACTTGGCCTTGCTCTAAGAGCAGCTACCAACAGCCCAAGACAGGCAATTCAAAAGATTCAGGTCAGCCAATGCAGTGATATGAAACATAATGTATGTCTATTGGGCATTTTCTTTACACAGCACATGAAATGGAACTAGGGAATCTACCTTGACTTCTATGTCTGCTGTAACTCAGATCAAGTCACTGACACTTCCTCACAATTCGCTGACAGTTAAGTGCATGAACAGGACTCTGCACAGGTGCACAACAGAACTCCTTGGTGTGAACTCTGATGTGCCATTCTTTTTTTTCAGCTTCTCGGCTTGAAACATACATTTCAAATTAAGAGGTAATCAAGGCAAAAGTGAATAAAGCATTCTTGGTATTCTTTCATATACAAACTTCAACTTAACTACAGTATGAAATACATCTCACTGTCAGAGAGAATAAAAGAAAAATACAGGATTTGAACCTGCTAGCCATGACAGGGAAATCCAATATATATTTGCATCTCATTTGACAGCACTGCTCAAGAGATTGCACACTTATGCATAACACATAGACACACTGACAAATATCAAGGAAAGCTAATTTTGCAAGTCTTAATATGCACATAGTTTTTAAACCCTTTTATATGAATGAAGTCCATTTCTTTTAACTTCTGTTATGTTTCTGGCTGTAAATATATTACGTATTCATGCTGAAGTCTAAAATGGATTAATACCAGTCAAAAAATGTATTAATTGGATGATGTAATGCAACCTATTCCTAAGTATGTAAAAACATCTTACTGTCACCAGTAACAGTGGTCACAGATCTTGAATCGCCCTAAGCCACCTGGCCATTTTTACTTCACTGCAAACATAATGCTTTTTTTGTAATATTACTTTACCAGATACAATTCATATTTAGGCTGAATACTTTGTTTCCTAAGGGGTTAGACCAAGTGCTCTTTTCTCCCACAGAAAAGCAGAAACAATTGATGATACAATTACGATTTTAAAGAAATGCGTAACAGTGGATATAAATCTTACTGTATCATATTGTGCTGGTTTTGGCTGGAGTAGAACTAATTTTCTTCACAGTAGCTAGTATGGAGTTGTGTTTTGGATTTGTACTGAAACTAGTATTGATAGTAAAGAGATGCTTTTGTTATTGCTGAAGAGTGCTTGTACAGCATTAAGGCCTTTCCTGCCTCTTGTGCCACCCTGACAGTGAGCGGTACAAGAATATTCCAATTCTCTCCCCCATCCGGTTGGTGGGGGAGTGAGTGAGCAGCTGTGTGGTGCTTAGATGCCAGCTGGGCTTAAATCACAACACATATAATTTAGCCATAGTACCATTGATAGTACAAGGTGATTAACAATGCTAAATTTGGTAATAATTCCTGCTATTATATTTGTACCTGAAAAGAATATTTATATAGGAACAATTAATCTCTGTAATGTAATTTCAGAAATACCAGTTGTCAGGAATATAATTATTTATATGCCTTGTACCCCTTCACACATTTAACAAAAGTGAAACAATTCATTAAACAAACTGTGTAGACAAAAAGAAAATTATAGCCCAGAATCTGTTTTGATACAAAGGAAACTCCTTCCATAGCAAAGTACTTCTAAACAGTCACTACGCTGCTTTCCATGTGAGTACGTGAATGAATGAATTGTTTTCACTAATGTTACTGGTTTAACAGTTTGTGGGGAAACTTGTTCCAACATACAATGCTAATGCTCTGAATGGTTTTTGCTTACTAAGTTAAACTCAAATTATCAGGCAGAAAACATTTGGGCCATTTGCAGAACGGGCTGTTGCCAGCATTTGATGATTTAACCCAGCAGATGTGAAAAGCCATAGACACTAATACAGTACAATTTGCTTTTGCCAATCTCAACAATGATTTTGCTGCTTGGGGTTATGTTCCACTGATGTTTCCTGGCTTTGTGCAGCAGCTTTCTCCACTATGAAGAACACAGAAGCATCTGTTATTTTTCAGGTAGTTGAGCATAATCTCAGCCCTGGGAGGCATTATCTACAGTTTCAAATGTCCTGGAGGAAATAATAATAATACAAATTTTTAAAAAAAGTTTTAAAAAAAGACAGTCGGGAAAAAACTTATACTTGAAAACTTTACTGTTCCAGCAGTGTATCAGCAAACTCAGTTTCAGAAATTTTCTTTTCTTTTTTTTTCAGTAATGAAAGACATAGATTTCATAGCAAAATATGAAAATAAAAACTTTTTTATTCTACTGTTCAAGGAATTTCATTTCTTGTATGGGACCATAGACTAAAAGTACAGTGAAGTATGTATACGTTTTTGGTTAGAGATTCTAATTGTCTAATTAGCTATAAATACTTTAGTTCTCATAAAAATTGCATGTAAAGATAACAACATTGAATCAGAGTTCTAGAGGTTAAGCTGAAGAGCTCCTGGATCAAATAAGGTTTAACTGCCAAAACGAACTAATGGGGTGCTCTAATTAAAAAAAATTAAATATCAGAAAAGTATTAGACATTAGTTGTAGTAGATCTCAAAATGTTTTGAAAAGTCTGAAAAATTTAGCATACAAGAAAACATTCTTAAAAGACAATCTGACAGCTTTGAAGGATGTGATACTGGGATACTCTGATTTTCCTTCGGCATACTATTAGAGCTCCATAATGAAATTCACATTTGTTTTGTGATTGAACTGTGTATTGTGATTGCTATACTTTGCTCAATGTAATTTGTACTTGTATTGTGACCGAACTGTATATTACAATACAAAACCTTGCGAAACATAATTTGTATCTTCACTGTGATTTAAGTGCATTGATGTATCACTCTGCTAAATCGAAATCCCATGTAATTTCAAGTAATTTCAAATAAGAAAATTCTGTATTATTCACTAAACCATCCATGCACAGAATATCTAAAAGAACCTGGTCAGAGTGTATTGTACTCCTACATTAACTGGCATAGTCAGCAGGCTTTTCCTGAGAGTGAGTGGTACCCACTAAAATAGTAAGGATTACTTTGGCAAAACATTCTTTCTGATTTGGCATTAGTCACAAATAAGAACCTAGTAAGAAAAATCTCATTGTGATTAAGACTGGCTGCAGACAAGACCACTACCATTTAAAACAGTAGATAAAATTAGTACAAATACTAGCAAAGGCTGGAAAAATCTTACCAATAACTGTGAAAAGGAGGGATGGGAAAACCCTAACCATGATTTTTCATGGACAACAGGACAAAGCACTGATCCCACTGATATTTTGGATGAATATGAAAAACTGAAAGGTTCTAAGAAGTTGAAGGAAGAAGAGAAAAGCAGGGCTTCACAGGTTGCTGGTTATTTACTTGTAAGCTGTAGTGCGAAAGTTAGAAGTGGAGAAATTAACACAGCAAATTAGAACAAGTAAAAGAAACAGTTAAATAACATAACTTAAACTAAGTAAAATTTCTATTGTACTGCATTTTCACTATGTGGAATATGTAAAATTACCCTCTCGGGCTGTACTGGACCCCAATCTTTCTCTCTAACACATTGCAAAGTAACTAAAATATATTTGATTTATATTGCTATGATTCTGATAAACTAACTTAGAGAAAGCTCTGAGGACTCATAGTATAGAGATTCAGTTTACATTTAAATGACCTGTAAAACTGGTTTTACAGAACTATAGCATTGTTATTTTTGAAAATTGCCATTTTTGTTTACTAACTAATTCCTGCAACAAAATAATTCTTTATGTGAAACACTAGATCATAAAGGCACCCAATAATTACAAGGAGTAAAAATCAATATTTCATTCACAGAATTCCCTAAATAGCTGCATTCCAAATGCACGACTTTTTTGTGCATATGGAATGGAATGAAGAATTTAACCCTAGCCATTAAGGTTCAGCTTGTCAAAGATGTCTACTTATATCTGGCTACTTAAGCTGAAGCACAAGCAACACATTCTTACTGATGCTAAAGTCTATGAACTACCTAGTGTCTCCAGAAATACAGCTACTTACCATGCCCAAAAACCAAACTCAAAGGTGACCCACTTGTTAGGTAACTTTTTTAAAATGTGGACAGGAGGCCACAGAAAGGGAGATGTTCTTATATCTCTATGAACTGCCAGCATGAAATATTTACAGCATATTGGTATTATAATTTCCGTTACTGCAGAGATGCTTATATATACTGTATGTATTAAACCAATCCCAGTAATTTCACCTGTCTTTGCACTGTGTAAATTTAAAGAATAGCCCCTGTATTTATAAATCTGTTCTCAGCAAAATCAAAACAGAAACAAAAGAAGATCTGCTGGAATCGACTGCACAGCCTATCAACAGAAAACATAGTTGTACCAAACCATTACAAGCCCAGACTACAAGCTGAAGATTAGCAGATATCTGCTCTTCTGAAAAGCTTTAATTCATAGCACTTATTAGCAGCTGCTTTCTCCATTCCCTTTCCACATGTAATTTTTCTGTTTCTGTGAACAAAATTCATATTTTGCATTCTAATATAATTTGCTTGTGGCCAATGTACTTACCACAAAAAACCTGATCAATAACTAAAACTACATTGGAATTTTTAGGAACTGATATTGCCATCCATATACATCCTTACTGATTTATTAATGAAACACCATAGTCTTCCAGGTTCTCTACAAAAGTGGAAAAACACAAAAGCTTTCTCCCAATCATCAGACATGTCTTGCCTACTAATAAAATGAGTCTCACAGACACAACAGAATTACTTGGTGGTACTTCCTTATTCTGGAAATTAAAATGTATCATCATTGACCATACCACCAAATACTATACAGTCAAATAAATATTCAGTTATTATGCTGCTGGAGTGTTTCAGAAGTATTACAAAGCTGAATCACCAACATACTCCTGTTTTATGCTACACTAAAGAGAAAAAACATTACAATGTGAGGAAAATATATTTTAAGGTTATTTTTTATCTCTCAGGCAGCACAAATCTAACCTATGTCACTATACTATTCCAGCACAACTTCTTCTGGACAAAACACAAGTGAAATTTCAGAAACAAGGTTACTTGAACATATTCAGTTAAGATTGTCCAGAAGTTCTTCACTGAACCAAGGCCTCTTCATAAGTTAAGTATTTAAGTTATAAGTTACGTACAGAAGATGCAAAACAGACTCAATCACAGATCCAAATTCATGACAAATCAATACCCAAATGAGAATTATAATTTTATATCTTCAAGCTACAGTTCCCACAGATCACTAAAACAAATACCCCATAAACACTTCATACGCTTGACAACAATTGCATTTAAACTCCTTCAAGAATCAATTTCTTAAGTCTAATTATTCTGCACATTAAAAAATATATATTATATACACTTCTCAGCCATGAAAAAACAGTTAGCAAAAACCCTTTAATCCCTTTGGTATTAAAATTAAGTCACTTTCGATACTAATGGTTTACAAAGCAGCTTCATATTTTGACAAAGGCAAAGATAATTCTATGGGCTAGGGCTTTTTTAATTTGAAAAACGAAAGTTATTACTAGAATAACTTACTAGGCAATACTCTGCGCCAATACTTCAATGAATTAATCCTTTATTATGGATTGTATGGTCATATGTTTTCAGTGTTTCTCTTTGGACCATAACTACAGAAACAGAAACTCAGCTCCAGGACCATCCTACAGAAGGGGTATCTGTTTCCTTGGTAAACATCACATCTAATTTGCCTACCAACTCCACAACTACCCTTGAGAAGGCTACTGAGAGGCTGCACTAATGCAGCAGGAAATCCATTTTCATTTTGGCACACCAGATAATGAGAAATTATAAATGCCTTTCTATACAAGACTACAATTCTATCCAGTCCTTTATGAGGTAAAATACCATATTTTAAAGCTAGGAAAGCTGCACAATTAGAGCTGCAAGGTTCACCTAGAGAACCATGACTCTTCAATGATCACAACATATACCACTGTTCAGCAAATGAGGATAGATGTTAGAACTGGTTTGTATTCCACTCTTGATCAAAATAGCGGCTAGTCTTAGATCCTGTAAGTGTCCACTAAAAGGCAGATGACTGCTACTTATGAAAGATGTCAGGGGACAAGAGCTGCCAGCGGTAACAATCAAAGCTGTCAGTTCTTGCCATTTCTGGAGATCAGCTGCTGGCCCACAAGGTTGACAAGAATACGGGAAATTCAGGAAAAGCTTTTATTTGACCTTTCAACACATCCCTTTCCTAAATACCGACTAAAGATTATACAATATTTTTATAAAAGGCTTCTTGGGATGTTCAGAACACTACATGCTTCATAAGTGTCAGAACTTTATTGTAATTACGGCAATCGTACTTTGAAAATTGAATTTAAACAAAACAGAAGTAATTTAGGTACTAGAGAAAAGGACAGAAAACACACTTTTCTAGCACACTGATATTGTTGCAAGTGGTAGAGAGTGCTGGACTCTTCAGTGCTAAAGGATGATGATATATGAAAAAAGTAAATTATGTACTTGATTAACCCACACTCACACAAAGGCAAAGTATTTTAAAGAAGTAAAACTTCATTCAACAAAACAGTATGGCAGGGAAAGCAATACTGGAAATTGTAATACTAATGCAGTAAATATAAACATGCCTCCATCAATTGGATACCAAATTATTATCTACCTCCCATGCAACACAAGGAAAAAAGTTAACATTTCTTTTTGAAGTAAGTGAAATTCTTCAAGCAAAATCTCCTGTTTTAAGCTCTGAAACAAAAGAATAGTAACTGCATCTACAAGTGTGATTTTCCCCTATTTAAACAGGCTTAGCCTATTTATGGTGTTACTGAACAAGCCTTAAATGGTTTGACTTCTAATATCAAATCACGCACATCTCACAGAATGCTGACAGTGAGTGTAAAAACCAAGGCTTTATACTATGTCATAGCAGAAGCCACTGTTTTCCATTTACAAAAGTTCTCTCTTTCTGTTTTCTTATCTTACAAACTAATGAAAGCAAAATTACTTTGAAATTCTGAATCATACTTAAAATGCTAAAAAACATACAAAGGGCCCCATACTGAATTCAGTCTGTATGCTACAATTACATCATTGAGGGCAATGGGAAATTTTAGTCAATTTGAATCTAAAAACAGTTTCTAATGTTGCGTGACCAAATAGTGCTGGAAAGAAATCTCTGGGACCAATCAATGTGCATGCAAAGTTAGCATGCTTGCTCCTTCTGCTGAATTTGCTTTTTTATTGCTTAAGTGAGCAGAAATACAACTGTATTAAATACAACAGAATATTATTACCACAAGTTAATATACTGCATTGAGTATAAGACCAAGGTTCATTATGTAAAAATTGTTAGTATGTTGAGTGTGACATAGAGCCCACACTGTACGGCTGCACTTATTTTCTTGAACTGGCAGTTTGAGTTCCGATTTCTAGGATTGATTCCCCAGTCCCTAGTATTTCTCAGTGTATGTCTTTTAGGCATTAATTCCGTGAGAAATCAGACATACACAGGGAAAGGCTTCAGGAAGAGTGAAAAAAAATAACACCAATAGACAACAAATAAACAATTAACCCCATTATTTTTCATAAAGAAATATGCACAGATATAAGCATATACAGTGATAAAAAGAAAGTACAAAACTCAAATGTCCAAGTGATCCTGTGAAAAAAAAATAAATTTCTGACAAAGAACTCTGTATTAAAAGTGAATTCAGAAAGTCTCTGCTAAGATTTAAGCATGCTGTTCAATATGACAGTATTCTATTTGTAAAATTACAATTTTGAAATGGCTGACAGTGTCAGAGAATCCTGCCTACATATTACCAACAGCCTCTGATCACCTCTATTCACAGAAACTTCTTAATAGAACCCTAGTATCTGAAAAACTTCAAATACATTAATTTGAATATATATTATCTGTATTAGAAATGGCTACAGACTATCCAACCTGTGGAAAATGATACGAGTTGCAGATGAAATATAAAGCCTCGATTTCTTAACTTTTCACACCAGCACTAGCCTGCATCTTCCTCCTTCATTTTGTATGCAGTTATTATTTTACTGGACCCAGAAAAATTAAAATATAAACTAATGTACAACACACAAATCCCCCTTGTAAAATAATAGATTAACTCAGAAATCACTGTACCAAGAGACTATACTACCAGAGTCTCAGCTAGCATCATTTTTGCTCAAAAACACAGAGAACAAGAACTGAGTAAGTATGAATGCTGAATTACATTTCTACTAACTCAGGAATATGGATGAAGCACCTCCATAAAGGCAAACATAGATGTTAGCACATCGATGTTGATTACTTCCCTGGTATCTGACACAATCTTGGACAAAATCAGAAAATCATCTAGCCACACATCTTTAACCCACATGCCAGCATGCGTCAGGCAACATAATGAGGCTACAGTTTGCCAGTCTCCTTCAGCAGTTCTTCAATCTTTGTCTCGGATGTAAACATTCTGCTCACCCAAACACTACTGTTTCTCTTCTGGTGCTCTTACAAAAAACAGTTGATAAATTAGATTACAACGAGAAACAGATGCATGAAAATAATAATAATTCCAGTTCCAGCTAGGAAATAGCAGTAACTGCCATGTCCGATAAAACTCTTAATTACTTCCTTCAATCAGCAAGCAGACATACTCTTAATGGCTACTGATTCTAAGACAGTTCTTACTTTCCTAACAAAAATACATCCTTATGTAACAGGAGGACAATCATCATGCAAACAGGAAAGACTTTAAGGTATATGATTTCTTGTCAGGATGTTGCTACTTTCACATAAAATTAATCCACCAGGAAGCTGGCAAACTACTGAATGAGATGGAAAATGTCTTGGTATTAGTAAAATCCATGACTCCAAACTGTCGTCATATCATCATCTAGCCAGATTATATCATACACAATCCACACTTCAACAGTAAATTCACAATATGTTTCAACCATAATGTTGAAAAAGCATCAGTAGGCAAAAGGCATATAATCTCTAATTAAAAAAAGAGCATTTTTACTGCAACCTGCCACATATTAAGTCTTTAATTACTTTACTAGATGAAACTTAATATTAATATCATCCGGTAAATTACCATAACATTTTCTGTCTAGCCCTCAAGGTATCCAAACATACTCATATATGATACAGATCATGTGTCTAAGATGTCTTTAATTTTCAGAAAGATGCTTAACAGCTAATTGAAGTATCATGCCTGGCAAAGCTGTGGCTCAGATCTATACTACAAGAAAGAGTATAGCTTTCCAAAACTAGTGAGACAGAAGACACAAATCAATTACTTCAGGGTTGAAACAAGGAGGGAGACGTATTGATGAGAGGTCAATTGAACTTACAGCAGTCAGCTCAACAATGCCTAACTTGCCAACTGAAAGTATAATATTGCTTAGTTACAAGAAGAAAAATCAATTAACAGGCATGCTCTCTGAAGTCAAGAAAACTTATTTGCAGCTGTAAGAAACAGCTACTGTTAATGAGAAGTAACTGAGAGGGAAAAAAATTCAGGTAAAAATTGCTGGTAAACAGTGAAGTATGCAACAACGTTGGAATCAGATCCGTAGTCACAGACATGGCATCAGCTACAGATTATCAAACTGTCTAAGGCAGTGTGAGAACTAATCTCCAGTTCTGCTAGGTGAGAAGATTCTAGAAAACAGCACCAGAAAAGTTTGTGCTTTACAGAACTAAAATGGTACAGGGATGTGTAAAGGAATGCGGTTGTATTCCATTTTGATCTATACTTCCAATGCATGTTTACATAAGCTTCACAAGTCACATTTAATAGAATAAAGTAGCTTTATTCATCAGCTTTGGGTGGCTGTATATGTCATTTCTGGGTAAAGCAGGTTTATTTTACATTTACTTCAGAGAAGGAAATCCCTGTGTTGGGTACATTTCTTAGATTTTTGTAGCCTGTCTGCACAAGGCAGTGACTCTCTAAATGCCTATATATATGGTCTCATAAAACCATAAAATTATCACCAAAAAAATGTATTAAATAGTCCACTCACCTTCATCACTAATTGCTTGCTGTTTAACCAAAGTCATTGGAGATCTAGCCGGGGGTTTATGTAGTGGATGACGCCAACTTTTAGATATTTTCTTTCTTTCAACTTCCTCTGACTGAAAGGAAAAAATGCAACTAATTTAGTACATAATTCTGCATAATTAATTACAACAAATAAAAACTGTATTATTCTTCTATACAGTTTATTCTTAATAAACTGCACTTATTATTCTGTAAACAAGCACAGATGTCAAGTCTGTAAATACTACCACAGTATACTTGAAGGACCTTTAATGTACCAATACAACATTTGTCTCTAATTAAGAACATATATTTTAATTTAAAAAGTGCAATCCTTGTCATACACAAATCATTTCAGGTGTAAATTACTGCAGCCCTTCCCAACTTACAGAGCATAAATCCTGTTTTGCTGAAGTGATGTCTGAGAGGAAGAACAGCCCAAATAATTCTGCAGACCTGAAGTACAAAACAACCACTAACTGTGGCTAGAAAAAATAAAGCAGAAACCCACTGGCTTAATTTGTGAAAGACTCCAAAATTCCTCAGGAATAAAAAAAGATCTGGAGTTCAGATAAGAAACCAAGAATCCTGATATACAATTAACATGTTGATTTAGTATGTGAAGAAATTCTTTCCTCTCTCAAACACCCCTATGTATGCTCAGCTTAAAGTTATTCAAGCTTCAAGAACTAAGGCAAACACTTCTAAGTCTTGAAGTGCCACTGGGAGAATCCCAATGTAAACATGCTACTGATGGTGTCTGGAGGTTCAGTATCAGAGGAAGGGCAAGGGCAGTGGCAGAGGTGTGGGGAAGGACTGAGTTTCACACAATTCTTATGGACCGCAGCACTCTGTGCCTCAAGACCCTGAATCTAACCTAGCAGATTATACACATGCCCCTTGAAGTAAATTACAAAACATTATATTTACCATGATAAGCAGAAGGCAGAAGACGTGATTAATGCACAGGACAGGTTTACGGTGTAAACAGTTAGCAATTAAGTAAAATGGGAACCGTCAGGCTTTTTAAATTGCATTTGTACAGTACATTTCTTCACTTAAAAGAGAAAGAAAGAGTCTGCAATAATACTGCAGAAAATCTGAGACCTATTATATAAATGCCTGAAAGGCACAGGAAGAGATAAATATAATCTCTAATACATGTTAATTAAAACACTGAGATGTTTATACTGCTCCTTATTACAGTGGAAAGGCTGGAGACAAGATTTTTAAAACTCACAACACTGAAAAAATCATTAGAGCACAGTTCATGTATGTGGAAGGGGTCAGCACGACTTTTAGTTTGGCTTCTGAAATATATTCCCCATGAAGTCTGGCAACTTGGCAGTAGATTTCCTGCTTTCTCTCTGCCAAACTGAGATTTAACTCACCCCTCAGAAAGCTATTGTGACAACCACCACAGCTTAATTTTTCATTTTGCATCCCAAAGTCAAAGCTGACCACGCATCATAGCAGAATAAGAAGAGTAAAGAAAAGGCCATAGGTTTGTAGGTGGCCCAAAGAGAAAACATTATTAAAACCCACTACATAAATTTGAAAATATATATTCCTTTCAACAGTGGGGTCTTTTCCTTCAACTGTTTCCTTTACATATTTTAGTTCATTTCCAAAATCCAAGAATAGTAAGTAGGTGAAGCTCACAGCCCTGCTCATATTGGCAAGATGTGAATGTGGGAATAGCTTTGAGAATAGTTGCTGACACTTCAGATTCACAAATATGAAGTGAAATTACTAGACATATAAAATAACAAGGAAAAATATCTCAGTAAGCAAACTCCAAAAACAGGCTGCTTCTGGATCAAAATTGCCACTCTTGCCTGAACACTTCAAAACATGTTCAAATTATCATCTGATTAAAATCATGCATATTCTTAAAGGCTTTAATATGGATATCAGGTCTCATTAGAAAAATGCTCATTCATATTTCATTAAATCAAGAATATATTACTATTATGATGTAATTTGTTTCACATACACAGGATGTTTCCATGCCGTCTTCTTCATTCTTTTTCACAATGGGCACTTCTCCATGTTCCAAACCACTTCCAGAACTTTGCACGTTGCTGGTATCACCCTCTGTGGAGACACCCTCATCTCTATCTGGATTTTCTGCTTCAGAAGTTTGTCCCTCTGCTTTATGGTATGGTATGGATGAAACATATTGATTCTGAAGTTTCAAATTCTCTTCTTTTCTGCAGCTATCAGAAGCAGGGTTGCTGGCCACAGAATCTTCAAGTGTAAAGGAAGAATGACTGGAATCTATCTTGTCCTCATCTCCCATTTTTGTTTTCTCTAGTACAGGAACAGGACTCAAAATTGAGTCTGAAGGGATGCTTCCTACAAATCAAGAACATGATTTGTTAATAAATCCCACTTTACATTACCATATTGAATTTCACAGCAATCTAAATTATTCAAATTCAAAGTATGGTTCCTCATTTAGCAATCATACAGAAAGGCATTTGGTGCAAGGGCATACACCAATGTGGAGCATAGGTTTTATCCACGAATAAATTAAATGTAAAAGATTTTGAGTTTGGTGTACAAAATATAGTTTTGATCATTTAATCAGTATTTTGCATTTGAATTTTAACAGGTCTTCATTTAATTAAAAATAATCAATACTCATGTAATTCCTTAGTCTTTACTCATATTGCCCACATACACTTTGAGTCAATGGAAAAAAATATAAAAGGCTGGTATATTGAACCTGATACCCTGCATTTTATACCTATTATGCCTGTTTAAAAATGAAAATAACCAAAGATTAATGGTTTAAAATTACAAAGACATATTTCAAATAGATACCAAGAATATTTTTAAAACAACAGCATCAGTCTAAAAATGAAAAGCAATTAGCATAATTTTATTTTTAAAAAATTAGCATAATTGTATGTTCTAGTGATATTGAAGAGTGAAATTGTGTGGATTTTACTTCACAAAAATTCTTCCTCTGCTGATGCTTGCATTGGAAAGACAGAACAACGGGCTAGAGAGGTCACTCAAAAAATGTATTCCTGAAGAACTCTGGCACACACTGCAGTGAATTCTGATTCAGCAGCACCTCCATGATATTAAAGAAAATAGCCTCTGTTAAGTCCCTTGCCATTTCTTTTTACAAAGGTTACTTGAACTTGTTTTTTCTGAAAAATTTCCTTTTCAGGTAAAATGAATATAGAATTTAGTAATACAAAGACAATACTAAAATGTAATCTCTGGGCACAAACAGCACTGTCTCAACTGAGTATAATGGACATACTAGCCAGAGACAATGCAGAACAAACTACCTTTTTCAACATGAGTACTGGAACTTCTATCATATCTAAAAACCTTTTGCCTACAAAGGTCCAGGCACCACCCTTTAAGAGGACAAAGGAGAGAGCACAGCTCTCCACTCTTCTCTGCTTTTCCTTCTCTCAACAATTAACACAGAAAAGGTGATAACTAAATACTACTTCTTCTGTAGTCATGAACATTCCAAACCTCTATTAAAAGCTGTGGGAAGATGTAAAGCAATAGCACCTTTAAAAAAATATATTATTAGAACAGACCTGGAAATGCTTTGATAGAGCGCCAATTTGTGCAGCGGAATTTCTAACCTTCCATATTGCAACACCTTGTTATCTTTATGTGAATCAATCATGGTGATTATCACATCCAAATAAGCATTAACATAACCATTAATATTCAAAATAATGAAAATACTCTCTATATGCAATTTGAAAGCAAATTTTCAGCAGCAATATAAAACAAAACAGGATTGCTTCTAAACTTGAAGTTAAAATTGCAGTTTGCCTTTATGAACAGGAATGGGGAACCATATTGGAACTACAATGGAATGTAGAAATTGAATGTGGAAATTGAATAAATTAAGTCCAGAATAGGCCAACTATATAAAGTAAGAAATGGTTATGATGGGAAAAAAAAATCTTTGCCTTGACAAGAACTTTATAACTTGCACTGTCAGACAGCTCCAGAGGAAAAGAAATCCGGTGTCTCAAAATAGAGCATGTTTGTGTAGAGAACAAAAATATAGGTATAGGTATAGAACAATTTAATTTGCAGGTTCCTCATGTAAATACATGCAGTATACTTGCAAGCATATACATTCTGTACTGTTTGAATAGTGTTAATACATTCTGCATCATTTCCATATCAAAAACATTTTACTTTAACATATATGAGTCCACTGAAGAAATAAAATTTACAAAACCTCATTCTTTTTGCTCCTTTCAAAAACACTTAATTAAAAGAGTTTGGTGGTATTACTCTCAACTCAGAGTATTTATTAACTTTGGTCTTTTCTCTTTCTTACTGAATATCAATCTTCTCTGCATAAATAATTCTTTATGTAAGTATTTTAGTACGCTACTCTAAATACTTTAGTTTAACATCCACTAATTTGTGGCATTAGAGTATAAACAGGCTAAAACTTACATGTGAAAGACCTTATCTCACCTGCAACTTCGACATGATCCAATAAATGTTGATCCAAATGCATTCTACTACTGTTTTCTTCTTCCCCAGAAGGCACTCCTGTGTTTACCACTCTCACTTCTTTTTCAGGTTCTTCACTGACCTTGAAGCCATCAGTAGCTGCTTCAGTCACTATGATTTCTGCATCAGCTACCATAGCAGATACTCTCTTGTCCTCTGGAGTTTTAAGCTTTTTAGATCGAGATCTGGTGTGCTGGAAGCTGTTATAGGAGATATTGCTGTCAGAGTAGAAAGTCTGTCTTGGATAAGATAAAACATCTACCAATATATGTCCCTTTCACCTGCTTAAAGTGGTAAAAAACTGACAATTTTTCATCTTTTTGTGTTGAGATAGTGCTACAATTTATTAAGTGATAGATTAACAATTGATTGGATTTAACCTTCTAATCTTTTATCGCCATTCTATAGCAAAGTTGTTAAACTCTAAAAGTAAAACAGCCTTTAAGTAACTATTACTTAACTAGCACACAAACAAGCTTTTTAATAAATCATTCTTTTGGACCCAAAAGAGAACTACCCTTACAAGAGTAATGAAGACAGAACTCTTTCAGTAGCAGTAAAATCAGGTGATATTTCCAAACCCTAATGCTAGTAAAACACTAGTCTGAATAAGCTTGTAAAAGCTGATCTGTTTGGAAGTTTTAAAATGAGTTTTAACACAACCAACAAGCATCTGAAAAAGGTAAAAAGTATGATCACCAAATATTCTGAAAGGCTACAATATCAAGCAATATATATAATTATTCTGTGTTAAAAAAATTAATTTGAAATTAAAGATTCAGCATAAGTTTTTGCACCCTCAGAAGTATAAGGGAAAGCTTAAGGCAGGAGAAATGGCAAACCCATTAGAAATAGGTTCATAATTTATGTGGTCAGAATAAATATAATAGGAAATTAGTCCAGTTTCAAATGCAACTATGTGACACAAGAGATTTTAAAGTCATTATACAGCAGGTTTCAAAGCTCACAATACATTAGAGATAAAAGCACAAGTATCGCAGGCGAATTTTACAAAGTTTTAAGTGAGCTTTACAAAGGTCTTGCATCTTAGATTCTACACATCTCCAGGACCACATTTTGCTACCCCTTAAATTTTATTCTGTGTCTACAAATGTGTATCTTTCAACACTCTTTATAAAATAGTAATTTCCAGAAAATTTCCTGAAGTATGAGACAACCATCAGTTCACATTGTAAACAACAGAAAGTATCATTACGATTTACATGCACTCATTAGATGTTATTTAGCAGCAACAATATTTCAGCCATAAATGTCAGGGTTAAGCTCTCCCTGTCGCTATATTCATGAAGATTCCCATAGATGGTATTTTTATTTTCACTTTGCTGGAACTTGTATTATTCCCATAATCAAAATGATAATTTCAATTGACACATCACACTAGAAACGAAGCTGAATAAATATGTTATCCTCTGCAATGTACACTGTTACCATGCCTGAACAAAAACCGATTCAAGATTTAAACAGCACTGGAACTGTGTTTATTAGCTTAGCAAAGTGCATAAATCAGCCCATGTGTTCCTGTGATAAACGTTCAACGCAATTATTAGAAAATCTTACTTTTTACTCAGAACCAGCTACCCATAAGGGTACTACAAAATGAATCACTGCTGGTACAAGTGGGAATTTGCATTTACACTGTACAACAGATACAGGGAAACCTACTACAGGGAAAAATGGCATTCACCTAGTTAAACAATGGAATTACGCTCTCTGTGAGTCCAGGTTAGTACTATAGATGTACTTATAAACTGGCTATTCAGCTGCTTCACTGGCTGTCTTCAAGAAGTGATTCTACCTCACAAACTACCTTTACCCAGAACAAACTCAGTGTTCTATTTTCAGTAACCATGTTCCACTACAGGGACAGCTGGTCCTTTACAGGTTGACTTCCCCATCCTCAAAAAATACATTAACTTACAAGAAAATGAGGAAGTTTGGTTTAAGACCAAGTTTAAAAAGCAACTACACCATAAAATTATTTGAAGAAGGAAAATGATCTTTAAAAAATTCAGTATTATCTCGAACTCAAAAAACTGCACTACACAAATAAATAGATACCAAAAGAACTGCCCACCTTTGGCTAGAAATTAAGTAGATGTTTTTTAGATAATGAAGAAGAAAATCCATAAAGATCCTGTTAAGTAAGACAGGAAAGCACAACTGTACAAAAAATGTTTGTGCAACACAAACAAAAACCATAATGCATCTCAAGAAAATAGCTGTGCAACTGCTTTAATAGGTCGAAGCTTTTATAGTTTCAGTGACAAGCTAAGAAACTTTATCCTTCTAATTTTGTTAGTGGTGTCAGCACCACCAACTGAGATTTAGACCTTATTATTATCTGCCACTGATGTGTGGTAGACAGACAGGTTTTGGCTGCAGCACTGCAAGTGAGCAACAAATAGGCAGTGGCATCTCCTTAAAGTTAAATAGGCAGTGAGGGCTAAGACTACTACTAGAGACTTCAAACAGCTGGAGGGATTCTGTCACAGCTTTATGATAAGATTTTCCTGTTTAACCTTTACCTTAGCTCTTAGGAGTCTTCTCCCTTGTTTTTTGGTTGCAGTGATCAGTAGAAACAATGGCAACCATCTACACCTTGAAAATTTTACTGGAATAACTTACTAAAGAGAGATTTTAGATGCCACACTTGAATCCATTTTGTTGTTCTCCATAATCATTAACTTTAGGTACACACAACTTATAAGTTAAATTAACAGTAACAGCAACAATACTAATAACAACAGTTTATATAAGCAGGTGGCTACACACAAAATATTCATTGAGTGCCATCAACCCAACCTGGAGCCATGAGGCCTTCCAAAACAAAAGGACATTATGGCCCCCAGGCCCTGGGAGCACATCACACCCCCTCCCTTCTCAGAAACCAGAATCCCTTACTCCTGTGCCCCGGCAGTGATGTATGTGATGTATGTCGTAGAGAACAATGTAGGCACACCCACACAGCTCCAAGCCCCACCCCCTAACTATGAGAAAAAAAAATCTGTCGTAGCCAAAACTAGGCATCAGAGGAAATGGCCAAAAGGAAACAAAAAGTACAACGCCATCATATTAAAGACAATTAAATAGACAGTAAAGAAACAAAAATACCTCTTGGGAACGTTCTGTATTTTCCTTCTTCTCTGTAGCCAGATCTTTACTTCAGGTGTTGATTCAGGAGTTGGTTTTGTATGATCAATGGTATATAAATCCTTGCCCTGTTTCCACAGCTGGTATCTGTCTGGTTGAAACTTCCTCACAAAGACATCCATGGATATTGACACCATGTCTCTCCTACAAGTGCACTGCAAGACAAGAGAGGAATTTTTAAGTGACAAGTACTGGAATATGCCACAGTTTGCAGTTTTAGAAGTCCAGAACAAAAATTCCATATGCAAAACCCAATTCTACTTTAATCAGTATTTGCCTTTTTCCCTTTTCCTCAATTTTCAAGAGGAAAGGATTATTCAAGATGAAACGCTATCTGAACAAATGTGTCACACTAGGATTCCCAAAAGTACTTAAGGACACTCCATTGTTTCATTAATGCCTAGGGGTTCAAACCAGAAAGAAACTATAGCATTTCTTTCTGCTCTATTAGCTGGTTTTGATAATTTTAAGCAAACTGCCACGCTGAATCCAGAGACTGCACATTCCAGAGACTGCACATCCAGAGACTGTCCAGAGATAGTGACATCACAATTTTACTTCTAAAAATAGCTCCTATTGTATCCTGTTGACCCAAAGATCTTTACAGGCATTTACAGACCCAGCACCTAACTCTCCAAAACATAAATGCATACAAGCACCCCATCAAGTTACAGTTTTGCCCATTTTTTTTCTACAAAGAGGAAAAAGGAAGCAAGAGAAGGAAGTATTATGTCTAAGGTCTGGAAGGGTGTGCTATATCCATGCAATCTGATCCACTGTACAGTGCAGACCCTAAAACCTCATATAGTACTTTCCTCATCAACTTTAATCTAATCGCTGATTTTAATCTCCCAAAGAATTTTTGCATTGTTTTTCTTATGCATCTGAGTGGAATATTTTAGACCTATTTGAATAGAATCTTAATAGTCATGAAAATGCAAAGGAGCCTCCACTTGAAATACTGTAGATGCTGAGTCAATTTTCAGACTAAAGTCATGGTCCTCAATACTCAAAAATACTTAATAGTAGGAGAGTATATTAAGTAAATCAATATGTCTACAGCACATGAACTATCATAGTGGGTTAACCCTGGTTGACTGCCAGGTGTCCATAAACCTGTTCTCCCATTTCCATTCTTCAGCAGGACAGGGGGAGAAAAAAAGATGAAAAATGTCACAGGTCGAGATAAGGACAGGCAGACCACTGACCAATTACCATCTTTGACTTCTCTTGAGGAAATTATATTAATTTAATGCCAATTAGTAAGAGATTATGACAGTGAGAAATGACAAAAAAACTAAAACCCTTCCCTCACACCCATTTTTTCAGGCTTTATTCACTCCTGACTGGTGTCTGCAGGGATGTTTCTTTCACATTTTCCTCACTCCTTTCTCTCACAGCTGCTGCAGAATGATTTTTATTCATTCTGAATTTGCTATCATATGAATGCAGCCAGAGTCACTGACAGGCTCAGCTTCAGGCAGCACCAGGTTCATTTTGGAGTCAGTTGGATTTGGTTCTGTCCAGTCTGTGGACTCCTGATCTGTTCTGACATTAGTAACTGCTGAAGCAACCCTACACTACTAAAACCTTGCCAGAAAAACCTTGGCAATTTTTTTTTAAATTGAAAGCAAATTGATTGGCTAAAACAGAGTCTTACATTAAAAAACTTTGAACAGAAATTTGCTATAGCTAAGTAACTCTGTTAAAGCACAAAACTGAGACAGTATTTTCTTTCAGGTAAGAAGGGATGTATAGAAAAACCTGGTAAATGCTCATGGCTTGGCTTCATGGTTTACTACAACTAGTTTTATTACATTTTATAAAACAAGCTAAAACACACAAAGGACTGAATGCAACTTTCCTGCTAGCTAGGTTTCTGTGAACTGAATGCAAATTTCTTTATCTTCTATTTCCATCTATCATTTCTAGTTCACCCTTCTTCTTCTTGAAATTCATAAGATATATAATGAAAAAGCGTCTGAGATGTGTTAAAAATGCTCGCTTTCCTTTCAATATGCCAACACTGACATGCTGCATATTCACAACACTGCCATCTAACGGAGGATGGAACGGAAAGAAGGAAAAAAAATTCAATGCAGAAATTGTAATTTTATGCAGCTGCCTTTAATTATAGTTTTTATCCAAAATACCATCTGAATGCTCCCTTTTCAAACAACATGCATATACACACATATATACACTCTGAAAAAAACTCAAACATATTTGAAATAATATGTTTCATTCAGAGAGCCCTTGATTGGTCACAATGAACAGTAAAAAAAAAACAATGAAGATGCTTCTGTATACTGGAACAGAAGTCCACAGTAAAATTTTTCCATTTTAAAATTGAAATTTGTAACCTAAACACAAGCAACGGTGGATTTTCTTTTCCTTTAATGCACAAAATCTTTTCACATTTAAGCCCTGTCGCAACAGACCAATAAGAAATGATGGTTAAAGCCAAAATTTTGCTGCTAAACACCAAGACTTCCAGTGCCTTGAGAGAAAATAATTACTTAAGTAAGCACTGAAGCATTAAGGAAGAAAATATATGAAGAAATAAAATGTATTCTGTGATGGAATGATAATAAGATATTAAAAGAAAAAATAAATCACATCTAAATGGGAGACAATTTCTGTCTTCAGTAATCTTCAATCAGTTTCCACTTCATTTTAATAGAACTACCGCAAAAGAATTAACAAACCCAGGCAGGTATTAGAAGTGGAGTAGAATTTTTTTGAAGTTTTCAAACTTCCAAAACACACTTTTGAGTAAAAAGTAATGGAGTAACATCATGCTCAACAGTATCACTGCCTGAAAAAACATAAGACAGGCTTCTAGGCACTGAAGGGTAGAAATACTTGAAAGTATCATATCTGACAACATGAGCAGGTATGTTCTGAAAATAATTTCTACTTCTATTTCCCTGAATGATTCAAGAAAAAAAAAACCACCACAAGCACAAAAACTGTTGCTTTGATAAATAATTTGGAGCAACTTTCGTTCTTCTTGGTGGCGGTGGTGATGGTTTTTACTGTTTTTAATTCATTTCTCTTTTGACTGGCTTGTTGCTGGCAGTTATGTCGCTTCCTGCTCCCAATTTGAAAAAGTGAGGGAAAGATTCTCTCTAACACAAAACTAAATGTCATTCTGTTGAAGAAGGCTTCCGGGACAAACACAAAACTGGCATGTTCCCATCTACTAAAGTACTCACAGGGATTTTTTTTTAAAAAAAACTTGTGTTATTTTTCAGAGTAAATGCAAAATCAAAGTAGTTGGACTACCATGTAAAAGGCAGCTGATGTTGCCATCAATAAATGTCACAACCTTTGTACTGGAAACAATTATTTTCTATATGCAATAGAATTAGTTTGATACTTACTCTTCAATCAAAGGCTAGGATGACAAGCAGAATACTTGAGAAAATTAATTTCCTTCATAATTCTTACTATTAAATTCTTACTATTAACATCACCAGTGATACCACTACTATGGTTATTATTTATCCTGCCATAAATATATAGCTTGAAGGTAAGCAATTCAACTAAAATTTATTAGTAAGGGCGAACCTTTACAGAACAAATTGGAAGAAAAAGGTTTTAGAAGCTTTAACTAATTGGCATAAATAGATGTGAGATATATTTGTGATATGAGAAAATTACCTAGGACAGACATATGCAGCCAAAAGAATTTTTTCAAATACATGCTAGTTGTGAATGGAAAAAAGAATAAATATTTTATAGTTAAAAAAAATAACAATAATTTTTTTTTTCATTTTGGACTCTTGATTCAGGAAAATAATAAAGAATATACAACAAACTTCTAAACTTATACATATTAGACACAAACTTAAGCACATTCTAAAATACCTGAAGTACCTAAGAACAGTCATTATAAAACATATTATTTCATTAGGAACCAAGTGCATGACTTACAGGTCTTTCTAGGTTTTCATTGTTAATATTTAATATTAACGATGAAAAGCTCTTTCATAACATGAATTACTTGATTTTTAAAACTAACATGAAAATACTCCATCTATAGAGTTTATCATTTATTTGCTGCAACAGAAAGCAAATAGATGGTTTATTATTATTTGATTAGTACTACCAGAATAGTATTTCTTGGTGCCATAGTTTTAAGCACAGAAATGTATGTCCAGAGTCATTGGTTTTCAATGTCAATCTGCATTTTTATATTTTAGTTCAAGGAAGTATACCTCTGATGTACCTTGTAAGATATGAACTGATGTCTGTTCACAAAAGCACCTTCTCCACCAAAACAATAGTTGTTATACTACTTAGTGTGTTAAAATATTTAACACACAAAACTTAAAGTATCTAAGGATTTTGAACATTTTGCACTAAGTACTGGGTTTTGTTAATTAAAATGTGATTTTCATTATATCTGGAACCTATTTTAGTTAAAAATCTTCCAGGGTTTTAATTTGAAGAATAGTAGTACTTCATTAGGCTATTTTTTTTCCCTTCACTTACATAACCATTTCAGAAAGAAAGCATCACCTAATTCACATTGCAACTACACACCTGTGGAACACCATGTGGAGGCTACCAGTCACAGGAAACCATGGAAAGTTCTCTCCTTTGTGAAGAGAGAAAGGATTTTTACAAAACAGTTACAGAAGCAACAAATTAGCAGGATGAGACAAGCATTAGGCTGGTAACTTTCTTTACATTATGTAAGTCTCAATCCACAAAGCATGTCCTAAAATTATTTAATCAAGCTATTTTTCAGTGATACTCCTTCCTAACTGATTAAAATGACTAAAGCTTTCTTCAGAGAACAGTGGCAATGACGTATGTATTGCAGACAAACATTTTGAATAATTTAGATACTTCTTACCAGCTTCAACTACACGCAATAGATTATTTCATGCACTATATCCCACTCTTGCAACACTTTAAATGAACCATGTCCAAACAATGTAAAAAAGGCATTTTGATAGAAAACATTTTAAAGGTGCCATGACTGGAACTGTTTCCTGTGGACTACCTGTAGAAGTGCTTGATAGGTACTGTTTACTAGGAGGACAGGATTTAATAAATCCTGGTAACAGTTAGTGTCCTTTGCTATAGAATCAGGCTGTAACGTATTTTCACACCAACCTTCTTGCAACTTGTAATCAGTGTTGCAGAAACCTTTGGTAGCAGTTAGCCATCTGTACAAGAATTGAGAAAGCAAGCTTTCCTTTGGTAAATCACAGACAGTACACTCTCCCTAACACATCCAGTCACACATAACAAAAACACAAATGCAAAACACCACTCTTTAAGGTCCTTTTTATATTATAGAAAAAAATTCCTATTAAATTCATTATTTGTATTCATATATGCATAAGCAGTCTGAAATATTTTTAAATAGTGCTTACAAAATAGTACCTTACAAGGCTTTTTCCCTTGATTCCTATTTCTAATTTATTTTACACTTACACATAATGCCACCTACACATTCCTAAGAAAAAAGACTCAGTTTGTATTATGTAGAATTGATTCTATCAGCATCGGTTGCCATTGCAAAAATGTGGTCATTTTACTCCCATTCCTTCAAAAACTGGACAACAGTAATAGTGTGACAAGACACAACTAAAGGAACCTCATATTTTCTCAAATATTCCACTTCACAGCCCTTCTTCCTCTTTATCTTTCACTGTTATCTCTAATGGCACTACTCTCACCACTTGAAAGATTAAGTCACTAGCTATCAAAGTTTTTTTCTTTATTCTGATTTCAGTCCGTATTTCTAGCCTGAATCCTCTTCTTTCACTCACATTCACTTCTCTGTCCATCCCTGATGTCTGTACAAAAGAAACTCTCTCCCTGGAGCCTTTACCTCTCTGCTGTGTGACAACTGCTCTTCCTCCGTCCTTCTCTTAGCCCTCTGTTCTTTCCTTTCTTAGTACCTTTGGACTTCACTTTCTCAGATCCATAAAATGACAGCTTCTATTCCATGTCTTGAACTGCCTACCAATTCCTGTATTTTAAAATGGAATGATTCTGAACATGTGAAATTAGAATTTATTTTGAAGAAATTAATCTCCAGCTGCAGCAGACCAGAATTAACCAATTCTGTAACAGCTCCTAAAATAAGATAATAGTCTGTGCAATAACATCTGTGTATATATATTTTAATGTACGTATATCATTATAAACAATAACTTGTAATTGTGCAATACCTAATATTGACACATTACCATGTCACTTATCTTGTTCATACAAACATTACAGTCATCATCACGGATTTACTAACAGAAAGTTTACTATTATCAAACATAAAAAAGAAATTCACAAATGTAAATTGCGTTATTCTTAGCTCACTAATTACAGCAAAAAGAGAGACGTAACATTGTAGGGTAAGAAGACAATAGAACAGGATATCTAGTAAGGAAACATTTCACCTCTATTCTCAAGAAATCAAAAGAAAATCAATAGGATATCAATATTAAAATTGCATTCTAAACATACCATCTGGGGAAAGCCTCAAATTAGAACTCGATATATTGCAGATTAAAGGGGAAGACATACACCTGGTATGAGCAAATGGGCTGAGGAATAGGATTTTTTTTTTTTAATAGCTATTTATCAGTTAAAATAAACTGTTGCTCCATTGGAATATTTAAGGGCATTTTCTGGCACAATTAGTCTGTGTATCACAACTAGTATCTCCAGTTAGTGTGACACCGCAACTCGAATTACTGTCAGAACTTTCAGAAGTCTTTTTTAAATTCAGGTTTGGGTTTAACAATAATTGAAGATTCATGGCAATATAACCAGATGAGTATATGGAATTTTTTTCCCACACAACTCAAATTTTTAGAGAGCTCCAAGTCTAGCTGCCACTATTAAAAACTATGGTTGTATTTACATATAGTAGTGTTGACAGATCAATCATGTTGAAAATTAAAATAGTATTACTGTATAAACCTTAGAACTGTTGGGCATTCCTCACTGCTGTCTTAAACACATGACAGAAAATGGAGTAGTGTCTAGTCCCTTTATTAATAAAATTATAAATTCTTTTTAAAGTTCAGAAAATATTTTTTTCTAAGTATTTGGAAAGTGTTCTAAAATTTCATTTCACATTTTTCTCAGGTTTCACCTTTTAGCACCTAGTTTATTGTATTAATGGATGCTAAAGCCAGCAAATTAATATTATCAATGGTAAATCACAATACATAATGACTTCTGTCTGCGGGAAGGAAATGAATGAAATTAAATTCCCATCAGAGGGAAAAGTTCTGGCCAAGTCTCATGTGAACCATGTAAAACTCCATCAAATTCATTAGGTTTCTCTAAGGCATATGACAAATTCTTGCAAAAGCTCGGCTAATTTTTTTCAAGACTTAGATGCCCAAAATTCATCACTCATGTATATCTTGTAGTTTCTGTAAATCCTGAGTCAAACAGCAGGATGAATTAACAAGTTTTCTTCATACACCAATAATCTCATTGCTTCAACTAGTAAGCATTATTCGTAACTGAAAATTCACAGATGATAAGACTACAAAAATTAAGACCAAACATTTATTCTAGATTCTCAATCTACTGAAATTTTTTTTGGCCAAAATGACTCTTCCATCAAGTTTAAGGTACCTCATTTGTACTTTTGTTAAGCAAAGTAGAAAAATATTTTAAAAACCTATATAACTTCCAATAAATAATGAAAACTGTGTAGTTTTAAACAACTTCCTTCCAAGAATTTCAGAATGCTTTGCAAATATTTGTGTTTCTTCCTCACAACACAGAAGAAGAAGAAGAAAGGCTTATTCATGGTCACAAGGCAAGCAACCATCAGAACTGACACTGGAATACATTCAACTTGCAGTTTCCTGCTCCAGATCTAAGTCCCGATTTCTAAACTGAAGAGAGGAAAAAATAATAATTTTTTCTGTTCTTAAAATAATTTTTTTCAAGACACTCACACCAATCAAATTCTATTAAAGAGCAAGAAAAACAAGAGCAGATAAACATTAGTGAAAAAAAATTATAGGGTCCTACAATGTATTTTAAAAGGTAATAAAACATCAAAATGTTTCAATAATTTGCAGCAATTTATGTAGCTTCCCCCTTAACAGAAGATGGAAAGGAAAGAAGCTAGCTATGTCACATTCTATGTAACATTATGTTCTATTTAAAACTAAACTAAATAAGCAAAGAAGCATTGTGATAACAAAAAAAAAACCCCAAACAACAAAATTTAAACGAAACAAAAACAACAACAAACCACATAAAAAAAAACATACAAAAGCCACCAGAAAAACAAAAAACCACAACCCCAAACAAAATACAAAGAGGGGGGAAAAGCAACCACAAAAACCCCAAAAACCAAAATGAAAAAAAAAAACCCCAAACAAAAAAAAACCAAACAAAAATTCATTGAATGAAGTATGCACTTAAAACACAGTGAAACTACCCCTAGACATTTTTGGAAGAAATAGAGTATGTTTCTGTTGACTAAAGCTCTCAAACAAAAAATGAGACACGCTGATGGGAAGCAAAGTCCCTTTTAGCAAGCCCTGGGTTATCAACAAATACATCATTGTCACTAAAGATCCTAGAGAAACATCTGCCACCAGTCATGGAAAATTGAACTCATTCCTAGAAAATATGAGTTTCCAACCAACAAATATGATAGACAAACAGAAAAGCTCAATGTAAATAGAGACTGCATTCAATTTAAACTCTAATGAAAAAAAATGACAGACCATTCAAAGCAACAGAATTTCTTTTCACTCAAGCAAAGAAAGAAACAAAGGAAAAATTATATTAACAATGCAGGCTTTTCCCTACCCTTCTTTTTGTCAAATCTTTTTTTTTTTTTTTAAATCACTCACCCTGAGTTCCTATCATAAAGCTTTCATTAAAATGTATTTAAATCATCCATATTATTAACTGTCACCAAGCTACTGTTGTGCTGCATGCTACCTGGATTCCTATAATCTTTAACATTAAGTCTTTATTGCAGAAGATGTGCTTTAATTTTAAATGAGCTAGGACAAATTTGCTGCCTCAATGTAAAGTTCTGCAGGACACAGGAAACAACCTTTATCACCAGTTAGTTCAGTAGGTTAAAAATGCCTTGTCTCAAATAGGATTTACATTTAGATGGACAAATTGTGGTACTTCTGAACACAAAATGCACAGCTTTCTTAGTGAAGAGAGTCTCACTCATCAAAAGACTGCATTTTCAATATGTCTATATTTGTATCTCTATACCTATCTATATAAAATATACTAGAGAGTAATTGCTTTGTTTCACCCTGCAGAGTATATGACTGAATCCCAAACTCCTTCACCATTTTGCCTTTGAGAAGAATGAAAATTAAGTTTTACATTCCTGTTCTTCTCTCCTCTGGTCTCCCTTGAAGGAAAAGGTAGTATTTCCCCCTTTATTGTACCTTTTAACCTAGACATCCTTACTATTGCTTTATCACTTGAGTATTTCAAAACAAGTGTTTTCTTTTAAAAATTTTATTTAAATGGCTGGAGGAAGGGGCCACCAGGAACCTCATGTAGTTTAACAAAAGGAGATTCCAAATGCTGCACCTGGGGAGGAATAACCCCATGAACCAACAGTGGCTCAGCCAGAAAGGTCCAGGAGGAGCAGGGCCAGCAGTGAGCACCCCAGTGCCCTGCCAGGGTCACTGGGGGAGCGCTGCCAGCCAGACAGGGAGGGATCCCACCCTCTCCCCTGCCCGGTGAGGGCACCCCTGGAGTGCTGTGCCCAGCTCTGGGCTCCCCAGCCCAGGAGACATGAGGAGCTACTGGAGAGAGCCCAGGGATGGGCCACAACCATGGTGAAGGAACTGGAGTGTCTGTCCTATGAGGGAAAGCTGAGAGAGATCGGACAGCTCTCCCTGGAAAAGGCACAGCAGCACCTGACTCACCACAGGACAAACTGGGGGCTTTAAGGCCACCAAAAGAAGTCCGACAGCTGTGGAGCAGGGCCTTTTCCCCTCTGGGAAGTTTGTTGCGCTCACCAGGCCGGGTGCCACAGGCTTCTGAACCTGCACACTTGGCCCAGTGTGAGGCCTTCATCAACAGGACCCTGGCCCTGCACTGGCAGTGTCCCACAGCACCACTGAGGGCTCCCAGCCACCTCCTCCTTCCCCGACCGCCTCCTGCAGGTACCCTGTGCCAGCTGAGTCCCACCGGCTGGGCGGGAGCAGTGTGGAAGCGGGGTTTCTCCTGGAATGGGGGGCAGCGTGCCTGGGGCGAGCGGAGGGGGGGCACCTGTTGAAGGCAGCTGAGGGGCAGGTCGGTCACTTTCCAGTCTCCTGCAAGGAGACCCTTCGGGAGGCCCCTGTTTTTCCTCTGTGCCCCACAAGGAGACCCTTCGGGAGGCCTCTGGCTCCTCTCCCCTCTCTGCCCCACAAGGAGATCCTTCGGGAGGCCCCTGGCTCCTCTCCCCTCTCTGCCCCACAAGGAGATCCTTCGGGAGGCCCCTGGCTCCTCCCCCCTTTGTGCCCCACAAGGAGATCCTTCGGGAGGCCCCTGTCTTTCCTCTGTGCCCCACAAGGAGACCCTTCGGGAGGCCCCTGGCTCCTCTCCCCTCTGTGCCCCACAAGGAGACCCTTCGGGAGGCCCCTGGCTCCTCTCCCCTCTGTGTCCCACAGGGAGACCCTTCGGGAGGCCCCTGTGCCCCCTCTGTGCCCTGGGGCCCTCTCTGCTGCCCGGTTCCCGGCGCCAGAGCAGCTCCGGCACTCCGCCCGTCTCTCGGCAGCCCATGGCGCCCGGTGCCGAGGAGGCTCTGCAGGAGCGCGGCTCCGCCCCGGCGGCCGCCACGGGCCGCGGGCAGTGGGAGGCAGCGGCGGCCGGGCTGTGCCCCATCTGCCTGGACGACGTGGAGGACGCGGCCCACGCCGACAGCTGCCTGCACACCTTCTGCTTCGGCTGCCTGCGGCAGTGGGCTGCCGTGCGCGCCGCCTGCCCGCTCTGCCGCCAGCGCTTCGCCCGCATCCTGCACACGGTCAGGGCGGACGACGACTACCAGGAGTACGTGGTCGGCCCGGCCGGCTGCCGGCAGAGCGCCGCGGCCGGGCCCGGGCTGCGCGGCGCGTCCCCGCACTGGCGCTACCAGCTGCGGCCCCGGCCCCGCAGCGACCCCGCTGCCGGCAGGAGGCGGCCGCCGGCGGAGGGCCGAGGGAGAGAGCCGAGCGCCTCTGGCACCGCTGCCCGATAGCTGCAGGGCAGCGCTCGGCCGGCCCTGCCGGGGACCCGCCGTCCTCTGCCCGTGCTGGGAGCGCGGCTTGTGGCCTTCGTGCACTTGGAATGAACATCCAGAAGCTTTCCAGGGGGCGCGTCTCTCAAAGCCACTTGGTATATTGCATGTGAACACACTAATTAGGGGGAGCTGTTATTTTATCCCTGTCTCTCTTTTTCATTACTATTAGTACTAGTCATAATAGTATTGATGTTTTTTAAATTATTAAAGTGTTCCTAACCCACAAGGTTTAATCTTTTTTTTCCAATTTTCCTCCCCAATGGGGAGGGGGTGGCAAGTGGCTGCATGGAACTTAGTTGCCGGCTGGGGTTCTCCTATTCGTTGTGCTGGTGCTGGAATATCATTGGCTTTGTGGACACTGAACAAAGATCCAGAAGCTTTCCAGAGCATGATTATGTCAAAATCAAAGAAAGCCACTGCAGGCAGTGCTTTCTAGCAGTGTCTCATCAGTGTCGGAAAACAAAAGGGGAGAATGTCTGGAATGTGCTGTGAACTTTATATAAACGCTGCAACAGAGCCCCTTTCACTGGTACTCCCCAAGCCTTCCCTCTCCAAGCACCAGAGCATGGCTGTCCAAGCCCTGTGGCCATCAGCCAGGATGCCTGACCTGAAGCAAAGCCAGGTCCACAGACACAGGCCATGCTGACAACCCTCTCCCTCCTGGTGCCTCCACACCCAAATGAATTCGGTCATCCCCCTGTCACAGCCCTCTGAGCCTTTCTCTGACACTTCTGTACAGCAGCAGCCCAACTCCTCCAGCCCCAGACCCCACGGCCACGGCTGGAAGGCAGGAGAGGGCCGGGTTCAGGATTCACAAAAGATACTGCTGGGGACCATCTGCTGACCTGCACACTTTGGCTTGGCATTTTTTGGATAGCAAAGCTCTAAACTCCAAGTATCCCCAGGCTTCAGGAGCCACCCAAGAAGCAGACTGCCATGCAAGCCAAGCACATCTGTGCCATGGGCCAAAACACAGGCTTCCCACCCCTCTCCCCCTCCCAGTCTTACTGGGCCCATCCCAGTGCCCCACTTTGACTCCTTTCCCCAGATACACCAGCACCAGGCTTGAACGTTTCCCCAAGCTCCACAACAATCCCCTCTTGCAGTGTTGGGGCAGCCCCACAGACTCTTGTCCCACATCCCACATGGGTCCCCAGCCCTGCTGGCAGAGTCCCCCCAGGCAGTGAGGCCCCGGCGCTGCATTTCTGTGGGAGCCATCTCAGCTTGGCAGGGAAGGGCCTGGGGATATCAACCTGCAAATGGCACTGGTGGTGTGCCCTGTGGCCAAAAGGCCAAGAGCCTCCTGGGGGGCACTGGGAGTGCTGCCAGCCGGACAGGGAGGGATCCCACCCTCTCCCCTGCCCGGTGAGGCCACACCTGGAGTGCTGTGCCCAGCTCTGGGCTCCCCAGCCCAGGAGACATGAGGAGCTACTGGAGAGAGCCCAGGGAAAGGCCACAAACACGGTGAAGGAACTGAAGTCTGTCCCCTTTGAGGAAAAGCTGGGAGAGCTGGAATGGTTCAGCCTGGAGAAGAGAAGGTCCATGGGGATCTCATCACTCTTTGTAAACACCAGATGCAGGGAGTAAAGAAGAGAGGGCTTGACTCCTCTTGATGGAGCCCAGTGACAGAACAGGAGGCAATGGATACACAATGAAATACACTGCATTTCATTAAATTCCATTTAAGCATGAGATGAAACTTTTTCACTGTGGCAGTGGACTTGGACTGGGCAATTGTCTATACATTTCATCACCATCACTGGCCTTCAGTACCCTGAAGAAAATGGAAGCAGAAGGTAATCTTCTCTGTGCCACCTCCCTAGGTACTCAGTTGTGCAGAATTAACCTGTCAAAATAAGGCAAGACCAACTAGTGGACCCTGTACACTTCTAAAACCAGCTATGATGAAGTTATCACTGATTACCTCCTATAAAATATGGATGAAAAATGCCCTAAAACACAGAATGAAGCCAAATTACAGTTCTTGGATGGCAAGCTGAATGTATAAATGAAGGTCTTGACACAAGATGATGACCAGCATTCCTCTTAACTCAGATAATTTACCATGCCCCAGGACTGGGAAAGTAAACATTACTTCACTGTGTTTTACTGCACTTAAGTTTTTCAGAGAACAGTAAAAACAAAACACGCTAACTCTGCGGCAATATCACATAAGTCTATTTAACTTATTTATACATTCATCAGTCTATAAAAGAGAATAAGAAGCAAACTAAGTATCAGCAAGTGTTACAATTGGTAAGAATGCATACAAAACTGATCTAAGGAGCTCAGTGTGGGGTACGCAGGCTCATCATTACATAAGAAACCGAAAACCCTTTACTAGAGTACCAGAACTCCTTGTCATGTTTTTGGTTTAATTTATTTTATTAAACCAGTCTATAACAGGAATTGTCTCAATCCATTACTCTTTGTCTTACTAATGTAGCTAATACCTTCAAATACCAGTATAACTTGGAATAAAAGCAATGATTTGCCATTAGCCTATTCAGAGGTAGGCTAGATGATGAAATTACTGATCCAAGAAGTATCTTGTAGCATCAAACACTGCACTGACAATAAAAATATGCACATCTGGGAGGAAAAAAAAAAAAGCAAAAAACAAACCAAACTACTTCTGACATTTTTTCTGAGATTCATGTTGTTCTGCATTAGATAAGACTAATAAAGAACAGGAAAGTACAGAACGGGAAATACAGGAAAATGAAAGATGTTCAGTATTTCAGAGCATTATTACCCTATAGAGTGGGACACAAAGAGAATTTCAGAACCAAAACCTGTGTTAATCTATGTTAAAGAAGAGATGGCCACATACACCCATGGTCCTTCTCCCACACTCCTACATCCATGCAGATCCTCCAGCCATCCTCCAAAGCTGGGAAGATAGTATGACCAGAGGTAAGTGTGGTTGCAAAGCATACACGTACCATCACTTCCTTGATGATGGTGACTGCACCATTAACACGTTTATACCAGCTTATATACACTGACACCACCACAGCTCCTTGGCATTAGGAGGTTGGGAACATGTGTGTTCAGACAGTTTTGTCTTCATCAGTAAATAGCTATGGATCTCTCTCAACATGCCAAGTGTTCTTAAACTAAAACCTCTTTCACTATGCTTTAGTATTTTTAACTTTACTGGCATACACACTAGCTGGCAAACTTTTTAAAACACTTTCCTCTTATGGGTAAGCTGTGTAGATAGAGACAGCAGGGTTACAGACTTCTCTAGAAAGAGTTAAAATGCAGTGAGGATTTGCCAAAAATGCTGATCTTACGTAGCATATAGATTCAAAAGGCATCACACTTACGACAAAATTATGACAACTTTGCTCTTATCGAACAGTTTGCTTAGTTTTAGCTCTTATCCTTTTTTATTAACCAGAGCACAACAAAGAGTATGTGTCATTTTATCATTATTCCTTTTGGGTGGCTGTAAAAGATAAAAGGATCGTTTGAGATCTATATGCCTTCTTTCAATAATTACTTTCTAAAGTAGTCAGAATTGCCATCAGCCAATTGTTCCTTATGTTTTGACACAAGATCAGGATTCTGCTTGTGACAGCAACAATATGATGTGCTGCTTATTCAATTTGCCTGCCAAATTAATAGATCTTTTCCCACAGCACTGCAAGAAGATAAAGAATTTCTCTAGTCATAAGATCTAACAAAAGTAATAAAGCTTCTGTAGGAAAAAACAGAAATTTGGCCAGCTTCCTGTAGGTTAGGCCCCAAAACTGGGATAAATCATTCATTAAGACTGACATTTTTAAGACACTCAGATGATCAGATTTACCTCTTCATAACAAGTTTATCTAGCATATTAAATACCAGTATTTTTAACTAAGGATTTTGAAAGAGTGTAAAACCCTAAATACTGCATTTCCAAAGCTGCTAGATCCTTAAGAATATTTTAATCAGACACAAGACATTATACATGGATTTCACATTACTGTGATTCTTACTTAAAAACTACAAAATATATTTTTACTGATTTTTAGTACATTTTAAAAATACTTTTATCCTACCTGAAATAAATAAAAGTGCTATTGAAATTTAAAGTCTTTAACTTCACAGAAATATCTTATTTGCATTTCATGCAAAATAATATTATGCTACATACCTTTCCCTCTGAGAAGCCTCTACAGGAGGTTTGTTTTGGCAAGGACAGAATTGATAAGAGTGAACAAACGGTCCTGTATCATATCCCAGCTGCCTTTTAATCTGTGATAAGTCTACTAACCACAGAGAACATGCCAAAAGAGTGAAAGAAATTTCTGCATCAGCTCTGTATTAACTTCCACCTGTTCCATACACTTCTATTAAATACTCTATGCCCACTTGCAGCTAGCCTGAAGTCTATCATTAAACAAGCAAGTATCAGATCTGCACGCTGGCAGGCAGTGAAGACCAATCTCAGATAATTCAACCTCATTCTAGCCAATTGTCTTTCTGGTTTAAACAAACACCACATCTATATGTTTTATGCAGTGACACCCCCCCCCACCCCCCCAAAAAAAAGGCTGTAAATAAAGAAGTGCAAAAGGAAATCACTATATGCAGTTCTTTTATTTATGCCTTGAAAAATGCCTTTCTATTGTGATCTATTAACTGTCATGAAGACAACTAACAAATATGTTCTACATTTATAAATATCTTCTCGGGGGGACGGGAGGAAAGGAAAGAAAAACAAACAAAAAATGTCAACAGCAGTACCTTTCCATTAAGAAATGCAAAGCCATTTTTCCTGGCTGTTTGACACAGTAAATTGAAGGAGGAAAATGAGAAATAAAAGAAGAGTAAAAACGATCAAAAAGAAATAGTATTGACTATTGACTAATTCTACATTAAATACAATTTATATAGATTCAGTACTGCAAAACTCAAATACTGCCATCAAATCTGCTCTTAAAGACTTGCACTAAAAAAGAGTTCTATGCAACCACATAATTAAACCATTTCTATCAGAGAACTACCTTAACTTAAAGCAGAAAAATCAGAATTTGTTACACATTTCCATCATTTCACTAGATCTTTTCCTTGGTTGCTGCATGTCTAAAAAGTCAACAACAATGCAATTAAAGAAAACAATAGTTTACATTCTGTAATAGTTTCAGTTAAGAATTGCAACTTGAGAAACAGAATTGAGTTCAATATCCTCGCACTGTCCAAATTTCCAGGTATTTCCACTCCACTTTGAAAAGTTGATGAAAGAAGGGAAATCCTCCACTGCAAAGCCTAAAATAGAAGATCTCCAGTCTTGATGTTCAGTCGTGTGCATTCAAAAATAAAGTGATGTTTCCTTGCAGACTTTCATCAATTTAGGTAATACAAGTCTATGTTCTGATTTGCAGAAGCTTTCTCTCCTCAGATCTGGCATTCTAACATGAATATACTTCATACTGCCCTCATTGAATCATCACTGTCATTTCATTCAGGCAAAAGCTGTACTTATGTCCTTGTAGTTTTTTGGCAAAAGTGAAGACTGATGTTAAGTCACATATCCTAACAGCAAGGCCAACAGCAGAAGAAATGATACTCTAGAAAGCCTATAACTGCATATGTAAAAATCTTCAATAAAGGATGGAAATGACCACAGAATTTTTATTTTTCTCCCAGTTTTATTCCCTTATTTCCTGTTAAACATAAAATGTTTAACAGGAAATAATGTAAAAATGTTGTAAGTCCAAATCCTAGAAAATACTATTTAGAAGTTTTGTGTTGAGCAGGGTCTCTGAATACTTAATAGGGTTATTTTTTATTTATATTGCATGTGATAAGACCAAATTAGATCATTAAATTTTAACATTCCATGGAGGAATGATAATGGCTTTCTGGTGATGTCAGAATAGCTAGTATACAACTTCTGCGTTTACTTTTCCAGTGCGATCAGCATCTTATTTTATTGCACAGATGTCACTCTACCGAATTATTATCAGATTGTTCCATCTTTAAGTAGATAATTCTATGCCATATGTTTTGTAGAAATTAAGATTCTTGTACTGGTACGTACCATATTGCTCTCTCCTACTAAATACAGTTAGAGAATTAATGCTTAATAGACACACGCAGTGAACACTAAACCTGCCACTGGGAAGGACGTGACACAAAAAGGGAAACATTACTTGATGTTCTTTTCAACTGTAACCAACCAATTGGAAAAGAACTAGCAATTTAAACTCAAGACTTGTACATCATGAAATTGCATCAGGAAAGATAGAAGGACTGGGAATTAACACATTTTAATTCATTGATAAGTTGCCTCTATCTTCTGAGAAAATACAAAGATATTTCAGCTTCTGTTGACCAAGGGTGGAAACTGAGGATGCACCATGACTTGCAGAATCAGAAGTTTTGTGAACATAGGTATCTTAAGGGGAAAGTAAAACTGGGCTCAAGAGAGTCACAAACAGAAGAAAAATTAAGTTAAACAAAAACCAATTATTGCTGCCTGGGTCAGGAACACTGCGTTCATCCAAATTAATCAAAAGCATGTGTGAAGTATTTGTGTTGCAGGCCAAAAATGTAGTAAGATGACCTGGATGCCCATCTTCCTGAAATCATTTTTCTCTGAAACATTTACTCAGCAAATAATATACCTGCTACCCTTAATGCTAAAAACACAAAATGACCCCCTCTAATTACTTCACTACTTCATCCATTGGGATGGATTTATTATATGCTGTCTTCTTCTTCAAGGACAACATTGCTATGGAAGATACCAACTGCAGTAAAGAGAGCAGCTAAAAAACCCTACTAAAAGTTCACATTCTTCATATAGTATCAAGTTAAATGAAACATCCTCCAACAAAGGCCTGCAATTACCACAGGAATTCCCACAAATGAGCTCTTTTGTTATGTACCTACCAAATGAGGTCTGGATTGTGAGGTTCATTTCCTTCTAACATTTGTTTATTTCTGTCAGGCTGATTTTGGAGGAAATAGACAAAAGAAAAAAAAGAGATGCCAAGAAGTATATTTCAAGTACAAGAAGCTATCTGTTTTTCCTATTTTTTTTAGGCACAGGTTTTAACCAGGTTGAAATTTTATTAATGCTCCATTTATGGCAATCTTAACAAGCAAAATTCCAATTTCAAGTAAGTAAGTGGTTCTAGTGTCAAAATGAAAGCAGAATAAAGATGTCTATTCCTACTGCACAAGAAGCAAACACTTTTATTTTATGCCCTTTCTTGACCTTCTGCTTTTGAATTCAGCATTGACTTCTAGAAAAAATTATGCCTAATTCATTCCTATTATTTGGGTTTTCAGTTCTGATTAATATCAGATAATTAATAATAATTAATAATAATAATATAAATAATAGTAATTGATAATTAATATAGAATTACATGTATGCCCTATGTCTTTTTCCTCATTTGACCTACCCAGCTGCCCACTCTAACATTAAGAAGAGGAAAAAAAATATTTTGTTATCATAGTCTAAACTGTTTTTACAGACCCCAATCTGGAAGTTCACTTCCATAAAAATTTAATTGTGATGCTAGCTTAAATACATTCACAGATTTCCTAAGTGGTTTTTTCATGTTTGTACTGGGATTAACATACTTGCAAGGATAATGTTTTGAAACTTACCAGGTCCACAACAGAGGTGGTTACCAACAACTCAAGTACATTTTGGTACCCTAGATCCAGCCTATATGGAGAAAACCAGAAGGCTAAAATGCATTTTTGAATAAAATTGTAGCTCATTTTTCAATCCAACTTCTTAATCTTTGCTGTCTCTGTGCTGACTCTGCTCTTTTCAATAAACCAAGGGTGTTTTTTTCTATTTGCTTTCAAAAAAGATACTTTCCTGTTAACAACTCCTTGAATTAACTTTTTTGGAACACAAATGTTCAGAATTTCATAGTCTTTCAGGTGAGTTTTATTGTGGTCTTCTACAATGGCAGTGACACTTCTATATCACTGCTACTACAAAAAAATTTTTACTGATACTATCTACAATTCCATTTCTTTTATTGAACAACATCCTGTAATGTTCACAGTCATCAGCTACATAAGCCCTAGATCTTGGTCATTTCTAAGACATGCGGTCCCAGCTGCCACCAGAGGTCCATCTTTTTACATCACTGAACAAACAAATGAAATTTAAGTGTTGACACTGTGCTGGCTTGCATACTTCTGCCAGAAGCTGTGCCACATCACTCTCCTGTCACAACTTAGGACTGAAGTGACATTTTTCTCCACATTTGAGAAGAGACACCTAGGGGGTGACAGATTTGCATAACTCAGAGACAACAACTTAGTAAAAAGACAACTCCCTGCCATGGTTTCAGCATTTTAAAATGGTGGTAATTAATTTCTTCACCAAACACTATTTATCATAATCATTTTAAAATATCCATGACATTAAACAAAAAATTACCCATAAGGCAGTCCCATTACCACCACTCCACACTTTTGTAGGTCCATTTTTCATTCACAGCTTGAATACTTGTGCTCAAGGCTTCCTACCCTTCCAGCTGACTTTTTCTGCATCCTGTTACTAAAAAAATTTTATTTGTTCAAGTACAATTTCTAGATTTCCGGGAAACCTAAGTTTCTCCAAATTTCGAAAAGTGGCAACTATTTTACATTTGAATAAAATTATAAACAGATAGTAGATTTCTAATAATTACAGGCAAAAGAATCTGTATCAATCTTCTCTGCTTCAGCTAAAAAGACTCTTCCCCTGGTGTAACCTGAAAGTTCATGTTTCCCACAGCCTGCTAGCCAAAAGAGGAAACAAAACTTAAACCTGTAACTGGGCTCAAACATAACTAGCCAGCCCATCTGCAGGCCCTTGTTTCAGAATCTATGACCAGTAATTCATGCAGCCTTTCACACCTCTTTTAATGAAAAAAGGTTTTAATCTTAAAGGAACAAATAATTGAACGACAAACAATGTTTAAAGAATGTTTAAACAATGAAACACTGTCCATGGATATCTGTTTTGCACAAGTCTAGTCCAGATGCCTAAGATCATGTATGCAGTCTCAATCTCTTTATCTGCCTGTTCTTCTACAAATAATACTCATTTTCCTGACAATACTACTTTTCTAATCATTTCAATTGTCTGAATTAATGTCTCCAAGCCACTGCAAGAAAATACATCATTATGAGCTAGGCTTGGAATAAATGTTTTCTCAATTAAGAGTATGTGCATTGTTTCTTACCCTGACAACTGCGAGATTCAGTTACTTCACATAACAATAGCCTCATTGTAGCTTCTTTTACTTAACTTGCTATTGAATTACTGTATCATGTATACAGCAAGACAGTCATGTGGACCACAAAATGGTACCATGCTACATGTTTTGCACCCCTCAGTTCAAGCATAAACTAAAGCCACTCCTACTTTCAAGCCATACACTGCATTTAAACACTTTCTTCTCTCCTCACGTGAAATACACAGTGATGTGCAGGTGCACACTGTTTATAGTACTACCATTAACCAGGTGATGCACATTACAAGAGTTACCAGGTGATGGAAAAACTTTAACATTGTTTACAGGTCAACAACACCAGTTAACTTCTGTGATTTTACTATAAAACAGGTACTCCTCCACAGATGAATTAACTGTCTCCACAGGACTTTGATGGCAATTTTGAAATCAAATCAATTCAAGATTTTAAACGAACAGGGAGTAAAGGTGATGTATATTTAAATATATCGTATTCTCAACAATATCAAAAATACTTTTTATCTGTCAAGAATGGTCTTTTCCATTTTAAAGATATTAACTGCTAACTGATTAGAAAGCTGACATTTTAATATACTAGAAATAATGTTCTTTCTTAGAAACTCAACTACGATATCACATTACTTTAATCCATGGTCCCAGTTACAGAAGAAAATGAAAGAATTTTAGTAACTTGAACCAAGAGGTGCATTACTGAGAATCACTATGGATTGGACAAGTATTTATGCTACAGAAAACTTTGACACTATGTAATTTGTAGTGTAACAGAATATAAACTAAAAGGGAAATTTCAGTATTTTCAAAAGTCATATTCTGTTTGGACCTTCTGTGCCTGTGTCTTGGTCTCAAACGGCAAAAGAATCTTCTGTTAATCACGGTTTCAAAGATACCCAGCTTGACACAAAGTATGGCTAGGAACTAGTTTAAACTCCCAACTATGAAAATGGAAGACAGACACACAGAATACTGATTAAAAAACATAGACCAAAGACATTTTTACTTACTTCCAACCTTAAATGCTCAAACTTATTTAAAGTCACTTAGAAATTTCCAGGTAGTATTTTCTGTCTCCAGAAGCCATCAGTCCATCACCCAAAGGAGCCTAAACACACACAAATGACAAACTAACCTCCTCCTAAGTATGACTGAGGAAGATGTCATGTTACTTCTTCAGTGAAAGTGAATGGTGCTGCTCAGAGAATACAATTATTTTCTTAAGCATGCCTAATGGTACTTGTAACTCTGTCTGCAATAATTTCTAATAAGGTAAAATAAATTTGTACTATTGGATATATAACAAAAGTTGATCACCTACCAAAAAACAGAAGAATTTTTCATAACGTGAGTTAGTGTACAAAAGTAACATCGCTCGTATATACACCACAAAATATTGGCAAAAAAAGGTAAGGTTATCAGCATGAAATATTTGTTTGATCTCCTAAATAGTAAAAAATCTTATATTCTGCTCACCTGATTTTGTAAGGGCATGGCAACGCTCTTAATGGACACTGTTAGAGTTTTCTAATTAACACAGATTGGGGAAAATGCAATATAGTACCTGTCATGTTTTACTGCCCCCAGTTTAAGACATCTAACAACAACAAAAACAAACCAACCAACAAACAAACAAACAAACAAAAAAAAAGGACAACCAAAAATAAAAATAAAAATCACCCTCACACCTGCCCCTACTCCCCCACCCCCATTCTTCACTTTGGAAGACTAATTTCTTTTTAGCACCTTTTGCATAGATCACACCTAGATTACTGTGTCCAGTTCCCTCCCTTTAAGAAAAATGTAGATAAAAAGGAGTTCAGCAGAGGTTCAACAGTTTCAGTAGTCAGAGAAAAGAGCATGAGGAGACTGAGACGAGCACATTTAGCATGGAAAACGTTTCAGGGGGAAACCAACAACAGCTCTCTGCTACCTGAGAGATTACCAAGAGAACAGAGTAAGAGTGGTAGATGACAAAAGGGTGAAAGACAGCGGTCATTCATTGAAATATAAGTGGTGGAGATGTGAAATAAGAAGAAAAATTTTTCTCCAGGAAGACAGACTGGCCTCAGTGGAACCAGGGCCTCGAATTCTCTGATCCTATGAAACATACAAAATCTTCATCTATGTATCTTTACATGCCAGGCTTGTATCAGTGCCTGAAAACAATAAACATATATGGAAAATGGTAACTTCCATAAGGTTTAAAAGCCAGTAAATTTTCCCGATCAGTGATTACTGAAGGTGAATTTTGAAACTCTTTAGTTATTGTACATATTAACCTTTATAAATTCCACTAGTTAGCAAAAGACAACAAATTAAAGAGACTGGTTGTATTCCAAGGTAAAATGCAAGAATGACTGTTTAACAAATCCATAAACTTAAAGACTTGCATATCCTCAGAGGAAGAAGTAGGAAATACTTTTCCCATAATACTGATAAAGGGTCAAGTCACAAAAAAGCATAAAAAAAAAACCCAAGAAAACTCAGCAGGCCTAGTTAGAATACTTCACTTGACTTCTGAGCACCAGGTCTGAGTGTTTCTCCTCAACTAATTTAAAACCTATCAATGCTGAACAGCAGGATATTTCAACATTTAAATGTAGTGGTCAACATGCATTGAGTATAGTTACAATAAACTTGAATGCAAAGACATATGATCTTTCCTCCTACATGGAAGACTTTTATTGTCATGCCTTCATTTTTTATGTACATTATTAATGTAATTATAAATTGCTCAGTTTTAATAGTCATTTAGTCTGATACTTTAGATTCAAATTAAATCTTTAGTCATACACTATAAGCAGGCTTTCTTTTGATAAAGTAGTTATACCTCATATATTTAAGCTTTCTTATTGCTCATTAAGACTTCGTGACTACTTAGAGCAATGCAGACCATTGCTACTTAAAAGCTTACATATTTTAATAAAAAACAACTGTCTGAAAACCTATCATTAATAGCATACAAATTCCATAAAGTGACTCATTATGTGCAATTTCTGATAGGGATGTATCAGTGTTCTCACAGGGCATAGTCTAGCATAGGTCTTCTATCAGCGTGACTGAACTGAACTGAACCATTTTAACCACAGCTACAAATGCACACCAAGAGCAGTATTTTGAATGTGTTCTGCAGCTTCTGAGAATGACACAAGACCTGCTTATTGCCATCAGGTGAACCATCAAGTTTCTTCTAACTGCAAATGAAAACAAGAAACAGGAGCAGTACGTGTGGAAAAGAAAAAAAAGCCAGCCTTTTCTCCAACTATAACTTTGTACATAGCGCGTATTTTTCTTCAGATTCACAAAGTTTGCTGAATGAGTTTCTCAAGAATAAACAACTATAATAAATCAGACTGCTCTCATCTAACAATTCTAACAACGGTATATCTCAAAAAAGCATTGAGTCTGAATCTGGGCATTTGTTGTGTACAGTCAGACATGTTTGATGTGGAAATACCAGACTCCCTTAAACAAGATTTAGGTGCAAAATATACAGAAACATTATAGCTTTAACATTTTTCCTATGGCACAGTGACCTCAATAACAACAATTCTATGCATAGCATCCATGAGTTTTTTTCAGTGCATAGGGATTTTGAAAGTCAAACCAAACAGACTTGAAAAAGAGAGTAATAATTACAAAAAAAGCATACAAGGGGGAAAGGATAGTACATATATATTACTGTTCTTTCCCTCATCACTAACTCTGAAGACAGCTTTATAATAATTTTGTAAATTTTTTTACAAAAACTGTTGCCTAAGATTGCAATAAATATCAAAACACTTATTAATTTCATAAACCAGATTTTTTGATAATATAAACCAGAAACATCACTGTGAGTATACAGGAAAAGAAGGTACAATAGCAGCTTACGATAACATACCTGTACTAACCTTCATGCACAAACAGGGGTTAAAAAGAATTTAAAAAAGAGGGGGCGAACACTAGTTAAAAACCAGCACAGCTATCCACAATTAGGAGAAAACAAGTACTTTCATTTCTCAGGCACATTAGAATTACAGAAACTCGCTACCACGTAAATAAGTACACGTGCTAGCACAGACTATGATTAACTTCCATTTTGCAGTTTGACATGTGCTACAAGCCAGTGTTCATGGAATTTAATGCCCTCAATACCTCAAACTTCACTACAGAACAAGTCAGTCTATAAAGCGACACTGTTTTCCCCAGAGAATATGCTGTACCTTAATAATCAGCTACGGTATCCAGAGAATTGCAGTTACACTGCATTTGTCCCTAAGAACAGAAAGGCGTATCTTGAATTCCCAGCATAATAAAAACCAAAGCCAAAAGTAGCATAGATGTAATGTCACATTTTTAAATGTAAATGTGACAGGCATTTAAGGAAAGACAGATTCCAAAATGAAATACAGCGGGGGGATTAGCAAAGCCACTATGATTCAAATAACAGTGAATTCTCTAAGGGTTCAAGCTTATCTGAGTCCCAGCAGCAGCATAACAAGCAGAAGTCCAAATCACAGATGCAGGGATTTAAAAGCACTACAGCAACACATATATACCACTAAATAAATCATTATCGTGAAAATGTAATTTCTGAACAATAATTCTAGATGATGAACCTTTGCTTGAAGATTAAAAGTAGAATAAAAGCAGAAACTGAAAATGGTCTAAATAGTATAAATCACTGCATTGTGTGCCTATGGCAGGGGAGAGATGCAGGGGCAGCCTCCATGGGGAGAGGCCAGAGGTTGCTGAGTGCTGGACATCACCCATTCCAGCTGGCCCCATGGACCAACCCTAGGGCATGACTGAGCCCTGCAGCCAAGATGAAGGCGACTCAGAGAAAACATGCCTAACAAAGGGAAAAGCTAGCAGGCAGTAAGAGGAGGAGGGAACACAAAGTAGAGTGAGAAATGAGGGAGGGAACACCAAGGTCACAGGACAAGGGAAAGAGGTCTCCAAGGTGGAAAAGGTACTTCCCAGAAGCCTGGGGAGAGTCCATACCAGAGCAGTTGGAAGCCTAAAAGAACTGTGACCTGTGGGCAAAGCCCACACAGAAGCAAAGGAAAAGAGAGAAGGCAGGAGTGGCACAGAGAAAATTCCTGTACACTGAGCATACACCCTTTTCTCCCCCATGACCCTCAGGAAAGCAGAGGGTAAAAGGGTCAGGAATGAAATGTGAAGTTCAGCCTCGGAGGTGGGAGGAAGAAAGGTGTTGTTTTTTAAGTTTCTTTCTCACTACCCAAATGTATTTTAATTGGCAACAAATTAAATTATTTTTCCATAAGTTGAGTCCACAACAGTCATTGGTGAGTGAGCAAGCAGCTGGCTGGATATTCATCCTCCAGCCAAGGCTAACCCATGACAATGGGATGAGCTGAGAACAGGAAAATAAATATAAAAGGACAAATGCACTGTATTGTTTTCCCTCACACCTAATAATATTATGAGGAACTGATACTTTTACTTGTGGGGAGAAAAAAATTAAGTGTGGCAGACAGTGTTGGAACTCTTAGTAAGACACACAATCTTAAAACTCTAAAGAAAATGGAAAAAATGTCCAAGATTACAACTGACAGTTTACTATTTTATTCTGCAAAAGGCAAAGTAGTTTTTTTGGGGTTTATTTCAAAACCATATTGATTTATGTCATGTATATTATTATGATACTACACTTAATGCAGACAAACCATTCCAGGCAGAAATCTGTGTTTCATTGATTAAAAAAAAAGTAGGAAAATCTGACATCTGACTCAGGGCAAAAGGATTTCTCCTGAATAATTTCAGTTTTAATCCACAAATTGAATCACTTATTATATGGTCAAATTAATATTGCTGGGAAATCTGGTCATTTGCACTATCTCTTTTTAACATTGTTATTGTTCCACTATGAAATGTTTTGACCCTTTATTTTGTTATTTCTTCTTTGGTTATTCAGATTCTTTCCTTTAAACTTGTAAAATACCTAAATCTTAAATGGACTTACCTTTTGCTATTCTTAAGAGTCAGACAGGGGGGTCCTACTGTAATTTTCCACAATTACAATCACTTACACATCCTAAGAAGTGACAATATCAAGGTTTGCTTGCTTTTCATTTCCAAAAAATCAGTAGCTTTCTGATGACCATTCAATTTTTCATAATTCTACAAGCTCTCCTCTCCCAAGAGGCTTTTTATTAGGCAAAGCACAGGGCTTTTACAGCTTCTCACTTTACAGAATGCTGTAAAAAAAGAATTATTTTTCTTAAACATAATAGAAAACTTGTTCAACAGAAATCAGCTCACACCTTTTTTCCAAGGCTGCCTCACTTGACTCTTCAACTATCTCCTCATCCAATTAAGCACTGTTGACAAGAGCACTGCTGAAAGCTATGAAAGAAGCCGTATCGAATCTTCCTTGGCAACCATGACATAGGCCACAGAAGGATTATCACTGGGCTCCCAAAATCTATGCAGAAAACCCATGCTGGTTTTGCACCAACATTTTATTAGAAGAATTTTCATATACTTATTACTAGCAGCCTGTATCCACCCAGAAGCCACAGTGATGTAAGCTACAACAGAGGCAAATTTCCATCGTACGAACTTTGCCCATGGCAGATTTAGAAAAAGCAAAAAAGCGAAGTTGCCAAGAGCTTTCAGCACCTTGCATATGCTGCAGCTCTCACTGCTCCTGCCAGCTGTACAGCTGAACCAGTGATAACGCCGGCTGGAAATTTTAGAGTAAACAGACATGACTCCAAAGGAATAATATGAAATGAGCTTCTGGCGAAATAATAAGATAAATTAAAAAAAAGAAAACGTAGTAAGCTGAATGTGCCATAAAGAGCAGAAATAGTTTTATAGTCATATCTGTGAGGAAACTCCTGAATGCATTAGGTAGCGTACCATGCAACTATGTGCCAGGCAGCTTTCACAAATGTGTTTTCAAAGCATTATAAATAAAGAGTAAGTGCCAAAGCCATTATCCTCCTTTCCCTGAGCTGAAGAGTATCAGGCACATGCAGTTACTGTTCATGCTAATCATCACTGCTGTAAGATGGAACAGCAAAGAAATAGACCCGCTTGGTGTTTCTGACTAATAATTTCTGCATAAGAGTCATTTAGCTAATAAAATGGAGTATGCAAAAGCCTTTTAGCACCTACTAATCATACTTCGCAATAACCTTCCTGAACAATACTGGGAAATTATATCATTTTATATCTTGTAATTCATAAATAGAACATTTCACTCATGTTAGTCCAGATGAACAAGTACCATCAGTACAAACAGATTTTTGTACATTTGGCCATGACAAACAGAAACAGATGGGAATCCGCTTTCTAGCTACTATGTAGAAAAAAAGAACATATGTAGGCTTCTTAAAACACAGTAAAGAAAGTTTTTAATCAATGTTGGCATTTGCTGTGCACCAGTCTCTCTTTCAAGAACCAGGGTTAGAAAATACGCTATAACACATTATTTTCATAGACCAATTTGTTTGGTCTCCAACAACAATGAAAGCCAAGCTGGATTCTCAGCAAGTGTTCAACAGTCTTAAAGACCATAAAAGTCTGAGTATGGAAGAAAGAAGTTGAGTACATAGCCAATCACATTTTGTAAAGCACACACAGACATGCTGTTAGGAACCAGAACATAACACTGAACACCACCTGAAAAAAGGCTTTAGCAAGGACATTGGAGGTAATACACATAGCAGAACAAAACAGGAATGTTTATATTAGTGCAAAAAAATTCTTAATATATAGATTCTAGACTAAAATCTGTTCCTCTCTGAAAGGTGTCCTTAAAGATGAAGATACTCAGACATATGTCTCTGTGACAAGCTGGCCAAAAATGCTTGTGATGACAAACAAGTTAATTTTTCTCATATCTTTCACAACATCAAAACAGAACAGTTTTAGGCATATGTATTCCATGGCATTTCACAAAAGAACCATAAAAGTCATGGAATAGCAATCTTTAGACTGAATGTAAATTTCTGTGTTGAGAAATTTAATCTGAAACACAGATTTAAGGGAAAGAGAAGAACAAGAAATTTGAGGATTTCTCTCAAGCAGAATCTTAGATTTTTTTTTTTTTTTTTTTTTGCCATATGAAGACAAATTGAACCAAACCAGAAAAGCAAAGCATAGGAAATGGCAATCTTGCCTTGTACCAACATTTGAACATATTAGTCTAAGTAATAATAAAAGGTTCAACCAGATCTAACTATGCTGGATTTTCTCACTATGCAGAGTTAACTTGCTGTTAACAAGTAGTGCATGTGTTGATTAACATCATCAAAACCAACACTGTACATTTAAGACACTATTTTCATTGTCAAACTGGAGGCGGATGGAAAGAAGAATTTGTAGAAACGGCATTTTTGTTAAAATACAGATCTCAATTATCTCTTCAACTTCATGAGCAATACACTTCATTTTTTTCAAGCAAATAAGAAGCCAAAGTGATTTTTTTAATGGTTTAAAGAATATAAAAATCCATTTACAGACAAAGGATAGAATTAAAATTTCAGGACAGATGGATTGTGTAAGTATTGCAAATAGTCCTCTATGAATGATTGAAATGCAATCATTGCATCAGTCTATTGATAAGGTAAAGGCAGAGACTAATCCAGTCTGCAATATTTTAATTATAATATTTTCAGGGTAAATAAAGAAATAATTTCTATTGTTCATATCCAATATTACTCAATACGCAAAAAATAAGAAATAACCAGAGAACTGAAGGATACCAAATTAACCAGTTTACTTCTTTCAGTTAAGAGGAGGGTTTTAATATACTTGATAACTGATAGGCACTCTCTCCTCAAAAATTGCTGAGTTGAAGAGAAAGGACTAAAACCACAACTTGAGCTACTTATCAAAGGAAAGTTTTTAAGGCTTTTTTAAACTATACAGAATTTAAAGATGGCAGTTAATCCTATTTACTAAAAGAAGGCTGTTCTCTGGCACTACAATATGAATTATACTCAGCCTTTTCATAACAATATTCCTTCATTTCCCTGATACTCCAGTTTAAATCAGGCCTGAGTTTGACCCAGTCTATATAGATGCTCTTCACCAATTTGCAAAAAACTATTTTCTGCAACTTTTCTTCCTTAACATAGGAACAAATACCACTGGGGTTGCGGTTTTCTTTCTGTGATTAACTCAAGAGTTTTAGTTCTTTTTTTTTTGTATCCTATAATGTATATCTTTTATCCATCTTTGTAATCAACATGTAAGGGTAGCTGGCAATGTTTTATTTTTATCCTATCTGAGATCATTTACCCAAGCTGGTTAAGAGAAGAGAAAAATACTAATCACAATTTGCAATTTTAGCAAGTTTTTCTGACAAAAAGGAAAACCCTAATATGTAATTATTGGGAGATCTTGTTGAGATATAGTACCTAAAAGAAAACATGAGATGAATTCAGCAAAAATTAATTTGGAATTCTTAAAACAAAGTGTAGAAAAACAGAGTCTGATAAATCTCCTATAAATTAAGAGCATTTTCTCTTAGAGACAGTTCATAGAGAATTTATATATATTTACAAACTTTGTCATCAATTTAGTGTAAAGTTTTCCAAAATCATAACTTCCCAGAACTTATGTGCATACTAAAAAGCTTTACCTGCTATCAACAGCAAAAACCTGCCATGTAGAACTCCCAGCGAGAGTACATGCAGAGGTAAAGAGATAGATAGACAGACAGACAGACAGACAGATGCCCAAATTTTTTAAATTCTACATACTTTGTGGTTCCATAGCTCTTAACCTCTTTGCAAGAAATCCCTGAAAGAAAAATAAATCCAGCTCTATTTACTCTCTACCAGACCACACATAGAATGTGTTTGGTTGTTACTAGCATTTGCTTGAATGCAGGTGTCATAGAGAAACGACTTGAACACTGGAATAGTAATTGCAGTTGGAAAACTTCAGATTCTGTTTATTCTGCACTGGAAGATAATCCTCAGGGCTGTTCTTGGTACTACACAAGTTCTTCAAAATAACTAGTAACAGATTATTTCATAATCTGATAGCCTTTCAGTAAGAAAATGTTCTCCTAAAAGGTAATGTAAATCATCTTTCAGGTAACTGAAGTATAACCTCTTTCGTATCTTATTTTGCTTGGACAAAGAGAATAAAGGAAAAATGACGTTGTAGCGTCCCCACCTAATTGACTGTGGCCCTCCCCTGCTCATCAGGCCCTAGCAATCCAATGGGCCGATGAGTCAGAATCAGAGGGTGTGTCTTTGGGTAGGGAAGCTGAATAGATCCCGCCTTCAATTCTGGAAAGTTCTTGTTAAGTCAGGCATTGATTGGTTATCAGAGGAGACCTTCACCTTTGTCTGTACATGACTGGTGTTTTGAATGTTTGTACCTTCCCCTTCCCCTTTGTCCCATTGGTTTAGGGACTTTCCCCCACCCCTCTTACTCTCCCTTAAAATCTCTTGCCAAAGCCTTGGACCCTCAGAGATCTTCGCTCTGCCTGTTTTGTGGTAAGTGTTGCTGCACTACATATTGGCAGTCTCTCTCTCTCTTTGCCCCTTTGTCTCCGACGCTTGGTGGCCTTGCCATTGGCATCCTCAAGGCAGGCTTCCCTGACCTGGGAACAGCTTGGCCCATCATCAGGCACCAGGAAGAGATTTGAAAGTCCTTCAGGAGGGCCACTTGGCTTCCCAGGCATCTACCAAGCTATCCAGAGGAGAGCCAAGCAGACACGTGGCACCCAAACAGGGACTGACAAGTGTGGTCCCTGAAGGATTGCTCTTGTCAGCGGCTGACAAGAATTGAATCTTTCTGGCGTCCACATCCCCCCGTAGAGCGCACCTCGTTTTAGAGTGCTGCGCTCCGGGAGTGGGCCGTAACCTCCAGATTTTGTGGGTGCCTTCAATTCTGAAGAGCGGCCCAACATCGGAGGACCTCTCTTGAAGGTTTTTTTTTATGGTCCTGTTGTAGTGGATTTTGCTGTGGTCTTTAGTGGGGGGAAGCACCTTCCGCAGATCCTCCAAGACCGGCTTCGGAGTATCCTGTTGTCTTTCTGAGAGTGTGGTGAGTGCAAACAGCATTTTCTGCCTGTGGTTATACAGGTCCAGGAGTTTCCTTTTAGCTGATCCCTTTTCACGGGAGAGGGTGGGGTTGTGGGCAGCTTTTGTGTTATTTGATAGTGGGTATTAAGCTGACACTGCCCCGAAGAGAGATTTATAACCAAGTTGTGGGACTCCTTGAGGGGGGTGGATTTAAGTTTTCAAAATGCTTGTTGAAGAGATTTTTATGGTGGATCTTTTTTTACTTTCCCAAAATGTCTAAGGAAGAGATTTGAAAGTCCTTCATGGGGGCCATTAGGCTTCCCAGGCATCTACCGAGCTATCCAGAGAAGAGACAAGGCGGGGACACCGCAACATAACACTGCCTTTAAAAAAACTTCATGAAAGGCTTGTAATACCATGCTTCAGTCTTCCCTTTTTCAGACTAAGCAAACCAAATTATTTCATTGTTCATATAATTCTTACTACCTACTACTACTTTCTCATTTACCTATTAGTATTTACTGACATCTTCGATCCAAACTGGAAGGAGTTCTCCAAGTGAGACTTCATCAGCTTCAGGCAAAATAGTCAACTCATATGTTTTTCATAATAATACTGTTGTTAATGGGAGATGCTGGGAATTCAGGAGAAAGGTGAGAATGTTCATTACTCAACCAGTATCAGCAATATAGGTAACTAGAGAAGAATTTGTGCTGCGCCCTGAATTCTCTTTAACAAATTCAATGCATATCAGGTGTGTGCAGTAAAAATCAGTGCATTTAGAAAATGTCAGAAAATGTAAATTTTCAATTATGTATAGTCAAGATAAACCAACTGCTGTAGTAGAAGCACTACTTTGAGCTGACGCTTGCAATAGCATATAGATACTGTGCTTTGTTCATACGCAAAAGTATTTCCCTAATTTTTTATATTTTCTTTCTGGGTCAAAAGTACAACTAGGGCTACCCAGTTTAGAATATTATCTTTACTAAAAAATGCATGCTGATGACATTACCATTATTTGAACACAGCAGGACAAACTGGTAGCAAATACTGCATTGAAATAGCCAAAAGAAGCATCTTTGTGATTCAATCCCTGAGAAACTTGCAATTTGTGAATGTTTGAAAACTAAGGAGGTACCATTTTTTGTCCCGGAAAATTCTGTTTGGTTATGGTTGCTTTTCCTCAGGAAAATTGTGGCAGTTAAAAATTACCTTGTCAGCCAATGCCAAAGACTCAACACTGTCTGCACTACTAAACTCTTAACATTTGAAGCTATCATGGCAACTGCAGTAGGGGATCTGCTGCAGACACTCCTAATCTCCAAAACTAGCACTCATGCCAATAGTCCATTAACTCCTCCCCTTATTACCCAACTGTGGGAAGGAGATCACCTAAATCCACAGCAGAAATCAAAAGGGAACACAGAAAAGCTGAGAAAATGCTATTTTGGGTAACAACAGTCTAGTGGCCACAACAAAACCCACAATGCCTTCAGATACCAAGTGACAGCACTGGACCTGCAACAAGGCAAGGTGATAAATGTAAAGGGATACCTGGTATATCCTAATTTTATAAGTTTCATTTGCAAGTGAGAAAACCTCTCTTGTAGCAGCTATTTTCTATAAATGTGTAGTTAGGCATATTTTGCCTATAATGAAGACTACTTCATCTTCTAACCATGGCAATTAGTCTCTATCACAATTTACTTACAACTCCCGTAAATTCCTGTATCCTTAGAATGAAGGTGCAAGATCATTTTACATTCCATCCAGTGAGATGCAGAAAGTATACTCTTTGCATAGTATGACAATAAACTGTAGGTTGGGAAAATAATAATATAATCATGACATTTTCTGCAGATAAAATATAAGCTTTTGCTAATGCACTGGCCCACATTCTACTCTGTGCTTGAAAGATTCAGAGGAAATCAGAAACTACTTCAAGTGATCACTATTTCTTACGCATTTCCCTTTCTTTTGTCTGTAGCTGGAGGCCAGTTGCAGAATAATAAATGTTGCACTCTTCAGGCTGTTTTTCTTCCTGTTACAACAGTTTCTTTCAGAGAGCTGTTCACTGAGAGAAACTTCCAAAACTGAGTGTCTCTGGTTCCTTGCCACACCGGTCTAATTGAGGGTGAAACACAGGATCACCACTCTACTGCAGTGGCTCCACATCATTCAAGGATTCCTTTATATAAAAAAAAAAGTTTCAGCCTGGTGAAGTCTCCCAGGCTTCCTTCTAACACAGGAAAGTGGGATGAAACACAGGAATTTCTGGATATGATCCATTCCCTTAATTTTAATAACCGATATGTCTTAAGAATGTAGAGATAGTATTATATCATCAGATTTTATCAAATGCTTCACCTAAAAATTGTGATAACTGGTGGGGGAGGCAGACAGGTAGAGTATTTTAAAAACAGTTTTCAAAACTAAGGAAAGCAAAGAAAACTTGAGAGTTGTTTCTGTGACGGTATAATTTTGCGTACAGAAATGTTCAGAGTAAAAGAAATTCAAAAGTGGTTAGAGATAACTTAATACATCTTTTTTGCAGCTTTTGATGTTGCATCATTCCAAACTCTTCAAAAACTCTACTGTGTCACCTATATATTACATCTTCTAAAGCTAAATCAATCTTCAGGATTGACTCCAGCAGTCTAGCAGCTTAAGGATACCACTAATGCTGAAACATCAGCTATTCCTAATGTTACTCAAGTCTATGGGATCTGGCAGAAATTTAGCTGATGTTATGTTCGTTCACTAGAGGTGAAAAAAATTAGAACTTCTAGGTATAAATCACAAGACTAGTCAAAAATCTTCACATTTAATAATTTTAACTTAAAAATACTGTTTCAGCTGCTGTTTTCAAGTGTGTGAGCAAGTCCATGATACTAATGTAAACACCTTCCAAGATGGAGTTCAGCTTCAGTAACTAGTTTAAATTACTTTCAAAGTACTTTAATTTTAGTAGCTTATAAAGCAGCCTGTGTAAGCTTAACGACAACCATTTGATTTTCAGATCACATTGCTGTAACATCCAACAGTGATCTATAAGAGACTGTTAGAGAAAGAACATTAAAATGCAATTAGAGCTTGATCCTGCTAAATTTTCAGCAACTCTGGAAGGTGCTGAATGCCTTGATGCTCCTTTTGAGTGTCTTGATGCACTGCTGTGGCTGAGCTTGGACTATGTTCATACAGACACATGAATCAACAAAGACTGCTTCCCCAAGAGCCATGTATTTTTACAAATTCTATGTGAACAACACTCAAAAGCATGTTTCGAAAAGACAACAAAGAAAACAATGTCTTAATATTTTATTAGATTAGCTGATGCACAAAAACAGACTAGCTTTTTATCTTACTTTGGGGCGGGGAGAGGGAAGGATGTTGCTCACTACTTTATGGGAAATAATACTGTCATTAAATAAAGACAATACCAAAACACTAACACATAACCTCTGCCACAACCCAGTTTTAAAGGTCTTGCTTGATTGTCTTTCCTCAAATATTTAAACACATTCCTTATACAATGAAAGCCACATAAATAAATGCAGTGGGGGAAAAGAGGAAAAAAAAAAGGTAAAAACCACCATATCCTTCCTGTTTCTATACAAGAAAGCAATAGAACAAAGACCTCTACGTCATGCATTCTGTGTGAATATCAATATTTCATTCATTAATTAGTGCCACATGACACTGAACTTTGTTTCAGATAATAAATTGAAATTGCAGTTGCTTTGCTAATTTTCTTCAACAAATCTTTTTGTAGTTGAAAGCGCATTGTTTAGAAATGCTTAAAAACATTTAAAAGGTTACAGCTGTATTTTAGAATGGTAACATTTAAATAAGGCAAAAGTAAGATTGGCCAGCAGCCACTTCAGAGATTGTCTGACAATGACATCAAATTCACAGGCAATAGAAAGTAAACCACCCTATAACTAGCCCTACTGCTTGCCTTTTAAACTGCACCACCATATCCAAAAATGGTTAGATACCATTTGGTAGTATGTAGAAACAGATCTGAATTTAAGCAAGCATCCTACACTTAAACAGAAAAGCTCAAACAAACACCAAAACTCTAGACAAGGTTTTATTTTGTAGTGCTGATCTCATCACTTCCATGACACTTTGTAGTACAAAGTTTAAAAAAGATGTAAACACACTCCTCAAAGAAAACTGATGTCCATTTTAAGATTAAAGTTAACTTATACAAGTCTAATTTCTACCCAGGCAACATGCTTGATGGATATAGAAGGAAATTCTAGACACAGTCACACCATCATCTCTGGTTAATATGATAACAGTACCCATAAACTAAGGACAAAAGTCTGTAGTAATGAAGAGCATTAATATCTGATGCTCTGAATGAAAAAAAACCAAGAAACTTTCTCCTTATATATACTATGGCAATATATTGAAGGAAAGAATTCAATATAATGCGTACTATAAAGACACTGCCACAAGAGAACAGTTTTCAAAAGTTTTAACGTGAGTATTCTGCAAGTAACTCATTCTCCTGTCAGAAGAACAGACTAAATACTAACTCTGAAACTGAGAAGAATGTTCCATGGAGTTGTGACATCCAGGAAAGACAGTGAAGTTATCTGGAGTGCTAGAAAGGTCTTCTACAACCTTCAAATTAAGAAAAAAAGCAGCATGGGCACTGCTGATGGAGTAAGGACAAGAAACCCAAACACCTATGGGTCCATGATTATTTACCCTCTTCACAGTGGCCATGATAGGATGCCTTTGCAATGCAGTTCTCTCCAGCAGAATCAGACTCTGCTGTTTCTAAGCAGTTGAGACCCATGAAGTGTGCATCATCCTCCTCTTGACACGACACATGCATTTGAAATCAAAGTACAGAGGCATGTTTTAACTTCACCTTCCAGCCTTTCACATGGCATTGCAAGAGAACAGGAGGACACCTTTGAGCACTCCTGCCTTGTAGGGAAGGACTCTCCACCATCAGATACAAACTGCAGTCATGTCTCAAAAAAGCAGGACAGCTGATATCTCAATAAAGTACTGCTGAAATCTCAATCCCTTTCTTTCCAGACCTGCTCTACTCTGAAACAACCTCTGCATTTTAACAGCCTGAATCTGTGAGAGGGAAGAGAACAATACCTGGAGACTTATAAACAATAACATGCCACATGGAGTTCAAGGTCTACTATGGAAACATTAAAACAAATTTCTAATCCTCTCCTTTCTGTGATTCTGCTTTTGAAAGGAGAAACATTTTACTCCACATTTCTTCAGGAAGTGCTGAACTATAGAAAGTGCCAAGTGTAAGGTCACCTTGCTGTGAGTGGGATCAAACTAGCAAAATAATGGAGTCTTAATTCAAACAGATTAAAAAATACAGCATTTCTCAAGTGTTTTTTAAAATGTAATTATAAAGGTTAAAAAAGCTTCTTCTTTTCTTAGCTACAGGAAATGTAATTGCAAACTTTTTTAAACTCACTCTTCAGAAACAAAATATTTAATGGCTGCCTGAACTAAGCATCTGACCTAGAAATGATTTTCAGAAGCAAACCCCAGCTGAGCTACTGTGTTTACAATCACAATTACGATTGTCCAATTTTCTAAAAGCAAACATAGCCATAGAGTATAAATTTGTCTCCAGTGGGTATAAGTCCCAACACAGACTGAAGAAATCCTCTCTTATCCAGCCAGTTCTCATATCTTATAATGAGCCCTATCACACAGTGGAGTAATTAAGAGTTGATTTTATATAGGAGAACAGCACAGGGGCTTACTCATGACACAGGTATAAGGCATCCATAATGAAACACTGCAAGAGGAAAGCTAGGGGGAAAAGGATTACTTACAGCCTTTATCTCAAATTACAGCAGGCTTTGTTTGCTAATACCATTAACTTACTGGGTCAATTTTAAATCTTGGAATCTATTTACCCTGTATAAAAAGACTTCTCTTTATGCACAGAAATTGTATTTACTGTGACTACAATTTACCATTTTATTGACTATATTCATGTTTTAGCATAAATCTTTTTGAATCGGATGTGTAGCTTAATACATATCAATACAAAACTCCAGTGATGAAATAGAAGTCAGAATGAAAGTCTCAGAGGTACATTTCTATAATGTACCTCTACAATTACCTGGTGTTTAAAAATTTTTAAAACTTTGGAGTTTTGCTTGTTCCCAGGGAAAGCTCACATGGGAAAAGAATTTTTATATACTGTTAAGCATCAATAGTAAAACAATTCTCAACAAAAGGTACAGCATGTATCAGAATACAAAAAGCTGCTGTTTAATCATAAACAGGAAAATCACACAACTGGAGTATTTTAAAATGTTCTAGTGAAATGCTGATGCCACTTTTCAACACTAGTGTGCAAGTCCTACCATATTTCCCTGCAACCCACAAGTAAAAAACAACATTGCTAGTTTAATTTCACATAGTCTATTCACAATACAGTTCTGTATACTTCAAAACCTGTTTTGCAAAATGGCCAAAAACCCCTTTCTCTACCTGCTCAGACATGAAAAGGTTTCAGCTTTTGTTTCAGTTTTCTTTTTAAAAATGTAGGACAAGAATCTTCTTAGACAGGACCTAAGAATCATCATTATCTCTTGCATTGAGTATCACATTTACTAACCAAAGATGCTGCAGGAATAGCTTTTTTTACTCATCTTTCTTGTTACTCTCAAAATCAAATCTGACATATAATTAATACCGCAGATATAATCTATATAACTCAGTTATTTGCAACAGAAGGAAAACAGTGTGCAGGAATGCTGGTTTTTAAGATGCTCACAAGCAAAAGGAGAATTTCACAAGTTCTATGTACGCCTCACTAGAGCGTGTCATAAACTCACTTTTCAAGCATAGTCATTTTACAATGCCATACAACCTCTAGAAGTTGTACCAGTGAATGTTCCATGACATTAGGAACGTCTGCTTTCTATACCTCACATCACACATTTGTATCTGTGCTTATGTTCCTTGGTTTAAAATTCACACAGGAGTCTGGAACTAGAATACAAAACTAATAATGTACTACTAATTTATCTATCTGGCTATTTAACACATTTACTTACTAATTATTTTTGCTAACGTTGAAATATGTGATGCTTCACCACAGGAGACAGGACTTACATATTTGTACTTTAAATGAATTTAAATTCACAAGTCTTAGCTAGCTGATAACCATCTTTTAATTTGCTGTCACAGTGCTCTGTTTTCATGTAACACAGTTGAGCGATAACTTTAGTAAAAGTGTCAGATATGTTCACAAGACAATAAATTTTTAATAAAGTCAGGAATTTCACAAAATCCTGCATGTACTTTAATAAATATTTCATATTTGCACCTTAATTAAGGTGCAAATTTGCACCTTAATTTTTTTGGCCAGCAAATATATTTGTAGACTGTATAGGTGAAGCCACTATTTTCTTAATGACTACTGAAGCCACAAGGTGATTCCATCAATGTAATTTTAAGTTGATCAGTAGGGATGCTTGGAGAAAAAGGGACTTGGTATATATAAAGATATATTGCCTAAATAAATTACTTTGCCATACAATTTGAAGGCAATTTTTAATTTATGTAGAAAATCACGTTCTTCTGGTACCTCCAATACCGGAGCCAATTCTCTAATATTAAATTTAAATAATTACTATGCATTTTTTAAAATCAGAGCTATAATTAGGATTTTGATAGGCCAAATACAGTAGTCGCCATTCAAAATTGTCCTGCCTCTGATGCCACCTTAATGATACCCTGTGTATCTACTGCAACACCCTCTCACATTCACAATGTCAAACATACGGGAGCCTTCCGATTGACCATATAGACACCACAGGCATATCCTGGAGTTTTTAATAGAATTCAGATAAAAACTTAATAGAGGCAGAGAAAGTGAAATAGCTCGCTAAAATATCACTGTTTGTAGAGCTGTGAAATGGGAGAAAACAAAAAATAAATACTTTAGACATAAAACAAATGCAGTTTTTAAATACAAATACAGCCAACCAAATATAAGTTTTTCCCTCTCAGGTGTCTCTAAGTAGTTTCTTAGTAAGATCACTCATTGTCTGTTATTCATACATAACTTGACAAACTAAAGTAAAACAACTCATTTGTATTTTATAAGTACACAAACAGGTGGCTTTATTAAAAGACGCCCTTTCTTAAAAAAAATCTTTAAAGTTTCCTTGACTTGTGTTTTAAGATATTTGTCGTACATTATAAACCATTAAGTATGTCTCCTAGGTCCCAATATGCATTTATGCAATTGTCACTTCTGTATTTAATGCTCCACCTTCTCTTCCGGATGAAATGCTATGTAGTGGCACTACTTCACTGTTATGCCCAGGCAATGAACATGGCAGCAGGAGTGTATACAGGCACTGGGCCAAACAGCAGATGAGGCTGTAGAAAAATGCTGTATGTGCAGCAAGTCATATTGAATAGAGCAGCTGTAAATCCTAGGAAGAACCCCAGAGAAACAGGAAACAGGCACGTGCTGGGTGGGGCGGTGACCGAAGCCAGGCCACACCACAGCTAAGGAGGCAGCAATGGCACCAAAGAACATAAACTGGCCTGAGCAAAGTGTCTGCAGAAATCACAGAGAATTACTATTCAAGAAGAAAAATGTGCGATGAGAGGTCAAAATTCATTGTTTCCTTGTCTGCCATACCTCCACAACTAATCTCAGTCAGACTGCTTGGACACCTCAGGAAAGATGCATATGTTAAGGTCAGAGAATGCCTGTAACAAAGTCAGTGAGCAAAATCTACAGAGACACGTACACAAAAACAATTCTGCTTAAAATTTTTAAAAATCACCTTCCCTTCCTACAGAGTCTTGCATTGAGCTTTACTGTCATGAGTATGAAATACAATTATTTCGTATCTACTTTTGCTGTCAGCACTACAAATAACCAAGTACTACACATAGGGAGAATGGGCCAATTTTGGCATATCCAGTTAATTTCTGGGTTTTCAGTTTTGCTGGATTGTGTTTCCAATAACATGTCAGTGAAGTCTAGTTTGTTTCACTTCTCAGGTCAGTTGGTATTTTAAACTATGCTTTCCAGAGGGAATCATAGCAAAGGTAAAGAAAAGAACCACTTTTTTTTCTGGACTTAAAGCCCTAACTGAAATTGTTTTGTAGACAAAGCAAAAATCAGCTAGAGGACTGGAGTTTCAAATTTAGTCTTTCATTCTTCAAACTTCCTCCTCATGGGAGAAAGTGCCCCAAAAAGCCTAATTAGTTTCAGCAAGTTGTGCACTGGGAATGCACACAGACTGTTCAAAACCAGTTCCTACAAGATTCACAGCTCTCAACAGTAACTGGCTTCAAAGGGAGTATAGTACCTTAAGTCTGCTTGAAAAGGTCTTAGCCCCTTAGTTGCAATAGGAGGGATTTCTAAATGGGGAGATGGAGGGAGGGGCCATAAATAAAAAACCCTTCTGGAAGTTTATGACCCACGAGGATTTTAAGAACTTCCACAAGGGAAGAAGAAAAAGCTGATCACAGCCTAATATAACAAGGCCTCTATGAAACTACAGCAAAAAGTTCAGGTAAAATGATACAGCTACAAGATTCTGGTGGAATCCAACTTAAAGATCTGGTTAGAATTTCCATTATTTTTAAAAGACTCAGAAGGAAACAATCCACAAAAGTTGATTTCCACTACTTCTACTGATTATTTTTCTGTATAATTCACCATTTTAATGTAACTATTTTCTATTGTTTCAAGGGTTTTGTAACAAACATGTTCTACTTGTTGGCAACGCCACGCGTTGCATAGAACTATTCCTCAAAACTTGCACTGAACAAAATGGCTGCATACTCTTGAGACGCTGCTACGAACAAGAGCACAGGGAGGGTGAAACTATGTGGACAGAACACGGAGTTGGAGACGATGGAAAGGCACAGCAGGCAGAGAAGCACACAGCTGCACAACAGTGCTACAAAAGCCAGAAGGAGGGAAAACCAGCTGGAAAAGAGATTTGGATAAAGGCAGAGAGGGAAGGTGGAAAAGCCTGTATCAGAGGAACAAGCTGGGAGGGCAGTAAGAAGAAATGATCTCTGAAACCCTGACCTGGGAGTTAGAATGGAGAGAGAGGTGAGTGAGGAAACATGTGTGGGCAAGTGCTGTACAGCACAGAGACAAGACCAGTGACAAACTGGTCTGTAATCATTGGAATATTGTGTTCTCCAGACCTCAACAAAAAAAACCCCAGTGTATTTTTCTCTAAATCCTCAGGACAGATACAACATGGAACAGAACAAGAATTTTGTAACCATTAGTTTTGCACATCTTTGCAGACACTTGAAGATGTAAAGACAGCACAGTGAGGAATATTCTAGGCAAATGGGAAATCTCACTTTTAAGAAAATGGCACACCTATCAGAAGAAACCTAACTCTTTTCTTTACTCAGTCATGGAGTTCCTGTGTGATGGCATGCAAACCATAAAATCCAATTTTTCATGAGCAGTAGCCAATAAAATGCTACAAAACGAAAGCTGCAAAAGTGACAAGATACTGTATCCACAGTTTAAGTCAGCTCACTGTGGCTCAAAGTGCTACAAGAAAATACTAACATTTAAATCTCAAGTCACTGGCATCTTATATTGGACACTTTAAGTCTACAAATATTTCAGCCTTTATAGATTTTTAGCTAAAAGTTCCACAGTTGTAAAATACAGACAGTAATATGAACTAATCCACAGGAGTACTGTAATTTTAAATTAATTTTTATCAAGTTTACAGATGCAACAATGGATGTGTTACAAAAAATGTCTAGAAGAAATTTTCTTTTTTTTCCTGGCGCCTGGTGTTAATAACACATTGTATACTCTAATAAAGGAATATGAAATAAATTAAGCTGTCTAATGGAGTACAGTCTGTAGAAAAAAAAATTCATCTGTTCATAAAGATTACACATAAAAAGGGTGAACGGAAGTTGAACTGACCCCCTAGTTTTGACAGACTAATTTTTCAATACTTGATTTTGTAACCTTTCCTGTTCTTTCACACTGAGTTTTTTGATTAGTGTAAGAATGGCCTACTAAGATGTTAGCTGTTCAATTTTAGACTTCTCTAAACAAGAAAAAGTACACAACATCTTGCTGTTATGCAATCATGTCAAAATATATGAACATGAAAATCTTAGGATGGCTGACATTTTGCATACAAGCACTTGTCTGTGAAACACTATGTAAAGATATGTTAGGTTTGTTTTTTAAAGTATGATGGGCTCTTCATGAAAGTATCTATTTATAGAAAAAACAATGAAAAAATGCAAATTAAGTTGCAAATCTTACAGTAAAACACCCCAATGAGAGTAACATCTTAGCAGCGGAACTGTTATGCTCACTAGAAGAATTATTTCAAAATATCTTTAATGTTTAAGTGTTAGTTAGCAATGACTTTTGAAGAAATTTAACCATTTTTGCATACAACCTTTTAAAAAAGTACCAAGATGATTGCAGATGTGCAGGTGACTGAAAAGGAACTCTCAAATTCACACCAAGCAGTATTTCACCCTATTGAATGAATTCAAGGTATCTTAATTTTAGTGTGCTGTAGAAGAAATGGTTTGGGGTTTTTTTTGGGTTTTTTTTTTGGGGTTTTTTTTTACATTTCTAATTGCGACTGCTCAAGCAGAAATGGTAGTTCTGGTGGTTTGACTTTGGTTGGATGCCAGGGTCCCACCAGAGCCACTCTATCACTCCCCTCATCAACCAGACAGTTTGACCTGCAGGTCACACCAGATTTCCACAACAAGATTTTGCAGCTCTTGCATAAGAATTCTGAACCTTCCTGGAAGCTTCTAAGTCTACCTGGACAAAACATTTGAATGGAAAACCAAAATGCAAGAGAGACATGCTGAAGATGACAAAGTACTCCAAAAAAATCTCCAAGGCTGTAAGATCACTAGCTCTCAGAAGTGGAGCAGCTCAGACATGTGCATGACGAGTTTATGCCCAGAAACACAAAAGCAACAAGAGAAAACCAGTGAAAGGATTTTTAAAAAGCAACCACTACAGGCTAATAACCTATAGGTTGAGGAAGAGCCTGTGCCAAGCTTTCTTTTTGCTGGAAGATTACACAGGATGAGTGTTAGAAATTTTACTATATAAATATGTCAAATGTGTGGTACAGACATCAAGAACAGCCCTGTCCCTATTTTTATAAAACTCAGCCTTGAGAGCTATCCTTACAAGCTTTATTTATCTCATTTATGTAACCGAATTGAAAATGTTTTTACCTAAATAGTCTAAACTGCACCCCAGAGATTATACTGTCTCTGTAGAGAATGCAGTATATTAATTCATTGCACTTCAGTCACAAGTATGGCACTAGAAAAATGTATCTAATTTAACATAAATTTCAGTGTCTTTTTAAAGGAGAGATTTAGTCTTTGTTTCCAAATATATTTTTTTCCTCATGTATAAGTACTTTTAGCAATTAGAACATGTTAAAATACAGAACAAAGGACTTAAATCTGATGCATAATCTGAAGTAAAAAATCTTCCTGAAGATTACTTTTCTGAAGTACTTATACACATAGATATGCAGGCAGGTATGTTCTGGAATTTCTAGAAGTATACATGAGCCTAAGTCACAAAAGCTCTCTGCTGTCATTGGCCAAAAGAAGACTTCACCATCTCATCAACAAATAAATATCTTTTCCCTTAATACAAGAGATTGCATTTTCTTTGCACAGCAAATCCACTAGACAGCCAAAAGATGACTGTGGATTATCATATCAGAGCTTTATAAAAGTAAACACTAGTTTCCCTAAGGCACCTAAGAAAGACACACTGATAATGTTAAAAATACCACCAAGAAATTTCTAACAATGTCAGGTAGGATGCTTTTTCTCATCCTACATGCCCTCAAGAACATTTCTCTTTAGCACTCTTGATGATAACAATAAAACTTCTTTAAAAATGCATAGTGAATTTACTCCTGTTATATTTTTATACAAATTATTTCCATTTAAAAATCAGTGTTTAACTCTTACACTTAATACTATTAGCAAGTTACTGCAACAGAAAGCAAAATACAGTAAATAATTATAAACATTGAAAGATCACTGATCTTAATTTTCCTTTTCCTTTATGCAACGTATTTTACACTGTTAAAGAGAACATATTCTGCCTAGCAGCCTTTTTCTGATTGCATATAATTCTCAAATAACAAAAATAAGACTGAATATATAAATGGCCAGATACTGCTGCTTTTTCATACCTGACAGTTGATACAAATGAAGCTGAAAAGATTCTCAGCACTTCTGCTTTCAAAGAAAAGTAAAATGGGTTGCCCACATCCCTCATCTTTCCTAGAACTTGTGAAGTCAAACACAGGACCCAGATTGCAATAAAATATTGTTAAAAGTGAAGTATGAACATTCTTCTGATACTAAGTGTTTTCTGAAGTATTAGTGAATCACTTCACATACAATTTTCACAATTATCATAGCAATTAAATGAAACAAAAATGAATTCAAGAAATCTGCTATTTCAAATGAACTCAGACTGCATCTAATTCTCTTCGTCAGATATGGATGAGTCCTTAATTTCCCTTCTGCACTAATATTTTTATTCACATTTAATAAATGTTACGTTTGGTCTGACAGTTAATGTCATCCTTTTCAAGAAAAAAAAAAAGGCATATTCACTAAAGACATACTTTACATTCTATTATCATTTTATTATTTAGAACCTATCACTGGTTGCATCTATTAAGTTAATTCTGTTAAATGTAAAACAGAGGCATATTACATGCCAGTGATGGCTAAGAAATGTACGTTAGGAAAGATACCTACTTTCCACTTCTCCCATCTCTTCAGCATTACTTTTCATTTTGCTTGCTTTCTAGTAAACAGCTCCTTCCTTGGATGCTGTAACATAATTCCTCAAAATAGCACTTTCATTACCAGCAGCACCAGTAGAGCTGGTCAACATGCTCATCTTTGTGAGTCTTCTTCAAAAATTACCTCATTCCAGAAATTTCTATCAACAAATCAGCAAAACACATCTCCTTTTTTCTACCAATGTAGAGTCCTCTCTATGGAAATGACAGCTCTTACAATTCCTGTGTGCAAATTCAGACAAGAACATGCAGGGAAAAGTTTTACTGGTTGTTTCATGATTCAGTGAATAATGTTTTCTACCAAAACCTTTTATATTAATAAACTGGGACTAAACAAAGCTTCTCAGTACAAATGTGACACTTAGGATTAAAATACTCAAGCCCTATAAATGTAGGTATGGTTTGTTTGGTCTTCTTAGTTGCTACACCAAGTAGTTGTTTCTGTTACTTAGGACTAATTTATTAAATGTCACTGACAAAAAGGCAGTATTTTCTCATTGTTTTAAGTTACACTAAAAAAATCTTCCCAGTTTTAACTGGGTGTCTACTGAAATTTAAGAAACTAATTTCTCTTTTTAAGAAACACAGACAAAGCAGTTCAAAATAATTATTTTAATCTAAAATACATCCTAAGCTTTAGCAGCTATGATAATAGCTGATTCATCAAATTCCAAATAGAACCCCGTATCTTACTGCTTGATGGCAAATAATGATTTTTGAAAAGGTTTCTCTCACCTGTTCATGAATAACAAGAGTAAGAAGAGCAACTAAAGAAAATAACACAGTGCTAGAATAAAATAAAAATGCTTTCAAATATTCACAGAGACATGATGTGCTTCTTTATGATCAAGGAGCAGTCATGGAGAAAACAAAAGAACAAGACTTTCAAACACAGCAATGTAATGAACTTCAACAAGCTCATAGTCTACGCAGCACACAAAGCAAAATGGACAGAGAAAAGTATGCAGAATTCCAGCCTAAGCCACTATCGCTGCTGCTACTTAAACAGAGCATGCAAATTTTATTAAGCATTTATTAAAACTGTAGTTACCCATGCACGTAAACACTTCTGTCACAGAAAGATATAGAAGAAAATAAAAATCCCAACCTCCTTTCCCACAATTATGTCCTTCTAAAGAAAGAATTCTTCCCAGACCACTTTCCCTCTTGTTATTTTCTCTGTATTCATTGTTTCCCACATTTTTCTCATTATCTCTGTTACCCTACCTTTCCCATCTATTGCTTTGTAGTTATTATTCTCCTAGGTTGTTCTTTTATTTCTTTCTACTTCCGCTAAAGCTATGTTGCTAAGAGAAAAAAGCATGTAATATCCCAGGGAACTTCATGCAGCCAACAGGGCTCTGGGTACAGTGCCATTCACCAGTCTGAGTAAAACCTTCCTGCTGTGTAAAACCTCTCAGTCACAGAACATTTTACACACAGGATGTCAAACTGCATGGGCTCTTCAGAAGACACACTGTGTATTCATACAATGCTCAGCTTGGTTGAAAGCTACGTATCCTACAGCCACAGAGACATACACATGGAAATTCTGTGTGGAACATCACTGAGTGACCTATTCCTGGGTATGGCAACTCACCACCAGCATACAAGCAATGAGCCACTTTCTCCATGCTGGTCTCACCAGGCTACAGTCCCAGACAAGGGGACTTTGTTTAAAACACAGGAGCTCATACTTACAAGCTCAGACATCCCCAGCAAAACTGACAAGGAAGCTGTCACAGGGATACTTCCCATAAAAAAACAATGGAAAGACTTTTATTTCCAACATCCTATACCTGAATTTATTCCAACACCTGAACTTAAAGCAAAGATGACAATGATGTGTGGAAATCAGACAGGTCACGTAAACCAAGGCATCACTGTCAATAAAGGCTGGTAGAACTGCCCAAGGAACACAGTTAAAAGAAGCACTGTTTAATTAATTTATTAAATGGCTATGCCAAAGAAATGCTGAATAATGCTTTTATTCGGTATTTCTACTGTTCTTGTATGTGTCAGAAGTTTATGAATACACTTGGTATGAGCTATGCCACAGGCATCTGTTGTCTTAGAAAAGAGAGAAAGTGCATTCAATCAGTTTAGAGGCAAAGTAGTTTGAACGACCTACTTCTTCTCCCCCCATCCCCTCTGGAGAGCTTTTACTGAAAAAAATATATTGGACATGTTTAGAAAATGGATTTTTTTTACTGAAAACAGTTTCTACAACTTAAGCAGTTAAAAGCTCCCATCCTGCATTTTCTTCATATTTAACATATAAAGGCTAAAAATTACATGTATACAAGCTAATTCTAATCTACATTGCAAAGAATTAAATGAGGGCTCACAGAATCTTTCAAACATGACTGAGATTTGGTAGCAAATATTGTTTCATACATAATATAAAATCACAAAAAAGGCGCTATTTCGGTCTCAAAATCATTCCCAAGTAGAATATCCAACTACAATTAGTCTAGGAAACTCTAAAATAGAATACATAATAGCCCAAGACACAAATCACACAGAACTGACTGAACTTCAACACAATTTCCCTGTATTGCAGAATTCCCATATAAGTTTTACCTAAACACCAAGAATTAAAAATTACAGACAGTATGCTGGCACACAGCACGAAGCATATGAAACTCATGAAGAGCAAATCATCAACACCATTTTTCTGCAGCTTGGGACATGCTTTTAAGGAATAACCATATTCCCAAAACAGTTTCTGGAAAGTGATCAACATTTTGATTCATATTGTGGGAAAAAAGTCTAAAACTGTTTGGCATATGGTTTTCCCTGAAATACCATGTATGTGGAAGATCTTACGTTCTCAAAGATTATCTTCATTTTTTTTAATATATCTTACTTTCAGCAAGACAGCAATCAAATAATGCAGGCGGTTTGCATTTAGTGACCTTTATCAACCATTATTCTCTACTTCACTTTGAATAAAGTACACACTCAAAGGTGTGAAAATATAAATTTGAAGTTAAGCTTGGCTGATATATAATAAAGTTCCTAATTAAAAGAAAGAAATACAGGATACTAGGATATCTCCTTTTGATTAATCTTAAACATAGCAATGGGCTAAAGGTCACTGCAGTGAATTTCTTTTACAATATTTGGATTCCCTTGCCATAAGATCAAACGTTTTAAAATAATATTGAATAAGTTATTAAGACTTAAAGACTGGTTTCGACAAATACGAAACTTTGTTCACATTTTTCTTCCAAAACTACCTTTGTTTGTTTCAAACAAGTTCACTAGTTGGCCTCATCTCTCCTATGTATTATCATAGCAAAATAAAAGACTGTCTATTTTCTGCCAAGTATCTGCTTCTATAAAAGCAATGATTTTATTAAAAAATGCCAAGGAACCCAGCAGTGCTGAGATTACTCCCATTAAGACAGCAAAACTGAAGGAAAAAGAGGAGACATCTGACTATAGCCTCAGAGAACATGCACCAAATAGCATTTTCTTAACATGCTCTAATAGATTCAGGCAGAGAAGAGAATTTGATTTGGAAATGAATTATCAGCTGTCACAAAACATGGACATCATTAAAATGAGAAAATGTGACAAACAAGATACAACCTATCCTTTTTTAAGCTTAAATCTCAAATAATACCAAATTAATAGTCAAAAATCAGTTAAAATTAGCGCAAGATAAAAGTTCAAATAACATATTTTGAATTGTGTCCTTCAATTAGAAACACAAAAGAAACATAAATTCATATTCACTTTTATCCCACAATTTCCATAATCTGTACTTTTGGTAACAGACAAAGTAGTTTGCAACATATTAAACAATTGCATTTTAAGGATACAGTGTTAAAGTCCACATAAAAAAAATTTTTAAAAAATCCAAGTCCAATCTAAAAACTGGTACACCAATGATACTGTATAGAAAGCAGAAACCCTGGTGCAAAAACAAATGTGAAATCTCACTAAAAAAAAAAAAAAAATCTATTTTCCTGACTTTGGGAATACCATGTTCCAACTCAATGAAAATGGACTTGGCACAGGACTTCATTCTTTTCCATATGTGAGGCATAAGATTTAATTTTTAGGAGGCATTCTGGATTAAACATCCTTATTCATATCACAGCACCTTCATGCTGCCGACTGACATGAAACTGGTAATGGACTGCTGTATTCCTCTCATTAATCACCATAACGCCCCTTTCTGGGAATCTGTGCAATACAGATATATAGCCACAGGTCAGCCTTTCATTCTATTCAAGTACATGTCAAAAATCCATATACCAAATTACTGTGTACATATCAGACCTGAAACCAGCATTAAGGACAGTAGAACATAACAGGTACCTAAAAGCATGCCATACAGAAAAGGCAGCTTTTTGGCAGAGGATCCCCAAGGCCAAGGTGCAGTAGGATAACTGATACTTAAAGCCCAACTACCTTTTCTCTATGCAGAAAAAAGGGAAAGGTACTTCCCTCACCCTATTTTACACAGGCTTCTTTTCAAAAACCTTCCCTTTCTCCTCAGCAACACACACAGAATTCAACTCGTGTTTCACCTTCCTTTAAGAAAAGATTTAACAGAGAATCATTAGGACACCAAAATCTACAAATATGTCACACATGTAGTGTGCCTCAGTTTGCACATATATTCAGTAAAGTACAAAAGGAGCGCAGATGTGCAAATCAGTATGTGCAGAGAAATGCAATCCAGGCACAAGAGGAATCAAGACTGTCAATCATTTGAGAATTAAATGCTAATTTTCTTGAAGATTACTTCCTACCCTGGATTCTTTCAAGGGAAGAAGGGATGTATCATTTAGCATGGTAACCAAAAGGAGGTATTCAAGCACCTTAACACTTCTAGGAAAACATGTATCTCAAAATCTGCATTCTGCACCTGAACAGGTGAAGAGAAAGTGTACTGAATTTTTATCATCTCATTTCAGTGTCCAAAAGCATAGCTGATCAAGTTCTAGGTTCAAATTGCAAACCACTTGGTAAGAGGCAGGTGGCACAAGTGTTGGTCACCTAAATAAGCCATATTCTCACTGGACAGATGTACAGCCTTTTGTCTTACATAATCAAGACAATAAAAATTGAATCAGCAGTTTTGAGATCACACAGCTAATGCAGAACAAGTTAATTTAAAATATCCCCATTACTTCTGTAAGAAAAAACTTGAAACAATAATGTTCTCAAGAAAGTCAACAAAAAATAGGGTATGGAGAGGGGAAAAAAGAGACAAGAGGAAGAGACCCACTCCAAAAAAAAAAAAAAAAAACACCACCACAAAACCAGAATCCTGTTACTTTTTTTGCTACCCAATAGTTCTAAACACAAATATTCTACATGTGGGGCTTGAATGTTTTTTATCATAATAATCTATGCCATTTCATGATCACACAGAATAGGAGCAGTGATACTTAATATATACTCCCAGTTATAGCTGGCTGAAGTCCCAGAAATTACTACCAAAAAAAAAAAAAAAAAAAAAGATCACCACAAAAAAAACCCACACTTGTAGCTGTACTTTTCCTTTCTCTTGCATTAGAATTGCATAAATACAAGTTTAATTACACAAATAGCTAAATGAAGTTTGAGACATGAAGTTAAAAAAAAAAAAAACCCCAAAGCTTTTAATAATTTAAACATGACTATTTTAAGTACCTAAAATAAACTGTCATGGAATAAGCAGATCAAAATATATTTCTGACAACAAGCTTATCACATCATTACTTCAGTTTTAAAGTAGATTCTAATAGACAGAGTAGAATGCTACAGATACATTTGTTCATGACTAGTTTACCAGCTCTCTTCACAAATCATATTTTCCAATAATATAAAATGTGTGCTGCTGAAACAGAGGGAAATAAGGCAATATGTTTTGAAAGTTTACATAGTACATTACTACTGAAGAACATCTACACAAAATTCATTTTCCATGAATCACCATGTTAAATAAGCACTCTGGATACTTAATATTTTAATGGAAATGTGCCTAATAAAATTAGTTATGTCTTAACTTGTTCTACAGTCTGCAAAATAAAGCTCTTTTGTAATTTGTTCAGTATCACATATAATTATAAAACAGCAGTGCTATATATATTTGGTTATTAACATTTTAATAACAAGGATGTTCTAAACATCAAAATTTTTAGGGAACTGTCCTTTGTCTTAGAGCATGGCACAATGCCAAGTATCTAAAGCTATGGTAGTATGATAATTTATCTATTTATTACATTTCAAGACATTACTCTCTACCAAGACAAAGGAAATTTTCACATACATGTGCTTGGATATACCACTGAGATTGACAGTGGTTTAGCTTTGAAAGTCATCCAGTGTATTGTTCTAGCTTTCTCTTTTTTCCCACTTAACCCTGTTAGAACGCATAACAAAATCACCAGCTGGAGATCTCTGCAAAACTGCCTTTACATTCCCTGCAACTAATGATTTTTTTTAAAAAATCAATCTTTTTAGCATAAAGGAGAAGTCTAAGATGCTTTAGAACAGTGATTTTCAAACTATTTACCTAACTTACATGTTGCCAGTTACATTTGCATAGATACCGTGTTCTTTTCTACCATCTAATAATGCTTTATTTAATTAACCATTCATGTATGTTGCAAGATACAACCATATAATCAGCACTGTATTTATGCATGAAAATCCTGCAGGTTTTTTCTAAATAAAAATTTTAAAGCCATAATAATTATTACTTGTATTTATGTATCCCAGCTTAAGACTTCAATACCTGCTGAAGTTGATTTAAACGATTTAAATTTTTTCCCATTTTGCATCAGAGTGATAGTGTAAAAGGCTGAATGATTTAATCAAATCCTGTATTAGGGGCAGATCTGGAACTAGAACACAAGCACAAACACCTGTGCAAAAAAAAATTGAATGCAAAAGCTATATTAGACCAAAAACATACATTCTTTATGATCTGTTTTGCCATTTTTATCTGCGTGCAGTAAAGGAGTTCTATTGTTATTTGCAATTTAAATATTACAGCTTAAAGAGAGGCAAATTAATCTAGAAAACAATTTTGGTAATAGAGGAATGCCAGCATTATCTAAGGCATTTCAAACAAAGTGTAGAGAGGGATGCTACTGCCTAAGGTCATTCAGCGAGCCAAGGGCAGAGCAGGAGCTGGAACTCAAAATATTTTAATCCTAGCCTTGTGTTTTAACACTGGTAAATGCTGCCTGTCCCCGGCTGTTAGTGGGAATTGTATTTATGCTCTGACAGTGAAGTAGACTCTTTGAATGTTTGATGCCCAAAGGAGAAGATGAAAAACAAGAAACCATATGTCTGAAGTCTTTCTGAATATGCCTCAAGAGCATTAGAAATAGAAAAGCAGATTTTCAAAAAAAAAAAAAATTGCCACACATGAACATCCTTTTTAGGATTCCTGACATGTCCTGAAAGAAGAACTAAATGGAAATTTAAATGGCAGCATAAAAATCAAAGAACTATCATAACATATTAGTATTAACATGATGTACACTTGAAGGTTATGGTGCACATGCTTCCTTAGGAGTGTAAATGCTCATTTTACCACCCCAGTCATAAAACAAAACCCTTCTTCTAACATGCAGAATGAATGAGTAGAAATGAAGGTCTGAATCTAGTTTTTCTTAAATATCACAGCACAGCTTCTCACTACACTTACTTTACAATACATGTACTGAGAGTCTATCAAGTACTACGAGTTCTTCATAAGGGATTTAATCCTACAATAAAACTGAAACAGATGTAAAAAGCATCCCAAGCTTTGCATGAGACTATCCCAAGGGAAAAAATATATATATCCCAGAACAAACAAACAAAAACCCACAAACAAAAAAGAAAACAAACAGATAACAAACCACTGAATGGGTGCATGAGCTAATTGCTGAGGGTATATCAGTTAATCCAGTGGAAAAGTAAAAATACATTTTCCTATCTCCATAAAATCTGGACATTCTCTGCCTGCTTATGAACTCAGGGAACACATCCCACAGAGTACAACTACCAGGAAGTTTATATAGGCTTCTGAAAGTGTGTAAGGAATACTAATACTACAGCTCATTGCTTTTTCATCATGAGTTCACATATTTTCTCAGTATTTACAAGTAGGTGCTCCCTTAGTTAAAACTAGAAATAAAAAGATCAACAAATTAAATCCTTTCAAGGAAATGTATGAAGTTATATTGCCCTCTGCTGATGAACAGCCAGAACTGGATATAAAATCAGAGGTTGTGCTCCAATACAAATATGAGTAACATCTGTTACTGAAACTCAAATACTTGTTTTGTTATTACATAATTCCAAGAGATCCAAATTTTTTGTTTTACAAAGGATTTTCAGGAGGAAAAAAAAAAAAACCAAACTATATAAAAGAGATCTGAAGGCAAGAAAAGATGCAAATGTTAGGGGTTTCTTCCAAGAGTTGAAAAATAAACATCGCTAATTTTGCGTTACTGTAAGATAGATTTACCTGCATGGCCTCATTTAAAATCACTTGCTATATGAACATGTTTGTCCATTCAAGCTGCGTATTATTAATACCATTTTTACTAGAAGTGAGTAAGAAACTATATTTAATTTATCAATAAGAAAAACAATCTTCTCCACACTGACTTTAAAAGGCTGATTTTAAAAAGGAACAACATAGAAGAGGTTATTTTCAGTCTATACAGACTGTTTGATGATAAAATATAGTTGCTTAAATTACAGATCAGCCAGTATGCTCTTATATAACCTCCAGATATTATCTTGTTTAAACAGGTTTACATGTATAAATATTTTAATCATTAGTTAGAACAAATTCTTGGTGCCTTTTAAAATTGCTTTTTTTTACAAATTACAAACAGTACAGCTTACTGCTGGTAATGCTAATGTGTCATTAACACCTGCTAGAGCCACCTAATTCAGCACCTCTTATGGGAAGAGTTTACAAGAAGTGTTGCTTACTTTAGCTCTGCCCTTGTCTGGACTAATCTTCAGTACCAATAGCTCAAATAAACAATAGCAGTGCAGATGCAGTTAGACATACTTTGAAAGGCTCAGGTAGATCATATGATAGCCTAAATTCCATTCCAGCATTAAACCTCTTGGTTATGCTAAAACACAAATTCTTTACCTTACCTGAAGTTTTATGCTGTGTCAGTTGGGTAACACTAAGTAATTTCATCTCATTTCACATATTTTAGCACAAATCTACACAGGCCTCTGATTCCTTTCTATGCTTCTTGAGGAACAATTAGCAGCACACACAGTATAATATCACCTTGGAAACAAGGCAGTATGTTCTCTCAGCATATGAACAACAATATTGCATTTTTTCAATAGGATGTTTTACTAATACTCTTTTAGTTTAAACCACAAAAGGGCTCAGGACTGAGGTAAAATGGACAAACAGAAGGAAATAGTACATACAACGTATTTTAAATAAAAGGGAATTATGTTCATCTTAACATCAAATTTTCTTCATTATTCCTGTCTTAAAAGCCTCTTTCACCAACATTCAGCAACTTTAAGACAATATAAAAACAGAACACTTTGAGTTGTGATTTTCTGTAATTTTTGTCTTGCCCACATGTGTTTTATTTAAAATGCTTAAACATACCACAGGACTACAGGAACTATTTCAAAAGGAAAAAAGAACAGGTACCATGACAGTACTAGTATTTCTTTAACTTTCTTAAGTAGTAGATAGTTTATCAACTACAATACATAAGTGATGCAACTAAACAAAAATATTCAGCTGTCATAAAATAGACACATCAAAGCTGTAAATAGAAGTCAATTAGCAAATTAAACTGCCAAAGTAAACACCTTTTTATTTTGTTACTATACTGCTGACCACTATTTTTTTTCAAAAAAAACCCCTTAAATATCTATCCTAGAAAGGAAATGTACTATAAATGTACTATACGTATACGTATCTCCATATTATTATGTATCATATTATCCAAAAGATATTATATATTTGTACAAGGTAATTAATTATTATATAATTTTATCATGGAATGTTTTATTATTATTATGTTTATTTTTATTATTATGTTTGTTATTATGTTTATTATGTTTATATTACATGTTACTTCTATATATATGTGCTATAAAATACAATTCCAAGTCTGGTCCTACAGAGGAGGGACCTAAGAAGATCATCTGGTTCAACCTTCATAGGAAGCCAGCAGAGATTTATCTTCCACCTGAAGACATCCCAAATTTCAAACACTAGTTAAACTGAGTAACTTTCCTTTGTACTGAGACCTTCTAGATTAACCCACCATGCCACAGTATGGTGAAGAATAAAAATTCTTCAATACATGCTAAATACAAATAAAGGCAAATTAAGCCCCTTTAGCATGTAATTTCAATTTCTACACTATGTATGATTGCTTATAAACACAACATAGTTTTCTTTCACATCTACTGAGAACTTTCGTCCATTATGGCCAACACAACTGAGAAAGATAACCATGTACATACCTACGTCATGCTTCTTCACTGATCACTCCAAAAAATAACTAAGCCTCTAAAATTTCAGTTCCTGAAATATCCTCTGGCCTTCACCAAACCCCATGCAGTCCATGAAAAATTATGAACAATATTTCTTACTCCAGGAACCTCTGAACTGTTGAAATATCCTTTTAAAAATGTATGTTACTTCTAAGAGTAAATGCATTAATACCACTACAACAATCCTTACTCTTGCTTGCTGTAACTTTAAATAATGCATTCATGCCCAGCAAACAACTTGTATTCAGTTTCTGCCTACAGTAAACCATCATAACATACCAGTAAAAGCATATTTCTAAAAGCAACAAAATCCTGAGAACTACTGTAACAAACAGAAGATTTACTTAAAAAAAGGGAAACAGGGAAAAACATAGAAGAAAAAAAGAAAAAAAAAAGAAGGAAAAACGTCTCTTAAAAAAATGTTTTCCTCATTTCACTACATTAAAAATTTCAAAAAATTATGTATATTTTACACACCAGGGAAGCCTTCAAAAAAACAAAACTTCTGTCTGCCACCTGTCTTTACACTTTCTTTTGCAAATTACCAGTCTTTCAGACTTCGCAGAGAACAGTTCATTCACGATTCTCATTAATGACCAGTTTTGAGACAACTGTATCAATTCTAACTTGCTTTCAAAAGTCCTACATTATCAGTAACTTCTTGTATCTTGTTTCTTAAGATTCACAATATCAACAGAGTTAAATCTGATTATTGGAATAATCCTCCTGTGGTTTTTAGCACATATTATTTTCAACTGTTTTACCACAAAACAGAACAGAGACAGAAATGCTAAGTAGTTTAAACACGGTTTTAAATAACCAACTAACTCCGTTAGGAGTTACATAACGGCAAAAGATAAAGCAAAGCAAGTAATTTTCATTATGAATTGTATTTTAACAAACATTTGCTGATTGTTTACACAAAAGATCCAAAAGCATTATTGTTTAATAAAAATAGACTCATTAATACTTGTAAATTGCATATAGTGCATCTATATAATACTTTAAACACAGATTTCTGTACTTCACTTCTTGCTGTATCATCTTGGCTAGTAGGACACTCAGGAATAACAAATATGTAAAATTAGCAGTTTACACTAATGACAGGGAGACCCACTGTGCATTATCTTAGAGAAGTAAGAGATGAATAAACATGGTAAATAAGCAACTATGTTACACAACATCATTTTTAATTAATTTGAAAATGCTTAATCACACATAAACTTGAAAGGCAAGCATAACCACAGACTAGGCAAACACACAAATCTGTGCCCACATACAAAGGCACTGAAGAAACAATTTGGAAAGCAAGATTATTTTACTGTCAACTATCTTTCCAACCCATGAATACAGGCGGGAATAGTCATAACTGCAGAAAGAACTCATGGAAAAATTCCCAGACTTGCTTACTGCTATGATTTTATCATGAAGAACAATTAAATATACCAATAATCCAATCACAAATGAACTCTGAGGAGATACAACAACCAAAAATGAGACCCCAGAAAGTACCTCAGGATACAAACTGCTGGAGATTTCTGCTTAGTTTGTCAAAATCCCATAAATTTTGATTCCGGCTATAACATTGAAGTGTGATTAGCACACTGTTTTTCAGCTCTTGCTCTTATATAGAATAATTTCTTTTTGAAAAAAAACTTCGGGATAATCAAGTCCAGCCATTAACTCAGTATTGCCAAGGCCACTGAAGCATTCCCAAAGGGTCACGTCCAAAGGTCTTTTAAATACCTTCAGGATAGTGACACAGCCATATCCCTGGGAAGCCTGGCCAACGCCTGACAGCTCCTTCCATGAAGACATGTTTCCTAATATCTTATCTAAGCCTCCCCTAGTGCAACTTGAGACCATTTGCTCTTGTCCTATCACTTGTGACTTAGAGAACAGCTCAAGTCCCACCTCGCTATGAGGTCCTTGCAGGCAGTTGTGGAGAGGGAGAAGGTGTCCCCTTATGGCAAATTATCTAACAGAATTTACTTGGTACCACTGCATTACCATTAGCTGAAATACTTAATTCTAACAGAAAAGACTTCTACTTAGTAAGTCAACATCAGATCAGTCTTTCTGAATGAATTCAGGTAAACTAAATGTTAAAGTTCAAAACCTGGTATTTAAGGTTATCACTTAGAAGGCTTTTGTCTGCTCAAGTGTTTGCATAGACATCAGTGAACTCAACTAGTTGAATTTCTTCAGCTTTTCAGTCTAGTGTTAACGTACATGGCAAATGTCTGTAATTAGCTCTACAGTCTGACTTCCATCTCCTCTCCCCTTCAACATTTCCAGTAATCTTCACTTTACATGACTTCTCCTTCACATACTCAGATGCAGACCTAAACTGCATGTTTATCTGGACGCTCATAAGAAAATGCAATCACCTTGGCTTAAACTTACCTTAAACTTTCTCTCCAACCTGCAGAGAGGGGAAAAATCCAAAGTAATAGCAATAAATCTTAGCACAGCATTTATGGCCTCAGTTAATACAGCCAGCCTTTCATTGTGGATTGCACTCAACATAGGCAGTTCTATCAGTGGGCAACTCCCTTGCCAGAAAATTATTATGAGAACATTCAAGTTTGAGACTGTGTTTCAGTGCTGCACAGACACCAACTGATAGGGAGAAACCCCCCAGCAAATTACAGGATGCCCAAGGAAGTTACAGGCTCATGCTGCACTTTAGTAATCATCCCATCAGCTTCAGAAGGTAGTGTTGGCAGCTCCACTGAGGCAAGTGGAGCAAAAATGTACCCACATTGTTCTAGGACTATATGAGGACTATTGAGGTTGGATTTGCTAAGGGAAAAAAATGAAAAATTCAAGTAAAATTGCACTGTTGCCCTTCTAATAAATATTACTGTGTATACAATACCTTCATGGGGAAAATAATTATTACATGCTTTTCGTTTAATAAATGTATGTAAGTGTTAACTTAATTAACATGCTTTTTATTCACAGTCATTTTATGAATAGCTCTGGAAGGTAAAACAAGATTACTGAATCTTAATTAAAAACAAAAATCCAAATGTACTGCAGCAGCATAATCAATACAAATTACATTATTTAAATTAAGCAAAATTTAATTAAAGGCATTCGCATTAAATTTATTCTCTTTGGATTCAAAGCTTTTCCAAGTCAAACTGTTTTGTAACAACTTTCTAAGCAGCACAGCAGACAGTAAAACTCCACACTATTCTAAATTAGCCAGTACATACATCTAGACACATCATTTTTATGAAACAAAGTACTGATTAGGTTACATACTGGAGTTGAGCAATAAAGTCAGGGTAAGAAAAGTCTACTTTACTCTCCAGACTTACTCTGTACAAAGGTAATACACTATCACTGTCCATTTGATTGTGGAGACCCATATTACACAAGCAATTGAATAGTTCTGTTCAAGTTATCAACTCTCCATTCACAAGACAAGTACTTGATGAGTACATGGCAGAATACCTGTCTCACACAAAATATGAATCTGCCTGTAGTATCTTTTATTTTTCATTCAGGTGTTTACTTGATATTTTAAACTGGACTGCCCTTTTGAAGCAGGCACCATACCAGCTTCCTAGGGCAAACAATGTCTTTTTACATATAGATACACAGAAATATATGAAATTTCAGGTCAAAATTCTCCCTCAGAATCCCAAGAACATGGGATGTTACATGGCAAAGGTCAGATGAGGTAATTTTGTTACTAAGATCTAAAAGACAATAATTTATCTGATAAGGTTGTTGAACATGTAAGAACATATTACATAGAACAAACTGAAAGTCAGTCTTAACTGAACTTATTTGGTTACATTAGTTATGAAAGAATGAAGTTCACTCTAAGAATGTATGCAAGGTCTTGCAATGAACCATATGGAAGTGCACATTCTCTAAAACTTTAATGCGGTTTTTTTTGTGTTAATACTTTGTCACAATTAATATTTTATCAATTAAGAGGTGACTCTATATATCGTCAGAAAAAGATGACACCTTCAAGGTGATGATTCTACCATTTTTCCCAGCAACATAAAGGTTGTTCACACTTCAGGCAGAAAGACAAACCGTAAAAACTGAACACAACCGCACTACATCTGAGGTCTTAATTCAACATTTTGTTATAAATCATTTCACAAAATTATTTCACCTCCTTTTTTGTAAAGCATAGCAATATGTTTTGTTGTGGGTTTTATCCAAAATCAAACCAGTGCAATTTACGCAGTTCATTTAAGACCCTTTTCAAGACTTTCAGAGCTTAATAATTTCTAACTTGTAGCATATGAACAAGTTCTACTCATTCAAGTAGCAAGCACAGTGGGGAGACTAAACATGCAGCTGAGGCATCTGTGTGTGTTCAGCTCCTGTTTCACATATCTGCTAGGCTACATAAGCTCACTGGTACTAGAAGTAATGCCTACACTTCATCTACCCTGGTGTGGCTATATCAGGATGTGAATATATAATTTATTTCTCCTCATTCATAGAAGCCTTCTCTATTGCTCTAAGTCAAGGATTTTGAATTGTGCATTTATATTTACAGTGTTTTCCTTCAGAAGCAGGAAGTAAATAAACCATGTGTTTCAAATATATGATACTGTTACTTTCTTCTTCATTTTTACATAACATTCCCCAGACTCTCAGAAAAATAGTGAGAAAATTGCAAGTACATGCTTATCTCTACAATGTTTGGCCTGAACCAAACTAGCAACTCCAGTACCTACTGCAGGACCAGCAGAGCTGTAGGTGGTCGCAGGGAACACATTAGTTAACTGAGTGAAAATCATCCTTATATACGAAGTTTTACCTCTACATACAGAAGAGGTGAAAAAGGAAAAAAAAATGGAATAACAAACACCAGTAACAAACAAAACAATAAAAGAAAGATTTGAGTTCCAAACCATGCCAAAGACAACATGAAACTGCATAGAGGAACACAGCAGAAAGGTTTCTTAGTATCTTGAACTCTCTGATGGCTCAAATGCAGCGTTAAAATGGTTACAAATTAAATAAATGAATAAAAAAATGTAACTAGTACTAGTAGTAGTGTTTGGAGGGTTTGCTTTGTGAGAAGAAAGGTTGGGTGGTGGCAGTTTTAAGAGACCTTAACCCTAACATTTAAGTCACCTTTTGGCCTATCACCTTCCAGTGCCAAAAGGCAAAATTAATCTAGCAAGGCTAGAGAACTGACTTCCTCTCAGAGTATGAGAGTGCAGTTAATTTTAAGACTGAGTCTTATATTTGCAAAGGGTATAAATAAAAGAATACAATGAAAGGTGACAGTTCAATTGCCCAGGCAGGCACTGACACCTGAACCACATTTTGGTATATATGGTATCTGACTGAGCTGTAAATATTACACTGGATTCATGGAGATTGGTAGTCTTTGGCCTAGACAGAGGAAGGTAGAATATCTCAGATGGTGTCAGACACCTGTGTTTCAGCAGCTGAGTCAAGCCCAAAGAGTCCATGGTGTGAATCTCATATTTATGAAAATAATTTATGACTTAAATTCTATTCTGTTTAAAAACCTGGAATGAAAATATTATCTCTCTACAGGCTATGACATTAATATATAGGCAGAAATTTATAAAGTGGCAAAACTTTTTCCTCAGCAAATTGAGGATAAATATAATCTGCATTCTCACAAGAAGTAAGGAAAGGCAAACTGTATTGATTTACTCAAAATTTTGTATAAATTATATTCTGAAAAGGCAAGTTTATTGTAAATTACTGACTTTTTCTTTAAAAAAAATCACCTTGTTAGGTGAAAGCTGCTATAAAACAAAAACTTCTAAACATCCACCAAGTATGCCAACTTGGTACATTTTCTACACTGACATATGGAACCTCTTAAATATTACGTAGGGAAAAAAAGGAGGATTAGATTCCATCATTTCTACTCACTCACAGTTGCCAGAATGTACTCTAACATTTAAAATGTTACTTTATGGAATTCTCTTTTTACTTAATCAAAACTCCATGTAAGAAAGAAGAAGTGGTAGTATTGTTGGTTTCACTTTTATTTAATGAACAGTGCAGCAGCTTGCATGAGAGACAGAAGCATACATGTATAATGCTATTTATATGTACTCTACATGACACAGAAAAAGGTTGTGCTAGTGTTGGAAAAGATTCATGAACCACAGAATACACTACTCACAGACAACAACAGTATTTGCACATAACATAGCTCAGACTGTTGTGAGAAGACAGGAACACCACCATACAGTATTTCTTATGACTTTGTAACCAGATGTTCTACCAAAAGGGGAAGGTGCAAAAAAACCAATAGATTATTCTATAAGAACAGGTAATAATACTGTGATCATTACTATTCCTTTCTACTCATAAAACCTTATACTTAATTCAAGATGTCACAGTGCTAGTAATCTAGAACTGTGCAAGTTACTGCCCAGTGGGAGACAGACAATCTCCCATTCCAGCAGCAAACTTTAGAGTAGGAAATTTTAAGAGCTGGTGTTCTCAGGAAATTATGAGTTTGTGATGTAAGAACTAAACAGAGGCAGTAAATGATGGAAGTAAGATGCAAAAAAAAAAAAAAAAAAAAAAAAGAAGAAAAGTAACAGAACAATATAAAAGAAATAAAAAATAAAAGAGAAAATTCCATGAAAAATGCAAAGTTGAGAATTGGCACTGCGATTATGAAGTGAAATGTCAAAATGCAGAATGCACAAGATTTGCTCTGAAGTAGTGGACTAACAATACAGATCAGAAATGGAAAGCATGTCTGGCTCCAGAAACCTTGTAAAATTTCATCAGCAGACAAGTCAATGATATAAGATGGCTAATTACAATCTAGCAAGTAAAAACATTGATTTCTACAGCATGAATGATGCAGGTATTGTTGCAGACTGGTATCAAATATATCAACATGCAGTGTTCAAAAGAAGTTCTAAAAATCAAACTAATAGAGTAAGTTGATAGATGAATAACTCATGAGCATATGCACATAGCTATTTCTGACATTCAGTATTAAAACACTGCAGTTGGGGTAGGGAGACACTTTTTAAACCTAGACCTTTAAATTTAACTCACCCACATTTGAAAAAAAAATAGTATAACTGAGTTGTATTTTTTTTTCTTTTTGAGCGGACACTTTTTTGTACAAAAGCAACTTAAACATAATCCTCACTAAAAAACAAATATTACCTGAATCAATTATGAGAGGTGGAAGAGGTTTGGTACGGTAAGTATCATTTCTCCTCTGATAAAATTAGTTAAATCATACATATTGTGTGTCAATATGTATTTCAAAATAAATACACTATTTGGATAACATAAGCTGGACACGGCTATCTTCAAGACAATGACTCTCTTGTACCCAAATAAATCAAGATATTAAATAACTTTTCTTCCCTTTGAAACAGTCATAACTGCTTGAGGCTGCTGCAGCACAAAAACAAAATATCTTCACATAGGTCTTGAAACAGTCAAGCTGAAAATCTAAGCCAAAGTTTCATTTAACAGCCTGTCAGTTTTTTGATGTGAAGCTAATGAATGCAGTGGCAAACAAATCCATCAAACCTAACATCAAAACAACTGCACTTCATCCCACCAAAGGGAAAAATACAACCTGCAGGCCAGCACTTTGATCTAACCTATCCACAGAAAACAAAAAAAAAGCAGTTGCTAAGCAGCTACCACTGAAGAATGCATGAGTAATTACTGACTTAATTTTATGAAAGAGAGCAATAATACTTAAGTACCCCTAGTTTCAAGTAGAAAAGGTTGGTAGACTTCTCAGGTTCTAATATCAGCTAAACAACAAAAAGCTTTCCAGCACCAGCATCTGAAAACAAATCACGTCTGAAAAGGAGCTCCAGTACAAAAGAATCATTACAATGACTAGTAAAATCACCTAGTGTGACACTACCCCTGAGAGCCGGCAGTAAAATTTACATACATTTATACTGAGTGAAAGTCACAAAGTGGTCCCACAAAACAGACACAGTAAGCAACAAGAGCAGTATTCATAAATGCCAGTACTTTCTCTGGAAGCTTGTGAAATCATGGACAAGGGGTATCTGAGAGTTGTGAGAGACCCTGACAAGAATTTGGAAGAGCAACAGACAGGGGTCCTTTTTTTTGCTGGGACAGAACTAAGTTTCTTCCTAGTAGCCAGTACAGTGTTGTGTTTTGGATTCAATATGAGAATAATGTTGGTAACACACTGATGTGTTTTGGTTTTTGCTCAGTAGCACTTACTCTAAACACCAAGGACTTTTAAGTTTTCCATGCTCTGACAGCAAGGGGATTCACAAGAAGCCAGGAGAGAGCATGGTTGGGACACCTGATCTGAACTGGATAAAGGGACATACCATAGAACGTCATGCCTGGAGTATAAACTGAGGGGAATTGGCCAGGAGGGGCCGATCATGGCTGTGGGACGAGTCAACATCATCAATTAACATCCGGCTGACTGGCATCAGTCAACAACTTTTTCTTAGGTTTTATTCCTTTCTCTCTTCTTGTCTCGCATTTAATTCTTATTATATTATCGTATTTCAGTTATTAAGCTGTTCTTATCTCAGTCCATGGGGTTTACCTTTTTTTTTTTCCAATTCTCCTCTGCATCCTACCAGGGGATGAGGGGAGCAAGGACTTTGCTTCAGGCTGGGGTTAAACCAAGACACAGGGGACTGAGGGGATTAAAACAGTAACCAGGGGAAAATGAAAGGAAATAAATTAAAATAATCCTAACTGTATAAAGAAGAATGAGAGATCCCTAACCAAAACTGCTAGTATCACCAGTCTCCTGGACACACATAAGATTTACATGTAAATATTTCTATTCACCAATACTGATAACTGAACACCAACCTTTTTTTCCCATTCAAGTTACCTACCCAGCACAAATCAAAGATAGAAAACATACGAGCTAATAGCCATTGACTCATCTACTTTATCAACAGTAGCAAAATCCACTGGAGTAAGGAAACTAAAAAATGCACTTCATGAAGCCACACATTTCCAGCCTACTCAAATTAATGCAGCACCATTAGGAAAACAAGAAAATTCACAAAAGCCTGAAGAAACCTGCTATCTGCCCCTATTTCATACAATTCAATTATTTTTTTCAACAGTAAATAGCATTCCACAAGTGAAAGTTATAGGATGGTGATATTAAGAGTAGCTAAACCTTAAAGCGCGTCTCATCCTCACAGAACAACACAACTATACTTGTACCATACTTGTGCACTAAGCACCACCTCCCTTTTTTTCAGCAAGCTCTGACACATCCACACACCAGCACTTCACCAACATCCCTCTACACCACATCCTTTTGCCAAGCATCTTAAGGAGGGGGTGACTGACTTCCTCCTTCCACCAGATTCTCCTATTTCTCTTCCTGTGTGTCCTTAACAATAGAAAAACACAGCAAGAACTACACTTCTCTACCCTCCTCTGGAGCTGGGAGGCTTTTAGTATGCCAGTTACTTATTCAGTTGTGTTGTTTGAGAGGGAGAAGGTTGTTTGGATTTTTTATCTATTTTTCACTTCTACTTAATTCTGTACAACTGAATTTTGTCCAAAAGCAAGCTAAAAATAGCAGCTGAACTGTAGCAAACAGCACACTGGAGGTGCCACCTAGTATTTCTTCTGGTATGTTGTCTCAAGTCTCTGTCCTGGTTTCAGCTAGGATAGAGTTATTTTCTTCTCAGTAGCTGTTACAGTGCTGTGGTTTGGATTCAGAATGAGCACTGCGTTGGTAACACACTGATATTCGGGGTTTTGCTAAGCTGTGTTTATCCCAAGTCAAGGAATTTTCTTCCTTGTCTCCTGCTCCACCAGTGACGAGGTGAAGAAAAGAAACTGTGAGGGAGCACAGCTGGGACAGGTAACCAGAACTGACCAAAGGGATATTCCACACCACAGAACATCATGCTCGGTACATAAAATGGGGGGAGTTACCTGGAAGGGGCTGATCTGAGCTTAGGAAGCGAGGTCGGGCTGCAGCCAGTGGGTGGGGAGCAACTGCATTGTGCATCACTTGGTTTTTCCTTTTTATTATCATTATTATCATTTACCATTATTACCGTGTTTTACTTCAATTATTAAACTGTCATTATCTCAACATGTAAGTTTCACTTTGATTCTCCTCCCCATTCCACTGGGTTGGGGAGGAAGAGAGGTGGAGTTGATGAGTGTCTGCATGCTGTTTCATCTCCAGCTGGGCTTAAAACCATGATAGTCTTGCACAAGCTCTAGAAAACAAGCTGGAGGGTACATCCCTGCTCACATGGTTCAACTATTACAGGTAGTTAGGGGGCACACAGTGAAACCAACCTACAAGTTTAGCATTTTTAAAGACAGAAAATCATTGTTGGAATTTGCATTCATAGCCTTTTCATCCAAGTGTCCAATACCAAGGGTCAAAAAGATCTCTTATTTAACATTTGCATGTGATTTCAGAGAATCTTTAGTACCATCTCATTTCATGCTGGAAAGCAGTATCATCACATAGCCTAAATATTTACTACAACTTTAACAAAAATCTTCGTTGGATTTTTTTCCCACAAAATCAATGAAGAATACTGATTGTATTTCAGGATTTTTTTCTTTTTCTTAGACAGAAATCCAGCTGTAAGCAATTAAAAACTATTCTTTAAAAAATAGAAATGTTCCTGTAGGAAGACAAATAATCAGTCATCAGTATAGAATACTCTCTGTGGAGAATACAGCAATAAACTGACCTAGATATTGCTGCATTTTGCTGATGCAAACAATTCCTGCAGTACAATACAGAGGAACTATGGGATCCAAAACATTCTTTTCAATTAAAATTCTTGCACATTACACATAAACAAAGAAAAGATAAATCAGAGGCAGTATCAGTAATCTGAAGAATGACAAATGGGACTGCAATGTTCTGTGGGTTTTGGTTTGGGATTTTTTGCTTTTTATTTTAAATTAAATGACTGGACCTGAAAATAAAACTCACTAAAATATCAGTATTCTCTGGATGCAGCAACTTTCTGCCTTTTTAATTAACACCTCCAGGAAGTTTTCTAATGTTGTGATAAAAACTAATCATAGATATACTCATGGTTTTCTGGAGAAACACCATAACCAAGAAACAAGAGTACAGTTATACAAAATCAGATTTTCTTTTTTTTTTTTATGATGCAGTCTTAGACCTTATGATCTTGTATCTTAAGTATTTATTACTCTGACAACAGTGCAATTTTACTTGAATTTTTCATTTTTTTCCCTTAGCAAATCCAACCTCAATAGTCCTCATATAGTCCTAGAACAATGTGGGTACATTTTTGCTCCACTTGCCTCAGTGGAGCTGCCAACACTACCTTCTGAAGCTGATGGGATGATTACTAAAGTGCAGCATGAGCCTGTAACTTCCTTGGGCATCCTGTAATTTGCTGGGGGGTTTCTCCCTATCAGTTGGTGTCTGTGCAGCACTGAAACACAGTCTCAAACTTGAATGTTCTCATAATAATTTTCTGGCAAGGGAGTTGCCCACTGATAGAACTGCCTATGTTGAGTGCAATCCACAATGAAAGGCTGGCTGTATTAACTGAGGCCATAAATGCTGTGCTAAGATTTATTGCTATTACTTTGGATTTTTCCCCTCTCTGCAGGTTGGAGAGAAAGTTTAAGGTAAGTTTAAGCCAAGGTGATTGCATTTTCTTATGAGCGTCCAGATAAACATGCAGTTTAGGTCTGCATCTGAGTATGTGAAGGAGAAGTCATGTAAAGTGAAGATTACTGGAAATGTTGAAGGGGAGAGGAGATGGAAGTCAGACTGTAGAGCTAATTACAGACATTTGCCATGTACGTTAACACTAGACTGAAAAGCTGAAGAAATTCAACTAGTTGAGTTCACTGATGTCTATGCAAACACTTGAGCAGACAAAAGCCTTCTAAGTGATAACCTTAAATACCAGGTTTTGAACTTTAACATTTAGTTTACCTGAATTCATTCAGAAAGACTGATCTGATGTTGACTTACTAAGTAGAAGTCTTTTCTGTTAGAATTAAGTATTTCAGCTAATGGTAATGCAGTGGTACCAAGTAAATTCTGTTAGATAATTTGCCATAAGGGGACACCTTCTCCCTCTCCACAACTGCCTGCAAGGACCTCATAGCGAGGTGGGACTTGAGCTGTTCTCTAAGTCACAAGTGATAGGACAAGAGCAAATGGTCTCAAGTTGCACTAGGGGAGGCTTAGATAAGATATTAGGAAACATGTCTTCATGGAAGGAGCTGTCAGGCGTTGGCCAGGCTTCCCAGGGATATGGCTGTGTCACTATCCTGAAGGTATTTAAAAGACCTTTGGACGTGACCCTTTGGGAATGCTTCAGTGGCCTTGGCAATACTGAGTTAATGGCTGGACTCAAAGATCTTAAACGTCTTTTCCAGTCTAAATAATTTTCTCATCTTTTTAGTATTTTCTCTTTGTCTTGTTTACCTTATTTGTATGGCATAAACAAATACCAGTAAGTTTTATGGATAATTAGTTCACCATATTTCCTTCAGTTTTTTTCTTCATACATGTTTCCATATTAAAAAATAATCCTACCATCAGTACTTTCTAGCATGTTCTTTTCTACTAAGAAAAGAGAAGAGAAGTAAACTTTGATTCTTATTCTTGTGGTAATAAGTGATAAGAATTAAGCAAATAACATTAAGGTCTCTGACCATTTGGCAAAGGAACTGCAGTTCATATTTGACAATGGTATCTAAGATTTCTCTATAGAGGGAGATTAGTCATTATTGCTCTGATGCCACTCTGAAACCTGTATGTATTTAAATTTAACTACACACACCCATGAAATACTTTAATTTCTTGTATTATATATGCACAATACCACTCTGTGGAGGGCTGTGAGCCTTTGGCTCAGGAATCCTCTGCACTCCCTTGGAGGGGAGAAGCCTGAGGGCAAAAGGACTAAGAGATAAGAAACCTCTCTCTAGGTTATGGTGAGGAAATGAACCACCCCCAGCATGCCTTGTTTCTCTGTGGTAATACCTTGTATCCAGTTGGTAAATTGGGTTCTACCCCACCCCCTGCCTTTCCCATAGAAAGGCCCTGGATCTGCCCTGAATCAGGGAGCTGCTGTCCCTGGGCTCCCCTTCCCAGGGACTGCTGGACAGCACAGCTGCCTCTGTGGCACTGCCACACACGGCTCCTGTCTCTCTGTCCCGAGTTTGCCTCGGGTGATCTCACAAAGAGCTGAAATCACAAGAGCTGGAATCGATTGCAGCTGAGAAATGGCTACACTTGCTGAGATCACCGCTGTGCAGGGAGGCGGCCTTGGCCCCTGGAGGAGCTGTTCTTTGCAGGACACTCTTGCTAGGAAGGTCCTGGCTTCTGGTGCCTAACCCGCACCCTACCTCCTGCAACAAAGTGGCGCCCAAACAGGAACACCGCTCCTATGTACAACGGCCACCAAGCAGAATTCAGTGTCCCAAGATGAAGGTTTCTTCCATATGCTAGAGAATTTTGACAACATAAAACTGTATTTTGAGTGTATATGCCAAGACTTCCTAGGTAAAACTTCGGCATTTCAGTAGCACTTTTGGAGTGGTGTAAAGCAACACAATTACACTAGCTTCAAAAAATTATCTAACTCCACCGTATTTAAAGATGACATTAAGTTTACAGTATAATACAATAATAGAGATACATATTGGAGGCATAATTTTTAACAGTTTGTACTGGGGAAGCTATACACCAAGTAGTAGACTATTTTTTAAAAACGTAAGAAATATTAAGCCAGTACACTGTCAGAGAGGTACCTGCAGGGAGCACCACCTCAGCTTTGCTACATCTGAAGATGCAGTTTGCCATTATTGAAGTTCAGCTGAATCAATTTTAGAGCTGCATGATGTTCATATCTTTTAAAACCCAAGTCAGTTTTACCTGCCACAATTAACTCCTGTGTATCCATGGTTCCCTCAACTTTATTTCATTGTACTATTCATAGAAATTTCAAATGATCAAATGCATAGGTTATCAAATGCAATTCAGAGTTTTAAATTAACTTCAGAGTTGCCACCTTATCTGGGGGCTATTAAAAACACAACTTTCCTATTAGAGGTAGAGACCAGTCTGAACGTTAGATGTGTGTAGAGATTCTCAACACTTTAATTACTGTTAACATGTGCATACAAAGCACATGGGGAAAAATATTCATTAACTTTTCCCTTTGAAGCATATTCCATCTCATTAACAATAACAATCATTAGTGCCTAAACTCCTAAGTTTCTGTTATTTGAGAACTTTCTCATGAAGGTGTTTCTCAATCTCCAGTATCCAGTAAGAGTTCACTCTCTTACTAGGCTGTTAAACCAGCACAGCTGATTTTACCCTTTACTCCATGTAATTGTATTAACTAATATATTAAGGAGGTTGCTATTGGAAAGGTTTTTTCCAACTACAGACAAGTCAATACAGAAAATGCCTCTGACTGAAACTTTCTGAGTAATACGAACTAAGGCTTATATAAACCTTAACACTGATTAAAATCAGACAATATTGAAAAACAGCAAAAAACTTCTGCTGAATACATTGCCCACTTTCTTGGTTTTGCACACTTACTTCATTACTTATACATCCATCAGTGCATGGCTACAAGCTTTCAGAAGGGACAGGGGAGGAAGTAGAGGTATGGCTCTCTACATCAGGGAGTGTTTTGACTGCACAGAGCTCAAGGTGATGATCGGGTTGTACAACTATGGGTAAGAGGGCGGCTAGCAACGCAAACATCCTGGTGGAAGTCTGTTATAGACCACCCAACCAGGATGAAGAGATGGACAAAATATTCTGTGAGCAGCCAGGAAGAAGTAATCTCATGACCACTGGACCTTGTTCTTAGGAGAATCTTTAACTTGCCAGATGTCTGCTGGAAACTCAACACAGCAGAGAGGAGGCAGTCTAGGAAGTTCCTGGAGTGCGTGAAAAGTAACTTCCTAACACAGCTGGTAAGAGCCTATCAGGAGTGAGGCCCTTCTAGACCTGCAGTTCACAAACACAGAAGGGCTGGTGGGAGATGTGGTGGAAGGAGATTGTTTTAGGCACAAGGACCATGAAATGGTAAGTTTTCAATTCTTGGTACAGTAAGGAAGAGGGTCAACAAAACCTCCACCTTGGACATTCAGAGGGCCAAATTTGGCCTATTCAGGACACTGGTTTGGAGAGTCTCCTGCACAGTCCTGAAAGCTCAAGAGCAGGCCATCCCTATGGGATGAAATATGAGATGGTGGGCAGAATATGTGGCTTGGCTGAAAGGGAGCTTTCACAGGAACTCAGTGAAAAGGAAAGAGTTTATTACCTTTGGGAAAAGGGGCAGGCACATCTTGATGAGTACAAGGATGTGATGAGGTCATGTACAGAGAAAATTAGAAAGGTTAAAGTTCAACTACAACTGGCCACTGCCACAAAAAGTGTTTTTATAAATACCTCAAGGGCAAGAGGAGGGCCAAGGAAAATCTCCATGCGTTATTGGAGGCAGGGGGGACCATTGTCACCAAGGCTAAAGAAAAGGCCAAGGTACTTAATGCCTTCTTTGCCTCAGTCAGAAAGTTATCCCACAGCAACCTCTATCTCAGCAACCTGAGCTGGCAGACAGGGACATGGAGTAGAACGGACCCCCTGTAATTCAGGAGAAAGTAGTTAGTGGCTTGCTGTGCCACTCAAGATACAGGCAGCGCCACAGGCTGGGGCAGAGTGGCTGCAAAGCTGCCCACAGGAAAAGGACCTGGGGGTGCTGGTGGCAGCAGCTGAACATGAGCCAGGCTGTGCCCAGGTGGCCAAGAAGGCCAATGGCATCCTGGCCTGTACCAGCAACAGTGTGGCCAGCAGGACCAGGACAGGGATTGCTACCGTGAGGCCACACTCCAAATCCCGTGTTCAGTTCTGGGCCCCTCACTACAAGAAAGACATGGAGGTGCTGGAGGAGAGACCAGAGAAGGACAATGAAGTTGGTTAAAGCTCTCGAGCTCAAGTCCTGTGAGGACTGGTTGAGGGAGCTGGGATTGTTTAGCCTGGAGAAAATAAGGATCAGCGGGGACCTTATCACTCTCTACAACTGCCTGAAAGGAAGCTGTAGCAAGGTGGGGGTCAGTCTCTTCTCCCAGGCTACAAATGACAAGATGAGAGAACACAGACTCAAGCTGCACTAAGGGAGGTTCAGGCTGGACATTAGGAAGACTTTTTCACTGACAGGGTGGTCAGGCATTGGAAGAACAGCCCAGGGGAGTGGTGGAGTCACCATCCCTTGATGTGTTCAAGAAACAACTGGATGTGGCACTTAGTAAACTACTGTTTAGCTGCTAACAGTGGTCTTCAGTCAAAGGTTGGACACAGTGCTCTTGGAATTTTTTTCTAACATTACAGATTCTATGATTCTATGCTGTAAACAAAAGAAAGGAAGACATGCGCACCACAGAACAAGACTTCAGTCTAAAATATCTTCGGTTTTACACACCTCAAACAGTTGCTTTATTATCTTGTACTACAAGTTTTCTGATTGCATTAAAGATGAGAAAAATTGAACTTGTATCTTTAAACTTTAAGTTTCACTATTTATGTTTCTTTCCAGGTATCAAAATTCTTAGTTGAACTAAAGTGCCTTCACAAACAATAGAGTTTAAAGGAGATTTAAGAGCAGTCAGTTGTCTTCACATATATTAACCTCCGTGTATATAGCTTCAACTTAAAAATATCCACAAACAGAACTGGTTTTGAAGAACAATAAATACATTAAGCTGCAAACAAAACTCACTACTGAGAGAAATATATATTGCTGGAAGTATGATACCTACTATCAAAATAACAGCTATAAATAAAATTTGAATGGCAGCTTAAGGTATTACCTGATCTAATTGATGCCTTGGGTTTTAGCTTTTGTGTTTTTCAAATTCTGTGCTGCTTAGAGTGTAACTCTAAGCTCCTTGTAGCCTGTAATTTCTGCTCTCTCGTGCAAGATAGACATAACAAAGCCTCTCCAGGCTTTGCCTTCAAGGACAGCCAGGCTCTTCTAGGCCCAAAATGTGTAAACCAAAGCCTCTAAGAGGGGAGCAAGCTGAGGGGAGTTACATCATTGAACTGGGGCTTTAATTGGAGAATTAACCGTGGTATGCAAATGAACCAAATCTATAAAGGTGTGAAGAACTCGTGACCTGTCATCCATCTTGGGGTCCACTTTTTATGGAAGCAGCCTCTGGCTCCCCCAGGGTGTACCTTGAAGGCCCTTCAAATAAACACCTACCTTTATTCCCTTACTCTTGTCTAGTCTCTGTTGCTAGGTGGCTGGAGAAGGCATCATAACAGTTCTCCCTTTCTCATCACCTTCCTGAGATTCTCACAAAGAAATAATCACAGGAAATATTTCCTTACACATCAATTTTCTGCACTATGACTTACCAATTTTGCAGCTTTTCCATAATCAATCCATCGAATGGTGGCAAAGTTTGTTGACTCTGCACAATTAAAACCATGGTTAAACCCAGCATGGTATCCATATGGGAAAGTGATCATAAACTCTCCTGCCTCTTGGGTAACCTGTAACAATAAAAAAAAATTAAAAGGCCAAAATAAATAAACTTTAAAAAACCTCAGAGTGAACCACATTACAAAACAGTTCTGGTCCCAAAGCAATAAAAACTATATATGCCTTTATAACTAACTAAAACAAAGAAATTTTTTTCACTTTGCATGGAGATGAGATTTAATACAAACAGAAACAGTACACTTGAGACAATGTTCTTTACTCTAAAATACATAGCTACGTGTAATACTTAACAAATTCAGAAAGAACTCAAAAAAGTTAATCTTGAAGCAGAGGTTCACAGGTAATAAAACCTAGAAGTAGAAGGAACTGGAAGACAGTATGAAGAATATATCATTTTTACTGGCTGAGAGGAAGCAAAGACAGGCTAGATCAAAATACCCACAACTACCACGCCTAAATGTTGTGCAGAATATCTCAAGAAAAAGCTATTAAAACACAAGTTTTAATCTGCCACTGTCCTTCCCCTCTTTCTCTTTAGGCAAAATTTTAGAGAGCAGAAGCACTCTGGCACTACTGACAACAAGAATTTCATATAACTAAAGGACAAGTGGGATAGAAGGAAATTCTAAAAGATGGAAAGCTTGACTACAGTTAAACTCTGATGTTGTAGAGATTGAGCAAGGGTAGTTTCAAAGGACTTCAACCAAAAGTAAAGTTTGCAAAGACCACTGGCTCAACAAAATATTATAGAAAGCAGAAAAAAAACCAAAAGGAAATGAAAAAGCCAACCTAAAATTCACTGTGCAGTAATTATATTTTTGTATATACAAAAATAACCCGAATTCCCACTAGTTTTAAGAGAGGTATCAGACTTAAAAGCTTTTAAAGTAAACTACAAAAAAAAGTGTGGTAACATAAACAAATCGCTGGTCAGGTTATTCTCTTTCAAGAGAAAAATCTCATCTTCCTATACTAGGATGGACTTCTGCTCTTCGACATGGAGAAAAGAGGAGACAGCACTTCTTGTCAACCACTAATATTCTCTCCACACAGTGACAGCTTTAATCTCTTAAAGTCAGACCACCAGAGACTTTATCAAGGACAGGCCAGTCAGAGATTTGAAATAGCACACTGTCTTCTGAATTATCTGATAAGAGTTAATGAATAAAGCAGATTATACAGAAGTAAATAGTTAAAAGAGATTCTCCATGCTCTGTTTGATACACATTTTACGTGAAACATACATCAGACAACAGGCCCACTAAAAAGCAAACAGATCCATTTAAATGCAGCAAATAATCCGGGCAGTGACTGATGACTATTCAACAAGATGCATTTGTTGATTGCAGGAAAGTAAGGAGACTTCTCAGAGTCTAAATAGGTTGTTTTCAATGTGTGGCAATGCTTTGCATAAGCAATACAGTGAGAAAATTTGAAGGACAAATTTGACTCTTTTTAAGGGAGTACCCTTATGACTTAAAATCAGAAAAGGGTTAAATTTTAAACAATCACCAAAATTAAAACTCACAACTTCAAACATTTTTCTTTTTAATGTCATGTCCTAAATCTCAGCTTTCTACTGGTACAGTTGTCTTACATTCAATGTCTGCTTTTACAATCTCCTTCAAAATTGTTATCTAATAGTTTTACAAATTCTTTGTGTGCTTTTTTGCCCAGTGCTAGAACACACAGGGTTAGCACTTCAAAGAGGTCTGTTTCTGATTGTATTAAGGGATGAAGGAAAGAGAGGAAAACAAGAAAAATAGCTAACAAGGCTAGAGAAAAAAAATGGATCTTACATTTTGCATGGTTAAATTTTTTGTGGATTCATATTTAGTATATACATGCAAATGCACATATAGTTGCATACATTGTAACTGCTACTGTAGCACTTTAACAATCGCTGTGGGAATGTTTAAGAAAGATTATTCTCAACGCTAACGATTCCAAAATTTATCTCAATACACCCTCCCACTGCTGACAGTTTAGCAGGTGTTCTATTGCAACAAGCAGCAGTTCAGCTGCCACCTGGTAGGCGTAGGCTGACTTATCAGCATTCAGCACATTTCCACTTCTATCACTTTGAGCCATGAGAGATCACAGCCTGGTTCTCTCTATTCACTTTCTCACTGAATCCCATTAATTACAATTACACTTGGGTACAGCCTGCTTCCTCCGAAGACTAGGTGATAGAACCAAACTTAAATATTTAACTGTTTATAGCACTTTTTTTTCCTTTTTTCTGCCCTCTTTTTAGAGGATTATTATCCTCTAAATTAGAATACAGGAATAATCAAGACACCAAAATACAAAGATCAACTCCCCTACCCCACCTCAAATGTGTCATACTGAAAATAAGTATGTTGGCATTCTGCAATATGCTACTTTAAACACCAACTACTGAAAATTATACTGTTCAGAGTAATGTTCTGTAAATTCAAAACTATAAATCTGGTTATAAAACCTTCCAGCTTGGAAAGTTTCACCTGACACTTCATGATAAAGCACAAGGCTATGAAGGGAATCAGCATATTTACCTATATATTACAAAAACTGAACTCAGCAACTACATTTCCATATGATAATAAATCATTCAGAAAACAAACTACTTATTTTATGAGTAATTTATTCAAAAAGGCTTGCTTTCCCAGGTAGGCAGTATCATTCTAAATGCCTGTATTTCCTCAATTTCACACATAGGTTGACTTAAGCATGAAAAGTGAAGTGATATTCCAAAAAGGCATAAAACACATCTGTGTCTTCATCCCACCTGTGTTGCCAACAGGATTGATAACACAGAGGTATCCTGATTCTTGCTGGCCATGTCTTACACAGCATCAAGGCCTTTTCTGCTCCCCACATCATGCTGCCAGTGAGGAGGATGGGGGTGCACAAGTCAGGAGGGGACACAGCCAGGACAGCTGAGCCCATAATATCCTGCTCAGCACATAAAGCTGTGAGAAAAAGAAGGCAGGGCAATTGTTTGGAGCAGTGACATTTGTCTTGCCAAGTCACCGTTACGCGTGACAGGGCCCTGCTTTCCTGGGAATGGCTGAACACCTGCCTGCCCATGGGAAGCAGTGAATGAACTCCTTGTTTTGCTTGGCTCTGTGCACAGCTTTGCCTTTCCCTATTAAACTGTGTCTATCTCAAACTATGAGTTTTCTACCTTTTATCATTCCAATTCCCTCCCCATCCCACCAGTGGGGAGTGAGCAAGCCCCTGTCCAGTGTTCAGCTTCCAGCTGGACAAAAATACACATGAAAATATTCACAACATTATTATTATTAGTAGTAGTAGTAAGTTTCATACTGTTAGAAAAACACCAACTAAACCAGACAGGAAGCACTGCATTATCCTATATTTTAGGCGAGGGAACATCTTAAGCAAAGTTTGTACACACATGCCCACATTGTATCAATAAATAAATAGCACATACATGAAAACAGAAACCACAATAATAAGCAAGGTGTGTGGCAAGGATAGTTTACACAACTATACTGCAGTGGGAATAAACTGAGAAAAAGTGTGTATTCCTTGGTTCTTCTGAACAATTTAAAACCATCTGTGCAATGGGAAACCAGGAATTATAGTCCTTTAATGATCAAAAGCCATCTGAAAATTCAGTGCTAAGATAAACAGATATTCAGGCAGGGGACCTTCTGAATCAAGCTCTAATCTTCTAAGTAGGTTTACAGAGCTACAAAATTTAGAATTTTAGAATTCACAAAGTGTATAGAATAAGTACACTTAAAAAAAAATGCATTGAAAATATTTCATTAGCTGGCACTTATAAGTGGAAAACGATACAGAAAATCTTGTAGAAAGCAAAATAAACTGAATACTTTATATGTTTTTAAAAGCAGTTACATATTAAATTCAACCACAAAGAAAGACAATTATTCTTCTCAGTTTCTGTTTGTATAATTTTGTTATCAAACATTTATTCTGCCACTACTTAACAGTCAAGAATAATCATTCATTCTTTTTCTATTATGTTACAGCTTTTAAAATAGATTTTAAATTAAGTAACAGTTCTTTTGACTTTATTCCACCTTAAACCTTTCAGATCCTAAAAATGATAAAGTTATATTTAATTGCATTAGAAAAGCAATGTACAGAAGAAATTAAACACTTGTGTTAAAATATTAGGTATAGAACTTAAATTAACAGAGTGAGTTAAGAAGTGTTTCAGTCAACAGAAAATCCCATCTAAGCTACCATGGAAATAAACTAAAAATAAGAAATTTTGGTAATGTCTTAGAAAAAAAATCACAGAAAGGCTGTAATGGCTACAACTGTTTAATGGCAGGAAATTCCCAGCTAAAACTACTGGAAGTTCTAATACATACTTTCATGCAGCTGCTACCTAAATACAAAAAACACCTTTTGCCTCACCTTTACTGTAACAATGTTTATACTAAGCACAATCTGATTCAATACATGTAAGTAGAGTTTAAAAAGAAACATTAGTGTACCTTGTCAAAAGGAATTCCATACTTTTTCAATATTGAGGGAGAAATCAGAGTCATCTTGTGGCGAAGAAAAGCATCACATCCTTGAGAGCTGCTCGGAAAGAACCCTAGTAAGGCAAGAAAAGCAAAACTGTACATCTTTTCATTAAATCAAATATGAAATCTTTGTAATATTTTTCAAAACTTAGCAGTGTTCAAACTTGGTTTAGAATTTTTTATCATGTCATTCCTAGGTTCTGAGAGATTTCACAAAATCAAATGCACCTCCTAAGTTTTTCAACTGCTTTCCAGGGGGAGGGGCTACAGGGTCTTCCTTGTTTGTCAAAAAGTGAAATAATTTAGAATAAATCTGGATCTGTACATTTAGGCATATCTTCTTACCATTTAGAAAAATTACTGCTGCTGGGAGCTTTTTTTATGTTAATGTTCATTCTACACACATGAAAATCAACTGTAGTAAATAAATTTAGAAGGATTCCATGAAGACTAGGTTTACCTAGCACTTACAAACTATCTACACAGTAAACAAATACAACTTTCTAACTTCGTACAATCTGCTGTATATTCCTCTCATGTAAATGTTAGTTCATCATTCACAGAAGGAGCTTAATTCTTGGAAAAATACACTTATTATTCAATTATTAAAAAAGGGGGAAAAAAACAAACAAAAAAAACCCCAATCACTTTCAATCAACCATCTGAATTTTTTTAATGCCTTGAGAAAAAAAAAAAGAACAATAATTTCTTATAACTTTCTCTTATATATATATATATGAACTTATATATATATAAACTTCTAGAGCTTTCTCTCTAATGTTAGATTTAATTTCTTCACTCTGGTGAGTTTTACATATTATGTCCATTAACCATCCTAAAACTTCAGAACAATTTTAACGTTATCATATTATAGTTGTTACATGCTTTGTGCATTCAATCTAGCACATTCACCAGTACTTAAAGAACAATATTTTTCAGATTTCTCAGAAATAAGGTTAAGCAGCCCTTAAACAGCAAAGGTATAATGTAGACTCGTGCTGGTCAACATATGTGGAAGCCTGTTAAGTTGCCCTGAGATCAAGTTTTATTTAAATTCATCATTCTTAACCTTTTTCTCACCACCAACAAGCACAGACTTCTTTACTCTCTTCAAACTGCAAATAATGTTGAAAGTTTCAAAAAGTACTATTTGGTAGGTAAAGTTTTATATATGTGTGGCTTCACTGACTAAAAGACAGTTAAAAGAAACTAGCCCACAATTAGTGAACTCAAGCAAAAAAAATGCAACTCTTTTTTCACAATTAATGCCTATAACATAAATTATAGCAATCAAAACTTTAGAATCTACAGTTTATGAGCATCAAGAAATCTCAGTCCTGAGCAGTATAATAATAGAAATACACAAGAACTTACTGTGAAAAATGTGATTGAAAGTGATACTTGAGACTTTAGGGAAGACCTGGTATGAAAAGTAGCTAAAAGCTTAATCAATTAAAGCAGAGAGTTTGACTGAATTTTCCTCGAGAAAACAAATTTTGTACCAAATTATGTTACTGCAATATGCTTAATTAGATAATACAAGATGATAAAAAGCAAACGATGGGCACACATCCAAAACTTAAGCTGTACCACTCCAGCTCCAAGAGACCAGACATAGCTGTGACAAGTCCAACCAGAAGGCAGGCTTGTTGCTGAATTCCAAGAAAGTTGCAAATAACACAGAGCAGCAGAACACAACCTGCTAAAAATCCACTACCAGAAATATACAGGAGCGCATTTGCTGTGGTGACAGAGCCCTCACAGTGAAATCAAAGTGCAGCCTACACATTCTGTACCACTATAACATATTTTTTGACTTGTCAAAGTCTACACTTGCACACACGAATTTTTCAGCCTCATTCACCTCATTTTCTCAAAGGAACTCCCCTTCAATGAGCAAGGAAAGAAAGGAAGGTAGTATTTCCTCATTACAAGACTCTCTTTATCAGAAAGCCTTTTGTCTGCCAGGCTAAATGTAAGGTCACACAAGCTTTTCTTCCGGAAAATAAAATCCCTGTGGGAGAACTGGCTAACAGATGTAAAAAGTACTGAATAGAGGACTTCACATTAGAAATACTACAAGACTCTTACAAAAACATAAAATGGAGGCCAATTCAAGATATGCCCAACACATTAAGAACCATTCTGAAATACCAAGCTGATGTTAGAATTACCAATTTAAAGGATTACCATGTAATCCTGCATGTTTAGTGAAATCCAAAAGAAAAAATACTATCTAGAGTGTAACTACTATTCAAATTCTGTAGTACATTCATGCTTTAAAGACACACATGAAATCTTAATTAAATCCATTAACATTAACCCATTAACTGTAAATCAGTTACGCAAGAGCAGGTATTTTGTAGGAATTCATATGTAACCCCAGTTTCTCGGATGATCTCTTGAGACATGGCAGACCTATACCCCATTTATCTTCTTGGAAATGATTACAAAGAAACAAAATAAGAGTTCTAAACAATTACTTACAAGAAACCAAGAAGAAATAATCAGAGCTCAGGGTAAAACTGAATAAGGTTGCTCATTGATTTATGTCCATGAGAAAAAGACAATCAAACTGCAAATTCTGCAATCCATGAGTTACAGAAACACTGACATTTTTAACAGCTAGAGCAGAATTAGAACAGTCTACATGGCAAGTATGTGATTCAATACTTGGTGACCAAATGTTTGGGTACAAACAAATACAGTGAGAATACCTTTATCCATCAAACTCAAGGTCCCTCTCAGCTTTTTAATACCTGATTTACTTAACCCAAGCAGCAACAGCAAAGAGTATTTGAAAGCAAAAGCTTCAGACTGTGTTAACAACCAAAAACATGCCCTTAGAAAACACTAAATATATACTCTAACAGATAACATAGCCCAAAATATCTAGTCTTACCAATGCTATTTGTACAAACAAAATTAAACTACTTTAATAACAGAAATATCACTGGGCTGGTGAAGACACATCCTTTGTCAATGCTATTCCACCTCAACAAGATGTTTCCATAGAATTTAAGGTTTTATAATCCAAATATATGCTAGATAGAATTCAAAGCCTTCTCATCTTTGGGGAAAGGTGGAAGGAGTGGGCACTCAGCAGATTCCTAGCTGTGGACCTTTGTGCGTCTCTTCCAACTCAGAATATTTTGTGATTCTGTGACTGAGGAAGACAGAATTCACACACAAAAGGTAGTGCTGCCCTGAGTCTTTAAAGTGTATACATGAAATGGTTCAGGGATATAGAATATATTTTAAAAAGTAAGTTCAAATCTCTAAATTATTGAGGGACAGTGAGCACTGCTACCTGGCAGTCTCATTTTTCCTTTCCACTTTGAGAGTGTCTTTCAAACATATCACATGTAGCTCATATTAGATGACCACATCAATATCATACCTATCACTCGGGCAAATTGAAATGGATTGGGTTGCATTCCCTGGTTGCTTAGCATTTTCAGGATATTTGGAATGCTCCTCTGTGCTACTAAGAACTTGTCCATAATGTTTTCAATTACATTGTCCAACTGAAATCATATATGCACAAATTACACTGTTCCCAAAAGTATAATTCTACAACTCCGTCAGACTGAACAGGTTGGTTTGCTATATTTTACCTTGAATGAACAAGGAAATCACAATTTGGTCACTAATAAAGTCATTATTTCATGACATCACATAAAATCATATTCTTAGGGAACTTTCAAATCAAATCCTGACTAGTGCAATGAATGAAGCTAGATATCCTATAATTTTCAACACTTTCTTACTCAAGACTTCCCCTGAAATTCAAAGGTGCTGCATTTCTAGTTAATCTTATTTAAAACAGGAAAAAATAAAATATAATCATAAAACATTCAACCAAAAAAATAACACCCCAAACTGCAAATATCTTTAATGTAATTTAATATTAATGAAAGTAAAAATAAATCAAATTAACATAATTAAGCTCAAGGTTATGAATTTTTTTATATTTATGCAGACCTTCATTTAAGGGACTTATGCAAAATATTAATCATAATTCACAGATAAGTACTATTGAAACAAAGGCAGAGACTGAAGAAGTATTGAGTTTTCTAGTAATTCTCTTTTTAGATTTTACTTTGGTTGGTATAAACGTTATATAATTTATTTAATTTATTTTGCCATGATCTGAACTAATTTGATTTAACTTTCTGTGTTGAACATAAAATAAATTAGGAGGGTAAGTTTGCATGACAACAACCTTCACAAAGAAAAAATGGCAATATTTATGCTATACAAAGCAGAGTACAAAAGCCACAAACAGTGGTATGAAATACGACTGTACGTATGCCCAGATGAACATGTATGTAACACGCCTAAAGTAAATTATCTCTTAAATAAGACTTTCCTAACTTGACTAATATCAGTTGAGAAAATATTCAATTCTTCAATTGCTCAAGTTTTCTCATTCAAGGGCCTTAGAAGTTACTCAAGTTCTACTTCAAGTCTCATTTCAACAATTATTTTGCTTTCATACATAACAGGTAATGACTTCTACATGAAATGAAGTAATTAATAATATACACCCTACAACGCTTTGTATAACAACCATACATACTTAGAATATATTAAACTTTAGTTTCTTCTTTAACATAATTGAACATCACAGATCGATGTTATCTTTCTAAAACAGTTTCTGCACTCAAACGATCTATTAAAAGATCTTCAAAATTCTTCAATCTATCATTTCTCATTTGCCACTCTGCCTCTATTCTCTTTATTTTCTAACCCATTTTGTGAAACAAAAAATCCTTAAGAATACCATGGTATTATAGATTAACATAACAACACGTATAAAAATTGCAGTTAACAGCTCACTTGAGATTTTTATTACATTTATGTCTACATAAAATTGAAAAAAAAATCTACATAAATGAGAAAGCAGCTGAAGGGCAAAATCAAACTGTTGTCTTTATTAGATGCAAGTCTAATGTCTTTCAGACAAAGCATTTGTAGGCGCCACAGTCAATCAAGATTTCAATGGAAAGCAAAAATGAAAGCATTCATGCACAAAAGGCATGTGTTGTAATTGTGATGTGCAGACAAGATAATGGAAAATATTCTAGCCTTCCTTTAATTTTATCTATCAACTGCCGCCTTGACTTAGACAACCTGTCACATTTAATGTATTATTTTATTATTTTAATTATTTAGGAGCATTCAATTAATTCAGTAGGCATCTGGTCATCAGAGCTAACCTTCTTGAACAAACTACTTTTTTTTGCCTTCAAATGTTGCACTCATGCAAAAATATTTTCACTACACATGCTATTAAGTACAAAGGTCTCATTTACACTATGTTTTACTATTGTTTTTTCTTAAGTGACTTGCTGCCATGCAGCTTTATACTTTCACCTTTGTAAGATACCTTACTGTGAAACAGGCTGCATTTTAGAAGGCACCAGTTGCAAAGTAGAAGATCACAGCATGGAAACAATAAGAAATAGAAATTTTCAGTTCAAAAAATGAACGTCCGTTATCTTTATTGTTAAGTACTACAGCATCATCTTCTACACTTCACTCTCAGCTATTAGCTGGACCAAAAATATCATGAAAACAATCTACTCGCAGAAAAATATCCCAGACGACATTAAAATCAAATACTAAAAACTTAGCTTCACAGACAGTATTTCCTAACTCATCTACCTTATATTGCTGCTACAATAATATAATAATAATAATACAATAATACAATAATAATCTCTGTATGAGTACCTAGTTTTCCTACAGAAATACAGTTTCTTTCACTAAATGTAATGGAATAAACACAATTTGAAATTTTATCATCTCTGTTCACTATCTGATTCTATGGTTTATTTGCTATTTTCTATTCAAAACATAGTACTGAAATAAAAATAATTAAATTATTATCATAAACATGATTCATCAAGGAAGTTTTCCATTCACCCCACAGTTCTTTATAACTTATACTAACATATAATTAAGAGCTTTACACTCTGCAGAGTTTACACTGTGCAGATGTGCCCAACTGACATCAAAACACTGTTCCCCCAGTAGAACCTACTGGTCACTGAAAAACCGTGGGCTTGGAGATTTCCATTTCTCTGAAGCTTAATGTCCCATTTCTATTACTGTATTAGGTCACCATCAGCAATAAGAGGGCTGTGCACCTTCAGGCCAGTTTTCTAACATAACACTTTTTTTTTTCATGTAGCAAAACATGTATCTCCAAAAGCTACTTACTTCCTGAATTTGCATATATTACTCAAATATCTCCAAAAATCAAGGTATTTAAAAAAAAAACTTGAAGGAGCTTTTTTTTTGTCTGCAACAAATAATGCCATGCCTCAATACCACTTTATTTTTAGCAATGAGTGAACAAGCGTTGCTGAAGATGCCCATCCTCTTCCCTTGCTCTGAAAATAAAGAAAAATTCGATGCATACTCACTACAGGACGTTTAAACTTGAATGGTTTTAGAAAGCTGCACAGCTGTTATCAAGCAATATGAAATCTACAATAAATGCCAGAGCAGCCATAAAATCACATGAAAACTCTATCTACCCAAAGATGTTGCTCCCATCAAATGTCAGAACTGTGTACAGGGAAGCATTTACATACAGCATGAAAAGTTGGCTTCCTCTGACTAATTTAGTAGCAAATAGTTGCTTGCTCCAAGACTTCCAAAGCCAGGGGTAGTTCCTATGCTCCTCTAACATATTTCTGTGCATTGTATTCCAATCTCCCTCAGAATCCATGAAACTTTCAGAATCCACCAAGGAGAGTAAGGAATGCCTACTGTGAAATAAACCATCTCCTTAGGCTTACTTTGAATCAGCCAAGACACTTCACTCGGAGTCTATACACCCACTGGAAAACTCAATGAATAGTAACTGTTTGGTCACTTTGCCCACACCAGTCATCACAGGTCTTTACTATACCCACTTCCCTTTATTTACATTCCTTCTCATTCAGAAGTTAGAGCTTACTAGCAATTATGAAAAGGCAATTTTTTGCACCAGTCCTAGTGTCCCTCTCTGAAACTTTTCCAATTCTCTACTTCTGTTAACTCTTACCATTTCTTGTAAAACTAAATTATTGACTCATCCTAAGTCAGTGTCCATTGTCCAGCCTACACATTCCAATTTGTTTACCAGCGAAAACCAAACAAAGTGTTTAAAGTTCTACACTTCGCATTGGAAAAAGAAACTGGAAAGCAAAGAAAACGAGTGATAACTTTTTCAAATGAAACGATGACAAAATTTAGGAATAGGAAATGTAATTATCCAGGTTGAAATCTGTTTTCTTGAAACATGCTTTTAAGACTGGAAATTCCCAGGTCTTCACTTTCACATCTTTAACTGCCTTCCTACTGTTCTCAGCAACAGTTTTATAATAGCTCAGAAGAGGAGTCATGCACCTATATACTAAGAAAAAAATATGGGTGTGAAAACAAAATGTACACAAATTTTCAGAATTTTGTCCTGATACACAAGATGTAAATATAAACTTTGAATAGCATTCCATCCCTCTTATTCCATTTCATTAAGCACTCTATACCATAATTCCTTTAATAGTTAATAGCAAGCTATAAGACATGAGCTGCCAGGCCAAGAAACATCCCTAATTATTCCCATGTTCATAATTTGCACTCTTAATTTAGAAACAAAAAGAGAGAAGCAGTACTAATGAAAACAAACTACTGAGTGAGAATCTTTCAACAGAACAATAATTTTTATCCCTTAGACCTCAACCTTACAACCATACCTCTGCTCCTTCTCCCAAACGTTTCTGCCATCTCTAAATGGCAAAAGCTAAAACATGCTTTAGCTGAAGTGGATCTATGTGCCTGTTCCATAGTCAACAAGCTGCTCACAAGTAAGACCTAGTGTTTCTACATTTTGCCTGCTTACCCCTTCACAGAGGTACTAACCAGGACTCCATCCTCTACCCAACCATCAACTTCGATGAAACTTTTGGAGACTAATCTGTCTTCAACATTTGTATCTCTGTATCAAATTTGGGTAAGAAGTTAAGATTCAAAAAGTTGCTGATGAAAAGAAGCTAGGACAAGAAAGAGCAAGGGCACAGAGGAGACAAAGATACTAACAATGAAAATCTAATGAACAACAAAATACTAAGCCTCATTTTTGTAAGTTTCACTAAGCTAAAAATGCCAGTACAAAATAAAGTTCTAAGAGAAGGAGAAAAAAAAAGAAAACAAAAATTTAAATCTTAAGAATTCCTGAGAGCAATAATACCATAGACACATAAATGTCACACAACATTAAGTAATAAAACAGTAGGTGAGTCAAGAACAATGCTTCTCACTTTCCTGGAGGTTTGTCCTTCAAACATCATACATATGGAAATATTGAAAATACTACCTTGAGCTAGTCTTTCAAGCCGTTTCCCATGCTCTGGAGGAATAGCGTACCTATAATTCACATAAAGAAAAGGATGAAATGCTTAAAGACATAATTACTACAAAAACCGTTATTCATGTGTGATGAATATCTAATAATACAGACGTCAAAAAGATTAAAGACTGAAACATTACACAGAAAAAAAGTATACCAACATCTAAGGAAAAAATACAGGCATTGGGTTTTGGGACGGCAGGGGTTTGAGAAAAAAAATTCCATATTTCTAGTTTAAACATTACATTATGTAGTTCAAAAACATTATATTCACTATTTAAAGTCATGTACATTGACAATATTTGATATTATTACACCACCACAATTAAAAAAGAAACACATACTTTATTTTTCCAAATGAAATGAAAAAAAAAGTAAAGTAAGTCTCATTTATAGAAGTTTAACTTCTTTGAATTTTATGCTTCACAAGACACAGGGGTTCAACAGAAAAATATGAGCATAAACGTATCTATTTTTTCCTACAGCAAAAGCTGTGGAATAAAATGGTTACTTGCCCTTGTAGAATCATTACAATTAAGAGTTTTAAATTATTAAAGAAATAGATTTTCTTTAATTTAAGGAATTGTACATATCTTAGAACCCCACTGTTCTCACAATAATCTAATTTTTAAAAAATTCCCCATGCTATCTGCAACAATTCAGCAAAAATACAAAAGAACATGTTATTTTAATGCTTACTGCAGTCAAAAAATAGAAAATTATTGAAAAGCTGTTTTGTTTCTGCTTCTTATTCTTCTTATTAACATATTTACTGCACTTCATAGATTTACTGTATGCTTTAATTAGGATTTATTATTGATTTTAACTGCTTTAATATGCGATACAAAAGGCTTTTGTTTCAGTTTACTGTTGCAATAACATTGGATTGATTCTTCTCTATTAAAAAAATATGGTTCAGAAAAGAAGAAAACATATATTCAGCTGCACAAGGTAGTCCAAATCCACACTGTTAAATTAAGTAAACATAGAGCCTTTTCCTACACTGCGAACACATTTCATTCATCAGCCCTCAAAACTCAGTCAGAAGAACAAGCAATAAACATCCCCGTACCTCGAGCTGTTATTAGCACACACACTACAACTTTACTCTATTACAACTGAAACACGGGCATAGAAGGAAGACCACTACAGAAGTCAGTGCTCAGTAAGCAAAACACATGCACACTAACAACCCACTGCAAATGGTATTAAACAAAGAGACTTTCAGCTTACTATGCTCAGTGTTTGCAGTTTAATCAGAATTTTGCCGTCTCAAACAAAAATGCACTTTCTCTCCATTTGTACTTCCAAAGTGTTTATGACTGTTTTTCACTCCATATTACAGATGCACCAGTGTATCCATACCAATCTAAAATATATGTATGCCATCCTTCACACTCCATCAGAGAAAAATACTACGTATAGCATTAGATACTGTATTGTATGTCTTTAAAAACACAACTCCATAAAGCAAAACATGAACAGATACTGTTCATGTCTAACAAAAAAACCCAAAACTAGATACTATGCTTTACTTTACTTGACTCTAATTGAACTGGTGTGCTCCTCCTAAAATGTTACTTCTTCAAAAGTACATGGTAATAATAATATGGAGCCACGTGCTTCCATTTGTACACATAAACATGTCAATATTACAAAAATACAACAGTGAACTGAGCTCTCAGTAAGTCTTTTGGAAAGGCAGTGCATGATTTAACTGGACTACAGCTATATATTTAGCTAATCTAAAATTACAAAGCAATACACTCCATGCAAGTTGGTGCTTTTCATCATAGTCTTCACTCGGGTTGTGTGGTAACATCTGCTACTCAATCCTTTACTTCTTCCCACTGTTGCAAGTGCTTGTTTCTCACAGCTAAGACAAGCACTAATGGAGACAGACGGCCCTTTGCACCATCACACATTAGGAGTCCCAAAGTCACTCTCAAGACAGTTCAGGCTTGGCTCCTAACACAATATTTTAGAAACTGAGCTTAGCACATGTGCACCTGCCTTGCATTGTGAATGACATGAATCTTGCTGGATTCTCGGTCTCCTCTACATTAAACAAAAAGCTCTCAAACTTAAATGACCAAGTCAGAGAAAAAAAAATTCACTCTTAGTCTCAACAGCTAGCTTATACGAGAATTTGAGCAGTTAAAAGCTTTTATAAAAATATCTTCAGCTTGTGTCCGGCTTTCTTTTAGCCACACTACCAAACAGCCACTAACATCTGTTTGACTTCTCATATATTAAGGTCAAGCCCAGACACCACCAAAGCAAATGTAATGGACATTAAATGGTAAATCACTAAGATGCAAAAAGAGTGCTTCTTAGATAACAAGCAAATAAAAAGACAAAAAATTAAGAGAAAAGGGGAAATGGTGACACTAACTAGATCTTAATTTTATTAGTTCACAAAGACATATTTTGTAAAGTATGAAGAGACCCTGTTCATTGCTAGTCATACTACAAGGACAGAAAAAATATGGTACATATATTTATCTACTGTTGTTCAAAAACATCTTCTGAAACGTGTTTTAGTTCAGCAAATCAAGGGTACTGGCAACAAGGTAACTACAAATAAGTAATAAATACTAAATTTAAGTCATTAACTGGTAATTCTGAAACATTTTTGTATGTATATTTTCAAGATTAACGCTTCTACACTATTTTTCAGTGTAATTTAACTAATTGCATCAAAAACAACAACTCATTGCTTTACTGTGCAAAAACTACTCAGCCAGATGATCATCAGACAAGCAGCGTCTTCTGTCCACCCAATAGTTCTCATGTCAGTGACCAGAAACAGAATGTGAAACAATTTGAGTTCCATTCTTCCAAAGCCTGGTGTATTCACAGATAATGGTTAACAGCATCAGTTGCAAGCAAATTTAGTGTGATGTTAAATACTTAACCAAACTACTCCTCTAAATCCCATGTTACATACAGACAAGGTAAAAACAGTTGATGTTTTTTTCCTGCAGATTGGCATTTTTAAAATTCAAAAGCTGCAAACCCATAAAGCGTTTTTACAACTAAACATCATCAGTTTTTTTTCAAAATTAACCATATTCATTGGTTTTATAACTGGCAACAGACAACTTGCAACATTCACATTGTATCAAAATAATGTTATCTAACTCCAGGCACTAAGCTTAGAATCACATGACCCTTGTACCAGCAACTGACTTACTCTATTATCTATTTAGGTGGTTCATATTTATTGCACATAAACCTGATAAATACCTTTTAAAAAAATAAGAAAATTTAAATTTCATAAACTTAATTTAGGAAGTTAATACATTTTTTGTTTTGAGACGGAGAAATTTGAAAGTCTGTTGCCACCTAACAATTTTCTTATTCAATCTAAATATTTCAAGAAACAAAATCCTTTTCCACAAGGAAAAAACAAAATGAAAAAACAAAAAAAAATTTTCTTTTTCTTCTAATCCCTGAGCACAGTTCTTCAACTTTGTGAAGAACATTGAAACTACCAAACGATTACTCTGTTTCAAGCACAATAACCCATTTGGGCTACTGACAAACCACTGTATTATTTGATTATAGATACCGTTTTACAAACAGAATCCCTATTTGATTACTGTCATCTCTGTGACTCATAATATTTCTAATTTTTATGACAGTTTTCAGCAAGATGTCTGATTTACAGCTGTAGCTTTATACATTACTCCCATTTCTGTCATACAGGTTTGACTCCTCTGTAGTTTTCTGCATCTGTTGCCTAGACATAGAACCTAACTAGAAAACATCCATTCTGTCAGTGGTAAACAACTTTTGCAAAGGTACCAAGATTTTTCCTCTTACGCTGAACTTTCCACCCCTGGTCAGATTTTGACTAGTTTTTGTCAGCTGCTGATCACACAGAAAGTTCTATTAATCCTTCCCCAGAAGGCCCTGTAAGACCTAGCTGAGTCTTTCTAAATCCATTTACCTTATTGCCGTATTTGTTCTTTAATCATACAATGTTACCATCAGTCTGAGAATGCTTTTCGTTCTTCACCTTCTTTGTCAATTATTTTATCTAATACTAATATCAGGACGCCATCCATTTTTATCCCATCATAACCACATTACTATGCCCCCTGCTACTGAGATTCAAAATCTGGAATCACATGAAATGTTTTACAGACTTCCGCAATCTCTACTGTGTAACTATGTATCTTTCCTGATTTTACCACCTCATTAGGCAAGATGAAAAAGTGCTGGTACACATTCTACACCAGCAAATCCATAAAAAAAGATTCTAATCACGGCAATCAAGAGGTAACAGTACTGTTGATCATAGCATAAATTTTAAGCAACCTAGAAATCAGACTTCTTGCCATCCTGTATCCACTGGAATCATGAACAAAATTCCTGAACCTAAATCTCTGCTTCATTTTGAATGCCATGATAGATTTATTTCCTCTTACAACCTAAATAAACTGTCAGGTCCAGTCTCACTCTCCTAATCCATCTAATTTTGGCTGTCTAAGCATTTTCTCTTCAACAACCTGGTCTCTTTTTCTTGACATTGTCACAAAGATGGAACCATCTCCCCTTTCTGTAGTATTTATTCCTGTTCACTTTATGACTGACCAACCCTGCAAGGCATTTTGTGATTTATGAAAAACATTACTAAACAGGAGAGTTTTTTAACATAATGTATTGTGTCTTGTCATTTTCAGTCTTCAGAAAAGCTAGGAAGCGAAGACCAGACGGAATGTCACAGAAAACATACAAATTGATACATAAATTATTGTTTGTATTATACTGTAAGTTTTCACTATGACCCTTTCAAGGGAAAAGTAAAAACCTAGTTCTTCGTGCAGAAAAGAATTCAAGCCTCCACCATTAGATATAAAAGGTGAACAAAATGAGCACAATATTTTAAAATATTACTTTCTAAAGTAAAATAATATATTCTCTACACATCTCTTCTTTAAAATAAATTAGAAAAAAAAATTGTCCTATTATTATATTTTAAATACCCACAGTGCCATGAAAATAACTACTTTCAGCCTGCTTAAGAAATTTTTCCACATATTCTTTATTATTCTTCCTCAAGAATATTTGTATCATCTCAACATTTTAAAAAATTCAACACCACTGTTTTTCACGAGTCAGGTAATCAAAAAGAGTAAGCCTTGCTTTCAGATACTTAATAAATCCAGAATTATTTTCCAAAAATGTGAATATCTTATTCACATTCCAGTTTCAATTCACATTCAATCTTATTCAGATTTTTTTAATTTATAAATTTATAATGTAAATTGAAGCATTATTCATATTTTACCCAAAGATATAGTACATATATTAACAGTATAACATTTCCACTAGTAACAAAGTCTGGTCTATGTTAAGCATTAATCTCCAAGAGCACTTTAATAGTTTAACATGACAAAATTCCTCAAATTACACAAAACAAAAATTAATTATCTTTAGTCAAGACCTATACCCTGAAACAATAAATACAATAGGAGAAAATATTTAACAACAAATTCCAGAGTGAAGAAATTTTTAATATTAGTTAGCAGTTTACAAATACCGTTACAAAATACATCAAGAGAAAACTGAATTAATAAGCCACACCATCAATCACACCAATGGTTTGTCTTGCTAATAAGACTTTTTCTAAGAAACTGTGATGTAAAATGAGGTACGATCTCCAAGGTACCTTTCTCCTCAGAATGCAAAGAGAAAATTGCAGTAAAAATTCTTGCCTAAAAGCAAGTAATTCTAAGTCTCCTTCCAGCAAATCTTTCTCCAACACACCCCAATCTCTTCTGCCCTTTATATTATTCTATTTCACAGCTTCTAAGTTCAAATTCCTTCTTCTCCTTCAAAGTATTTCCTCTTTAGCAGTATTTCCTCCATATTTTTGCAAGTTAAAGAAAAATCTACAGAATGAACATATGTATTACACAAATACATACATAAACATCTAAACAGATGTAAACCTGATTTCGTAATTTAGCAGACACACTAATGTTTCTAATTTCCCCCATGTTTCATATGAGGCAGTCAATGGAATCAGTATATCTATAATATAGAACTATAAACTTCTCTACATAACTCTTGAAAGTGCAGAGTAAAGTGCAGAGTATAAGAAGCAGTGCAAGTTAACCTATGCCTAAACACTGCAGAAGTCTTCAAATTCTTTTATAAAGACTGCTACAGCAGTTAGACTCAGCTGCTAGCCACAAGTTCTCACTGTGGTTCTCAGACGGAGGTGGCTGTCCTTTCACAAGTCAGAGAAAATACGCTGCACGTTAGTTCTCCGTAAGACCAACGTCTCTCTTAAAGAACACGTACACCCAGTAAAACCCGACAACATGTACTGCTACTGTATATGTCAGGTTATTTGGTTTCACTATGGATGCTTTGTCAAATCAGTTACATTTAAGAGCAGACAAGATCTTTACTATTTGTATCATAAGATTGAGCTCCTGCCCCACTTTCTTGAAGAAAATATTATACTAATATCACATTAACACATGACACATCTTACTGATAAATGAACAGCTTTAGCATAAATTATTGCAGCATTCCTCCAGTAAAAGGCACATGTGTAACACCAAATAAATCTTTAGCTGTCTTTCATTCAACTTTTTTATAATGCTGCATTTCTTAAAAATATGGGCCAGTGTGGTGCAGAAAGTGTATTGATATCCACCACTATTTATTCAAAATATCAAGAGGTCAGTGTTTATTAGAAGCATAGACACGCATCTGTAAACTAGAAAAGCATTTATCCTGTTATCAACTCATACCTCCTTCAAAAATACTTAAAGCAGCTTTCCTAGCTTCTTCCCATTGTGTCTAAGGACTTCAGAGTTTAAGTAAATGTCTCTATTACTTGGAATGTCACAATATGCAGTGAGTTTTTCTTCAAATAACACTTTTTTAATTCCTAAGAAGCAAGAAATAACGTCATGCAATCATCCTGTTACTTACCATTGTCCTATCATCTTGGAACATTTTGGAATCACCTATCTTTACATCCATTTTTTTTAAAGATACTGATGTTATGGTTAACAAGACTTTCTGTATGTTTAATTCCACCAAAGCAGAAATCTCACGTATCTATGTATATAATTTATCAATTTCAAACATGGACCTACAACAGGTGGTACTCACCTTCTCTGCCATAACTCAGGAGATCCACTACATAAGCAAAGCAGGTAAATATAAAGCAGTGACCCAAGAGCAAGCATCTGACCAATTTACCACACCCACAGTATAAATACATGATAGGTATTTGAATTTTTTATGGATAATAAAAAAAAACAATCATGTTTTATGGAATTACAAGCCACACATTTCCTGTCCAAGTCTGCATGACTAGAAACTGCCAGAACTGAACTACGCATAACTTTTCTACTCATCTTTCTACTGATTCTATGTTCTCTTCATGAGTACTTTGAAAAAAAAATTTTATGATCAAAAGGAATATATTTGTCTTATATACTTGAGATACATGTATATCACAATGTATTAAACCAACCTGTCTATTAAGGCTGTTCAACAAAAATCTGAGATTACGGAGAAAGGATAGTAGAAGTTTCATATAGAGGAAGTACCTTTAGCCCTGAATCTTACCTCCCACGGGTCCAGCTGAGTTAAAAGTAGAGAATATGACTCTGATTCAAAGACGAAATTAAATGCATGTTAAACACAAAATATGGCAGGTAGTCCCAAAGGGCAACAGAACCAAAGAAACTGATTTCAAAGAGCTCTTTCAGAAGTTCCTCCAATAGGCCTGGGGTTCCCAACACATTAAGCTTCTCATATTGTATTTTTCAAATATTTTTCTGTTGAACTCCAGTAAGCCTTATGTACTTATCTGCTTTTTCCTTTAATATGTAAGAATACATTGATGTGATTTCATAGCATTCTGAGCTTAAAAAAAACCTGTCACCAAACTACTATCTTAGCTTTTTAGTAAAGTTTACTATTGTGAAGCAATTGTAACCCATCTGTTTAGTTTAGTCAGCTAAAATAAAGAGATATCATCTTAAATTAACTTGCCATGACTTTGGCTCCCCGAAATGGAGATAATTAATACTGTAGAGATCCATGTCTTCCGTGTGCCATGCAAATGTTGTTTTCCACATGCCAAAATAGAGATATGGCGTATTTACACCCTCGATAGAAATTCCACACTCTTCTCCTACTACATCCAATATTGTATTCAGATGGGCAATATTCCATTCCTCAATACCCTGAAAGAGACACATAATAAATATATTACTAAGCTTATAAAGCAATGCAATTTTATTTAACAGTCCCAGTCAAAAGATACACACTTGATCTAGCCTTTCAAAAGACGCTATGTTCATACATATTTGTAAACATTTTAGAAGACAGTTGAAGTTACTTGAGGAAAAATTCTCTTGACCTTAGTATTAGATCAGGTTATAAGTCTGAGATGTTCAGAGCAGAGAACATAACAAGTTCCTATCTGGTTTACACTTTTACATCAAATCTAATGTGGGTTGAAACACCATAGGCCATACTACATACAAAAAGGTACACAAAAAAGTAGAAATAATAGCTGCAGACAAAACCTTTGATGAGTTGATAGCTGGAAGTCATGAAGTTTCACTGGGCCTACCTATGCTTTTTTATTACCTACAAAATAATACCAAATAGCATGAAAAGCTTATTTAAAAATTTATTTTACATGCACACATTTACCATTTCTCTGTAAAGTATAAAAACTGAAATGATTACTTCACTTCAGCTCTATTTCTAATCATAGTGATGCACTGCATAAGAAATATACCACAGAAGAAATCTACTGATTTCATGGGATTTAAGCTGTTTCCTTATGTTATTGCCCATAAAATTTGTATATTAAAAGTCATTCAGAAAGCAATACATGTAGTTTTTGTTGTGCTTCAGATTCAACTCCAAAGTGCAATTCTAATTTCAGGTAATACGGCATGTAAGAGACAGTATAACCAAGATCAAAGCTACAAAATTGAAGAGAAAAAAATCAGACTTCATTATAACAGCAATTATTAGCACCTCCAGGGAAGACATTAGATGGTGCTCAAGCAGTCAGAAAAACAAGAAAAATAATCAAAACTATTAAAACTCAATTCAGACAAGTTTTATTGGGAAGACAGCTTCTAAGCACACTTAACCATGCACTGCTCTGCCCTACACCCTCCCTGAACCTACAGTTCTGACAATCCTATTCATTGGGGAACAAACTGATGGCAGACTGCAGTCCTGATGCAGCTGATTAAGACTAAGTAACATGATGATATTTAATAGTTGGACAGCTGGAATAGTAAGAATACAGGTTAAAGCAAGAAGTAATGAAAATTTAATACTCTCAGTTTTTGTTTCATTTGTTTTTTTGACGTTTTTATGTCAAGCATGATATTTATGAAGCAGCTAGAATTGACGGACAAGAAGGTAATGTCTGTATGAAGTTCAGACTTCTCATTGAACAAGCACTTCTAACAGCCTGCTTTGACTGTTTCACTTACTAAGAAATACTAAGTTATTTGATATTTTACAAAGGAGTGAAGGATGTCTATAGAATGATTTTATTTCAGACAGCATTTTTTCTTCTTTTAAAATGGAAGCCTTAGGTTTGATGCATTTGTGAAACAAAGGCACTTGAAATTTAAAAAGTAAAAAAAATAAAATTAATATCCTAATAAAAGAAAGAAACACCAATCTGAACTCAAACAGTAGAAGCTAGTAAAATCTGCACCTTTCAAATATAAAAAGTGGCAGCAGCATGTTAATGCACCTGTAAAATAAAAAATTTGAAGAAATAATTTTTAGGTAATAAGTCCTCATACTAATTTACAGATTTTATTTTTTTAAATCACATGAAATTTTTATCTGTTTACAAATTGTGCAGTTCATTTGGAAAAACAAATTAATATAGCAAACTAAGAGCAATGATTCAAGCACAAATACATATACAGGATTAGAAGAAAACCATAAATACTTGTAAAAATCAACATTCATCAACCAGTCTAGGCAGTTACTCTGACAGTGGCCAAACAGTGTACTGCAGCAATTTGCACTTGAAGGTTTCTCCAGACAGATGTGTTATCTTTCTATTTAATAGTATTCCATGGGCTTTTTTACCAATTATTCATCCCATAGCAACCTTTCACCCACGTAAGCTTCTAGCAGCCCTAACGTTCTGAAATCTCATTCTTCTACTAAGAATTAAGTAATAGCTAAGAGAATTTTTTTTTTAACAACACATCTCATCTTTGCACACTCTGTTAAGTCATATCACAACTAGTCACCAAGCAGACTGCTAGTGCTTTGTTGTCAAACAAAAGCAAATCCTACCATGGAGACCAATCCTAGAAAAAAAAATTGCTCCAAAATACCAAACATAACAAATAAACAATCCACAACTTCTATACTCAAGATAGATGAGCTATTTCCTTTTCCTAAAGGCTATTTTGGAGAAGCATTCTTAGCTCAAAAGGTAATGTTCACTGAAACTGGCCAAAGCATTCATTTCAACTCCTCCTACATTCCTTAGACTTAAAACAATAAATCAATTTCATATTTATGCCTAGATTGTTACAAGCTGTTATTACAAATTATTATTAAAGGTGTAACTTTATATTTTTATTTTATACTTTTTGTATACAAAGTACATTTTTGCAGGTTATGCTATATTTAATAACAATTGTTAGAACAGCACTATATATATTACTTGAGCATAACACGTAATGGGTAGTTTCTTACAAATACATTTAGATATTATAATCCATTCAATATTAGGAAAATACAAAATATTTATTCTCCTCAGAATATCACAACACTATCAGAATATTATAATAATTTCAAATGGAATATGTCAAGATACTATTCCTAATTTATCCACATTTCTGACGGTAAATTCTTAAAAATCCTGTCATCATTGACATTTACCACACAATCCAATAACTAGAAAAATGGTACTTTTCAGCTGTTTTCCTTCAATAAGACAACAGGCTTGAAACACCTTACCAATTATGGTCATTGCTATGTACATTACACTTACCTTGTATTTTCTTAGAGAAATACTACAAGGTACACAGTAGGTTATATAGAAGACCACTACTCCAATCTTCAGTCATTTGGAAGGTGATTCAAACTTACTGTAAATTACTATCAAGAGTTTTTATTACTCTTGACAGCCTTTGCATCTGCTTTTAATACAATGTGGAAACAAAGTCAGACACCTGACAACCATTTCTCATCTCAACATTTGCACACTTTGGAAGGAGCTGACCCATGTTTTCCCAAAGACACAAAGAATAACGTGTATCTCAGCACACTGGTAAAAAGTGAAGTTCAGAGCTGATAGCAGAGACCTCTTTGCATGTAAGAATAAAATAGGCTTCAAGTACAACAATTTTTTATTTAATTTTTTTAAAGTACTTACAAAAGTGAAAGGATGCTATTCTTTTCATTTTACTTAAATCAGTCAACATGTGATGAACATGATTTCTGTATGTATACATTATTACATACAATCCTTTTTCAGTGTTTAATTTTTCCTTTGATTATCTCACAGCTTCATTTCAATATTAATCTGGCAGACAAAACATCAGTTGTACAAGTAAGATTGAAGAGCCCTTATGACTGACTGTAACAACTCAAACAATGAAGGAGTAAAAAAACCTAATTAAGAGACAGAGTGGAAAGGAATAGGACAAATGTTACAGAAAAATTTGTGCTTTGTAACCCACTCCTCTCTCCACATAACCATTCACTCACATCAATGAATATAATAAAGCTACTGCCAGGCTTTTACTGCGCCTTGAAAGTCATTAAAGCAGAGGAAGAAAAATGCTACAAACAAAATCTCTACACCATAAACACACAGATTAGGAAATACAAACAATCTCCCTCACTGGATTGTTTTTACTTCTCAGCATTTTTAAGGGTATAACCATTGCTTTTTAAGCACCCTTTTGAAGTGTGGGCAAGCAGATTCTTTGGAAATCACACTAGAACCTAAGTTACTGCTCACATTGATCTCAACTATGAGTAGATCACAGAAAAAGGACATTATCGAATAGAACAAATAGAATAATAGAGGTTGAAAAAGACCTTTAAGATCATCAAAAACCATCACTAACCCAGCTCTGCCAAGATTAAACCATGCTCCCAAGCGACATACCTACAGGTCTTTTAAATATGCCAGGGGTCGGTGACACAGCTATTTCCCTGGGCAAGCCTGCCCCACTCATTGGTACTATTTGCTTTCCATGAAAATGAGTTTCTAAAATCCAAAGTAAACCTCCCCACTGGCACAACCTGAGGCAGTTTCCTTTACTCCTGTTGCTTGCTACCTGGGAAAGGAGACCAACCCCCACCTGGCTACACCCTGCTTTCAGGCAGTTGTAGAGAGTGAAAAGGTCCCCCTGAGCCTCCTTTTCTCCAGGCTAAACAACCTCAGCTCCATCAGCTGCTCCTTATAGGACTCGTACTCCAGACCCTTCACCAGCTCCACTGCCCTTCTCTGGACACACTCCAGCATCTCAACATCCTTCCCAAATTATGACCAGAACTGGACACAGTATTCCAGGTGTGGCCTAACCAGTGCTGACTTCAGGGAAAGAATCACTTTCCTGGTCCTGCTGGCCACACTGTTGCTGGTACAGGCCAGGATGCCATTGGCCTTCTTGGCCACCTGGGCACAGCCTGCTCACATTCAGTCACTGTCACCAGCATCCTCACCAGCATCCCCAGGTCCTTTCTCTGAGCAGCTTTCCAGCCACTTTGCCCCAGCCTGTGGTACTGCCTGGGGTTGTTGTGACCCAAGGGAAGGACCCAGCCCTTTGGCCTTATTGAGCCTCATGCAGTTGTCCTTAGCCCACAGATCCATCCTATCTGGATCCCTCCGCAGAGCCTTCCTACCCTCCAGCAGAGCAACATCCCACCCAGCTTGCTGTCCTCTGCAAACTGACTGAGGGTGCACTCATATATCATGCATGGTCCACACATCTCACACATGGGAGAAGGTAGGCATTAGGAGTTGTTGTATCAGGAGAAATTAAGAGGAGAAAGATGGAAGTGGCATCTTCCAGGCAGCAGCTGAGGAGAGTGGTGAGAGAGAGACACAAAACAATATTTATATGTGCTTCTTCCAAACTTGGCTTTTCTCTGCAGAATAGCAGATGCTGTTGTTAGCACTGAAGTCAGATGAGTTTTATGATTCGGTATAAACTTTAAATCAGTCACTTTTCTTTGGAATTTCTTTTTAAACCAGAAAGATTTCCCCCCACTTTCCAGCAGCTAGATCAGTCCATGTAGGGATCATGCCTTTACCTGAGTCACCTACATAGTCGTTCTCCTAGAAAGCACTGCCATTAAATGTAACAGCAATTAGAATGCAAATAACACAGAATAATATTTCCAGCAAACCTTCAACTCTATAGAATTTATTTTCTATAAAGCTCTACAGATGGCACAGAACACTCTATAACGAGTCATAGATTATTTGCTTATTTGTAAAGACTTAATCTGAGATAACAGATTCTGGAATAATCCAAACACTACACGGTAAACTTGAACCATTAATGGCAGTTGTCAGACTTCAAAGCATGTACGTATAGCTTTGTTTCTTTATTTCTTTGATCTCATTGGGGTTTTTCATTTGTTTGTTTTGTGGGGTCTATTTCTGCTCCACGCAACACAGCCTTTAGAAAATTTTACCCCATCTTCCAAACGCCTCAGAACCTATCATCCTCTGGTTGAAAAAAGCAATTACTACAAGAGCTATAATCTCTCTGGCACAATGCCAGGAGGTGTTGGATTTCACAAATAACAATGTTTCTTAAATGATCTAAATAGTAGAAATTAAGGCTTCATCATGCTTCAGATATAAACGTCTCATTATAAAATTCACAGTCACCAAGTGGAAAAGAAAATATAATTGGTAAACTGTTAAACTGAAGAATGGATATACAGCACAGCAGTATTTCTCACTAATTTTGATGACCCATATACACATGTAAGTCACATTTTCCTTCAGTTCCAAGTGGCTTTTTACCTGGAATTCTGTCAGATATTTACCTCAAATGTAACATATATAACACACCGTTTTCTACAACAGTATTTTATTAAAAGTAAGCATTTGTTTTGTTTCATGCAAATAGACCTCCATGACAAATTAATCCCACCGTACCCTTTCTCCTGTATGCTGCCCAAAACATCAGTGATTTGTATTCATCTCCTTTCCCCAAATAATCACAGTCCTGAAGGAAACTGAATGAAGACATGAGAACAACCTCCAATTTCAATAAAAATCAAAAAGACTTTCTTAGCACTATCTTCAAGCACTAGGACATGAAAAATATTAGTTGTGCAAGTGCGCCATCTGCTGGCAAGAAATTAACTGCAGCAAAAATACTCTCAGAGAACGTTTTGATTGTGGTATCATAACCTTCTCACCAGCACTTTGGTACCAGAGTATATTTCTTCTTTTCCTCTATACACCAAGTGGGCTGTACACCAGCACCTGGCTCCCATTACGTGCTCAATCTGTTCACATTCCTTAATGTCAATTCCTTTCACTAACATTTCTCCTTAGTTACTTGGTTTTAAATGATACCCGTTTTATTATAGGCATCTTTTATTGCTTTCTTCCCCAGTCAGTGTAACTTCCAGTGCTTTGTTTCCTACCTAATATCTGAGTTAGGATCCCTAACTGTTGCTTTTCTCACTTTCCCCTTTGCATTTTTCTGACCTCCCTTCCTCATCTTCCCAAGAGCGTAATTCCACAAGAAATCTCTGACCTTCTCTTTGACCAGTCAGAACTTTCAAATAGGATATTATTGCATTCATTCTCTTTTCTTTGGAAATGTTGCTCATGGCAACAGTAAACTAAGATACTAAACACAAAAGAAAGCACAATGAAAAAAAAAAACATTTGTAAAAAATTATACCATGAGGCAATATCTGCCAACAATAAAGACACAAAGTTAAAAGAAGAAAAAGGGCAAGCTTCTATTTCAATTCTTCTCTGCCTCATGTTGATCTTCACAAAGCAACCACCACCTAGAATGTCTCTTCACAGAAACATTGCAAATTAGAATCTTCAATTATTTTCTAAATTATTTCTTAAAGCAGCTATGTGGACACATAAGAGAATTTGAACTTGCTTTCTCTAAACAACAGACCACTTGACATTCTTAGCTATCTCTCAAAGACCACAAAACTCAGTGCAAAAAGTGAATTGCCTTCAGCCCTATTGGCTGACTGTGTTTATCTCTAGACAGTCTTCAATTTGTCTTGTATGAAGAACTGTGAAACACTAGAAGAGCCTCAGACTATCTGCCACAGCAAAATCATACTTTTTTAATGATTGAAGAAGGCAGTTACCATGAAATAACCCAAGAACTTCACACACAGTACTTTCTTTTCATACGAGTTCGTCCTGTATGTTTTAAATCTTTTCTGAAATGCTAATATTTCTTCTCTTAGTCTCATTACTTAAATAATCCTTTCAAAATCTAGTTCCTGTAGTTACTTACATAGCCTAATTGATATCAATGGATATTCTGTAATTCTTTGGATAATGGTATCTGTTTTAAGAGTCCCTTTATTATCCATGGAGATCTTGGCAAGTAACCAGCAAAATTAATTTCCTTAGGAAATTTTAATTTCATCTGTTTTAATTGAAAGGTAAACAGTATGAGTAAGTACATTTCCAGGAAACTGCAGACATTCCAAGCACGTAGTACAGCTACCAATATTCCTCACTGAAACAGAGAAATAAAAGCATTCCATCTTTTAATTTTAAATTAAAACTTAGTCAAAATATCTCTAAATTTCCAGAGGTACACACAAGGAACATACATACTAAAATGTTAATAAATAAGTAGGAAGGAATCTCAAAGTTCTGGAGAGTTCAAAGTGAAGAAAGGGAGGAGTCTCATGATCAGGAAGAGTAGCAATATTCTACTGTCTAAGGACAGAACTGTCTGGCTCTTGCAGATGTAGAGTTAATTTCAACCTTGCTTGGAGGCTTTAAAGTGAGCAACACAAAGATTTCAAAAGACAGCTTTTCAGTCACAAAGCAAGAGTGTATCCTCTAAGTAGAGTACCCTTTAAAAGAGGGCTGGAAGGGGTAAACTTCATAAAAAACTATGCATACTTCATCATAAATGCTCCCATTGATATCTGCTCCATAAATTGGTGCCACAAAAGTCAAGTTCTTCCAGTATTTACGCTCCAAATCTTCATAGTCTACATATCTTGGAGTGCGGTATCTGCAGAGAAAGAGGTAGGCAAAGGTTCATCACCGTCTTTCAACAACCACCTTTACAATGGACTATGCTTCTGAACCTCCAAGACGAAGTCATTTTATGTCAAACTGTTTGAAACAGAGGAATTACCAGTTGTCCTGAATTCTTAGTTTCATTACTAGCCATATCATTGAAACCTGCTACCTGACAGCTACAGTAACTAAAGTCATCCAGCTAGCCATACAACATTTGCTTCACTCTCCAGCAGCACATCAGCCCATCTACCAACTGTCCCTAGGCTGAGCCCCTCCTTTTTATTTTCCTTCCATAAAAAAGACACATATGGAACAGCTACACAATTAACAAGTATTTATTGTTTTCCTACACCACTACCAGCTCTGTAAAGACTCAGATACAGGTCCTGTACAAGCCTGCCTCAGAACAATGTAAACTAACTAAGCCATGCAGCCCTCACAGGCAAAACCAGTATTCTCTTCTCTTCTTCCTTCCCCAGAAAAATCTTTCAAGAAAAGCTGTTGTTTCAAACAGCTGATACAAAAAAATCTATGATGCAGAGAAAAGAAATATTTAAGGGAATTTTTCTTTTTACTCCTTTATAACAGGACGAGATACCACACTTACATGCTTAATGATAAGAACACAACACACACATGCTTAAATATACTTATGAAATTTCAAAATCTTGTGGGAACACAACACAAGCACACTATCAACAGCTTTGCCTCAGGATCCTTTGTCAGACCTCTGTAATTCCATACTTAGGTCTCCAGAAAGAAAATTTACTCCCCCATTACTGCAACTCTGAGAACTGAAGTTTCACAGTAGAACTGCCAGTTCTGCTGCAGTTCTACAGTGCCACAGTTGAACGACTGGAAAGAAAATCCAAACATACAACACTGGAACCAGGTACTTTTATGTCATGTAATAACTCTAAACAGAGACAAAAAAAAATTAGCAAAACACATCTTAACCAAAGCATTCTCAGCAACAAAGTTGTTTTAATTATTTCTCATGACAGCTCCAGAAATCACATTGTATTTCTGTTTGGCCCTGAGTAACATGCACACATGAACTCCTTGATTACAGGATGTGGATATGCTCCTGTTTCCCAGGGGTCAAGTAGAGAAGCACTTTGGGTCAATGGCGAGCTGCAAATGTCTGAACTAATAAAAGACAAAATGCATTAGACTGAGTACACATGATGCTTTTAAAGGCAACTATGATTTAATTTAGATGTTCATGGCCCTTCTCTCTTACCCAAAGGAAATAGATAACATCCTAATACTCCAGAAAAAGGTCTTTAACAGAGAAATCTTCTCCATTAAGAACAAAATAATTTTTATGGGAGAACAGAGGCTCTCGGCTACTTAATATTTAAAGAAATAGAGACTGCAGTAAGAGTGTCATAGAAGGTTATATGACACATTTTCTCAAGAGCAGTGACAAGTATTTGGAAAGACCTACAGCTAGTAACAGACAGGAAGTCCTCTCCATGTTCTACATTTGCATATGCAATTAAGTTGCTATCTGATATCAGTAAAAACAATTAAAACTGAAATCAGAAACACTTCCAAAACATATTCCATGATTAATATAATAAACTTAACAAACACTAGGTTATCTATTAAAAACTTCCCAGCATTTCTGCATTACTTAATTATTTTAAGAAATTAGTGTATATCAATTTATTAGGCATTAATAAAATGTAAACTTTAACATCTATGAAAAAGTATTATTGAAAATTACATCAGATACCATATAGGTCTTATGATTTACTCTCACCTCTAATATTTACTAAACAAGTAATTTCAAGAAGTACAAAAAAGGTTCCCATTTCCAATTACCAGAGAAAGAATACTGGACACTAAACTCAATGTTGCACAAGTAATATATGTGCTATTCTTTTTAACTGGGAAAAAAAAAGGTTGCCAGTTTTGCACTATCATGAAGGCATGGATACTATAGGACATTAGATAAGGAGGCTCATTAAAAGCTTTACCTGTCCTAGTTTTTTCCTGATCTTGATAACAGCTTCTATTCTTACATCTAATTTCTGAACTAACCCATGAAAGAAACTTGCCTTCAAACTAAGGCAGTATTACCTTTCCTCATTCAAATATCTTTTATTTCTAAGATCCTTTGATGCATCTTCCAGAAACTACTTCCACTCAGTTTTGAGACGATACTCAAATAAAATACATTCTTTTTATGTGGCCAAAATAACAGGCAAGAATTCCCTCTATCAAGTGCCTCTTATTGGAATGCTCACCAATTTGAAACATTTCAGTACAGTGCCTAGCCCTTCATGAACACTTTTTTTCCCCTCCCATAATATCCATCTTGCCGTAACCAGAACACACATATTCACTAGATGTCGTTGAGTTCTCTTAGATTCATGTAAAAGCTTCTGGATTGGTTTTAAAAGATATTGGGGGGTTTTTTTCAGAATTACATTATAATAGGCCATTCCAGTATCTGAGAATTAAACATTAATAGGCATACTCAAATTTAAACTCAGATATATGGTCTGCATCATCTTCACTATTTTCTACATAAGCATCTTCTGGAACATAAAGATAAAAAGGTAGAGAGAAAGCATCATGTCTTAGGTTTTTCAGATGCTTTCTTGCTGCCATGGTATCACAGATTTCAACAACATAAACATGAACAATACTCACATTGTGGTACCCTTCCATACCTTGGAAGACATGACAAAAAGTTAAAATATCACCAGCTGTCTTGCACAATCCAAAGAAACCACAACACGTGAAGATAAATATCTGTCTTACTAAACAAGAGTACATACTTGTCACTGTTGGCTAGCTGCCTGAACTCCTTCACTGTCATGGGCTTTTTCTGAATGTTGTACTGTGTGAAAAGCCCGGACTGGCCAGTGACCATCTGTTGAATTGGAGCAGGAATCACCAAATCTTCAATATCATCATAGTGTTTTCTTGGCTTCCATTCCTTTGGTGGGATAACCTTTAAATTCAGGAAACAAAACAGAACATCATAGTTGCGATAACAATTCAAAACATCCTGGAAAAAAAATTCAAAGAACAGTTGAATATGCCTACATGATCAAAGGAACATTTGCTTACCAGCTGTTTCACACTAACTGATAATGTAAGTGCTCCTAGACAATGTAGAAACCTATTCAAAACACACACAGTATCACCTCAACTCACAAGCAGCAACTCACCAATTTACAGCAATTCATAGACAGCTGCACAAAAACACACATTCATAGTAACAGAGGAGACAATTTTTTTACAATCAGAAAGCCTTATAATTGGCAAATAGTTTGCAATCCATGACATCATATATATTTAGTGTTAAAAAAGGTGTGGATGTTCCATTTGGAGATACGGTTTAGAGGCAAACATGTAGGTGTGCCAAGTCAAAAGTTGAGCTCATTTATCTTAGATGTCTTTTCCACACCTAAAGATTCAAAGATGTAACATTTTTATCCTCAATTAAAGTAAAAATTCCTAAAAAAAACTAAATTTAGAGTCCTCAGTCTAAATATTATTTGGTAAAAACAGCATGTACAACTCTATTTTTTAATGAAGAGTGAAAAAAATACAGCTGTTTTAGAGACCTTTACATTTCAGAATCTGTTCAATTTACTCCCCATAAAACTACAGAGTACAACTCTATCACAGTAAGAGTTTGCACTAATTTAGATATATTAGCTTTTATAATTACATTATTTAATACTCATAATTGAAGATTAAAGCTATGTGCAGATTAACCAGTTGTAAAGTTAACACATTTATTTCAAATACCACAGAACTACCCACAGTCTGTGAAAACTCCTCAGCAGATTCTGAAGTGTTAGCAAAAGAAATCATTAAGAATTTCAAAGAAACCTGTAGTCATACCAGTGTTTTTTAACAGGTTGTGTAATTTTGAACATTTCTTGCATATATTATTTCAGCTGAAAACAGGTAACTCTCTAGATGTGAAACTGTATTACTTCTAAAACAGAGAACAGAAAATTTTTATATACATTTTTTGATCTGGTTTTGTTTTTTAACTTTTATGTGTCCCAAGGCTTAATGACATGTTTTTGTATCTACTCATTATTTTCATTCTTCTGCTATGCTCAAATCAGATTTCCACAAACAATGGCTTGGAAACTTTTAAAATATCTTACTACAAAGTAGTATGGCTCTTATAAACATGCAACAAGTGAATTATATTGTTTGAATAATTAATTCATAATTTAGAGGTAGTGTGAGAGACTTAGATGTTATGGTTAAAGGCTTAAACATTTTTATGAAGGACTTTTTCCCCATTACGGCAAAACCGTGCAGAGAAGCTACACTCACCTAAGCCCACCCCTCCCCGAATATGCCTCCTGACTGGAACTTTGGACTGTGAGTTAAACCACCTAAGGAAACTTGAGATAATATACCATTGTTCAATTGACACAATTGTTCAATTATCTCAAGTCTAGGGAGAAATAAACAGGGCTGAGGGAAAAGAATGCATCCACAAGAAAGCCAAACCCAGCAGCTGTCCTGAGAATCAGCTCTGGCTGGGTTTGGGGCAGGGGAGGCCATAGCCCACAGGCCCATCTGCTGAGACCACATTTGCAAAGACTGCCCCACAACCGAGTGGGGAGGAGGAGAGGTTTTGGGGGTGTGGTATAACCTCTGGTCAGAGACAGTGAACACCCATCCTCCCTTACACAAACTGGCTCAACAGCAAATCCCCCCACCTCTGGATGGCTGCACCCACAGGGCATTCACATGAGAGGCAGCTGAGGAGGTGTCATAAGCTATCAAAGACCCCAAAGCACCCCTAGACTCCTTCCTGAGGTGAAGGTGTGCAACTGATCCAGAGTCTGTTGCAAGAGACAGTGTCAAACTGTCTCCCCACACGCCCACCAAGGACAGCTACCTGGGCATTCCTACCTGTCCTGAACGTATAGTAATCTACTGAACTCTGTTTTTTGGGGATCCTCATCATCAAAAAGACCAGAAGAAGAAGGTGAAGGTGTCATCAGAAACCACAGAGCAGTGATATTTCTACTTAACCTGTCTCTCTGTCACTCTTTCTCTCCCCCTTTTCCCTGCTCCTTTTCTGTTTCTTTCTTTCTCTCATTCTCTCATATTTAAAGAAAATCCATACTTTTGACCAGCATATGCCCTCGTTTGCGCCTTAATTCAGGCAGAGGCATCTCTCTAACACTTTCAATAATGGGATCACAACAAGACAGTCCTTAAGCTAGGCTGTTTTCTTACAAGCATTTCAGGATATAAGGACCACACATAAGTGTCCATTAGAAATTTTACTATTACATCTCTCCATGTAAGTAATAAAATTCTAAAACAGATAGATCCTAAGATCATTTGCCACCTTTTGGAAAACTATCACAAACAGGCAAATTGTAATATTAATGTACTCAAACAGTCCAAAGAAATCCAATCAAGACCATTAGTGCTAAAAGCACATAGCAAAAGACAAACATCAAGCCAAAGAAAATTTATCTGATAATAACATACTTCCATAGCTAATGTTTTTATTTTACACACAAACAGATGTTTTTATCCAGTTTTTACACAGATGCAACTCCCTCTTTTCCTTTTTTCCTTCTCAGCTTCCACAGGACTTCTGCTGTATAGGAACTACTTAGCAAGTTTCAGTGCTGTTTGCTTTTAGAGAAAAAAAATAATCAAATCACCTTGTGATTCCTACTTATTTCTTTCACAGAAATCTTAAATTATATGCACATTAACAAAATACAAAATGTTAGTTTGGAAGCAGGGAAGTCATGCATTCAGAATATATGCATAGAAATCAAATATGTGCACAGAGATTTCCATTTTCATGATTATTAAGCATGAAGTTGGAGGTTTGGCTCAAATACATGAATACTGAAAAGCAAAATTTGCATTATCTTATTTAGTTCAAGGTCAGCGTGCTTTAAGCAACAAAAATATTTTTGTGAATGCGGGTTCAAAATATCCCCTTCCAGCTAACTGGAGTATGTTTATTACTGTTGTAATTAAGAGTGCTGGTTAGAGAAGTGAACTCTGTGGGGACTGATATGCAAAAAAATGTTTTAAAAGAAGATAAAAATAAACTTCCTGCACCAAAGAATTTGCATTTTCTAACGAAGACAAGGACAAAGACTGAAGATATTAACATCTCATGTTCAAAGCAACACAGTCAGTATAAGAGCTGGAAATACTGACTAGGTCTCTGTTTTTGCCACTGGCCTGTGCCACTGAAGCCTCTTCATATTTCCTTTAGTAAAAGTAGCCTCTTCAAAGTCAAGCTAGTTAGATTTATTCAATGGGAGCAATCTAGATCAAATTCATCAATCAAGCTGTTGAACTCGCAAATATGAAAAAGGAAAAATCTAAGGCAAGGCTTTCTCATTTACACATTTATTTATTAAAGATCCTAAGCGTATTAATACAGTCTAGGATCATTTAGTGTAATAAACATATAGTTTTAGATAGGGATGTCTTAGTTATACCAGCCAGTCTCCTGCATGAAGACTGCACGTCAATACTACTGAGGTTAATGCAGAGTGCTATCAGCACATACATTTCTGTTAAATCCTCTTTCGTAGACTGGTAACCTCCTGTAGATCTGATTCTGAATGGCACTGGTTACTACTTCCATGTAACTATTTCTCCCCAATTCATCTGAAATTGCTTTTCTTGCACTTGCCAGTATCTATTTTCAGCATAGTGTTCTGAAATTACTTTTCTACTTGCCAGTGTGACTGCAAATTAATTTAACTATTTCGCTCTATATTAATTCAGTTTGAGTTTTTGAAACACTTTGTTTTCCAGTAAAGACAACTAATCTATCAGTGTCCCTTGTTTGTCATTTGTCCTATTGTTTTCAGCCTTTTTCTTCCTTTTTAACAGTAAGACTGAAATAGATTTTCTATGCCTAAAGCTCATTTCAGACTTTCAAAAGCCTAACAGCAATTTTTCTGCCAATTTGCTCAAGGGATGCCACAGTATGTTATCTGCTTTGGAAATGGTTTGATATTGTATGTCTAGTACCTTAATTACTTGTCTCAGGCATAGTATTAGGAACTTCAGGGGTGGTTGCAGTTTTTTTAACATTTTATTTCCCATACTCCTTCCCTCCTTCAATATATGCAAGCCCTATAGTCATTTCATCCCCATTTACACACACATGTTCTTCTACACAAGCAGCAAGTCCTCTCCCCTTATACGTTCACATTTAACCCAATGTGTTGGATATGCCTACTCGGATTGTGTTCTCTGTTTAGAGCTTATATTACTGCTTCTGCATATGCATATAGATATTCTGGTAGTTGTTACACTTCTTGCATTCATACTTGAGACTGTGCATCCTAGACTTCAAAAAAAATTAGGTGCCATGTAAGTTAATTTTCTATCACTATCAAAACTGAAACAAATATTTTTTCCTGTTACTTTAAACCAAATTTCCAAAACTCAGAAAATGTCCCTTAAACTTCTGCAGTATGAATCATTCACTTGATAAGATTTGTTTTAAAAACTACTTTGTTGGTTTGTTTTTATTTATAAATTTTTGAGATATTATCAAAATATAGTGAAAAACAGAATATAAAATTCTCAAGACAACCCAGTATTGTATAGCAAGTAACTGACAGACTGAAAACAGACAGACGCTTTAATCGCTATTCGGGCAGGCAAGAAGTTATCACCACAATGAAGTTTACTGTTTGAGATGAAAGGACTGCAATAGTTCATACCCACACAAACAAACAGGTTTCGGAACACAGGTGAATATAGGAATAACTCAGCTCAGGTTTTCCACTGCTGCCGATTTATCACATTTCTACTTCTGTTTGCAGAGAAAAGTTTGAGAATATAACCTATATGTACTATATCAGCTGAAATGAAAAAAACAAATAACCTAAAAGGTTTTCAAAGATTGAGGAGTTCAGTTTTGCTTGGCTTCACAGGAAGCAGGAGGCAGGAGTGGGCAGGGAGAAACCAAGAATTTCAAGTTTTGTTTCTCCTCTCTCAGATTCTAAATGCCTTGACCATGCAACATTAGCTTCAAAACCCAGTGACAGAGACGGCTACTCCCACAGACTACTTACAATAACTAATTAGGTATTTCTAGACCTGCACTGGTTTCTGCTGATTTATAAAGTGGCAAAACAGATACAGCATAAACACTTATACGATGTACCACTACATTACATCAGACTGAACCTCTGACAGTCACCCTCTGCTAGGGGAGGAACTCCTCCTGTAAGGTCCTGCATGTGCCATTGTTCAAAGGGCAGTACAGTCGCAGTTAGCGTGCCTCCAGCTCTCATTAACAAGAACATAACACGATCACCATTAAAAACAAAACTATTTCCATTCAAACACTGCCTTACTAGCTTTATGTGCACCATAATGAAGTGGGATTATTTGCTCCAGAAAAGCTATACACAACCCTAAACCACCAAGTTCAACACCTGTTATATCAGGACTACTTTAATTTATACTATTAACTCCCTGATTTGTTCTGATTGGACAACAAATAGTTTAAATCTACTTAGAAAGAGATCTTATTTTGCTGTTGTAAACTTGTAAAAAATTTAGAGAGAAAACACTATACAACACCTTCATGAGTCAGCACGCAATATCAGAGACACCAAAAGGCTTTCTTAAAACAGTAACAAGTCATTACCTACTCCTTGAAAACCATTTGGAAAAAAAATTAAATACTAAAAAGGTCAGGTTTGTAATCAGCAAAATACAAATAATGGGAGAATAGGTATTAGGAGCATTTTTCTTCTGTGTTATAGATGTTTACCTTTGCAACTCCAGCCCTATGAGCACCTTGTGATTCCATGTATGCTAAGTATTTGTTGAATTCCCTGAATTCATCCATCGAAGGCCTAAAAGTCATGATTTTGCAGCTTGGGTTTGGAGGACTATCTGAGATAACAGCAGCCATCCTGGTTCAATTTCAATCCACCTGTAAAGAAAAAAAAAATACACTGTAGAGAATAATCTGTACAACAAACTCTGATATTCAACATACATGGTTTCAAACAGGAAAAAAGGTTTCTACAATTATCTGCCCATGTTAGTATAAAAGGCACAAAACAAATGTTTACTTTTTCTCCTTAATCCTTTAAGAATACTCAGCCTTTACCCAGCACAATGTACTGTAAATGACATGTACACAGTCCAGTCCATATCTCTGCTTTTACAGCAAGTTTTCTCTAGTTAACCTAGCATCTTCCTGTGTAGATCCATCTGCACAGTCTCGACTGCACAGTCTAGGCTATGTGAGTAACAAAGCTACATGTTCGATAAAATATCAGTATTCCCATTAAGTAAATGGAGAAAACCAATTATTCACTTCCCACTCACACTGAAAATATAGAGGAAGAGCACTGGGATTTTCTAGTTCTCACCATCTGCAGTTGTCCTGGATTGCAGTATATTCTATTACCATCCTAATGAGCTGTTGAAACCAGGTGGGGCAGTGTTTCCTTGCCTCCTCCCTCCGGGCTATCTTCTGTTAATGAGCCATCAATGCCCTGCCTCGTAACTCATCATCCCATTGTGAGAGGCTCCACCCAGAGGGAGGAACCAAGCATCCCATCCTGGATAGAACCTGAGATTCCAAACATCACAGACCCCCCTTTCCACTGGATTCCCAGAGGACGAGAGCTACATAGCCACCACTGGACCTTCTGAGGAAGAGCAGACCCTTCTACAGGATCACTGCTTCAACAGAACCACAGCCACCACTTCAGGAGGACTACAGCCACCATTTTATGGGACTGCTACTCCCACCCTGACTAACAGGGTGTCAGGTTGTATCCTGACTGTCGGTTTAAACCAGTGTTTTCTGCCTTTATTTTTCTTAATTTCCCTATTAAATTATTATTTCGATTTGGTGCCTTACACTGGTTTGTTTTCCAACTAGTACAGCAGTTTAACAACGGGACTCTATTACTACTCATTCTCTGAAAACTTCAACAGAAAAAAAAAACATGCAAGCTATACAAATAAAATCAGCATTTCCTCTGATTTGCATTTCTGCACTGAGGATGAGTAAAAGAAAAAGTCATTTCTATTTCATACCAGTATTCATGAAAGGACTGATCTTTAGGCAAGTGACAGATACACATTATCTCGAGATCAGAAGGTGTTGCAATTTCCAAGTATACATCACCATGTGCTCTTCACTAACTTTACAAAAAAATTGCTTATACCAAATTTCTCCCAACATGCTCTGGTCAGATCTGTGGTTACCTCAGCCTTTCATGCCCCACACTGAGCGACAAACTGGCAACTAAGCACCACACAGCTGATCACTCACTTCCCCCCTCCACAGTGAGATTGGAAAGAGAAGCAAGACAAAAAGTAAAAGTCACGAGTTAAGAACAGTTTAATAATTGAAACAAAGTAAACTTTTTTAAATTTACTTTTACCATAGAGAGAGAGGAAAAAAACCCCAAAAACGGCCAAGGGATGCACAATACTGCTGTTCACCATCCACTGACTGATTCCAAACGCATCTCCAAACTGCAATCAGCCACCCTTCCAGGTAACTCACCCACAATATACATTGGGCATGGCATTCCGTGGTCTTGAACAGCCCTTTGGCCAGTTCAGATCCTATCTCCTGGTCAGTTCCCTCCACCGTTTCTGCGCATCTCCCTACTGGAAGAGCACAAAACACTGAGAAGTCCCTGATTTAGATAAAGCACTGCTTGGCAACAACCAAAACATCAGTGTGTTATCAGCAATATTCTCATACTGAATCAAAAACACAGTCCTGTACCAGCTAAATTCTGCCAATTCATACAAGCAGACAGCATCAGATGTCACCTGCATCACCTTTCACTACATCACAGATGAAGACCATTTCCAAAAGCATAAACTTATTTACCAATTAACTCTCAGTTGCTATGTAAACATATTAAATTAAATTATTCATATACAAAGTCAGTGTCAAAAGGAAACCTGTTATCAACCTTTTAATCCTCATTTTGTCTATGGGTGAAGAATACAAGAAACCACAGTGCCTCTATGGATTCCTACAAACCTCAGACTCTCTCTTTGGAATTTTTTTTTAATACAAAAGGGTAGAAGTTTGAAATACATCTGATTTCCTATATTCCTTATGCAAAAGGGTAAAGAGACAAGAAAAAGCCATATGCAAGTAGTTCAGCTATGAGAAAAACTGCAGGATTATTTTGGCCAATATCTGATTTCAACAACAAGGCAAAACAAATTTATTATTGCATAAAATTAGCATGATAAAAATTGCTCTTAACCAAAACACACCAGTTTTAATAGATTAACTGCTTTAAAAACAGCCATGTACCAAACCAACTGAATATACCCTGGCACTTTGATACAATGAAGAAATTCAGTTAATTTAATGAGCTATGATTAACTCATGCTAACTTTCACAATCACACATCAGCATTCTTGCCTGGCTACTAGATTCCCAAAATCCTGTTTGTGACGATACTAACAAGATTATTCCCTTATTTCTCTGGAACTAAGACAAGCCTCAAGCATGTAAAGTATCATACTATCATGAACCTCAATCGGTATCACAAGAAGAATTAATAACTTTCAACTAATCATGAAGACATGTGTAGACCACTGAAAAGGCAGAATTTTGCCAAGCTTCATTGCAGTGTAAAAAAGACAAATCCTGCCTTTCACAGATCTTTTTTCTACCAGCTTTCTACCAGATCTTAGAGTCCAGGTCCCTAAGCAATGAGCACACAGACCAGCCAGATGAACTAAATGGCTCAACCCATGCTCCTGTGTAACCTTTCTTCCTCAGTCAAAAACACCTTCTCTTTAACTTACTGGGTAAAGCTGCTCTTTGATAACACAATGTTTGCAAGAACTCCTTGAGTAGATTCTACTATATAACATCTTTAGATTAAAAGGCAGAAAGATCATAAATGCTATGGAGAACTTGCTATGCTGTAAGTCCATTAAATGTTTCTATTCATTTTATGATTTCTTAGTAATTCAACACCTTTTTACAACTATCATCTGTAACTTTTTAAATCTGTTTTACAATTTCATTATTGCATTTCTTCATTACAAACACCAATCTGAAACAGTAAGCTCAAGCACTGAGTTACAGGGTCTAAATCTACCAGAAAAAATAAAGCTATGCTACAAACTGATCAGAAAATGTTGGCCTCCTGATTAAATTCTATTAACTTCTAACACAGTATGTAATTCTTTCAAGGACTTTGTGGAACTCCAGAGTCCTACACACTTTCTCCAAACAATGCCTACTTTGGGGTTTTTTCTCACATGCAAAAATTCAGTTGAACCCTAGCCAAATCATTGAGACAAGAGAACATCATAATATACAGTCCAGTGTAAGAGTTAAGAGTTCAGAGGTTCTTTTGCAGAAAAAAAATCACAACTACTAGGAGGCCATTCTAATGCCAAATTCACACTGCAATCATATTGTTGCTGACTTACCTGCTGCACTTAGGTGTACACATAACTACTTTTTTTGTGATATTGCAAAGCTATATAACCTAAGAAATAAAACTTCCAGGGTTTTTATTTACTACTACACAATGAAAATGTGCAAGGTATTAGTAAACACAAAGTTATAGAAAGAAGGCCAACATGCCCAGGCTGCACTTTATGAAACAGAAAAACCAATAATACATACACAGGGAAATTTTAGTTATTTTAAATCCCTAACACCAGCACTGTAATCAGCCATTTTGTCCTCTAGCAAGACAGTACTGCATGCTGAAAAAGATGCCCATGGTTACCTAGAAAAACAAAGGGTAATGTGAATAAATGAGAAGACAAACCTCACCCAAATAATCATGCATTAGTACTTTGCGTAACACTGAAAGAAGTTTTTTAGCTAATCATGGGAAAGCTTTAGCCAAGTAAGCCCAAGCTATGAATCTGACCCACTAAACTCCACAGCCTATCAATAAAGCTTCACTTACTTGGTGATCAACTAGTTTGCCTATGTCTTAAAGGTGTCTAATTAAACAACTCAGAATTTAAATAAAATACGAGCATGTAATTTGTCCAAAGTTGCCAGCTAAAGAGCTAAGTCGTCCAGCTAATAAGGAGGTTAAAGAACCTGATCCTCCTTTTGAAACGTTTATACCCCCTTTAAGTCCTTGTCAAAACCCTCAAATCATCAGCCAGGAAAATATTAATGCTACATTTGTCTTAACACTACAGAAGTGAAAACATGAGGTCAGCAAAGCTCAATCATACACATCTATGCCAGTATGTGGCCCAAGAAATCTGACGAACTAAAAACACCGGAGTTCAACGCTAGAAAAGCTCACATACTCACAGCAAGATGAAATCTCATTAATGCTACAATTACTTACATAATCCAAAATGCAAATGCATTTCACCAGTTATGATGACTGGTAAAGTGCTTTTTAAACAAATCCTACAAAATGTGAACTGCACAGCTTGTACTCACATAACAAACCTGATACTAAAGAATAGAAGCGTATATTACATGCGTGATAACACATTTTATTCTGCGTGGTTTTTGGTAACTGTAGAATCTCCATAATTGTTTCTTCTATATCCTAAGAAAAGGGAAGGACCTCTATACCCCCACCACAGTCCACTGAAGCTTGCCTATACAAGTTAGTACCAGGCAACTACAATTTCCAGCCTCCACTGCCAAAACATTGAACTGTTTCTTTGTAAAGACCACAACTTGCCATACTGTTACAACTGTTAGAATACCAAATAAAATTTATTGCTGGAAGTGTTATCAGTTAAACACTGTTCCTCCATGCAGCATCGTCTATGCCCTCAGAAGAATACAGACACTATCATTTCCAGATTTAAACCATCTTCCAAGTTCCATTTATTGGATACCTATTATAGAAATCTAAACTAGCAATTGTGTTTAGTCATATTACAAGCAAGAAACTAATTCACACAACTAGAAAATATTAAACCAGAATGAAAAACACTAGAAAAAGAGCATATGTTAATTTGCAATTAGTTGAAACAGCACAAAAGTTAGTTAAAAGGCACAAAAACCTGTAGCCTTCGCTACATGAAACCAACACTCAGTATTACAATATTCTCTTGCCACCTTAATACTAAGATGGCAGATGTGCTCTGAAGGCTACCCACTTCTTTTTGCTTCTAGTCTAAAATAAACTAACCAGTACTTTGAAATCCGCCCATCATCATCGGGGAACCAAAACTTCCTGGCTTTAAAACTACACACAACTCGACAAAATAGTTCTTCCAAAGATGCTTTGTTGGAGGCATCCCTTGACTGCCCACTTTGGGCAGTGCCCTCTACTGAAAGCCCTGTTGAACAAAAAGTACAGACTGCTACATCTGCTCTGCTATATGCAAAATTACTAGCCAACATGGAAAAGCAATAAATAACTATAGGCCATTGTATCATAAAATAAATGTGTTCATATTTTGAAAGATTATTTTATTCTGTGTGTTCTAATACATAAAATTGCAATGTCCACAAGCTTTGCTCCACTATCCAAATTAATCAAACTACATAAACCAAGGTCCAGCAAAAGAAAAAATGTAGGAAGGAAGGTGGGGAAAAAATCAATCTGAAGGTCATTGCTTCTCACAGACAAATTAACTAAAACACACATTTTTCCCTTTTTCTTTTCTTGCAAATTTTCACCACACTAACTACAGCATGACAAACATTTGACAAAGAATTAATCCCGGGAACTTTTTTAAGTACACAACAACAACAAAATAAACTTGTCCAGAGAAAGGCATGCACAGGAAGCCCCAGCATTTTTTTCTGAGGCTGTTTTACAAAATTAATGTGTTCACACCACTAGCTCTGCACAAGCTGGAAAGGAAACAAGTAGTAGAAAACTGTGCCTTAATAGTTTCAGCAACAATTTTACTTATAATGCAAGTAAAAACTCCATGGGTGGATTCATCATTTTTAAAAAGTTGTTAGCATATTCTATAAGTAGGTACCATCCAACTCCCTGTACTGTTCAGCAAAGCAAATTCAAAGACATAAAATACTGCAATAGTGCACTTTCAGGTAACTGGAAACATAAAAGCACAGTTTGCACGTTCAACTCTTACTGAGCATGCAAATAGTTAACTCTCAATGTAATTTGGGTTTACATACTACTGTGTTAATTGTTCCTTTAATAACAGTAAATGTGCAGGCAATTAGGTCTGCCCACTTTATGCACCCAGCTTCAAAAGAGATCGTATCAGGAATTCCAAAGCTGTTACTTAGGTTATTTGATTGTATTAACTGTGAAAATAAATATATGGAACATGATGCTTTGTATCTGTGATATGAGGCTAAATCTCACAGTTAGGTATATATTCCTCAGACATCCATCACCATAAGAGAGATTCAAGTTTCAAAATGTTAGGAGTATTAAAGATTTTAATAGATTATAAAAGCTTAAGAAACCAGGAATCTGAGCAGATAACCATATTCTGAACATCCTGAAACCACCTCAATTTTACTACAAAGCTCTGAGTAGTTTGTAAACTCCATTTCAAGTTTACATTTCTATGTCTGGTACTACCCTACAGCAACAATGTTTCAAAACTATAAAAATGGCCGAATTCGAGCTCATAAATTTTGAACTGAAAAATGACCTGAATTCATTCCATGGACATTCTTCTCCCACACCAGGCTCACAGCATGAAAAACATCTTGAAATAAGTGATCTGGGACAAAGGGCAAGAAAAAAAAAAACAGACAGAAAAAGCATTTTTTCTCAATTTTATCTGCAACCCATGATTCAAGAGTTTTTACTCAGGTATGAAATCCATAGTCCTAACTGGAAGCAGCATGTAACAACCTCCAGCAATGGCAAAAGCAAGTTATCAAGAATCTAACTAGTTTCCACAATTGCTAACAGCAGGTTATCTAGAAATAAGTAAGTGCTAGGGTAACTTGTAATATACATTTTCAGAATACCATGTCACTCTTCAGCAGTGTACATACCATGGAATCTTTAAACAGAGAGGCTGTTACTGGATTCTGCAGAGTTTGATGATTTTCTTCCCTGTGATTTTGAACCTTTTTTGGGCCCTTAATATTCAAAACATTTCATGACAAGCACTCTACAATCAACAATATGTTAAGTGATAAATCTTCCTCTGTGTATGTTGAATATTTCACCTTTTAGTTTCATCTGATAGCTCACCTGCACACTGAGAACAGTTATCTAACTGCTCATATTTACTTTCAAATCATACAGGACTTAAGAGATCTCTGCCATGGTCTCGTGCAGTTTATCTTTCTAAGCTGAAAACTCCTAGTCTCACCACAGAAAATCCACTCCATATTTCTGATCATCCTATTTCTAAATCTCTACCAGTTCCAGTAAATTACTTTTAGTCAAGACAAAAGAATATCCAAGCTGAAAGCACTATTTAAGATGCAAGTAAACCATCAACTTACACAATGGTGTAATATTTTCAAACTTGGGTGTAGTCCTCACGGAGTCCAGACAGTGGTTTGGCCTAGCTCTCAGTTTTCAAAAAGCTAATTTATAAGTACCTAAAAGTTCAGAAAAATATTCATTGCTAATGCAGCCTATAATATTGCTGGGGATAGAAATCACAGGTGGTAGATGTGAACTCCTTCCTGACTAAGCACTTTTCAACAGTTTTACTAGGCCTGTTATTTCTGCCCATGTGGCATGTAATTAATTGTTTTTACAAGTCCCCTCCCAAAAGGTACCCTTATAGCTTGAACTTCACAAGTCCTTAACATCAAAACGTACATATTCTTTTCAGGGATACGCTACAGTAACTGTGATAATAACTCTCCCAAGAACCAATATATGGCAAATGCTTTATTAGAAGCTGAACAAGGACAGCATGAAAGGGGGAAAAAAAAAAATACCAAACACATATATGAGGCTTTATAACCTGAGAAAAAGATGTACTTGTCTTTCTTAAAGCTGCTTATTTATAGAACACCTGAAACTGCATTTCCGCACCACTAATAAAGCTCACTTTCAGTGTGAGCACTCCCACTCTCATAAAGGATTTTGTAATTCAAAGACTTTATGCAATTCCCCTGCCCTCACATTCTGGTCTAAATTACCACAAACTCAGTACCTAGTGGTCAGGCCATAGTCAGGAATGTCCAGCCTTTCTGCTGCTATGACTGAAAGCATGCACACTAAAGCAAACCACCTTATGGTCAGCTTGCATGACCAAAAGCTCCTCACTCCAAACAGATCCCAGGCCCCTGAAATGACATCCCATTTAACAGGAGTGGCAGGCCACCTAATGAACTCACAGAATGGTATCTGGGAACAATGTGGCTCTAACCCCCAATATTGTATCAGACAAAAGGAGCAAGTTCAACTCCAAAGGGCCTTGAGGGGAAGCCATATGAGGTCACCTGGTCTGTTCAGCCTGGAGAAGAGGAGACTGAGGGGAGACCTCACTGCAGTTACAACTTCCTCATGAGGGGAGGAGCAGGGGCAGGCACTGATCTCTTCTCTCTGGTGACAGTGACAGCACCCAAGGGAATGGCCTGAAGCTGTGTCAGGGGAGGGTTAGGTTGGGTATCAGAAAAAGGTTCTTCACACAGAGTGTGGTTGGCTCCCCAGGGAAGCGGTCACAGCACCAGCCCAACAGCATTCAAGAAGCGCTTGGACAACCCTCTCAGTCACATGGTGTGATTTTTGGGGTGGTCCTGAGCAGAGCCTGGTGATGATCTCAGGGGTCCTTGTGTGTCCCTTCCAACTCAGAACATTCTATGACTCTGCACAGATCTGTATCGCAGTAAATCCAAAGCAGATTTCCACGGGGGCAACAGAACACAGTGAGTTTAGAAGTTTCACCAACTCATATAAGCCATACTACAATTTTGAAGACAACAAATCAGTAAAGAAAACATTTTTCCTCTATTATTAACTATTTTTCCAAATTTTAGATATTTTACCTATCTCAGTCTTGAAATATTTATAATAATTTATGCAAATCAAGTACTCCAAACACTTCCATCAAGTCAAACCCAAACATGAAGAATTTGATTTCTAAAACTTAGTTTCTCACACTTTTCTGTTTCTATGTCTTTATTTGTAGGTTAGTTTACAGAGTTCTACACTTTTCCCCAATTTAATTTTAAATGGAAATTACTCTTTTTCAAAACAGTTTATGATTATAGACAATTTATCCAGCTCCAAAGCTATAGGCTCGTTTACCCTTTTGGCAACTTACATACTTTTTTAATCAAAGAAATAAACTGTGAAAGTGAAACAAAACCTGACTCAGCTCAGTAACGTCTGTCATAAAACATCTACCATGAAATAAGTGTTTATGTAGGCCTTCTTAGAGACAAGCTCCCTGCTAATAACTAGTCCTTTAATTTTATTAGACAAAATCACAGGTATAATGAGCTAAATCCCAACAATCTGATTGAGTGACTCTATATTTTACTGGTAGAAACGTGACAAAGGAACTGGAGCATATTTTGTTTGTTCCTATAAGATAAGAACTAAACTAAAATAGTTTGTTCCCTATATCTGCATCAGTCAATGAATTATCCCACTCTGTCTGAGAATCAGACACTGACTAGACACTGAAACTTTTTCAGTATTCAGTTTTCAACAAGAGATGTGTTTTGAACTTTAACTCTTGCAACTTTAATACCTTAAATTTAAAATCCTGACATGTTTTCTAATCTTTGTTTATATAGATTATAATGATTATATAGATTGTCCTCAGTTTTCAGGGTATACTGTCCTAAGTATAGTGTCCCAAATATATTGTCCCAAATAGCCTGTCCCACAAATGTTAGATGTAAATAGAATTAAGGATAAAAACGAGTACTTGCATAACTCAATAGTACAACTACTCACAGACAAAGCCAACAACGCAACTACTATGTGAAATTCCATAATTTTAAACAGGTGAAATGAAGTTGGAGGAAAGGGCAAGTCTACAGCTGAATTTATTATGACATACAATGCCACCTATGAAACCTGAAGTAATCTGTAAGTCTTCATACAACAAAACTATAATAAGAGTTTAATTATAACACATTTTGGGATCAATTAGATCAATGATCACTTTAGATCACTTTAGATTAATAGACAATTAGACAATTAGATCACTTTAGATCAGCAAATTCTTATTAACATCTTCATTATGTGACTTGATTACACACCAATTACTATCCTCCAAGTATAAAACATTGCTTATCCTATGGGTCTTCTGTTATTCTAAACAGAAATCAAGAGAAGAACTCACCACATCACTTGCTAATTTTGAGATATGAATTATCAAGCTATCAAGTGACTCTGGAGATTTTTTACTAGATAAGTACTAAAATCTTAACATTTCAGAACATCACTTTTTGAACTATTCCTGTGTTCATTCAAAGATCTTGAAAATACCTTATATTGACAGAATTATAGTAATACATCTTCCCCTCAAAGTTCCATGTATGCTAAATTCATGTTTCAAGAAGGTGTTAGGGTAGGGTTTTTTAAATTTACATTGGTAGGATAAAAATACCACCTTTAACAGCACCACAACCCCATTCACATTCTGTTCAGCATAATGCTGATGAAACGTATCTCACCAAAAGAAAACTAAGAAAAAAATTCATTATCAAAGTGAATTACCTGCAGAACTAAGAATTAGACCAACCAAAAGCTGTTTAAATGCAGGAAATTCTTAACCTATAATCTACTCAACCAAGTATCTTGTAAAACAGTTAAATATAAAATTGTATTTTTAATAATTAATAAGTTTGCTAATATTGCCTTAGGAATAGTCTAATAATTAGCAGTTGACAACATAATTTTATTACTTGAATGCAATACTGATTATGCATTCAGGTTTAGTGCAGAACTATTTATTTTATTTGTTTAGAAATTATATCAAGAGATAAAAAATCCTGTATGCAATATTCAGCACTAATTAAAGAGAAAAACTTATAGGATTTGACTTTTTTTTTCTATTTTATCGTATTTACCATGGGGGAAAAAAAAATCTGAGACCAAATCAGATTACGTTCCTTTAAAACAAACACTAACCAAAGACTCTTCTCTCATGCACATTACTCCAACTCTAATCCAACACCTATTTAACCATGTCCACATATCTGGGTGATACATATTGTTTCCTGGGTCATTCCTAGAAAAATTTCCTTTCCCTAGAACGGAAATTGCTAGGACTAACACCACTCATAATCGAAGCTGAGAAAAAAAATAGCATGAGGGGCAGTAGCTCAGTTTCATTTCAGCTACTGAAACAGAAATCACGCTTGTGACTTCCATTTTCTATTTGGAAAGTACTTCTGTGAGGCCATGCCATCAGGTATTTACGGCAGCTCAAGGAAAAACAAAGGTAAAGCCCAAGACAAATTTTATACCATAGACATAAAAAATCCACACTGCATTAGGCTGCCATTAAGTTTCTTGTGGAAAAAGTGGTTCAGCTGAAAAGGTGCTGGTTTAGTAGCCACTAAATGTAACTTTAGTTCCTATAGTTGATAATTCCCGGCAACGAATCAGAAATCTGCACTTTAAAAAGTAAAAACTAAATGCCGCTTATTCTCTGAGCCAGTATAATTGTTTTTAAAAACACACGAACACACGAGTATTTTTCCTAACATAGTTAACCTATCAGAAATAATATTTTGCACACACTTCCCATTCCACATTCCCAGCTAAAATCAAATGCAGAGGAGAGAAAGCTCATTAAGAGAAGACTGCTATCATGGCATAGAGCTCTGATCACAAAACTAGCTTCGAAAGGGTGCTATAACCACGGACAGATGTGGAACGGGCGCTAAACTCAATACTTTGCTCAGCACACAACTCTTAGCTACATGCAGGAACAAACGAGATGCATCAAAAAGACACTCTTGTTTGGAAACCCCACAAGTTTCATCAAACCCCTGATAGACACGGAGAGAGATGAAACTCTGCTTCACTCCGTCCACCCACTCCGAACACGTGGAGAAGCCGCCCGACCACTGGAGAGCTCCCACCGGCTGCCCCGACCCCGTACTGCCGGCCGCGAGCAAGAACGCGAGATCCACTTTTCCCACTCCTGCCGGCGTCGCTTCCTCACCTCGGTCCCCGCCGCCACCCCCGGTCCGCGGCGCGGAGCCGCCGCTCCGACCCCCTCCCGGCGCGGGGGCTCCGCGTCCCCTCTCCCGCCAGCGGGAGCTGCCCGCCGGCACTCCGGCCGCTCCGCCCCACGCCCCGGGCCCTCCCCGCCGCCGCCCCGCCGCCGGGACCCGCCGCGGACCCGCGCTCCGACCTGGCCCGACCCGCTTCGGCCGCCCCGCCGCCTCCCCGGCTCGCAGCCGCGCACCTCCTCCCCGCACCCCGCGGCCGCCGCCAGGGCCGGCTCGGCGCTCGCCCCGCACCTGTCCGGGAGAGGCTGCAGCAGGCAGGCGCGGCCAGAGGGAGGGATGAGGGGGAGCGGCGGCGGAGCGGCGCGGGGAGGGACGGGGCGAAGCAGGGCGGGACAGGGCAAGCCCGCTCCCCGCCGCCGCAGGCACCCCGTCCCCTCGCGGCTCCCCGCTCCCGGCTGCCAGCCCCGGCCCCGCCGCGCCGCGGGCACCGCGTTCCCAGATTTGGGATGACAGCTGCGGCCTGCGCAGGCGCGCGCGCGGGGGGCCGCGCACGTGACCCCGGCGGCAGTGCCCCGCTCGCGCGTCACGTGCCGCCGGCGGGGGGCGGGGCCACGGGCGCTTCCGGCGGCGCTGCGGGGGCGCTGCGGGCGCGGCGGCGGCGCGGCGCTGCGGGGGCGCTGTGGGGGCGCTGTGGGGGCGCTGTGGGGGCGCTGTGGGGGCGCTGTGGGGCGGCGGCGGAGCGGCGCTGTGGGGGCGCTGTGGGGGCGCCGCGGGGGCGCTGCGGGGGCGCTGTGGGGGCGCTGCGGGCGGCGGCGGAGCGGCGCTGTGGGGGCGCTGTGGGGCGCTGCGGGGCGCTGCGGGGGCGCTGCGGGGGCGCTGGTGGGGGCGCTGCGGGCGGCGGCGGAGCGGCGCTGTGGGGGCGCTGCGGGGGCGCTGCGGGGGCGCTGTGGGGGCGCTGCGGGGCGGCGGCGGAGCGGCGCTGTGGGGGCGCTGTGGGGCGCTGTGGGGCGGCGGCGGAGCGGCGCTGTGGGGGCGCTGTGGGGCGGCGCTGTGGGGGCGCTGTGGGGGCGCTGTGGGGCGGCGGCGGAGCTGGCGGCGGAGCGGCGCTGTGGGGACGGGCCGGGCTGGGCTCGCAGCCTGCGGGCGGCGCTCCGCCGCTCCTCCGGGCCGGGCCCCTGAGCGACCTGTGCGCCCACCGGGACACACCTGGGGAAAACGCTAGCGAGGCTTAGAGCAAAGTCGGCCTGTTACGGAATCAGCTGGGTTGGAAAAACCTTTTGGGGCGGTCGAATCCAGCCTATGACCCAACGCCGCCATGTCAGCTGCACCATGGCATTGAGTACCAGATGTTTTCTTGAACATCTCCGGGGATGGTGACTCCATCACCTTCCTCGACAGCCCGTTCCAATAATAACCCTTTCTGTGAAGAAATCCCTCTGCAGTTACTCCTGTTGTAACCTCAGAATGGGCAGGACCTTTCAGGTCCATAGGAATGGTGGATCTGCTGGAGCAAGCTGCAAGGTCGACATGGTCATCCTGATAAATCTCTATGCCGCAATGTCCCGTGTCAATCAGTACTGCTGTACAAAAGTGATTTTGTTTGCAAAAGTTTAATGTTGCTTTTGATGACAAAGGCCCACAATGCTCAATGCCATGTGGTTCCTTTCTGAAGTGCCATGGTACAGTATAATTCTGACTTCAGATTGCTGCTAAAATAAATCAGTCTGTGGTTTAATCACTATGCGATGTGCTTTGATTTCTCTTACTCATCAGTAATCTGTGTTAATCTTTTATTTTGCACCTGGTTGCTGTGCTCTAGAAAGTAGTGAAAAACAACCAGAAGATGACTGAAAGGCAAGACCTCTTCAGTCCTTCTTCAAGTACACCTATTCTGTTAAAAGAAGTACTTCGTTTTTGAGAGTCAAAGACTTTTTTTCAGTACTAAAGGAGCCTGAAAATACAGGAAATTTTGGGCTGGTGTTTGTGGGGTTTTTTTTAGTAAGCATACCTAATGCTGTCAGTTTGCTGTGCTCAGGGATGCTCATTTGGACACAATATTATACATTAAGAAAAATTGTGCAGCTGTATCTCTGCATGTCTCTGTATGGCATTGTGTCCAGCAGTGTCTAAAATGAATCATCCTCTTCTGCCTAGGGAAACAAATTTTGTTTCACTGAATATGAGTAGAAGAAACAGAGTTATTTGCCTTCTTCCTTAAGCCTGTGATGGGGTTAATAAAATATTTGTTCAATGCTTACGGGAAAACAGTGCAGCTGAATGCAGTTTGTCATTGTTTGTTCTCTGCTTGCTAATTCACTATGAAGCGGAAAAGATTGATGACTTTACATTGTTTTCAAATGAGATCTCTAAGACTCATGCAGAGAACTTGTTGAAGAGAAAGTGCAGCAATAACTCTTGGAAGTACTGAGTCAACACATCTCGTCATCTCTTTTTCTTTCAGGTTACAAGTCTGTGAGGTTATGGAGTGCCTGGTGTGTGTTACAGTATTGCCCCAGCATGCACCTCCCACAGCCACAGGCTCAAGCAGTCCCGGGTAATGGACTAAGGGTGCACAGGGGTAGTCTGAAAGCATTAATCCTCATAGTGCTGTGGCTATGGAACGCTGTGCCTTGACATCATCTTTCAAAGCCAGTAGCTAAGAACTTCTGTTTTGATAGATGGAAGTAAGGACAGGGGCCTTTTTCAGTTATGTAGCAACGTGTGGTCAATAGATCAGCATTTTGGCTTTGTTAAGCTGCTCTGGCACAGTGCTTCCAGCACTAGTTCACCTTGCATGAGTGCATCTCAAAGCACCTGTGAACTTGCTGGCATGTTCTACCTGCTGGGAAGATTCTTTTTACTACTGAGGTTTAAGTAAGCTTCTCTGCACTTTCTTCCTGCCTTTCATGTTTTCGGCTATGTGTTTAGGGTACTATTGACAAGTGTCAAAAGCCCTGGTCGCACGACCACAACCACTAAGAGAAAAGGATTACCTGTAAGTTCCCTTACCTGTGTTTTATGTTGCTGATGCAGTATCTAGGCAGCGCAAACCTCAGACTGAAAAAATAGCCTTTTTGCTGTGTGGCAGTATATATTTTGTCTTTCACAGAGGTCAGAAACCATTCCTGGTTTGACAAGTTGACATCTGTTTTAGTTACAAATTTGTCTGCCGTGACACCTCTGGGTCCCTGTTTCAGTGTGGTACCACTCATGGTGAAATTTTTTTTCCTTGATATACCCTGAATTTCCTGTATTGCAGTGAATGTGTTTGTCTTGTCTTACCTGTTTTTCCAAGGAAGCTCCATCTTTTCTATGCCCTCCCACTGGGTAATGGTGGAGAGCAATAAGATTACCCTAAAACTTCATCCTCTTAAGGCTGAACAAACCTATCTCCCTCAGTTGCTTCTCATTAGAGATATCCTCCAGTCCCTGACAATTTTGTGGCCTTCTGCTGGAAGTCTGGAAGTATGTCAATGTCCTTCATATACTGAGAGTTGACAACTGGTCACAGCATGCTATTTCACCCAAATTGGTGCCGAATATTTCATTTTGGTTTTAAATGTAGGTCATTTCAGTATCATGTAGCAGTGATGCTAAAAAATCTTTCCAGAATTTTAAGTAATGTATTTCCTTAACATTGCAGTCACACAGCTATCTAAAGTTATTTTAGATGTACAAAGCACTCGCTTCTAGAATTCCACTGCAGTACTTCTTGAAACACATGAGATGGCAGCAAATACCAGAAACAAAACACTGGTGTCCCAAAGCAGAGAAGCTGATGGCAGTGAGACAGATTTTGCACTGCTCCTGATGCAATTGTCTAGACTGTGAAGATTGCTGCAACTTGTTATGCTGCATTGAGTTATAAATCATGATGTGAGTTCTGGCTGTTTAAATGTAATAGTGACTGAAAATTTCTGTAGCCTGTATGTTTCATTAAGAGTATGCAGTTTGGTAATGTTTTATAATAGAAGGAACAACTTTTTTTTTTTTTTAAACTATGTATCTTCTGTCAGTTTTGCATCTTTTTCATCATATTTTTAAAATATTGACAGCAATATGTAAGCTTCTAACTTGTAATGTTCTGGAAATTCATTCACTCACGGAGCTCTGTAGCAATTAAACATTTCCATGACGTGAAGATGAAGTTAGGCACATTTGAACTGGGAATAATGAACGGTAAAAGCACTAGCAAGACAAATAGGGAGTTAGTTTAGCCACAGATATAGTTAGTAGGTATCCTTCTTCCAATAATGTCATTCTATTCAGATGAAAATAATTTTAAATGCTCTTAGCATCTTTTGGCTTTATGTAGATAGTCCCAGAGTATCTATGCATCTCTTAGAAAGGGCAGACTAGATAATCATAAATAGAACTTCCAAGCTGAGAATTCACATTAAGTATTAATTTTTATTATATTTACCCTTGAAATTTTATTTTAAACATAGAGGGAACCTTATTGTATTAAACATTAATTGCTTTCATTAGAAAGCTTACTTATCCAGACAGTGTTCCTTTCAGCTGACAGCTTTTTTTCTCAAAAAATGTCAGGATAAAATAGAAAGGCTATTCCATATTTTCTCTACAGGGCAGTAGTGCTAGAGCAGTGCATTGCAAGTCTACATAGGTATCAAGTCTCTGAGGCCCAGATTCTGGCCTCCTAACCAGTTCAACTGAGCAAAGGTTCATTATTTGATGACACTAGATTTTTCTTTGGTCGTGTTCTTGCTGCCAGATTTATGAAAAATATAATTCTGATTTGCAGTAGTACTGGACAGATGGTTAAGAGTCTTAATTGTACTGTAGTGTGAAAGGGATAAAAAATTAATGATACATAATCAGGTCAGCTTGTCTCCCCTCTGTGTCAATGAATTTGTCTTCTTTTCAGTACACTGTTTTCTGACCTGTATTTAATAGTGTTCTAGATCAAAATGTTCACAGTATGTGTCCATTTGGTCTGCAGTACCCATGTGACTTCAATGGGCTTCTGTAGTTTTACATGTATAAAAGACAATTCCATGTTAATGACAAGGTGAAGATGAATATTCAGAGAAGGACAAAGAACACAGAATTTTTTCTTGCCCTCCACTGGAAATAAATAACAGAACTCATGTACATATGTTTGCCTGAAAAGAAAGCAAATACATTGTGCAATTAAATACCTCGCCCAGGTACTTTATACTTCCAATGAGTTTAGTTTGTTGATGCTGTTCACTGAAATGTGGGAAATTCTTTCAGTTTATAAATTAGGCATAGAGCCAAGATGAATTCCACTTAGATAATAGGTTATATGTTAGGGAAGCCGAAGTCTTTGTATTGGGAAGGTGATAGAGATGGGTGAAGCACTAAACTCAGGATGCTCGTGTTCTCTTGCTGTATGCAGAAACTGTGCTTTATTTCAAAACAGTAGGTGGCAGTCTTTATCTTCGGCTTGTCTCATCCACAAGCAGTTAAGGTATCTTTCTTCCATACAAAAAAATAACTACTATGCTTAGACTGCCATAGCAGAAAGTAAGGCTTGGCTATGTCAGTAATCAAACTGCTTATATTTAAACCATAAATTAAACTTCTATGAACAGTCCATGGAATCCATGGAATCTGACAAATATGAGCCTGCAAACAAGTGGCATTTAACCATTACTGTCCTTTTTCTCCATTTGTGTTATTTGAGGTCTGAATTGAGAAAAATTAATTATGTCCCTATGTAAAGCCCTCATCCAGAAATACATTGTCCTTTCTTACTGAGCAGGTGAATATGGGAGGTTTTTTCACTGTTGTCTTGAAGAGTTTCTGTCTCTGCTGAAGAAAGGTAATGAAGGACGAGAGAAGAAACCGTAGACACCAGCTGGGCAAGTTCTGGCTTAAAGATACCATGTAAAGAGCTGAAAGTCCATTTTAGTCTGAGAGGTTCCTCAAAATAATTTGAAACTATGAAAATGAATTAGTTTGTATGAGCTACTTTGGCAACTTTTTCCAATCAAAAGAAGATGGATGTGGACTCTGCCACAAGTTGACTAACAAGGAGTCAACCACAAGGGAAGTCTGGTGCACCCATGATCATAGGTGGAAATTAAGAAAGCTTCTTCAAAAAAAAAAAAAAAAAAACTGAAAAAAACGTTGCTTTAATAGTGTTTATTCTAGTATCTTTTGTCTCTTTTGTCTTTAAAACCCCTTTATGTGGTATTAGAGGAATATTTGGACTAGCTCTACCTACAGGTCATGGCATAGAAGAAATATAAGGGAAAAAAATAACCAACTGTATACAACCCCAAATATTGTATCAGAATATTATTTTGTAGAACTTGCACTATGTTTCAGTTTTTTCAGAAACTGGAAATTGAGTGTAAATGGAGTTTCCACACTTTTAATTGTTTGCTTAAATTCTACATTGTAGTATCCTACAGAGTGATATAAAAGGTTAGTATTTGTGGAAGAAAGGAGTACAAAGCTGATACAAATGTTAAGTAAAAATTTTAGCCAACTACAGGTTACATAGGTAGAATCCTTTAATAAATAAGTTGTGATTTGTCAGTAGCCAGAATGAACATGAAATGTATGACTCTTCTTGCATTTGAAGTTTTAACAATTCATCCCTTTGAGAGTTAATGTAATGTAACTAAATACTGAAATAAATTTTGACTTGATTATCATTTGATAGTCCACTATTTTTATGCTTTATTTTCAGTATGGAAGTCTACACACTTCTTAAAAAGGGGGGAGTTTTTTAAATTTTTATTAAATTCAAAGCACTAATGCTGTCATGGTTCTGAGAAACAGCATGAATTCAGAACCTTTACAGATCTTGGAACGTATCAACCAAGCAACGCTTGAAGATTAGTACACTGTTGGTCTCACACATGATTTGATTTGATTTGATTTGATTTGATTTGATTTGATTTGGTTTGGTTTGGTTTGGTTTGGTTTGGTTTGGTTTGGTGTAGCCATTTTTGTCCTTAGATACAGCTATCCATCCCATTAATAGTACTGTAATAAAACCTACTACATCAGAGCACCAGAGGAAGTCCAAAAATATACCTAAGTCACCTGACACTTAACTGAATTTTTAATTTTTTTTTTTTTCTAGCTGTAAAACAATGAAGAATACCATTTGCTGTATTGGAATCAGACAAGGATTAAAAAACCAAAATTTTTGTGTTCAGAAATAATTCAAGTGTGTGCAGAGGAGTATCCTCATCTTGGATGATGATGATCTTGACTCTATTAAAAATGCACAAAGTGACTTTGGTAAATGGAAAATACTGAAATCAGTGACACTAATTGCAGGATGATAAATTTGACTTAAATTTATGAAGAGAAATGCATTCAGTAGAAAAATATATTGTGAATAATTTTTTTAAAGGAGTTTGAACACTCCTGAAAATCCTTTTTCTGGTCTTTTTGTTCTCTCATGCTGGTTGGTTTTGCTTATTCCATTTCTAGTTACCCATTCCATGTATTATTTTCAATCTCATTACTCTTCATCCCTGTAGGAACTGCGAATCCTTGTAAGAGATTATGAACTCTCATGTGCCGGTTTAGTGGGATTTTGGTAAAAACAGTAAGCTGAAATGAGGGGACAGAGCTTGGGGGCGTCTCTTAGTTTTCCTCACACTTTGAAATGGTGGAATTAATCCGCTGGATATTGACCTCATGTATATAACATTTTCAAAGAGCAAATTATTGATTTTTTTTCCTGCCTTGTTTTTTAAGGCGTAGAGGGACTTTTCAACATCTGTCTAAAGTAATAGAAACATTTTAAGAGACAATAGTTCATGGTTTTCAACTTAAAGGACATCAGGGATTGCTGCAATCCAGAGATCATCCACAAAAAGATAAGAAACATTAAGAAGTTCTGTGAAATTAAAGTCTTTCATCAGCTCAACTCTCTTACATTTCTACCTTAGAGCTTAGCTATAAATTCCTATTTCCTTCTCGGTGAGATATATTCAAAACAGAAGATAGTCCCTCTGTCATGAATATAAATAAATATACTGGTAAAATGTTGGATTTCTTTTGAAATTACTCCCTGAGAGAAGATTTTGAGAAAAGGAACTTACAAGGAAAATATCTGACTGTTTTCTGTGCAACACCCATGTAACTTCACAGAGCTTACGAAGTTTTGCGTTTGTAAAAGGCCATCCCAGGTCTTTTGACAAGAAGAAGACAAATACTGAAACAAGAACACAGAATGGAGGCTGAGTGGGAGGGGGTGGGGTAGGGGGTGGTTGTTATTTTATTGGGGCTTGCACAGCTGGCATAGCTTTTAATTTTTTTAAACAGATCAAAATCTAAGGATATCATAGAAATAATTATAGGACCAGAATCTCAAATTAGAATTTCAGTTAAAATAAGACAGCTGACTATGCAGGCTTTTGAAAGCCGATACTGCCAAATTAGTGTTACTGTGTTCATACTTTTTATTTGATTTTTAAAAAAAGAAAATTCATTATTTGATCTCAGAGCCTACTGCCACAAGCAATCTTCTTATCCAGTTGAACCACAATGCATTTTATTCTTTTTCTGTCTCTTTAATCTGCTTCAGTGTGCTCTTCCATGTGTTGCAAAGTGCAGATGGTGGAATTCAATGTTGTCAGTTAATCCTTTTGTGCGCACCAGCTAATCCTCATTTTTCAATTTTTGGTGTGATCTGTGCAATCACTTTGTTTAATCATTGTGCCTGAAATAAAGAATGGCTGTTAAAAGCAAAAGTCAAAGGGATTGAGTCAAATTGTTCTTCCACAGACATCCATGCACTTCATTGGCATCTGGTACTAAAAAGATTAGCAAAAGGGAAAAACTTACCCACCGTTTTACTCAGTGATAAAGTCTTCACAAATATGAGAAATAAAGCTACATTAGACAGCCACAGAATGTACAGGGGAGTGCGTACCCCATTGAGATGCTTGAATGCATTTGGTGGGATATTATAGTATAAAGAAAATAGGGAAGGAAGCAGTGAGTTACAGAGAAGCAAACAATATTACTAGGGGTGACAAATGTAGGAAACGTACTTGTTATTGCAGTACATGTTCTAACATATCCTTTAAGCCCAAGACTTAACTATATGAGCATTAATGAGTATTAATCTGGGGGAAGAAGATGAGGAGGGAACTGTACACCTCACTTAACTGTAGCAATGGTGAAGTAACCCAGTTAGAATAAAACAATAAGATTACTAACACAGACATGCACATCCCAGTATTGGGCTGTACCTAGACACTGTGCTTTCCGTGACCAACCTTGATAATGAAACACAATGTGTTTCAAAGGCACGGCCGTATAGAAATTGAGCTTTTTCACAGTGTACAGAGTCATTGTGTCATTTCTTGCTGTGTCTGCTACTGAATGTGGTGGGCAGTGGGTGGTATTTGTGTTGAATCAGGATATTTTTCCACTAGGTCAATCCAACAACTTGCTCCTACTGAGATGAGACGGTGTTTCTTCCACTCACACCCACACAGGCACACAACCACACACCCTTGCTTCTACCACTTACTCTGCATCAGCTCTGAAAGTTGCTAGACCCCCTATCTGAGCAGTCCTAGCTTATTAATCAAGTGATTAAATACATATCTTTAGCTTGCTGATAAACTGGGATATTGTATCTGTACATAGAAGGGACCTTTCAGTGCACAGAGATGTTACAAAAGCACATGGCAACTGGTGTTTACTGAAGAGTATATGACACCTCCCATTTTCTATAGCGATCAGTTCAAGCCCTCACTGGTTGCACAGTTCTCATTGTCCACTGGTTGTCATCTGCATCCTCTTACTAGTACAGCTTCCTGTTTCTGTCTTAAACTCTTTCTACAAAGTTTAAAAATCAGTTTTAAAAGGGCATCTTTTTGAATGCTTTCTGTTCCAGCTAGAGGAGTTAAACAGGGCAGTATGGGAGATACTGTTAAGAAATACAGTTTAGTGTCTCACACCCTACGACCACAACTGGGTAAAAGGAAGGTAAGTTCTACCATACTCACAGGCTGTGCCTCTCTGCTTTCCAGTTTAAAAGGCATTCCTGAAATTCCCACATTCTTTAGAGGTACTGCTAACAGTACCCAACGGTAGATGGAAATATATTTTTTCTCTTCTTTTATTTTTTGGTGTTCTTGCTGAGAGGCTTGTCACGTGAATATGCTTTGAATTTATATGGAAATTAAATTAGCTGCTGTGTACGGTAGTCATCACACTACAGTAATTGGCAGTGGAAGAGCAAATGGCAAAAGGTGTAATTACAGTTTATGAACTTGTGAAAGAGGCTGCTCCAGTGTGTTGGTATAAACCTACCTTATGTACTTGTCTTACTTTTTTGGTAGGAGCAATGTTTCCAAAATTTTCTTTGAATGGCCCAGACTTATTTTCATACATCCTGCAAGAAAAATTTCCAGGTTAATTTATAGATGGTTTTAGAAAAAATTATATCAAGTGATTGAGGACTTGAGGATCTGGGAAAATAAAACCTCCCATGCAATAATGTTCATATTCCCACTCCAGCCAAAACGACTAAAAGACATTTCAGGCAGTTCAGTTTGATGCCTTAGGTTTTAACTTTCGTATTTTTCAAATTCTGTGCTGCTTAGAGTATAACTCTAAGCTCCTTGTAGCCTGTAATTTCTGCTCTCTCGTGCAAGATAGACATAACAAAGCCTCTCCAGGCTTTGCCTTCAAGGACAGCCAGGCTCTTCTAGGCCCAAAATGTGTAAACCAAAGACTCTAAGGGGGGAGCAAGCTGAGGGGAGTTACATCATTGAACTGGGGCTTTAATTGGAGAATTAACCGTGGTATGCAAATGAACCAAACCTATAAAGGTGTGAAGAACTCGTGACCTGTCATCCATCTTGGGGTCCATTTTTTATGGAAGCAGCCTCCGGCTCCCCCAGGGTGTACCTTGAAGGCCCTTCAAATAAATACCTATCTTTATTCCCTTACTCTTGTCTAGTCACTCTTGTCTAGTCTCTGTTTCTAGGTGGCTGGAGAAGGCATCAAGTTTACTACTTTTTATAAGCTTTCAGCAAATGGAAATCCTAACACTAAGACTGCAATTTCAGTAGGTATTACCTAGGGATCTAATAGCTTGTTGGTGCTGCTTCTGTCTTTCTCTTACTTTGAGACACTCCCACCACATACTACACTTTTTTGTTAGCTTATTAAACTCATTACAGAAGTCAACATCTAATCCAGAAAAAGAAAAATGTTTTCCTGCATGATTAGCAAGATGAAATGATACATCATCCAAGGAATGCAGAGGACACTCACAAATGGGAACAGAAGAGGAGAGACAAAAAAAGAGAAGGAAAGGTAAAATTTCCTCTTTCTTGACAAGTTAGTGAACTACTGCAGTTCTAGAGATAAGACTATTCATGTTCTATCAACAAATTACAGTTAAATTCAGAAAATTGTACTGGTAATTGCTATATCAATTTAATATTATTATACAGTAGGATACTCTAAAAAAAAAAGCTACTTTTCCAAAACAGTAGGGTACTAGTGAAATCTAATAGTACAAACAGCTGAAGAGGAAAGTAGTAACCATAACTACTCTTGTTAAGTATTTCTTATTATATGAGGAGCTTTAAAAAAAAGTAAATATTATAATTATTTCTACAGAGACCCATGTGCCTTAAAATTCATGCCTACAGTTTCAAAGAAAAGGAGATGAAATGTAAATTAAGAGTGCATGATTATGCTTAGTGAGGTGTTTCTACCTTTGAGAGGGAAGAAAATAGGTAATTGTGATGAAGCATAGGAAATAACAGAGCAAGGAGAAGGCTATTTGTCCTGGTTCCAGCCAGGACGGGGTTAATGTTAATTTCCACAGTAGCCAGGGCAGGGCATGGCTAGGACCTGGAGCTTATTCTGTACAACCTCACACTGGGGTGATCGAAAGGGAGTTCTTCCAAAGAGAAGGAGTTCCTTCTGGTCAAATAAGTGTGTCTGAGTTGTTTCTATGTGAATCGTTGCCTCTTTTCCTGTACCCTCTGACATTAGTGTTGTTGCTGTTAGTGTTCATTTTCTTTTCTCATTGCTTCTTCCAGTAAATTGTTCTTATCTCAGCCTTTTGTACCTTCAGTTCTTCTCTCCAACACACCGCAAGAAAGGGGAAAGGGAAAACTGGAGTGAGGGAGAGCCACGTGGTTTCAGTGGTAGCACTAATTGGAGAATACCATTCCTAAACCAAGACATTACTCTAAAAAAAGACATTGAAGAAAACAAAAAGCAGAGTAGAACAAAAAAACCCAACCAACCAACCAACCAAAAAAAAAAAAAAAGCAGGAAAAGAATAGGTATATAGAGAAAAACATTGAAATAACTGAGATAATTATAACTGATCAAAGTGAGACTCCCTGGAATCCGCTGATTCATTAATTTTCCCTGCTTAAGTATGGAAGGCAGGTTTTTGGGAGAATTGGATTTCTAGGGTCCTGCCTGCCAACACAAAGTCTAGCTGCTGATTGCAAGCCTGAATCGAGTTTGGAAGATGGAACACCAGTCTGCTATTCTTTCACAAAAACGCTAATTGTAGGAAGAGGTTGCCATTACAGCAAGTAGCTTTATTCCCTTTTGGGCAGAGTGGATGCCAAAAGGAAAAAGGATTTGGGGTTTTTTTTGCAGTATTCTTCCAGTTGTCCTGAGTAGAAACATAAAAATAAATTCCATTCTTCCCTGGTTGATTTTTTTAGCTCTTCCAATTATCAGTTTGAAATTCATAGTAATTTTTAGTATTTCTTCTGGCCCTTTTTTTTTCTTTTTTGTCATCTGAAGCTTGACAAAGCATAGTCAAGTCATTTTTATCTAGGGATGCGTGTTATAACAAAAAGTATGATCACTAATAGAAAAAAAATACCACACTCAGGAAAAAATTTAAAAGATTTGACCTTGCATAGTTACACAACTTTGTTACTTTGTTAGCAACCTCTCCTGAGCTGTGAGAAGCTAGAAACTATTTTTTGTAATTGGGGTCTAGCACCAACCCTTGGGTTGCTTAACTGATTTATCAAGCTAAAGAGATGTGGGACAATATAACCATGACCATCACAGAGGAATATAAAGGTGCAAAAACATAAGAAACAAGTTGCACGTGGCACATGAGACCATCGTCTTATTTTTTATCTATGGAAAAAAATGCTGATAGCTATCTACAAAGAGAAAAATATTCTATTCCATATAAAATAAAAAGCAATCATAGTGCAAACTCCAGTTAATACAGGAGTGAAGATTGTTAGAATATGAATTACTGGAAAAGCATCTGAACTATGGAAGAAAGGATGGTAATGATTTCATTTTCAGAACTTTTTGTGACATAGAGAGATAAAATAAAGGCACTTTTCTAATTAATGGAAATACTTGTACTCCATACCATATATGTATTCTGTATCCATTTAACTAAAAATGTGAGTCATTTGACAGTCCTGGATAAACCAAAAGATAAACAAAATATTGGCCACATTTCAGAACAGAATTGACCAAGTTTGAAAGATGGTCATCATTAAAATAGTGCTTTTCATTGCTGTTATTTCTAAGAACAGCTATGAAACAAATGTTTGTCACACTGTTTATTCTTATTATTTTTAAAACTGGCCTGTTATCCATTATAGCTTTGTGGAGTATTTGTATCTTTCTCTGAGTCAATTCAAAGTGCCACTCAAATTTAACATTTTGTACTTTCACAAGCCCAAGCACACACTGATAATATTTACTTAGGAGGGAAGCTGGCAGATCCCCTCCCACCAAAAGCCTCCCTCGCTCCATACGAATGTCTTTTCCATGGTCCTTTAGCTCCCTGAAGCTCTCTAAAATTGGAAAAGGGAAAGACTGTGGTTTATTGGAAGGTAAGGATCATGAAAAGGGTGAGGATTTACTCAACCCATAACAAGTGTACAGGAAGTAGTTCGCAACCCAACACATTCTGCTTCTAAATCCTCTGTCAGAACAAGTTCACCACGTTCTGCAGGGCAGAGAAGCATATAGTGAAATATGACTGGAGGGTTGGGGAGTAGTAGTAGGAACAGACACAGACACTGGAGGACAGGGTTGGGGGGACAAAAGGAGTTTAGATTTTTACATTTTGCTTTTAACCTGCTAAGAGTTTTTTGATAAATTCCATGTGAAGTACAATCATATGACTGACAGTGCGTTGGCCCCTATAGCGTCTTCCTTAAGGAAAAGATTATGAAGAATGTTATTAATGAGAACAGGGAAAAAAAATACAGTTTTTATATTACTTCCTACTAAGTAGTTTACTTCAGATTTTATTGGGCAGTCAATGTAAGCCATTTGCAAATGGCTTAAGGTACCCAGAGCAAAGTTGTGAATGGTTTTTTTTGTTCTTATCAAGGATGTATCTGCATGGACTTCTGCAAGGACTAAAACTTCAGATGAATAAAATTATTTCACAAGGAAATAGAACCTTAAAGCTGTGATTCTCAGATTCTTTTAGTTAAACAGGCTGTTGGAAATTCTCCAAATTTTTGACTGATTATTTCAGACTATTTCATTGAACATTTCATTGTTGTGTTCACAAATATTACTATTCACGTACATTTTCATAGGTCAGTTACAGACTGCAATTAGAATTTTGCAATTAAAATTGCAGAACCTTATAATGCTTTAGAGTCCCTTACTACCGTGCAGTTATTTCATGTCGCTTTGTCCATTATCCACTTCATTTCTTCTGTTATTTCCTGCTAAGTAATTTCTGAAATGTTCAGGCTAATTTATAAACAAAGGTTCTTAGAGAAACATGACACATACTCCTTGGTACTTGGTCATAAATTTAAAATGTAAGGTTTTGTTATCTGCTTCTTAATAACTGGTGACCTGAGTTTAATTATTTATTTATTTCATATATGACTGAACAGGTTAAGGAGATATGAGCAGGAGAGCAAAATGATTCTATTATTTTGATTTCAATGCCACTACTGCATTTTATTACTTTAGGAGCTTCTGAGTACTAAGTCCCATTTAACAGTGCATATTGCTTACCTTGATTAAGAATTGCTTAGACAAGGAGGTACAGACTCCTCACCCTGTGTTTTCTCTACCAATGAGTCTAGACTGTTTCTTTGGAAAGACATATTTCTGTCCTTTAATTTTGTTCTAGAGCTGATGTTGATTGACAGAATACAAAACTTCTGTTGAAACAGTAAGGAAAGTCATGTGCTTTTTAATCAAGTGAAAAACAAACATGATTTGATCCCATTATTTATTTCAGCTTTTTTAAAAGATTACCAAGGACAGAATTGCTTAATGCCATTTTGCAATTGGTAAACGTAAGTGCAGAGAAGATACATTTTAAATATTTGCACTTAGGCAGGCTAATATATTAGCACTGTTAGAAGATAGTGATCTCTAATGTTCTCATACAACAGTAGTAAACTATCAGGCTATCCTTAATTAACTCAGTGTACACTGGAAAATGAAGACAGAGAGATGAATCCATGGGTAACAGGTATAGAGTGCTATAAAAGTGGATGTGCTATGAAACTACTTAATTTTCAGAAGCTAGTGTTACGGAAATTTCTACTTCCTCTTGCTTCTGTTCAACTATTACTTAATATTTTGCCATGTCATCCTTTGGGAAGGTGGCTGTAATAAGAAAATTACATGAGATAGTGTGTCCTTTCTTAATCATAATTATGTTGAAAAACGGCAAACAAATTGCTAGTAGCATCTGAGATTTCTCAGCTTCACTCATCATTGTATTTGGCCATGCTAGTTTAATTACGGATAATGACCTGTGAGTTATCTTTATATCCAGACCAACTAAAACACTGCAAATCATGAAATTAGGATTTAGGACTTCCTCTGCTGGTTTAATCTAGTCTGTAGACATATACATTAGAATATACTTTTAGAATATTTAAGGTCACTGTTTTCTGACACATACCTTATTTAGCAAATAGGTAGTTATTTGACTACTTTTTCAGTGTTACACTCCCTGTTACTCCTACCTCGCTCTCAGCTTTTTCTCTTATTTTTTGCTACTGGTCAGTCCTGTCTCAGTTTCTATTTTGACCAACTGCTTGTTCCATCACCCTTCTTCCACATAAACCACATTGACAATGACCAGCATTTCCTATCAATCTGTCAGTAGACATCCCAAGCTGCATTTTTCATTTTCTTGTTGCAGTCTGCCTTCCCAATTGCTCCCCAAAGTCTGAGCATTGTTCCTTCTCCACCTGAGTCAGGACATTGCCTTACCATGCTGCACGAAAAAAACCAAAATTCTGAATTAGTTGCAGGTCATTATCATGCTTAAATCCTGTAGAGAGGCAAAGTATGTTAATGCAGCACTGCACTGAATCAACATTAATGCATGCTCTGTGGCCAGATGTGCAGAATTATGGCTGTACAGTTTAAGTGCAATCCCTTAGACATCCAGGGACCATAAATGAATGGCAAGTCGTGGTCAGGTAAAACATGATTACAGTGACTGGGATTTTGACAGGAAAAATGGCTGCATCCTAAAAAGTTTTTAGTAAGTGTATGTGAACCAGTCCTTTTAAAGAGCTTATATTTTAGCCATGTTTGATGGTTTTTATTTTCTTTTTTTTTAAACATGAACAGTGAAAAAGTATCTAATACCACAACCAGGACATTGCAACATCTTACTCTTTTCCGAAGTTATATGTTAACTAAGATATTATGTAACATTAAAGTATTTATTCAGTTTTGATTTCAGAGGCAGATTATTCAGCGCTGATTCAGTCTTAGTCTATATCTAAGAGTTCACATTCATTGGGAGTTTGAAAAATATCAGATACTCTAACAAACAGCACATGTTGAAAAAGATATCTGAACCAATCTTTGCAGCTTCTAGTTTGTTATCAGAAGAACCAGTCCCATTTCTTTCACTCCCCTATCCTCATTGTGCAGTCCCACTTCCTACCTTGTACTGTTTGTGGTACTCATCTCCTGTGATCCTTTGGCAGGCCAGCAAAACTTACTCACTCGAGAAAATCACCCCTCTTCTTAGGATGGACACAATACAATGAAATCTTACGTGGATTCAATCAGAAACTTTATCTGCATTTATGTGGACAGATCTGTGTATATGTACGTGTAGTCAGACTATGATCAAACAAAATGCCATAATCAATTGTAGGCCACCTAGAGCCTGATAGAAAGCATGTTTTGATGGGATCACTTGCTGCATTTGCAGAACTGGTTTAAATAATCTCTTAAAATCATAAATCATTACAGCTCTGAAAGCAACAACTTTTTTTAAGCAGATGAGGGCTCAGAAACTCCCCAAAAGTGGAAGTTACCCAAGAGAACTGCAGGATTTCTTCTCAAATCTTTTGCTTTGACATAAAAAGATGAAAGAGATTTGCCCTATTGGAGTTTCTGTGATTTATAGAGAAGAACACAAAAACTTTTACCTCAAACAGAGACTAGGAAAATGGCTTTGTAATTGATTTCCTATTACTAAAGGATCTTGTTCAAACCCTGAAAGATGAGTAGCTGTGACAGAATCTTGCAACAGGAAGAGGACTTTTATTCACTCATTCAGATGAGTGATGGTTTCATTAGTATCTACTGGACTGATAATCTAGATAGACATCTAGGATCTGAGACTTTTTTTGAAATAAAAGTTAGGTTTTTGTTATGCATATGCAAAATCTAGTCTTCTGAATAAAAAGCCTCAACTTTTAGACTTCCTGAATTTGCAAAATCTGCGTATTGTGTTGCATAATACCTTTAACTCCTAGATAAGAATAATAGAGGTCAGATGTTTATTTCCCAAAGAATACCTTGTCATCATGATACACCTGTTAGGGTCAGCAGTATACAGGTCTCTCTGTGCCAGAGAGAACTTTTTTATTGCCTAATAAAACTAGATTAGGCAAGAGAAATTCTTGCAATGCAATGTCTATTACATAGGTATTCATAATAGATAACACCTCCTGATGTAACGTATTTATATAGGCAATGCTCTTATCATATAGCAATATTCAGTATTTAAAAGCCAACAGACACAAATAACATGATAAAAGGGTTAACATACCCAGTGTTAAGTAACTGAATTTGCATTCAAGGTCTATCCAGCTTACCTTTGAACCGACTTTAAAAAGAGCAAGTGACAAAAAGAGAGACTAGAAAATCACCTACACAGAGCAAGTAATTCTGACTGTAAGAAATCCAGTAGAGGTCCTCCTGGCTTCCTTTGGAAGGTTTATGGAGGACATTAGTGGGCATTTGTAAGGATTGACAGTGTTAACAGGGAAAAAACCCCACATATTTGACTGTAATTCAAGAGTTTTCAGGAAGGAGAGATGTTTGCCATAGAGACTGAGCAGCATCTGCCCTGCTTGGCTAAGTGTCACAGAGGTGTCTGACAGTTCAGCTAGTCACAGCATAAACAAGCAAGGTAGCAGGTGGAGATCAAAACAGTGATGGTTGGAATTAATTCTCTTTATCTCTTCTGTGGATATCCGCAACTCCAAATAGAAAAGGAAGTGAAATACACAAAAGGTTTAAAAGAGATTTAGAAGGTTGAAGCATTAAGAGATTTTTTTTTGCCAGAGGAGTGGATTATTCAGGGGGCTTTAAAATAATTTAAAAGCCTGTGGGAAAAGCCAGATTACAGCGAGTCCCTACCCAACCATATGGTTGTTACAGGAGAGAGTCCAGACATCAAGTGCACCTCAAGAATCTACTGACTCTGACCAGGCTCACCCAGGGCATGCACATACTGCTCGTGAACCCAAGGTTTCTGTTTCACCTCAGCCCTAGACCCTCAGCTACCTTGCCATATGCTGGTCTCTATCCTAGTCTGGCCCTGCCATCTGGATAGACTTCAAACCTACATGGTAGCTAGTTTTCCTCCTGAATATATCTCTCAGATGTCCACTGCCCACTGTCTTTAGTCCTGTCTGCTGCACTGAATTCAGATTCAAGATGAAACTTGGCCTACAATCCTACCAGTAGTCTCATCTCCTTTTCCTCTTGCCTGGACCTGGTTCACCTCTTGCCTGGGACTGTCAGTGGGTCCTACTACCAACACCTGGCTCAACCTGCTATGGCTATTTGTGTGGGACCATGCCCTGGAGTTGCTCTTTACTCCTGGAGCACCTAGTTGAAGAGAAAAGCAGGACTGTGGTGCTTTTTGACAGAGGAAATGGAGAAAAGAAACTAACACCTAGTACCTTAAAAACCTTCTGATACTTGTTTCCTTCAGTGTTTGTCCACACAAGAAATGGAGTTGGAAGGGCTTTGCTCCAAGGTTAATATTCATGGATACTTACATGAACATTCAGTGAATATCCCCAGTCTGGTGGAGTCCCTGCTGACTGGAAAAGAGGAAGGATAACCATTCTGGAAAAACTGAAAATAAGGAAGACTCAGGGAATTATAAGCCAGTGTCATCTCAGTGCCAACAAGATCATGGAGCAGATCTCCCTGGAAACCATGCTAGGGCACGTGGAGGACAGGGAGGTGATTGGTGACAGCCAACATGGCTTCACTAAGAACAAATTGTGCCTGACAAATTTGGAGGCCTTCTATGACTGGGTTATAGCATTGGTGGATGAGAGAGGAACAACTGACATCATCTACCTGGACTTGTGCAAAGCATTGGACACCGTCCCACACGACACTCTTGTCTCTGAACTGGAGAGACATGGATTTGATGGACAAATCACTCAATGAGTAAGGAACTGGCTGGATGGCTGCACTCAAAGAGTTGTGGTCAATTGCTAAATGTGCTAGTAGAGACCAGTAATGATGACACCAATCTGTGTGGTTTCAGACACAAAACATGCTGGAGGACAGGGATCCCATCCATAGCAGCCTGGACGGGGTTGAGAGGTGTGCCTATGTAAACACGTGGAAGTTCAACAAGACAAAGTGTGAGGTCCTGCACCTGGATCAGGGAAATCTCAAGCACAAGTACTGTCTGGGCAGAGGTGGACTGAGAGCAGACCAGAAGAGAATGATTTGAGGGTGTTAGTGGAGGAGATACTACATCGTTCTTTATATAATGACAGCCATAGTACTTTTCAAATCTTATTTTAAACAAAGAATCGTGTTACAGATTAAGTATTTCCTGAAGAGAAAAAAAGTGTTAAAGATGTCTCAAATTAAAAGGCAGCAATACAGTACAGTTTACAGTACAAACCCATAAGCAGGAACAGCCTTGGAGATGGTAATTTAAACTGCTAAAAACTTGCTTTCTGCTGAGGAACTTCTACGGAACAAATCTTGCATCAGGACAAAAGCATAGGTTGGACTAAGTCAGTACTGATATTCACATTTTTTCTTTTGCTTGACTTGTTGCAATGTCCTTAACACTATGAGTGCTTTTCATTACTTTAAGGAATTGTAGATAAAGGAAGAAAGAATTAAAATATGACTGCTTTTGAAGAGTAAATTGTTATATTCATTCCATTAAGAACTTACATGGGTTCAGTGATCAGCTGAACAAATTTGGAGAAAAAGTACACTATGGAATACTAAATGCAGAATCCCAGGATGGTAGCTGAAATATTGTAATTGGTATCAGTACGTCTTTTTGTCCTAGTCTTGTGTTTCTCTTTAGGTAGTTGGTGCTGGCCAGTGTCAGAAATAGGTGATTATTACGGATGACACTAATCTGACCCAGCCTCTGTGTTCTGTGGTACAGTGGTGCAGAGGCACATCAGCTGGCATAGATTTTCATCTGTGGGTTATAGGAGGGAACTGAAGTGAATCTTAAAAGGATACAACACAATTTTCTTATTTTGATAGTTCATGATTTTAAAAGAGCACAGAAGGGTAATTCCACCACCACCCATGAACTTTGCAGTATTAGAACTGCAATAGATATTTTGGCTAAATCACTACTGGAGTAAAGACATTCATAGAAAGCTTAAAATACCAGTGTTAAAAAGAGTACATATACAATGTCACTTTAAATTAAAGAATATAGGGCACTCCTTTTAAAGTTTTGTGCTTTATCTAACAAAACTGACATCCCAAAAAGCTACATAGCAACTCACATGGTTGGCTTATCAGGCAAAGACAAGCATCTCTGAGCTTTGTTCAAATATCTGTAATAGTAGCAAGATGCGGTTTCACAATCCTTTCTTCCAAGAAATTTCTTTCCTTCTGCTGATATACATGAATAAAACAGCTGGGTTTTTGGCTATGTATTTTGAAGTGATAGATTTATTCAAAGCTACAAGACTAGCTAGCTTTTCTTGATTTGATATCAAAGCACTAGTCACCTTTGATATCCAAGTTTCTGTTTCTATTGAATCTCTTGTTCAATATTCCTATTTTGCTAGTTAAGCAACAAATAACAGTTTTCAGGAAGCAGAACAAGAGCTGGCTAACTGGTCAAGCAAATAAACCAGGCTTGTATCCCTACCACAGTGATTACACATAGCCCATGCTAAGGCAAAGTCTGTGCTGAGTTTCTGAATAAGAAAGCATTATCCATAGAGAGGTTTAACAAATCACTCCAGAGGTGGTGCTTTCCAAGGTGGAGTGGGCATGCCTTACATTACTGCATGATTCACTGGGACATCTATCCAGTCTTCCGGATCCAATGCATCATTTTCAAGTTGAAAATTGGAGTTAGTTTCGGAGAATGAAGAAATATGGATAGAAATACATTGTTTGGGATGTTTGGGATGCTTCTGTATTTCCTCAGACTTCGCTTCCTATAGCACTACAGACAACTATAAAACTCCAACCTCATACTGAGGAAACAATTCTGGCAAAGTTATCATTTTGAGCGAGCTGACTGTAATGTCTTATTTTGTGTGAAATATCATCCTGATACTACCCGCTAGAGATAAGGGATAAATTTTTAGGAACACTTAGTACTTGAACCAAGTCTGAAAGAATATTTGAACACAATCTGCAATTTTCTTTCAGAAAGCTTCAAAATTGCTTTAAAAAGAAATTATGCAGGTACAAATTCATAACAGGATTTAATTTGTTACTATCATAGTTTTAATGTATTCTTCTAGTATTTCTATTTCACTCATGTGGTTTCAAGATAAAACCCATAGCAAAGTCTTAATTTCCTTCGTGCTACTACCGTATTTATAAAGAAGCAATATATACATCTAGAGGAGTAAAGCAAAACATACTTATATTTTAATAGCAACAAGTTAAAGTCAGTATTGGATTTATATCACAAACCCTTGCAGCAAACAGCCTTGCCATTTGAAGCAAACTTCATCTCACTTAATTTGGAGATCGCTCATTCTGAAACCAGGGAGTTAAATAATTACTCCAAATACATGCTGGCATAAAATTGTGAGGGCCTTTTCCTTTATAAGGGAGTATTTATGATAACTCAAATTATATCAGAGAAATAGTTTCATGTTTACTACAGGAGAGGAGAGCTTGCATGGATCAGTGATCTCTGGTGCAAAGTAAATTTACTTTTATGATCAGAAGTAGTTATAAAAATTCAGAAGGCAGTGTATCTGTGATACAAGGAAGATGAAATTAATTACCATCTTGGATTTTTTTTTTCTTTCTTTCTTTCATTGTTGTTCTATTTAAATGTTGATTCAAATATGTATCCTCAATGTGGCAACACTGGGGTTAGTTCTGGAAGATGAAGAAACCTGGACATCTCTTTATGAATAAAGATACAAGTTTGTAACTATGCCGATACCATTCTCGGAGAGACACAGGACTGAAAGATGGGGAAAAGTAGGTTCCAGTTACCTCTCCGTTCCCCAAGACTAACATCACCAAAAGTTAAAGCAGTGATAAAGTTCTCTCTCATTCTCTCTCACACACACACATAAACACACGCCCCGGTAACAGCTGTGAATAGGGCCATGTGTTGCTCATCCTAAAACTCGAAAGCAAGTCCACGCTCTGCTGCGGAAACACAGAAACCTTTTTCTCCCATTCAATCGAGGCTTTTGTGAAGGAAAACCCTTTCTCCTGGGAAAATGTCCTCCGGGGTGTGTCCGGGCGGCGGGGCAGGGCCGGCGCGGCGGGGATGCTCGGCGGGCGCGGGTCAGGGCCGCGGGCGGGCGGGCGGGCGGGCAGGTGGCGCCGGGCGGGGCGAGCGCGGCGCCGCCCCCGGGCCCCATTGGCGCGGGCCGTGGGGGCCGCTCCGCGCCGCCCCCGCACACAAGTGCGAGCGCCGGGCGGCGGCGGGGCCGTGGGGCTGCGGCGGGGCCATGCAGAGCTGCGGGCGCTGGTGGGGGCGGCTGGCGGCCCGCGGGGCTCCGCACCTGCGGGCGGCGGCGGGGCAGCGGCGCTGGGGCGGCGGGGAGGCGGCGCGGTGCATCGAGCGGCTGCTGCCGCGGCACGATGACTTCTCCCGCCGGCACATCGGCCCGCGGGAGCAGCAGAAGCGGGAGATGCTGCGGACCGTCGGCGTGCAGGTAGGGCCGTGCGGGGCGGGGGCGGCGCGGCCGGACCCTGCCGGTGCGGGCTGTGCCGGCCCGCGGGAGCTGACCACGGCGTGCGGGCGCTTCTTGCAGAGCGTCGAGGAGCTGATGGACAAAACCATCCCGGCCAGCATCCGCCTCCGGAGGCCGCTGAGGATGGACGACCACGTCTGTAAGTGACCGCGTGGCCCGGGGTGCTCCCGAACTCCCCCCGCTCTCCCGCGGCCCCTTCCGGCCGCCAGCGCCCGTGGGGGTGGGGGGGCTTGGGGCGCGCACCCCCTGCCCCCGGTGTCCCCGCTGACACGTGTAGCCATCCGATCCTACCGCTCGAGTAAAGTGCAGGCTGAGACTCAAACAGGCGTAGCGGCACCATCACCGACGCTTCATTCTGCTCCGACCAACTCGGTAGAGTAGTTTGGCTGCTGTGTTTATTGCTCTCCTCTTGGAAGTCGGTAGGAAAATATGTGTAGCAGGCAGCTCGAAAACCCGCTTCGGAGCTCAAGTGCTCCATTGACTTCGCTTTGTCCCGAGCGCCTGATATGGAGGGAAAAGTATGGCTAAAAATCGTCCCCTTAGTGTGGACCGTAACTTCAAATGGGCCACTGTCTTTTGTTGGTTCTTATATATCTGCAGCATTTCTTTGTTATTCCTCCCCCCCCCCTTCCCCCCTCCCCCCCATAATAACCTGCATATTTTTCTAACATGAAAAACCTGTGTCTCCGTATTATGGATACGCAGTAGACTAATGGCCAGATTTTTAAATCTGTCTGATTGAGGGTTAAACTGCAGGAATACAAAACATCTTAGTCAGCTATTGTGGCACTACAGGAATTTAGCAAATTGCTGTAGAAAACTTGGTATGATTTCATGAGGTTTTAGATATTAATGTTTTTAAGAGTTAGCAAGCACAGTACAAAAGTTCTTCCTGCATAACTGCATTTTTGAGCAATATGTGTGAACATCATGCTGGAAGTCCTGTAAATGAAAGAAACACTTAAAAATCCCCAATGCTAAACAATTACACTAAAACTAACAAAGCTCAATGGCCATTCAGATATGGGAGCCAGTTACATCAGTATTAACTTCATTTTTGTGTCAAGATCCTTTGCCTGACTTGTAGAAAACTTGATTCCTCTTGCTGGCATTTTCTCATTGCTCATCTGTGTGCTGTAATTTGAGTGTAAACTTCAGGCCTGCAGCTCCGGTGAGGTTCCTGGCCAGTTCAATCTGGTTACTCTGAGATGACATCACGCGTGAGAGGCAGCACCACAATGAACAGCCAGGAAAACTAGACCCTGGAAAGATAGATTCTAGCCAGGAGGGATACAACAGGGACTACTCCATAATGTTTTATTAGTACAGTGGTATTGCAGTCTTTGGTAACTTTCTATCTTATTAAAATGGGGAGAGGCTGGGTAGAGAAGCAGAATTCAACAACCTTCTTCTGTCTATATAACTGCTGAAAGTATTGTTTGGCATAATTTGCTAATCAAGGTACTCCCTTACTGACAAGTGATTTTCACTGACCTCAAAGAAAAGAACTTTCTAGGATATTATATTTTTAGGTCAGTAGAAGGGGTGAAATGCAGTTAGTCACTAATAATTATGTCTTAGGAGCCTTTCTAATTTTTTTAATTACTATTTTTGTATTAATTATTAAGATACTCTTACGAAATTTTACATCACCAAAACACACATAAAAGTGATCCAGGATAGTGGGCATTAAAATATGTATATGTTATTGAAAACTAAACTGGTGATGTCAACCTAAGTCACAATATTGATGCAGTGCTCAAAAGCTGATTTTCATAGTAATTCTGAGTGGATGTCTCCCACATAGCAGTACATTAGTTGATGTCGTGTTGTAGGCAAGTTCTCACTGTACAAGAGGACCTCATTAGCTAACAGTGTATTTAGTTCACTGGCATTTTGCTCCACTTGCTATGCTGTTCTTGTTCCCTTAGAGTAAACTTTGAAAGAATGTGACTGTGATGCAGTCTCACATTGCACAGCATGCAACAGTGAGTTTTCAAAAGAGATGCTTGCATGAGGTACAGAAAACTTTTTTTCTGTACACTACTGTGTTTTTCTTCTGCAGCCAGTGTGCTGAACTGTCTTTTATAATTTAAAGTGTAGTTGTTTGTCACTAGTTTTCCCCTGCATTGGTAGCAGAAAAATCCACAGCTTTTAAAATAAAAGTTGAAAGCCTCAGCTTAAAATTGTGCAATGTCACATTGGACATCCTGTACCCAGGACACTGTAGTCTGAGTGATGCTTGCTTCCTCTTTCATGTACCGTTAGAGAGAACATTTCCAATCACCAGGGTGGTATTTCTTTTGTGAGTACAGGGCGTTATTTCTCTATCATACGCCTTTTACTAAAGGGAAATAGCAAAATTGCGAAGTGTCGTGAAAACAGTTATATTTTAATTTAAACATTTGTTTTTATTTAAGTGAATGCTCCCACTGTCCCTCTAACTCACACATGGAATGAGAGAATAGGACAAGGCAATGGAAAACACGTCATTCAATGAACTTCAGCATTTATAAACTGTATAATACAGTCATTTCCACTTGTCTTTATAACTCAAAAATGTGATCATAGTGACTCCACAGATTGGAGTGCAGCTGAACAAATGAGCTGTGCAGGAGCTACTCCTTTATAGTAAGAAACAGGTGAGCTTACATTGAAGTCTCACTGAAGTCAGTCCTTACAGATATAATTAGAAATGCAGTTCAAGAAAACCACACACTCACCACAAAAATCATGTGTGGGTATCATAGGCCTCTGCAATTACATTTGGGTATTTTGGAAAACTGTTGTAGCTGTAGACCTCATCTCAGGTGTGTACATTTGATGTGTACGTTTGATGTATATGCGTATCTTCAAGTTTTGATTGGGTGTTTGTCACTAGGAAAAATTCCATTACAGATCCTTCCATTGATAATATAACAAATTATCTAAAAGAAGGGAAATAAATCAAATGAGTGTATGCAATAGCAGTAAAATAAAAAAAAAAAAGTCTCCTGTGGATGCAGCTTGTGTTAAAGAGATGGCTTATATGGCATTGCATATTCAATTGATGATAAATGAAACCTCTGGTTACAGTAGAAGCACATTCTTTTTGTACCTTTCTTGTCTTTCCTAGACATTTTAGCACAGACCTACTCTTCACTGGAAGAATCAAGCTTCATTACTTCCCTGAAGGACATTACATGTATATCGAGAGAAAGGCTTTAACATTGACTTAACTGGACATTTCCTGAGGGTAGGAGGGCTCTGCAGAGGGATCTGCACAGGCTGGATGATGGGCCAAGGCCAGTGGTGTGAGGTTCAACAAGGCCCAGTGCCGGGTCCTGCCCTTGGGTCACAACAACCCCAGGCAGTGCCACAGGCTGGGCAGAGTGGCTGCAAAGCTGCCCACAGGAAAAGGACCTGGGGGTGCTGGTGACAGCAGCTGAACATGAGCCAGGCTGTGCCCAGGTGGCCAAGAAGGCCAATGGCATCCTGGCCTGTACCAGCAACAGCGTGGCCAGCAGGACCAGGGCAGGGATTGTCTCCCGGTATTCAGCCAGTTCTGGGCCCCTCACTGCAAGAAGGACACTGAGGTGCTGGAGCATGTCCAGAGAAAGGCTACAAAGCTGATGAAGGCTCTGGAACATCAGTCCTATGAGGAGCAGCTGATGGGAGTTGAGGTTGTTTAGCCTGGAGGAAAAGGGTCTCAGGGGGACCTTATCAACTCTCTACAACTACCTGAAAGGAGGGTGTAGCCAGGTGGGGTTTGGCATCTTCTCCTTGGTAAGAAGTGACAGGACAAGAGGAAATGGCCTCAAGCTGTGCCAGGGGAGGTTCAGGTTGGACATCAGTAGGAACTTCTTCACTGAAAGAGTGGTCAGGCATTGGAATGGGCTGTGCCAGGAGGAACACCATTCCTGTAGGTGTTCGAGAAACAGCTGGACATGACACTTAGTGCCATGGTTTACTTGACAGGATGGTAATCAGTCAGAGGTTGGAGTTGATGATCTGGGTGGTCTTTTTCAATCTGAATGATTCTGTGATCTGGTTTTTTTAAGTCTGAATGAAGTAGCCATTCTGGTAAATGCCAAGTTTTGCTGGTACAATTGCATCTATACTCTAAATGCTTTTTCAATAATTATTACTGTTATTTGTGTTGGCAGATTGTTTTCTTGTAGTGCCATGGGTCAGTGATGGAGGAGAGAAGGAAAGTAGCTTGTGCTAAGAGGTTTCTGAAATGAAATCCTTTCTTTGGTATGAAATATGATAGAGCTAGCTATGTCCATTTTCTGACCAAAAAAAAAAAAAAAGCTATTTTAGAAGTGTCTCTTGCGATGAGCCTGCTGGAAAAGGGGCTTTTTTATAGTCAGATTTTTCTGTAGACACAGTTAAGGAAAAATTTAATTTTGGCAGTTAACTTCTGTTCAGTCAATATTTACAACAAGGCTAGACATCTGTTTGATACTTAATTGGGATCAGCCGGTATTACAGAGCTTTTTTCCCAGGGTTACAGTAAGTAAACTTGAACAATCAGCTTTTCTTTAGGTATTGAAGGTGCCTGAGCACATATTTAGTGACTGACCCATTTGAAGTAGAAGAACATATTATCTTATGTAAGAGTAATCCTCTTTATTTTATCCCTACAAACCTACTGTCTATGTCAGTCATCGTTATCCCTGCAATGCTGCCATGGTATGTCTGTCTTTATATGTAATGGGTAGGTCTTGTGTATATGTTTGTATTTCTGCTTTTTAGTTCAGGATTTGAATTTTTTAAAAGTTTGAATTAAAATATATTTCTACGAACTCCACTGCAATTTTTTTCCCCAAACTTTCCCAGGTACATTCTCAAATTTTAGAATTTATGCACATTGGTTCCTAAAATCAATAATGCAATTGGGTCTCCAGTCTAAATGTTATAGAAGCAATACTGTTCAGAAGCAGTTACATTGTAATAAAGACTATTTGTGTCTCCAAATTTAACAGGTCTTTATGCAATGAATCTTCTTTAATTTGATTTTATATTTAAAATGCCAGTTACAAATTAATTCTGGATGAGTTTATAATCATCTCCTTTTGTCAGTCATATTTTTAGAGGTGATTTAGTAATTTCAGATTCTCTGCTGCTGGAGTCCACGCAGCATGATTCAGATGCCTGTGGCAGGGGCAATAGTTACCCTCCAGAGTGTTGCCACACGTAGTGCACAATCTGCATTACCACTCATGGCACTTTGCTCCCCACACTTTGCTCCTCATGCACTTTCAGGCTGCTGCTTTTTTTTCCACAGGCAGCAGCCCTTGTGGGTAGAACAGGGAAAGGCATCTTGCTTGTCTCTCAGCCTGCCCATGCTTTTGGCTCCTGGCAGCATCCTCAGGTTGTATGTGGTGCCCAGGCTGGCTGGGCGAGCACAGGTAGCCTGAGTGAAAGGAGAGGGAAGGAGCAGGGCTACAGATGCTCTTGGCTTTCTGCCCAGATCTTGAAGTTATGGACACAGCACCTGGAACATGCACATTCCTTGTACTGTCCTACAGCATTATTGCTATGTGTCTAACAGTGCTTCAGAACTAGTTTGCTTCAATATAATCTCTTTTTTGGGGTTTTTTTTTAAGAGATCCCATGAATTATGGAAGTAAGAGAAATAAATTAATCCCCCTTTTATCAGCTGTTCTAAGGATCTTGCTTCCTTGATCTCAGAGGCTAGATTTTCTTGTTAAGGTCTGATATAAAGTAAATAAAAATACATCAGACAAATAGTAACCTTCTTTTTATATAGCGTGGTTCAAGTTGTATAACTTGAGCTTCTCCTTTTGTATTTTCTGCCCTCTCTTTCTCTAGCATCATATTATTTTGCAGGTATCTCACAAGTTCAAAGGAACTCTACTGTGCTAACCACCAAAACACTAGCAAAAATAAGTGTATCATTTTATGATCTGAATTCAGTCCTTCTTGGTATTTTTGTAATATATTCTGCCTTTGCTACCTGTGGATGTAGCAATCTGGAAGTGTCCTTGCAGAACTGCTCAGACCCTCAGTAAGTTTTCTCCAGTTTTAAGGTAGGAGTACAGCAAAAGCAGTGGACCTTATTCTGAGTACTGTCTTTGATCATCATTTCTAATGAGTTGATGAGGGGAATAAAGATCAACTGCAGTGACTTAGCTGACAATATTTTTTTTCCGCTGAACAAGGTTCTTAAAGGATTTTTATTGTACACCCAATAAAATGAGTTCATGATAAAGTCATTTCAATCACTTTGTTGTAGAACACTGGAAACAAACAGCTGAATGTGAGGGTGGCCAGAGTCCAACCATTACTTAAATATAGTAAATTTTTCTTTCTGTTTTATTTCCCCATTTTGCATATTGCTTCTTAATCTCATTGCTGGGAAAACAAAAAAAAATCATTAATACAACCAAAAAATATCTCAAGCTGTGTTTTTTGAGCTATGTAATTAAAATTTTTAGAAATCCTGTATGGTTTAGTTTTAGTTTTAAAGAAATGAATAATTATTTAGAATAATACATTTCTGCTATATATGCTCCAAGTTATGTACTTTATACAGCAGAAAAAGTCCATTATTTTCTGAGTTTGGTGAGAGTCTTGTGGACAAAAATGGAACCTTAGCAATTTTATTATGAATTTGAAAATGGATTTTTAAGCATATATAAGATTGCTCTTGTGGTTCACATTCATCTGCCTTTGTATTAACCTTAGTTATTTACAAAATGATTGATAAAGAGTTAGACCCCTTTCACAAATAATGTTATGGGAGCGTACCGTTGAAACCTAGGCGTGAGTGGGAAATAAGGCTACTGACAGAGACACAGGATCCTGTTCAGGGTGGTGGAGACCTGGGTCCGTCTCCAGCCCCTGCCCAAAGCTCAGCTGTGGGGTCAGAGCAGATTGCTCAGGGCTTCACCCAGTCAGAACATTAAACCTCAAAAGGCGCAGACCCTGCTCCACTGCTGGACTGTCTTCATGGGCCCAGCTCTCCTTACCTGCAGCCTGAGCCTCTCGCCCTCCTGCTATGCATGCACTGTTGTTAAGGGCCTGGCTGCATCTCCTCCATCCCCTCCTGTTGTTGCTGGGGGTACTGGTAAGAGTGGTATGTTTCATTGCCTTGCTCTCTGGTCTCTGGACCCCAGCATCTGTGTTGATTTCTCTCACCGTTACTTACATCAGTCTTATCTGAATTCAGAACCCTGTCAGTGTAAAACAAATACTGAATTAAAGAAATCTACACAGATTTATGTTTGGTCATAAGTAAGCCAGCCTAATAGATGTATCAGGAGCTACTGACTTCCCTTATTCAGGAGTGCAGTTACTTATGAGCTATCTTCCTAAAGACATACTGTGATGAAGTACTTCAAGGCAGTAGAAGGCAAAGGGTCTTTATCCCAGGTGTCTTTAAAGAGGCATGTCAAATGTGGGAGATGTACATTTGAGCTGTACTGCTGCCGTTGCCCTCATAGTGATCAAAGGAGCAGGGTCAGTAAGGTGAAGCTGGAGTGGAAGGAGTATGCCCTCCAGCATTTTGCCATCCTGGTTAAAATTAGCTGTGTAACTGTAATTAAAAATATATTCAGTCTTGGAACTTCTCAGCGTAGGTATTCTAGATGGAGTGTGGTTCTGCTCTTAAGCATAATCACTTTCTAAGCTGCTTGCAGTCTCACTAGGCTTTTGGCTTTGTGCCTTCAATTGGTTTGGAAGCAGGTTTATTTCAGAGATCCCCACCTCAAGCTAAGTGCCTGCATGTAGTTGTTAGCTACACTTGCTGAGAAGTAACTCTAGAAGAGAAGCCCAGCTGGGCGAACAAAGGAAATGTTATCTGTCACATTGTACAGTATTTGTGGTATGTGTTTACTGCAGAAAGTGCACTCGGTGCATTTTTGTGTGTGACATTGAGCTAGCGAGCAAGTTAAATGATAGCCAACTTTTGCCTTCAACTGCAGCTTGGAATTAAGCAAGGAAATTCATTACCATTTCCAAGAAATCAATGATGTTTGATTATGCAAGAGTACAAGCCTCTGTCTGAAATTGCAACCAAACTGTGTTTCATCAAACTTTTGGTTTGCAAGTGGTACAGGAAGGTCTCTACAATGTTAAAGCTCACTTAAACAAGCAAGTGCATCTGTCTAATTAGAAACTCTGTGGGAAGAGTACTGGGGAGTGGAGTTTTCACTACACTTTTTTGCCCTGGACATTGCTGTGTTCAAGCCTAGTAAGCATATAACAAGTCTCCAGGAAAAAAAATTGCAGTTTACTGAAACTAAGAAATCAGTCTTCATACATTAGATCTAATGGTAACCCTGAGTAAAAGGCAGAGAAGAAAATGAACTTTGAAATGAGAGCTGAACCTCAGTTAAAAAAAAAAAAAACAAACCCTCTGTGAAAGGTATAATGTGACTGTGGAAGAAATTAATTGAAATCCTGGAGATTTTTGAAAAAAAAAAGAATCTTTGTGCATGGAATGCAATAGTAGTAACTTGAGTGAAAGGAAAAAAACAAGTTTTGAAATCAGAGCTGAAGTTCTAATATCCTTGTTTGTGATTGCACTACAAATTAATTCAAAACCTAGATAATTATTTGCTACCACATTCCAGAGAATTAACTGTTCTGACTTATCTCTCTTGCTGGAGTAACTTACAGAGAGAAAACAGATTTTGAGACATCCAGGGCCCAAGCTATCCTACTTTTGTGATTTGTAGCCCTATATTACAAAGTGTGGTCTTCAAGTTGCAGTGCAGAGTGAACAGAACTTAGTATAACTGTCCTGTTACAACAACTCTGAGGTCAGATTTGGACGAAGAAATAAAAAACATCTGGTCCCCTCACCTTAGGAGGGTTGGTGTCCAGTTCTACCCAGGTCTGTTAGATTGGGCAGACCTATCTCTGCACAATCTTAAGACAGTCTGCTGACCATCTTGCTGCATCCTCAGCTAATAATGTCTTTTTTAAATGCTACTCTTTGGCAGATGTTTGTAGCATTATTCATTGACTGCTAGGAACGGGTTGACTCAGTGTGATTTTTGCACAGCTTTCAGGACACTGAGAAGTATGTAGAAGCAAAACAAATGGTAAACTATGGCTGGGGGAGAGAGGGGAGTGCAAATGCTTTCATTCTGCATATTTGAAAATCATTCTTTTGTAATCTTTACAAACTAGATTGGCAGACTCATTTAAAAGTTAATCACATTTTGAATTTCTTAAACTAGAAATACTCTTAATAACACTTTTTTTTAAAATAAACTGGTGAAGCGCGCTAAAATTGAATTAAAAGAACTGTTTTATCAGCAATTTAGGGAAAATGTGAGAAAATACAGTTCTATAATACTAAGAAATTATTCCTGGGTCCTTGGTATAAGCCCAGTTTGTGCAAATATGACCCTGTTAGAAACACTAAATTACAGCTGTGGATGGCAATGGCTTTAACCAGTGTAGATTCTGCAAGGTTCAGCTACTACAAAGTGCCTCCTGAGGTATATGTTAATGGCATGTGCAAGATGGCTTGGATGTACATTGTGTTAGCACAAGAAGGGCTCCTTCTGCCTACTGCTGTTTCTTTCACTATTTTTTCCACATACGTTGGAACCCTGTTATAATTCAGGTGTTGCATTTTCCGGAATTCTGGCAGAATTTAAACTTTCCCAGAATATTTTACCACTTTATCTTTGCTATTCTTGGCTTGCACTTTTTTCTGCTACTGTTTATACTGCACCACCAATGTTTGGGGTTTTTTTTTTTTACACTGGGATAGAAGACATTTCAGTCAAAAGCTGTTACTGTTACATGTACCTGTAGAATTCTGACAAAATTTTTTTCCAATTAGGTGAAAATGAAATCCTTGAAACTCTATACAATATTGCAAGCAAGAACAAGATATGGCGGTCCTATATAGGCATGGGTTATTACAACTGCTCAGTGCCTCAGCCCATCGCACGCAACTTGTTGGAGAACGCAGGATGGTAATGTACCACATTTTATTGTTAAATGTATATGTATAAGTACACATTAGAGGTTTGTCCCACAAACCTGTTTGTTTTTTTTTCACTAAGGATTTCATATATTTGGTAATGATGTGTATCCTACTGGGTAGGAACTGTGTTCATGCTAAAGCTAGAAATTTACTTTAGAACATAATTTTTTCTGTAAAATATGCCACTGATTTTGTGACTTCTGTTTACTGGTCCTGTATATTATGAACTAATACAAGATTATGTTTGCTTTAAGGAAGTATACAGACTTACTAAATGAAAGTAATTATTTCCTAACTTCTGCCTAAATTAAAAACACTTCCCTCCTCCACTGGCGTATGCCATTTGGGTGGAGGTAGTTAAATACTATGCAATACAATGATCATGATTTTCTGATGAGGAAGTAAGAAATTTTGAAAATTTTGAAGGCCATTCTCTAAGTATCTTTTTTCTTTTTTTTAAACCAGAGACCTTCAAGTGTTTGAATGTTTATCCATAAAGTGAGTTCCTGTCCTGTCTGATCAAATAATTCTCTGGTGAAGAGCAGTGATATTAAACTATCATAATAAGATAATACATTCATGAAAAGGCTGAGAATACTGTACTTGATTCTGATGACCCAGCTGACATTTCAGTTTCTAAAGAACTGTAACTCAGAAATGATGCAACAGGAAAAACTAAATTTCATGTGGAGTCTCAGTTTCCAACAGACTGAATGTCACTGGTACCTGGCATTTTCTCATTTAGTTTACAAGTTCCCCTATCACTAGTTAGTAAGATCCTTCTTTTATACTGTACTAAAATGGTAACTGTCATCTTTATTATTGGGTAATCTTTATTTTAGTAAAATAAGTATTTAAAAGTTTTATATATATTTTAAAAAGCCCAAAGATCAAAAAAAAATCCCACAATCAACCAAAGGATCATATTACTCAGTGCAAAAAGTAATTCTTACTTATATGTTATGTATTTTTTATGCTTTGGGTTGCCATAAATGGGTCTACAGATCTGTAAACCGCTAAATCTTACTTATTTTTAGATTTGTTGGCTCTGTTTGCATCACTGGTAGAAAAGTTGCATTGTTGGGAGTCAAGGGATCTATGAAGTATATCTATACAAAGTTCTATTTTGCCTTATCCTCATTCACTTTTTGCAACATATGCAATCTAAATATTTCAGTGCAGTACCAGGAAACAAATGATCAGTTGATAGAGGCAAAAATAAGAAGTTAGAAAGTAAGTGGAACAGAATGAACTGCAGACTTTTCAATCCTAAAAAGTTCTGTAGTGTTAATGAAACAACTGAGAGTCCGTCCAGAAATCTGATCTTTCACTGTCCAGTGAAGTCAAACTAGATGGCTAAAAGCTAAACTATTAGATGGCTAAAGTGAAGGCTAAAATGTTTTTTGGAGAGAAAGTGTATGTGTGAGTGTGTGCACGTGTGCTAAAGCAACTACACAGGCTTTATGGAAGCTGTTTAAGACTTCTCCTTACATCTGCTGAGTGTGTACCACTTCCATGCTGACACACTTCACATTGCAGCTCCAAGGGAAATGCTGCAAGCTCAGGCTTATTGCTTCTGATTTTTTCTGTCTCCCTTACACAACTTGTTTCTTTTTGCTTGACATTTGTTAAAGCAACTAAAAGTCTCCGAAGTTCAACTTACTTGATTCCTTTGCTGTCAGACATTAAATATGTAAAAATACACACCTGTACCAAGGATGCCTGCATTCTTCACATCTCTAGTGTAAATTATTAAACTTGTTAGTTAGTAACACTCAAAATATAATGAAAGTGCTAGATTCTGAGAATAGCTACATTCTCTGCAATAATTACTTCTAGAGAGTTTGCTTTTAAATGCCTTTAAAAAGTTACTTACCATATAGTATAGATTCAGGCGGAACACGGAATACAGACTAAAACCAGATATTTTATTTGAAGAAACTGTGGAGAAGTAGAATAAATTAAAAGATGTAGATGCTTAGAAAATGCAAAAAAAACCCTTTTAAAAGAAGTGTTTAACTAAGTGTTCTTAAGTTATAATTGGTGTCTTGTAGAACTTTTAAGCTTCATACACTAGTTTGTGGCAGTACTGGAATTCAAGATTTCTTGGTTGATTTTTTTCCGTCTTTCTGATATTGAACTGTGTTCACCACTCAAAATTATAGCAACAAAATCAGAGGTCTTCATTAATTCTGTTTTGTAATATAGTGTACTTTCCCAATTATGTGGAGTAGGATTTCTCTAATGCATTTCAATTAATCTCAATGTTTTAATTCTTGTTAGTCTAATTCTAGTTCCTTCCTCAAGTTAAAATACAAAAAACAGCCCTTAGATGAAATAAAATGAGAAAGCAAAATTGTAAAACTTTAGGTACAGAGGAGTTTCTTCTACTGATCAAGAAAAGTCGTTACTTGGGTAAAGGCATTTGGAATAATTCTTTTTATTGGTGAGAACTGGGAGGGCAGGGGGACCATACAGAAAACAAATCTTAATTCTCCCAGATGGAAAGTTTATCTGGCAAAACAAACACTGGGTTTAGCTGCGGTGGAGAAAAAAACCCTACTATTGGGATTAGCAAGGTTGCATGCAGCCTGGGACATGGTCTCACTTGTGAACTATGCAGTCATATGATGATAATTGAGTTAGTCCTAGAATTGGCCAAAAATGAGAAAAAACCTACAGGGAAAATCATCAATATTTATGTACTCAATACATAGCTATTGCTTTGTGTTGCTGTACTGAATAGTGTATGTGAGTAATTTGAGCAGTTGTATCATTTAATTAGCCAGTAAATACATTAGCATTATATATTACACTTTGAGTTCAAGTATTGAGTATGTCCTTCTTCTTGTTCTTGCATTCTCTTCAGGACTTTTTTCCTAGATTGTCTCACACATTTTTGTTGCTCCTCTCACCTTGCTTGATACCAAGGTCTCGAGCTTGTTTTTTAAAAATTTTTGGTTTTTACCTTCTGTTGACTTTACATGACTTGAGCTTCCAAATACTTTAGTCTTTCTGGAAAGCTTATACCTTCATTTCATTTTTCAAAAGTCTAAGGCCTACTACTGCTGTTTTAGGGAAGCAAACTGCTGTTTTCATCCATCACTAGAAAACAGAGGCCACAAGTGTTCCCACTTACCGCTTGTTTCTGGCTGCTACTCTAAATTCAATCTGGCGTAAAGTCTGTCCTGAACTACTGTGGAATCCAGTGCCCAAATTTCCAGCAGTGAGAGGAGAGTCTGACCTCTGTTTTTGCCTTTCATCCCTGGACCCATGCTGCTTTGTTTTCTGGACTGTTATAATAGAGAGTTTTCCTTAGATTCTTGTGTTTTTGAAGGAGTTCCTTATATTGCCACTACTGTTTTGTTCGCCAAATGACAACAGATAAGACTTACATCAATCTTACTTCCCTCCACTGGAAACTGTCATTTCACAAGAAGTTGCATATTTCTGAGCTTGATTCTGTGAAATGCCAAGTGCCTTTCCTCCCAGAAGGGTGGAGACAACTTTACAAGTACAGGGTTTCAGAAACAGTGTTGAAAAATCATGGCAATACCTAGATATGATTGAACAAAACATACTCAACAAAAATATTCAACTTCTTTGAATATTGTGACTTAATTCTTCCACACTCAGCATCTACTTACTCTGTCCCTTTTCCGTAACGCCCTCACACCTCTGTTTTAAAAGTAATTTCTCTTTTCAAAATGAAGAAAGAGAATTCTTGTCCTGTAAAAAGCCAAGTCAACATCAGAAGATAAAAATTAAGGCATTTAAAAATAACTGTTTTCTAACAAATTTCCAAATGAATGAATTACACTTAACTATTTTTTTTCTGTGATGTAGTTCAGTTATATACTGCCATAATTTTGTTACACATTTATTTTCCTAGACCTAAACTCAGAACTTTTTTCTTACAGGGTTACCCAATATACCCCTTACCAGCCTGAGGTGTCCCAGGGCAGGCTGGAGAGCCTCCTGAATTACCAGACTATGGTGTGTGATATCACAGGAATGGATGTGGCTAATGCATCTTTGCTGGATGAAGGGACAGCTGCTGCAGAAGCCATGCAGTTGTGTCACAGGTACTGTGTTTAAATGTGCGGTTAAATCACAGCAGAAAGTAATTTTGGAATTCGAAGGCATCTACCCAAGTGTAGGCAATGAGTTGAAGTTGAGTGTGGCCTTCTTGGTGTGAGCAGATCACTGAACAAGTAGAGTCCACGCTGCCATACCCCCAGAGGAGTTCCTAGTGTTGATGTAAATGTTTAACTCGGACATACAAGGCCTTCAGAAACCTAAGGACCTAGAGAGAGGACTGCAGAAATTCTAGCAGGAGGAAGACTTACCCTTGTTGGAGGAGGGTCAGGCTGCAGAGCACTTAAGCAAACTGGACTTACTCAGGTCCTGATGTGCTGCTGATGTGGCTGCTGAGGGAGCCTCCTGATACCAATGCAAGGCTGCCCTTGATTGTCTCTGAACAGCAACAGTGACCAGGAGAGGTGCCTCAGCAAGGGAGCAAAGCAAATTACACTCCTGTCTCCAGGGAGGGCAGGAATGAAGGTGCAGGGAGCTACCTGTCAGCCTCACCTCAATGCCTCAGTGATGATGGAACAACTGCTAGACCTGGAAACCATTTCCACACATGTGAAGAACACGAGGGGATAAGGAGTTACGAGCATGAATTAACATAGGGGCAGGTCATGTGTTGACCAGCCTGATGACTTTCTACAGTTGAGGGGCTGGCTTGGGAGGGGAGAGCAGTGGGTCTCCCTTAAGTCTCCACAGAGAAACCAAAAATTATGGGCTGGATGAGGTGGGAGTGAGATAGATGGAAAATTGTCTGAATGTTGGCCCAGAGGGTGCTGGTCAGTGACATGAGCTCTAGGTGGAGGACACTTGTTATACCCCAGGGGCAACACTGGGTCCAATTGATCTGCATGATGGGGCAGACTTGTATCCTCTGAAAACTTGCTGATGATCCAAAACTTGGAGGATTAGCTGATAGACCAGGAGGTCATGGGGCTTTCCAGAGGGACTAGGACAGGCTGGAGAAAATGGGCTGACAGGAACATTGTGAAGGTCAACAAGGGGAAGTGCAAAGGCCTGCACCTGGGGAGAAGCAAGCCCAGGCACAGGAGGTGCATGATGGGGGCAGGCAGGCTGGAAAGCAGCTTTGCTGCAAAGGCCTTTGGGGGGTCTGGGTGTCACCAGATTGAACACAACCAGGCCGTGTGCACTCACTGTGGCCAATAGGCTGACAGTCTCCTGGGCTGCACTGGGAGGAGGAGTTCTGCTGGGAGGCCAGGGAGGGATCCCTCCCTCTCACCCTGGTGAGTCCCCATCCCACAGTGCTGTGCCTGCCTCTGGGCTCCCCAGTCCAACAGAGACATGGACATACTGGAAAGAGTCTAGCTGCCCTGCCTAGGGCACCAGCCCAGCTACTGGCAGCCAGACACACACCTGCTCCCACTGATACCAGCACAAATACGAGGGCCCATATTGGTTGGTGCGCTGCTCCAGTTGCTGGCACTGAAGTCCACTCACTCCAGTCACTTCAGCTGCTGCACTATGGAAATGTGGATCCTTCGTGGTCTGACTCCAGTGGCACTCAGCCAGCCACACACACACGCACAGGATACAGAGTCTCCCTACCCATGAAAGAAAACAGAAAGTCATTTAACAAGAAGAGAGGACCAACTTCACTAGTTAGGTACAAGTGCTTCAGCAACCAACTATTTGTATGTGACTGTCCCAGTTTATCTCCTTACTCCTCTATTTTGTTACGCTTGTCACTCACAGAATCACTTAGCTGTATTATTTTACCCCTAAGCATCTCATAATAAGAGAGGTTTGCAATCCCCAAACACTCCTCTCATGCATATCATGTCTACTTGCCAAGTGGGGGATGGCACCCAAACAGTGTGCCTGTTTGGGTTAATTAGTTAACTACAGTTCCCACCTGCCAGGTGGTCTTTTTGCTCCTCTGCACTTCTGGAGATGGGTCTCTGTTGGGCTGATTTTCCTGGGGAGCAGCAGGAACAGGGTGTTATTTGGGCTCCTCCACCAGCCATTGCCTCTCTGCAGGGGGTGCAGAGGACCTTTTATCACATAATCTAACAGACTGTGGCCTGAGTCTCTTGTGTCCATGAAAGTTGAAGCTGTACATTGTCCTTTTCCATCGGTGATTAAAAGGAGCTTTTAAAAATGGTGGAGTACATCTTTCTAAGTTGCTAAAAGTGAAACTCTTACTGGTGTATCCAAATGTACTCTCATGGATGTCTGTTGTAGGGCCACATGAAAGGGATCTGCAAATCAAATTATATACAATAAATGGTTGAAGGTCACTGCAGAACTGTGTATCAGGAAGGTGATTACACAGAGAGAATGTGTAATCATAGTTTTGTGTGTGTAAAAATAGTTCTCTAACTATTCACTTGTTCAAAGCTTCCGTGTGATGTAAAATTCTGCTTGCCAGAGAAATCTAGGGAATGGTCTTACCAGAATCATAGAATGGTTTGGGTTGGAAGGGACCTTAAAGATCATCTAGTTCTATCCCTGCTGCTGTGGGCACTGACCCATCTTCTTCATCTCCCTTTACCTACTTAGATGGATCATATTTTTTTTATCCAGAGCAACATTGAAAAATCTGTATTAAAGACCACAGTTGTATTCCTTTAAGAAAGTATGTGTGTGTGGAGCCATTCCCATGGCTTTTGAAATTACCTGCCTGTTCTCTTTCATAATCTGTTTAAATTTTTGTCATGTATGAGTCTCATTTGAGTGTCTGAAATGATCTTTCTTAATGTAAAGGTGACAGAAATGTCATTTAATCTTGCACTTAATCTGGTTATAATAACCAATGTTTTCAACTGCCTTTTTACCTAGGAAAACTCACTCCTAGAAAATAAGCTAATTTTATTTCCATGGAAAACAATATATTATTGATATGTAAGCCTTCTTTTTCTTTTTTTTGACAGGCACAACAAAAGGAGAAAATTCTATGTAGATGCCCGATGCCACCCTCAAACTATAGCAGTGGTCCAAACTAGAGCAAAGTAATGTTTTCCTCCATTTTCTACCATATCTTTTCCCTTACACTGAATCATTTTCCATCTGTGCCTTTTTGCCATAAACCTAACATTTCTGGCCTGTTCTTTCTTTGCAAACTAAAAGCAGAAATCTGTTATCATTTGGCATCACTTCAAGTTCAAATACAACTGCAAAGAAATTAAAGCTGTTTAAAAAGAGACTAAACATATGATAAAAAGAAAATATTTAATTTTTCCTTTAAATTGTTGCACAAATATAAACATTCGACCGTTGAATTCAATCTTGTCTTTTCTTTCTTTTACTAAGAAGAGTCTTAAGCATTCTCTGTTTGCTTTGCTCTGTATTTCTGGTGGTGATACCGAATGCAATTCTTCTTCAGTACTGTATACCATGACGTGAAACTTTCTCAACATTTAGTGCTGCAAAGCATGTTCAACTCTCTGTGTGTTAAAGAAAAGAGTCATATATGGGTCCATGAAAACTTCTTATTAAGTATCACTCCAAGGTTGGAAGTGGTTTGAATATTTTGCCTTCTGTATGTTTTTGTTTCCAGTTACACAGGTGTTATTACTGAGCTCAAATTACCCCATGAGATGGATTTCAGTGGAAAAGATGTCAGTGGAGTTTTATTTCAGTATCCAGACACTGAAGGGAAGATCGAAGACTTCTCTGAACTTGTTGAAAGAGCTCATCAGAACGGGGTAAAGTAAATTTTATTGGTCATACAGATACTAATCTGATGCATTAAACAGCCATATTCCTAGAAACTAAGTGTTAATGAGTTATCCTCTCACCTACATGCAATTGATAGCCATAACAAGCAGTGAACTTCAGCTCTGTGCAAGTCATGTGGAACTGTTTGAAACTAAATTAAAAAACCTAGCTCCCACATAAACACCATTCCTTCAGAAGAGAGGCTGACTGCTTTGTGCATTTCTCTTCTCAGACTCTGGCCTGCTGTGCTACTGACCTTCTGGCGCTCTGTATTCTGAAGCCTCCCGGAGAGTTTGGGGCAGATGTTGTCCTGGGTAACTCCCAGAGGTTTGGTGTCCCGCTGTGCTATGGGGGACCCCACGCAGCTTTCTTTGCTGTCAAGGAAAATCTAGTGAGAATGATGCCAGGCAGAATGGTGGGTGTCACAAGGTAAGGGCTCCCTATGCAATTAAGTGAAGATTGAAATCATAGAGTCTTGGAATCCTTAAGGTTGGAAAAGACCTTCAAGATCAAGAAGTCCAGCTGTCAACCTACCACAATGTTCACCACTAAACTGTGTCCTCTAGTGCCATATCCACACATCTTTTGAACACTTCCATGGTTGGTGATGACATCACTTCCCTGGGCAGCCTGTTCCAGTGCTTTAGAACCCTTTCTTTGAAAAACTTTTACCTAATATCCAATCTGAAGTCTCCCCTCAGAGATCTTAGTAATACATAAAAACCATAAAAGAACACACAGTGACTATCTTGTGCAGCCTTTGTCAACAGCAGCTGACCATGGTGTTGTACTGAGCACCCTTTCTTCTTGAAAACTGTGAGAATAAAAGTTGCCTTCAGTTTTGAGGAAGCAAGCTTCAAGAATTCCATTTGTGTGGAACTGTCTGTAGTGCTTGTGACATTGTGGGATAAGAGATAACCAAAAGCAGAGCGGATTCATTGTGATGGCAGGAGGCTTTGCAAGCTAACTTACTCCACTTATTCTGTACTGTTAGACCTTTTCTCTATCATCAAATCTTACAAAACATAAAATGGCAAGAAGTAGAAAATTCAGTGACCCTCCAAAATAATCTAGAAGGAATTTAATCAAGTTCAAAATTTAGTCATGCTTAAACAAAGCAGAGAAATAGTGTGCAAAATCTTGCCTCTAATAGTTGCTGTTGGTGATGTACTGTGTATTTTGACAAGATGTCTAACCAGTAATAATTGAAATGCAAAGTAATTGTCACTAGAAACACTGCATTTCTTTGGCACAGAATTTATCCAGAAGTACTTCAGTAACCAAAATAACTAAAACATTCACGGTTATCAATAAGTTTAGGAATATTTAATTTATATTATTATTCAGTTAAAGTAATTACAATAATCTGTGTCATTTTAAGGCAAATACCAAATTCTCCTGTGGTATGCTTAGAAATTTCACCGTGTGCTCTGCCTGACCAGCCATGATATAAACAGAAATCTAGAAGTGCTTTAGTCTTGCTCTGTTTGGTATTGCTACTGTCCCGACCTCTGCTTTGTTCTCTCCAGCACCCTTCTGCCTCTGAGGATTAGTTTCAGGTTAGCATGCATAAAGCTCTATGCCACAAATAACTGTAATTTTAAAGTAACAGAAGCAATATTTTCACTTGTGACTTAGAGATGCAAGTGGAAAGGAAGTGTACCGGCTTGCTTTGCAAACACGAGAGCAGCACATCAGGAGGGACAAAGCTACCAGCAACATCTGCACAGCACAGGTGACTGACGCTTTATTTTCAGTGCTAGAAAGGAGCAAGTCAAACAATGAGTTAGCTTTACTTTTGAGAGACTTTAGTAGAAAAATGAAGGACATAGATATATTTTGGTCTTTGTTCATTTGTTTTGAGTCCTTTGAATAATGGGTCTGCTTGAAAAGAGAGTTATTACTATGTGTTTCCTTACTGTAGTCCTCAATTCTTGCAGTGTCATGAATCTGTCTGTCTTGTATCATGAACATCAAGTAGTGCTGTGTTTGTTATAAACGAGACAGAACTCTTAATAAAATAGAGGGGAATTGCAATAGTATGAAATTTCCCACTCAAAGCAGAAGAAATAGATTTTTAAATTCTAATACTAATTATTCAGATTGTCACAACTTATATTTTTGTCTATGTGATTTGACGCAAGAATGTTACATCACCAAGGAGACATCTTTACAGGAAAATACCATGATTAAGTAAGTAAGTATCCAGAATAGTTATCTTCAGCATACCTCCACAGATCTCCAGACAGACAGGGTCATAACTTTTTTTTGCTCCTATCATTGCCTTCCTCCTGCTCTTAATGTTGTGCCAGATTTTGAGGAGAAATTATTATTATCATTGACACAAGTTTAATTACTTAGTATTTAGGAGATACACTATATATTGACTTGAAAGTCTTCAAACGTCTTTTTTGCAATAGTTGAATTTAAGTACATGTTAATTGCTAAAACAGTTACATATCAAAGGGCATTGAATTCATAATCAGTGCTTGCAGTTTCATGAAAGTATTTTGCCTTTCCCTCCTTTTATTTTGTAGGCAACAAAAATAATCAGCTGTAACATCAGCTGAGGATACGTGGTTGTCTCTGGGTGCTAAAGAAACATTTCACTAAACTTAGATGAAGTAATTTTTGCTAACAATAACAATGTCCTAAACTGTGTTTGAATCCTAGGCTCTTCTGGCTAACATGTCAGCCATGTTTGGGATATACCATGGATCTGAGGGACTAAGGCATATTGCAAAACGAGTACACAACGCTACTCTAATCTTGGCTGAAGGTGTGTGCTTAATGTTTACAGAAACTGTTCCAAAATCCTTACCGCTTAAATAATACATCTTAAATAAACTTACAGGGCAGGGTCAGGGGTGTCCATCTGATGTGTGTTCTCTCAGCTTGGGAGAGACCATTTTAATATAAAATATACAGCTGATTTTTTTTTTGTAGTTCTGGTAATGACATCCAAGAATGAGATGTCTGTGATAAGAACTTGCAGGCATTACCTCTGTTTCCTTGGGAAACTAACAGAAGTCTACAGAGTGAGTCTCCAGATGATAGTGTTGAACTGCCGTTTGCCAGCTTCTACTTCTTTTGATGGACCATCCTAGTTTACACACAGAAATCTGCACAGAGTGCTAATAACATAGCAAAGGAAGGTAATGAATGACATTAAAGTAATAGAAACATTTCAGTTAAACTGGGTGGAGTATCATACCTGCTATGAACATTGAAATCCCAAAGCTTAACAGCTAAAGAAAAGCACAGAATCTGTAGCAGAAATTAATGATTGCATCTGGACTGTGTGGTCTGGTAGTTTTTTTCGTTGATATGACTGTCACTGCTGTCAGAAAGAGCTATACAAAACTGGAATGTTTAGAGCTAAGGGATATTGTAAGAAACATCCATACTTCATTTGCCAGTTTATCCAGAAGACCTCTTGCTACTGCAAGAAACCCTGTGACTCTGAACTTTGTTATGGCAAGCTCTGTGACAGTTAATATCCATTAATATCTTTCCAATCTTACTATTTTGTCTTTACTGCATTCATATACCAATTCTGCTACTGTATATATGACAGATTTGATGTATCAGAATGACTTTCCCTGGACTCAGTCTGCATTATTAATTAGGTTTGAACATGATTTAGTTGCATTTCATACACAGTGACATTTCACTAAAAAGCTGGTGATTTTGCTGCTCTTTACACAAGGGGCATATTTTGCTTTATTATGTAAAAGCATTGACTTATGAGATAGATGGTATGGTTCTGCAACTACTGCCTGAGCAGTGTGCATATAATAGAATTAACTTACTGTTTTTTATAGGTCTCAGGCGAGCTGGTCATAAACTACACCATGATCTGTTCTTTGATACCCTGACGATCACGTGTGGATGCCCAGTCAAAGAGGTCTTGGACAGGGCAGCTCTTAGAAAGATAAATTTTCGGATTTATAGTGATGGCAGAGTAAGCAACTTTCTAACCCTTTGATAAATTCAGAAATTTTGTAGTATGACACTTTCTTCATTAAGTTTCTGATCATCACATGTGCTAAACAGAACAAAATTATTTAAGTTCTTGTAATTTGCTCAGATATATCAGTCAATTGTAAAGATAATACAAAGAATGAACTTGTTAAGTGATGCACTGAACTTCCAGAAATAATGATTATATTTTCATTTGATGCCTTTTAAAAAGATCTAATTTTTTCCTGTTAAATATGGCACTAAGGGGTAGAGTGGAGAGACTCAAAAATTTAATGATGAATTACAAGGTGACATCCAGAATTCAGGTCTTATGACAGTGTTTGAAGACAGACTGAAATCTAAATCACATTTTGGTAGGCATGAAGGAGTCTTCACGAAGTGTAGTATGTTCTGTAAATTGGAATGGGGGGAAGGGGTGTCACAGGAAAATGGGCAATTTTCCCATTAAGTAGAAAACACTTAGAAATGTTAGAAAGGAGATCTTGAGTCTCAAAGTTTCTGAGCCATCTGGTTTGGATAGTTTGGGAGGGTAAAGGGAGGAATTGGAAAGTGTTATATAAATAAAATAAATTTATATATCATAAATGCCTATAAATATGTATGTTTACATATTGTTGGGTAGTTTGATTTTTTTTTTTTTCCCCTTGTGTTTCTGGGAAGTTTTTCTTGACCAAAAAAAATGTACTATGTCTCTAGAGTTAACAGCTTTGAGTAATTACTAGCGCTTTTGTCCACAGCTTGGAGTATCACTTGATGAAACTGTAAATGAGAAAGATCTAGATGACATATTATGGATTTTTGGTTGCGAGTCTTCTTCTGTAAGTACATAATAGGTCATGTGGGTTAAATTATCTGAATGTTTCCAGAGTTTAATGAAAAACAAAACTGATCTTGTATAGTGGGTGTCTGTACGATGACCATTTGTTAAATAGTAAGAATTTCATATCCTCTCTTAAATACAGAGATAGTGTTAAATAAGGGATTTATGTAATGCCATTTTCTGGTTGCAACACTTAGTTCTTTCAGTCAGCTTGGACACCTTGCATTTAGGCTATTTCTTCTTTTGTGATGGTTAGGACATGGGGTCAGTGATTTCTTTCCCATTGGAATTTTTGTTGCGTGTCACTAGCCTTTAGCAGCAGTGCCTACAAGATAAGGACTACTGAGGCATCTGTACCCAGTTTTAATATAATGCTGTTTAATATAATGCTATATATAGATATATACAGATACATATGCTAGGAAAATTGGGGGGTTTTACCTTAAAAACTGACTGAAAAAAGCTTGACTCTATTTCTTTGTGTCGAAGGAGCTAATTGCCGAGGGTATGGGCGAGGAAACCAAAGGCATCCTTAGCACCCCATTTAAGAGAACTTCCAAATTCTTGACACACCAGGTTTTCAACAGGTTTGTGAAACTGCTGTATGCTTGCTATTTTTATGGAATCTGAAATATCTCCTTTCAATACTAGCAGTGGAGTCTGTTGAGGACAGTTTTGTACCTGGATTCATACAGTGACTTGTTACTCTGAAATAAGATATTGAGTAGCATTTTTAGTTATCTTTCTCATTTTAAATGAGCAGAGCAATACTTATGGCCATTAATCTGCTGCATTGTACAACCTATTATTTGAGGACATGGTATCCTTATATTCCATATTTACTGATAGTGGTACTGAGATAACAATAAGCATTTTTAATCCATGTTGCTATTAGCAAGCTTAGAGTGCCTGCTTGGAAAGAACTACTTGGTATATATTAATAACTGTCATCAGTCTTACTTCCTTTTTGTGTTCTTGTCCTATGTTAGCAGCTGGTGTAGCTGATCTGCTTGCCTTACCATTGTTTTGTGTTCTCCAGCTATCACTCTGAGACAAATATAGTCCGGTACATGAAAAGATTGGAAAACAAAGATATTTCCCTTGTTCACAGCATGATTCCTTTGGTGGGTATTTACCAAAAAGACAAAAAATTATATACTTACCTACATGTTCATGTATTTCAATAAATACTAATGTGTGTTTGTATTTTTAGGGATCCTGCACAATGAAACTCAATAGTTCAGCTGAACTCATGGTAAGTTGCAATAATACTGCCTCACTTGATACCCACATGAATAAACTATCTAGCCAGCATCGTTGTAGAGAAGTAAAGGCTGCTCTTGGTCTAATATTCCAGCTGAGTGAGGAGGCCGTTTCAGGGGTAGCTAAAGTCACCCTCTCCCTTTTTCGCTAAGGAAAAGTTCTGAAAAGCACAAGTAGGACTGCAAAAACTGTAGGAGAGTGTGTGGTCTTGAAGACTCCATTTTGAAAAAAATAATAAAAATCATTTTTGGAATTAGGTATCACAGTCCTGTTCCCACAAGTTACCTAACTTCTGTCTGCTTTACAAATCTTAAAATCAAATCCCTAGAAATATGGAAAGAGTCAGGTGGGACTGACAATACATGCTTCTTTTTCAGTGTGAAATTTCTTAGGATAATCCCCTTTTCCCCAGCTGAAGAGTCCTCAGATATCTTCATTTTTCTCCTGTTCTTTCTTGCCCATTTACACAGGATGCTCTTATCAACAATCCTTGGTTGGTTCCACAGCTGTCTATCAGTGTTTGAGACATACACATTAGCCCCTTATCTTCTAGGCTTCTGCACCATCCCATAGCTCAAACATCAACATGGACTTGGTCATCTGTTGAGAAGGGAAAAAAGAGCAAGAGGGAAAGGGGCAAATGCATTCTATAAGATACTTCTAAGCTTTGCGGGTAATCTCTTTATAACACCCCAAATCTTTGTATGTAATCTGATCACCAAAATAAAAAGCTAAAATGTTAACATTAAATCAGTTGACATTAGACCTGGTTGAACCTCACATGACTGGCCTTGGCCCCATCAATCCAGCCTGTCCAGATCCCTCTGAGCCTGCCAGGAGCCTTCCAAGCCTCCAGCAGATCAACGTACTCGGTATTTGATACTTAACTGACCTCAAGGCAACTTCTTTCCTTCACAGAGTTTAACAAAAAACCAGAGTTGTCTGAAGAGTATTTTGTTAAAGCACTCTTTGTTTGTTTGTTTTGTTTTTATAGCCTATTTCATGGAGAGAATTTGCCAACATCCACCCTTTTGTTCCCCTGGATCAAGCTCAAGGGTATCAGCAGCTTTTCAAGGATTTAGAGAAGGACCTATGTGAGATTACTGGCTATGACAAAATCTCCTTCCAACCAAACAGGTAGGAACTTTTTTCTGAGTATTTGCACCTTGACACCTGATTCCAAAAACTTCTCTCCAAAAAAAGTGCAAACTGAAAATGGAAGAATTTTCTAAAATCAAATTTGTCTTGCATGCAAGATTATGAAATTATTAAGTAGTTGTTTTTTTAAAAACTACGGTATCTTACTTTATCTCATCTCTTATAAAAGTTTAATGATTTGGTCTTTTTAATTATTTTAGTATTTCCCCCTGTATGATCTAAAAATAAAGATTTGGAATAGGAATAAGCTGTATGAGCTGCCAGCCATTTAATTGTTGAAACTGGTAGTTGGTGCACTAGGTTTGACTGAAGAAGCCTAAGATCTGCATGCTCACTAAAATTAATAAAGCAGCATTTCATGAGTACTGCTGCAGCCTGTTTATGTCCATTAGCAGTTTTGATACAAAATGAACAGCATGAACTTACTCTACATGGAGGCTGTGACTGAAAGACCTTTTGTTTCATTGCATACACTTTGCTATGCATTTCAATATTGGTTTGCCTCTCTGTAATCAAACACAGAGCCCTGCTGGGTGCAGAAATGTGGATCAGCTCAGTCACCAGAAGGATTTAACACATAGTGTAAACACATAAAATGGCATAACCTTTTGTCATCTACTCTTCTCATTTACATCCAGCTGTTAATTTAAACATGTCCATTTGTAATTTAACCTATGGGATGTGCTCCTTTTAGTTTGCTGATACTTTACTGAAGTCATTGATAAGGGTCAGGGTTGGACAGTTTTGAATCTCTGGCAGAGAGGTGGCAGTTCCTGATGTGTGTGCTGTGTAACAGTGTTTGTGTTCTTCTTGCAGTGGAGCCCAAGGAGAGTACGCAGGCTTGGCTGCAATCAAAGCTTATTTAAATGCCAAAGGAGAACGTCACAGAACCGTAAGTGTCAATAGTCACGTGGGGAAGAGTGTAGGGTGAGAAAGGAGAGTTGATTCAGCAGCTGGGACTCACCTAGAGAGCAACCAGGCTGTGTATCATCACTTCTGACAGGCTTTCAGTATTCTCTGCTTCCCACAGGGATCCTCGGTACTGTCTTAGAAGTTTTTACAGACAGTGGGAATCATCCAGAAAGGGTGATTGTACTGTGTCTGACTAGGGTGGACTTAACTTTCTCCATAGCAGCCATATGGTGCAGGGCTTTGTGGCTGAATCCCTGTTGATAACACAGGGATCTCGTGGCAAATGTTGAACAGTGCTTTCACAGTGGCAAGGCTTTCTCCTCTCTATGCCACTGCCCTGTGCTGACCCTGTCCTTTCCCAGCAAGGAGGCTGGGAGAGACACAGCCAGGACAGCTGACCCTGGCTGACCAAAGGGATGTTGATGCCATAAAATGGCACACTCAACAACAAAAGCTCAGGGAAAGGAGGGCAAAGCAGGGAAGGTCAGGCTTACGGCATTTTAATTCCCAAGCAACCATCGCATGTGCCATGTGGCCACCATGGGATGTAGTGAAGGGAGGGAGGGAGGGAAGGAGGGAGGAAGGAAGGAAGGAAGGAAGATTGAGATACTGAGTTTACAATTTCATCTAACACCCTCTCACTCTTCGAAGATAATAAACAGTTCTTCCATGTTCACAGTTGACATATCATGTGTTAATGCTGGGATTATTTATTATATCCTTATCCATCCTCATTTCCTAGTTGTATTCCAGTTATTTGTCCATCCTTCTCAAAAAAGCCATTTTATAACTTTGCTTATCTTTAAAGCTTCTGTGTTCCTTTTACTTCTTTCTCTTACTCCCTTTCTGGTTTTTGATGCAGTTGCCTTCTTTCCTACCAAAACTGTGACATCTTTTAGTAGCAGTAGGTTCAAAGCTAAAGATCACAGTTGTGGGTTGTTAAGATGTGTTTTCTTGTGTCATACTTTAGATCTATCTGGCTCCAGTATACAGATACTGCTTTGAATGCTGCTTCTCGGTACTGTGGGTCCTTTCCTGAACTCTGCAATCAGTTTTTTAGTGAACTGAGGGGTTTTGTATTAACAGGATATTTGGCATTTTGCTGTGTATCTCCATTATAAACCCAATTATGAGTAATTTAAAATGCTAGAGAATCAGCACAGATATTTATAATATTCTATTAGGATGACCTTTTCCTACAGTGAAAACTATTTTTCTTTTAATTTCTTTGCCATGTACTCATGAAATATTTATCCACATGTACCTTCCCACTTAACCCACTGAAAGTTAGTTTAGGAATGTTTTTTGTGAACACATCAAAAAGTTTTTGGAAATCTGAGATTACTTAAGTCTTCTTCTTTCACACACTCACAGAGCTGGCTTTAAACAGTAAGAAAAAAATCCTTTGTGCAATAACGTGCATATCCTTTGAACCTGATTTTATCCTTGGCTTTGAGACTCATTTGCCTTCTCAAAATGGAAGGGTCGCTGTCCTGGCCTCCTGGGAACTATAGCCTCTGTGTGAGGAAACTACCTAAAACTGAATCTAAGTGTTGTCCTCTTCTGTCTCTGGTTCTTTGTTGCATCCAGATCACGTCAAACTTAACAGAAGGCAACCACCCTTTACAGTTACAAACTTTGTGTTGTGAGTAGTTTTTCTCAGTGGGAAGTGAAATTAGGTTAAAATTTTATTTGTTGGAGAGTTGTCTTCTGATTGTCGACATATGATCTGCCATTTCTCTTACTCTGTGCAAGATCCTTGGACTTCTCTTGAGTGTCTGTGCTCTGAAAATACCCAGGGGTGAACTGCACAGGAGAGCCTGGGTGCTGCTTGCACTTTACTCACACTTTACAGATTTCAAATGTTATAAGAAAATCGTGATACTCTTGGGAAAGAGTAAAAAGGAATAAGAAAATAAGAAACCCTGCGAAATGTTGACCTTTCAACTGAAGCGCTCTTTTCTCCCGGTCTGGAGAAAGTAATTAAACCAGCAGTTCAAGGGTCTCAGAGTTGGCCTTGCTTGGATTTGGTGCCCTCTCGTGGGGAAAAAATCACGGACATGAACTGACAGCTCACATCTCTGCTTTTTTGTGTGATCAATAATGTCTGTACCCTGCAAGACTGGGTGGCCACCTGGAGTCACTTCACATTTCAGCGGTGCAGATGAAATGGCTGCAGATGTGGCACTGGCGCCGGGATCCCTGCACTTCCAGTGTTCTGAAGGAATTCACATTGGTCCCAGCATGGCTGTGGGTGATGCAGCTCCATGAGCCATCATGCAGTGTCTCAGGAAAATGAAGTGCTGTGGCCTTGTTTAATGAAGCTAAGCTTGAATAACTTAGGAATTAGTTAAATATTTCCAAGAGAGTCATAAAAGACAGATGTTTCAGGTTCCTTTTTGAATACAAGCAAAGGTTTTTTTTTAAGAGAAATATTTATTTTCTTTAGAAAGGGTGGAATTCCTAGAAGATGTCTGGAAATATCCTGTCATATGTACCATTTTCCTATCATTAGCAAGAGCCTACATTTATTTAAGTAGAAGTGCTTCTCTTTTTTTTTTTTTTTCTTCTTAAATTAACTGTACAGAGCATGCAACTAGCTCTGAGTTTCTTATCTATCGCCAAAATATTTTGGTCTAAATTTTTGTTTTGAACAGAATACAGAACAAAATGGTTTGGAAACCAGAAAAAGTTGTAGTGGAAGTTTGGAATTAGACAGTTTTTCCTTTCAAGTCATTGTACATATGGAGACTGACAACTGTAAAAAAAAAAATCAGTGTTTTAAAAAAAGGTGGGGTGAGACAAAAAGATTCTGAATATGAGTATCTGAAATAATATTCTGGAATTGCATCACTAAATATGATTATGCAGCAAATGAAACTTTGGTAATGAGTATTTAAATGCTGATACCTGAATGGATTTTCTTAAAAAATTGAGTTGCATCACTCAGCAAAAGAAGCAATTTGCTGGCACCATCAGGATTTCTTTTTGAAACATTGATAATGAATTGTAGCTGAGTGTAGACTGTAAAACATTAAGATTTTTTTAACTAGTTATACTTTGGGTTCTGTTTTTCTTTCCCTTCTAAGGTTTGCCTTATTCCTAAATCTGCTCATGGTACTAATCCAGCAAGTGCACAAATGGCAGGGATGAAGATTCAGCCAATTGAAGTGGATAAAAATGGGAGCATTGATATTTCCCATTTAAAAGCAATGGTGAGTATTAAATTATCTTTGATTTTCAAGGCAGGAACACTTCTTCTCTGAAGGTAATAGTGTTGGCAGCTGAATCACATTTTTCTGTGAGAGAAAATAAAGCAATAATAGTGAATACATGCTTGGAAAGTATAAGTATTTCTTTTTTTTTGTTTTCTTTTTTGCTCACTCAGACACTAACCATGTGACACTTGCGAGATTTCCTTTAATTTGTGGATCTTTGGTGCAGGACTTGCTCAAAGAGTCTTTCTACACAGTAGACTCTTTTATAGCAGACCCTTTTGGTCCACAGCTAGTACTGGAAGTAAACAAGCCATGATCATGAATGTGAAGCATTTGAAACTGCACTTCAGCCTTCTTTTAGCGAAGTTCAAGTCCACCTCTGCTGGAGATGGTGTTGCTAGGCAACTTTTTTTTCTCTTTTTTAAAGTGTACTGGCTGCAGGTGTCTCTTGCAATGAGATGGAGATTAGCAGGACACATTTCCAGATTTGAACAAACTTCTATGGTAGTCATAGAACTCTGTTGCTGAAAGTAGGGGGAATGGTCATTATTTCACATTAACTTGAAGGCCAGATGTTTCATTTGGTTGTCTGAATGTCCCAGAAGTGACTATATATATACATCTTTTAATACTTGCCTTCTTCCCTGATTTAAAATTCTGATTTATTCAGAAATCACTTTTTTCCATAGGCGTGGCTGAAGGAGGGAAGCCAGTATCCTTTGCTGACTATAAACTACTTTGACTATCTGCTGATAGACTTGCTTCCCACCTGTAAAACATTCTGACTTTTGCTGCATTTTTTTAAATAAAATCTTGAGAAGCTTTAGGGGCATCAGTGACATTTTTTCTCTCCCCTCCTTGCCACCAGGTGGACAAGCACAAGGAGAACTTGGCAGCCATCATGATCACATACCCTTCCACCAACGGTGTGTTTGAAGAGGAGATTGGAGATGTGTGTGACCTCATTCACAAACACGGAGGCCAGGTTTACTTAGATGGAGCAAATATGAATGCTCAGGTACAAAATCTTGGCAGATTTATTACTACTGGGAGTCCTTGGAGTAAAAGCAGCACAGCAGTACTTAGTTCAGACCGTAATACAGCTTCCATGCAAGATGGCACAGTGTTTGGGGAAGGAGGTGGTTATATCCAAGAACAGTAATAAAAGATGGTAGAAGTAATTCTCTTTTATTTGATTTTGCCCTGAAACTTCATAAGATATGTGAGTTGTTCACTGAAATTGGCTTAGTTTGCCTAACCTTTATCAAAGACATCCTCTTCAGACACAATTAAGAATTCCTAAAGCAAAATATTATTTGCATCATGTTTTTGCTTATGATGCATCATGATAAAGAAAACCATAAAAACAGACACCATCTTTTTCAACCTGTTCTCCTTGCATTCATTAATAGGTCTTAAATGGCATATGAAGAATGTATTGAAACAGAGTATTCCCTTTACAGGTCGGTCTGTGTCGTCCTGGAGATTATGGCTCTGATGTCTCTCACTTAAATCTTCACAAAACCTTTTGCATTCCCCATGGAGGAGGAGGACCTGGAATGGGACCAATTGGAGTGTGGGTATCTCTTTAAAAAAAACACATATATCCATATATAAATATATATATCCCTTAGTGGATCTTGGTTGGCCGTTCCTTTCAGTACGGAGTCGTGGATGGGAGAGGTGTTAATGTTGGTTGTCAATGTCCATCCTTCTCCAGCACAGTCATGTGCTGATCTCACGAATGGTGGTGTCCACCTATATTCCCAAACCCTGGCTTCCATGGTGGCCTTTCAGTGTGTATGGTAGACCTCACTCAGCAATCTGTTTCCTGGGTAAGGGATGATTTTTGGACTTTGAGGGCTGGTAATACTGCATGTAGTCCAGAACACAGAAGTGGTATATGAGCTGTGTGAATCTATGCTGTGTAGCATTTGTGTTTAAAGGAAAGTAATCTTACTTGTTTAAAGGGGGTAATTTTTATTTGGATAGCACCATGAATATCTTGTGATAGGTTGAAAACTAAGTGCCATCCTCCACTGACACCAGTTGTCTTAATAAGCTTTCTTTTGAAGAAGGCATAGACCAGACTTCCTGGCGGACTGTACTTGGAAGCAAGGTGAAGAGAAACTACTGCTGAAACTGTCCAGATATGGTAACACAGGAACACACATTTAAGTTCTAAAATCAGTGTTTTTATTTTAGGAAGAAACATTTGGCTCCCTACTTGCCTACCCACCCTGTCATCAAAATACAGCCGGATAAGGATGCATGTCCTTTGGGTACTGTCAGTGCTGCACCTTGGGGTTCCAGTGCTATATTGCCAATTTCCTGGGTGTATATCAAGGTGTGTAGACTTTTATAAGGAGTATCAGCTGAGGTTCTGCTTCTCTTTCAGTTTCAATGACCACTGGAATCACATGAACAGGTTTAAGAGCAATTCATCATAAGATGTTTGCAGAGACTGAAATGCAGGTGACTACAGTACGGTCATAGGTTATTTACATCCATCAAGCCTACTTGTTTTATAGTAGGACAATGTTGCCATGAGAAAGGATGTCAGGACAACTGCTGTCTCTTTTATCTCTTGTCTGTAATAACTCTTGAGATAAGTGGACACCAGGCAGAAAACTGCAGTCAGGCTTCCACTTTCTGACACTGAAGTTTCCATGTTTAAAAGCTGCTTGGTAATTACTGTTGCCCCAAGAGTATTTTTAGTTGTATGATTCAGTATTGTCATACTTGACATCTGTGTAACATTCAACTTTACAATATCCTGAATTCTGGAGGATTTTACTGAGTTTGAAAACTGAACTTTGTTTTGGCTTTACATGTGAGACAGCTTGATCGTGATCTGTGTAATTTGTTAATCCCTTGCAATTTAGTGATAAGCCAGCAAATACTTGGTTACATGCATGGAAGTGTTTAGCCAACAGAGACGAATGTAGACTCAAATTCTGTTTGAGAGAAGGGTACACCGGGACTCCGAGCAACATTTAAGGCTTCCAGTGACAGAGCTGGGGAAGATCGAACCCCGGGCGGTGTCATTCAGGATACTTTGTTGCTAGTTTCATACTCTAACCATGGAAACTTCCTCTGCCGGGGAAACCAGCTCTCCTGGAATTCAAAATGAGCAAATATGAACTGGTGCAATTTCCATGGTGGCTTTTCAGCTGTGAGTAAAAATCACTTCTGACTGTAAGATGGTTCCCATTACAGAATATTTAATCCCTTAGAAATTTTTAAGGGGAGCTATTTCTTCACAGTGCAAAATGCCGTCTATTTACACTGTCCCATCTAAGATTCTCTGGACACTCTTGCGGTGGGATGGAGACAGGCAGCCTGTGCCTTTTGACACTGTGTTCTTACTTTTTTCTATTTAGTTCAAAGCTTCTCAGTTTGAGGAAGGGTTTGGGTCACTCACTTGTGGACTTCAAGCTAAACCTCTTACACAGCAGACACTCTCATAACCTGTGTACACTGAAGGTGCTCTCAGTCAATATCCAGTGCTTCTCCATGAGTGTTGTGTGGAGAAGTGTAACAGCAGAGTGACTGCCTTAGCACTAGCCAGGTGCATCGAGGTGTGCTGTCTGTCATGCTTGCCACTGCAGGAGTACACTTGGCTTGCTTGGGACCTGTTTTAGATCTGTTTCTTCATGTTACCTCTCTTTCAGACAATGGGAGCAAAGGGTCTGAAGCATGCTTCTGAGATCGCTATACTAAATGCAAATTACATGGCAAAGAGGCTAGAGAAGCACTACAAAATCCTTTTCAGAGGAGCAAGAGGCAAGTATTAGACTTTTTTTTTCTACCAGTCTGACTTTTTTTCGCTTCATGTAGAAGTTGGCTTGCAATATGGTTCTTTTTTTTAATGCTATGTGATAGCTGCATCTCAAACTTCTCTTGATGTTGTTCACAAGGAGAGAAATAACCTGCCACACTTCTTTTATGGATGTATTGCAATGAAACTGAGATACTTGGAAGCAGAAGAAAAGTAATACCTGTTCGTAATTAGAAAAAGTTATGCCAAAAGACAGAGTAAACCTTAAAAGACAGAGATTGTTCTCCTTGAAATCTAATCTAATGGCAGATTAATGAACATTAGAAAAAGGAAAAGCAACCAAGTTGAGACTTCCAAATCTCCACTACCAATGGTGCAACAATTTAGGAACTGGAAGTAATTTTTGGACCTCTACTTCCCCTTGCATGCTTTCTCTGAAAAAAAGTCCCACCAAGTTTCCCTCATTTCTGCTCCTTGTTCATGTTTGCGAGATGAGACAGAATTCCCTTGGCAATGCCCCATATTTTACCTACAGTCTGGTACCCTCTTTTGGCTCTCCAGACTTGCAACTGGAGAGAAGTAATGAAGAAGAGATGAAAAAACTATTGTGATAGTAGAGTAACTATCAGAGAATTTATTTTGTTTGTTTAAGCTGAACAGCATCGAAGAACATTTGAGTACAATATATATTATCTTTAAAATATATGTCTTAAATTTAATGGTGTACACCCTGGTTAAACCTGCAAGTTGTACTTTAACAGAAGTGAATGAAAGTTGCAAATTTAAGGATTTAACAATGTAATCAAACAAGGTTCTCCAGAATCATGCATATAAATACAGGTAACTTTTGTCTTTAGCCTCTGTATAACACTAGATACGAGCTTTGCTCTGGTGTAAGATAAAATTTATTATCTTGATTAATTTAAGATAGCCTAAGACCCAAGTGGTTGTTGGGCCACTGACAAATCCAATTATTTTTTCAAAGAACTCGTAAATTGTAGAAGTTACTTTGACCACTCATTTGTAGTTCTGGTCTTCATCCTAGTCTGGATGAGGCCTCTTCTTAACATGATGTGGGACTCAAAGGGCCAGTCTTCAAAAACTGAGTTGTATGTCTCCTGCCTGGTAATTTCTCAGATTTGAGGTTTTGCCCAAGTGGATATTTTTGAGTTTGGCTTTTTGCCATGTTTTCCACAAAGCCAGTCAGAATAGACAGATTGGTAAATTGCATTGTTCCCCTACTAAGTAAACCTAGTGTTCACTTTTTCACTTACAGGTTATGTAGCCCATGAATTCATTTTGGATACACGACCTTTCAAAAAAACAGCAAACATTGAAGCTGTAGATGTTGCTAAGAGGCTTCAGGATTATGGTAAATCAAATGTCTATTCTTTAAAATAGCACTGTAAGCAAAAAATTTCTAATCTCTTCTAAAGGGAGACACAAACATTCTGGTTCTGTGCTTATGGATGATGAATCTGTCACAATCATTTCAGGCTTCCACATGTTCTTTAAGGGCTTGGAGAGATATTTGCATATACTGAGTTGTAGTAGGTATTTCTGACTGCTGCTACTTCACAGTTTTGTCTACTGCCCCATCAAATTACTGATTACATAACTCTCAACTGTTTGGAGCAAGTGGGTTGGAGCCAAAAGCATGGTAAGATTCCAACAAAGCAAAACAAAATAAAATAGGGGAAATAAAGAAATACTGTTGAAGTAGGATAATAGGATTTCAACAGTTCCATCCTCATACAGTTTATGCAGTTTTGTACACATGCACTTAAGGATCTGACTGTGGATGCTCTTTGGCTGCCAGACAAGAGGACCCATTGAACTGCTTGATCCTATAGAAATGTGCTTCTAATGAATATGCATGAAAGCAGTCAAAACCCTAACCAGTAATAAATACATCTTCAGTGAAATAATCCAAAGCCTAATTGTGATACTAAAAAACCCACCCTTCCTGCCCTTTGTAAGTGAGCCTTAAATATCATGCACTACTTGAAACAGACTTTTCACTAGGTATAGAGGTGAGTTCCCACAGATAAGTACATTGAAGTTCCTTTTTAATAAACTGTTTCATAAAATCAGTGTGTAACGCTACTGTAAATAATACAGTGGTGGTATCCTTCAGCACCAAAAACAAAGATACTTGGAAGGTCTGTCTTACCTCTGAAGTACAGTGCCAACACTCCCAAATGTTCAATCCTGTAAAGATTATTGTATAGAAAGGGCTGAATTTGTGAATCTGCTGATAGCTAATGCATGCATTACCTCACAACCTATTGTGAGTGACTGATTTCTGCTATTGTCACCAGGTTTTCATGCTCCAACCATGTCTTGGCCAGTGGCAGGGACACTTATGATTGAACCAACAGAGTCTGAAGACAAAGCAGAGCTGGACAGATTTTGTGATGCAATGATCAACATTCGGCAGGAAATTGCTGAAATAGAGGAGGGCAGGATGGACCCCCAAATTAACCCACTAAAGGTAAGATGACATGTAGAGCAAAGGACCAGCATCAGCTTAACCCTTGAGACTGCAAAAGCCCACTTCTGGTCTTTCAGTACTCTCAAAACTAACAGTGCACAACAGTGAACACAAGATTTTTTTGAGAAACCTTCAACTTTTTCCAGATTTGAATTTTGACTTTTTCAAGTCAGAAGTCAAGCCTTTGCTGACAGAGCAGAAAAAGTTATTTCCACAAGCACTTAATCTGTATTTCAAGACCATCTCAAAGTAACAAAAGAGAGATGCTTATTTCACGTGCTTAAGACAGAAAATGGAGTGACCTTAACATTAGCAATTAAATAAAGGTTGAATTAATTATTTTAGCAATGGCAGCACAGAACTGGTATCAGCTCAAGTTCTGTTCAACTCTTCTAATACTGTACTGACTTTTAAATTTAGTGAAAAGCCAAAAGCATATTCAAGCCTTGGGTAGCATCTTTAGGCAAACTGAAAAAAAATTCAGATACTGTCTTGCCTCCTGGTTTAAATCTGCCTTTTTTCTCTCACCAGATAAACACTGTTCTCTAATCAGTAATTATTTATATGTGGTAATGTGAACTTGAAGGCTTCACACTGAGATGTTCAACTGAATTCAGTAATTTCATGTCCTAAACAAGTCTTGTTTCTTGTAGATGTCACCACATACTCTGAACTGTGTCACTTCTTCTAAGTGGGATCGTCCCTACTCCAGAGAAGTGGCAGCATTCCCACTGGTGAGTACATAATGGGAAGTTGGTGGTGTGGGAATACATAAATATGCTTTGTGCTCTGCAGTTTCTTACTCAGTTGGAGATGAAGTAATGTGGTAAGAATGAAAATTTCAGAGCCATTTTATTGTTGCTCAATTTTCATGTGTGAGCTCTACCGCAATTTCATTAGTTTTGTTTTAAAAGACAAGGAAAGAAGATCTAAAAAAAACGTCTCTACACATAGGTGCAGCCTTGGATTTGTGAATCTTAGCACTTCAACATTGAATATTCATTCTTATTGGAAACAGCCTGTTCAGTTCTGACATACTGCACCAAGGGCTCCCAAAAAGGAGTCCCATGTGCTGACATTCAAAGCTCTGCTCAAAAGAACTTGCATAAGGGTGTGACCAGGTGCCCCATGGTCAGCATGGGGAAAGCAACACCAGTGTGGACCTGCTACAAATAAAGGTCAGCTTGGACTCTGATATCAGACTTCCTAATGGCTTCCATAGTCATAGCAGCTAAATGTAGGTGTAACCAATCTTTCTCATCTGAAACTTAATTGCAAGTATTTCAGTGATACGTACCCTTTCAAAGAGTAAGAATTCAACTACACCTGCAAAGTTTGCCACTTTCCTTTATGTATTATATTGTAACTACATTGAACAGCACAGCACTCTCCTCCACTTTTCCTTCATTCCTATCTGTAAACCAGTTGTTCAAAGGATAATAAAGTTTTCTTTCATCTCATGAAAACCACTTCTTTGCAAGCATGTGTTAGGGGACATGACTATGCCTTTTTGAAAACCTAAACATTCTTTTGACTGTTACCTCTATTATACATGCTTGTTAATTTTCAGTGACAGCAAAGAGATTTGAAGGATGGCTTAAAAATCTACTTTCACAGCACTTGTAGTTCTTCAAACTTCTAATGTCTGTTATAATTTTGTAGTTTTACTTGGCAGAAAAATTAAGATGGTTGGGTTTTTCTCTCTCTCTTAGCCATTTGTGAAGCCTGAAAGCAAGTTTTGGCCCACAATTGCTCGCATTGATGACATATATGGAGATCAACATCTGGTTTGTACCTGCCCACCAATGGAAGCCTATGAATCTCCATTTTCTGAACAGAAGAGAGCCTCTTCCTAAGACTGCTTCCAGCTTCCTGCATTTTTGACTCCATCAGGATGGCCCTTTCCTGATTTCCTGGGGATATTTATACTGTGTATATTTTGAATAATCACCACGTTTGTTAATTGAATCACTGCTCAGTTAAATTGTAAATACAATCAGTATGTTAGGTGTAAACAAAATGTGATTGTTCCACAGCAGTTGATGTTGGAAGTTGCCTTGATTCAGCATTTTGTCTGTCTTGTGCTAAAGTTTTAACAATTAACACCCAATTTGCAAAGTGGCATGGAAAATACAGTTTAAAAAGTAGAAAAGATGCAGATATGTAAGGCAATACTAATCAATATTAACTGCAGAAGTAATTGTTTATATTTTGTAAAAAAATGATGAAGTAGATTTTTAAATTTACTTCACATATTACCACTAACTAGCATTGCTAGTGTTAATATTTCATACTGATTTTTTTACCTATCAGTGTTATTAGTCTAATAAAATTGGTCAGAATTTTAAGTGTTGTTATGTTTTGGATTTAAACTTTTCAGCTGGATTTGTCCAACAGAGCAATATGAAATTATGAAGCTTAAGTTCTGATTTGTGACCATTGCCACAGCAGCAATAAACTTCTACACTAAGGAATGCTGTCAGAGATTAATATATAAATAAATCTCTGATTTTTTTAATGAGCCACAGTGATCCATTTTACCAAGCATTAACAAACTTTATCTTGTTCTTGTTCTTTATCTATATCACATCATTTTTCCTTAGTAGTTCCACCTAGTCCCCTCTTATTCTGGAGAAGGCATAAAAGACCACTGTGAACTTCTTAGTATTACTTAAATCTTGGGTAAAATAATATTCTCTTTCCACAGTTTCTCAAGTCTCTCTCTGGCACTCTGTTATACAGAGCACTCAATTTGCTTTAGTTTATCTACAGTTTCTGTAAAAACTGATGCACAGCTTAAGCTGTGGGCCTCCAAGAGCACCATCTGCACTCTGAGACCAGAGCCCTCCTGCAATACACCTTAAATCACTCTGTAGCCACAACTCAGACCTTAAACAGGAGCCTTTTCCAGCGTGTTCCAAATCAAATTTATACAAAATCAATCCTCTCAATCCTCTGTGTGACTAATTACACAGTCAGCCCTTTTGCTATGAGCACCTTTGTAAGTAACTTGCCCAGGTCTGTGCAGAGTTGTCTGTGTTTGATGTATGTGAGCACCCCTGAAGGGACCAACTCACTCAGCCACATGAAGCACAATTTTGGTGAATTAGGAAACAGGCACTGGAGCAACACCGAGACCACAGAAAGAACCACACAGTTTTACACCTTACCACCACCCCTTACCCAAATTCTTGAAGATCTACAGGCACACTCAGCCTGGGAACTCTCTCGAAAGTGACACAAATGAGGCTGGTGCTCACAGCAATATTTTAACTACCGTAAACTTTGTGTCTTTTACAATGAAAGTTTTGGGGCTGCAACTTTTTCATTACCTACCTTATGACTTCAATAGGAGGCTTTACACAAAGAGACTGCAGATGACAGGAGACAAGAATGGCTTTCATTAAAGGAAAGTCAGGCCAGATACCAGTTTTTATGTGAGGAACTGCACCTACATCCTAAATCACCTCAATATATAGTGAATAAATTCAGATTTTTTTTTACTCTAGCTTTCAGTAGCTATTGACATAGTACTAAGCATGTAAAAATCATGAAAAGCCACTGCAGACTTGTAATGTGAGGGAAGGACAGTCTTTCTGTGTTGCCCATCTAATTCCACAGTCTTGACAAGCTACTTTAATATTTGTTAAAAGCACTCATGTTGCTTAATTATGTTACTGAAAAAATATATTAAAAAACTGGTTTACATATTTTTGTATAAAGAAGAAAACTTTCCACTGTTGACCTAAAACTGACAAAATGTATGTTGTGAATTAATTGGTAAAATCTATCCAATGGAAAACAAAGCATTAAAATATCTTACAGTACTCAGCTAAAAGCCAGAAAGCCAAAAGACTTACGTGCCTACCACACAGATGACTGTTACACAGGTAAAATCATATCTGTTTTCTCCAGAAATTACTGAGCTACCTGTAGCACTGTGGGCTACAGGCTGTCACTGCGACCTCAGTGCCTACAGAGGGCATCGGACTCACCCAGCTGACCAACCACTGTGCAGGAATTCCACAGCTCCCAGTGGGACAGACAGGGCTCCCTCCGTCTCTGGGACATGAACAGAGCACTGCTACAGACTGTGAGCAACTCCATGGGTATCAATGTCACCACTGGATTTTGATTTGGAGTTGTTTGGCCTTTTTTAAATTAAGTGTTCTTTTCATTGAGAAATGAGTTAAGGAATATAAAACCTCACATCTGAAAAATAAGGCCACCCAAGGAAAGCACGTAGTAACCTGAAAAATAAATTCTGTAAAAATCTTATGACTCAATTAAGTGGATAATAGTAAAAACAAAACTAGCAAATTTTCTGAATCATAAAATATTTAATAAGGTATATTTGGGGGGGGGATATATTGTATATAAAATTTCAGATCACAATATGAAGCTATTTGAACCCTCTCCAAGCTAGCACTGCCTTTAACGCTGTGTAGATGTATTGCCACTGATACAAGACCTACTAAAAGCATACAGTTTAACTAATACAGAAGTGGCTTTTTTTATATGAACTATTTTTTACACAACTAGAGTGTCTTGAATACCCTCTTTAAGTGCAAAAAACACAGATCACTTTACACTAATGCAGCAACAATGCATTCATATTGTTCTCATTAGTCATTAGTAGTCAACTTGCATAAGATACAAGAAAAGCACAATGAAGCTCACAAAAATAGACTAAAAATCAGCCTGTTCTTGCAAAAAAATACAGCATAATAGAAGAAAAAGACAAAAAAGGGATTATGCACACCACAAAATTTGCTGTTTAATCCAAATGGCTTAAGTGCTGAATCTGTTTCTTTTTCCTGGTTTTTTGTGGGTTTTTCTTTTGGTTTGTGTTTTGTTACTGGGTTCTCTTTTTTTTTTTTTTTAATCAAACCACATGGACCAGGCACAACTAATATTCAGGAGGCAGTGTGTAGCTAAAACATCACTAACTTTTTTTCATCCCCAACATTGTTTCTTGTTTGACACAATTTACTTTCCTCTGTCCTGAGGTAGTTACAAAAAAACAAATCATAAATTAAGCATCAGCTAGGCCAGTAAGAGCTGAGGCTTTTATTTTCCTTTTCTTTTTTTTTTCTTCTTTAAAAACTATTTGTTAACTGGCCAAAACTACCCTTGATGTTAAAAGACAGCTGAGAATTAGAGTTCTCACAACACCAAAAATGGCTATGAGGGAAAGAGGGTTAGCTGCTTCAAAATGTGACATTATATTGAGTCCCATCAAGCTGGCTGGTCCACTGCTGACTTTCCCATTTTATTCCCCTTTACTGTCTATAAAATCATTGGGAGAAGTACAGAAGGGTCTGAGCACATCATCGTCCTTTACTATAACCAGGAAAGAACTGGTCCAGTAGTGTCTGCAGGACCTTGTTGGGAGCCATGGGGTAGCCCTTCCCCAGGTCATAGCGGCAGGCAGGGCAGGTGAACACTTCAGCTCTGAAGGAGCGCTGTAAACAGCTCTAGGACACACAAAGACAGAGAAGTAAATTGTGACAACTTCGTTTTAGACCGACAGCTTAACCAGCAAAAAGTAAGGACTCGCTGTAAACCAAAGGCACAATCTGCTGTACTACCAGAAAAAAGGAAGTCTTTGCCAAGCCCCCTGGTGTCTGATTCTGCCTGTGACTAAAATGTCCTAGCAAAGGAACTCTACTCTGTGCTGGGATGGGAAACACTGTGCTTGGGAGGAATTAAATCACTACTGAGGTTTCCCCTTCATTTCCACTAACGCCTTCCGGTAAGTCAGAGCCAATCTTTAGATTCCTGTAAGTCACAGCCAATCTTTAGATTTCTTATAGTGTCACAGATTGCTATAGTTTTCCAGACCTTCATTTCAAGAGGAAGGTGAATATGCCAGGTATACTGTTTATGTAACAATCTCCATCTACCTCAGCAGAATAGATTCAATTAAGCCTTATGGATATTGGTAGGATAATACAATCTCTAACACATTAGCATCTGTGCTGTTATCCTTACTACATTACTGCAAACTGCTAAGCACCGTAAATTTGTCAGGGCAGATCTGTGTCCAAACAGCGACAGCATCTTACTATCAAACTATTCCTTACAACTTTAACTGGATGTTGTATTATGTCCTCAAATATTTACTGATATCTTCAAATACAGTGCTTTCTGGGTTTGCTGCCATTCAGCTTTCTCTTCTTTCTTTTTCCATGGTTTTCCAATTTCCGTAATTCTAAATATTAATTCCTTCATAATATTTCTTGTTTTTCAAGGAGACATAATCTTTCTATGCGTGCCACACATAACAATGCCCTGATTTTTACTGGAGTGGTATCTTCTTGAACAGCAGCGTTTCATTACTGAAAACTGTACTAGGATGATAATAGTTTGAGTCCTTTTAGGTCTCAGGCAGAAATACTAGGTATGGCAGGCACCATTCAAATATGCACAATGTAGTGCATGATTCTGTACACACCACTGGTACAAAATTAACTCTGGACCAGATTTGATTCCAAGCTGCTTACATTGTATCCAGCTGACCAACGTTTTTTAAGACATAAGAGTAATGTACTGACTTGTGTGGCCCTCCTACCAAACATGAACAATGCCAAGAATAACAAGATAACATAACTTTCTCTGAATGAGCCCAAATAATTTTCTAGGGTATTTACCCTCCACCTTTTCACAACTCTTAATAGAGAGTTATAAAACCATAAAATCTGGTTTTATTTCTTAACGATGTATAATTAAATCATTGATACTGTGCCAAAATCTAACCTGTGGACCTAACCAATTCCTAGTGCACCTCCACTGATCACAAAAGCATGACAGCAATGGTAAACCTCATTCATTATATCTATCAGGACCTATATGAAACATACTTCCACTCTTCATTACACAAAATTAAGGTGTTTACACAGCAAACACTGAATGGAAACTTGTTGCTTGTTTTTGCTTAGAATGTTATGCAATTATTACCATCTTTCTAAAATGCATATGGCTTTGGTGACTGCAGTCTCAGAGCCAAGAAAACAGCCCAGAGCAAGGCAGTTTATTCTTACTTTACAGACGTTGTGGAGGCACTCTGTTGTCACTGGCTGGTAAACCAACTCCTGGCAGCAGACACACATAAAGGATTGTTCCAGTTTCTTCAGAAAATTCTAATGTAGGGCAAAGGAATAAAAGAGACAAACTCTATTATAGTTCTTGTAAATGTCACTTACTACATAAAGATAATGTACTTCCAGAAGTTCTTAAGTCCTTCATATTTCTGAGAACAGCTTTCTAGTAGTGATCAGAAAGCATGTCTTTAATGGCTTTATTTCCCTGCTCTTCTACAAATTGAAGAATCATATAATCAGAGAACAGTTTGGATTGGAAGTTCAACAACACCTATTTCAATCCCCATGCCATGGGCAGGGAATCTTCCACTAGACCAGGTTGCTCTGGGTCCTATCCAGCCTGGCCTTGAACACTTCGAGGAATGGGGCATATGCCCCTGGGGAACCTGACACAAAATTATTTTCTGCCTAAAAAAACGTAGTGACTAAAACCATCTTTCTTCATGTCTGATTCCTGACACCAGCACAGCATAAAAGTACATTTAATATTTTAGAGAAAACACGCTCTCTTCAAAAATAAAAATAAATTAAAATCCGCTTTTAACTTCAAGGTGGTTTTTGAGCAAGAAAAGATCTCTATTATGGAGGCATTAACCCATCCCTCAAGAGCAAACTGCACAAGTGAGGCTTATTTTCTTGAAATATAAATCTTACAAATAAAAGTAATGCTAGACAGTCTACATTTTGCAAAAGTTCAACAAGCAAATGAGGTTTTAGGAGAGACTCAAGATTTCCCCTAATAACATAAAGAAAAGGCAAGCAATAAAAATTATGCATGCAACGAACATACTGGTCCTTCCTTAAGAGAAGCAAGTACTTCATCCCACAGCTTCTGGTTCATGCAGTCTTCTCTAATCAGCCATTGCTGCTCTTGCGTCAGCTGGAAAGCTTCTCCTTTTCCTCCATCTCCCATCCTCATGGCTTTGGGTGTATTTGTAGGTTCCTCTATACCTGCTTAAGATGGTGACCATCAGACACAGTGACAACAGTGTTAGTCTGAACTAAGAGAACGGAAAGACAAAACTGTTTGTAGAAGGAAACATGGATTAACATGGATTGCATCCATGAAATGCAGCAAGCAAATTCCTACTCCAACTCATACTGTTCAGCATTGTTTCGGATTGCAGCACACAGTTGTACAGAAAAGCGCTCATTTTTTTGCAGAGCTTAAGAGAAAAAAAACACAGTAGGAGTAGTAAAAAGGATAAAGAACCCTACACTACTACTTAATTAAAGATCATGTACTTATCAATTTACATTAGTATTACAAACAACTTCACACTTCCACAGAGATTTCACAGCTTAGAAATATAACATGAGACTTTGCTGACAAATGCTAAAAAAGTAAAAAAGAAATACCATCATCAATTGTCCTTTTCTGGTTTCCATTACTTTGGCTGGTTGGCTCTTGTTTCACAGTTTGCTTTTTAACCTTATCTTTCTTCTCCTTACTAGCCATGGCTTCCAAATAACCTTCTGGATACTAAAATTAAAAAGTACAGATTTTAAACAAAAATCACTGCGCTACAGGAATAACCAAATACCAAAAGGATGAACTTCTAAAAGATTTTAAATCCCTATGACTACCTAGTAGAATAATTACAAAATAATTTTAAAATCCTGTATGATGGAGAAAACATTGAAATTAGTATCCATCATTAAGAAAGCATAGTCAAGTCAAAGAATCTAATCCATACTCAGCTGTGTTAGTGTATCTGTACCTGTGTGCTTACAAACTACACAAATCAGGCAGAGGATGGTATGCTGTAAAATATACCATTGCCTTGCCAGGAATAGATGTTAATTCTTCCCATCTTTCCTGGATTCTGCAATGCTGAAATTTTCACGGGTCAGCCTATTTCTGTACCTAAAATACGCTATGTATACAAACTTCTCAGTCACATGAAGAGAGAAATACATAAAAATGCACAGTTGTTTTGGTTTCTCAGACTCTAGGTGACTCTAGTCATCTGCAGAAAAATTTGTTCCACCCTAAGAATCACAAAATTGGACACAAATTCTGATTTTCCAATCCATATATCCAAACCAATTTACTGCTAGGGCAGAAAGCTTCATTCACAGTTTCTTCTGCTGTGTCACTATTGCAGGAATCTTTCAATTTGCATAAAATCTGCAGTGGTTTTTAGTATTAAAAGCTGCAACAGTGAAGTACAAGAAAAAAGGGAGCTTTAACTGATCTCTTTCTCTGGAATTTGTTTACTGGAACTAAGAATGAAAACAACTCTCCAAGTTCTGATACCAACCTGTACGCTTAGACCCAGCTTCTTTGACCGCTCCATTCCTTCCGAAGTCCAAGGTGCAGGCTCAACATCATCTCTCCTCAGAAGATAGCGCCAAACTAAAAATCCACATTTTCCAATTTCTGGCCAATATTTCACCACCTAACGAACAATATAAAATTACTGCCATTATTTTTCACAAGCCAAACACATGAACATGATACATTAATTGTTCAAGAAGAAATATGGAGACTGATTTATACATTATTATTATTATATACAGCAGTTCTTTCCTCAACTGAGAAATTTTTCCATTTCTTATAAATATGGTGCTCTTAAAAGGCACACTCCCTCGTTTCAGAAACTAAACAGTCTTTAAACAAACAAAAGGCTAGGATATAGTTGGAAGGATTGAAGAAATAATGAAATTATCTGATTTCAGGGATGAATTTAACTTGATAAGCACATGCAAAGCAACTTACATATTCAACCTTATATATCCCATTACAGATTATGTTCTATTATCACTGCTCTGAGTCATTTCTGTTTGGCTCACTTTGCAAAATAAACTAAAGCTAAAGAGCTATAGTGAAGAAAAAAGAACTATTTTTTTTCAAGTAATAATGAAGTATTTGCAGACTAACGCATATGAGGCTCTTTAAAACAAATTAAGAGAAATTTTACATCATAGAGATGAAAATACCTTGTAAATGCCATCATATCTGTTGCCTTCCTCTGGGGCATACTTGCTGATCCGCCGTCCTTTTGAACTGCGCACTACTCTGACTGGTTTACCAGCTCTCCAATTCTTTGACTCTGCTCCATTTTTGTCATCCAGTGGGGCATCACAGTTAAGGGCCAATGCCCTAGAAAGACATTTAAATTCTTCATAAGCTAGACTGATTCACCCAACAGAGTTTGAGATTTAACGTAATTAAGTCGTATGTGTTTCCCTTGTCTAATTTCGCTTTATCAAGAGCATAGGCCTTTTCAGTATGTTTTTTAGCAGAATTGAAGGAAGAAATGAGATCCATGTTATAATGCATAGTAAGAAAAAAAGATTGGAACACTAAATATTTTGTTGTCGAGGTTCCAGATGAAAACTCATCTGAAATTTCTAGATAAAAGAAACCAATCCTTTAAGATTTAATAGTCTTCATTTTTAAAAATAATCCTTTCCTAAATAGCATTGAGAAAATTAAAATTATAACAAAAGGCAAACTTTTCCTGCTGCTATCCTGCATCAATAGACTTTAAGGCTTTTCAAGTGTGTACACAAGAGTAATGAATATGATAAAAAGCATATACAGAAAAAAGTACACAATAACAATTTAAAAAAGCTCTAAGTACGATTCCGCTCTCTCATGTATCTATGTATCACATGATACATAAAATACCTCAGAAGGTATTAGAGAATAACTTAGAATCATAGTAGCTAATTTAAAGACAAGCAAACTCCTTTACCCATGAAGACACTCTTCTAGAAAACTGGAGCAAGACAGTATGACCAAGTTGCCAATAAGAAACGGTATTTCTACTACCACAGCCTGATTTGAAGGGATTGAAAACCCTTCAGAATCAGCCACAACCCAAATGTTGGACCTCAAAACAGAAGAAATAATATGGGTTATAAACAGACATGGTAAAAGTTCTCCACATTGTAGAGAACAGTAAAGAGACAGGCACACTATGCCAACATTAAAAATGTTTCCCATTTAAAACCAAACCTTGTAAAACTATCTGGACGAGCAAAAACAATACAGATTCAACTACACAGAATCACTGTAATCTTCTGAATCAAAGTGCTTGAGAAATTGTATCAAGCTCAGTAAATGAGGGCAGCATGTTGTTACTCCATGTGCCCTTATGTCTTCAAAGCTAAGTAGTTTTGCCTGCGGATTTCTCATTTGCTAAGAGAAAAGCCGTCACTAAGGAGTTCAGCTTTTAATTCTGTGTCCCAAAACAACTTTGCTGCATTCACTAAATCTGCTTGTAAAGCTACTGCTTAAACCTACTTCCCTCTTTCTTCTCTCCTTGTTCTTCTTGCTCATGTTCACATCACACACCTCCTCCCCCTCCCTGTCTCAGCAGCCAAGTCAGGCTTTTCCTCTTTCTCCTCTAGACAGCTTGAAAGAATCCCTCTCCAGCCTGTCTGAGAGCAGCAGAACGTGTCTAAATGCAGACCTGGCAAACAAAAGTTCTCAGTGACTCTCAGCATCCCACAGGTGTTCAGAGGTCAGTTGTGTAATAGATTATGCTCCTAGAAACAGAAAAGGAAGGAGTACTCTTTGTTCAGGCAGGCTTTTGGAGGATGGAAAAATGCTTCAGGCAGATGTCTAATTCTTCCTCTGGATATATGTTCTCTTTTGAGTACCTGTTTTGATAAAGCAGCACCCTAATTCCTTGCTCTTCAGAGAAAAATATGATGGAAGAAAGGGCTAGCAAAACAGAAAATATTTCTTTTATCATGGGAAAACGAAACTGCTTTCTTCCTACTTAAATTTATAACTGATTTACCCACTGGAGAAACTTCAAAAAAGAGACACCCAGAATTATAAAACTTCTGCTCAAGAGCTTTGACAAACTTCTCATTTAATTACAACAGAGTCTTCCGAGGGTGACTGTAGAACAATTTCAACCAGAGGCATGACTGTGAGCTGCAGCAGTGATTCAGCAATGTATTTCACTGAGATGCGTGTTCCTTTAAAGCAACAAAACTCTATAATGCTTGATAAAATGCTTCTTAGTAGCAAAAGACATTGCTGTTTACAAACACAGCATGTACAGGAGTAAAAAAATACAGCAAAACATTGGTTTTAAATTAAAGCACTACAACCCAACTTTTTGTTTTGGAATACTTTCAAATTTTATCTCCAAAACTTACCTATTCATATGTGTTAATGTCTGATCAAATGAATGTTCTCCAATTCTTTTATTGCCAGAAAGATCTCTACCTCCACTCCCAGTGTAAGTGAATTCATCTCCTCGATCCTGTGCAAGAAGATTATCCTTTGGTTTAACGCTCTAAAGTAAAGTAACTCAATTAAAAAAAAAAAAAAAAAAGAAAAAAAAAAAGCAACTTTATTTGTTCTATTTACTCAGAGAAAAACTGTAATCCAAGGCATGAAAGACATGTTTTCAATTTCAGTATCGCCGTCCTACAGCAGCTGTGCCAGCACAAAACTACTTCTCTAGATGTAACCTCTTCACCAAAAAATTGATAAAAAAATTGCCTGCCTTAAAAAATGCTACTTTTGCATTTTTTATAAAGCTATTTTGAGAAAAAAAATCTGAGGAAAAGAACATACTCTAACAAGCAGTTACTTGCTCTTGAGCTTTCCTTGAGTTTACAAGAATATTATGTTTTTAAAATACAGAATAAATACCTTGGATGGATCATGTCAGCCACTTCAGCTTAGTGCTAATAACTACATACAGTGCTGCCTTATGTACAAAGCAGGTGCTTTAATGAAATAGTAATCCCAATTCTTCTGAATCAGTGAGAGTTTAAAATTATTTAGATTCATATTTTGTAAGCTAAAGTAATTCTGTACTATAGTTCCTATGTAGAATTTTCATGAAATTGCAGGAAGGGTGGTAGAATGTTTTACCATGAGCTGTGAAAACAGTCAAAATCTAAATACACTTAACTAAAGCCTGTATTTCTACTTCCTGTGTCAAGTCTGTCACAGAATTTCATATTACTCCTGGGAAATTCATGTATTTGCAGAAATACATAAATATACACACTACATATATATTTAATGTGCTATTTCTTTGGAGATGTATATTTGATACAAAGCATGTAGCATTTGTGGAAGATAAACATTTAGCAGGAAAATAATAACTAAATGAATTTTAAAAGCAAAATTCAGAACATCTACACAGCAATAAAATTCAGTCAATTTCTTACCACTATTAAAAGTCAGACATTATTTAGGATCCAGTGCAAGACTGTTACACATATTTCATGACTGACAACAGCAGAAAAAGAGAGAGTTAGAAAGAGAAATGCTGGTTGACCAAGGCCATAGATAATTATAGAAATTACTTTGATTTTATTTTGTGTAGGGAAAACCTAACAGAAACTCAGCTGCAGTTATCTGCACATAATAAATACAAGTGCCATGAAGTTAAAAAGTACACTCAAAACCTAGCAAAGACATGTATAAACTTTGGTATCTGCTTTCTTAAAACAGTCTACTTACTCTACTAAATAAATCTCTAAAAACCAACAGAAAGAGAATGAAGTTCAATTAAGGACACTATAAGAAACAACTTTGAAAGACCAACCAGACAAGAACCATTTACTAAAAAAGGATGTAAAATAAACTGTATAAAATAAAGTATCACAGAATCGGAATTAATCACGAAGTATGTTTCATTTTTCAGTGACTGTCAAGGCAAACACAATGCACAGATCACACAAAGATGATCCTGATAATAATATGAACAAGGATGAATTTGCTTGATGTATTACAACCATTCAAACAAATTGCATTTTGACAATGAATAAGAAGCTTGTGACAAGCTCAGAAAAACATGGAAACATATCTTGGAAGGTTACGAATCCATAATAGCCTGGGTTTTGTAACAAAGAAAGAAACACACACATGTTGATGATGTGGAAGGGTTGGGGGGACTGTTAAGGCAATTTTTGATATACAAGCAGAAAAAAACTGAAACCAGGTGATTTTTTCCCCTCTTCTTAGAACATAATTTTGAGATAAATACTGATATAACATATATAAGAATGTCAAAAAATCCAAGAAAGATAGAAACACTTCATATGAAAGCAAGAGGGGGAAAACTATTTATTTACAAGACAGGACAGGTTATTGACAAACTTGTTAGTCAACTACCAGGTTGTTGATACATCTTCATGAGAAGAAAGTATGGAATAGACTTATAGTTTTTGGCATAACAGAAGAACATAAATCAAGAACAAATTGCTATAGACTTAAGCCAAAAAAACTCAAGAGAAAATGCATAATGCAACAGTATTCCTACTTGCACACACTTCTATTGAAAATGGGTTAAATGTAAACAGCCTAAAACCAACAAACTTCCAGCATCTTCAGAGAAAGACCAAGTGGTTCTCCGGTGGTAGTCTAACCACAGGCAAACTGAAAACATTGTGCTTGAAGAGTTATTATGGATAGAAGGCCTATGCATACATGCTCACCTCCTGAACATATCCCACACTTCATAGGTTACATTTGCTTCTCTTTAATTATCAAAGTGTTCTATGCATAAATAAACAACTGGAAATGCAGAGGGAGGAAAATGGAGGATAAAAGGAATGACTATGGAGCATAAATGTTACAGGTCAAGTTACAAGGATCTTTCAATATCCTCCAATGTAAGGAAGACTCACTGCCGCTTTATTTTCTAGATGAACTATACTCTTTTATTTCATATCAGATACCTTAGGAAAAAAACCCAAAACAAAACAAAAAAGGATTTCAGGGAACAAAGACACAGTTTCTAAAACTGAAGGAAAATGCCAAAGATCTTGTCACTGATCTGGGCTGGATGAAGAGAAATGGGAGGACATTTGACATAATCTTTCATATAAGAGCAACTCCCAAACAAGAGAGGAAGAAAGCTCAGAAGAACTCAAAAGTGCATGTAGAGAATGAAAATCAAAAATGGCAAGAGTAAATGATGCACAGACCGAGTGTCTAAAGAGTGGAATAAATCTGGATGAGAATGTGCCCATGACAAGCAGAAGTGAAATAGGCACACTGGTACTCCAGAGACATCATGGGAGACCTAGAGTACCTACTTCCATCGGGCTTACAGTGGTTCACTTTTGCAGTGAACTATGACAGGAATATTCACAGCTTATTATTTGGGATGATTGGAGAGTAATGACTCATTAAAACAAATTCTCAACAGCTTTGAGTTCTATCTATAGATAATACAGGATCTTCCTACCACCTACAACAACTTTCAATTGAGAGCCAGGATGAGACTGCTGAAGTTATTTTTTGTCTCAAGAGGATCAGAAAGCAGAACTGAAGACAATGGTTCAACAGTTAAAGAAAATATATGGCAAAAGGAATTACTGATGTCTGTATGTTCCTCTTGGACAAACAAAATAGCTGTCAAAAAGCCTATCAAAACAATCTTATCTTTTCCCTTCCCTTCTTCCTACATTCTCCCCATTTTCTTACCTTATAATATATATTTCTGCCATTTCTCTTCTGCTTTCCACAGCTTAATTCCACTTCCTTGCACCAAAACTGTCTTTCAACAGCTAGTAAGTACTCTGTCATCCTGTCTTCTCTTAATGCCTTCTGTATGCACCTTTCTCTCATGTTGTGTCCAAAAAAGTTATTTCTTAACCATTCTGTTTGCAAAGTTTGATCATATTATAGAGCAAATGAACTTCAGCCACAGTAGCATTGACCCATTTTCTCATACTGAAGCCCATGAGCGGAAGACAAGCCTGAAGCTCTAGTACTAGAAGCCAGTCAGCCTCAGACAGACAGTACAGACAGTCAGGTGTATTAAATCATACTCCACTATCCACCGTTGTTATACAATCAGTTTTAAGTCTAACAAAGAAATAATATAGAAAAAAGAAAGCAAGATTTTGAATTCCATCAAATCATTTGACCACATTACTTCTATGGATTGCTTTAATGCACCAGATGACAGGGACATTAGCTACTTCAAGTTACTAGAATATCAACTATCTCAAGACAGCTCTCAATCGTTTTCTCTTTCCATTAACACCTCTGCTATTTATTATCAGATTTCAAAGTTTGGTTCCAACAGATAATGCAAAAATCGTATTTATCGGTAATAGGATATTACAGACTCAATTGGATTTTCTAGATGAGTTCCAACCTTCAGTCTGAACAACCAAAAAATGTCTTATTGGCTTTCTTGATACAAGAAAACCCCCAAAAATCGCGTCATGAATCCCTCACCAGTCTGACCTCAGTAAAATGTAATGAATAAAAGCTAAGTTTGATTACATGATAGAGCAAAATAAAAAAGCACTAAACCTTTTTAAAGGAAGTTATTAAATTCAAGTCAAATATTAACTATCAAGCAATTACATTTGAAAGCATTTTCTTCCCCTAGCAGTAGGGAAATCTGAAACTGAATCACGTCATCATTCATCTCCATTAAACTCTGTATGCATAAAGTGCTGACATAATTGGTCTATCTGGCCATCGTGTGATTTATTTTTCATAATTTCATGGTTTAACACTGCAGTAAAAGGTGCCAATTGAAAAGGAAGGGCTAAACTACAAATGACATTTGTAAATCAACAAGAATCCCTTGCATTAAGTGCAGAGCCTGATTACATCATAATTGTTCTTTCTGAGTCTTTCCCAGAATTGTTCCTGACAGCAAGAACCTGGCACTTTCATGGCACATTCCATCACAGTGAAAACATTTCACCATTTTAGTGTTGACTAATCTACATATCTGAACAGTAAGAAAGTCAGCTTCAATGCAGGAAATAGCAGAAGGAGGTTAACTGGTGATGGCTGTAGCGCAACATTTTAAAAAATCGAAGTCCTAGTTAGTCACTGTATGTGAATTCCTTTCTGAGGTTTTTCTTACTCCTTTCCATGTAGTGTCCAAAAATGGCAGATTACCAGGCTTTTAAAATTAACATAAATACGTAAACAATTCAGGCTACTCAGTGTGGATTAATTATCTTTCATTCCATTAAAAATCCGTCCTGACTTTGAACCAAAGGTTCACCAAAGACAGAGAGCCTTTTCAGGTCAAAGACACTTTCCTGCAGCAGTTTACTTACGACAGTAGGAATTTACTTAGACACAGTATTTTTTAATTACAGTTATCTTTGGCTCTTGGCTGGAGATCCAAAATTGGTTTGTTTTTTGACGGAAAAAAATCCTGCAATCTGTATGACTAATTTAATTAGCCTACTGTAATTATAGTTAAAGCAACGCATGGAAAATCTAAAATACATGCATTTTGTATTAGACATTAACTTCATGAAGTGGTTTGTGAATGCTACATTCCAGGCACTGGATGGGTTTGGTACAAAATATCAACAAACCTAAACAATGACTATATTGCCTAGGGTCACTTTTGAGTCACTAGAGTCATTATCTTTTGTAGTCTCAGAATCTTTTATGAGAAGATGCAACTGCTCACACCAAGCATTATTCTCCAAGAGATTCTGAATCTCAGTTCAAAGATTTCCCATATGATTCTATGTGCAACGACACTTACAGAAGAAACAATTTTTGTTTGGATTGTACTAGAGCACACCACACAATTAATTTACCATCTTTACAACACTACCTCAACCCAGCAGAAACATGAGTCTTGAAACTTTTGACAATAAACAGCAGTTTCAACCTGATACATAAAAACAATGACACAAAATAAGAGGCCAAGTTTTCAACACAAAAGTTAGACTTCTCCAGCTGCTTGATTTGATGAACAGACAAATCAGAATATGTTCATCATGAACACTGTGATTGCACAATCAGTGCTAATGTCCAGTATCTACTCTTTAGTTTGTTCTGAAATAATTCTTAAATTACAAATTACTGAAAGACTTCTCAATTTCTTCAGCTAATGTTCCTATTATGACTATCAAAGCAATACCAGGAGATCAGCAATATTAACCTATTCAAAATAAAAGCTAACTATAGCTAAGCCATGTAATATGCCTAGAATTCAAAGTTACACATTTTCAGGAGAGAGATTAATGTGCAGATATTTTATATGCATGTAATTAGAAACGAGGATAAAGCTTCAGGTGCAGAACAATTTCACCCAAAGCTCATTTTGTAAGCTATGACTGTAGCTGTTCTCAATCTTGAGGGTACAATCTTGACAGAACTGATAAAACTTGTTATTAAGGAGCATTCCAATACATCCAGAACATCCCAAATTCAGCAAAACTGGAGGAAATTCTGAGTCTCCAGGATTATAAGTTTCTAAAGGCAGGGCATAAAAATGTCATGACCTGAAAGCCAGACAGTGAACTCTGTTTTCTGTAGTGTATTTTGGCAATTACTTTACCCCAGTGTGTATTTGTTGATTTAAAGCAATAAGAAGCACACTAAGATGGCACACACCATTGGTGTGCATAAATAGTACATAAAATTTATAAACATACAGTATAACACTCCTCCAAAATGAATTTATTTCTCAATTTTATAAAAACTTACACACAAGTACCTTTGTCGTACCATTGAAATTCAAGTAAGAGTCACCTCTCCTTTTGGTACTCATACAATAAAATGAATAGATGTGAGCAGAGGTTTTTACCTGTATCTTTTATTTAAAAGTTTCACTTCTCAAATTTATTAGATACTGTACTTAGGATACTTACAAGTACAGAACTCGATTTTTCTGTGTATATTCTTACAGGAATTTAATCTCAACCTTTTCAAAAAAAACAGGGAAAATGGAAGTAAATTGGAAAACAAAATCTGGCATATGAAAGAAGAAGAGAAGAAAAACTAATTTCAATAATGTAGCTGGGGGAAAAAAAATCCCTTGTATTATTAGTTTAGAAAACAGAAAAACACTGTTATTCATATAAGTTTTTAGGATATTTTCTGCAACGCTTCTCTCCTCCTATCCCTTTTCAAAATTATTTGTCTTTCAGACTATGACAGTACTTAGGTGTCTACAAAACCACACAGTCACAACATCACTTACGTGAACTGAAAAGACATGCAAAGAATTCAGTTAAGCTTACTAAATATTTAGAATTAAATAATTACTACCTCAGAAATAAGGGGACATCAGTATCACCAAAAAGAATAATAAAGGAGTCTGCAGCATCCCAGCATAGCAGATACAACTACTGTGCAACAGTGTTCTTAGGGTCCATGAGCTTGGGCCAGGATAGACGCTAAGGACACCATATCCAAACACCAAGTACCTCCTCATGCCACTTGTTCAAATAGAGACACACAATCCTTCAGAGGCAATACTCTGCAGCAGCAGCAGCAGCAGCAGCAGCAGCAGCAGCAGTAGCTGGTAGATGCTGTTGGCAAAGAATATGTTACATTCTGATGCTATTTCATTAATATGCTTTTTTTTTTTTCTTCGTTGCCCTTTTCCTTGTGTTTGACAGTTATGCATGTTTTAAAAAAACAGGTTGCTTACTGCATTATCCTTCACCTGATCGATGATTCATAATTCCACCTGATGAACTGGAACTGCAGGAAGGGATGTACCTTGTGTAAACATTACTTAATTGAAGAAAACAGTAATCTCTTCACAAATAAATGTTGGTCAATACCAGGAGATGAAAACTGAAAGCAGTTGCTGTTTTGTTTAGCAGCACAATTGCTTTTGTTGCTCTACTTAGATGTTGACACCAAAGCAGAATTCTTTCCAGCACCTTTAGTGATCATAATACAAGATTTTGAGACTTTGCTTAGAAGTTCTGAAAATGCTCATTAGCAGGAACCAAGAACCTTCAGAACTTCCAAGTATCAAGTAGCACATATCTTTTATTCTTGTGCATTAAAATAAATGTATCACATATTTAGAAATACTGTTTGGAATGTAATTAAATCACGACAAAAGCAGAACATAAGCATATTATTTGCATATAATTACACTATCAGATTTTTTATTACACCCAATTTAAACTCCAAAAGTATACTGAAATGTAACTACCCTAAACAATGTCAAATCCAGCAGTAATTGATGTTTTTCTTGAATGTAAATGTGAGCATAAGCATTCTTTAAGCTTCACTAAGATTTTTCTCTCCAAACTTAACTTATCAATAGTAGCTGTTTTTTTCCACAGTCACATCTGCCTAAACATTAAACAACAAATACAGCTCTATGTTTACAGACATTGATACATTTGATGCATTAGAACAGCAAGACCATTGCTCGCATGAATGACATACCACTTCATCTTCAAATCCCCCAGCTAGTACGAGTGAGTAAGCTCCATCATTACTGCGTCCATGGATTCCACCAACATGGGGCCTGTGAACACCTGCTTCACTCACCTGGGAACAGAAAAAAGCCAGTTTCCAGCAATTTTTTTCAAAGAGCCAGTCACCAACAACCACTTTTAACAATCAATTTTCTGCTTAAAATATTCTACAGAGGTTTCTGTGTCAACAGTTAATGCAAGTCTGCTATTAAAGGTGGGAATTCCACTGTTTGTTCTGGAAGAAAAGCTAAAAGTAAGAACACCCAGAAAATCAGCAGGATAATGTAGGACAGTGGTGACACTAGAAGATGTAAAGATACACTTTCTTTATGGGAAAAATCTCCAAGTTTTTTTCCATAAGCAATACCTAAGACTGTACTCACTGATATACTCCACTTGCACAGTCATTTAGAATAATTCAAAGCAGAAGGAGGTCTGCCAGTTTGGTAATATTTTACAGTTTTTAATCAAGGAAGATCCCAGTGTAAACATCATTTTGTTGGGGACTTTTAAGGTAACATTCCAAATGTAACCAGTGGAGAGGAATATTACCACATTGCCCAAGGAAAAAGAAGAGGCCATTGCAACACATATGGATCATAGACTAGCTCTCCAACCAGGATAACTCTCTGATAGTAAATGTTCAAGTAATCTGCAACCTGACCACCTGAAAGCCGCAGCTGTAGCATAACCTGGCAACATCATTAAAGTCTGCTGGAGCACCTCTCCCACAAAAACTTATTTAATAACGGTTTCAAACTACTGATCATTAAAAAAAAACAACAAAACACGAACAACCTTTACAAATAAGAAGAGACTATATATTAAATTACCCATTTTCTCAGTATGTTATACAAAAAATACTGTTGATAGAATGAAGGCTTCCAGCATAAAACCAATTACACTGCTTTCTACCTTCACCTTTTCTTTCAGACCTTGGTTTTGCCTGTTTTTCTCATTCTGCTTGTTGCACTCCTGAGCTCCTTTTCTCAGCCTACACTTCTAAGCAGCTTCCAAGGAATTCTATATTCTTCTGCTATAGTCTTGACATTTCATAATACAATACATAAAGATCCAGCTACTCAAAAATGCACTTTTAAACAACAGATTAGAGCTGTGCACATTATGAAAACTAGGCAAGGACACAAAAATACTTCCTTGCACAATTTCTCAGGATCCAGCGGTCTGTGGCTGACTTCCTATACTATTTAAAATGTTTGGATTCATAGTATTGAAGAGGTAGAAGAGTTCACAGCAGTACCACTTGTCATATGAACTAGTACCACTTTCAGTCACTTTGGAGAGGACCGCCAATGTTTTTTTCACTATCACTTTACAAAATTTGACATTACAAATTTGTATATTTGTCATTACAGAAGTATGTCTATTGGTCCCACTTTTTTTAAACTGTACATCATTTTGTAGTCATCTACGCCCCACAAAATTTTCAACATTTTCCAGATGAATGAAAACCACTCCACTCCTTTGATCATCCTGATTGCTATTTATAATAATGTATTTTATTCGCCTGACCCTTCATTTCATGATAATTTAGTATTTGATTTATTTTTCTGATCACTATTGAGTATAAAAATGACATCTTTTTCAAAATTAGCTATTAGAATATCTCTTTGCTAAATAACAAGAAGAGTAAGTAGCTGAAAGCCAATTACAAATTACATACTTAGAACTGTTTCCAGTCCCATGTTTACTATCCACAACATCTTAGCACTTTCCCTTAACTTTATCAGCTATTTGCCAATTTTTCCAGACCATTTATGAGTATGCTGAATAAAAAGGCCCCACTATTGTGCTCCTCTGCCCTGTTGTATCAAACATCCTTTAATGATTCCTCCCTCCCTTCTTTTCAAGTAAAAGAAGGTTTTATCAATTAAATCTAGATTTCTGGTAGGTGATTCACCCCCAAGATGAACTGTGGTAAATAATTCATAGCAAAGATGGTCTTCAGATGCTCTGAAATATTGCTCCAGAAGCAATACTTACTATATTTCCTTCTAGGGAAAAGAGAGTTTGTGTCATAAAAAAACTATTCAAGTCAGAAATAAAGAAGTCTTTAAATTCTCAGTCTCTAAATTCTCATAAATTTGCTACGACAAACTAATTTTCTCATAAAAAAGACTATGAGAAAAAAAGTGTAAGCTAACTTTCCACACAGAAAACATTTCAATTTTTTTTAAAAAAATGACAGAATATTTAATTTGTACCCAAAATAAATTAATTATGCATAAATGGTAATTGTCTTTCGATATCTAGTCCATGCAGATATATAGAGATATAGATAGACAGATAGATAGATAGATAGATAGATAGATAGATAGATAGATAGATAGATAGATAGATAGATAGATAGATAGATAGATAGATAGATAAAAATTCCTTGATGGATTTTTTGACAAAAGCAGCACTCTAATTCTGTTTCTTTTTCCTACCAGTACTAGAAATACCTGAAAAGCATTAGCTTTTGTCTTACCAACAGAATTTCTAACAAAAAGGTAAACTAGTAAATCCAATTACCACTGAAGCAATGAAAATAAAAATTGATTGCAAGACTTTGAGATTGCCTAAGTGACTTTAGAAAGTTCTCTTACTTATTAGACTTAACAAAATCTGGCAGCCAACAAAAAGAAAGCGAGTGATGATAAGTTCATGAAACAAATCAGAAGAGGCTTTTGATTGTTGGCTTGCCGCTCCTCAAGTGGTTTAAAAACCCCTGGTTTTGTTCTTCCAACTATGACAGAAAACAGTCAGTTACAGCCATTTACACATGCAAGGGACAAAGAACTAACTGATCGAGAAAACAAGGACGGATGTATTTTCATGACTAAAAACAATAAAAAAATGAAAGATAACCCAAAAATCATTGCAATTTTATCAAGCCGGGGAAAAAGGGAGGAAGTTGGTCACTTGCTGGACACTGCGAAACCACAAAAAAATCAGTACTGGCACAAAATGAAGTTGTTCCATCCTCCCTGCTTTGTTTTTTCCTGCCCCGTTGAGTATTGGCACTGTGCTTACATAACCAAAATGTGAAATGGACTGGGAAAATTAGCCCCCATTTTACAGCATACAGGATTTTCTTCCAGTTTTTTACCAATCTAGTTTACCACAGAGCCTAAGGAATATTTGAAACAGAAAATGAGACAGTTCAAAAAAACACCAAAAGCTGAATATACAGTGAATTTCAGTGGCAGTACAGGCTTACACTGTAAGCTGTTTAAGCTGTTCATCAGCCTAAAAGCAGATTTGGACATCCATTACATATGACCAAAAACACCTACAGAACCAATTGACAGGGATACCACATAATGTTTTCAAAATCTGCAGTCTACGCCCCCTGCATGGATAATCAGTTCATGTGAAGAAAACTCTTCAGAAAATACTTTATTCCTAAGTTTCCCACGTAAAATTTTAACATGTGAAATATGTTTATCATAATTCCAACAGACTTTCTATTAAATTCTATGGTAAAATCAGTACAGTTCAACCTTTGCTACTATTGGCATCACTTTCAATATTGGAACCATAATGCATTTGCTTTACTTAGTCCTGGTGAAAATGGCAATTGTCAATTTAAATTTATTTGAGTGCCCAACCCATTCATTATTACTCCTACTTTCTTCAACTACAGCTAATACTGAAACAACATACCTGAACTCTGAATTTCCAGGTTGTCCCAACAGGAACACCAGGTATAGGCCCATAATGATTTGAAGGAACAATAGTGCATTCCTTAGTGCGACCAACACAGGCCATGCCCTAAAAATACATCAGACAAAATTAATCAGTATTACAATATTGAAGACTATTTGCAAATTCAATGCAGAGATCATGAAATCTGTATATTACAGTAAACACATACTTTAAAATATGTTAACAATTGTTAAAAGGAATGTTAAATTAAGTTATATGTGGTTATGGGTTTGGGAGGGGAGTTTGGGGTTGTCTTTCTTTTTGTTTTTGTCTCTGGTCACCTTAATAATCCTTCCACTGCTTTAACTGCCAGTAGACAGTGGGCAGGATTAAACATTGTCTTGTCGTCTGTACAACCCAGTACTGAATTTTGTGTAGTGCATATATAAGCAGAATTATACATGTAGCACATACATGAACAATCAGAGTAACAGCTATTTCTAAAACACACTCTACCTTTCCCCAGTCCCTCTGGCTTTCAGTACTGGCAGATGGCATCTTTGCTTTCTTTTTACTCTGTTTGAGCTTTTCTCCAGCCTTTACAACTTCATTAGAATCATTTTTGCAGGAAGGACAATACCTAAAAAAAGGTTTTAGTAAATGCTCAATTAACTTCATAATAATGGCAATACATTTTTTGTAGCCAAAAGTGTCCATTTGTTTATTTTGACTGAATGTTTCAAGCTAGCAAGCATATACCAGTCTCAAGCAGCTGAAGCCTACGGCTTAAAAAATGAACTCAACGTGAAAAAATACTGTCAACTTTTTTTAAAAAAGGGATTTTCAGCATCTTTAAAGGTAGAGTGCTAGCAGCAAAACATGTAACTGTTTTTTCTCACATGATATGTGAGAGGTCCCCATGTCTCCTGTATTCCCTCTTCATTTAGTCCTCCTTCACTTATATCATGTAAAGGAGAAAACAGCTGAGATTAGAGTATGCTGCTAGCCACTACTTATGGTCTGTTTCCATGTCCTGTCCAGCCTACCCTTATTTTTTGCTGGTAGTGCAACAAATTTCATTGCAGATTGCTGAATGTCAAGCAGAGCCAAGGTATGACATAATGTGTATAGAAACACACAAACACACACTCCACTCACTCCACAACAGTGAAGCCATTTGGAATATAATGCTGAGGCCCGCTCCAACTAACGCAAACCCATTCAGATAGGAAAGTAGAGACACCAGTATGAAGTGACTTCAGCAGAGAGAGAAAAGGGGTACAGTGGTCCTTCTGCTGTTTCCAATAACATTCTAGTCCCACTCCAGTAACATCAATACAAAGGCAAGTCCATGTTTCTGGCTCCCACAGGCTGGGTTTGGCCCACACCATTTGAAGAGGAAGCCTGATCTACACTAACACTGAAAATCTAATTCAGATAACAACTACTACTACCACTACTACTACTACTACTACTACTACTACTACTAGTAGTAGTAGTAGTAGTAGTAGTAGTAGTAGTAGTAGTAGTTCTACTGCTTTGGATTTATTAAGTTTTGTATGTGGATATGAATAGAAGAATTAATTATTAATGTCCACAGGAGTAGATTTCATTATCTTAATAAAGGTGCTGAACCATTAAAACAATGAAGCCACATATACTAAAATAAATCATAATATAAGATGCTGAAATTATCTGACACCATGACTTTGAAGAGTATTATAGCTGCTTACAGAAAAAGAGCATGTAACGACCACTTAAAAGAACAAACATGACATAATGCAAATTCTCAAGGTGAATTAACACAGTGAATTCCCTGTTTCTTGATAGGGTAAAAATATTATCTTAATATCTTTTAAACTGAATCTTGTATGGAATATTAAATACTGTTTCACATACAGAGTGACTTAATCTCCACAAGATAAACCTACCCTTTCCCAAACTGAAGGCTTAACCCCTGAAGAGAGTTTGCCAGATTTTACACTCTAAAATCATGAAATGAAAATATTTCCAATTCCAAAGCAAACTGCTCATAAATTAAGACTCAGACAGCCATGACTCTTTGCTAGTATGGAAAAAGAACAGAGGGCACAAACTTCTTCTGTAGGAGATGCTGCTTTGCCCAGTGCAAAAGCATTTCTACATAATGACAAGTATTAAGACAGCACAGGTCTGGTGACACTAAGCATCCCAAAACTGGTTCACATAAGCCAGGTCCATAACTGTACCTCTACCATCCTGTGACTTCATCCACAGATGCAGCTATCGACTTACATGTATAGATCTTAAGACTCCTATTGTTAGTTACACAGCAAACAAAAACTAGGTAAAAAGCTTAATAGCCATTTTCCAATGAATTTTAATTATAATTAAAATTTAATTAAACTTCTGGAAATTCATAATTTAGACAATGAATGAAGACTGGCTCTGGAGAGGAGGAGGTGTTTGTGATCAAAAGGCTCACCATGACCCAGCAATGTGCACTCAGCCCAGAAAGCCAACCCTCCAATCCTGGGCTGCATCCAAAGCAGCGTGGGTAGCAGGTCAAGGGAGGTGATTCTCCCCATCTACTCTGGTCTTGTGAGACCCCACCTGCAGTGCTGCATCCAGCTCTGGGGCACCCAACACAAAAAAGATGTGGACCTGTTGGAAGGAGTCCAGAGGAGAGCCACTGAGTTGATCAGAGGGCTGAGAGTTGGGACTGTTCAGTCTGGAGAAAAGGCTTCAGGAAGACCTTACAGCACCTTCTAGGTAGTTTAGATTTTAGTAAGAAATTCTTTCACATGAGGATAGTTGCCCCAGAAAACAGGCAGACCATCAGGTACTAACCAATAAACATTATGGAATCCAGTAAGGTGTAGGAGATTGAGTTATTAATTTACAGAGAATGTTAAAACTTCCAAAAGACTTACACAGATTTTTACATAAAATATAATCACAAGGTTCAAAGAGATTCCATTTAATGCATTCATAGACATCTTAGATATTTAATGTAGTCTATGTAATGGAAAACTTTCTTAGAATAAAATTCTACTTATTAATCATCTATAAAGTATTAGCATCTCAAGTAAGTCATAGGCAGGTGATAAATATGAACAGTATAAATTGTAGACAGCTAATAAAGACATAAGAGTAACTACATAAGCCATGAAGAGCAGCAACGCAGTAGTCCTTCCATAGCATGAAAAATGAATGTAGTAGAGGCAATGAAGAGCACAGGGGCATCAGCAGGGACAGAGGATGATGAGGGCAGAGAAGCGTGAGCACAAGAGAATTGCTCAAGCAGTGAAGCTTTTAAAAAATAAAAAGGCTGAGGAATAACAACTGTTGATAAATACAGTCAGATCAGGTAATGTCACAGGAGATCATAATGACCATAATGAATAAAATGAACATACCAGTCTTGAAATTCCATAAGGTAATTAAAGCTTACTACCATCCTTTGTGAATGATTTAAAAGAATTATCTTGACAGAAAACACAAGCCTTATATTAAGTAGATGGATGAAAACACCCCAGAATTTAAAAACATCTTCAGTATTTTCTTTCACAAGGTGCAAATATCAAAAAGGTACCATGTATAGAATGTCAATATAGGTAAGTAAATCATCCTTGTATATTTACCAGTCTTCATCTTCTGGTATCTTGCTTAAGGGAGGGTTCAGGCAGTATATATGATAAGCCATATTACATTCATCACACAGGAGTTGCATGTGAGCATCCTGTTTGCCACCACACAAGTAACACGAACAAAACCGGCACTCCTTATCTGGATCAGCCCTACAGTGCTTGCATTCAGGGCCACTTTTTCCTGTCAAAAACAAAGAAATATCAAATGCCACGTATCTCAGAAAAGTGCATTACCGTATCTAAAAGAATAATTATTTCTGAACATGAATACTGCTCTCTTGAAAATGCTTTCTTCCTTACAATGAGGTATTTAACTATCTAGGTCTAATGAGATTTCTTCTGCTGTATAAACAAGCCATAAAGAAAATTACTAATCAGCAGCTTCTCTTTATTTTCTCCTGTCCCCAAGACGCCCCTGCACATTCTCCCTACAGATGGAGTTTTGCTGCCTTTTGAAGCTGTACAGCTTGTAAGTTAGCTTGGATAATATAAGCAATAAAAGTAAATACTTCTTTCAGGAGTTTCAGGAGTTTATTCTTGAATAGAAATACAAGGTGGATTCCTGATGTATCCAGAGGAGTTCCGGATACTTTAACGTTTTTCCTAAGTATACCAAGAAGGAAATTAATGACTAAGAGTTTGCGTAAATCCAAGCCCCTTTCTACTGAAGAAAAGCATGCCCTCCCAACTGCATGGACTTTACAGAGAAACTGATCGACACAGTTGTAAGTTACCAGTGTAAATCTCTGTGCAAAGAAACTCCAGGCTGAAAGTTTTATAAGAAATGGGGACTGGAATGCCAAGAACTGTGCTGTATCTGCAGTCTTTCTGGAGGATCTTGAACAATACTTTCATCTTCAAAGGCAGAACCAGCTAGATTTCAAGTGGGAAGGGGATGGAGTTTTGATTAACAAAGAAAAGTCAGGGGCTCTTGATGAATTAAAAACTGACAGGGGAACACCTATGAAATGCTTCAAAAGAACAAGAGCTTTTTCATCTAAAACGTTGACACAGTTGACAGCCCAGCTAAAATGTCTATACACTAGCACATGGTTAACAATCAGAAGAACTGGAAGTGACTGTGCAGCTGGAAAGCTATGATCTAATCACAAACACTGAAACCTCGTGGGACAAATCACGTGACTAGAGCACTCCAATTGATAGCTACAAACTGTTCAGAAGGGACAGGCAAGGAAGGACGGACAGGCAATTTGCCCTCTATGGACTGATTGCACAAACCTGTCCTTGAAAAACAGCAATGAACAGGTCAAGAGCTTGTGATCGAAAAACAGAGGCCAAGCCAACAAAGGAAACCTCATGGTTTGTGTTTATTACCAGCCACCCAGCTGAGGGGAGCCTGTTGACAAAACCTTCTTACTTCACCTGCAGGAAGCATCGCTCTGGCAGGTTCTGATCCAGCTGCAGGGACTTGTCAGGACAGTCACCCTGACATCTGCTGGAAAAGCAGCTCAGCAAGATGTAAGCAGTCCAGGAGACTCTTGGAGAGCATCAAGGATAATTTCTTAACCCAGGTGACAGAGAAGAGTTACTGCACCTGTTGCTTACTGACATGACACGTTGCTAACTAACTGGCGAGGTCAGGATCAGTGGCAGTGATGTGATCACTGAAGTGATCACGCCCTGGTGGAATTCTTGATCTCAAGCGTTATGGGCCAAAGAAAGGTTAATGTCAGTACCCTGAATTTTAGGAGCCTGAACTTTAGTTATTTAGGGAATTACTGGATGGCGCCCTCTGGAAAACTGCACTCAGGGAAAAAGGAGCAGAGTAGAACTGCCAGATCTTTAAGGCACTGCCTTCAAGATCTTTAACTGCCAGATTTTTCTTAGAGCCCAAGATCTCTGAACTTCCATCAGTGAGCATTCAGGCAATGAAGGCAGGAGACCAGCACAGCTCAGCAAAGACCTCCTGGCCGAAGTGAAGCACAAGAAGGAAAAGCACAGGACATGGAATCAGGGACAGGTATCCCGGAAAGTAAAGAGAAGTGCTGTCTGGTAGAGACAGGATTGGGAAAGCTAAGGTACAACTGGAGCTGAATTTGGCAAGGGATACAAAGAACAGTAAAAATGGCTTCTACAGGCATGTTGATCAGAAACAGAAGATTAAAGAAAACGTATACACACAACCCCATCCACCCCTCTGTCCCCCAAAATGGGACAGAACTAATGACAATCAACATGGAGAAGGCTGACGTATGCAACAACTTTGCCTCTTTGTTAATTAGTAATCACTTTTCCCACATCTCTGAAGTCCCTGAACCTCAAGAGAGGAACTGGGGAATTGAAGTCACTCCTGGTGTAAGAGAAGATCAGGTTCAAGATCATCTGAGAACCTGAACACAGACAAGACCAAGGGACCCAAGGAGATGCATCCCAGGGTCCTGAGAGAATTGGTCAATGTAGTTGTTAAGCCACTCTCCATCATACAAAAAGTCATGGCAGTCGCATCATGTCTGAAAATCCACAGTAGTCAGGGTAAGTTCTCAGTGACTGGAGAAAAAAAGAGTATTTTTAAAAAAGGGTAAAAAGCAGGAACCCAGGAATTACTGACTAGTCAGTCTCATCTCAGTGCCCAGTAAGATCACAGAGCAGAGACTCCTGGAAGACATGTCAAAACATGTGGAAGACAGAGGGCTGGTTAAAGACAAATAAAATGGCTTCCCCACGGGCCAGTAGTGCCTGATTGGCGCAGCGGTCCTCCACCATGGACAGAATGCATCAATTGTCAAAGGAGAATTACAGATGTCATTTATCTGTCAGTAAGGCCTTTGATTTGGACCCTCACAATATTCTTAACATAAAGTCATAGAATTATAGAATATCATGAGTGGGTAGGGATCCACAAGAATCAGTCACGTCCAACTCCTGGCCCTGCAGAGGACATCCCAAGAATCCCACCATGTGTGTGAAAGCATTGTCCAAAAGCTCCTTGAATCCTCGCCAGGCTTGGTGCTGTGACAACTTCCCTGGGAAGCATGTTCAAGTGTCCAGATATCCCCTGGGTGAAGAACCTTCTCCTAATACCCAATCAAAATGTCCCCTGACACAACTTCAGGCCCATTCCCTCGTGTCCTGTCACAGAGAAGACATTGGTGTGTGCCCCTCCTCTTCCTCTCGTGAGGAAGCTGTAGACTGTGATCACTGCCCTCAGTTTCCTCTTCTCCAGGCTGAACAGACCAAGTGACCTCAGCTGTTCATCAGAAGGCTTCCCTTCAAGACCCTTCACCATCTTTGTGGCCCTCCTTTGCGACATTAGCTTTATAGCTATCTTACATTCCTGCTGCTAAACTGAAGAGAGATGGGTTTGATGAATGAAATGTCAAACAGATAAGGACTTAATTAAACGGCCACAGTCAAATAGTGAATGGTGCATATCCAATGGTTCAATGTAAGAGTGTGAACCATTAAGGAGTGGTGTTCTTCAAGGGTCACACTGGGAACATTATTATTTTCTACTTACATCAATGACATACACAGTGGAATTGAGTGCACCATCAAAAAGGTTGATGACACCAGGCTGAGCAGTGCAGCTCATCATAGAATCACAGAATCAATAAAGTTTGAAAATATCTTTAAGATCATAATGTCTGTCAACGTAGCACCACCATCATGTTCAGCATTAAACTATGTCTTCAAGTGCCATATCCACTCACTTTTAGAACACTACCAGGGATGGTGATATCACCACTTCATTGGGTAACTTGGCCTAATGCTTAATAACCCCTTCCATGAAGAAATTTTTCCTAATATCCAATCAATACTCTCAGGTACATAGTGTGACTCACTTCAACACCTCAATGTCCTCCTTGCAGTGATGGGCCCAGAACTGAATTCAAGGTGTGGCCTCATCAGTGCTGAGTACAGGGGGACAATCCCTGCTGGCCACACTGTTGCTGCTACAGGCCAGGATGCCACTGGCCTTCTTGGCCACCTGGGCACACCCTGGCTCATGTTCAGCTGCTGTCACCAGCACCCCCAGGTCCTTTTCCTGTGGACAGCTTTGCAGCCACTCTGCCCCAGCCTGTGGCACTGCCTGGGGTTGTTGTGACCCAAGGGCAGGAGCCAGCACTGGGCCTTGTTGAACCTCACACCACTGGCCTTGGCCCATGATCCAGCCTGTCCAGATCCCTCTGCAGAGCCTTCCTCCCCTCCAGCTGGTCAACACTCCCACCCATCTTGGTGTTACCTACAAACTGACTGAGGGTGCACCCAATCCCCTCATCCAGGTCATCCATAAAGACATTAAACAGGACAGGCCCCAGTACTCAGCCCTGGGGTACACCATTGGTGACCGGCCCCCAGATGGATGTAATTCCATCCACCACCACTCTCTGGGCTCCCTCATATAGCCAGGTTTTTACCCTGTGAACAGTGTGTCTGTCCAAGCCATGAGCAGAGTGTTTCTCCAGGAGAATGCTGTGGGAAACAGTATCAAAGGCTTTACTAAAGTCCAGGCAGATGACATGCACAGCCTTTCCCTCAACCACCCTGTCACAGAAAATCAGGTTGGTTGAGCTGAACCTGACTTTCACAAACCCCTGCTGGCTGGGCCTGATCCCCTGGTTGTCCTGCGCACAATGCGTGATGATACCCGGGACGATCTGCTCCATGACCTTGCCCAGCACTGAGGTCAGGCTGATAGGCCTGTAGTTCCCCAAATACTCCTTGCAACTACTGTTAGGACAGGTCCAGAGGAGGGCCATGAAAATTATGAGAGGGCGGGAACATCTCTCCCAAGAAGAAAGGCTGAGAGAGATGGCTTTCTTCAGCCTGGGGAAGAGAGAGCTTCAGGGAGATCTTTTTGTGGCCTTTCATTACTTAAAGGGGGTTCATAAGAAAGATGGGGGAAGACTTTTTACCAAGAAAGTAATGACAGGGAGCAATAATAATGACAACAAGGAACAGTTTTAAATTTTAAGATACATTACTTAGACTGGATACAAGGAAGAACTTTTTTTACTGTGAGGGTGATGAGACACTGGCACAGGTTAGCCTGAGAAGGTGTGAATGCCCCATCCCTGGAACCTTTCAGAGTCAGATCAAATGCACCTTTGAGCAACCTGATTTAATGAAAGATATCCCTGCCCACGGTAAGGGGGTTGGAGTAGAAGATCTTTAAAGGGCCCTTCCAACTAAAACCATTCTATGATAAGAAATGCTAGATCACAACGGCTTGAATAATTGTTTTCAAGAGAAAAAACTTTAAAATTGAAGAATATAAAAGAATCACTGAAGAGGGAAGATTACCAGCTGCAGATAGAAGGTTTAGTGAGATGTACTGACTGGAAAACCTGTGAAATAAACATGTAAAGCTACCACCAGTGACTATTTTTCAAAGTCTTAAAGGCAAAGGTACACTTAAATATATACTTCTTAAAAAGCGCCAAAATCTATGAGAATAATGCTTCTAGTAAAGTGTAGCCTAGAAGACTTACCATGCTATCCAAATGGAGGTAATTTTCTATTAGTTTGAGACTTCTCTCCCAAGGCTCATTTGAAGAGAAATGAAACATTTTACGAGTGCAAATGAACAAATCTAAAAGTTTTCCAGCACAGCTAGGTTAAACTCACCATGTGTGCAAGGTGTCAACACCAATTCAAGTCAGACTATGAAACCCCAGAAAACTGTTAACTCCTTTGAAAAATTTTAAAAGTGATGACTGAGCAGTCCCTAAGGAAACTCAATAGTCTACCTCATCCAACAAACAATAGACAAAACGAAACTGCCTATTTTTCTGTATCTCTTAGCACCACACATTGTTTAGGTCTATGTAATTAACTGGTTTCAGTTATGAAACCAGTTTCTTAGGTAAAAGGTTAGAAATTTTTTTTAATAGAAAAAGAGAAAAAAAGGTCAACATATTTTAGATCAGTTAAACAATACATGAAGTTCTCAACTTTCCGCAATAAACAAAGTACAAACTGTCATTTTCATGACATGACTTCCATTTTTCACATTTCTGTTTTAATCATGTTGTAAGTCATATGCACTAACTATAGCGGCACTGATGGTCACATGAAGACAGGTCTGTTCACCTCAACCAACAGTGCAGAGTTTAGTTGCATATAAAATTTCATACTATCTTTTTTCTGCAGGAAGAGTTATCACAGCCCAAGCTTGGATTCTGATGGAAATAATATATGTTGATACCTAGGTCTTATTTGCATGTTGCATATAAATATTTGTAACATATTTACAAATATGTTGCTTCTTAGATTTTTTAAATTCTAGTATAGTTTTCTAATAGGCTTAGCCTTACTCTTTTCCTTAGCTGAAAAATTTTATTTCCATTAATTAGAAAACGACTACTTTATTTTTAATTGTAACTGCTGAATGTATATTGACATAGCTTTGCACATACAGAGCCTAATTATTACGTGACCATGCTCAAGAAATAAGCATTTTCCTGCAGTGACAGCCTACACTGTCTATTTGATAAAGATTATTTCCATAGTAGGCATCCTATCTTTTGACAAGGGCACGAAGAGTAGCTTAATATGGACAAAAATACAGTCAGCGCATTTTCTGACTGTGCTTACAACAATCTCATAGAGTATTTAAGGTCAGATAATGATTTTAATTTCATCCGCTGTTACTGTAATAAAATTCTGCATATTAACAGAGTATATAAGCTAATGGAGCTGTGTGTTTTTATATATATATATTTAACCTCTTTTTAATACACAGTACAAATGGGGTTGCAAGTATAGTCCAGAAGGAAAGGCTACACTGGTGCTTATGGCATACAACTCAAGTGACGTGCACTGTGCATACTTGAACGAAGGCGAAACGGCTAACCTGGCTGAAAAAACAGAATAATATGAACAGGGTTGTGTGGTGAGTGCTGGCTTCAGGAAAAAGAGCAGTTCAAGAAATAAGGCTGAATTCCCTGATCAATTTATTTTCCATTATTACACTTCTAAAGATTATATTTATGAATTACATTTATTTATGAAGGTTATAAACAATATGTTAAAATTAGTAAGATTGGGACCAGGAACAAAATGAAATAAAACATACACAGAGGTGCAAATCTCTACACAGATGTCAATATTTGGGTAGTTTAAGCAAAGAGGTTACAAATAAAGAAACAACTACCAACATTAGAGGGAAGGAGCTATGACAATGAGGTCTTGACTCTGAAACAGACAGTGCAGCAATTAGTGTACAAAGTACAGACTGGCGAGGCCACCCCTCAAAACCTGTGCTCAGCTTTGGATCCCTCACTTCAAGAAGGACATTGAGGTGCTGGAGCATATCCAGAGGAGGGCAGTGAAGCTCATGAAGGGTCTGGAGCATAAGTCCTATGAGGAGCAGCTCAGGGAGCTGGGGTTGTTCAGCATGGAGAAAAGAAGGCTCAGGTGACCTGAGACCTTATTGCTCCCTACAACTGTGTGAAAGGAGGTTGTAGCCAGGTGAGGGTCAGTCAAAAGGACAAGAGGAAATGGCCTGAAGTTGGGCTAGGGGAGGTTTAGATTGGTTATTAGGAAAAGTGATTCACAAAAAGAATGGCCGAACACTGGAAGAGGTTGCCCAGAGAAGTGATGGAATTACCACCCCAGGAAGTGTTCAAAAAACATGTAGATGCGGCACTCAGGGACATGGTTTAGTGGTGGACTTGGCAGTGCTGGGTTAACAGTTGGACTTGATGGTCTTAAGGGTCTTCCACAATCTAAGTGATTCTATGATAAGTAAATACTCGTGTCAGATCAGATAGCACCATTGCAGACAATTCTGTATAGTCAGCAATACAGTAATCACTCATTTCCTTGACATACAACTTTAAAAATTAATTCACTACACAGCAGCTGCAGGGAAGAGCTAAATTAACTACTTAATTTTCATGCCATTTAAAATATTGCATACCTGTAAAATAAACAGTATGTAAATGCAAACCAGTATTTGTAGATTTTCAACTTTTTCACACTGCAATCTTTTTAAATCAAAACATGCTTTTAGATAACGCAAAGATCTTTTAATGTGACCAAGAAAACATAAAACAGAATGGTTTTCTTTTTTAGTAATCTGAGGGGCGTAATTCTCAAATAATGAAAATGAATAATGAGAAACTGACATTTTTACTTTTAAGAATATCACAGTGAATGGAATTCGCTCCTTTGAAAAATAGTGGGTTTTTTTATTTTAGACAACAAATAAGCATTGCTCAGACTCATTGTGCACTGACAGCCACCTACAAAGGTTCTGAAAAACTGCATGGAGTCAGGAAAGTAACATATAATTATATCTAATACCTACTTGTAGACCTGCAGTTCAATCTTCAGTGTTGCTATCACAAACAGTTAGCACTCATAACTTTAATATGTTTCCAACTCAGGATAAAATGTCACACTACTTTTTAAATAAACTGCCACTAACTCCTTACTGTGATTGTGGCGAGGTTAAGGAGGTCTGGTGTTGCAATTTTTTCAGAAGTTCATGCAGGGTAAACTAATCCAAACATTAATTATCCAGGGTTTTTTTCATGGTACAACCAGCTTTAGTGCAAAGTTTCTTATAAATTTTTTTTTAGTTTCCTGACATAATGACAGAGTTAAATTGCATTACTACAGACTAATTCTATCTTTGGCATTTATTAATTTATTAAAAGCTTAAATTACATGTCGGTTGCAACAGCAGTTTTGGTGACCTGAACACTCCTCTAGGAACTTAAATGAGACTGCAAATTCATTCTGCACTGTTCATTTAGAGCATTATGAGCTGTTTCCCTTTTCACCACTCATGACTGACAGCACAAAGCTGTTAATAGTTTCTGAAAATGTCAAGTAATACAGCCATCTTACAGTAACTATACTTTTAGAACAGAAAACCAAAAATGATTCAGTTATTACTTTCCTGCACAGAAAACAATGATTACTACTACCTCTGCATGCTGATATTTTCTAAAGAAAGATCACTTAATTTGTACTTATATTCAAATAATTTAAAAAGCGCATACTTTTGAAATCTCCATCCCCAAATGTCAATGGATAGGCTCCTGGCTTTTCAATCTTGTACATTTCCTCTATAAAAAGGATTTTACAATCATTAATTGTATCTTCTGGACCTCTGAAAAACAAAAAAAATAAAAAGTACATTCAACTTAGTTCCTCAGACCTAGATTCTATACTTTCTGAATCCTATGCAGTAAGATAAGTAACCTTTTTTTATCACTGATAGGATACTTTATTTCAATTCACACACAAAAATCAGTCTAATGCTGTAACTCCTAAGAAAAAAATCAAATACATATTTAGGGCTTGCTTAAAGAAAAGATTACTCCATCATCCTCAGACTGTCTGGCAGTTCAGTATGTCTTTGACAGTTATCCACTATGGCTTAATCCCACTTCTAAAACCTCAAAATGTTTTTATTGGTCGAACACAGCAGACCATATCCTGCGGAATACAGCATCTCAAACATTATTATAAAAGTGTAGTATCACAAACAAATCAGAAATGTGACCTATAAGGCAGAATAATACTTGTAACCCATAGAGCAAGAAAAGCAACAGAAAGTTTCAAAAGCCCTTCTATGAGTTTTAACTGTTTCTCAACTCTGGAAAGCTACATACAATAATGTACTGAATTACAAACTGTAAGTAGTCTTGCTAATGTCAGGTTTCAGTACAAAATCTCAGTAATTAGTAGTAACAAATACTCCAAGACTCCATAATAATAATGCCAAAAGACTTATAGAAAATAATTAGAAATTATATGTAAAGGTTTTACCTACCCTTATTAAAATATATTTGTATCTACACAGATTCTAATTAAATGCAAATGTATCTAGGAAGAAGGGGCCATAATGACATCAACAGCTGTGAAGCACTCCCTTTTCCTTCCTCCTTAGGATGACATTGTGTTCTCTTCAACTGTCTGTTCTCTTACCACTTTCAATTTACTACCTGATGTAGAAGTAAGCAGGAATTTTTGGTATAATAAAATACTGATGGATATCTGTAAGAACCAATCACAGAGGTGACTTGAAAACACTTTTGAAGAAAGCCAGCCAGGAGGCAGATCCCTATAAAAAAGTCTAGCCTGCAAAATGAAATTAGACTATAGACAGATAGGGAAACAAGATATTAGATTCATTATTTATTAACTGCAACAACAGAACATCTCCAGAAACATCAGGCTTCAGTCTGGAATCTGTGGTTTTCTGCTCTACCTCTTTGCCTGCTCCCACCACTTCTTTTGTGCTGACCACCAATTCTTGGACTCTGACACATGATGATCTAACTAAGGCAGAAAAAAACTAAGCCAGGGAAAACCCACAGGCAACAAACCACTTCTTCATGGCCCTGAGCACTGCAGTATTTAGGTCTCCATGGAACTGGGATTGAGAGGACTCTGTCAGCATCTTGATTGACTCTAACTGCCTTTTCTGTATACCAACAGCTGTTTACTCAGGCACCTGTATTTATTTTGACCTTTTTCCTTCCCAGCAGTTTTTGGAGGAAAAACATTCCCCATTGTTGGTCACATGGGTAAACAGCAAATGCTAGCAAATTTCAAATATTAGGCTATTTGAACAGAATATACAAATGCTGCATCAATGCAAATACATCCATCAGACAAAGAACTGTTTGCTTTCCTGATGAGGAAAATAACGTATTTAGAATAAATTTAATTTGCATATCCTATGTGGATAGTACTTTAAAGCAGTTCTGGCCATTGTGAATAACATCTCTCAGATTCAGCATGCAAAGACACTTTGAATTACCCACAATACTCAGCAACCCACAATCAAAAAGGCACATACATTCAAATATAGAAGGGACAAGATGTAAACATATCTTCAGCAGGAAAACTGAATCAACAAATACAGACCAAACTCCTCAAAGCACCAATATTTCCCAGGTTATTTTCTGTACTTTGGAGAGTCTTTTATTAACTGTCCTATATTTCTTGTTATTCCTAGATTATTTGAAGTTCAAAACAAAACAAAACACACCTTCCGACATTCTTTTAATGCCATCAATCTATGTTAGAACCTTCCTTACTTGTAACACTGCTTGACTGCCTATCCAAAGTTATTCCTCTAGGACTAACCTCTAACAGAACTCAAAGTGGTGAATCTAATCTAAAACAAAAATACAGAATTATGACTTCTTTCACAAAGTTAATGTGAAATTTTATATTTAATGTAGCAGCTACAAATGACTGATATTCTCAAACTGTAGTAAATTTCAGACAAATTTAAGCATATTTTTCACTGATTTTTGCATCCTGCAAATCTTAAATGTGCGTGTAGTCTATAACTACTATCCCTATTAAGACCAAAACTGCATCTAGGAAGAATTCACACTTCCTCTCCTCTCTCTTCAGTGTGTTACAGTTTACAGCTACTTAAACTTACCTTTTTTTCCCCCCTGCATTTTCCTCAGAAAACTAAAAAGCAGCTGTTAAAAAAATATCTTTTCATTATCTGTATTCTCTGCATACAGTCTATGGTCAAGAAGGAAGGTAGCAAAACACCACACAGCTGTACTCAGAAATCTAGACACTTGTGATACTGTTATTCGTATCTTTGGGATGCAAGCCAAACTTGAGTTCAGTAGAGTATTAATTAGGAGTAAATTCCACTGGTGCCAATTTGAACTATAAAATTACTTTTAACTACAATGAGTAACACATTGTTTCCTTAAAAGATACCATGCAAAGATTTGTAAGTTGGTTCAATGACGTAAGTGTTCCAAACAGTAACAGCAAAGTTTTTGTGAAGTGTGCAGAAGCACAGACTTTTATAGTCAACTTTATTACAAAGTATCACCTCAAAAATGTCATTTCGACCTCAAAGTGTTGAAGCGCAACATACTTTTTAAATTTAGCCAGTTAAACAAAACAATTCCTCTAACTAATACTGGAAAATACAGAACTCTTGAAATAATAAAAAAATTAATACAGCTGCAATGGCATGTTTTTCTCTCATAGCACTGCAATCCTACTGACTAGCAATACTATTCCTTAAATCTAGGCAGTACTTAATAAACAGATGGAATCCACAATTTCTCTATCACATACAACAGATCATGGTAGACATTCCTTCTTTTTGCCCTGTATTTTTCCTCTGAGATGAGGACACTTAGAAAGCAACTTTCAGACTAAGTTTTTCCTAAAGTCTATTCAGTATTTAAACAAGAGAAAACATTTTCTCCCATGAGTTACATAAGAAGAAAGCAAATACTATCAAATAACATTAAAAAGCCAGTATGTTCCAACAAATGTCACAGCAGCATATGTGGAACTACAGAGGAAGATCAACTAACATAGTGAAAATGATGGCTAAATAATAAATGGTTAGGCCTTACCCAAGCTAAAACAATCTGCTCGACCAGTTGCTCGTAAAAGACTAATTCTTCTGCCACAGTACACTTTCAGTGATTTAATAATGATCATGTGATTTTAAAATCATGGTTATCTAATAAAATGGTGGCTATATTATGCTGTCAAACATATAACCTTCTTCATTTCTTCACCCTACCATACCAAAAATGAGAGTATGCAATATGCATAGTATATGGGGCGCTTGTATTTCAAGTAAGAACTTGAAATCTTTTGAAATAATTAAATCCTAAAACAAGGCCTGATTCTTCAACACAGTAGAATTCCTAATGCAAGCCTTCCTTTGAGATAGGTTAGCCAAAGCCAGAGAGAAACCTTCAACTGAACCTTCTTATCTACACTTTCCCGACACACATTTCCTTTTTTTTAACCTTCAGGTGGCAAAACACTTTAAACATTCAAAATCACAGTTGACTAGACATGTGACAAGTGGGCATTATCCTGGATATTTCAGAGGTCAGTTTCACAACTGCTGGACAGTTACCACACTTAGAGACCTTTATCAGTTCTTACAGTCTGGTAGATTCAATGACAATTGTCAGATCTCTGTCTGGGAGTTTCTGGGTTTATCCCTTTACCACACTGAAATTAAAAGTATAATATTTTAACCCACACTAAAGTTAAAATACAATGCTGAATAAAAATGGAAGGGAAAACTACGAGAAAAATACACACAAAGTTTATATTCACACAAAGAGTAATAACGAAAAGTGTCTAATGACGATTTCTCCTTAGGCTCCCTAAGAGCAGAACCTTACTCACACTGTCATGTTTACCACAACTAATTCATAGTCAGTTTCTATGGCTAATGTCAAAATGTACTGTCCAGTTCACTATAGAAACAGCCACGATCAGAATATAACATTGACTATGCTCTCCAAATATATGAATTCACTCAACAAACAATACACAAATCAAAACAAAACCAGATTTACTACCACTTTCAGTATCTATCTTTTCATATGCAACACTTTGTTTACAATCAGCCTTTATTCCGCTTTTGTAAAGTTTTCAGCCAGCAGCTCTTTCTGTTCTCTGTCAACAAACCATAGTTAAGTAACCTCTTAAAAAACACACAATCTTTCAATATTACCATTCAAAATGCTTGACAGAACTTTTAATATCACCTCCTTAGAAGTGGTTGACTGGAGATTTGATTTAAAACAGGCTTGTTTCAAAGGTAAGTTACAAAATCTCCCCACATTAAGACAGCATATTACATTGATAATCTGACCAATTTCTGCTAGGTTGTACTGAATTACATAGAGGTTCTTTAATTTTTTATTGCACCCAAGCAAAAAAGCAGAGAGTTTTGACAAGACTTTTTTTTCAGAATATTCCACATACATTTGTTTTATCATTAAAATAAAAATGCAGTTACAAAACAGGACAGTATTAGCTCTGTTTTTAATTCAGCTTTTCATTTATTACACAAGCACTGTAAAGATAAAGACACATGACAACTTCCAAACTATGCAAAGATTTTATTACTCTCTTTCCATAACACTAGTATTTTAACAACAGCAAAAAAATTAAATTAATGTTCTCTAGGCTATGTTGAAGATCTTTAATGCCTTAGAAACAAAACACACACACTCCCAAATCTACATATTCATACTGTGGGCATACACACAAGTCAGGCAGGATGTATTTTTTTTTAATGTCAGCAGTAGGTGTGACGCTTGATGCATTTACAAAGCAATGTATTATAGTTCATGATGCCAGATTCTGAAAGCAGAGACTTGGTGGCAGAGACTCTCCTCTTCTTAGCCTGGGAGCTGTAAGTAGGTGAACATTGGAGTACCTGGGGAAAGAACTGGCTTGAGAGAACAGCCAGCAACAATGCCAGAGGCTCACGACACATCCCAGTCCCATGCCACGGAACACAGTGAGGTGTGGAGCCCCAAAAAGGCCCTGCCCCCACCCCATACCTGGCCCTGTCCATGGTGCTGCAGGAACACCCCTGTCCCATTGGCGAGGGGACACCACTGCCACCACCCCAGCTGGTCCCTTCCTGTACTCAGGACTGCGTCTGTGGCTGGTACTACCAAAAACGCTCAGTGGGCATCTACAGCTTCCAAATCCAAGTTCAAACACACAGATGTTAACACCTGAATGACCATGAAGAACCAGGTAAAAAAGCAGGTTGATGACCCATAAAGGTGATACACCAAAGGTTTCATATATGAGAAACAAAGATGTAAGAGCTGTGCTTGGGCATGGTCTAAGCTCAGTCCACTTCTCTATGTGTTTGCAGACTGAACTGCAGCGCATCGAAACAATGCTGAGACTCTGCTCAAGACATCATTCCAAGGGTCTGGGCTAGCCAACAAGTTCCTTCATGCTAGTAAGATGCAATAGACAGGTGATTCTTACTAGAAGAGGCTAAACACTTCTATCCAGATCTTAAATTATACTGCAATTCAGTGAGGAGATGCAGCACACACTCATTATGAGCTTATATAGTTACAGGAGACCAGTCTGTGAACTCTGCCAGACTGAGTGAGAACCTCAACTCAAAAACAAAGACATGAGAAGAAGCACCTCCCTTCATAACAAACTCACAGAGAGATACAGCCAGGATGAAAAGACCTTCCGAAAAACTGAAGAATAGAAAAGGAAGAGTCATAAAAGCACAGAAACATATTAAGCACTCTGGAAAAAACAAGCAAAATACAAAACAAAAAACAAAACCAAAAAACCAAGCCAACCAACTAAAAAACCACAAACTCCAAAACCACAAACCCCCAAAATATCCCCAAAACCTAAGTGAATAAATCAATAGCAACAACAAACCCCCAAAACGTAAGGTGTTTTAAAGCTAACCAACCAAACAAAATCAAACAAAACCAACCAACCAATCAACCAAAAAAAAAAGCAAATTAAAAAAAAAGCTGGGGAAAACTTCTGAAGGCACCCACCATAAAATCATAAGAGAATACAATGGCACAGAATCATAGAATCACAAAGACATTTCCCAAGAATGGTCATATCAAAGCAAAAGCAAGAACTGTGTGCAAAGAAGGCCAAACCCACATTCCTAGCCTAGAGAGTTAGTACTGAATTTATTACCATGGCTTGAATGTATATGACAGCATTACTGTAATGAAAAAACTTGGTATCCAGGGATTCTCCTGCTCATAACATGATGAATCTACTTCACAAAGAATTCCTGAAAGTCAGAAAATCCTAGAGAGGAAAAGAAGCCCTAACTAATTCGGCATTCAGAGAGCAGCTGCTTATTTTGGAATGTCTTCATTCCTTATATTGCTCAGTTCTCTTCAGAAAAATTACAGCAAATGCTTCCACCATGATTTCCCATTTCGTTAGTGCATGATATTAAATCCTCCATTTAAGTGCCCAGTGGCCATTACATAATGGTAATACAGCCTCTCCTGGTCTTAGGTGTTTGTGTAGAATCTCTAATAATCCTTTAATTGTTCATTTTATATTGATAAATCCAAACATCCCTAGACTTGTGGGTTTAACTGTTGGAGAGATTCCCCAACAAGCAAGCAAGAAAAGCACATTTTGGTGCTTCCCTGAAACACCTATACACCAATGCATGGGCAATGAACAAAGGGGATTACAGAGGTCTGTGTAATTAATGCAGGTCCATGACAACACTGGGATCATGGACACATGGTAGGATCGCTCACATGACTGGAATGCTGTGACTAATGGCTAAGGGCTCTTCAGAAAGAAGACGCTAGGAAGGCTAAGAGGAGTTGTCCCTTTTACGAGGGCAGGTCAGGAACTAGTCAAGAGCTTACAGGTCAGAACAACATTGGCAATGCTGTAATAGGTGCATGCTTTAGGGAATAAATACATGAGGACTCCGTCAGGCAACTGGAGAAAGTTTCAAGTTCTCACACGGAACTTGAGGCATCATGGCATCTGCTGGAAGGTCAACAAAGCAGAACACAAACAATCCAGGGAATTTCTGGAGTGCAGTGGTAACAATGTCCTGATGATGGAGAAGCAAACTGCTAGACCTGATACATAAAACTGAAGAACTGGTCATGGAACATTAAAGTTTGGCTGCCATGGTGATGAGATGGTAGAGTTCAGAATCCTTACACGAAGGTTATAGTACAAGACAACCCTGGATTTCACAACAGGAGAATGTAATCTCTTCAGATATCTACTTGGAAAAATCCTACAAATCCTAAAGATACCCATTAGAGAAGAGCCCTGTAAAGCTAGTTGATACTTAACGATCATCCCAAGCTAAAAAATATCTATCACCATGTGCAGGACATCAAATGCAACAGGAAGCCTGCAGAAATTAATAAGGAGCTTAGATATAAAAAGGAAATGTGCAAGAGGTGGAAGCTGGGACAGCTGATCTGGGGCAGGGAGAGGAATGTCTTATTGTGTAGGCATATGCTTGGAAAAGCCAAGGTCTACCTTGATTTGCCCTTTTTGGGCAGTAAAATTCTATGATTATAAAAACAAGAAAGGAAAACTAGGGAAAATGCGGGGCCACTCCTAAACATAGCAGGGCCCCCGATGACAATATAGATAGAAAAAGCAAGGAACTCAGCACTTTCTTTGCCTCAAGTATTTACTGCTAATACCAGTGTTTAGGAAACCAAGGTCCCCAGAAGCAGAAGGAATGGCCAAAGCAAGGAAAACCTGGCCTCAGTGGAACACTAGGTTATGGAGCATTTACACATGACATATAGAAGTCTATTGGCCCTAACAGGTCATACTCATGAGCACTGAGGGAGCTGCCTGATGTTTGGATGAGTGTACTCTTAGTCCTGTTACTGAAAGGCGATTACACCGTCCTGTTAAATAGAAGAGAGTAAATATCACTCCTATCTTCAAGAAAGAAGACTGATGATCAGCCTCAACTCAGGCCCTGTGAAAGTGAGTATTAGTTGCTTCTGCCACCATCTAGAGTTGGACAGAATAAAATTTCATCATGTTCAACAACGGAAAATTCAAGTCCTGCACAAAGGGAGTACCAGCACCTGCTGAGTGTCTCCACTGGACTGGAAAGCAGCTTGGTAGAGACCTGGAGGAACATAAAAAAACAAGCTGACCATAAACCAGTTATGTGCCCTTGCAAGCAAAGAGGGTCCACAGCTTCTTGGGCTACATTAAGAGCAGCACTGCCAGCAGGTAGAGAAGAGGCAAATGCCGCTCACGACTCAACATTAAAAAGGCCAGGTGTAGGCTCCCCAGACAACACAGACATGGGTTTACAGGAGTGGTTCTACAAAAGGGATACAGAAATGATTAATAGACTGGAACAGGAGTGTTTAGTCTGAAGAACAGAAGGGCTGTGTGAGGATGGCTCTTATCTATGCGTATAAACAGGGAGCCAGACTCCTCTAACTCATCCACTGCCAGGAGAAGAGGTAAGAGATACAAACACATGAAAAATGCATTTTGTGTGGCAAGAGTGAATTTTCTTTTTAAAATGGATTGCTCAGAAAGCTTGTTGAATAACTGCCCATAACATTATTAAAACCCCAACTACACTTAATCCTAGGCAATCTGCTCTGGCTGATCCTGCTTGAACAATCTCAGGAGCTCCTTTCCATCCTCAAAGTTTCTCTTAAATGTATACATAGGTTTCAACACCACTCCTTTTTTTCTTTTCATAATGCTTTGGCTAACGCTGTACTCACCACTGTTTCCCACCTGCCCACCCACCCACCGTTTGCCTTTCTGCACTTAAATTTGTTTTCTTCTGTTTTCCTCTTCTGTTTGGACTTACTTTCCTCAGCAGAAAGAAATTAAACTTCAAAACACTTCTAAGACTCCGCAGTTCCAAGTCTGCATGTTTATTAGAGAAAGGACACTTACAAATACTGAAGATATAGTTTATGCTCTGGAAAACCAAACAAAACCGTCAAGATCTAAGCCAACCCATTCTTCACCTTCAAAATATACTTTGATCTTATAATAATGGTTATGACACCCAAAACATTTGAAATTTTAACATTTTTTACTTAGGTTTTTTTCTGTTGTTGTTAAAGAAATTAACGTTTTAATACATAATTAATTGAAATGTTAGGCTTTTAGATGCAATCCAAAGAATCAATTTTCTGCCCCTCTGCTGAAATTCACGGCAGTTTGTGTCTCTCTTTTGTGCACTTAGATGAGAGGGGGTGTGTTTAGACATCAGTGGAATAGTAGGTGAGTGGAATAGTCTTGATGCAGTTTAATTAGTGCTCAGTAAAGGAGAGTAAATCACCTACCCCAGTCTTCTACTTATCCTTCTTTTTATACAGTCCAAATACTGTTAATCTTCATTACACACTGCTCACTCATATTCACCTTCCTGCCTACCAAGACCCACAGATCCCTTTTGTCAGAGCTGCTTTCCAGTCAGTACTGTTTCAAGGGGCTGTGGCTCCCCAGTTGAAAGAAAACTCTGCTTTTATCCACCTTGATGTTCTTCAATCTCCTGCCACCTATTGCTCCTCTAAATATTCAGGTCTCTCTGGCAATACTACCCTTGAATTTCCATCAGTTTCATGTGTCTGCAAACTTGGCAAGAGTCCACTGTATTGCCACAAGATACTGAACAGTACAGGTCCCAAGATACACCCATGCAGGTCCTTGCTTGTCATCACTTTCCAGGTAGTGGACAACTTACTAATCACTATCTTCTGAGCCCAATCACTCAGTGTTTTCTTTTTCTAAACCCACCTGGTTGTCCATCCTCCCAGGTTACTACAGGAACCACCAGACTGGGACAGGATATTATGTGACACTCACACGTTGAATTAGATTACATCTTTTGCTCTACCCTTGGCCACAGAGATAATTTTATCACAGAAGGCAGATGAGCTTGTAAGGCATGATTCGCTCTTGGAAAAAAATTCCACTCTGGCTATTCCAAATCATCACCAATCGGCTAGCACTTCAAGAGAACTGTCCCCTTTTTTCCACAGACTGAAATAAGGCTGACTGGCCCTCTTTTAAAATGGATGAAGTATTTGCCTTTCTCCAGTTGTCAGGGACAAAAGTCAAAGTGGCATTATTAAAACCCAAATGTCTGTTGACACAAGCTGTGCATTTAACCAGGTTTTGATCCACAGGATTTGCTCACTCCTTTTCCCTGGGATGATTTGCCCTCCAAAGTCTTACCCTTTTCACCAGCAGGACTAAAAAGATCTTAAATAATTGGGCTACTTACTCTTGGGCTCTCTCTGTAAGGCAGACTTGGCTTGCCACTAAAATTCTAGAATCTCAAAGAACAGTATATTCACAGTTTAAAACACTAAACACAAATTACAAGCATCTAGTCTACTTTCCCTCCATTTTGGGAAACCAACCTGAAACAATCAAGTATCAGTTTCCCCATATTGCTAGTTAAGATCAGGCAATATGCAGGCAAATGGCACACAGGACAAATCAGTTACTTTTCAGGTTCTCTTTTTAAGAATCAGGAAAAGGGAAGTATGAAGATAAAATATTTATTCCATACCAGAAAAGAATTATGGACAAGCAAATCTTAAAAGAAATCCTTTCTATTCAATGGAACCTCCTGAAGATTTGTCCTCTTTAAGGTAGAACAATGAAGCATGCAGGTAAATATTGTGGAGGAATACCTATGATCTGTGTAGAACTTGTCCACCACAACTATTCAGGAAATGTTTGTAAAATGGAAACTTTTCTCCAAAGGGAAAAGAGAAAGAAACATGAAAAGGATATCTATAATAAATCAGCCAAATACTTCTCAAAATATACCCCTTCATAGAATCACAGAATGGTTGGCTTGAAAGGGATCTTAAAGATCATCTAGCTCCAATCCCTGGCCAGGGACAAGGACACTTTCCATTAGACCAGACTGTTCCGTGCTCCATCCAACCTAGCCTTGAACACTTACAAGGATGGGGCATCCACAGCTTCCCAGGACAACCTGTTCCTATCCCTCACCACCCTCACACTACACAATTTCTTACTAATATCTACTCTAAACCTACTCCTTCAATTTGAAGCTATTGCCCCTTGTTCTGTCACTACATGCTCTTGTGTAAAAAGTCTCTCTGGCTTTCTTGAAGGCTCCCTTCAGGTACTGGAAGGCTGCAATTAGGTCACCCCAAAACCTTCTCTTCTCCAGGCACAACAATTCCAATTCTCCCAGCTTTTCCTAATAGAAGAGGTGCTCCATCCCCCTCAACTATGTTGGTGGCCTCCTCTGGACTTGCTCCAACAGGTCCATCCTTCCTGTCCCCTACCAGGAACCCCAGAGCTGGATGCAGCACTGCAGGTGGGGTCTCAGCAGAGCAGAGCAGAGGGGCAGAATCCCCTCCCTGGCCCTGCTGCCCACGCTGCTTTGGATGCAGCCCAGGACACCTTTGGCTCTCTGGGCTGGGAGTGCCCATGGCTGGGTCATGTCCAGCCTCTCATCCACCAGCACCCCCAAGTCCTTCTGGGCAGGGCTGCTCTGATCTGTTCATACCCAGACTGTATCAACACCAAGGGTGTGATGTCATAGTTGCTGCATCAAGGTACTGTATCTCATAAAGACCTTGCAAAGAGGACAAGTATCACAGTGAATGTTACAGGATTAACTATGCTCATGCTGTCTTCATGAGTTATTCTCAGTCAGATACTATTCTTCTGTCCCACATTTGACAGGAACAAATCCTGGATTTGTATCCTGGATTGGTATCCTGGATACCAACCTTCCTCTAGAACCCAGGAACTACTGATGTCCCAACGTCTCCTGGGCAGTTTGTCCTGTACACCTGAATCATTCACTACACAGAAGTCTCGTTAATAAGATTCTGTTCTTGTGTCCACTGCATCTTTTAATTCTTGATTTTCCCCAAAACTGAAACCACAGATGAAGAAAGGTTAAAAACCTAATCTGGATAAATGAACAGTTTTATTTCCAGTAAACTTCACTTCTAAGTTCAAACAGAGAATAATACTCACAACACTTCAGCTAACATGATTTCTTTTGTCCAACAGTGTAATTAAGTGGTACCCAAAACATTCTGGTTGTCAAGAGTTATTCCTGTTAAGACTTGAGAGATTATTCACTAAGGCTGTGTATCACAAAGAGAGCCATTTCCAGCTGTAGAGACTAGAAAAAGAAGTACAAAGAAATGCTTAAGAAGTTCCAGGCATCACATCTAAGGATTCACCATCAAAAATCCCAGCAGGCCTGCTTGGCCACTCAGAACCTATCTTGATTTGAAACAGTGTTGTTGCTTCAAGAGGCGTTCTCTTCATCAAAGGAGGTGATCAGTTCCACTGAAGTCACAAGGAGAAGAGGAGAGTGGGAGATACAAATTCACCCTTTTACTGGTTTTGTTGCCTAGAAGAAATATGCCCCTTTTACGTCTGTGCAAAAAAGCTGCAGGCAAGGTCTTCAGCAATTAAAATTCTTATTACTAGGATACATGCTGATACAGCATGAAAGTTACTTGAAAAAATGAGTCCAAGTAAATACTGTTAATATTTCACAGAGCACCAAAACAATGTCCTCCCAGATCTAACAGCAACAGTGAAAGACACTACAATAAGTAACAAGGATGTTACTTTAGGTAGAAAATTATGCAAGCATTAGTAAGGCATAAACCACACTGATGAAAATTCCAGACCTACAGAAGAAACACTATGAGAATTACACTATTGGACATGTACCAAATTACGACAACAACTCAGACATGACGATTATCACAATATATACTGAGAGTGATAGGAAGTATGGTACAGTTATTTCCTTAAGTGTCAAAACAAGGTACAACTACCAAGAACTTTTTTTAATAGAGATAAATCCACAGAAGCACAAGAATTCTTGAAACTATAAACAAAAAACCCCTATGCACAGCTTGTTTCACTCACTATTACAGAATACCTCACTATTCTGTAGTGTTTAATTTCTGTGCCTTTGCAAAGCTGTAAAAACAAATATATGTATGATTTTTAAAAAATCAGAAGTTCAACGTAAATGGGGAATCTTGTCCAAAAGAAGTAAAGGAAGAAGTTACAAGTAAAATCTGTACAGGTAGCATAAAGATAATTTTAAAACATCATACTACATTCTGAGAATAAAACATGCTAGATATGAATAAAAGGAGTAGTAAGTTGATAAATACGAATGCATCCCATAAAAAAAAAATAAAGACGAAGACAAACACCAGATCTGGCAGGTTACAAGAAAAATACACTAAGAATATTTAAAAATTTAGATAAAATAATCTGAAAAAAGCTGTTCCTTTTTGGAAGCAGGAAGGCTCATACAAAAATCTACAGAACTAAAAGATGACAAATATGAACATGAAAATTTAGGACCCTTCTATTACATTCCTTTACAGCTGCCTAGGTGAAGACATCAGATTCATTAAATATTCACTCATCTAAAGAAGAGATGAGTGAACGTTTAATGTTCACTCTGCATAATTTACATCTACATTCTTACACATCTCCAAAGGCTTAAGCAAAATACAGTATTGGTATTGGTAGAGTCCTTGGTAAACCCAGACTTTCAAGGGTTTACTGAAGAAAACTAAGATCTAATTTTGTGTCTATCTTCAATTCTAGCAAGGAGCAAATGCAGAGCATCATTTGATCTACTTTCATTTGGTACAGTGAATTTAAATGTATCTCCTGGCTCTAAGGTTAAATTGTGAACAGTTAGCCTCAAAGATGACAAGTCATATTATTCTGGATTACAAACACGCTCCCCAAAGAGAAAAACAGAGGATATCTAAAACCAGAGATGCACCTTGCCAGTTAAATCAGTCCAGAAGTACTAGAGATACTCTGAACTAAGAATCTCACATTCAGAGATGCTGAACTGCCAAGTATGCACACACAGCCATGAGAAACCTGAAGTCCTATTCCATGGTCAAAGCACTGCTGATTCCCTAGTACTTGCATCTGAGACACAGTAAATCTTGTTTGGTATGTTTTAGACATCCTGCAGTTACAAATTTCAGCTGCAATGTGAATACTGTACAAACGAAAATTAATAATAAGTGGTCAATTATTCTGCATAATGATGTTTGTCTCCCCTGTTCAGTCTCATCCTCTCTTTGGTAATATTCTCTATTTCATATATATTTTCCAAAAGATGAACTAATGATGACAGACTGTACAAGAATTTTCTTTGGGTTATGACTACGACATGAGTAAAAGTAACACCAAACAAACAAATGTGTCAAAAGGTGAACCAAAAAAAAAGTATTCATCAGATGTTCTACTAGCTTCAAAGCATAACCACAAACACCACATTCTTGTTATTTCCTGTGATTATGGCAACAGCTTCATGAAATCTTTGTCAAAAGCAACCAAAAATCAATAAATCAAACCTTCAAGTATCACATACAAAATTGTTTTACACAAAGTCTCTTTGATATAATAATTCCACAAAGGAACAAAAGTCCAAGCGATGAATATATCCAATGCAACCCTAGGAGCTCTGCCTCCCTTTACTGCCTGCTGAGGTTGTACTTAAGTAGTACACAAAAAACTAGTTATTAGCATACAATCAATTAACCACGAACATATAATCATAAAAAATTCAAAATAAATTTCACCTTTATTTGAGACAAATAGTTAGTGCTAACAAAATGTTAAGACCTCAATCACATATCAATATTATAGAATAGAAATATATTAATTATATTATTCTGGATTTAAATAACTGCATTATAATTCTAAACTAAATTAATACATCTATGTATTATTTTACATATTATATTATATAACATCATTTATATTATATATTAATAAACAATGAAACATTGAGATTGGTTTTTAATTTGCAAATCAACATGCCTGAAATTCAAAGCAATTATTTTTGCATGTTCCTTAACACAAATTTATGAATACTAGGAGATTTGTCTTCTTCTTTTACTACTAATTGAGAGGAATAAGTAGGGTAGTACAGGTGATACAGAATTATTCTTTGATAAATTTAAGAAATGGCAGGGCTCAGTTAACCTTACTTTCTGCAACAAGCTGATTACTGAATACATGATCTATCAACATTTAAAGGAAACCAGAGTTCCTAATTGGGAAGAAAATTCTCTGAAATATGATTCAATTTAAAAAATGGACTTAAATTCATCACCTTAGAATAGGTATTTGTCAACTGTGTTGGTTTCCTCCCAACACCTTTCAGAGGATAGTATGTGTAAGTATCATGGGGAGCCCCATTGTACCTGCCACAGTACTGACATTATTTAGTTACCATTTTCTAGTTTGAAGCATAACTACCAGTTTATTTAGACATAGAAAAAACAACCCAATAGAGCTCCAACTGGAAGTTTTTACTAGTCACCAGGTGCTTCCTTTTCCCAATATAAAACATATTTTGATTATCTTAAAAGATGGGTAAAACTCTGAAAGAATGCACATAGGCAACAGTTTTAAAAGATGTTATCAATAGACATTTGAACTTCATGTAAACTGCTGTCTGGACACTTCTATTTGTAGAAGGTCATGAAGCCCATCCCTGACTCACCAAATGCCACTAGCACTAAATGCACTCCAATGAAAATCCGCATCTCTCTACTGATACTGCCCTCCATTTCTTATCTCTTCTCTCTTTGAAGTTAATAATTCAAATTATCTATTAATTTTTTTCTAGCTTTATATTTCAAGTTTGGGTTTTTTTTTTTTGCTTTGCCAACAAAACAAATCCATGTGCCTGCCTTTACTTAATAAAAGATGACCATAATGCACTGAGATTGTCCAATAAAACTCCTATAATTCTGAAAATAAAAACCACCCCCAAAACAGACTTTCATTTACTTGCATGCTTTACCAAGTCAGTGTCTTTCCTATTTCCCGGTACTAGGTAAAATCGCACTTCTACACAATATACTGAATTAGACCTGATTCACAGAGACTTCTATGTGTCTCTTCCCAGTAACCATGTCCCACACTAAGCCTTCCTACAGATGAACATTCTCTTTTCTTATAAAGAAAACTATAAGGTATGCTAATAATCCAATTAATTTTCAGGAATACACTCCCAGAACAATGATAACACTCATGAGTAAATGTGGAACATGCCAACATTAAATTAAACATAGGTCAGCTGTTCATCCCGAAGAAGGCAGTAACACAGCTCAGTGACATTAACATCTTACGGCTACCTCCAGAAAACACTGTTCCTTAAGAACTGTACGGAAGCTTTAAAATGAAACAGTAAAACAAAGCAAAGACATTCAGATAATTTTAGTCACAATGAAAACTTGCAGTTCCCACATTCCACAGCTCCACGCTGTACTTACTGGAGGCTATAATACCACATAAATATTTTATTCTTTAAAAGTTTATTCAACCAGTTTGGAGACTTATTCAAACTGTCAGAGATGACTCATACTCAGTGAGACCTAGGGGTTCCCAGTTATCTAAAAAATTACTGGAACACACTCTGATCAATCTGAATTACACATAATACAAATAAAACCTTATTGTTGCCTCCAGCAATCTCAGGAAAAATAAAAATTCTGACTCACAGTTAAGTCTGCACACTGTTAAAACCATGCACTGCAATTCTGTAATTCACACAGCTGTGGAATTAAAGTATGACATTAAAATTAATCTAGTGGTGACTAGCAGATAAAAAAATCAAACCAAGCACACTTCATATGATATGTAGAGATTTTCTGAGTTGGTCAAGCAAATCTTACCCCAGCAGAATTTTAGCATGAACCTCTTTGTTAGTCCTTGAGATTTCTCTCAAAGAGGTAATTTCTGCATCAAACCAAAATCCTCTTTCTTCTGGGGTCTCAACATTGTAGTTAACCATCACCACATCACCCACTTTTAGCTCACTCCACTTCAGAATGGTTCTTGCTCGGGGTCGAAGATTAACTGTGTCCATTTCTATTACGCCATTTTCTGGGTACCTTGAAAAGTAAAACCAACAACACCAATGATTATGACTCCTGCAACAGTAAAAATAAAAGTCACAGACAACATTTTTCAGAATTAAAAGTTTTTAAATATTCTTTGGGCACATAAGAACCATAAAATCTGACCTAATACCCTTTTTAAAATATACTTTTCCTCTGAATACAGACTAAGATTTTCTCTGTACTCAGATGGGAAAAATAGCCTCCATGAGTTTTCTCAAAAAAAAAAAAAAAAAGTAAATCTATACGCATTTCTTGATAATTTAGTGTTATTTGACACCACTATAACTAAAAACCCAATGCGGGAAGGAAACCTTTTCAAATTTGAGATGCTTTTCAGTTTAACACTACAGTTTTCTTATATTCCTCTGAATGAGGCAACTATTACTTGATAGTAGAGCCTGTATTTACACATGTGCTGGAAAAACAGCAGAATATAGACATGATCAAAATACTACTCGCAAAAAAAAGCCACCCTGTAACAAAAAGTTAAAAGATGCTAAAGTGAAGTTCCTTTTTCATACTGTGTGTAGGCAAATAAAAATCTCCCATCATTTAACTAGTACTACATGAGTTCACAGAACACATTTAACGGAGAAAATGAAAATGACTCCACTGCAAAAAAGCAGCTGCTATTAAAATTATTCGTTCTCCCTTCTTAGCAAACAATGCTAAGGATGATGTATCATGCAGTTACTGGCACTTCAGCATTAGCAAGATCGCTCACAGTTAAATTAATATACCTTTATCAAACATAATTGTTAAATTGTAATGGCAAAATCCTACTCTTACTAATAAAAGTATGGCTCTACCACTTTCCAACATGCCTCCCCCTGTAGTGAACAAGAAAATTTCAAGGTCTTGGGAAAATCACCCATTGTAACTTACTACAGGAAGAAATGCTAAAACTACTGTCATTAACAGCATGAGACTCTGACAGACTATAGCCTGAAATCAGGATGGGTACTCCTGAACAGTTGACTGAAAGCCCACCAATAAAACGGAATACATTTTAGACAAGTTCATCTTTCTTTGTTCTGTGCCTTCTATTAAATCTAACACACCAGTTTGCTACTACTGATGTGGGAGGCTGGGGGAGGGGGGAGATTTATTGATTGTTTTGTTTAAAGAAGTATGAACCCCAACAGTTTAACAGTGGGTATACCTTCAGATAAACTAATGGCTAAGTAACAGAACATATCTCTAACTACTTACAAAAGTTAAATATAAAGCCTGCTTTTTCACCAACATTTTTCGATCCTAATTATAAAATTCTGCACAACAGAAGTTACATCATACAAATACAGGTGCTTGGGATCAAGTCATTATCAAAACAATAGTTTCACATGATGTAACTCTCCACATTTCCTAAGCTGTTTTTGCTCATGTTATTTCTAAATTCAGTGCGCACTGAAAAGCTAACATTTGAGGTTTTGCCTTTACATGGTGCAACTTTCTCCTAAAATAATTACCATACCATTCTACTATATTAATTATTACTATTTTAACTATAATATCCACAAAAAACATGACTGATTTACCTACAGGTAATAAGACAAAGCAAAAAACAGCTATAGAGGTCATGCCTACTTTATTGGGTGCCTGAATAACATCACATTATTGTACAACAGGCTAGTGAAATCTTAAGACAGCTACGTTTGACCTACTAATCAGTTCTAAAAGTTTTACAGTAAACCCTTCCTAAAGTTTGTAGAAGACAGCAAGTAGAACATAATTTACTTGAAGTAATTCAAGTAAATTTAGTAGAACCAAATTTATTTGAACTTGAAATGACACCATTTATGTATACAGTGAAATAATCAAGTAAGAAGTACATATATGATCGTAAAAATAACTAATAAACATTTTAGAAGTTCCCATGTCACTATTAAAAAAAAAATCAAAATAAGTGACTTACAAGAGTTTACATTCAGAGAAACTTTACCTTCATCTGAAAAATCTATTCTCTTCTGAAAGTAAAATGTCTTCACCTTCTGTTTTTACTGGGAGAGCTTTGGACAAACCTTTTTTCCTAAATTCAGATCCATGTTATCTTTACCACCTCTGTACAACTCAGAACAGAATTTTTCCTATTGTACTGATGAGGAATTTCAAAGACTGTCATCATTAATAATGTCTCTACTGTTGTTCTTGGAAATAGCTCAGGAAAAAACCCAAGCAAAAAATTGTCTATCAGTTTGACTAGAACAAGACCACTTACCAAAAGAAACCCTCAAAAACCTCTTTCATAAACAGAAACTAACTGTTTTCCAAAGGAAGAAAAGGAAGGCTGACTCTCCATTGAATGCATTTTTCCTCTAATCAGCTGGTCAGAAACACAACCTTATAAACTTTAGAAAAAAACAAATGAGATTTCTTTTGCCATATTTCACCTTTCTTTTGTAAAGGGTTCCAAACACTGAATTTTTTACTGCCTTCACACAGAGAGAGAAGTTTTCATGGTTGTTGGTGAATGCTAGGAGCTATTTAACCCTTCACATTTGTCTCTAAGTGATACATCAGGCATAACAGTAGAAGCAATATTTGTCACAAGTTTTGAGTTAGGCTAAAAATTGCAGAGTTAAACTCTGTATGTTAAGCTCACTACCATTATTCATTATTATACTAACAAGAAAACAGCACTTTCAGAGTAAACTTGTGCCCTCAAATGTGTCTAATGCCACAATATACTTAAATATGGAAAAAAAATCACACTCACATTAGAAAATTCTGCTACTTCACATTCATTTTCCTAAAGTTTACCATGCCATTTGTAAAAATCACACATTAATGTAAGACCTAATCTCTTAAATATGCAAGAATAATATTTAAGCATAGAATCACAAGATAGGAATATGTGGCCTTATATAAATAAACTAAAATATAAAGAGAACAAATAAGATATTTTAACCTCAAGAATTAAGTGAAAATTAATTCTTGCCCACTCTGGCAAGCTTTAATAAAGGATTACTGCGAGACATGAACATTAGCTGAAAGTGTTTTCTCATTTATTGAGTTACTTTTAAAATCCTAAGATAACACTCAAGAGAAAAACAATTTCACAGCAATGTTTAAATTAAACTAGCATAAATTTGGTACAGTTGAAATGAAGATAAGGCAGAATTAAACCTTTGATTTTAAAATAGTTGTGAACAGTTTCTTGGTTTTCCAGGTTTTTAGGATATTTGGCAACTAACACTGAAAAAACTAGCTGTAACAGCAAGCATAATCATAAGAGTTAAATGAATATTGCCCATAGGATGTCTCTATTTACCTTAAATCTAATTCTTCCCTGTAGTATTTCTAACACTAGCATAGCAAGGATTTCTTGAGATTTCCTATCTGTGTTGATGGTCTCCATAGCAATGAATTATTCAAGAAGTAACAATTCCAGTATTCCTTGGCTATGGCCAGATGGTTGGCTTTGGTTCCTAAAATGCTCAAATACTAAGACACGTAGTAGCTCCATGTCAGAATAAACCCAAGTCTGCTCAACTTACTGATACCTGCAACATATCCTCTAAAACTTTTCCCAGCTGTTACTATAACAACTAGAACTGAAAAGATAAAATTCTGGGAACAAAAGTAAAGACTTCCCCATCCGTTCTCCATACGAGTACAGCAAGGAATGTTAGTGCAGATGTATAATTTTTAAAATAATTTTCCAATATTAAGAAAATGAAAATGTAATTTATTTTCTGAATTAAATAATTCAGAAAATAGTCATTCCAACCCTGGAATGAAGGAATAGAACGGCAAAAACAAAAAAAAGAAACAAAATTGAATGAACTCCTAGAAGAGGTAAATCTGACTAAGAAGGTAGACCTGAAGAAAAACTAGATTCCTACCATCCCACTCCCTGATAACCTGAAGAAAAAATGAGTCAAATTTTGCTATAGTGGTTGAGAAAGCCAACAGAGTGTTTGAAAAAGCACAACACTGGAAGACCATGTAAGCCACAATTATGAATGGGAAAAAAAGTATCACTTGGGTAGTTGAGCTGTGCGCTTCCAAAAAAACCAGTAGGTCTGATAATTTGTTATTACAAGAAAAACAAGTAATATATTTCAAAAGACAGACTGGAAGGCACAATGAATACCAATAAAGATAAATATCAGTCACAGGGAACATAAATAAGATTGTGAAAACTTTACCTAACAACTAATAATTACACAATTAAGCAGATTAAACACTGAGAAACTGTATTAATAGCCTGAAGAAAACCATCTTACTTTCCTAATTACTTTAATTCTGAATTTCAAGAAAAAGTAACTTCTAGTCTTACAGGACTGCGCTGTGTGGACAACACGGATACCCTGAAGGGAGACAACCTGGAAATAAGAGTATCAAAACAGAAGTTCAGAAGTGTAAGGAATATATAAAACATTAAATTTTAAATACAATACTGTTGAATTATAAGTTCAAGTAATGTGAATAAAGCGAAGCCCAGGTTTACTTCACTAGATAGCAAAGAGGTTGACATGTCATGCATTTACTAACAGAATTTTTTTTGAAAAAACTTTCCTCAGGAGTGTAAGGGGAACACTTACAGTTAATTCAAGATAAATGAGTAAGTAGTAAAACTCAATCTTATTCTCACTGACCACACTATTTTTTCAGTGAAGAATCAGTTTTAAACAAAAAAATGTTTAATTGTTATTATCTTAGTTTTCTCTCAAAACTAGGACAGCAAACCCTCCCTCTTCCTTAGCTCAAATCCTTTCTAAAGAAATATAAGAAAACACCTGGATTGTCTCCTCAAACTACTTCCCTTTCAGTTTGCACAAGGTATCTACATGATTAAATATCAAAGTCTTATAGTTAACGCCTGTTGTCAACACCCTGACTATAATACATATCTCTGACATTTTAAAATACAGAATATGCAGTCAGAAACCCATTGCAAATGGGACAAACAACCTTACAAGGAACAGACTTCTTGAAGAGCAGTAGTGTGCAGCTACTCCACAAAACACTTTGAAGTCTGAATGATTCTGGTGCACTCTTTACAGTGAGGATTTGTGGAAAAAAGACATCTGACAGAGCAGCTCTTTTATTACTTTAGCCTTGCCTAATAATCTATATGAGGTAAAAAATTTGAATGAGTACAAAACTAATCACTGATATTAGAAACTAGAAAACAAAACTACATAGCTAGGAGAGGTGGTCCAAGTAGTCAATCAGACTACTTACAAAAAAGGTTTGTGATTGACAAAAGGTCAGAAAAAACATGTGTCATACCCTTAGGAACAGACTGTCTTAACATTCTACTCAGCAGACAGTATCGCTCTTATTCCTCTTCCGAAATTCTACATGAACTGTCCAACATAAACAAAAGGGAGTAAGTGCTATAATAAACCTACAGTCTATAGCTCCCATCATTTTATGGTTCTAGCCATTCAACTTCATGTTATTCCAAACGAATCCCTTTCCTCACCTCAGTGTCTGAAACTACAGTCAGGAATCTCATAGCATGCATCCTCCTGATGTGCACTCCTTCCTGTATTTGATGTATATAAAGAAAAAAGTCAAATAACTCAGCTAAACATTCACAAAGGTTAACTGAAAAACATACAGCATGCAAAGGGATGTATTATGACATTTCTTCACAGAAGACAAAACAGAATGGTTTGCATCATGCAATATCACTAAGGCTGCACAAAGCAGCTACCTCTCAAAGCAGCAGGGATGCTTTTCCATATTCCAGTCCCGCTGGGCAAATTTATTTGACTGATGAGTGAAAAAACCCAGTAACATTCACCTAGTAAACACCAGTTTTTAGATCTATTAGGAAGCAAGAGCACTTCATTGTACGGTCACATAACCACAAAATTCAATGCAACTTCACTACCAGATGTACACAGCTGGAAATCAAAGCATGAGAAAGAAGTAGGGGCTACCTCATCTAAGAATGGCCCATATTGTCTTTTGGTCTCCAAAAATCAATTTATCAGTAGTGCCACCTACATGAATTCTCAGGTACAACCTATTCAATCCCAGCCTACTACCTCTATCTGAAAATTTCACATTAAAAACATTTACAAAAATGGACCTGTTAAACAAGTCTAATCTTCAAACCATTCCTTGACAAACTAATAGCAAGTTTAATACTATTATCCGCTTGACGATCTCTTCAGCTGGGGATGACACTTTCTATTTGAAAGTGGGTTTTTTTGACCAGGTAGCTCTTAGAACTTTTCTTCTCATCGCCTCAAAATATTCTGTGCTCTCCAACTATAAGACTCTGCCTTGCATGTTGCTTCAATAGCCACACAGGACGACTATACTTTTTTGACCTCTGTGGCAACATAGTGAAATCCTAATTTTCCTAAAGTGAGAGTGTGTGTGTGTGTGTTTACAACTTTAAAGATACGAGGGCATCACTCCACGGCTCACATTAAGCATAAACTAAACAAAAGCAACTAGTTCCCTAGAATAAATAATCATATACTTTATGGCATACGATGCAGAAATTACTTCATGGTTTAAAATAAAATTCTCTGATTATTATAAAACCTGAGGGGAGTATCATCAGCCAAACACAATGGCCTTGAAAAAAGTTACCTACACTTGAGTCATACTGAATCTCTACTTGCGTATAGGTCGTCATACTGAAATTTCTCACGGCTGCAGAAACATCCAGCCTCCCTGTGGCTTCTGCTGAGAGTCTTCTTAAATGAAAAGACTTTACTACAAATGAATTAAACAGAAAAGGAAGGAAAATACATTATTTGATTGTATATCCCTCAATCTTTCTGCTGCTTTGGGGAGCTAATGATCAAGAAGCTAATACTTGCAGAATGAGAACTGTCTCCCTGAAACTAAGTACACTATTACCACTGCTACACCTATAACAAATACAAAATACAGTTAAGTTAAGGGGTAAACATTGATATGACACAGCATTGTAGGCATGGTGCCAATCTGAGCTACTGAAATGTCCTATTTCTGATCTGGAAGCGATTCTTAAGCAAGCTGTGCTGGAGATCACCCACAGTTATCTCAGTTAACTTTAGGATCTCAGCATGTCAGACTCTTCGCAAGTCCTTTTAAATCAGGATTTGACTTTCTTATGTTCAAGACAGGTTCATTTCTCCTGTATTTGAAGTCAGTTGCTTGAAGCAGAAGAAAGAAATGTATGATAGCATTTTATGAAACCTGATAGCACACCCTTCACTTCAAAATATTTAATGACTCCTTTTGATACACACAAATGCAAAGGTGAAATGGACATACAGGGAATAAAGTCTAAGAAGGGGAGGAAGACGACACTGACAGAAATAGAAACACACCTTCAAACTGCCGCCACCAGGGAAAAACCAGCATTCAGAAATTGAAACCAGAAGATGGACATTCACACAAAAGTTCCATAGTCTCAAATGAATGCCAAGAAATTTGGTACCATCCAAAGTTCAGCAGTAAAACTGGTACTTCGGTCTCTTCCTCACTGATGAAAATAGGGCTCTCAAACAAGCACCACAAGTCTTTTAAACCTTTGCACTTATCAAGAACTGTGACTCCAGTTTAATCTGAAACTGAGTTCTGTTCCTCCCAATGGCCCTAGGTTTTCCCTATGCAGAAATATGTGGGCCTTAAAACTATTGCAGTAATTTTGTTAAATAACAGACAGCTGGGGTGGGGCATGTTGGTGGTGGAAGAGGTGGGAGAAAACCACAACAGAAACAACTCACCAGTGCTATTATCTACAAAATCAGAGGGATATGTGGTGTCCACATATGTATCTGTGGCAGTCACAGCTGGTAGGAAAGCTCTGTTTAGTCACGTTAGTTACCCCTTTGAAATTATTATAATTAATTCTTGCCCAGGAAGGATCATTTCCCTTAACTGTGCTCTTTGTAAAAAAAGCTCTGTCATACTTTTTCCTTTCACATTCACTATAACTACACTACTTAAATGAGAAAGGAAAGAGGAACAAATGAACACTGAGCCCCTCAGAGGAGGTAGACTTGAAATCTAAAACTGCACATCAAAGTGTTTAAGTTTTGCACAGGACTTGTGACATGTAAATCTAGAAGCACTGCTGCTAAAGCCAGCTTTCTCACTTAAGGAAAGGACAAGTCCTGCTTCACCCTTCATGAACAACTGCTCTAGGAAAACATAGCGACCTAGGGGGAAGAGTAGACCAATCCAATCCATCACAGGTGACCTATCCCTCAACTGTAACCTTGGTGGTGATTTTTTTTTCTTTTCAAACTGGAATGCCGTAACAGACAGAAAAGCATCAGTTATGATTTGAGAAGCTGTGCACCTGTGCCCAGCTTCAACATAGTCTTTCCAACGTAAGTTTGATGGCTTTACTGGCAACCAGGCTTATGTCTTCCATTTGTAAGTCATTTTTACTCTATTTCAGATAATGGAGAGTGTTTTTATGTCATGTAAGAATACCTGTTGTCGGAAAGAGAGAGCTGAAACTATGCCACCCATGACAGCCATCATCTATCAGGGATAAAAAGAAGAGCTTCTCCAAAACAACACAGCAAGGACAGACTAGAAAATGCCAAGTACATATGGCAGCAAAATGCTTAGTCCAAACCTGAAAAACAAAACACCCACGCACAATTAACTGTGCAGGGCATAGTACTCACAGTGAGATATGAAAAACAGGAGTGAAGAGATAAATTAATCTATTTCTGGAGCAGAGAACAATTGTGTGTCAAAGCACGCCACAATCTTCCTACTTATCCACATCAAGCAAAGAGGTGGCAGAATGCAAGTGCTGTCTACACACATCAAAGAAGTAAACACTAATGTATGAAAACAAAGTGGTAGGAGCACAAATGTAGTTACAATAAGAATGTGCATGCTGGGTAACACTAAAAGAAAAAAAGTGAGACCCCAAAAGAATTGTATCAGGAACATCCATCAAAAACTTCATCACTCATAAATGTACAAGCTGCACTTCCCAGTATTTTTTCTTTCCAAAAGCTCTAATTTCCAGTATTTTAGACAGATCAGCTTAACTGTGACTATCTTGCCACATTATGCTTTTGTGCCTTACTTAATCTTGTTGGCTAAGTGCATACAACTGCTATACACAACCACCTTGTAAGAGTAGAAAGACTGTCTCCACCTGCTGAAAGGGAAATACACATAAACAGAGGTCAATGGTTTTTTGTTCAGTAAGACTATACCAAAGAAAAATCAGAACTGTTGTGAAACTTTTTCTGCTTCTGTACTTCCAGTTCATAAAAAATGACAGCATCTACAAAAAAAACCCATTTCACTGCACAGTTACAAACACTTTCTCAAGAAATGTTTGCCCATTGCTAACTTACATATATCCACAGTAATGTAAAATCAGATAATATTAAAGACAGGTCTTTGAAATCACACCACCAAAGACATTAATTCCAAGGAAAAATATTTTCATTTTGATCATAATAGTCGACTATGTTATTTTCAAGTATTTTTTGCAGTATTCAATGAAGTATTTACATTCCTATTTCCACCATTTTAATTCTCTCATCTTTTAAGTAAAAGGCTTGAAGTCGCAGATATGGAATCCAAACTTAGCATAGAGTCAAAAAAGTGCATTAACTTGTATCTATTACTAGTAAGAGGAATAAAAAGTGCTCTATGTAACTCAGATTCACAGTTGTGTATTAAAATATGTAAAGTTAAAATAGCTACTCTATAAAGTATTTCGGAAATCTACATTTAGTTAATATTGAATATACTTTGCATCCCTCTACCTCAATCTTACATTGCACAAACTACAGTACTTTTACTAATCTCAGTATCAAAAATTAAAAATACTCAACTCATTTAAAATTTTATTTGTTTAGAAGCTTAACTTACTGCTTTAACACATTATTACAAAAAAAAATTTCAGAACCATTGCTCAAGCAAATGAAGTGGTGCAAAGCCTGCTCATAAATACAAAATACTTTCAAACTCAAGGTTTCCCACCCACACATTACAGGCTCTAGAATTTGTTATGACTAGAGAACAGACAAAAAAACCCCAAACTAACTTGAAAAAAAACCCCACCCTCTCTCCAGTTCAGGATCAGTTTCAAGTCCCCAGTCATGAAGTTCTCAATAACAAATTTTTACCACAAGTGCAGATGTGAAATTTTGTGCACAATTGCTCTACTTGGAATAAAATAAATCCAAATTAAGTAACAAGATTTGCTTTAATGTGAGCTCTCCTTCAGCTCCATTTAGAGGAATTCAATATACACAGGAAATAATTTTTTGTTAAATTTAAAAAAAACTGTACTTGAAAAAACCCACAGTAAAAATTTTGTTGTATGGTTTCTTTTTCCTATGTAGAAAGGATGTATATTCTTATATAGAAAGGATATTCTTATGAAGAGAAGATACTAATACTTCACAAGTATTTAGGCATGAAAAACATCATTACTGCCAATGGATTTGCTATATCCAACTGAAAAGTGTTACAAATTTTTTAGGTTTTTTTTTCTTGGTTTCAATATTGAACTTGCTTTCTTTGATTCCAAGCTTCTTCAAGAAATTCTTGGTTTTTACAAACCAAATAACAACATGTGATGTCCTCAAAATAGTATCAGGAGCACTTACTCATCATACTTGATATGATAAATAGCTTCTTCATCAGTGTCCATACAGTCTGAATAAGATGTGGAAGGTGTACTGTCCAAATTATTTGCATTTTCTCTAGAATGATCTTGATTTAAGTTTCCATTAGTCCTTTTGTAAGTGTTACCACTCTTCCCTTGAGCTTTACCATTCTTATGTCCCTTTGTTGCTCGGGTAACATTTTCTATATGAGCTTCAAACCAGGCTCCAATGCTGACATCACGTGCATCCACCAATTCATTTATCTAAAAGGAAAATTCAATAATGAATTTATGCTTATTTTATAAAATACCAATTAAGAAAAAAATAAATCAGACAACTTACTGTGCACTATTGCTTAACTCAGTTATCAGTAAAACAACTATAATAACTAGTTGAGCTTAAGCAAGTTCAAGTAATATGCAATCATAAATATTTTATATGCACTTTCAATATTTTATTACTCTTCCTTCATTAAAATCTAGTATAAATGTAATTTAGATGTAAATTTTAAATGTAATTTAGATTAAAAAGCAATGCTAACTTCTTTTTTCCCCCTTCAAACCTGAAAATTAGCTTGATCTCTTTCATTATCCTTTCCTCTTGTTTCACCAACTGTTCTCTATGGCTATAAAAAGCACAAAAAGTATTAAATACTAGCTCACAACCAAAAGGTTTACAGACCTTCCTGAGCCTCCAACTTGGAATTATTATTTAACTTTCTACCCTTCTGTCCTGCAAGATTTTTTTCATCATTAAAAACTCAAGGACAGATGGGAAAAAAAAATCTAACAAGGTTGCCAGTTGGCCGAAGAGTTACAGTCAGCCAAAATGTTATGACTGTAAGAAATTAAACTAATCTCCAGAATTTATCCATTCTGTACTCACAGTATTACTTGTATTAAGCAACCAAACCACTTTACTATTCTAAATCACGTTGTATTTTTTCAGGTCTTCAGATAATAAACAGATGTTCCTTTAATAATACTGAGAACACTGAAAGAAAAAAGATTTTAAAACCACTTCTACAGTACACCAAGTCTAAAAAAATTATTACAACAGAACTACTGCACTTAGAAAATATCTTCAATTATCAATATGAGACACATGCAGATATACATATATGTAAATACACATATGGTTCCAGCTACAGTCTTTGTCAAGTACCAGCATTATGCCAGACAAATACTTACTCTCACACACTCCAAAGGCCAATTTCTAAGATACGAATATCTTACTGTATTTTCACAGGAGCACAACTCAGTAAGTTTTAGTCTTTAGAGTGAAGCAATCCTTAGGTAACTGAAAGCACAACTGACATCAGTTTCAGCTAACAAGTTTATCCCATTAAAGGAATACTTCCTGCTTTACTCTTTCCATTCCTCTTCTCCGGGTAACTTCCCAAACTTAATGTTTTGGTTTTCACATATGTAAAATACCAACATGTATTTTTATTCTTTCTTAGAACCTACAGTATTCAAAGTACAGCTTACTACCAGGATGACAGTTTCAGCCACATGATTAACAAATCAGACAAGGACAGCTCTATTTTAAATCTATCAATCTATTTTAAACATAAACAGTGGATTCTGGCACTTCTAGAAGGAACCTTCATGAAGGCATCCCTATGCAATCTTATGTGTTTGAATTAGTTGCAGCTCAAAACGGTGCTTTACTTCCTCTTCTCCAAAACACAGCTGAATGAGACACACACTGCTAAGGATTCTCCGACCTACTGCTACTTCTTGCAACCAGTTCTGGAAGTGCCAAAGAAACCATGTTAGCCAAGTTAAAATCCATCATCTCCAGATCCAGAACAATAAAAAATTGAAAAAAAAAAAACCCATCAGTGCAAACTCCCTTAACCATTCCTCCATAATGCATATGTAATTTGATGTGAATAATTACACAACATACTTCCCACACCTGTAAAGAGCAAGAGCAAATAATTATTACCACAGACTTCTGAGGAGCATAATACAACTATTTTGTGTGAGTGGTGTCTGGTTTAAGAACTTTTATTAGTAGCTATTTGTGAACAGTATTAAACAAACACTGATTTTAATTAGATTCCATTTGGTTTTTATTCCAAGCTTGTGTTCTTGGCCAAAATGTTTCTGCTGCAGTAAGAGTTTTCTGGAAGAGAAACTGACCACGTGAGAATCAGAAAACGAAACATGCACGTGCTTCTGAATGAGCTATGTTTTCTCTAACATCATGCCTGCATGCTCAAACCAGTGTTACTGTAACTACTCTCTTGCAACTCATCCCGCATTCATCTTTTTGGCCACTGCTTAGCCAAGGTAGTGTTCTTCACTCATGCCAAGTCCATCTTGGGATGGCCTGCCAGTTTTAGACCAGACACCACTAATAATTCTTAGTAACAAGGAACAAGAGTTGTACATAAATCCATCCACTACTAGCCCTTCAGAGCCCATAGAACTGTATCAGATGTCAGGTACAACTATGGTATAAAACAAGCTAAAATATTCTGATTTACATAATATACAATGACCATACAGCGGAATTCTGTTTAAATCACTATTTTAACCACCTAACAAAAATACAATTATTATTAATTTTTATTTCCAATATCAACTCTACCATTATTTTTTATTATTTTTTTAATTGCAGGTTCCATATTGGCTAACTTTCCTTCTGGGAGCTGAAATCAGAAAGAGAGAGCACGGCACAGAGGTTGGGACTATCCATAGCATGGAGTAAGTAACAGGTAGGTATCTTGTTGAGTCTAGCTCTGGATGAAAATCCAAATGAGGCACAGGACTTTGCTCAGAGTTAAGTTGTAACAAAATAATTCTTCCAGTAAGTAAACAATTCCTTATTGTTTGACAATGAAATCCAAGTTCATTAAATACATCCACCTATTTAGCCACCTAATGCACCTCAGTTTATTAGTCCCTAGGCCTTTTTTACTGACTTCTATTAAACAAGTTTATGACCTCTGAACTACAATACTGGGTAAAAATACGTTCTTCAAAGTTTTCAAATATTGTAATTAGAAATCCTCTATATACATCTATACTGTTATCTACAGATAGCAAACCGTGAAATGACTACATTCTTAATTTTTCTCGAGGTATACTGAAAACATATTGTTGACTGAAAAGCTAATCACTTCACAAGTAATGAAGGAGAAAGTGTCAGGTCTTTAGAATGAGACATCACAAAAATTTCAGCTGACCTGACAAAATAGGTTTCCTTGCGTATGCTTGCTGATATCAGCATTCTCTGTTTTATTTCCTGGTTTAATCCTGAACAAAACAGCTCAGAGACTACTTGTTATTTAACATATTGAAATTTAGCATTTTTGAAAAACATGTATTTTAGTACTCTTTTCCTCAGATCAGTCTATCTGCTGTGTTCTCCCATCTCTCCAGTATTTGCTCCATCTTTTCTCACATTACCTTTTACACTTGTTGACTAATTGTAAAACTTCAGAACTGAAGAACTGGAGTTCTTCCCACTGTAATAAATGGACATAAAAGAAAAAGGAAGCACACAAGCTTGTGTCTCCATATTGAAGCTACTCATTTTGTGACTCCCTTATTCCCCAGAGGATGAACAGAACTCCAGCTGAAATTACCGTGTATATGCGTGGCAGCCTCTGATGCATTAAGACTACAGAAATTTGGCAGAGAATGAACCCCCTTATGTTCCAGCTGGTCTTCAGAGATCAGAGGGCTGGGTGCCACTGGGCTTGATTTCTGATTAATTCAGCACTAAGTCTGGCTGTGCTCAGTAACATCCACAACCCAGATTCACCAATAGTGCAGTTTACCGAAGCAACAGGAGGCAGGTTCACGACTGCCAGTGAGCAATGCATGAACTACAGAATGTTAATATGTGTCACGACAGAAAGTATAGTAACAGAGCTCTGTTAGCACTATAAACACCTATATTCATATATAAAAATAAATACTCATCTATACTAATAAATATCCATATATATTAATACATATTCATCTATAATAATAAATATTTTCAAACATTACTCATATGTGTGTGTGAATAAATATTCTTGGGTCTGCTCCAATGTAACTTGGAGGTACAAAGCCCACCTAAATGCACCCCTTCAGGGGAGGAGGAGAGACACAGTCCACCAACCTATCCCAAGCAAGCAGAGGTGTTTTCCACCTCTGTCTTTTATCCCAAAAATACCCCTTCTATACTCTAATTTTTGGTCCTACCCAAAAGGAACAATTTCATGTTACAGGTGGAATAATGGTGACTGTGGTCTTACACAGACATGTTCTCCTTTTATCTGCAGGCCTAGATGTATGAAAGTTAATATGTAAATAGGATGTAATGCAGATCTTAGTAACTTTTGGTCCGAATTTACAGTTGATACAAAAGGTAAAATAAACATTTCAGTCCATCTGCTGAGGTTGGCTCTCTGACCTTTGTGCACATCCTTATCTCCATAAACAAAACAGACTTTTAGCAAGGCTTGTTACACATGGTGAAGGGGGAGTGAGGCTAATGGCTGGTGCAGGTGCTCCTCTGTGCCCCACTGAAACAACCCAGGGCCATCTGCCCTCTGCTTCACTCCAGACATTGCTCCATCCTTAGGCATTGCTTGAGGCAGGCACAAGATAAGCCAGAGGCCCAGCTCATGGTTTTCTCAGCCAGACTTGTCAATTCTTCAGGGACTTAAGGCAACACTGTAGTAAATCTGCCTATTTACTGCAACCTCAACCTCCTTTTCCTTCTCTGTAATTGTGGACATTTTCCAGCAAAACAATTACTTCTGTGGCTATAGCTTATCTAAGAGAAATACCCAAAGAGGAGGTGAAATGCTGTAATTCCCTACAGATAGATATACATAGATATATTCATATACACACATCCTACTAAATATTCAATAATCTAGCAATCTGTTAACTGCCCATTTTCTGTTTAAATTAAGCTTCTGGTACACTGATGTAATCCTTCATGACAATAACTGAAGAATTCAACAAGGTACAAAACTAAATGAATACTAGGTATGCAATTCCTAAAAAATCTACATTAAAAAAGGAATCACTACAGAACATATAGCTTAAAGAAATTGTGTATTTCCACAATTTATCTAGTTCTAATGCAGCACTGAAATATTAGTACTAACACAACCATTTGGCAAGCTTGAAGAAAAAAGAAAGATAAAAGCTACAATTTAACACATATTCCTTATTAGTTTCTTTTGTCCACAAGAAAGTATTTGTTTCACAGCTACCCTAAACTTTTTCAAGAACATGCTTTGAAGAACACAGTGTGTCAGTGTTTGAGAACTCTCCTGAAAAGTGAGCTTGGTACATGGACATGCTCATGACTCTCCAAGAGTCAGTCTAAATTAAGTGAATTTCATTTAAGCCAAATTGTGGAATTGAATCAAAACATAAAAGAAAACAGCAAGGATATACTCTTTGATACAATAAAACAGTATGTTTTTAACAATAAAATTAAACCCACAGCAGTGAGGCAAAGCTTCCAGCTTTTGAAGTTTGTACATACCTTGTACAATCCAATGCCAGGATCAATGAGAAACGAGCGAGATGATGTAGATGGCTGACTAGGTGATCCACTGTTTGTTTTTTTGACTTTGTTCTTGCAGTTGGAAACAGCACAGGGATTAACTTCTCCATCCTGATCAGTCACAGATGCTGGGGTAGGAGCTTCAGAATCAGAACGTATCAAAAGCTGAACTATGTCATTTAGTCCAACATTGTAGTCAAATAAAGTGTGTCCATCTTCTAGCTGTCAAAAAGAAAAGCGTACTTGTAAAACTCTACCTTAAGGTACCTAAGTAGTTTTCAAATCTTCTTTTTATAGACAGTAATTGCATAGACCAGAAGAGGCAAGCCATACCTTACACATAAATAAAAACCCATGTCTTGAGTATATGAAAAAACAAACTCATCAAGCTAACTGCAGCCATAATTTCATTCAATGAAAATCACTGGAAGGCTTAAAACTAGAAACAGACATGTCTACAGACTGATGTCACCTACCTACAATTAAGCTAAGAAATACCAAAAAATGACAAGTTGTGCACTAGGAAATACAGGAAGCAGTACTGCTGCTTTGCTCAGTTAAACACCCTTAATGACCTAGAGCATCTTTGAAGCAGATTTGATTCACCTGAAAGTATAATGCATTTCAGGTATAATGCATATACCTGAAAGTATAATTCAATGCTCTGAAATAGCAAAATTAGTATTAGCTACATTTTACTTCACACTGCAGTGGGAGAAAAACATGCATGGCTAAAAACCTCTCACACCTTTCCAAACTATTCTAGCAGCAAAAAAGTCATCTACCCTTTTTTTTAAAGAACAGGTGCTACTTCCAACACCAGTCGATGTTTCGTCAATCTTTGCAAATAGAACTGCTTTCATGAGCTTATGGGCAGTATCAGCACAAGAAAAATGGGGCAAGAAGGAACAGAAAAGAAATAAAAGGAGCACTTCTCCAGTTTCTCACTAGTACAGTTTTCTGTAACACTCAATCTCAGGACAGATGAAAGCGGAATCTGTATTTCTTTCTCCACCCCCCCCTGCTTTTACAAAACAACTCTAAAGAGCAGGGGACAGTTATGAACAGAAGCTGAAAGTCAAGAAATGAACCAGTTCTTTTTCCATTAACTTAAAATCTGTGCAAAAAAAATTAATTCTCTTTATTGCTGATAACTACTGTACCCACAGCTGGGACCTGTAAACAGGAGTATTCATAGTTTGATTCAAAGTAATTGAAGCTGACACAGCTGTCTGGTCAGCAACTACGGGAAAGAACCTTGTTCAGCTGCCTGTTTTCAAACCAGTTCAACACAAAGCACACAAAACCGTACTGAAGATTTTCATGCTGTAACTATTAAAGAAATCCAAGTCTTAAAGCAGAAATCTCCTGTAACTGTGATCGTCCAGGTGACTACAAACGCCACCTCATATGCCTGGGCCTTTAGGCTTAGTGCTTCATACTGAGAAGAAAGCTGCTTAAATAACCTCTTCTGTCCCACCATGTCGCATATTCCTACACTTCTGACAGCTCTTTCACAAAGGGCATAGAAGTGTTCTTGCAGCCCTACTGCAATCCAGATTTGGGGGCTTTTCACACCACAAGCATTTTCACTGTTAATAAGCTTAAAGCATTATTCTTATATTCAAAGTACAAATAAACCCAAAACAGACAAATAGTGACACTGCAAAAACACACTGGAGGGGATACCCACATTGCTGGAGTTGCTACTGCTTCTGATCACTACCCCTGGCCACCTTTAAGGTTAAACTCCTACCAAGTGATTTTTTTTTTTTTTTTGGTTGCAAAATGGTCAAAAAGTTTAGCAGTACATCTGCAAAACAGTTCTGAAATAATAAATTGGATGCTACCGGAGACATCCTCCATTATACTACATTTTTCTGTTCCAATTGGACTGTACAGGCTGTGGCAGACATTACAGTGTAGTTCCTAGAATACTGTGGGGTATGACAAAGTCTTCTGAAAGCAAATGTGCTGGAGAGAAAATGGTAACTTTGCTCCTAGTAAACCAAATGTATGTAAGCAACACACAAATGAGATATTTTCTTTCCTGTCTTTGTTCTTGTTCTCTCAGGACAGGTCCTGTGCAGGCTGACAGAAAAATATTTTGAGGTACTGCAGTTTAAAGTTAATTCAGTAAAGATGTAAATCTGAACACCCTGAAGTATCTACAATAACTAGGTAAACAGTGTTAACACTCAATTAAAAAGATGTCCTGTGTCTAGTCTTTGCAATCTATTCTTCAGATACAACTGCAGAATAAGTTATATTATTGATCCACAAGTAAATTCTCTCTATTAGCATGAAAGGTAAAAACCCTCAACTCTAAAAAAAAGAGAGAAAAAAAAAGGAATCTGTCCAGAAATAGTTCTATTTAACATATACAGAAACAAAGACATAACAAGGCTAGGCGTTGAGTAAGAAGCTGCCTTCCTTAATAGCATACACACACCACCATGCACAGACTACCTCTTCCTGCACAACAGTAAGAGAAGTCTCCTCTCTGCAGGCACTCAAAACCCACCTGGACACACTCCTACCAACCTGTTTGAAGTGGCCCTGCCTTGGTGGGTGTGGGTTGGACTAGATGACCTCGAGAGGTCCCTTCCAATCCTAAACACTCTGTCATTTGGTGAAGTCAGCTTTGATGAACATGAACTAAATGGTCAGCCAAATAAACTGATGACTGCAAGGTTGTCTAATTTACAGAATTTATAAAAAATTAGACTGTTAGATGGATAAGAAAGTGGTTGGATGGTGGCATCCAGAGGTAGTGGTCAATGGCTCAGAGTCCAAATGGACATCAGAGACAAGTAGTGTCCCTAAGGGTCCATACTCAGGAGGAATTATTTAATTAATCTTCATTACTGATGCAGACAATGGGATTGAACGCACTCTCAGCAAGTTTACAGATGACAGCAAGCTGAGTGGTGCAGTTGACACACCTGAAGGATGGGATGCCATCCAGAGGGACCTGGACAGGCTGGAAAAGTGGGTCCATGGGAATCTCATGAAGTTTAATAAGTGAAAGGTGCTGCACCTGGGTCAGGGCAATCCCCAGTATCAGCACAGGCTGAGGATGAACAGATCAGAGCAGCCCTGCCCAGAAGGACTTGGGGGTGCTGGTGGCTGAGAGGCTGGACATGACCCAGCCATGGGCACTCCCAGCCCAGAGAGCCAAAGGTGTCCTGGGCTGCATCCAAAGCAGCGTGGGCAGCAAGGCCAGGGAGGGGATTCTGCCCCTCTGCTCTGCTCTGCTGAGACCCCACCTGCAGTGCTGCATCCAGCTCTGGGGCCCCCAGCACACGAAGGGCATGGAACTGTTGGAGCGCGTCCAGAGGAGGCCAAAAACATGATCAGAGGGATGGAGATGGAGCACCTCTCCTAAGAGGAAATTGAGATTTTTCAGCCTGGAGAAGAGAAGGCTTAAGGGTCACCTAATTGAGGCCTTCCAGTTCCCAAAGAGAGTCTATAAGAAAGATGGAGAGGAATCTTTTACAAGGGCTTGTAGTAACAGACCAAGAGGCCATGGCTTCAAACCTGAAAGAGAACAGGTTCAGATTAGATATTTGGAAAAAATTTTTTTTCTGTGAGGGTGGTGAGGCACTGGAACAGGTTGCCGAGAGAAGCTGTGGATGCCCCATTCCTGAAGTATTCAGGGCCAGGTTGGATGGGGCTCTGAGCAATCTGGTCTATGAAAAGTGTCCCTGTTCATGGCAGGGCATGTGGAATGAGATGATCTTTACAATCCATTTCAACCCAAACCATTCTATGATTCCATGATCTGCCAAAGTGACTGTGGTTTGTTTTTTCCCCTCTTTTTTTACCATTTATACTCTTTGCAGGAATGTTTTATGACACCAGATTATTCTATGACTGGTGAGGTCACACTTGAGTCTCAAAGCACAGTAACAGACGTAAGATCACTATAAGCACACTGCACATGAGGCAGGTTGTGATGTCTGGCAGTGTGATAGGGAAAGAGGTCCTGTTTACAGCATGAACAAGAAGTATGTTCCTGAGCATGAGCAACTGTATAAATTTAGACCAAGTCGATACACTGCAACAGCACCTGCTTCTAGAAACAAAGTAGAGCAACACACAAACTCCAACAGTAAAATCAACCACATGCTTTTTGATTTGCAAGAACTGATGTGTGAATCTGCAAGTATACCTATGCCTAGCATTACTGCATCACTGACAACTGAAATCACTGGAAAAAAAAGCTGGAAAACAGCATTTAAAGAAATCCATTTCACACAGGAGAGCATATGATGTTTTTTCTTGAATTATAATAGACAATTTTATCCCATTTTGCTACATAAAGATACTAAGAAGAGTCCCTAAAAATATGTTTGCCTGGACAGTGCATTTAAAAAAAAGAAACAAACATTACATGTCTAATAAGCATTTAAGGTCACTTGTCACTCACAAGTTTATATATGCAAACGAGAAACAAAAGTAATCACACAACTTAGCTATGATTTCTTAACTGGTGATTAAAACATGTACTAAAGCAAAAATAACCAAACAGGGAATTTCATTTATGAAATTTTACTAGCTCTTCTGATCCTACTGTAGTAGGAAAAAAATGCATTTGTTTCCTTAGCAGTAGATTTCACTTTCTGTTTCAATTCCTCTTAAAGACTGGCAGGCTTCAAAAGCCTTTAAGGCTTCATTAACATATTCTGAATGAAATGACACTAAAGAGCAACTAGCTTTACTGTATCTAACGCTCTGTCACTATTCTAAATTGAGTATAACTAAGTAAGTTAATAAACAGATCACATCTTTCAAATGTATTTTGATCATCATATGTTAGAGACACTAAGAATTTCAAAATACTCCTAGGGAAGGCTGTTATAAACACTTAAATGTAACACAGCACTGTGCTTACACTACTACTCAGGAGCAGCTGCAGCAATGCAATGCTGGAATTGAAACCTACCTACTATTACTGTTAGAAGAACCGTCTTGAAACACCAAGCCACAAATTACCTTAAAAGCATGTAGAAGCTGCACTTATATGAACATGAATAATCATGCAGAGTGTGGTTATGATACTGCATTACTTGGGGTAAAAAAAATTGCCTGATGAGTAATTTACCAATTACTATCCCATTAACTACAAGTCCCAGCAGAAGGACAGCTCATTATGGCTTTTACAGCATGTACTGAGACCTCCCAAGAAACCAGGTAATAATTCTTATAAGAACACATTATCTACTGTTTTTATCTCAATGTGTGATCCAGGAGCAGGGTGACCTTAATCCAGCCATTCCACTTGACAATCCAGATCTTTAATCACTTATGAAAATGTGCCTTTAAGCACCTTCCGAGGTTTTCTTTTCCAAGAAATATGCCTGTATCTAGTAATACAGATGAAATAAACTATAATGAATGCAGACAAGCTCTTTAATTAACAAAGTATAATGAAAAGTTAAGTGACAAAAATCTTATTCTCCACAGGCACTACATGCACATTGCAAATTTAACAGGAAATGCAGGTAAGGATAAAGAGCTTCAAGCTCAAGTCCAGTAAAAAACCTTTGTTAAGAGTTTGTCAGGAGTTATCCAGAGGGCATGAGTCTGAAAAAATCAAGAACCTTCAACTTCCAGCTGGGTACTTACGGAAAGCAAGCAAAGTGGACTTCCAGAACTTCTGGTATTCTCCATCTTAAAAGTCATGTACAAACCTAACTTTTTCTGCCTGCAGAAGGCTGTTGGAATTAAATTCCACAGAAGCATTCAAATATATCTCTAACCAGCATCTAGTAACTGAAAACTCAAAATCAGCTTTTCAGCATGTAACACTGAGTTTTGGGCAACGGGACTGGCTCAGGCGAAAAAAGTTTCAATAACCTTTACTACTCAACACTGGGCCTGTAGTTTATGGACTTCAGCCATTCTCAGAGCATGCTCCGTTTGTTTACATTTTCAAAGCTGAAAGAGAACCTGACTAGTATTTTTAATTTCACATGGAAAAACTGTAACCTGCACCTGGATTATCCTGTCTCTGAAAAGAATGCTTAAAGATTCTGGTATCTTAAAATTAATATATTAACAACATCCAGAGTAGTAGGCACATGGTCAGGTTGTTACAGTAACTGTACAGTGACACTGTTTCACATGGAAGCACAGTTGTCTCAGCTGCAACAGAGACAAAAGCTAAATAAAGAGGGAATCTATAAGCCAACCACTTAAGAAAGTTAGTGTCTTTATAGATTTAGGCTGTCTTCAAGTGCTTGCAACTCCAAGAGCTCCACTCAAGCAACTGTAGTTTTAACAGTACTTGTTACAGGTTCCATACAGTCTGCTCTGTCAAAAAACAGATTGTCCAGTGATCATTCTACTAAAATGTCCCATATTCTTCTGTCACATGGGGCAGTTTTGATGCCATCAGTGATGTTTCTGAGACATGTATCAATAACTGTTGAATGTCCAAAATATTTCCAGCCCTGAACCATGAAACTCCTCAAATAATCTATTATATTAAGAGAATAAGAAGGCAAGTATCTTTAAGAGACTCCACATCTATAAGGTTTACAGGCTCCTTCTCACATGTCTACAGCAGACCAGTTCTGAAGTGTGGGCTTGACGATACTCTCTCCACATTTAACTGAGGTTTTTACATATACACTCTGCAGTCATAAAAACACTCTGTTCATACTGCTTTTTCTCTGGTACTCCTGAAAGTTTTCACCTAACTCTCCCCTCCTTATTGCTTCTGCCATTTTTAGCAGAGATCCTGCGATACAATAATACAAATCAAATAGCAACACCTATCAGTGTCATACAAAAACTAACTACAATACAGATTTACTTTCCTAAATAGGAAATAACTTTCATCTTGCTTGAAAACAAATACCAAAGAAACCCTAGGTCACCACTAGAAACAAAAAAGAAGTCCTAGGTTAGCCTTACTAGTGCTTTTTGTCCTGAATTCAATTTCATGGCTTGCTGCTAAATATAAACAGACGCAAATGACAGACCATTCCCTCATTTCAAGGAGAATTTACTCATCAATTAAAAAAGAAAAAAAAAAAATAAAATCATTGCTCTGCCTTTGCTCTCTCTTTAGAGAAACACATGAGTAGGTGAATTATCTGGACAACCAAATTCTCTGACAGTCTCTAGATCCATATTCTAGATCCAAAGCAGAATACAGACAGACCAAAACATTTCATAACACAGTAACCGAAGAAGTTATTAGTGTCTGGAGAATATGGTCCAAATTCGACTCAGTTCTGTCAATTTCTTGCCACAAGATTCACATTTCAAAGCAGCCTACAAGAACATTTGAAGATATGATGCCACCAAAAATCCCAACAACAAGGTGACACAAACTAGTCTTTCTATCAGAGAATATGCTCCCTTTTGACTGCTTATGTGCATTATACAACAGTTAACAAGCTGCCCTGGACTCAAGGAAAAAGGCAGCCATAACACTCTGTAGTATCAAATGATTTACTGTCAATAAAGCGCATTTTAAGTAAGAATCATAGTCTCACAGAGACTCCCACAGGCTCAGCAGAAAGCACACAGCAAAAAGAATTCCTAGTTAAGGAAGAATATGGAAGCTCCCATATTCTAAAAATGCTTTTCTACAACTTCAATTACAATCAAAGAGTTTGATCATACCACAGTGTCAAAGTCTGGCATGCTATAAAAAGCCACACAACATAGGAAGAAATTGCAGAATCTTGTTGCTGACACGGTCTGCAATTACACATCAATCTCAGTATAAACACCACAATAAATGTACATTAGTCATCTCTGTAGTCAATCAACAACACTAGCTTTCTCTGGGAAGACATTGACACTTTTCCTGAAGTTCTGTACCTAAAATTAAGTACAAAAGCCTACATTTGCCAATAAACAAAAGGGTTTTACACCTCTTCTACAAAACTATTTATGGAGTGTATAGGTGGTACCACCATATATTACCTTTTGGTCTGAAATAAATACAATCCAAAATAGATTCCAGTGTACAAGATTAGTACACAAAAACAACTGAAAGTGAAGAGCTGCAAGAAAAGACTTCTTGACTTTATCAGAAGATCATGGTGAAGGCAGCTATGCTCAGTATCAACTAACGACTTCAGAGAGTTCAAGTCTGCACCTCTTCCAAGTTAAACTTTTTAAAAAGCAGTTAATGTTTTGAATATTATTTATTCCTTTATTACTGAGATACAGAAAAAAATTGTTAATTTAGATATGGTAGCTTCTTCTTGGATGCAACTCTAAATCTCATTAAAGGAACATTTGCTCACTAACTTCTAGCTGGAAGATAAAGTTAGAGCAGCAAGGTTTCTTTTCTTTTGCCATACTAAGGAGCCTTCTAATTAAGTTAATAAAAGTTCATGGTGTCTTCTGGATACTCTTTGGGATTATTTGATTCTTTCATTTAAAAAAAAATAAAAGCAAGCATGTCAAAATATAAAGCCGCAGAGAGATCCTCAGCAGCATGGAAAGAGTCATCCATCCCAGTGCTGATTAGATGAGAAGGGTCAAGTACCTCCCGTATGATGGTATGGGCTTCTATAGCAAAGGCAACTGAAGTTCAGCAACAGTGGTGCCAGCGAGAGCAAATGGCTATCTGCAGCTTGTGAGGACACCTGTAATGAAGAACTGGATATTATCTCAAGCTTCCATAATCAACAACAGAAATCTAAAAACTACACCAAAAAACCCCAAACAACCAACTACATTTTTACATAATTTTACAGTTAAATAATTAGGAGTAGAGATTTAATTAACAGCTTTTAAAGAAGAGAAACCTCTCATAACTTCCATCTGTATTATTGATATCAACATTTGATCACATTTCATCATGGAAAATCCTCATCTGGTTGTCAGTATAGGCCTTGCATGAGGTGCATTCCACATCTAAGGGTTTGTGGAGTTCTCTATAATATAAAAATATATTAATTTTCTAAGAGTTTCCAGATTGATTTTTAAAAGTACACGTACTAAACCATCCAAAATAGATTATTTGAATGCATGACTCGCAAGTGCATGGTGTGACTCTTGGGGATGCTTTGCAGGACTAAGAGTTGGATTTTATGAACCCTGTGGGTCCCTTCCAGCTCAGCATATTCTGTGATTCTGGAAGTAAATATACATGCCATAAAATACAGCCTTAAAGTTGGCTGCAATTTCTTAGAGGTTACGTAATGCTCTTCCAGGTTCCTAATGCTTAAGCAATACATACAAAACTGTATTGTGTTTTCACCCATGTTTTTTTGCTTTGCCTTCAGTTCATTTAGGTGCTTTAAATAATAAACACAATCATACCCAAGAATGGTAAATTGCATTAGTAGCTTTACAGCAACAATTTTACAAGAAGATGGTTTCAGTAAACTTGGGCAATTATATAATAAAAGCTCACTCACAGGCCTACCAAACTTACTATTAGGTAAATTTTGAGTATAAGATGAATTTACTATGTTGGGAATTTTGGCATCCAGTCTGATCATATGTGACCTGAAGACTCCAGGTGACTCTCCTCATGCTACAGAGCTACTTGTTACCAGCTTCATCAAAGAATAACAATTACTTCCCTTCTACAATTTCTTCAAACTGCTTCTCTAAAATACTGAACTGCTCCAGCTGAAGATTTCTCACCCCAGATTTCTGCCTGAAGCAGATGGGGTTTGGACAGCTTCAGCTGAAAATGTTTACAATTTTCCAAGCAAAATAAAGCTGGGAAGAGTCTGTGCTAAGAAACTCAATTGTTCTATGAATAGGCTTAGCACTCCCATTCCTGAGGGAAAGACTTCACAAGTATTTCTCTCCTAGCCTTGGGGAAATACACCCAAGTTGTAAATATTAAGGACTTAAACATACAGTTTACAAACCTGAAATTTGGAAGCTTAAACTCACATGAGATTCCACCCGCAACTCATGTGCCAGCCCAGGTCACTCAGAAGCTAGAGGTCTCGTATAATAAAGGCATGTCCTACTGCCAGATTTTTAACTGTGTATTTTACTGAAGCTACTTTACCACAAGCACGTTCTCACAGAAAGCTAAAGCTCCTCCACTCCTCTTACCCCTCTATTGTTTCAGTTAAATTTTACAGAAACAACTCTAAATACTTGGACGTTACAGCACATGTCTGACAAACTAGACTTTAAGTATTCAATTTGCACAGCTAAGTAACACGATCCATACTACCATACTTGTGCACAAAAGCAGAGCTGAATTTCTTCTAGTGAAGTAGGCCTGATTTGCAGCAACTTTCACCTCAAGTAAATAAATAGCTTCAATATTCTCACCTCCTCCTGCTGACTTCAGTCTCCCATGAAACAGGTTAGGAGTGGTTTCCTCACCAACAAGATTAATGACTTCAAAAGTCGTTTCAGTCACTGCCTCCTACATGTATTGGCAAAGAAACCTTTGGGCTCCAGTGTCTTTTTTCTCCTACTTTGGTAAGAACTATGGAAAAGATATTGAGATAATGGGGTTTTTTAACAGTAGGCATTTACAAATTTTCACCAAATTCAAATCTGAACAGGGTGGGATGGGATGATGAGAGAAGCCAACAAAAGACATTAGTACTTATCTTCCACAAACAGTAGATATTGCTGAAATACAACAGTGTGCATGTTTAGTCATATAAAAAACAGAAGTCTGTATTAATACCCTTACAATCTTACAGAAAACCTTAAGCTCTCTGGTATATTTGCAAATTTAAACTTCCATATATTTTTACTGCTCTATTTTTCCAGCATTGTAACTGAAAGCTGGAAGTCCCACAATGTCTGCAACTTGGTCCTACAGAAAATCTGCTCTGGTAGGTCACAATGTCAAGGTATCTCCTTCACTTCCTTGAATAAACTGAGAACTTCTATTCTCAAGAACGGCTTCACAGGCTTTCTAATTAGGAGAGAGAATATGCTGCTGGAAGTCAGATTGTCGTCCTGCTTTTCTGAATTTCTCTAAGAACGAGTTTACTCAGAGCTAACATATAACACAGAAAAATATCAGATGTGAATAGTCTGTGGTGGTGCAAGGTTAAAACATGTTTTATTCCAGCATAAGGAAATACTTGTGGCCCTCTAGTAAAATCCTTCCAGGCAATGATCCACCATCTTCATGAGGGAAAGCAAGAGACATCACTGCAGGTTTCTATGTTCAGTAGACTCCTCCAGCTAACTACAAAGTAGGCTATCACACCACAGCCAAGAACTATGCATACATTACTGTTCTCTTTCCTCTGAAAGTTCCACTTCAGTCTAGAATATGGCTTGACTTCTGTGGCTGGTAGACAGTCATTCAGCTCTGCAGAAATGTGGAACCCCAGAGAGCACAGGATGTCCTGTACATGTTATAGAGTAATACTATCTCAGTCAATCTTCAGTGACACATTTGAATGGTAGGTCCTTCTGGCAGTAAAAGAACAGACACAAAACCATTCAACAAAGTAGCACTATTCCTGGCATTTCCAAGAAAAAAACCCAAAACAACAGTAATACAAAGTACTGCAATAATGACAACACTAGGTTTCCTCCAGTAGTTCTAGGTTATTGTAACCTTTAAAAACAGATGTGTGAAGTGCTGCCCACTTAAGTTCTTGTATTTGTCTTTGAAAGTCAGACAACAGCAAATTACAGTACAGCACATTAACTACATTAACTGGACACAGACATTCCTAAAAAACTACGACATAACAGCTCCAGCTCAAAATCTTAGTTGAAATTGTCCTCTACTGCAAGCTAAGAACATGATGCTGCTGAAATTCAGCCCATAAACAGTGACTCACTTAGATTTCTACACCCTTATAACCTCACATACCTCCCATTTTTAGGAGGACATTACTTAGCCAGGCTTCCCACCACTTGCAAGATTCAAGGGTTTCTGCAAGTTCCCAGAGAGACTACAGTAAGCAGTACTCAGTAGCAGGATCATGGTTCTACTAACAGAATGTACAGATTTAACCATACCGAGTGCTAACCAGATAAAATAAGAAAAGAATTTCACCTAGATAATATTTTCTACAACACATACAGCAATCTTCAGGAGTTTTTTAAATTTTCACCTCAGTATACTGCCTTCTGTTCATCTCACATTTAACTGAAGTGCCCTCTTTTATTCTTAATATTAAAAGAAATATTATTTTATTTTATCACAGCCCTAAGAGAATTTAAGTTATTCTGTTTCATGTTCTCAACATCTAGTTTTACTTGTGCAAGAGCAACCCTTCTGACCTTTTTTCTTATGAGCACCATGGAAACAGAAAAGCAACCCATAATCAAGAAGGAAACTTTATAACTAATTATGAAAATTACAAGAAAATTAATATTTATGGGGAGTCAAACTATAAAACAGAACTCCCTAACTTTTCACTGAACATGATCCCAACTGTGTCCTAAACTGGATGTACTAAGTACCAAACTCACAAATGCTGCTCATGTAGTCAACTTCAGCTATAATAGTTCACTATGCCATTTTCTCAAGCAAGACATCTGTTAACTAAAATGTTCACGCTAATTGGTCTGGCCACTGTCAGACTACACAGAAAAGCACAGCTCATTACGGGCTCATCTTCCCTGCTTCTCAGATAAAGAATTTGGGGCAAAAACCTCCGGTTTGTCCTACATAAACCTCTATAGCCAAAGAAGTATGCTAGTACAGTACAAAGCTAAGCAGGTTACACAACTCCAAGACTCATGTCCCTTGACTTGGCCCTTCCAGAAAAACATGTGATTGTAGATAATGTTCCTTATAGACTAGCCCTCACAAGTGCTCACTGTCACCAATCTGTAGAACGCAAAAATCTAGTCATTTGCTACTGGTTCAAAATCTAGGCTTAGTATCTAGCCACTAATACTTGCATCCTGGTCAAGAGCTAAGTTTCTGTTTCTTAAGTTTTTTCCACGTATTTGTAAAGACACACATGTTACCTCTTTTGAGGCAGCAATCTCACAGTCCTGCATTACTAGCTTAGGTGAACACTTCAACACTGATCTGCTGTAAGAAGATGCATCTTCGGAGTCACTTTCCCTGAAATGTACCACACATCCGGTGCCTTTCGTGTCAGGTAATAGCTATGCTTCACTTTCACAACTCGAGCACAGCGCACACCTCGTATTTTACGTAACGCAGCTTCAAAGGTTACACCCTTCAGCAAAGTTACAGCCTGAGGCGACCTATTCGGAACAAAATCTTTCCATCACCCCAGGGGAGAGGAGGTGCCACCCCACGGAACGCTCCCAGGCGGTCACCCCTGCCATACCGGCTTCCCGTGGTGGGGATGAAACGCCGCTCTGGTTTGGCAGCACTCGCCCTGATCCTGCCCGGGACACGCCGGGGCTCACAAGTCGAGGGCACGGCCGCATCCCACCTTCTGCCCGCTTGAATTAACCCCGCGCCACCGCCTCTCCCCGCCCCGCCACGTGCGGACCCGGGACGGCGTTTTCCCTGGAAACCTCCCGCGGTCGGCCCGCTTCCCGCCCTGCCCGGCCGGGCTGCGGCGGGGCGCAGGAGAGCGGGCGTAGCTCCCTCCTTCCCCCCGCATCCCCCCGGCTACCCTGTCACTTGGGCAGGATGAAGGCGGAGGCCGAGGGAGGAGCCTCCCGCCGCTCAGGTGGGAAAACAAACACACAAAGGGGTCGCGCCAGGACCCAGAGAGGGGTTTTACTCCCTGGGGTTTTTACCTCATCGGAGAAAAAGGGGGTCCCGGAACATTCTGTCAGGGCGGGCTCCCCGCTGCCCTCCCTTCTCCCCAGGGCCGGGAGGAAACAAAAGCGGGAGCCCATAGAACGGCACATGGGTGGAGAGACGGGGACCCCCGAGCCGCACAAAGAGCCGGGCCCGGGATTAGGGGAGACCCCCGTGGGTCCGCCTGGATAGGGGAGTTCCCGCCTCACCTGCTTGCCCCGGTAGAAGAGGCGCTGGCGGTCGGGGCTCACGCGGAAGGTCTCCTGGATCTTCTCCCGCAGGCACTCGATCTTGGTGAGGCGGCTCAGGTCGTCGATGGTCTGGGTCTGGGTGCCGTCGATGGTGCGGACCTGGATCCACATGGTGCGCGCCCTCCCGCCCGCTCGGCCGGCCGCGGGCAAGGCGGGGGGAGACCCGGGCAGGGGGTGGGGACGGGGTCCGCTCCGCGGGTGAGCGCCCGCGGCGTGGGAGGTGCAGGGGAGGGGTCCGGATGCTCCCTCGCTCTTTGTTAAGCCCGGCGGGGCAGGAATTTCAAAGCCCGCGGAGCGGGCGCGACCCTCCCGCCCGCAATCCGGGCCGCCCGTCCCACTCAGCGGGGCGCGGGAGAGGAAAGGGGAGCCGAGCGGATCCCGGGGCGCTCCCCGATCCCGCCGAGGCAGCGCGCACCGCGGCGGGCCCGGCGGGGCGGCGGCGGGCAGGGCTAGGGGGACGCGCCGGGAGCCATCGCCCGGCCCGGGCACTGTTTACCGGGGAGCGCCGCCGCGCTCACATGGAGGTCACGGCGCCAACGCCGATCTCGCGAGAGCCGCCGGCCGCGGCCGTGCCGACACCGCGGCGGGGCGGGGGCGGGGGGAGTGGGGTGGGCGCGCGGCACCGCCACGCCCCCTCCCGCCGCGCGCGGCCCCGCGCGCTCCGCCCCGCGCGCTGTGCCCGTTCGGCGCGAGGCCTGCGGCGGGGGGGGGCTGGCGCCCGCCGGGGGAGCGGCCGTTGGCGTCTCGTGAGGGCTCCTCGGGCCCCGCGCCCGCGCCCGGGGCAGCGCCGCGGCGGCAGGGACAGCCCCGAGGGGCCGCCGGGGAAACCCGGCACCCGCGCTGCCCTAGCGCACACAGCTACCTGTCACTCTGCCCCACAGATACGTACTAATCCGGCTGTAGGTGGAAGTACTGGGCGAGACTAGAGAAGGCGAGCTTCGTTTACACCGTGAACCTGATGAGCGTTTGGCTCTCCGTATTTTTCTGCATCGGGTTAATTCTGCAAATTAACACCAGGCAAATCTGGAGTTACATGGCTGTTGTGGGCTAGCCCTGTGGGCAGCTGGGACTTACGCATTCCCTGGGTCACTCTGCCACAGGAAGGTGGAGAACAAAGAAAGAAAGTGAGAAAATGGCTATCTAAATACAAGCTGTTTAATAGGTAAGACTAAAAGCTGTGCACACAAAGCAAAAAGAGGAAGTATTTCGTTACTTAAAATTGACAGACACGTGCATTTAGCCATTTCCACAAAACCAGAGCTTTGTCATGTGTAAAGGTTGCTTAGGAAGACAAGCGCCTTAACTCCTACCAACCCGCACTTTCTCCTTATCCCAGCTCTTATTGCTGAGCATGATGCCACGTGGTCTGGGATGTCACCAGCCTTCCCCACTGGGTCCCTTCCTAGCTTGGTGAACTCCTCCAGCCTACTTACTGGCAGTGTTGTCCCAAATATGGGTTCTTCCATCTATTGTGTAAGAAGCCAACTCGTATGATATACTGGTTTATTTCATGTTTGTGCAGAGGTGAACCCAGCTACAGTCAGGCTGCATATTTCTACTTCGATAGCACAGAAGTACAAGCCTAATTTCTAATTACATGCCTATTTAATAGCTATTGAACTCAAAGAAGGGAAATTTAGGTTAGATATACAGAAGGAATTCTTTACTGTGGGGGCGATGAGACAGAATAACAGGTTGCCCAGAGAAGTGAATACTCCATCCCTGGAAGTGTTCAAGGCCAGGTTGGATGGGGCATTGAGGAACATGGTCTAGTGGAAGTGCCCTTGGCCCATCACAGGGAGATTGAAACTAGATGGTCTTTAAAGGCCTCTCCAAACCCAGCCATTCTATGATTCTACAATCTTTTGCCCATTTTGATGTAAAGGTGCAATGTATTTTAAATTTTTTGCTCATGTTCGGTGTGTGAGGGAGTTCAGTTGGAGGTGGTAGCCTAAGCTTTTGAGGTAATTATTTTCATGTAATAATGAACTAAGTTCATCTAAAGGACATGGGTTTAGTTGATTTTGCTACCACGAGTAAAATTTATGGTACACTGCCAGACACAGTTTCCTACTTATCTGAGTCTTTATGGTACTTGTTCTCAATTATCCACTCTGCAAAATCTTTCCCATAAATCATTCATCATTCATGATTTCTCCCCTTTGAGACTTAAATTTCTCTATCTGAATGTGAGATCATTTGAGCCTCATTTGTTTTATCAAAAAACATCTCTTGTTTTCTCTCAAATTCCAAGGGATTTTCCCACGCCAGCAAGTCCCACTGTATCTTTTCTCTTGTAATTATGGTAGTACCCCTCTTACTGTTCTTCATATTCATAAAATTTGAGAATCATTCAGCATTGATACTAGCCATTCATTATTGGGTATATTCTGGAAAGTACATTGTTACATGCTTCCATATGTGCATGTATACACTGTAAGACACAATGAACAATAAGTACCACCAGTAAAAGGATAACTAATCAACACAATTGTTTCACCTACCCTTTATTTGGTAACCATGAAGTTAGCCAAGAAAAATCTGCTCCTGTATATTTTATCTCCTGAGATATCTGTGCTGCTGATCCATTTTCTCTTCAATTAACTGCAAGTTCTCAAGTAAGCTGAAACAATACATCCCTTTAAAGTCTTTACACCCGTGATTGCAGTAGCAAATAGTCTATAGCTGCTCTATTCTCATAGCTTCATGTACTTGGGCCATTTCTGCACTTAAGGCAGCTAGGGCCTGTGAGGTGAAGTTTATGCTTTTTACCTTATTACATGTGAGTCACTTAAAGAGTGTGGTAACTCATTGCCACCCCTGCTCCTGGGATCAAAAACGGCACCACATTCAGGCTCTGCAGGCTAAAAAGAACAACTTCCAGCTCACAGTTAAGATCCATCTGATCTGTCTCTCTCCTTGGTCTAGGCAGTTCCTTTTTAAATTCATCAAAATCAGCCTTTGGTGGCATAAATGCATGGGCTGGCTGTGACATCTGCCAAGATATACAAATGAGCTCTGTGGTCGCATATCAAAACCATCTGAAGGGTAGAGCCACATGTGCCTTGCAGAGCTGACCACTTCTGTTACATTATAGCCAAAGGGCACCTGGAGGCTGGTGAGGTTTGCGCAGCTGTTCGTGCAGTTTACAAACCTTACACACCTCTCTGCTGGGAAAGATCCCTTCACTTTCAACCCTACTGAGGGTAAAGTTCCTTTCATTCTCAACTTATGCTGGAGAGTTTGGCAGAGAGGAACCTTCTGCAACTCAACAAAGGCTAATGCAGGGTTCTGCACCTGGGGAGAAGTAACCCTATGCACCATTGCAGGCTGGGGGCTGACCTTCTTGAAAGCAGCTCTGAGGAGAAGGAGCTGGGGATCCTGCTGAACAATTTGTACCAAAAATTTTTAAAAATAAAAACTCAACACTACTGTAGCATTAAGAAGCAGGCATTCTTTATTCAGCCAGATGCACAAGGGGATGTGTCCTCTAAAATATTGTGCAAGCTGAGTGCAGGAAAAGCTCCTGTTTCTATACTATATTTTGCATAATATTAATTGACTTTTCCAGAATAAACATACATATGATAATAATTTCCCTGAAATCATTGATATATGTTCTCTCCCTTTTACACTTGTGTTCTTCTGTCCTGGGGGTCTCTTTGGTGGTCCTTGGTGGTCAGTGACAACAAAGTCATACCTGACCATCCAGCGAACTGGTAAAAGTTGGCACAACTGGGTTGATTGCTTTCCAGTTCTTCTTCCTACAGAATAAATATTGTGCAGTTCTGTAGGCCAGTGGTTTTTCAAGAATAGGCATTGTATTAATTGACCAGGTACAAATGATTTTTCATATGGCAACTTTCCCTCCCTTTGAGGCTTGTGAAGCTTGTCTTCCCTTCAAGCCTTCATATGCGCCACTTTGCTTTTTTACTAACATCATATAAGTTCCTTGTGTTGCATGAGAAATCACATTTTTAAAGCAGCTTAAAGCAAGTATTATAACCACAATTTTTAATATGATCACAATTATACTTTGCAAAAGTGAGACCAGCGAGCCAGTCAGAGAAAATACAAGTCTTTTAAATATGTTATTCAACCAGTTACTTTCTAATCCTGCCCTTAATTGTCTGCTAGATGCAGCAATATTATCCTCTCTATCTGATCATCCCGTTACGGAGTCGCATTTGGAATATGCACACAACAACTATTGTTGTTTAAATTCAAGCAAGCACATACTTCGTGTTCATGTAACAGCAATAGATCTAAAGCCAAGCTGTTTTATGTGGTCATTTTAGCTGTGGCTTGCAACTGTTCATTTATTTCAGCGAAGTCCAAGTGAATTGTATTCACTAAAGTTTCCGTTTGTAGAGTCAAATTGTTTATAGCTAGTCTGTTCCTAAAGGTAGATAATTGAGGAGTAAAGATAGATTCTGAAGTCCATTTCAGTATAGTTTTCACAATGGAATATTTCCAAGTTTCATCATGTTTAACTTCTCCCCTTAGCTGGGTTCCCAATGCAGACTCCTTCAGCAAGGGACATAATGTTAATACTCCTAATGTCCCCTGTGCTCTTGATTCTCCTAATGCTAAATGTGTGGTCCAAATTCCATTACTTCCTACCTATGCTGGGGATCCTAATGATTTTATGATGTCCTGCTGACAGTCTATATCTTTCCAAGTCTCATTGTTTGTTAGATGAGACCAGGTGTCATTAAGAAAGGGAAAATAATTTCTACAAACACATCCCAGACTTAGAGCCTGGGCCACTGACATGAGCTGCTATAACTCAAGATTGCTACTAAAGCAAGCATATATTTGAGTGCAATTCTACTTTTTCTTTCTATTTCTCTATTTCCTGATATATTTCCTGGTGTTTTAGTTCCATTTTCTTACACTTTAATTGGGGACGTACAATTACCTGCCTACATGAGGTTATCAATCAGCTGCTGAGATTTTTCATAACTTTTAATGATGGGGTTAACTCCCTGTCCTGATTACTATAATTTGGTTTTTGTTCTAGGAATTTCAACTTTTTGCTAGGTATTAGTGCAAGGATACCTTTTTGAGCAACCTCTTTGGCTGTTTCATCAGCTATTCGATTCCCTGTATTAACTGGGGAGTTTCCAAACTGATTGGCTTCACAAGTGCATTACAGCCACTTCTTTCAGCTTTCCCACACTCTGTAGTAGGTGACTAATTTCTTTTTTGTACTTCATAGGAGACCCCTGTGCCTATAACAATCCCTTTTCCTTTCATATGGCTCCATGGGCATGTATTATTCCAAAATCATATTTTAAATCGGTCCATATATTTACCCTTTTACCTTCAGTGATTGCCAGCACTCAGTGTAAAGCCATTAATTCTGCTTTTTGTGCTGATGTGTTATTAAGTAAAGCCTGGACTTCTGTTACCTGGGTCAAGGTTACCATCGCATACCCAGCTGCCCATCTTCCATTTTGTACCATGCTACTCCCACCAGTGTGTAGCTCCACTTCTGGGTCCTGGATAGGATCGATATTGAGATCTGGTCTTAAGTTCAACATCGTCCTGCTCCAGAACAACTTGCTATTTCAGCATCCTGGTAAGAAGGCTTGTAGACCTTGTACAGATCTTGGCTGCAGAATCTGGCAAATGGCTTATTTTTGGCTGCTTCCCAATCTTTTTGGCTGCTTTTTCCTTGCAACATAACAAAACCAAGATGTATTACTGCTTTGCTTTTTTTCCTGTTTGTGCCATTTTCTTTGGTATCATGTATCTAGATTGTCCTAAGAAATTTAACAAACTTAAGTAGCATTGAGGCACTTCCTTCAGTCTTGGTTGCTGGCAGAATATCATCTATACATTGTAGTAAAATTCTGTTCAGATTTTCTTTTTCTAGCTTTCCACTTACTTTTGCCAATTGATTGCGAGACATAGTGGGGCTGTTTTGAAGCCCTGGGGTAGCAGAGTCCATGTTAGCTGAACCTTCCACCCAGCGTTTGGATTCTCCCACTCAAAAGCAGACAATTGTCCAGCTTTGATCATCCAGTCATCTTAGTTGCCCATACCAGTGGGGTTACAGCATTTTCTACCTCCTCTGGGATTTCTTCTACCTCCCTGGATTCCTTTAACATAAAAATCTTTGTCTCAATGTTTTTTCATTCTGGTGTTTCAATTTGTATTTCCCTGTCCAGGAAAGTTGTTTGATTATTCCATTTTCCCAAAGATCTCTCACCAACAAGGGTATTGGACATTCAGGCTTATACAAAAATTGATGTGTCCCCCACTGTTTTCTTAATTTAAATGGTAACAGTTGTAGATAAAAAGTCCTGTTCTCTTTCCTTCCTCTCGCAGCACTTACAGGTTCCAAGCTAAGTTTTCCTCTGCATGTATTCAGTACCAAAAAAGGTGCTCCTATATCAATTAAAAAAATTTACCTTTTCATTCCCTAGGAATAGTGTAACCAGGGCCTTAGCTGAGCATGATTCCCCTGGTCCCCTTCAGGGGGACCTTCTTCATTTACAATCATGAGCTTGATGATTTTGAAGAGCTATGTTTAGGTTTCCTGTCTGATTTCCCCTGGCCTGGGGACACTCCCTTTTCCAATGTGCCCTCTCTTTACAAACTGCCAAAGTATACTTCAGCCACCAATTATTACAATACTCAACCAATTGTTTCCAAGTGAGCATGGTTTTTGAGCCAGTGTCTTTTGAAAAATAAGCATTGTATCACCCCATTAGGTGCAAGTGTTTTTTTTTCTGTCAACATAAGCTGTCCGCGGCCCAACAGTGTGCCCTTGTGGCCAAGAAGGCCAATGCTATCCTGGGGTGCATTAGGAAGAGCATTCCCAGCAGGTTAAGGGAGGTGAACCTACCCCTCTACTAAGCCCTGGCAAAACTGCATCTGGAGTGCTGTGTCCAGTTCTGAGCTCCTCAATACCAGAGAGATATGGAGCTCTTGGAGCAGGTGCAGTGGAGTGTGACAAAGATGATTGAGGGGCTGGAGCAACTCTTTTATGAGAAAAGGTTGAAAGAGCTGGATATATTTATCCTAGCAAAGAGATGACTGAGGGAAGATACCATCAATGTCTGTAAGTATTTGAAAGGGAGGTGCCAAGAAGACGGAGCCAGGCCCTTCTCAGTGATGCCAAGCAATAGGACCAGAGGTAATGTGCAGGAACCAATGCACAGAAAGTTCCATCTGAGTATGAGGAAGAGCTTCTATGCTGTGTGATTGACCACTCACTAGAGAAGATTGCCAAGAGAGGTTTTGGAGTCTCTCTCACTGGCAATGTTCGAGAACCGTCTGGACACACTCCTGTACCATGTGGTCTAGGATAGTCTACTAGAGCTGGGAGGCTGGACCAGATGTCCCACTGTGGTCCCTTCCAACCTGACCCATTCTCTGATTCTGTAAAGGGCCCAAAATCTTTACATACTTTCAGTTTGATCAGGCATTGTTTTATCATCACCAAGTCTGCTCCTGGTTTGAGTTCTACTTTTAAGTGGAGTCATGTTGTTTGCTTTAGCTGGTTTCTTTGAATCTGATACCAGAGGACTTGCTGCATTCAATGTCACCTCCTGGATGTCATTCTCTGGTTCTTCTGAGGTCTGATTCATTAGCAGGCAGGTTCAAGCCTTCCATGCCTTTTCTAATGGGTTGTATAGCTATACAGAGTTTTCAAAAAAAAAGTTATTTGAGCGTTTAACTTGCACTAATAAATCTCATCTTAACAATGGAAGGGGACATTCTGGCATATAGAGAAACCAATTAGTCAGTTTAGTATCTCCAATTGTACACTTAATGAGTTGGAGGAATGGCTGCAAAGCTCTTCTGTCCATTGTCCCAGCAACTGGTACTTTAACTTTGCTTAGCAAACCCTTACAGATGATTGTTACAGAACATGTGGCCCCTCTACAAATCAACTGTCTCGTTTAATTCCCTGGTTTTACTGTAACTAGGGTATCTGCTGGAGTTACCTTGATATTTTCCCCCGTCATCTTTACTCGTTGTCAAAAAATCCTCCAATATCACAACATTTACATCTTCTAATTAACCCTTTCTGCCTATAAATACTGCAAAGATTTAGGGCAAAGGCAGGGCACAAGCCTCTTTCAGACCTCTGCCTAATTGCTCGTTTCACCCTTTCTAATACCATTCTCTTTTCTTCCACAGTAGAAAGGGATCCAATATAGCTTACATATCTCCTCCATTAGAGTTATGAGTCAGTACCATAATTTCCAAAAACTTCCTTCAAGATTCTCTTGGTAGGAACCAAAGATGGTTTGCAGTTCAACAAATCTGAAGTATTAAAAGAGACACGTGTAAAAGACTGGCAGACCCTCCACTTCCATTGCTTGATTGAAAAGTGACTGTTTCACTGGTTGGGACTGAGTCCGACCTGAGTCTGGCCCACAATAGGACTAAAATCCTCACCACCTCTCATATGCTCTTTATTTTGATATATATCCTCTTTATCCATCCCTGCCCCAATGTTATGTATGGTGGAAAGGAGGAAACTAATGCTCACACATTTCAGTTCCTCCACTCCACCACATACTTGCTGGTTTTCCTCCTCAATACATGGCATCAACATGAACATATCTCATCCCATTTTGCACTTTTCGGCATATAACCCAGAGGGCTACAGGAAGAAAAAAGAAAATTATTTAGAAAGCAATTAACGTCCTCTTTGGGCAATGGTGGTACTGATGAGAAAATTAGGTAATGATAAAGGGCAAACTGAATGAGTAGCACAAGTATATATGAGGGACAGGGGTGACTGTAGCCCAAGAATTACTAGAATTGGTACAGCAGGGAAAGGAGTCAAGAATACAAAAGTAAAACATGGGACAAGTGAGTAAAGTGTGAAGATCTAATTGGAGGCATACTCAAGAAGTGACAAAAAAGCATAGAGTTGCATAGAAAAGAAAAATTTGACATAAGACAAAACTAGTTTTAGAAGAAAGCTATAGAACAGGAGTGAGAAATAAAATGAAACTTAAATAAATTGAGAGTGACACAATGATAAGCATGGTTTTGTTTTAAAGTTGAGTTCTTTCATGATGGAGTGTTCAGAAGAAAACCATGATGCAATTTTTTTATTTTTTCAGAAAAAATACTCAAAGGTTTAAAATCATGGGATGACAAATGGGAACTATTAGAACAGGATCTTCGCATATGTAGGAATTTTCATAGTTTTCCATGGGTGGGTTGCTTTAGCATGAAAATAAAGATAATTGGTCACTTGAGATTATGTTTGTACTGGTATTCGAAATGCTGCCCAAATTCTTAAAAACACTGGAGATTGTTTTGCATATTTTATTGTTGCCAGTAGGAGACTTCTGTAATGACCTTAATGTGGATAAAGCAATAGGGATAGCAGAAGAAGTGAGCAATTAACTTGACAAAGAGACAAATGTACAGGACATGTGAGGAGGGAGTGGAAGAATGGAAGCATCATACTAAGCAAATAGATGAGAAAAAATAGAAAGAAGCCGCTGGAAGAGGGAAATATGTTTTAACATATTAAAACTTAACAGTTTTAAGAAGGAGCTATCCGAGGGGAGCCATAAGCCAAGAAGGAAAGGACAGGAAATTTTTTTAAGGACTAATTTTTATGACTTGCAGGCAATGTAATAACCTGTGCTGATGTTTTGTTATTATCAGATGTGCTGGTGTGTCTTCCAGGAAAGGGGAAGAAAAGAAGGAAATTGAAACTGTCCTTCTATTGAATTTAGCAGAAATGTGTCACTTAACTCCCATGAAGTCAATGTGACTATTTCAGCATGGAAAGAAGAGAGCAAACCAGGATGGCTGACTTCATTAACCTAATTTAAAATTAATGAAAAGAACAAAAGCAAATTAAGTGTAATTGTTACAGATAATGCAATAAGTGTGCATAAGGATGGTATCCTATATGTAGAGTTGACTGTGCTTCCCATCCTGTCGGGCGAGCTATGAAAGACAGCAAAGTTGTGACAGTAAGAGTTCATAACATAAATATTTCTATTTGATAATAATGGGAACAGAACTGCTAACAACTCTGTCTCATTAAAAATTATATCTGTAGCAATGTTTCTTCTGCCAGAAGGTTTGAGGCAAAAGTTGCTAGCACAAGTGTTGGCTCTGTGACAACTGGAATGAGAAGCTTACACTAAGCAGAGTAAGAGTTAAAGGCAACAAAGCACTGAGTGTTTTGCCCTGATTATAACTAATAAAAGTTCTTTTTATTTACAGTGAGAAAGGTCCCTGTCCTGAGGACGGTACAACCTGAAGCATGTGCTGCCAGTTTCTTTAGTACATTGTACCTGTTCATGGAGTGGAGTACTTAAAGCTCAGGGAAGTAAAATAAGCCTTACATTTACTTTCTACAATCTGTATTTATATAATTGCATACCGTTTTCATTGTGAAAAAGGGAATAGAAGTAAGGAGACTACATCATTCTAGTAAGTCCCTTCCACAGCTGTTTCAGAAGTTCACATTGTTTCTTCACAGATCTCTGTTGTTTCTAGCAAACTTGCTTTAAGGATTTAACTCAGTATGCACTTTTGTCTGTTAAAAGCTTGTTTATTCCTGATAGTAAAATTGTCAACCTTAATTATTTAATGTACCAGTAATATTTGCAGTGAAAATTAAAATTTCATAAGATGACAATCTCTGCTCTGTATATGATTTAGGACCTTTTTCTTGATTTGGATTGTTCATGTCAATTTACGTATCAGTATGATATATTGCAGCATGTAGGAGTCTTTCATTTTTTAATGGAAAGGCAGTGATTTTATGAAGAATTATGGTTTTATAGTTGTGTTTCAAATTTGACATTATTGAAATGGCTGAGACATTACATTTTCTTTCAAGTTTTTGTTTATTAATTCTGTGATGTTTTGGCCAGATCTAATCATATTGCATTCTTTACATACATCTTTCTAAAAAGATGCTTAACTTAAGAGCAAAACTACTGCGTTGAGTATAGCATTCATAGTTATGTAGTTAATAGTTTTCATATAAAGGAATATTTTAGGTGTATCATAAAACCAGTCTGCTCTAGCAAGACAATTGTTAAATTATTTAATAACTACTTGAGGAATTTAAATGGCAAGTAGGGCTATTAATGCTTACTTGGTCACCTGGGGGTTTTGAGGTATTAGGAATGTAAGCATAGAAGTTAGAAAATTGAGAGTAAAACTGGTCAATATTGCTCGCATTTTGTTATGTAGAAGGAAAGGGGCGTATCTACTCAATGTGGTGTTGTCCATTCTTTCTCTGACTCAGAAAAGGTGGTCTCTGTAAGTCTGAGCCTCTGTTGTTTTTGAAATTATCTGAAAGAATGACATACATGGGGCCATTTAGAGCTTTCCACAGTACCATTGTCTTTTATGCATGTGGGTATTTCTGTGTAAAAGACAGAGTGGTGTAAACACAGTCTTGTCCTAGAGTTGTATCCAGCCCTCAAAATTTGTCCTAATCAGGAGTACAAGCCACTTTTCCTTTAAAATCTGGAATTAAACTGTTCTGTGATCTCACCACATGAGCCAGCACTGTGCCCAGGTGGCCAAGAAGGCCAGTGGCATCCTGGCATCCAGCAGAACCAGGGCAGTTCCTGGTCCCCATTGTCCCTCTATACTCAGCACTGGTGAGGCCACATCCCAAATCCTCCATTCAGTTTTTGGCCCCTCACTACAGCAAAGACATTGAGGTGCTGAAGTGTGTCCAGAGAAGGGCAACAAAGCTGGTGAGGTGTCCGGAGGATAAGTCCTGTGAGGAGTAGCTGAGGGAGTTGGGGTTGTTTAGCCTGAGGAATAGGAAGTTGAGGGGGGATGTTATCAATTTCTACAACTTCCTGAAAGGAGGTTGTAGCCAGGTAGGGGTCACTTTCTTCCAGGTAAAAAGTGACAGGATAAAAGAAAATAGCCTCAGGATGCAAAGGGGGAGTTTAGATTGGATGTTAGGAAATGCCTGGATGTGACAATTAGGGACATGGTTTTGTGGTGAATATGGCAGTGCTAGGTTAACAGTTGGACTTGATAATTTTAGAGGTCTTTTTCAACCTAAATGTTTCTGTAAGCTTACCTCATCAACTGAAGTAATTTCAAGTTCCAGTTCTTCTCTAAACTTGATATAATGGCATCATGTTTTACCAAACACAGCCATTTCTTGTGGATCCAGGTATGACTGTAGGTCAGCAGTGTCTGGTCAGCAAACCCAACAGTATTAACCCTAACTCTTAGAACAGCTCGCAGTAAACAGCACTAAGACTAGCTCATCATTCCTAAAGCTTATTCCCAGATTAATATAACTATAATCCTAGTACATCAAAATCTGCAAGTGCAAAGACTAGAAATAGCACATCGGGACACTAGTTTCAGGTCTAAACCTAGGTGCAATGAATGTCTCCATGATTTATAAGTATTAGTATGGGTTACAGCAGTCTATTTCTAGGTCTTTCACTAGCTCAACAATGCCAGCTAATCATCCCTGAAACCATAGCCCAGCAGAGCCATGTTCCAGCCTGATCTAGCCTTTCAGCCATAGCAGATCCAGCCTTTACTGTAGAACATCATCCTTTGCTACCCTTCCAAACTGAAATGCTTATCTAATTTTACTGCTTAATTAAAGACAAATGCTTCTTTTGTGTATGTTAACCTAGGAGTAAAAGTTCTGGGTTTGCAACTGTTAGTACATATGTTGACCTCTGAAAATCCATGAAAAAAACTTCTACCTGCTTGACCCCATTAAAAACCAAGAATAAAGTTGATACTTCTCAAACAAGGTTTTCAATATTTGCTTAAAAAAGTGAAAGGAGAAAATAGGAAAAATGTTTCCAGTAATTATATCTTAAATACAAAAATATTTACTTATGAAAGCTGAAGCAATTAGTCATCAATTAAGGAACACATGCATGCCAAATTTTGAAATATATCAAGCTTGATCTGCTGAAAATGTATCAATTTATAAGGATGTATCTTTTCTTATATAGTGATCTGATTATTAATTAAATTTCAGAGAGAAAAGTATTTCAAAGCCAAAACTGTGTGTTCCAAGGCCAGAATTCTTTTTCTCTCAACATCATAAGCTCCAGAAAATATAAGCAAAGGAACGAGAATGTCATTCATAATCAAATTGTCACTACAGTATATTGCTTAAGTATGAGCAAATAAACAATAATCAAAGTTAAGACGATGCATATTGAAAATGATTTGATGTTGCAAATATGTAAGTAATATAAGGTCAGTTGAAATTACACTATACTTATTCTTCTATGGTTTTGGAGAGTCGTAAAATCATAGAATGGTTTAGTTGGAAGGAACCTTTAAAGGTCATTTTAATCCAGCTCCTCCCCTTGTAATGGGCAGGGACACCTTTCACTAGACCAGGTTACTCAGGGCCCCATTCAGCCTGGTCTTTAACACTTCCAAGGATGGGGTATCTATGTCTTCTCTTGGCAGCCTATTCCAGTGTCTCACCATCCTCATAATGAAAAATTTCTTCTTTATTTCCAGTCTGAATCTACCCTCCTTTAAGCCATTATCTCTTGCTCTGTTGCTACAGGCTGTGCTATAAAGTTTGTACCCATCTTTCTTCTTGGCCCCCTTTAAGTATTTAAGGCCCCTTAAGACCAGTTAAAATCTCCCTGGAGCCTTCTCTTCCCCCAGCTGAACAATGCTAACTCTCTCAGCCCATCTTCATGAAATAATTGTTCCAGCCCTCTGATCATCTTGATGGCCTCCTCTGGGACTCGCTCCAACAGTTCCATGTTCTTCCTGTGCTGGATGCAGCACTGCAGGTGGGGTCTCACCAGAGCAAAGCAGAGCAGAGCAGGGCAGGGCAGAGCAGAGGGGCAGAATCTCCTCTCTGGCCCTGCTGCCCACACTGCTTTGGATGCAGCCCAGGACATGTTTGGCTTTCTGGGCTGCAAGTGCACATTGCAGGCTCATGTCCAGCCTCTTATCTACCAGCATCCCCAAGTCCTTCTCAGCAGGGCTGCTTTCAGTCCATTCATCCAACCCAGCCTGTGTTGATACTGGAAGCTGCCCCAACCCAGATGCACGACCTTGCATTTGAACTTGTTTAGTTTCATGATGTTCTCATGGGCCCATTTCTCAAGTGTGTCCTGTAAAAGTCCTTCTGTATGGCATTCTGTCTTAGGTTTGTTAACCATACCACTCAGCTTGGTGTTGTCAATAAACTTGCTGAGGCTGCACTCAATCTCTTCGTTTATGTCAGAGACAAATATATGAAACAGTACTGATCCCAGTAAGGACCGCTGAGGGACATCACTTGTCACTGATGTCAGTTTGGACATTGACCACTATTCTCTGGGTGAGATCACCCAGTCAGTTCCTTACGGAATGAACAGACCATATCTTTCCACTTCAGAGAGAAGGTGTTGTAGGGGGACCATGTAAAAGGCCTTACAGAAGTTCAGATGCATTTCATCCATAGCTCTTCCCTTTCCACTGATGGAGGCACTCCATCATAAGAGACCAGTACATTGTTCTGTGAAGGCTTGTCCTTGTTGAAGCGGTGCTGATTTTCTCAAATCACCTCCCTGTCCTCCATGTGTGTTAGCACAACTTCTAGGAGGATCTATTCCATGATCTTCCCAGACACGGAGGTGAGGCTGATGAGTTGGTGCTTCCCAGGGTCCTCCTTTCTACCCTTATAGAAATGAGTGCAATGTTTCTTTTTTTCCAGTCACCTGGGACTTCACCTGACTGCCATGATGGTCCAAGTATCATGAAGAGTAGTTTGGCTGCTACATCAGCTGGTTTCTTCAGGACTCTGGGACATATCTTATCTGGTCCCATAGACCTATGTATATTGAGGTTCTTTAGGTAGTCACAAGCACCTGATATTCTCTTACAGTAGGAGAGGGTCTTCTTCCCCATTCCCTCCCTTGTGGTCCATCCACTTAATGTGTGTGAAGAGAGATTGCCAGAGAGGACTGAGGCAAAAAATTAGTTGAGCATTGCAATTTGTCGAGCCTTCTACTCATCTGTTTTTACTGGTTTTTCCAGTCTTGTTCATTGGGGGTGGGGGTTACACTTTCTTTGACCTTCCTCTTCCGGCTGACATGCCTGCAGAAGTATTTGTTATTCTTTGTGTTTCTTGCCAGGTTCAGGGCTGGGTCTTTCATGGCTTTAGCTACAAATACTGCTTATCTAAACATTTACGTATTATAAACCCATAGAGGAGATTACAATTTTACTCCTTGAAAGTTATAATTTCATCAAGTACTTTTTAGTGGCAACTAAAGAATTTATCTTTTTAGAAATACTTCTATTCCTGACTATCCATCAGAGAAATTATTCTTGAACTCTGTGCAACCCAAAACAGCAACGAGCAAGACATTTCCAAATGGTTCACATTCACTCCTCATTACACAGAAAATGCAGAACGTTCTTGTCCCAGGCTATCCTAAGGGCCTTTGAGAAACAGGGCTTTCTTGTGCCAACAGCTTGCTGGAATCACTGAACAGCACAAAGCTCTCTGGTTAAACAGCTAGGCCTTTACAAGTAGGGTAACAAGTAGGTGACTAGTAGGGTAAGTGGGAGTAACCTCACAGCAATGCAATACCTAGTATGTCTGGTGTCAGGTGTAGACCTATGAGTGAAGCATTAAGCTAATTGCACGCCATGTGCTAGAATTCTGTTTTGCAACTAATACAAGCAGATCAAAATAGCTACTTCTGGATAACCACTTAGTCAGTTTGCAATAAATAGATTAGAGTTTTCTTTGACTAACATATCTGTCTGAAGTATTTTATACATACAGTAAGGTATCACTTCCTAAAGGCAATGTGAGTAATTTCTTCCAGCTGCTTAATTGACTTGGTAAAAGTGGTTGTGATTTTGTTTTGCTGTAATGGCATTCTGAACATCTACATGTCCAGCATGGTATAAAACTATCAGCCTTCTGTACACCATGACAGTCATCCTTGATTTCTGAAAAAAAAAAGATACTTGTATCTCCACAGTGCACACACTTACATAGCTGTTACATTCAACATGTGCAGAGTAACATATTCTACCTATCAGATAAAAACTATAATGTAAGAAAACAGTTAAGACTGAAAAATAGAGTAATGGCTGAATGCGATATGACATTACAATATTGAGTAAAAACATTCTTGGGCATCAGCGGAATCTTATGGAGTAAGGGATTAAGATGATTTCCCAAGAGAATGAATCTGTGACTGATGACAGAATTGATCCATTATATGCATAGATTTCATGATGCCTTTATTTTAAAATGTTTTTTAGTTATCTGTATTTAAGCGGATTAGCTGAGAATAAAAAAGGAAGACTTAAGTTATTTCATACTGCTCTATGGGATACAGACAAGAAATCTAAAACATTTTTAGAATTTTATTGGAGACATTCAGGAATTTTATAATTCATGTTGGTGTCTTTTTCACATAATAGGTTTTGCAATAAAATCTCTCTAGGAATATTACTGAAAATGTAAATGAATGGCAAAAGAGAGAAATAAATAAGGCTTTAGCTTTTCAACACAAGATGTTGATTTGAGTTATGCTTTATCCGCTATAACTGAAGGCCCTGCCATGTATTAACTTGTGGAGATCATACAATCGCAAATTTTACCATCTGCTCTAAAACTATCACATCAGAAAAATTCAGTGTCTCTGACATGTCATGTCTTGCATATATCAAGATGTAATTAAAGAAAGGACTGTTTGTTTTAGGATCAACTTGCTGATAAAAGTAATGTAAATCCTCAACTATAAACTCAAACTGCTGCAAGGATCAGAGTGTGCTCTGACGGACACCTCTCCTTTTTATTATCCTTGACTTCCCCAAGCTGAGCATTTTCAACACTTCTCTGTTCTTTAGTCTTCTTTGTCCTGTTGACTTTACAAGGTTTCTGAGGTGGATGGATTACTCAGTGTTAGGATGACTATGTATGGCTCTTTCTGTGGTGCATTATAAGTGGAGGGAAGAATCCCATCCAGTTGTGGGGGGTTTTTTGGCTTTTATTTGTTTGTTTATTTATTTATAATTTTTTTTTCTAGTATGCTGTCTGGGTTTGGGGTTTTTTTGGGTTGGATTTTTTTTTTAGCTGCTGTATCTAATATTTCAACCACCCTTTACACTTGCAGTTTCACAGCCGCTCTTTTGCACTGGAACCTGTTGTTCGATGCTTTGGGAGGACACCTTGCACGTGCAAACCCACAGACCATAAGTAGAGATGTTTTTTCACTTACTGTGAGCAGCTTCCTGAGGCAGTGGAACTCACCTAACGCAGTTGCAACGTGGGAATACACTGAGTGCTCAAAGAAGTACAAAACCTGACAGTAGTAAGGGAGCCATCCAGTGGGCTCTCGTGTGACACACAGCCATGAGAAATTAAAATTAACTAATTTTTGGGGAGTCTTTTTGATTGCAAGATGTTGGGTGTTTCGCTTTTGCCCAAAACCTGCTTGTACTATCAAATGCTAAATCCTTTACTTTTCGTCTTCATTGTAGAGAACTAATTTCCCCTGAAAAGTTAAGTGTTTCTGAAGATCAGGGTATGAACCTGCATTTTCTAAATACTCATCTCATTAAGCTGTGGACCCCAAGCTCCAGGGTTTTTTCAGTTTATATAATGAAAAGGGAAATGTTCTATATAATAATGAATGAGGTTGGAAGACATTAATTCATCCTTTGCTTTCTATTTTTAAATACAGCTTAATCCTAATTGTTTTGATGTTGTGTGTGATATTTTAACTGAATTCTAGAAGTTTCTGAATTCTCATTAAAGATTTCTTTAGATTCTTTGAAAATATTTTTACAGTTCCTTTATGGATGATTTTTCTATGATTTGTTTCCTTACCAGAGTAAGCTAAAAAGCAATGGAAATTATGACTTCTAATGCTTACAGCAGCCCAAGGTCTGCAATCCAGAAAAAATTACATTATAGCTGAAGGAGTAAGGAGAAATCACCAATCCTTTCTAAGCTTGGAGAAAATGTTAGTTGAAAGAAAAATTAAGTTTTATCTTTAGCGCAAATAATGTAGCACACAGTAGCTTTTTTTCTATCATTTTTACTCATCAGAACTTGATCAGGGACCGATCTTCAGTAAAAACACTTGAAAGTCTTAAGTTGTTGTAATGTGAGATATAATCACAAAGTCAGAAAAAGATGCTGCTGAACAACTATTAATTTAGGAAGTAAGGAGAACTCACCACAATACCAGAGATAGATTTCCAATTTTTTTCCTCCCTGTATGGTTTGATACTCTGAGGCATCCTTCTCTTCTGATCACCATTCTATGTCATATAATACAGAATCTTTTGCTGAAGTTCATCTGACATAACTGTAAGTGTAGTTTATTAAGTAAGCCTATTCTTAACATTTTTATCTTGGGCAAATCCTAGAACATCAGGAGGTTTTTTTTTTCAAATTTTAATAAATGATAAGCAAATCAAATTTTGGATAATGTTTATAAGTAGTCTAGGTACATATGCAAAAACCCCTGAATTTAGCTACGTTATAGTATCAAATAATCAATGTAGTTCCACAATGAGCAAAAATATATTGCAATCATTCATAAAATGTAATATCATTGTCTTATGAATACAATATGAAATATAGGTTGTGGTACTTGTTACTTCACGATTTCATATAAAATTTGAGATATTTCAGGCTGTCTTAATCACTCTTTTAGTACAGTGTCTGAAAACCCATAAGTCTCTTACAAGTCTGAAACAAATGCACATACAAACTTGGAAACTACATATGCAGCAGCTGCACTAGCTCAGGGTATCATTTCTTAATGCTGTAGTATACAAAGGATATCTGTGGCCAACGTAGCATTGCAAAGCCCTACATAATTTTTGTCAAAAATTTCCTCTTGTGAATTTTGCAATGTATGTCTATGCAAATTTGTATGTTGGACCAATAAAGCCCTGGTAAAATTTGTGTTTCTCAGCTTTGGCTCAAAACCACTCAGAATTCTGTAAAATTGTTGCAATCATGTTTTTTTGCTGTTACAGTTGATTCTGTGGACTACTTTGTAAGAACTTCCTTATCTTACAAGAAAGTGTTTTCTGCTTGTTGCATTCAAAATACAGTTACTTTATATTTGAGAGAGAAAGAAAGACTGGATTAGCGAATTCTTTGAATAGTTATACTAGTATTAATAATTCATTTTCATTGAGAATTAAAGCAGTTGAAAATGTATTTCAGTAGAATACCTCCTTTTTCAACCTTTTACTGACTTGTTATTTGGGGATGGTTGGCTGGTAAGTGAGCAGGTGCTGTTCTTAAATGCAGTTTGTTTCCCATTTTTTACATGACCACCACAATTCATGCTGCTATTTGAAAAAAGGCTTTCAGACCTGTTATAGTGTATACTGCATGACACATTTCCTCATAATTCAAAACAGATGTAAAATGGTTTCTCCTTTTCCATGGTAATTTCATTCCTTGACCTCCTTGATTCTTGTTTTTCTGTTTCTATTACTTTTTCTTTTTTTTTTTTGGCGGGGGGGGGTGGTGGTTTGAGGGGAGGGCTGGGGAGAGTAGCTTTGGCTACAAGAATACATTTTCTTGCCAGTGCTGGGCTATTTTGTATGTTGAGGGAGGAAGGATCAACAAATAGACCTTCTGTATTGATTTCCAAGAGAACTGAAAGGAAGCAAGCAATCCAAAACGTGTTCTTCCTGAATCTGTTTGCAAAGGTCTGGGGGAGGTGATGAAGTCTACCTTTAAAATCTAGTAACAGAGTTTTTAAAAATGGCAATTTAAGAACATAAAATAGTGGAACTGATAAATAAACTAAAATGACTGTTCTGACATACACTGTATTTCATTACCATATTTTTACTGCTAGAAATACATCAGAAGGCTTTAGGACTTGCAGCTACTATATAAGCAGCTACACTATATAAACTAGACTGCTAGATGAGAATGTAAAGCAGTTCCTTCTTCCAGCATCTACAGTAAAATGGGACATATCTTTCCATCTCAGGTTTTAGTTTTTTCATCATCTTCCCATGCTTCTGCTAAAAATTAAGTCAAATAGCTGATCTTTTCTTAGACTTTTGGTTATGGGACAGCACCAAGCTATATTTGACTCATTTGTTTGCTGAACTAATCAGTTACTGGCCAATATAAAACATTTTCATAGCATACCCTGAGAAAGAGGCACTTTATTTCTGAGATTAAATTTTCAACCTATGAAATCACATTCACAGTAAGGTCCTACTTTCAAAGCAAATTGGTTTCAAAAGGTAAGGTAAAATTCTTTCAGGTTTTACAACTGCATCTGACCTGCTTCTACAAGGCTTTGGTGCTGTATTTTCATGTTTTGATCATTTTCTTGTGTTAAAAACCCATTCAAACAGAAGAGCATTCAGCTACAGTCTTCACTGTGTAGCTGAAGTGGCAAGGGTTCAAGAAACAGAACAGTTACTAGGAGATCTGAGAAACCATAATTCACAGTAGCCCTAAAGCCTTCCAGAGTCGGCCTCTGCCAACACTAGCGGGATCCAAACTAAAAACCTTGGAGTCACTGTTTTCCAAATGCCAACTTCTCAGCCCTTCAATTACCCTGGTTGATCTGGCCAAGAAAATTATGCCCTTATTTTTTAATTATCTCAGGCATTACCAGTGTGTATTACCTTGGTAAAAGTGTGATTGGTGATTTGCCCTATTTAGGACCAAAGCAAGAGCAGAATTAAAAACACATATGTTCTAATACAAGGGGAAGCATAACATTCAAACCCAAGGAAACTGATAGTGGTAGTGCCTTAAGCAGTACCTCTGTACTTAACTGTTTTAAATGTAGCTGAAATCTACAGTTCAGCAATAGAATGTAGAGGACCGGGAGACAGCTCTTCCACTAAGGACAACAGAGCTCATTACCACAGTATTTTTACTAGAAATCACTATGTTAATATCTTTATTTTCTTTCTGCTGAACACAGAGAGAAACAGTCTAAATGCAAGCAATAAGGTCTTCCTAATCACAGAAAAGGATGGTGCTGTATCGCCCAGGGAGGAGGGGACTGGCTAAAAAGCATTACAAGTGCCATTGTTATATCTCAGGTTATGACTGACATTGCAATCTCTCTGTGTTTACACCCCCCCTCCCCCAAAAATACCTTCATCAAAATGCCTTCTGCTCCCTTTGACAGTTAAGTAACACATATAGGAGATTTATGTAATAAAATATTAACTGTTTATAAATTAACACTTCAGTGTACAGCCAATAGCCTCTTTGTTTGCCAAAAGCATATTCCACTCTGATAAGGTGTATAATTAGGTATAATAGTGCAATTATACTAGTATGTCTGTTCCCCTACCAGCATTAGATAAACAGTAGTTCTTCTGTTTGTTGGTGAAAATACCACAAAATTGCCCACAAATTAGCTAGTCTGTGTAGAAGTGGGAGAATCACTTTTCAGCAGCCTACATCATCCTTATTATTAATAAATACATAATATTTAGAGCTGTTGAAAGAGTAAACATCTTCATTTGCATTTATAGTCCGATTAAGGGTCCGTAGTTGGAACTTGGACCTTGCTGAATTCTGTTGTTATTCCAACAGAATTTGTTTAGATGTCCATTTAAGGTCAGACATTATAAGAAAGTATAACAAAGGATAGAGAGACTATAATTTCAGGCAAGAAAGGATAAGGGTTATAGTGCATTTCTTTGTCTGACATGCTCTCTCCTGTGGAACATTATACTTTTTGAGGATTTTAGTATATTTTCAGATTTAAGGGGAAGCATAAGGAATTAAAGTTTTTCTGATCTAAATGACTGGAAACTGAATGTCTATTTTGTCTCTAATTACACAACCAGAATTTATTGCTCAGCTGATTCCTTCCATTTTCATGGTTGTTCTGTATTTACACAGGTAGTTCATAACTCAGCAATGCATGGTAAATTCCTGGCCCTATGAAATTCAATTTGAAAGTCAACTTCAAGTCATATTACTAGGTTTAGGGTATTGCCAAATGGAAGCTGAAAAATTCTGACATATATATAGAGATTATTCTTAGGTTGTAAATAAAAAGAAGGTCATCATCATGTATTGAAATAGTGCTTTTGGAAATTGAACAGGACTAAAAGACAAAACGGATAGTGGTAGTTATACATAACACAGTTATAACGTTTGTTTGCCCATAAAAACACTATACCCCTGCCATGAAGACTACAGTACTGAAGCACAAGAGGTACACCCTTCAGTGCTAAGCTAAATATACTGTCACTTATATTTGCAGAGGGCTTATAATGAGGATATGGTGTATCTGTATTTCTAAACTGTCATTTCAAAGCTATCAAAGTTTTAAATGTGTTTTGACTAATCAAGAGGAAAGCTGTGTAAAGTTCAGCTAATTTTTCTGATCTTTGCCACCTATTAGAATTTGCTGTAACATACTTTTATATATAGCTTAAATGCTAAAATGAAAGAAAAACTGTGATTAAATATGTGTAATAAGACAAAGTACATTAATCAACTAGTTGTTTTATGATAAACCAATTTTTTTGTTGTTTCTTTAAGGAAAATTGTGTCATGGCCTTGAACGCATCAGCAGGCCCTAATTGCCATGAGAAGCCTGTAACCCTCTTTCTCTGTATGCCCCCTTTGTGAACTCTTCCCCTCACTGAGTGATTGACTTGTTATGTTTCATTAGAATAAAAACAATGCAAAATTGCTTTATTTCAGTTTTGAAAAAATCAGCTAAAAGGTCAAAATCAATCCTGATTGACACACAATTGCAAGACACTGCTTTGTTTTGGAATTCATCCTCTAAAGTATTTGTTCTCTGATAGACATGGAAAATCTGATAGAACCTTGCTGTTTACGTGTGAGAATGCACATGGATTTCAGACATACCATGGAGCTTCAATTCTGCATTAGAAAGAGACCAGAGGAATGCATGTAGGAATCTGGAAATCGTAAGTTAGAATTATGGATTTGCCTGGTATTTGTTAAGTACTTTTTCTGTCTGTAGTTTATTTAAAATGTACACAATGAACTTTGTATCTACCTTTGTTTTATGAAACTGATTCAGAATGTATTATGGAACTGTGAGTGCTATTGCAGGCTATGTCACTTTACAGTACCACATCTTCAACCATCTTGCTTATTTACAATTCTAGCATGAGGAGTAAGTATGGATTTTCACCCAATCAGTATGTTTGGAGCATGATACACATCCAGTTATACCTTGGAAAGGTGTATATGTATGAATACAATGAGAGTTAGGGATCTAAGTTTATAGTTTGAGTACAGACAGTTAAACCACTGTTGTCAGAATGAATTTTTCAGTTACCTCTAATAAAAGTAGGTAATACTGAAAACACTGGACACAGAATGAAGAAGATACTGTAGAACTCTTACAGTAATACAATCTATCGACAAAGAGATTGCTCAAGGTTGATATTTGAGAATTTATCTCAGTGTCCTCCTGAAAGGAAACTTTCATATGAACAAATATTTTATTCTCACCCAAAGTATTTATATCACATTTCTGTGTCCTTGAGGCTCCTCCCAGAAGCCTCAAGTATTCTTGGCATAAATTCCTCTTACAGAATAGAATCACCAGCAGTTACCATAGAGTAACTGAGGTTTGAAGAGACCTCCAGAAATCATGTAGTCAGCTCTGCTGTTCAAAGCGGGTAGAACACTAACGTATTACTCATTGCTTGTGATGAACATCATCACTTTTTGGCTAATTCATGGCTGACCTGGAAATCCATCTGACCATCAGTAACCAATCTTAGAGTTCTTTTCATCTAATGCAAGAACTGAGGTTTGTGCTGTATCCAGGTTACACTGTAAACTCGAGTTTCAACAACTATATTGGGTATTCATGGCCTGGTTTTGGTAGTGGGGGAAGGCTGTGTGTGTGTGTGTTTGTGCGGACTATAGGGCTGGCTTCTGTGAGAAGCTGCTGGAAGCTTCTTCCATGTCCAGCAGAGCCAATCCCTGGTGGCTTCAAAGACTGACATGCATCTGGCCAAGGCTGGGCCAATTAGAAATGGCGGTAACACCTCTGTGATAACATATTTAGGAGGAAATAAAACAAAAAAATTTTCGCACAGTTTCCGTATCAGCCAGAGAAGAGCAAAGTGAAAACATGTGAGAACAACTCTGCGGACACTGAGGTTAGTGGCCCCGAACTGCTGTATCTATCAGTCAGATGCACCATAAACATCACTGGTGGCCGTTGCTCAAGCAGAAATGGGGAGGTGGGGGCACACCACCGCATACAGACATAGCCTTGAAAATGCCAAATAGAGGGGAGAATTTTCTTTCCTTGACTTGCTTGTATGCACCCTTTAGTCATTCCAGGCACAGGAGATCTAGGCTCTATGTCATCTGCAACTGAATAGCAAGGTTTGGAAAAAGAAATACGTATTTTGTTTTCAGCTACTGGGAACTTTTTATGGCCTACTGATGTAATGAAGTGTGGATAGCAGCTTACAACAGACCACGAGATGGTGCTAGAGACAGACGACTTGAAGGAGCTGAAAAGCAGCAGCTGCTGTTTCTTGTTTCTGGGGTCCAGTTAGCCCATGTAATTTGCCGGAAGCAATGAGGGGAGGGGCTGGTAGAGAATCGTCTTCTCTGCAGTCTCTTCGTATAATACAAACAGGAAATATGAGGAGCCGCATTTAAAACACACGAAAAATTTGTTTGACAAATTATGGACAAGCCGAATCAAAACAAAAATGACACTTAAAATAGTTTCTGTTTATATACATCTTCAAAATTAATGCCGTGTATATGTAAAAGTAGCAACACTCGAGGCAGAGTACTCTTCTGTTTAAATCAGCTGGGAATTACAAGATACACGTGTGTTGTATTTACTGTAATGGCACCCTGACCCCATCATCCTATTTAAGGAAAAAGAATCCTTGACACCAGATTGTGAGTGACTGCAAAGTGAGAACACCAGGGAAGAGGCATAAATGAGTCCATCTACTGAAGTGCTGTGTGACTGAAGATCCTTAGCTGAAACGGCACCATTTGGATTACTTACAAGTTTTAGCAGTATTGCAATTGCACCAACCCAAGATTGTAATATTTTGTTTAGACTGTAGAGACATGCAGTAGACGACAATTTCCAACTCCAATTTCTAGTTCTTTTGGCTCCCTATAATGAAGGTGCTGTGTAACACAGAGAAGGATCACCTACTTTACAGGTATTGTGGTTCTTCTCATAGGTTTTATTGTAGAAAGTCACAAATATGGTCAAAATACTAGAAGTTATAGATGAAGAATACTTGCATTACATTGGCCTACAGCAAACAAAATGCAGTACTTTCTTTAAGGCACAGCTTTAGAAGGGCAGAAATACAAGAGAAAAATATCTGTATTATTATTTATTAATTATCACATCTGCTAAATAAAAGCTAAAGAATATCAGTGTTGGTTTTGACAGCAAAAGAGTAATTAAATTTCATATTCAAATGTTAGACACATTGGATTTTTTTTATTGTAAAGTGTTAGGAACTATATTTTTCTAAAAGACTAATGGGCTTTCATTTTCTATTTAAAAATAAAATTTCTATATGATTTCCACCTCAGATAATAAAAATTTATCTGCCACTCACTAGACACTTAGATTAGTGGGAAATGGAAAATGTCAGTTTGAAGGGATTTTATGATCAAAATAAGACTCCAGCAAAGATTAGGATAGAGAATTTTGTAACTTGCTTTACTATGTACATTTGGAGTTAAAAAGATGTCTGATTTTATTATGTTTTATGAGAAAAGACGTTAAATTATGTTACTATCTTAGATATCAAATCTGTAGTTTTACAAAATTACCACTGCTGTTTTCCATAAGGACTTTTTTCCTTGAATTGTTAAAAAAATTAAGATGGTAGATGATAAAAGTACAAAATTCTCCATATAACCATAATTTAATTTTTAACTATAAAACAGATTCAAATTCAACTGAGGTAAATGATACTTTTGTGGTGGTATCAGCAATGCTGATTTCATTAATATGCTTTGTACAAGCTTTATGGTGTCTCGTCATCTTTTCATCAACTTCCCATCTAGCACGTTCTGTAATTTAGTGAGGTGATTACACTACCAATAATAAATGTATGACTATGAAGTGTTAGTGTATCAGATAGTGAAATTAATGTACCTACTACAAGACTGAATCTATTTCTTGTGCAACAGCTTAGGTAGTGCTAAAATAACTTGATTCTAGTGTAATAAATGCTTCATTTAATATCTAGAGTTTTGGGGTTTTTTTCTTCACAATAACTTCAGTGAACTCATGGCAGGTCCAGAAATTGTAAGTATTATTTATAAAATATTTAAAAGCTCTCTTCAGTCCACATTATAATCAACATAATGATTTTTGCTATTTGAAGGGTACAAAAAGCAAGCCATGAAATCTTTTAAGATCTCACAGACTTTTGGAGTTCAGTCTACAGCAGAAAATTGCCTTATTGCAATGTTCATTGGTGTGACTGGCAGACTGACATTAGGATTCCTATTTCAGATGTGCGTTGTTTATTGTGTTTACACAGGACAGTTCTTGTAAGTGTTGTGTTATCTTGTAGGCTGTTTTGCTGTAACTAAGTAGCAGCCTCTTGGCATAGGTGCATTATGTCTATCATTTATACACATACAGTCTCAAATTACTTGCAGCACAGAAAATTGCCACTAAACCACTGTGGAATTCCATGTACAGCAGTGAAGACCCAGATCTTTAACACCTAGTGATCCTGATAACTTTTTTGTTGTTTTCTCATGTATTTCAAATATGTTATGCTTCGCAAGGTATGGTCTATGGACATTTAAGTGTCAACATCTTCCATTGGACACTGACAGACCCTGCTGCTCAAACGTAGGTACTCTTACATCTCTTCCAGTGTACCCCGCATAAGCACCTAGTGTTTATTTTATCCAGTAATTTTGAGCATTATTGTTTTTCTGATGTTGTTCTGCATGTTGCTTTGCAATGACCATGGGATGGTATTTCCCTGTATGACTCAGAAGTGGAAGCCAATATGTCAGAGAAATTTTCTACTGTGTTCACAGGCATCTCTTACAACCCGTCAGTTCAATGTTCCTCCCTCCCTCTGCCTGCACATTTTGCATCTGATGTTCTGTGTACTTTTCTTAGAAAGCTGCCACACTGGAGTGATGCTGTAATTGCATAATGGAGTATATGGACTGACTTGGAGCTATCTACAGATGCAAAGAGTTCTTCTAACTTTTGGCATCTTCCCTTATGCTCAGATAGACCCAAGACACCTTTTCTACCTTTTTCTGAAAGTCAGTCAGTCAGTCAGAATATGCACATATTAATTTAACAACTTCTAAATGTTTTCTTGTCAAGTTCAGGTGAGCTTATAAGAGACATTTTTAAAAAGTAAAATGTTACCACATGGAGAATTAACTGCATCTTTTATAATCATATTCATATATGGTCTTTATTGTTGCCCTCTTTAAAATATCCCCTGTATATTTTCCTATACCAGAATACTTTGTTTCCTTAAAAACTTAACTGTGTAGCTAAAACACAGACTGATCAGCTTGTATGGTTTTCAAACTTAGCCTTCCTCTTTTGCTACTGAAAGTACAGAAATGAAGGATGTTGGTGACTTAGAAATTATGAAAATTCAAGAAGTTAGCTCAAACAGAAATTAGTTGATCTCGAACTTCCTCCTCTTCTTGGGAGATGTATGGGCACTTAGGCCACTGAAAGGTAGACAAGTTACTTTTCTTGTAAATATGACACCCTGAAGTAAAAATTTTTGTCCTCGTTGGGTTCTTTGTTTTCCAGCTTGCGAATATCAAGGGAGTCTTCATTCACACACAGATAGTAACTTGTATCTTCATAGCATTGGAACTGCACTGAATCTCCTTGGTAATGCATGATGAAAAAGTTATTATCTTCACTCAGCTATGAAAATACACAAAGTAAAGAACATGTTATATTTCTAATGCCTTACTATGATGTTAAATGTGACAAAAATCATGGATGTTGCTGGCTTGTATTTTATGCCTCTTACGCCTCTTATGCTTTTCTCTAGTGACTCATATTTACCAATTTTTAAATAAAACTTAGACAACAACAAATCATTTTCTGATAGATAACTGTGAATAAAATAATACCCATCTCCCTCAAAGGACTGTGTAATACCAGACTAACAGATGCATTCCTTTGCTTCACAAAAACACCAGCACAGTTTCCCCAGTGTCATTATGATAACTTAGGTTTTTCATCTGGTTATTTTCTTACCTTAGGCCTACCCTGTCAACTGCCGCTAGCAATAAAATGTCAATTCACAGTTTTTCTTGCCTCATTTGAAGTAAAATTAGAATATTACAGTAGAAATGACTCTTTAACAACTGTTCTGTTACCTATGGCTTTTCTGTACCTCTCTAGTTTCCAAAGCACTTTTTTTTAAAGATCCAATTCTGGAGCAATAGCTGTTGTCTAAAGAGCTCCTTTGTGTGTGTGTGTGTGTGTGTGTGTGTGTGTGTGTGTGTGTGTGTGTGTGTATCTGTATGTATGTATTTGGGCTCACTAGGCACCTCAGGGTAGGGATGGAGAAATAGTTACAAAAACGCATCATGCCAGAGAGAGGAAGAGTATGTGCTGAAATCTGCAAAAACTGATAAGCTTGGGGCACCAAAGGGCTGCTGAACCTGCCAGTGGTCTCCAGCACACCTCCAGCACCTACCACAGGTTGTGTAGTCCACACCACATCCAAGGGGGCAGCAGCTGCTACAGCCAGACAAGATTACAGGGCAGTGTATGTGAACACAGCTCCTGAAACCGGGGCCCCTGGATGTGACTATGCACAGTTGCTTGCAAACTGCTGGAGCCTGGGTGTGAGCCCCCGCTCCTGCCTGTGTGCACTGAGAATACTGTGTAAATAGTTACCTGCTGCTAATAGTAAGACATTAACTAATAGATGGTTGAGACTTGTGTTTCCTCCAACTCAAACTCCTGTCAGAGAGCAGGGAATTTATAGTATGTTTTGGGAAAGACTGATACCATAAACAAATTATTTAAACTTTCCTTCTGAGTGACCTCTTTGAACACTCTGATCCTACTCATGAGACAGTTCTATAACTCTGACCAGTCTGGTGTATTATCATAGCTTAAGGGGACTTCTAAAAGGAAACAGAATGCTTGAGGAAAAGCAGGAGCACATTTAAAGGTACCATCTATGCTGGAGATTACACCGTTGTCAGTAACAACCTTTCCATGGAAGGAGCAATGCGTTCTTTCAGCCCATAGGACAACAGGGGATGGAAAGAACATACCCTGCAGTTATTGCAAAGTACCCGAAAGAAACTTGAGGACACACCTTCTATTATCAGCAAAGCTATAATGGGAAGCAACTAAAACATTCTGTCCTGATCAAGCCAATGTAACAACAGTGTATCTGCAGCTTCAATCCAAAAAGTCTCTTTTTAAAAGTACTATTAAGAAAGTTGAAGAAAATTTGTGTTTGGGAAAGAAATACCTTCTAGGGACTAGGAATGGTAAAAAGTAAACATAAATGGAATGTGGATGCTAAAAAGCTAGAAGCAGAGAAATTTTTCAGCCTTTTCTCAATGTTCTGTGAAAACATTTCTTTCACACGCAGTCTAGATGAAAACAGCAAGGACGGTTTTGTAAACTATCTTTATCTGTGCACCTGGGTTCTGTTCTGCAGAATTGTTATGGAACACATTGGGAAAAATATTTTTCAGTGGGTGTTGTGGGTTCTAGACAACCACTACAGGAGGCAGATGATCGATGACCAACGATCTTATGTCATGCAAGTGAACTGGGGTATAAAAATGGGTCTGTAGAAGAATAAAGGGCTCATGCCATTCTTTCTCTGAACTTGGACTGTGTCATTTCTTGCCATTCTCGGTACAACAGCAACATTGAAGTAAGAATGTTTGCTGAAAGAAAACCTGCAGAAGCAAGGAGATTCATACGTGTAATGCAGAAATTCACGCTAAAGCAAGGGAGGATCCAGTGGGATCTTGTGAATGGAAAGCAAAAATTACATGCTTGCAAAAGCAGATTGAGATCCAGAAATTTAAAAATACCTGCTGTACCTGCATGAAATGATGGAAAATGAGATGGAAAGTTACAAGAGGAAAGTGATTTGGTGAACGACATTATGGAAGAAGGAAGAGGAACTCAAACTAGAAGCATAATGAAACACCGTCAGGGCTGGGAGGTGCAGCAGGTCATTGAAGAACAAAATGTTTTGCAAGAAATCATGGCAGAGGTAATTTTCTATAAGGAAGGATGATGAGAAAACCTGGAGAATGTGATGGACTACTGCCAGATAAAGTTTCTCCTCAGGACAGCTTCTACAGTAGCAGTCAAGATAATTTGCAAATTCCAAGAAAAAAGCTACTGATTTTTAGTTACAATCTGATAATTTGTTTTCCATTGCATTGAATGAAGAACCAATTTACAGCTTAGGTTTCACATTAAATGACAAAAATTACACCTTTATTCATGTCCCACAGGTGATTCACAATGCACTTGAAATAGAATACATATGCCCATGTCAGAATAATGCTACCAATATTGTCTTCATAGGCTAAAGAAAAACATGTCAATGATGGGAACTACAGGAAGAGATGTGAGAGAGTAGTATACAAGTTTTAAAATAAATAGACTCAACATTATGTAAAGTCAGATTGAATATGGCACAACGAGCATTACTCCAAGCTAGGTTAAAGTGCTGCACTCTAAACTAGGAAGAAACTAGAGATAGAAAGGAATGGATTTGAAGGCCAGCTGAAACAGAACATCCTGTGTTGACACATTATACAAAGGAGTACAGGCCACACTGAAATCGACATTTTGCCTCAGATGAAGCAAGGAAATGAGCACATGATCAAAGAGACATGAGTCGTAAAATGACAATAAACAAACTAGTAAAACGGAGCTGCCACCTCAATTGCATCAGAGAAGTTATGGACCTTGGAAGGTATTATGAAAGAATTATATGGTTTGTGGCTAAAACAGGGTTGATGACACACCAGTGAAAATTTTGGCTGCTGTTGTGCAGTGCATGCACAACATCACGACTTTCTTTTTCTGCCCACTCAGCCTCAGTGAATAGGCTGGGATGGGCAAGAGGCTGGGAGGGGACACAGCTGGGACAGCTGTCCCAGAGTGGCAAAGGGATGCTCTATGCCATGTAACATCCTGGCCAGTCATAAGGCCTGGTGTAGAGGAAGGAGAATGTGGGGCTGAGGGGATGGGTGTTTGCTTCCAAGAAGGCTACTGCACAAAGACTGGGTGGGTATTGGTCTGCTTATGGGAGGAAATGGCTAAGTACTTTTGCATCACTTGTGGTTTTTTCTGACCTACATATGTTTTACGTTTGAGTTTTTTTCTTGACTCAAAAGTTTTCTTGCTTATGCTCTTGTTATTCTCTCCGCTGTCCACTGGCAGGGCGTGGGTCTGAGTGAATATCTGGGGCAGGGGCTTGGATGCTGGCTGGAGCCAACACACCTCAGTGCCTTTTTTTTATCACAGCTGGTCCTGTTCTGACAAACAGTAGGGCTGTGCTTCCAGCCCTGGGTCAGTCGGCTCCGGGTGTGTTGGACATCGCTCCACTGAAAGTAAACTTTGGCCTGCACACTGCTGCCAAAGGGATCAAGAAAAATGCTTTGGCATTATCAGCTGTAGCATTCACTCTGCCACCTTTGATTCCATTCATACTGAAGGTATAGGATCTCTGATACAGCAGCCATCAATGGTGGCATGACTTTGCTCAGCCCAGAACAGTCCACTTTCACCCTTCATCAGACTTCCACACTGGCCGTACGTGACTACTGAAAGGTGAGTGAGGTTTGCTGATCACTCCTTGGCTCTTCAATAGAAGAATCAACTTTTGGAGCCAAAAAAGAAAACCCCCTCTGAACTGCACTGAACCCCCTCTGAAACCCACTGAAAAACCCCCTCTAGCTGCATGCTGGGTGCCAAAAAGGGCCGTGCCCCCACAGCCCCCACTGCTGCCAAGCACATGTAAACATGGCATTGTCACTACTTACAAGGTCAAAATTTCTGAACAAACATATCTTAGTGGGCCTCACATGCCAGATGTTACCTGTTTAGAGTTTATTTTGGCCTACTTAAGTGGAGTAAATAGTAAGTCTCTTAATAAACTCTTTCATGATTGCATAACCTCTGTGTAATCACTCTCTTATTTAGCTTCATCAAACTACTCAGTAAAATAGAGAGGACTACGGAACTAAAACTCTTACAGCTCTTCATAGAACTTTCACAGCTGAAGTCCTTCACGTTCCAGTCCGTCCAGCTTGGGGTATGACAGTCAAAATTTTGGGAAAATGCTGTCCAGATACAATCACCTAATAACCTTGCATTATCCAGCAAGGAACAACAACTTGAAGAGAAACAGCCAGATCCAGTGATTCAAATACTTCAAATCTGTCCTTCAGTCATCTTTTAAGCAAATGTGTTAATTTGTGAAGATTTGAAACTGAGTGCTACTAGTACTTAAGAAAAGTTGAGAGGGTAAAGAATGCATCAGCAAAAGCCTTAGGGTAGTAATGGGGCAAGAATAGTAAAATATTGTAGTTGAACAGGAACAGAAATTACACTGAAGTGAGATTCTACAGATATGTAGTGAAGAAGATATGTACTTCTTTGATAACCAGCATATATTCACTAATTCCTGCACTTCTGGAAGAGTGAAAGAGAGAAATTGTAAAAATTTACACATAATTACTGAAAATAGTAAAATGAGAGCTGTCTTGCCTACTGGGAGAATTATGCGTAAGGGTGGAGGAACTGGGAAAACCTTTCCAGTGGAGGATCTAAAGGGAAATGCTGTTCTGCAGCACTTAGTTCATCCTGTTGTGTGGTTAACTGCATTTGCTTCTACGATATAATTAATTATGAAAAGCACACTCTATTCTAGAGCTAGAATATTCGCAGTTATGAGCAAATGCTCCTGAGTTAATGGCTGGGGTTGGCTTCTCTACTGCTGCTCTGGCTGGGATGCAGCCACTATGTGACCTGTGTGAGGCCCTAGTTGTGTCTACAGTGCCGTTTTCCATTCTTACCATAACAGCATTGCAATAAATATTGGTTGTCACCTGTGTTACCTTTCTGACTTAATCCCCAATCAGAATCTGATGTTATTGCAGAGCATAACTTGCTGTAAATTTTAAAAAATTATTTTTTTGTTATAACAACCTAATTAATATTTTTATTAAATTTTAATAAAAGAGGTTTCAATTAATATTGGTTGTGAACCATATTTCTATAGCTTTGGTTACAGAAATGAATGTTTACAACACTACTTGCAACTCTTCCTGGTATAACAACAGGGTCCACAGATTCTCATGTTTCTGGTAATTCTACCGGCAGTCTTTAAATGAAAAACAGGAAAATGCCTGTCTTTAAGATTAACTATTCAAAGCTAGCAGATTAAATATCACATTCCAGCCTCAAATAGCTTTGTCATTATCCATGAGAAATATTTCTCCATCTCTGTGCACGACTCCCACATTTTCTCATCCTAACAGCAATGCAGGCTTTATTCATCACACTAGAAAATGTTTGCTGACCAGTACACTCATTTTATAAGGCTTAAGAATCTCATGATTCAGAGTTGCCTGTGATTTTGCCTCTTTGCCCAACTGGATGTGGTTCAAGTGTAGGCTTCTGATTTCTCCTCAAACAAATGAGTAACCTTTTTTCTTATATTTCAGGGTATCAGCAAGAAACCATGATGACCAGATCTTGTTAGGAAAGGAATGGGTTCCCAGAAAGAATTTTTCATTTCAACTATATTTAAAAAGCCAAAGTGATAAACAGGTCTCTGCAGCCAACTGTTACAGCTCTTTCCAGATGTTCCTCCAAAACTTGCAGGCATAAACACACTAAGTCTTTCTTTGTGAACAGCTCCACAGAAAAGGCATGTATTTTTATGTTAAAAAAAAAAAAAGTGTGTATGAAATAAAAAAGTGTATGAAATATAATTTGCAAGAATCAATATGACTGTGATAGTTTACAGCATACAAGAAGGGGACTAGAATGCGCCTTGTAATTTTACTAAGTTTTGTTGCTTTGTACTTCTGTGTGGAGCCAAGGAACATTAGTGGCAGATGAGTAATCAGCAGGTGGGTCCTTAAACTGAAGGACCCATTTAGATTTTCCAGGCCCAGAATTCAGGAAATTTGTTCATTAATTATTAGTAGTGTAGCTCATACCTTTAGAAAACCATTTCAGAGAGACTTCAATTTCCCAGAATTGGTAATTCAATAATTTCTGGAGAAATGTTAGCAATTTTAGAAATTTTAGGCTGGGAATTTCAGGTTTTCAGGGTTTCACAGTCCCTATTATGAAGTTCTGAAACTACCTGATCCCAAACAGCTTAATCTTGCCCATTGAAATTGGAAAGATTGTCTTTTCAGTTGAATACTAAACCCACAGGGCTACAACCCTAACAGAAATTATTATTAGTTACATTTCCTTAGTTTTGCATTTTCTCTCAGTTTTAAGGTCTAGACTTTACATGTCTATGTAAGGTATCCTAAAGAGCAAATAATTTCCTTCATGTGCTTACTGTTTTATCATTTCTATCTGGAGAAGAGCCAACAAAACAGGGCTTTTGTCACAAAAACATGTTAAGAAATCACCCAGATATCTGTGTTTCTGTCCACAATGCGTTAGTCCTGTTTTATATTCATCTGATGATAAGAAATTCAGCTTGAAAATAAGACAGGGCTTTATTACTTCCCAGAAGTTTATGGCTGATGGATTCATTAGTTCTTAAAATGCCATAACTTTTGCAATCTGATCCTTCTAGATCTGCCAATACACTCATCCAGATTTTCTAGGTCTTGCCTAAGAATTTGTACCACATGAAATCTACTTTGTATCTCTCTCCATTTTGTATAAGCATAATAATACAGGAAACATATCTACCTTTCATGTTTTAACTGAAAGTCAGATATTTTGCCTGGAGATTGAAGGATGTACTCATAAGTCAAGGGAAAAATGTCTTACTTTCCTTTTTCTGAGGAAAATACAAAAGATCAGCTGAAAGAAAAGTAAGCAATTTGTCACTTCATGAGTAACAGGATGAATTTAGCAGCTCTTTTTACACACCTATGTTTGCACACCCAGTCTCACACACAGGTTTTTATTTGTGTGATCATGATTGTATACCTGTTTAAAGTCAGGATCTTCATGGTTGCATGTTTTCATATTGCATCTCTTCATTGAAGGATAATCTGGCTCTGAACAGGATGCTTTTAAGACCTGTGTTTACAACCACACAGATTTAATTTTGTAATTTAATTTGGTAATTTTTTATTCACATGTTGCTTTTTAAATCCATCAAATGTGGCATTAATCCTAAAGAAAATTATTTTTTAAAAGTTCATTAATTATTACATTCAAATTATCCAAAATTAATAAACTGATAAGTTCTTTAAAATCTTCTATTATTATATTCCTCCATTACCATTTACAATGCAAAATAAATGGGGTTGAAAGCAAATACTCAAGGCAGTCCTTCAAACTCTTTAATGCCCAGATTCTATGTAGAAATGCAGCCCTGATTGAATCATATTGTACTGGGATACCAAAACTTTATTCCAGATAAGAAGCCTTGTCACGTTCCATACCAGAGTTCCTGTTGAGATTCAGGAAATTATTTGTATTGTGCTGGAAAAAGAATGGTCTGTGATCATTCCAAGGTTTTCTCGTATTTGGTAGACACCGAGTATGTCTTACTTCATCTTCAGATAAGAACTGCTTTCAATTATGTCAAGAAACATAACCTGGTACGACCGGGAGTTTTAGAATAGTTCATTGGAAAGTAAAATCCATTAGGGCTCAACGCTCAGTTCTTCTCCTGATTTGCTGGAACACCCTTCAAACAACTAATTTATGAAAAAGTAACCTCTGAACCAGAAAAATTCTTTTAAAATAGTTGCTGTTTCAGGGACAGAAAGGAAAATCCCTTTCTGCGAGTAATAGACTATAAATATAATTTATGTATCTTACAACAAACATTTCCCTAGAAAAATTCAGGAAATAGATTTTATAGTCATTTGTGAGCCAAAAACAAATTAAAAACATCCAAGACTTTTTGAGGAAGCATTTGGTGTGCGACGCCATCATGCATGGCTGACATTAGATGATGTGTCATTCTTTATCTCAACGTACCTGTGTAAACAGAGCTTCTTGGACTTTTGCTCTGTTTTAAAGGGTAAATTGCAACATAGCATTCTTCCTCAGACAGATTTTAACAATGGTTATAATCCCTCACTAGGAAAGACTATCCTTGCCTTCTCTTCCTATCAGAAGCAAACCTTCATGAGAAGGTGAGGATGCTTAGACACCAGTGAATGCTTGAAACAGGATGTTCAGCCATGTTTTCTTTTCATCACATTCCTTATCTTGTAATGTGGGTTCATTGGAAGAAAATAATTTCTATCTTAAACTCATCTCTTTCCAAGGCAAGATTCTTGCTTTTTGCTCCCCTCTTATTTTCCTGCATGTGTTCTGGCTAAGAAGCTCCCTCTTCCTCCACAGAGACTGGACCCCAACATCCCCAAGTGTCTTCTAGTGGCAGTAGTCAACTACCCAACCCAAAAATTTTTGCAGTAACCTTCTCTGAGTATTTCACAAGGCAGAATAAAGGGATGTGCTCGTAAGCTATGAAATGTGGAAGGTGGTAAGTAAAGTGAATTTGAAAAGGTCTGTGGGGGAAATTGTCCTATAGTAAGAAAGAGCACCCACATGTTATAAAGAAAATAAATTACTTCTTACCTTCAGAGACAGATGCTTCTTACCCTTGTACAACAGGACAAATTCATTAAGCTTTGATCTCTGTGTGAGGATCACCAAATTTTTAGAATCTGTTTTACACAGAGAAGAATATTGTAATAATATGAGTATCACTTTATGAAATGAAGCAGAGCTGAATACATTACAAAGAGAAAATATTTGTTTATGGGCATAGGAATTCAAATAAATAAAATCACTTTTGATACCATTCCCTTGTCTAAAGTGTTTAAAGCCTATGCCTCTCTGAGGCTTTAAATTTGCCGTATATATACGCTTTATTTCTCTACTTTTATAGTCAATATGTGAAATATCAGTTATACACTAATGTATGTCATATGAACTACAAAGGCATACACAGTAGTAGATAACATATGTGTAATATAAACGTTTATGGTATATACTTGACTATGTATATGTCACTATGGAAAATGTAGAATTTTTTCCCTTTTATTTTCTGTGTGTTTCTATATCAAAATCCTCCTACTATCATAATTGTGGATGCATTGGATTAATTCCATTTTTGAGCTAATACCGTTTTTTCAGCTGCAGGAAGCAAGACAATATCAATAATATGGGTCATTATTCAGCCCGATAAACTGACAATGTTCTTTGCTACTTCCTGGTACTTCAAGGCCTCAGCAAAAAGTAAACAAAGGTACCCTTTGCCAACTGATACAGTACACAAGAGCATTACCTGGCAAAACCCATTACATTAATGACTACTCAGTGATGCTACACCCATCTGACTGACTCGCAGACTTATTTCAGATAATACCACTTGTGCTTTTAAAAGTATCTCAAGTGTACCATCTAACTCAAAAAATATAAAAGAAAGTGGCAGTTGGTCTATATATTTACCACTGCAGCAACTGAATGGAAATTTTAAAGATGTTAGATTATTATGCATTAACAGTTGCAGTTAAGGACTTTGGGGATTTTTTACATATTACCAAAGGCATTTTTTAGCCTCTGAAGGATATTCAGAATTAGCAGAACATATTCATCACACCTGACTAATTTATATGCTCTTGGCCCTGATTTTAATTTATTTCATTTATTTAAATTAACTTTCCTTGACTGTAATGCTTTTGTATTATTCTTCTAAAGCAATTTTTCTGAGATAGCTATAGCATAGTATTAAAATCCTTGTTAAAAATTGAGAAAAAACTCTGTAGCCTAAACTGAGTATGCTTTCCTCAGTCTACATGGGTATTCAGACAAATATAGTGGACTAGGTCTACAATTCTGTCATTTTTATTACTTTTTTTGACATCACCTTAGATCACCTCAGCTGCAATTGTCCAGTTTCAGTTAGGGCATGTAAAGAGAGACATCAACAGGCAAGAGAGATTTCTTATCCAAGTCAAGAGTGTTCTCACTTGGAGGTAAGAGTGACAACAAAAAAGGTATGCAGGAGTCCATCCAGTTGACCAGGGACATCTATCAACATGACTTACATCCTAACCATCCTTGGCTTTCTCCATCGATAGCTTTAATTGTGACCTGCTTACACATATTTTAGTCTAAGTCCAAAGGAGCCCAACTTTCTCTATTGCCTCTGAAAGACAGGACAAGTGGTCTATCAGGCAGCCAGTGAATGGCAAGGAAAGCAAGGAACATTTCCATGAATGCATACATGAGTCTTCCACTCTCTGATGGCTTATGAATGAATTACTTCATCTCTCTGGTCACTAAAACCTTACCAGTGTCTAAGGGGAAATTTTAAAATCCATGCAAAGAAAATGCCTTGAAATTAAATACATTAAATAACTTCTTGCTTGGGATATCCCTAAAATGCAAAGCTTTGGGATTTGGGAGGACATCAGAATTTTTATACTGTTCCCTAGAAATCCTCATCTGGCCCTTCTTCAAGATGCAGTACTGGATCAGATGGATATTTGTTCTCACTGGTTCCAAGAGCCCTCAATGGCTGGAATTAGAGTGCATTTTTCTTCCACTGTAATACCTGAACTAACGTATCTTTGATTTTCGCAAGAATTTCTTACATGTACAATATGAAAATTCCAAAAGTGTGTCTTCTCTTTCCTCGTATTCACTTCATTTTTGTTTTCCCGTCCTGCTAAAACAGATCTTTGCAAGTTAAGACTCATATGCCAGCAATAAGACACCCACACTTTTCTACAAAACAAATCGCATGTTCTAGTTTGCAGACAATATATTTCCTTATATGCATTTGTGTTCAGTCCAAACCACTACTCCTAATTTGTAAATTTTGTAACTTTGACGATTTCTTCTTATGGAACATAGAAAGGCTCTTTTATTTCTAGAGCTTTCCAGTAACATGAGCTAAGTGAAAAATCTAGTACAATATGTTACTTCTAATGTCAAGTCTGTATGTAAAATACTACTACCTTCATTTCCTACTCTCAAATGTATCTTCAAAACCAGATCCTAACAAAGAGATGATACCTTTTATTCCCACAAGAGGCTTATCAGTAACTGCCGCTTCATTCCTTGTGAACACGCTTAACCACGCAATATCTGAAATAGAATGCATTTAACAAATATGTGGAATTAGAGACCTACATTCCTCAAATTTAAAAATAATACAAGTTATTTAAAGAATTGTTTTGAAACAAAATCTGAGAGGGAGTGTATAATAGCAACAGACATCAGATCTCTTTTCTTGGAGGTTTTTGCATTAATTTAACCCTGGAGGGCTGTACAGTTAGATTTGTGAACAGGTACTCTGAAGTCTGAACGCTGAGCCTAAAAAGTGTATTTTTTGCTTAAATTTCTTTTGCCATGGAGAATGCACCTGAGAAACAGGAAGTTGGTGGCCAGACGTAAAGCCTAGTGTGCTGTTAAAGAGGAGCCTGAAGTGCCTTGGCAGTGAAAGAGAGGACCCTAATGTGAAATGTATGAGATTGGGAGGTTACAGCTAATAATAGCAGGTGGTTTCTGGCTTTTCTAACATCAGCCTGAATCACACAGCCAGTCAGCTGGGGAAAACATCACCCACTTCAGGTAAAAATCACAAACATCCTGATTACAACTGGTACCTAATATTATGTTGTCTTAACTGCATCATGAATATATGTCTGTGGTGCTTGTGTGCACAATAATATTATGCAGATTTTCCTTTTTTTTTTTTTTTTGTCTTATAGGAATATCACTGTCTTCTACATCAGGCTTGTGAGACTATGTATCTGTTCACAAACTGCTTCCATTGTATACCTATACAGGTTTTGGTTCTGTTCATAAAATAACAAAACTAATTGAGTGACTTCAAAATTCTATGGAGTTATCAAGAAAAAAGATACTGAAAAATACATAAAGCACACTTAAGTACCCTATCAGTGCAACTGTTATTATTCACAATTTAATAGAGTAAAAGTTTTAGTAATTCAACAGCTAACTTAAAGATTTCAACTTTTTCCTCTGGTTTTGTCAATCATATGTTTTATTGGGGTTTTTTCCTACTGTCAAATCTCTGGAAATTGTGCCATTCTAGAATAATCACATCATTCTAGAATAATATCTAGGAAAATATGAATTTGATATTATTTATCTCTTCTCTACCAACATGATATCCTCTAACAAGTGTTCACTTGATGATAGCTATGATAATATCTTTGGTGTCAAATAGAGAAATCCCATTTGAGACAAAAGAGTTCCATGAAAATCAAAACAACCCCACAAATTCCAAGTTATGCTGTAATTTTCTCCATTTTGCATTTGTTCTTGAGGATTACCTTTCCTTTCTCTCTCTTTAGTCTAGACCTCCCACTAAGTCAAATGAGTGTGAACAATATAGTCTTGTCACTTAAGTCTATTACATACCGACTGTAAATCTGGATAAACGTTTTCCTGTATCATTATCAATATTCATACAGATCCAGTATAAAGTTATGTTTACAGAGAAGAGGATCATAGAATCATTTAGGAAATGGAAAAGACCCTTATGATCATTGAATCCAGCCACTAATCTGGCACTGCCAAGTATACCATGTTCCCAATCACCACATCCACACACCTAAATCCCTGCAGGGGTGGCAACTCAACCACTTCCCTGGGCAGCCTGTTCTGTTCTGGAGTTTGGCAGCACTTTCAGTAGAGAAATTTTTCCTAATATCTAATCTAAAACCCCCCTGGCACAACCTGAAGCCATTTCCCCTCATCCTGTCTCCTGTTACCTGGGAAAGGAGCCCAACCCCCACCTGGCTACACCCTCCTATCAGGTAGTTGTAGCGAGTGATAAGGTCCCCCCTGAGGCTCCTTTCCTCCAGGCTAAACAGCCCCAGCTCCCTCAGCTGCTCCCCACAGGACTTGTGCTCCAGACCCTTCACAAGTCTTGTTGCCCTTCTCTGGACATTCTCCAGCACCTCAATGTTTCTCTTGGAGTGAGGGGCCAAGGGCTGGACACATTACATATAATAGCACATTTTAAAATGTCCTGAGTACTATACATACAGTTGGCGAGTTTTGATGCATGAAGAACACTACCTTCATGGGATTGTGAATCCTTGGTACATATTTCATGATGACCATCTTCATCTATGTCAAAATGCACTGTTTTTGAATCTTCAGTTAGTATATAACATTTCACTGTTTCTCGCAGGCTAAACACTAACAAAAAATTAGTTGTAATTAATTCTACTGTCAACAGAGAAATGGCAACATTTCATTAGAAAAAGATCAAGTGTGGTTTTTTAACAATCTTTACTTGATAATCTATGTATATTTGAACTATGAGCAGTATAGCCAACATATACTAGAAGTTACACAGTGGGCTTAAGCAGCTGTTTTGGGGGCTTGATATCAGTGTGAGGAAGGAAATAAATATTTCTTTGCTTAGAAGGTTATGTCAGTGAGCAGAAATGATGTATCTCAAACTTTCCGAGAGATAACATGTGAAAACTTGAGTTTGACAAAATAGCTTCCAAACTAAGAGCCTGAGGGATAGTGTAAAAAAGAGGGACGGTGGAAAACGTGCAGATAGCTGTGTTGAAAAAGATTAAAGACTAATGGACAGGATGAGTTTGAACATGGGAGAGTTGGTCCACATTTGAAGCTGGTTTGTGAATGAGTAGACTTAGAGTAGCCAATGGAGCTCTGTGGGAAGCCTGAGCCAAAGCAAGGCTGTTCACAGAAGTCTTTGAATGGAGAGACATGAAAAATAGAGCTATAAGTTTCATTATGAAGAAAAGAAGAGGTAAAGTAGGCAATGTTTCTCTCCAGCATACTATTTATAGACTAGTTTCCTGTATTTCACAGGTAAGTACTTGCCTGTTTCCCAATTAAGCATTTTGAAAATTGGATCTGGGTATAAACAGGACTTTTAGGTTAGAGGGCATATGGCGACCTAAAACAGCAGCATTTATTTTGGGGATCAAACATCTTCTACTGGAAATAAAACAATAAACCCCAGGTCCTTCTACCTAAAAGCTGCCAGGAGGGAAATTGTTCCCTTTCACTCCTGAACACAATGGTGCTGTTCCGGATGTCAGAAGGATGTGTGTCCAGACAATTGGATGTCAGACACCTACAGAGTAACACTGTAAGGCACAGTTTTGATTATGTTCAGATGAACATTGTTTTACTGGAAGAGGTTTGATCCTTTCAAATGCAGTTAAGACATTTCTGAGATCACACAGATCTTCAGGGCTCCAAGATAAAAAATCCTGTCTTTGCCAGAATAATTAGGTAAGCAAAACAACAGGATACACAGAAAGCACCAGCAGCAGCATAATGTTTTAGGAATGTTTGACTTCACTGAAAACTTTGTTACTTTTTTTATAATGAGATACTTTCTCTGGAACATCTGAATTTAAGCAACTATTTTGAAAAAATTGCATTGTGTCCAGGAAGTTATCTTTCCAGCTTGTTTAGGCTGAGCAGAAACTCTGCATACACAATCAAAGAGAAGGATTATGCACATTCTGACAGCCTGAGTCACATCCTCCAGAAGAGGCATATCTGACATGTTCTGTGTTGGACCTTTGATTACATGCAAATGTTGGACAAAAGTTTTCTCTTCAAAGGCAACTGGTGATCAGACTTTCAGAAGAAAAGATGGGTTGTTCTAAAAAGCAACAGGACAACAACTACAATAACCAATACAGCAAACCTGTTAAAAATTGTACATTGTAGTAGCTATAGTGTAAGAATTCTACTTGTAACTAGAATTACAAGAACTAGTGTAGTGCAAAAACTAAAGTTGTTGGCAGATCTGCTTATGTCATTCACTCTTTCCTAGGGAGGTATATTTGTATATTAGGAATTACTGGTCTGAATATGGTGGTGCAAAAAATCTAATGTTAGTATTTTAAGGAGTATTTCTCTTCTGGTTATTTTAAAGGTAGTTTTTGGGGTCTTGTTTTCACCAAATATTTTTATTTTTGACAGCATTATAGAAAAGCTGCTCCACATGCCTAATTTCTTTAGAGTTTACCTTGGATTGGAATATTCTCTTCAAGATTACAGACAAACCTGTCACTCAGGTAAGAGTTACCTGGGTTTACAGGAGCTGTTCTCATATTTTTAAGCAGTAATTGCTTCTCCACAGACCGGCTTCCACGGAGAGGTATTTGATAAGGCTTTTCACGGCCTGAGCGGAGCAGCATTGTAGAGGCACTCAAGAAATACTGATGACGATGACCTCAGAGGACTTCCTTTTCCAGACCTAAAGTAGGAGTTAGAATATGCCACAGGACTTTATGTTTCCATTGAGAAACAAGTTTTCAAATATACTTTTGATAAATGACCGTTAATGGAAGCAGATAAATTCAATAACTGTTTGACTGCTTGCATGACCCAAGCCTTTGTCTTGCAAAGCAAGAACAGTGTGTTTCCAGGGATGGTAAATCAGTTAACCGGAAACACACTGTTAATGAATAACACAGTTGTGTTGAAGGAATATATTTTGAAAGACTTCCTCTTAGATAAGACATAAGCATAAGTGTTTGTGACTTCCATTTCTTTATGTTTGCCAATCATAGGAAGCTAGCTATTCTAACTGAATTCTAGCTATTCTAACTGAATTCTAGCTATTCTAACTGAATTGGAAAATCACACTCATTTTGTGAATTCAGTCTAAGATAATTGTCAAAGTATTCATAAGTGATTGAAAACTATGCTAACTTGAAAACAGCATAATCTGACTCTCAGAGGTATATGCAAGTATATTGCGATCTTAAACCAAAGTTCAGGAAATCTTGCCTTAGAAATGAGGACTGGAATTTGGAAATTTGAGGAATATATTATGATTATTGAGGCGTATCAGTAAGGTTAGATATCTGAAGGAGAGGTTGATGTCTAAAAATATTAACTACTTTGCTGGTGAAATCACACAGGCAGCTACCAAGATATCCTGAAGCTGCAAGTTAAATCACTGAATTTCAGAAAAGCTAAGGACCTTACTTTGGTTTGAAGAAAGTTGTCTTGGGGTGACTTTATGATGTGTATCCCCTATCACTGCTCTATTACCCAGAAATTAATTTTGTGCCTTTTCTGTGCCTTTAAACTGGGCCTGAGAGGGGAGAGAGGGAAAAAAACCAACCCAGTGAACTCTTCATAGGAATTGTTCAAGGACAGATACAGACTCTGCTGCTTCTGCTCTGGCAGAAAAGGGGGGAGGGAACACCCTTGGTGCTCTCGGCTAGTTTTTTTTTTGGCTCTGTACTTTTTCTGTGGGGAGAGAGAGAAAGACACAGAGAGTTGAACTTTGTTTTCTGGGGACTTTGTTTTTTTTCCCCTCTTTTTCTTCTGGACTGTTTCGGCAACATCAGGACAAAGCGGGGGAGTTCTCCACCGGGGGCCCGGAGGTGGGCCCATGCCAGCTCTGAGAAGGAGAGACCACACCTACAGAAGGACTCCAAAATCTTCCCAGGTTTTCTGTCTATAGCGAGGGGTTTTATTATATAGCATTATTATCCTTTTGCTGTGTGTTTGTTAATAAATAGGTTTTATCTCTTTCACTTTCCTTCGAGGAAAAAGTTTTTTTTCCTGAACCTCATGGTGGGGGGGGGGGGGGGGGGGTGTGATTGTAACCTGCTTTCTATCAGAGGATATTTTCCTCCAAATTTGTCCAAACTGGGACAAAAAGGAAACTGAAGTTCTGAAGTCTGCATGCTTTCCTGAAGTCACCTGTTTATGACAAGTCTTTATGGCAAGTGCAGACCAAAGAAAACAACGAGCTTCAATTCTGTCTGGTATCCTAGGGAATGAACCACTACAATTTTAGGCCCATGCAGCTTTGCATGGACTAACTAAATATTTGTTAGGCCAGAGAGATCATGGCTCTGACACAAGTGTAATGGCTTGTAAACTCACCCAAGGAAGGGCAGGGCAGTTCTGTTTTCTGATTTGCTTCACTTCCCTGATGCAAAACTTCGTATTAAAATTTTACATGAAATGAAAGACTTCTGTCCCTGCCAATTCTCTTGTTACTTGTCTAAAAGAGATAATGAAGGCTCTCATTCACTGTCTTCAACTCTAGTTATAGCAACCTTCATATAGGTCACTGAAAAGTGAAACACTTACTATATGGGATTGCTCTGCCTAGTAAATAGGTCTTGTATTTTGAGTATCTGATAACTTGTTTGTCTTCCTCATCTTGCTGAAACTGCTTTATCACTGAGCATTCTAAACAAATGAAAATATTCTCTGTGTTTTTTCACTAGGCCCTAACTGGAACCTGGTCTCTGGAAACTTCTGCCTGAATCGGGCTCTGTGGTGTGTTTGGACAGTAATACCACCCTATGAATCGTGAGAGATATAAGTCTGTAGGTGTTCATTAACAAAGCGTTCAGACTTTGCTAGGTTTATGAAGCTCAAAACCAGACAATCACTTACTCAAGATTCCTACTGAACATAAGTGTAATTCTAGTTTGGCTGCTCTTGATCAGAAGTTCTGAAGATCCCAATTCCTGATTTTTATCTATGTTCAGAGTCTTGCACCTGCATTACTTACACTCACAACTGCAGGGAAAAGGAGAATGTTCACAAGTCAGGACTGAAGGATTCCTGAAGAGGGCAGAACAGCTCAAAGATATTTTCAGAAATATATTTAGGCAGTGGATAAATTCTTAAGAAACTTTCTATGATGAATGATGGACAGGTAACCTTGATGTTCTGAAGGACTGTGCTAAAGTTTAATTATTTTGTCTTGTTTAAACAAGTCAAAAATAAAAAAGTCTATGGTAGAACTTCACTTGTCTCTCCAGAACAGTAAAAGCTCCCTACAATAAATAACAGAAACTTTCACACCGTGAAATGCCTCATATATTCCTTAAGACTGAGTGACATATAAATACTCCCATTTCAATACACCTTTCCTGTCATAACATGTTCTTATATAGATGTAATCCACGTCCACGTTTTTCATTCTTTGTCATAGTTTTTTATGCTGTTTATATCTCCCTATGTTGATTGCTGTATCTTAATGTCTTTCATACCTATTTCTTCAGTTCTTTTCTCTCTTCTGTAAGGTATACATTGAAGAGGACTAGGAAGATCTGTATATTGTTCTTGGCTGCAGACGTGTCAAACAATGTTTTGGAAACTTGGATCTGATTTGTTTCATTTTGCATCTAAGCCAAGAACAAGGGAATTAAAGCTCTTTAAACTGCTAGTGAGTATGTTTATGGCAAATGACAACAAGATCACACTAAAAGGAGAGGAAATTTGAAATTTTTTTGTACTACATAGATTATATTAATTCCTTGATATGAAGACAGCAAAGAAAATCTGTTACATAGCCTCTCTTGCCCACTTAGTGATACTGTTTGTTCTTAGCCATCACTCTTGCTTTCATTTAACCCCAAGACATATGTGATCATAAAACTAAATTAAATTCTGTACATGAAAACAACATTTAAAATTTTGAAGTTCATTCATATGGTGGTATATCCCAAATATTATCTCATATTATATCTATAAATTCATAACAAGATATGTCTAAGATCCTTACAGGGTCAGAACTGTTTTTGTTGAGTGTATTGGGTTGCAGCTGTTAGTCCTGCTAGCAAAGATAGTAAGAAATTCCTCCAAGTTTGTTCTGATGTAACAGTGGACTAAAAAGAATTTTTGGCATCCGATAGCTAATAAAAAATGAGGTTATACTCTCTCACAAATCAGATTTTACAAAATCTATCATCTAAACTAGGCACAGGAATACACAAAAATGCACATAAACTAGATGAAGAGATTTTCCACTCTTGCTTACCTTAGTTTCTGTGTTTTCTCTCTGCTGGGATACTTCTACTGAACAGAATGCTAGAAGCAGCTCTGTTACAGCCAATTTATTGCCTGTAGAGAGGGCAGGAAGCCAAACTTCTGAATAATACAGAAGTCTGACGTAGACCTAATCTCCTAGATCTCTACATACTTTCATTTATATCAACATTCTAATGGTTCTAACTGCTCCTGGAATTACAGGAGTGCTGGAAATTGCAGGAACAAACTTTTAAATGTCTGTTTCTATAAGGTGCTACAGAAGATTTTCCACCTAGAACTGCATGCAAAATTTTAGCCACTAGTTCTATGTATTCTATTCCTATATTTTATGCCACTAATATTGTTCTTGTTTTCTGTCATTCTTCCAAGGCTGAATCACGTGCTGATACTGGGATTATAGTAATAAAGACATATTAAAAGTAGGAGTGTAGCATCTGTTTCAGGGAGCTCAAAACAATCTTACTGCTAAAACATTAACCCGGCTATCAAATGGTCATTGTCGGTATTGCATCACTGGGGATACTTGGAGTGCTTGTGACGTGAGTGAACTGGCTATGATAAATTTCTCTGCCCGTGAAGCCCAGCTAATATATAGGTTTTTATTATCAAAATCAGTATGTTCAGTTGGCTTTATCTTCTACATATTTGCATTTCTAACCCTTCACTCACCTATTGGTGAGTCCTCCCTATCACATTACTGAACCTTTTTTTTTAATTAGTGAGCCTTGCATTTTTACAGGAGTGAATAACACTTTTATTTACCTCACTGAAATGATGAAACTCCTCTAAAAACAATGGTTCTGGGGGTTTTTTTGCCAAAATTTTCTTAAAATCAAGGAGCTACTGCTTTTATCTAGAGTTTGTTCGCGATGTAAACAAAGTTCTATATTTTAGCTGTGTTTGCTTTAGGAAAAGTCTTTTTAAATTTTTAAGCCCTCACCAGACACTGATAGTGTATCAGATCAGCAGAAAGACTTTATTAAAATATATATTTAATGACAAAGCAATGTGAAACTTCGAAATCTCAAGTCTTTTTCTATTATCCAAACAATCTGAAAAATGTGGGAAAGTTTCTAAAAGGCATGATGTAAGCTTGTCCTTTCACTACACAATTTCCTCATTTCATGTGGGATAGAGGTAAGTTCCATCATGGTAGATGGTATAATGCTGTGGTTTAGATTTAGGATGAGAATGATGTTGATAACACACTGATGGGTGACGTGTTAAGCATTAAGACAAGGACTTTTCTGTTTCTCACACCACACCACCAGTGTGGAGGCTGGGAGGCACAAGTAGCTGGGAGGAGACACGGGTGATATAGCTGCCCCTGACTGACTGAAGGGATATTCCATACTATATGGTGTAAAGCTCAGTAACACCAGCTAGACGTAAAGCTGGCTGGGGGGTACTGCTTGGGAACTGGTTGGGTATCAGTCAGCAGGCAGCTAGCACCTGCACTGCACATTACTTGTTTTGTATATTCCAATCTTCTAATGATAGTTATTTTTGTTTCCCCACCTGTTTCTGGCCTATGAAGCTGTCTTTATCTCAATGGGTGAATTTTATGTTTTTTCCCCCTCAATTCTCTTCCCCATTCTGGGAAGTGGGAGACAAGGGAGTGAGCAAGTGGTTTTTGTGGTGTTTAGCTGCCTGCTGGGTTAAAGCACAGCAGTCCTTTTTGGCACACAATCCATGGGGTGTGAAAGGTTAAGATAACCACAGTTCTGACATGTTAAAACAAATTTGTTATAAGCAATTAGTTGTAGTGGTTAAATAGTCACTGATTACAATGTTGATTTAGTTGATCTCAGCACTGTTGTGTGTTCGCAGAGTCACATTATGTAACATCTTACTTGCTGTGTGCAATCCCTGATGTGTCATTTCTCAGCTCTGCGTTAAGATTATGACGTTGTACTTTGTAACACAGGTTTTTGACATGGTAAGATGCCTGCTGGCAGGACTGAGGCAGTGTGTGCACTCAGCATCGCCACTGCGCCCGCGCGACAGGAGCTGCCTGTTGGGAATGACCCTTAACTACACCTCCATGGAGAGCCCATCCATGGGAATGACACCCTCTGCCATTGTTCCCTTCTCCTCCAGGAGAGTTACAACAGCTCTTGGGAAGTAACCCCAGGGTGTCCAAGCCAGCACCTTTGCATTGCTATGATGCATGCGTTTGAAGTCTTGCGCAAGGTTACACAACTAGGTAAGAACATCACCCAGGGATCTGCCCCACGGCTGGATAGTTATGACTGGCAGGGAGTGTGGCACAGGATGGGCAAGTGCCTAGGACAGTGGGCACCTCCAGTGTTTTGGAACTTCACCTCTGAACAAGTGCAGAAAAATTTTTTAAAATATTTGGAAAAGAGGGGCTGTCACCAGATAATTCCAGAGAGACACAAATCACTGCAATGTGCTGGGGCTGGGCCTAGGCCTGAGTTCAACAGAGCTCAGTGTCCATGGCAGGGAGGGAAGGTCCCTGGGACTAAGAGCAAAGTTACAGAGCTGATGGCTGAACCAGAGCACCAAACTGTGCCAGTATTATCTGCCCCTGTATGCAAGGAGAAATACTGGAAGCAGAAGTCGACTCATTTGATAAGGGATGAAGGAGCTGCATCTAAGAAAGACCAGGAAGCAGACTACTCCAGAACAGGGCTATCACAAGAAGAGGACGAGGAAGATAGGTAGTTTGGTGGGCCTATGACACCTTGGGCCGTCGAAGAAGAGATGCAACATACAAATGGGTTTGGGCATGAGGGATGGACTTACTGTGGACACTATCCAATACCATGCACCATCTCTTCAGCCCTGAAGGTCTACTGTGACAGATGAAGCACAAAGTCATGGACTAAATTTACTCAATGGACATTTTAGAGGGATGCCCCACAGACTAAGGGAATGATACCTGTGTGTATGTATCAAAAGACAGGAAAGGATGAATTGGGAAGACTGGAACTTGGGCATGACAAATGATATAGAATTGTAGCGGGTTGAATTTGGTTCCCCATACGGGACACCAATTCGTGTAGCAGTTTAAGGGTTAACTGTGGGCACTAGCCCTCCCCCCGATGTCCTTGCAGTGAGATAAGCTGTAGGAGGAAAAGCAAAAGCAGGCACACAACTTGAAAGAAGGAAAAAAAAAAGTTTAATTAACACCCAGATGTTAAAACAACAGGACAAACTTTTCAGAGCCATCCCCACTTTCTCCCCTTTCCCAAAAATCAGGGTCACAGTCCTAGGAAAAGGGGGAGAAAAGTGGGTTTCCCTCTAGCCTGACGTGGCTACACAAACTGCTACTCTTTACCCTTTTTTTCCATGAGCCCTTTCGCAGCTCTCACGACTGCTAAAAAACCAGGCTTTTCACATGGGGCTAATTACTAATTTAAGAATGAACCAGTTTCTTTTTGGACTTGGAACATTTAGGCTTTCTCTTGCCACCAGGCTATCGAAATAAGCCTCTCCCTTTTATAAAGTGAAATAAGCTTTTATGTGTATAGCCTGGCATAGGCACTCTAGCCGTTTTTTACGAGCCACTCGGGAAAAAGAAATGCCCATTCCCCCACATTCTTAACATGGATTAAGGAGACAAACAGTGTGCGATATCCCAGTTTATACCACGCAAGGCAGGAGGATGTTTAAGTTCCCCGCGCCGAGTCCACGCAGTGCGGCCTTGCAGCTCCGTCCCACGTGACCCCGCCTTCTCCTTCTCCCTGGCTCTGAAGCCGCCATGTCGCCGGGTAGTTTATCTTCCTTTGCTGCTGCGCTGCACAGTCTGGAGAGGGGTGTCTTTTCCTCTATTTCGCTGCGAAGTTCACTGGCTGCTCTGCAGGCTCTGGTTCAGACGACCTCAGCCCTGTAGAGCCGGCAGCCACCCCTGCGCGACTGAGGGGAACAGCTCCCCCCCCCCCCGCCCCGTAAATCTGAGTCCATGCTGCAGCAAAAATCCCCAAGGGGCAGTAGGCAGGAGCCCTGTCCCCAGCTGCAAAGGCCAGGGGAAGGGGGGCCACCCCTCCGTCTCTGCCGTCCCCGCACCGAGCCGGAACGGAAGCCCGGGGCCCCCCGAACTTTGCCCCCCTCCTCACCGGGAGAAGGAGGGGAGGAGGCAGGGGGCAGGGGTGCCCCATCCCCGGGCCCACAGGCTCCAGGAACGGGGCCCACCCCTCTCCCTTTCACTCCCGGCCCTCCACTCACCTGAGCCCGGGAAACTGCGTCTCCTAAAATTCCCGCCCTCTGTGGGGCTTAAATATGTAAAATTTCGAGAAGCACATTGGCTAAGAGGGCTGTCTGTCAAGTTTTGACTAACCCACGACAAGACTAAAGGGTGGATATTGTTCTGGTTTTATCTGGGACAGTGTTAATTTTTGCCCTACCTAGTATAGTACTGTGTTAAAGATTTGGGATAAAAATAATGTTGCTAACATACTGATGTTTTAGATATTACTAAGTGGTGTTTACACTAAGTCATGGAATTTTCAGGTCCTCACACTGCCACACCAATGAGGAACATGGGGCACAAGAAGCTGGAGGAGACACAGGGAGAGGGTGGTGGTGGAAAGTGAGCCCACAGCTGTTCAGCTACCTTCCAGATTAAACCACAACAAGGACAAATGCAATGAAGAACGTATCATGTGGCAAAAGCATTTTAGTTTATTTTAATACAGTTGTTCAGAGACTATACTGAGTCAAGATTTGGTGGTGGTGCTGCTGCTGCTGCTGCATTTTTTAGTAAGGATACAGGCTGTAAAAGGTAGACTGTGTACCACATGAACCATGCTTGCAGGCTGCACATGTACCTGGGCCAGGAGGTAAAATTCCATGTTTAAGTGTGCCATCCCTATAGCCATAGCACAGAACAATTTTTTATTTTAAGTGAGCAACTGTAGGAACATCATAATGTGCTATGTCAGCACTACTCTCGAAGAGCTAAATAATAACATACGCCTTCAGCAGCCACACACACGCACACAAAAGCTAACTGTAATTGATACAATCTGGGGGGATCAAGCCATAGAAATACTGAGGATGCGTCTACATTGCAGCTGGTCTTCCACCTTAACCTTTACAGTTTATTTTAAATTTTATTGTTTTATTGATCCCATCAGCAATAACAGCACCAACAGCAGAAAAACCCAAAGACAACTTTGTGCAGACCCTGATGAAAAGTATCAAATTACCATGTTAGATGTGAAACAGAGGAGGATGCTCATCTGGGCAACCCTGCATACTTCTCTTCTAGGCTGGCCACTGGGAAGCATTTTCCATTCTCTGTCTTTTTCCAACACTGCCTATCACATCCCTACTCCCTGGCACGTATGTCTTCCCTTCCCTTCCCTTCCCTTCCCTTCCCTTCCCTTCCCTTCCCTTCCCTTCCCTTCCCTTCCCTTCCCTTCCCTTCCCTTCCCTTCCCTTCCCTTACCTTCCCTTCCCTTCCCTTCCCTTCCCTTCCCTTCCCTTCCCTTCCCTTCCCTTCCCTTCCCTTCCCTTCCCTTCCCTTCCCTTCCCTTCCCTTCCCTTCCCTTCCCTTCCCTTCCCTTCCCTTCCCTTCCCTTCCCTTCTCTCCTTTATTTCCTCCTTTCTTTCCCAAGCTTCACCTTTAGAGTTAATATATTTCAACAGTCATGGACCCCTCTTAATAACTGCATCCCTACAGTTGTAACATTATGTTCAGTCCATTACTGGACAGTGGGGTTCAAAATTCTCTTCTAATTCAAATTAATATGCCATATTAAATTATCTTGAAAGGCAACAGCTTCTAGAAAACGATAGAAAAACATTAATGAAATTACTAAAAAAAAATGGCATGGAAAATTTATTGGCATGGAAAGTAGCAAGGAAGGCAGCTGCCTACAACTGGTTTGTTTTATTGGTTTTAGACATTCATCTGCAAAAAGTACATATTTGCAGAAAAGAGAAGAAGGGAAGTACCTGCTACTACATGCTACTGCATGAATAATTTTGAGCATACAGTAAATACCAGCCATTTTATCAGCCATTTAATCTGCAAACAATTTACAGGAGACCTAACTCAAAGTCTCTCAAGCTGGAACAAAACTGAAACATAGCCAATGGACGGCACCAGACAAAAAGATTAGATGTTTATAATCCAGACTCTAGTGTATAGTCAGATTTACACTGGGGAAAAGGTTCACTACAAGTAGTAACACTGTGAAGAAAGCCTATTCTAAACGTTTTCAGTGAAAGTGATTGAAAACATTAAATTAGGTTGTGCAAGGTAGGGTTTTCAGATTTTAGAGATGTCAACTCAAAAAAACTTGCTCTAGTTTTGAATACAGGGTTTCTATTCTAAAGTCCACAATATATACTAATATTTGTATGAGAAGTTCCTGTTTTTCTTCACACTGAGGTCTTTCTCCCCCAAAGGCATAAAAACACCAAACCAAATATATTTAGCAGTTATATATTTTCTAACTGACAGAAACTGACATGGTAAACTATCAATGCATTTTTTCTTGGAAACTGTTGGGGTTTTTTAATATTCTAAGAACATTATAACATGACACTTCCAACTTAATCTTGTTTCACATTCTGTTAACATAGCATGCCAAAGACATACACAGGACTAAACGGAGCCTACTGTAGGTTATCTATTGCTCCCAGTACTTCCACACTGCCGTTAAATAACTCTGTTCTATTGTGTAGTGAAGACCTCTACCACTCAAAAGAGTGGGAACTTATTTAAACCATCATGTATTTCTGTTTACAACAGAAGACTGATGACATAGTAAAGTCTATGCTGACCACTGCTGAAAAATCTACAATTTTTTGGAAGTTAGTTCTTAAAAACGTACACATAAAAGTGAAAAATGGCGTGTATAAATGAAAACTATGTCTACTTCAATGCTAAATTACTATTTTTTAACACTTCTCAAAGTCTAGAGTTCTTACACCAAATGTTTCTGTAAATGTTTTTACTCATGATTGGTTATATTATTTTTGGTGTTTCTTGGAATAAGAAAAGGATGATGCCTCTTGCAATTGAGATCACAAAAGATGTCCTCCTTTCACTTGCTAGGGGACACACAGGAGTACAAAAGGCATTCAGCAAAAGGGGTCCACTGGACAGTAATATACTGAAGCCACCATATGAGGAGTGGCTGAGGTCACCTGGTCTGTTCAGCCTGGAGATGAGGAGACTGAGGGGAGACCTCACTGCAGTTACAACTTCCTCATGAGGGGAGGAGCAGGGGCAGGCACTGATCTCTTCTCTCTGGTGACAGTGACAGGACCCGAGGGAATGGCCTGAAGCTGTGTCAGGGCAGGTTTAGGTTGGGTATCAGGAAAAGGTTCTTCACTCAGAGGGTGGCTGGGTACTGGAAGAGGCTCCCCAGGGAAGAGGTCACAGCACCAACCTGAGAGAGTTCAGGAAGCATTTGGACAATGCTCTCAGGCACATGGTGACACTCTTGGGGTGTCTTGAGCAGAGCCAGGAGCTGGACTCAGTGATCCTTGTGGCTCCCTTCCAAATCGGGATATTCTGTGTTGCTAACACCTTGTGGTCCTATAAGCCATGTACTTCAACTGCAAATAGAGGAAAACATAGAGGCTGTCAGGGTATCTTCTTGGACTACAGTAGTTTGTCTTTTTTGCATGCAAAATTTTTGTGGAGCCTCCATCCTTGAAGGTACTCAAAACCCAATTGAAAAAGGCCCTGAGCAAGCCGTTGTATTTGCCCCTGCTTCGAGCGTGGAGATAAGGAGGCAACAGACACACAGAGGTCTGTTCCAACCTCAACTATACTGATTCTGTGAAGTTTTTTTTTCTGATATGTGAGTCATAGCTCCTATTAATACTGAATATGTAAAATGAAGCTCCATTGTCACAGGTTTTCCAAAATGTTTGCTTCTGCTTCAGCAGTTCTACCCTGGTTACACTGAGATGGGAGTTTCACCTCTAATTTAAGTCAGGAACGGTACATGGCATTTATTCAACAGTGCACTCGTGTGGCGAACTCAGGAAGTACATAGATGAAGTATCACAGGATTCCTTGGATACAATATATTTTTCTTATTACATAAGAAAATACAAAAAAGTTCTTGTAGATCGATACAGTGATATTTCCCAGTACAATCCTTTCTTTAAAAAAAATTTAACCTACTCTGATTGCATACGTAGAAAAAATACCCTCATTCATATATTTTGGTGATACAAGTCAGAGCTCCCAATAAAGGATATAATCTTGTTTCATCACGTGGCCCCTTCTTCACTGAAATTTAATTTCAGAGTGTAAACTCGATATCTTCATTTCTTTCATCACCATAGAAGTTCGATTTTTTGACAGATCTGAATATAGCTGAGATGTTATCACACCAAAATCTCTGAAGATCACATTTTGTGGCTACTCAGACTATGAATTGTATGCAGAATTATCACTAAAAGTTCTCATATTCGTAAAGCAAGGCCACATATTTAGCAAGCAAAAACTTTTTTTAAGCTACCGGGTACTGTTGCAGAAAGTATAAATGAACCAGGAAGTGATTGTTGCAGACCAGACATCCAAAAAGCACAAAACTTCTAAAAGAGCTGCCAGCCTAACCTAGTTTTATTTAATTTATACTAAAAATTCCCACTGTAATTTGAACAGTTGCTTTCTTCAATTGTGTTTTTCCTACATTTGATTTAATCTCCACACAAGTTGCTGGAATCCCTCCATCCCTCTGATGATGACCCTCCACCTTCCGCTTAGAATGGGACTTAGACAAGATGAACACTACTTGTGAGATCAATTATTAAAGAAAACACAACACAGCATTCCCTCTGTTTTGCAACAGGACATACTGGTCCCTATGGTCCCAGTGCAAGAAGGGCATCCCAACTCTGCAAAGTATGACTTCAAATGCAACTGTTTGGAGTTAACACCGTAATTGAAGAGAGAGCTGTTATCCTACAGCATTTCAGATCCCACAAACCACGAGCGATGCAGCATCAAACGAGGCTCTGTAATGAGGGTGCATCACAAAGACCCTGTCTGTGGAAGGGCTATCCCACTGCAGTCATTCAAGCTACAGGAGGATTTCCTTGAAAGAGAACAACTTTATTCATCATTTCTACTGTCAGAGAGGATGTTTGCACAAGGAGTTCTTGCTGCAGTTTTAGATACTGGCAAGGCCACTGCCAGTGCAGTGTGGGAGCTGCCCATAGCTGCTCTAACAATGTGCTGCCTGAAGTTACCCTGTGGCTGTGGGGTATGCACAGCACAACACAGGCCTGAAGGCCACCCTGGATGTGGCTACACTTGGGTTGACTATTGCATGGATCACTACAGCCTCAATACCCAATGGTCCTTCAGAGAAGGTTCACCTTCCTGCAGTGTGGAGGCATTTATTCCCACTAAAAGAACTCCATTGTTAGCAAGATCGCCGAGTGATCTCTGAAGAACAAGAATGCTCCTACAAAGTAGAGGTTTGGGGTTTTTTTCATGCTCCCTTACATTCCTTCTCTCTCTCTCTCAGCAGGGCTTTTCGTACAGGTAGGAATGTGAAAAGGATAAAACCAAAACCACACATGCACAGGTGTATCTCCAGGTGCTTTGCACTGCTGTGGAGACAACAACTACTGTGGAGCTCCTCGGTGCCCAGGCAATGTCCCTTAGGATCTCCCACAGGGATGAGCACTGCAGGGTGAGTGGGGGCAGACGTGAAAGGACTACAAGTGCACCCCGGGCCAGGTGAGCGTCGTTAGCAGCAGCCTCCCATCAAAAGTCACCAACTGCTAATGCAGCTCGGGCAGAACCGAGTATAGAGCTGAGCGCTTTTGTGAGCTGCTGCCTCGCTTCGACGGCTGAACACCTGTGGCGGCACACCTCTGACATCGGACGACAGACGCGCTGTCTGAAATCTACCAGCCGCAGCCCAGCAGCAGAGCCCTGCGGAGCCGCTGTGCGCTGCCACGGCCACCCGGGCGGCGGGAAAGCACCGAGAACAGCGCCGAGAACAGCGCCGAGAACAGCGCCGAGAACAGCGCCGAGAACAACCCCCGGCCCCGGCCCGCGAGGCGCCCCCGCCCCCGCCCCCGCCGGCTGCGAGCAGGGCGCGCTCTGATGACGTCACACACCCCCGGCGTCCGGCGCCACCAGCGGCGCGCCGCTGCTGTCCGGGAGGGCGCATGCGCACTGGGGTGAGCGGGGCCGCGTCCCTTCCGGGCCGGGGGGGCCGCGCCCCCTCCCCGCCCCCCCGCCCCGTCGCGCGCCGCCGCTCGCGCTGCCCGTTACCCGACGGCCGCCGCACGCGCCGCCTGCCCGCCGGGAGCGCGCGCCGGGCAGGGAAGGGAAGGGAAGGGAGGGGAGCGGGAAGGGAGCGGGATGCGGCGGGGCCGGCGGCGGCGCTGCGGGGAGAAGGGGGCGGGCCCTGAGGGCGAGGGCGCGGTCCCCGGGCGGGCGGGGCCGCGCTCCAGCCCGGTCGGTGCCTCCCCCGCGGCGGCCGCGTCCCGCCCCCCGGGCCGGCGGGGCGCTGAGCGCGGCTCCTGGGCGCAGGTGAGCCCCGAGCGGATGCGGCGGCCGGGCGAGGGGCAGCGCCGCGGGCCCCCACAGGTGCCGGAGGACGGGCCCGGGGCGGGAGACATGGACTCCGGCGGAGACATCCCGGCGGATCGGCCCTCGGCCCTCCCGAGCGGGGTGCAGGAGCCCGAGAAGGAGGCAGACGGTGCCGGAGGGAATGCTGCCTGGCAGCAGAGCCTGAATCCCGAGCTGCAGCAGGGGTACCGCATCCTGCGCGAGTTCCTGCTGGAGAAGTACCGGCCTCTGACGGCGCCGTTCCTGAAGCCCCTCGCGGAGCAGGCATTTTTCGGAGAAGAAGGCGCTGTATCCCTCTCGGGCCGTAAGAGCAGCCAGTCCTTGCAGCAGTTGCCAGCTGGAATATGGCTATTGAAAATGGAAGAGAAATTTTCCAGTGGGCAGTACACAGGGATAGCAGATTTCGTGTGTGACTTCCGGCTCATGCTGGAGACCTGCTACCGGCTGCACGGTGTGGATCACTGGCTCTCCAAACAGGCCCAGAAGCTGGAGATGATGCTGGAACAGAAGTTAGCGCTGCTATCCCGGTAGGTGTAGAAAACTCTATAGGGTCCGTGCCACGTGTTGTTTACATAAAGTAGGGCAGGAGGGTGTGTTTCTTTACGTAAAAAGTTTCGTTAAAAGAAAACGAGCATCAAACAAAACCCCACAACAGAAGGAACACTGGAACTTCCAATACTTTCATGCAGACGAACGTTTCCTACTGAGAACTATTCAAATCTTAATTCAAAACGCTTTGGAAATTCCAAACCTCAAAATACCAAATAGAGCACAGCATTTCCTGGCTAAGATTCTCCCTCTGAAAGAAGCCTTTTGTGAACATGGAGGGATACTTGTTTACACAAGATGTCAAATGCTTCTTTCTTTATTTAATTCTGTCATGAACCTGCCTAAACTCTGCATGAATATTTGGCTCTTTGAAATTGTTATTTTTACGATCTGTGAAATTTTTACCGCCCTTAAAATATGTAGGAATAAAATATTAAGCCGAAGTTACCTGCCTTGAAATGGTGTATTTTTTGGTAATCATAAAATGAGAGACAATGCTTGGCATACAATAGTCTTAAATGGCAAAATGGAAATCGCGGGGAATTGAAATGTAGGTCCCTGGCAGGAACTTTCTTATAAGCCAAAGTAGCTAAAACAGAAAGCTCTCGAGCTGGACGGTAGAAAGCCAAGTTTAAATCACAACTGAAGTACATGCTTTCTAATGAGCTTGTCATAGGCATAGTTTAGTCATTACCAGAAAACTGTGGTGGCTTCTTACAGTGAAAAGCTCGCCGGTCTTCTGAATGACATAGTATTCTGCATATAGAAGCTGGGAGATGTTTTTGGTGAAGGATGAAGGTGAAGAAGGAATAGTAGGAAGGAAAGGCATAAGGCTGTGTGTGTCCATCAGCTTTAAGTTTGCTCGTGAAACACAGCATGAGCTGCCAGCTGGTAAGAACCTTGCTCATGTAGGAAGAACACTTGAGGAGAGTGGTGCAGAAGTCACCTGAAAGCAGAGTGAATGTATTCAGTGCTGCTGTAGCAACAGTATATTTGAGACTGTTTCTGTGTAACAGCAGTTTTGGGACAGTCTGGTAACTAGAAGGGAAGGAGCCGAATGTAGTGGGGCATGAGGGTTCCTAGTTTGCTCGAGTAAAACCTGATTAAAAAAAAACACCAAAAAACCAGAATTCCTGGCTTAATAGAGTTACTGCTGGCAGAGAAATGACCAAAAGCAACCTGGAAGATTTGTGCTGTGTTGATTCCTGTATATTGTGTGACTATAGCATCTGTAGTGTATTGAATTGAAGGGCATTTTGTTGAAGGCTCTTTGTTGAATTAAATGACTCCTCATTGGATTTGGTAGGACCTGAGAATGCTTGATGCCTTTTTTATTAGAAATTCTGTGAGAAAGTGTAGTTAGTTTGTGCACTGTGTTAACAAATAACAATATAGGTATTTACTAAAAAAATAAATTCAATTGCTCTTGTCCTTCCATTCAATGCATGGTCTTTTTAAAATAAATATTAGGAAATACTGAACTGTCTAAAAACACTCCTGCCTCAGTATATAAAGAATTTGTCTTCTATAAACTCCTCAGATATTTGTTAAGATTTATTCCCTATAGGGTGTGCACTAGCTTAGTAAAAGTTTCTAGTAACTGTAAGTATAGAGGATTATGGAACCTAGAAGTCTCAAAGTTCTTTTACAATTTTTAATCAGACAAATTTGTTTGAAGTGTTTAACATAATTTTATTTATAAAATGAAATTGAAGAACTACTTCGTGGAACAATCGCTCTTACATGATTACAGCACAGTGTTTAGGTCAATGAACCCCTTCAAGTGACTCAGGGGAATCAATCAATATTGGTTGTATAATTCCTGGATACAAGCCACCAAAAATTACCTTAGAATGCAGGTTCCTTTTGAATGGAGGTTGGATTTTTCTCCTCTGTCCCTCAAATGTTTTCACAGGTAGTGAAAAACTCATACTAGTTTTAATGCAGTATTTTGAAACATTGTAAGAAGAAATGCAACTTTGCAGACAAATTTGTAGTGTTTTGTCTTTCATTTTTTGTAGTTTTAAGTAGAACAAAACTGGTGTTTAACATACTCTTCCCCAACCTAAACCAACTAATACACCTTTTCCCCCACCACCCACCCCCTATTTTTCGGTGTCTGCTAAAAAGGATACTTTCTTATCTTAGGTCCTGTGGAAGTTTTTTCTTTCCAAATACTTGTGGATTAAGATAGATAATTCAATTTCCAAATAATATTTGGTAATTTGTGGTAAATATACAATGTTTTTAACTGATGTGTAAACATAGGTCATATTAGTGTGTTGGGTTTAATTTTAAAATTTCATAAAGGAACTTTCAAAGTGGAAAAAATGACAGGTGAAAAAATAACTGGTTTTTTTCTGAGTAAACATGCTCAACCCATAGTTCGTAGGCTAGGCATTGATATGCCACTGGTACAGAAATTTGTAGTTGTGAATTGGATTGCTTTTTTCTTCTAGGCATTTAAGAGAGAAAACATCATTAGCTGTAACATCTAGAGGATGCTATGGGCAGGAGGATGAGAAAGCAACAGCTTGCATTTCTACAAGACGTCGTTCCACACCTCGAAATTTAGTAGGCTTGTCAACAGGCATGTTTGAGTCTGTGATGGTACAGGTTCTAAGACAAGAGGAGCAACTGAGAGCAAAAGAGGAAAAGAGGTAATGAGAAAAACTGTTTTGCTTTGGTTTTAAATTGTTATATCTTCCTAAAGATATAAAGAGGCTTTTTAGCCTTTTCTAAAGAGGCTAGCTCTTTATGGCTTTTTTAGGTAAAAAAAATGTTGTGGTGCTCTTAATGATCTTAAGTTCATTACTTCAATACAGTGCATCCACAAAGCAAGAAATTAGTACCACTATCTTGAAAAATTGCTGAGGTCGTTTAAGTTTTGAGTTAAATTACAGATACTCTTATTTTAGTGTAGCGAAACTTCTAATATTAACTAAAAGCGTCCACAGTAACTTCCTGCTAATGCACTTACAGTTTCTCATACGTATCCTTGGACAGCTTTTCATGCAACGATTAGATTAAAAGCTACCAGAATGCTTAACTACAGTCTAATCCCATGATTTTGTCACTGCTTCCCTCACTGACAGCCAGAATCAAGTTATCTCTGCCAGTGCCATTGCTGTTACCTCACTGATGTGGCATTTCAGCTTGTTAGTTAGTTAACAATTTTAGATAGTATGTGTAAATAACGCTGCGATTTTGTGGTCTTCTTAAATTTAAGAGATACATAATGCCAGGCAGTGTTTAATGCTAACATGTTTCACTTCGAGCAAAATGAAGCTTGTAAGTTTGTATACTTTAACAGTAATTTGAGTGACTGTGTTTGAGCATGGAGCAAAATGGTAAGACAGTATTTGCTTTAGGAAGCAAAAAAAGCTTTTTTCAAAGTTTACAGCTTTGTAGACTTTTCCCCGTATGTTACCAGCAGGTAATCTTCATTTTCAACAGATTTGAAGCTTTACGGCTGACTTGACTGTTCGACAGTACTTTTTTTGCTAAAACTTTCTTCTTTCTTCTAAGCCACTAATCTTCTAATCACACTTTGCAAAAAAAAAAAAAAAAAAAAATCAAAGATTGTTTCTTCGGGAAAATTCTCTTGATTTTTGCTCATCTCTTTTTTCTAGAACTCAGAACTTGATAACAATGTTATGAAAAAGGACATTTTGATTGGATTTTAATTCACTGATAGAGTCTGTGGAACAGCTTACCAAATGAAGTAAAAATTATGCTTTCATACACCTGTTTTAAGCACATTGCTGCAAAACTGTAATAATTAACTGTTAAATCCATGTATCTGGATATACTGAAAAATCCCAGATCCTGTGCAAAGGATGGTTGATTCTACAGAATGTTCCATGATAACAGAGAAAGACCACAACTAGCTCGCCTCTTTACACCCTAAAATTTTGAACTGTACTAATTACTAAGAAGCAATAAAAATCTGTTGGTAGATAGCTGGTTTAATATTTCTTTAACTGTATTGACCTCCTCAAGTAATCATGCTTCAGATACCTTGTCTAAGTTTTCTTGCCTAATTGCACCATGTTTTCAAAGTAATTTGGACCTCTCTGTACCAATTGTTTCCCAACTCACCAAAAATGTTCCAAAAGTACCTTTTTTGAGCAGTTTTATGAAAAGGGCTTGGAATTTGGAAGGCCTATAAAATTCATTGTACATTTCCTGTGAAGATCACATTTTACAGTATATATAAATTTTCCAAGTGGTGCATATATAAATGCACGTACTTTCAACTGTGTTTTTATTTGAAAATGTATTGCAACTTTCTAAACTTACTTTGGTTTATTGCTAAAGTATGTATTATGTTATCAAGAAGAGAAAATGGTTATTCTGCTACTTTTTTGTTGGTTTTTTAGAAATCTGGTACACTGAGGTTGGAACAGAAGAGGTACTTTCTAAACAATATGGAAGATTGCAGCCTTGGGTATTTTAGTTGGAGAGCACAGTGCTGGCAAATCAGTTATGTTTGGATAGGCATTATCTGCTCTTCACCCAACTTTCAGATGAGTTATCAGGAACATAGAAAAAAAGGCTCAGCTTCTGGCTTGTACTTACTAGCCATAAATTATCTTAGTTTAGAATGTCTAAGAGTTGCATACTTTCAGTCCCAAATAAATAAGGGTATAAATGAAAGGGCCTTTCTACAAAACTTAGCCTCCTATCTAAAGAAATTGCCTGTTAAAGTCCAAGTTTATATATAATTCTTTGTTTTAGATGTTTAGGTACTTTCGTAAGACACAAGCATCTTATGATGAGAATTAAATAAAACTAAAATTAAATTTAAAATATTCAAAAATATAAATAAATATAATAATGTATATTGTACAGAAATAAAAATAAAATACAAATTAAATTAGTTAATTAAATCCTTAAAATAATTTTTGATTATGTCTTTCCCTCAAAATCCTTGGAATTGATTTTGCAAGCTTTTTTTCAACTGCATGTTTTGTAAGAACATTCCTCTTCTGTAGTTATCTTCAAGGAAATCCTACTCCAAATCCTTTAGTTACTGTTGTTATATAGGTATCCTTTGTTGAGAGTTCTCTTTTTCTTGTAATTTATCCATTTCTTGCACAATTAGTTACACTTTTCTTTGTGTAATGTTTTGTGACTTTCCCCAAGTGACACATTCATAATGGTAGACTGAACTTGTAAACACTGAGAAGATGCCATTACAAAGCTGATTTCACTATTTTGCAACTAATAGTTTTTGTACAGCAGAGAAAGCACTTCCTCTCCCACCAAAGTACATACATGGCAACATCTGATTTACTATTACTGTCAGTCTTGTTTATAAGCATTTCTTTTGTTGTAATTGTTGTAATTGTCGGAATATTGACTATATTCTTCAAATTAATTATTACTTTTCTGTGAGTTTCTATTCAGCTGCTTGGCTACATGCTAAGTAAGTAACAAATCAACTAGTTTACGTGTTAGTTAACAATAAATAATTGTGGAATTATTTTATAATTGGAAATGCATGACTAGTTAGATACTGAAATATAAGGTAGATTCCTACTTAAATTTTTAAAACCACCAGTGAATGGCAGATAATTAACTGGTTGATTTCAATGGGAATTAAATGTCTGTGTGGCTTTAGTTTGTTGAAAATTATGCTAGGCAGTTCTGTGTCTTTACCATCTCTGAAAACATGATCCTGGGGTAAGTTTCAGACATGTTCATTAAAATATTTAGAGAATTGAATTCTGGCTGCATTTTAGTAGTTTAATGAAGGAAATTGTGGAATAAGGTATGCCTATGTAATCAGTTTTGCTTTTTATGAGGATGTTAGTATGGAATTAACTGGTTTCTATGGAAAACTATAGAGTATTTAATAATATGATTTAAGATATGGGAGGTACAGAAATAAGGTTGCATGGACATCTCTAAATTTAATATCTTCTGACTACTAAATCTTGGCATAATTTAGAACAGTATGTATTGCTAATCTGTATGTAACTTTCTGCTTTATTTTTTTGAAAGAAAGTTTGAAAAAACAAGTTACTGTAGAATTAAAACAGTTCTCTGTGTCTTGTCATTGGAATTCCAGTGTCTGACCTTCTACCTGTGAATCAAGACCTAAGTAGGTTAGAAGAGGTAACTGGGAGAACAAAGAAAAATCTAGTCTTTGTCTTCTCTCCCCACCAAGATATGTCCCGTTGCAAGCAAGAAGGAATTTGCTGGTGATTTGTGTCTGCTGCCTTAAATAAAGGAGGAAATTATAAAAAGAGTAGGGAGTTATGTCTGGACTCTCTTTTAGGTGTTATCTCTACTTGGGTATCGTGTTTGATGGGTTTTAAGGTCAGATGCCACACAAGAGCTGCAGGCGTGTTCTAGAAATATGGCTGTTGTTAGTCTAGTGAAGTCAGCTTCACCTTAGAATAGTTCTGTTACTGCTGTAAGTCCAGTACATGTCTGCAAACATATTTCTGGTAAATGTAAATGGAAGTATGAAACAACAGGTCTTTTTAATTGCTGTCAGCATTAAAACCAAATATGTATGTCCAGAGAATTTCTCAATATGAGGATATTTGTGCCACTAAAATATCAAATGTCTTTCTCTTACCCCCCTCTCCAGTTTCTTTCTTCCTTCACTCCTGCTCCCTTGCCCTGTCTCCTATTCCCTCTTTACTTCCCTTTATCCTCTTGAAAAAAACCACCCCAGGAAAAAGCTGTACCCTCCAAAAGATGCTAGCAGGAAGACTTCAATAATGAAGATATGAAAGTGTGATATTATTTACATTTTTTCTTGAATTGTGCTGAGAATGGAATGACAACAGATATTATGATAAAACAACAACAAATGCATGTATGTTGTATTAAAAACAAGGCAAACTTTTTACAAGTGAAACAACTTACGTTTTTCTTTCTAAAGAACCTTTTTAAACATTCTAAAAATGGTATAGTAATTGTAATTTTATCTAGGTAGAGGTGAATCTAGGGTATTGTATTTATTTTGATAATTCTACCTTGATTTAAGTTATTACTTGGTAAGAAGTTGAAACTCTTTGAAAAGATGGTATTTTTGGATCACCTACAACTTTTTTTTATGAAACAATACTGAAATGCTGTTGTTTCTACATATGTTCCATCTCACCATGTACTCATTAATTTAGTCTCATTTCCATACTATGTTAATAGATCTTACACCTTTTGATGGCAGGAGGTTATTAGGAAGTATGTTATACATTTAGGAGGAATGAAGGAGTGGGATCCAAGAGTGCTATGAAATTTATATTTGAGACCACTTTGTGCTTAGTATTTCTCCCTCTGCCTCACTTGGACTTTAGTTATTTTTATTTATTATTTTCAGTTATTTTTAGTATCAGTGCAATATTAGCACATTGAAATAGAACATAAGTCAGAATAAAATAATGCCCACTTTACCTGTGCAAGTAGTATTGTTGAATTTAGTGGTTTATTCACCAAGAATGGCTAACAGGATTTTGTGCTGAAAAGTGGGATTTTGTTTTATATTCCATCCTTTATACTATTCTTTATATATTGTCATTTATGTTCTATTCAATGCAGTTAATGCTGCACTGGGAGACTGAAGTTAAGAATTCACTGACCTGTTTGCTGTTACCTTTTATGTTTTACATGAGTCTTTCTGCACTTACTAGATGTATAAATAACAAGAATGCATGTATGTGGTATTAAAAATTTTTGTTCAAAGTATGTTAAGTAACTGAACGTTTGATTATAGAATGTATAGTATTCAGTGGAATCTTACTGTATTTTATGTTATTTTGCATACATATGGCATGTTTCTCCTGTGCTGATACTAAAATGTGGACTAAGCTAGGTTTGTTGCATTTCTTGCATTGTTAAGATAGCTAGTCAATAGTTAATGCTTGAAATACATGCCCTTCAAGCCAGAAGCCACTATTAGCTTCATGTTGTCAAAAGAAACATTTTAATTTATCATTTCTCTTTTGCTGAATTTGGAAGACATTGATGTTTTGAATGGATACATGACATTTATTTGCTCTTTGTTTATGAAGAAATAAAATTGGAGGTTTGCAATTTGAAAATGAGGATGTGTAAATTCTGGTTGCAGGTGACATTTGTGTGAGAGTTAGGTTATAGTTTTTACCAGTGATAGAAACTTCAGAGAAAAAGATAAGAGAAGCTTAGGATGAGCTCTAATAAATTTTCTGTAAGTGCAGCTGTATTCTAATCCTGTCTTTTGGAATCTGGTCGTGCCTTCAGGCAAAAATATTAGTGCAGCATTAAAGAATATTTCCTTCTGTTGGTAAACTTTGATATTTGTGTGATTTATGCAGATGTCCAGTTTTCTGCTTTGGAAATTAATTAACAAATTTTCTATCTTCTATAGATTGTAAGGTGCATGTAATTGATTATCTGAAATGGAAGCGTTTCTTTTTCTGACACTTCTTGCCCTTAAATTTCATGATGAATTTACAAATAAAAGCAAGTAGAAGTTCCAGTCTATCATATGAAGTTTACATATTGCTGTCATGTTTCCTTTTGCTAGTGTTTTGTGTGGACTCCCAGATTACTCAGAAGTTTTTACAGGCCTCTGATTACTGATAATCTCTTTCTCTGAATGCACACTATTTCTGCTTTATCCTGTTTTTGAGATGGGGGCACCAGAGCTGAATACATTTTTTCAGGTGAAGGCAAACCAATTAACGTAATAACATTTTATTTTTATTATTATTTTCCATCGCATTCTTCATGTGTCCTGATACTTCTTTTTTGACCACCATTGCAAACTAGCTAGTAGCATGCCTTTGGGTGGGAGGGAACATGGCTGTCGTGCATGTAAGTGAAAGACTTTGTATGTACACTTGTGGGCTGAGGAAGGGAGGTAAAATGCAGGTGGCACAAACCACAGGGAACCATTTGAAGACAAGATTTACCTGGAATTTATTTCAGAGATTTTTACATGGATAGTTTGTTGGAAACACTTAATTCTGATAAAAAGGGGTTGGGGAAGGAAATACATTTTTTTTTTAATCCAAAAATCTGAACAACTCAGACTATTGATATTTGCCAGGCTTTTTTCTTACCTTTTTCCCTTTTTTAAACTAGTGGTGATAGAAACGGAAGACTATAATTTCCCATTTTGGTCCAGTGATGGATTGTGCGCTGCACAGTAAGACAAACTGAAGTACAACTTCAGTTTTACTGTGCTCTTTATTACTTCAAGAGAAGTATGTTTGTCATACTGTAGTTTTGATTTTTTTTCTCCCTTTCTTTTTATTCACCCAATATCTGAATTGTCATGTAATTTCTTTTAATAGGCAGAGAGATCAAGAAAAAAAAGAAGCAGAAGAAGCTACTCAGAAAGAAATAGAAGAATGGGAAAAATCACTCTTAGCTCAAGCAGCACCTACAAGGATGGAGACAATGTGGGAGATTCCAGCTATTGGTCATTTTCTTTGTTTAGCACAACAGATTTTAAATTTACCTGAAATAGTATTCTATGAATTGGAACGTTGTCTTCTGATGCCTCAGTGTAATGTTTTTTTATCTAAAATAATGACTTCTTTGTTAAGTCCTCCTCATCGCAGATCTACATTACATCGCAGGCCTACATTTTCCTACAGGACTTGGGAAGCAGCACTAAGAAAGAAAGTGCAACACTGGTATACTGTTGTAGGGCAGACCGACAATCCTAATAGTGCTGCAGAAAAACTTGGGTTATGTCCCCAGTTTTTCAAAGTGCTTGGAGAAGTTAATCCCTTGGAGGAAAAACCATTTCATGAGCTACCATTCTACCAAAAAGTATGGCTGCTAAAAGGTCTCTGTGACTTTGTGTATGAGACACAAAAGGATGTTCAGGATGCAGTGCTAGGTCAGCCTATCCATGAATGCAGAGAAGTAATTCTTGGTTATGACTGCTTGGAGAATGCATATGTTCACTTTCCACAGTTCTGTGGTGCAGATGTTCGAATTTACAAACAAAAACCTTTTCAGGCTCCTGAATTCCCATCTCTTCCCATCAAAGTTAAAAAAGTACCACGTATTAAATCAGAAAGAGCAAAACATGAATATGGAAGCAGAAGCAATGGGGAGATCAGTTCTGCTGGTAGAGAGCTGCTGTGTCATTCCAAGACAGAAGGAGAGAAAAGTATGGACTCCATTGTTATCTGCCCAGAAAAAAACCCATGTTTAAGTAGCTTTGGAGTCACTGCAGAGGAGATGAAGATTGACTGTGAAATAAAAGCCTCAGGAGTTTGTGACATCAAAAAACCTGGTTGTTATATAGAGAACTTAAGGAATTTGATGACTTCAGGAGAGATTGTTGATATGGGTGGTCGCCCTAGTTCAGAAAAAGTAACAGATATGGAGAATGGACAAGGTTGCACTGAAATGGCCAGAGTAAGATCTGAGCTGAGTCTGTTCAAGGAGAACACACTGAAAGCTTGCCAAATGCACGTCAACGGCACTTATAATGACAACCAAGACAGAAATTACCATGAATCTGCTAATGATAAGGTGCTAGAGACCTCACTGCAGAATAATAGGAAAATAAATAAGATGCTGGCAAAAAAAAAGAAGAAAAAAAAAAGAAGTTGAAGGATATTCTGAATGAAAATCTACAGAGAAAACTTGATGACTTGCAAAGAAAGCGTGAGATTAATTTTCATCCATTCAAATCATATAAGTCTGAGATCCAGAACAAGTTGTTTATAATTAAAAAGAAAGCAAAACATAAGAAGCACAAGTCTGGTAAGTTGACATTTTTAGTTGCAGTAAAAATTAGGAGGATACAGATTTTTTTAAAGTTTTTTTCTTAGTTGATAAATCTACATTTAATTTTGTGAAAAAGGAGAGCCTTATTGCATTAAACAATTTGAGTATTAATTTTAGAGTCAAAATTACCTACGTGATAACACAAGCATATAAAACATTGACTGATTAAACTAATTAATTTGCAGAATGTATCTTTAGAGAACATAATTAATTGGAAGAGTTCATTTGTTGCAAAAAATATTGAGAATGAATGTGACTGACTGGTTAGCATCAGAGAGTGTCGCTTGGAGGCATTTTATGGTATTTTATATAATAGCAATTGTGGAAATGTTTCTCCCCTTTTTGGTAATATTACCTTATCCAAATTATGAAGAAACAGAGTAATTACATGAGATCATAAATCTAAAATCACTCAGTGGAACTGTGTAGTTTTAGGTCACCAAACAGTACTGCTTTGACTGTGGGCCTGATTGAGTCCAACAATAGGGATGCAGCAACATCAGAGTTTATGCTGATGAAATTTTTGTTACAGAATTGGATAGCATCTAGTTAAGTGTTTCAGGTAAGTGATATACCAGTTAACTCACTGGAAAATGCCAAAGGTATTTGCAAACAGTAAAGCTACAAAATCCTTACGTCAGTTTGAATTGCTCAGGTAGCTGTAGTGTTTTTGATGACATATGAAGCACCATAAAAGCTTCATCCTGCTGAGTCCTGAGCTAAGTTGTCTGTGCTAGATTTTAGCAGACTGCTTCAAACATCATATTTTTTGAAGTGGCAGGCCTGGTCTTCAGAATGGTGTAGACTGGCAGATAAATACTGGATTTCATCTGAAAAGCAGAAAGCCAAAACCAAGAATCTGGGTGACAAAAAAATGTCCTCTAAAGGCTAAGAAGGTAGCCAAGATCTTCTGGCAGTTTAGGTAGAAGTTAAAATCTAGAGCTAAGAGAACAAGTAATATTTAGATCCTAAATATTTGCACAAAACACCCAAAGAACTGTTTTACCATTTAAATCACAAATTCTTCCTTCCAAAACATTTCACTGCCCACATCTAAACAGATTTTAAGAGTTGCAGTTGAAGTTCATATATGTAGTATTCAGGGAAACTAATGTGTTTTACATTTGCGTTTGTGAGTGTTAGTTCTCTAAATGTGTCACTGCTTTCGTTATTCTTAAAGCAAATGAAACTGAATAATAGCCCAAATGGCAAACAAATACTCTAGTTTATGGAACTGTTGTGTCCTTTATCTCCTGATATGTTGAAGCATTTCTCATCTTATTGTGACTGCTTCTTCATTTGACCTTGCTGGAGAAAATTTTTCAATAACTTTACAGCATTGCAAGAAAGCACTTTTCTTCCTGTGGTTGTTAAATGTCCACTGCTCCTGTAGCTGCTAGGCTGAAATGGATAAGATTGGATTCAGCTAATGCTAATGTTTCATAATGTTTAAGGCTATGTAGTATTTCTTAAAGATTGTCTGAAATTAAATCTTCTGTTTAAAGATTCCCTTACAATGTAGAGCAGAAAAAGTGATTTAGTAAAGCTTGTTCTGAGTCCACAAAGACACTTGATTTAAATCTGGTCCTAGCCATAATAACTCTTTACATTGATCTTTAAAAGTACAGTAAGTAGAAGAGAACATCAAGAATGCAAAACTGAATACCTTTCATTAGTTTTCAACAATTTTTTTTTTCCTACTATTGGTTCTCTTAGGCAGCTAAATGTAACTGAGTCACAGTTTGTGTTTCTATTGGGATGGTTTGCATACTCCTGACATGCTGTGGCAGTGGTACCTATCATGAATATAGAATGGGCATACAGTTTTTCCATCTGAAAACCTCACAGAAATATTGTGAGTAAAACTTAGTGGAGAATACAGCTATGTTATGACCTTTACTATAGTGACAGAGTTTTCTTACTATTTATGAAAAGGTGTAACCACTTTACTGAATTTATGTCTTTGAAACAGGGTGATGATGATTATTATTGTGGCAGTGTTCTGTGTCAGTATTATTGACAGAGTAGTACTGAATGCAATGCAAAGACAGAATCAGAGAGAACAGTTCTGTGAACAACTGCATGCTATACATTCATTTTTAAAGGTTATTTTCTTACTGGAGTTAGATAAATAAAAGTTTCAGTGCAAGGCAGAGTGCAAAGAGCATGAGAATCCTACAACTGCATGTTTGAAACAGGGATTGGATGATATTCAGAACATCTGTAGGGTTGAGAAAATAGGAGGGACCAGATGCTACTTGAAATAACTGTGATGTGCCTGAAGCAGAGGTTGAAGTAAGTGTAAATTGAATCTCTTTTTATTCCAATTGGTATAGAAAACATCAGAAAACAGCCCAAAAGTTTAGAAAACAGCCCAAAAGTTTAGAAGAACCTTGGTTGTAAATTCCATACCCTATACTCATGCTCTGGAAGATTCATAGTAGTCTGCCTGCTTGAAGTCCATTTTACTATATATTTTATTTCTTAAGAGTACCATTGCGTTTTATGTATGAAGTCAAACATTTCTTGAACATAAGAAAATAAATTTAACAGCCTTGCAGCGACTTTGTAGTGCCTGGTTTACTGCCCTTGGGAGTTTAATCTTCAGAAGTCTTTTGGAGACTTTTCTCTTCAGTATTGTAAAAACTTTGTCATGTTGTCAAGCCTGTAGATAAAGGAATAGCCTGTTGACCATGTTGAAAACATTGTGAGGTATTCCAGCAAGTTGTAACAATGTACTCCATGTATTAAGCTTCAGTGCCACTGTCTTCAGAAATATATACCACTGAGGTTTTATAGGGTTTCTTTACGTTGTTCTGCAAATCAGCAATATTAATGCACTTGTTTGGACCGACTTAGCTCATTTGACTACGTAAAAGTGTATGCTATGTCAACATGGAAGCTTCAAAACTCTAGAATAATGCTTCATTTTCCAGACGTGTAGCATGTTGTATTTTCTAAAAGAAGAGCTGTTGGAAGCAAGATAGAAGAATAGGAGAGTAAAAGGAAACGGTATATGCTCAGTAGTTGCCAAATCTTTGAAAGACATGAAGTGTGTCTTACAAATTTGTTAACAGAAAGATACAGGGCCTGTTATTTAGTTTGAGAACACTGCAGTTGCTGCTAGAATGTAGTGAAGAAACATAAATTCTTGCAGTTGGACAGGGCTAACTTAACTGTATTCTACCATGACAAATACTACTGAGTTAGTGTTTGATATTAAAAACATCTGTTGCCCCATCTGGGATAACAATACTCTGCTCCATATCCAACAAAAAAAGTTGCATTCTTATAAAAATAATCATTAACGTAAGTATTTATTCAAAATTGCTCTGTGTTGTCACCTTACGATTTGAAGCATGGATTGGCATTGCTTTTGTTCTTCAAGGAGAAGCCACAAGAACTCAAATAGCAGAGGTCATAATAAAACGTTATACTAGATCTGTAAAAAAGTTTCTGTTTTCAAATCACATTGATCCCAATGTGAACAAGTTATAAATAGATTGTATTGTTCGGTTCTTGCTGAAGTAATTTGCAAGTGTCAAGAACATTTTTGGGGTTTAGTGTTTTATTAGTCTCATTTTTATGCTCCTAAAATAGTACCAGAAGAGATCTGAATTATTTCTTTGTTTCCCCTTCTTCACCCTTAGATGGCAAGACCAGCTTGAGATGGCTTATGTTTTAGTTGCATCTAATCTCCCTAGTGTGTTTTTTGGATGCTCATAATTAGTGTTCAGGTCCTAGTTGTTTTGTTACTTTGTTAATTGCTTGCGTATCTCTTCACTGATATCTGTAGAATTTGTTTTGGCTTGAAATGAAAACCTGTAGCAGTCAGGTATCCCCTGCACCTACTGAACTTAAGTTTAATGTATAAGAATTTTCACAGAGCTGCTAAGGGGCTCTTGGTTAATAAAGTGTTGATTTCCTGTGAACTCCTGTTGGGATGCCTCATTGTCTCTTCCACTCTGAACTGTAACCAAACTGAAGTGTGGAGCCTTTTGGAAAAGGCTGTGTGGAGGCATAATTAGTAATTGTATCACAGTAAATTGTTAGTAAATGTGAAGTTACACTGGAATGTCTTTAAATGTGCGAAGGGAAGCAGGCTGTGCTGAATTGAGTAGGTGAACTAAACAGATTACATATGTGAAATTCTTCATTAGAAATACTTTTCCAATAAGGACTTAATAAGGTTCTACTAAGGTTTAATAAGGTTCTAAGGTTTTTCTAATTGATTGCTTTTAGTCAGCAGTTAAATATATTTGTAATTGAGTATGCTCTGAAAGGTACAGTACACCATGATTCAAAATGCACTGTGGTCTAACTGCCGTCAGAAACATTACTTCATCTGCTCAGGAATTAATATAAGCCCTTGAAATAGTTTCTTCACCTGGGATTATGGGCAAAAGATCTCTAGCAGACCTCAGTGGAGTGATTTGAGAAGTTGCCTCTCACTAGTGATTTTGTTATCCCAAAGCAGGGTTAGTAGCTGGGTGTGTATAACCAATTGCATAGACAAGATATTTAAGTTTATTACACGGTTGCAAGTCTGGGTGCTGAGAGGAAATCCACAAAACCATCACACCTCTAGGTTACAAAGCTGGGTTTTTATACACTTCTTAAGAATGTATGTCACCTATGCAATACATATGAATTGCAGGTAACTGCCAATTGTGAAAGATTTGGTTTGTGTTGCCATTGTTTGAAGCTGAGAAATTATTTTTGGAAAACCAGATACAAGTTCTTTTAAAAGGGAAAAATTATCAGTACTACCACTACAACTTCTTTCTAATATCAATTTTGTATTTTAAAAGGGTGTTACTGAGGTAGAAGATGAATTTGCTGTAATTAGTTTGCTGTATGTATTCATTCTCTCCCATCATACAAATATCTGTAGCTTTTTCTTAGCTTTTAGTTCATGATATCAAAAAATGCCTGCACCATAGGACCATCTGGTGTCAAAAAGATGGGAAAAAGACTGTGATGCTGGTCTATACAGATTCATGCTTAGCTCGCAGCAGTTACTAGCCTGGGAATTGTGTAGGTCTTCTGGTATATATTCCAACAGGTATGCTTCATGATATGTCAGATTCTATTTTTAATTTAACAAGTAAGGCTCATATATCTTGTACTTCTAGACAGGAGTTCTTGGTGTGTCTGTATCTCCGTATATTTCCTACTTCATGCTTTTCAGATGCTGATGTGAAGGAAGAAATACTTATTTTGTTTGGGTTTGTAATTATTTTTAATTCTTTCTAAAAATTTTCCTCCTCTTTTTTGTAAGGATATATTGGGGAAAAGAAAATATTTCTGTTTGACTGTTACTTCTTGAATTATACTGCATCATACATCATACAGCACTGGATGTTGAAAATAATCAAGGAAATAACTTGTTGAAAAATATGTTGAAAGTATTCAAGAAAAATGAAAATTTTATTTTAAACATATTAAAATTTTCCTTTTTTGTAAAGAAGCAAGACAATCTAGCTGCCTTATTTTTTTGTCTTTTCATTTTATTTCCAGATAACATTTTTTTACAGGGCTATAGTAAGGAGCCACCATATGACCAGACTTCTTCTTGAGTCAGTTTGTCAAGAAAGCTTCTAAGTGTCTACTTTAGTTTGTTCAATTAACAGCACTGTTCTCAGTAGTAGCATGCAGCTGTATTCATAAAATATATAACAAAAATGCTGGCTTTTTTGCTTTTGTCAGAATGTTTGGGTTATTGTTCTAATAAATATGCTTCTCTGTGTTATCACTTGCTCTCTAAGGTGAAATATATAAGTGTCTTTGGTAGTTGAGGGCTCTTTAATTTTTTTAATATTTTTGGTATGGGGAGTTTCTAGGTTGTTTTATTGATTTTAATATAGTTTGATTTTGTATGGAGTTTCAGCTATATATTCTTCAAGCCCTGTGCCTTGTCCCATAGCTGTGTTTATTTCAGAGTCAGGTAAGACATTCAGGAAACTTAACAGTGTAATAAACTGGAAATACAGTTGCATAGGCATCTATAAATATTTGTATGTACATATATGTACACACACATATGCACACACCTAAAGCATGTTAGGAAGAAGGTTAAGTGCAATTTTTGCCAATATTTTCATTAATATAAATGTCAAATCTGCCTGTGCTTATATTATTACCAAGTGTCTGCAATCATACTAGTTGACAACAAATTCCACGTTGTATCATTATTTTCTTCATGCTGTCTCTTTGTTTAAGGTTTTTAGTTGTTGTTTAGGACTCCGGAATGTGAACAAGCGATAATGTTAGGGTGGTGGTTTTTGCCTGAGTGAAGAACTCAAAAGTGATCTTGTTCAAAGTTACTATACGAATGTAGAAATAACCATATAAAAAACCTTGCTGTCTTGCTGTGACATAACTACTTGATTTGAGAAATGTGTATGACTTGTGAACTCTGATACTGTAGGTAGTAGAGCACTTGCCTTGCCTTCGAAGAGATTTTTTGTTACATCCGGGTTTGAGTATATCACAGCTGCTTGTGAAGTGCGTTATAGGAAGTTGTTTGCATTCTTCTAAAAATGTTAGGTATTGCCACAGGCAGAAAAAACAGATCAATCTGACTTCCTTGGTAAATTAAGTATGTTCAGTCTGGGATTTCTAGATACTGTATGTCTTTTGGGTGTGTCTTTTTACTACTAGATACTGAGATCCCAGATCCTAATGTGATTCTTTACAGTGTTAGAGAAACGAATCTTGCAGGTAAGATGCTATATTTCTTATGTTTGTGCCTTAAGTTCTAGATTTCACTTCTTTCAGAAGAGTGATGTGAATGTTACTTTTATGACTTAGATTTTTAGGGGCTGTATTTTTGAAATCGTAGTAGGCTTTTTCTTTTTCTTCTTCTTTTCCCTTCCACCCCACACAAAAGACTGCAGTACACAGATACTTGTTTAATACATGCTTCTGCTGAGTCTAGTTCATATTCATCGTGTTTACATGCCTTTCTGAAAGCCATCATTAGTTGCACTTCAACTTTCAAGTCTGTATATGATTTCATTTTATTAATAAAGTACAACAAACAGCATTATGAAGCTTTTTTCTTTTAATCTTACAAGGAAAAAAATCGCTATCTAAAAAAGCAATCACAAAGAAGAGGAAAGGTGTCAGAAAGTCTACCATACCAGAATTTCAGGTAAATTATTTTAATTTTTGTTTTAAGCAGTTGAAATCTGAATGTCTGTTAAATAAGTCCTTTAGTTTATGATAGAGACTTTGGAAATATTAACTGAAGCTTTTTCCAGTTTTAAAGGCTTAAACTGATAGTATTTTTAATAGTACATTTCACCTTCTCTTGGTAGAAAATATTTTACCATTTTTATTATGTGCAGCTTGAACATTATTTTTAGTGTTGTTTATGATCCCAGATATATCTGTTACAGTATAAAACCTGTAAAAACTAGGACTTGTTAAAAACATTTTTAAGGTAGATGTAATTCTGTGGGATAAAATTGCTTGTTTTTGTATGAGGTGTGACAATGTGGTTCTTGAATTGAAATCTGGCTTGATTAACTGAAGGACTTGCAAAACGGGCAACAGTGCTCACCCTGCTTGCAACTGTTATTCCTTTTCAGCATGTGATTTCTAGGCCTCGAGGATCTCTTAGGCTCTAGAAAGCACCAAGAGTATTAATTATGCTAATATGGTTTTATGGTGCTGTAGTAGAAGTATTACAGCACTTCAGTTCTAAGTTGCTCTCTGTGTGTGCGAGGCTGCTTGCATTGAAGCTCTCCTTTGGCTATCTTTTTTTTTTTTCCTTCAGAAAGCAATCTGTGCTAGTTTGGCCAGTAGACTCACACTGAATTATGACTGTTTTGTAATACTGGCACCCTGAATCAGCTGATTCCATCATTATCATGTGTTTCAGATGGAGCTAGTAGAATTTCTGGTGTTAAAAATGGTTAGAAACAGTCAATGTTGAGAAACAACTGATGTTTAAGTGTACACTGACTTTGTCTATATTGTAATGGTGGTGAGTAAAATGTTTCCTAATAGCTCCAAAAATAGGTACAGTGTCCAAATTTTTTTTTTCCAAGCACATTACCTGCATGCCATGGATATATACAGTTAGGTTAGAAATAATTTCTTACATAATTTAACTACTAGAGTTAAGTAGTCTGTCTAAAACACTGTCTAAAACTTAGCCCAACCTTTTAGCTTTAGTAGATATAAGTACATTTACATATCTATCTAAGTGTGTATTAATTATCACCTGTAAAACCGTACATTAGAATGTAACAAAATACTTCTGGCTCTTTTGATCAAAACTAGGACTCGTATCTGTTTTAGGTGAGGCTCAGACTGATTAGTATTGAGCAGTTTAATCTTATTGAGAAGCTTTTTAACAACTTAACAACTTCTTAACAACTTAACCTGACTCCAAGAGGTATGACTGATAGAAGAATTTGCAAATGTTAAAATGTTTATATGTGGAAGAATACTTAGACTTTTGCAGTCTGGTAAGGTATGCTTCAATGTATTCTCCCGCACATACATGAATGGCCAAACTATGGAATTATGTAACTGGTTAAAAATACAAGGGTATTTTTTAAATACTTGGTAAAACAGCTTAGAGCTTACAGGTCCTGCAAGATATGCTGGAGGGTATAACCACAAGAATATTGCTATTCATGTCTACACTTAAGTTCTTTTGGAGTGGAAGTTAATAAATTAAAAAGTATAATATGTTTCCTACATATGCAGCCTTCATAGTATGCAGCCTACAAATGTAAAAAACCCAAACCCAGCCAGAAGGCACTTTATTTTATAAGATTAGGTTCTGTACTTAAGTATAGATAGATCTTTTACCTGAAAAGCATGACTTGGCTTTAAAGCTGAGTAAATTAGTATTAATAAGGCTTCTAATGTGTGCAGTGACACAAATCAAAATCAATTATTAACAAAAATTCAGAAGATAATAGTGCTACTTAATTTAATATTTAGAACACCATTTTTATAATATATAGGTCAAGGCTGCTGTAAAAAAAACCCATGGAACCCCTAAAAACCACAATATAAGCTCAAAAGCAGATGCAAATTAAATACTTTTTACCAAATAAAAATGCACAAAAACCAAGTCCCGGTTTTAATATTTTGGAAAATATTGGAGAAGTGAATCAGCTTCATAGATCATGATTTAGTTGTCTCTTGCTTATTATTCTGAGTTCCAAGCTGCTTATTACTGTTGCTCATTAACATTTTTAAGAAATTAACAGTAAGGGACACGAACGTGTTTTGGGGCTTTTTGCCAGTTACAGAGTACATTTAGGTTTGGTAACCAGTGCTTCACTCAGTCTTCTTTCGCCTCATATACGTTCACGCATAGCCGTATGGACCTACATGTATGATAGTTAAGGAGAAAAGGAATGCATACGCTCTGTTTCACTCTGTCTTAACAATTTCAGTTTTACCAGCTATGGTCTGTATTAAATGCAGATCTCAAAAGGGGGATATCTGAACAACGTGTAGGTATCAGTGAAAAGAACAGCTTCATAGGAAATGCAATTATAAATAACAGTCATTACACAAATAACCTGAAATAAAGATGAGACCATGTTCAAGTATGTAAAAATCGTGTGAAAAGTTTGTCTGAAGTTAAGGGGGTAAGAAAAGACATCAGTGATCTGGGGGAGTTCACTAGGTTTGTATTTATCAATGGATCCACGGATTAGATATGGTTCTATGATGTTAAAAAATTCGTTTATAAATTGATTACAGGGATAGTCCCAAGTTGGAATGGAGCTTGGTCCCCTGTCTTTCCTTAAAAAGTCCAGGGGGAACTTTTTGTATTTCTTCCTTGAAGTTTGAGGAGTCAGTGTGGGTCTTTGACAGATTACTGAGATCTGAGATTGTATCGTAACATGAAAGTTGAACGCTGAATTTGAAATTTTACTGAATACTGAATAGCTGAAGCTTCTGCACTAGACAGTTGAAAAACAGGATGCTTATTGCCTATGAAAAATAAGTCCCTATGTAGTAAGTACTGTGCTGGATGTGATGGTGTCTGTGTTGCATGTACACGTTAACATGTACGCAACTAATGAGATTACATTAATGTAAATGTTTACAGCCTGAATCTTTAAGCCACCATGTAGTGTTTTAGAGAATAGGCACGAATCTTTCACTCTCTCTGTTATTTCAAAAAGGAAATATTTTTTCACTTCAGATTATTTTTTTCATGATAAGTAATTAGAAAGCATGTTCTTCAGGAGCCATATGTGAACCTGCCAGTAAGCTATCAGGATGTGACAGAATTATTAGATTGTAACATTAATACATCTTTTCTTTGCCTTCATGTTAACTTACCCATAAAAACATACAAAACAAATTAGAAAGCAATCTTGTTTGCAGGAAATTGAATTGCTAAGTTCCACCAATTACCAACCATGAGCAAAGAACACTGAAACATAAATAAGAATCTCATTGGGAGAAATAGCATCTAGAGTCCATATCAAAATGATCATGTGAAGTACACTTCGTTATTTTCATCACTGTTTTTTTCATCCTTCCTTCAAAATGCTAGCTTCACTCTATAAGATAGGAAATGTTAACCATATGAGAGAAGTTTCAGAATTACCTTCTTCCCAGTCAGCATGCATCTTTATTTCCTCATCTCAAGTCATACTGTGGCTGAAAAAATCAACATTTTTTCTTGAACCCTTTTTCTAGTGGTTTTCAGTACAGTATTGGAGTATTTCAAATACTAAACTAATTTTGACTCCAAACTCAGCTGCTGTTACCTTCCTTGTTTTACCAGTACGTAATTGACACACAGTTATGACCCTCAAATGTACTTCTTATCTGATGAAAATTGTGACTTAGAGATTTGATTACTCTTGCCTGTCACCCCCAGCCCCAAGAAAATTAAACTTTATTTATTGGCATTGTTTTTCCCATTGATGTAGTTTGGTTTGGTCACATAGGAAAAATAAACAGCAGCAATAAAATTTAGTAACTGAATTGTCAGGTGTGTGTATAGGCAAAAGAGTGGATTATAATTGTGTAGGGAAAACCTTTATCCGTGCCTTTATTGACTTTTGTCAAGGACTTTGTGATGCACATTTTTGCTTAATAATGCAGTGTCATAGATTTCTTCACAGGCCAGACAAAGCCAGTATTTAGCTTCAGTTTATATTTTATGTATTTGAAACGTCTTTAAGTGCAGGACGTGCATGTTGAACCTAGTAGAGTTACACATAGTAATTCTGTTTTCTGGGTTAAGATACCTTCCAAAGTAAATTTTTCATACACTGTCTGTGGCAAGACACTGAAATTTCCTTATTAATTTGCTATTCTAAAGTTGGTAAATGTGAAAACTGTAAACTTTGGTTTGAGTCACTCCATTTCCTCAATGCTTCAAATGCACACAAATGCTATGAAAATAATGACATGTGTGCATTAGAGGTTTCTGAAATTTGTTTTGCTAAAAGTGTCAATTCAATGTTTTAATCGTGACTAGCAAAGGTGCTTTTTCAATATGAATTTGCTGAAAATCTGAAACTGCACATGAATTTGAAATAAAAATATATTGTTATAAATTACTGATTTGGAAAAAGAACTTAGCAGTTGTTTGATAAAAATGTTTTAATGTTTAGGGTGAGTTTTGTATTGGTCTTTTTTATTTAATTGTCTTAAATTTTTTCAACATGTTTTCAGTAATAAGGAAAATGTGTCCACCTGAGGTTGTTCGGAAAAAGCAAGTCTTGATATAAGATAACCTGAAAGAACCTAATATCTTAATAATTTCTAGTTTTTTAAGTCTTAACTTGCCCTGGATGATGGTAAGACAAAATATACAGATCACCTTTGTTTGACAATTTTTTCAATAAAATAGCACCCATTTTCTGAAAGGAAAAAAGTGTAAAGAGCTGGTTTCTAAAGACAAGAATAAGAAGAATTTAGTACTTTTTTGAAACATATATTAAGTAGGTAGATTTGGTAGATGACTGGGTTGCCATAGAATCATCGAGGTTGGAAGAGACCTTCAAGATCATCCAGTCCAATTGTCCACCCAGCACTACCCCTGTCACCCCTAAATCACCAAACCCCATCACCAGATCCAGATGCCTCTTGAACATATCCAGGGTTGGAATACTCTGTGTAAGCATTTAAAGCTATGTTCAGGAAAAGTTGTAACAAGTGTTGTATGTTATAACCACAACATACTACAAAGCTAGAATGCTTCATTCACCAAGGACTTGTTTGGTACTCAAAGCTGTTCTAACTGTACTTGAGACAAATTTGGTAGTTGTTCACAGAAGTTTAAAGAAAATACCTATATTTTAAAATGGAGGCTTACAAGTAGAGATGTGGTTTATGTCTGAAGAATAAGAGTATTTTCTTCTTAGATTTTCTTCCTCTCAGCAAGTCCTGTTTTGTTTGGGTTTTTTTTAAACACTTAAAAATACTATGAGAAAATAAAAATCAAATGGTGACACTAAGTAATAATGTGCTTTTAAATTTTATTTAATTTCACTGTACATTTTCCAAGTCCCACATCACCAAGTGTTTGTGTTCATTTGTTTTTTTTAGCTTATTTGCACTAATCTTGATGAACTCAGGGAATTAATCACAAAGATTGAGAATGAACTCAAAGATCTGGAGGACATTAAAAAGAAATCGGTATGTGACATTAAAAGCTTTCTCTTGTATGGATATGAAACAGTGCCAGTTATTTGCTGAGGCCTGTCAGCTGAAGTTTTTTATGCTGTTCAGTAACTGCATGAAGCTTCCTAAGGCTGATAGCTGGGGACTGTAATCTTAATGTTTCCTGTATATAATGCTCTGTTCTCAATGTTTTTATGATAAGTGACTTCAATAACTGTGTTAGCACTTTTCCCTGCCAAAACAAAATATGGATAGTGGTGGTACCTTAGAATGAGTAGTTCATTTCCATTAAACATATGACCGTTTTGCCCTGAGGACGAGTTCTTACCAACAAATAATTATAGGGTAGAATTCTCATATCTGCCTATGCAGTGCTGATCAGAGCTTCTAGTGAGCTAGAATTCTTAATTCCTTTTTTTTGCGTGTGTTATAAAAATTTACTTTGTTTAGTATCTATTGAAGGAGTTTGTACCAGAAAGCATGCTATCTAGATTTTGGTATCAGATTGAGATACAAATTTTACCAATATACACTGGATCACTGAATCTGTGCAACTGAAAACCTCGAAGGAATAACAGACAAGAGAATTCAGCATGTTTGGGCTTTTGTAGGACACAGTGATTCTAATTAACATGATGGATGGGTTGAAATACATGACTGCTTCTCTTTTAAACAGCCCTCTACAGTGAACTCTTGCTATTTTTTTCATTGTAGTTCTGTTTATTGAACCTTTGGTAGGCACTTCTCTGGTGGCATTTATATGAAAAAGAAGTAGATAGAAGTGTTGCTTTTTCCATATATTAGAAATTAGGGTGCTTTTAATTCAAGTGAAAGTTTATAGTCTCATGCAGAATGAATATATTCTTAAGTTATTTAAATAGGGGTGTGAGATGTGGTCGGAGAGAGACAATATAAATTAGGATTCTGAAAGACAAGTATCAGCGCAGACAATTAGCATAATAATCGTTAATGTTGGCAAAGGAATAATTCCAGCCTAATCTTGAAATTATTCTGTACTTGCTAAATTGCAAACTGCTTTTATCATAAGAATGCCAAGAGGTTATCAGAACAGCTATGTCAGCAATAGGATAAAAAGCCAAAACTGAGAGTATGCTGCAGCATATCATTAATCTTAGTATAGATGAGACTTTAAGTCTGCTAGTAAAACTGTAGGAACAAGACTTCTTCAAGGGTAGACAAATGCTAAATATGTCATAATTGCTCTTCAAACTGAAATATGATAATGTCATTATGTAAGTAAGTTGCATGACTTCAGCAGGAATACTATGTTTAGTTCTAATTGCACAGTCTTAAAAAAACCCCAAACACTTAAGTACAGGGGAGTTAAGATACAATTCATTCAGCATTCAGAAGTTACGAGGTAAGGACAATCTTTCGTTGTGATTTTATAGACCTATCAGATCATGATTCTGGGTCTCTAAACACTTGTGTTGTTAGAAGTTTTATGTAAAGAAAAAGGGTTAGGATTAATTGCTGAAGAAATGATTGTGAAGAAACAGTAAAGTGAGATACTGATTTTGAAAAAAAAAACTATCAGAGAAACTTCATGTTCACCTTTTAAACATACAAATAGAAAGGTATTAAGTGAATAATCATAAATTTGACTTGCTAAAATGAGGTTTTGCTTTGTAAGGGAAGTCTTTAGAATTTAATTTCTGACGTCTAACGCTGTATGTAATTATGTTAACTATCTGAAAAACTGGAGAAAATGCAGACTTTCATTCTTCAGCTCTAACCAAATAACAGTGTCAGTTTCAGATGCATCCAGAATCAAGTTTGTTCAGTTTTTCTGAAGTGCATAGTCTGTTGAGTAAAACATTTTTCTAATTTGATAATGGAGATTTGACCTAATATGAAAGTTTATTTTTAATATGATGGCACTTACATGCTGTTCATGGACTTCTTTCTTGTTTTGACTGAAAGATGGTGACGTTCTTACTGCTTCGTGGTAATTTAATATTGATTTTTGTTTGCAAAAATGACCTGGGTAAAGCCATAGGAATCTTTCTTCTTCACAGCTGATCTCCTTGGTAATTTCAGTTGTAGTAGTTGCTAGCACATGATACTGAGAAAAACCTTCAAGGCAAGCTTTACTGTTATGTTAAATACTAACACGTATTAGAAGTACCGCTTATTTAACTTTATATTAAGCCTTTCAAGTATAACCTTTGCTTAGTTGTAGCCTCCCTTTTGTTATCTTGGAGACCATTCTAGAGAACATGAAAGGAATTCCTTCTCCAGAACTCAGAAGTAGTGGACACTATAATGAAAGAACTGAGCTACAGGACCTTTTTAATATGAATAAGCTTTCACTGTTTTCCCTCATTTTTTGTAGGTAGTAGGACTGGTTGTGTCTGATACTTTTCAAAACATCAACTTGAGATAACAAATGACATGACAAACTTTTGTTTGACAAGCTAGAAGAAAATTAGAATAGGGTTGGATAGTAGAAAGTAATGGAAAAATTTAAGTTTTGGCATTTCTACAAGTTTCTCTTAGAACAATGAAATAATAAACCTGTTGGAAAGTATTTTCACTGCTTGGTTAATTAGTTTGGTTCTCTACTCTTGTACACTTCTAATGTCTTTTGAATTAGGTATGAGTAGTATTTTTCCTTTTAAAAAGCCTTGTGCCTTTTCTTGATTACTGGTAAGTTCGTTCTACCCATGATGAGATTTGCTTTCTGTTAGTTTGCTGCGACTGTTTAGAGTGGAAAATTAAATTTGACCTGAGTTCTTTAATTTTGAAGAATTTCCCTCTGTTCTTGAAGTGTAGCCACAGTTCTGAAGCGACGCTGCAATTTCACATATGCTTTCAACTGTAAGCCAAAACTGCTGCCAAATAAATAGTTCCTACTTCCTGTGTCTCTGGAAGCTCCTATTTTCTGTGCTATCCCATAAAAGAGGTTAGCAAAATTCTTTGTTCAGTTGCATGGTGAGAGATTGTGATAAACCTAACTACTTATTTCTGCTGGTGATTTGTTTGTAAGCCAGACCAGTTTTCTAACGCAATTTATCATGGAGTTGTACAAATACCTGTGCTTGTATTTTGCTACAGGTTGAGTGGTCATTGTAAGAACAGAAACAGCCATCTATGGGCAAAAGAAAGTGGGACCGATTTTGACAGGAAAAGTGCTTTTGTGTGGCAGGTCAAGTTGTATGTGATACTACTATCAGGGGTGCTCTAAAAGGTCTGTTCTTCAGCTACTGAGCAGTTCCTCTCCTTACCATGTATTACATATCCAGAGAGAGAGGAGAAATCAGTCAGAATTGCTGGTTTTTTTAAGTACCTGACTAGAAATAAGAATGTGAAAGGTGCAGAAAGGGGACTTAAAGTTTAATGTTTTGTGCATTGCCTAGTGAAAGGCTGATACCCTAAGGAATGTCTAATCTAGAATATCTTCTAGCTCTTGTAGATTGCTTAGGACATGTGAAGCAGCATCCTTTAATTTTAAAATAGTGTTGCTAAAAACTGGAGTAAAAGTAGAATCAATAGAAAAAACCCAGAATTTACAGCAACAAAAGTTAGATGCTAGTAGAAATAAGGTCTCTTTTGTTACTAGTACTTACATAGAAAAGACGTAGGTGAAATTACAAGCCGTCAGTAGACAATTATAAACCTGAAGTAGAGGAACATACTGGCTAAAAATTCTATTGATATTTTGTTGCACTTTTACCTCATTTGTTTTTGTAAAATTTAGACCTGATATATAATATGTGTGGCCATTCTGTTGAATGTGACCTCCTAGAAATTCGCTATAACTAGCAAATTGACGGAGACATGCAAAGTAGCTTAATTCCACACTTGCAGTGGTATTGCTGAAAAAATAATTTTGACAAGCACATGTGATAGGGAAGCATTTTGCTGCTATATTTACGATCACATGAAGACTTCTATCTAATATATGAAATTTCTTTTATAAGAAGAGGCAGTAAAATAACACATTCTGTCAGATCAGTACGCAAGTTAATAACTATCAGTCTCTGGAATTTTGGATCCCATTTTTCCCTAGGTCTTCTCTGTCTGGTCAAATCAGTGGAAGATGCAGTGTGAATTGAAGTCTTCTTACTGCCTGTCAGATAATCAGCTTCTCTTGTGATCTGAAGTAATTTTGTGTGTGTGTGAAACTGTTAATTAAGCTACTTAGTAGATCAGTAGTATGTACTTAGCTGTTGCGTATCATAGCAGAAATTTATTTTTCAATTTTTAATTTTTTTCAAACCCTTCTTGACATTGTGTAGTATTAAAGTGACAGGACTGCAGGTACTTGTGTAAAATAATGAACTTCGGGCTTTTTTGCAGGTGCTAGCTGAATTTGCAGTAAAAGGAATGGGGTTTTTAGCATGAATTTGGAAAGATTTCTTGTTTACTGAAGTGCAAGACTTTATTTTGGTAGCACCATTGGATTTGAATCATGCCCTCTAAATCTGATGGATAAATGCATAGCTATCTTAGGGGGTGAGAGGGGAGGCTGGAGCCCAGGATTCCCACAGTTAAGCTGAGAAGGTTAAAATGAATAAAGGACAGTACCTTCCTGAGGAGAAAATCAGAGAAAGTATAGAGAGAGAAAGTCAGACAACGGTTGAGGGAAGGAGAATTAGTCAAAGGACACCAGGCAAGTTAACAACTAATTATGGTTTGGAGAAAAGGCTGTGAAGATTTTATTGTTTGCAGAGGTCTGTAACATCCTGATGTTCTTGACTTAGTAGACACAGAAGTAAAATCCTCCCTTTTAAAGGTTTTGTGTTCTGCTATTGTTCCTGGAGTTTATAATGACATGGTCTCCGGTGAGTCAAAAGCAAACTGAGGTTTTCTGCAGAAGTATGTAATTCATAGTGCAACTGAAAATTTGAAGTGAAAAACCCACTGGTTTAGGTCAGAAATATTTAGAACCTTGGACAGAAATTCATTTGAGGGGTTATTCAAAGGAATCTATTGATCCAGGGTGGAACATACTTCCCTTGTCTGGATAATTTTTTTTTTTTCTTTTTTTTTTCTTTTTTTGAGATTCCAAATAGGCTACTGTTAAATTTTTTCATAGGTGTAAGCATATAATCTAGGAGACTGCTTTCTGAGGTTTTTCACTGATTTGCTACATTTTCTTTTAAAAATATGTTAATGTATGGGAAAAATAATGCAAAATGGCTTATTTTAAAAGTTTATAAAATATTCCCTCTCTGTTCAGTGAAGAAATGGGAAATATTGTCACATGTTTGAAAATGTTTGGCAGGGAAACCATCTTTAGACAAGACTGTAAAGGGATTTCCAAAGAACTTCCCGTCAGCAGAAATTCATGTAACCATCAGAAATAGTTTAGGGCTCTTACTAGTATTTTAGTTAATCAGACCTCAATTTTACAAACAATTAAGTGGAAAAACCTACTGTGTCTTTTCATTTGGGGCTCAGGGAGACTTTTTTATTATTGGATTAAATCTTGTTCAGTTTTTATCCAGAGGTTGACTTACTTCTCCCCATTCCTGCCTCCTTTTGTCCTGGCCAGTTCCTCCCTCCCCGGTCAAATATGTACCATGTTTGAGACTTTTGCATGTAAACAGTTTTCAGTTACACTTGTTTTCATCAGCATTACTATATTTACATTAATGTATACACAAACAAAGAATACTATAATCTGAGAAATCTGTGTATGCACACCCATTTGCAGGTTTAAACTGCAGGTAAAGAGAGCTACAGTAAAAGAGTTACCAATAAATACTTAGAGTTTGCAAGTATTAATATACATACTTCAAGTCTTGAAGCTGAAACATTTCCTATTAATTTAAGCCTAGGTTCTCTGTTAGTATGTATCTTCATCTATAACGTGTCTAACATACTCTCTTTTTCCATCCTTATCCTGAACACTTGATTTGTGCTTTAGTCACTTCCAAATACTGTTATTGCTTCTCTACATCTTGCCTGTGTCTCTTGAAAACACTAATGTGAGCCCAAAACACTGAATTTTGAGACAGAAATTTACACATTTACATCCATGCAGCTTCTTGTACTTCTGAGGACAGATGGAAGATGTGGAGCATTTATAATATTTAGTTGTTTAATATGAATGAATAATGCCAATTTTAGGCTTCAATTTTTGAAATCTTCTCCACAATACTTAATTTGTCTTCTGTAATATTTTTAACTTTGGCTTATCTCACTAACATTCCTTATTTTTGTCAGTCTTCAGTTTTTCTTAGCTTCTCCAGTTTTTTGTCCTTGTCTACTTTTTTCACAACTATTTTCTCTTGATCTTTCATGCCTTTCCTTGTGACTGACTAAACCTCCAATAAATGTATGCTAACAAGCTTTCTTTAAGCCACTTTTGCCACATATCTTTCTACAGTTCCAAATGTGAAAGTGTGGGTTCTGCATCAGAGGTGAATGTGTACTTATGCATTTTTGTCACAGAAATACTACTATGTATTCAGAACATTTCACAGTGCTTTGGATTTTGGTCAGTTAGTATGTTGTTTTGAAGAAATAATTCAAGGCATTCCTGTCAGCACACAGTCGTAGCAAAACATCTGATTTTAAGATACTCAGCTGAAGAATAGAGAAACACTTATATATTCAGAGTTAAGAAGATAAAATACTCAGATATATGAGAGGGAGTTAAGTAAGATCTTAGCAACTTAAAAGACATAGCTTTTTTGTAAATAGTTTAAGATACTACATACATCCAATTTCTTTGTAAGTTGCAGAAGTGTAGATCGGTTAATAACTTTGAAGGTCTTCTAATGGAGGAGTAAAATGTGGCAATTCAGTGCTGGATAATACCACTGTTCTGAGTTCAACAGTAAGTTCATCCTGATGATAAACTTTCTCTTGTGTTTTTGTGATTTATATCTTTAAAAAATGTGGGCTATTGATCAATACAATGATGATTATGTAGTAATTTTCCCTAAAACATCTTACTAGGAAAAGCCATTTCCTAGTAATGAACTAAATCAGGTGACAAAGACAGTCTTGGTGGCAAGAAATTTATTGCACTTTGTTTTAATGGTGTTGTTTTTTGTTTTACTTTATTTGCTTGTAGTGTATAAGAAGAGAGTATGAGACACCATTTTAGGCTGTAACTTGGTGTGATCAGATACCTAGGTCATGGAAGTGCAAGCTGGAGTCAGGACTTTTCATTAGTTGCTGGTAAATGCTCAAAGATAAAATTGATCCAGAGATGGCATAAGTGAATTTGTTTTATAATTTACTACAAGTCATTCTTTCTGACTCTGCTTAATCCCAGTCTTCAAACAGTATCAGAGGTTAGCTGTTGATATATATGTATAATGTTCAGAATTATGTTGCTGAAGGTAATATACAAGATAGTAACTTTCGTTGTAGATAGGAACTTTTGTTGTAGAAGATAACTCTAAGCATTTTCAAAATTAAAACACTTTCAGTAATACCTGAGTTTGCATAGTATGAATACATGCATTCTTATTCAGTCAAAATTGGAAGTAAGTGTCTGAAATTGGAAGTAAGTGTCTGAAATTGTAGTATTTGGCCCATAAATTAGTTGTTAAGAACATTCAGCATTAATCCATATATGATTTGGAAAAGTTACTGATCTCTTTTCTTTAGGTATCTGGTGTCCAAAGCAGCTGGAGATCACCAGCTCCCTCTCTGTGTGACATCACTAGAAAACGCTAGACTGGTGATGTCACACATACCACAGAACCCCGCAGCAGAATGGAGCAGGCCTATTAAGGGTAAGTTTTCTCCCTCCACCACCACCCCTTTTCAACAATATTGCATGGTTTTATAAGATTACTAATTTTCTTTACTTTATGTCCCTGCGATAGAAAGTAAAGATTACAGACAATCTTATAAAACTGCATAATATTGTGGTGTTGTGTGTGTGTGTTTATTTAAAAGCAGAACAAAAACTCCTATAAAAAGTTTAGTCCTTACCCCATGTATCAATATCCTGGCTCCAGTCTGCTTTGGGGTTCCATGATAAGTATGCCAGAATAATGTATGCTGGGGCATCGATCACAGAGAGTGGAGTCAGCATTTCCTGGCTGCTCTGGATGTCAGAAACCTTGTTTTAAAAGGTAAGTTTTCATTTGAGTGTGTTGAATGTGTCTGCATTTATATGGAAACATTCAGCCCATTTCTAAAATCTGTTTTTATTGTGTTTGCATTTTTGAAATTTACTTGCAGCTTGACATAGCACAAAGTCACATTTTATACTTCTCTGCTTAGTCCTTTCTTTCTCTTTTATTTTCCTGTGTTAATACCTTATATTGTGTTTCTAGAAAAAAAATAGTGTCTTGTTTGTCTTTGGAAGAAGATGGTAACTAAATTCTATTTAACATCATTCTCAGTGATCTGGACAAGGGGATCAAGGGCACCCTCAGTCAGTTCACAGATCTCACCAAGTTGGGTGTGAGTGTTGACCAGCTGGAGGGCAGGAAGGCTCTGCAGAGGGATCTGCACAGGCTGGATCATGGGCCAAGGCCAGTGGTGTGAGGTTCAACAAGGCCCAGTGCTGGCTCCTGCCCTTGGGTCACAACAACCCCAGGCAGTGCCACAGGCTGGGGCAGAGTGGCTGCAAAGCTGCCCACAGGAAAAGGACCTGGGGGTGCTGGTGACAGCAGCTGAACATGAGCCAGGCTGTGCCCAGGTGGCCAAGAAGGCCAGTGGCATCCTGGCCTGTAGCAGCAACAGTGTGGCCAGCAGGACCAGGGCAGGGATTGTCCCCCTGTACTCAGCACTGGTGAGGCCACACCTTGAATCCTGTATACAGTTCTGGGCCCCTCAGTACAAGAAAGGCATTGAGGTGCTGGAGTGAGACCAGAGCTGGGGAAGAGTCTGAAACATAAATCCTGTAAGAAGCAGCTGAAGGAGCTGGGGTTGTTGAGCCTGGATAAAAGGAGACTCAGGGGAGACCAGAACCGCCTGAAAGGAGTGTGTAGCCTGGTGAAGGTCAGCCTCTTCTCCCAGGAAACAAGTGCTGTATGTTCCTGATGGACATATACTTTCAGAGGTCCAGCCTGAACTTCCTAAGCTTCAGTTTGTAGCTGATCTCTTACATTGTATCATTTGGTATTTCTGGGAATTTGCAACACAGACATTTGTGAAAACAAGTTTATTATCCATAGAAATTATTAGGCAGCTATATAATAGGGAGATAACGCATAGCTTTATCAATTATTGATTTGCCTTCCTCCCACACCCCTCCCAAATAAAAGACTAACGCAAGGCTGTGTTAGAGAATCAAATTGCATATGAAAAGAAGTGCTGAATTTCATAGTGATGGGTCTTACTGTTATATAAATTATGTCTCTTTTTACTGTTTAGTATTTAGGGAATAATAACATCTAACCTTTATGTGTTTGCACAGAAAACCAATGGAACCACAATAATTTAAAAGATAAGGATTTCTTTTTATTCCAGTCTTTCGTGGCCTATATTAGTTCTGTCTTGACTACTTCTGAGGAAGAAAGATTCTTCTCATGGCTTAAATATGTCCATGCTTCCATTAACAGGTTGATTATCAATTCCAAAACCCCACTAAGAAAAATAAGTAATTGAGATAAAAGGAAATAATTAATTTGTTTTTTTAAAGATTATGTTGCTATAAAATTTTTATTATAATTACTTGGAAGTATGATTCCTCTCTGCCTGTTTCTCCACCTTGTTGAGGTCTTTCTGAAGGGTTGCACAGCTCTCAGGGTACTGGCCACTCCTTCCAGCTCTCTGTCATCAGTGAACTATGGAGGCATCTGCCCCTTCATCCAAGTCACTGATGTTAAACAATACTGGACTGGTATTGACCCCTTGGGGACACCAGTAGAGACAGCCCTCCAACTAGAGCTAGATGTAGAATTAGGGGCCAGGAATTGCTTAGGTTTTTATGTTTGTTTTTGTAAGCAGAGAGAAAAGTAACATATTTGGGGGTTTTTTTAAGTATTAATGAAGTCCGTAAAGTCCTGAAGTCTGTTCTTGACTGAATATATTGTACATATGCTGGCTGCATAACAGTTGCTGCTTCAAATTTATTCAGTGGTTAGCTGATATTGATCTTTCTTGTAAAACTGGGGGTTTTTTTCTACTTAAGCCAAGATCTTAGCCTTATTTAAAGACAAATTAGTCTCAGAAACCAATAATTTATTGAGTTTTTTACTTTGCAGTGACTTTTAATATCTTTTCAATATTACATTTTCACACATTTTTGCTATATCAGCTAAATGTACAGCATTTCTATTTCACAGTAGTAGTGGCATTAGGGTTTTTTGCTATTTGATTTTTGTTTTGAGGCAATGCATTAACAGTCTGTAGCATATAATTTCATTCTTTTAAAACAGTCTGCAAAATGTTTTGTTTATCTTACAAGAAAAAGAAATATGTGCACACAGTGTTCTTTCATATGTTAACAATTAATTCTGTTGTTTGCTCACATTAAGAGATGATACCAAATGCCCTGGTAGGCTACAGTATGCACAAGGTTTGTTTTTCGTTGTAGTGATTAGTGACAGGTTTTACACATGTGACTGACCATAAGTGAAGGATGTTATAATGCAGTTTACTGGCTTGTCTGTGTGTTCAGCACTGATCATTGTGTGGTAATGTGGCATAATTACCTACTTAAAATCTTTGCTTTTTTAATTTTAATTGAAGCATGAAGGCAACTATTTGTTTTGTTATGTAACATGTAAAATGATTAGCCATAAAAAAATAGATACCCGGTCCTCAAACAAGCTGAGTGGTCTTGCTGTACATTGGAGAGATCTGCTGAAATGTGTAGAGAGAAATTGTTCCAAAGTCCTTAGGAAGCTCAATCTTGTAGACTGCTGAAAGGCAGCCGTGACAAGCTTTATCCAGATTTTCCTGCCTTACATTTCTTGGTGTGCTAGACCACAGGAAGCTGTGAGGGATATGTGCGGTATCAAAAGCTAAATATGTATATGAAATAAGTAAGTTCGCAAGTCTTGCTTCTTTTTCTTGCAGAACCATAGTCTCTTCTGACCAGTCAAGAGCTAAAATCCTCATTTACATAAAATGCACAGAGTTAGTAGAGTGGCAGAAGTGCCATACCACATCTCTTTGATATCAGTTACATATATATGCATTGTTCAGTCTTTTATATAATGAACTACAGAATAAAGTTTTGGGAAAAAATATGTACAAGGGGTTTCTGTGAGTGCTAAGGGTTATGTTCTGCAGCACCATGGCCAGCAGGATTGTCATTTCCTAATGTCTTCTCTCCTTATTCAGACTTCCTAGATTTATGAAAACATGAATATAAGATTCCATATATCACTTTTGAAAATAAAACTTTTTAATTACACATTTTAATTAAAAGCTTAAGGGATTTTATATTGGAAAACTGGTCTTTGCTGCACAGTCTGTTGCTTCATAAAGGACAAATATGCTAAACTTCTCTTTTAAAAAACCTTTCTCTAGAACATCAAATAAAATGTAATGGAAAAACTGGGATTTTTATCCTTGAAAATTGTAGTGAGTTTTTGGGGTTTTTTTGCAAACAGTAATGTTATAATTTATACCACTTCTCTTAAATGAGATTGTGGCGAGATTTTCTCTAAAAATTTTATCTCTTAACTCAGACAAGTTTACATACATGGTTGATTTTCCTGACCTGAGTGGATCACTGTGTTAGTTACTGATTTAAGTAATTTTAAACACGTGGTGTATTTGTAGAATGCTGTTTCAGTTTTAATTTTGACCTGTAAAAAGTGAGAGTCCTTGCAGTATTACTTTTCCAACTAGGACATTATCCCTCTGTAGTATTAAAAAAAAAGTAATAATTTCTTACATAGGTTAAGGGTAGATGTAACTCTGAAAGTTTCCAATCTTTTCTTCCAGTTGTTTTCCTCATATTAGTGTACTGGGATTATTGTAGTACTAATGCAATCTAACAAGATTTAGGTCTAATGCAATGATAAATAAATGGAATTTATGTTTTCAGGGAAGATGGTACCACCGGAAGCAAGCAGTAAAGGAATTGCATGGTACGTTGTTACGACTGCTTAATGAACTGTTACCATGGGAACCAAAGCTAATTAAAGCATTTCAAAGAAACAGGTAATTACCTGCTCTTTTTTTTTCGACAGTGGTGCATGGGATGAAAAACAGAACAAAATTCACCTTTTAAAAACTGGTCAATAAGTTGGCTTCTTAAATAAATAAAATAGTTTGAGGAGAGGAGTGAGGCACTGGCAGTTGAAGAAGTATCTTATATTCCAGAGTTACTGTCTCTAAAAAATTTGAGCTTAACCCCCTAATGTTTTTTTCCTCTAAAACACTCTAGAATCTTTAAGCATGCTGACCAATAGTGTATCAGAATACAGCTAGGATTTATATTGCTGCTTATTTGGTTAAGAGATGCTGAAAACCTTTCTCTAGAAAACTATACCAGGGCTTCTTAGGATACTCTAACTATTTACTTTCTAAAGCTACATAAATCATCTATTAATGAATTCTCCACAGGGCAATTCTTGAAGCATTGTTTTGAGGTCTTTGTAACCCAGTAAATTAGAAATGCATCTGGAAAGAAGTATGTCAGAGGAATACGAGTGAAGCAATGATGGGTTTAAATCTAGTAAAGTGCAAGTATTAGTAGCAGGTGCTACCCTGATTATAAATCATGGAGAGATTAGATACTGTCAGAAGCTCAGTGCCATTCTTGCCTGTTAGCCATTCAGGTGTTGCTATAGTTGTACCTTAGTTTTGCCATGTAGACAATTAAAAAGCAAGGAATGATTAGAGGCTTGAACTCTGTGACAAAGGATAGGAAAAGAGGCTGCTTCTTAAATGTTGAGTGTGAAGGAAGCAAGTTACACAGTTATGTGATGCAGAGCTAACGCTGAAAAGTGTGAAAGGTATTATGTTTAAAAAAACACAAGGACATACCAAAGACATTAAATTGGTTCCTTGGTAGCTCATATTGTGAATACCATGCATGAATTAAAATTCTTATTTGGAAATCTGGGATACTGTTGAATGTTTTGCTTTAAATAGTGGACCCAAGTACAAGTTTTGGGGTTTTTTCTATTCCTTTCTGTTCTCATTTCTGTTCATTTTCCTTAGCTGTTAATTTCTTCCTTTCTTTCACAATTCAGAATCCTTCTGGAAACATGGCAGACAGTATTACTATCAGGAAGAATTTAATTTTCCAGTATGTGAAGTTTACTGTTTTATCCTTCTTGTAAATTCTGCTGTGGAATGGTTTGGTGCCCAGTATTACTTCTTGTTTGTCGAATCACAGAATCATAGAATTATAGAATGGTTTGGGTTAGGAGGGACCATAGAGATTGAGTTCCAGTGCTCCTGCCATGGGCAGGGACACCTTTCATACACCAGGTTGCTCAGAACCCCTTCCAATCTGGCCTTCCGGGGATGGGGCTTCAACAACTTCTTTGGACAACCTTTTCAAGTGCTTCACCACCCTCGCACTTAAGAATTTCTTGCCAATTTCTAACCCAAACCTACTGTCTTGCAATTTGAAGCCATTGCTCCTTGTCCTCTCACTACAAGCCCTGGTACAAAGTCTCTCTCCAGCTTTTTGGAAGGCTCCCTTCAGGTACTGGAAGGCTGCAATTAGGTTTCCTTGAAGCTTCCTCTTTTCCAGGCTGACCAATCCCTCTCGATCTTTTTGCACAGGAGAGGTGTTCCATCCCTCTGCTCATCTTGGTGGCCTCCTCTGGACTCACTCCAACAGTTCCATGTCCCTCCTGTGCTGGGACCCCAGAGCTGGATGCAGCACTGCAGGTGGGGTCTCAGCAGAGCAGAGCAGAGGGGCAGAATCCCCTCCCTGGCCCTGCTGCCCACACTGCTTTGGATGCAGCCCAGGACACCTTTGGCTCTCTGGGCTGGGAGTGTCCATGGCTGGGTCATGTTCAGCCTCTCAGCCACCAGCACCCCCAAGTCCTTCTGGGCAGGGCTGCTCTGATCTGCTCATCACCAGCCTGTGCTGATACTGGGGACTGCCCCAACCCAGGTGCAGCACTTGGCACTTGATCTTATTAAATCTCATGAAGTTTTCCCATGGACCTCATTTCTCAAGCTTTCCCAGGTCCCTCTGGATGGCATCCTGTCCTTCAGGTGTGTCAACTGCACCACTTAGCTTGTTGTCATCTGCAAACTTGCTGAGAGTGCCCTCAATCCCTCTGTCTGTGCCGTTAATGATGATAATAAAGAACTCTGGTCTGAGTATGGACCCCTGAGGGACATGACTTGTCCTTGATGTCCATCAGGATTCTCTGCCATCAACCACTACCCTCTGGACGCCACCATCCAACCGACTTCTTATCCATCTAACAGTCTGCTTATCAAATCCGAATCTCTCCAACTTAAGAGAGAAGGATGTTGTAGGAGACCATGTCAGAGGCTTTACCAAAGTCCAGATAAATGACATCTGTAGCCCTTCTCTTGCCCACTGATGTAGTCAGTCCATCATAGAAGGCCACTGAATTTGTCAGGCAGGACCTGCCCTTGGTGCAACTGTGCTGCCTGTCCTGAATCACCTCCCTTTGCCTTATCACAGCTTCTAGGAGGGTCTGTTCCATGATCTTCCCAGGCACAGAGGTGAGGCTGACAGTTCAGTAGTCCCCAGGGTCCTCCTTTCAACCTTTTTTTAAGATAGGTACAATGTTGCATTTTTTCTTGTCGCCTGGGACTTCACCTGACTGCCAAGACTTTTTCAAATATCATGGAGAGTGGTTTGGCAAATACATCAGCCGTTTCCATCTCTTCTGTACTTTCAGGTTCCTTGGGTGATCATGAACCTGATTTTAACTTAGGGTGGGAGAGACTCTGCTCCCCTAGTCCCTATCCTGCTATCCATTCACTCAAGAGGTGTGGAAGAAGTGTTGCCCTTGAAGACTGAGGCAAAAAGTTGTTGAGTACATCAGCCTTTTCCTCATATGTTGCTTCAGTTTTCTACCCTTGTTTATCAGAGGGGGTCACCTTCCTTGGCCTTCCTTTTCTGGTTAACGTGCCTGTAGAAGCCCTTCCTGTTTTTCTTTGCATCCTTTGCCAAGTTCAATTCCAGCTTTGCCTTGGACTTCCTCACCCTGACCCTACACAACCTAAATATATCTCTCTGCTCTTCCTGAGCCACCCATCCTAGCTTCAACTGTCTGTGCATTTGCTTCTTTCCCTTCAGTCTGTCCAGCAGTTCCCTACTCAGCCCTGCTATTCTCTTGCCTTCCTTGCCCAGTTTCTTGCTCCGGGGGATTGTCAGCTCTTGTGCTTTGTGGAAGACTTCTTAAACATCTGCCAGCTCTGTTCCACTCCCTTGTCCCTGAGGGAAGTTTCCCAGTGGATCCCACTGGCTATCTCCTTGAGGAGTTGGAAGTCTGCTTTCCTAAAGTTCAGGGGCATAACTTTGTTCGTCACCTGGCCCATATTCCTCAGGCCTGCGAAGTCCACCAGTGCATGATTGCTGCAGCCCAGGCTCCCTCCAGTCTTGACGTTCAAGATTAGCTCACTTATGCTGGTGCCCATCACATCCCAAATTGTATCCCCTGTGGGCTGCTGTCTATTCCCTGACTCAAAAAGTTATCCAAAGTCTCCTGGCTTGTCTGCAGCTTGCTGTGCTTCTTTCCCAGCAAATTTTGGGATGGTGGAAGTGCCCCCAGCAGGAAAAGAGCCTGCGAGCATGATGCCTCCTATAGCTGGAGCAAGAAGGCTTGACCAATAGGGTCCCTTTGATCAGGGTTCTGTACTTAAAACCATCCACAAGGTATCTGATTCTTACCCACAGGTTTTTGACCTGCTCATGGCTGTTCTTCAGAGACAGCTCTTCACACTCAGTCTACCTCCTGTTGTAGAAGGCAACCCCTCTGCCTCTCTCTTTCCTCATCTGTGACTTCTGGAGAGCCTGTAGCCATTGATAGTCACACTCCAGTCACATCCCACCAAGTTTCAGTAATGGCAAGAAGGTCACAACTTTCTAGTGGCACAGTGGCTTCCAGCTTCTGTTTGTTGCCTGTGCTGCATCAGTGTGGTTATAGAACACAGAACTGTCATGCCAAGTGTGTTGAGTGCTATATATGAGCTGTGACTGATAGGAGTAAATTTTAGTCTGGAACAGGGTAGTTGACATCTTACGTATGCATGTGCTGGTAGCTAGAGAAGCATGCATTTGGAGTACAAGATAACTTCTGAAATTAACTGAATTCAACTCATGTTTTTCGTATGTATGTTTTAGGCTGTAACCCTAGTTTATTCAATGAGTTAAGCCTGAGTGTTTCCATGACATAACTGTTTGGACGTATATATAGCATGTTCATCTGAAGAACAATGTTTACAAATCATGGGGAGGAAAGAAAGATGGTTGGGGGATTCTAGATCACTGTCCTGGTCTGGTTCATTATGCAGCTGCTAGGCAAGTAGCACAGTGGTGAAGAAAGGTGTCATGTAAAAAGGGGAAAAAGCAGTTGAGTAAAATTTGCTTATGGTCATGTAAACATCAATTCCCCCAGAAGTCTCACTGCAGTTGCTGTGTCTATAGGGTGTCTCAGCGAGGTACTAACATCTACTAATAGAATAACAGTATTTAACTTCTAAGCTGTGAAGGGCTGGGCAGCGCTTCTTCTTCCGTATGCCACAGTATGGAATAAGAGACTGGAGTTTTCCTTCCTTCCTTTGTTATTGTCTTTAACTAGTAGGAGCAGACTTTATGATCAAAATCATTTTCTTTCCCTTCTGAAAGGTCCTCTGGTCTTTTCAAGATTATGACAGAGTATAATGTTGAATTGTATCTGAATAGCAGGCTTAAAAGGGAAAGTTACTTGTGCCCACTGATTACAGTTGTTCACTGGCCTCAGAGCAGAGGTTCCTCAAAAGAAAAAAGGAAATTCCATTCAGAAACTTTAGTACAGCAGTGGTTCCCTGGTGTCCTCCTATAGTTCTTCCACACCTAGCCTTCAAGCTCAAAATCCTGATGACAGAGTTGAAGTATTGTCCACACTACATCTTCCTACAGGCTTCAATATTGTCCGCTCTTGAGTTGAGAGTGTCAAAACTGGGAGTAAACGACTAGATCTCATTGACCCTTAGCAGCCCCACCTGGCCATCCATCTGTGCCACCTGTCCATTGGTCCAGGATCCCCATTTCAGGTCATTCTGCAGCCTTCAATCTCTGCTGTAGGTATGACAGTTTTCATCTCAACTACAGCAGTTACTGTGCCTGGCCATGGGTCCTACCAATCTGGACTGACCCTCAGACTGACCTTCTACCTGCATCATCACTGTGGAGATGCCCAGAAATCACTCAACTGGATCCTGACCCTGGTAGCCATCACTGGACCTGGTCCTGATCTTAAAGTTTGAATTGACTTCCCAGACCTGCCTCAGCACCAGGAACTTGCTTGTTGATCTGGGCTCTTGGTTGAACCCAATTACCACCCCTAGGCATGCCCTGCCGCCTCATTCAGGGGAAGTGGAATGGCTTGCTGACTGGTGAGGCTCATGCCCTGCCAGCTGTGACATCATTCTTGGCTCCTACCTCTCCATCTCATAGACAGCAGCTGGCGATTGCTGTATTCAATGCAAATAATTGTTACACTAATGCAAAAGAATGAGTAAATTTAAGATCTTATTCTTACTGTCATAAGGGTTAGGTCCAGAATAGACTAGATTCTATTCCACACAAGGTGTTAATTGCTATAATCTATTTACTCATTTGCTGAATACTTCTTCTGGGCATTGTGTTGGTTCCAGCCAGCTGAATCCTGAAGTACAATGTATTTGTACACTAAAATAGCTACTACATCCCATCTAAACAGTGGTTTAGATGAAGGGACAATAAAAACATGTAGCAGGTTGGCATTGTCAAGGTAAGTGGACGTGTTTCTGAATGGTGTTCAAATGAGTGAAGTATCTGTGTATTTCTGTCGTGTGCACATTCTTTAATGGACTGTGAACCTATGGAAATGATAGCAGCAGCTGTTCTAATGGACCAGAGAAAAGAAAGTGTTCTTAGGGAGAAAGTTGCATTACAGTCTCATAGCTGAGCCAAAAGCATGATGTGCTTAAGAAAAACGAGATTCACTTAATTCTATTTTTGAGGTTGACTTCAAAGTAAGGAGTAAACTTTTTACAGTTAATACTCAAGTCCATACAGGTGTATTTGTCACATGAAAGATGAAGGAAGAAATGGAAGATGGATGCAGTAAAATGGTGATGGTCATTTGACTCAGTCTTTTTGCCTATTGTTAGAGGACTTAATGACATAAAAGTCACTTTTCGTAAAGTAAGGGACATTGCTGTCACTTCACATTTTTTGGGTTTTAGAGACTTGCAGACAGGGCTACACTGTAATTTTTGAAGGGCACAGGCAATTAAATCTACACCAACTTTTTGTTTGGCAGCAAATACAAATAAAAATAATGTTTAAAACTGTGTGTTCTTTTAGTAAAGTTAGTTTTGTTATTTTTAAGGTCTAGGTTGAAGAAGGACTATGATGACTTTAAAAGACATCCAGACCATGATAAATTTACCAGAGAATTGTGGAGTAATGATGAAAGTGAAGTTGATTCTGGCAAAGAATCTTTTGCAGTAGTATGCAGTAAATCATCAGAGTCTGCAGAACATATAGAAGTTCCCAAAAAAGATCACTCAGACAATGGTAAGCATTTACTGGAAATCAGTAGCTTGAACTTGATTCAGGAGCTGAATCAAGTTGATTTGGGAAACTAATTTTTCCATGTGAGCTTTTGTCCTACTTTTTACCTTAATTCTACTACTGTGATAATATGAAAATGGCTTGTGGTGCATATCTGTCAGATGTAGACTTGAAGAGGGCAGACATGACCAAAATGAAAATTCTGCATTATTTGAATGTTTGCCATATTTCTGTGATAACATGGTAGGTCTGTGTGGAATTTACTTTTTTGGTAGGTTGACCTTGGCTGGCTGTCAGATGCCCATCCAGCCACTGTCACCCCCCCCCACTTCCTTAACAGGATAGGAGAGAAAATAGTATGGAAAAGCTCAAGGAATGAGATACAGGCAAAGGAGATCACTCACCAATTACTGACAATTTGACTGTCACAGTCAAAACAGACTCACTTAAGGATAATCAATTTAATTTATTGTCAATTAAAAATAGAGTAGGATGGTGTGAAACAAGTAGAAAAGATAAACCTCCTCCCTTTCACATATCCTCATTGTTTCAAGGCTCATCTTCATTCTCAATTCTTCCACCTCCTCCCTTATCAAGTGGCACAGGAGGGATTGAGTCTGGGGATTGAGGTCAGTTCATAACAGGTCAGTTCTCTGTTCCTTCCTCATCCCTGCTCCAGTGTGGGGTCTCTCCTATGGAATACAGTCCTTCACAAACTGCTCCAGTGTGAGTCCTCTCCATAGGCTAAAGTTTTTCAGCATAAGACTGCACCAGCGTGGGTCTCCCATATGCCACAGTTCCTGTCAGGAGCCTGCTCCAGGGTGGGCTCTTCATGGGCTGCAACTTCCTTCAAGGCTCACTCAACTGCTTAGAATGGGGTCATCAGGCATCTGCAATGTATGTGCCTGTTCCAGCATGATCCTACATGGGAGCAGGTCAACCTGCTTGATCAGGGGTCTTACTGGATTGCAGGAGAACCCATTCCGGTGTCTGGAGCACCTCTTACCCCTTCTTCTTTGCTGATCTTGATGTCTACAGGATTGTGTCTACGTTTTTTCCTCAGTCCATTCTGTCATGCTCTTCTGCAAAGCATTTTCCATGAGACATGACCAGCTTTGGCTGACAGGCTCAACTGTGTCTTGCAATGGATTTGTTTTAGAGCCAGCTGTGTCTAGCACAAGGCAGTTCCTGGCCTCTCTCCTCACAGAGGACCCCTTGCAGCCCTATGCAACCGAAGCCTCAGTGCATGGCCCTTCTGTCCACCTGGCCCTCCTGCATGCATCCTCAGCTGTGTTACCACTTCATGCCTCCCCTGCTCACTGGCTAGTCCAGCTTGGTGCTCAGTATGAAACATGGCATTCACATCTGTGTTGCACCGGCATCCCCCACTCACAAGTCCACCTGTTAGGCCAGCCCAGACCCCCAGGCCCTCCTGCTCACCAGCTTGAAGTTTGTCAGTGAATACACACATGCTGGGTTTGGGGAAGATACAGACACTCACCCCCCAGCAGCTGGCACCAGGCCCACAGGCTGTAACCTCTTGCAGCTGTCCTTGCAGCTCCCCTTACCTCTACACATCGCTTCTTGGGTTTGTATAGCTGGGCCAATTCCCTCACCCTTCCTGGCCTTGTTGCCAGGATCTCCCTTGGTTTATAATCATATTAGGTACAAAAAATTGGTCTTCCTGCAAGAGGCCTTTGCAGCTTCCTATCAGCAAACTGATAGCCCATCAGTTGGTGTGACTGGTGAAGTTGTGTCTTGACATTGTCTCCATTTTTCTTTGGTTAGATCTGTGTCTCTGTATATTTTTTCCTGGCTTTTCCCTTTTTCCTCTCAAGATAACCTTGCTGGAATATACATTCTCATGCTCTCACATACTATTACCAATTAATGTGAATGACCAGGTTTGGGTTTTCTAACTTTCTCCCATTGCTGGTCAGGTTTCAGTCTGTGTATGTTCTTGTTTATTACTTCCTCCTTTCTTTATTACCACCTTTTTGTTTTGCAAAGATCCTTGACCAGATGCCCTTAAAAAGTTAGACATTTCCTTCCACATACTTTTATTCTTGCAAACTAGTGTATTGCCTTTAGTGAGACACTGTAAAATTATTTTATAGGGGTATCAGTTGCAAACATGTAAAACAGTGTTTGTGTTTTAATATCCTTTCAGATGAAATGAAACTATTAGAGATGAATTTACCTTCAGGAAAAAACAGAATTCTGAAAAAAGAATCAGCTTCTAAAGAAATACAGAGGACGCTGCCCAAATGCATTAAACGACAGTTCAAGCAAAATAGTTGTCTTGATCAAAGCACTAATGAGCTTTCACCAAGGAAGAAAGCTAAACTGAACACTAATGAGGCTGCGGTCCAGAGTTCAGAAAGTAGCCTGCAGTCGGATAGTTGCTTGACTGAGCTGAAACAATTTGAAGGGTCAACTCTAGAGTTGCTTTCTTTGACAGATCCTGCAACATCAGTATCAAACTTTCCGAAAGGGACCAAACCCATCCAGGCCTTGCTTGCCAAGAATACTGGGAACAAAGTGACCTTAACAAATCAACTGTTGCCTCCTGCAGGCATAAACGTATCTTCTTCTGAAAAGTCAGTTTTACCACCTTTAGAATCATCCCTGATCAAACCAGCATTGCCCTGCCAGGCCAATTCTAAGACTCCTTTACAAATGGTATACAAAATGCCAAATGGCCACTGTGTACCAATAGATGTTCCCAACAGCTCAGTGAAAGTTCAAATGCAAGCTATGATTGACCCTAAAACTGGAGAAAAAGTCATGCAACAAGTTCTCATTTTACCTAAGAATTTTCTTCTTCAACAGAAGGAAGAAAAAATTGTGTCCAAGGACATTCAGTCACTACAACAAAAATCATTTGAGATGCACTGTACATCTTTACCAAAAATGTCAAATGTCAGTGTTTCTTTAACACCTGTTCTGGTAACAGGCCCTGCAAATGCTACTCAGTCACCCACTACAATTTTTAACGAGAATACTACCCACTCATCACAAGTGACTGGTCCCATGAGTACTACACAACCATTGCCTGATGCAACTTCAGCAGATAACTTATTATCATCGACAATTAAGGTAAGCCAAACTGAAAGTGACAAAATCAAGACTACAGTTTCGACTGCTGCATTGCCTGTGTCTTTGGCTTCACCTACTCTTTCCACTGCTAGCCAATCATTGACACCAGCAACAGCATTAAGTGCATCTACAAACACTGATTCAGCCTCTCATAGTCTTGTGTCACAGCAGCAAACTGACTCCCTTGAAACTAAGCAAGAGCTGAAGACAGTGTGTGTAAGAGAATCACAGTCTATTCTGGTCACAACACGAGGTGGAAACACCGGAATTGTTAAAGTGCAAACAAACCCAGATCAGATTTCACCTAGTAGTTTATGTCCTAGTTCAGTTTTCACTTACGCATCTCAGCTTCAGGCCTTTCTTGTGCCAAAAACCACAGCAGTATCATGTTCTAGTCTTCCATCTGTAGCAGCAGCCACGTCTGCTCTCCCACATATTGGACAATCATCTCCTTCTGGATTTGCCCCCTCAACAGCTTCTTCTGTTAACATTTCAGCTTTCCCTGCTGATATTACCCAGGCAATGGAGAAAAATACCAAATTCACACTACAGCAGCCAGCTGTTCGGGATTCTTTGTGTCAAGTAAGAGAGAACTCCTGCCAGATATCTTCTCCTTTATCCTCCATTTCATTAGCTAGCAATTTGGTGTCTGCAACTCCACACAGTCCTGTTAGTGTGACTAGCAATGGACAAAGTAATATTGTCAAAACTCCAAATTCTTCTGTGCAGCATCAAGGGGATACTAAAACCCAAACAAAATCTGTTACACAATCTGAGTCTAATTCCACAACAAATGGAGATATAATCAGTGGTACTCCAGTCCAGAAATTTACATTAATCACAAATCCACCAATTTTATCTCCCTCTGGGGCATCAGGGGTCAGTATTGTACCCTCTCCAGCATCCACCGCTGTTAATGCTCAGAAGCTGGTTTTCATTAACACGCAAATTGCCAATGGCCCGTCAACCACCAATCTAGCTGCAGAGACATTGAAACAGAACCTTCCTTCTTCCCTAACCAAAACCTTTGTTAATGCCACAGAGCAACCACAATTGGTTTTGATCCCATCTACAGTAGGAGCACCGATAAGAATTAATTCATCACCAACTATTGCTCAAGTAAAAGATGTGAAAATTGGACTAAATATAGGTCAGACCATTGTAAATACTAAAGCGAGTGCACAGGAGGGCCTACCAGTTAATATATTGCACTCTGGCATTTCTAAAGGAGAAGACAAAAAGAGCACAGCCTTGGCCCCATCTTTGACAAGTACTACTGTGGTTCCTGTTCCAAGTTTTGCTGTGTCAGCTAATGAATCTGTATGTGTTGCAACAAAAGCCGAAAATGCCTTTACAATAACAACAGCATGTGCACATGTAGAATCTGTTTCAGTAACATCAAGTGGGACTTCCTCTGGGACACAGCCTACTGTCTTGATTGCTGGCAATGATCCCTCAAGAATAAGGCCAGTTCTGGGTAATCGACTTTGTGCATCAAATATTGGAAATACTGTGGGTATATCGACTGTGAAAACAGGACATCTTGCTTCATCTGTGCTGATTTCAACACAGCCAACAGTATCTCCTCAAAACTTAGCATCTGCTTTGCAATTTCCAGTCATTAGTATGCCTGGGTCTGCAGCCACCCCCCACAAGATGTTACATACAGTTCCTCAGTTGGCAGCAGTTCCAGCTCCTCTTCCAGTACCAAAAAGCCAGTTGCCCACACTGGTTCAGTTTCAGTCATCAGGAATTTCAACTGCTGTGTCAAGTCATGCAGGTGTTCACAAATCTCAGGGTGTGTTGCCCCCTCCATCACCAAGTACAGGTGAAGTCATTCGTTTTCCCAGTTTTTCTGCCCTACAATGCCAGCAGGTGCTTCCCAGTACAGAGAAACAAAGTCATGCTTATACTTGTGCTTCTACCATTCAGATGTCTGAAGCTTCCCCACCTGTAACAAGCAAAACAGGAGGAGGTCAGTTGAATGAACCTTCCATTCAACAGAAAATAGTCATTAACACCTGTGTGCCTTTGGCACCTGGAACTCAGATAGTGATTAATGGTACTCGTTTTGTTGTTCCACTGCAAGGCCTTGGAGCTGGCAGCCATGTTCTTCTTCTCTCCTGTAACACAAAACAGATTCCTTTAACAATTAACCATGGTCAAGAGCCCCAAGGTGTACCAACTGTTAATCAAACAACCTCGAAAATCATCCTAACACCAAGTCATTCATTAAGTTGGCAGATACCAAAACATCCTTTGAAAAGCTCTACAAAAATTGTGAACTCTTTCGGAGCTGCAGATGCTTTACCCATCGTACATGCAACACCCCAGATATTTAGTACTCCAGCTAGCTCATGTACTCCACTGTCTGTGGTAACTCTGTCTGTATCTTCAGTGACAAAATCTCCTGTTAATGTTGCTACATCTTCTGTTTCTGCTGTTCATCCTCCAAATTCTCATTCGCCAAGCAACACTTCAGTGTTTCGCTCAGACACTTCTATCAAAAAACTGTTGGTTAGTCCAGAGGGAGCCATATTGAATGCTCTAAATACTCCAGCACCAAAAGTTTCTTCCCTGTCTTCATCACTGCTTCCTGTTGTTGTTTCCACAAGCAGAAACCCTACTGCTGTCTTCCCTGCATCTCAGTCATCTTGCCTGGATAAACCTGACAAAGCTGCATCCTGAATTTACTGCAAATGAGCCACTTTGAAATTCTGGGGCATTCTTCAAACTTTGGAAGTTGTAACTATTGAGCAATTTCTTACAATATTTTAAACAATTTATTTACTCGTTATTACTAAGGTTACAGTCCTTACCTGTTTACCTGTGGGGATTTGGAGGAAGAAAAATTTTAGTTTGTCAGAAATTTTCAGAGAGTTTTCTGGTAAAAGGCTCAGAAATGACCAATGAATTCATTAAACAGTTTGGTGAAATCTCGCCTTTTGCACATGTTCCATCTTACATTATGGACTGTTTGCCAGTGTGTTTATGACAGTATATATCTCCTTTTTATTTGTCAAATTTATTTTTGACTTGTTTCTTTAAAAAAAAAATTATGCATTGCAAAAATGCAATCAGTAGTATAGAATTGTACATATTCCTGAACTCCTAAAAACCTGAACTAAACAATATGTACAAAGAACTATGCTGTCTTATTTATGTTTTGTTTACATAATGTATAGTTTTTTAAGTATTTTAGTAACTTTGGACCAGTGTACTGTTTAGCAACAATGCAGAAGAATCTGCATGTAATAAATCAAGTTGCTGTACTGCTTTGTGTTGGCAGTAGTTAAAAATATGTGTATCTGTTACACCATAGGAGAATACATACACACGTACATACATATATATGTGTGTGTGTGTGTGTATACATCCTTCTTTTGGTGTATGGTAAAATGAAATTATTTAATCTCTTCTGCTCTTCTCTGATTTTACATTTCACGTGATTTGACAGGATTTGGAAGGAAGGCCTCCTTATTGTTCTTCATGGTATAGGGCAGGATAACCCGTACTTCATCCATTCTTAATGATTTGGTTATGTTGCCTGAATAACTCCAGTGAAGTGGTAAGGCTACAAATGGCTTCCTAAACACCAGTCTAAGTCACACTGACTGCTGTTGAGGACTGCCATGCTTTGTCTTAAAGCTCAAAGATCTGTTGAACAATTCATTGTTCTGTTTTACAGCCTTGTATGCATTTCCACGTATCTGGTAATGGTAACAAGGTAACTCACTCATCTTCCATCTAACCATAACAAACTACTAATTTTTTTCACTGGTCATGCTTTCTAGATCTGTATATTTTCTTCAGCTTGTAAGTGATCTATCTGGAAGGAGAGTGCTAAAACATCACATGAGATTAAAAGAAGCTTTATTAATACTTTAAATGGGGATAATTCACATATTGCATAAACCTTCCCTTTTTGTACAGTGTGTTCAGTATTTATTGGCTTAGTTTCAGCATTTGATCTGATAAAACCTTTGGGTTATTTTCTGCAGATCTGCTGAGTTCACAGCTGCCTGCTGCAGTGCTCATGGAGATAAGATTTTTGATATCTTTTGTGGTTTTGCATATAGAGAAAGGGTGCCCATCTTATGGAAGATGATGATTTTAGAATTGCTATCTTTGTATGTGTTGGATTTTTCTGTGGAGTTTGTTGGTATGGGTTTTTTTTAGAAACTAGGAGGGAAGATTTCAGAAGAGCTTATGAATGATAGTTGCCTTCTAAATAGCTATGACTTCAAAGGGGATAAAAGCTTACATATCTGTATTTAGTAGTGTTCTTAGACTGAGTTTCATAAAGATGAAGCTTCAACCTTTGCTCCTCATCCTGTTGAATTTTCTACTTCCCTTTTTGCGGTACACAGTTTGGCAGTTCAGATGTTGGGTTGAAGAACAGGACCACATCTTACTCTCTCTGTGTCGGCTGCCCTTTAAATTGTTCTGAAAAGTAACCTGGTAGGTATTTAGCTGAAGTTCTGGGAAAGTGGGGGGAAGAAGGGCTTGTGCCTTCCATAGGGACCTTTCCTTTTGCACTAACTAAAAGAATTGCATTGGGAAATTGCATCTTTGTGGACCAGAAATCTCCATCTTACCTCAGGGCTGGGAAAGATGGAAGCTGCCAGTTTTGGAAGGAGAGAAGGTTTGTTTAAATTTAGAAAAAGCTACCTGCTACACTTTTCCTGCTTCTCATGAAAGGTGTTTTGTAACTGATTTTGAAGATACCTGGTAGTAAGAGTGTCTGCCTGCCAGAGTTTTCAGTACTATGGATTTTTAAGTCTGACCGCATATTACAGTTGAATGCTACAGGTGACTTTTCCAACAGAGGGAGATGGCAGAGAATGACAGTTTCTTCATGGACATTTTACATACTCTAAAACCATATATACCAGCTACTCATTCTATTTCCATTTCACTGGTTGAACCTTGGGACTTGCTTTTATGGATTTTTCTCTTTTCTTGCAGTGCTTGTTTTTTCCTATTTTTTTAAAATTTATGTTTACTGTAGCATGAGTTGTCTACATTGTTTGGAAAACTCAAGACTCAGTTCTAGTATTGGAGTTGTTCTTGATGGAGAAAAAATTCTTGTGTGGCATTTTTCTGTGTGCTAATGTAATAGAAAGATTTATGCTATAATTGGTTCTAATAAAGAAGAAACTTAGAAAAGCTGAACTTAGGAACTCAGGACTCAAGTAACTTGCTTCAATGATTTCCAGTAAATTTTCTGAATTAATATGGTATTTTAGGATTTTCATAAATATTTTATAATTTGGCAGACATAAACATTACAACATGAAAAGTTTGATTCAGTTTGATTGGAGTTTTCATGGATTTTTTTTCTCTGCTAGACGTGTTCAAATTCCAGATCCTAATGGAGAAAGACTTGAGACTACTGTGTAATGGGCTTGCAACATTCATTATGTAAAACCAAGTTTTAGTAATTTTTGTGAATAAAATTCCTATTCCCAATACTCTTCTCCGATAGTATGAATGTCAGTCAGAGATAAGGATTTTTCTTCAGATGAATGCAAATACCCATTGACAATTTGCTATGTACCTTTTGCTCTCTACCAAATGTGTAGTGCTACCAGTAGCATAAAAAGAACTGTAAAAAAGTAGATTATATTCACAGACACAATGAAAAAGCAGAACTGTCTGCATCTTTACTTGAAGTTAAAAAAACATTTAATGAAACATATAAACATAGATATATATGTTCAGCTTTTCAGAGCTTGTAAAATGCCTTGCTTTTAGACACCCTCAGATATTGTATACAGGTATTCATACACTATATTACATGCAAAATTTTAGGTTTATTAATGACTTCGAATATTTTGAATTACATCCTTTCATTTACCTGAATGGACATGTTCTGCACGATGGTTTTGCTTTATTATGAGTGGAAAACGACACTAACATAGCTTCACTGTTCAAACCCCCATGTGTGCTGCCATTTTCTCATGATTCTGCCACACTAGAAGCAATTAAATTTCACAAGTCTTAGGGGTCATAGAAGTACCTATTCAAGCCAAGTGTCTTACTGTCAAGTCATTCAAACCTGTGTCCACAGCTGCCACAGTGTGTGTGTCACAGTGTGTCACACGGTGCAAAGGGTTCAATGCAACAAGGAAAGCAAAAATTCTCCCAGTGAGTGAGTGAAGAGAAACTAATTAGTCTGTTGGAGTAGGTCAGAAAATTACTAAAAACTAGCATTTGAAGGGTGTCCACAGCTGCCACAGTGTGTGTGGGTCTCTATTGGTTTTGCTTATACTTTGTGGTAGTGCAGAATTTTAGTAGCCCAAATTAATTTTAAAGTAAATTAATTATTTTTATTAAAGCATGAATATTTGTTGCATTTGTTAAGGACTGTGTCTTTTAAATACAATGGCCAGCTCATGTAGACTGCTCCCCGTAAGCTGCACCTCAAATGAGTTTACTGACTCAAAATATTAAGAAAAATAAAATTAATAATACTGCATCAGACTTAAGGTCCATCTATCTGATTATTATGGCCATCTATCCCAGCATCACATAGTCTCTTGGAGCACTCAGCAATAGCATTCCCAAAGAACACAATAACAGGCCCGAATAGTCTTTTAGTATCCACTGATCTGAGAGCCAGAGTCTTCCTCACACACCTGCGATTTTTTTCAATTTAATAGCTTTCAGTGTATTTCTCTTGATGAAATATACCAATCATTCAAGAATTCATGGAAGCATGTAAACAAACTATTACCATTCACAGCATCCAGTGGTAAAGAGTTTGTAAATAAATCTCCTTTTTGGTTTCCAAACCGGGCACCTGCTAGTTTCATTTGATGCAAATAATACTGATGTTGTAAGATACAATAAGCCTTTGCTCTTTGTTATTTTTCCATGCGGCCTATGTAGACCTTTGCCATGTTGGTTGTCTCTTTTCTAGAATAAAGAGAAGTTGTGAATTCAGTTATTTCTTTCATGGAAGTAATCGGTTGCTGTCATTGCTGTGTATACCTTTTCAATTTTACTGTATACTTGGGATGTGGTATCAGAAGAGTGTGTGTTCTAAAAGCCCTATGAGCTATTCAGCAGTGTGTTGATGACTTTTCTTGCATAATAATTATTTCAGTGTTTGTGGGCTGGTTTCTGACTATTATTTAGTCTCGTACTAATATTTTTGTAGAAATACCAGTTGTAAACCAACTTCACATCAGTGTCAAACCAACTCATCCAATAAAACTATACCACTTGTAAAATATTGTAGCTGTAAAGACATCTTCAAACCAGATTATTGAAGACTGCAAGTCTGGCACTCCCTATTCCTATATTTGCCTTGATTTGCCCTCTTGAAGATGTAAAAGGACAAACTGTTGTAATGATTTTCAACATGATGCTTTTTAAATCTCATTATTTTTGTGCATAGGATATGAGATAAAGTCTGTATATGGTCATTTTATACAGATGGGCATCCACATGAAGATTTTTTAGTTGTTGAAGAAGCCACTTTGTAAATGTGACACAGAGCAATGTTATTTTAAAAAATTTTCCTTGAAACTACAGGGGCATAAAAGCAAACTTTAATATCTTGATAAATCTCTATTTATTTTCTTCTTTTTTCAAAATGTGGAATTTTCTGGTCAGTAATCACACCTGCATGTCTTGTGTAAACTTGGAAACCAGGATACTTCATTGTTTCATATGTGACTGGTCCAGAAGTTCTTCAGAAAGATGGTGTTCTTTACAATATCTTTTTATTACAATCTCAGCTGAACTAAACACATTAAATGGAAATGGTATGTAAAACTAATGCAAAGAAAATGTAATTAATTGCTTAAAATATTTCTTGAAATTATGTTTGCTACACAGAAGGTCTATTAAACTGTGCATAAACATTATTTCCCACCTTTTGCAGATGAAGAAAATGAAGTTCTGAGTTCTCATAGCAACATGGAGGAACTGGGAATAGAATCCTTGGTCCCCTGACTCCTTACAGCATCCCATCCGTAACTAAAGGTTAGATACCTAGATTACTGCTTTGTCTTCCCCTATTCTCAGTTTTTACAATGAAGAAAATATTTGGAAAATGCAATTATTTTCAAGAATGTGAAGAGCATTGACAAATAGCATTTATAAAAATTAAATGGCAAAAGGATGCAAGATAGTAAAGAAGCAACTGTGATTTTTGTGGTTGTCTTTAGGCTTTAGAGCTTTGTTTGCCAATGCCAATGTCATGAGAAGGAGACAATATACTTCTTTAATTAGTTGTTCATATTGATTCAATCTCGTAAAGAAACAACAATCAAATCAGACTGTTTTGGCTGTCAATAGGTCATTGGCATCTGGTGCCAGCATACACATTGAGATCTGTCCACGTAACTGTTATTTGTAAAATCGTTCTTTACTTTTTTTTTTAATCACATGCAGCAGTGACATTGAATAACAGGGAGGAATTAGTGACTGGGTACTACTACATAGCCACAGGATGTCTTCCTTATAATAAATAATCATGGTGGATTCCATTTACACAGTATAAAAAGCAGGTATTTTGAGTATTATTATCAATTTTAGCTGCTGAGAAGGAGGAATTGCTTATATCTATTTTTAAAAAACCTTGTCAATTCATATTAGCAACACACCAATATTAAAATTACAGTAGTGTGTTTGAGGCTTATCTGGATAGTATTCTATAGTTCAACTACATTTTATGCCTTCAAAATATTGTTCTTGCCAGTAGAGTACTTTTTGCAATGTGAACTTAGAAGAACAAAAAGTGGCAGAGGCCTGTCTGAAGTATTTGCCTCCTGCCATGGCCTAAGAAACTGATGGAAAACCAAAACATTTTGTTAAAACAGAGCCCATGTCTGAAAGTGAGTTTCTTACTTAGGCACGTGAAATGCAAGTGATATGGCTGGTGCAGCAGTCCTGTCCTTGTATGAGCTGCACCTTGGGCTGGGCATTTCACTCACTGTAGTGGCCGGTGGAAAGAATTAAGAAACAGATGAGGTATGAGTTAATTTTCCCAGTGTGTATACACAGCCTCCAACAGTAATTCCAGGAGAATTCTGTGAATTCAGCCTGATCTTGTCTGTGACATGAAAGGGCAGATTTTGCAGCCAAGGAATCAGGTACTGGAAAAAGGTGAGCAATGATTCAGAGAATTAGAGCAGAAAAAATAGTGGTATAAAAGCATAAAACTGCTTCTCCATTATAAGAAGTGGTAGGAGAGGTGCATGAATCCTGTTAAACAGTGTAAATTTTGAATGAGGAGTTGACCAAAATTGGTAGTTGGGGCCAAAATCCAGGAAGTGAAGATCATGTAGGCTGCATATCGTGGGAATTACAAATGTAAGAAAGACAGTCTTCTTAAATCTGTATCAATACTAAAAACGTTCAGGTTGAGTTTCCTGGAAATAGAGAAATAGGAGTAATTTATTTCAAGACAGACATCTGGCACCTTGTAATCCTTGCAAGGATTTCTCTACAGGAGATTAATGTCAGGGAATATTCACACTTACCATATGATTTAGTTGTTTTAATGCAAATTCTGAAGCAGTTCTAAGGTTTTTCTGAGTATGGCTACCAGATGACAATCCTAAAATTCCTCCTGCAAACAACTATAGAATAAAATCTAGCACTGAACAGTGTTTAGAAAGGGCCACTCTTTTGCTCCAGAGTGCCAGGAGCAGTGAGTTACTTGAGGTGTATAGAGAAATAGAAATCAATTACTTCTGCCAAGGTAAGTGGGAAAGGACAACTTGATAGAACTTGGAAGATTACATCTTTTTCTTAAGAAAATTATTTTCGACTAAAATTAGTCAGATCTTTCCCCTTATAGCTACAAGAATGCAGCTGATGGTAAGGTAAATAAAAAAAAGAACTGTGAAGAAGGAAGGCTGCTTTTCTGTGTAAGCAGAGAACACAGCAAACATGCAGCAGAGAATTCTGTTTCTCCCATCCAGATATGGAAGCTAATGGAGTTGAAAAGACTTTACAAAATTAGTATTGAAAGACTGAAGTATTTATATTAGGCCATCACTCTTTGTTTTGTACTGATTTGAAGTCATGTGGTGTATCTCTCAGGAAAGGAGCAAATAAAGCACGTGGTCCGACATGTAATTGGGGCCATACTAAAATGGTTTGGAAATGTGAAGGCACATGTGCTGTTCAAGCATTTTTCAGATTTTCACCCATGCGAATCCACCAAGACTGAAGTTTGCAGCTATCCCATGCAAAGAACTTTCTAGGGGAACAAGTGGATGTTGTTCCCCCAGATAATGTCAATAATTGTGACATTTAATGTCAGTAGTATTTGTGGCATTTAATGTCAATAGTGTTGCCACAATGTATTATGCATATACATTCTGCCCTTTTTTATCTAGTTAAATAGGGCCCAGTAGTCTCTGGTTCTTTTTTTGATGAATAAATGTAATAAAATCACAGAATTAGAGAATGGGTCAGGTTGGCAGGGACCACAGCATGTCACCTGGTCCAATCTCCCTGCTCAAGCAGGATCATCCCAGAGCACATTGCACCAGATTGCTCCAGATGGTTTTTGAATATTTCCAGTGAGGGAGACTCCACAGCCTCTCTGGGCAATCTGTTATAGTGTGAGAGATGTGATCCAATGTGATTTGAGAGATGGTTCATGGTGGATGAGGGATGAGATGACACAAGGAGGAGATGGATAAGCCTTTCTCCTTCATATTGCTGCAAACACAAGGCAGTTAGGAGCACCACTACTCCCAAAAATGTAGTCTTCTGTATTGGCACAAGAGTAGAGTTCTATGTGGACATAACATCTAAAAGAGCTAGATTTTGGCAGCAAGGGGAGCAATAGTTTATTCTGTTCATTAGAAATCTAAGGCTGCTGCCTTTGAGCCAAAGACTTTTTGGGGAAAGGTAGTAAAGTGAAAATTGGAGGTTCTCTAAGGATTCAAAATACGGAGGGTCAATTCCAAAAAGTGCACAAGTACTGGATTTTAGCTGGCAGCATGTATGGGATGTGTAGATAATAGCTGTAGATAGCTTTTTAAACTTTATACTGCTGCTAGTTTACCTTTATTACTGCATGTAAAGTTCAGTGCAGATGTGTGTCCAAAACACAACACTGGAAATTTTCAAGCACTTTTCAGCTCTAATGAGCAGTAAAATATGTTTAATGAAATGCCGTGAACACACAACAACCTTTCAACCTTGTTGCACAGTTCAATATGCAGTCAGCAGAAAAGTACAAGTGAATAAATGCTACTTCTCCAAAGACTGAGAAATTCATTAACCTTTTCCTTTACATAAGAGGTGAAAAGAAGTTTGCTTTTAAAGGCAAAAAAATGTAATCTTATGTCATGTGAGTACATGGATATAACACTAACAAAGTAATGGATGTTTTACCAATATTAGACATAAATATGAATCAAAATATTTCACTGAAAAATTACAAGGAATATGGCTAATGCTGATACAGTTCTTAGGGCCAGGATAATACAAATACATCCCCAGTTCTAGCAGGAGTTAAGCCAAAAGAGATTTCTGAGGTCAGTGTCACTGGATTATCCTAGCGACCAGCTGCAAATGCCAGTCATGTTACACTGGACGAGTGAGACTCTAAAAAACAAGTGCTTCCGATGGGAAGTTTGTGGTACTTTCTTTCAGCATAACTCTCTGGCATGTGGCTCTTGGCTCAGCCAGTGTTTTGCTGCATGGTGCAGAATACCAGGAAGATTGAACTCATCAGGACCTGCTGCATTTTACCTTTGTTCAGTGGCTGGGATGGCTGACCAATATTGTAGAATCTTTGAAGACTACACTGAGGCTTGTAACTGCATTAGAAAGTAGATGATCCAGCAGGATCATACCAGGAATCCAAACACAGACAATGTAACTCCTGTTGCCATTCTAATTTACCCATCGGACCAAAACACACTATATTAGCAAGGGGTCTGTTTTTGACGGATTCATTGCATCTACGTAAGGATTGTGTGCATAGCTATGGACAAGTTCCTAAGATGATCTTGTACAGAAAAGCTTCAGTAACAGTGTGTCTGCTGCTCTGATAGTGCAAATGAGCAGCAAGCAGAGTTTCATTCTTCAGTTATGACCAGCCACCTCTTCATCAGCATCCTGGGCAAAAACTCAAATTACCCATGAATTTCTTCATTAGCTTTTTTTGATGGAAGAAAATTAAGCACAAATACCATGTTTGTTCAGAATTATAGTTGTAATACAAGGCATCTGATTGCAGCCTGATTGCAAAGAGGGTAAAAACCAGAGGAGTACATCCTCCCTGATACATACATGACCAAACTAAAGAAATTATGAATCTAAATTTTGGTGACCAGTTGCTACTCCGGGGTCATGTCTAATCTGAAAGACTTTCCAGGGGGGTTGAACACCCTATACCATGTTCTTCATGTATGGTAGTTGAGACATTTCTGTGCATTTCTCTTTAAAGGATCAGATGTCCTGGAATGTTTTAACTAGTCTTTGGTAAAGTGCAATGTTATTGAGTGTAATACAGAAAGTACCAGTTCTTGCAGCATGCAGCTTTGGCAGCTACAGGTCTCTTGTTTTCAAGGTCTGATCTGTTTTGTATCAGTGTTTTTTTAATGAGTCAGCAACCAGACTCTGCAGCGTACCATCACTGGGTATAGAGCCAGATTTGAAAAACGGAATTTAGAATGGTGTTCAGCATGAGTGATGACGTTTACACCCATTTAATAGAGTGCTCTGTGTAGCTCTATTTCATGCTCTTATTTTAATGCACTTAAATCTGAGACCACTGTCTAACTGTGTCTATAAAGCAAAAATAATGCTTTCACAGAGAGAAAAAAGGAGAGGACTTTCTGAAAACTAAGGATAGATTTCCACTCGGGCTTATCTATAAGCCTTTAAGTATCTATAAATTCGTGTCAAAGTTTAATTGCTCCAGCTCTGGCTGCTGACAAGTTCTAATAATTTGGCCTTACGTAGTTTCACAAAGAAACTGATATTCCTACTTCATCAATGTTAAATTCCTCATGAGCTTTTGCAACAGCTGGTATTGTATTTAATTCTGACACTACTAAAAATGTGTGCAATTAAGTAAAGCTTTTTGAACTCTAAGCACTTTATTTCTTTATAGTAAATAATCTCTATTAATTTTTTAATTAATTTTTTTCTCAGACATGAATGCGTATGTCAGTTCTATTCCACTGTAGCACTACACAGTCTTTTGAAAGAATGCTGCCCTAGACAAATGCAGAGCGCTGAGTTGCTTAAGATATTAGCCCCAAGCTTTAGCTTACTAGTCCTGCAAAAAAATTAATCAGCCATTGTGTTCTACATCTCTAGTGCTTACTAGCTATAGGCTGGCTTTTTTTATATCTTCCTGGGTATTCTTCTTCCTGTTGCTAAATAATTCCACTGTCTTTTTCCTGACAGGCTGATATTAGAAATGACACAGGTAAGACAGCTTTTTACATCAAAGTATATCTCTAAGTTTCTGAATAAATATATCAACTAAATTTATAAAAACATATGGATGAATTATAACCTTTCACAGCAATTACTGATATTTATTACCTTCCAACAATTTTACTAATCTATATAAACATTTTTATTACAAAAGAAACATTTAAAAAACCTGTGTCTTACTATTTATCAACGTACATGGAGTTTATGTTAGGCAAGTAAATGTGCTTTGTATTTAAAACTTTTTTTAAGGTGTTTATATTTGCATAATTGATGACAAAGAACTAGATTCTTTACTTATAGTTAATAATTACTTTATGAAATTAGTTTTCTTCTGTAACTACTTTCGATTTTAATGAGTGTTGAATAGTTTTAGCTGCCTCCTGCTGTGAGATACCAGGCCTTGTTTATAAATTTGTTGATCTGCATATAATATTAAGTAATAATCTGGCAAGCAAGCAATAACAAAAAAGCTAAGTAAACAATAACTACCAAATGTATGGAGCCAATTTATGCATATCAAAATTAATTGTTTTTAATTACTGCTAGTGTTCTGGCAAGCTGGGAAAATTAACATCTTGGAGTCTGCTGTCTTCTGTATTCTTCAAGAAACATGGTTTTCATACATTTTCTTATATAATTTCATCATATTAGAAAGAAATTACATGTAAAGCTTTATATTTGCAAAGTTCTTTTGCCCTCTCACATGACTGCCCCAAGAAACTAAAGGTGATGTCATTATACCCATTCACAGGTATGAAATTATATGGACTCCAAGCAGAAACTCCTAGATTGCCTAGACTTATCATGTTTTGTAAGGAATTAATTCATTACAGGTACATAAACAAGTGATGTGAGGTAAAAGTGTGTTGTAAAACACAGTCGCTTTTTGGAAGTTAATTTTAAAACTGCTAATGAAGAAAACAGTCTGTAAGAGGACATGTAGTCAAATGGTTTGGTTCATTGTGTTTCAGATTCTTGTACATCACATTCTAAGGAATAGTTGGTTTGGGTTTTTTAAATTTTTTTAAAGAAAGGGAGACTAAATGAGGAAGATGAAAACAAAGGTGCCATCATTTTTTACTCTGATTGATACTGAATAGTATGTGATAACAGATCTATGTAGACCTATGAAGAATTCAAGATGACCAGACCATAATGTGTTAATCTGCCCACAAGAAGTGAAAAGCTTAAAACAAAAGCACATTTAGATTTATTAACGCATTTCAAGGGCCAGTTCTGTAAATTAAGCGGGAATACTTTTCAGCAACTGCTAATGAAAACGTTTTCTTTTGTATGATTTGAGCTTCAAGAAAGTTAAGCATATACGGGAAATTAATAGCTAGCATGAGGAAATGTAATCAGTATGTTTAGGATTTCAAATTCATGTTTTCATGGTGAATAAGGTGGTGGTGATTGATCTGCAGCAATTTTGTCATAAGCTGGTGGAGCATCAGGTACCTATGGTAAGGAAAATGGGTGTGAAAGACCAAAAAAACCAGTTGAGTTACAATAAAAATGACAAGAAAATTACATTAAACATGCATTAAGCTATTTACTACCACCATATTAGTTACAGTTCTATGACTTAAAGTAGCTGAGCTCATTCATTGTGTCTATTTTTTTAAGGTTACCTTTTTGGTAGTATGTTTTCTGGTTTTGCATCAGATTCATTTTATTCCTATTGTTCATCTAAAGAGAGAACTTCCAGTGTTGTAAAGTCAGGGGTATTTTTCTTATATATATCTGGGGTGTTTTATATTGCTAATTCAGATAAATATTGAAGCTTTTCTTTGAGAGTCCTGATGCATGCACATTGTCTTATTTCTAGGGTTAAAAACTTGACCAGGTTATTTAAAATTGGTAATAAGTTAGCCTTTTCTCAATTCTAAAACAATTTGAACACACCCATTTATATATACTTACCACCTAATTTACCCTTTTGAATATTGAAAGTTTAAATGTTCATCTTTCCATAATGATTAGAAGAGCTAGTACCTTGAAGTTTTACAATGTCCCCTGACAATGCTTGTCAGAGTATAGTATACCAAACACAATCCACAATTTGTTGTTTGTCAGAATGGTAGAAAATCAGTTAGGGAGATACTTAGTTTTTTTCAGTATATTTCAGCCTTCAGGTGTTGCATCATTCTAATAGATTACATAATGATCATACGACTTAAGAATAAATGTTGAAGAAAGTAATTTTTGAAATAAGAATTCTAAATAGTGGATTTTTAACATTTTTTAAGTTTTTCACAGTGCAATTTTTTCAAAATACTATTTTATAAGTTGATATTGAGGATTGAAGACTCAGTCTATGAGAGCATACACCAAGGGAGAGGTCATCAAGTGCCTGTTTAACAATATTGTCTCACCATGTGTTACTAGTTTTAAGTAAGCGAGATCTCTAGTTGCAACTTACCACAGAATTAAAGTCTCTGTAGTCCTGCAGAGCCATTTTGCAGTCCAGTATTGCTTCCTCACCTACCACCTTTTGTATTGTGCTCATATTAGTGTTTTTGCTCTGTGACAGATCATAAAAAAATATGGGGAAGTTGAAAGGAAGAAGAGACTGAAGTTGGAGCAAATTATGCATCATTTAAAATTTGACAGCAATTTTACAGTATGTATTGGAATCTGGATTAGGGCCAGACACAATGCAAGTGTTTACCTAACACATTTTGCTGTCTCTGCTGAGACATACTCTCTCTCTCCTATGTAATCCAATTACAGTGCCAGAAAAATAAGTATCACATTTTTTAGGTCCCGGATTGATGCAGGAACTGACATCTCAAGTACCTGAATGCCTCCTCCTTTTTATGCCACCCATTTCTTTCCTTAATCCCCAACCTTTTTGTTTTCAATTTTTTCAACATTTCTTTTGTACAAATGCTGTACGAATTCTCCCTTAGCCAAAAATAGCCTAAGAAAAATGTGATTTTCAAAATCAGAAAGTAGCAATCTGTGATGAGCAAAAATTTAAAAACAGATTATGCTTTTTGCCAGGATGTACAAAACAGGCATTTGGTTTGATTTTTGAAGGGGTTTTTATGAGTATTACCTTCATTTTTGCAACATTTCACTATGAAAGTTCAGTTTTTAGGTATTCTGTGAGTTGATACATGTATTGGATAGATACTTGGAAAAGGAATGGGACAAAGTTATCAGAAACAGCAAGGAAATGGATTTGCTGACTTAGATGAGAGCTTTCCTGGGTTTTTTAATCCTAAATAGTTACTTATATCTTCTTCAAAATATTAGGAAAACTAAAAGATACTTACTGTAAAACATATATTTGGATAAAGCTTTGTCCTGATTTCAGTTGGAGTAGAGTTCATTTTCTTTTAAACAGCTGGTACAGTGCTTCTTTTTGGATTCATTATGAGACTTACGCTGATAACACAGTGATGATTTGGTTTTTGCTCAGTAGCTCTTACTCTAAGTCATGCACTTTTCAGTGACTCATGCTCTGTCACAGAGCAGGTGTGCAAGACACTGGGAGGGCTCATGGCTGGGATACCTGACCTGAACTAGCCAAAGGGATATTCCACACCAGAGAACATCATGCCCAGTATATAAATGAGGGATTTGTCTGGAAGGGGCTGATTGCTGCTCAGGAATGAGATGGGCATCATTTGGGGGTGGTGAGAAACTGTATTGGGCATCACTTGTTCCTTTGGGGTTTTACTCCTCCCTCTGTCTTTTCATTATTATGATTAGTAGTAGTAGTAGTAGATGATTATAGTTTGTTTCAATTATGTAACTCTTCTTATCTCAACCCGTGAAGTTCACCTTTTCTTTCTGATTCTCCTCCACACCAGGGTGGCAGCGGGAAGTAAGTGTCTACATCGCGATTAATTGCTTTCTGGGGTTAAACCATAACAAGCTTTCACTTTAAAGGATTAAAAAAGACCTCCCTTTGTTAGGAGAGGGAGCAAAACTTCAAAATAAAGGTTTGGGACTTCTAACAACAGATGTTATGAGAAGGATTGTACCTTTTTTTTAATATTTTCTAAGAAGACACAAATTAGAATATTTTAAAGTAGTGTTTAGAAAACAAATCTCAAACCTGCCCCACTTTTTTTGTAAATCTTAAAACAGCAAGTCAAATTTTATATGGGTGAATCACACACCACCCATATGTGAGCATATTTACTTACTTGTAACAAATTTAGTTATTTTTCTTCGCTGCTTCCTACATTTACTCTAATCATATCTGTCCTTATTTAGGGATAAATCTTATGAATAGTGAATATATTACTTTTATTTAAGTGAAAGGACACACAACACCTCTTTGTTTTGTGTAAATATAAACATAATACTTCCTAGAAATATTTTTTCTACTGATGTGTTGTGCAAAGTTGGGCAACTGGTTTCATGTCCCTTTATTTCTGGTTCCTCTTACCCCTTTGTCTGGCTTGCAAGTTCTTTGGGAAAGGTTGTGTTTCATATTGTGTGGTTTTGTCTGTGACATATGTCAGTGTAAATACTGCCTGAGATAACTATGTCCTGTTACAGATTTGAAGTTCTCTGCATTAATGTCATGCAAATCAAGGTAAAACATTGTCAAAATAATAGCATGATAGAAAATGAGCTGCCACACTTACCCGCAGACTTTTGTAGCCACTACGTCTTTTGTAATACCAGCAGCCAAAGGCTAGTAAAATTGCCAGCACCAAAATGAAAAGTCCAATACCCAGAGCTCTGTTGGGAAAGCAAAACAAAATCATTAGCACTGCAACTGGATGCATCCTCCCAGGAGCAAGAATGGTTAGGCCGAAAGTTTGTGTCAGCATCCTGTTGTCAGAGGAAGGCATGGAGCAGAATTTACCTCAGAAAATAGGCAAAGTTCAGTAACTTCAGCCAGTTTCTGTAGATTTAGCAGTTAGCTAATTTCTCTACCAAGTTCTTAAGCATTTCAAAAATATATTTCTTTGAAAATAATTATCTTCCAGTGACTACTGATTGCAAAAAGATACCTATCTGTAAATGCAGAAAATCACAGCATTGCGATATTGCAAGTGAATGTGAAATCAATTAAATGCCACATCTGCAATGATGCAGCTCATGTTTATTTGCTAAGTTTCTCTAGGCAGCAAGAATTTAAAAATGTATCCTAATTGCATCATATTGCAACAAATGCTATTGACGGAAGGGCTTTTTGGATACATAAAACACATGACAACCTTAAAACATGTCTAAGAAACTTTGCATTATTCATAAAGAGCTCTGTAAGGATTTAGTTCTTGTGTGACATACTAGGCACAGTATTGGTGTCACTGGGTCACTTTAGAGAAAATGCACCTTGCAAACTGTGCTGTAAAACGTCCTTCCCACTGCTCACTGGGGACTTGGCAAAAGCAGCACAGTTCCACTCTCCGTCAAAATGCAAAGTAATTGCAAATTCCCTAGTCACCAAAACCCTTCCTTCAGTGTTAATATCCTCCCTGTTGAGACATACGGAATTCATTCCCCCCTTTTTTTTTGTTCTTTGCCTATTCAGGTGTCATGGTTTAGCTATTTAGAATATTTAGAATCAAACCACTAAATCAGGAACAGAAGAATATGGAGAAATGGTTAAAGAGAAAACAGTATAGGGGAAAAAATTACTATGTGGATCACGATAAACCCATTCTAACATACTTCTGTGTATCTTATGCCCAGTTGCCTTGCAGTAATTACCCTAGGCTTTTCCATTGGGACCGAGTAGTAGTGTATGTGACTTATCAGAGAGGTTTTATATCAATTTGCTGTCATTTTCACTGACCCCAAGTCTCATGAAGGAGTGAACTAAGAAGCCTGAAATGAGATGCAAGCAGATTTGTGTGGCAGAACAGGCTGCCTTTTTGTCTGAACTTCCTGTGTGCTGTTTGAAACATGAAGCCCCTTGGAGACAAAGGGATTTTCTTTTTCTGGAGTACATGGATCTTGTAAGTTGCTCCTGTCCCTTGAAGACTTTGTGTGGCCTGGAGGCCTGTTTAACCCAAGAACAGAGCTCACAGCAGCCACTTTCTGATGCAGCCAAAGTCATGGGATGGCTCCACTGGTTTTGCTACTCTTGCCAGGACAGTTAAAACTTGGAGGGACTGCTTCTCCAGGCCGCTGCTGCCCTCTCTACATTTTTAGACTTTCTGCTTTTCACATGTTGAGTAGTTTTAGCCATCCGTTAGCCTGCATGCCCCCAGAACGTATGTCGTTTCTGGAGCTGGTACTTCTGGCTGCACATTTGCCATCTAACTCCTTCCCTAACTGCATAGAGGCTAGTATGGAAAGTGTGTATGCAACTTCTTGCAATTCCAGTTAAAGATGAAGCTGTGCTACATGGAATCTGGGCTCATATCTGGAATACTCTTTCTACTGAGAGTGTCATTTTTGCGTATCTAGAAAAACTACTTACATTTGCAGCCCCTAGAATTCACAGCAGTTAGAGGTGAGCATGCCTAGTTTCAAGTGCTGAAACATGACCAGTCAGCTTCTTTAAGAACAGAACTGCTTTGGATAGACTATGAGATAGCTTTCCCCTTTGTTTATTCTTTTTGCCAGAGCTGATCATGGAGGAGCAGCTATCTTGCAGTGTGAACAAGTCATTAAGTTTGAGGTCCAGTAAGCCAGTACCAGCAGTACAATCCACATACAGACATCCCAAGCACACTGGAATTATTTGTCTAATGTAATAAAAACATCACCAGTTGGGTGATGTCTCTAATAATCCCAGACCAAACATATTTTATTGTAATTCAAAGATAAAAAATATTAGCCAGAAACAGTTTGGAAGTCACGTTTGTATGGCATTGATGTCTTCATCTGCTTTTTTTTTAACCATTGCTCTGTGAGGTTTTCCCCATTCTTTAGGTGAGACAATGTCCCTCTGAGGTTCCTAAAAGAGGTCTGTGAATCAAGGGATAAATTTAGGATATAGATCATCTTGCAACACCCTCAAAAGTAAATTTTAAATAAGCCTCAATAAACTTAGTAAAGGCTAATGACTTGTGATCATATGATTTAACTCTAGATTCTTGAATTCTACAATTCTGATTTTTCTTAACTTTGAGGGCTCTTTAAGATTGCACAGTGACAAACATTAGAGACAACTACAGGATAGTTAACATGCTCTATATACTCACTCTATATACAACAGTGACTTTTTTTACACAATTTTCTGGTTTTCTTTCAATGCAAATTTTTTCACCAGCTCACATGCTAACATAGGTTTTGATTTATGCTTACTCTTCTGCTGCAAAATAGGTATGTCCTTTCCCTTTGAAATAGTTGCCATCCAGGTGGTTATATCTTCTGGGCATTTTGTGAGGTTGGTCCTGCTCAAACCTACAGGGTAGAAACATAGTGTCTCAGTGTGAAAAATAATTTATTACCTTTAAAGCATAATATTATCAGCTTCTTTATTTTAACGGGAGCTTTTTAGGGAGGCAGGATAATCTGGTATCTTCAGAATCAAGTAGATCCATATACATAGGCAACTGTGCCAATTTAAGATAAAACTCAAAACCATAACTATAGTCTACATATGAGTATCACCACTGACATCAAGGTGTTTGCAGTTGAATGTAACAGAGTTTGCAGAATTTTTTGTGATCTTTTTTGGTACCAAGTGATGGCAGAATTCTGAAGCAAAAACTAGAATATAGAAAAAAGGGCAATTTACCTGGACAAGAAAAACTACTGAGAAGAAAAATTAATATTGTTCTTAAAAATAGTTGCTTGTCTATTCTGTTATTCCCTGTAAACACTCAGGGGGCAGGTTTTCAGTCACTGGAGACTCTCTGAGATCTGTTGAATTTCAGATGGAAATACTGATTTATGTCTGCTGACAGTCTAAACTCAGATGTGTAGGGAAATTATATTACAATCTAAATTCCCAATCTTTACAATCTTAATTCCCAGTCTTAAGGTGATATTCAAAGCTGTCTAAACAGTTAAAAATCTATTCAATCAAATATAATGAAGAAGGAATCCACGAGTAATCATGTTTCTGTAATCTGAAGAGCACAACAACAGATCCTACTTGATAGTATCTGGCTAATCTACCAATCCTATAGAGGTAAATTATAAAACATGATGACTTTACCAAAGAGAATTCTAGCCAATGAAAGAAAACGTTATGAGTTCACTTAGAGACAGTGAAGCCTCTTCTAAAACATAACTTTAAAGCAAAGCTGAAAATTTTGTGTAAAATAAAAAAATGTAACTCTTACCTCCTTCAGACCTGTATTCTGTCTGTTAACTGAAGGCATATGCAGCTTTCTTTGACTTGGTCTGGTTTTTTCTCCTTTGATCTGTCCTCTTATGACTATCACGAGTTTAAATTCCTTTCAGTACAGCTTCTGAACACATTAATTAGCATGAAAGGGGCGAGGACACAACTTCTCATTTTCTTCTGCATTCTTCCCTCTTAAAAAGCAGCAGAAAAATCTGTTATTACTTGATTAATTACATGTGCTCTGAGAGACAGATCAGCACCTTTTTAGCTGCCCAATAAGTACAAGCTCCTAGAGTGGGCAGACTGTTTCTAGATTTAAATATGTTTTGACCTAAGGCTGGTTATTTTGTTACAAAGGACTGGTATATTTGCATATATTTACTATAGCTTTGTTTATGCACACTTTTTGCACCGTTTTAACACTGTGCACTAGTATATGTGGACCGAAACTCATTGTACTGTGACAGAAGTGTCTTAGATTAAGGTAAATACAGTTTAATTCTATACAGAGAAGCAAACACTTCAAAAGGAGAGTCTGTCCCATGGGCTGCAGAACTAATGAAGCCTGGCCTTTGCCTGTGCTAACCCTGTAGTAATTCCATTTACAAGATCAGGCAAGAAATGGCAGTCTGTGATTGATTCAGAAGTCTGGGTACTGTGATATACCAGCAGTTAGTTACTGCCAAAAGAGAGAGAAGACACAAGAACCGTGTTCAACTTGTCATTTATCCTAAGGAATCATTAATCTGAGCCTCTCTGTCCTTCTACAGATTTTTTAAGTTTGAAGGATTAAACACTTTTAAATTTTCACTTATCTTTGAAGCTGTGCACCAGGCTCTAAATGTGCTGAAAATGGCTGACACACTCAAAGGAAAATAGGATAGAACAGATAATGTGAGTGACCAACATCCATTTCATTAGGAAGTCAGATGAAAAGTATTAACATTGATATGGTTTAGCTAGTGCAAGGCTTGGAACTCACTATTTTTCTGCTTATGTATTTTTCCCAATTATGGTAAAAATCTGACCTGTCTTTATATATTTTTCCATTATAGTGCATAGTGACAGGATCAGAGGCAGTGGGCACAGACTGAAACACAGGCTGTGCTCTCTGAACAACGGGAAACTTTTTTCTGTGAGGGTGACTGGGCACTGGCACAGGTTGCCCAGACAGTTTGTTGAGATCTCCCTTGGAGATCTGCAAGAGCCACCTGGACACAGTCGTGGGCAACCAGCTCTGGGTGGTTCTGCTGCAGCAGGGGGTTAGACCACAGGATCTCCAGAGGTGCCTTCCAAACTCAGTCATTCTGTGATTCACACCAGAAGGATCTAGTTGGTTTTGCTAGACCCATTAAAGTTTGAAACAACACAGTTTTTGCAGAGGGGAAATAAAGGGTACAAGAAGAATGAAGAGTAAAGAGCATAAAGTTACTAATTTGGCCAAGTTATCCCAGATGAACTCAGTAGGAATTTCAAAAGTGAAAGAGGTGCAGGGAAGTTTCTGTAAATATCCATGTGGCTAAAACTGTAAGTGGATGCTATCACAGTCTGTCAAGTTCCCAAGAAACATGCCAGCCCTTGTTCATTCTGAAAACATTGTAGAGTTCCTTATCAAATCATGTGTTTTCCTGAAGAAAAGCTTCACTTCTGGAAGAGGATGATAGCTGAAGGGCACTGTTGGATCTTGTGAGAATCAAAATGCTATTAAAGAAAATCCATGTGATTTCTTTATGTAGCAAAACCAGTATCTGAACCTTATTTGCCTCAAGTGATGTGTGGGACAAAATGTCAACTGCTTGAATATTTTATGTTCTGAATGAATCTGTTGTTAATAGTATAACAGAAAAGGGAAAAAAATAACAACTTTGTTATGGATCTGTGGTGCCATCTGGAATGTAAATGCAGAATGCTGCTATTGAGGAGTTGGATGGATGAGGAGGTGAAAGACCACATCCTTATTCTAATCTCAAGCTTTTTACAAAATCTTATTTCCCTGATGTAGTGCTGCTAACCCCATCATTGTAAAGTCACTGGAATTGACATATGGATTTCAAAGGTGCTACCTTTTCAAAGACAGTATTTCAGAAGAAATGGGTGGAAGAGGAGTATTTTGGAGAAACCCCAAAGTAACCCAGTTTTTTTGTGATCGCTAAACCTGTGGCAAACCCAGGACACTGATGAATCTTGGTGAAAGGTAGGAAATGAATGCTTCTAGTGTAACTGAAAATAACAGGCCTGACCTTTTAAAAAGAATAGCTGTTGGTTGGTTTTGTGCTATTGACATTGTTATTCCATCTTTCTAGGACAAGATCCTGCGATTTTTATTAGTTTACTTCCTTTAATTGATAATTATTTTTCTCTGACATTTGAGGCTTCCTACAGTAGACAGAGCAAAGAAACACAAGTACCTTGACACCTGATTTAGTAAAGACTTTAGTTTTGAGTTTTGTGGGAAATTCCATGAAAACAAGTATTTCACTGCTAAATCTACATTAACAGTAACACAGTAGAGTGAGAGAGAATAAGGAATTATATCCCTGTAAGTTCATCTTGAGGATCTTTATCTCTCCATGGTTTGGGGACTTACTTTGAAGGAGGTATTATCTGGCTTCCAGGGAGAAGAGTTCTGCTACAGGCCTGATTTGAAGCTTTTGGAAAAGAAACTATTCTTCAACTTGCTCCTACCTTGACTGCAGGCTCCTCCAGGCAGCAACATATCCTGTAGACTGCCTTGCTCAAGCACCATAAATATGTTCATCCTGAAAGCCTGGTTCATGACAGAAACTTCCTCCTCAAGCAATTTCCAAGTGAAGCTGTGGTCCTCACTGTCAGACCCATCTCCTTCTGCTCCATCCCTGAATCTTACAGTAAAGAAGGAATAGGTAGTCTTAATCCTATAGAAGCTGTGCCAAGAGGATGCCATGATTGCAGTGGTGTCTATGTTGCTCCACCATGTTTTTCTAAAGAAAAAATGTTGAACAGCTTTCTGGAAGTTTTCCTTTGCTCTTACTTTGTCTGTGGTAAACTGGAGGTTCTGAGCCCAGGGGATTATTCAGATTTGTGGGACTTTCTCCATGAGATGCAGGATGACCAGCCGTGGATGAAAAACTTTTGGATGCAGTTGGGTGCTATCAAGGTGAGGTTGAGTTATGACTTCCCTCACATGTAATTTCAGGAGGCCCTACCTGGATTCAAGGGAATTGCAGTGCTTTCTAAAGCCTCACTATCCTGTTTTCACCAGTAATTTGGTAACTGTTTTGGGGTGATAAATTCCTTACAGGTGAGCTGCTGATTTAGGCCTCTGAGGCCATCTCTTGAAGAAAATTAGTACAGTCAACATTGACTACATTCTTAGAACTTGGATCAAAACAGTCCTTTGCAATAGGTTGCACAGGGAGGTGGTGGAGTCACCATCCCTGAAGATGTTTAAGAGGCATCTGGACCTGGCACTGGGTGATGTGGTTTGGATTTAGAGGTGACAGTAGCAGTGCTGGGTGGATGGCTGGACTTGAGGATCTTAAAGGTCTCTTCCAAACTCGATGATTCTATGATTCTAAGTAATCTCTGTAGTAACAGTCCAGTGAAATTTAACTTGGAATATTTTACTTCAGCTGCAGCTGAAGTAAAAACCAGTTCCAAAACAAATACAAACACTCACTACTTCAACTCTGGACATGAGCAGAGCAGACTTCAGGCTGCTCAGGGAATTACTGAGTAAGGTACCCTGGGAAAATGCTTTTGTAGGTGGGGGGCGGTTCTGTCAGTGCTGGTCACATTTTAAGCACCATCTACTAAGGGAACAGGAGGAGGCAATTCCCAAATGGCAGAATTTGAGCAGGTGAGGCAGAAGATGGCTTGGCTGAGCAGGAATCTTCTTTGGGAGGTAGAGGCAAAAAAAGGAAAGTGTAGGCTCAGCAGAAGCAAGGTCAGGTGACGTGGGAGGAATACAGAGATGCTGCTCACCACTGCAGAGAGAAAATTTGAGCAGCCAAAGCTCAATTGGAATTGGAGCTGGCCACAATTGAAGGGGACAGCAAAAGAGTTTTTTTCAAGTATATTAATGGCAAAAGGCAGTGTAGAAATAACATCAGCCTGTTACAGCATGAGAATGGTCACCTCACAAACAGGGACATGGACAAGGCAGAGATGTTTAATGCTTTCTTTACCTCTACTTTCAACACCAATGAGGGACAAAGGGGAGCCCACTGCCTGGAGCTATGCCTGGAGGATCATGGCTGTGAGAATTATCAGCTCCCAGATGAACCAGAACTTGTACAAAATGTCCAGCACTCAGCTGGGTAAACACATCATGCAATGGATGAGCAGCTGGCTGATGGGCTGAGCACAAAGGGTTACAGTGAATGGGGCGGCATCAGGCTGGTGACCTGTCACCAGTGGGGTTACACAGGGCTCCTCCTTAGGGCCAGTGCTCTTCAACATCTTCGTAAATGACTTGGATGAAGAACTCGAATGCTAAGTAAGTTTGCTGAAGACATCAAACTGGGAGGAGCTGTTGACTTCTTTGAAGGCAGACAGGCCCTGCAGGGCAACGTTGACAAGTTGCAGGGCTGGGCAATCACCAAACAAATGAAGTTTAACAAGGGAAGGTGTCAGATTCTGGACCTGGGATGGGGCAACCCTGGATGTGTGTATAGACTGTGGAATGAGGCTGACAATCAACACTGCAGGAAGGGACCTCAGAGTCCTGTTTGATGGCAAGCTGAACATGAGCCAGCAGTGCCCTGGCAGCCAGGAGGGCCAACCCTGTCCTGGGGGCATCAGGCACAGCATCACCAGCCGGGCAAGGGAGGGGATTGTGCTGCTCTGCTCTGCACTGGGGCAGCCTCACCTGCAGTGCTGGGGGCAGTTTTGGGTGCCACAATATAAGAAGAACATTAAACTACTGCCCAAAGGAGGGCAATGAGGATGGTGGAGGGGTCTGGAGGGAAGCCATGTGAGCAATGGCTGAGGTCACTTGGTCTGTTCAGCCTGGAGATGAGGAGACAGAGGGGAGGCCTCATTGTAGTCTTCTCATGAGAGGAGGAGGAGGGGCAGGCACTGATCTCTTCACTCTCAGTGACAGGACCCAAGGGAATGGCCTGAAGCTGTGTCAGGGGAGGTTTAGGTTGGATATCAGGAAAAAGGTTCTTCACCCAGAGGGTGTTTGGGCACTGGAACAGGCTCCCCAGGGAAGTGGTCACAGCACCAGCCTGACAGCATTCAAGAAGCATTCAGACAACACTCAGGCACATGGTGTGACTCTTGGGATGGTCAGGAGTTGAACTTTGATGATCCCGATTGAGCTTTTCCAATTCAGTATATCGTATGATTCTATGATTTGACTTCTCTTGTGCCACTGAACAGATACATAGCAACAAGACGACAGCATGTCCAAGTGACTGTTAGTGCCTTTAGCAAAGAAAATATAAGCAAGACTTCTCATTTCTTACAAGATCCTGTTCAGGCTGGTGGGAACCTGGGGAAATCTCCAGCCGGAGCCCTGACAGAGCCAGTTTGAGCTCAGACTAAGCTGCTCAGGACTTCACTCAGTTGGGCCATGAAAGCCCCAAGGATGGCATCAGCACAACCACGCTGGATCATGTCCCTGCTGCTGGGCTGTCCTCATGGCTTCAGCCTGAGCTCCTCATGTTCAGCTTTGCTGCTACCTCACCCTCACATCATGCACTGCTGTGAACAGCCTGGCTGCACCTCCTCTATCCTTCCTGTTGGTGCTGGGGATGCTGTTTGGTGCCCTAAAGCTGCTGCTCCCCCTGGCTGAACTAGCCCTGGTTCCATAGCCTCTCAGTGATCCTCTGCTGAACTCAGTCATCTTTGTCAACTTCTTTCCTGTCCTTACTGCTCCAAAATGTATGCACAACTGTGGAGCAGAGGGGAACAATCACCTTCCTTGATCTAGTCCTTGTGCCCCTGTTCATCCAGCACAGCATGCCACTAAATGCCTTCTTTACTGCCCGTGTCACGCATCACGACATGTCAAAATAAATCGGTGACAGGGCTTGTAAATAAAATACAGAATTTTAACAGAATATCAGAGGTGGAAACGACATCTATTAAACATTTCCCCATTCTTCCCACCTCCAGCAATACCACTTCCATTTTATAAAATGAAGAGTTAAATTAAGTAGTGGAACACTGCGGAAGACTGAAGAATAATACTCCCAGAAAAATTCAAATTTTTCAATGGCTAAGTTTGAAAAGGATTTTGTCAGGTATTTCAGAGCCTTATTACAAGACTTTGCCCACCTAGGCGTGTTCCTCCCAATAAGTGTTCTGCAGTCAAGCCCTCACAGATGGTTGGTTTATTAACGGTTTAGTTGATTCCATGGAAGTTAAACTAAATTTTTGAAATACTTGTTCTTATGAGACAAGAAGTAATTATTTCCTATGAGACATTTATGTAAACTTGGCTTTGCAAAGGAAGTGTTTCAATGGTAAAAATTTCTGGAGTTTATAAGTAGAGAAGATATGACATTCATAATAGTTTGAAAGATTTAAACATGCTATGTTTTTTCCTTTTAATGTTTCTTTCTAAATGTGATTCAGCCTTTTCTTCCTTAAGTTCTGTCTTCCCCCCGATAAAATAAAATTACAAAGAAAAAGGTTGTTTGGATACAGACTCTTTTTTATTCTTATAGTGTTTACTCAAAGTATTTGCCTTAGGATAACTGGAACGTGGGACTGAAGGGGACCTCAGGAAGTCATCTAGTCCATCCTACTACTCTGAAGCACATATATTTAGATTCTTGATCATGTGTTACTTATTCTCTGATATCTCTGTGTTTTCATATTCTCCCCATAGTCTGCATTGTGACTTAATAGGTTACAAGGAAGCTTTTCCCTGTTACATAACTCTGCCTTTCTGTGAATGATATCAATTACCAACTGTCTTAACAAGGAAAGGAATTAATCATGTCTTCTTTATCTCAACCTATTATGGATTTGAAGGCTGTTCTCATGCCCTGTAAAAATTTTTGTCCTCTAAACCAGACAAACTTTATTTCTTACACTTTTTCCTTAGACTGTGTTTTCTTAATCGTCTCATTTATGTTCCACTTAATTCTTTGCAACTCATGTACTTCTTCCAGTTAAAGCCTTGCAAGCATCGTTATCTCCTCTATATTACCATAACACACAAAGACATTTACTGTTTTTAATACAGGGTTGCATTTGGGATTGTTACTCAGTTTGAAGTCAACTGTGGCCTTAGGTCTTCTCTACTATTTATCAATCTTTCTCCATTTTATGTGGGTGTATTTTACTTTTTACTTCTGATATCTAGGACTGCATTTCTCTCTACTGTATTCTATTACTCATATAACTTTTACCTTTTATCAGGTTTATTTATTTATCCTAGCCTTGCTCTGCAGAGTACCTGCAAACCCTTTAGCTCAAAACTGTATTCATTTACTTGTGCTTTCACATCCAGCTTGTTTCCTGAACTACTTCCCCAAGTAAACATCTGTGAGCTGATGCCTCTTCCTGTTTTTTAGTGATAGCTGCAGTCTGCATTTGGGGGTAGAGTTTCTATCTGCTGCGTACATGCTTCATGGCAATTTAATTTAGGCTGTGGTTTCCCTAGTTCATTTAGCATGGCCCTCTGGGACTCTGCTGAAGACTTGCATAGTCAAAATGCAACTTCAATATCAAAATAATATGGTAATGGTTACTGCTCTAGTTTGCAGGTAAATTAATTACTTTCTTCCTTTGTTTCAAACATTCCTACCTGAAACTTCTGGTTTTTTGTAAATCCTATTAGTAGTGAGTTTGGCAAAAATAAAACACTTCCATATGTCCTGAAATGCTGTCAGAGGTCTCATGTAGTCACACCACTACATCGTGCTCTCATAACCTTCTGGTTTGATGTTTCAGGAGATGGAGGGAAGGGTAGGGTAATGTTGACTTTTCTGGTTTAGTTCTAATCTTCCTTCCTCTTTTTTTTCTTTGTTGGAGTCGATCTAAAATAACTAAAAATCCAGCTGATAGGACGAGAGTGGCTCCTGCCATGTAGAAGCCTGCTCTGTAATCTCCAGCCATGTCCACAATCAGACCTGGAGAGAAACAAATGACAGCAATGTGATTGATGGAAAACAGGCTAATGTGAATTAGCTCAGCTGTGTGAATATATCCTCTCACAAAGACAGTGTGCTGCCTATGTATTTGTCTTGCAGAGTTCTACATCATGAGCACATGGAACATCAACCCACTACAGCATTTTTGAAACCCAATTCACATCTCATTGCTTCGTATATGTGCATTAATAGTGAAACAATATACTACACAGTTTGAAGCACTTGCCCACCTAAAGTGCGGCAGACAGTACATGTACTGGCAGAAAAAAAGACAGACCGTGCAGCTGTGTATCTGAGTAGCTCCGAGTTCTGTGCTGTAGCTGTTGCTGTAATTTGGACCATAACTACAGCACGAGTCAGTTTAAAGAAGGAAAGGAGATTCATCTGCTGGAGACAGAGTTGGAGAATTTGTCTGACATGTTACGGGTTTCCAGTTCATCATTTTACAGAGTCACAGATGTCAACAAAAAGACCTTGGTTTTCAGGGAGCTTTAAGCCAACTAAAATACATAATGCCATTGTGTACTGTACTGAGAAACCTCTAGTATAGTAGTAGCACTGCAGCAGTGTGTCAGCTGCCCTGTGGGTATGATGGCACATTCTTTTGGGGGCTGATGACAGCTGCTTGCTTGTGGGAAGTTTGTCCATGTTTAGGGTACTTCCTAGCCCACATTCTAAACTATCAGCCTAGGACCATGAACTCAAATCTTCTAGATTTTACACTCAAAGAAGGAGGGGAGAGCTGGAGAGGCACTTAGGGTTCCCTGCTCTTCCATGCCTTCTTTGTAGATTACCAAATAGACAAAAAGGGGCCACAGTGGTCCCCAGAAAATCAGTACTCGTGACCAGCCACTAATATCTTGTTCATATCTTTCCAACGCACTTTGTTTCAATCCCTCTACAAATCTTCCTGGTTCCTGTATTTTCAAAAGTGAATTAAAATGTTCTAGTATTCAGTCTGACTCATTTGCAACCTATCAGCAATGTCATTACCACAAAAGTTACTTGTAGTGCATGAGCAATGGTCTTTGGATGAGGAATCAGATCTGCATTGTACAAGACACACGGGTCAATTTTTTTTTGCCATATCACTTTTTAAAATCTCTACAGCTTGCAGTTCCTTTGTCTTGCATTTTTCCAAGATGACTATATCTCGTTGCCAGCCCATAAATCCATGTGCTGTCTCATTGTCTGGTCTTTCTTCCCACTGTTCTGATGTGCTGCCTTCCCTACTTATTTTACTAGTTGGCTCAAATGCTGCCTAAAAACAGCAGGCATCTCTCTGAATATTTCCATGAGGTTTGTGTAGCCTGATGTTTCAGGCTGTTCAATTTGAACTTCTGTAGAAACCCTCCCAGCAATACCAGCATTTGTACAACATCACTAGTCTCAGATTTCAGTTTCTTCTCTGTGTGAAAGTGTAGGTCTGCTGCTTGTCCCAGAGGCATGCTTTCATAGCAAGATAGTTGGAGGCCATCAAGTGGCATCATGTGGGATTCAGGAAGCAGGAAGTTCCACCATGTGAGCCCTGCCTTTCATCCCTTTTTCTCATTAAATAGGTATCTCTAAAATCACAGAGAAGAGAGGGAGCAAGATATTTTGGAGAGGATTTAAACGGACTATTTGTTTTTTATATACTTCTTGGCTCAGATACCCCTGAGCTAAAAAAGGGGGAAATTTGAGTGCAGATCCAGATCTTCTCAGTTTGGATTACCATTCCCCTTTCTTCTTGTAAACTGTATTTGGCATATTTTCTTAACTTACCAGCAAGAGGAGGCCCCACAAAAGCTCCAGTGCTTCGAATGAGCATGAAAAGCCCTAGAGCACTGTCGAATTCCGGCATGCCTACAACATCTGCTAGCACCGTAATGTGAATGGCGACTGTTGTACCAAAGAAGAATCCATAGAAGCCAGTGAATATTGCCAAGGAAAGGTAATTGTTAGCCAGTGGCAACAGCATCAGGGAAGTACTGATCAATGTAATCGTCATTGCCAGCAAATGAATGGTTTTGGTAACATGGAGGTTGGCATACCACCCACACAGCAATCTGCCTCCAAAGTCCACCATAGCCAAAATGGATAGGAGGGATGCAGTCCATGATTCATCTATTCCCAGGCTGTAGCTAAGTGGAACTAAAAATAACGGAGGAACGAAAAAACTCATAGCAGCTAATATGCCAAAAATGGCATAAAGTACAAATTCTGGTCGCCTCACAAGCATCCAGTTGAAAGTTTTGTGTGTGATATGAGACTTATCTTCTTTGTCTCTCCTGGATGCACCGTTGTGAGGTGGTGTTTCAGTTTTGCAATGGCTGCTTTCCAGGGGTCGCATCAGTGTTCCACAGACACAAATATTGAGTTGGATGCCACCTATGATCAAGAGGGCACCTTTCCATCCATATTGACTAATCAACCACTGGAAAAATGGCCCAAACGTGAATGCAAAGGCACATTCTCCAGCACTGGCAATAGCATTGGCCAAAGCCCTTTTCTTGGAGAAATAGTGGCTAACAATGCTAATGGCTGGTGTCCATGAAAAGGAAATGCCAAGACCTGAAAAACACCGGTAGAAATAGCACTGGTTAGACACTACTGAGGTATTTTGTGAAGGTGGACATTAAAGCAGTCAGTGCTCCTACATGAGCAAAGTTAAAAAGTGTTAGAAGGAAAACATTTTTGCCTAGCAGAAGCATGAGCTTAGCTGGAGTAGATGTAAGAGTATATTTGTAACGTTATATTCTGTAAGTTGTAAAATGTCAAGCGAAAAAGCAAGAACATGAAGTATACACATTATTACATTCTTGCTTTAAAAACAAAAAAAAAAGGTTGGTTTCACAGCTTTGTCAGTGCATGAGAAATCACATGGTCATGGGTTGAAGCTAGACAGATCTCAGTGTCCATGCTGTCTGCGCTAAGGTTGTACTAGGTCAGATCAGCAGGTTAAGCTGAGCTGTGTTCAGCATAGAAAGTGAGGCAGGACGTGAAGGAAGCTGGTGTATTGCCTCTGTTCTTCATTTTCTCGTTCAACTGCTTTGAGCAAACTTAAAACCTGCTCTAACTTAGAGTTATTTTGATGGCTCCCTAGACTCTTCGGCAGCCCAGGACTGCCAAAGGGCTCAAATTCCAGACATTTTCTCAGGCATCCAGTGTGGAATTCAGAATAGTTTATTTTATTCCCTGCTAGCTTTGCTTCCTGTTCCAGGAAAATCTGCTAGCTGTTGGAGACAATTTTCTGGCGTGGTTTTGCCTGGAGTGTAGGAAAGGATTGGAATCAACTGAAAGCCTGGGACTCTGTTCAAAACATAAGTTGATAGAAAGTACAAAATCTCCATGTCTTTTTACTTCAGAACCCTTTATGAAGATTCTTTAAACCTTCACAAAGCTCTTGTCTCTGAATGAAAAATAAAACACTTAATTTTCTGCTTGCATATAATTTTCAGGTGCAAATTACTGACATATAAATATTTGTCACAAAATCTTATTTCCAGAGTGGGATGGGAGGGAAATCTCTTTTAAAGAGCATTGCTGGTTCTAACTGCTCATGAAATCAAGATAGATACCAGATTTTAAAACTCCTACCACTAGCACCCTCAAATAAGTTCCTGGTGGAAGAAAGCCATAAAGCCATAAATTCATACCCTGTAGGAAGCCAGTTGTTGCATACATCCAGACCATGTTGAATCCAAAAAATCCCAGTGCCATTCCTGAAAAAGCCAGAAGTCCTCCAGTGATCACAACTGTCCGATGGGTGTATTGTACACATAGTGAACTGGCAACAGGGGCTGGATCAGCAGCAAAATTGGAGAAAGAAAAATACATTAGGAACATTAATCTGATTAACACAGCCAAATAAATAAAACATTTGGAGGAGGACTATCCTTATAATGCTTGACACAAACAGCCTTAACTCTGCTGGATGGGGTAGGAGGTCAATCAAAATTTCAAAATTTTATCCTCTCTGATAGAGAAATTACTGTCCCTGAGGCACAGATTTGAAAATATATTTAAAGCATGTGGACTCTTTTAAAGGGAAAAAGCATTTTAGTGTCTTCCTTGCAGTAGGACAGTTCTACTGATTTTCATGTACGGATACAACTACCAGCATGACAGAACCACATGGACTGTTTTAGCAGAAAGTGAAACTTCAGCCATAGAATCTATAGATTCATCTATAAAAATTGTATTATTGAGAATGTATTATTGATATAGCTGGCATGAAAACTTTCTGGAGAAAACTAACTTTTGTTTTCTAGAATTTTGCAAAAATCAACCCTTAATGGAATTTTAAAAGTTTATAAAGGACCAAAAATTAGGGTTTATTTTGTGGTTATTCTTTTTACAGAAAATTGGCAGTTCATTTTTTAAATGATTATTTTAGTGGTACAGTTTCTCTCAACAGACTGCAAGGACTCTTCAACGCAAGGGCAGAGGTGCAGGTCGTACAGATCTGATGGTGCAGCTGCTGCTTTGGTCTCTAGTCGCTGTCTGGAAACACCTCAAATGTCAGGGATATTTTTGCTTAATTAAGGATCAGTTTTACTGCCTGGCTGTTTTTCCATCAGCATCGCAGAGTTGAGGTCAAGGCGTAGGATTTCTTTAAATAGCCATGGCCACTAGGGGGTTCTCAAGTACCACTAGCTCCCTACAATCTGTTAAATATCCTGGGAACTAGAGTTCGTGCATAAAACGGAATTCGGTTAACGAGGACCAGGCTTCTAAATTGAATAAGTAGGAAGACAGTGATTAAGAGAGAGCAGCCAGCAAGGAAGGTTTCATAGTAGTTTGTAGGGGCAGGTTGTTTTACATTCACCTGTGTTAAGAGCAGAATTAAGAGAATTTGGTAGCTAGGATGAGTGAAATAAACTTGACAGAGTACTAGTTGTTGCAAAATCTGCAGGATGTACATTGTCTGACAGCAGAAAGACCTGGGAGGAGTTATGCAAACCTCAAATGCCTCATCAGCTTTTACAGCAGAAATCTGATTATTTTATAAGCAAAGATTTTATATGTAAAAATGATACTGAAATTCAGTCATTAACTCAAGATTTAGTGGATGAGACATGATAAAGTATATACATTGGTTAATCATACATTATGATAAAAAAAGAAGAAGGGAAAAGTAGACACAGGATAACTTCCATGAAAGTGCTTGAAGACAAGAAAAAGATCTGCAGTTGGAGCAGAAATACTATGAAAACTCAATTTTTAAATAGCAAATAAGGAGAATAAACAGGCAGAAATTAAACATGGGGTATCAAGAGAAAGAAAGAAGCTAGCCACAGAACTGGAAATGGGTAAAATAGCTAGACTTCAGTCTGAAAGGGGTAAGGGCAACATACAGAAGATGTACAAGCAGTGGAACGGGATGTCAACCAGAGTGCAAAGAGAAATGTGTTGCGAGGTGTACATCAGTACCGAGAGAAGGCTGGTCAGGGTGATGGGGAGAATCCTTGCTGTAGTAAACTGAACAGCCTGTTGCAAGTGCAGACCTTGGGAGTGGAAGCACATGCTCTCCTTCGACACAAGAAACAGACCTGCTGTTGAAAGGATCCAAATAGGAAAAAATAATAATTCAGTGATCATCCTTCATACTGAGCCAAAAGACACTTAAGGGTTCCCAGAGATACATATTAAGAAAGACTAAGCCAGGCATGGAAACATGATCAAAGAACTGGAGGCTCAGGTGATCTTCATCAGGAAGTCTTGCAGTCCCTATAAATGAAGCAAATGCAGGAGAAGATGAGGACAATTATGTATTGACCTGAGACATTTATAAACTACTATACAGAAGGGGTTTGGAATGTTTGGCCATCAAGCTTTATTCACTGAAAGAGGATTATTTTCAAAGTATTTCAAAGGATGAAAAACAATTTCTGCTGAAAATTATGGCAGCCTTTTTTGAAGTAGGCTGGCCTCACACCTGGCTAGGCAAATACATTTTTGCTGGTTTACACTTGATATTAATGTGTCCTATGCTCTACTCCTTGATACATTCCTATATAATATAAATATATGTTACAACAAAACAAAACCTAACTAGAACAGGACTTTGAGTTTTTTCCTCCTATGGTGGCTTTCTCTTCTCATGAAGTTCAAATGCCTGAATGACAAAATAGTATCACAATATGTCAGTGATATGTCTAATTTGTAAACCAAATAGATAGATTACCATTTATTCATTTCTGTGGCCTGTGAAGCAGGTTTTTCAATTATTTTTTTTCAATTAATTACATCTGTCACTGCAAAACAGGCATCAAGGACAGCAGTTTATGGAATTGATAAAATCTTTTCAACTCATTACTTACTTTATCTTTTTACTTTGACTTTGTGTTACCCTTTTTTCCTTCTGAATACATTTTTCAAAGCAAGATCAGTTGCTCTTGATGTTTGGAAGTACTGCAGTTCCAAGCAATAGTACTGATAGGTGTGGACTGAGTAGGATGCATGTAATTATACAGTGTCTATGCAATGAAGTGTCTTCATAAACAAAATTGTGATAGCATTTATTATGTAAGGATATTTACCTATTGCAACCATGTATCTCTATGAGAATATGCAGAGCGGACTTCCAAATTCCATACAGTTCAAGCCTGCACATGTTTGGGATCCCCACCATCATGTGAAGGATCATGCAGTTTACAAAGGCACTAAGGACTCTCTAAACAACCAAGCTGAGTCAAATGCAGTATGTTTCCTATTTTTCCCTCCTTCATTTGGTGAGATGTGGTATTTGACCTGCTCCCATAGCTCACTGCCTTTAACTGGGATAGTTCACTCTCTCTTCTCCTGCTCTCTGCTTGCATGGTCGTGTCTTTATTGAGCCCTCTCTGGGTGAACTGAAGTTTTTTTTCTTCTTTTTAACTCTGAATCTTCTGGTAGATCAATAACTTGGAATCATACTAACAGGGGTAAAGAAGACACAGAATTGGTAATACATGCAAAGAAAGGGGATCTTGGTGAAGATAAAAAGGAGAAGTGGGAAAAAGCAGGCCTGAGAATCATTTTGGAAGCAGATGGCTTACCTGCTAGACAGGGTCACAGTCCTTATGTTTTGAAGTACTTTGAAAAAGTGACAGTCACTCTGAGAGGTCAGTGAACTTGCACAAACTGGTTTAAGAGCTTGATTCAACAAGCTCTGTGGCTATTAGAATTACCTCTAATGAGTTTAACTCAAAGCCTGTAGCAAAATTTAATCATGAGTTTAGGTACAGGATATTTTTTCAGGCAATCAGATTCCTGTGTCTACAGAATTCTGTAATTAACCCATTCCATAGCTGAGGCAGCAAATGCCAGTTCTCTGTAAGAAAATTTTCTGTGTTTTCAGTAGAGATAGAAGAAGGAAGCCTAGACCTTACATGTTTCTGGGTTTGGTTTTTTTTAAGGAAGATTTGCAAACTTGCTCGGGTAGTTAATACATTAAAATAAAATGCTAGAGGAGCACTACTACCTACCTCCTAAATGAAAGACAGCAATAGTTACTGATGTGATCCAGGAAGTGGTGCTTGCAAGTTCATCAAAGTGCTGTTGGATTTCAACAAAGAATAGACCAAAAGTCTTGAGGACAGCAACAGTGAGGCCCATCACCACGAAGGCTGACACTACCACAACCCATCCATAGCCACCGTCCAGTGGATTGCTGTCTTTAGCCTGCATCTTTTATAATTCTCAGATCTTCTCTGGGTTTTGAGGTTTTGTTTTTTTTTTTCCTGGAGTGGTAGTGATGGTGATGAGGTTTTTTAAAAGATCTGCAAATTGGTAGAAGGCCCATTGTTAAAGAAATTAATTAAAATATTCTAGGAATGGCTTACACAAGTAATTACCAAGTTAAAATACAACATGCATTACAGTGGTTTGACTGAAACTATTACCTGGGGAACAGATGCCCCAAGAGACAGAAGACTGAATAAAGAAATTTTTTTAAAAAGTTCAAGTACAGAGTGAAGAAAACAAAAGAAGCATAAAGATGTGAACAAAGGAGAGAAGACAATGGGAAAAGATTCAGACATTAAGATTTTCAAAGACAGAAGAATTTTAGGGTCCTCAAATTTTAGCATTTATAAATATGAATCGTTCCTGCACCAACAAGCATTTTTGCCAAAATGGTGCACATCTGTCCTTGTGAAGTTATATTCATAGACAAGAATATCTTATTAAACACAAAATTGTAAAAGCATATTTCCCCTTAAAATTTTTGTGACAAACTTGCAGTAATCATGCAGCACATGGAGGACATGGGATTTGGCTGAGGGAGAGAAACACTCATGTTTTTTTCTGGTTTCTTCATGGACACTGAATTCTGAGCAGGCATATTGTGCAAGATGCAGAAGACCAAAAAAGACCTGTCTCAGGAGGAGAATGGGAATTTGAGATAGCTGCAGATGTATTAGACTTAAAACTATTCTTCCCCCTCTGTGCAGCTGGGAAAAATGAGCTGCATGAAGGAATCCATACCACTTGAAATTATCAAAGGAGCAGTCACTAGTCCTGTGATGTGCTCCATTGAGATACATGATCTCAGGAGGACCCAAATCACTGCACCAGGGTGGGGAAAAGAAGCCATCAGAGCCTTGTAGGGATCAGAAGAAAGATCATTCTACTGCCATGGGTCTGGACTGATGTGGCACTGGACACATTTGCACATCATAAAAAATCTTAGAACAGCCACAAGAAAGGGAGAGACTGCTTTGTGTTGAGGTCTGTATGAAAGAATCATATAGGTTTTCATTCCCACAGTTTCTGAGTGACCTTAAGCAAGTTGTTTGATCTTGCTGTGCTTGTTTTCTCAGTCATCAAATGCAGCTAATGCTTTCAAAGGTCATAAATTTTGTAAAGCTGGAAGCATTAATACTTATATTAGTGCTCAGTTACTATAAGAAAGTACAGAAATTATATCAACCTGTAGCCATGTCTTCTGACAATTCAAGCAGCATGGTCATAATTTTGTTTGAGGCCTGGAGGAACATAAAAAGGATGCAACACTCAAGCTAAATGAACCTGCCTAGGCAGAGTGATACTGATATTTCTGCATTCTGCATGGACATGCCTGGGCAAGGGATTACGATTTGTGCCGCAAGTCAGATAGAAGAAATCCTGCTACTTACCAGGCAGCACCCAGACTAAAACAGGCATGATAAAATCTACTTCCTGACACCACCCAGCACCCTTCACTTTCATTAGGCAAATGCTGTCCCAGGAGGAGTATAAACTGGGCCTTGCTGCTCACAAGACTTAAATGAACAGCATGTTTCCTTATCACAAATACATATTTTATGTCACAGCTCAGAATTCAACCTTCCATTCCTTTTAATGTTACATGTAACTCCAAAATAAAATTTCTATTTCACTTGCATGATTAATTAATGAGGTTGTTATTTTCCAGCAGCCCTACAGATCTGAAAGCAGTGCAACTACATACTATAGGGAATTGTTGGAATGCCTGAAGAGGGTAGAAGAAAGCATAGATATTACAATAAGGGAAATTGTTTCTGACACCATGCTTTGCTTTCTTCCTCCTTCACTTGCAAGAGAAAGTTTATTATAAGATGATGCAATTGCAAACACCCTAAGCTGAAAAAAGCCTACATAGGATTTCCTTTTGCTCTTAGCTATTGAGTAATGGTAAGCAGTAAAGTATTAATATCTTCACTTACTCATTTTGTCCTTGGAGCTAACCTTCTAAATAAAAAGGAGTAAAGACCTTTATGGAAACTTACTTCTGTTGTGCCTGGCCATACACAAGATCCCTCAAAAATGTAAAGTTGTGCCTAGAAGCATAAGCATTCTGTCTAGCATCCCACTGACTTGTACCTCCAGGATTTCTCTTGGCAGCTGGAACAGATATCCTGTGAGACAGGGGCTTAAATCAGGAAAGCCTGTGCTTGGTGTGTGCATCAGCAAGAGCAGGCAGCTCTGTTAGTGTCATTATGCTCATGGCAAAATTTGCCAGCAAGAACATGCGGGCAAGAGTGCAGCCTTTACCTTTGCACCTGGATAGCTACAAAGGCACATTCTGAGGCACCGGGGCTCTTCCTCTATTCATGCTCTACAAGTACTCCAAGCTATTTCTGCTTTGATTCATGTCAATGATTCAAAAAGCTTATTAGACAATAATAAAAATAAACTATAAAATGCTTATCTCACTGCTTGCATTTTAGGGTGCCACATAAACTTGTGAAGACGGATACTTGTTTTACTTGGTTATCTTGTGCTCCGTGTTCTAATCTACTTTTTACAAAAGAGGAAATGAGTTGAATGCATTTGCTGCACAAAGACTGTTGTTAGTATGAATCCTAGACTTCTTGTTTTAATGCAATTCATACATAACACTCCCCAAAAAAATGTATTCACTCTCTCTGAATGGAGGCTGAGTGGGCTTCATGTGAGCTGGTGATACTTTACAGATATAGGTTCCCCAAGAAGACAAAAAAAGGCAAGTTTTTAGTTTTTCTACACTGAGATAAAGAAATGTGACTTGGTAATGGGTGTTTGGTTTGGGTTTCCAGTACAAGTATTGTACTTTACCTTGGATTTGGACTTACCAAAAAAACAGAAAAGGAAGAAAAACATACTTAACATACACAGACACAAAACTACTTTTACCAAAGGCTGATATATTGAAACAGGAACTATATAAAACTAAATACAAAATAGATCTTTAATTAATTAACAACAGATTAAATAATATAGTCTTGTTTTACTGGTTGTATTAGAAGTAAGATGGAAAGTAACAAGGAAATAAATTGTAATTTATGCTGAAACTTCCTCCACATTTGTGCCTTGGTACACAGGCAAGGAACAGGAACTGTGTCACATTCAGATACCCTATGGTTTTTATCTAACACTCAGACTGGCTCTGCTGATGCTCACCTGTCACTAGAGCCTCAACTACAATAGAGTCAAAGTAATTACTGCTCCTCAGACACAAATTCAGGAGGAACTCTTCATTAACTCTTCATTTTCTTTCTAACTTCAGAACATCGTTTTAGAAGGAGTCTGTCTAATGAGTATGATCTATAACAGTTTATTGACAAAGCATATTAGGATGGAAAAGATGTGCTGAATGCTCTGAGCAACCACTTAGAAGTAACAAAAATCAAGTACTGAATCAAGAAATTACCTTATTTGGGTAGCCAAGGCTTGTGTGGGATACGATGCTCTTCCTTCACCTTCCAGTTGTATGTAAGTTCCTGAGTTGTGCTGCAAACCACCCGGTCATCTTTCTCACCTGGACTACCAACTGGCTATCTGAACAAACCAATCTGTCTCCTTCAGAATGCGTAAGCATCGGATTTTATAAGAATCCCCTCCTCCCCTCCTCAAAAGTCATTTGACTCCACCTATATTCAGAAAACTGAAGTTCTGTCCTGACTAGAGATCAGAGAAACAAAATCAGGAATGGGTGGAGGAAACTAGAGGAGGAAGGCAGATTTTGTTATGTATCTGCCCTGTACTTATACTAGTCTTGGACTGCTGTCCACACTTTTTATTGAACTCAACTATTGGATCAACCAGAAAGTTCAGATGTGTCAGCTGACTTCAAACTCCCCTGTGTTCTGTGGCATTTACTGAAAATATTTATTCAAATTTAACATTCGTTTGTGGCTTCCCTGCTGTTGTGCTGCTAGGCAGATGCTGGCTACAGTGAGCATCACATAGCCTGCAGCAACTAAAGAAGTTATAGGAAACCTGAATGTGCTGTCCTGAGCATGGTACATGCGTGTTCAGAACCTTTCACCACACTAGAGCAGTGCCTTAGTTCTGTGATTTCCCACAGTTAAATACTGCTGGACCTCATAAAACTTTCCTCTCCCAGCTCTCACTGCTAATTTATTGTAACTTATTCCCTTTCCTAACAATTTGCCTTGCACCAAGGTTGTGGTGGCTATACTGCTATTGTAATTGTTGGGGAGGCAGGGTGGGTTGTTGCAGTAGCTTGTTGCTTTTTGTAATATTTTTATTTACATGCTTGTGTACTTACTTCATGACTTGATCAGTAATCTGTGTAGTTTGTGTGTGCTAAGGGGAAGTATAAATATGCAGTTGACCTGCATAACTAAGAAAAATATATTTCATATTTTTTTCATATTTCATATTTTAATGGGAAGCCAGCAAGTTTGTGTGGTGACATCCTAATTTTCTTTTGCTAATTTTCTTTCTCTAGAGCTGTTTTTTAGGGCTGGAGAAGTTAAAATCATGGCATAGGAAAATTATGGGGTAGTTTTTGAAGTGGAATTAGTGTGCAGTCTTGATAGAAAAGTCGCTGCCACTTCTACTTCACCTTCCTGCTACCATGTGGGTTTTCATGCAGTGAACCAGACTGGTGAACTGACCCTTTCAGTCACTGCACTGGGGTAGTTTCCCAATTTGGAGAAATTCACTCTGCATTTTTACAATGCAGAAGGCAGACAAAAATAGGAATGAAACTTGGCAGATGAGAGTGCTTAATCTAGAGGAGAAATTGACATGGCAATTGTATACAATTAGTGTATCCACATGCCCTGTGAGCCGACCAAATTCTGACCCATGATGTTGCTGGGCACGGGGGTGTGACTGATTGGCCTAAAGTTCCCCTGGTGTTCCTGAGTGCTTCTCTAAAAACAGTGGCTATGCTTCCCCTTTGCCAGTCATTGACAACTTCACCAGACTGCCATGACTTACTTCTCAAATAGGACATCGTGGCTTAGCCACGTCCCCTGCCCATTCCCTCAGAACCCGCAGCTCATCCAGACAAGCCTCCCGGGTTTTTGGCTGACTTTCTCATTGTTGGGATGATTGGAATATAGGTGACCTTTGAATATTATATTATAGTCATAGGAGTTCAAGTCTATAGACAAAATAATAAAGTCCAGAATATTTCACTGGTCAATCCCTCAGATTATTTTTAACATTATATTCACTGAAATTACTGGGGATTATGTGCAAAGGAATATCATCATGGCCTGTCATGACTCTGGCTTTAAAACAGAATGGTCTTAGTGGGATTACACTGAATGTTCATTTTCTACAGTCCTTCCTACTAAATACATTTAGTCTTTACTCATACCGTTTAGTTTGAGCTATCCAGAACTACTGTTATGAATTAATACCATAGCAGATTTTGCTCATCTGATCAGGCTAAAGTATTTTCACCATTTTCTGGCAATGCATGGAATCTTTATGCTACACCTGTGTACACTATTTCTCCTTAATCATCTATTGTTTTTCTCCACATGTTAAATTTACAAATAAAATTTAAGTATCTCTTATTTCTACTTAAGAAAAAAACAATCTGTGACTGCACTTGTAGTAATACTGCTTATATTATTTCTTGTTCAACATTTAAGCATTTTAGAAAACTTATGAGAACTTTCAGGTTTCCATTCATACATTGGAGGAAAATAAAGTTTATTCCAGGTAGCAAGAAGAGTCACTTCTGCTTAGACCTAGTTTGTCAGCTCAGGTTTCACTAATTCCAAGGGTTAGCTTCCACTTTAAGTGCTTGAGTAAGCACAAAATATGTTCACAGGTAGAATGCTTCATGAAATACTTGGTGTAGAGTGAAATGAGAATCTCCCTGGAACACCTGTACTTCAGATAATATCAGTGATTCATGATTATGAAGAGATTATGCTTACATGCTGTCCAGTCAAGTCATAAAAGAAATATTTAACCATCCAGGAGTTAGTAGGTCTTGACTTTTATTACTAGGCTCACAGAATGAAATTGGCAAGGGTCTAAACAGAGGCTGGATGTACATGTATTTCTAAAATGCCTTTTTCTCAACATTCTCAAAACTGAAAGTAGTGACTGTGTTCTCTGCTGCTGTAAATTATTTCAGCTTCACTGATTTCAAATTTACTTCACCCCTTTCCCCACCAGAGAATTTCTTCACAGATTTCTCAGTTGGAACAGGGCTGCCTTTGAAGAAGATACAACATCTCTATCTATTGCTTTTTTATTATTATTACTGTAGTGTATATAAAATGTGGGAAACAAGTCTCTGAAATGTAATTCTTATTTAAGTAAACTGCACAAATGTAGAAAGCCAGCCTGGCATAAATACACACAGATCCTGACAAAGTCTCCTTGTAGTCAGCTGTGCTCAGATGGAAAGGCAGAGAGCTTATGAAACCATGCCTCCTGCATTCATCAGTCCTTGGTGGTAATCATGCTTGTCCCTCTACCTGGAACTACCAGCTCTTATCACATATATCTTTTTTTTTTTTTCCTGACCAAAGCCTTCTGACAGCATTGACAAACAGATACTAAACCAAGATAAAACATCACCAGGTCATATGATTCGTCAGCTAAGAGAATATTGATTGAAATGACTGAATCAAAATGACTGTGTTTGATTTGTGGTGTTAAGTGATTACTGATGTAATATGAGTAGCCTGAACATAAATATTCTGAGCACTGTGTGCAGGAGAGATAGCATATGAAAGGACTGGAAAACTATTATGTAAGAAATAAACAGGCTGACATTACTGTCAAAATAGATGACATAGGATGCTAAATGAACCTGGGTAAGAAATGTGAATGAGTGTGGAGGCATTCAAGGTCTTGAAGGAAAAAAGGAGTTTAATCTTGATGCGATTAGAGAAGAAGAACCAGGGTGGTGATTCAGTTGCATAAAGTTAGGATGACAAAGGAGGTGATTTCTTTGCTAGCATTTTATGAAGGTAGGATAGCTGGCAGTGATAGCTAGCAGATATTAGAGAGGCTAAAGAGCAAAAAGAGGTAGCAAACAAGCAAGTGAGTGATTAAGGTTTGTCAGACTGTAAAAAGTGAGCTATTTAATAGATAAAGAAGAGTAAGTGGCTTGATTTTGGACTGGGTTCTGGCTATCCTATTATCAGTTTAACAAATTCTTACTAGTTTAAGATTGACTGAAGCTTTACAGGCTTGGAGCAAATGAAGAAAAAGCCTTCTGTCCTGAAATTAAAGTCAGGTGTGCTGATTGCTCCCATCTCCAGGGCAGTATCAATCCCTGGCCTTCCTTTATAACAAAGAGAATGCTCAGCCTGCATGAAAAGGGGGCAGGGTATCTACAGGGAAGAAGGTGACATGGAGCCTGACTTGGCTGCAAAGGGAGGATATATTTATCTGAATAAAGGTTGTTTGTTATGTTTTCCAACAAGCAATTATCAGTTTGTTTTCTCTGCGTAATTCTTGGTTGTGATTATAGCTTCCATTACAAAATAATAGGGTAAGAAGGAGAGGGGGCACAGAAAATGAGTACTGCTAAACAGGGAAGAGGGAAAGGCACTGCTTAACCTTATCAAAACAAAATGGTTATATACGGTGCTGATGCAAACAAGAGTCTCTCTGTGCCCTATCAATCTAGTATCTGGGTGGCTTCTTCCACTTCCTGTTCCGAAATAAGTGACCAATGCTTTAATTACAGGATGAAGGGGAAAATGCCCAATTCTTAGGTATGTTGGGAGCGTCAGTGAGGCATTTTCTGTCCTCATACCTTAGGAAAGAGATGGATTTGTTGGCTAAATTGTCCTCAGGTTGATGTCTGAGAAGGATTTTTACAAGGAGTCAGCTGAGAACACAGACATTAAGGGATATAAGCTCATTAGACTTCCTGTGCTATTTTCTTAAACTAGCCTGTGAGACACTGTGCTATCTATTGTGAAGTTATGATAAAGTGAGGAAATAAAGTCCAAGAAGAAATGCAAACTTCCTTGACAGCCTGAAGTGTGCCTGTATAGAAGAGTTTTCAATGAACAGCTGCTTGTATTGAACTGCATACAAGGTTACACAAGGTTGCCCTGTATTTCTGTAAGGATGGATTCTTGCACCAAGGTCTTAAAATATTCTTCCTAGTTTCATTTTTAAGACTAGGATGGCAACAGATAATGAAGAAGAATGCCTGTTGACTCAGAGCAATAGTGAATGCTTACCGAGTTTGCAAGGCAAACATGTTCAAGCTTGCAGTACACAGAATGAGAGCCAGGCCACAATTAAGGGATGGGAACTGGACTGTCTGTAGTAGTGACCAAAAACCCACCTTAAAGACAGGCAGGAAACTGATTTAATCCAAGCTTCTAGTTACAACACTGTGGCTACAGAGTGAGGTAACTGATGGATATAGGGTTGAAGAGATGATAGATCTGTGCCTGAGGGAGGAGTGAAGATCAGGCTCCATTATGGCAGGAAGGCTCAGTGATCCAACACCACCTTCTGTGCAGGGAAGAAAGATTTTTCCAAGCCCACATGTGTCACTAAAGAAAGGCTGATATGATAGGCCCTGGAAACTCAGAACGTAAAATCTGATTCTTCTTCCTCCCAGAGTTTCCTGCTGAGTCCAAGTTTCATTGCAAGCTGGTCTGTCAGAGAAGCTGTGGGACACGAAGTGGATGGCTGGAACATACTGCAGTGACAGAAGCAGACTCCCAAGACAGCTGGACAGAACGGTCACTTCAAAGCTGTGGCAACATGCTTACATTAAAGCAAATAAACATCTCTGCCTCCCTGCAGAGTAGCAATGATTTTACCTTTGTATTTGTCACTGGTGTAGGTGCCGCAATACTACTTCTTTTGGTTTAGCAATGCAGGGAAGTTACTAGAAAACTTGAAGTCATCAGAATGGTTAGTAGGAGAATGAAGGGGCTGGAAAACCAACAGTTTGTAAAACTCAATGACGAATTTAAGAGGGGTCTTGATCACGAGGTATTAATACCTACAGTGGACTAGAAATCTTGTAACAAAGGGATTTTCAATTTATTGGTCAATGATGCAGGAGGATTCGATGGATAGGAAATGGAAGCTAAGAAATTAATACAGCAAGTAAGTCACATTTGAATAAGAAAGGTGACAATGGGAACAATTTACCTATTACTTCATCACTGTTTATTTTTAATCAAAGCTGAATGGTCTTCTGAAGATAGTGTTCTAGTTCTTTTACCCTAAGTAGCTGATGGTGGCCTTAGCATATAAAACATTCATATCTGTACTTTTCTGTTAAGCAAGAATGTTAACCTGCTATGGCTTAACTTGCTTCTGCTACTGAAGTAGAAAAAGCAAATCCAACCCATAGTCCTTATGGATAAGGAATTGCCTTTTTACTTTTTCTGCTTAAAACAAGGTTTACAAGTATGATTTATGCTCAGTGAACACAGGTTTTTCCTCTTTTGTGAGCTGACAAAATGAGCTAGCTTGGATTACAAGACACTAGGTTAAACACCAGCCTTCTTGACATAAAGTCAAACTGAATTTATGCTGAAAAATTTGATTGGAAATTAAATCCAATTATCTTAAATCGGTCATTCCAGACTAACAGAGCAATAAAAGGCATTGTGTTTGTTGATGTATTTGACCCTGATGTTACAACCATGTCAAAACATGTAAGCACTATAATTCCCTCTTAACTCATATCGCACAGTACCCTCCCAAATGCTTTGCTCAGAACAGATGATAAAAGGCCTTTCAAACATGGGAAATCTTTCTGATCTAAAGCAGAAAATTGCTTCTGAATTTTGAATTGACAGAATTTTAAAAATTGCTTTGATCGATAGAGTATGACTGTCACCAAAATCCGTATAATCAAGTCTTTTTCTTAACTGGAGGTGGTTTAATGTTCCAATATTGCCCACAGAATAAAAGGAAAAAGACCATTAAGAAAACAATGACCTTTTTTTACAGTTCCAATCCTCATGTAAGCATAGAACCAACAGAAATAAATGATGTGTAACTCCTATTTCTCAAACTGTGCACAATGCTCCAGATCAATGATGTAGGCATAGTAAAATTTATATGTATCAAAATATGTTGCCGGAGAGCAACTAGCCCTGCATAAAGCTGCTTAGGTGAGTCTTTCAGGAGTGGTGGCCCCTAGTACTTTATCACTGATGATACTATCCATGAAATCAAAATAAAAGATGAAAGTCCATATTTGACTCCTTCATTGCCTTCTCTATACAAGACCTACATAAGAATTTCAAAGCAGAAATTGAGATCTACACTCAATAGTGAGCCTGTCTTTCTTTAAAACCGTATTTTTGTATATATATTTATATATATATATATATATATTTATACCTACCTTAACATCATACAGATTATGAATATGACATTTTCAAAGGGCAGTTTCCATTCCATTACATATTGGGGGATCACATTTTATTTTTTTGTTTTGTTTTGTTGTTTGTGTTGCAAGCCTTTCACCGGACTAATTATGCATTGGTATTTTTAAGAAAAAATGTATACTGGAATTTTTCATAGTAGTTTCTAATGTAAAATCTGCTTTTGAGAACCTAATCTGTAGGTATGTTTGTCTGCTTGTGAAGAGAGAGGTAGCATAGGTAAGTGAGACTAAAGCAGAAAGGAAGAAAAACTGAACAAAACAGAATAAACCAAATCTCTCAGCCTAGAACTATGTTACTGGATCATAGCATAATTTGAAGTTGTAAATCATAAATTGTCATGAATAATCTTGTCTGTACTGAGTATGCAGTGAAGCAAATGAGAAAACTCACTAAACCTGAGTATGGAAATTTCCTAAAGCACCTGGGGTGTGCAGAGAGCATAGTCATCACCTTTCAGTTCACCACTTTTTCAGACTTTTTAATTCCAAAGGGTATTGCAAATCCTATTAGTTTTCATTTAGCAACAAGGGCAGGGTAGAAAGCAGCAGTGTTCAGTGTTTATCTGCATCACTGGATTTATTTAAACTGCCATTTCTCATCGCGTCATTACATATTTTGTTTCCAGATTATGTCACAAAGCAGCAAAAAATAAGTATTTTCAGGATATCTTCAAAAATGATGAAGTACATTGGAAAGCAGTATGATAAAGATAGGGAAAATGACCACCAAACCGGTCTGCGCCATCATTCAAAGGCAGTGTGAGAGCAGGCAGAGGTGTATTCTCTCCGGGAGAATGGTGCGAAGTGCTGCATGAGTGACAGTCCTCGTCACAGCTTGGGCCCCATCCTCGAAGGTGCTCTCCTTGGCATGAGTTCTCTGGAAGCCACTGTTCACTAGCACCTCCTGGCACCACTGCTCTGCACCTCAGCTAATTGAGCTCCAGTCTGGGCAGTGCTATAGCTATGAAATGCCAAAGATATAAATGCAGTGGAGGGGGAAACCCAGCAAGAACCACCGGTGCTGTGACTTCATGTCTGTGAGGCACCTGGTGTGCTGCCCTGTGGCACTCTGCTGCTGCCTTACGCGGCACCACTGTTACTTCTGTGAACTTTCCTTTCTGTTCTAATGAAAACCAAACCAACCAACCAAACACAACAACTAAAAGAAGCAGGAAACCAGGGAAAGCCTTGCACACCTTTGCAAGCAAGGCAATGCAGCACACAATGTGCGGGGCAATCCTTGGTCAGTTGCAGGGTCAAGTGGGTGCTCACCCTGTAGCTGTGGCTGGACAGATGGCTCAAGGTTTCACTGCTGCCAGGCCACCATTCTCCAGAGGCAGCCACTGCTGAGGGCTTCCCCGCCTCGGTGTGTGGCCAGACGCAGGCCCAAGCTGCGCTGGCTGTGCCCAGTTATGAGCTCCTGAGGACAAGAGAGACATGGAGCTCCTGAAGCAGGACCAGTAGAGAGCAACGAAGATAACTAAGGAACTGGAGAATCTCTCTTATGAGGAAAGGCTGAGAGAGATGGGCTTGTTCAACCTCAAGAAGATATGACTGCACAAGGGGACCTCATCAGTGTCTGTAGGTGTCTGAAGGGGGGGTGCCCGAGGACGGACCAGGCTCTGCTCAGTGGTGCTGAGCAACAGGACAAGAGGCAACGAGGAGAAAGTGATGCACAGAACTTCCAGCTGAACATGAGGAAGAACTTCTTTGCTGTGTGGGTGACCATGCACTGAAACAAGAGAGGCTGTGGAGTCTCCCTCACTGGGGATATTCAAGAACAGTACGGAGAAATCCCGAGCCATGTGCTCTGGGATGCCCCTGCCTAAGCACGTAGGTTACACCAGGCTCCGCTTCCAGCCCAGCCCCCGCTGTGGCGGAGCACGGGACTGCAGCAGCCGCGCCCCCGCCGGCCCTGTGCCGGTTCACGTCAGCGCCGGGGCCGCCCCGCGCCGGGCGGGGCCGGGCCGCGCTCTGCCCCGGGCCGTGCCCGTACGGCGGCTGCGCGGCGGGCGGGCGCACGGCGCGGCCATGGAGCGCGGCGCGGACACGGGCGTGTGGCGGCTCCGCGCCACCGCCGCACAGCGCGACCGCCGCCAGCCGCCGCCGCGGGAGGACAGCGACCGCGGCGCGGGCGGAAAGAAGCGGGGCGGGCGGCGGTCGCCGCTGCCGCTGTCCGAGGCGCGGGGGGCGCCGCTGGTGCTGCTGTACCTGCTGGGGCTGCGGGCGCTGGCGCAGGTGTCGCACCGGCAGCTTCTGAGCCGCCCGCCCGACGCCGCCGGGCCCCGCGAGTTCAGCGCCGCCCGCGCCAGGTACGGCGGGGCTGCCGGGCCGGAGGGGCGCGGGGGGCGGCGGGCCCTGGCTGAAGGGTCGCGTCGTGCTCTGCCCTGGCGAGAGCGCGGAGCTGAGGAAACGGCGCGTCCCCCGTAGTTTAGTTCTGGTAGTCTCGTGTCGTGCTCTGTGTCTCGGAAAGCTTCTGTGCTAATTTTTAGTTGTGTCACCGAAACGTTGGGAAGACTAAAGCTATCACTGTAATTTCAGTTTTAGAGTGTTAACGTCAGGTGTACGTCTTGGTGAAAGTGTACTTATTCAGACCTTCAGGAAGGGGCATGTAGGCATGTACAGAATCTTGCTAAAGATAAAATCTTTAGCTTTTCCAATCACCCTTCTGTTTCTTTTTTAATTGATATGTTCAGATCAGAAAACCAGTACATTGGCTTAATGTCATGGTAGTTAAGATAAGGAGTCCTGAGTAAAGATCAGGCCTGTATGCCCATTACAAGTTACCGTCTAACTGGCTTTAACCTCTTCTGCTTACCTTGAGTTTTGAAATAGAACCATGTACAAAAATGTTACAATTGTAGATAGATTACATACTAAATGTTGAATGTATTGATGCTGAATTTTTAATTTATGTCTTACAGGGGATATCTTGACAACATTACAGCAATTGGGCCCAGAACAGTTGGAAGTCCAGAGAATGAAGTTCTTGCAGTTAACTACCTCTTAGAACAAATTAGGGGAATAGAAAGAGAAAGTGCAGATGCTCACAAGATATCTGTAGACATACAAAGGCCCACAGGCTCCTTTAGCATTGACTTTTTAGGAGGCTTTACTAGTTACTATGCAAACATCACCAATGTGGTAGTGAAGCTGGAACCTCGCAGTGGAGCCGAGCATGCAGTGTTATCCAATTGTCACTTTGATTCCGTACCGAATACCCCGGGTAGGTCTGTGTGTTTGTTCTGTGTTTCTGTGTGTTACGTGAGCTGCAGAGCTTGGCTCATGGATTTCTCATACCTACTAGCCACGTTAGAGTACTGCATGTGTCAGCTAGTCTTTTTGGTCTCAGTGAAATTCATTACTTAGAGTGACAGGTTGATCCTCTTAAACTTAGAATTTCACTCTCAGTTTCTGTAGGCAGCAATTTACAGATGCTTATTTAAATTTCTGAAAGGTGTGGTTGTGTCTGCCTTTCTTAACAATTTACTGCTTATGCATTGTCGTGGGTTAAGTGGGTTATAGTTCATGTGCTGCTTCCACCCATCGTCCAGGTCTTTTCATACTTCTCTACTGATTTAATCCTGGCTTTCCTTTCACAGGATGCTTTGTGCCAGAGATTATGCCCATCCCCACTAACCAGTCTGTTTTCCCCTCCTTTTGCTGGTATCTCAGATTTTCGGTCTGATATGCTTAAGATATGCCAGGTTTTTTTCATTTCTTTCCACATTCAAAGCTCCTGTCTCAAAAGAGTGTAGTGATCAAAGGCTGCGATACTGTTGCCTTGGTAGTGGGTGTATCTTTTACTGCTAGTTTGGCTGTCATTTCTGTGTACTCTCAGTCTTGTTCCTCTACATTTTTTAAATCTAATCCTGTTAAATTATTATTGCAGCAAGGCTGTGAACTGCTTCGTAAATTTGTGGGTTTAACAGAGCCAGGAAGGTATGGATCTAAAACACAAAATTTGTTGTAACACTCAGCCACAGGTGTGTGCCTGTTACTACAGTTGAAAAACGCCCACTGCTGTCACTCACCAACAGTACAGCTTTAACTGGAATTTCTTCATTTACATCCCACGCAGTATTTTATTTTTTTGGTGGTGAACCTTCTATTCTTTAGCACATGCGACTAGTCTTCATTATTAAGGAAACAGTTGAGTATTAGCTAGAGAAACAAAGCTTTTGCTGGACTCTTTCCGCCTTTTTTCTGTCAACAGATAGTATACAGAACTTCTCTTCCTCCTCAATCGTATTTGGGCAACATGAGTTTCCAAATTACACTTAATAAATGCATGATTGTTATACATGCTCTGTGATTGCAGAACTGCAGAGATGCTAATTACTGGATGTATAGCCTATGTATGTCTGCTTAGACTTAGAATATTTCACAAGCATAGTACTATGATTATTAAAAATTGTTTTCAAATTGATGCCCTGTGTAAATTGTGTGGCAGTTTCTGTGGGTTATAAAATAAGATTATGTTTACATCAATTACTGTCTTAACAGGTACTCAGACACTAAAATACTTCACCAACCTTGCGTAGAAGTGCCAAAAAAATAAGAGTGGTTTGTATAGGATTTTACAGAAATGTGCAGAGGAGGTGGAAATCAGCATGTGTGCTTGCTCTTAATCACAAAGCAGCCTAACCCTTTACAGCAGCAAGGAGCTGCTCTACCTTTTGTTTTCTTAGTATGCCACTTGCACATTACCTAAGCCTTTTGTTTTCTCCTGTATTTCTCTTAACTATTTGCTTACAGCCCTTTTTTCATGACCAAAAAGGTGGGCTTTTAACCAGAGTTAGCATGTCTCAAAGGTCAGTGAGTAATATATTTGAAAATTGGGTAATAAAATATAATGTAAAATATAATCTGCCTTTGGTGCTTATATACACAAAATACGTGAAGCAAGACTCAGTAAATCATTAATTTTAGAAAGCTTGTGTTCCTTGTGAAGGAAAAACGTAAACAATAAAGTCCTAAAACATGTATCTTGTTCTGATTCTACTACTCTTCAGTTTGTATAGGCCTGGTTGATTATTTTCTGGTAAACTCGATGGCAAAGTCCGCTTTGAAATTACCATTGCAGATGTAATGTGGTTTTTTCAGGTTACCAATATCTGCTGTAAAATCTGTTACGACCTCCTGTCAGTTTTGTTGTGTATGAAGTATTGGGGGGTATTTTCTCTGCAAGTTTGTGTAAGGGTTTTTGGCTACATGGCTGTTTTTATCAGATATAAATCTGTATGTCTCTTGAAGCTGATAACTTTGATTTTTCTTAGTCTCACAGCAAGGCAAGTAAATGACTAACCTCACTGGAAACCATACTCCTCTGCTGAGTTTTCAATACAGCATTTTAAATAAATCAGTGTGGCTGAAAGGAGCCTACTGATAAACTTGGGTAGCAATTAAGGTCTCTTCCAACTCAGAATATTCTGTGAAATTAATGAAAATCTGTGATGGTCAGGGCTTAAATCAGGTAATTGGGTGGTGATCTATGGAAAGCTTTTGTCAGAACAAGGCAGTAATTTCTGAGAAATAGAGTAGAGAATGGTGTATTAGAAAGATCTCAAATTCATTTATTCCATGCAGTAAACTAAAGCTAAAATATAGACTAAGATTTATGTTTGTATCAGGAATATGTCCTTTTCATAGCAGATACGTCTTAAGTCTTGCCTCGTGACAAGCTTTGGAAAAACTGTTTGTTTTTTTTTCTTTTATGTGTAAATTGAACATTTTGAGCAGCTAGCTGTACCTAAATAGCATTCCGAGGCTTGACCACACCATTGTCAACATCTCAGTGTATGTCAGCATCGTGTGTGTAACCCAGGCCCAGACAAATGAGTTTTAATTTCTGTTTTCTCCCAAATTTTACTTATTAGAGCAGGATAGGGGGGTGCTACAGCTTGCACCGACATAAGGGAAATGGGAAAATGGAAGACCTTGACTAAAAGATGGATGCTTAATCAAGATAGAAAGCCAGTGGGGTGTGGGAGAAGGTGTGAGATTGTAGTGTTGGATGAGGAACTCAAAGAGAACAGACTGCTGAGCTTGGAGTGAAAGGGGTTTCTGCAAAGAAGGAAAGGTAGTGAAAAGCATCTGATCATGAAAATCTTTTATTATAACGTATACCTTATGGAGGCATTTAAAGGTGTGGATTCTGATATTTGCTTAGCTTTATTTTGCAGTCTTAGCTTTATTTACTTTGAGATTTTGTCCTCTTAATTGAATGCATCGTAACACTGGAATGCTTTAGGATGATTTTTGGGGAATGTTACTTTTTAAGATATGGGTGTGCTGTCAATGAAAATTACATCCTTATTTATTCATGTTGTATTTAAGAAAGTAGATATCTCATTGCTTGCCTAGTAACCTGCTTAGTCTGCTTTTCTTGAACGGTAGTGTTGGATCTGATATCTTGTCATTCACTTGCTCAACTTCTGAACATAATTTTTCTTTCAGCTGTTGCTTTCAACTAGTATAGACAGAGGGTACAAGCTGTACCAGAAAATATACTAAAGTTTGACACAATTGTACTGCAGTTAGATTAAGTGACTGAAATAACATAAACCGTTTTTCTTCTCTTGTCTTTGTTGCAAGTCTGTGTGTTTTTTGTAAGCCTTACTATTTTGGTGATTGTTTTAAGGTGCCAGTGATGATGCTGTTAGCTGTGCAGTGATGCTTGAAATACTTAATACACTTTCCAAATCATCAGAGTCCCTGCAGCATGCTGTCATATTCTTATTTAATGGTGCAGAAGAAAATATTTTGCAGGTGAGAATATGCCAGAATTTTAAATTATACATCAAAGCAGTATATTAAAACTCTTAACAAAGGAAAGATACGGCTTGTGTTTATCTCTTGAAATATTCATTAATTGCCCATCTTTTCGGAGGAAAATGTGTATGATTTCAAAGGGAAAAATGCACTTGGATTTAGAATATTGACTGTATTAGTTTAAGAATAAGGCTTGCATTTTCTGCATCTGTTTGTGTTATCTGCCTTGTGCAGTCTTGAGTTATGTGCAAACTTGAATGACGGAAAATAACATTTAGGCTTGTCTGATAGATATTTGACCTATATTTTTTTGTTTTCCCATCAAGGCTAGTCATGGCTTCATTACACAACATGAGTGGGCCAAGTCAATCAGAGCTTTTATTAACCTGGAGGCAGCAGGTGTAGGAGGAAAAGAACTTGTTTTTCAAACAGGTATGAGCTTGCATTATGTCCAATTTCTACACAAGGTTAATTTGATAATAAATTATGCAGACTTGAAGGAATATTGAAAGTGACTCATAAGCAAAAGACAGGAGAACCTCTGTGCCTTTTTCCCAGGCCTTTGCAGCAATTTGTTCTCAGTGTTTAGGTACTTCTGAGCTAAAGTACTGCCACAGAAGTTGCCTCGTGGGTAGGCAGCCTCTGTAGACCAGAATAATAGAAGTTGTGTTTCCCTTTTACATCAAGGTGAAAACAAGAAAAGCATTTGGATAGTACATATATCTTAATACTCACACTTTCATATGTTCTATTTATTTTTCACAGCAGTTCTTTCAAAATCTTTGCAGGGAGACATTGGCATTAGAACTCCATCTAATGCTTAGGAAGCAGCAAAAATTCTGTATTCCGTAGACTACAGTTAGACCTGTGCTCCATCCTAGCTGGAGTGCAGACTTCCTTGTACTGCTGAAGCTGCTTTGCTGTTTACGTGCACTGAATGCTTTAGGGGAGAGACTTTTTTCTAAACAGCAGTATTGATGTGTGAAACATACATGATGGATTGGAAGCTCAGCTAAAGGTTGTGACTTCTTCATTAATGCTGGGTCTTTTTGGGACGTGGCTTATCTGCTCTGTCACTGAACACAGGACAGTGGTTTGGTTTTTTCCCCCCCAAATGCAGCTAATTCTTTCTCTGAAGTGTGAGTCATTCAGCCTACCCAGCTGTACTTATTAGATGCTCTGTGGAGCAACAGTGTTAAATCTCCAGTGAGTTACTTTGCATTATTTGTTACCATGAGGATGCATATCCTAACTGAAGTCAAAAAATATTTGTGGCGAACTTTCTGCTCATCTTTTGTTAGGACCTGAGAACCCTTGGTTGGTACAAGCATATGTAGTTGCAGCCAAACATCCCTTTGCCTCTGTGGTGGCACAGGAAATATTTCAGAGTGGCATTATCCCAGCAGATACAGACTTCCGTATCTACAGAGACTTTGGCAATGTTCCAGGTATGTTATCAAAAGACATGTCAATACATATTACATTTATAACAAGGACATTGTTCTGCTGTTGACTATATGAAGGTTCACAAAATTGGTTTGTCTCTCCCACTGGGAGGGAATTTTCCTGCTCCTTTCCTAAGGAAAGAGTTTTTAGATTTAATTTGTCACACAGTTCACTGGGGTTGTTTTTAGATGACTGGTGTTTTCCAGAAGGAAACTACATGGTAGAAAAGTGCCCTGAAAGTCAGGAAAATACTCCAGGAATTAACAGCACTCTATTAAATATTCTGTTTTGAAACATTTTGGTACATGATGCTAATAACATACTTGCAGGAATGAAATCTCTGTATTTAATGGATAAACCAAAATAATCTTTTTTAGAGGTAGTGAATAGTCATTAATGCATTTTCATTACCCTTAGGTTTTGTTTGGTTGAGGGTTTTGTTGTTGTTGTTGTTGTTGTTTCTGTCTGATTGTTGTGTTTTGGGTTTTTTTTCTTTCTGGCGGTCTTGTTTTGTTTGGGGGATTTGGTTGGTTGGTTTTTGGGGGATTTTGGTAGGTTTTGTTTTTTTCCATAATCAAACACAGGACAGAAGCTTTTTAGTTTTGGTGATATTTTTTCTGTTGAGAATGAACAGTGGGAAAGAAATGTGAAATGTTTTCCATGTGGACACAATTCAAAAGACTGTAAACTTCTGAAAAGTCCTTGTCCAGAACAGATTGTCGTTGGAGTCGCTTTCAAGAAAAGTGATATTTCTGAATTGATTGTTAGTACAAAGCAGTTGTTCTGGCATATTCTGTACTGTTCTGAAGTACGCTTCTAGCCTGAAACTAAAGTAGCTGATTTTGTACAATGTGTTCTTTGTTCAGAATCATACCTGGGTGGTAAATGATTTCTCACTGACCTCTGGGGGTTTTTTTATAAACAGATTAAAAAAAATAAGTGAGTTTAAAAACTGGTTTGTTCCTCAGAATTGAGACCTATTTTGCCAAAAATTGTGAGAATTCAGATTGCAGATAGCAGCTTTTTGCATATGCAGCTGAACAAGTGAATGGGATACACTGAATGTGCAACTAATGAAGCAGAATAACCTTTGGGTTTTGGTAAATGCCTTTGTTTGTTTGAACAAATTATTTGGACTTTGAAATGAAGGGTTTTCAGACCAACTCTCTGAGAAGCTGTTTACACATTAGAAGTACAAAGAGCGCACCTGATATTTTGAGAAGGTGATCTGTAGTTTCACAGTGCTACTTTTTACTACTTCTCCGCATAAACATTTACTGAAGTTTTGCAAGTAAACATTTGGCGAGCACCTTGTGCATCTTTTCTGAATCTGAGATGATCTGGTTTTCATGTGTTTCTCCAGTTGCAAGAGATGCCATGGGAATCAGTACATACAAAAGGACAGATACTTTAAAATGTTCTAAAGCTGTTCTGTTTTAAAGACACTGGAAGTCCAGATAGTTTTCCTTCTGCAAAGAAGGCTGTTTTGTTCATCTCTAAGGGTAATGACTGGGTTACAAAGTAAAGCAACATTTTCTGTGAAGTATATGGGAAGCTTTATTTGTTTTGGGGTTTTAGGATTGCATAGATTTAAAAAATGCTGCTTTTCTTTCTGTAGGAATAGATTTGGCTTTTATTGAAAATGGCTACATTTATCACACAGAATATGACACGTCAGACAGAATTTTGACAGATTCCATTCAGAGAGCAGGTTGGTATTTTAAGAATTCAGTAATTTTACTGAAGAGTAGTATTGTAGCTTTTTCATTGTGCTGTAAGATTGCTGTAGTGATAAATTAATAATTTTAATTATCCATTTAATACATGTTGGTTGTGTTCTCAAGAGCAAAGAATTAACTGAATACGTGTCTTTTAAATACAAAGGAAATGTAGTGGGTCAACTTCGGAAGATGAACTTTATCAGCATCTGGTGATGTCAATTAGATTCCACAGTTGCTTTCAAATCAAAGTATTGCCCATTGATACCTAATTGTTCAGCATTCTGCATTCCTTTTATCTTACTGAGTCCTGGTATTGATTAATGTTTCTCATCAGAAGCTTCTGAGTAAGTTGGTGGCATAGAGACTGATCTGCCAACAGAGATTTTTTTATATTAGAATTAATCTCAGTCAAACTTACGTGGTAGCACACAGACTGGGTAAACAGGATTTATTTTCTACATCAGGTTGTGCTCATTAGACAGACTACAGTAAACTATGAAGACCTTTAATTTCCCAGGAAAAGCTAACATAATCCTAAATGCCTCCAGGATTTTGATCGTTCATTCTTTAAGCTTATATACAAGCCAGCTTAGATGACCAGCATGAATACAGCTTTTAAACACTTCCTTGCACCAGTTTAGCTGCAGGACAGAAAGTAACACTTTTAAATTCCTGTTGGAAAGATGTTTGTAGTTGTCATAATGGTTTTATGTAGAACTTGTCCTGCTAAACATATCACAGATTTAAAAAAAAAAAGACACTTTTCAGCCATTAAGAACTTCTAATGGTCTAGTAAAAGCTAAAGGAAAATTGAGGATGATGGTTCTCATTTGGTTACCGTGTTTTGGCTGTGCTGTGGGAAAAGAAAAGGTGGTTGATGCCTGTAGGCTACAAAGGAAAATAGTGGCCTTTTCTTTACAGTTATGGAGGGAAAGAAAGGCAGGTATTTCATAGACATTGAAACCTGGAGGGGTCACTTAGTGGTGAGGAGAAGAGGACGAAGATTGCAAAATCATAAACTCTTCTATGGGTTAGCCTTCAAGTCCACTGCTAAATATCAGAAGTATGGGCTGAAAGCCTGACTGTTCACTGCATTGCAATGGTGTCTTAAGTGCATGAGAATTCTCAAGTGTACTTATTTTGACAAGTGGATAGACTAACTCATCTAGAACACTATTGTGTACTGTCAGATAACAGCTTGAGAATAATCATTTGTGTATTTATGTCTTCATTGAGGATATTTCTATATAATTTTTTCAGAATGGTTATAGTAAAATATAAATACTGTGTGGTAATTTATCAACCTGGATATAATTATCTTGTGTATCTGCTGTTTTAATAGGTGACAATATTCTAGCTGTCCTAAAATACCTAGCAACATCAGAAAAGTTGGCTGAATCTTTTGAGTATCGACATGGAAATGTTGTGTTCTTTGATATACTTGGTTTATTTGTCCTGGCTTATCCTGCTCGTGTTGGCACAATTATGAACTATATTACAGCAGCAATTGCTTTTTTTTATTTAAGCAAAAAAGTATTGCAGCCAAAACCCAGAGGTAAGTCTAGGTTGTCTTTGGTTTGGTTGTTTGTTGTTTTTTTTTTTTTAATTGCTTTAGTCTTTAGCAATTAGCAATTACTAAATGAAAAAACTGTAGGTGAAAAAGTGTTCAGGCCATTATGGCATCTCTTCAGTTGAACTTCAGAAATAAAGTTTAGCTCTGCAGCATGCCATCAGAGTTGCTTTGTGTTTAAATCTCACAGCTGAGTATTTATGATGGTGAAAGAATATGATAGGCCTAGATGTCTAGCATTTATAAATCATGATTTTGTCTCATATAATTTCATGAAGAGTGAAATTAAATCTTTTAAAGATCTGGATATTGAAAAAAATTGCCTAGTGTCCATATAACTTTTTTATTTTGTTAGTTCAGATAGGGTGTCAAAATCACATTTAACACCTGTCTATAGACAGGACCAAGTAAGAAAACAAAAAATTGAGAAAATGACAGCAAAGCTTAATAGAGTGTAAACCAACTTAAATCTTCTAATTAGACCTTTTTAGTATGTGTAGGAACATGCCTGTTAAAAAACCTTAAAAAACACGCTGATCTCCTGAAAATCCAGAAAACATGTTTGGAGTAAGAAAATGTTAAAAGAAAACTCAAATTTTTTGTTGTTGGGGTTTTTTGGGGATGGGGCTTTGGGGTGGGTTTTTTTGGTGGTTTGTTTGGTTTGGTGGGGTTTTTTTTTTTTGCAGAAGGGGTTGTTCTTGTTTTGGTTTGGGGTTTTTGTTGTTATTTTTGTTGTGTTTTTGGCTGGGGTTTTTTTGTGTACTTAAAAATGAAACTGCGGCACCTTCGGTTCCCTAGTAAAGTTTTTTCTATCACAAAAGCTGTAATCTGCAAAATACACCAGTATTTTGGCAGTAAACCTTGCAGTGGGGATGTGTGCAAGTAGACAGAAATGGGCTAAGTGATGTAAACCATGCTGTTAAGGTGTCTTCACAGGGGACCCCTTCATTTTGGTCATTAAAGTAGTTATACTGTGGGGTAATTAAAATTTTGATGATTGTCTGCAGTAGAATACATAGGTGTTGAATGAAACTTCTTTTTTCTTCTCCATAGCTGTTCATAACCTGAAGAAGTTACTTACTGCATTTGGCTTAACCCTGGCGAGCTGGGTGTGCACACTGGTGGCAGTCCTTATGGTGGCAGTGTTTGTCTCCATCATTGGACGGGCTCTTTCTTGGTACACCCATTTCTATGTTTCTGTGTCTCTCTATGGCACTGCAGCTGCAGCTAAGCTCATTCTTGTGCACATGCTAGCCAAGAAATTCTTCTATAAGGTAGGCAAGACTTTGTTGTTATTGTTGAAAGGCAATGAGGTGTTTAATCTGTGGAAGACCTACCTTCTGAGATGATTTAAAAAATGCAAATAGTTTTCAGTATATAAAATGTTGCTGTAAAACATTGCTTCGTCTAAACATAAGGGATTGTTCTGCTAAATCAGAGAGGTAAGAGCTATGTGATTTAAGGCAGCCTTGACCTTTAGGAGCTGCTTCAGAAAAAAGGCAGGAGCCTTTGTGATTTAGGTCACAACAACCCCAAGCAGTGCCACAGGCTGGGGCAGAGTGGCTGCAAAGCTGCCCACAGGAAAAGGACCTGGGGGTGCTGGTGACAGCAGCTGAACATGAGCCAGGGTGTGCCCAGGTGGCCAAGAAGGCCAATGGCATCCTGGCCTGTAGCAGCAACAGTGTGGCCAGCAGGACCAGGGCAGGGATTGTTCCTTTGTTCTTGGCACTGGTGAGGCCACACCTCAAATCCTGTGTTCAGTTCTGGGCCCCTCACTGCAAGAAAGACATTGAGCTGCTGGAGAATGTCCAGAGAAGGGCAGTGGAGCTGATGAAGGCTCTGGAGCAGAAGTGCTCTGAGGAGCAGCTGAGGGAGCTGGGGTTGTTTAGCCTGGAGAAAAGGAGGCTCAGGGGGACCTTATCACTCTCTGCAACTGCCTGAAAGCAGGGTGTAGCCAGGTGGGGGTCAGTCTCTTCTCCCAGGCAAGAAGTGACAGGACAAGAGGAAATGGCCTCAAGTTATGCCATGGAAGGTTCAGGTGAGATATTAAGAGAGATTTCTTAATGGAAAGGATTATCAAGCTCCAAAACAGACTGCCCAGGGAAGGGGTTGGGTCGCCATCCCTGGAGGTATTTAAAAGATGTCTAGATGTGGCACTTAGGGACATAGTTTACCAATGGCCTTGGCAATGCAAGGCCTAGGTTGGACTCAAATGATCTCAAAGGTATTTTCCAAGCTAAACAATTCCGTGATTATTCTGATATATAGTTGTTCTGAGCGCATCTAGAGATGGAACAGAGCTCTTGGTTGTCTGTGTTCTTCTCTGCAATAAGTAAAAGTCATTTAGGCCCCTGCAAAGCTCAGTGAGGATTTGGTGTGTGTTACTTTACATTTCTGTCATTTGTCGTGATTGCTGTGTGTCTACCTGTTTTGCTTAGGATTCTTTTTTATGGACTAACCAATGTGATTTAACTCGTGTAATAATTTCATAATTATAAATTATAACAATCCCATATGGTTTTGTGTCAAATACAAATGGTCTTGAGGTATCTGATAGATGACACTCTTCCAGGGCAGAAGTTGACTACTCAGGCCTTCTAGGCTGAGGTTTTAGGTGCAGTAATATTTAGTCATTCTGCTTGCTGTTAATTGTCTTCTCGGCCATTTGTGTGGGTTTTGGACAAGGGAATTTAGGAAGCCTTAGCTGACAGCCAAATAAAAATGTTCAAAAAAGTTTTAAGAACTTTGTGACTTTGATTGTATGAAAAGTTCTGAGAGGATCCATCATGTCTTTTAAAATTTTTTGGGGAAGGGGAGTGTTAACTGGTACGTGTATGTTACCAAATACCTGTATTTGGTGTTGTCCCTTTGTGGAAGGGATGAGCCATTTATAAAATAGATTCAATGTTACCGTTTTCCAGTCTTCTGGATAAGCTGGCTGACACTTTAATTAGCTGTTAAGACATTTCAGGCTCTGGATCTACTTCATACCTGCTGATTGCCTAATTATCAGATCAGCCATCTCAAAATCAAAAGTGTAGCATACTGTAGCTTGCACCACAGTGTATAGTTAATGTTGTTTCTGTAACTTGCATTTTACTTAAAAGTTGCATAAAAATTTTTTAAGCCGGTCTCTTCCTTGGCTGTCAGAGGCAGTGCCTACTCATGGCTCAACAACTTGTGCGTTGATAAGCTTTATGTTTTGAAATAGATTTGGCAACTTGTATGTTTCTTCACTCTCCTGCTTCTTTTTCTTGTCACCCCAAAACTGAAGTAGGTACTTTCTGATAACCATTGTTCATGCAAGCAGTCCTTCTTGCTACAAGCAGGATTTGCAGCTAAGAACCTTGCAGTGCAAACACGGCAGCATTGCTCATCTAACTTAAAAAAAAAACAAAACCAAAGCAAATCACATTATTTATGGTTAATTTTTTTTTTCCTCTGAAACATTTCTGGTGTTATCTCACCTATGATGTCTTTTATTCAAAACAAATAACATATTTTAATAAGCAGACTTCCGAAGTGACAGCTTGTGGCATGACCTATAAAGGCACCAGTATATTTGTGCACTAATAACAGTGCTTGTGTAAGAAGTCTGTTAGCAGCTGCTGTTCAAAAACAAGTTTACATTCTCAGGAGGTGCAGATAAGTTTTTCACACATAAGTATTACGGAATTTATGCTGTGTTACACTTTTTTGAAAAGGCTCTCTAGGCCTGAAACACTAGCTTTGTGTGTTCTTTTGTATTGTCATTTGTACATTCCCTTCCTTCTTCTGCCCCAGCCTATGTAATCTCTTTTTCAAGTTATGTCAGCAGATTTCGAAAACTAATAAAAAAAATACACTGTCATGGATAATTCTGTATGGTAAGAGAATGGTGAGTTGATGCTTGTCAGAATTGTTTTCCCAAGGAAAACAATTATATACAAGGAATATGGATTTTTTCTCTGCGTTCTCATGACGTGAGATCTATGGAATGTGCACAGTAATTAAATGTATTTACTGCTTTTTGTTACAGAATATGAATGAGCAGTACCTGGGAGATGTTTTTTTTGATGCCTCATTGATGATTTGGTCAATAGCATTGGCTGTGATGACTCAGATGGGCCTTTGTTCAGCATTCATTTGTACATTGTGGGTAGCATTTCCTTTACTCACTAAGCTGATGATCCACAAGGAATTCAGCCAAAAAGGTATTGGTTTTGAGGGGAGGAAATGGTATTTCAAAACTTCTACTTGTACTCTTATTTAAGTGAAAGAAATTGCAAACATTGACTTTGAGTAGTCAAATTAACTAAGTCACATTTTTGTAATAAAAAAACTGTTCTTGAACTAAAGACAGTTTGAAAGTGTGGGAAGTTTTAAAAAAATACACTGAAAAACATCCCATGTCTCAGGCTAAAAGAGCAGTATGTGGGTACATTAATAAGTGATCAGAATTTTGATGAACCCTAAAGATTCATAAAAATACTGTAATATTTAAGGACTGCTTGGGACAGAAAACCTGTAATTTTTTTTTTTTTTGTAATACAAGATTAATTTTGTGGTGGTTTTGAAAGTTACACTAGTGTTGGCTATGCAAAATGAGATCTTTCCATATGCACATCAGGGATGAAGACCAGTACTGTGTATTGGGCCTTGCAGTGGTATTGTGGATATATCAGTAAAGCTGCGTGTTTATGTCCTTTTAAGCTTTTACTTCTTTTGTCTCTTGTTTTTTCCTGTTCTCTGTAGGTGCCACAATAAAGTTTATTGTGATGTACATGCTTGGGATGTTTGTTCCCTATCTGTATATGCTGTATCTTAGCTGGACTGTATTTGAAATGTTTACACCTGTCATGGGACGAAGTGGTTCAGAAATTCCACCAGATATGGTGTTGGCAGGATTTATTGTTATCTTCACTATGATCCTGTCTTCCTATTTTGTAAGTAGAATTTGTAAATATTGTTTAAAACCCTTAATCTTTCTCTAGAGTTTAGAATAAGAAGGGTTTTTTAATTAATACTAGAAATTAGTGATAATTTGACAATATCTTAAATGTTACAGGAAAGTTCTGGGAAATGTGTCAAAGATTCCATGTTTTGTGTTAGTCAAAGAAAGGTCATTGAAACAGGGCTGATATTGCTCTATGATGATACAGCAAAGCCTGATGTAAAATATAAAATGTAATGCTGAATTTTGAGCAGAGATTCATTTTAGGTGTCATATATGACTGAACAATGCATGTGCCAACTTCAAAAAGAATACTCAGGTTTGTGGTTTTTTTCTGCTGCCACAGAACCTGGAAAGATTCTGGGGCTTTTTTTGTTGGCAGATGTTTTAAAAACAAGGAAGTTTTGAAAGCTCCAGGACGTACTCACTTTATTCCTTTTTTATAAAATAAATCAGCTTTAAAAATCGCAGTTTTAAATACTGAGATTAAAAAGAAGTGTCTTGTATGAGGTGGTACTTGCAATTATGTCTTCTTAATGTAATTTCAGTTCCATAATTGAATTTTAGAGTTTACTACAAGTAGTGTCCTATATCTTAAGTGTTGCAGTTTTATAACTGGGCTGTTTTTTTATTCTCTAGATTAACTTCATTTACCTTGTCAAAAGTACAAAAACGACGCTAGTAACTTTAACTACTGTGTTTGTAGTCACTCTGATTCTCGTTTGTAGTGGAATCTTCTTTCCTTACAGTTCTGATGCAGCTAATCCAAAGCCCAAGCGAGTCTTTCTCCAGGTAAGAAGAGCTTTGCATGTTGTATTGCCTCTTTTGGTGACAAGAGTGTTTGGTTTTTTTCAAGGCTTAATTCCCCCACCTCCTCTATCCCAGAAAGAGTAATATTCCCTTTCTTTCTTGATTTAAAAGCTCTAATGATTATTCCTGGATTTGAAATGATTGCTGATGATTCCCTTGTTCAATCTCAGTGTCAGAAGAGCAGGGTGTTTTAGGGGGTTTTAAGTGGGTGAATTGTGTTAAGTGATGGTAATTTAAAAAGTGAATGAGGTTTGAGGTGAGCTAAAACAGTCAGAGTCATCTTCTGATTGTGTTTTTGTGGTATGTGTCTTACCTGAGTAATTCTTGCATTTGTATGCATAAATACTCAGATATGTGTTCAGTGCATACTGAAAATGCAGTAGACCTTAAGGATTCACACGGAGGAGGTTTCAGAATCACCTCTAACTCTTGCAAACTCCAGAGACTCCATCATCTTTCTGTGTTTGTTTTTTTTCTTCTAGCACACAAGCAGAAGATTTCACGATATAGATGGAAATGTGGTTAAAAGTGACTCTGGTATATGGATTAATGGTTTTGATTATAATGGAATATCTCACATAACTCCCCATGTACCTGAAATCAATGAGACCATTAGAACTCCATGCGAGGAGCAGGCTCCATTCTGTGGCCTTCCTTGGATTCTGCCAGTGCATTTCATGTTCCGGTTGGTGTGAACTCTGCTTCACTTGAGTGCTTTACTGCAAAGTATAGTGGTCGTTTATGCAATTTCACTTACGTAAGGGAAGAAAAACTAAGGATAATCTTGGTCTAAAAGTGAATAATCCTTCCTCTTCAGAAGACAAACTTTGGCCTAGGTGCTGTGTCTTCTGCTAGAATCTCTGTAAGAGATTTATGAGAAGTTGATGTGTGGAAAATAGATGTAAGCACCAGTGGAGAAAAAAGTGAACGGGGGGGCCTCCTAAAGGGCTGTTCAGAGTAGGAGGATGTATGTCTCCTCCCTTCCCCAGCTGACAGCAGAGGATGTCTAGAGTAGCAGGTCTCTGCAGAAGAAAACCAGCAGCTGTGGCTATTTCTCACACCCCAGGAATCTTGTGAGCAGAAGTGTAGCCGTTTGAAGGTGAAAATATTCTCACTCATTTGTTTTGTAAATTAAGGCAGGTGAAGGTAATGAATGAATACACTGGTGACTGTTTTTCTGTTAATATGCCCTTTAAATATTTGTCTGGCCAGAAGCTGATTTTACTTGCCTTCTGCTAGAATCAACACCTTTTGAATATTTCATGTAGTAGCAGCACAGTCAGCTGTACTATAGAGAAACTTCTTGTCTTCTGATGTTTAGTACCTCAGGGTGTTGCATTGAGAATAACTTAAAACTTTTTTTTCTCCACAGGAAAAACTGGTATCTTCCTGCTCCAGAAATTTTGCCAAGAAGCCCAATTCAGTTTAAACTTCTGTCCAAGGAGCTGAGGCCCAGGAACTCTGTGAGGTTAAGCTTTGAAGTATCTGGTGAGTGACTGAAGCTTCTGGTTTATGATTTGTATTTATTTTTATGCCCATAATAAATCAGGCTTTGACTCCAGTACTGCAGGTTCCAGTGCCGTTCCCAAGATAGTAAGCCTTGTAAGATTAGCATGAATTAATTCAGTTTCATAGCACACTAGAAGCTGTGAGTGGTGTATTGCAGTTCTTACTTCTGGGACTGGTAACCTTGTCTGTCTTGAGTAAGTCTTGATTGTTTTACAGGAGGTCCTTTCTAAGTGTGCATCTTCTAGCATTTTATATATTAACATATATAGGACTATATCATATTTATATTGTAAAACATCCTGTATTCCTCTGTTACATCATCATCCCACTTATCCTGGTGCTTAGCAAAAATTGAAGTATCTTCTGTACAGAAGGCATTTTTATCATGCTTTGGAAGACATGAATAGTAGTACAAGGATGACATGCTATTCTGTGGGAAAGCAGGTGGCTATCTGCCTCTCCGGTTGATCATGTGGACACACATCTCTGTCCCCACAGGCCCGAGCCACATGTCCCTGTACGTGCGGCCGCGCGCGGGCTCGGCGCTGTCCCGCTGGTCCCTCGGGGATGGAATGCCAGTTGCCAGCCTGGGGGGAGACTACTTCGTGTTCTACTCCCGTGGGCTGCACGCAGCTCCCTGGCTCTTCTGGGTGGAGCTGACGGTGAGTGCTGCTGGAAACCTGGTGGTGCCTTGGTCTGCCCTCTTCCCACCATGGCTGCGTTCCTATGTGAAAAATGTCATAGTAAATAAAGCTATGCTTTATTTGATAGATCTTAATCCTGGTATCCCTCTTCTAATATGTCAGCTTTACAGATCAGCTCCCATGTATTTTCCATGAGTAGTCTGCCAACTTGACAAACAGCCAAGGGAAAAATATTTTTCTTGTCTCCATGGTCTTTGGTCCTAAGTTTGGATTTCTCCCATCTTAACCTCACAGTTCTTGAAGTTTTATCTTTACTATTGTTATTTCAGCGTTGATTTTTATTATTACGAGTAGTTCCCTTTCCCTTTCTTTTCCCTTGTTTGCTTGGTTTTGGGAAATTACAGAGTCCTTGGTGGAAAATTTACTGGTCTTGAAGTGGAAGAGAGTTATAAAAGCTTTGTTCTCTAAATTTTTTTCTGCTTTATTTTCTGTGGGAAGCAAGGCTTCCAGCCTTGCTATTTCAGTGGGATTTATGATTTGCCTCCCCACCCTTCTAACTTGCAAAGGAGTAACTTTCTGCAGATCTGTATGTTTTTACTACAGGTTTAATAGTGTCTTATCCTTCGAGTAAATATTACAAGTATCTTTGAAAGTTCAAAAAATCCCTTATTCCTTCCTGCACTAGGCAGTCTAAACACAAATAATCCTCAAAAGGTACTCGATAAGGCAGACTGAAGTCTCAAGTGTGACAAGCCTTGCAAGACTGATAGAGTCAAAGCTAGCCAGAAAGGGCTGTATATCCTCAGGATTTGCAGTAGAAGGGTCACTGTGTTGGAGTTCATATTTTGATTTGTCAGCAAAACAGACAGATGCAAACACTGAAGTTGGGGCATGTGGAAGCTGTGTAACATACCAGAGACACTGTGATTTAATTACCTGTTTGCGAGTTCATTTCAAATTGTACTCGTCGTGTAATCAGATGGATATGTTGAAGATAGGAAGTATTTTAACACAAAGAACTGCAGGATGAAGTTTGTTGCATAGATACTGTCTGTAGAAAAGTGCACCTGAATTGTTCTCATGTTGAAAAGTCATGAACAACCATAAAGACTGTGTTGTCTTTTTCTCACTTTCAGGCCCCAGAAAAGCATTCTGATGGAATAGTCTCCCTTGCCATAGCAGCACATTACTTTTTTGGGGAAGATCAAAAGTCACCTCAACTCTATGCCTTACTGGAGAGGTTTCCAAACTGGACGTTTTCTTCTGGCTGGTCCTGTACTTACGACCTTTTTGTCTTTTAATTTTGACAGCAATGCTGCAGGGCTGATAGGGTTATCTCTAACACAGAATGCTCTTGTGGCAAGCACTTTCTAACAAGATGCCAGAGACTTCAGCAAATGGTGTTTCTTTGGCAGTTTGACTATTTAAAGACTACTGCTATCTTGGGGATATAATGATACTTTTCTGTCAACATGAATGCAGTTCACCTTGGCTCTTCCACTGACGTGGCAGTTTGACTAGAGGGTTTCTTAAAATGAAAACTGCACTTGACAAGGTAATATTAGCATAATAAATGGTGGCAGTTGTAATGGAAGGGCTTCATGGAATTTATTTTGTTGCTATGTAAAATACAGCTGTTACTTCACAGATATGTGGAGTATCACCTACCAATCCTATCCGTCCTATTTGAGTCAGCTCTCCAGCTAAAAGAAGCTTGTTCCTGTGGGAGCAGGGCAGAGGTGGCAAAGTCCTAAGCATTACTTTTGTCACTTGATGAAGTCACTGCAAGCTGTGGTGCTCATACAGGTTGCATTGAGTCCTTGGCAAATGCACAATGCAGAGAAATCAATATTATGATGGAATGTTGTAATTGTTTATCCAAATTGTAGGTTTCTGTTAAAAAACTTAGTTCTACCCCTTTTCCCGTCTCTTCAGTGTTAATGGCATGAGTGGCTAAGTTCAACCTAACTTGCATCTTGTGGTTTTGTTCCTGTTGGGATCTTTCACTATCAGCACATGAGCATGTGACTTGCTCTCTCATATGTAAGAGTGCAAAGTTCCCACTCCTTTATGTGGATCTCTTACAATTAATCGATTCTAAATTTTAAGTTACCTTCCAATTTATTAGAATTGGCTAATTTTGGTATCTCCTCTGGAGAGATTTTTGGTAGTGTGACGGTATTGCACTTGCTAATACATTTTACTATTTCTTAAAAAAAGGTTTGCTTTCCATAAGGAAAAGTACCTAAAAGAGTAATCTTAAAAAGATGTCTAATATGTCTGGATTGCTCTTCTTTTATTTTCACAGGATGAATTTTATAAATGATTGTGAGTGTTTTAGAGTATCTTCCAATTTTAATTGACAAGCTATGAAATCACAAGCTACTGACCTCTTTTTTTATACTTACCAGGTTTTTGGGTTTTTTTAATGCAGTGGTAAGTAGTTAAGGGTAATTTCTGAAATTCAAAAAACTCAGTGGATCTGAAGAAACTTCATGCTTTTTTCCAAATTACATATAAAATATCTTGCTGTATCAATACCATGCTACAAATTTTAGTGGTATTTTCATCTCATGAATATTGCCTAATGTTGTGCAGAGCAGAATTTGTGCAGGCGTCATCATTTCAAGTAGAAACATGCTAGTGCTGGTAAGTTTGCGGAGCACATGAAAGAAAATGTGGCAGTTAATTTGTGTGAGCTGTGATGGATAACAGCTCTCCAGTCAGGTATTTTTCCTTTAGAGTGTTCTGTAATTGTGTGTAATAGTGGACAGAATCAGTTTCTTTGGTTGCAAGGGACATTCACAAAGATTGTCAGCTCACTCATGGACTAGGGTAAGAGGTTTAATTACTGTAATCATAATGAACTGGCCATCATTATCTTAAAACCTGTGGGTTTATACATAATGTGCATTAATCATCACTCATTTGATTGTATCTGATTTGAAACTACAATCCCTATATTATTTTAAAGTGCTATTAGTGATTTGAAAATCAGAGTTACGAACTAAAAGTCCTGTGTCTTGAATCTCAATGAATTTGTACTGTACTCTAGCTGATGCACAGCTAGTTAACTAAAGCTGCACTGATATTTGCCATTTTCCTCAGTTTTGATTTTTGTGTTTTGCCTCTGATTTAAAGCTTTGCAAGTGCTGTGTGAAGAATTCATACTGGGAGCCAAAAGTATAAAAATGCCTGTTGGCAATTTCTGAAACTTCAAGTGAAGCAATAACTTCTGTCTCAGGATTTAATCCATGTTAAATAATTTAATTACGAGGTATATCTGGTTTGTTGCAAATTTCTGTCTTTGTAAATAAAAGCAAAACTTGATTGGTGAAACTTGATTTTTAGCACGATTAAAGGTATATTTGGGTTGTTTTCATTCATTGCAGTAATGTTTTATTTGAGCGTGGGGTAGAAATACTGCTAAGAGGTGCTGGATTAGACAGCTGGTGTTAGAGCTGTGTGGAAGATAAGCTTGGCCGAAGAATCATCTGAGTTGAGAAAAGTTAAAATGGGAGTCCTGGCTGGTTTCCTGGAGAGGAAGGTGGTTTTTGAAATAAGATGTGATACAGAAGAGTCACTGGTAGCTAGGCTAAGTATTCTTTGCAAAATTGATGGTTGAGACCAGATTTATTGTTGATCACAGAGAAAAACAGGATGGAAAAATTTGCTGTTTGTGTCCATCTGCTTCCCCATTCAAGTACAAGCAGATTAGTCTTCTGCTACTATGGGTTATTATTTCTCATAAAAAAGCGTTGTGTGTCTTACTCTTTGAAGTGTATAAAATGCAAGCAGCTGGTAACTTTCAGGATACAAGGGCATAGAGTAGAAAAGTTGTTTATTCTTAGTGGAGGCAGTAAACAGTTGATTAGAATCACTCTATGCTCATCCGAAACAATTGACATCCACAGCAGTTTCTAAATTGCTTTCTTCTTCTGTTCTTCCCTGGTTTTGATGGCTTTGAGAATCTACTATGTTCTCTATTAAAATACATATTTCTGAAGCTGAGTACTAAGCACTTCATCAGTTTAAGCAAAGGAGGCTTCTACATGTTGTGGTTATACAATCTAGTGCATCATTACAGTGTGTCACCATACCTTCAAGACTGCCTGTCCAGTAGAAGTATGCCTTTGAAGAAAGCGTAGGGATAGGTGCAATGAACAGGAAAATTTCAGCTATCATACACAAACTGACAGACTGTTGAGCTGAGTGGGGCTGTTCTGTGCTAGTAAGACCTGTCTTTAATGTCTGTCAATCTTGGTTGGATTGCAGTCCTCCTGGAAAAACACTTATCAAATAGACAAGATCTAACAAGTCTATACAGAGCTAGTTGTAGCAGGTGGGACATAGCTGAAGAACATTTTGTCTGCACGGCAAAGCTGTTCCATACTTTTCTCCTTGAGGGCTAAACCGAATCTGACTTTTGATAATTATCATAAGGGGCCTGCAGGATGACCCATCTTAGAACTTGGTATGTGGTCTTGGTAGAGAACGGGAGGAACCACATGTGAGATCAGTAAACCTGCATTCTGTGGTTAGTGTTAATTTGTGTAACTGTGCCCTCCATTTTGAAGACAAAATAGGTATTCTCAGTCTTCATGAAAATCCCTTCCAGTCGTAGGGGATAAATTGACCCTAGAAATTAGCCAGGCTTCCTTGTTCACTGCAGAAGAGGGTCTGTAGGGCTGCAGCACTGTATGGTTCTGTCAAAGCGGTTGGGTGCAGCTTGAGAACAGACTAAGCATTAAAGCAGAGTCTTGAGCAGGCAGTACAAACCAGTTTAGGGAGATCTAGACCCTGCTGTCTGTATTTCAAGCAGGATGTCAAGTATCAGTGGTGCTTAGCAAACATTTTTTTAAAAATTCAGTTTCAGAAATCTGAAAGAATCAATTTGAAATACAAGCAGTAATTAATCTAAAAAGGAATGGTTATTTCAACCTGTTCTGAGAATGGAACAAATAGAAGCTTTAAAGCCAGTAACTAACTATACAGGTGAATTTCAGTAACCATCTTAGAAAGCTGCCCATGCACAATTTGTTTGGGGATGTTCTTTTCATGGGAGGGGTGGTGGTTTGTTCTATCTGGGTGGGTTTGGTTTGCTTAGAGGTTTTTTGTTTGATTGGGGATTTGTTTTATTCCTTTGTGTTGGTGGTCTTCTCGGGGCTTGGAAGTTTTTGGATAGGAGACAATAATTTGTATAAAGTAGAATAGTTGGGTGCCTTGTGTCGTCTGTGTAGTGGCTTCAGGCTCCAGCTGTAGACTTGTGAAGTCGTCTCTCAGTGCTCTCTCAGTAAGCCAGCCCCACAAGTTTCCTATTTCAGGGGCCGGGTGATAAATAGGACACTCAACAAGTTTGTATCTCACTGGGAAGACTTAGGCCACTCACCCTTGCTGCTATTCCTGTCACTGCCTACTAGAGTACTTCAACAGTCTTCAGCTGTAGGAAAGGAAATAAGCTGGGACAGTAAGTTGTGTCTGTAGCCTTTATTTTCCTCCTTGCTTGAGGAAAATCCTTCAGTTGAAGCCAGCTTACCACCTTCAGCAAGTCACCCATCATCTTCTACAGCATCACAACTTCTCCCCTGAGTTTATTATGAAAAGGACCTCTTTGTACAGGTTCTGGCTAGATTATGAATTCAGGTTATTTCTGCTTACCTAGCAGTGTGTCTCTAACCTGTAGCTTACAGACACTTCAGCTCTAAAATCCTTGGAACCGGTTTCTTTGGCCTAAAACATGCTGAGGAAAAACTAGCTTACTTGGCTTGACAAAAGCGATTGTGAAAAATTATCTTCAGAAATGCAACTTGATCCAAGCAGTTTTGCAAGTATACCCAGTGTAAAAGGATCTGTCAAATTGGTAGCAAGGAATATAAAGTATTGCTGCTGTTTTTCTGAGGCAATCAGTTTTGCACAGGATGAGAAACAGGTAAGAAAACTTGATAACACAAATTGTTGTGAAGGAGGAAATCTGACATGAGCCAGTTTTACATGAGCTGGATACGCAAAGTGAGAAGAGTGTCAACATGTTGGAATTCCATAAAAAGATGCTGATCCTCAACCAGTTAAGTGGCCCATTTTTCTTATCTTTAGTTTAATAGTGCAGATTTGTAGATGACTAAACATTTTGTGGTGGGCTAGTGGGTACCTACCAAACTGCTCTCTGACACCTTCCCTGCGGCAGACCAGGAAAAGAAAATAGGATGAGAAAATTAATGGGTTGAGACAGGAACATTAATAACCGGTACCCACAACAGGTGAAACAAACTGGCCTTGGGAAAATTAATTTATCGCCAATTAAAATAAAATACTATAACAATTAAAACACTTTACCCCAACCTCCCCTTTCTTCCCAGATTTACTCATCTACCTTCTCTCCACACAGCGGTGTAGAAGGACTGGGGATGGTCAGTTAAGGGTCAGGTCAGGGTTGGTCTGTAACATTTCCTCTCTGCTTCCTTCCTCTCCTCACTATTGCCCTACTCCAGCACAGGCTCCGCTCCATGAGACACAGTCTCTCATAAACTGCTTCAAAGTGGATCCTCCTCTTGCTGGCGTGTTCCTTCAGAAAGAGACTGTTCCAGCATGGATCCCCCATGGGCTGCAGTTCCTACCAGAAACCTGCTCTTGCATGGGCTCTTCGCACTGCAGCTTCCTTCAGGGCTCCTCCATCCGCCTTAGTGTGGGCGCTCCAAGGCTGCCCGTGTGGGAATCTGCTCCAGCGTGCTCCACAGCAGATTGCAGCTGGAGAGCCTGCTTCCCCATTGTCTAAAAGGACTGAGCTCATGAGCAGTACCACAGCAATTAAGATGCTAATAGCAAGACTGCCAGTCTATCATTCAATGTGTGTGTTTACTTGTACAGGGCCACAGGCTGCACAGAATCCCTGTTCCAGTGCCTCCTGACCTCCTGCTCTTCCTTTATGGGCCTGGCTGCCTGCAGGACTTCCTCACTCATCTCCCACAGCATTTTTTACCCCTTGACACATTACAGAGAGGAGCCTTTATTTATACACTTTGCAGAGAGGCGATACCAGCTCGGCTGACAGGCTTCTCTGAGTCTGCTGGAACTGGCTCTGTCCAACACAGCCCCCCTTGCTACCACAACCGTGTCCCCTGAACCCAGCACACCTCTTTTCACAGCAGCAGGTGGATGTAACTTCGAAGATGCACTAATAAGGTAAAGCTTTGATTCTTCATCCTGTAAAAAACAAGCCACACGAATATAAAAAACAATCTTCATCAGGTGGTTTCTTTCTGAACTTTGTCTCTCTAAGATGGCCTACCTGGATGGCTTGAAGTCAGAAATGGTTATTTTTCACAGGAGTAACTTCAAGTAAAGTTGAATACATTTGTCTTTTAATTACAAGTATAACAGCAGTAAAATCAAAATACAAAATTAGCACATAAGATTTGCATAGAGATAATTACTACTGAAGAAGTACAAACTTCTAAAATTTCACAACTAAAAAGATTTACCTGCTAAACAACAGTAGCACAGTAGTAAGATATGAATATTAAGAATGTTAATATATCAGTTAATGTATGGTTTTACTTGCACAGATCCAAAACCTGAACAGCAGAAAGCTGACCAGGATGGGCTCGGCTTACATCATTACCACAGAACCACAGAAAAAATATTAACTTGAAGCACAGTTTTTATTTCTTTTAACATAGATTAAGCAGGTTTCTTTATCATAAAAAAAGCTTTAAGTATTATCCCCTTAAAACAATAATGAATTTTGACGTCAGGTCACAACAGGCTTGTAGGTATGATAGACATTATCTGGAACCAGTAGCTACAATGCAGAATAAGCTTAATGCTGGGACTCAGACCAGGTTTCTTTCCTCTAACTTCAGTATCAGTTTCAACTCTTAAAATGAAGTTCAAGTTGCATTCATTAATAGCTCCAGCTTTCCAAGTAATACTCGCAATTATTGCACTTGTACTGGTTGTATTGGCTTAGTAAAGCCATTCTAAAGCAACAGTTTAATATTTGTACATTTTAAAGCACTTGATCTTATCTACAAAGGAAATAAAGATGATGAAACCACAATTTATTTAAAACTTAATTGTGAATAGTCTTAATTTTCAGAGTTTAAATGGATGTGCCTTAAGTAACTACACTAGAAAAGCAACAGATGCTGTAACTATCCTACGATGACTAGTTTGGTCCATGTCAGTAATCAAGTGATGTTATAAAAAATAAACTAATTTATTGTGTATAAAATGAGTAATGTTGCATTTTTGTTCAGATTGCACAGTACAAACAAGCTAATATCTAAATTAATACTGTTACAGGTAGTTATTACATAGGGACAGCAGCTAGAAAAAATAAGTACCTCAAAGCAACAGACTTCTGCAGCCAGCTTTCCATAACATTGTATGAAAGTTAAATATGTTTTAGTCAGAAGTATGCATATTATAAAATGTTTGAAAAATGTTTAAGTGTGAGCTGTTAAACTAGTTCTCCATAGCAAGAGTATATGATGATTATTTACATTTTAAAAATCCATTTATCAGAAAAGAATTTACAATGAAATAAATAACCTTCAGCAGTCCCTTAACCCAACTACAATATCTGTTAAGTGGCAGTAAAAAACAGGTAAGCCACCTTGTGTCAATGTTAGGTCAGTAAAGTATGCCTCATCCAGAAAGAAGTGCAATTCTGCTTTAACTTTACTAGTCATCTAGAAACATGCAAATACATATAGGTACCTCCAAATATGGTACAGTCTTGAGTATTTGTACAAGATTATTCACAAAAACATACAATATATTTTACAGTCCTTTAATACAAAATATCGGTATCAAACCAATCTGAACTGCATTGATCAGACATTTATTAGGCAGGCAAGCTGCAAAGAAAACAGTTTTTATATTTAATCCCCTCTTCGCCTTTTAAACTCAAGCAAGATATAAGTAGTTTCTTCGGAACGTGTTGGTGATGTAAAGGTACTGATGAACATTGGCTGAATCTGTCTCCATGTGTGTTCCAACACTATTTAAAGTATCAAAATGTAAAGCTGCAGTCTGATGATTGCATCAAAAAAGAATCATGCCTCCTTTTGAAATTATTAGATGAAACTGATGTTTAGTTATCCCCACTAAAAATTCCAAAGATTGAAATATTAAAAAACCAAAACAAACAAAAGAACAGTTCAAATCCAAACACGGAAGCAGATCTAAGAGCTGGTTTGCTTCCTTTCACACCTGATGCTTGGGAAGTTGTTCACCTTCCATTTAAGACACAACACAGTCATAACTGCCTTCTTGGAATGAATCCTCATCCTCTGTCTTAGCCTTGTCCTCTTCATGTCTGCTTGCATTGTTGCTGCCAGCATCACTCTGAGGATTAGTGCCGTGGCTAGATGAAGTCCTGCTTTCCTCAGCTCTTGGGTTTGCTTGTTCGGGAGCCTTAGAAGGATTCACTGGCTGAAACGCTTCAGGTTGTACTTGCTCTTCTACTATTTCCTTTAGTTTCTGGATCTGTGGTTTGATGATATTTAGAAATGGCTTGTACCCAGGGCTAGGAAAAGAATGGGAGACAACACCATGAGCAAATTAAAATTAGTACTTCTGTCATGTGCCTGAAAAGCAGAAATGTTTTTAAATAAAGAGAAAAAGCCAGTCCTAATCAAACAATAAAAGTTGGAAAGCTGATTGCTTTGGGTTTGGTTTGGTTTGTGTTTTGCTATTTTTTTCCCATTTTGATTACAACTCTCTGAAGTGAGGTTTCAGCTAAGGCTAAGGAAACTCAAAGTTACTTTTTAGGTAACAAACCATCTACAGCTGGAGCGAATATGAAGGCAGAAAGGAACGCTTACCAATCCGTAGAAGCCCACTTCTCAACAGCATCTAGGCCAGTCTTGATATTCTGACAGATTTCTCCATCAATATCAGAGGACTGCATGATACTGAAAACCTGGTTGATAACTGAAGATTCTCTGAGAATAAGGCCTATGACAACACACCAATCCAGACAGCCTGCTTCCATGAAGATATGTAGCAAGTACCTATATGGAAAAAAACCCAGTCTGTTTATTTATTTTTCTACAGCAAAGACAAAAGTTGCAGTGTGATTGTGTATATTGTTTCTTTCTCCTAATGCTGCATGCCAGCAATTCTCAGTCTCAAAGGCACATGTGTCATTACTTACCGCAGCTGCACCTGTGACTTGTGTGGCCCTTTACTGGCCAGTTCTAGGGAAAGCTGCTCAAGCTCTGACTGAGTTAAACTGAGACTGGAGAAGTTTTCATCCACCATGGTCCAGTCTCCATCCACCATAGAACTTGTTTCAGTCAGGTCTGTTGCTGAACCGATGCTGCACTCATCACCTATCAAAAACACTCAGAAACATAAGGGAAAAAAGAAACTACTTACTTTAGTAAGATTCAGAATTTCTTAACTATTTCCTATAAAAATTGACAAACAGTAATGCTTTACGATGTATCACACTTCAGGCATACTGTCCATCCCACTTCAGCATTCTTCTTGTCACACTGTATGGTAGAACTATTGTTGCAGGAATGCAATACTTTTTCTATGCAGTAAAAATAATTCAGGAGAATTAGTATCAGTAAGGGATCCTAGACATGTGTTGGCAGTCATCATAAAAACACCAATACAGTATCTTGCATACTATAATCCTAGAATTAAGTCTAGGAAGGGTTACAGTCTGTCTAATAGTCTGCTTTCTTGACCTCATGTCATTAAAATGAAGTTTCAGTATCAAATTCTTTTCTTCACAAAGAACCATGAATATTTTGAATGCTTTGTAATGTAAATATTTACCTGCACAAATTACAAAAAGAAGTATTTCTAGTAAAAACATGAAGAGCACATGCAGTAACGAAATTTTCAAAGGAACAGTAACATCAAAGCTAAAACTATTATAGTGGTGAGTCATGAAGGCAACTATCCTTGAGAACAATTTCCATATTAAAGCAGATGCATCTTTTCTTGGAAAATGTTTAGGAAGTCAAAAGGTTATTTGATTATTTTCTTGTCCATGAATACCAGTGCTGGATTAGTAATTTGTGAAATTGTTATTAGAATTCAGCTTGCAATGTTTTAAAGACTATTAATTCCATTTCTTTAGAAATAAACTGCTTCAAAATGTGTACCAAAGTCCATTGAACTCAAAGGTCTTCATCCAGCTCAGAAAAAAACCCTGATATACTTGTTTATAGAAAGAGCAGTAGTGGCAGACAGCAGTAAAATCGGTGCAATGAAAAGAGATACTCGTTTTCTTGCAGTCTCCAGATTTAAAAAACAAGAAAAACAGAAGTGAAAATTAAATGAGACAGTGCCCAAGCTGACAGAGAGGATCCCCAAATGCTCTGAATCTCACAGAGGGCTCTACAGTCTTACAGAGAGTGTAGTTCACACTAGGTACTTAGATCTTTGCTCTAACAGAGGGGAAATCACGTGATTTAGATACTGTTGAAAATGTTGTTCTATGCTCAAGGACAAGAGGAAGTATAAAAATATGTTTCAATTAAATTAAATTAAAAAAAGACTTGAATGGTCTGACAAACTTTTCCCATCTCTTTCTGTGTTCATAAAAATATATAAAAAGTAAAACTTCTTTTTCTATTTTAATAAGCTGATCACATATTACAGCTTTTAAAAAGCAATTTAAATAAAGCCATAGGAAAAAATACAACTATATGGTCTCTAATTTCCCCAACTTCCTCAATAAGTAATGTATCTAATATCATTCTTAAGAAATCCAAAAGCACAAAGTTCATGCAATTAGAGCTGTTCCAACCCCTGCAAGAGGCTAATCCATGCAAGAGACAAAGAAAAAAAACCCTACAATGTAGGACACTCTTCCTAGCCAGACTGAAAAAATACAGAACTTCAAGTTATCACCACAGACCAAATATCTACTTCACATTCAATTTCATGTACGTAGAGATAAACAACATAGGCATTATCTTTCTGTTGAAAATTTTCAGTTCACTTTTCATTAAGTCCTTTTTTTCCTGAATTTTCCTTATCAGCAGTTGAGAAACAACAATACAGCAGTGACACACAAGTATCAAAATATAAGCACACGCTTCACATTTTTCCAATGAGCAGACAGAAGGAAGAGTGACTAACCTTTGCTTAGCAAAGGAGAAAGGAATGCATCTTGCATGTGTGGTCCATGGGATGAAACAGTGTCAATTTCTCTCTGAGAAGAGCTAATAGTACCAAGCCAGCTGCGACTGCGAGGTGTGTTTGAAACCCCTGTGTCCATTTCCATGTTTACAAAGGTGTCTGCAGACTGAGATTTTAGCAGTTGCTCCCCCATGGCTAAAAAAAAAAAATCAAAACACATCATAGAAAAATCATGCAAGTATCCAAAAGGAAATTCAGACAGTTCTCTCCAGGCATTTCAGGAGGCTAAAACTTGCATCTAAGTCAATATTCAGGGGACCAACGAAATACAAGGGAATGCAGCAAGTTTAGGTATTTCAGGAATTTATGATCAGCTTTCTATGTGACCACTGGCATAAAAGTAATATCATGAGATAAAGTGATCAGAATCAACAGAAGTAAAAAACGATGCTGCTACTAAGAAGAGGGAGACTTGGCAGCCGATGTCAATCTTGCCATATGGAGACAAGGTAGTGAGTGTCAACTTTGCTGTAAGGAGATAAGGTGAAGAGATCAATACCATAAGGGAGGTTTACAGCAAAGTCTTCGAAGTTCTCACCCTCTAACATAAAGTAAATTTCAAATATTAGGAACACTGCTTTTTAATTTTAAAAAAGTGAATCAATACCTCATCTAGAGACTGCACAATAATATTGATTTTAGTAATTTTCTGCAGCAGAATTTACACTGCAGCAATTACCATGTTCAGTTCAACATCTGCACAACTGATACCCAATTCAATGCACCTGAGAAAGCAAGAGATTTCAACAGAAATAGTAATCACACAAGAGGTACTGTCTATGCTAAACAGAATCTCTTCAAAAAATACACCCTGTGTGAGAAAACTGTACAGGTGGCAAGCCTCAGCCTGTTGTTATCTTGGCTCAACAGAAGCAGAACAGATTGAGATTCATAGATGCAGCACTGCAAGAGGGAAATCTAGCTCATATCAAATTCAGATGTTACTGTACCTGTCTTATACTTTCCATTCTTGAAAGGTGAATTAATGGACGAAGCTGGTATAACTGGAAATGGCCAGAGGAAATCCTTGTGTAGCTTTTTCAAAGCACACACAAAATCCTCCACGCGGGCAGCTCTGGCTCGCTCCTTGCACAGCCAGCCGATCAGCTCAAAGCCTAACTGCGCAGCAAAGCAGCCAAGGTCTTTCAGCTTGATCTCCTCCAGCAGACGCCGAGCATGCCGCCAGAGCATCATGTCAATGTACATGTTCTCGGCACAGTCACTGTCTTTGCTCCACCTGCACACACAGCACAGAACAGCCGCGTGAACACTGACAGAGCCGAGCTGCAATGGCTGCTGGCCACAACTGCAGAACTTCCACTGACCACAGTAGTAGAAGGGGGGCTTGTTCTATGTAACAGCAGTTTCCATCATTCCTTGCTGTTTATATTCTCTAAAAGATCCCACTGCCTCAACAGGTAGGTGAAAAAATGGATTTACGTTACAACACCAGCAGTATTTATAGAGCATTAAACTACCAGCAATGCAGAAAAAAGTAAAGTAAGAGAGATAAAATGCAGATGACACTGCGAAGTTTTGCACTGCAAATACTTGACAACTAGTCAAGTATTGGTCTAGAACCCTTCCTATCAAAACCTTTAAGATACTACTCTCTATTAAAAATTACTAATTTAAAGTACTTGAATTTATACTAGGATTGTTTTAAAAATATATATGGGGAAACAAGCCAAAGCAAAGATAATATTATAATATATTCATAATAATGAATTTTAGTTCAATACTACTTCTGAACTGTAATACCTATCAATATCAAGTTTGTATATAGCAGCTTTAGAGGGGCTCACCCCAAGGCATAAAAGGCTCTATTTGTAGCTTGGAAACATACTGCTAGATCAAGATGTGCATAGTAGCACAGCAAACTGTACGCTGTGATGCTGTGAGCTGTTCAGAATGTATTTTTCAGCAAAACAGATCCTTTAAATATGAGGCATGTAATGTGTACCACGCCCAGTGGTTTCAGAGTCCTTTGGTCAGCAGTATCTCTGTAAGCCTGCCTGCGTATACGTACAAACGCACACACATACACTTACATGTGTGAGAATATATTCTCCCAAGAATGTTATGAGACACAAACAATACAAAAGTTGTGAAATGACAAATGCAAAACATACAGAAGGAGATTACGAAAATCTATCATATAATACAAATCTATCATATAATTGATTTCTGTAACTTAAATTGGCAAGAAAGTTAGTAATGTAGTACCTAACAAAGGGGGGAAGGAGAAGACATTACCTTTTCCCAGATGGGCCAGAGGGCATACTCAGTGTTTTTGTCAAATTAAATTTGCTATGGAGATTCTCCGCTGACTGGGATAAACTAATGCTGCGATGCCTGAAGAACTCAAAGCCACCACCTGAACTAGGTTCCTAAAACCAAGAAAACAAAAGCATACATTCAAAGGACCAAACACGCTATATAACATGAAGATTAATCATACAAGGCTTGATGCACAGTATTTACTTTTCTCATCACAAACCTGAGTTGTTGGTGTAGCTGGGGGTGTTTCCGTTTCTCCAGAGCCAATGGCTTTAAGAAATCTAATCATATGACGACAGAGATCCCACTTGCCCTGCTCTAAGGCAGTATTAAATAGGAGAGTAGCATGCTGTCTGCTAACTGCTGGAACTTCCATATTCTGCAAGCAACGAAGCATAATTAAGTGATTTGCTTCTGCTGTAGAGCATCAGAAGTTCTATTAAGTCAAGCCACACCGCGTCACATTCAAGTATACCAAAGATTACAAACAGCAAATTTCTTGCTGCTATTTTCATATTTAAAACAGTAAACTAACTACTACACTGCATAATCTTACCACCCTTCATAACTGGACATAGTATCAACAGAAAACCATTAAATCAAAAATCTGTTAAACATGCACAACCTTGATAGGACATTCTTTTAAAATACTGCAATGTTAGTAAATATCAGCAGTCTTGCAATGTATTTGGTGCCATTACCTGTAGGATAATAAGGTAAGAGGCAGCTGTGTCCAAGTCCTGGGCCATTAAGCACTCTTCAAATAAGTCCTTCGGGTTTCCAACAGCAGCAAAAAGGTAATTCCACAGGGCATATTCTGTCTTCCTAGCACAATGAACAACTGTCTGCAGGAAGAGGGGGAATTCTGTAATGAACTTCGCCACAGTGGGAAGGAGAGGGTCGGGAATGGGTTCCCGCGAGGTAGCTTCTTCTTCCAGCACTTCATGAAGCATCAGTTCTAGTACATGAGGAAAGTATGGTAATGTGGCACAGGAGTGGGCCAAAAGCAAGGCTTGTTCACCGAGGTTCCTAACCAAGAGCTGGCGTAAAATGTGATGGAGGTAGATCTGAGAGGTTCTCTCAACAATGGAGAAAGGAAAGAGAACCTCTAAGTGTTCTCTAGCACTGGTTTGAGTGTATAAACAGTCATAGAGCACAGTGTCATTAACAGCACCAAGAACCAAGGCATCTTCAAACAAAACAGCCAATGGGTATATGTTGATGTGGAAAGGCAGCATGATCCGTCTTGACAGAAAGGAATGCGGTTTTCGATGATCTCTGGGAAACAGGGGAAGCCAGACTTTCATACCTGCCCCACCACAGCTGAGCCACAGAGCCTCCAGTAAGTGGCGTTTCTGTTTGTTAATTCTGCAAGTAGTCCATACATTTTCAACAGACTGGGCTAGGACAACTGGAGCACAAAAAGGCAGCTATGTAAAATGAAAAACAAAAATTTTTTTTTAAAAAATCGGTATTCATTACTCCTTTTATTTTTACCTTATTCCCAAGAACTCTACTTTCAGCTAAGAACTACTCTCTTCAAACACGTTATTCTTCTAACAAAGAAGAAACAAATCTGCTTCTCCCTTAACTGTATTCTAGCATGTGATAAAAGACCACTTAATACTTATATTAACTCTAGACATTTCTTTCATTGTTTTAACCTCCTGAACTCTTAGTCAGGAAGCAGAGGGATGATAACAAAGGTGAAAAATAAAAACAAGCTCTATGCTTCTTCAGTAAGCCCTCAAGTCCAACCTAGAAGTGACAAATCTTTATCTGAACTTTCCAGATTTCACTCTCCCAAAGTGCTTGTTTCACATAGAATTGGTTTTCATCATCCCAGAAGAACTGAAAAGTTCAGTAATTGATTTCTATTGTTTTTATTTCCAAGAACTTTGTAAACATACTCTGCAAAAAATGCTAATGTTCCATAAACATACAGAACAGTTGTAGACAGACAGAGGTTTTCTGTTATTGGTGCATACCAAATTTTGGGCAGTATCTTTACTCTTAAAGCTTGTCTATTTCATTTCAATATAACTAGCAAACACAATGAGCAAATGCTAATGTACTTCCAGCTAACAATTCAGTTTGTAAGGGTAGATACTGCATTGCTTATAGCCCTATTTTCTTCATGTCTGGACCATTCTCTTCCACAGTTTCTTCAATTACTGACATCTTTGAAGCCATATGGAGTACTCCATACATATTTACTCACATGCTTTCTTTGATTAGGATTATTATCTTTATCTCGTATCTGGGGTCCAGATCGATCCCTTTGCAACATGATGAGCTGTCCGGCTAAGTTAAGCATAATACTTTCAGCTTCACAAGCCTACAGATAGAAAGAGTATCACGCAAATTATTCAAGCTCTTTGAATGGTCGTTTTACTCATAACCACAAAAAAAACCCAATAATAGAAAGTGTAAATTAAATGTGCCACTTTACAGAGATGACTAGCAACCAAATTCGTTACAGAAGGACTCAGAAATATCAAGAAGAACCAAGTACTGCTGTCTTGTGCAAAGAAGTAAATACTGGAAGGTTTCTTATTCACCAGACTCATTCCATGTGTTTAATATAGACTTTTTCCAACCATGTGTCTCAAAAGGGCAATCCACCAGTATTTTAAGAAAAATAAAGCTCAGTATTCTTATCAGTATCATCACAGTATGATTGCCAGTATCTCACTGCAAAGACTAACACTGATACACAACCCAAGAGCTAAGCCAAATAGAGTTGAGCCACACTTGTACAGCGTATTGAACTTTTATTTAGCTGCAGTTAAAGAAAAATCTTTTCAGTGAGGTATATCAAGAAAGCAAAGTAGTTTTTCTAAAGATTTATTTCATAGCTGTTTCATGTTAATTTTAAACCAAGCCACTGGAGTTATTACCAGGCATGAAGCTTAGTTTCAAAATACATGGATAGAGGATCTATAAGGCAAATTTGCAGCATCAGGGGTTAATGTCACTAATAGGTAAAAACACTGAAAAGGCTGACACACTTCAAAGTCAGACACATTGTCTTCAGTGAAGTGTCATATTTAGTATTAACCTAAATATTTATCTTTTGATCCAGAGGATCAACAGAGTTTAAGGAGAGGTGTTCTTAGTTAGAAAGAGGTACTATCTATTCAATCTGAAGCAAAGTCTAAATATTATTAGTGCTGTAAAAAGTTTCAGTAGCTTTTTCTCAAAATTAGAAAACACCACAGGTCAGGTAGTTCAGGAATAGAGATGCTGTCTCATGATAAGATGGACTAGAAAACCACAAGCACATTGCTTTTTACGCCCTTGTCCAGTACCACATCAAGGTCTCTGGACACAAGTTCAGCACTGTGGGACATTAAATTAGAATGAAGTCAAGGAAGGAAGCACAAACCTTCAGATTTTACGTATGTGCCAGCACTTTTGTACCTGCCAGTGCCTTTGGTACGTGGAGAAAGTGATGCAGCTTTACATGTCTCTTGGGCTGCCCCACAGACAACACAACTTCTGAACTACCCTAAGGTAGCTGCTTTCATGAAAAAATACACTTCATACTGCAGCTGCTCAGTTAAGCCTACTCTGTTTGCAACCCAGACAACAAAAATCCAAGTTCTCTTTTGAAAGTGCTTTTAGTGCCCTGACTAAATTTTGAAGTTAAGACGGAGACCTTCACATCTTAAGCGATTGTTTGGCTGTTGACCTATCTAATGACATAACTAGTATGGGAGATTATATTACTTTATTTTAGTGTAGTCAGAATTGACAAAGAATAACCTCATAGAGTCATATGCCATCTTTTCCTTTTTCCTGTTTATTCTTTGAGTAATGAATAAATTGTTGCAAGAAAAGTAATTCCTAATGCCATAGATTGTTCTGGCTTTTAATTTCCAATACACAACAGTGCAACACACCCTTGACAGAGTTAAATTTAATTTGTTCTCCAATATTTGACCCCAACCTTTGCAAGATAACAAGAGAAGCTATAAAATAAAATCCAAACTCTTACTTGTCTCTCCATCCCCACACCCCCAATTCCCACATAAAATGTCTATATAATGAACATCAGAAAAAAACATGTTCTGGATTTTACCACATAGACAAGCCACCAATTTATGACTGATTTATCAACCAGGTAACCTTTGAGGAGTAAACTAACAAATCCAGGTACCAATTCTACCAAATTTTGAGACCTGTTACCTGCTGAGGCATCTTCAAGGTGATGCCAGTCTCTGTTCTCACTGATGTCAACGTAACAGACACTACAAGAAAAGGATGAGGAATGTACCGAGACATGGACACTTCTTGAAGAATTTGGATACTGGCAGTAGGATTAAGACTGAAAGGAAAATTACTACATTTAGAAATTTTACAACAGTACTTAACATGAAATTACTATCTTGAAGTAAACCTAATGAAAATAAGCAACTTATCCTTAGCAAATGGTTTACTCTACAGAACAAAACGACATTCCTTTAATCAGGAATCAGTAGATATGCCCACATATCTACTCTACATAAAGCTACCAAAAAAACCTAAGTTGGATTACTTATCTTGATACTTTGGGAAATACAGCTATGAGTGGGTAGAAGACAGGATCAGACACTTCAGAGTAAGATTCTATTAACCCTTCAGTGAGACAGTCATGGGTTTGGATTCTGTTAGGTTTTTTTTAAAAGCATTGAAAATATTTTTCTCTGAAGTTCATCAACAACTTGCTTTCTTCTAACACAAAAAGGCTCCTTCTTGCTAAAAAGAAGATACTGTAAGAAAAATCACCTACTTAGGCACTTTAAAAAAACCCCTACCTGTGAATCTTTATCTCCTCCTTAGGTTCACTAATCTTAACTGTCTGAACTATCTGGCGTATCTTACGTTGCTACTTCTTTTGCACTAAAACAATTCCTCACCACCACACCAAGACCAAACCTTTTCTCCCTTCATCTCTTGTGAGCCTGCTGCTACCTTCCCTTCACTAATTCCTGCCTCTAATGTTAGAAACATGTTTCTATTTTAAAATATTCAAGTATATTGGTGTCTTTTAGTACCTTTTTCTGCTATTTATATTCAGCCTTCAAGTTTCTATAAGTTAGGAACATGTTTGTTCAGACAGCTGGAAATGTGCATGCGTCAGTCACTACCTACCTCCACACCTGATGTGCCTATCAGCATGCATGCAAGTGACAACACTCATGAACTTGTGCACACAGGTAACACTTACCCTCTGCATTTTAAAAATCTGACTCCACCAGTTACCAAACACCTTTGTATCATCATTAAGAATTTACTCAGACTGGGAACATATCCACAGGTACCTTACTGCAAAAGCATTCAAACAGTGACACTCACCCCTCAGACCTTCTCTCAATACTGTAAAGGCAAATGGAACAATCTGCTCTGAACAATATCACAATGTCCCGGAACACACTCAGTAGTAACGTGGGTGCTTGCACTTTGGTGATGTGTGCAAACGCGTTGTCAAGGTTAGACGTTCGCAGGTAGATTCTCAGCTGCAAGGAAAAGGAGTAGCTTCGATACAGGTTCTGTTTACCAACAAGGTAATAGTAATTCCACTTCTGATAATTTTCTTTATTGTGGAATGCCAGTCAAGAATTTCTAGCAAGACATGTTACTGAGTTTTTGTTTCATCAAGTATGTCATCCATTACATTTTATTACTCCATCCTAAGTGGTTAAAGCGCAGTACAGCCAAATCTGAAGTACTGAACACCAATCGTAAGGAAGGAATTTTTTTCACCAGTTTTAAAAAGCAAAGATTAAGTAAACCTCCTCTTCTCTTGCAAAAAACCTTGCAAAAGTGTCCCAAAACACTGTAAATAGGTATCTCAGAACACACTTTGTGCTAACATGCAAAAATGTCACAAGTTTTCAGAACAATGAGTAGATCCTCTGTAGTCAGCAGAAAATAGCTTTTAATAGCAACAACAAAATTTTTCTGCAAAGAATTACTTGTATATTAATAAATAAACTCTGAATATGCCCAAAAGCCACCTAAGTTCATAGTGAATAAACATGTTTATAATACCACGGTACTTTTCATGTTTATAATACTACTGTCATATAGATCAACTATTCTAATCATTGTATGTACTTTGAAGAAAAGTACCTCACCTCTTCCTGGTGATCATTTAAATTATAACATGCAAGAACAATGAAGTCATTCCACCATGCTAAGCCACCTGTTACCATCATAGTTTGCTCCTGAAAAGAAAAAAGCCGGCAGATTACATATATGTATGTATTTTTATATACTTACAGACTATACTATATACTATACACAGACATGTAAATTATATGGGTAATTTCTGAACGCCATGAATGATCTCTATAAGCTTTACTCATAGTGGCAAGACTATGTATATGAAGTTTTTAATGTTTAAAAACCAAAGTATTAAAAAACAGAATGTGAAGGACAAACATCATCCTACAAAACACGGTTCCACAGTTCTTTACGCTATTGGCATCCCTGAACTCTCTCAAATCTGCTTCTGGCCGGAATTTACCAGCTTTACACCCAAAACTACATCACACAAACTCTCAGATAAGACAAATGGAATTAAGTGTCTGACTACATGCACTCAAATTTGGAAACCTGTTAACAATCAGACACAAATTAGTGTGTCAAAACCACAAGATAAGTGTTTCAGACATTTTATGAGAAACACATGTAAAACCAGCATCCCTAATCCAAGTGTGTCTACAGGCTGTTTACTTGAAAATGCTACTCTTTAATTTTCTCCAAGTCTCACATCCCAACAAATACATCTCCCCTGTGCACCAGAATAAAATTCCATAACCTCTCACCTGGGTAATGTTTCCAAACAACTTCCATTTTTTGGTGAGTAAAGAATAATGTGCAAAACCAAACTTGCCAACAACAGCGACATTCTGTCCAAGCTTGTCAATAGCTGAAAACTGTAAGAAAGAAAAAAAAATTACCAGAACCTCAGAAGGGAACTTAATTAAATTATACATCCTATCCAAGTACAATGCCACAAGGCAATATAACATCACACTCAAAACTTGTGAAGTATATTTATGTTTCATACTTTACTAACACAGTTTTCTTTCTGCAATGTAAAATAATTATTTCATTTTTGGTCAATCCTAATGGACAAATTCCTTTACCGCCAATGCTTATGGACAGTTATAACCCTCCAATATTTTTTAACAAGCAAGAATATATTCAAATAACTCACCCTAATAGGCCAGTTGCTCTCTAGATATGTACTATGAATCTAAAAAAAAAAGAGAGAAAATCAAAACTACATGATTATACCAACTACTATTACAGTACTGATTAATTATAACATCCTAAAGGAATTTGGACAATGTCAGTGTTTTGAAAAACAACAATAGTCAATAGTCATAATTTGCTCATCTCTCCTCCCAGGTACTTCTCTCTCCAAGAGAATCTTACACAGGAACATAAAGGTTTTGATAAATATAGCCTTCAGGCAGGACTTTCAGTACTGGGATGAAATTTCTAATCCTGTCACAAATACACACCAGCATATCCAAAAGCCTTCTTATGACAGAACTTGCTGGATTCTTTATGTCACATGGGATGATACAAACCTGGCTTCAAACTCCAGTCTTTGGTCTGACACAGGCAGGTAGGTATTCTTGCTACCCAGCTACTGTCCGTTTTCATGGATATGTTGCTCCCTGCAGTAATTCTAAGTGTTTCAGCTTTACTTTTACCACAAAACAAAGACCTCTCCCTCCTACAACAGTTTCAGAAGACAGAAGAGCTACCTGGCCAGCTAAAGTGGAAATTCAACAGTATCTAGAACCTGCATTATAGGCCCAGAATCAAAATACTGTTTAATACTACTGATTCATGTGCTGTATGAAGAACAAAACATTGGGGACCTTTCTGACATCTCTATTTTAAAAAGTGTCTCCAATTCAAGCATGGAAGAACACACATTAGAAATACAGATTAAAAGATATTTAACTTTTTCTTTATATTACAGTTTGGAAAATAGAAGATGTTCCATTACTACCCTGGAAACAACTTCTTCTCTGAAAGCCTGATATTGTGAAGTTTTAATTACATGCTTAAACAGATGCCATTTTTCATGCTTGAAAATACAGCTGGAATCTGAAGGCTGTATTCATCAGCTGAATAAGTTTTAAAGCGTTTTGCATAAATAACAAATCAAACACCTAAATCATTTCTTGCACGTTGCATATGCTCCCTTGCAAAGCACAGATAAGTAACTTCCTTCCTGAAGTCAAAAAGACCTTGAAGACTTTTTTTATTCGCTAGGAGGCAAACTCATAGCCACAAAGCTGATACGACCAATGTTCCTTTACCTCCTGTCAATGAGAAAAAGCTGTACCATGGCAAACCCCCACAGACAATAAAAAGGCAATGATCTCATACTAGAGGAAAAAGGTATGGCAGAGTGAGGAGATCAGCTGCATATTCTACTCCTACAAACTCTTGCAAGCACGAAGCATATATGGGCAACCAGGATCAATTACCTGTACAACATGCCAATGCCGGTGTCCTAGTAAAGTGCTTAAACCCTGAGAATCTAAACTGCCATCTGAAAATGGGCCTCTTTCCCTGCTGTGGTTATGTTCAGAGTGTGCCGAAGTATTTCTGGGACTCTGAGCCTGTGCTGCATCTCCACAGTTCAAATATAAGCGATCTTCTCCTTGAAGGAGGACTTGTTCCTGGTTACTCTATATTAAAACCAAAACAAGAGAAAACAAAAAAAGCAACTTTGAATTCCACATATAGAAGACAAAGGAAAACACATGATCAATAATATATTAGGAGGTTCTAAGTAAACAATCTGAAAAACAAGTGTTGAGGCATTTTTCACTTTTTGTATCACTATGTACTAGCTGGTTTTGTTACAATACTGCATTGCAATATTTTCACAGTACCATTTTAAAGGCTCTATGACAAAAATGGAAGACAACTCTGATGGCTGCAAAACAAACTTAAAATGTGAGAGAACAACTCAGAGTTCACCTAAAACTGGAAATATGATCTAAAATAAGGATACAGTTATCAACAAAAAAACTTACCATACAAGGATTAACAGTGAGTGCACTCTTGATGAACTGAAACTGCAGAATACCAAACTGGTGAACTTCATTATTTGCATTTCTTTCAGGTTTCATGTTTGAAGAATTCCCATCAATAACCCAGAGCTGATACCCTTCTGATCCCCAGCTCTGAAGGTGAAAGAGTAACAACAATAAAATCCCCAAGCCAACTCTACATACATATATATAAATATAGCAATATATATTCTTACAAAACAAGAACTACAGAAAATTATTGTACAGATCTTACAATAGACATGAGCCTGGAAAAAATCCACACATTTTGCTGTTCTAAAACGTATCACTATAGAATCAAACAGTAAAATTCACAAGTACAGTAAGAATCTAGCTTGAATTATTTCCTGTCTTATGTAAAAAATAATGATTAAATGAAGTATAACTATGCAAAGGCACCCACACACATAATGAAGACTGTTTAGTTTGCAGTTTAATGCAACAGACAAAAATTCCACAGAGTCAGTTATGAAACAATCCTGATTTCCAAAATTACACTGGCTATTCATCAAATTCAGTATCAGAAACTCAATCTTTGAAAATTTTTAAAAGGTACATTTAAAAGGTACTGCCATTGCAAATATGTACCTCAGCTTCGGATGCATGTTTAGAACTGTCAATATCCATAGCAACTATGTCATAATAAATAAATTGTTTTAGAAACACTGCACAAAATTCATCATGGTTTGTATGAGGCCCTGTAGAATGTGTTTGAAATTCATTCTAATTTAAAATTTGCTCTAATTTATTCCATTTATCTATTGATTTTACAGACTAGCAGGATTAGATTTAATGTTAACCAGTTTGTATTTAAAAAACAGCAGTTAAATTTCTCTGGAATTCATAACCTCAGTAAAGTTACTTTAACTTTTAAAGGTCAGCTAGTAATTTTAGAGAAATAAGGGAGTTAACCATTAGTTGATCTGTGTCTCATTGCACTTTGAAATGTAGCACCAGACAACAAAGAAAAATTAAGAAAAAACAAAAGCGTTCATTCTTAATATTAAAAGCAAAGGCAAGAAAAGGCATATCATGCATACTTAATGATCACGTCTATACATTAAAAAAAAATTCATCAGTTGTCCCTTTTTCCTTCAATGCAACATTGCAATTAAGAAGTGTAGTAAATGCATCTTACTATGAAAAATAATTAAGCGAAAGAAAGTTTGATTTTCTGAAAATCTGTTATACTAAAAACAATTTTACACATTAAGAGCCACCCTATTACAGTATTTTTACATTAATATTTACCATGGAACTGATTTTTAGAGGGTCCTTTTTGGCACCATCAGATTGATACCTTAAAAACAGAACAGAACAAGTTTGAATTTGCTAATAACTTCATCAGAATAATAAATTAAGTTCCTATCTTTGTATTTTCATATGGTTCTATACTGAACCTCATCTCAAATGGTACAGCCAGTTTGATCCATGACACTACAAAAAAGGCAATGCAATTGTCAGATGTCTAGCATAAACTATCTGAATACAGGCACTGAGGGAATTTCAATAGTTTCTTGCTCAAGCTTGCTTTTAGGTTAATTTTCTTTTACAGACAAAAAGACCACTACAAAATGAAAATAATACATTTTTGTTTGTATTCAAATAATCTCCTCCTAAATATTTGCCAATGATATCTCAATAGCTAAAAAATCATAAGGGAAAAAGAGAGTCTTAAAAAGCTAATTCAGTGAATTCAGTGTTAGAAAAACAAAGACTTTTAATAAACTCTTCACAATGTCATTAAAGATACTCACGCAAAATCACCTCCTAAAGTACAGATAAGCTGAGCACCAAAAACACTCCATAAGGATAAACCTCCACATTCCCAGGTCACCATCACAACACAGCTATCAGGTGACCATCTGATTAGTTTAACAGGTCCTGTTTTATTCCAAATATCTGTTTAAAAGCAGACAATAAAATAAGTGAAAAACATCTAAAGTCCTTCAACTCGTTTCACCGTAAGAGTAGAAACAAAATACATGGAAGTAAATACTTGATATTTCAATTAACTGATGCATTCATGAACCTGGCCATCTCAAAATTAATAAGCTGCAAATTAAAAATGGTTTCTTTCCAATGCTGGCTTGGTTTCATAAGAATATAGGAAAACACACCAGAAACACAGGACTGCAATTCTGATAAAATTATTTTCCAGAAAAAAGAGGCACTTTACACAACTGTAAAACTTATTTACAGATTTGTTTTTAACTGAAAATCAACAGACACACATATTTTCAGTTGAGGATGCAATTTATCCACTTTGTATGTTCCTTACCCTCAAACACAAAAAAATTCCCTGCAGTGCAGGAAGGGTGTTGCATTACTCAGTATTTTTTCTGTACACTACACGTCAGTTGCTTCAAGTTAATTCACAGTTCCTTTATACTCATTATCAGTTTTGACAATAACCTCTTATTTCTTCAGGTAATTGAAAAGTAATTTCAAGATTAAGAATTAGTTAAAAAAAGCCACAAACAAAACCCACAAACCAGCCACCCAAACCCTCACATATGAAACACATCCAAAAGTTAATTACAAAGCAAGCAGCTAAGTACAAAGACACAAGAGTTAATTACTACAAATGAACAAGAGTAAATACTAATCACATCAGTGATTACGCAAACAAATAAACAGAGGTTAACTAGCCAAGGACAAAAAATATACTCAAAACAGCTGGACAATTCTAGCAATAAAAGTAGCTCACCAGGATATTGTTTTGGTGTCAGTTCCAATTTATGAGAAAACTGCATGGCGCCAGTGGTGGTATCTATCGTATAAACCTGCACAGAGCCACTGGAAGACATTACACATGCTTTAGACTACAGACCATCTGGATTTCTCATCAGTTTCAAGAAGCTATATAAAAGCTGCTTTTTCTCTCACCAATACCAATCTATCTAGAACAGAGATGTTGAATCAAATAATATTCAAAGAACTTTATGAAACAAATTTCTAAGAAACTTTCCAGAAGGCATGCGAGGACCCAAAACACCAGCCCTAGAACAATCAATACACTAAAACAACTTCATTCTCTGAAAAGACATATGCACACACAATCCACATACATTTATGGCTTCCAACTGCAAGACAATCCATGAGGGAAGGAAGTATGTACTCAGTGCTAAGGTTTCATCACGAATGTACTAAGGCATACTAAGATCAGTAAATTAAAGTAACTATTGCTGTTTCAGAGGAAACACCAACACACCACATTGTTACTACAAACAAGAATACTAGTTCTTAAGAGGACAGCTGAAAAATAAACTACCATATTTTTTGAAATGGTCTAAAAGAAAACCCAAGTGAAATACGAAGAAAATAAAAAGCTGCACTCTAAGGCCCCCTAAAGCAGTATTATACAGGGGACTTGAAGGAACAGTAAGCAAAATTCCACAACTAAAAGAACTTCTGTGACATTTAATTTACAAACATTCACAGTTACTCAAACAGACAACATTTTTCTTGACCAAATCATGACTTCACCAAGCATTTTCTCAGTTGAGTGTGAAGTGCTGATTGTTCCAATATTATTATGATTAACTACTTAAAACTGACCTTATAATCCTTCTTTGAGATTAGCTAGGATAGCAGCACTTTCCAACCCTTGCTACTAGCCCAGCCACCTTTTTTTTTCCCCACCACAGAACAGCAAGCATACATTTCAGCTGCAGTTCAAGCAGGCAACCATTTCTTTCCACCTCTCTCCTACCTTCTTGACAGAGCACTTTATACAATCTCTAGGCAGACTGATCATTTTCATCTTTACAGTTCTTGTAACACAACTTGGTAAGAAATAACTACTAGTTCAGCTTTATAATTAAACAACCTCCCCTCCTCTGAACCAGCCTTAAAAAACTTACTTGGCACATCCAAATGCCATTAGCCTGTATTTGTTATTCACGGCCACACAAGTTCCATCAACTACATCTTGTGCCCAAACACCATGGAGCTGCTGTAAAGAAAGAAATTCAGAATATTTTTTGTTAAATAGTGCTTTTATTAATGACAGTCAGCTTCTATCCATGTACACCATATTACACATGTCAGTTGACTTTCATGATCTCATAAAACTTCTGCTGATGTCAAGATCAACTGACATGGCTCAAACAAACCAAATCCAGTATAAGCAAATCCAGTTTCATTCTTCTTAACATAAATTACAGTATATAAGAGAACTGTTTATAAGGCCTCTTAATAAAAAAACAAGTCAATACCTGTAAGGCAAAAAAGTCCCTAACACTGCCTAGAAAAAAAAAAGGAGATGATACTAAGAATGAAGAGAAAAAGAAAAACAAGAAAGTAAGTTCCCATCTGCAACAGCTGAGATCATAGATGTTTTAAGCGTGTGAAGGAGTCTGGACATTAGATGTATTCTTTTCATTTTTCTGTAATTAAAATAAAGATACCTAACAACAAAATGTAATAGTTTTTAGGCTGAATTACAGGTAAGAAAATATGTAACTTGGAAAAAATTCTGTAAAACAAATTCTGAACTATGCTTGTCACTATGAGAAAGAGATAGACTTGATTAGGACTAAGTCCTAAACATAGTACTTATGATATTTAGCCATAGAAGAAACCACTTCCTATCATCCTGCTTGTAACAGGAAGTCTGTTGATCTGACACAGTAAGACCACTTCTGTAATGACAATTTTAACAAATAAATTACAGTTAAATCTATTATCAATTACAGTTGCCTCGTGGTACTAATCTTATAAAAATCTAGCTCAAATTATGCTACAAAATGCAGTCTTTTTCTTATGTTATCTCTTAAGTAGATGCTAATTTTTAGTTTCTTGGGAGCTGAATAGAATTTAAAGTAGAACGCTAACTGAAACGCCAAGACCAAGGAAAACACATTTACTGTACGGTGCATGGTAGAAATGCTAAAGGAAACATACCTCAGCAGTGAATCTACTTGACATTGGTGTAATGAAACCAACTCTGCCATCATTAAAAACAACAGCAAACCCATCAAGCGTGGCACAGTATTCCATATCTCTGATGTAAACATCTTCAAAGCCCAAAAGTGAACCTGCTGAGAAAATATCAGTAATTTAAAAATATGTGAATACAGAAATACTGCAAGCCAACAGACATTTCAGATGTTTACTTATTACTTCAAACAGAACACCTAATTTAAACAGGCTATTTCATTCCCATTTACAAAAGGCAAAATTTTCTCATCTCTGCTTAAGAACAGAGTTAATATTTAATATTAGATGGTATGTCAGTAAGAGGTAGCTATTGTAAGCAATACAACCCCTAAAACCTACCTCGAGAAGACTGCAGATCCACAGAAAATGGAACTGTACATAGGTTGATGGCCTTCCTTCCATTAGTCATACCATCCCAGTGAATGAGATGGAGAAATCCATCAGCAGTAGCAACAAGTAGATCCTCTAACATGGACTGCAAACTAATAAAAGACATTTGTTAATCCGTAAAAAAACTGCACCTCAAGTCAATGTCACAGAAATATCAATTAATGTCATAAACACCATATTACTGCCTCTTGTACCAGCAACCACTCTGACAAAATATGGTATACACCCCAATTCTTCTCCAGCAATCACAGTTCATCATCAACAGGTCTGTATTGTTAGAGTAATTGCTTAACTGGTATACTAACTACTGAAGCTCATTTCAATACTTTTGACTAACCATAAATAATTGCTGCCAATAATCAATTATTCATCTATCCTACAAAATTAACAATACTGCCTAGGCTGTAAATAATTCACAATACATTTTAATCTGCGGTTGAAACAAATTGATGAAGGAGAATTAGACTACTCCTAAACCCTTCCTTAAACATCTCCAAAATCCTGACAACTACTGTTAATCTACTTGAATGCAAAGCTTTTCCCAGTATATACTGCATGTCCTCCAACAGCCATTTTCCCCTAAGGAGCCTCTTCCCAAACTTCACTTTGTTACTTTTCCACCTCACCCCAATGCCATGAAGTTTCACCAACTTTTCACACATACATACTTAGCATGCTCAAAATTTCTTTATAGGAAAGACAATCACCACAAAAAAGCAAGAGGTAAAGAAAAAGGACAAATATGGACTCTCTGGAGGCATTTGGAGAAATGCTAAAATGCTGCTAACCTACCAATGCCTCCATAAAATCTCTAATACATACTTTGAGCTGAAGGACAAACTAATTTATAGTAATACATAGTAATACTGAGCACACTATGTACTTCTGTATGCCAAAAATATCAGTATAGACAAGTACAGAAGAATTCTAAAACAGCAGTTCACTTTTTCACCTCCTCAGAATTACCAGTTGCTAATAGTAACTTACTAATCTTAGTCTTTACTATTAATACGCCAAAACTTACTAGAAATCTTTTCTTTCATCCAGTCTTCCCTTCACTTTTTAGAAAATACTGGTATATAGGGAAAAATTCTCAAGACCCAACTACTGAGCATACCTTGTGATGGAGGCTTGCAAGTCCAGCACTTTTTTCATTTCTAGATTTAACGAAGGAGCACATTGTTCTTCCTTATAATGCGGGGTTCCCTTCAGATGTGGGCTTCCTCTAAAATACAAGAGAATTACAATTAAAACAGGTTGTCCCTCAAAGGACGCAAGAGTTACTGACTTACATTCCTGTGGTCTTTTTCCCCCCAGATATATATATATATATATATATGTATGTATGTATGTATGTACATGTATATATGTATATACACATATACACACACAAACACACACACCCCAACCAGTCATGTGCAATCTGCCACAAGCAGCACTGAATATCTAGGATGTAATCTTGGTGCTAAAAGTTTAGTCTATCACATCACCCCCATGTCTAGAACATGTAGGCAAAATAAGACAATGAACAGTGAATGAACACTACAATAGCTGTGTGGCCTGTGTTAATACTCCTAAAGTAAGTGATAAGTATCAGTGAAAAATCTGATTCAATAAATTATTACTCAACTGTTTACAGTAATTAAGTATGTTGACTTCTTAAGTATCTCCAAATTATTCTTTTTCAAGATGCATTACAGATATTACAGACAGTAAAGTGTTTATGATTCTTCCATTCTTTTTGCCAGATCAATATTTATAATATAAATTCAGCATGCATAACACAAGTAGACATCTATTACAGTATTTCTTAGGAATATTTCTCCCTGCAGGAAATTAACTAGTTTGTAACCTAAGACCTACTAAGAAGAGATGACTGAACACTGATTCCTTCCCTTTAAATAGACAATTACACAGTATCAACTTCCAGATGTAGAAAGTTTCTCATTTTTATCTTCCTCATTTTAGATTTCACATTCCATTCATTACTTTACAACATCATTATACATTACTACACAGCATCATTAAAGTATTCCTTATTTATCTGGGTTATCAGATGTGCCATGTGCCTAACCTTTTTTTTTTAATGAAAACTGAACTACAGCCGTAAGTATTGTAACATGTCATCCAGCTCATCCATCTAATGAGCATTATGCTAGTAAGCAACGCAAACTATGAATAAAATAGGCACTTCAGACGAGTTAGAATGTAGAGTAACTTCAACAGTCTGAAACAATAGAGATGTACACAAACCTATGTAATCTTTACCTGTATTTTAACTGACAAAACACTTCCTTCAATTTACATCAGGATAGCAAACGTAACTGCTTAAGACATGGCAGAAATCAAAGCAGATGGAGCTTTAGAGAAGTTTGATACCACAAGGATATATCAATCTCTTTCTTGTCTTGCTCATCTCAGTTGATATCAAGTTGCTTAATTCCATTACTATTTTATAGCAACACAGAATTCGTATCTGTTATTCTCTGAAAGGCACTGTACCTTTCCTTAAGTAGCAAGGACAAAGATACATGCCAGCTAAGGTAAGACCAAGGTAGCCTTTGACAATCTGGAGTTACCAGATGGAAGTAGTATCATCTTTCCAGAACAAAACTATGGTGGCTGTGAAAAATTACAGTGAAAAATGAGAAAAATTACTTTAAGGTTAGTTAATCTGCCACCAAAAGATGACAATTTGTATTAGATTTGTATCTGATTATTAAAATGTTTGGTTTGCATTTTGAACGAAAATTAATCGCAAAAGGCAGCCGTCTTAGGAAAGAAAAGCCCTTCATGTAAGCTAGCTATCACGGACTGATGGGAACCCTGAAAAAAACAGTCATTTCTTTTTTTAATAATACCAGCATGGTGGGGTTGTTGTGGTGTTTTTAAAACTTACAAAACCGCAGGTGTTTGGAGATAGGCTTTTCAACCCACGTGGACATACAGTTCCAGACAGTATACTCCCAAACCAGATGAAATGACTCTGGTTTATCAACAATCAGTGGTACAACTGAATCGTGCAAGCAAAGAACTAAAACTGAGACAAAAGGGTTGAGTAACGCAGAAATGTTACTGTTAGGTAGGTATAAGACACAACTTAACATGTCTGTTGTAACTGACCAAGGTACATAACCAAGTGTAAACTCAGTGTTTCTGCACAGCACAAACTACAAAGCCAGAATGGTAACATGGTTTAAAAGACATCTTTTGCAGGAAGAAAATTTCAAGTCTCCATGTGGGCTGGCTGTTTTTGTTTCAACACCTTAAAATAGCTTGCAAAAATATTTGAATATTTTCAGTTTCATGAGCTAGTTTTAGCAAATTTGTCACCCTCTGTGGTGTCTTATCTTTTCCACTGGGGCACTATCATTCCTGTCCCAAAAAGGGTTCTTCTACCTGACTTACAAAAGGCTGATCCACCCACAGAACTGAGGTAAATCACCTTGACTGAAAATCCAAAAATGCCACCATTTCAATTCATTGCCTGTGATTATGTCTAACTCATCAATTCAAAAGGAAATCCCTGGCATGGGTGCAAAGGGGGTCCTACCAAAAGCACACTGTGCTCGTATAGTCCACATCTGCATGAGTCAAGCCTTACTGGCTGAGTTCCTTTGACCTTTAAACGAAGAATGCACACAGCTGACTGAAGCAGGAAAGAATGTTTGGTCTGGGTTGCCACATCAGCATCTGCTACAGCTGCAGCCAAACTTTAAGCAATTCACTTTTGCACAAGAATTGAGAGGAACAAACACATTCCAGTGACCAACCAGCTGCATGCTGAATCAAATATAACCATTGCAATTTGCATGGCATCTGTTAATGTAACTAAGCCCGTGAATAAATCTCTTAACACTCAGAACTGAGAAAAATCTGGAATCCAAGAAAACCGCAAACATGGAAAGATTATGGATATTGTTTTTTAAAAACCCCACCACACCAAACTTAAAGCATTCTAAATCCAAGGAAGAGGTAGCACCATGCAAAAGCAGATTCAGATAGACTCCTCAACTGGTAGGAAGAATTTCCTTGAAGTTTTTTATCTGGAATGGCAGGAAGTTCATGGAGCAAACAGGACACCAGCCAGCTAATTTTTCTAGGTGCACAGTACTGCATTTATGTCCTCCACTAACTGCACAGCAGTTAAGTCATGCAACATGATCCACAGACAAATTAACTCAGAAATAATATTAACAAATTTGTCACTGTTACCAAAAGCATATACGAAACACTTAAGAAGGTAATCATAGTGGAATCTATATAATTCTTTATAATTACAATTAAAGTATATAACACATATTATTTTTAAGTCTGTTCTAAGACATTAAAAATAATGCCCATTGTTTTCTGCTTAGTAATGAGGAACTCTATTCCGGAGGCAGAATTAGCATTAAATTCAGATTTAAGCTTCCACTGTACTATCTGGGGTAATCATAATAACACAGGTAGCAGTTATGGTTGGATAATAGTTTAGAAAAATTCATAAATGCTCTCAGAGTCAAAAAATACTGTGCTTCAAAAGAAAAATACTGTGGCTAATGGCAGACAATGTATTACATAAAAGCAAACAAGCCAGTACTATCCATTCTCACTAGCTAAACCATAAAAGCAATGAGAAGTAATGGAGAAATTTCATTGAAAAAAATATTAAAGACTTCAGTTTATCAAAAAATAGTTTTAGAACAGTTGTTTGATACAAACACAGTAAAATCTTTTTTATACTTTTGGGCTATGATATTCTTAGTTGTTCCTGCTAAAGTGGCTTCTTCAGTAGTACTTGGAGTAGGAAGGAAGGGACAAAAAGAAGACTAAAAATCATGATGTTTCAGCTATTAATGGCAATATTTATATGACAAAACCAGGGCAGTGTTTCTAAAATAATTTACATCACTGAGAACTCCAAGTTGTTCTCCTTGAAGGCAAGAAGGCAAAAAACTGGCAACAGCCATTATCATTGCATTAGCACAATTACACAATGTTTACTAACCATTTTACAGTGGTTCATGTTAACATTTCAGTTAGTATTCACCGTGAAAAGCTGAGGACTTAATTTTTTTATACCTGATTCAAAGAGCCAGCACCATCACCTGTAAGCTTTGCTTTTCATGCAGCTAGCATCTTCTCACCCCTAAACCTGCATCTCTCCACCAGATACTGAAGGCACCAGATACTGAATCCACCAGCTGAGGATTAAATATGTCTGGCTGGATGCAGAACTGTATTCACAGATTGGCAATAGCTGCAGCAACAAAATCAAAGCGAGTTTAAGGTAACAACTATAAAAAATGAGTAAGGGCTTAGAAAAGTAATTCTTAGTACAGCCTTTACTTCACAATTAGGTAGTAGCAGATTTCTGCAGTTTGAGAAAAGAAACAACCAGCAAACATATTAATCAACTATCCATATAAAAAAGCTAAATGGTTTACCCGATTATTATTTCAGTGGCAAGGATTTCTTGACAACAGTTAAAACCTCTTGAACCACCAAACCAAGAGTTTACACGTGCCATAATGGTTAATAAAAGTTCTACAGCTAATCTAGTTTTAAAAATACATTTTCCAAACAATGCCAAAATCTTACAGGGAAAACCACACTGGTAAAGTTCAGCAGAAGCTTACTTCTGAGCAAAAATTACCTAGTAAGTTAATTAACCATACATCTCATTGATTACCCTTGCAGAGTCTGAAGTTCAAAACCTTTGTACATACTAATCTTCAGTCTGCTGAACCAGGAAAAAAATGTCTACTGATGAGGTAATTTATGGCACCTATAAACCATAATGCTATAGAAAAAGAGACAGTTTTTAAAAACACCAGAAAGAGTAAGACATGAATAGAGTAACCAGGTGTATAAGCAACAATACAGCACTGTAAACCAGCATATGAACTAGTTTCTTCACACATTCATACTGGTTAGATAACAACTTTAATTTTTAAATCTTTTTCAGGGACTTAATAATCTACACCATTGAGGTCTCATTCTAAATTCACACAACATTCATATCACTCCCCAAATGCAGGCTCCACTTGAGGATATGAAGAAACCTGACACAAAAGAATCTACAATTACCACATTTAGTTAATTAACCATGTAAAGTTTTTAGATTTTCCTTTTTTTGAAAGGCAAAAATATCCTCAGCACTAAGTCACATATGCTCTTCAAGTGAAAAAACTTCGGTTAGTCTCCTCGGCAGAACTCTAAACAGAAATAACCATCAGCTCAGAACAGAGAAGCCTCTACAATGATGGTGCTACTCATCTCCTCACTGTCAAACAAAGGAATAGCTGTACAAATTTGTTTGGAAACTCCTCAAAAAATTACCACTGTACCTTGCCACAGCCTACAAAGCTGCAAATTTGCTTCTATGCACTGTCACTTTCCTTAAGTGTATCACAGGCACAGATAAATTTTATTTTAACATCTTACATGTTAGAATACATATAATCTTACCTCACATACATTATTTTTCATGTTTTATCTGCTGGTACAAGCAGACTGAACTAATTGAAGCAGGACTTTGTACTTGTGCTCACTACAGGAAAATATCCCACAATGTGGGCTAATGGCCAATACTGATTCTCTTCCAACTCTGCTCTGAACCGGAGCAAAGCATCCAAGAGCTGGAATGAAACTGCAGACTACTCTGGCTCGATTTAAAAGAACTAAACACCATACAATTACTGCTTTTTCCCCCCTGTTTTTAGTCTCACAAATTAAGCAGGATACTGTAAGTTTTCACTGAGCATGAACGACAGTTCACTCCAAGAACAGACTGGCAATTCCTAGCCAAATATCAACAGTGCCAGAATCATTTTCTTTTGACAGAAAAACTACATTCCTAAAATATCACAATTTTACAAAAAACTACTAATGGATTCCACCAATAAAAATTAAATGTTTCCTTTTTCACATATAAATATTTGTATGTTGCACTTATGGCATGAGCACTTGTTTTATCATATAAATCTAGTATCAGGTTTTTACATATAGTAAGCATAATACTGAACAGGTTAGTTGACTAACTCCTAATATACCTACATGAGTAGACTTTAAATAGATTAAACCTCTAAAGGTATGAAATAGTGTTTAAAAAGTATTTCCCACTAAACCTTCCGAAAATATTTAACATATTCTAAATTTCGTAAGAGCTATGTCCTCAGTTACTAATACAACAAACTTCAACAATTTTGGGGGTCACAAAATGTTAATTTTGGATTTCAGTACTTCCATTAAAACACCGAATTTCAGAATATAAAGACCATTACAACTGGTTGATATGAAAAGGAAAAAATCATGCCAAATGTGCATTTTTGAACAGGAAATCAATTTTCCTAGGCTCTGACTCTGTCTGGCTTAGAACAACCAATAGCAGGGTGCAGGGGAAGTTCACTCAACCTTATTTTCCAAAATCTCTTTATTCTGTAATAATGAAAGATAAGGAAAAGCAAGGACTCTGGCATTCAAACAGGATAGCATCTTAACCTCAACTCATGCTTTAGCTTTTTTACTAAATGTGTGGTGATTAGATCGAGAAAAAAAAGAGAGACTTGGCCCTCAAAATAAATCATGCTGTGATTAGATGTACTACAATGCATACTGAGTTATAAACAGCACAAGTGTTTCTGTCACTTCTCATACAGTTTTGTTTTGCTTTCCACCTTGAAGCATTTTGTTTAAATTGGATGAATAAAAAACTTTTGAAAGTGCAATTACAGTTTACACAACAGCCGTATGCTAGAATAGTTCTGTTAACACACCAAATACAGGCAAGCTCTTCTGGACCATCTTGCTCAACAGCTACATATAGTAACAACCCTGTATGTAAGTAACTATGAACTGGAAGGACATTTTCTCCAAAAACATCCCTCTCCCATACAGACTTATGATGAGTGATTTTAACTTTCAGCAACTCTTTTGATCCTTTTCTTCAAATCAAAGCTAAACCATTATCAAGCAAATTTTAAAGAAGTTATTTAAAAAGTACCAAAACCACATGAAGTTACCTTCAGTTACCACTGTCTCAATCTTGAAGACGGCAAAAAAACACTGAAGTCATGAAATGATCTATCATGTGACTAATTACCTGTTTTTCTGACTACCTGCCTTTTATTTATGGTAAAATATTTTGTTTAAATGAGAGCTAAGCTGACACGAGAATCTAAACACAGCCTTTCTCAATATTTTCACCTGTATGTGAACAAACCTAGCTGCAATTTCAACTTCAGGATACTGACTAAACTAGGAAACCTTGAACCAGACCAATATTTTGGTGCAGCTGAGGATGTTATTGGTGTGTAATCCCTGTGCACGACCACCTTGTTATACTGACATGCACAGCTTAAGAATTCTGTTCAAGAACAAGTTGTATTAAGAGGGTTTTCCTTTCTCCTTGTAATCATGACATTGAAATTTTGTATTTCTGCCAGAACTGGCCACTATTATTTAAAGAAAGGCTACTAAAGAACAGGCTTCATTCTGCTTACAAAAAGTTTGTAGATATGGACAGTTTGTAAACATTAAGAATTAGTCATAATTTTAAAAAGTAGAACGCAACTGAACATCCATCTCAGTTTTTACTGACTTGTTTCCAGAAGCTGTCAGTCACTTCACTTCGCTAGTGCAAGGACACCCTCATACTTTTTGCAACAATCATCACCCTCTCTCTCACTTCACCCAGCATAGGTAAATAACCACGTAAGACAGAGCTGGAAGAGTCCTAATTAACATCTGCATGACAGTTAAAATGCTCCAAGCAATTGCTTTATCATGAACTATAAGATTTATACAAGTATCACTGAACAGTCACTTCATATACTTCCCAGTGTAGCTACTCAGTGCTACCTCAAGGTCACCGATTTCTAATGCCAGATTTTTATTAAATGCCAGCTTGCAAACTAAGCTACTGGAATCCAGGGCAGGGGACAGGGAGGGGTAAAAAAGGGAGATAGGCAGGTTTAGTTTCCCCATCAGGTCAGCAACCCGACTTTACTTAAGGCACAGCTGCATAATCACTGCTGCCAACATAGAGGAAGCAGCCAAGAACACCCTGTTACGGCGGGAAAAACAGTAAGATGTCCCCTTTCAAGCACAAGGCAAGTCACATACAAGGCCTTTCACTGATCTGTAATGGCTTCAGAGTGAAGAAAACTAATTTGGTATTGTTCAGCCAAAAACCAGAAGTGAAATCCAAGCATTTCAATGAAATAATACCTTTGGAAAATGAACATATGCCAAAGGAAAGATTAAAGTTTCAATTCTAGCTTTTGGTCTCATTTGTCTGTTTGTTCATTTTAGACTGGAGAGTTTTTTGTTTGATTAACCCCCTGCCAAGTATTTGCTCTACAATGGAAATTAGTGAAATGGCCTACAGGCAGTGCACTGTATCTGCATCTGCAAAAAAGAGTTCATTCCATTTTAATAACTTAAAAGAATCATTTGACATTAATCACAGGAGGCACAATGCACCCACAAATACCTGTGTCATTCTTTTGATCTAATATAATCAGGACAGTAGTAATTTTATGCAGGTTTTCAAAATTGAGGGCTAAGTACAGTCAGACTAGTAATCCCAGTAAATTCAGTGAGATCATTCATCTTCTTAAAGGTAAGCACATGCATTAGTCTTAGGAGATTGTGAGCAACCTATTCTAAATACACTAGGGACACACACCTTGTCCTACTCATCTACAGAATCTGCATTATAGCCCTTTTTGGGCTATATAAATGTATCTTAAAACCCTGATTAAACACACAACTGAAAACTAAAACATGCATTTTCAAGTCAACAATTCATATCAGCTACTAAAGTTTTATATAAAAGTTAGACTGGTTAGTTACTGGCAGCTTAGTAAGTATTCTCAAGCCTTCCTACAAGTGATATTCTAAGCAAACTTTCCAAGGCTTCTTCTTCAACTTTTACCGCGTGTTTTATAAATACTTCCGAAGCTTTCAGATTTTGCCAATTAAAAAAACCTCCAACTTTCCAAAAAGTTGGAATAAACTAGTGCTTAGTTTTCTGCATTATGTACCGCTAAGGCTATAAATACACTATTTATTTAGACAAGTTGTAGCAACAGGTTTGTCTGCCTTGTCCTCTGGTGACAGTAAGCCAGATGTGAAGAATTAGTTTGAAAACTGCTATTCAGTTCTCCAAAGAGGCAAGTAAAGTAATATAACTTGTCTACCTTAGTCTTAAGTTTTTGGAAAACAGAAAAGTAAATTGCAACCATAAATTTCAGTTAATTCCACAGCTTTGAAGGCTATTTCAAAGGTCAGAGGATGCATTATAGTCATAACACACACCAAATTTTCTAGTCAGTGAAGGAAAATTAACTTTGAAATCAGTTACTACTTGCTAAGTAATTTCTTCCTACACGTATTGGTGAAAGAAGACAGATTTTAAACATAAATGCTTGTGAAAACCCCATTTATTTTCTTCTAATGTTCACGGTTTAACAGTTACACTGAAAAAAAAAAGTCTTCCTCTCACATGACATCCTAGGTTATCCAATACTCCTCAGAGACGACCATGTGTGACACCCACAATTCAACTTCAACTCTTTTTATGAATGTGAAAAAAAATAAACTGACCAGTATTATCATAATGAAGATACATAGAGGGATCTATTTAAAAAAATGCAGTTTCTAGCCAATTAGAAATCAAGAGTGTTGCTATTATTCACAAACCATGACTACAGATTCTGCCTGTCCAAAAACACAGACACATACACATTTACTCCTCGAAGTTTTAATTTGTCCTAAGCACTTCCCGATTTTGCAAAATCCACAATCAACTAAGTCAACCACACACACCCAAAATACAGTCACATTTTAAACACGTAAGATGTATTCTGTCATTCAAAGTAAGGAAAATAATGTGAAACTGACAACATAACACCCTGCACCAAAAATACTTGTACATTCTTACTAAATCATCCATTTGCTTTCGAAAAGATTGGGATTTTATTCCCCATTTGTTTCAAAAAAACTCTACGTTATTAAAAGATTGGGGGCAGAAAGGAATCTATTTTTGAATTGCACCTTAGTATTTCCTAAGAAACATGATTTTTCCAACTGAGCTATTCAAAAGGAATTATTAAATCTTGTTTCAGATCATGATTGCAAGAGACTACCTCAAATTATAAAATTAGACAATTTTAACCCTGCTATTAGATTTTGAGAGCTTGTAAGATGGACCTGTGGAATTGTACCAGCACACAGCAATCTAATTAAACACAATTTCTCCCGTGCAATGACTCTAACTCATAGGAATGATAGTTCATATACTCATCACGTAATGACATTCCATACTTTGTAAAGAAATATTTTTTGCCATAAAATCTGCTTAGGAGTTGTCTAGTCTGCAAAGTTTAAAATACTTACTTGGGATATATTGGCTCATAAAGATACTTGTCTCTTGCTGATGGGATTTCAAAAAATAAGATGTATCCATTTGCAGTCTGAAAGAGAAACACTGGTAAGATACATACCTAGTCTCAGCATGAGTAAAATCTATTCAGTCTTATGTGATTTCTATGTATGTCCCATATATTGAACTCCAATATACATTCATTCTCCAATATACATTTTAAAAATACTGTGCGTTGACCTGCCTTTAAAGTCAAGTGAATAGATCAGGCAGGAGGTCAAAAAATGGAAAAACAATGCTGTTTATACACAAATCCATCAGAAATTTTGCTCTAATTGATACAAATCTATAAAACGTGACAACTATTTCAGATATTTAGAAGCTGGGCACATAATTCATACCAACTACAAGAATTAATGCAAAAAACATAGTAGAAGGTGGCAAGTACCTGAAAAAACCCTCCAGGTGTTTGAACACATACAGAGTGCATACAGACACTACAAAGTGCAAAGAGTTTAGGCACCACCTCTCAGTCCTGGTCATCCGGATAGTTTCCAAAAATCCTCACATCACTTACCTTTAGATACCACAACACCTGTAATAATTCAATCCCAAGCCATATTCTGTCATTCTGGAAGAATGACTTCATATTATAACACTACACAGGGAACACATACAAATCATTTAGTTACCTGATGTTCCAGTCATACCTAGAAGCTGCTTGCATAAGCATGAGAGAAGCAGATGACCAATAATGTTATGTGTTCAAAGAAGTGTTATTTATTTACAGCATGAATTTGTTTTTCAGGCAAATTGGTAAATGCATTTTGGTTAAATACCATTTCCATCCAATTATTTTAATATGGGCTGGGCATGTATCCAAAGCACTAGAGACAAAAAGCACTGAAATTAATGGTTTCACATTGCTTTGCAAGACTGGATTCCTTTTCCTTGAATAAAGCAACACTCTTGTTAGCTTAGTTTACCATTTCATAGATGCCATGGCTTTCCTCAGTCAAACATTTTGCTTTAGAAAATTCGTGTTTTGGCTTCAAATTCCAAGAAACCCTATTATTCTCACTCAAAGCGAGTATCTTTTTCAAGCAAGAATAAACTCTGAACCATAATGGCGAGCTCGAGACACGCTGACAATAAATGGAAGCTTTTCTGTGTGCTGTAATATCATGTTCAGGTATTATGTGGTAAAGAAACGTGTTCATTTCTAACATCTTTACAGGTTCTTTCCATTACATCATTAAATATTTAACCCGTAAGTTATCTTATCCTGGAAAGAAGAGTAAAACAATACTGTGAAGTATCTTTATACTGATATTAAGGTACAAAAGGCCTTACAGAACACTATTCAAAGCACAAAGTTGCTATTGTTGCAGGTTCATTTCTAAATAGAACCTCAAATTCCATGAAGAGGGGGATGAAATGCAGAAGCATTCAACCACAGACTTCTGGAAAATTGATCATATTAACTTACATAGTTTTCATTGCTTTTAAAAATGTCTGAGAGAAACCTATCAAATAAGTAACCATCACTGTCATCCATTCCTGATCATTCTAATCTTTGATGGTCAGAAGTATAAGCACTGAGTATCTTGCCAGGGGTTTCTCAACATGGCTTCTTGTATGCTACCATGTTTAACAAAGCTCTGCCCTAGCTGTGGGAATGCACACTGAAGAACAGTCTGTATCAGAGCACTGCCTGTAACAAGGCAAGGACCAAAATGCCTCCTGTATTTCTCCATACTGAAACATCTTGACTCAGTTTCTAAGTTTGATTTACTACTGGAATTAGCTACCTTGGATATACGTAGTAATCTAGACAAGAAACAGTATTTCCCAGTAACACTGGAAAAATCAAAAAGGCAGCAATATAAAGAATAAACTACAAAATACAACAGGAAAAAATAAAATCTGCCTAGGAAATGCGCCAACAGTTTAGCAACGTAAGATACTACTAGTAAAAGAACTTAGAATTGCTAGGGGATGCTGACACCGTGAAAACTGCTTAAGCTTGTTTAACTGCATACCTTTAAAGCTACTTGAGGTATTTTGTGAAGCCTGATATGCTGGCCCAAAGTCTGCCTGCAGTACAAATAATATTTACCTCAAAGCATATGCTGCAAAGTGATTTATTTTAATAGAGATACTCTGAATATTCGGGCTGTCAGAAACAAAATAAATGTTATATCACTGCTCTAGTGGACATAAAATCCAGAGTATACTCCCCATCATCATGTCACTAAAAAAAAAAATTACCACTTGGCTAATAAGTACATAGTAAGCTTTTTGTTCACCTTCTTTAAAAAAAAGTTTTATTACAGAAAATTACTACAATCAAGCTAGTCATGAGCACAAGTGAGAAACATCTCCTAATTCAGTTTTAAAACTATGATTTTTAGCTGTTGCACAGGACTTCAGTAATTAACTGAGGCTAATTCAGTTCAAAATTATTGGGTTTTTTCATTAAAAACCTGCTTTGCTATTGCCCCTTCATTTGAATGTGTTAGTTAAGAAAAAAGAGAAAACTATTCACTTGGACAGAACTCTCCTTTGGGGTGAGAGTATCACACATCTGCAAGAACACCTTCTTCATTAGGCTCCAAAAACTGACCTTCCGCCCTGTCTCAATATAACAAAACCAGCAATATTGTAAATGTGGTCTTTCAGTAGGACTCAGTAACTGTTTCAAATTAAACTATATATGTATTTTTAAAAGCATACTGCGAAACAACTGATGTTAAAACTACCATAAACATGCTTGACTACGTCATTTGTATACGTACACCCAGGGATGAAATATCATCCTAAGAAACATGAAGAATATTAGAAATCTTACTATTTTATAAGAGATGACCATTTTGAATTTTAATTCACATAGTTTTAGTTTACAAACTGAGACTTTATGGCATTTCTATTCTGACACTACCTGCCAAAAAGAACAATGTACATTTAGTTGCAGAAAAACTTTAAAGTGCAGTAACTGAAGTGGCAGAAACTAAAGGTTATCCAACTTTCAGCTAAACCACAAGGTCTCTTGAGCAAATGGATCACAACACCTCAGAAAAAACCCCACAGTACGCAAAGTAATTCAGCGTAACAATTCAAGTTTCTTCTGAACTACTACATAAAGGTTTAATTAAAATGTGTTTGGATATACATGCTGCAATATAAAATTGAAGAATTCTTTTTGATTCATAGCAAGAATTACAGAAAACTCCTTTCTGACTTTATTGATAATTACTAGTAGTCACTGAGAATACAATCATGCACTAACAGAAATACTTTACTTCACTGATTTCATGAGATACTTTTAGGCAATTTAAACATTTTAGACCAACTACTTACTTGCATTAAACAAAAGAAAATGGGACCATGGGAAGCTTAGCTGATTTATGATTATCATGCTATTCCCAGAGACATGAACTATTCCATAAATCATCTGGTGTTTTCCACTAAGGTAACAATATCTAATTTAAGACTTGGTCCTAATGTAAGACCTAACCAAAAGATACCAAGAGTATTATCCCATATTGAGACTCTTACAAACTGTACTCCCACTTTTCTTGTGTTCACCTTGCACCTCAAACTTTAAATACTGCTGCTGAAATAGTCCAAAGTGCTGTGAGCACAGCACCAGCTAAGAAACAAGACTTAATTTCCATGTGAGACGAGATCTCATCTCTAAGATTCTAAACAGAAGAGTTCATGTATCACTTCTCACTGCCCTTGTTTCTGAGTTCTCAGTCACTTGCAGTATTTTTTAATCACCAAAAGCCTGTAAATAAGGCCAGTTTCATCTCTCAAGACCCACCTTTAAACCCTATTTATCCAGTTAAATATGATTATGCCACTTAAGTCCATAACTATTTCTTTCATTCACATAACTTTACATTACCATATTATTTGTTACCAGATTACTGAAGTAATGAGATGCTGTATCACTGCTGGCCAATACATCTAACCCTTGTTTTAAGACAAAGAACTGTATTTCATTCTCACAGGGAGAAATAAATGAAAACTCCAAAAGAAAGCTTCTATTGTTTAAAAAGTTCTTGGTACCATTACATATTTTTGCAAGAGAAGTACCAATTAAATGTATATATGATCTGCAATTTTGTATAAGCACAGAAATTCTGTTGGAAATGGTTCAACCAGAGTAAGAAGGAAAAATTCTACTTACTGAAACAGCTATCATTGTGCTGTCAGGCCGCCATTCTGCTTGTTTGTAAGGTCCAAACTGAGAAGCTGCTTTTGAAAGTTCCTTGTAGCTTACGATTAACACACTGGGCTGGAGGAAAAAAATATAAATAATTACATCTCATATCTAGAAGGAATGGGATGTTTCTCACATTGTGCTACACTTGTAAAGAACTATGTCTCCTTAACAGCTACAACATGTTTCCCTTGAGGGAGGTTAAAAAATTAATATGTATTTTACAAGCCATTACAAAATTGTGCTTTTAAAGAAAGTTCATGGAGAACAGTTGCCACACTGTCATTCCTAATCTCACTCTTTCAAACACAGGACATTTAAATAAAATACTTAATTGCACCATAAGGAGTCATTACAGAATACAGAAGTAGTTTCAGGTTAGATAAAGGGTGACTGATGCTTAAGACAAACAGAAGCATCTCAAACGGGCTCCTGTAATGATGAGGACTGTCAAATGAATTAGGATGAAACACACTATAGAATATTTGGTACAATTCATTTGCTTAGTTTCTACTAAATGGGTGGGCCATTGTATTAAAGAGAATGATAATCAGGAAATTTGTTTTCCAGAACAGGTTGTCAGAACCTGATGAAAATCCACCTCAACAGTTAGCTGGAAGGATTTTGCAGGTAATGACGTGCACCCATTAGCATCTTTCCTTCTGGGAAGGGAGAAAAGCTTTGGAGTGAAGACCAGACAAAGCTACCCTAAGCACTGAGCCTTCATTCCCTTTCATGAAAGCAGTCAAGAGCCGCGACACAAAAACCTAATGCCAAGTTACCCCTCCTTGCTCTAGGGCTTAGAAACATTCATTCTCCTTCAATATATTCCACAACCGTTCTTATTTTCTTGCTCTTGAATCAATAATAGTTTTCAGCTTAGATGGGGATTTCCCACTCTGTTATCCTCCACCACTGGAAGGTGGAAGTTAAATCAAGCAGGACACACTTTTTGTTTTGTCAAAGAAGTTACCCCTCATCTTCATACCATACACTGTCCTAACTTCATCAATTTCAGTTTTCACTCATATTTGAAGTATCAAACACAAAGCACACTGAAAGGGAACCAAAAGGGTACAGAGTAATCACTCATTTTGCTGAAATTAACCATGATACCGCTAGGCAAAGCTTCCCAACCACCACTAAGACCACAGGTGATGGAAATTTACTACTGTTCTAAGCTTACCTGACACACCAGCAGAAGCAGCACAACAAATATAAAACATTAATTCTAACCAGAAATCTTGTGAGTGTCCATCACTCCAGAATTTGGTGAGTATCTACTACCATCCTATTTGGAATCACTTTCTTCAGTTTCCTTTCAGAAGAAGTAAAGTTACAAACAGCCTAATTTTAAAGTACGAATAATAATTTAAAATAGTATAAAACAAAGCAATGAAATGTCACCATGCACATAAATAACAAGCTGAATTAGAATCACACAGGCAGCTTTAGCCTTGGTAAATTCACAGTATGACTTGGAGTCTTTCTAACAGCATTACTCTTTAAATTTCACACCCACACAGAACTGAATTATGAAAAATAAACATTTATGAAGTATAACAAGCACATTAATCTTCACCCTAAGAGCTGTTTACACCACCTTTTAAAATTCGTGTGGCTTCTTTCGCATCAAATTATCTAACATTATGATAGCTAATTATTCTTACAAACAGATTCTTGTTGATTGTTCTCATGAACTACACAGCCTTTCACTGCCTGGCTTAGAACCACCCTAACTGCCTGAGATACACTGAGAAAAAGTAGTATCTTGGTAATCTGCACCATTAGTGCAAACTTGGAGATCATTCTTAAAGCACTTCTATGCCTGAAGCATTTTAGCAGCTGGCAAAATTAGAAACTCGGTAATACACAACAATTTTCTTTCCATATTGCTACTCTTACAGAATATAATTACAGTATTTATAGTGTAGAATTCTTGTGACACTGATTCACAAGAAAGCTGCTATTTAACCATAGAAGCTGGGAGAACATTCTACATGCACACCAGCTATAAAATTTATAAGAATTGATTTCCCAGCTTCGTGCCTTACAGATGAGGATTAAAGGAGTTAAAAGTGATTGTTTGCTCTCATAATTTTATCTTTTTGTAGTTTAAGTAGCTTCTTATTAGAAAGCAGACTCACTTCAAATTATATAGGTCACAAAGGCTACCTAGCTAGAGGTTAAATAAGGAATTATTACACTGATAGAACTCATTTCCATATACTCCACAGCTCAAAAGCATTAATTCAGATGTGAGGAAAACCCCAACATACAAATTTACCACCCTGTTTAAAAGCTTTCCACATATGTGTGAATGTTCTAGATTAACAATGATAGAAGGATAGCTCAAGATCCTGCTCTGTTTATGCATGAAAAATGGTAATTTTACATCTAAAGTAATTTATTACATCTAAAGTGAATGAAAATGTATAATGGCACAGGAATATGTCTGTAAACAGGAATATATATCAACTAACTACTTGACCCAAGCACAGCAAGCCATTGAACATATATTTTAACAATTAAAACCAAAACCAAAGCAAACAAAAAACCAAAACCAAACACCAAAACCACACACAAAAAGAAAACAACAACAACCACCAAAAAAAAAAACCCACCAAAAAAAAAAAAACAAAAAAAAAAAAAAAAAAAAAAAAAAAAAAAAAAAAAAAAAAAAAAAAAAAAAAAAAAAAAACCACACCCACCAAAAAAGCAAAGGGGGGTGGGGAGAGGGGGGAGAGGGGAGAGACACCTAGTTAGTTAGATACTCTCCTCTTGTTAGTTTTATATATTTAATTCATACTCTGTATGGAAGCAGTAGGGTTTTAGATTCTATTAATTACAATTTTCCTTAAATCTTTATGTTTTTCTCTGTTAAAAAAACCCCAAATCTCCCTATCAGCTTCATGAAAACTCCATGGTTTTCACTCTTCACACTTCTGCATGCAGCTACTAAAATTATAAAGGAATGTAGTTGAGCTCAAATAATGAATTATGCCCACTGTCTCAAATAAGCCAATACATTAATCCTTCTTCTTTAAAATGCGTAAAATCCACTCACTGAAATAGTAATGGTAAAGCCATAGCTTTAGGAGAAACTGAATTCCAGAAACATAGCAAAGGACCTAACAAATAAAGAGTTGCTTAAAAAGAAGTAGAAAGTTTGTCTGGAGGAAGAAATAAATACCTTCAGTTACTAAGGAAGAAAGAACTGAGTAAGCAAGTCTTAATTCAAATTGCAATTTAACATTAAAAAAAGCTTCCCAAAATAGATAAGAAGCCTATCTAGCATTTTATAATCTGCTGCAAAGAATATCTAGCATTTTGATACCGTACATTTCACCTCTCAGGAAGGGCAGTCAAAACAGAAGTTGCCACTCACAAACAGAACTGTGGCAGTGGATGCTTACAGGGTAATGAAAATGACGAAAAGAAGAGGAAATATAACCTTAAAAAAATATAGCATTATTATTACTAAAGTAATAAAAACAAACTCTTCAGTGCATTAGTTAATAGCGCTGAAAAGAAACAAAACTTCTTGTTCTTACAGCTAAACTTTATCTCCTTCAATCAGTCAGCTGCCTTGGCTATCTCTTCACAAGAACATGTTCCACAGTTCTTACTGATGAGTTTTTATGCTGCACAATAATGTTTTTCTAGCATTAAACATGCCTCTTTTTACTCATCTGAGATTATAACAACATCAAAGCAAATCTGGCTTGGATTATCAGAAATGAATTGCACTACTTGTAAAACAGTACGGTAGCAGGACAGCTCCATCAACAAAGCCACTTAAATTAAAACTACCTAAAAACTCACAGCTGTTTGATTATCAGTTGTACATTAAGAATCCCTCTGGACTTTCCACTATGAAAGACAACCTCTGTATCAACATCTGGACAAAACACCTATGCAAACAATTAAAAAAACTGCAACACAAAAGCACAGCCAAACCCATGATGAAATAATTCCAAATTTTTGTTACTGTTTTACTTAATTCTACCTGACTAAATACAGTATTTTGCCCATTTACCAAGTATTAGCAGCATAAGCCACGTCGTAACACTTAGCCATACATAACGTAGTTTTTATGAAAAAATTTATTAAGGTATACAAACCCTGCAGCAAATTCTCTCAGCAAGCTTAGATATGGGCAATAATCAATCCACTTGCCTAAACACAAGCATTCTACTACATTTGATGTAAATGCAGATCAAGTTGACATTTAAACCCTTAACTGAGCTGTGAATATTGTTCTGCAAAGGCCCTCTTTAAAGGGGACAAGTAGCCTTGAACAGACTTGAACAACAGCCCTCCCACGAGCAAGTGTCCTAATTGAGATGTTTAGAGTGTCACAGAAAACGATACATTAACAGACTGGAAAGAGGTACAATCATTTGAGAGAATATAAAATAATGAAAAAATTAATTTCCTTAAACCAGATCCTCTGGTTTGACTGCAGGTTAATGACAAACTGTGCATATTGTTGATTTTACAAGTTAAGTAGGTCAGCAAATACAATAGAAAACTACTGAACTAAGTCTGAAAAGCAAACACATGACCTGACAGCACATATGCAACATGGTCTTATGTACAGGTTTGCATTTCGTAATGCAACGTCAATCCAAAAACCTGCATGGCTGTGGATAACTTTTAAAACCTAATATTCTCATCCCCTGACCATATATTATTCTAGATATCAAAACTCCATCTCATTTAGGATAAAGACGCAATTTCTTTGAAAAACACAAATGTTCTGTTTAGTTTTATATGACAAATGTTTCAATGCTTCATGAGGCTGTAGACACAAGACAAAAATCAAAAGTGCTCTTCAGACGAGCTTATGATCTAAGTGACAAAGACAAGGCTGCAAGAAAACAGAACAAAACAGAACAGAACAAAACAGAACAGAACAAAGCAGAGAGCCTGGTGACACTCTGCACTTTATTTTGTCACTATATGGTCTGTGCTCCATTTTAAATGCTGAAGCTTTGTAAAACTATAAACTAATAAAACAGAAAGGTTACATGAAGAAAAGCAAGGATGTGTGCATAAGCAACACAAAAATTTGTATAAATAGACCACAAAAGGCCATTTTGTCAGTAACAGAGGTACAAGGTGGTGATAAACGAATTTCTAAAAGCAAGGTTAATTTTAAAACCATAACTCCTTTAATTTAATTTTGAAAGTATTTGGAAAGCTTAGAATCAACAGAGTGCCTACCCAACAAACAGAGCAGACACAGCTTCCAACCATGTGCCTCATGGCTATTGTGAAATAATTCAGAAAACCAAAGTGCAGAATTGTCAACCATTACCTCTCTCAAGTGAAAGTTTTCAGTTAACCTACTGCTCAAAAATGCCACCAAAAAAGCAAAGGCATACTCTATTTATCTTTGGTTTTCTGTTACGTGCAACTAACTGGACACTGAAAAGTCTTAACTGAGAATGCCTTTTCCCTTCATGCACGTAATTATGACACAGCTTTCAGGGGTCATCTATTTTATATTAATACAGGAGATACTGAAAACCTGGTAAGTCCTACTGAATAACCACATGACAATTTCGTATTTCGTTAGATAAATTCATCAGTGCAACATTTGTTTCATTATGTAATCACAAATGCATCTTTTTAATAGAAGCAGCAGCACAACTGTTCTGTTATTGACAAATAAAAAGAAATGGCCTTCTCAGAGAAGTGTCTAAAGGGCGAAAGTAAGAAATCAGCCTTTCAGGGGTTAAACTACTAAGGAAGAAACCACAGCAGAAGCAGTAGGATATCTTAACTTGCACTGATGCTATCTGCGTCATATTGTTCACCATACACAGGCAACACAACCACTTATATCAATATCAAGACCTTTATTGTCCATTCTGCAATCAAATTCTAGATAAAAAGATACACACAATAATTCTGTAAATTATTCTGCTTACAGTTCTGAGAAGAAAACAATCTTGAAAGCATAGTGAAAGCATTTAACAGCCCTTGTAATTAAAAAAAGGCTACAGAAACAACTGCAGATAATTTTTATTTATTTATTCATATATCTGATGAACTCTATGCACTGTGTCACAAGTAACTCCTTTTATAGCACAGCAAAATTCCAGGTTACGGAGATCACTTACCCAACAGAAGTACAGTCCCCTGTTTTGTCCTGTTGCATGTTTGGATTTAAAGAACACCTGGACTTCAACTCTAATATGGCAACAGCTACAGACTGAAGAGCACACATGAGAGAGCCATGAGAGCTGTCTGAGTATCAACTTACTCAGCATTTAGAATGAATACCAGCTATTTGACAATCTAGGATTCTGACATGCATGCTGTCCCAAAAGCTTATTTTAGATCATTTAGGTGTTCTGACTCAATATCAGATCATTACAAAAAAAGAAACAAAAACACAAGTTTAAGAAACAAGAGTAAATAAAAATCATAAGCTGAGAAGCATGTAAGTAATCAAGAAATTCTCCTCTGAATAAGCAGATGGGACCAGCTACTCTTGGCTTCAAAGGGCTTACAAAACTGGTTTTGACTGGCAGAGTCATAGAAGGTAGTTCCAACAACCTATAGGAGTTTTCATTAAATATTCAAGGCCAGTACTTATTTCTGTCACTGCCACAAGTTTGTTAATACTAAGGAAAGGAAATGCTGAACCCCATTTATACGTACAACCATGTCAGCAGACTATAGTTGCTGCACACAACTCACTCGTCAAGGGTTAGGCAGGAACTCCAGTTGTCTATGACACCTTCTTCCTTAGCTGCACACCTCGTCCCTTAATACCTAGAGCCCCATGGGTGAATTTCTAGAATTCAAGAGATAACTAAACCAATTTAAAATTAAAGCCACAACTGTTAAAGGAGTAACACTTTCAGAGGGCCAACTACAATATTCCTTTGATCCTTTCATCAACTAAATAAACAAGCTTCTACTGGTTCATTAACCTTAACAGCCCTGTAAAAAGACATCACTAGTTCACCTTAAGACCATTAAAACAGAGGTGCAAGCAGGAAAGACGATGACACACAGGACTGCACAGCCACCTTATGAAACCTCATCTTCAGTTCCCAAGTCAATCTGTCAAACAGCAATTATCTCACTACAGCATTTCAGAAAGGTTCTATCATCCATTGATGTTTCTCATTTCAAGCATTCAAGTACTTAACCAGAATGAAAACATTTGACAAGCTTTTCCATGCTATCAATGAAAATAGTTACGCTGGCTCTTAAGTGTCAAGGAATTATCTAAGGTGTCTAAACCTAGAACTTCTGATTTAAGGAAAATACTTGAAGCACAGTTGTCCAGAATGGGGTGTGTTTAAGAGAATCCAATGGGGAGCAAGAAAGGATTTTTGCTACCATTAAAAAATAAACTAAAGTAAAAATTTTAAAATGTGTGTATTTTGGCATTACCTCATTCTTCTTTGTTTTGTTTCTTTTAAAACTCTGGAACAGACATCCAAGAGATGTGGTTGATGCCCAGAGTCTACTAGTGCACAAGAACATTTGAACAATGTTCTCAATAACATGATTAAACTTCTGATCACCCAGAACTGCTCAGGCAGTTGGACTAGGTGACCAGTGTAGGTCCCTTTTAAATAGACGAAATAAAATTAGAGTAGAATAGAACAGACTATGTTGAGTATGCTTGATAATGTGTATACTAGTACAGTAGCACATGCATATCATTCATAAATAAATGTCAACATACTGGGGGGCCATGCTCAAGGACCTTTCACCAATACTGGTGCACAATCAAAATCATTCACCTGAGCAATCTTCTCTATCCACAGTCCAATCTCTCCTAACATGTAAAATAGTCAAGTACTTTTTGCTTCAAAAACACTAGCAGAATTCCATCTGGTTTTTGTCCAACACCAGTTACCCAGTTTTGAGTCTTAATACATATACTGATTCTAAAACAGGAAACAATCGACACTTTGGGATAAACTTTCCTTAGTTCCACTAGTTCTTAGCACACAGTGGGTGAAAAGGAGTTTTAACATTATGTCACCTTAAAAACGCACATACTGAATATAAACTCACGCACCTGGAAGCATTTCAAAGAGCCCCATTTTCAAAAATTTCAAAACAGAACTTTCCTAGTCTCACCACCTCATTCTTACATGAAACCTTTGATATATAGTTGAGATAGTAACAAGTCTTAACAAGAACACTAGCCTAAAGGCTTTTCTACTACAAGAAATCAAGCTAGTTCAACCTGACTAGAATTTATCCTTGCTCCAAAGAATACACTTCTAACAAATAAAAACATTTTCTAGAATGCAGTAATTTTATTTTATCAAAGTCCAAGTATATGATTTTAAGCTTCACCTTCAAAAACAAACATTAAACTGAAAAAATAAAAGCCTATGGAAAAAAACCCAACAAACCACATTCAGGACCTCAGCCATATACATAATAATAACGCAAGAATTTCTCTTTAAAAATTACCTTGACCAAAACCTTTATTCTTGCAGGTTTTTGATAACAGCCAGAGGCCATGAGACTGTAACACATTTTTCAGTTTAAAATCAGTCAGTGGTCAGGCCTGGCAAAGTCGGCACCTTCCTCAGAAGCACCCATTACAAACTGAATCAAAATCTAGTTTAAAAATATTAATGACCTGTGAGCTTAGTGAACTCTTCTGCACCAAGTGAATTCTTCCAGTGCTCTGTCTGTAGCCAGTCATACAATGTTCAACATTTCAAAACAAGTCCAAGCATGCAAACTAATGAACCTCTTCCCTGAGAAGAGACCATAAAATAAACTACATTCTAGACAAGAGGGCACATCCTGTGAAGCATTTTATGAGCCTGTTGTTTTCTACATCTCTTCACAGAAAAGATCAGTTCTGTTGTGTTGACAGACTACAACTACAGGTTCAACAACTGCCAAAAGCTAAGAAGTTTTATACTTTATACGCACTGTGTGCCATAAACTTAAGAAAACAGAGGCCATATGATGTTGTTCACACAGCGAAGTTACTGGGCTGATTATGTGTTAGCTAGATACCTGTCTAGGTTCAAAAAACAGCGTCAACACCCCAGCCAGGAACTAGTGAACAGCCCTGCAGAGCACAATAAAACATAATGTGATGAAATCTCAGCATAACTTGAAATGAGATTTTAAGGCTATGACTGTCATTTGACATCTTTCAGTATCAGCCTTCTAAAACTGGATTGTTGGTTTTCTCTGGTAATCTGAGATTAACTCTATAAACCACCTGGATCTGGAGATATTTATAGACAGATTTAGGGTCTAATCTAGGCAGTATTTAAAAGGATCCAGCGTCAAAATTTACAGTCAGTATTACAGTTTTCACTGACAGCATCAAATCAAACTGACAAACAGCATTTTTGTTACCACACTAATACAATGTGAGTTAAAACCAAGGCACTTAATGTCAATGACTCAGTTTCAATGCGAGTTAAAACCAATGTCAATTACTCCGTTTCAAACTAGATATAGCTACAGCAGCAACTTCCACGCAAAAGCCATGACTAGCCTTCTGTTAGGGCCACAAAACTTTTAAACTTTCCATAAAAAGAAAAGTTTGTGAACTTCTGTGTTATAACATTCTGGGTAGTGACAAAGTTTGTTCTGTGTTTTACAAAGGGTGCTTCATATCTCCTACATTCACACTGTGCTTCTTTTATACAAAACAGAAAATACAAAGGTGAAAGACATGAGGCATTATATGCAAAAGAACCCACTACTACAAATGCTCCTTACGTTAAGCACAGGCAGTACGTAGAGTTTAAAAAAAAAAGTGGCTTGGAAGTCTAATTTTTTAGAAAAAACCGGTGTTAACCGCAAGTAGATTGATGTTGCGTATTTTCTTAACACTGTATTCCTATCGCTAAGCATCGTGGATAACCGCTCAGATTCACAAATACTGAAATATTTAGTGAAGGTAGCCTCAAATTTTACAACTGTTTCTGGAAGGAGAAAAAAAAAATTAGCAGACGACAGGTCTTTTCAGCTGAGAGAGCAGGGTCCGAGAGTTTACAAGACGATGGATACTCACTCTGCAGTACCAGATGCTTAGCTGAGACGGGAACAAAACTGCGAAGAAAGCCCTCTGGGGATCCGTCTGGATGTGAAGCGGCTCCTCCAGGGACTCCAGAGGACACAAGAGCCTCTTGGGCCAGCCGCTGAGGAAATACATGGCTGAAGATTTCCAGAGGAGCTGGCGCTCAGCCTGCTCTAGCCTAGGCAGGGGGACAGCGGGGGCATCAGCGGAAGGAGAGAAGCAGAGTCCACGGCTGACCACGCATAATCACCGGCACAGCGACGGGACCCCTGGGCTCAGCACCACTGAGGGCGGGGGACTGAGGCCTCCCCGGCGCTGGGGCCGCCGCCGCCGGTGCCGGTGAGGGGACGGGGGAGCGCCGCAGCCGCCGGGGGCGGAGGCGGATGCGGGCTGGGCGAGGGCCGGGCGGCCTGCGGGAGGCGGCGGCCACGGGGACGCGGCCGGGCGGTCACTGCTCCGAGCGGGCGCCGGGGCGCTGCGGCGGCGGCAGCGGCGGCTCCGCCCTCCCGCGGGCGTTTCGCCCGCCCGCGCTCCGGGTCGGTGTCGTCGCGGTCGCCGAGGCCTCCGCCGCCATCTCCTCCCCCTTCCGCTTCCGCTCCTCTTCCTCCTCCTCCTTCTTCCGCTCTTCCTCCTTCTTCGGATCCTCCCCCTCCGTCTTCTCTTCCTCCTGCTTTTCCTCTTCTTTCTGCTCCTGCTCCTCCTGCTCCTCCTGCTCCTTCTCCTCCTCCTCCTCCTCCTCCTCCTCCTCCTCTCCCTCCTCCCCCCGGTGTCCGAGGCCCCGAGGGGCGGCGGCGGCGGCGGCACGGGGAGGGCGGGGCCCGACCGAACGGAAGTGACGTCATAGGCCAGCGCGTCAGTGGTCCGGGCGGAAAAGGCGCGCCTGGCCTTGGGGGCTGTGGGAGGAACGGGGGAACGGGGAAACGGGGAATGGGGAAGGGGGAACGGGGGAACGGGGGAACGGGGAACGGGGAACGGGGAACGGGGAACGGGGGAAGGGGGAATGGGGGAACGGGGGAAGGGGGAATGGGGGAACGGGGGAACGGGGAGCGGGGAACGGGGAACGGGGGACGGGGGAACGGGGGAACGGGGAATGGGGAGCGGGGAGCGGGGAACGGGGGAAGGGGGGAACGGGGGAAGGGGGAACGGGGGAAGGGGGGAACGGGGAACGGGGGAAGGGGGAACGGGGAACGGGGGAACGGGGAGCGGGGAACGGGGGAACGGGGAACGGGGACGGTGCGGGAGGAAGAGGATCAGGTGGAGGGAGAACCAGAGCTGGGGATGACAGGATAAGGCGGAATGGATTCAAACTTAGAGTAGGTTTAGAGTAAATTTGAGGAGCAGGTTCTTTGCCGTGAGGGTGGTGAGCCCCTGGCACAGGTTGCCCAGAGAAGGTGTGGATTCCTCATCCCTGGACGCGTTCAAGGCCAGGTTGGATGGGGCTCTGAGTAGCCTGGTCAAGTGGAAGGTGTCCGTGCCCATGGCAGGGGGCTTGGAGCTAGATGACCTTTCAGGTTCCTTCTGACGCAGGCCATTCTGTGGTTCTGTGATGAAATTCATGTGAGAAAGCCTTGTGAGTCCCCGGTGTGAACATAGCCACTGAGGCTGTTTGGGGACAAGGTGAGTGCAGGGCACGGTTGCTCACACAGTGGATGTGCTGCATCTTGGGTTTGGCATCAGGCTTCTGACAGGTGCTGGCACAAATGTTTCTCCCAGCTGATGAGTTGGATCAAGGATCCACACTGGGTTATTTTTACCCAAGACCTGTTCTTAATCTTGTTTCCATGATTGCCCAAATGCTTTTATTCACACACTGTGGAGAGAGCAGGAGCACGTGGTGTGAAGGATGAAAAGTAGAAACTGAGGCTATAGCTTTAGAGGTAGTAAATGAAGCTTGTTAGTTTTTTTTGTGTAACTGGAAAATAGAAGGAAATACAAGAGACCTAAAGGTAAGGCGTGTGTGCCATTGCAAGGGCAGTGCCTGTGTTAGAAAGAAATAGATATTAGTAGAAATAAGCAGAAGAGTTTTATGAACCAATCCTCTCACCATGCCTGTTGGAGGAGTTTGTCTGGACTGAGCTGTCAGGAAACAGGTCTTACTGCGTGCAAATTACCCAGTGCTCTTCAAAGAGCATAGTCTGTCCCCATACCTAAGGTCTTGTCTCTCCCAACAGATTCCTGGTTTTGTTACCATATGGGTTTTGGTTACCACATGAATACCATGTTCCAGCTGAAATAACTTTCATCTGAACACAAGCACAAAAAGAGAAGTGAGTTAAAAAGACATATATATTAGAGTCTTAAAAAAACCCGTAGTATCGCTTGGGGGAAAAAAAGTAATAAGGGAACAAAATACCCAGGTATTTCATACCTTAGGCTTTTAACTGGGCGAGTTGGAAATGCCTGAACATCAAATTCCTTGCTCTCAAATATCTGCCAACCAGTGCTTATCCTACAAACACCCTCCTTGCTATAATCTTCTCTGAATCCTTTTTGATTCATATTTTTGACTGCTAGCCTTCTAAATTAGGAAATGGAAATTGTATTAGGAGTGTGGCATCATCATTTTATTGGCTCTCCCTCTATTCCTCAGATTATTAAATAAATGGCACAAAATACATTGAAGAATAGTTACAACTTCAGAATCATCCTTCTGGATTAATTGCATTTTGCCAAGTTCAGTTTACTTGAAATTAAGGAGAAATTTGTCAAAGGAAGTCCATGAAACAGTAAGGGACCTGCATGTTTTTCATACTTGTTTGTAGCTTCCTTAGTTAATGGTGCAGCATCCTAGCATGTTTGTGTAAGAAGCAAACATGCTTCCAGGTCATGCTGTTCGTGCGTGTGGATCAATGCCAGCTTGTGTGCTAAGACCAGCTTTAATGAAGGAAACAGCTACTGCTTTTAATAGCAGCTGCATGGTAGGATGTTTTGGTAACTGTACATTGTGCAAAAAGTAGAGACTGAAGCCTTTGCAATTTTTGGATTGCTGCTATTGTTCTCTTCTCTGTGGAGAGACAGGCACATATTTGAAATTAGAAATAATGATGATGGCAGTGTGTCATTAAGCGTGTGACTATAGAAATTGTCACATCAATAATAGAAGTGTGATCCAAAGTATGTAATGGTTTTGGTACATTTTTGTAGGCTGAATCAAAAACATCTAGATGCCTAGAATGGTAATTCAGTAATGATAGACTTTTTCTAATAATAGGCTGTTTGTACTTGACTAGAAAAGCATTTCTGAGTGTTGTGGTATGGGAATGTAACTCATAGTACTCTGGGATGCAGAAGTTGTGTAGAAATTAAATGTGTGCAGTGGGCCAAGCTCAGAGAGTTTCTTGAGCATCTCTGGCAGTGGCTACCAAGGCACAATTACAAGACATAGTGGCAACACTACTGTAACAAAGCTTAACAGCATTGTGAAAGCTCTTTGTAAACAAAAGTCCGCTTGTCAGTTGTCATCAAGGTCACCATGCTGAAAATAAGTCTTGATTGCAGCTGCCTATTCAGTGACAGTCATGTTGTTATGGAAACTGCACTCTTGAGATTGTCGTGTCCGGGAAAGAAGAGCTCATGCAGACCTGTGGGAACATTCAGGGACACTGAAATGCCATAAGCCTAGGTACATAAGTGTTGTTATTAGCAGGCTAGTGAAAGGAAGGAGGAGACACTGCTGGTGGCAAGGCAGGTCTGGAAGATGTTGGATGAGGGTAGTTGTTCTGTGTCGTTGCCTCTTAAGATTCCTGGTGTTGATGTGCAGCTGTTGCCCTGAGCTGTCTTTCATGTTGTGCAGCTGGCTCTCACCTAATGCTGTGTCTGCAGCTGTAGCATGAGCCATGACAGAGGGTCAGTTGCTGTAAGAAGTCCCTCCACTACTGTCACTACTAGCAATATAGCTCGAAGTAAAAGAAGAAAATTCACAGAAACACTGTTAATGAGGCATGGTCATGAAGTTTTTGCCATGCTGCTTGCATATGCGGGCTTTGTGTCATATAAAACCCAGAAAGGGTGTGACAGTGAGTGAGCATCAGTGTTATGTACATAAAAATGGCTTTATTAAGTCATCTGCACTTTGTAAAACTGGTTGTGGAACAAGTAAGTCTTTTACCTTACAGCTTTCTGCTGAAGAAGTATGAAGATTGCCATAGATTAGCCTGTTATTTAAACTGCCCATGTTGTTAGTCGTCCACTGATCCACCAAAATGGACATTTACATTGAGAACAGTTCCATATAAACAGGACAAGGTAGGACAAATACTCAAATAATTTTTCCACAGAAAGAGACCAGCCACAGAGAACACGTGTTCTCAGAGGGTGAATTATAGTGGTTGTTACCATCCTTAAAGATGAAATATAAAGAAGTATCAAAATAATAATAATATCAGAAATTTTTAAAACACCCAAACACTCCAAAACCAACCAAAGGTTTGTTCCCCGAAGGGAAGTGATTTCTCATAACACCACAAGAAAATCTTACATATTTTAAAAGTAAAAGGAAAAGCACCAAACAGTGGACTAGATGCTAAGGCTAGTCAGTTGCAATTATTAAAAGAAAGATCACTCTGATTGTTTCAGACAATTTCTGAATTCAGCCAAGAGAGATGGAAGGAGTATTCCTGTGAAGAGACTGTTAGGAAGAAGAGGAAGAACAGTTTATTCTATTGTTACTACTCAATGTCAGCAATTTGTGCTTAGGTTCAGTAAATGACCTGAAGTACTGGGACAAAAACAATAATTCTGGAACAGGTTACAGTACAGTTCTTAATCCTAATGTTTAGATTTACTTTCTGACATTTTTTCAAAATTGTTTACTTTACCCAGCTATATTTAAATACAGTAAAAAGCTAATTTTGAGCAAAGAATGTGCCAGTAATAAAATTAATTAGATAAATGCTACCTGATTTTTCTAGCCATCAGTCACTCACAAATGGTCACAAATTTATTTGGCAACATTATTTACCATTTGATAATTTATAAGTTAATTAATAATGATTGGTTTCAGATTATTCTCTGATTATATGTATTATGCCACCATCCATTTTACAGTGTATTATCCATTTTGCACACATCACACAGTACCGTTTCAGTTTCTGACTGAACAATTTATGTGACCAGCAGTATAAACCAGTAGCATTTAGAGCCCAGTTTCCTGAGTTCTTCAACAGTGCATTGCAATAATTATGTCTTGGTTTGGTTTCTCCCAGTGGACAAACCAAACAAATGACAAATTTTTGTTCTAAATTTCTTAAATGTATGCATTATTGAAAAGTGGCTTTCACCAAGCATTCAAGAGCCCAAAGCTAAAATCTGCAAGTAAGTTTACTAGTGAGTTTTAGAATGGAAATGTATGTGGATGCAAATACAACAATAAAGTTGTGATTATGGTTTAGAAATCAAATAAATTTGGGCGCCAAATACTTTCTTGTTTTTACTTATCTCTGAGAAAATAGAAAGGGAAATCATGACAGAGCTCTTCCCATGCATTAACAGCCATGCACAATATATAAAGCCAGATAAAAATCGAGAAAAATATTTTGAAGTTCTGGAGTGCCAAAACCATGGTCTGTAAGATTTAAGATAGCTAGCACAACATTTGCAGAAAACCTGGGTTCTTTAGATTGTACAGTCCTGAGGACTTCAGTTTGGTTTTCATAACTGCTTTAAGTTCGGTGGAGGGTATTAAAAAAAAAAATGTACATCAGTGAAAATATCCTTAGAAATACATTCTGTTCTTTCAGACTTCATTGTCTGGGTTTCAGTGACTGGTGAATATGCTCTTAGTTTCATGAATAGCTTACTGCTGAAGTATTTGCTTTGTGCACACAATTACTTTGCCAAAAGCCATTGTGGTTTCTGAATATGTCTAGAGAACTGTGTTCCTTGAAGGTCTTTGATCTTTGATACTAGGAAGACAAAACATCCAGAATCACAGATCATTTTTGAAGTCTCAGCTTTAGGAAATAATTAAATTCCTTAAGATTCTGGAACACACAGTGCTGCCTCCTATGCAAAGCACCAACATAATGAACTCAGGTCATTTACTTGCATCATGTCACCTCTGCTCAATAAAGAGTCTGTATATAAACTATATATGATTTTCCAAGAAGAAAAAGGAGTTGTAGAAGGAGCTGACTCTGGTGTGCATTTTCTAGCACAAATAATTTTCACTGGGGTAAACCAGTGCTGGAAAGACATTTTCTATTCACTGTAAAAAAACTGACCAAAGAACCATGCAAGCTGCCATGTGTGGAAAGAAATTAATAAAACTTTACTGGGGTGATAACTGCATGTTTTTAACAGGTAACACCACCTACGTGAAGTATGAGCTACACAGTATAGTTGGAATATATTAGATGGATATGGGAGTAGCAGACAAAAGAGTTGGAGAGGTAGGAGCTCTTGCCTATAGAAGCATTGGTAGATAGGATGGCCTAGACATGTCATATATTATGCATTAAAATTACTGGTTTAACTAGGTGTTTCTGGAATTTTGTGAACATCTGGTTTATTGTATAATCAGAAATTCAAAGAAAGTGCACTTGAATTATATTGCTATAGATGTTGTCCATAGCACATGTTATATAGTCTTACCTGTAATAGATCATGCCTCAGCTCTGCTGATGAATTTGAATGTTTTCAGTCAGAAGGTGAACAGTAAAGGACAACAGATGCTGGAGGCAGGAGTCTGATCTGGCAGTCTGTTGAACATTATCTGCAGCATGGAACACAGTCTATATCCAAGAAGCAGGACCCTGATTTTCAGGTGGCAAGATATAAAACACGTCTGTAAGTATCTTCCTGAGCAGATGCAAGGAACAAGTAAAAGGCAGGAAGAAAACACTGGGATTTTCTTCTATAATACTGGTGGGTCTTAACCTTACCTTGTCTTCTGTGTCTCTTCATTGTAGGCACTCAGTTGGACTGAGATGCATACTAAGTAACCTGTAACAGTATGTTAAGATGCAGACAGCGTTTAGCAGTGCCCTCTGCAGGCTTTTTTGTGGTGAGCAGAGAGAGCTGTAGCAGCTCCACTTGTTTCGATTATGTGTTTATAGTGGTTGAGCTGGTTCTTTTAAAATATTTTCCTAGCAGAGCATCATCTGAACTTCGGAATTTTATTTCCGAGCTGCGTGGAAACATACATAGAGTGCTGTAAGTGATTCATGAAATGACACACAAATTACATGCTTGTTTCAAGAACCTGGTTTCCTATCAGTTTTTGTGTTAAAACCAGAGTCGTGAGCAACAGGAATTCCAACTCCTTTCTCTCTTTCACCTAGAAGCTTATTTTTGTCTGTACTGACCTGGCTGTGTCTGAAAGGAAAAGGTGGTCAAATCAGCTTTTAGTTATTTGTGAACAGTGATGACACTGAAAGAAAAAAATCAACTTTTTTGCAAGGGCCTTGTGTCACTTTCAACCGAGTTGATACTGAAATAAGATTGTCCAAACATCCCTAAAATACAGCTGCAAGTACAATGGAAATTGTCACTGTCAGAGAAGGCATCATATTTTGAGCTGTTTCCCATTGAAGTCCAATGTAAAAGAAATTATTTTCAAATTTTTCTTTTTTACCTATTTGTTAATGATCTATGTATTGTGGCTTAAAATACCTTTCAGTTGCAGGACAGAACTTGGAAATAATTTCTCTCTTGGTAGATTACATGAAAATTGATTGTTCATTCCAAATCATCATTGATTAAATGGTAAACCTTTCAGTGCAACAATATCATCACATAAAATAGAGCCTTTTCATTACTGTATTTATTAGTAAATTGCTCTCATTCCTGCCTGTGCCCTGCACATGAAGCAAAATATGTTTTCCAATTATGAGGCTCAGAACAATGAGGGCACTTAGAAGCCAGATGTTCTGTCTTCTAGTCTGAGACTGTGTAAGGACATCTTTGTGGTCTCCAGGATGTCATCAAAGTCTTTGTTGCTAGAATCTTACTAAGAGTATGTGCATCACCACACCTAAGTGTGTAAATTATTTAAAGAGACAGATTTGAAGTTTTTGTCAAGCAGAAGCTTCTACTTGCTTAGCTGAAGATCTGAAGTGGAAAAAGACATAGCATAAGGACTAGCTGAAAATACACACACAAAAAATGTGAACTCTGTCAGTTATACTCCTAGACAGACCTGACAAATATTAAATAACCTAAATGAAAAATAAAACCATTAGAAAGAATGCACTTGAAAAATTATAGAAAATTGGTTGGCTTTTTCCACACTTGGAGAAATCTGTAGGTATTCTCTAGCCTATTCAGAGATTTGATGTTGGTAAATTAACACTGTGTGGAGCTGTAGAGCTTGTTCTTCAGGAGATTTAAATTGGCATCAAAACAGCAAAATAAAAGGAGAAGTGCTATATGAACTTCTGCTTTTAGGCTATACTGCAGTAGTCACATTTTTTCAGCTGCTAATGCCAACTTTTCAGCAGTTCCTTGGCAGAGTTAAATAGACATTTTCCTAATTGTAATCAAAGCTCTCGTTTCCAATTAATAAGAAAAAGAGGAGCATTTCAGCTTTTGTAGATCATACCCACAAAACTATTCAGTGGGAAGCAAACTGGTTGAAGTGCTGGCAGAAGAAAATACAGTTCTGTACATCAAAGCTTACTTGTTTTGATAACTTTGTTATTTATCAGTGGATGCTAGTTTTTCAGTTCGGATACTACTTTATGACTTGGCTTATTACTTACAGTAAATAAATAAGGACATGCAGAAAACTTTCCATTACTCATTTCTTTAGGCATCATATGATGAAACATAGTACCAGTTGTTCTTAAATGATCCTGGGGAGCACAGGTCTTGGAGTGACTGGCTTACAGTCTCATTAAGAATATCTGCCAGGTTTTACTGAGAATGCTGTACTTCTATATTAAGAGTTATTTTTCTGTTTTGCTTATGTAGGTCAATGAAAAATTCAGACCAGCCCTGATTATATTGAAATTATCTTCGTGACAGGAAATGCACATCTTAAAGAAGATAGATGCAGGAAGATGTTTAGTCAGAATACTGATTTAGCAAGCACGTGCTTTAAGTGCCTTAGCAACTCACATTGGCTTCACAAGACCGTAAACAGATTAAACCCTTTAGCTATACTTTTTTAATGTGACATATTGTACTGATAAGAGGTTCTTCCTCACAAGTTAAAAATTAGTGACACATGCTTTTAATGCACTCCTAAACTACAGCTACAATATCAGCTCTTAAACACTTTGAATCACTGATGTTTTGCCTTTACAAATGCCAGCTCAATAATACTTTACTGATAGTAATAAGAACGTTATTTTATCAGTGAGTTCGAAGTGGTCTTTCACTTGAACACAGTTGACTGTTCTCACCCTTTGATGTCAGCAAGGGCAACAAGAATGATCAAAGGTCTCAGGACTGCAGGCTCCTGAGTAGGATTTGACCAAGGGTGAAAATCATTGAAAAGAATGTGAAAAATTGTTGTACATGACGTAAAAACGACTGCAAATGTGAATGGACTTCTGAGATATGTGAGGGCCTGCGTATGTGCTGTTGATCAGCCAGAGAGGAGGAACAAGATCAGGCCATCTGTGTGTCCATGCTTATGTGAGTGCAGTTTCTGTTTGCATGGAAGACACAGAAGGAAGAGGTGAGGAGGGAGCATCGCAAAATCTATCAAACTTGATGGTATGAACAAGGACTTGTGTTCATTGTCCTTTCCAGTATAAGACCTACCTAGCATCCAGTGAAGCTTGGTATTTGGTAAGGTACTAAATAAATGGGACAAAATCAGTGTGTTCGCTTCTTGAGTAGGCTGTTCTATTGCAGGCATGTGCTTTCTCACCATTTTATGATTTTTTCCAAAATCAGTTCATCAGTCAGTATGTATTGTTACTTGATGAGTCTGAACAAGATTGCACGAAGGTTAAAAATCATAGTGGTCAGAATGAAAATTGCTGTCATTCCTGTGTTGCCTCCATTTGGAATGCATAATACATAGTTCACAAGCATTCCCCAGCATTAAACGGGGTAAAACTTTAATCCTTCAATCATAGTATCCAGTGATCCTCCTTCAGCTTTTACTCAGGCAACACATTACAAAATGGCATGGTTTGTTCTTTGATAGAGTATCCATTTTATCCCAAAACCTTGTACAAATAGATTTTAATCAATCTCTGTTGACATAAAAAACCCAGAACCTCAGAGACTCACCAATTACAAATTACTTTTTAATGGATGGATTTGCAAAATTTTATTTTTTGTTTAATTCCTCTGACAGACATCTGAGAGCTTATGAGAAGGCACACAGGCAAAACTGTTCTTAAAACCTTGCTTTATCTGCTGGAATAAATTACCAGCTTGCAAGGCTTGTAAGCAAGTGTAGGACATGCATAACTGAAGTCAGTAGAAAAGTTTATAGATCTAGTCATTGCAACTGCAGCTGCTGTTGAACATAGATACTTGTGACAGCTCAGCATCCCTCAGGATTTAACTCTATGTAAACATGGGAAAACCAGGTATGCCATTGCTCAGCAAAATCTGGAGAAACGCTGTATTTAAAGGAAATGCTTGTCTTGAGTCATGTGGCATTCTTGGATTTGTGAGAATTTTATACAGTCCGTGAAATATTGAGATTTCATCCCCCCTTTCTTCTACTCCCACTAATAACTAGATTCCAAAATACTATTGCTCTTGCTAAGGCAGCAAACTAAAATTCCCATGTTACAGGCAGAGTCTTGTGCTGTGTTGTAAAGGTCTCAAGAGAAATTTCCAAATATGACATGCAAATCAGAATTAATTGAAAACTCAGTTTCTGCCAGTAGAACAAAAGAGGTGCAATAATACAGAATTTTGCACGACGAACAGGACATTATAATTTCAATATTGACAAACCTGGTGGAAACACTAGCAATCTGGAGTTTCAACGTGTAAATGACAGGTAAAACACAAACCTCCCTCGTGTCAATAGTACTGTTTGGCCTGTTTGACCAGGGCTAGGTGTCATTAAAAATCTGGGAACACCAGGCCTAGATTCCAAATTTCTCTTGTTCCAAGCGCATACTAGTGTGCTCGCACTGCTACTAGTGCACAGCAAATAATCTTAAAGAGAAGAAAAACACAGCAAATTTTTTTTTTTTAAACAAGAAGAAAGATAACCAGATTTGTCAGTGATATTGTTGTTTTCCTTCAGTTTTTCCTATGAAAAGCAACTTGATCTGTATTTCTCATGGCATACAGAAACAGCCCTCACATGCCCCCAGCATCCCTGGACAGAGCACAGTGCTTGGTCATCAGACAGCTTGTCTACTTATATTTATGAAGTCTGACTTGAAATGACATCTTAGTCAAATAGCATAAAATATTCAGGTCTCTGTATTAGTAAAATAAAGTCTTTAGAGACTTACTGGCAATAAAGGGATTATTTGAAATATCAGCCAGATAGTGGTAGTCTGACTCAGTGTTAGTTATATAGATAAAAATGTTAACAAATATGTTGTCATTTTTTTTGTGTGGCTGTTGGCACATACTGCTCAAGAGAAATTTGAAATACTAAATATTCAGGGGACGGCATCAGGAGAGGAGAAGAACCAGACAGCAAATAGGACTGAAAAACTTCAGTGTAGCATACAAAGAAACCTTTACTAATTTACTATCAAATTCCTGATTAAAGACCCCCATTAGAATCCTGTGGCTGTTTGAGACACACAGTATGTCTGCACAGCAGTTAAATTGCTGCATATCAGCACAGTTTGTGTAGCTATTTAACTATTTTCTTTTCACATCCACAGCGCTGTTTTAGTCAAACTCATTTCAGATTTTAAGCAGTGTATTTCCCTGTTGGGGTGGTGGAGATGATGCGGGAAAGTATCATAGTTATTACTATCATAATTTTCTTTTTTTTTAATGGTACTTGCTTTGTTCTTGCACTTTGCCTTTTTTTTTCTTTAGATGATGAGATCTTATTATGAGATTTTTTTTTATAATTCTCCATTACTCTGCTTGATAAAAGGTCTGTCTGTGTTATCTGTGCTGATGATTTATTCAGCTGAAAATCACTTGGCTCCATACTGTAATACCTTGTTTAACACTATCTTTTAATTTAAAGGCTTTGCCTGAGCATGATTATTTGGTAAAGGCAGGTCCGTAGCACTTGCTATTGCATTATCAGCCCTACCCGGTCTTCTGGTCTGCTGACTCGTGAGAAGCAGCAAAATTGTATAGTCACACTGTATATCTGTCAGAAGCAGATGTCAAGTGACATTTCCTTAGATTAACCAAGTTTATGTTGAAAGAGAGAGAACAGGTTGCTAAAGCATGTAACCTATCATCCTAATCTGAGATAAGATCTGTCAGCAGCATTGTGGTCAGCTCAGCAGAACTTAGTTATAAGAGAAGCTGGGACAAGTTTCTTTTCTTCGTTAATACTTCCAGAAAAACAAATCCATTTGGGTGGGTGCAGGAATCAAGTCAGCAATATTTCTGCTCAGAGTTTTCCAAACCTCTGCTGGGACCTCAGACTATTCCGAATTTCACAAGGAAAAAAATCATGCTCCTGTGCAATGAAGAGCAACTAGAAGTTAACTGACTTTATTTTTGTTAACAGACAGTTAGATGTGAGCATGAATAAATATATCTGAGTATCTGTGTTTCTTTATTGCAAAAGAAACTCCAAACACTTTAATATTTAAAAATAGCAGTATGCAGGGCAGAAGTTGAATACTACAGTTAAAGCAGAAGGAACATAGTTTCTCCAGATAGTTACTCTAGAAGTGGCTGCTCTAAATATAAGACTCATAGGAGACATCCTACTCTAATACAATGATTGTTACTAAAACTAGTAATACAGAATTGTGTTACAGAAGGCAATGAACTCCTCACTGTTGGGTGGCTATGTTGAACAGAGGGTTTTAGCTACCCTGGCCAGCCTCACTGGTGACCCCAGCAATGCAGCCTCTGCCCATGGGCCCAGGAACCCCCCTCTAAGTTCATGCCCAGGCACCCAAGCATTGCCTGATCTCAGCTGTAGGTAGGTCTGTGCCCAGCCCTGCGCCTTGTCATCCTGACTTTCTGCTTTTCCTGACTGGTGCATTGGTGCATGCTGTAGATTGTCCTGTGTCCAGGCTTGGCTGACTGTGCCCAGCCAGATCTCTTGATCTTGACTTGAACTTGACTTACCACCTTTACTGAGAAAGGGTTGTTTAGAGATGTGTCACTAACCCTTGTCCTGCTTAACCTTGGTGTTAAGCCCTGCTGGGAGGATGTGGTGCTGAGGTTGCCCTCTGTTCCTAGCTCACAGCCCCTCACGGGGCGGCCCTGCTCTTGCAGCTCACTGACAGTTTACTTTGCAAGGATAGTAAAACTAGTTCCATGAGGATTGTAATGAAATTTCAGAGATGTGACTTCTATTCCTTTGATGTTCTTAAATCTCCTTTTATTAAGGTACATACTTGCCTTCTCCATAAATAAAATACATTTGGAAAACTTTTAGACTCTCGGGTAGGTGATACTGTTTTGATGCTTCACGTAAAAAATACCAAGTCAGCTAATTAAATCCCATTCTCAGGAAATTATTGCTTCTTGTGAAGTGGATCAGATGACAAATAATAAGATTCAGTACAAAAAAAGTAGCCCCTTTCTCAAGTTTTCTTATGAGAAGTCACACCAGGATAGAAAATGGGGCCAAAATAAACTGCCTTGTTCCTTCTGAAAGCAGCCATCTGCGTTTTCAACGAAGTTACTCTCTCTTTTTCAGAAATATAGTCAGCTGTTGTCCTGCTACTTTTACCTGCAACTGTTTCCCGAAGTTCAAATAAATATAGTTTTGTGATGCTGGGGTATATGGCCTGCTCTTTGGGCAGACACTTTATGAAAGCAGGTGAGAACATTCCTGCTTTCAAGTATATTTGCTGTAGTATAGTCTGCTGTACTTCAGCGTGCTTCTGTAAATATCTCAAAATGCAGCTTGTAGCACTGAGATCTACAGCTACCAGGTTTTGGAGGAAAACAAGGACAATCTTATCATGTTGTCCTAGCTTACCAAAAGCCAGAGGAAGAACCTCTCCTTTCCTGAAGAAAGTGGTTTTTTAGAAGGCATTGTATCCTATTTAAACACTACTAAAAAGAACAGTTCAACTTAAATCTAATGAAGTGGAAAAATTTAAAAATTACACGGACAATACAAGCCAGATTCCCTAACTCATTCACGTTTTGGTTCTTGTATCTCCCTATGGCTTTTTGGATGTAATTAACAATTTTAAAAATTTCAGGGTTGTTCATAGCCATTAGGAGGGTTTTAAAACAGGTTGTGTCACTTCTGCTCCCGCAGACTGGCTTGCACAACTGGTTTCATCTGCTTTTGTAGCTTGCCTTCACAGGGTCTATCTTAATGGCACAAAGCCCAGTTATGCAAAAAGCCACGTGCCTGCAAGCAGCATGCACACACCCATCAGCTGGCCAATGCCTGCAGGAGCAGAGCCAGCGCAGGGCAGTAACTCATACCTGTACTCTGTACAACAGCTCCCACTGTCAGACAGCAATGAGGTGAAAGGCTGGTGTGGAGGAAGCCTGAGCATCTAGCTACACACAGCTACATAAGGCTGATGAACAGTTTAACTTACCCTTATTTCTTGATTTACCTTTTCCTTATTTCTGCTGTGAAGCTTCTGGTTTCTAAACCATCAGTAGGCCCCTTTACTAGAACATTTACTTCATGACTGTGCAAGTTGAGGACTGTTTTTCATGACAAGTAAGGTTTTCACATACATCAAAACAGTGTACATGTTCTTATTCTCCTGGGTAAACCCCATGCTTGAAGAAGTGTCTGGCCAGTCTCTAAGGTCAAAAATTTTTTATTAAAACAGACCTTTTCTTTGGTTAAAGGCCTAGGCAATAAGAGTTTCTGAGCAGGAGCTTAGTAGTGGCTAATTACAGCTTGTTACACTTGTTTATTATAGGTGGTTATGAAAGGAAATAATTATACGTAAGGCTTACTGGTGGGAAACAGTGTCTCAAAAGTTACATCTCCTGGAAAGCTGGTGTCCTTACAAATGCAGACGTCGGTTTGTGTTTAAAAAAGGGTTTCTGTGATCTTTAAAACAAAACCACAATTGGAGAACTACTCTTTACTGCTATGTCCGGGACCCCAATTTTGCAAGACTCAGGTCATACAATCCCTTTCATAAACTTACTGAGCTCTAGCTGTAAATGTTTTGCTCTACCACTTTCACTGAAAAGATGATCCTCCCTTCTCTAAAACTCTCAAGAAGTCTAATCTCTACCGTGCATTTAGCATACAGCCACTTTATACCTTTGTCTCCCTGCCACTTACTGTCTTCTAAACAATTCCTTTCCATCCTGGTGTACTGTTTCTCCAATAACCTGGGTGAGATAATTTGTTTAACAACTATCCTGTTGTTAAACAAATATATTTATATATTTGTATATAAGCAAATATATTTATATAAATAAATGATTTCTTCAAATTTATGATAATGTTGATGGTTAGACTATAAGATCTTAATCAGGATTACTTGCTACACAGTATAGGTAGCTGTAAGTGCTAGTATAGTGCACTATTTATTGAAGCAATATTGAATCAGTTTTATTAAAGTTAGCAAAATAATAATTAAGTAGATATTGATGTTCCCCTCCTATACCAATGACCATGGACACATCTCTTGCTTAGCCATGACAACTAACTTTGAGGGCTGTTCCCACTCGAGGAATCTCCACATGCACTCTGAGAAGGAATATGTTAGAAGATCCTACCATTACAATGTGGGACTGGGCTTTTATAGGGTAAAGTGACTATCAGTCAAATGTCTCCAGGTCAGCTGTGTCAGGTCAGCAGCCTTAGATAAGTTACCAGTAATATCACTGATTCCTTTATCAGGAACCTTGTATCACCATAGCCAGTTTGCCAGGAAACGTTGTTTTTCTCAGGATGTTTTAAGTTCAGAATTGATGAGTCAGGCTGGTTTCATCATTCTGCAATACCGAAAGCAGTGTGTGCCCTGTCCTTCATCCATCTTTTCCATCTGAGAGCTTTTTCAAATAGGGTATTGTTCAAGCTGGCTTACCCCCACTCTGGGCAGACCATTCTGCTACAGTACCTGAGGCATTTCAATTAAGGAATGAAGCTCAAAACATGCAGATCAACAAAAGATGCATGACTTATATCAAGACCCAGCACACAGTAGATGCATAGATGGTGACCTTTGACTGGAGAAAATCCTTGGCCTTTTCTGCATGGTACTGGGATCCTGTCTGTCTAGTTGATTTTAGTAATCACTACCTACTATTCTTCACAGCTTTCCACATTTGAGTCAAGAAACTTTTAGCTTCTGCCCATGGGCAAATCTCCTGTCAGGCCAAGTTTACAGCTAAATCTCAATGTTTTAGATGGTAACCAGTCAGCTGGAAGCACTTGGAGTGTTACATTATACCAGTGCACAGTTTGGCTTCCAGAATAGTGGTGTCTGCAGTGTTCAAGACTGGATAGGTTGGCAGTGACTAATGGAGCAGAGTTGGCTCGTGCCCTGAACTGACTTCCACAGTATGTCTTGTTCAAGTCTGCCTCAGCTGAAGCAAGAAAATGCTTCCCAGCCTTGGACTTTTTCCACCCTCATCTCTCCAGTCTGGGGTGCAATTGTACAACTCAGCATTGTGGAAATCCTGGGAGTACCCAACCCAAGCAACTTCTTCCCAGTGGAGATGACCAGGGCTCTAACCTTCTGTTATCTTGCAGCAATTGTCATATGCATTTTTAGTTTTGGAAAACTGAATGACTTTGTAGAAATGAAGTTTCAGATGACTTATAAAGAGCCCAGACAGTCCTTCATACACTCTAACATAGTGGTAATTAAAACAATGGAGTGAGTAGTCTCTTCTGAAGTTAAACTGTTAAACCTATGTTAAGAGAAGAACATATGGGACAGTAGAAATCATTCCAAGTCACAACATATACTAATCTTCATCTGTCTCTGTGAAATTTCATTTAAATAAGCTTCACAGATAGGAATTCACCAGATTCTTCATCTCTTAGGTTTGCTGAATCAGATTCTGTGCCTGGTTTTGAGCACTTAACTGGTCCGGAAGCAGGCTCTAAACTCTGACATCCTCCCCAGTATCTCAGCAAGGTCTACCCTCTGTGGCTTGCATTTTACTTCACAACTGTTTAGGAGTGTCAGGTACATGTATGGCAAACATAGAGAAAATCAAAGACTTTGCATAGAGGTCTAAATATGTTGCTTCTGCGCAATAAATTTACAGCTGTCTTGCTGTCTCAGTTTTCTTACCAGTCTGAGGCAGATGTGTGGACTAGGACTGCAATATTTTGGGGATGTACAGAAACATCACTCAGCAGTTATAGCTTCTTATATGGACTGGGAAGTTCTTTGAGCTCACAGTGCTTCATCTGACTTTATCATTTTCACAAACATTCTGTGTCCCTCTTGAAAAAAAATTGTTGACCTTCTCCTGTTCCCTTTTCTCACCAACAGCTTCTCCTTTCTCAGTGACTTTCTCAAGCTTATACGTCTATTCACTGACACCTAGCCTCTGTTCTGCCAGGTTTGCATAGTTAAGACTGACAATTATCTATTTTACTTCTGTAAAGAGTATGTTCATCATATCACGTGAAAAAAGTTGATTCCATATACAAATACTGTGTCCAGTAGCACAGAAATCCCCTTGCTAGCAATGTTGTGATTAGAGCCCCAAATTTCTGACTCAATAGATTCCCCACCTCATCAGAGAAAGCTCTGCCTTCACCAGCTGAGACTCAGGTAATCATCTCACCCTACTGCTTGACAAACACATGTGTCTAAGGAATGAGCTTAAACCCACTCTTCAAATTCCTACTGCATCATTCCTTATGTAAAGTGGTTTCTAACACAGACTTTGCACGAAAGACATTTCACTTCTCACTTGGAAAAGCCCATTAAGGAAAGGTGCTTGTGAGTAAACAAACATTAGCTGCTGAAAAATGGCAATGAAAATAAAATCAAAAGTGAACTCAGTAGTTCTTTGAAGTCAGCTTTTAACAATGTTTGCACAGGGCACTTACCTGTTTCACCTACTTTTTATCATACGGCTGCATATTGAGTTTTGAGTGAAGTATTACCGAGCACTGGCTATAAAAAAGTATTACAGAGCATACTTGACAATATGTTGAGGAAAACCAGGATATCTTGTTGAACCAGATGGTAGTCATTGATCTGGGGCTATACTTTCAGGCTGCATGTTCATCAGAGTATAAGAAAAACCAGGTAATTACAAAGGATATGGAAGTTAATTTGAGCAGCAAGTTTTCAGTCAAAGGTCTCTGGGTTAGAAGGGACTTCTGAGGTCAGTTAGTTGATCCCCATCTCCACAGGAAGAAAAGACAAGCTTGACGTTAGACTTATTCCTGTAGCAGTGACTCTTTACTGTATAGAGGTGAAAACCATTCTCTGTCACTATTTTGTGAAGTAGGTAGTTATTGGTTTTGGTGGCAAACAGTATGATTCTGTCAGATTAAAGAACAAATTCTGTAAGAAAAGATGGCTGCAGTATTTCTTAAGAAAGGATAGGGGTTTCTTGACATCCAAAATTCTGGAACGCATTTCCAATTACTCCCATGGTCAGAATCAGCTGGTAGTTTTCTAGTATGTAGACTTAGGTCTTGTAAGGCATTTCAGCTGGCTCTTAGAAATACTTCTTCCACTTCAGTCTTTTTCCATAGATACTAGCTTTCTTGATGTTACCTGTTGCTTTCAGATATGACTATGCTAATGGGAATCAAGAAAATGGAATGGGTTTAGGCTGCTGCCAGTATGAAAGTGGACTTGGTACAAACAGCTGATCTTATTCTGCTGTATGCTCATAATCACAGACCAAGCTGCAACTCACAGCTACTGAAAATGCTGTGGTTGTAGAAAAGCTGAAATAAATCTACTGTAAGCCCTTAAAATCTTTGGTAGATAGCAAAGGTGAAGAATGAGCAGGAAGACTAACCAGCCAATTTGCCAGTTGTTCCTGTGCTAAAATGGCAAGTACCTCACTCATACAAAATAAAGGAGGTCAGTGAATTGGAAAAGTAGGTTTTCTTAGCCATACCAGAAAAATTAAATACTTAAACTTTTGCTCTGCTTACTTGTGAAAAATGGTCATCATTAAAGTTCAGTGAACTATCTTTTAGATGACTGTAAACCACCGAGTAGATTCTTTGCATGTGTTTTCACACAAGCATTTCACCGACTTCAGTTGAACCCATACTTTTTTGTAGTACACTGACATGCTATTGCTTATGACATGCACCTAGCTGAGACAAATGTAAGGAGTTGAATGGAGGCGGTACATATCAGAAAGGGTAACAGAATCTTCTTATGCAAGGTATCCTCTCTGCCACTCAAAAATGCCAGGTGGCAGTAAAAGCAAGTTTTAAAGTCAAACTCTAAAAACACCTGATAGTTTTATGGTCTAGCAACATCAGCTCTTGACTCACTGTAAAGTTCAAACCTATTAAAAAAAAAAACAAAAAGACAACAACACCAAACAAAAACCCCCAACAACCCAAATTTTAAAAAACCCCAACAAACAAACCAAACAACAAAAAACCCAAAAAGAGAACATCCCAGACAAGCAGAACACAAACCCTTCAATCATTTTGCAGGCAGTTTATCTGTATGCAAAAACTTGCTTCAGCTGTTTGGAGGTAACAGCGTGTAAAACAGTAGGTGAAGCAGAAAGAACAGAGACTCATCACATCACACACATATCATATGCTCAATGGCTTACAGTAAAAAACAAGTCATGCATGAGTTCATAGACATATATAGACTGGACAAGCTGCTGACAAGCTAAGTTTCACACACTCAGATGCAACAGTCAGCTTCATAAACATCCAGCGAGAGCTGCTGAAAACAGAAACTCGTGAACCAAATGCATTTCTAGGTATTCTTATAGTTATTGCAGTAAACACTGCTATTGTTCCATTTATGATAACATGGAGTGGACAGGGCATAGGAGTGTTGTGGAAAACTGAGCTTCCTCTGCCTAGGGATGCCAGGTGAAACCTTTCAGTGTACAATCCAGTAAGAGGGAAAGCAGGGTAGTATTTGCCATGCCTGTGAAATGGGCAGGAAATGTTACCCACACTTGTTCTTTGCTGCCCACACCAAGGCAGCATTTACTCAGCAGTATAAGATAATGACAGGATAACTTCCATTTCAGTAAGGAACAATGATAATCACTGTAATCTAATTGCAAAGATTGCGATGTACTGTTTAAGTTCATTCACATAAATTCAGTTTTAAATACTTCCATTTAATTACTATGAGGGAAAAAGAAATAGAAAAAGGCAAAATTAACTCTTTCCAGGAACACAGTTAGATTCTAGAGTGCAAATCTGGAACAGAGAGAAATTGCTTTACCTTCTGCACTGGCCCTTAAATATTGCACTTAAATGGTGCAAGCCAGGGCAGTTCCCAAACTGCTATTCCATATTAAGCTAAGCAATCCTTCAAGAAGCTGCCTCTGATTCTCTGACATCTGCCTGATTTGCCATGTCAGCAAGGACGTAGGACATAGCAAGCCTAGTGTGGATTTCTGTCAGTTGAATCCCATGGCTATGAATGGGTAATTGAAGTGCAATACACAGATATTAAATTAGAGGTGATGTCAGAGAGAGATTAGTTTTTCTCTTCCACAAGTAAAATCGATGGCAGTCCTGCTTTTCAAGTCACCTGTCCTGGTGAAACAAGAGTGGGTGAATGCTGATGTTCTGTCTCATAACAGCACTGCAGGTCCACTTTTTTCTGGAAAGTGACACTGGAGAAGCAGTTCCCATCCAAATTCAGAGCAAGTGCTATGAAAACACCTTAACTAATGGCACTCTTCTAAGAGCAAGATCATGACAGATGTAGCTTCCATGTGAACGCCTTTCTTCAATCTTGTTACTTCTTAGTAGAAAACACTGCTTACCAAAGCCACTGGTCTTTCAAAATAATTTGACAAATCTTACCCAGTGCCCTTGCTTCACTATCTGGTAACTACCTAAGAGGCAAAGTTGTTTCAATTTGGATGTTTTTCCAAATCTGGCATTCCAGTATTAGGAAGTAAAGCAGCCTGGCATGGAAAAGACTCACTTCTTCATCTGAACAAAGGCAAAATTACTGTTTAAAAATAACCAGTGCTGAAATTTGTCTGAGCTTCATTTTCACTTTTGCTTCCAAATTCCTCCTAAAGAAAATTCTATTGAATAATCAGTGAGATTTGAAACTTCTCACTGTCGTGTAGCATAACATCACAGTTCATGGTTTTTTACCTTACTGTGGGGTTTTACACAGACATGAAAATTCTCTTATGTGGCATAATGTTGATTTACTGGTGGTGTTGGGATTTTTTTTTTTTTTTTTTGGTCTGTCCTTTGATTTAACTTCAATCTCTTTTGCTCTGGTGATATGAAATATCTTCTAGATGTTGCCATGATGGTGAGTACTTGTGGCAATTTCCGGTTTAATGTGTTAGAAAATTTGGAAGTGGGATACAGGCATGTAATGATGTTTCCACCTGAAAGACGATTGACATAAGATAGCATTTACAGCTTTTATTCAAATTCTACAAGATATTTGAATCCAAGCACCATTCCTGAGACTGGAACAGTTAAAAAAGGCATTCTTAAACAAAAATCCCTTGAGCAACATTAAGTCCGAAAGTAAAATGTATCAAAGGCACTCAGATGACCTCTTACAGTGGTAAACCACATTTCATGACAGCATAGTTCTCAGTAACTTCAAGATACAGTATCTGAGCAGGCATAGCTTTCCATTGTTGCAGTGCAAATACATCCCCATGAGTTCACTGTTTCACCAAGGCTAAAGTGCTGTAATTTTCTTTCAAAGTCCCCAAAAACAGATAGAAGAAGTGCAAATTATGGCATGTAAGATGAAGAATTTTCACAGACTCATAGTCCCACTGTCTCTTGAAGCTGTGACAGTTGACAAGTACAAAGCCTCAGTCTGAGAGTTAGAATCACTGCCTTAAAGAAAGAAAATGTCAGAGTATTAGTTTAAAAATCTGCAGTGATTTAAGAAAGTAAAAAGCCTGATTTCAACAACTGAGCGGTAAAGAGTAAAAGCTCTGTCTTCATTTTGTGCAAGTCTTCGGGGTCATGCTGAAGTTACAGTGGCTCCTTAAAGCTGTCATGATTTACAAGAAAATCCTATTGCAATCTTTTCAGAAGAAAGAACTATCTCTTTTATCTGTAGTCCAAATTCTGAATTTTCTGTTACAACGAAGCTATCACTCACTTTCAGCCATATACATGAAATAACAAAACTGAAATCTGTTTAGAGAGCATCCATGGGAATGATTGTCAGTAAGTCTATGCATGCAATTAAAAGTGTGCAGAACTGGGACTTCTGTGATGAGCTCAAATGTCCTGCATATTCAGTTCTGATACAGCTTGAGCTGTAAGTTAAAACTGGTAACATTAACAATCCTTGTTCCTGTAACCAGGACTGCATGGGTCATTTCCAAGGCACTGTGGTAAAGTATCTGTGGCTTTTATGCTTCAACTACCTACTCATCATGGAAACAAGGTTCTTTCCAGAGTTTCTTAAAAATATGTGATGCTGAGAAATATAAATGTTTGTCATCTGACTTACTGCATGTTGCACAAATTTTTTTTGTCATTAAAATGAAGAAGTAAAACCGCAAACAGCAGCCTCGTCTCCTTTAATTTCTTCATTTCAGTAAGTGCACAGAGGAGGCTGTGTCCTACAAACTGGAAAAATTCTACAAAAGTAATACAAAAAGCCAGGGGAAGCCAAGCTATGCTCAGACAATGTGCACTAGAATTACGTCTGGACACGCACCAATGCTGTCCTCCAAAATGCTGCTTGCCTTGAGCTTGTGTTCATTAGTGCATGGCATGATGCCACTAAAGTTTCACACTGTCACATGAAAAATAAGAACGAGACTTTGACTACAGCAAGATTTCTGGAAGGTGAAAGTGTATTTCTGAAAGTGTTGTTTTAAATGTAGTATCTACTGTCGGCAGTGGATCGAACAGTTAAGAGTTAAGATGCAAACATGACAATCTGAGGTGATTTGGAAATCAATGAATTCATGCCCTCTTCATCCAATCTCTGAATTTTTACCTACAAAATTTATTTTTGAAGCTGGTGACTTCTTCATGTATTTTTTAGCAGTGAGAAACATCAGTGGATTCTCAAATAAATCCTGTCCTTGAAAAAGCCCTGAGTTGTCTCTGTGTTCAAAAATTGATGTATATTGTTTCTTCAGGCCACTTGGTCAGCAGCATCACAGTTTTACTCCATTTGTGCTCCTTGGCAGCCTCAGGGCTGACCTCAATGTGAGGGTCTGCTTGGACACCAAGGAATTATGGCTGAACCAAATACCTTTGTACCTAACACTGGCCACAGCCTCTCTCCTCACAACGCATTAATCTGTCAAGCTTTTATCTACAGGTAACAAAACTGATTTATATAAGTAGGTGTATTGAGATGTTTCTTGTCATATTGATTTATGGTTTTCTATGGTGGTATTTTTTTTTCAGTTCAGTTTTAGTACAGAACAGTCAGATGCATCCTGACAGTATTTTAGGTATTACCTTCCCTCTGAAATGTAAAAATTCTTAGATGTCTAGGCAAGTCAGATGCTCATAAGATGAGAAGTAGCCCAGGAAATGATATAATATTCCAGATAAATGAGCTATCATTTTATTTGTTGTTAAAACCTGTAGCCTGATCCAAAAATATAACAGACTATTGCCACAAAAATCTTGATGCTTTCCAAAACAACCAACTTTCTGTGAGCATCCTTCTCAGACAAGACCCCTAGAACTCCAGTTAGTATACAGAGGTGTGTGCTGAGATATGTATGCAAGCTATTAATACCTCAGTGAAAGGGAACCAGTATTTATAAATTTTTACGTTGCCCAAGAGAAAGTCAAAACTTTAGAAACTGCATTTTTAAAAAACTCATGAAAAAGTGAATTTAAACTCAAAACTACCCTCTATTTGTATGTGGCATTATTTGGGTTGAAATCTAAATATTTTTTAAGATTTTAGATGTAAGATAGAAAAATCTGTAAATGTAAATTTAGAAAATTGCCTATGACTTACTGTTCTCATCTTTCATGTTAGGGTTCAGTTTTCTTTTCCTGTCTGTTAAAGTAAAAATATACAAATTTAGCTTAAACATTTCTAGATTTGAAAGAAACAATACAATTCAACAAACCTGTAGATTAAACTGAACTGTAGGCACAATTAAGTTTACTCTTAAATCATACCAAATAAATAAACTTCTCTATGCTTGTTTTCTTTTACAAATTTTGAATCAAATTCTGAAGTCATAAGCTTACGACTGTCCTTTCATGACTATAAATACATTTGTCTGGTTTACTGGAGTCTGTTAATTTGCAAGGAAATATTAGAATAATAGTCTGTGTGCTTTATTACTTTTGCACTACTGCACATGCAAACAAGGAAATAAACACTGTGATAGTCCTATATCGCACACCATTTTAGTTATGGAGCCCTAATGAAGTTGAAAAATAAAAATTCTGTGTAGTATGCTGTAGCTACAATGTCTTTGTAGCTATGAAAAAACCACTATTCGAACTATGCTTTTACAGTGGTCCTTACCCAAGGCAAAGTTTGTTTTCTGTACAGAGTACTAACCGGGCAGTTTTAAAAATGTGTCTTTCCATACACCTTGTCTCACATAGGTAATGCAGTGAGGAAAATAAAACCCAACTCAAGTGATCCAACGTCTCATTTTCTACCATCTTTTCTTCTGGAAATAAAATGTGACCAAAGTCACACAAGAGTGCCTAGAGTTACTAAAATTTCCTGAAGGTTGTTCACAGGAGAAAATAAAATAATAGTGAAAAGTTTCACCATCTGAAGTAAAATGTACCTTTTTTGGCTTGCCCATTCTTGAATGTTTTTCTCTTCTGTAATATTATCAGTGCAGAGAGAAGAACAGCTACAATCACACATGTGGGGATGATAAATGAGATCAGGAGTTTTTTTCTGCTATACTGTGTACTCATTAAATCTGTCAAAAACATAAAAGGCACGTAAATGTATAACTTTAAAAACAGGCATTTTTTATTAAGTTATTTGTTCTGTTTCTCCGAAGTCTTGCTCTGACTGAGCAAAGAGGTTTTAAAATTTATCAACATAAGTGTTTTACACTCATTTTATGAATTTTTTGTTCTGAAATATTACTGTAAAAAGCCTTAAAAAAACCAGTCAAATCTCTCATTTGTATGATGCTTGAGTCTGGCATCATCCTCTTGGCATCTGCCTTTGAAAAATTTATATATATTGATGAAACCTCTTCTCGGTCTTCTCCAGACTAAACAGGCCCAGCTCCCAACATCTCCTCATAAAAGAGATGCTCCAGACCCCTCATCATCCTTGTGGCCTCTGTTGTACCTCCTTCTCTCTTGTGTCCTGAGGAGCCCAGAACCAGACACAGCACTCCAGATGTGGCCTCACCAGGGCTGAGTAGAGGGGCAGAATCACCTCCCTCAACCTGCTGACAATGCTCTTCCTAATGCGCCCCAGGATACCATTGGCTTTCTTGGCTGGCTCATGAAGAGCTGTTTGTCTACCAGGACTCCCAGCTCCTTCTCTGCAGAGCCACTTCAGAGTGGATCAGCCCCCACCCTGTGCTGGCACTTGAGGTAATTCCTCCCCAGGTGCAGGACCTTACACCCCGTTGAACCTCATTAGGTTTCCCTCTGCCCAACCGTCCAGCCAATCAAGGTCCCATGGAATGTCAGCACAGCCTTCAAGTGGATCAGCCACTCATCCCAGATTAGTGTCACCAGCAAACCTGTGGAGGGTGCATTTGATTCCTTTGTCCAGGTTGTTGATAAACAAATTGAATAAGCCTGGACCCAATATCGATCCTTTGGGAATGCCAATGACAGCAGGCTTCCAACTGTATGCTATTCCTCTGATCACGACCCTCTGAGCTCTGTCATTCAACCAGTTCTTGATCCTGTTCATCTATCCCATATTTCCTGAGCTTACCTATGAGGATGTTATAGGCAACAGTGTCAAAAGCCTTGCTGAAGTCAAGCAGACAACTAGATAGAACAATTAATTAGGAGTCTGTCAGGGAAGACACCCATACAGGTGAAAAAATTCCCTCTGTACTCGAAGGAAAATAATGAAAGCTATCCTAAAATTAAAATATATAGAAAAATACAGACTAGTTTGTTGGAGTGGGACCTAGCTGTGACTTCAAAGACCTAAATAATACTGACTTGTTAATTTCCCAAGAATCAATATTACACTGATTTCTAGAACTGAACTCCAGTGGTGGACCATAGCCCATGATGTATATGTGAACACTCTCTGTCATGTACAAGGTCAAGGTCATACGAACCTGAAGTGGAAATGTGAGCTGAAGTTTCTTCATTCAGTTCTTTATTCCAGAAGACACAGGTGTAGTTCTCACTCATATTTGGTTTGAATGCCAGGATGCTGGTGACATTGTAGAGGCCGTCTGCAGTCAGTGTATAGGTGGTATTTGCAGGTCCACTAAGATTGAAATTCTCATTTTGCCAGAAAACCTCTGCCAGAGGAAAGCCTTCTGACTGGCACATAAAAACAAACTTGTCTTCACCTGGTATTCTCATTACTTGAGTGTTTATTCTCTTGTAAGGTGCTGCATAAGAAGTTGTTGAGTGAAATTGTTGTATGCAACAGTAGTCATTTTCCCACTTCACTTTCCCTGATTCCCATTAATGCCATGTGTTGTCTCTGGCTATGTCTGTGGGACACTTATTTAAAATGATGAAGGATGTTTTGTAGAACAACGCAAAATTGATTATTCAATCCTTATCGTGCCTACAGCAACAGAACATACTCCAGTACTTTACACAGGGCTGAAGTTGACAGTAAATTTGTAATTTATCAAGACAAGTGGAGCCTTATGGGACTCTTATTTTCACTTTTTGAATATGCCACTTCAAGAAAGGGTAGTTTTCATGTTTGTTTTTCCATAGTATATATACAGTCTAATATTTTCATCATAGTAGAACAAAATCGAGTTTTCAGTCAGAACAAATGGGTAGATCTTAAGAATGTCTGTGTCCATTTTTGCATTTAATAAAGGTTGTTATTTAAATGTCTGGGTGGGAAATGAGTGCTGCCTTGTATCACACAGACATGCGATTAGTGGGAAATACCAGAAGTCTTCCAAAGGTCTGGTCTGTCATGCTGTCCAGTAACATACACCTTTATTACTAATGTCCATTTGGCTTCGATGAACACAGAAAATCACATGTCTTGCTCTGGGAACTGCAGTCACTTGGGGAATTCCCAGCCACTTGGGTAGTTGCAGCAGGGGTCATAAGTACATCAAAGCACCTCTGAGGAACTTTTGGCAATGACCAGAGGTGGCCAAACAAAGCAGGGGATCAAATGAGAGGAGGGAGGTGGTGGCACTGGAGAAGTGGTTGTGGAAAGAAGGAGAAAGGAAGAAGGATGGAAGGAGAGCAGATGCTGTCTCTCTCTGGCACAAAGTGCTTCTGGAGGAGCTCAGTTGTTGAACCAAAGGCTAGCCAGCACTAAGACAACAGCTTTGGTTCAGCTGGGGGCTGAGTACAAGGTCTTGGTGAGAGAACTAACAGCAAATTCCTTCAGATGAATCAATTTCTACAAGCTTGTAGGAATTTACTAGAGACGTACACTTACATTAAATTTAACCACTCACCTTTTACTTCCAAAGCAATGTACTTGTAGTCCACACCCTGGTAGTCAATGAGACAAAGGTATGATCCTGCATCTGTGATCTTCACATTGGTGATCTGAAGGATGGCTCGTCCCAGCTTCAGTTCACTGTGCAGAAGTGATGCTCTTCCTATGTAATCAGGATGTTGGGATGGAGGGAATGCCTTCCCATTGCGGAATGTGTATACCTCTTTTGATTTCAACGAGCCCTGCTTTTTCTGCTCCCAAACAACAGTCAGGAGTCCTAGATCTATTGAGCCATTCACAGGGAATCTGCATTCCATGGTCACATTGCTCCCATACTCTGCAGTGTAGAGTTGTTGAGGAACTTCAACTGTAAATAAAGCTACATGAGGAAAACAGAACAGTTTTGTTTGTTTCATCAAAATATGTTCTGATTTTCTTTTAACTTGGGCAAAACTGTGTCAGTATACAGATAGTGTACTGTGTACAGATAGTCAGGTGTTTGACTAAGCATTTGAAGCATTTTTTGTTCGTATTCACACTAATATTTTTACCATATTGTGACTATAGCAAGTCATTTATATTCTGTATCAATTAGAGAATCTGAAAGATAAGGGCAAAATGAGCAAGCTTTTTTTTCACATTTTATTAATAACTTAGAACTAGGCCAGTGGTTACACAGGGACCATTTTTATGAAACCATTATATGGTCTCTTACATGTCCTAAGGTTGTAGTAAAAGCAACAATTAATTGTGAAAATTGTAAATCTAATTTCATTATCCTTAACAAAAAAAAAGAAAAAAACCAAACAAACAGTGTAGTTCCTGTGAAACAGAGTTGCACTGGATAAACATGTATAGCTCAGAATTGCTATGTAGCAATTACAGTCTCCACAAACCTGGAACCATGTGAATATGATTTGATCCTATGCATTTTCTCAGATACATGCAACAGTATTACAGAAAATACATCAAAATAATCTTAGCCATTCACCCAATATGAAATTAACATTGTTATGAATAGTTTGCCACTTTTAAGTGTACTTGTTATGGCAGAGTAAATTATAATACATCATTCAATATGTAGTAGTAACCTTGTTACTACTTTCCATGTTGGATGTACCATATATTGGTAGACTTAATTCAGAAGCACTTGGAAGTATTGTTAGTGACATTCCAAAGAGAAGTCCATGCCACTCTTCATGCATTCCTTTTATTGTATGTGCCTCTGAAATACTTACTAGGAAACTGTAGCATTGCTAGATTCCCTTTAGCAATGTTTATTTATTCTCTCTAATACAACTGTAACAAGGGAGGAAGTTATGTGAAAATGTGCCAAGATCTTCTGAGTTTTAGCCAAGCTGCTTCTGCTACAGGCATGGACAGGGGAACACAAGTGATTTTACTTCTCCCTGTCGCACTCGGAGGGTGCTCTGCTTCCCAGTGGGTGTGGGTTGCTTTGGTCATCCTCCTTCTCACAGCCATGCCTGCTGATGCTGGACATCTCAGCTGCCAGTAAGATATGTTGAAGAAGCCTGACTGTGGAAAGTGATGGACACCTGTCCTGTGCTCAGTCAGTGCCAGTGCCTTCTGTAAGATGGAGAGCAGAGGCTCCAGGCACTACTGACCATTCATGCAAGTACTGCTGGAGGTGCTGAAGCCCACAGACTAAGGGCTGCATTGGTTCTGCTGGTGGAACTGAAAGGCCTAGTTTCTCTCTTACCTGAAACCCTGGAAAACTGTGTTTCCAGCAACAGCACTGTGAGGATCTGGAGCATTTTCTCAGAGATCTGAAATAAAAATAGGATTGCATTAGAACTTGTAACAGCTACCTTCTGCTGAGGCAGATCAGAGCCGTGCTAGCCTTTAAAATCCATCACAGCTCATAAACAGCAAAAATAGAAACAAACACTAGGCTACCAGCAGAAACAAGGAAAATCCTTATTAGAACAACCCATGCACACACAAAGAATATGAACCAATGGCAATGAAACAGTGGTAATAAAGGGAAATAAAACATTTCCACAACTTCGCTCATGACATTTTCAGGATCTGTAGCTTGCAGGCAGATTTAAATAGTCTGACAGGGAAATGCTTTTACATTTTTTACTACCCACAAATAATCAATTTCAATTGACTTTTTCCATGCAGGAGAGATTAATGAACAAACACAAGCAGATTTTTTAACTGTCTGCACTAACACCTGATCTAGTTTACTAGATTTTTAACACTGCTTTTGTTTCAGCTCTGCTTTGCATGGGTTTTTTTGCAGGTTCTCATTGCCTTAAACCTAAAGACCAGGAAATACCTGGAACACATTGTGGGGCAGTGGAAATCTCAGGATGAGTACATTAAAGTTTGCTTCAGAAAGGATTAGAATGAAGACTTACTGCTGCTTTCACTTTACATATGACAGTGTCTGAGATGTTCAAATTGCTTTGTATTACTGATTGTAAACCAACAGCCCTGGAATAATACAAGAGGAGAAAGTACAGTTCTAGAGTGAGTATATTTGTGTTCCAGCAGCAAGCAAGTTATCAAACATTTTTCATACTATTGTATACAGATTAACATAACTAAAAAGAGAAAAAACCCCAAACAAACAACAAAGAAATACCAGGGGCGAAATCTATAACAAAACTAGTGAGATAATAGAAAAAAAGAAAGTTACTTTGAATAAAGCTTGCTGACATGCTGTATAATCTGAAAAAAAATAGTGAATAACATCCAGAAATAAGCTACAAGGAACTAAAGAAGAGAAGGAGCAATTTTAGACTTCCCCAGAGCTTGACTTACTGTAGGAGGGGTTTAATGTTACTTCCCTATTATTTTGTGGGCTCAGCTTGAAATATTCTGGTTCCAAATTCCTCAGGTGCTGAGTTCTTTCATTGTTTCTGCACTTGAGCTTTCAGTATCTTGGAAAGTGAGGCTCAAACTCCAGCAAATTAATAGCCAAAATTATGGGACTTTTTCTGGAAATTTAGACTTTAATCATATGATGTCACAAATAAAAGTTTATATGCAAACTACTTTAAGCAGACTTATTGCATGTAAATGGAAGCTAGTTACCTCTATCAGAAGACTGACTTGAGTCCATCACCACTTGATGCATTATGAGTCATAATTACTTTGGTTAAGTGGGAGAAAGGAGCTAACAAATGTTATCAGTATCTCTATTTTCCAGATGCAGAAGTAAAGGCTGCTACTATTTACCATCCTCAATCTCCTGCTATGCTCACTTCTCCACACAGCTTACCTAGAAGGAGGTGGACATAAGAGGAAGAACTGAATGAAGAGTGGAACAATATCTCACATCAAGTTTTAGGTCCCTGGATTAACTTTATGTGAGACATTTCAGGGATTCTGCTCTCTTTTTATAGTTCAGAGTACATTGAGAATGCAGGGCATGGTTTTTTTATAATGTAGGGGATAGGATTTTTTAAATTATACATATTACTGAGAGTAAGAATAAGAAGATACACAATCAAAGCCCCAGCAGATAGAAATCATAATTATTAAGTATCAAGTAAGAATAAATCCTGCCTGACCAGAGGGATTAGTATTTGAAAAGCATTACACATAATATAAATGCACAGAAGAACCCAAATACGAGGACATTTTCACTTGTGATACTGAAAGCTGTCATGGAATGCTTGTGGGAATCAGGAAGGATCTGTATCAGAAAGATCAAAGATCTATTAACAGAGATATGTATTAGAAGGATCAAGGATCTGCCAACAAGGATCTGTGTTACAAGGCATCCTTCTTTATTTCCATGATCTCACTAGCGGGCATCAAGTTGTTGTGCAACCTCAGTGCAATCTACCCATGCCACTTCATCATGGGGCTCTGACACACTTCCATAGAGAAGCACCAGCATGTGAAAGGTGATTTCTTCTGAGCTTGCTCTACTAACCATTCCTGCTGTTACAGAATAGCCCTCATGTTCTCCCTGCTTTTCAGAAAACGTATGTCATGCCCTGCTCTGCAGTAGTCCTTTTACACAACTATCCTAACTTCTCCTAAGTTTATGCGCAGCGGTGTCTTTTTTTCTATCCCTTTAGGCAAAAGGCCATTTCTAAATTGTATTCATCATATGTCTGCTACAAATCCATAGGTATTAAACAGGGAATGCTGTGCTGTAAAAATCAGCACTTAATGGTTCTTGCAGCAAACTGAGGAGTTGAAAATACACATCTGAGAACAGTAAGAAGTAGCATGACATTTCAAGAGCAATTCAGATCCAGTCAGTAAATTAATTTCCCAGACCAACCTGCAGGAGAAAAAGCAAGTTATCACACAGTGCTGTGTGATTATGAGAGTTAAGCTGAAAAAACCTTGGAGAATTGAGATGGTGAAAAGCATTACATCAAACATCTGAAGATCATAATGGCTTTTTATGAGTTGTAAGAGTTTCAATGAAGATGTAGGGCCCAAGACAAAAAATTTGAATGGTAACAATGAAAATAAAAGTATGACTATGTACAGGGAAAAGGAGGAATATAATCTTGTCTTTTTATACCATTTTATTTGCTTTACTGAAAGTACAAAGTTGAAACCCATACTTGACTTCATTGGCCCACAAGTAACGTATTCTGGTAAGTTTTCTTAGTGAATGCAGAGTGAAATCCAGACAGCAATGATAATAATTCGCTAAAGATCAAAATGATACTAAGTATTGTTTTTCTCCTCTTGATTCATTCAGTTGATCATGCCTGCCACTTTAGTCCTGGCCCCAGCTCATATATCCAGAGGGATTATAACACTTGTCTCAAAACAAGGGTAATTTTTGACCAATGAAATGCCTTACTTCACATAAAATCTTAAGTGATTGTCCAAAACCTTTCTTGTAAGGAGTGAGAAAGATATTTCTTGTTCTCTCAGAAAACTTAGACAAGCTGTACAGACTGTATGCTCCATGCAACAATATTATTCCATTTTCGACATAATGTATAGGCTTTATTCAATTCTACAGACAGAACTGAAAAGGTGTTTATCTTGACAAAGCTGGGTGTTATAAGGACACTCTCAGGAACTGAAACCAGTGGCAAAATATAAACATCAAACTGCTACATGCTTAAACCATGGAGCTTTTGAGCAAAGGCTGGGATAGCTCGTTTAAGTAGATGCACTTTGTATAGACCTTTACGTGTTTATTGTTATGGCTACTGGATCTTATTTTCAGAAAACACTCATGTGAACCACAATGAGTCGGCAACTGAGGTTGGCACCAATCCAGTCATAAGAGTTAGGATTGGTTTGGCCTCATTTAGTGACAACTCTCACAATTCTCATTATGTTAGGTTTACAAGAAGTTTTTTTGAGCAAAGGAACATGAAGATCACAGAATATTTTGCAAGCTCCTCCTTTCTAACGAAGATTGAAACCCACATATGAAAAATGTAAATTAAATCCTATTCTTTTCATCCATGAAAGATAATAATGCTTAAGTAAAAGAAGCATCTTAGTGTAAAATTCTCTGGAACTACCTTTGGTTAGTACCCTTGCTATGATTGCTCCTGCACATGGCAGGGGGGTTGGAGTAGATTGCCTTTAAAGGTTACTTCCAACTCAAATAATTCTAGAGTGCCATAGTTCTATGATTATTCTCAGCACTTAACAAAGTACCCTGAACAAAATCCTTGTGCTGTCCACTGAACAAAACAACCAGAGGCACAGTCGTTCCTTCAGGGACCTTCTAGTCTAATAAATCATGGAAAGCCCTTTCCTGGAAACATTGTTTCAGCTATTAAAATATTTGTATTCCAGAAAATGGATGATTTAGAACAGTAAACACATTTAGTGTCTACATAATGGAAGTAAGCAGCATTAAGCAAGCAGAATTTTGTAGACCAGTAACTTCCACTAGAATAATCAGAACAGCTGGAAAAGGTAAACAAGCTTTCAAGCACACCAGCTTTCCTCCAGGTTTAAAGCAGAAGTCAAATCAACACAGAAGTTCACAATAATCACTCAGATTTCATTCTGGAAGATCAAAGGACTAAAGGACTGAGGAAAGGGTATTTGGTCTTTTTAAAGTTTAATGGCTATTTAGTACTGTATTTCCCTGCAGACCAAAGTATCCCATTGACAGCACTTATGATATGATCATGCCCAGTTTTAGCAGGAATAACACAGGTGTTCTTACAATGTAGAAGGAAGTGGGAACATTGAACTCGGGGTTGTGAGCTGGGAGCTGGGAAGGATGGAACTGTCACCAGGCTGGCCAGCTGGGCTGTGTCTGCCTCCACACAAAACTATCACGTACTCTTTAGCAAACAAACAAGGTCTTGCAAGTGGTCTTGTATCCTGAGACATCCTGAGCTGGTAGGCTTTGTTATGGATTTGAAACACCAGTATTGCAATTGATCTGTTCACTCCTACAGTCAATGTTTTTGGTCTGCTGCTGACAAACTCTGCAGCATTACTGAGCTGAGATCATCTCCAGCCATGCTTTTCCTAATCCTTCTCCTTCTACATTCTCTGTCTTATGGTATTGCAAAGCTAGAACCTATACTAAGCACAGCACAGTGCCTTCTGGAAATACTCCAAAATGACAAACTCATCTTAATCAAAAGCAATCAACCTGTGTTAATGTGGCATCCAACTTGGCTCCATTTGACTCTTCCTGCATGAAATGGAGTTTTATGCTCACTTAGTTAGAAAAGGGACTATCTTCTAATGCATCTGTGTACACAGCAAAAGATTATACAGCCCCAGTCACTGTTTGTTTTGTCTTTTTCTGTTACTGAAACTCCCTTGCCTTCTGTGGATTTTGCAACACTTTTTCTCAAAAGCTTCATTCCAAGACTCTCACGTGTGCAGAAAGACACAATTTTTGGACATTGTCATGAAATGGCTAAACTGATTTTACTTTCAGTGTAGGACCCAGCTTAAAAAAAAAAGAAACTAAACAAAAAATTAAAGAAAAAAAGGTTTAAAATCCTAGGTCAAAAAATAAACCACAAAATAAAAAACAAGACAGCATTAGATCCTCATACAAACTACAGCTGTTTTGTATCTCACCATCAAAAAGAAGGTACTTTGTTTCCATTTCAGGAATTTCATTAAAAAAACATAACCATGCATGTTGAAATTTGTTCCAAGTCTATTTCTCCAGCCTGTCTCTGTATATACTGTGGACATAATTTCTTGCTCTCATTCTCTCAAACCCACCTTATCCATTTACCATCTCACCTGCTGTTCCTCCTCTGTCTTTTGCACACTTACTGCAGTCCCTTGTTGCTCACCTCACCACACATGCAATTTATTGTTGGGACCATTGCTTTGTTCCTGATTGCCTGTGACAGCCTATTTGCATCATTTCAATCTGCTCTCCCTCTCACTTCAGCTTTCAGGTGAAGAGATACAATTTCTCACTTCCTCCTTTGCTCACGCTATCTGTGAATTCTCGCTTTCCTTGCACTGTTTAACTGTCACCTGTTGTGTATTTTCCACTGTCAGTTTTTTTGTCCCATGATAAATATAGTCATTCTAATACGGCCACTTTTTTTTTTTTAATTGATACTAGAATAGAATTGGGATGAAATTTTGTTACATTTAAAATGCAATTGTGTATTCCATTGAACCTTTCAGAGCCTTTCAGCTCTTAGCAGCCTTGCTGAATACAGGCTAACGCTCTGGCATGATGCACTGCAAATTTTCTTTCATATCTCCAGCTTCTACACCAAGCAAGATTTCTCAGAGAGGCACAAGAACTTCTCCTCTTCATAGCCTATATCTTTCTGTGATGCCGAAGAAGAAAGTCTCCAGACTTGCTGTACAATCAAAACAACCCATTGACTGCAGGTAGTGGATTAATAACAACTAAAAGAAACTAAACAGGAATAGATAGATACAAATATATACAGAGATTTTTTTCCCTATTCAAATCTTCCCTGAAATTCCAGACGAAGTATTTACTAACATCTACATCCTCATGCATAAGCTGAAGAGGCTCACCAGCACCACTCCTCTGCCTTTGCCTACTACAGAAGATAGAGTTGCAAGAAAGGTTCAGCTTCTAAAACTATCAGGATTAGAAGTTATATGGACCTGTGCTTTTTGATCTGGAACTTATCCAGTCTTTCATTCAGAATCAGAGTCTATATCCCAGTAGCAATTGGAAAATAAACTTAAGTAGATCTTAAGAATCTAGGAAAAAAATCTGCAGTCTATCAGTCAGAAATACAGGAAACATCAATTTGTATTTTATCAGTGTTAATACTCACATCAGATCTTTATGCAGGTCATTGCAATCTGATTCACGTAACAGCAAAGATATTCAGAGCTTTATCCTATTTGCACAATAGCAGAAACAACCCAACTCTTGTGACAGTCTATAACATGCACCAATAGCGCAGCTTGTAGGCTGATCTTATTTAGGCTTTATGTCACAAAAAACCTGACTATGTTGAAAGGGCATTTCTTAGGACGTTGTTAGCAGTTTCAGTTTCATGCTGAATGTATGCTGAGCTCAGTTGTCTGCACTGCTGAGAATGTGCATCCAAAAAAATGATACAAACCATTCTGTAAAATACATATAATCAAATTCTGCTTTTAATTATACCCATGATTTTTCACTGGGTTTATAACCATTTAGAGAAATGTACAGCATTGGCATCTAAATTCTTTTAATTATACCCATGATTTTTCACTGGGTTTATAACCATTTAGAGCAGTGTACAGTATTGGCATCTAAACTTGCATTTACTAGGACTGTTTGACATTCATGAAACTTGCATTTACTAGGACTGTTTGACATTCATGAAACTATCAAATTTTCTTAGTTTTCATCAGATTAATTTTACAAGAATTCGTCAAGCAGTTACCTAATATTTGCAGAACCCATTTCCTTTCAATTTTCATCTAAATTGATGTTATAAAAAAAAATTCTCCATGAGGCTAATCAAATACTCCAATGAGGTTCTGAATCTCCATCCTTACAAATACACTGAACTTTGAAGTCACTACTTTGAGTGGAAGACTGGATTAGATGACTGACAGGTCCTGTTTCCAATACAAAAGTATTTTGTCCTATCAAACAGCTTTATCAATGGATGCATCTTTTCAGTTTTCATCCCTCTATCATTTAATTTATGATGACATCATAAGTGGGAGACATAAAAGAGATACAGATTCCTCCCACATTTCTAGGATGCATTTGTGCTACAGGTGCGACACGTATGCTCTTTTGTCTCCTGTTAGAGTCTCACTGCTTGGGAGAATTGTGTTCTACCTCAACATGAAAAATTACTGTGGCTTTACTCCTGTGAATCCTAGCTGGTTTGGGATGATGTATGATGATTGCCTGCCTCACAGTTCCAGACTGATTTAGACCATGAAATCATGTCTCCTGCTGTGTAGTACAGAGCAAACTAGTTCAACAAAACCACTGTTACATTACTTTATTTTTCCTCAGTAAGCTTATCATGCATAGCCCTGTCACACAAATTCATGGATAGTCTCACAATTTCTCAGAAAAGCTCCAACGACTTCCTTGGCAGAAGTCAATGATTTGGATGACAGAAAAGAAACACCAAAGTTACTTCACAGGCACCATCACCATCTTCTACTCATTCTGAGCCAGTCCTGCCTACAGCACTTCTTCATGTGTTCTCATTTTGGAACGGAGATAGCTCAGTGAAATTGCCCAAGAGTCAGCGAGTTGCCTTAGGCATCGCATGAACACAGTAGTATCTGACTTGCCTGGGACAATTATATATTTGCAGGACCAGAGAAATATGGAGAGAGAGAGACAGGGAATCTGGGAGAAGATGCTGAAAAACTGGAAGTCCTACTGTTAACATCTGCAGAAGCAGAAATTCCACTGTTAATATGTTTGTTGTTTTCCTGGCGAGCCCAAGCTTGAATGATGTACCATTGGTACTTTTTTGGCCAAAGGGAAAAAGGAACATGCATCCTGCAACACTGCTTCATGAAAAGCTATGCTGGTCAATAGCAATGATTCTATTTTTCATATTATTAGATCTTTAATGTAATTTTTATTAGCAATAGTTTTCATATTCTGCAAAATTAAATGCCACATCATAAAACAGGCCACCACACTGGTTCATAGTTACAGTTGTCAAAAAAATGAGTTCTTAACTGAAATACCAGTAAGCCAATTTAGATTGTGTGCATGAACCAGGCCTTTCTGAGCAGTTTTGGAAATCTAATAATGCTTGGCCATCCGGAAGTAAAACGCAGCTTACTGAAGCTAAGTCTGCTACTGCTTGCTGCTGTATTTTGTCTTCCAGATATCCAAAAACACTGAAGTAACATGCAAATGTTTTAACTGAAGGAAAAAGATGTTAGTACACATACAGTGCTTAACTACGTTTTTTTGTGTTAGGATAGGAAGGATTTCCACTTGTCTAGTTCTCATGAACTAAATGTTCTGTACAGAATTTATACTTTTATCCCCTCACTCCGTTATCCTACTCATCTGATACACAGCATTTTCAACAGTAACTTGCCCTTTCTCCTGCTGGGAAAAGAGAAATGTAACTGTTCTGCTGTCCAGTGGAGTTTGATAAAGACCATAACTTCAGTTCCATAACCCTAAGCATGCACTGTTAACAGCACTGCTTGCAAAGGCTTATAAGGACTAACAAAACTTCTTCACTTTTACTTTAATATGCACACAACTTTTCCAGTTTCAAACAGGAAGTAGAAAAAGAAAAGGTCATCTTGCCTGGAAGGGGAATTATTTATGTGGTGATATGATTTTACATTTGTGTGCTGAGTCAGCACTTTGTCTACAAATGGCCCTGATATTTCAAAAACCCCTCTGTAGATAATTAAAATTCAGCTATTACCTTCAGTGATACCCAGACTCAAAAAGCACATTGGGAAGCAGGAGGAGATGTTCAAGTTCACATAGCAACCTCATAGAATCAAATTGTAAGAATCGGTATCAGAATACACAAACTTTGCAATGAACTGGGGAAACCCCTGTGTGGTAACTTTTCCACTTAACAGGGGTTGACCAACCCCATTATGATTCTGAGACACATTTCTCAATTGTTCTACATAAGAGAGCTTTCTGAGAATATTAAACACAACCTTACATTAGCTAGATTGAATACTGCCAGCAGTGAAGCCCTGGCATTCATGAACGAGGGCTGTGTCCACATCCTTAGAACAGCACAATAAATTTATTTATTTTCAACTGAAAGATAAAACTGGAGTCCAATGAGATTCCAGTTCTCTGCCATCTCTTCTTTGTGGGACCCATTAGAGGACAAGGCTGTAGGCAGTCTTCTACACATAAATCTTAGATACTGTTTTTTCTCAGAAATACACAAATAGAGCTTACAGTACTTAATGACGGGTCAAGGAAATCAGGAAAAAACACAAGGAGAACTAAACATATTTTATTTAAAAAATACAATTGTGAATACCATTGGAATTTATAATTTTCACCTATGTATGATCCCAGCCCCCCCCAAAAAGCTGTGCACTTAGCCAAGTATAACATAACAATAACTTGCGAAATAGGATCCAGGAACAGGTTTCTTCAACATTTCTAAGTAATCACATGTGCATGTATTTCATGTCCTAGAAGTAAGTAGATTTTCCTTTTTCCATTCCCAAGACAAACCAAATGGCCATCTAAAACAAGGGCTATTCTTCCTAAGTGTCCGAAGAATTTTATTATCCCCAAATTGTAAATCAAAAGAATAATGAGCAGTAACCAAGTAGTGTCAGCTATATAATGAGGAAATTAAATGCCCAAAATGCTTTTCAAAGAAACATATCAAAAAGTTCAGTATTATTTAATTTCCAAACCATAGTTGCCAAGAGTTTTAAGTCATCTTTTTCAGGCTTAGCTGTGAGCATCTGGTATTTTAAGGACTGAAAATGCCCAATATGTGTGGCACCTTGTCCTGTTTCACTATCATCTTTTATGAGGATCAAAGTAATTGAAGAAAATTCTTCAACAGATGGAAATCCAATTTTCTGCAGGAAATGAAGAGCTCAGGTGGAGAAGGAAGAAAAAAAAGGTTCAGAATATGACTATCAAGAACTAACTATGAAATTCATGACGGTCATATACGTAAAGTGCTTTACCTAAAAGATATTTTCAATTAAATGTGTCTTTGAAAGACACATTTGCCTAAACTTGAGAAGGTAGAAACTTTGATATTTAAATAAATACCTCAATATCCAGTCACATATACAGAAGCCTGAATTCAATAATGTTTTAGGCTATAATTGTTTTAACTTCATTACGTTTTTTTCCTTAAGATTGCCATCAGACAATAAATACAAAAATTTAATATCCCCTTTAACAGACAGAACATTTGAGCTGTCCAGTCTTCACAACTAAGGAAAAAAGTCTTCCCCTGGTCTCTCTAGGTCTTCTCAATTTGCATATCTGTAACAGGAAAAATTATATGAAAAAACTGTCAAATTACAAGACTATGAAGGCACAGAAACTTCATAGCTTTGAGCCCCTTTCCTAGTCTGCAGGTACCAAAAAAATTCCTTTATTGTCAAAATTAAAGATCTAAAATGAAATTAATTAAAGGATCAAACGGAAAAGGAAGATGATCATGGTAGGAAATAAAGTGGTAGTTCAGACATACTGGTGTGAATTGCTCATTAGCAAATACAGTGAGATTGCTGTTGCTTAGGTCCCCCTTTCTTTTAAAAACTGTTTAAATTCTTTCAAATACATTTAGTGCTCTATCTGTCAGTATTCCCAGTGGCATGTCCCCAGGCCCTAACTCTTTGGCTTGCAGATCTATACCTGCAGGACCAGCAGGCTTACCTGTAAGTTTACTGTAGTAAGTGTAGCAGGAAGGGTTTGGGATGCAATTAATGCAATTGCTTTATAAGTCAGCAAGAATGTGAAAGAAAAACCTCAGTAATTTTACTCTCCTGTTGCACACCACAGGATGTTTCAGATATGTGACAGATTTAAGATATGTGATTTCAGATACACCACAGACTTCAGATATGTGATAATATATTTTCTTGCTTTGCAGAGACAGAATTGCACAGTTTGAGACCTGCTCAAGTGGTTGTGATGGGTTCCTGTCTCCTCCCTCATTGCCATCATCACCCTTACAGATGTGCATGAACAACTCTTTCTATAGCAGACGTGTGAGCGGAAAAATGAGACTGATTTGGGTTCTTATATATCTCCATATCACATTTTCCTCTGCATTCTTTCTGTTTTAAAAAACAGATTCATTTTTATGTAATAAACAGTACACAGTGAGTTACGGTGGTGAGTTTGTAAGACACAGAATGGGAGGCTGTATTTCTCTTGAAGGCTCTGTCTGTTGAAACAAGAGGCAGAATAAACCAGCCTTGATTCAATGCTCCAATGACCAGGGATGATACACGCTGTGCACAGTTTGCTACTAATTTTTTCTTTGTCATTTATACTTACATTTCAGCTCTCTGTCTTCAAAAGAAGCATCTCTGCAGTCATGTGTATCCTTATCTTTTGACAGCTCTGTAAGCAAAAGACATACATAGACGCAGCAGTGAGCATAGTTTAAACTTTTCCAGTAGTGATAAATCTGTGTTAAAAACTGCCATCTCAGGCCACTCAGGAACTAGAGTGACTTGAATACAGAGCAAGAGATGAGATAACACCAAATGCTGTGTCTGAGTAAGTATTCTCAAGAGAGTTTTTCTTAGGAAAATTGCCAACAACCTCTATGAACTAATTTTCACACAGCAATTTAATTTGTGGTGGTCTCCAAATAAAAACATACAACAAATCAAAAATAAATCAACCATAACCACCCTGGGAAGCAGCAAAAGGATTTTAATCTCTTCTCTCCTGCTGTAAATATTGACTCTCTTCACTTTTTTCATCATTTCCTTTAACACCACCTGTCATGGTGGTACTGGCCTTTCACTGAGGTTTGCTCATAGTAAGTAGCATCAATATCGCAACAGAGAAACTAGAAACTTCCCTGTGTTTCTCTCAACAGGGCCAAACTCTCTGTCATTAATGTTGTGACCAAGACCCACAGACGCATGCTACAATACCAGAGAAAACACAGGAAAATGCCAATGCAGTTCTCATTGCAGCACAAAGTCTGCACATCAGGATGTGATGCCATTCTGAGGTATTATGTTCCAGGGAGCACGTCCCATCCTATCGCAGACTTTCCAAAACACAGCATACTGCTCTGTCCTTTTCTTGTGCATATCAGGAGCATATCGGTTCCTGAAACAAGTTTGCTTTTCTTTCACATTTTCCTTTCAAAAGGATGATGCAGGCATGAAAAGCCACACTTCAGTGGTAATTTAGAGTTGTTATGTAAATGAAAAGTAGAAAGCAAAATAAAAATTTAATTTAAATCTCCATTTGGTCGTCACCATTACAAAGTTAATTCTCAAGCAATTATTTCCAGAAGAATTGCACTCTGCTAGATTTATGTCATACGTACATACTTGCTATTGATGAACACGCCACAGGTGTTCTGTTTCCCTTCTTTGCTCTAGCTGAAAGAAAACAAAAGAAAAAAAATTAGAAAGAGCCCCAAAATACTTCCTTTAGACCTAATGAGGAACTTAAACACATGGGTGGGAGGGGCACACTTATCATAGTGTAATCATTTGTTCTCAAAACATTAAATTTCTTCAAAGACTTTAAAATAAATTCTTCAGTGCTCCCAGTTTGTTGGTTGCCTTCCCAACTTCCTTTTCTTGTTCCTAAGCCAGAACTCCATTGATATTCCATTGATCACCAGAAAATAATTGTTCAAATAGTTTCCCACTGCATAGTTTCAGCAAGAATTTGAACATATCGGACAGCAAGGAACAAAAAGCAGATCATCTTCTCAGTGCTTTTTTAGTGAAAAATGCCCACATTCTGAGAAGATTCTGTTCTGAAAGAATCATGTGTCTGGTAACCCAGGATAGCTTAGGGTCTAAGACAAAAACCTGTTGGCACTACTTTAGGCTTTGAATCAACTTGTAGTTTTTCACACACACACTCACACATATATGTGTGTATATATATATATATAGATATGAAACCTAATCATGGTAATAATGTACATCACAACATATATATACATTATCACATACACACAAAACCAGTAAATATTAGTCAAGCAACCTAGGAAACTTCTGACCTTCGCTGAAATCCCCAGTGGGAATCTTTTGAGCAGTCAAGGATTTTGCTGTCACTTCTTTCATTTTCATGTTCTGCTCCCATTCCTATCGTGTTCTTAGGACGACTATATTCTTATCCTTGCAGGGTTATCTGCAGGCCTTTTGCAGCCTGTTAGCAGCACCTGCAAGCCTGTTAAGCTTATGAATACTTCTCCTAGGACATGTTTCCATAGCCCCCCCCACAGCTAACCAACAAAAGAAAAATAAATTAACAGTACTTCTTTCAGTTTAAGTAACAAGTTTCAAACCTTTTTATTCTTTATTTTGGGTACTAACTATATTCTTTTCATACTCAGATACACTAAAAATTATTTCTCCAAGTTTTTCTTTTGTTAGCTAGCAAGTGAAAACAAATATTGCCAATGCTTTAGCTTTTCAACATACTGAGATGCTGAAAATGTCCAATGCAAGCTAGTGAACTGAAAAAGCTCAAAACTTAGTAAGGAAATCAATGAAGTGGTATGAAGCCTGAGTGGGAATATTTTCTTAAAAAATCAGGTGCTCACAGTCCAGTGACATTTTTCAGAGAATGCAGAAAAAACTCACTAAAAAATCTCTAGTATCCTGTCTGCTGCTAGCATTCTGATCCCCAGTCAAAAGGGTCGACACAGAACAGGAAACTTCAATTGCCAGTAGGTGAATAAACCGTGCTTTGACGTTGGAACAGGTTAGACAATGATCTTACTGCTTTATATCCTTTTCCATAAGAAAGATTAACAGACATGCATGGGTAAGTGATTTGTGAGGGGCTGATAACCTGTTTCAATCTCTCAACTTGCTAGTATTTACCTAAGTCCAGCAAAGAAAGGGAAATAAACCATGTAGTAAAAAATTGTCTCGTCCCACTCAGCGAGGATGAATGAACAGAGCAAATTCATGGTAACTGAGATACCCTAAAAGAAATAATTTGCATACCTTTCCTTATGAAGAGCATAAATAGAAGCCCTGATCCAACAAAAGCAGTAGCAATGAGAGCTGCTCCAACAAAGCGTCTGCTCTCAGTATGGAGAATGCCATCAGCTGAATCTTCAAGAAAAAGAAGTGGGGGATAAGACATTACATAATTGCATAAAATCCTCCCTTTGGCTTTCATTGTCACTGTTTTATTTTTGCTATGAGCAGTTAAGACATGATAACATCACAGATTGCGTCTAAGGTCAGGTGCTAATGGTGCACTTAACACTTTGTTCAAATAAAGCATTGGGGAGGTGGGGGGAGGTGGGGGGGGTGGGGGGGAGGGAGCAGGGGAGATAGAACAAATTAATATTTGTCTTTGCTCCCTGCATTCCATATGATAGTGCCTTTGATCTTACCACAATTCTGCCTGTCAAAGTGTTACATTTAGCTTAGTTTACCATCAGGACTACAGGAAAAAGCTAATTGAGAAAGAGAACAGAGAGTCCCTTTCATCTGGTTAAGCTCTGAATGCAAAGGGTAAGTGGTCTCCTTGAATCTCAGATTTTTGTTAGTTAAAATCAAACTTGCCCACTGAAAGAACTGCTTGGCTTACTCACTCTAACCTGCCTGTTTCAAACCCTTGTCAGGCCCAAAAACTGTGCCTGCACACGTGTTTTCAAGACTAGGTGGTGAACAGGACCAGGGAAACGACCCGACAAAATAACAGTCTGACAAACAGAAATAGTATTTTTGAGTTGGATTAGGTCTCCAGTCTGGTTGAAAACAGATTAGGCTACAATGTAGAAAAGAATAATCAAAAGCAAAAGCAGCAGAGGAGCTGCCCAGTTGAAAGGTCTAATGAGAAATTGTATTAGTCTTGTCTACTTATGAATTTTCCTTCAATCCAGATTTTATGAGGAAAAAAAAATCTGTGTACAACGGTGTATAGTGTAAATTTAAATATGCCCAAAGCAAAGGCTGTAGTGGCAAGAAAAGACCATATTGTTCAAATTTATTTGGCAGTAATCATCAACTAAATAGAATAATCTTGAAAGACGTGTTTAATTTATACAGTTTAATTTCCAGGTGCTGAGTCACATGTCTTCCAAATAATGTAAGTTTTTAACATTTAAACTCAATTTTCACATACCTGCAGGTCGCACAAAATTCCTGTCTTTAAATTCTGACCATACATGCATGATGAACATGTTAGTATGGTGAAAATGTACATTAATAACAAAACTTAACGACACAGGTATTTCTTTCCAGCCTTTTCAAAATTAAATAGGAAAGAGAAATAAATCATGTCTGATTCATCTGGGACAAAATTACATTAGCACCTTGGAGTGTATTACCATAAATGAAATTTAGAAGTGTTACCTGCTATGTGTAAAATGGCAGTTGTATTTTCTTGCAGCTCTTTATTCCAGAATATACAGTAAAAAATCTCATCAATTCCACTTTTGACTGTAAGGGTACTTGTCACACGGTACAGCTGGTCACTTCCAGTTTCATATCTTGTGCTTGCCTTATCAGTCAAATCATCATAGTCTCTGTTTTGCCATATCACTTTAGCTTCTGGGTATCCTTCTGACTGACACATCAGCTTCCATTCATTGTGTCCTGTGCTCACCACTCCTTGGTTTATAATTCTGTAAGGAGCTAAACAATTGGGGAAAAAAATCATTACCAGCAGAAAACTAGAAGGACTGCATGTATTAAATGCAAGGCAGCTTTTCTTTTGCCCCAGCCCCCTGGGTCAAGTTTCAACTTGGATTTTGACAGGAAAAATAAATAACACTATCGTGTGTGTAACTGGAGGTACAGGATTTATTACCATTTTGATGTGGTTTAGAAAGCTCACTAGGCATTATGGTCTTTGTACTGTCTACATTATTTTGCAACCCCATTTCTCACATATTATTGGGGTCTTAGAACACAGATTCAGCCTAAACGAAAGTGCCAAGCTATACAGCCATTGGACAGCTCCTGTCTCTGGTGAGGTTTCTTTAACTGCTAATCCAGACATGTCAGGGTCTCCTCTGAAACCTTTTAAGAGTATCAGAGAGTATCGAACCTCTGGCAGTAGCACACTCACCCTTTACTTTTAGATTAATTATCTTGTAGTCAGCTCCTCCATACAAAATAACACAGCGGTAAACCCCTGCATCTCTGATCTTCACATCAGTGATCTGAAGGAGAGACTGTCCCAAGTTCAGATTCTCTTTCAATAATTTTATTCTTCCCCTAAAGTCACTGTGCTGATTTTTGAAGTCTTCCTCTCCTTTGACAAGTTCATAAACCTGTTTCGGCTCATCTTTCTTTTCCCAGCTGACACTTAAATCTCTAAACTTTAATTTCCCATTCACTGGAAATGTGCATTCCATGGTCACATTGTTCCCATGTTCCACAATGTAGAGTGACTGAGGAGCTTCAACAGTGAATAAAGCTGAAAAACAAAATTTGGAAGAATACTTAGTCTTTCAATAGTACGCCTAATCTTTGAAGTCATGTGTTACCATATCCATAGGATACCGAAGAATCTGCCCTGTTCTGAAAAGTTAAACATTTTGGTATGTGCTTGTCCAAGTGTGTGACAAAACACGAGACCTCTGCTGTGTGCACACACAAAGGGCACTTATACCTGCAGACACCTGCTGTGTGCACACACAGTGTGACGCTGTACTGAAAACAGGGAACTGTGTATGCACAGCCCCTCAGCTGTTGCCTTGAGAACACTGCCATGGTAACAGGCAAGCGTTAGCGCCTCCGATGGGAATGTTCTCTTTACATAAAGGCCGGTTGTTTCTGCGCACAATGTTAGAGAATACCCAACAATTCCCAGGTTCTATAGAGCCAAAAAACCCTTTTGTGTAATGCAAATGGTACCTTGTTTGAAATGGTGTCTCTGCTGGACCACAGACAGCGATTTTAACCTGACACCGTATCAAAGCACAGGCATCTAGTTTAATGTAAATCCATGCTTTGACCTTTTTACTTAAAACATTAAGGAAAAAACCTCAAATGCTAGCAGCTGAAGGAAGACTAGGGAAATTAACATTTCTGTGCTTACACATGGAAAGAAACCATACTGAAACAGTTCTACTGCTTTTTATGACTTGGCTTCTTACCATTTAGGAAATGCCAGTAGAATAAAAATACATACAAAAGCAAAGGCCTTCCCATAATGCAGATAGAACCTAAAATGACAAAATAATAGACAAATATAAATACATACTTATTTTCTGACTTGCACTGTAAAATACACTTTATATCGGTTCACACAAAGAGCTGGACAGAAGACACTGAATTCCACCCTAATTAAAAACAGGATGAAACCACACCCCGTAGATAATCAGGCAGAAATCTTCCTGCATGGGTGGGTCCACGAAAAACATCTTACTTTGTTTGCTTTAAACATCTGTTCTTGTTTATGGCTAAATAGATGCTTTATCATTATCTGCTGATTAGTAAATAATTAGTCACAAATATCCAATTGTTCCCCTAACTGTAGCAGGGAATGCTGCTCTTAGTAGGAGAATGAAAGAATTTTCTATACTCAGTCACTGGAGAAAATAGAACGTGGTTCTTCCCCATCTGTTAGCTTTACTTTAGCATGCTGTGAGCGTACCCTGCTTTTTTACCCTGGTCCCACAGTACTTGTCACAAGGCTCACAAAGTTATACACATTGCGAAAACAATGCGGTAGTTCATCTCGTAACAAGTGTTTACACAATAACAACTATTTATCAACTATTTACACAACAGTCCCTTCGTAAAACAGTGACAAAGCCAGTCAATCTACAAGTAGAATCTATTGTCTTGAATTTCTGCTGCTTTTCCTCTGAATATACGAGTAATATCACTTTTCTGTCAGAAGTTTTTCCCCTCTTTACTGACATAGGCCTTATACTCCTACACAGCTTAACATTTTAAAACGCTTATTCATATCAACTGATACATTTAATCTTCACACACCCACTGCTTTTGGTAACTCTGTATTTTGGTGTTTTGTGTTTTTTTTTGTTGTTGGTTTTTTTTGTGGTGGGTTTTTTTTTGTTTTTGGTTTGGGGGTTGTTTGGTTTTTGTGTGTTTGTTTTTTGTTAAACAACTGTAATATCCACGGCATTTCCTAACTGATTAAATTCTATATTGACTGGCATTCTTCACCATTTTTCTAAGATGTTTCATCTTTCTTTCTCTGGTTTTCAACTTTAGGATGATAGTGAAAAAACAATATTGTCCTGAATTCATAAGGCACATGTACCTTTACAGTGCTGTGGCTTAAGGGAACTAAACTTCTCATAAGAATTTGATTCAAGCTACTTCTTTTCCTCAGATTGCTGCTGCCTAATACCAGCAGCTGACTTGCAGAAGGCAATACATATGGGGCTGAGAAAGGAAGGCAATCTACTACATTGTTAACAATCTAAGCATGTTCTGAAAACAAGTGCAGGAAAAACATGAAGAAGATTCTCAGGGTGCAAGACCTGATTCATTGATAAATCCTAGGCTTCATAAAGTGGTTAGGTACCAATTATTCCTTAGCCACAAGTGATGTCCTTGAAAGCACTAGAAAATTGCAGCCTAATCCTGTGGGTCTCCAAGAGCTTCTCTGAACATGTATGAATCGGAATGCCTCCATCATGATTCCCCTGCTAGAGCAACAAGCACTCCAGACCACCAACTAGGCTCCGAAGTAAAGCTCCTCAAACAAGGTAGAGATACACCAATCTCACAAGTGTGCCATGATCACACTTACTCTGGAGACAAGCTTGCCATTGAGACTGATGGGTATTGTTTTGCACTCCCCATATCAGAATGAACAGAGTTGCAGCACACTCAGACTCAAATACTTTCTTTTTTTGTTTTTTTTTTTTTTTTAAAGAGGCTGTAGACTGCTCAGAACAAAACAGACTGCCTGAAATAGTACACTGTTTGGAACAAACGGTATGTGCACAGTCAGGATACCGAAACATACCTATACTCATGCCTGAAACCCCCATCAACCTTTTTGAAGGAAATCTGAATGCTGGCATGATCTCCAGGAGAGCTGTTCTGATTAACTCCTGGAAGACAGATGACAAGAAGTTAGCTTTTATAGTTCTAAGACCCATGTTTATGTCCTGCAATTGCTGAACTTTTTTAACATTCTTTCTCCCACTGTAGAGGAAAACAAGCTTTACAATACACAAAACACTGTTACTTACAGATTTCCTCAAGACTGAGAAAGTCTGCTGCTGTACTCAATTTTTCACTTTCAGAGAGAAAAAAATTGTAGGTCCAGGTCAACTCCAGATGTATATGAAAAAAGAAAACCACTGCAATAACCATTACAGAACCTTCTCCTGTTTCGCCCTGAGCAGAGGGATCCTCCGGATCAGTTAGAGACCTTGATGTCAATCAAAGTCCTTTTCTAAAGCTATCTGCTTGCTGTTTTTCTTACAGAATCTACCACAATGCCCCTTCTGTCCTCCTGCCAGCTTCCAACATCTGTGGCAAATATTTTTTTAAAAGCAAAATATATTCACTGTGCAAAATGCTCCTCAGTACTGCTGCCACATATTTCCCCCACAATCAAATGAAGAAGACAGGAAAAACAGAACTATTTGTCAAAAGACTTCATGTGACAACTTAAATGTTGATGTAACTACACCTACTGCTTTAGGAAACTTCCCCATTATTGGAAAGTTCCCCAGTAGGGAAAATTCTCTATTGCTAACAGTGGTTCACTGTAACCAAAGACATAAATGTTGCAAAAATTAGAATGTACAATGCCACGAGCATTTTAAGAAACATGTAATCCAATCAAAGCTATGTGTGAGCACCAGTCCTTGGAACACCAGTTGCAAGTGGTCATCCATCTACACAAATTCAGGGTCCCTAGATTATTAATCTCAAGCAGTGCCAAACAGCACTAGACAACTAACTAGAACTTTCTACACTACTTTCTCATGTCCATAAAGGTCATAGGAATAGGAATATTGTAGGAATAATGGGAAAAACATTTCCTACCCTCCTCTGGTAAAGCCAGATAGTCTCTTCCCAAGATTTGGCCACAATGAAGGCCCCTTTCCTTGCTACTGAGTAGTGAAAGAAGAGTTCTTAATCCTATACACTAGGATAGCAAAAAATAGACAGCACTGCCTTTTTCATTTTCTTGATTTTAGAAGTCATTTAGGAATACAGAACCCCCCTCCCCACTTCCCCCCAATTATTAGAAGCAAAAGGATGTACTCACACTAACTTGCAGACTGTAGTGGGAGATCCAGGTCAACAGCACAAAGCACAACTTAAAACATACGTTTCAGTGTAAATTCATTCACTTAAGTTGTCTTCGCATACATCGGAAAAGGATTGAAATTATCAGAAGAATTAAAATACTGTGAAATGAGCACTTAGAAATTTTCAGTGTTTTGTTTTTTCCACTTGACAGCCCACTCACAGTATCTGTCATGGAAGAAAAAGCACGTAATATACAAAACTGGTTAAGGTTGATGTTTTTACTCGATGTGTGAGATGAGTGTGAAAACCATGGTATATAAAATAGCTCAATATAGCATTCAGGTTGTAACAACCTGAAACTACCTTAGGAGGTTGAGGGGGTGCATATCTGCAGTAGGTGAGACAGATGAATGTCAATTTCCACTGGTTTATTTGCTGCTCTTAAAAATAGGCTAAATGGTGCTGTCTCAGTAAGGAAAAAAGGTGCAACAGAAAGAAACTGAAACACATACAGTGCTGTGAGATCACAGAAGCCGCTGATGTAGCGACCTTTCAATGCCAGGAAATTAGTTTCTACTTTTTCATCGCTTGCCTCCAGGTCACAGGGTTGCATTTTCCATGTAAATGTTTAGCAGCAAATAAAAGACCGGGACAGGTAGGCGTTTTTTTTGGTTGAGTTTCTTCTCGTTCTTATTGTTTAATTCTGTTGTATATACACACATATTCCTATATTTATACACACGTACACATCTACATGCACAGAAACACATTCTACTTCACAGTTCAACACTGCAGTGGCGGGGTTTGAGTTTTGGGGTTTTTTCACCTGTTTTGCAACAAATTTCCCAGGCACCTGTTTCAGTCCTGCCTGCCACCGAGCATTCCCAAGGACAGCAATTCCCTTCAGGGACAACGCGCCCGGGCAGGCTCGGGCGGCCGCCGGCGCCGTGGCGGCTTCAGGGCAGGATGAGGCCGGAGCGGTACCGCGATGGGGCTCCCGCTGCCCCTCGGTCCGCAGCGCTGCGCTCCGGCTCCTCCCGGCCGGCGGCTCCTCACGGCCCGCCGCTCTTTCCTGGCTGCCGGCTCCTCCCTCCCCGCCCAGCGGCTCCTCCCTCCCTGCCTGCCGGCTCCTCCCTCCCTGCTGACTTTCCCTGCCTGCTGACCCCGTGGCAGCCCCAGGAGCTCTGCGAAGCGCCTCCCTCCCTGCCTCGGCCCTGTCTCGCTCGCACTGGATGTGTTACACCCCGGCCCCGCTCCCGGCCCCGCTCCCGGCCCCCCGGCTCGCTGCGGGTTCGCCGGCCGTGGCCATGCCGGGAACTGCTCCCGGCCGCGGCCCTTCGCGGAAACCCCTCCCGAAACCCCCCGCCTAAGCCTTACGTTTCCCAGCGCTTCAGCCGTGGCGAAACAGGGAGCTCTCCGGGAAACTTGTCAATTCCTGAGAGCCGAGAGCCCTAGAAAACAAAACCAAAAGCAGCATCAGTACCTCCCCCACCCCACCCTGCTTCCCTTGCCTTATCCTTTCTTTTTTAACATGGTGAGATCACTTTATTCACTTTCCAAGCAGATGGCTTACATGACTGATGCATACTCAGGCGGAGGATGACTGGTGTCAAAGGACTGGAAATTATGACACAGTATCCAGGACATCCGTAAATTCCAGGAGCTATGTCCTCCTTTGCCAGAGACAAAGAAGCTATTTATTTGAATAGCTCTATTCCCTGCCGCTTAAAGATCCGGCAGATCAACCTCCAATTTAATAACTTGATAATACAATCTGGAAATACAATGTGGTATATAGCACCTTTGTTGTGATAATATTTCTTATGTTATTAAACATAACCCTAACAAGATCTCTGCCATAACTTTTCTGCAAGAGAACGACCCTGAAATACGAATATTACTCAGGACATTACCAAAGAACCAAGCAGCCATTGTGAGAACAGTTTACTAGCGAGTGTAAATCAAATACAAAATTATGACCCATGGCAGCATGCAGGTTGCAGAGATGTGTACTGAAGGAGGGGAAGGACACCCAAACACCTGTGCTCTCTATGCCCTAAGCATCAGGTACTGCCACCTGCAGTGCGTAGTTAATGGTTTTATGGGCCATAAGCCATCAGGTTGTTGAGAAACCACAGGAATCCCCACCTGGAAACCATCGGGTTTTCTGTTGATACAGCACATTGATGTGGAGGTGTTTGACAACAATTGTTTTAATTATGTTCAAATCTTCCAAAACCATGTAAAATGAGTGCCTCCGAAAGAAGGATGTATCTATTAGATTATGCAATAAAAGCTCCTCTGCACACCCCTCACACACACCTCCAGAGAGACAACGGCTGCTGACCCTGCTGCTTCCAGGCCTTTCCCAGGCCCAATAGAGATATCAGCCCAATAGAGACCCATCTCCACAAAGGCAGAGGAGCGAAGAGGCCTCAAGGCAGGTAAGAACCCAAATAAAAGACCCAGAGGAAGCTCTTCGTTTAACAAGTTTCAAATAGTTTAGCAATAAACATGACATTTGTAAATGGCAAATTTACTTACACCACTATGTGGTGTACATGAACTTAGAAAACAGTCACAAAACCAGACAAAATAGTTGTAAACCAAGCTGTGAAGTTTGTTTCCAGTAAGAACAAAAAATGACCACAAAAACATTCCCAGAATGAAGTGGAAGCTTCTAGGTTATGATAAATGCCTTAGTCAACTAAGAGTAGATAACATAGGGACTTCCTCTACAGCAAAAAAAAATGCTGTGTCAAAGCTACATGTTTATCTTTGCTCTGTGTAGCTGCTAGAATATTCATTCACACATTTCCTACTTTCTGAAGTCGAATAGTAAAACAAAAAAAATAGATAAAAATCTTCATCATCAAATGCAATCATCTTTCTTCATTAACATAAAGTATTAGAAATCTGGATTGTTTTGCTGAATATTCATTCCTAAAATTATTTTTAAAAAGAAGTTATTGTCACAAGTTAAATAATTAGTTATTATGGGGTTAAAATGTCTTATAGTCATGTTTACAGCCAATACATTTCTAGCATACTTAAGTAAATATACTATGGTAAAACAAGGAAATTGGTTTGTTAATACAACAAATTCCGGACATTGATCTGTGTTTCTTTCAAACTAACTATTTTGATTGATAGATTTTAGAATTTAGGTTTGTAGATAATCTTTTGAGTTCAATGACATCAATCAGGCAGACTGTTACAGACATAACCTACTTTCCAGATACTAGTTCTACAAGATATCTCTAGCCTGATATGCTTCACTGGACCTGATCTGATATGCGCAATCTGGATTGTATCATTGAAGTGAATAATGAATTTTTTGACACCCGTTATGGTAAAATCCCAACCGATGCATCCAAGTGCGCTACATATAAAGATAAGAGGAAGCTTCTTTCAAATATTTCTACTGGTTCTAATTCTATGTTCCTCTTTCTTCCTCATCATGAAAAAATCACAAATAAATTACCCAGATAAATTACCCAATTTTTTTGTTAGGTACCACAGTCAACATTTCCAAGGTTCCATTATTTTTGGGCCAGCTGTTTGTGGAGAAAATACATCTTATAATTTAAATATTATTTTTAAAAAGATGGTAAGAACAAAGGAGACATGACTGCCTGTCTAATGGCTGCTAGATTGGTGTGACTATGAAATGTCTTTATGACTGTACATGGGTCTTCTGTAATGGCAGCAACACCTGTAGATTTCTGGACTGAAGAAACACTGTCTGCCTTCAGAAATGCCGACAATCTAACAGCACCATGCAATATATGATGCTTCTGATTTTTTGCTGTGGTCTCCATACCATGACCCGACAGACTGGGAACTGGAACAGGAGAGGCAATGTTCCCCAGCGTGGGGCCATCAGTATTGACAATATCAGTGAGATCACATAATTCAGCTCATGTCTGGAGCAGCAAGTGATGCCAACAAAGAGAGGCAAGAGCTGCAGCCCCTGCTGCAGGCGCTTCTTCCCCATGTTCACAGTCTGGTGTTGCTCAAACCAGCCTCCCTTCCACAAGCATGAATCACAGTGGCTTTTTATGCCCTATGGAAACTAGCTTCCGTTCTCTATGCTGCTCCTTTCTTCAGAAACCAGCACCATTTCCCTATCAATAAGCCACAGTTCTGCCCCTCCACCTCCGCATTATCTATTCCTGTGTTATTGAAATCTGCTGCCCCATCATGCTAACACCTCCACAGAAAACAGACTTCTGTAGCACAGAGGTCTGCCAGAGCTGCAATACAGAGGTCTAGTGCACTCTGAAACACCTTTCTCCCATAAAAAAAGATTTGGACAGACCAAAATGGTTTGCTTGGCTGCAAAGGGCTTAGTGGGTGAGGATGGGTGGTATCTTCGGTAACCTGCTTTGAAGGAAAATTACCTTCTCACAAATTAATCAGTGAGAGACCCATCAATCACAATTCTCTCTGACAAAGTCTAGTATAAGAAATACAGTCAGTGGCTGCCAGTGCAGTAGTGCCATCTTGCGTGGAGCTGGAGTATACCAAGAAATTTCTCTCCAGATCTCTGCTCCATCAGAGATGCATGGGAGAAATTAAATAAATACTTGTTAAACACTTCAAAAAGTCACCCGCATTTTCAAAATATCACTAAAATAGTTCAGGTTCTTGGGAGTTCTATACTTCAAGTTCTTTACGTCAAGTAAAAATGCTAAGCTAGCTTTCACAAGAGAAAAATAATTATTTTTTCCTTATTTTTCTCTCACTTTTGCTCTACCAGTAGTAACAATAACAATAACAAAATAAAGGAAGACGGCTGTCTTCTCAGTACTTTTTTTTAAACAAAACTCTTTGAAAAAATGTCTGAATTTAGAAAATAGGTATTGGCAGAAACAACATTTGCACGTCCAGATGTCAGCAGATTGAAGGAGTAGACTCTTTCTGGAAAAACATTAATTCTTGTGGAAAGATGAGTGAAGTCAAACTGTACTATGAGATGGTGTTTGAGGCGCCATATATCCTCACAGAGTCGAGTTGGAAAACGGAATGAAGATACTCTTTAGTGCCAAAAGAATTCTGGATATTAGACCATGGTGCTGACAATGTCAGGGTTGTAGGTCTGATCCCTGTATGGGCCATTCACTTAGGAGTTGGACTTGATGATCCTTTTGGGTCCCTTCCAACTCAGAATGTTATCTGGTTCTGTAATTCTAGCCCTTATTTGTATCACTGTTTTAAAGGCCAACTGACAGAGCATGATTTCTGCCTCAATATTTTGAAGCATGAAAATTTAATTCCTTTGGATTTCAAAGCCAGCCTTTAATTATGGATGACGATGATGCCGTGAAAACATTCTGACGTGTGATGACAGGCAGAGCAAGGTAAGAAGCATTAAGTGGCAAAGGCATTTTTAATTCCTTTCCTTGTTGATTTATATGTAGGGCCTAGATACATCACACCCGAGTGGTGGGCCTGCCAGGGCCTGTGCGTGTATTTACATGGGATGGGTTACTCCGAGTTTCTCGACAGAGTTCTATAGAGGAAGGCGGGGCGGCGGCGAAGCGGGGCGGGACCCAGGGCAGGCTCCTCCCGGGGGCGGCTCTCCTCACCCTCACCCGGCTTTCCCGGCTCCCGAAACCTTCCGTCTCGTGTTTTCTGCGCTGCGGAGCGCGATGGGGTTCGTCGTCTCGAAGGCCATGAACGACAGCCTGAAAGGGCAGCAGGAGTTCATGCGGCTGCAGGTAACGGAGGCCGGCGGCGGTGCGGGAAGGCCGCCCGCGGCCCGCTGCCCGCCCGGGGATGGCTGGGCTGGGCTGGGCTGGGCTGGGCCGGGCTGGAGCCGCGCCTGCCGAGCTTTGCTCTCTCTCCTCCCGGGGTTAAAGGTGCTCCGTTCGCCTGCTCCGCCAGCTCCTGTGTGCTTACCAGCTTCAGGTGTGGGAAGCACCTGCTCTCTGTGCCAAACAACTTCCTCGGCAGTCTGTCTTAACAAGCTGTAGAAGTGGAAACCATCAGTATAGTAGCCTGACCCTAAAAACACAGTTTTGGAAACCTACTTTGGAAAGTGCGCTTATGCTCAAGTTGAGCTCACGCTGAAGTGCAGCTGTGCTACTGCAGTGTTAAGAAACATGTATATGTTGGAGTGAATCAGTAATAGTGTGGTTGCTAAAACATGGATCTTATACTCTTAAAATACATGAGTTAAATATATTTCAACTCTTCCACTGTAAGAAAGTCTTTCAAACAGCTCTTTCCTTAAGTTCAATTGGGTAACTGCAGCTATTCATTGTTCTAGAAACCTCAGACTAAGGCATGGGGCTGTTTTAATTCCCTCTCATAAAATATGAAAATAGCAACAGAGAAAAAGGAAAAACAGTTTGATCAAGGTTCAGAAAGTTGTGCTGAACAGACCTACACTTATAGCACTAGTTATAGCTTTCTGAATTGTCGCTAAATATCTTGTAACTTACTTGTAATATTTGTATGCTAAGCCCTGGAATGCAATCTGAAGGATTTAGCTGGAAGTTTTTCCTTTATTTTTGCATTTAAGTTGGACTCAGGTTAAATTTTTAAAATGTTCAAAGTAGTGACGGATGAACTTCCAGTTTACTACGTTGCCAGTAGATGGCATATTCTCGTTTACAGAGCAGTGTGCAGATAGTAGGTTCTGTAGGTTCACAAGTAAACCTAACTCTGAAGGTGACCTTGGAAATGTGACTAAGAAGGAGAAAGATAGCATAAGGAAAGAAAATATAACAAAATAGTGGATAACTCTCAACTGTCCAAAGCAACTTTTTGCAAGGTTTGTAGACATAATTTTTTGTCTGTGCTGTGTTACATGTTTCTTAGATGCAATCACAAGTTTTGTGTACAATTTTTTTTTTCCTCCTACACAGAGGAGCACCTCTGACCCCCAAGGTTTTTGGAAATCCACACTACAGGAGGGTTTTCATTTTGACAGATTGATAGTGAAGTTGAAGTGGAAGCTTGCTTCACGAACTGCTTTTCTATTTTGCAAGTAGAAAGGAAGAGTTGAGGAAAGAGCTTGAATTCAAGCTAAAATTTGGAGGCAGCTGCAGACTTTGAATGCCAGTCTTTGCCTTGGCTAGTTCTAGCTCAAATGCTCAGGCATTTATAAAAAACAAACTTCAAGGACAGTTACAAAAAAACCTCTTTCAAAATGACATATAAAATGTTTGCAAGTTGCTCTTCAGGAACTTCCCCTGCATTGTATTTCTTCTTTTTGACAATAGTTATGGTCAGCATAGTACATTTCTTTCTAGCACTACAAACACCTGATCATCTCTGATTCCTACTGTGTTTGCAGACACACCTGCCATGTTAGAAAACCCCCATCCTTTGAAAATGCATGAAGTGCAAAGTTGAATCTGGTGTAAAAGATTCAGTGGAGGCAGGGGGAGAACTAAATTTTATGTCATTAGGGGATGGAAGAAAGTTTAAGCTTGGGGAGAGTGTAGGGAAGAGGAAAGACTGCCATTTGTCTTTTCCATATGTGACTAAAACCTGTGATGTGTCTGGAATCAACTGTTGGACTTTCAGGCTATTTGTAGAAAATGGTATAGCCTGATTTATTTGCTTTTAGACAAAAATCATAGCTAGAAATACTTGGAGAATTTAGGTCATGCCAGGACCAGAATGAAATAGCTTAACTTAAAGCAATTATACATTTTCTTATGGTGAAATACTGGACTTGGATGCTATCAGTTCAGCCATCTTTCTCTGAAAACAATCATATTTATTAATAAAATAGAAGCTTACACTTGAAGCAATATGATGTATTTACTATAAGATATTCAAAAATACTGATTTGATTTAAATGCAAATCAACCCCAAAACAACATGTGGGATCAAAACTTCTTGGAGCTTTTCACAGCTTCTGAATATTCTTGAAGTGCCCCATGATTAAAATGTTTTAATCATTGGAGTAACAATTGTTACTCCAAGCCAACTGATGTGGGTCAAGAAGTCATCAAAATTGTTTCACCTAGAATGCCTTCCCTACCAGCGATGATGGTGTGACACTGCACAGAGATGAACTAGTTACTCTTTGGGTAGACCTGGAATGAAACACAGTAGGTGTTGGTGAGACTATCAGAACCTGTGAAAGTTTCTTCTGCTCCTTGTAGATGAACAAGTGTCATAAAGTTATTGTAAAGTGCTTGGAACAAGATTTTTGTGCTATTCATTTCTGTGACAGAACATTTTTTATTTTTAAGCAGAAATCCCCCAAATAGGTGTATGCTCTCCTCTGAAGAGAGAGAAAATACAAAGCTGTTTACTGACTGACTTATTCCATGTGGAAGATTGTAGGTTGGAAAGAGGCTGTTGCAAAAATAAGAAGGCAATAACATGACCCAAGTTGGTAAAGACCCCTCCAAATCCCAAACTTTGGTGCATGCTAAAGCTCAGTCAGTTTTACAGTCATTCTGGTGTGTGCTGGACACCCAAACCAGCTTGACTACTTCCAAATAAGACAATATTAAAAGATGTGCATGGTTTTTTTTCTTTATACCTTTCTTGGGTTAACTCTGAAAAGAAAGGATCGTGGCCTTGTAAATTGTATCTTAATGCTTTTTGGAAGAATAATAAGACATCAACTGTTTGCCTTGATGTTGAAGGACTTGCCAGTTGTTTGTATTGTCTTCGTGTGGCTCCAGAATGAAATACCAGTCTGTGTCAATTGCAGACTGTTTGTGGTAGAAGTTTGTTGAGGCTTCATTTTTTATCATGAGCCTGCTCCTTAAAGTGTAGTTTGCAAAATTGTTTGCAAGCACTTTAGTGTATCAGATCTACAGCTCAGGACTAGTATATGGCCTTGCAAAGTGTTTTTAGTGAGGCTGAATGGGTTAGGGGAGGTCTTTGCTCCAGGCCACAGAGCAGTTATAGCAGATTATTTATTTTTGTGAGCTCTGTGTGTGCTCTAAACACAATTAAATGCAGAGATTTCATTAATTTCTTTAGTTGAAGTGCTATGTTCTGTGATTTCTGTTCTGGTGAGACTTTTATTCCTTGTCCTTTTTTAACATTCCAAATGTACACCTTGCAAAAGCTATTGCAATAACTATTTACTAAGAAAGCCAATTTAAGATGTACAAGGCAGCCTGGAAAATGACACGTATCTGAAAGTGGCAAGTTGGAATGCGGGAATGTTTGTGGCTGGTTATGCTTTCCTCATAATGGATTAGAACACTTTAAATATTTCTTATTAATATTTCTAGACCCTAACATTACTGTCTAGAACCAGGTGTCAAGAACCCTGACATGTTGTTTTAATAGGAAATTGGCTGACTTCACATACTGTGATGCTTCCTAAAGGCTTTATTGTGATGAGACAGGCTTAAGTTTGATTAGTGCATAATACAAGTACATTGTCTTCAAATAATACAGAAAATGGCTAAAACAACATTGTATCCTCTATATGTAGTGTTATTTAGAGTGATAAGAAGCAAAGTTATGGTAGAAGGTCACAGCACAGTACAGATTAAAATTTTAATTTACTGCTAATGAATTTGACTCTAGGATTGCGTAAAGAAGAGCTTACTAACTTTGCATCTCAGAGGAGCATTTTTGCAGTGATGTGTAAAAGGCATTCTAAACACAATTTAAAAGGCTTTTAATTTAGACATAGAAAAACCTAAGCTCTCCTGTCAAGTTTTAGCCAGGCTTCCTAACGCATGTAGAGGAATTGAAAATGCTTTCTTTAGTTTTGAACAGGACTCCACCAACTCAGTATTATGCCACTCCCTCCTCTGACACCCCACCCCACTCCACCAGTTAGATTTTAGTTTATGTCCTGCTGTTATTTTTATAGAGGTAACATTGCTTTTGGCTCTAAAAAGTTGCTTTTCCTTCTTTCCTTGGGAAACTACACAGGGGAAAACAATTCATATCCCAGTTCTCCTGTACATAGCATGTCTGCACTACCTGAAAGGTAACCCTACAGAGGAAGAAGCTGAGATTTTGTTTTAGTAAGTGTTCTTGGTTATTTTTGCAGTAGTATTATAAGAGTTGAACTACGTGAAGGTATCTTGGTGTGTATAGGAATAATACTGCATAGTAACCAGTGGTTTCTAGTTCATACAACTGAAAAATATAAGTCCTTGTTGTGGAGGGCTGTGAGCTCTTGACTCAGGAGTCCTCCGAACTCCCTTGGAGGGGAGAAGCCTGAGGGCAAAAGGACTCTGGGATAGGAAACCTCTCTCTAGGTTATGGTGAGGAAATGAACCACCCCCAGCATGCCTTATTTCTCTGTGGTAATACCTTGTATCCAGTTGGTAAATTGGGTTCTACCCCACCCCCTGCCTTTCCCATAAAAAGGGCCCTGGATCTGCCCTGAATCAGGGAGCTGCTGTCCCTGGGCTCCCCTTCCCAGGGACTGCTGGACAATAAAGCTCCTCTGTGGCACTGCCACACACGGCTCCTGTCTCTCTGTCCCCGAGTTTGCCTCGGGTGATCTCACAAGGAGCTGAAATCACGAGAGCTGGAATCGATTGCAGCTGAGAAATGGCTACACTTGCTGAGATCACCGCTGTGCAGGGAGGCTGCCTTGGCCCCTGGAAGAGCTGTTCTTTGCTGGACGCTCTTGCTAGGAAGGTCCTGGCTTCTGGTGCCTGACCAGCATCAGACCTCCCTGCGATACCTTGTAGCATTTAAAATCCTTTGGAACTGCTTTCAGTTATATCTCAGCGTATAAGTGTTTTATTACATTATTGGAAGAAATTTTTCGTTGGAACGGCACGAATAATTGGTGATACACTGAATCCTATAGTGACTGACCTTTTTACTCCTTCTCATATTAGCTTCATCATTAATAATGAGATCTGAATTGAAGACTAGTTTGTAACTTTGTTGTATCACTCTTTTCTCTAGCATAAGATGATAGATGGGAAGGCAGTATCTGGCTGATTTGTTTTGATGTTTTTATGTATAACAATCAGACCTAGGGTTTAAGTGCATCTCTTGATGTTGTCTAGCTATTGAAGTTTTCACCTAGATACATTTCTCGGGAAACTGTACAAAAAAACTGTGAGGAGAGAAACACAGTTTCAGAGTTAGAGAATTCACTGATTCACTGGTCAGAGAATGGAAGAGAAAATTGGGTTGTATAGAGGCCTGCCTAGTGAAATGAAGCAAATAGGGTGGTAAATAGAGTACAATGAATTCTCTAAGCTATTGCAGAGCATTTTACTCTGGTTTTGAAAAAAAAAAAAAGGCCCCAAACACCAGAAAATGAAAAACCTCTGTTTTCTTTCCAAAAAAAAAAAAAAAAAATCACATTCTGCCATCCTAAAAAAATGTTTCTACTACAGCAGGACAATAGGAGCATTTTGCTGTTGCAGATGTTAAATAAAAAAGTCTAGAATGTATCTGGTCCTTGCAGAAGCTTTTATGAGACAATATGCTGGGGTTTTCTGCAGTGTTGGTGGTTCTGGAGAAAGGAAGTCTGTACATGTGCAAGCACGGATGTACACAGCCTGAGAAACATGCAGGAGGAACAAGAGCTGTCTCTGGTCACAAAACTGCAACATCATGGGAATAACTGAGACATGATAGGGCAGCTCATGAGACTCGAAATCTGCAGCAGACAGATACTAGCTCTTCAGGAAAGACAGAAAGGAAAGGCAAGGAGTAGTGATACCCATGATGAGAAGGTGTAGCTTGTGGGTTAATGTCAAAGGAGAGTCCACAAAACATGACACTGTGGAGGGAGCAGGCCGCAGGTCACCAATCAGAGTAACAAAGTGCATGAAGAAACAAGAAGCTGTTCTTTTAACAGCTGAAGAAAGTCTCTGGATTACTGATTGAGTCTCACGGGGCTGTAGTTTCAATAAAATCTGCTGGAAGTGCCATAAATAGGAGGACATAAGCAATTGAATACATTTCTGCAAAATTTGAGGAATAACTGCTTGATACAAGTATGTATGCATCAGATGGGCTATCCAAGGGCCATCATGCACAGCTCAATTTGTTATTTACAAATAAGAGAGAACTGTAATATTAGAGGCAGACTTGGTTGTAGCAAGGTGAGTTGCAGACCCTGGACATTGGGAGAGAGGATTTCATCTTGCTTGGCAAACTGGTAGGTGAGGTGCCATAGGAACTTTGAAGGATAAAGGAGTTCAGGAAAGCTGACATGATTTAAGTGTCAGCTGAGTGTCCTTGGCTGCAACACAGACTGGGAGGTGAAAAATGTGAGCAATTCTGTAGAGATGAAGGGGACACTGGAAGACAGCAACTAGGGCTTAAGTCAGCAGTGTACCCTGACAGAAGAGAAAGTCAAAAGGACAAATGAGGGCTTTATAAGCTATAGTGAAGCCAGTAGGTTGACAGAAATTGCCATTGTCTTCTGTTCAGTGCTTTGTTAAATGCATTTAAAACCTGCATCCACTTTTTGCCCCCCTTCTCCCCCAATGCAAGAATGATGTAGGTGAAAAACAGCAGCTTTTGCAGCAGACCATCAAGATGGCCAAGAGCTGGAGCACTTCTTGCAAGGAGGCCAAGTGGGCTGTGCTTACTTAGCCTAGAATGGGATGCCTTCTGGGGTGCAGGATCTGAGGGCAGCCCCCCACCAACCACGAGTAGGCAATCAATAAAGCACAGCCAGGAAGGGTGGGTATACACTATTCAGTAATGGGTATACACTGAAACAGGATGTGGGGAGTAGTTCAGACTGAGTGTAAGGAGAAACCTTTTCCCCTGCAAGGCCAATCCAGCAATGGAGCAGAGGCTCAGTGAGCCTCCATCTTTGGAGATTTTTAAGACCTGTCAGGATAAAAGCCCTCAGCAGCCTGGTCTCCTGGTCTGATCACATAGCTGACCCTGTTCTGAGCAGGGCTGCTGAAGTCCAACCCAACTTATTTTATGATGCTCTAACCTCCATGGAAGCAGGCACAGACTGTGGCTCACTGTATTTTGTGGATCCTGTGAGGGAGCATTTCCGTACATCTCCTTCTTCCCAGGCTGAGAATTATGAGCAGTTACTGTTTGATGTCTGCACTCGTGCTGAGCACCACATGCACCACAGCAGCAATTTGTTGAAACAAGATGTGACTTGGTCTAACTTTTAACTGACAGCTGTCAGGTAGACTTCAGTTATACGTAAGTGATAATGATACAGAACATCACAAGGGATGGAGAGGGGAACTGAGAATTCTGTGTCCCCTGCTTGTCAGATTGCAAAACAAAATTTTGTCTGTGGGAATAATCTACTTGACAAAGAATTGTTCAATCTCCTGTATATTTTGAAGGTTTTGTAATATATAATGCTGTATTAGCAGATATATTTCCTCTATGCTGTACGTAGCATTATGTATCCAGCATTAGCACATACATAAGTCAGTTGAAATCAGAAATTTCAGTAAAATTTTTATTTAAACAGAACACATTTAACAATCTTGTTTTGAGATTACAGCAGGTTGGCTCTGCCAGTCTTTCAGGGTCAGATTAGGCTGATAAGAGTGGAAGACTGGAGGACTGAAACTCTTGAAAATTGTAACTTTTAAGAAAAAGTTATACAGGAGGAGCCAAGAATCACTGGCAGTGCTGGAAAGAAAGAAGACTAGTTAGTGCTTAGGGCATGTAATTGTTTTATTGTTGTTTTGGGGTGGCAGTTCAGAGTGATTTGGAGGGGGTTTATGTAGACTTTAGGGGATTTCTTTCTTCCCAGCAAGAGGATTTCTTACCAGACAAAAAGATAGCCTTCTTGGTGGGAAAGCATTGTTGCTTTCAGGAGTCAGATATAGTCCTCCAAATTAATCTTTGATGGAAGTACTTAACTTGTAAGAAAATAAACAGACTAGAAAAATAATATACTTCTGACTGATTTTGTATTTACTGATAGTAAAAATGTTTTATTATAACCTGTCTACAACATGAATCTCTGGATAGTCTCATTCCCATTCTGCTGCCATCCTTCCTCTCTCCCTATTTTACTGTCAGACTCTAAAGTGCATTCTTCTCCCCAGGTAATATTGGATAGCCAGGAAACAGTCATAGATCTGCTTTCATAGCAGTTAGTCTTTGAGAGTTTATAGACTTGCTCCCTGTATGCTCCCTGCATGGGCATGGAAAAGATTCTATACTCCTTGGTTAAAAAAAAAAAAAAAAATTCAAGATCAAGTAAATCTGGAAAAGGAAGGGGTTATTTTTCTATGTTTTGACAATGGAGTGGAAGTATATTTTTTTTTTCTGAAAATCCATGCCAATCTTTCCTTGTTTTTTTAAATCTTTTCTTTTTTTCAGGGTCCCTAATATCCCCCTAGGTTTATTTTGGGCCATGATAAAACTACATTATCCTATTCTAATGAGGACCAGGTGATGGTATGGAAAATCCTCTATAGTTTTGTACCTAAGTGGATACTGTTATACTCCTTTCCTTTCCTTTTTTTTTTTTTCTCTTTTTTTTCCTTCTCTTTCATGGTATTTTTTTCCCCCTGCTTTGTTTTAACAGCTTCTTTTGAAGTTTTGGCAATAAAGGAAATAGAAATTAAAGGCTTTTCTTCCTCAGTTAAAATTGTGGAGTAAGTGGGCAGATAGTATAAAACATTGCTAGGGAAACTCATCCACTAGTGCAGTAAGGCATATTCTGCCTTTTCATAGATATAAACGATACAACATTTTCTTCTGTAAGTGAAATTTTCTTTTGACACAAGACGGAAATGCTAAACGTATTTTTCTCTTGCAGAAAAAACCATCTTACTTAGTTCATTCAATTATAAATCGTAAGATTTCTGCTTCTGAAAATGGCTTTCAAGTGTTCTCTGCTTTCATCTGTTCTTCAGCTCTTGCCTATGGAGAAACATGTATGCATTTTACACTGTATGCACAAGTTACGTCACATGCATTCACAAATCAGCTTGAAGTGAAAATGCTGTTGAATGTTTTCCATACCCACAAATGGCTCTAAAGCTCTCAGTTTTGTAAGAAAATGCTTTGGGATATTATTTCATCCTATATGTTGATATGTAAGTATTAATATCATTAGAATGTAATTTGGAGTTACAAAAGGTATGTGACAAAAGTATCTGTGTTTGGAAAAAAGCTATCAAAAACTCTCTGAAAGCATAGATAAATACAACTTAATATCATATATTTTTTTTCCTCTACACTGTCAGCTCTCGGTTAGAGGCAGACCATAGCATGATTGCATTACTTTCCTGCCAGGATTGTATTGCCTTAATAGGTTTGCTTTGAATGGCAATAAATGAAAGTAACAAGGCAGTTTTCTCTTCACATTCAACATTTGTCCTTAAATTTGAAATTAAAGTATAGAAGTGCCCCGTAGCATGCTTATTAATTGACCGTATTTTTTGACTAAATTATATTGATTTTTTTTCTGAATTAAAGGAATAATAACAGTAAAAAAATAAAGTTAGATCTATTATAAGAGATGGAAGAGGACTACAACATTTCAATTTATATCCAGACACTCATATATTTCTCAAAATCAGTTGATATAAATCCAATTATACAGCTGTTTATTATTGATGTTTGCTTATCACCTCAATGTCTTTTTGAAAATGTACAAAGAAATCGTAACATTTACATATGCCTGGTAAGAAATAAGTTTAAACCTTCCAGCAGGAGTTTTAAGTTTGTTTCTTACTGGAAGCTGTCTGATGATCTAGGTAACCCTCTAGTGGTTTTTGAAGTTCTTACTTTTTAAGTATTCTGACTGAAATTACGATAATATGTGACAGGATGGATAGTAAAAGAGACAGCTGAAGCATTTTAAACACAGGTTTGAGTGAAAAATGAGATTAGACACTTAGCAGAGATAAAGTACAAGCACTATTTGTATCTGCATGTTTAAGGAGATAATGTTTTTGTACAAATGTACACCTTCCTTAAGTTATTGTTTTTGTGATATTTGAACTGAATCATGGATTCTACACATAACCCTTTCCTGGACTTCCTTTACTACAGATACTGAGAATTTTGTGAGGAAGAGATGAGGAAAACCTGATTTATTTACCAGACAGCTCATGGGGCTCCTCTGACCTCCACTCCCTAGTTAGCTTTAAATTCTTTAAAATCAAAAATGTATTAAGAATGTGCAGATGCTATTACAAGATAGGTCAGTAGGGGTTTTATTAGAAACTAGACATTGAGCCACATTCTTAAGACAAATGCAAAATGTTAATGGAAATTGGATGAGTAAAAACCAAAATTTTTGAAAAGCAGAAACATTGATTTTTTTTTTTGATACCTAGTAGGCACCCTCTTAGCACCTCATCTTAAGCAGGTAAAAGGAATTCATAGAATCATAGAATATGCTGAGTGAGAGGGAGCCATCAGGATCATCAAGTCCAACTCCTGGCCCTGCACCTCATAAGCCAAGGGTTTGTTCTTGGTAGGGACCTGTATCTTGCACATGTCCTGGTCTTTTATCCTGGGGCTCTTTTTGAGTCATGAGCTAACAGTAGGAATCGAAAAGAGAGGGTATGAGAAAGTATGAGTAAGGGCGGGGGGAGATGACATCTCTTTTATCTGAAGATGATTACATTTACAAATACAATTTTGGGGTTCTGTTGTTTTGGTTTTTTTTTTTCCTTAATAAATTCAATTAACCCATTAGTCAGTCAAAATACTATCAATTATTTATCAGTTGATCTTAAAATGAAACGAGGCTTGAAAGCCATATGTGTACTACGTTTTGACTCTCGGCAGGAAATATGGCTGATGTTAAAATGCCATTGAGTTTCTGAACAAGAAAACTTTCCATGCTTTTTCACTTTCATTGACAAAAAAGGAAAGTACTGACACAGGTTTCTGCAGTCCTTCCTGTGCCTAATAAAACTTTGTGTGATGACATTTTTTCCATCTACAGATTTGTCACCTTATCTTTGTTAGTAAAAGATCAACCTCTATGATGATACCTGAAAAATTTAATTTTTCTTAATGTCTCAGACGCTGAGTCATTTTCTTCAGTCTTGTAAATCCCAAACCTTTTCCTCCCCAAAGTTTTCAGTGAGATTTAGTCAAAAGGAATTTTTTTTAGTTCTATTTAAATGAAAACAATTGTTCCCTTTCTTTCTCGTGAAGTAAAATGTAAGCAAGTTTTGCCTTTCCAGATTACTACCATCTGTTTCCCTTTGGGGTGGGAAATAGCTAGATTTGTTTTCTATTGACAAGATACTAGTAGCGCTTATGACATCACTAATGCATTTGTCTTGAAGCATTACATAAATTGTTTTGCCCCCTAGGTGATCTGGGCTTAATTCGGGAAAATAAATGCTCTCTGGTAACAATTCTATATCCTTATTAGTTTCTGCGCATCAAATGGAACAGAACAAGATAAATGATATCTGTACCGAGGAAGATTAGAACTATCTGTCTTGCGGGAAAAAAAGCCGGTTTGCTCGGTATTAGCTGACAGATTGTGTACTCTGCCTGATCACTGTAAAGAAATAAATGAAGTGGTTAACAAAGACTAGATTTTAATGGCTATTTCTAACATGCAATGATTACCAGCAAAACCATAAAAAACTGGTTGCTGCACTAGTAGTGAGACAAATATTAATTAAATTTATTTAGTTGAATCAATTATACCAGTATTTTTTGGGGGGAATATCTGTGACTAGTACATATATATCATTGTGAATGCAGCTTCCAACTTTTGTCTTGCTTGGAGGTGCACCTCCAGCTTACATGTTTACTCTGTTTGTTGGAGGAATTTAACTGACTTCAAAGAAAAAATGCCTTTTGAATCTGCTTCCTGTAACACAACAAATTTTCCATAATTCCTTTCTTTTTAGTAGAGCAAACCTATCATTTTAGTCTTCTGTTAAGTCCACTGAAGTAAAATTTGGTTTTTTTACTTGTTTTCTATGAAATAATATTTCCTGAATGTTAAGTCTGGGGGGAAAAACTGTTCTTATTCAGTTATTAGTCAGATATTGAAATTAATTGATCCTGGTGGGTCTCTTGCAACTCAGAATATTCTCTGATTCTGTGTGATATTTTGCAGTGCCGTTTACGTTCTGTCTTGTGGCTAATATTGTGAGACCCTTTTCTTTTTATGATAGCTCTTTGCTTGTAAATAATTTGAAATATATCTTTGTGTGGGGAAGCTTTAAAAATTGAGTTTTCTTTTTGAAGAGTGCAGTTTCTTGCAGTGCTAATAATTTTAATTGCTCTGTGTACTTGATGTGAAAAATATTTGCAAACAAGCTTTGAAACAGCAGGATAAAACATTTAGGTCTGATTTATTTTAACTGTTTGATCTGGAGGCCCATTTCCTGACAAGTCTGTGTGTATGCTGGTCATAGAACCAAGCAGACACTGCATAATTATTTTAATTTGTCATGTCTGTATTGCACTCTGGTGGCTTATGAAGGAGGTGTAAAGATAGGTTTCACTATTCTATTTTCCATTTATTTTTGCCAAGCCATTTGCAGCAGCTTTTGGTTTTACCCATTGATTAGGAAGAATGACACCAAGGGTACGTCACATTAGCCTTTAATTTTTCATCCGCTGTTGAAATGCCACATGTACTATCTGCACACTGACTTTCATACATGTTTTAGAAGGGATTTGCACATTTTTGTATGTGTGATTGTCACTTTTTTTTTAAATTAAGCCTTATTTTTCATTGCAGCTCTGAGTGCTCAGAAGTTAGAAATCAGTACTTTTTAAAAGAACACTTTCAGAGTGTCTGACCACTGAAAAACTGTAAGTGAAAATAACCTATTATAGGCAGAGTAACCATGGCCTGTAACAGATGTATTAACCTGTGACAAAACTGGAGAGTTCTTGGAGAGTGTAAGGATAGTCCAAGAGTTTCTTCAAGTTTCACTTTTCTTAGATTTAGATACTGAGTTTCAGAGTTAAGCAGCGATGGTGTTTATCCGGTTATTTCTTATAAGGTAGTTAATTCCTTTCCTGTCTGAATATCTGTTTACCAGGCTGTCGGTATAACTATGTGTTAATGATGGTGGCATAAATACATTCTCCATAGGTTTACTGCCATGACTGCTCTCAAGCTAGGTGTTTGTCCTGCCCAATATTTTAGACAGGCTGGGTAAAAGAGCCTATGTCCCAGGAGAGCCATTAGGCATATTGAGTTGCAAATGGACTCTTCATTGAGAAGCGATTACTGTGTCTTCCTCCACACAGTCACATAGACTCACACAAAATATACCCATGTGGTTGTATTTAATGCACAGGAACAGTGAAAAAGAGAGCATTTTGATCTGGCTCTGCTTTTCATTTCTATTGAGTATTTGTACCCCCTTCCATCCTATTTGGGGGTACAAAACCAAAGTAGCATCCATTCTGTCTACAGCATCTAAACATGGAAGAGAGAAAACAAGCTAGGAGTCTAAATATGAGAAATTTCTAGTCCACTGAAGATGTGGCTTGTAATCCAGAGAGGTTCTTTTTTTTGCAAGTTGTCGAAGTTGATAAAATTATTTCGGATGAGAATCTTCTCCCACTGGATTTTAATCAATGAAATGATGGTATAAATGCTCTTTTATGCGGTTTGACATCATTGTGGCAGTCTGAAGAATAATCAGTAGAAATGATAAGGATGGTTACCACTGACTAGTTTATTAGCATTATCAGTTTCACAGTAACTGACCTTTTCCCTCTCCGCCTCACTTCCCTTCGCCTGTCATGATTCATTTTGTAACATTGATTTCCTTTTACTATAGCAGTTTGTATGTGGCAGACTTCAAAATCCCAATCAGCCCTTACAGTTGCTCACACAGTTGAGAAACTACTAGCTGTATTTGAAGAAAAGTGGGAAAGTTATTTGTAATAAGGTCCTCTCGAGAGTGTCATAAAATTTAAAATGTCACTTGCTACTAGTACCCATTTTATTTTGAAATACTATACTTAATTTTTAAATTATGCCATCAATATTTTTTGCCAACATATAAGTTGCTAATGTCACCTTTTTGTATCATTGTATTAACTGTGTCTATAAAATCATGGTCTGATTGTAATAGGATGCAAGTAATTGAAAGGCGTGCTTGGATGTGTACCCATGCATCCACATCAGAGGTTCAGTTCTCTTGTACTATGCACAGCAACCTGACTAGGAAAATTACAGCATCTCTCTTCCTCCTGTGCTAAAGCTGCACTTGAGACCCTTTATCTGTAGTTTTCAGTGCAAGCATAGTCACATAAATCATTCCTGCTGAAGTTTTTATGGCTATATAGATGGGCCGTTTGTGTAGATAAAATGATGTAGAATTTATTCCCTAAGACATGGCACTTGGATGGTGAATGGTTGTTCACCTGATACATGTGATGTGCACCTGTGGCTTGTTTCCTCAATAATCACCTTCTCCCATCAGTAAGACTTTTCTAAATAAGCCACAGCCCACCTCTGCTAAGTCTGAATTATGTACTTTTTTTTGGTCTTATTACCTATGAAAATCTATAAAGTGTTTTGCAGTAAAAATGAATACCTACTGTTCTTAATTCTTACTCCTATTCTGCCATAATGGGAAAATAAGTAATTTTAAAAATTATTGTAAAGTAAGTCCTAAGAGACTGGGATTTGGCCTCTTTCATAAAATCTGCATGTTAATAGATCAAAAGTCTTTCACTATCCCAGTGTGACTGACATTTTCAATAGAACACATGCGGAGGAAAATAGACACAATGACTAGGAAATTAACAGCTGAAAATGGGATATTGATTTGAACTGCAGTCAAACATGGTTTGGTTTTCTTTCATCTAATTTCGAGTCATCTTTTGTGGTAGACTCCTCAGTCTTTTCCTATATAGATACGTTTTCAAATCCTGACTTGCTTAAGGTCAACTTAAGGCAATTGCTTAAGGCACTGGTTTTGCCTTAAGATCTACCAAGAGTTGTTTGCCAGTGCTAGCATATCAGGATATCTTGGGCATTCAAAACTACCCAAGCTCAAGATATTCATTTAAGAGTGGCATGTTAAATGGAAAAGCATAAGGCTACTGCCCATAAATTGTTTGAATTTTTAAAAGACTAGTTCAGAGGAATTGCCTGAGTGCTCACGTAGGTGTTTGACACTTAGAGCATCCAAAATTCATTTAAATATGTATATTCTTTTGGAGTCAAACATTGCTTTTAAACCTACTTAGCTGATCAGGTGTCAGGTCTGGACACGCTAAAGCAGTTTTTGATGGCGCAGAGCAGGCAGGTGTCCTGCCTTTTTTCTGCTTTGTCAGAGTGTGCCAGAGAGGTGTTCCCTACTGTGCTGCACAGTGGCTACAGAGCTCCTCGAAAAGAGCTCAGATGTACTCTGAACTGGTTTTTCTGCCGCTATTCCAGTAAGTTTAAGTTGTGCAACGGAACAGGATGTTGTAGAACAACTCTGGCCGTCCTTTTTGCTCAGTTTTTCCTTTTCTTTAAGGAGAGCTTGAAATCCGTTGGAGTCAGTGTGGAATTGCCTTGGAACACTTAGACTAAATCTCTTCATTACTCAGATTCCCGTTGTAATCCTAACAGCTACAGCACTATAGTCTTTTGTTTTGCAAGATGAAATTTTGATAAGTAACAAAACTGATCTTGGAAATGGAAAGCATGAATGAAGATTTTCTTGGAATAAAGGAGTACAGAACAAAGGGAACTTCTGGCATTTGAGAGAGGTAATCTTGGGTTTGGCATAAAATCGCATAGGTTCAAAGGGATTTTGGAGCACACATTCATGTATTTCTACTAAGATTTCTTTGTATAAATTATGACTAACTAAAAATTGGTTTACAGATCTCAGCGTAGGTACTGTAGCTTACTTAAGCTCTCCAAACACATCTCAGGGCTTTCTTGATGCTACATTATAAACTTATGGACAAAATAGGTCTTGTAAACTATTCATTGTAACATCATGTGTATGCAATATGTGTATACAATATGTATATCTTGCTATTACATCAGTAATAGCAAGAATTAAATTATTTTTTTAGCCAAATGTCACTAGACCTGCTTTTTACTGCCTTCTGTACATTAGTATTCCTCTGAAACCATTGTTTCCTGGCTGTCACATTTCCCCATGTACACAGGGAATGTTAATCTCTAAGACTCATCATTCTGAAACTTCCCTCCAAAGCATCTTTTTTTTTTTTTAAGAAATTAATCTAAATACAGTATTGTGTTTCATCTATGTAAAATTTTACATCTGCATGGAAAAAGTTTGCTCAGTTTGCTCCAAAGGAAAGGAATTATGGGCATTCTTCTATGCATTTCATTCCGCCACTTGTTTTTAGATGGAGAAAGTTGAGGGTTGTTTCTCTCAAGTGAAAGAAAAAAGATCTAGTTAGAAAAGAATATGAAAAATATTTGATTATGTTATCTGGCTGCTGTCTATAACATAGAAAACAAGTTGTTTTCAATTATACTAGGTTATTTATGTGAGCTACTTGTAGATATACGTGAAAATACCCTTGGGCTTCTGGAATTTGATATGGCAGTCTCCTGCAGCATGGTGCTTCTTTGACTATTGTTTGTGACTTATCTTTTTTTTCAGCACCTGGGTTTTAAAGACCTGTCGAAGTATAACATGTGTGAGGGGGTTTTTGTTGGGGGTTTTTGTTGGGGCGTTTTTGTGTGTGTATTTGTTTTTAAATAAATCATGTTAGGATCCTTTAGTTTACTTTTGTAGGTTTGAACTTACAGCCTTCTTTTTATGCCATGCTTCTTTCTAAACCCTGTGTATATTAAACTGTCTGTTTTTCTTCTTCTCCATTGTTTCCTTTTAGCAAGACCTGTATTTCATCAGCATATCCTTGTCCCACTTCCTCACCATGTGCTTTTTCTAATTGAAGCTCATTTAGGGTAATACTGTGCATCTTGGAAGCATAGGTCCTTATCTGTGCTGACAGGCGAACAAAGGATCCCTAAATACTTTTCACACATGTGAAAACTACACCTATAATCACACTGAAGACAAAAATAAAGTCATTAAATAGATATTACATGTCATTATTTTATCTTATCATGTCAGCCCTCAGCAATTTACCCGGCTTAGGATATTTGGGACCAAAGTGGGTCTAATTAATGGGCAGCGTACTTGTTTATTTTAGAATTTCCAACTGTCTTGTAGGTGACAAAATAAAATATAATTATTTTGATATTTTATTAAGTGGTTTGTCAGCCATTATATAATTACTTCATCTGGAAAAAAAAACCAAAACAAAGCAATCTGAAAATTATGGCTATCAGAAAGGTAAAGCCTGTTGATATTTTTTTGTGAGAACAACAATTGCAATGTAAGTCTTGAGGAAAGAGAAACAGATGAAATAGTACTGTGAGACTATAGTGAATGTTGTTTTTCCTACTGCGTACAATTATATGTAATTAGATCTGTCCCTTTTTCATTATGCTGTCTCAAAATTATTTCTACCTATCTAGGTACTGAATAAACTTGTAAATCAGATAGTAAGATCAACATAGTCTGAAGAAATAATTAGTAACAATTTAACAGAAATTGTTCTGTTCAGGATAAATCAATGGTAATGGAGATGAATAAATGGGTGGAAACCTTAAGTAATTACAAATCCTTTAAATTATTCTTGAATTAGAAAGCAGGAGAAAAGAACATATTTGATTACTTTTAAAGATTCATTAGAAGAGAACTTTCTGAATTCACTCTTTATTCTTTCTTCCCCGGAATACTTTTCATTCACTTTTTCATGCAGCTCGTATTCTGTTTCCTGTACCTTGCTGAACTTTTCATCCAACTTGGTTAGCTAGCCTAGACATACAAACCCAGGTAGTCAGTTTTTTCCCCAAGAGATGAGTTATAAACATTGCTGTGAAGAAGTAGACTTCTTGTTGTGTTAACTAACTTCTCCACTCTGGTTTCAGACTGCTTATTTTTGGCACAATTCTTATTTTTTCCATCACTCTAAGAAGGAAATTCTTTTTTGTGTTCTGTACAGTTGAGAAGAACTTTTAAGAAATACTGAATTTACTTTACTTAATGAAAATGTACCAGTAGGTTTAGATGAGGCATGTAATTAAGAAAAATTAAATCTAATAGTCTGCTTTTTTATTCTTCTGTACCATAGAAAGTTCTACTTGGACATGTGACTATATTGACCAGATCGTACTTTTTGCATTAATGTTTTTTATTTTAGCTACAGAAGTGTTTCCTTATGGAATTTTGATGTATATTCCGGTATTTATAAAAGATCTGCTATCTTCACAGTGTTTTTCTATATTTGTAACTGTGGTGTTGCAGAAGAGTTATTAGCTTTATGGTGCATCACGGGGAAGAGAAATCTTCAAAGGGCAAAGCGGTGTCAAGATTGACTCTAAAATTACTAAAACTAAATTAGAATTAAGCAGAATGATTTGGGAAAGCAGGTACTCTATGGATCATCACGGAAATGCGAAAGTCAGAGAATCTTAATCCAGAGAGTCCTGCTGAGACTTGGGGAACTCTCAAAACCTAACACTGCTATTTTAGTTGTCTGGACTTTGAGAAGCATCATTAGAAAAATTCTGCATAAAAGCATTTGCTAATTGACCTAAATGCTTTTTTTTTGGTATGAAATATTACTGAAGAAGATCATTCTCAATCAAAAGCTATGAAAGATTGCCTTCTTAGTCAGTGTTTTGGATTTGTAGACCACTGAGGGATTGACTCAATCTTTAAAATAAATGGATGACTTAATTTTGTTTAACCTCTCTCCCTTCTTTAGCTGGAAAGGCAACTAGTACTGCAGAACCTGATGAGAGAGAGACAAACAGCCATGCAGATTGCTTGGACACGGGAATTTCTCAAGTATTTTGGGACATTTTTTGGACTTTCTGCTGTAGTTTTAACAGCTGGGTATGAAGTTTATTCCCTAACAAAAAATAGAAATATATTACATTATGTATTTTGCTGGGTCTTCCTTTTGTGTTACAAGAATTAGTTATTTTTATCCAGTAATTGCTCAGAGATTGATCAAATGGCAAAGGGACTCTGAATTCTGTCTGCTTCTGGATGTGTTTTGGTTATGTCTGTACTGCAGATTTATTTAAAAGCAGAGACATGAGCTGACAATAAAATGCTAGATCTGAAGTACCAGAAGTCCAGTGTAAAATAAAAGTTATTTGTGGAAGAGGAGAGAATATTTAAAAGTCATGCTATTTTTTTGTCTGTACTGTGATTTAATGAACTATCAGTAAGTATCATATCCTCCATCTGGATTTTTTTAATGCAGTGAACAAGTGGATATAGTCTGAAGTCTACTGACTTAAATTTGAATCAACTGACCCAAGGGAAAAAGAAGCCTGGCTAATAAAGCTATATTGCATAGGGAAGAACTTGCCCTACAATACTTTTGTTTGATAACATGTTTTTCTTGTGCTGTAACATATTTAGAGGGAATGCAGGAAATACTTGTGGTTTTGTGTACAAAGTTAAGACTAAATGCACCTTATGCAATATGGATTCTCTGCAGACTCAGACGCATTTGGAAATGAACGCAGAATCTACGTTGTTACATGTTGCAAGTGGCTGGATATATGTAACTGCACATGCATGTTACATGAATTAAATCATCCCATATTTGTTAGATAAATTCCGAAATAGTTATATGCATTTTTTAAAATACTCTTGGGTTGATAAAGAAGGCAGCCAGAAGACAAATGTTTCTGAGGAAATTAAGACTTGTTCTTTGATTAGAGATTTTAGAAGGATACACGAATCCCAGACAGTCAAGGTCAGCCTAAAGTAACAGCGCTGATGTGCTGAATTTCCTAAATAATACTTTTCTTTTCTTGCACAGAGCAATAAAAAGGAAGAACCCAGCAGTTTTACTGCCAATACTTCCCTTAAGCTTTGTATTTTCCTATCAATATGATATGGGCTACGGGACACTGTTGCAAAGGATCAAAGGTATGTAAGTCTGTCATGTTCTCACGTAGAACCAAGCTTCAGATAACCTGTTAATGTTTTTAAAATCACTGGGAGAAAACTTGCAATAGATATTTCGGGGTTTTTTTTGTACAGAAATACTATGTCTCATTTCCTTCTGTTAAAATCAGGTATCTTGCTAGTCAAGATTTACTTTTACAGCATTTCTTTTCAGTTAAGACTGTCATTTTTTCCTCTTGTTTCAAAAAATTTGAATGCTAAGGTTATAAATACAGCTGATGTAAGCATTGCATATTTGGGAGAAATGACAGATCTAGTGATTTCCTTCTGTATTCCACTGATTTTTTTGGGGAAAGTGTTAGGGATTATTAGACAAATAAAGTAATACATACATGAATCATGTCCTTACACCTTCATGACCAAACACAGTCATCAGCTCATGATCTTACTGCAGCGTCCTGCTAAGACTAAAGAAAGGTGAGTCCCAGAAAGTGGGGTCTTGGCTCATTGTTGTTCCTGGTATATCTGACTAAATGATGGGCATTGAGGTTTATGGAGGTGCATTTATGTTAACCCTGATTCCTAGTGAAGGAAACTGGCTCAGTGAGTGTTGACTGTAAGTGAAGACAGCATCAGGCCATGGCTTGTCACCTTCACAAGCTGTCTTAGTTAACTAGGTTGGTTGTCTTGTCTGCTACTGACACAACCATACTGAGAATTAACTCTGTATGCTTCCTTGAGAATAATGGTAGATTAATTACACAAAATGTGCTATAATTCCTGCTGCATGCAGACGCAAATACATTTAGGTGATGCAGGAATGTATATCTGTGAACATTTCCTCAAATCCATTAAATAAAATTCTTTGGTTTTTAATATGAAGAGTTTGCTAAGCATAGGGAAGAAACACTGGATAGTTCTTGGAAATCAAAGTTGAAAAGGAGAATAGTACATACAGAACAGCATTAGCACCTGGAATTCAGGATTTGTATGTAATGTGTTTACTGTGTACTGTGTATGGTCCTGGATAGGTTGAAGGGGCGCAATGTGGTATCCTATTGCTTTCCAAACAGAAAAAGTCATCTTCATCCCTTCAGATCCATTAAGAGAACCTCAGCAGTATACAAGACTTGTGAAAATGTTTTGCAGAAAAGAACCTGTGGAGCCAAATAGAAAATAAAATTGAATATGCCAAACTAACTGTCTTTTCCAGGAATTTTTTTTTTCTCGAAAAGAAATGTGGTAGATCCATTATAAACTCGTGAAAGCATTTGGTGTGGTATTACACAAAGATTAAGTTAGTGTGAAAGACATGGAAATTAGTAGACAGGTAAGCATGAGAGTAAATAAATTATGTCAAATTTTGTGTTTGAAGAGGAACTTTAGGCTTTAGCAAGGTTATTAACAATATTCCTCAAGATTTGATCTGGATCTTCTTTTGTTTTATATTTGAAATTATAAGTACGTTATACTAATCAAATCTTTGGGTGACAAACTTGATTAGGTTCATCAACAGCAAAGAAATAAACTGTAGTGCAAGAAGAACTGATGGTCTGGAGAAATGAGACAACAAAATAGGATTCTATTTGATAAGGTCAGCAAGAAACTAGGGACTAATAGGGATTTCTACCTCCAGAGGTCCCCAGATGGAAATGGTAGAAAAAGGGAAAACTTGAATGCAGGTGATCACAGAATTGGTATAATCCAATAGTGGGATGAAACTGAGAGTTGAGCAAAGTCTAGAAACATCAGGTGAGGTTTTCTAGTACCATGGCATGGTTGAGGTTGGAAGGGACCTCTGGAGGTTGTCTGGTCCAGCCCCCCTGCTCAGGAGAGATCATCTATAGCCAGTTGCCTGGGAAAATGTCCAAAAGGCTTTTGAATATCTCCAGGGATGCATATTTCACAGCCTTAGTACAAGTAGAGTACAGATGGGAAGGTGCAGGAAAATAAGACCTATTGTGGAAATTTACATGTAATTTAGATCACTTCTATGGAGGGAATCTGGAATTGTACTGAAGAGCTAAAACTATTAGGGAATGACAAGCTGCCTTGCAAGAAAAAAATGTAATCAATTTGTTTAGCTTTGTAAAAAGACATGAGAGATTTGGGTCTACAGATCCTACTTACAGGATAGGATAAAAGCAGGTAAGAGAAGGAAATGAAACAAATTACCAATATCAACACTAGATTAAAAGGAAGTGGAATAGCCTGAATGACTCTGGTCTGGAAATCAGGTTCAGGAGTTCATTTTTATTTTAAGGTTACAATTACGTAGTTGAAGAGAAGGTTTTATGACACAATTGACCTGCAGCCTTAATGCTTATTGTCAATACTTGACTGATCCCTGTGTTCACTCCCACACCTTCACAACCATTTCCCTGCTTGTCTATCTATTTGTTGGTGCATGCCATGCTTCATCTCTCTGGTGTAATATTAAATGTATACACCATTCCCTTTACTTTCTTTCTTTAACTGGTCTCTTTCCTCCAGGGAAAGAAATTAAAATGAAACTTGTCATCAGCCTCATAGCCAATTCCCTCTCCTAAACTAATCTGCAGTCATTTCTGTGCTGCATGGTAAACCTTGTGTCTGAACTACCTTGATCACATAGGTCTGCGTCTGCTGCCCTTCATCATTTGGAATCATTTTATAACCCTAAGAGGTTTCATTGTTCCTCTTTCATTAGGCATTTTGTCTCTGATCTTGCTTACAGTTAATTTCTTCTTCTGTCTCTAGCCTACTTGTCCAAAAATTATCTCATGATTTTAGTATTCTTCCACACTGAAATACTGAAAGGGTGTTTTTTCCTGCTTTATAGCTTAGGCTAATTAAATCCCTCTATGAACACATGGGGGAAATACCTGTTTTGAATTCTGCTTGTGCTGTTGGAAAGCCCCAAGTTTCCAGGGCCATGTATCAGAACCTAATCTTTTGAGGATGTCAGGGTTACAGAAACAGCCCTCAAACTATGTTTTCTGAACCTCTGAGGACAAAAAGAATCAGTCATGGACCTGCTATCTGTGTTCTTGGCCTTGCTATTTTGCTTTTCCTCCCAGTCCAGGCACACACTGCTGGTGTTTTTCACACACTTTATTAGAGGAGGGGAGGGATTTTTTGGCCAGCCCTTAATTGCACAGAACTTCTCCAGTAAACAATGGAACTCTGGCTTCCTTTCCAAGATTTAGATAGCTGAATCCTTGTGTCCTGAGCAGTGTGAGGAGGATGGTGACGGGGCAGTGTGCTCTAGTATATGTGAGGGAGAGGCATAGAGATTTGCCTGTCTACATCTCTGTCATCCAAGAGCTCTTGCTATTTCATAATCAGATGCTATAAGCAACTGACTGATGTTGTGGGAGTGGTAACCAGTGTTGGATGTTACTGATGGTCCCAGGCACTGTAGTACTATAAAAATTACAGATTTCCGCACTTGGACCTCTTTTATAGAATGACCATAATCTTGACTGCATTGCAATATTCAGTCAGGCTTATCACACATAAATACAATTTCAAACAACTGCTGTAACAATCATGAAACTGGGACTTAAGGCATAGATAAACAAGATCGTTGGCATTGTGCCAAATGCCATCAGCCAAAACAAGTGCCTTCTTTGCCTAATCTTTGTCACTTCGTATATCACAATCAGACCACCACAACCTATGTATGATGTTCAGTCTGTATCTTTGCTTTTTGGATTCTCTGTCCTAGATGTTTCTATTCCAGCCTTGCTCAGAGAATTCTGCACTCTACAACTTTTCTCTGCTTGCTTCATGTTAGGTTACTGTCTTTAGCAAATCTTTTTGCGAGCAGTGTGCTTAGACCAATGTTTCCTCAAGTCCTGTGTTGCCCACATTCTGGCACCTTTTAGGCCTCCCCCTGAGGCAAGAAGAAAAATTGTGCCAAATTTTGGTACGTCTATGATTCTGTGTACAGGTTTGCTTTTTAAAGCTTATGTACACCTTTATGTGTATGTCTGATCCACTTTCTCCTCAGATTCCTAATTATGCCATCAGTCCAAAATTCCTTAGAGGCAACTTTGCTGTTACATTGACATCAGCTTGCTTGTAAAATACATAGATCTGATTTGCTATTTTGCTACTGTGCTCCAAACAAGAATGGCTAAATCAGTTTCTTAAGGGTTTTTTTTTTCCTTCCTTTGCTTTCTAACTGTGAGGCTGAGGAAATTGACTTTTTTTTTTTTTTTTTTAAGGTGAAGCAGAGAACATACTTGACACACAGAGTACTTTGCTAGAATTGCCAAAAGGACCTCTCACATACGAAGATTTGGAGAAAATTAGAATATCTCAGAGTAAAGTCTTCATAGAAAAATAGGAAGCTATTATTAAAGCTATCTATATATATGAAATGTGATTATAATACTGCATTTCAACATAAATAAATAATTTAAAAATTTGATAAGATTATGAACTCTTGTAAAATCAAAATTTAATTTTTAAAAATCAGTACTTTCTAAAGCAATTGTTTTCATATTATGTGTATGTTTTAGAAAAATTCATTTCTGCTATAGTATATTTTCATTGTTTATAACGAAATATTGAATTTGCATTATCTATTCAGAGTCTGAAAATAACTTTCACCTGTAGTAAAAATGTCTGGTACTGACCAAACTCAGTATAATCAATAAAGATACAGTAATTGGTAGTTGTAAGTTTGTATAAATATATAAATAAATATAATTTTCAAATATATTTCAGGATACACAGCTCAATTTGAAGTCAGGAGCAGGCAGTCAATTTCTTTGAAAAATAAGACACTTTTTTATTTGCTGTTCTTTAGGCAGTGAGCTCACCATCTCTGCTTCAAATTCTGGAATAAACAGCTTTTATCAGAAGTAGGTTCAGAAGTAAACACATCACTTGCTAACTATGTGCTTTACTTTTAGGGAAAACTGTGTTAAAGTACGAGCAGAGATAGTTTCTGAAAAAGAGAAAACAAATTATGTAGCTATTTCCTGAATCTTTTTCATGCTTGTTCGACATTCTGAAACTCAGGATAATTTGTTTTTTGATAATTGAAATCAGAGTTTCACAAGCAAGATGACTATTAACTCAGGCTAACAGCAAGCAAAATTATTAATGTATGTTTTTATAATGAGTAAATCCAAGTGGACTTAGGAGTACTGAAAAACCGAGGGATTTTTTGCATGCCTTTACTCTAGCCTGGTATATACTCAGAATATAGTTTTAGTATAATTTAATGTTCTGATGTCACACTTGGAAAACAAATGCATCTTTCTGTATTGGAAATCTTGTTTAGAAACAGATTATGTTGTGTTTTGGATGGAAATTCTTCTAGCAATAATGTAATTGTAGAATGAAAAACAAATGCACAAAAAGGATCCAAAAATGAATTGAGCCTAAGCCTGTACTAACAATTTGTTGACTTAAAAATTAAATTCCAGCTGGAGATAACGTCCCAAATACGATTTTGAAGACTACTTAACTAAAATTAGAATAAGATGGGTAAATATGTAATGAAACAAAAGCTTCTCAATGTAGAAGAAATTAATAGCACAATTTCCACTGTTTGACTTCTGAAAGTGCATTCACTTCTGCATTCAGTCACTTCTGTAATTGGTTCTGTCGTCTGCATGTTAACAATGTATACAGTCTGTAACTGATTTCAAAAGTGATGTTTTAATATTCAATGTAATAAAATGAGTTATAATATCTTGTTTGATTATAACGTCTTGTTGTACACTTCAGCTGTTTAAGAATTTTAGGCAGTGAAATTTTCTTGGATGGCGTGCCTCAGCTCAGCCTGTGGCACTACACATGTTCTGTGAGCTCATAAAATGCAGCTCAAGACTACCTCACATTTTTGCCTGTCTTGTAACATAATCCCTCACCACTTGCTGATGTATTATGTACTACTCCTAGAGCAAAAGTGCTCTACTTTCTTGTTTCACTTTGAATAACAGAGCATCCGTTATGTTTCCTCCAAGTTCTGAAGTCCACCTTGCTTTAATTTTGAAGAAGTTGATAACAGTCTTCTATGTTTTGATATCTGTCATCTATTGATACTCTTTCTTCCAAAAAAAGAAAAACAATTGAACAAGCTTTTTGGGGTATTTCTATGTCTCCATCTGTGCCTTTTTGCCCACCTTTTAATCCTTTGAAAGGCATTTTTACAAGAAAATAGTTTAAACAGCCCATACAATAGTTTTGCTTATAAATCTTAGAAAATTAGGAAATACCCTAATCATATCCACGTGAATTAGAAATCAATATCTGTGTGTTTGTGACAGATTCCTGGCTATGGTGCTGGATCAAAAGCCAGTGTTAAAGAGAGCAAAATAATGGTCTAGAGAGCAGTTTTAGGGGATGATAGGGGGATAATATTGCTCCATGCAAATTAAATTTGATTCTTTTCTCCCAAAGTTTGAACTTAGATCAATAATGTTAATCTATTGCAAGACTCCACACTAAAATGTGACAGAAATGGGGTAAGTTTAATTCAGTATTACACAGTATCAGTGAAATTTATCAAATTTATTAAGGAAAAGGCTCTAAGCAAGACAGTTGAACCCAAAATGGATTTAAATGGGCTACACAGAATGGGCCAAAAATCGTCAAGGGGGTTAAGGGTTAGTCACCTTTACTGCCCTTGTTTTTTACCACTTTCTTACCTTTTTTTCTTGAAAAAGTCATGCTTTTGTTTTGAAGATGCTCCTTCTTTGTTGCAGAGTTAGTTACTGCCAGTGTATTAATCAAAATGCTTACATGTGCTGTGTGCAGTAATACCTGTCACATAGTGACAGATACAGAGTAATTGAATGGTATCACTTCCTTCAGAGAACAATGAAAGAAAACAGGAGCATGTTAGTGACAAGGTTGACTTTGGGAAAATAGATGTTTACAGCACAAGTTGTCCATAGTCATCATATTTGTTACAGAAATAAATAAAACACCTAAAACATCCTGGTCCTTTCTGTCATTTGTTCTCAACTGGCCTCAGCTGTTAGACTTACTTTAATGTATCACAACAACTGTCTTTGTTTCCATGAATCACTGGGGAAAAAGAGAAGAGCAACTTCAGGGGGAGCTTGTTCTGGCCCGAAGGCACTACTCTTACCACCTTAATCCTGTTGGATTTTTCTGGTTATAATGGCTGATAGCCGTATATCCTGATTCAGTATTATTTGAAGCAGGATTATTCTGGAAAAGTGAAAAGTCAATCAATTATTAGGATGTCAAAATTAAGCTAATTATGTTCTAATTATGGATATGTCTCATTTACAGAACCCAAGGACGTCCATACCACCTGCAAGCCACAAGTGCCTCCCCCTCACTCTTGTTTATCTGGTTGTGATAGGATACGTGAATACTGAGAAAAAACAAGCAAAGTCACTTTGGGGAGTCCAGTTTGGGCCCCTTCCTTACAATAAGGAATGTTGAAAATCACAGCCCCTTCCTGCATGCTTTGAAGTTACTTTATTACTAATTGCATGTCACTGCTTTTAAAAGAAGGCGAGAGCATTTATGTGGACAGATATGAACAAGATTGTTTCTGTATTATTATTTATTTGCTTAATCAGCCTTGGACTTCATTATACAAAAATGCATGGATTTCTTAACTTTTTAATTATGAGCTTTCTTAAGATTGAACTGTTTTCTAAACAGCACACTTCTCTAATGAAGGTAGCTGGGTAATGGTGGTACTTGATCACCAGTCACATTAATGCAATGGTATTTCCCATTTCTTGTAATCTTGTATAGTACTAAGCAAACTTAAGAAATATTTTAAATTCGTATTTGGATAGCTTTCAGAAACTAAGTTGTCCTTGCAGCAGTGAATTCCATTAATTTGAAATGAAGTCTCTGGAAAATGTCTAATGAAATCAGTAAGTTTTTGTCTTACTGCTAGTTTTCCATGTCTGGCATTTGGGAGTCATGGGAATAAGACTTTAATTCAAGATATTCAAGGCTACTGAGATATTGTTAAAGGATATCTTTTTTATTTAGCCACCAGTTTTCATTAAGCCTCCTTTAACTTCTATAAACTTTGCTATTGCTGAACAGATTAATAATTTAGTGCAAGGAGAAAAATAGTACAGTTATCTTTACCTTTCTTTTTAGAAATTAAAAGATACTAAATACTTGCATTGAGCCAGTACACTGGATGTACTTGCCTTGAAACATCCTACAGATCATGAATGGAAATCAATTTCTTTGCTCTGCTGTTGTTTTTTCTTCTTTATAAAACAAACAGAAGTTATATCGTCACTTCAGATTTGTTACATTTATATTCTTGATCTTCTGCATGTTTTGTTTTGAATAGTAGTTTTTCTACTCACTGCCCGCTCAGGAGGTACTTTCCTTCTTGCCTCATCCTGGTAGTGCTTTTTCACATTACTACAGCTATTCAGTCAGCAAAAACAAATCCCTTCTCTAAAAGACTACTTAGAGTCCATGCAGAAGTGATGTGATGGTATTTTCAGAAAAAGTCCATGAGACCGACAAAATCAGGGTGCTGCTTTCAAAATGCAAGTTGTAATTACCCCTGCACAACTTCTATAATAGTATAGTAGGTAGGACTTCAGCTCAGGGAGGAACAGATCAGGGTTTTGTTGTTCAGGAATTTCAGATTAGCAGCCTCCACTTCTGCAGATTGCATCCTAGCAAAATCCTAGCAACCTGGTGCCTGCTGTTGAAGAGGTACCATGGTCTAAAACACTTAAGACTGGACCAAAAAGAAAACTTGTACAAAACCAGGAGGTTTTGGCTGGGGTAGAGTTGATTTTCTTCACAGTGGCTGGTATTGGGCTGTGGTTTGGATTTGTGCTGAACACAGGGTTGATAGAACAGAGATGTTTTTGTTATTGCTGAGCAGATAAGAGCCAAGGCCGTTTCTGCTTTTGGTACTGCCACACTGGGGAGGGGACTGAGGGTGCTTGGGAGGAGATACAGCCAGGACAGGTGACCCAAAAGACCAAAGGGATATCATGCTGGTATATTAAGGGGGAAGGAGGGGGTGGGGGGGTGGAAAGGAAGAAGGAGATAGGAACATTTGGAGTGATGGCATTTGTCTTTACAAGATGGCTGAACACATGCCTGCCCACAGGAAGCACTGAACCAATTCCTGTTTTGCTTTGCTTTTGTGTGCAGCTTTTGCTTTCCCTATTGAACTGCCATAACTTTTCTCACTTTTCCAAGTCTCTCTCCAATTACACTAGTTGGGAAATGAGTGAGTGGCTGTATGGGCCTTAGTAGCTGGCTGGGGTTAAACAGCAACAACTTTGCTCACTATTTTAGCCCTCGGTGGTCTTGTTCTAGATCCAAATCAGTGTAAAACACTTAAGTCCTCCTTGAAAAGAGGACTGGAGTCTATGACTTCTCTGCCAGCACAAGCGACTCATTCACCTTTGTACACTAGTCTGTAAATGTACGTCTTCTCTGTGCTCTCCTTCTAGATTGAGTTTTGAGGGGTTTTTTCATATGCCAACAATACTCAAGGGATTGAAAGCATAGCCTTCGTGCAAAAGGATCTATACACAACAACTTCAAAGTATTTTAAGAGAGATAAACTTTTCTGGTTCTCCGCAGTATGACTTTTTATAAAAGGTGACAGCAGCCACTTCTTGTCCTATTTTGCTGGAAAAAAAAACAAACCCACAAACCAACAAACAAATCCAGAAGTAAAGTTTACTTTCTCAGGGTGCATAGTTCTGCCTGGAGTCCAAATACCACCACCCTCATCAGCAAGAGCCTGCTGGGCCCTGCTGGTGAGACATGCAGATCTGGAGCTCCACGTCCCTAGGATGCCCATGCTGGAGCCAGGACATCTCTGACACTCAGATGCCTATGGCTGCCACTGAACTCAGGCCTCCGGTACAACAAACCTGAGAGGAATCCAGGCTTTGAAACCCCCCTTCAAGTATCATAGCTGAAGTACTTCTGTGAAAGAGCATTTATTTTATTTTACTTGTTTCTTTTTATGTCAGCAAACATTTTTAGGACATAGAGGTAGTTATGGAGATTTTAGACCGGCAAGGGAAAAACCAGTCGAGATAATTTTTCATATTTTCAAAGCCATTTGAAAGGGCATCGGCACTGCTACCTGGCCACAAGCAGAAAAGCTGAGACGCAGACCCTGCGGAGGAAAAAGAGCGTGTCTCGGGGAAGGGGGGGAGCCGGGAGCCCGAGGAGGGGGGCCGCAGGCGAGGTACACCTTCAGGGCGGCGTGAAGAGCCGCGACAGCCAGCAAGGGCAGAAAGCGGGGAAGGCGCTGCCGCAGGGCTCCTGGACGGCAGTTCCAGGCACAGGGAGCGCCCGGCGAGAGGCGACAGCCGCGGCACCGGCGAAGGGGAGGGGGCTCGGGGCCGGGGCCGGGGCCGGGGCGGTGACTCAGCGCCGCTCGCAGCGCATAAAAGGCGGCCGGCGGGCAGCGGCGGGGCTGGGCTGGACGCCGCGGTCGGGGGCGTTGTGGCGGCCGTCGGGTCTGCTGGGAACGCGCCCGCGGGACGGGGACGGCGCCATGGGGATGGCCAAGCTGCGAGTGCTGTGCGCCGCCGTGGCTCTGCTGTGCGCGGCCCCGCCGGGGCGCCCCGGCGCCGTGCTGCCCGCGGGCGAGGCCGACGGCTACGGCGTGAAGCTGTGCGGCCGCGAGTTCATCCGCGCCGTCATCTTCACCTGCGGCGGGTCCCGCTGGAAGCGGCTCTCCCTGCTGGCGCTGGAGCCGGCGCCCGCGGCCGGTGAGTGTCCCAGGTGCGCGGCCCAAGCACGGGCGGCTGTCGGGGCGCTTCGCTCGCTGCCGAGCGACGGCCGGCGAGGAGGGATGGATGGCGAGAATGGGAGGGAACGGGGACGGGCGAGCGCCCCGCGGCGCCGCTCGCTCCTCCTTCCCTTCAGCCGCGGAGGGAAGGTCCCCGTCCCTCTCTCGCTTTCCCTCTAGATCCTAGCTGGCGTTTCCGAGACTTCTGGAAGGACGCCCTCAGATTCAGAGGGAAAGGGACGGCAGGCGCTGGGGCGTCATTTGCCGGGATAACCCGCAAAGTTTTCGGTCGAGTTTGGAGATACCGCGCGGCCGCGCAGGGCTGCGGGCGGCGGATGAGCGTCTACTATGAAATCCCACAAAATCACACTTCTGCCCTCTCTTGGCCCTGTGGGGAGGTCTGACGCGCCCTGGGGAGCGGTGGGGAATGCCTGTCGCTATGGCTTCTCTCCCTTCCCACGGCTCGGTGACTCCCCGGGCGGCGGAGCGAAGCGGGGTCCCTGCCGGCCGGGGTTTCCCTGCCGGACGGGAGCGCTGACGCCGCGCTGCCTCTCAGAGCTCCCGGGATGTGCGGGACCGCCACGGACGTGGGATCGCCCGCGATGTTACCCCTCTCTTAGGCTGCTCCGCATCCAAGCGTTGGCCCGTTCGGGGATGGACTCGCTGGTGCTTCAGGTTACCATTGACGCAGCAAGAACTGCTTTATGGTGAAACAGTTAATGGATAAAATATTCCTCATAGTTTTACTGTCGCGTGTCCCAAGCCCGATATTTTAGGAAATTGTAAGTGGATGTCTTTTGGGCTGTGTTCTCAAACTGCGGCAATGTAACAGTAATTTTAAGTGATGACTCTAATTTATGTTGATATTTTGAATAGTGAAAAATAACGTTTTTAACAAGGACGAAAGTTGGGATTATGGCTAAAACGTGCAATGGAAGAGAATATTTGTTTCTGATTAAACATAGAGTTAGTGAAATAACCTAAGACTTCAGGCAGCTAATGAAGCCAGTATTCTGGGTTTTCTGGGATTTTTTTGCTTTTTTTTCCCCCCCGACAGGTTGAGTAAAAGATAAAAGTAACCTTTGTAATTATAACAAATTGCTTATATACAGCCTCTGTGGGGATTATGTTCTTTCCAAGAAAATTTTGCTTTCCTTTTTATTAACAGCAGCTTCTGAGAACAGCAGTCACTAAGGAGCCCCCACTGTGCTGCGTGATGTCTAACTGAAAGTCTTCTTCACCCCAGAACACTATTAAATAGCAGTCACTGTCTAATTAATAAAGTAGCTACAGTTACTTTTATTTTTGCACATACCCAGGCAGCTGTTTCTATCTGAAAATTAGGTTCTATATATTAACTAGTCATATTAAAGTAAATATAAAATTCACTGAATGTTCTCATGTTCTTTCAGCTTTCTGAAACAAAAAAGTAACCATATTAACAGCCTTAAGATCACAAGACAGAGATTTATTTTGGATTCTTTTTAAAATAAAAATTGAAGAAGCTGCTTTTCTTCACCTTAACCAAAGTAATCAATGCCACTTGCCTTGCAGAAGTAAAATCAAGAGAAACAGTGTAAGGAGAAAGATGTTTGAGAACACTTAAGTCACTGAAATGAAGCATGTCATAAGTAAATTCTGCAAGCCTCTGATATGCCTTGAGAAAGGAAAGAAATTAGTGGAAAGCATCAGTTAAAAATAGCTACAGAAAAATGCAATCTAAGAATTACTTTACATGCAATCTTTGCTTATTTAGTCCTTCCTACATTTGTTCCTCACGTGATGCTAGTTTGTGTGATTGTGCACAGGAGAGGAGGGGTCTGATCTAATTCATCAGACAATGATGTAGCTCTGTGGCGTTTCTGGATACGTCTTTACAACAAAATTCTGTTTCTGTGGAAAATTTGAGACTTCTCTATCAATAACACTGCAGTTGTGATAGGATGCCTTTACTTCAGTTGCAGCTGTTTCTGTCTACTCTGCGTGTCTAGCGGGAGGTATAGACTTTAAAGCACAGATTCCGCTAAAAGTAAACTACAAGTAAGTCATGGTGAGGAGACTGTGAAGCACTGACAGCTCTCCTACATAGTAGTGTTTCATGTATTACTAACTGAATGGGTTTTGTCGCCATTTCTTAGAGCTGTGTGCTCCTTTTCATAGTCCTACAGTGTGAACTTAAAAAAGTCTTCTCTTTCAATAGATTCTGCACAAACAGCAAGTAACAAACTCCTGGGAAGCTTCAACCTGCAATCAGTTTTGGATCCTGAAGTGGAGCAGCTGCAGAGAAGCAGCCCATTTCTTGGATGGGAGACGTTTAAGGACTTGTATAGTTTAAATTACTATAATGAATATGTACCTGTGGCAGGCGACTTAAAAAAACTAGTTCGTCAGGTAGAGGGAGCTGTTCAGAAGGACAGGGGAGGAACAGGAAATGCAAATCCCATGGAATCAAGCAGCTACCTTTGGGCCAGGTATCCCAGAAGAAAACGGGAGTCTCTGGGTTTGGCAGGAATGTGTTGCAAATGGGGCTGTACAAAAGCTGAAATTAGTACTATATGCAAAGTTTAAAATCCTCTCTACACTTATGCATGAAATCAGTGTTTGTTGCAGTACTACTTGATTGAATACTTCATGGAGGAAGAAAACTCTTGCTGTATTTTATCCTGTCTATATGTGCCAGTCAATATAGCTGGTTTTCTTTAAAAAAACTCCCAAAAACAACAAAACAAACAAAACATAAGTGTAATTGCAATGAGTTTGTTTTGCTGCAGTAACTTCTAATCTATATTTTTTACTCTTTTCATGTTAATGTTGAGCCTTTACACTTATATTACGAATGTATTATATCTTTGTAACACTAAGAAGAACTTCAATATTTCATTAAAATGTAATTATATTAAGTGTTGCCAAATTATTCTTCTGTCAAAAGAATCATGGAATGGCTTGTGTTGGAAGGGACCTTAAAGATCACCTAGTTCCATCCCCCCTGACATAGGCAGGCACACCTTCCACTTGATGAGGCTGTTCAGAGCTCCATCCAACCTGGCCTTAGCAGTGCCTGGGATGAGGCATCCACAGCTTCTCTGAGCAACCTGTGCCAGTGTCTTACCACCCCCTCAGGGAAAAATTTCTTCCACAATATCTAACCTAAATTCTCCGTCATTCTGTTTGAACCCCTTACTTCTACTCTTACTAAGTTTCTAATGAAGAGTCCCTCTCCAGCTTCCTTGTAATATCCAACAATATTGAAAATGGGATTCATGGTACATAGCTGTACAGAAGGAATATCTTGCCAACTGAAACCCCCACTTAACACTGACTCAGCTTGCTGATTGTTTTGAACACAAGTTTTCCATTTCCTTGTAATTACAGAATTGTTTTTATGCAGTATTATCTTTATAGAAACATTACCACAACACAACATCTTCAGCCTGAATATTTTTTTTTATACTCATGGATAGGCTTAAATACAATAGAGTATTAACACTTTGGTTATTCCCTGTTTACTTTACTTCTCCGTTTTTTTCCCTACTACTGCTGAGTGAGAGTGCTGGATGTACATCAAGTAACATTGTACAGACACTCATTCTGTGTGCTCTTCAGGTGTGCTGGTCTACACTACTTCAGATTTATTTCTAAGTTGCTAATTGCTATTGTTTTTATAAACAGCTGATTTAATCCTTGTAGTTTCTAATCCTTTTGCCTTCCTGCATGTTTTTCTCAGTTGTAAAAAGTTTTCTTTCCAGCTATATTATTCATGAAGTGAGAGTTTTGGTTTTTCTGACCTCTGTGATGCTCATGGTAACTCACCTTTGTAGCAGAGAGTATGCTTCACGGCTCAGGCTGTGAGGTTGATGCCTTTGGCTTTGTTCTTCCAATTGCCTTTTGACAAGTGTTCCTTGATTAGACTACTGCTCCCTGCAATTATCGCATCATTTCTTTATTCCTTGTCTTAAGATATTATTGTTATTGCTGCAATTGGGCATCTATCAATAATTTTTTTTTTTTTCAGTTATCAGTTTCATTCAGTAGAGATTGGGCAGAATGGACATTGACTAGGAATGCTGTTATCCTCCACATGAAAAGAACCATCTCTTCTGTCCTTGTTACAGTATTTATGAAGAAATGAGTCGTCTTCTTAGGCGTCTTAGCTGTAGTGACTGTGAGATGCTTTTTGCCACTCTGGGTAGAAAAAGTAACTGTGTGACATTCTGCTATAGTTTGGGGTGGGTTTGTTTTTGCAACAGGTTAGCTAAATATTGCTGGACGCTTGGCTTCCAGCAACTTCTCACTGATGGTTTTGGGTTTGGAGACTCCTAGTTTAGATTAGGATCTCCTAGAAGATTACAGGAGGAGTTTGAGGGGAAGTATTCCTTATTATTGAGCAGTATCAAGAACTTTTGGAGTTAAGATTACTTACTAGTAAGAGGCACATAGAATCCCTAAGAAAAGCCACAATACAAAAATTCCATGCAGGAAGAAACTGAAAATTTTCCTGTATGCATTCGTTCTGCTAGAAAACTGTCCCCCAAGCTTTTGCAAAGGAATATTGGAAAAGGTGAATATGGTTATAGCAGGCTTGAGTGAAACAAAGATGCAGTAAAAACCTTGAATTTGTGATTTTAAGCCTTGAATAGAACAACCTGGAGTTTAATTTGCTGGGTTAAGATGTAACCCATTGGTAAAACTATAAATAGTGTAAGTGGAAACAGTGTTTGAGCAGAACCGTTTCAGGCTGAGATGGGATTATAAATAGAAAGATCAGTCTTTATCTGATATGAACAGGCTTTTCTCAGAGGTATGAGTCAACCTAGAGAAAAGGTGAAATTTGTGTTTTCATTTGGTTTCTTAATAGGCCTCGTCATAGTCTGTAACAACTTTAGCAGGCAAGCCATGGCACAGACAGAAATTCTGTATTTCAGAGTAGGAAAGTATCTGTGTACATGTTACAGTGTGCAAAGAACTTTTCTTTCTTTTCTCTTTCTCTTTTCTTTTCTTTTCTTTTCTTTTCTTTTCTTTTCTTTTCTTTTCTTTTCTTTTCTTTTCTTTTCTTTTCTTTTCTTTTCTTTTCTTTTCTTTTCTTTTCTTTTCTTTTCTTTTCTTTTCTTTTCTTTTTTTTTCTTTTCTCTCCTTTTTTCTTTTTTCTTTTCTCTCCTTTTTTCTTTTTTCTTTTCTTTTCCTTTCTCCAACCTGAGTTTTCAAAATCTGAAGGTTTTCTGTGACACTAGGCTGTTATTTTCTAATGGTTTCTTTGCAATGTAGCCAAAGGTGACAATTACGTGTCACTTGATTGGAACAAGTCTGGAGGATGGCATCTGCTTACTGCTCACATTACTCAGTGTCCAGAGGCACTTTTTTTTAAGATCAGAAGCAAGCCTTTTATGTAAAATGAGGTGTCTGACTATTAGGTAGGGAAAGCAAACACGCTTTGAAGCAAACATATTTTTGGAGCAGACAGCTCAAAAGGTAAAATAATGGTTGAGCTGGGTATTGATCCAGATAGCAGAGCAAAAGGACACAGTCTCGGCTGAAAATGCCTTGGGGAGGGCTGCTGTAGGTACCCAGCAGCATAAACATGAGGACAGCAGCTTAAGGCAACACATTCTGCTTACCATCAACTGTTCAGAAACACACACTTTTTTACAAGGAAGAAGTTGAGGTTTTTCCCCCCATTTCTTTCACAGAGAAATTAGGTATTGAGGAAAACATTGTTTTAGCAACTTGCTGCTTACAGAAATTCCTTACAGTCCTGTTGATAAAGTCTTACTGCACAGGAAGTATCCAATTTCTGCATAATCTATTAAGATGTGTAAGCCATCTTCTGAACAGCTATTTTCAGTTCATGAGTAGAAAGTGATATACCAGCACATTCACATATTAGCACTGCCATTTTTATCTTCATGATACAAATTTTGGGTTTTTTTGGGGAATTTTTTTCACTAGGGGTGTAGTCTGATTCAGGTCTGACTATGAGCTCTTAGAACAATGCCCAAAGACATGGGAATAATTCACAGCAGTATGTAATAACAGGTTTCCCAGGTCTGTTCCTTGCTATTGCCTTGTTTTAAATCTGATGGAACTCCTAATGCAATTATGCAACGTGTTGACTGTGGTATAGCTAGAGCCCAGTGCCTCAAGTAGTGATGATATGTATGTTTGACCATGCTAAATGCTAGAATGCTAAATGTGCTACAGAGAACTGTATAGAAAATCCCAGAGACCTGGAAGACACATCATCCCTCCTAACTCTAGTCCTGTTTGGCCAGTTCTTTATTTTGCCAGTTGTTTAAACCATAGAGGAAAACATCTAGATTCACGAGTTACTAGAGATGTGCTATCCATATTTTTCTTTTTTAGTCTCCACTTACAGGCAGGAAAAACATTAACGTTTATTTTTGCCTTCTGGCAAAGCTGGAGACAGACCTAGAGTTAGCGCTCTGAGTTTTAGGAAGAGTTTCTGAGACTACCGTCTTTCCTACTCAGCAGTCAGTAAGAGACTCAGTAGCAAATGACAACTCCTTTCCTACTCAGCAGAATGAAACCTGGGTAGATTTGTATCCCATCTGCTGCTCTGCAGTCACTCACCTGTATCAGCAATTAGCTGAAAGGGGGTCCTTTCCTCATTTATGCCACACTGCCACCACACATGAAATGAATTCTATCATCACACAGCTTTCATGTATCTTGGGAACAAACACCTGAGCTGTTGGTACCTTTCCCTGGATTTTAGTTCCAACAGACTTACTTGACTGTTAGTCTGCTTTGTGCCACCTGCTTTGTGGTATTAGATACTGCACTGTAACTGTGTGCTTGTCAGTTCCTGTTTTCTGACCTACAAATTCTAGAGAACCAGCACTAATGGGGAAGGAAAGTAAATTCTCTAGCTTGCTCATCAGATTCTTTTTCTTCATCTAAGCTTCCTGCTACCTATGTTTTTCCTCAAAGTTTGCCACAGCTGATCTGAATTGCTACATGTTCCTCAGCTGCAGCCAACTCTCATGTTTTAACCTTAGAGCAATGTGTCTCTATGATTTTTCAAGAACACGTCATTGTTAACACAGTTGAGTGATGTAGTGCATCTTTCATGTACAGAAAGTGAGATGAGATTCAAAATCTGGCTGCCAGCCTTTGTGCTTTGAAAACTCCTGGGCAGTGCCCTTCAAAACAAGGCAGCAAAACAGCCCACAGATGGACATGCTGCTTTGCCTAGTCTGGATTGTCTTCCCTGGACTGTAGTGTTTGAACTGAGACTCCGCAGGCCCTTTCAGTTTCCATGAGATCTCAGCCAGCAACTGATGCATCCCTTCCGGCACTGAGGAGTGCCTCATCAGGAGCCGTTTTGTCCAAAGAAGCTGAAAGCAAAGTGCCTCTGAACCAGAATGGGACCCCTATGGTTTCAGCTTTCCCAGTATCATTACTCAGTGGTTCATTTAGTGAAGTTTTTTCCTGTGTCAACAACCTAGTGTAGTTTGCCTGTGACCATATGCTTCTGGTACTGCACAAGTCATTGAGTTCAGCAGCAGCTAGTCCTGACACCAAAGGCTACTACCACTGCTGAAATGCTTCCCTGTGTAGTTTTGCATCTTTTTGTCCCTGCATGGAGAGATGAGGTGTTCCCCATGCAGCAACAGTGTGACAGTACAGCTTTTCCTCCTGACCCTTTTTTGTTCGACATCACAGCAGTGAGTTGAGGGGTCCCATGCAGTGCCATGCTGACCCCAGCAGTCTTGTGCCCTCTCTGCAGAGCTTTTGAGAGGCAGCCACTTATTTCAACAGGCAAGTCAAAATTCCTGTCCTGCTCACATGTGGTAGCTGTTGGCCTTGGAGCTTCTCAGTAACATGAGTGGCTGGTGTGTTTTACAATGGACTGATGACAGCTAGGACATCTTCCTGGTTTGAGGAATCTTCATCCCACAGATCCTTCCAGCCCTGATACAAGGAACAATGTGGGAGAAGTTACTCAAAGAGCAAGGCACATTTTCAGAACCTCTTATGGTCTGTAGCAGTATGGCTGTACTTCTATTGCAGAAGAAATTCTGGTTCTTTTGACATCTCGTCAATTTCCTGCATTCCCAACATTCATCTTAAGTCTCTTAGCTCTAGTTCTCTGGGGTCTCTTCCACTCTGAGTGCTGCATGAGACAGAGAGCTCTGTGTTTCTGTATCTAAATGAGAGGGCTCAGAAACTGAATAGGCCATGGAAAAAAGCACAGTCTTCTGTGTTGTTCCAGTTGTCCAATAGTCAGTCAGAACTTTCGTGCTAGATGTGAGTCTAGTGTAGTTTAACTTTTTACCTTGGTTCAGCCTTTACCCACCTGATGGAAGATAAGCATTCTCAGCTTTTCTTTTGGAAACTTAGATGGTTTCCAGCTCAGCGCTGAAGACTGTGTAGGTACATCTTCCTGCCTGTCCATTCAGTTGCTTGTATGCATTAACCCTTGGAAGTGTGGAGTGTGCATACCTTCAAAGAGATACACTCACTTTGGAGAGCACTTTTCTTTTTCCCACTAGAACCTCATCCTTTAATGTCTACATGTCCTCTTTTCAAGGATTTTTAGACTACACTGCAATTCCTGTCAGTCTTTTCAAAATTTAGATGAGGGAGCCCAGCTTACCAAGTTCTTGCTCTCTCCCTCCAACTCTCCTTTTGCTAGATCCTTAGTAATTGCAGCTTTGTGAATCTACCTTCAAGTACACAAAAGCTTTTTTCTGCATGTGGCTCCAACCTTGTCCAAAAATTTACACAGGCAACCTCATCTATGTCAAAATTTGTCAGTGAGCTAGGTTTGAGTTTGCACAGTTCCGGGCCATACAGAAAAGTCATATTGTAAGCTAAAAGTCAGTATTGATCAGGAGACAATCTGTTAAAAAAAAATTCTAATTTTGATCAGAGCAGTGTACCTGTTCTAAACTCGTCTCATTACATCACAGTGACTCGGGCTTCAAAAAAAACCAAAAAAAAGCACCAGTCCTGGTCATGGTACAGTCCTTTTCCATGGCAGTGACTAGGTCACTCAGAGACACAGAGGAGCCAGCCTGGACACAGCAGCCTCCAGCCGAGGAGTCAGATGAAGAGCAAGACTTCACTGCACTGACTGTGAAGGTATAAAAGCGCAGTAATTACTTTGTTCAGGGTCCCTCCTCAGAGGTACCTTGGGCTTTTTCTGTGTCACTGCACCACTGGAGGAAGAGGCAGGGCCAGAGATAATAACCCAATCTCCATCCCTGGGTGAGCTGTGAGATACAGGAAAAGATTTCAGACACCAGTCAGGTGAGTCCCTGTTGACCTGTTTGCTCCAATGCTGGGACATTGCAGCCCATGATATGAAACCAGATGGTAGCGAAGCCAAGCAACTGGGATCTCTGTCACAGAATGTGGTCAATGACAAGGGGATTGGGAAGAGGACAGAAACTCTCAGTCTCTGGAGGTGACTTCTGTCAAATGAGAGGCAAAGATACTCTTTCAAGGAAGACCTAATACACAAAAGGGCGTTTCACCGCTGCCACCAAAAAGCCGCTTCACAAAGATAGTGCCCAAAGGCAATATAGTGCATGGCTCAATGTCCCCTCCCTCCACCAGTCTGAAAACAACAAAGAGCTGGGACAAAACAAAGTCGGCAGATAGAACATTTGTGTTGCACTGCTCATTTCTGGGGTTTTATTCTGGACTGCTGAGCTCAGCTGTGTTTGGCACTGTTCCCCTGGCCTGGCTTGGTCCCAAGTGGCTGACTCCAACACCAGTGGTGCTTGGCTTTGCTCAGCTGGGGTTTTGGGCTCTGCGTGGCTGCTTTCACTCTGCCAGAGACAGAGGTGTTCACTCCAATGGGCTCAAAGGAACAGAGAAGGGACCGGGGGTAACAGAGTGGGGCTGAGTCTACGGGGCTGATCTCAACACCTTCTCAGCTAGGGAGGGCCAAGACGGTGCATTTCCCCTTCTTTCTGATCCTTGGCTTCTCCTGCTGAAACCATATCCCCATCAATATGTGTGTGGTATGCAACAAATCATATCGTCACACCCACACAGCACTAAAAACTCCATCTCATTTCCCTCTACCCAGGACACTGTGAAATGTGTACTGCAACCCAAGCAGACCAAGTGGGCAAACCCCTGTGGTACGGTGGACAATGGTCCAAAGAAAAAAATGGGGGGGCCTGGCTTATTGATTACATCCCACTCACACAAACCGGCCAAGGCAAGCGCTACCTGCTTACGATGGTGGAGACAGCCACTGAATGGCTGGAGAGGTACCTTGTGCCTCATGCCACCACCTGGAACACCATCTTGGGCCTTGAAAGGCAAGTCCTGTTGGGGCATGGCAGCCCAGAAAGAACTGGGTTGGACAATGGGACTCATTTCAAAAACCACCTCAGGGACACCTGGGCCAGAGAACACGGTGTTGAGTGGGTGTATCGTATTCCTGTCATGCACCAGCCTCTGGGAAAACTGAACGGTACAAAAAACCACCTTGAAAGCAATGGGTGGGGAAACCTTCAAACATTGGGATCTACATTTAGCTAAGGCCACCTGGTCAGTTAGTACTAGAGGCTCTACCAGTTGAGCTGGCCCTGCCCAATCAAAACCTCCATGTACTGTAGATAGGAATAAAGCTCCATGGTCCATATGGGGAATGTGTTAGGGAAGACTGTCTGGATTAATCCTGCCTCAAGCAAAGGTAAACTCATCTGCAGGACTGGTTTTGCTCAAGGACCCAGGTGCACTTGGTGGGTAATACTGAGGATCCAGCTGTGTATTTAGTAAGAGTATTCAACTCTGTTCAAGGTAAATGGAGGTAATTTTCATTAAAAGTGGTAGTAATTTTCCTGTAAAGTTAAGGGAAGTCATATGGAAAGATGATAAAGTAATGCAAATCAAGACATTAGAACTTCTAACAAATTTAAGAAATGTAAGGTGGTGTAAGCCATCTCTGTCTTACATACTTGCATCTCTTTAAATACTGAGAACAAAAGGAAGTGCTTCTTCATCCCACATTAATTTGCTTAGTGAAAACCTTCATAAAAAAAGGGATTAAAAACTCCCAGTCTTATTGTTCACATAACACCTTCACTTTTGATACATCTAAGTTTCTTCCAAAGGATAAACACTTCATACGGCTATTCTAGGAAGGTCAGAAAGTTGTATGTGCTGTGTTCTACCTCATCAAACAGAACAGCTGCCTTCAGCAGTGATTTAAACACCAGTAACAAATTTTAGGTACTGTACAGAAGAAAATGCTGGCAGGCACATCTCATTCATTGTATTCAGTTATTTTATTTTCACTATCCAAACGTTTGCAAAAGAAACACACAGTTAAGTTTCAGGTATGGATTACAGAGTTTTCTAAAAATATTCCTTTCATGTTCTCTTCAATAAACCATGTGTTCAAATGTTTACATTTCAATCATAAGTAGCAGGTTATCTTCTCCCTGCTCCCTACCACCAAGGGACTTTTTCTACTTTAATATAAAGTACTGTAAACCTCTTATTCAAAAATTCTGAAAAAAACTTCTTAGTCAAACATCTTTTCAGAATTGTTGTCTGGCATGGCACAACATTTAGAAGTTTCTTTTGGTATAGTAATTCTTGAAATTTTTTCAGCCAGGTTAGGTGTCTGTGAATATTTTAGAATTAAGGCAGACAAAACACAGTTTAGAAATATATTAGCACATATTTGTCATGGTATGGCATTTTCAGTAGACATCAGTTTTTCATAATTCATTGTGCATTTCACATTTCAGAAAGCTCCCGTGCTGAATACCATCCTTCTTCCTTTAGTCTTGTTCTTCTACACCTCTACTTTTGCTCTCAGAACTCTATGCTGTAGGTGTGATCCTACATTCCTGAAAAGCTTGCTTTCTTTACACAAGAGTTTAATTTCTTCATACTTAATACAGTAACATCTTCTCGATACATTTCAAGGCAGCTGGTCAACATCTCAACTAAATGCAACAATTAAAAATTTAATTTTTGGGGAAAAAATGTAATTTTTACATATAGTTTCACAGTTGTATTCATCAGTACATTTAGCAACAATTATCTCAACTATGGAAGCTTTTAACCAGTACTAGGACTTGACAAGAACACGGGTTTCTTCTCCTGAAAATTCATTTCTCCTCTGGCTTACGACATGACTGTTGCAACTTTGTGGAATACTGTGTGGAATATATTTTAAAACTAACTTTGAAACTTAACATATTTATACTGATAGACGACAAACCAACACTACACAACACAATACTTGATTGCAGAGATTCCATAAGATATATTGTGCACTTATAAAAAATTCTTTCACTTCAAATATAAGTGCAAAGCAGTAGTTAATATTTTAATTCTACATTGTAGTAGCAGTCATGTATACATAAACCAGCGCTTTTTCTACCAACAAAACCAAACAGCATTTTTGAAGTGCATAATGATTACAATAAAGCATGACAAATGCAATGCCAACTGAAGACAGTTTCTAAAACAAAGTACTTAGTCTACTAACACAAAGGCTGTGTAAAAATATGACATTATCAATGCTACTGTAGATCTGAAAGCTTTCAAAATACAAAATACAGCGTTTTTTTGTTTTTTGGTGGTGATGTTTCTTTTTTAAAGGTTAAACAATTGGCAGCAGCAAATTAAGCAAATTCACTACACTTACATCCTCAACAGCTTTTTGAGAAAGCCTCTGGGTCTGCTCTGGGACCTAAATATCAACACTGCAGATGACTATATATCCCCCAAGTCCTAAGTACTACTTGGTCCTATTCTTCCAGCTAAGAACACTCATCCCAAATGATCGAGCCCCCTGCACAGGCCTCTGGTTGTTAAAAAAGACTGTCTCTGACCAACAGCACACAATTACACTGCAGTGTATAGATATGGCTTTCTCTAAAAATGATATAGTATTAAAGTAAAAAAAAATAGAACTCCACAAGACACTTAGAAATCATCCTTGAGTTCACCACTACATTTATGCAATCAAACAGACTATGTAATTAGTCATACTGTAGTAGAACAAGAAAAAGACCTTTTATTCACTTGAAAAATTAGCAGACTGGAAGATTTCTTCATTGCATTACACAAAGTTCCCTGAGATTTTTACATAAATTATTTTTAGTCTACTACGTATTTGAAACCAGTGAGCTATTGAGTGTCATACACTGCAAACTTTACATAATTCCTGCATATGTTATCCAGCTAAAATGCTGTCTTGATGCTTTAAAGCTTTATCTCCTTTGTTACAAAAAACATGTACACATAACTGAGACTACAAATGCAAAGACATTTTTTGCACAAAATTTCAAATCCTCAAAGCAATGTATAGAAATTGAGAAAACATGTTAAGTTGAACAAAGCACTTGAAAGTTCTTTGCAGCTTAAAAACTGACTGTGAAACTAGTTTGAAAAATCATGTACGCAAATGCTTGGTGGCAAGAACACTAGCAGAAATAGTTCTAAATGCAATGGGCAGAGAGAAGGCTGATGCTGCTCTCCCTATTCAGCACTCTCTCATACTATAAAATAGTAATAAAATAGTAGGAGTGATTGTGGGAGAGAAACATCACAGTGGTACAAAATACTGCTATACTGGCACTATGTTACACTAAGTAAGGATTTTTAAAAAAATTTTTTTTAAAGTTGAGGTTCTTCAACCTCTAATAAGATGGATGTAGTTAACCACAAATTTTAAGGAGGTCCCACAGCGGAAGTAACCTCTGCTCCACTAACTCCCTGCCACAAATTTTAAAAATGAGCACTTCATTTTAAATATAAATCTGGACGTCAGGTCAGTTTGCCAAGCTGTATATCCCCTTAACTGAACTTCTCTCAGCAGAAGTCCAAGAAGAACAAGCATTTTACTTTGCAAACAATAATGCTGAAGTAAAAACAAACAAACAAGATTATTTGAACTAAAAATACACAAACCCTGCAATTATACTGCTTTGAGATATGAGATTATCCCCAAGTTTTATGCCTCAAGGCAAAACCGAAGCGTTCTCTTGTCCAAAAATTTTTGTTACTTATTTCAAAAGCTGAATTATACAGCATTCAGGTAGCTCTTATCTCCTTCCCAATCTCAGTAACTGGAATCATGTCCTTGCCCTCTGCTGAGTGCGGAGCAATTGCACTTGTAACTCCTCCTTCCAAATAGTCTCATGTTGAGTATTACCACAGAAAGAAACAGGCTTGGGCCACTTCAACACAGAACAGGCTTGATGTGGTTGTGACTGGCCATATCAGATACTGAGTTGTAAGTATTCTTTTTCTGTGCTGGAAGGAAGATACTAAGATGATCATCTTAACAGCGAAGTGAGGAACTGTGAAAGTGAGGGCATTTTCTAGATTTTTAATCCTGTTTTGAAACTTCCCATTCATAGATATACTTATGGCTGCATGAAAACTACAAAGATGGAAAGAAAAAATGAGCAGCATTTAAAAGCAGTATGTTTACCTTTTCCTTATTTAAACTGAAGACACTACGTTGTGTAAAATGAATTCACTTCTATGTGTTACCACTATATCTTCAATTCTATAGAGGCAATCTAATACTCAACAAAGGAAAAGAAGAGTAACAAGAAAAGGGTAACACCTTTGCTTTTTCATTTTTAAATTATAATTTTCGCATGGATTAGTAGACTTTCTGTCTCCCCCAGTTAAGCACAATTTGCTCCCTTTCCCTCAAAATACTTACAGTACACCACACAGCCTACCACATCTCTTTGGATATACTGCTGGCTGATAACGGATTCAGACAGGCACATTGAACCACTTCTGTTTGGTTACACAGAGATGCCAGTTGTGCATCAACAATGAAAAAATCAAGAAACTGTATTTACAGACAAAAGTCTTTGTGCAACACACAAAACACGGTGCCAAGTCACTACACACTCAGCATGTAAGTACTTCTAGAAGTCTTTTCTGGGCATCTCCATTTCAACAAGGAAATACACTGGTTTTTTCTCTTAGCTTCATCACATTTTAAGTCTTTTTTGTCTTGCCAAGTAAGGCAAATAATGGTGTTGCTGAATGACTACCCATTATTTAATTTAGAAAAATAATTTCTTTCCCTACTGAGAATTTCAGCATGTTCTCATCATAGTAACAAATATATCCTGATAAAAAAGCCCTAGCAGGATTCCTCAGTAGTCAGATTGATATAGGGTATTTACCACACAGATTGTACTTCCAGCAAGGATAAGATGTGTGCACAGGTACATATGTCAAATATACACAGCTGACCAAGTACATTTTGTTCCGCATTGCAACTCATCCTCTGAAGGAGGGACAGTTTTCTCATCCACCCATGTTTTCCCTTATATGATCCACTCGCTGAGCAAGATCCCTAAAGGTGGGACGCTGGGCAACATTATTGTTCCAGCATTCTTTCATGATAGCATAAATCTGGAGAAGAAAAAAAGAAAATTGGTAGTAGGTAAACAGATATCACACATATTTACTTTGAACTGGTCTAAAGAACATCCAGCTTAACTTCATGCTTCCAAACAACAGCTGCAAAAGAGTGTGCCTAAACTCTTGCTATAGCCTTCAGTTTATCTGCTCAATCCCAGTGACAGCAAGAACTGAAGATAGGTAGCTCTGCAAAAGCTCATAATACAAAAGACTTTTTTTTTAAAGTTAGCCTGAAAATTTAGTTGGCTGTTTTTTGAAACTTTTATGAGACTTATGTTATTTTGCTATGTTTTTATATTTTTGCTTGCTCTTTTTTTTTTAAGTTAAAAAAAGTGACATGACAAACACCAGTATGACCAGAAGTCCGATTCACAAAGACAGTAATTCTAAATAAGGCTTCCCCTGCAAAGTTAACATACACTTCTCCACATTTATATATTAAATTCTTAATTATTCTTCCAAAATAATCAGAAATAAGCAAAAAAAAAAAGTTACTATGCAAATTAAACCCACTTTGAAATACAGCTCCCCTATAATAGTTACCCAGCAACAGTTTTCATTTTGCCCAGAGATGTACCTGATATCTGGTCTCATATAACTTGCCAAGCTCTTCACCTGTACTCTTCTCATTAATTCAGTCCAGATTGTTACTACCAATTTCTCATACTTTTAACAGTTTTTCACATGTTGCTTAAGAGCAATCTGTACAGCTACCAAGAAAAAAAGTAGAAACTGTTCCTTATCTTTCAGCAAATTTGAAACACCTGAATTGACCAAGCTGCTTTAGAACCAAGTCTCAAGCAGCTTGTAAGCTGCAAGATAAAGTGCTGTAAGCTACAGGTATCTGGAAGATTTATTATCTGTGATGACTGGCCTTTCAGGATCAAAAGGGGATGAATACAGTTTCTGACACAGAGACATTTCCACCTTCCATTGATAGCTGGAGAAATGTCAGCCATTGAAACCTTTGGGTTAGTTAAGATACAGTTTCAGTAAAACAGATTATGTATTATCTTATACATATGACATTCAGGTTATCTACTAAAAGCCAAACCTTTGCAATTCAACAGTTGCTGTACTGGTACATAAAATGGAAGAAAGGCTCCTCAAAGACTCCTATTTCCATTCTCTATACATTTTTTCTTCCCCCGTGGCTTCCTGCTTCATTTATACCATTTGTTCTCATCTCTGTTAGAGCACTTGACCCTGCTGTTTTCTCTTCCGCCAATTTTGAATGGATTATTTCTTGACTTACTGCTAAGAGTGCTTGACTTTAAAGGGATGCAGCAATTAACCTGAGATGGAAGTTACATATGTAAAAAAACCCCAAGCCATAACTATTGTACTTCAATTTTTTTCACTACTGATTCACCTACACAGCCCTACCAGACCAGTTTGACTGAACCCAACTTTGTGCACCCTGCTCTGAAGAACAGAAAACTACAAGACTTAGAAGTGGTAAGAAAGCACTTTTTAAAGCATCTGGTGTATAAGTAAAATAAAAAGAACACTGAATCAATCTGTGTGCTCTGGGGGCAGCTTTACAGCTATACTTCAGTATCTACAAAAAACATGAATACAAATCTGAATTCATATGCTTAACTGTGCCTACAGTCTGAGAGTAGAAAATGCTTGACAGTGAATAATATACATGATAAACATGGGCTTTCCATACGTGAGAAGGGAACAGTAACAGAAAGGCAATAATCAAGATAAGAAGCTCTTTAAATCATGGAATTAAACGTGAAAAATCTTAGGTAGCTATTAAGATATTTTTGCTAAACATTACAGATTTCAAAAGAATCCACAGTTCGCAGCTTTGAATGAGAATCTCTACATGGGACTTACATGGAACAAGTTCTATATACTAATCTTGTTGCCTTAATACATATATCTTTTTGAAATAGAAGTGTGAGTGCCTAAGTACAGCAGTCAGTCATAATAGTCCCCCTTCATATATTTAGCCAGACTACATTCTGAGCTCCTGTGGCAGTGCAAGCTAAAGAATCAGAAAAATAATATGATTACACTCATCATGAAACTGATAAAATAACAGCACAGCCATTCCACTTGAATAAATACTTAAGTGGTCCAAGCAGAACAAAATTCAAGTTTTGCATTTACCAGGTACTCAGCCTTACTAGGCCCCTTTAACACTATAGTAATATTTTAACACAGTACTTCACCTCATCAGGGCATCCATCTGGTCTTGGTAGTCGTCCATTATTCTTCAACAGCTCTATCAGATGAAATACAATCATCTGCCCTTGTTTATCATTGCCAATCATGCGCATGAATTCCTGAAACAAAAGGCCAACTGTAATATATGATCTTTAGAGGGAAAGAAAGATGCTACAATATTCTTACCAAGCAAAAATTGTTTCTAAGAGTATGAAGAATAAATAGAATAGCACATAACAATGATGAAATTATGAGTTACACGTCCAGAGAACATATCAATAATTACAGATTTTTTCTGTGTGCAGAATGGAATAATAACATATAATAGAATAAAATTGAATGATACATACACAATTTACATCACTAAGTGAAAAATCTTTAAAAATGTTTATCATCATCTGATGATCTGGCTACCCTGGATAAAGAGGAGGCTGAGGTTTTCAATTACTTCTATGCCTCAATCCTCAATGACAAGTGCTCCAGGCACACTGTCCAAGTTGAGATAGGAAGATGGAGGGACTGAGAGAATGACGACCCTAAGCCCACTGTAGAAGAGAGTCAGGTTCACAACCATCTAAGGAACCTGAATGTGCAGAAGTCTGTAGGACCTGATGCAATTCATTTAAGGGTCCTGAGGGAGAAGGCAGATGAAGCTGTTAAGGTGAAGTTTGTGATGACTGAAAAAAGGGAAATATAACCTTGATTTTTAAAAAGGGGAAAATGGAAGACACACTGATCTACACACTAGTCAGTCTCACCTCTGCCAAGCAAGATCATGGAGCCAATTCTCCTGCACACTATGCTAAGGCATATGGAAAAAAAAAGAGTGACTGGAAACAGACAGCATGGCTTTACTAAGGGCAAAAATTTTTGCCTGAGAAATTCTGGCGACCTTCTATGATGGAGCTACCTGGACCTACACAAAATGTTTGACACTGTCCCACATGACATCCTTGTCCCTAAATGGGAGGGACATGGGTTTGATGGATAGGTGACTCAGTGGATGAAGAACTGGCTGGATGGCTGCACTCAGAGTTGTGGTCAACAGCTCACTGTCCACGGGGAGAGCAGTGACGAGTGGTGTCCCTCAGGAGTCAGTGCTGGGGCCAACACTGTTCAGTATCTTCATAGGTGACGTGGACAGTGGGATTGAGTGCACCCTCAGCACGTTCGCTGACAACAGCCTGTGTGGTGCAGCCGACACACTGCAGGGAAGGAATGCCATCCAGAGGGGCCTGGACAGGCTTGAGAGCTGGGCTCGTGCAAACCTCATGACATTCAGCAAGGAGAAGCACAAGGTTCTACAGCTGGGTCATGGCAATCCCAGGGACATCTACAGGTTGAGAGGGGAAGTGACTGAGAGCAGCCCTGTGGAGAAGGACTTGGGGGTGATGGTTGATGAAAAACTCAGCATTAGCTGGTGCTCACAGCCCAGAAAGCCAAAGGTGCCCTGGGCTGCATCCAAAGCAGAGCAGCCAGCAGGGCCAGGGAGGGGACTCTGCCCCTCTGCTCTGCTGAGACCCCACCTGCAGTGCTGCATCCAGCTCTGGGGTCCCAGCACAGGAAGGACATGGACCAAGTCCAGAATAGGACATGAGGTTGATAAAACGACTGGAGCACTCTCCCTACAAAGACAGGCTCAGAAAGCTGGGTCTGTTCTGCCTGGAGAAGAGAAGGTTGCATGGAGACCTCACAGCAACTTTCCAGTATCTCTAGGGGGCCTGCAGGGAAGGTGGAGAGTGACTCTTCACCATGAACTGCAGTGACTGGACAAGGAATAATGGGTACAAACTGAAGGGGGAGAAATATAGGTTGGATATTAGGAAGAAGTTCTTTACTGTGAGGGTAGTGAGGCACTGGAACAGGCTGGCCAGAGAAGCTGTGGCTGCCCCACCCCTGAAGTGTTCAAGGCCAGGCTGGATAGGGCTCTGAGTAACCTGGTCTAGTGGGAGGTGTCCCTGCCCATGGCAGGGGGGATTGGGACTAGACTATCTTTAAGGTCCCTTCCAATCCATAGCATTCTACGCCTCTGTGATAAATTAGTTTTAAAAGGATAAAACTTACAGGTGGTTCTAAAGAGCTCTCAGAAACATTGAAACAATTTAATGCTTTGAAAAATGCCAAACAGAAAACAGACATTATCATGTTGATATATAAAAAACGGTTAGCAGGACTAATCAGTAACTACATGGCAGAAAAATTACTATAATTAAAGCCAGCAAAAAAGGTTTAGATAAACCTCGCTGTCCATAAACCCAAAATAACCTAAAAAGCAGATTAAAACCTCACTCAAGACTGCCAGACATCAAAAGTAAATGAGGATGTGCTATTAATTGAAATAAATTTCTAAGCACAACATAAAGGAATTATTTTTCCTCCAATGCTACAAAACTTCTTTAATGATCCTTGACATGAAAGTATGAAACACCTGTTGGTTGAACCTGCAAATGGCCAAGTTGTGAAAACAATGTATAATTATAAAGACTACAAGAGCTGAACAGACCACTTTGGTTAATTTTAACAAATTACCTTCTTTTGATACATACCAATAGCATTACCAACGTGATGAAGTGGTGAATGCACATGTAGAATTGATTCATTCAAAGAATAGTCCACCTGAGCCCATATAACTTACTCTATCACTTTTCATTTCATAATCCTTCTGAAGAACTCTAGGTGTCTGCAATATTCATGTTCTTATGCTGGAAGAGCTGTCTTGAGTTCTTCCCTGATACCTCTGATAGCTCATTGTATGGAATTACTAAGAGGTCCACTGAGGCCAGTGCAGAGGTATCCTCCAAGTGCATTTTTACCTGTCATCACTATTCAGCTCTCAAAACCACATTTGCCAGAACTGAGCTTCTGGCCAAGGGTAAGGCCAGCTCCAGTAAATACGGAACCCTCAACTCTCCTCTGTTATGCTCATGGAGAACCACTAGGTGTAAGTAAGATCATGTACTTTATTTTCAAGTAGAGAACTGCTAATAGTATCTTTCTTCACCCACTGTAAATTTGTCTTTAAAGACACCTGTCAACAGTCTACAAAAAGCCACTCCTTTTCTTTCTTGAACTTCACTAACTTACTAACTTGGGTTCTGCTAACATAAAATGTCTTTAAGTTACCTTATTTAAGTTAACTTAATTTATATGTATTTGTTAGGCTCAACCTTAAATTTGGAACAGCATTAAAAATAAATGTCATGCAATGGAATGGCTGCATTCGGGATAACTCTACACGAAGGACGGGAAAGAACAACCTATAGTAAGAGATTTTAAAATCTTTTTCAAGCAGAAGTTACAGAATGTATAATGTATGCACAGACTATGAAATAATTTTCAGATCATCTTTCCTTCTTATGGCTTGATACCAGTACCTTTCAGTTACTGCTTCAGACTGGATGTTGTCTTATAAACACTATGGTATCTCCAGGAAAGGATCAGTAAATATAAAAGGATCAGTAAATATCAACCTATTGAGGTACACGACAATCTATATATTTTAGAAAATTTAAATAAACAAATTCTCTGAGAATCATTAAGTGTATACTTACAGCTGGTGGGCTTTTGCTTTTGTCAATATAGGTGAAGAGTTCATACAGGACCACACCAAAGCTCCACACATCTGAAGCCACAGAAAATTTGCTTTCTGTCAGAGATTCTGGAGCATACCTGCAATGCACAGTACCAGGAAAATTGCTCTCTGTAACATGTGTAAATTTGATTTTGGACATATTTGTTTTAGTAAGACAAATTTCTTTTTCATGAGTAAGTATTCTTTATTCATAGATATTAGCACATTCCCATTTCCTTTCAATACCTTCAATTAGTAACTATTAGTTTAGTAATAGTTAATTGGTTTTGAAAACCAAATTGTCCTTAAACAAACACAGTTAGTGATAACTATAACCAAGTTTGATTTTTTCCAACAAGACTGTAGATATATTTTTTATCTGTAGTGCAAGTAAACAAGAATTTGATGTAATAAGACCTGCAAGGAAAGACAATTGTAGCCTTCCATCACTTTCACTGAGCCTTGAACTGTGTTGCAGGCACTCCTGCAATTAAACTGTACATCTCCAGCAACATCTACTAAGATGCCATTTTGTATCCTTTATTCTTTATGTAAACAGTGCCTGACTCAGAATTAAAGTACAGTCTAAAATCACACGTATGGAATGACACTTTCTTTTGGGCTCTATCCAACAGATCTTAGCTGGAAGGCATGAATGTCCAATGTTTAGGAAACTAGAAAGCCCAAACCTTTGAAAGTATCCAGAGCAATAGGCCATTTTAGATTTCCTTTATCTCTGAATATGTTTTCTGTTGGATACTATTTCCTTTAAATAAGTACTTTTTAGGGTTTTGTTTTGGGTGTTTTTCTGGGTTTTTTTACAATTATGTTGGAAAGTAGACGCTACTCTGTGAAGTGAAATATCATGCATGTGACTTTCACAGTGCTGGAAAACTGATGAGGAACTTGCAACTAAGAATTCCACAACATGCAACACAAATTGGATGAAATGGCAAAAACTGAAAACATGCCATGATTTCACATGCCAAAAGAAGACTTACCAAAAAATAGGACTTTCACCAGGTTCTTTCACTTTGTAGTATTCTTTGTCTTGTGGCAAGACTTTCGTCAATCCAAAATCTCCAATTTTAACTCTGTTCTCATTTTCCACCAAGATATTTCTTGTTGCTAAATCCCGGTGAACATATCTTTTTGTACCCAGATACTCCATGCCCTAGGTGTAGAAGTTACAAACAGAACAGGAAAAGAGTTATTTTTACCATTACATGGCTGCACTTTCCCTAAGAGGATGAATTAACCTTGAAGTTAAAACCAAAACCAGGTCTGTCTTCTCTGAGGAGTTAATTTTTCCAAGCTCAGGGACTTTCCTTAACTGGAGAGAGATAGTCTGAGCCAAGTACTTTGATTAGATAGCTGGATAAATGTTACAGCTCCTTTCTGTGCTCAAATGCAGTTTGCCGGTGTATGCAGAAGGAAAACAAAATTTGGGCTAAGCTACACAATCCAGAACACATGAGATGACTGTCCAACCTATCCATTTCATTTACACTTTTTTCTTCATTTTCTCCATCTTCTTTCCTGATTGCTTCCATGAAACTTTGTATTATGATTCCTTGAATTTGACAACTATTCTCTGACTGTAATTCCAACTGTGTGCCTTGTTTCTCTTTTGTATGGATCATTATTCACCAACAGAGTTCTGCTGATTGTTATATTTTCACAGACTGCTGTAAACAATGTTGGTCTGAAGCCATGCTGTCTTTTGCTGTTGATGATCCCTTCTTACCAATGCACTTAATTATTTTCATTAACAATGAAATTCGGAAGAAGCCAGTGTGTGTAGTGGCATTACTAAAACAAGAAGGTCTTGCTTAGACAGCAACAAATAGAGGACTGAAAGTGATGCTGCACAATGTCAAGAGATACCCAACTTACACGTGAAAGGAGTCACAAAGCATGTTGTCAGTTTCATGGTTTTACAAGAAAGCACATCATCCTTTCGACACAATGGAAAAGTTAAATTACACTAATAGCATCGGTGATCTCAAAAGTTCAGAAAATCAGCGTTACACTATTCATGCCAAAAGCCTTACTTCTCTAGTTTTTTTTTTTTTCCTTATGTGAGAAACCTCAGAGTTTGACTACGAAGTGCAATCTTTCTCTCAGATTCTAGTACCTCCCAGCACCGCTGGGTGGCATCGCTGTTCACTCACAGCCCATTCCAAAGCCGTTCAAAAATGCCCCATTCCTCACTGCCAGATTATCCACTGCCATAAACACCAAACCTAACATCTTCAAAGTGAGGCTTCTGTGCTTCTAGTACAACTAGCCTATGAATATGCTACAGCTTTTTCTTACTACGATGTACTATTTTGAAAACAGCCCTAACGTTTGGTGACAGTAACTTTTCTGTTAGCCTGGAAAACACCTATTCTAAAACAGATCTTTAATTGAAACCATGCACATTTCTAAATGGCTATCATAATCCTGTGGCACTAGTCTAATAAAAGAGTTTAAATGTGATTTCAAATGTTTCCATCTTTAAAACTGGGTTCTCCAGCAAGGACACCTGAAACACTTAAACATTAAGAGAAGGAAACCCCTTCCCCAGTATAGTAGCAAGGAACCACAACACAGCAAACAACCAAATACATTCATCTTAACCCTCAGGTATGGCCATGCCTGCATTTCTCTCATACACTTCAGAGGAGAGCAGCAAGGCAGAGGTAGAAAGGTTTTTGATCAAAACTCCCCAAGATTACAGACATGCACAGCAGAAAGATGTGAGATGCTGAGAGAGCAAACGTAAGAAAAGCAAAACCAGCTGGAAAGCAAAACATGATCAGCTAAATGAAGAAAAAGCATTCAGATTCCATTTTCACCGTATCAGGTACTCACTATGTTTATAATTAAGTTGTTTTAGAGTAACAGAATGGCACAGATTACAGTGAAATCTTAAAGCAATCTATTATAACCTCTACTTTGCAGGTTGTACAGAAACAACACTCCAAAGCAAGGCACATACACTGTAACTCTCAGATTTTGCTTTCCTTCGAAGTGAAGACATTTCTTCAAGAGCAAGTTCTACACAGATTTCCCACATTTTCATGCTCTTTGTCCCCATGGTTCATCATTATCAAAGCAGGGTATTTTACCACTTAAGTATCTGCAGATTCTATATTTTAGCTCCCTTTCTCTTGCCTGGTTCTTGGTACTTAAGAAGGAATCATCTTATCTGCTACTTTGATTTCTCACCATCCTGAAGACCTGTAATATTTTGAAAGTTCTTTTATATTTGTGTACGTACACACACACTAAGATCCTTTTTTCTTTGTAGTTTCTGAATACAGTTCCTTTCCCAAAGATTTCTGCCATTATTTTCACAGCCGGCAAAGGCCAAAATCCACCTTCCAGTCCTCTCAACGGATATCTCAGACCAGGGTCCTGAGACATGTTGTGACTGTTGTTTCACCAGGCTTTGAATGAAAGCCTGAGGACTTCTACATGCTTTGCAGATTCTTGTGAGGCCTCGTAAGGCCAGCACCTTGAGGTCACAGGCTGAGATGGACACAGAATAAAACAGCTAAGTGGCTGCAGCCTTTGTGTGTTCAGAAATCCATGTTGTACCTTCCCTCTATGAAAGAGTCAGTCACTGCCCTCACAGTGCTTTGCTCAAGCAGAGACTCTCCCAGGTCTCTGCTTGAACAAAGATTGTTTATAGTGACTTACTAGCATAATAACAGTAATTTTGTTGCAGAAATAAGTATGAGATAATTTCTTAGGCCTGTTACAGGAGAATGACTTCTTGTTTTGTAGACAGATCAGAGAGCTCTTCAACCCTCTGAAGCTGTTGGTCATATGTTCAATGCCTTCTCTCTGCAAAAAGACTGACACTTGCCAACATTTTCTGTTTTCCCACATTCCACACTGCTTGCCCAGCAAGGAGCTTCTCATGGAGACTACCCACATTGCTGTGCTTCAGTAAAGCACATGAATAGGTGAGATAAGCTGTTAAGGGTGCAGCATTCCTCTTTGCATGCAACAGGTTCAGCAGCTAAAAGGTTAGTCCAGTTTCAAGCAGGGAACCAGCAAGCTCTTTTCACAATGTGAAAGTCTGAATGTCAGGAGAAGATCTTGGCTCTGGCAGAAACTCTCCTCTGATTCCTGTCAGACCTTTTCGGTGGATGTTGCAGAAGCTAAGTCTTAGGATCTTAATGTCGCAGGGCACAATTACCAGACATAAGAATATCTGTGGCAACATACCCTAAAAAATACCCTCATCCATCCTAGGGTGATGAGGAAGCCGACAGAAGAGCTTGCCAAGCCACTCTCCATCATTTATCACCAGCCCTGCCTCACTGGGGACGTCCCAGATGACTGGAAGCTGGTGAGGGTGACACCCATCCACAAAAAGGGCCAGAAGACAGATCTGGGAAACTACAGGCCAGTCAGCCTGACCTCGGTGCCCAGCAAGGTTATGGAACAGACCATCTTGGGTGTCATCACACAGCAGCTACAGGACAGCCAAGGGCTCAGACCCAGCCAGCACGGATTTAGGAGGGGCAGGCCCTGCCTGACCAACCTGATCTCCTCTTATGACCAGGTGACCTGCCTGGTGGATGAGGGGAAGGCTGTGCATGTTGTCTATCTGGACTTCAGCAAAGCCTTTGGCACCATCTCCCACAGCATACTCCTGGAAGAGCTGGCAGCCCACGGCTTGGACAGGTGCACCCTTTGCTGGCTTAAGAACTGGCTGGATGGCCAGGCCCAGAGAGTGCTGAATGCAGCCAGTAGGTGGCTGCTCACTAGTCATGTCCCCCAGGGATCTGTGTTGGGCCCAGCTCTATTTAATGTCTTAACTGATGATCTAGGTAAGGGGATCGAATGCACCCTCAGTAAATTCATGGACAACACTAAGGGGAGTCGATCTGCTGGAGGGTAGGAAGGCTCTGCAGAAGGACCTGGATCCATGGGCTGAATCCAGCAGCATGAGGTTTAACAAGACCAAGTGCCAGACCCTGCACTTTGGCCACAACAACCCCAGGCAGCGCCACAGGCTGGGGACAGAGTGGCTGGGCAGTGGCCAGGCAGAAAGGGGCCTGGGTGTGCTGGTGACAGCAGCTGAACGTGAGGCAGCAGTGCTGGCCAAGAAGGCCAATGGCATCCTGGCCTGTAGCAGCAACAGTGTGGCCAGCAGGACCAGGGCAGGGATTGTCCCCCTGTACTCAGCCCTGGTGAGGCCACACCTTGAGTGTTGTGTCCATTCTGGGCCCCTCAATTCAGGAAAGACATGGAGCTGCTGGAGCGTGTCCAGAGAAGGGCAACAAGGCTGGTGAAGGGTCTGGAGCACAAGTCCTGTGAGGAGCAGCTGAGGGAGCTGGGGTTGTTTAGCCTGGAGAAGAGGAGGCTCAGGGGGACCTTATCACTCCCAACAGCTCCCTGAGAGGAGGGTGTAGCCAGGTGGGGGTTGGGCTCTTTTCCCAGGCAACCAGTGACAGGACAAGAGGACGCAGTCTCAAGCTGCACCAGGGGAGGTTCAGGTTGGACATCAGGAGAATGTCACGTTCTCCTTCACAGAAGGGGTGACTGGGCACTGGAATGGGCTGCCCAGGGATATGGGGGAGGCACCATCCCTGGAGGTGTTTAAGGGAAGACTGCATGTGGCCAACCTAGTTGATTCTGTGATTCTGTAATCTTATATAACCTACTGTTTCCATGTCTTTGGTGTAGGTATTGGGAAAAGAAATTAAAAAATATTTCTGGTGCATGCCTTGACGGGGTTATGGTTGTATTTTTTATTTTTGTCTCTCTCCCCCTCACCCCCATTTTTTTTCTCTTTTCCCAAAATCTCAGGTGTCTCTAGTTTCTTACACCTAAACCATAATTACAGAACAAAACAAGGGAAGGCAGAAGCCCTCTTTCTAAGGAAAATGAGATACTACAAGAAAGATCAGATATTTGTATTGCTTTTCAGGATTTTATGAATTATGTTGAGTACCAAATAATTTATTACAGGTTTGGGCACTTCTATGGCCTCTAGCTCTGCATACAGAAATCATTGCTCTTACTTACAGTTTAAAGTAAATTGTTTAAACATATACAGGTTGTTATGGTGTTTTTACAGCAGAATGTCAACGTTCTGAAAACTCTGTTATAGAATGTCACTAACAGGTTGCCTGAGTGAGTGTATTAACTCCCACAATATTTCATTTCAGGTCGCCTTAGTGACAAAAGAGTATATTCTGCCTCAGTCAGCAGATAGGCCAGTCTCAGCATCCTATATTAAGATACTCAGAATTTTTCCAGCTCTTGCCTACATGTATATACAGTGCTACCTTTTTTTAGGGTTATGTGGTGCTAGCAGCCCAACGGCATTATAAAAGTTATAATTGTAAAACAACCAGTTATTTCATTGAGAGATGTATATAATTTGAAATGCCCTACCTTGCATATCTGAGATGCATACAGCAGAAGCTTCTTGTGGTCCAGCCTCTCCTTGTGTTTCTGCAGATAATCTCGTAAACTTCCATATGGTAAGTATTCCATAATTAATCTTAGATTCCTACGTCCTTTTACAACAATAACAAAAAATGCAAATGTAATTTTTTCTGTAATTTTCCAAAGAAAAGTTTTTAAATATAAGGATTTTAATATATCAATAGCCATAATAAAAAACTGACTTAACACAAAAAATATTAATTTATTATTTATACATCACTATGCAATTTTTCATATATTAATTAACTTACTATGCCACTTATTTAAACTCAACAACAATGTGGATATGCTTGATAAATTAAAGTATCACTCATCAACATAATTTCATCAATACTTCAGCTACTATTGCTAAGCCAAAATAGAAGTCTGTATGTCTGTGTTGTCAAGATGAAACTCAGAATGGCAAGTGATACTGACTTGTCACCAATTTTACCATCTTTCAAAACAGCCTAATTTGGAACTGAAGATTATTCTTTTTACAGTAAGATCCTGGGCAAAGGCAAAACCCATGCTTTACTTCATAGTCTTAAATGGCATCATCAATTCAATCAAACAGATCAGTTTCTGAAACTTTTTCCTGCATACTCTTTTACTGTATAGGCTATACAAAAACTGGTAACACCCACTCTGAAATACTACATTGAGAAAAAAACCAAGAACAGTTACAAAATTGTGCATTCTCACACTTAAACCCTTAATTCTTTTCCAGGAAGACTTTTTTGCTCTAAAAGAAAGAAGCTGGGCAAACAGTCAAAACGACACTTCCTCTAAATCAATCAAATTCTGCAATGAGGTGACTGAATCAACATCCACCTTGTACTGAGATGTAGTGTCCAATAGACATTACTTCCTTTGTTTTGTACTCTCTAAGTCTTGGTAAATTTAGGACAAGTTGGTGACTGTCATAAATACTACCTCTCTGAATTTCTCAGCATGCATATTTAGACATATTCAATATAGCACATACCTGCACTGTAGCATACTCCTTTGTATTTAACGATGTTATCATGCTGCAGAGATTTAAGTATTTCAATTTCTCTTTCGAAGTCCCTAAGGTGCTCTTCTGTGCTATGTTGCAGCTTTTTCACAGCAACCACCTCCCCAGTATTATCCTGCAGTGGGTCATACCGGCACATCTCAACACTGCCAAAATTTCCCTAGGTCACAAACGGAAACACTTGGGAATTAAAAACATGTCCACATGATTCTCTCTTTGTGTTTTTTAGTGTACATGTTTGCTCATGTAGAGCGTAGTTTTTGTCCACTGCTCACTATACTGAGCATTAAGGTGATGTGATTAATTATTTAAGTGAAATGCCACAAAACTCCCCTGAGAGCAAAAATGCAGGATCATGGGTAACAGTTGCAAAAGAAACATATTCCATGAAAGGAACCAGACAGAATAGGAAACAAAGACAAGGAAAGGTTGTGATGTCCATCTATTTTCTCTCCTTTCACAAATTTCCACTTCCACTGGCAGAATCCTTTTCCTGCACCTGCATAAATCCCTTTGTCTTGGTTCTTAATTCTGCTCTGTTTCTTTTTGGCTCCTCTCCCATTTGTTTCAATGTTCTGTTTTCATCTCTTTCTCAATTTATATTGTCTTTTATCTTCTTTTATGCAGCCAGGACCTACCACTCTGTTGTTCTCCCTATGCTATGCTATGCTATGACTATCAACAATCAACCACCTGCGAACAGAAGCAGTTCTGCTACTTCACCTTCAGGCTGCTTCAGCAATTGACGCCAAAGGAACATATAACTAGCATGTAAAAACCAAATAAAATAGCAAAGAACCATTCTAGAAAAATAGTGCTTGGTGAAGATCTGCCAGCTGCACTTGGTCAGCTGTCTAGGTATGCTTTCACAAAGCCAGGCTGCAATGACTTACAAAACTAGTAACCAAATGTTGATTTCTAAAGGCAAAAATGTTCAAGGCCTACATGTATCTCGAAGACATATATATCCTCCTTTTGAATTTAGAGACTGCGTATTCACACTTCTCAGAACATGCACGCACAAAACCCCCAACCCCACTAGCTCTGTGCAAGACTGCTCCAGAGTGTTGTTAACTGAATATCAACTGTGTGTGTATATATCTGTATATCCTTGTATCTATATATCTGTGTATAGAAAGATTTTGTCAAGCAGCTCTGCATTACTGAAAAATTCTTTAGCCTTTTGGTGTGACTGGATTTATTGTGGAGGTCATCCAATTTTCTTCTGTGTAAGGATACTGTGAAAGTGAAAAAAGAGCTAGAAGGAACTCCACGCATTGCTCAGATATGACTGAAATTAGTAACGTCTAAAACAGAAGTTTCACTGTAAATAATGTATATAGGGTCCTCAAAAGACAACTGAAAACCATAGTTATTTCCTAAACTATTACAGATTTTTGAAACATCTTACCTTGCCAAGCTGCTGTAAAAACTTAAGATGTCTTTCTTCAAATTGTGTTGGGTCCCGATCTTCAAAAGCACCAGAAAATCCAAGTGCTCCAATTCTCATATTTGGCAACATATCACTTTCTGTCAATAGCTCGTAATCTGAGAGGTAGAAGGAAGAAGGGAAAGAAAGGGAACAAGGCAGAAGGTACAGAGTAGTGAACAAGAGAAGGAAGAACCTTATTACAATCATGGCATGTTCTACTTTTGCTTGGTGTACTTCAAGTTCAACAGAATATTGACAGCCACCTTTATTTCTATATAGTAATCTGCAGTCAAAGACAATGATGTATTGCAAGAAACATACTAAAAAGAAGGCGAACCAGTAGGAATCAAGATGCTTTTTGGTCCTGTTGTATCACAGACTCACCTGGAGTGAACAAACTATTCAAATCACGTATAATTGCTCTAAAAGAAGGCCTGAAATCTGGCTCATAATCCATGCAGTTGTTTATAAGGTTCGCAAGCTCTGTCCAGTTGGGGGCAGGAAGCTGGTGCCTATCTTCATAAAACTGCAGTTTCTGGAATTAAACCAGTAAGTAATTTTACATTTTACAACCATGAAGAGTTGCAGAAGTCTTAACATTCTCACCAGAGCAGCCAAAAATTACAGCTCTAAACCTAGACTTGTTATCTCACCAAATGTACATCTGACCAATTTTCATCAAAAGCAAGGCTGGTATAATTTAGAATGATCAGTTCAGAAACTCCAGCCAGTTACTAGTGGAAGATAAGAAGATAGAGAAAGATCAGAAAATAGGTGTCTCCTTATTGGTAATTTCATACATCCTTAACTGGATAGGTCCAGTGGAAAATTCTACTGACCTGTGCACTGGCTGAGCTCACAGCTGTGAAAAGCTCTGTGAGTATTACAAAAGAATGCAGGGCAATTTCTGAAACACTTAGATATCTATAAGCTAGGTCTAGGTAAACCTTGGAGATTATTTTAAGAGCTGATAAAAATACCTGAGAAACCAGATCAGGCTTTATGGGAAGGTTACAGTACCTTTATAAAAACACTACTACCAGTATTTTTCTATCTTAGTAAAGTATTCTTTTTGCTTCCAACTAAAGAAGCAAATACATATGAAATAGTATTTTTATGGAATATGTTTCCCCTCCATCTCCTGCCCCTACCTGAGATAAAAGTTACCATTTCTGGTTTAGCTAAAATGGTAGAATTGTTGGAACACACAAAGTGCTACTGTATTTAAGATGTTCAGTTGCTAGAATGCCAACTAAAATCCATGCATGCTGTAAGGAATACTTTTTGTTTAAAGTGATACACTGCTGCAACAAAGAAATAAAAATAGGAACTAGATAATACTGACAATTCTGTACTTTGTCCCCCTAAAAATCAAAACAAACAGCATAAAAAAACACCTTCAAATAATCTCTTCTGATTATTACCTACAAGTAAAAACGTCTTTTTCCTACAGTGGTCATAGGCCACACCACTTTACATGCTGATGTGGTTAAAACAGCAGATGTTCTAAATTAGAAGTGTTCAAAGAATTGCTATGACTGCAGACCCAGTAATACTTACTCTTGAAGAATCCAGTGCGCTCAGTGGTTTGTCTCCTCCACTGCAGATTTCCCACAAAGTGGTACCAAAACTCCATTTGTCTGTAGCTAGGCTCAGTTGTTTGGGATTCTCAATACATTCAGGAGGTACCCATGGTATTCTCTCAAGAAGAACTGTGCGATCACAAAAAGGAAACTTGTTAAGATGAATAATGAAACCAGAAAATTCCATAACATATTTGATTTGGTAAAAATTACTATAGTATATATAGGTATTTCACTCTGGAATGTACTATTAATATTTTTCCAAGTACTTGTTCCCACCTGAAAAACCAAATTATGGAATATGGACAAAAATAAAAACAGTATTTGGTAATCAGAATGGAGGGCCATTAGTTTTATTGTAAAATAAGTCTAAAGGTATAAAATTGCCTTAACATAATTTCTATGTTATACTGTTTCTGATTTCTGGGTTTCCCCCAATGTTACCAAGACTTAACAGCTACCACCGAGAACCAAGATCTCAAAGAGAGATAACAATCTTGCACACACTTTCAATTTAATTAATTTTGCTGTTTATAAAGCATTGGAACAGTCCTAACGGTGGATGATAATCCAACATTTTTAATATCATCAAATGGCTCCAGGTATTCACCAAGAAATGCACTGAAGATGCTTTTTAACTGCCAGTCAGCATTTTCAAAAGAGCATTTGTTTTTTTACTTCTGAAAGTTCCTGCAAGCCATAAAATACTTGATCAATTACAGGACACTAAATTCAGCAGCTATCTGCAAAGGCAACAGACTACATTATACACTTACAATACAACAGAACAACAGTGCTACCAATGAAATGAAATGGAAAATGAGAACAGCGAGGAAGAAAGGTCACACAATGGAGAATTTATTTCCTGTAGTTATTTGCTAATAAAAAAGATACACTCAAAACCGCTTGGCTAGGACTGCAGAGATAATTATAAAATGAGAGACAGATCGAGGAACTTACTATAACAGAATTATTTTAGATGGTGGTCAGAAAAAAACCCCAACCCCAAACTTATTTTTCAAGTCAGAAGCAATAAACAAGAAAGCTGATGCAAAGACTTACTATCTCTTGGCAAAACTGTAATACTGATGCCAGGATCACTTAGCTTTATAAATGGAAGGTTTCCAGACTTCCTGTCTTCCTCTCTGATAAGCAAGATGTTTTTTGCACAGACATTCCCATGAACAAGGCCTTTATCCTCCTATAAACAGAAATGCATCTTTTATATACTGAAAAAAGAAGTCTTACTGTTGAAGAGATATTTAAAAACAAATACTGTATAGCATGAGGGAAACACCAGCAAATAAAATATGATAAAATAATAATTAAGTTGATCAAACTTCAGGCACCTCACTAATTTCTCTCAAAGGTACAGTTTTCAGCCAATTTTCATTACCTACCTGAAGCCTGAAATAATTTGATACGTGTTAACTCAGAAGAATACTCATCCATCCATTTAAAATTAATGTAAGAACATTTAAATTCTGTTAAATGAAAGACTTATCTAGATATCCTGTCTTGAACAATGGCCTTTGTGTTGAACTAGAAAGACTCTAAGGTTGAGAACTAATGCCCAAGAAGAATGCACTAACAGTGTGAAGAGTACAATGTTGTCCCCTCCCAGTGGTTAACACCACAAGGAAATAGTTCCTATTCAGCCTCATGAGCTGAGGTGGGAAGTCCAGAAAGGACTGATTTGTGGGAGAGGCGGGGGGAAAGCATTACTGGAAATTGATTTATATTTCATGCTGAAACATAAAACATGAAAAAAGAATGGACATTCAATTACACTTTGTACAAGATACAAAGGTCTGTCTCTGGGTATCTACTAAATAGCTGGTGTATGCCCAAACTATTATCAAACACCCTCCAGAGTTTCAAGAATTCAGGTAATAGCTCAGCCTTTCTACATGCGTTAGTCTGGAACACTTGAACTCAGCCAGTAACAAAACGGAACCACTTACCAGAAAATGCATGGCTAATGCCAACTGTTTGGCTACTTCCAGCTTCCACAAAATATTGATATTATTTTTGTTCTTTTTCAAATATGTGTCCAAGGATCCAAATTTTACATATTCTTGTACAAGGATGTCTGATCCATAATGATAAAAAGAGTAACAATTAAAACCAACAACAAATAATGAAATTCCTGGACAGATTCATTACTTTAATACTACTCTTTTTTTGATACCTTTTTGGTGATCTAACTGTAAGTTTCAACCTCTGTGGTATCTGAGTATTGCCACAAATACTCTATGTTCTTTATACTTCTTCAGGGTGTGGAAGTTCACCTGATTTCCTCTCAATTGTAAAGCTACTAGATTTAATCTTTTTGGTTTAATTATTTAATCTTTTGCAGATTAGGTAAAAGTCAGTGACTACTTCACCCTCACCTGAAAGGCACAATAACATAATTGCTTAAGAAGCATAGAAGGGTACAGCACTATCAATGTGGTAAGTTTAATAACATTCAAGTCATTCACTTCATATTGTTTACAACCTATATTCTTACTGAAAAATGCAATGCTTTCTTGACAAAAGATGCTTTTCTTGAAAACAGACAAGTATTTGCCCTAAAATTGTGTATATGTCTATGACATATGCCCTCATGGAGCCATCTAGCAAGTAACTCCAGAAACGGGAACTGCTGTCTCCATCACTTTCAACACAACAATTTCAAATCACATGACTGAACACTTGCCCTCAGCTGCAAGATGCTCACACTGGAAACTACTGGTATCACACTTGGCTGTAACAATTAAACAGATTTTTTAACAAATTCATATTACAGACACCAAACTCTTTTTTTTTCTTTTTGCAATTATGTGAAACAATTTTTATCAAATTTGTACATCAAGTGTATAAACCACAGAATCAATAAGAGCTGCTCTTCGTATTTCCTAGTAACTGCCTCTGCCTAACAAGTCTCCTGCCTTGAGAAAGAGAACCATTTCTACAGGACAGCTGTGATCTAAAGGTGAAAGTAAGTAACCATATAAATATTCCATCAATTTATTTTCAATTATAAACTTGATCTATCTGAAATTTTATATAATGTCCCTGTGGGTGGTACAATGAATAAAACAGAAAAAACCCCAGGTGGTTGCTTTGACACAAGCTCTTGACCAAATATAGTGCTGTGGCTTTTCCAGCCTTCTAAGAGGTAATTTCTGATTACAGATGTGAATTATGACTACAGATTCCACCATCTCTTTTGGAAATTCTTTCTCGCTACTGAAGGTAACCACCTACATAATATGCTAATACGGTTATTACAAAATTCTTCCTTTCATAAAAATTTCTAAATTTGTATGAAAAAAGATGAGTGTAGGGCAAACTGACATTTCAGCCTGAAGACTGAATGAAGAGGAAAAACGGTCTAAGTGAGATCCAGGAGTGCACGTTTTAAGACAACACACATTACCATATGACAACTATCCAAAATTAAGATTTCATTACAAGACAGTATAAATGTATTTCAGGTGTTCTTAAAAAATCTTATTAATACATAGTCACAAAGCAGTAAGCTAAACTGAAAAGACATTCAAGATTTGCAGACAACGCAAAGATTTTACTGCTGCTAAAATTTTGTAGTGTGTTTGTTGAATTATCAGGACCTCATGTTTTCAGAACAGGACCTCTAAACCAAACTTCACAAAATTATATTTGTGCTCACAAAGTCAGCATGTGTGGAAAAGGGTGGCAATGTCTATTCCTAATCACAGTAAATGAAGATTTTTCTGGGTAGCACAGTACCTCCCTTTCTAGCTAACCACAGCTGATACAATGTAGGGCTGCTATTTTTCTAGCATTTCAAAAGCTCATTTCAGAGGCACAGCAAAACTGATCTCAGATAGTACAGACATGACTGAGTCATTTATAGAGGTTATATTCACACTGTACTTTTAACAAGTTTTCCCTTTTCTTTGTTTTTACTATTAACTAGTTCTCAGATACCAAGACTAATACTACTGCAATGTGAACACATATTGGCTGTCCAGATGGTGTTGAACTTGAATTGTTTTGCTCATTTTTTCCCTGGTTTTACCCGAAACAATGTCAAACTCTAATGAGAGATACATAAAAATTGGTACAAAAAGATAATTAATTTTTACTTACTCTCTTCTCCACAGACACAGACTCCATAATTTAACACCAAATGTTTGTAAGAAAGTTGGCTCATCATACTTGCTGCTTCAAAAAAGGACTTTTTGGAAGGAGAGGGAGAGATTGACAAAGAAAATATATCAGTGAAAACAAAGCCCCAAAATTGTAATAAATTTACTAAAATCAGTTTTTAAAAATATTTCAACTTCCATCTCTATGTAAAGACCTTATGTAACATATTTTATATTGTTTGTTGTTGGTTTGTGTTTGGCAACTGTTTCTTGTTTGGTTGGTTTTTATTTCAGTTTTTTGGTCGTGGAGGGTTTTTTCTAATTTTCTAAATAACTGATCGTACACATTCTAGATAGGTTAACAATCTCTTTTTCTCTGCAGGCTCGTGTACCTCAACATTTTAAAAATAATCTTTGTTTTTCGGTGTCAAATAAGTAAATAAAGTAAACTGAAGGCAAATTCATCATACACTATTCACTTTCTAATTTAGCCTGTCAAAATTCACTATTCAGTTTCCAATTTATTTCTTTGTAGCACATTATTAAGTTAAAATACAAAAAGTATTACGTAATTCATCCATTACTGCAAGACCTTTTCCAACTTTGTCAGGAAAGTTTCAAATGCTTTTATTTCTTTCTTCATTTTTTATTCTGTTCAGTGGCATCTCCGCCTACACTTACTTGTGTACTGATTATTCACCCAACAAACCAAAGTGAAAATGAGAACATTTTCCTCCAAGTGACTATATTTTGATTTCTACACTCTAAGCTTTCAGTAAATGATTCATACGTAACTTTAGAACACAAATATATTGCCTGCATTATCAAAATTATAATTTTTTTTGTTTTGTTTTCAATAGTCCAAGGTGTATGCCTACACTGTTTATGAATACCAGCCACCTGAAATGTCTATTCCTTTTTTACTCACATTTTCATATAAATTTATCTTAAATAATTGAAAAGTTCACTAAATAGTGTACTGGTTCTCCTGGCTTGCTGTAAACATAGCTAGATAATTAGAAATTTGAATAAAGTACATAATCAAATAAGTAATCAGTATATAAAGTATATATTACATTCATATAATAAACACTACTACATCTTGTGAAAGTCTTTAGAATTATATTCTCACATACAGAGTCTTGGACTCAATTACACTACCAGTTCACATTTTTTTTTTGCACAAAGGCATTTTGGATGTGCTAAAAGCTTCACTCAAAAAGTGAGACATCTCAATTATCAGGGGTAAATCCATGTATGGCAAGCTTTTCTCACACATAAATACTTCTGATTATTAGATTTTACTGGAGAATCTGAAGACAGTCTACCCAGAGAAAGTGCTTTTCCATAAATGGTGGTCCCTTGTCTCTAAATAATGAATTTACTGGTTAAGACAATCCTGTGGCTATACCACTTCTCCTCTGGTACTTTAATTGTATAAATGAACTGCTCTCCAGTTCTCAGTGGGTATCTCTGAATTCTCTCACAGATGGCAGGAACAGGGGAAATAAAGTACAAAGGCATACTTCCCAAAGCCAGTCTCAAATCCATACTCCCAGTGTCACAAGTCCAAGCATGAGCTTGGTTCAACACACAACCCTCTACCATATAACAAATACTCATTTATGAAGTAAATGGGTAATGCTCAAGAAAATAAGAAAAGTAATGCTCAGCGTAGCATGGACAAATGTTATGTAGCAGTCAACAATCACACCAACCTCAGAGTAGTTTCTGTGCACTTTATCCAGCACCTTTAAAAGAACTTCAGTTTGATGGAGCTGGCCATAGTCTCCCACTTCTTTCCTTACACCTTTGAAAATCTTAGTAAATGTGCCCTGTCCAAGACTCTCCTCCTAAAAGGAAGAAAGGATACAGATAGAAATAAAAATCAAAAATATCCGCCTGTTTTAAAAGATATCTCAAAAAAAACCACCAACCCAGCATAAGCATATGCAAATCTTTAGAGGTGTGCTGGCTGTAGAGTTCAGCTGAGAGGGAAAGGAAGCAACTGTATCAGAAACATCCTAAATTTTTGCTTGTTTTTTATTGACTACTCAAGGATCTCAGAAAATAAGCATGAACCAGAGAGGAAGCAATTCCATTAAATCTGTATTTAGACAACTCTAGAAGCAAACAACTGCTATTGCAGTCAAAATTATGCTTCTTAATTATAAAAAGCGTTACCAAAAATTATTTGCATTACTGGAAAACAAAGTAATTTTTTTTCCACAACTCTAAGAAAAGATTACAGCAAAATCTCCCAGCTCAGGTAAGATTCTTTTAAACACATACTGAGGTTTTTAAAACTTGGTGCGTATTAAACCCAACATCTGCAGTGGAAAAAGCAACTAATGGACTTACGAATATCAAATCCTCATTGCGGATTTTGTGAAAGACCATCTGATTGACATTATTGTGTCTCTGCAGTGTAGGTGATGAAGGTACGTCAGAAACGCTATTGCTTCTGAAGACTAGGAGATTTGATTTATCTGGGAGAAGAAAGAGGAAAAGGAAAACCAAAGTAAATTTGTAAAATATAGAACTAAACCAGTATCATTTCAGAAGGATTATTAATGAGGGGCTGCCAATTCAACACAAACAAGCTATCAGATTGAGATCAGTTTATTTAAAAAGCCACACAGTATTTAATTTAAATCAAAGTCTGATATTTTCTAATCAGCAAAAGCATCTAGGTTCACTCATGAGTTTTATGTTTTTTAAGTATTCCTACTTTTGACAAACATTCTGAAAACATTCCCACCTCCTTTCATATTTTAACTGCTGCAGTATTTCTAGTAACAACTGGGGATGGAAAATGGGATGTAAATTAACTTCTTTTATAATACAAAGTAGAGCAGGTCTCATACTAAAATTAAATCTGAAAAGTATATCTTTGTGGGTATGTGCTCACATCCATGATTATATTTATTCAATAATTTATCATTTTGATGCATATAAATTTTTGGCTTCAATGGAATAATGTTACAAAACTATTCTCTATAATGTGCATACATATTTACTTGTTACATCTTTTCTAAGGTTTTGAATCCATTGGCTATTTTCAATCACATCTGAGAGAAGTAAAAGTTATATCAAATAGTCTGTTCTGATAAGTTTTTCTTTAAATAGGGACCAATAGAGACAAAGATTAATATTAACTGGAAGTAGTACTGCTTAGAAGGGCAGATGTTTAAAGATTTCATGAAGGAAACAGGTGTTAATATCCAAGGTAGGCAAAAGAATTAAATGCAAATTCCAGAAAAATCCAATCCTCAGGCAGGAGCTCTATTCCATGTGTATTTTTCCAGTGTTAAAAAGAAGCTGAAACCGCACTGCAGACTTGACATAATGCAGCTAAGATCAACAATTACAGAAATTCACTGACACTGTTGGTTCTATTGCCTATGGAAGTATTCTCTGCAATAAATAATCCATTTAGTAGCTCTTTGCTTCTCAACACATGCAAACACTTGGTGGAAGAAGAAATGCTGCTGCACACAATCCACTGCAATTAGGAAACCAATTTTGCTTCTAATCATGAAACTGGCTACCATGATTACTTCTGGAAGACTATCTTACACCAAATTAAAATTTGACAGACACTGGAACTGAAAACTATGAATGAAAAAATGAACAAATAGACCAGTGAAATTTTAAAAACCCACATAAATATATCACAGAAACACGGAATATTCTGGGTTGGAAGGGACCTACAAGGATTATCAAGTCCAACTCCTGGCCCTGCACAAGAGCATCCCCAAGAGTGACACCATGTGCCTGAGCGCATTGTTCAAACACTTCCTGAACTCTGTCAGGCTGGTGCTGTGACCTCTTCCCTGGGGAGCCTCTTCCAGTGCCCAGCCATCCTCTGAGTGAAGAACCTTTTCCTGATATCCAACCTAACCCTCCCCTGACCCAGCTTCAGGCCATTCCCTCGGGTGCTGTCACTGCCACCAGAGAGAACAGATCAGTGCCTGCCCCTGCTCTTTCCTTCACAAGGAAGTTGTAACTGCAGTGAGGTCTCCCCTCAGTCTCCTCCAGGCTGAACAGACCAGGTGACCTCAGCTGTTCCTCATGCAGCTTCCCCTCCAGACCCTTCACCATCCTCGTGGCCTCCTTTGGGCACTCTCCAATAGCTTTATATTTCTCTTACATTGTGGCACCCAGAGCTGCCCCCAGCACTGGAGGTGAGGCTGCCCCAGTGCAGAGCAGAGCAGCACAATCCCCTCCCTTGCCCGGCTGTGGATGCTGTGCCTGATGGCCCCAGGACAGGGTTGGCCCTCCTGGCTGCCAGGGCACTGCTGAATCAGGTTCAACTTGCCATCAAACAGGAGGACCAGGTCCCTTTCCACGGCACTGCTCTCCAGTGTCTCATTCCCCAGTCTGTACACACACCCAGGATTGCCCCATCCCAGATGCAGAATCTGACACTTTTCCTTGTTAAACTTCATACGGTTGGTGACTGCCCCATCCTCTAATTTGATGAGGTCTCTTTAAAGGGTCTCCCTGCCTTCAAGGGTATCAACAGTTCCTCCCAGTTTTGTATCACATATCTACCTGAGAGTCATTTATTATTAACTTATTTTTAAGTCTTTAATCTAGAAGTTAGAAAACTTTCTGCTTAGAAATAATCTTTCTCTTACCTTTTGGTTTTGGAGGACAGCATTTGATGAACTGGAAAATTATGCTGTCTGAACGGACAGTTTCTGTCTGGTAACAGGTCAAGAGATCCTTAAGATTACTAAAACTCCTCTTGGTTCCACTAAGATTATATTCTCCGTTCTCATTCTTCGTAATTAAGCAGTGCTTATAATCTGTAGTACTGTCACGCTGCAGGAAGTTTTCCATTAAAAATGAAATTGATTAATATTTAATATTTGAAAGCTTATTTAAATGTATAGCACTCTAATAATTAATGAAAGGATGCTTCAGGAAAATATGATCATAATTTGTTATTTTGTTCTTACTATGTAATATGGATTCTGAGAAAACATGACTCTACTCCCATCACTGGAACTAGTACGTTGATGCTAGAGAAAAACAAATGTTAATGAAATCTGAAAAGATGGAGCTGAGAAAACAGATAATGGATCCTAGGAAAAATCCTTCAGAGCTATTAAGGAAAGCTTATTCATCCTAACATGGGGTTACATCAAAACAAAACTCCACTGGAAGCAATAGCCCTAATGTTTACCCTCCATGCTTGTTTGGCAGGCATATGGAGATCTCAGCTGTAGTGCTGCTTTCCTGTCATCTCCAGTACAGTTCTAAGAAACTACTTACTAATACAGATTTTCAATATGCATTGAATTATTTTTACAATGAGTCTTGAAAAGATACCATTAAACATTTTAAACAAGCTGAGTTCTTACTAGTGCTTTTGTGGTCCTGTATTTCAACACTGCAGGAAATGTTCCAGCCAATTCTGAATATAAAAAGCCTTCCAATGATTTGCACAAGACTCAGAAAAAGGAAAAAAAGAGTTGTGGCGAAGTCACTTAAAGGCAATGGTAGTCTTCTCTCACAAGCCTGACTCTCAGCTTTTCCTCTCTAAGCTTGTTCAGGAACTGATTTCTTCGTCTATAAAATTCTCTCTCAAACGTACTTTATTGACTGGACATAACATTTCTCCATTCACACATCAGCATTACTTGGTCATTTTCAGAGATGTACACATCTCTGACAGTATTAGCAAACTTACTAGCTTGCTGTACACCAGCAGGAAAATTCATGTATTACCATCCCTAGCTAAAAACACAAAAGTAGCTCTGCTAATGTAATTAAAGAAAAACCCATTCTTGAAACAAGACCACGCAATTATTTAACAGCAATATTAAAGCACTATATTATCACCAGCTGCAGTGTCACAGCGAAGAGGTACATCTGGTTCTCCGGCTGCGTGAGAACCAGATGCATTTACAGGGTGTCTTTCTCTCTAGCTAACCAGATATACCCAGGCGATTTGTGTTGACGTAACAGCTACCAAATAGTATGGCTGGCCCAGCACTGGGGATGGGGACAGGACCCAAACCCAGAGGAACCTGTGAAGGAGACACTCGCAGATCATCAAAGGCTGTACACCCAATCTAATGAAGCCCCACTTGTGAGGGGGGACGAGGTATGTGGAAAATCCAGGGAAAAAACTCAACTAAAAACCTCCAAACTCTAGAAAACAATAGAAAACCCATCAAATTGCTCCATCTCCCAAATATTTACCACAGTCCCAAGATCCATGCCACTATCTCCAAAACTCTTAAGCTCTCTTCCCTAGACCTGTCTTGGCCTCCTAGGCACGTGGTATGTGCATCAGCAATTCTGTACCAACTCTGATGTTTCTCACAAGACCCTGAAAGTTGGCCGGTCTGACAAAAGTAGCTATAGAATATACACATCAGACAAATGTTCTGGAGGGAAGATTCAGAATCATTTACTGAACATCTCAGGCTCATTGTTATATCACAACAAAGATTAAATAGGCACTAAGACAGAATACAAACCTCTATAGCAAAGGTAAGGAAGTACTTTTTAAAGTCTTTAGGACTGCAGCGAAGGACGTAGAAACCAGTCTGATTACCCGCTTTCTTCAGTTTACTGATAGCAAAGTCCATGCTACAGTAAAAAGAAAATGTTTAATATTGCATAATTTCAAAATTCAGGAATGTCAGAGGTTGAGTAATGAGTAACATTAACAGATATCTAATATAACAGCAATTCAAACTTTCAATTTTGTACAGCTTTCTTTAAGTTAATATCTTTGCCCTTTATTTTCCAATATATAGGGTGGTTGCTTACGCAAAGAGCAGTATACTAAAAATTTTTAATACTGAACCATCACAATTATTTATCCAATGAGAAATTTTAGGGGCTAAAAAAACTATATTCCCCACAGCTTATGATATGGTTTTCGACATGCATTATGGAAGAAGCTATAATATGATTGCCTAACTAATCAGCTAAAATTAGCAAAACATTTGTGTGGGTGAAGAAGGTGGGTTTAACTAGGAAAAGGGCTAACAAGAAAGAAGAGCTGAAATAAAACAACACTCATTATAATAAGACTAAATTTCCTCTTAAACAAGCCTTGCTAACTATTTCTATCCATATCAAGGAATGATCTTTCCACTTAACTTTTACAGCATGTCAAGAAGGCATTGTATTTTACAAAGTGAAAAATAAACAGGAAAAATATAAAGCATTTTATGTTACATAAGTGCAATAAAAAAAATATTTTAAGATGCCTACCACAGCTGACAGACAACTAAAGCTCATCTTCCAAAAAGAGTATCACACAGTTACATTACTAAAAAAATACTTACAAAATTGGTCCATGACAGTTGCTTTGGATATTTTCAAGGACTGATGGTGGTGCTACTTCTTTACAGAGATAATGATGGGCGTCCGCTGTTAATCTGTAATATCCATCAATTAACGATACAAAGGAGAGAGCTTCTCTTAATGACTGAAATTCAGCCTCCTGTTCAATTGCCAGAGAACAATGGGGTGTGGGGGGGAGAGAGAGAATTTCAATTTTTAAAAGGCAACAGAAAATTCCTGGATATGATAATGCTGTAACAGATGTGCATATATGCGCACATTAAAAACATGAATAAAGCAGTTTTTAACTGATGTTAGTATGTTCTACCTTCTTGTTATCATTCAAAACTTGATAGCAGTGCTCAGTGTTCAAAAACAAACCCAAACCAAACAAAACAGAGAAGCTGGGGATGCCTTATCCCCGGAATGGGCTTTTGAGCAATCTGCTCTAATGGACTGTATCCCGACCCATGCCAGGGGCATTGGAACCAGATGATCTTTAAAGTCCCTCCCAACTCCAACCATTCCACGATTCTTTGAAATCTGCCATAAAAAACACCCCTTACTCTCACAGGAATGCCAATATGAAAGAGAATTTGAAAGGGAAAGACAAGTAGATGCAACTCAGCATGCAGACACCTACCACGCTGCCAATACAGTGTTGTTCTTTTTCCTAAAGGAAAGCCTTCACTTACCAAAGATTTATATGTTTGCCTTCAAGTAGAAAAGAAAAACCTCTAGGAAACTGCCTGAAAACTTAACTACTAGTCAGCAAAAACTGGCACCCTGAGCTGGATCATAGATGGAAGATGAGCTTTTACTACTGTGAAGACAGGTACACGGGATAAAAGGACGGAGAAAAACAACGCAGCCAAAGGAAAATGGGTGTGAAAAAGGTCTTACGAACAGTATGCAAGAACAGATAAAAGCAGGACAAAATTAAATCCATCTGCAACAACATATTTATTGCTGCAAATAAAACAAAAATAGAGAAGCATTTTCTGAGTCACCCTAGGTTTCATTCGGTAGTGTAACCCAACAGAACAGGCTTTAGGATGTGTTTGCCTATGACACTGGAGATGCACCTAGCAGGTGAACACAATTATCTGGCAGTTTCTTTGTTAGAGAGCAATAAAAAACCCGGTGTTTTTGAGTAAGTGTCAAGAATTTCAACTTCAAACTCCTTTTTAAGAGGACCCGGAAATAACTGCAGCCTGTGGTGCGGACCATGGTGAAGCAGCTGCACCTCTACAGCCCATGGAGGCCCATGGTGGAGCAGAGATACACCTGCAGCCTGGGGAGAACCTCATATCGCAGAAGAAGGATGTGACTCAAGGAGGTTGTGACCCCATGGGAAGCCTACACTGAAATATGCTTGTTGGCAGGACTTGTGGCCCCATGGGCCACTATGGACCTGCAGAGCAGTCTGTTCCTGGAGAACCGCACCTTGCGGAAGGGACCAATACGGGAACAGTTCATGAAGAACTGCAGCCTGTGGAAATGATTCACACTGGAGAAGTTCACGGAGGACTGTCCCCCATGGGAGGGATCCCTTGCTGGAGCAGGGCATGAGTGTGAGGAGGACTGAGAGGTAAAGACAACATGGGATGAACTGACCACACTTCCCATTCCCAATCCTCTGCAGTGCTGAGGGAAGGGAAGTAGAAAATCAGGAAAAAAAATGGCCCATGGGGAAAGGAAAGGTGGTGGGAAAATGTTAAGATTTTTTTTATCCTCATTACCCTACTCTGAATTGACTGGCGACAAATTCAGTAAATTTCCCTGAGACAATTCTGTTTCGTCCATGGCAGTAATCCCTGAGAGATCCTTAAGGACAGCTCCTGATAAGGACAGATCCTCATCTCAACCCACAAGCCTTTCATTATATTTTCTCTCCCCTGTCCAGCTGAAGAGGGAAGTGATTAGAGCAGATTTGGTGGGCACCTGGTGCTCAGCCAGGGTCAGCCCATCCCACAACTCTGTGACAATTATACCTGCTATAAAACCTCACTCAAGTGAAAGGTTGGAGTTAAAGCAAAAAACTTTTTACATTTGTGTATAAAATACTTTCTGAAAGATCTTCTTCAAAGAATTGTAAACAGTAAAAGCAATGACATTAATTTTGTCCTGATACTTATTTTGTATCATCATTGCTTCAGAGTATTTTGAAGCCTTTTTCAATGTGTTGGTCTCTAGCAGGCGGCTTATCAGGACACCATGGAAACAGCACACTCGAGAACTGAAACCATGGACTCAGGTTTAAGACTAATAAACAAAAGAACCAATCTGTGTACCAGAAATTTTCCTCAGATATAAATGTCTACTTCTATTTCATTCCAAGCACACAGCTTTGAATGCAGAAGAGCTTTAGTGTTCTGATACACCACTTACACTGCTGATAAGTGTTTAGTTTTATCTCATGCTTAATTAACATGGTCATGGATTATACAATACTACGTGTACAACAATCACACAGCCTGCTCAAAGCAGTATCTACTTTAAAGAACAGCAACCAAAGTAAACAGACCAGATTCTTGCTGTCTTGTTTGTGAATGGTTACAATTCTTCTCTCACTGGAGCCTTCTTGGCTTGCTTGTTTAATGCTGACATCAATGATATCAGGAAAATCACAGTATGTTTGTAAATCCTGCAACAAATATTATATAATTTCAGTAATAACATAAATGGCAATTAAAAAGCCTCACCTATTTGCAGCATTGGAATTCCTACAACTCCGAACTCGTAAGCTAGCAACAAAGAGCATTATAAAACCTTAAACATGCCATTACAAGCAAATAAAGGGTTTTTCTTCTTTATGGAATCATCACTAGAAACATAAATTAAAAAACAGACAGAGATCCAGGAACTGTGAACATTAATATCCACATATGGGTTTGGGTTTTTATAACTGTAGATACTTCTTTGCTCTGTAGTATTTTGTGAACAGTGGAACATTATGATTACATTTTTGAGAGGGCTTTGTTTTGGTGAGCTTATTATTGGCATCCTGATTAAACAGGTTTACAAAGCCTTTTAACAATACAAAATGTCATGACTTCATTCAGAGTGACACAAGCTGCAAAATCTGTAGGAGGAACGAAGAAAAAGTGTAAGAAAAGGTTGTCCTCTCAGTCCTATCTACTTGTTCACCTGGTTGTTGAAAAAGTGAACTTGTGAAACAAATTTCTTCACAATCTACTCCACATATGTCATTACATACAAATAAATAAAAATTACTTTTCAGTTCAGTATCTGAATGACAATTCTTCAGTAAAGGTTACAGAAACAAATTATAATCATGTTTACAAGCAGCCATATTAATTCATTCAGTTTTCAAAACCCACTTTATAAATAGTTTCTTTACCACTGAAAATATATGCTGTCTGTGTCAATAATGGAATGGTAATATTTTTAATAATGAAAAAATAATCTGGCAATCTTTAGTGAAAAATATTATTCCTTCAAACACTACTCTTAGTAAAGGCTTGGTTGCCAAGCCCAAACAGCATAGTATGCCTAAACTTTACACACCTAAAACTGGAAGTTGCAAAATCAGACATTTATGATAGCTCCTGCCAGAGCAACTGGCACTTACAGGAAAATTAGGGAAGGCAGAGGGCTGCTACATAACAGCTATGAATGAGGTAATTGTCAGTCTACAAATATTCTAAGAACACCACACTTTAAAAAATACGGGCATGTAATCAGATTTAGCTAAGTACTGAAAAAAACCACTAGTATATAGCATTTTTACAATTTATTACAGCACACTGTAAAAATACAACCTTTTGTAGTTTGGCCTTGTCTGCTATAGATTATGAACCAAAAGTACCAAACAGAAGCGATTATTTTGTAAAACTCACACACGCTCCACTTTGACTTTACTTTTACCTTTGGAAAATTCCCGCACTCTCAACGCATACTGCTTTGAGTTTCTACCAGGTTTTGGTAAACTCAGCGTAATGAATAGTCATGATGGGAAGTCATACACACACAAAATAATACCGATAAATAAAAATGCAGCAGTACATGATTACTAGGCATTAGGAACCATTACTAGTCGAATAGAAACCATTTAGCACCTAATTCCTGAACAAAGACTATATGGATTCCACAGTCACAGAGATATCACTTTAAATTTGCTAACTGAGACACTGGTAGGCATCTAACTGCAGCAGGAAAGAGGTATAGGGAAATTTACCTGCTGTTTGGAGTCCTTAGATCCCTGTTTTCAAAGAGAATTTGGGGAATTTCTGCATTTTACTTACACCTGGGGCTGTGGTCATTACATTTCCACATTTTTTATATGTCAAGCAGAGAAGTATTACACAACTTTCTTCTAGTATTTCAGTAAAAAACTAATTTTAAAATCTTGCACTGTTTAAGTCAATATTTTTCTATGATCCTCAGCGATGTGGAAATTGTATCATTATTGTGAAGTAAAATTTGCCTACCAAATTTGCTTCAGGTAAATCAGAACTTCTAAAATAAGCTTATTACTCTGTTCCATAACAAACCGCACAGTTATTAAAATAATTTTAAAAAATTACCTGCTCTCCAAGTGTCTCACAGTCTTTAAGTTTTCCTCTTGAACACTGAATTCCACCATTTCCAGTTATTACAACTGTTGCAAAACTTTCCTCTCCAGAAGGACCTCCACCAGGTTCTTTTACTTCAAAAACTTCTGAATAGAAGGCAGGCTGAAGGGTTTCCAGATTTATGAGATACTTAAGTTTCAAGTTTCTGGCAGTGGCTTTGCATTGACCAAACTGTTGTATAAATTTGCGGAACCTGTACCTTATTCTTTTACGTGTCAAAATGTGGTAGTCTTGGATTTTTGCTCGCACACACTTAGGTAAAAACATTTTGTAGCTGTGAACACATAACCAGAAAAAAAGGCTACTAATTTCATCCATTAAATCCAGCAAAGATAATTAGGTCTGTGCTAAACAAGTCAACATTGAAAACACCTTTTCCTCTAAATGTACCGTTATTTTTTCAACTGTAGAATAACAAAGATCCTCTCTTACATCTGTAATATATTCTTTCAAATAGAGCCCCCCACCTTCTTCCATTTTCCATTTTTACCCTCACTCAATTGCAACATAAATAATATAATGCATTTTCCATAAATTCAAAGATGTCTCTTCTTTCATTAGTGAAGTTCTGAGGTAAGGCAGCAGAAGTCACACAATTGCTTTGTCTGGTGTAGAAGTTGTGAAGAGGATACTGCATAGCAACCACATGGATAAATGACAGATTTTCTGGCTGAAAATACAGGTGGTAGTGATGCCATGATGATTTTTTGCCTTTTCTTTTGTACTCCTGTTATGCCTTTTTACAACTTCTGTATTCCTAGTGCTTTTTTGCCTACATTCTTGGACTTGTTTGTTAAGCTAGGAGACTAAACATTTTAGAGGTTTTGTAGTTAGGGATCAGTCTCCCCAGGCCCCAAGGTCCTCTCCAGAACACATCTTGTAAACTAAGATAGAACCATCCAGGGGAAGGTCCCTTGGGAATGGAGGGCTCATTTTAGCCTCTCATTGGGGAATCTTTGATAGATACATTATTTAGCAAAACCTGTAATGTTATACCAGATCTTTTGGGGGGGAAAAGTGTGCATTGCAGTGCGCATTTCAGCGCATTCCACCTGGACGTAGTGCACCTAAGGATCCTTAAAATAAATACCAAGGTAAAATCTCTTTTCCCTTCTAACCATGTTTGCCTCTTGATTTTAAGACCAAGAAAAGGCATCAGTAGAATACAACACTGGGGTTGGTTCTCACTGGAGTTCTTATCTCACTGTCCATAGTCCGTATCAAGACATGAAAGAGCTGCAGTTATCACCCTCAACGAGCTGGCCTCATTCTGTTTCTAACTTCTCCAAATAGCTTTCATTAAAAAACAAACATCAACCAAGTACCAAGCAGGGACAGAATTAACTCAGCGGAAGTAGAAACTGATAGGATTGATACACTCAAGTGAATTGATAAACTCAAGAAAAGTTTAGCAGAGATCTGTGCAAGATGTTCAAGTGCCTGGAGCACATGACATGAGAGAAGAGGCATATGGGAGCTTGATTTGTTCAGCCTGGAGAAAAGTAGGCTCAAGTAGGGTGTTCTACTATTTGTCTCCTAATACTGTGAAAGGACAAGAGAGGATTATCGGTATCACAGAGGAGACTGATTAGGGAAAGAGAAAATCTTCCACAATGACTGTGGTCATGCACAGGACAAAGCTGCACAGAGATATAGGGGAATCTCCACATCTGGACATTTTTGGAATTTGACTGTATGATGCCTCGAATCACTTCTTCTAACTTTGAAGCTGGCCCTCACAGGAACAGGGGGTTGGATCTGATGACATCCAGAAGATGTCTAACCTTGAATTATTTCTTACATATTTTCTCAGATAAGAAGCTGCTGCCTTACTTTTCATTAAGAGCGTCAAATCCATGTCTCCAAATCATGACTCGCCACCATGACACAAATTTTCTTTTAATTTCTAGTTTACACAATAGGTAAATTTATGTAACCATTAGAATACATCAACTGCCAACAGCCAAACACCTCCTCCCAGATACTAATGTATAAAAATACAACGTTTAGGCATCAGATAGACTTGAGACAGTTACAAATGACAGAATCACCTGACTGAATTGTAAATGGCCATTGGGGTTTGGTCCTTTTCTTTGGCCACTCTCATCATATCTAGTACAGCCATTCCAAGGCATTCTTCTTGTGTTTCGTGAGTAACAGGCATCTGTACCCATCCCTCCAAAAAATCAGCTCGCCACTAAGAAAGAATGCAAGAAAACAAATGAAAACTGTAGCACTGCTGCTCATCAAGAAGAAGGATTTGGGGTGCAGTTGTTAGGGGGAGTTGTTGTTGTGTTGATTGTTTATGCTTAGTTCGTTTGGGGGGGTTTATTGGCTTGGTTTTTTAAAGACTGAATGACCTACTTCATCCACAAAAAGATGTACTTATTCATAAGGAATACCAGCTGCTATCGTGCTTAAAAGCACTGTTTTGAACTTCATCTCTCCAAATACACAATAGGACATGGAATTTAATTTTGAGCTTGAGAGGGCTTCAAGCTTTCAAGAGCCTACAGAATTACCAGGAGAAGATGAAAAGGGAATAAATACTAATAACCTTTACCAATCTGCATTTAAAAGTAACCAAGCAAATCATACCTGTGCGAATAGATAAGACATGACAAGATCGTCAAGGACAGGGCTTTCTGCACCACGAAGAATGCCATACCGGTATGCTCTGTTGCTGCCACTGCAATACCAGTGGGGAAAATAAAACCTGGTAGGAAATAAATTTATGCAAACATCAATAAACAGACATTTTGGTTACCAATATCAGACATTACTGCTCTCGTATACATGTAACTAGTGCTGGCTGCTCTGGAGGACCACTATGAAATCCCAGTTAGTCACTGAAGGTTTCAGATCCAGTTCTTGGTGTTTTAAAGTACTACAATATTTCAGCAGGATGATATCCTGTACTGATAGGAATGAGGACCTTTGCTAAGTTATTCTCACTAATCAGAACACAGAGTATTTTATTAGTGTCTTCCAGTTTCTTTTGAAACAGTTGTTCAAGAAACATTAAGGCCAAATTATGCAATGTAAATAAACTAAGTAACTTACAAAAGGAAAACTGTGACTATAGTTTTAGCTGTCCGCATAAGGCTAGGGAAAAATGGCTGTATTGCAGAAATACGCATGACTACACAGGGTAATTACTCTGCATTTCAGAAATGCCACTTATTTCGAACAGGCAAGCACAGAGGAGATGAGATGTATCATTATTAAGAAAGGTATTGTTTTCACGTCTGCTGTATTTTTATTGTTTCTTCAATGTGACAGTGGCAAACATACAGGATAGAGAAAATTAATAAAGTACATAATTCAAATTACTCTAATATTTTTGATTCTTTTAGCTCCCTGTTTTCCAGAAAGCACCAGCAATCTGTCCATAACTTCTAAGAGAAACTACAGTTCAACTAAATATCATTTTGGTTGTGTTTTCTCACACAGTTTTGTTTTACTATGAAAAGTATGTAACATTTTATTTCGATTATTACCTTATCCGGTAAATTAAGATGAGTCTGGTGGCTTCATCTACATGGAAGATGTGATTTGGGGGATACCACATTCTGTCTGTTTCACTCATGAGTGCAAACATGTTATGATACACTGGCATGATACCTACATGAAGAACAGAGAAGCACACATCTATAGGAAAGTGTTTTCACAAAGCATTAAAAAAATACTGTGGATTAAAAGTAGATTGCCACAGGGCACTACTGCTATCAGCAACAGGTATCAATATTGCCAACAACACTGCAATCATGATCCCATAACCCGCAGATTGCTTTGCTAGTTTAATTTCTCGTTCTTCCTTTATGTTTTCTGACTGAAAACTCCATTCACCTGTTGTCCTACACCTCACTGTTAGATTACCAGATTTTCTCTGTACGGCATTTAATAAAATGTCCTCTTAGCCTCTCAGTTTAGAAATAGCTTACAACAGTAGATTTTTTTTCTTTCCTTTCCAAAACCAGATCATTTGATTTGAGCCTTGATTTTAAGACTAAGCATTGATTTTAAGACTTCAGATTGATTAAAAATAAGAAGTAAAGCAACACAAAGTTATAATGACTAGGACAACCACTGGCCATTTCCATTTTAGCAACTCAATTTAGAACAAACCCAAACATGTATTATCAAAATAAAACAGGACTGAAAAATATTTTTTCCCTCAACAACTTTGAATTATGCTACTGATAACTAACAAGCAATCCTACTTAATCAGAAACTACAGAAATCAGCTGAGCATCAACTCTTCAGCAGCACCAGAATTTTAATTTGACTTTGAGGCTCCCAGATGAAACACAGCCTAATATACAACACAGCACTGTACTGTGCTGCAGTGTTATGCATCCATGTGATGCCTATGTTAGATTTGGAAAACAGGTTAAGTGCCTGAAAACTGACAGCACAAAAAGATGAACTCCAATTTCATATCACATATATTCTGCCTTTAGAATTAAAGGCCGGAAGAGACACAGGTCTAAACGCCAGAGAGTAGGATGAAAAATTACAATGTCAAAGTCACAGTAGGTCATAGCTAAAGAAAACTTTACATTAAAGCAATACACTTTGGGGTAAGGGCAAAAAAATAATGAAAAAATAACAGGTAAAGACAATAACTTAAAATGACCTTAAGAGACAAAAGAGTTCTGGAAAAAGGCAAAGTACCCACACCCTTGCTCAAAGACTTAAAATGAAGTAATTGAAATTCTCACAAGAAACCAGAAGAAAAAAAAATCTTTTATTTCTTTCTGTTCTAAACAACATCTAGGTAATTACTGAAGGGAGCAGACCCCACATTTCTTTCATCACATCTAAACTGCATGTAAGACAATCAGAAGAAACAACCAATCAACTCCACATATAAAACCACATAACCCTTTGGAACAAAACATATTTCAGTCTTAAGCAATAACTAGTCTATTAAATTTGATACAAAAAAGGGTTTTCCTCCATAGGGGTCCAGTAAGAGGGCTAAGAACTAGAGTTCTATCGCGCAGTTGTGAAGATTGAACTGCTGAAATCTGTAGGCTAATAATCTGGCACTTTCTTAAACCAAAGCTCTGCAAAACATACCAGAGTTGCAAGTCCTAACACATGACTTTCTACGAAAAGGAGTCATAGACTTAAGGAAACTAGAGAAATGGAAAAGAATTATGTAAGACAATGAAAGAGAAACCGAAACGAAACAAAACCCCCACAGAAAAAAAACCTGAAGGGATTAGTAACTGAAAGATTGGCTGTAATTCTAAATGTTGCAAATCTATGGTGCAATAAGACATCATTTGATCCATACAAGTTTTGAGAAATTTTTTATGGAGTTAGAAAGAAATCTATCCCATGTAAATAAATATGGCTCTCATTTGATGTGTGAAGTGGGATGAACTATACTATACCACATGTCATAAAGTCGTCCATAAAGCAGTAACTTAGCAGTCACTAACTTAGCAGTTTTAAGGCTGTGTGGTGTCTGTATCCCAAACAATTTCAGATCAATTACTGTGCAATGCATGTGAGAATCACTACGCTAAACACCATTCAGGGCAATGCTGAATATTTACCTATATACCTAGTGAGACCTACCTAGTCTCACTAAGACATTTACCCAAACTAGTAACCATCCCATGTAAGGACACTGAACAAAAAAACATTTCAAAATATTTCAAAATTCTTAAATTCAAATGCTAAGCTGCTGTATTTCACCAAATACACTACAGACACCACAACCACCACGCCACCCCACCTCGCAAAAAACCCCACAGATATTTCAAGATCCTATCATTGCCATTCTGAAACTTTAACCAAGCAGGGGACATGACTGTGGTACTCCCCCTACAAATCGGAAATATTTATATATTAACCCCTCCCCCCTCCTCTTTCTTCCTTTGTATGAAAAGTAAACTGTGTATTCTTCCATCCCTCATTCTTAGGCATTTGTAATTCTGAATGGTAACCTGCACCACTCACTGACAGTGTTCAAGGACACAGAGATCATACATATTTTTCAAGAAAAGGAGTTTCACTTTTTTATCCCTTCCCCTTGAGAATTATGCATTTGCTTTACTACACTGAATGCTCAACAATTACAAAATACAGCAAATCCCTTTATTAAATAGAGTCTTGAAAACTGTCAACAAGAATCTGACAAAAGCAAAGAGGCCAGAAACTTCTCTTTTCGTGTTTTCTATTAATTGCAGGGACTTTTCAAGTGATGATAACTGCAGTACTTAAATGTTTTCTCTAAAACAATGAAAACCAAAAAATTGGCATAGGGAATAAAAGTCTCCTGCTGAAGCCTAGGCATGTCAACAACAGTGAAAACTTATGAGAAACGTATTTTTCACCACAAGTAAAATCATAAAAGCTATTCACAACAGTAACTGAAAAGCCTCCCTTGGATTTTTGCACGGCATTAACCATGCTATCAACTCAGTCAGTGATGAATTAGGAGAGAAGATAGTGACACAATTAATCAGAATTTTCTCTGCTTTGCTTCTCCAGCAAGGGCTATCAAATAAATTTTCTGGACTACTGCAATGAGAAGATCTCTTTACTATTTATTTATTTATTTATTACGTAAGGCTAAAGAAAGGAGCCTTGACATGCTATACAGACTGTCAAGTAAGATCACGAAAGACTACAACATAGCATAAGTTTATAGTTCCAACTTCCGTTTCAACCCTAAAAAAAAAAAGCAGATTCTTCTTTTCCTCTTTATGATTTTAGAGCTTCACATCCAGGCAAGTCTCAGTACTTCATTTAACCTGAAGTACTTAAGAAAATACAGCTTTTCTGTATCTCCTCCTCTGTTGGCATTAGGAATCCTTCCTCCCATACCGTGTGTTTTTATAAGCTAATGTCTCTCTTTTAAGAAAAAGTAAAAATCAGAAAGTGTAAATCACAACAAGCCATGACACCACTATGAAATGTGAAAGCCATGCAGTCTGCAACAGAATTACTGTCATATGAAACTCTCAATTCAAGCATGTAAGTTATTACACACAAAAAGATGAAAGCAATTAGTTGAATGATTAAAAACAAATTAAAAAATCTCAAATTTTCTACATAAAAAGTCTAATATATACATTAGTTCTCACACAAGTGAAAGCAAACTTTTTAAAACTTACGTAGCCTTGCACATACCAGATGGAAATTTGCTTGTCTTTTCTGACATAAAAATAGTATCTTACACTTATCATTCATACAAACCGGAGGCTTACCAAACCCTTAACATCGAATTCAATGTCACTATCCTGTCAACAAAATGCTTTTTGAATAGTCAATCAAAGCTTGTATTTCTTTTCCTGGAAAAACAGAATTGCCCAGAATTCTGATTAATTCATTCCCCAGCTAGCGGGGGAGCAGCAGGGGGCTGCATGCTCTGTGTGGATTTTCAGGAAAGGCTGTCACCTAAAGGAAGACAAACAAACAAAAACCAAACAACACCACCGCCTCACAAAAACAAGCAAACACCCCCATCCCCCTCAAACCAAACAAAACCACCAAACAGAAAAACCAACCCCCAGTGAACAGTTATGCTCAATGATAACTCTGACCCCAACCCCCAGTGAACAGTTATACTCAATGGTAACTCTGAGCCATGTGAACCTTGAATCATATCAATCCTGGAAATTCAGAATGTTAGAAAAAAATCGGTCTAGAATTCCCTTGTTAGTAGCAAGGAATCTCTTCTAAAGCATACAAGCAAAGAGGTACTACAAATCATCACATTATGCAATGCAGTCTCTCCCTTGAAAACATTTAATTAACTGCAAACACTGCCAGCACCTGTCACATTAAATGCTTTGAAATAGTGTTTTTACTTAGTTATAATTAAAAATTCTCTGCTGTCTTATGGTTTTCCAAGAGAGATCAGCATTTTTCAAGGGAAATACGATGGAACTTCCAACCTATTTGCAATTCAGATGGTGAGAATTAAAATGTTCCTAGGTGGAGTTTCAGGATATCAACATTAAAAAAAAACCCCACAGACACAGAACCCAACAGAATCAAGGTCTTTTGTTAACTGCTAGGTGTCCAAAACTCAGCAACCTTGTCAGGATTTCAAAACTTGTTCTCTCTTGGGATTCTAGTTCCATTAAAAAGTTCACAGATTTAAAAGTTTACGAATTCCATTAAAAAGATTACAGAGCTTACCAATCCTAACAGAAAGGAAGGAGGATACAAGAACAAAAGCCTGTCAAGAAGTAGATAAAGTCAGATACATCCTACAGAAATTCAGAGTTCTCATACACCACGGGACAAGCCACGACAGAAATGCAAGATGGTACACAATATTATGTTCCTGCATTAGCAAAACATTTTTCACTGTGCTGTTCAAATGTTCTGGTTACATTTAAAGTCGTTATCTCTGCATACTTGGCTACTAATTTATTAAGACTTTCAAGAACATGGCACAAATTTATTTGCCTAACACCAAACAATGCAAAGCTTGTAACTGTAACTGTTTCAACCATGATTTACAAACTCACCTAAAAATATCTTCAATTTGTTAATGTTAATCCTGTAAAAATTTGGATTACACATACAAGTGATGCACATATTTTTTACTCATTATTCAGTCGATTGAATAAATAAACAAATTGCTAGTTTACATATTAAAAAAAAATTATTTTGCCGTATTATAATAATCTTCTGTATAATGTAGTATTCCAGTAAGTTACAGTGTGCAGTCCAAAGTTGTTGATGTTTTTTAATTACTTTGTCTAATGATAAAATCTCTGAAATCCACTTAAAAGACATTGGGAAGTATCTTACTGCAAAATTACTGATACAGCATAGTAACACTAATGAAGTATACAAATTAAGTAAGTTTCTTTCGATATACAAATGAACACACTCAAGATTCAAATTCAGACTTCAGATGTTTCTAGTAATCTGTATCTGATTTACCTATACCACAACAAAATTCATGTTATTTCAATTACACACGCTAGTTTTAAACAGGTTTCTAGATATTTTAATAATTTAGAATTTGAATAGAAGAAAAAATATGAACAAAATTTACAGCTTTTCTGTAAACAATCATGTTTACTTATGCTGTAAAATGTCACATCAACTTTGTATTATGATTCCCACTCTGGTGGCTTTCTCAAATCATTACTTCAACTTCTGTTCAAATGGCCTTCACTGCCTGACAGTCTTATAAATTGACTGTAAAGACATGAAAAAGAGCCTAAAAGATAAATTCTACTTAAGATTATTTGGCAAAGAGCAGAGAAGATTGAAGGGTTTAAGATCGTGACTTGAGAAAGCAAGTCTCAGATATTGAGTTTAGAAGATAAACCTAACACAACAATTCTGTAACCTTTAGAACAATTTCTCTGTCATATTTCATTTCCATCATCAGTCAGTTCCTTTAATACCACTCTCCCCTTCAGGCTGAGAGCAACACCTTTTCTTCAATTTGGTGTGACATTTCTAGTATTTTCCTTGGCAGTTAACTAACTAACATACAAGAACTGAACCACAACTGACTCACCAATTTAAACTTAAGACAATTTATTTTTTCATTTCTGTTGGGAAAATGTGATATTCACTTTTATGTTCAGTTTTCCTTATAAAAAATACAAACCCACAAACATTTTTATATTTATTATATTTTTCCAAAACTAGAAAATGGTTTTCAAATAAAATTTTTAAAAAAAAGGGCTGAGCTCTTGCGTGCATGTATGAAACTGGCAGAATAATATTTAGACAGACTAATGTTTTTATAGCCAATACACACCAGATATAACAGATCTAATGTCAAGTTAGCAGTGACTGGAAATCCTTCAACTGTTTGAACTGCTTGAAAGGGACATAAAACCCTCTCTGACTGCTGATGTTTGCCTAGATTCAGTCCCAGTTGCCACCAATAACAGGCATATTTCGATGTAATCAGCTCTGCTATCAAAACATCTATCAGTTGTTCAGGTCACAAAGTTAACAATTCCAAATTTGTTCTATTTCAGTCTTGCTTACTACCTGAATCACCCCCTTCTTAATGAAATATTCTGACTCATAGCTAACTCCCGAAAGATGAGTCTTGCCAACATAAACATTATTTGATTGTAGGGAGACATACATATTCTGCTGAACATACACAAAAACCTCCCAGAAAAAAAAACAAAGCACAAAAGAAAAAAAAAAAAAAAGAAGCAATGCCACATGATTTAAGCACTGTTAACTGTTATGAAAGAGAAGAAAAACCTACAGCCATTTCATCCTTTTCCACTAACTTAGAAAGAAGTTACAGATTCCTCTGAGAAAAAGGTTTTACAATACTGTCCTAGTACCTGCTAGGCAGAAGCCACTTTTCAAAGAGCTTTGTCTACCTCAGCTCTACAAGGATAAAGGCTTAACATGACAAAACAGTTCCTTCATACAAGTAAGTATAAATTATTAGTGATGTATTCTAGAAACCGTGGTGAACAAAGCTGAAACAATAGAAAACTGTAAAAACAACCTGATAAGGAGTACTGTTCATACAAAATTATGTTTAAAACAGTGAAGTATAAGAGGATACACATAGGAGTTAGAGTACTAGCCCTCCTAGCAAACCAGAAGCTAGTCCAGAAAGCAAGAAGTCTTGAGAATGGCTGGTGAGGTCTGACAAAACAAGTAATAGAGTACAAAGTCTAACTGGATTTGTAAATTAGCAGGAATTTGACTCTCCATGTTTGTGATGTGGATGAAAAGAATATCATACATGAAATGGGCTGCACATTTTCCCAGGAATGTCACAAGATTCTAGCTAAAGAAAACAATTTAAACTTTACCAAAAAAAAGACCTAAAGAGTGGTCAAGGGATGTGATTCTTCCCTACTACTCTGATCTCATGAGACCGCATCTCGAACAGCTCTGGTGCCCCTAACATAAGAAGGACATGTTGAAGCGAGGCCACAAAGTTGGTAAGAGGATTGGAGCACCTTCCCTACAAAGACTGGCTGAAGAAGCTGGGGCTGCTCAGCCTGGAGAAGAGAAGGTTGTGTGGAGACCTCACAGCAACCTTCCAGCATCTGAAGGTGGCCTGCAGGGAAGCTGGAGAGGGACTCTTCGTCAGGAACTGCAGTGATAGGGCAAGGGCTGGTGGCTTCAAACTGAGAGCAGGTTTAAAGGATATCAAGAAGAAATGCTTCATTGTGAAGATGGTGAGGCACTGGAACAGGTTGCCCAGAGAAGTTGTCAACGTCCCATCCCTGGAAGTCTTCAAGGCCAGACTGGATGGGGTTCTGAGCAACTTCATCTAGTGGGAGGTGTCCCTGCCCATGACAGAGGGCCACCATCAAAAAGATACCTTAGCTTCAAGAAAACTCACAGGTCCATCTGTCAAACTTCAGCCTACAAGGTCATTAGAGAAGAAGAACCTCACAAAGCTCAAGCTTTGCAAACCTCCAAATACCAATTTCCTCCTGGTCTACCAGAATGAATACCAGGCAGTATTTCTACTGAACTCATCATATGTGCTTATCCATCTAAAATTCTCTTCTTACAAGAAAAGCAACTCTCTGAACTCAGCCAGACTCTGAAACACCTAAAGAACTTAAGAAGAAGAACAGGCCTTAAACCCAAAAGAATCTTTGTGAAACTAGCATATACTAATAAATTATCAACTCAGAGCATGTAGCTCAGTCACTGCAAGAAGCTTATCCGCACAGATAAAATGACAGATTCCTCCCAAAACTAAAGTCATTACAAATATATTTAAAAACAGTAAAGCCACAAAATCACAGAAGTCCATTATCATTAGGAGACAAAAACAATACAGTCAGAGTCAGCAGCTTCATAATTGTGACCCACTGGAACAGAAGTATTTCACAGAATCACAGAATCAATTTGGTTGGAAAAGACCTTTGAGAACATCGAGTCCAACCCATGACTGAACACCACCCTGGTCAACTACACCATGGCACTGAGTGGCACATCCAGTCTTTTCTTAAGCATGTAATTGGAATTACAAGCCCTTCTTTTAAATTCATTTGCACCTGAAATGCAACATTTGGAAAGCTGAAAGATAAATCCAACCTTGTAACACTGACAACCCAAAGCAACATGTGTACATGTCTGTGTATGCACACTTGAGGAACAAAAAGATGGTCACTTTTATACCCACAGATTATCGGAATTCCTTTGTTTTATTAAAACATTCAATGTACTTTTGCAAAGAAAGGAAAATGCAGGCACAAAATGTATGCTTGAATTATTTTACTACAGATTTCAGCACTGGTTTATGCTAGACTCTGGGAAAATATAAGAATTCAAAGGCATTCTTAGATATCAGTGTACTATTTATTTATTTAAAATATACCACTATGTTATTTACATTTTATTTCCTAAACTATTACGAAGAGCATTAACCACACATACAAGCAGTCATGCTATATCTAATAGAACAGTTTCCTTCTGCAAAGTGATTAAGCATGTATAATATAAAACATATGCATAACTTCCAGGACCAATCTGTTTTGCAGGGCTGCGTCAGAAAGTAATTCAAGCTATTTACAGCTCCTGCTATGATTTAACTATTCAAACTGTATCTCAGCTCAATGAAAGAAGACTTTCAGTCAATGGATGGTATACCCTTAAAATATTTGAAAAAATACAGCAGTCATCCAATTCAGTTTCACAACCATTCTTACAGGAATAGTTTTACAGTCTGGTGCTAATTACTTCTGAAAGAACAGAGAAATTAGCATTTCAGTCTAAATGCCACCATCTTGATGAGCTATGGATTGTTAAAAACTTTCCTGCATGAAGCTGAATTTCACTGCTTCATTAGAGATCAACTGTTAGGTATACACTTACCACAGGCTTTACAGGCAACAGCGCAAATCTCTTCTGCAACATATTCTCCAGCTGAAAATTGAAGGTAATCTCCTTCTGTCTTCCCAGGAGAATGATAAAGGTACACTTGAAGCAATGGTTCTGTCTGCTTGGGTGCACTGTTACTCCCACGGATGTCACCATTCTGGTGGACAGTAGAAGCTGCTGCACTTTCCATATTCATCATTGTAAGACAAGCCATAGCTTGTTTTCGTTCTGTTCAGAGCATTTGTCTGAAAGAAATGTAAGAAATACTTCTTGACTAACTGTACTTGGTTTTATTTGTAATACTCCTATTTAGTGATGGTACTCTTCTGACACTGAAAAAACATTAAAACTTGAAGACAAGAGAATGCCTTAGGCAGTTTATGAAAAGCTAAGTTTCTCTTTGATTTATTACATTGCTCTAGAGGAAAAGTAACAGACAGTATTACAGGATAAAACAAAGTATTAACTGGGAGTCCAGATGGAGGATTATCACTTTCCACTGGATTTTAGGCAGTATGTGCTCATTTGTCCAACTGCAACATGATGTTTAAACCTGAAAGCCAAAAGAGATCTGTACAACTCATTTTATTCCCAATTTAAACCTACAAGACAAAATAACTAGTTGGGTCTGGCACTATGAAGGGAAGGACAGAAGTAGCACCTTTAAGCTAAGTTTTCATTGTAAGCGAACACTTCAAAAAACAAGTGCTAAGTGAGATGAGCATTTAACAGACTTGGTTTGTACCTATGAATGGGAGATCTTCCAAGACCACCTTCTTCCAGAAAAATAATTTCATCTGCCCTCAAGCTAACAGTCCTCTCTGATAAATGTAATCAAAGAAGAAAAGACTTTAATAATGCAATAAATAACCACAGGTATATCTGACCATGAAAACAAAGGTTTAAAAATGTGATTAGACAGGATATTCCAAAAGCCAGCTGAAGAATGTCTTGCTTCTCTGTGACTCCGTCATAATTTTAATTGGTATAATCCATGCTTATGCCAGAGGCTTTGATCACAGTCTAAAAGCTTGCTTTTATTAAAAGTTATTCCATGTAACTACCACCTGGAATTCTGCATGTCACATTCTGAAAATAGGTCTAAACAAGACAATCATGAAGATTTGATTTAGAATCAAAGAATGGTTTGGGCCACAATAAGGTCCCCCTGATGCCTCCTTCTCTTCGAGCTGAACAAGCCCAACTGTCTCAAGTCTTTCCTCGTGGAAGAGGCACTCCAACCCTCTGATTGTTTTTGTGGCCCTTCTCTGGACTCACTCCAACTGGTCCATGTCTTTCCTCTGCTAGGGGCCCCAGAGCTGGACACAGGACTCCAAGTGTGGTCTCACGAAAGCACAGCAGAGGAGAAGAGGATCGCACCCCTTGACCTGCTGGCCATGCCTCTTTTTATACCATAAAATTGGTTTTCTGGGGTGCAAATGCATATTGCCAGCTCATGTCTCATTTTTCATCCACCAGGATCCCCAAGTCCTCATCCATAGGGCTGCTCTCAAATCCACTCATCCTCCAGCCTGTACTGATCCTGGAGTTTGCTCTAACCCAGATGCAAGACCAGGTGCAGTTGCTCTTGTCGAACTTCATGAGGTTCCCCTGGACTCACTTCTCAAGTCTGTCAAGTTGCCTCTGGAGGGTGTCCCTTGCTTCAATCCCTTCAGCTACGCTAGTCAGCTTGGTGCCATTCCCAAACTCACTAAGGGTCTGCATGCTGCTGCTGAAGATATTGAATGGTTAATAAAGATACTGTGCTTGAAAATGTAACTGCTTAAGTTAAAAATATGTTTATTGTTTTGCATAGGCATATGAGTGTTACGTTCTTAATACATTATTTTCAACAGCTTTTGTTTGCATTGAACTATGCTGCGTTATCATGAAAGAGCTGTTTGGAACATGTTTGGGGTTTTTTAAAATTTTCTGTTCCTAACTGCAATTACTTAAGAAAGGATGAGTGTATGAATATTTATTAATGTGGGCTAAAGATGATGTGTGCTATGGAAATCACAACAGTTGCAACAGCAGGAAAAATAGACGGAACACCTTAAATAAGGAAAACATTAACTTCATGAGTTGTAAGATGACAAAAATATTCAATTATACATACAAGAGGATAAAACTGTATTACCATTATGCTAATTCTGAGGGAAAGAGAAAAGAAAAATGCAACCTTTTACTTCCCAAACTAAGCAACACAAAGAACCAGTGTATCATAGATATATAAAAATTATTGTCTAGATGCAAATGTTATTCATTACATTTCTTAGGCTCTTATGTAGGGGACATATGGATTCCTTATGTCTAATTTCCAGAGCCAGCCACCTTTAAATGAGAAGATATGTGCTTTTAGCTCCAAAGTAGTAGAGGTAACAGGTACGTGTTTAAGTACAGAAAAAAGCAACCCTCTTAACTCAACAAGGAAACAGTCACCACATTACTAGAAACATTACATTTAAAAGACTTCTCACTACCTGTGTCAACATTATGCAAGATGTAATGTTCATGCTCTACAACTTGCTCTTACAAAACATTCACAGCTTTAACCCTCAGCGTTAATCTCCACAGGAGGCTGTCTTTAATTACCACAGTAGTTTTCCCAATATACTCCAATATTAACCCTCTGCTTATTCAAACTGTCATCTGAACTGACAGATCTTTTCATCTTGGTCACTTGGCATTGTCTGTCCAACACTGAATGGAAATATAATTTATAAACCTAACTGAAAACCTGGCCAGTTTCAGAAGCGTACTAAACACACACACTTGTGCCTAGCTCTCCTTCGTAAAGTCTGTGCACTTACAACGTATTTGTCCTTTCAGAAAACTCCCATCATTCCCTCTTTGTTTCAGTATTAAAAAAACTCAATAAACCAAGAAGGGAACCTTGCTTTATCACACCTAAGAATATGAAATAGCAATAAAATGCAGTAAAAAATGCAAAGTAAATACTGCAGCAGAATATTCTACTCCATTCTATTTTCATCATTGGAGATGAAAGCTAATAACTGTGAAAGACATGATTCTGGTATTGATGAACAGATGATTTGGTTCAATAGGATTATTTTATGTTTCTAATCCAGATAGTATTTTAAGTCATGGTTTCTAAAGGATAAGATTATTCATTCCCTATATTGCTCTAACCACAATCACCAGCATCTACAACAGAACATGTTTACATACAATTCTCTGTTGATGTTTTTTCCTCCAATGTACCTGAAAATTACTTTGACCAGCCACACTGGGCTGCAGTAATTCATACGGTTCTTTTTAAGTCAACCATCAAGAAACTGGTTAATGAGATGGAAAATCATGACTTATGGAAGATGTCTCACTAAAACATGGAGGACATACAAAATTCTCACGATTTAATAATATGCAGTAGTCACAGACTTCAGAAGATTGTTTTTCAACTTATGGGGGTTTTTTGGGTGGGGGAGAGGGCGGGAGAGGGCAGGGGTGGGAAGCGTTTGAGGTAATAGGTGGCTGTTGAAGGGAAGCCACCTGAGCCAGAGTCTTTAGCGATACCACTTCAAATGTACAACTTCAAAAGTTCAAAAATGAGAGCATCCGCTCACTACAGATAAATCCCCAACAGTTAATTACCTTTTTATCACTTGAGAGATCTCTATATTAAATATAGGACTGATGAAGCCCTTTAAATAAGCATGCCACAAGCCATGCACTTGCTGCAGGAATCCACAGAAAGTCAGACAAAGCATGCACACAGGCAGCGGTGGAATATAATGTATCTGCAATAAAAACACAATATTAAAAAATGTTAATGGCTGTGAACAATACATAATGCATGATTATTGAAGAATTTAAATCTGCATTTAGATACAGACAAAGTGATCCCCTCCTATCTTATTTGCCCAAATTCCTGATATCTTAGCCAAGAACTTTTTTAACCTAGGCTTTCTTAAAAAAAAAAAAAACCAAACAAGAAAAAAAAAAACCACACCACTTTTTTGGTACTGAGACTGCTTCTCAATTCTAGCAAAAAACTGGCATAGAAGCCAGATAACTGACTTCAAATGTAATTACCAATTTTTCTTTGCACACGTTTTTCTTTTCTGTGAATACAACATTAGTTTATGAAAACTGTTGATGGCATTACATGAAGAAAATAGAAATGAAAGAGGAAAAGTAATCACAAAAAGAGACGTGGTATGGTCACTTCATGTAGCAATGCCCCTTTACCCACCAGCATTAATTCTGTTTGAAAACTGACAACATCCACTCATTTCAATTAATGTGGAAGTTAAGACCAACTGTCTTGCAGCAGGAAGGGCAAGGGCACACCCACCCTTGCTGTCTTTGTGCAACACTTCTGTGGTTGCGGGAAACCCTATTTGAAAGCGCTTAAGCACAACAGCAGCTTCCTGCAGCAGTGAAAAAATACATACATTCCCTTTGTGACTCTCCCGACACAGGAAAGTGCCTGACAGAGAATCAAAAATTAATTTTAAAACTGAATAAAGGGGGGGGGGGGGGAAATACCGTGGGAGTTCAAAGGGGGAAGCATTCAGAATGGGGGAACTCTTCAAGTTTTATATTTGGCCCTGAACAGGAGTGAAGATATCAACACACCTTCCTCAGTGCCATGTGCTGTGCTGACTGAGTCTATCATGAATACCACACTCCCTCCCTCCTTCTCTCTCCAAAAAAGACCCCATCTCAGTGAGCAGTTCTCAATTCAGCTTCTTTCCCCACAGAAGTCAAACTGATGGCAATGATTAGTGTTTCTCCTCTTGCAATACTAGCTCTAGAGAGAGACACTTTTGCCTTGCTTGGACAGCTGTGTATTTTGTATGCACCTCCTCCAAGTGCTTCAGATCATACCAGCATCTGATCTGAAGGCCAGTAGAGTCAGTGCAAGTCTTCCAGATCTGTGCTGAAGCGCCAGAGGGAGAGAGGAAGGGCTGTTTTGGGGAGAGCAGTCTATCTCTGACCTACTGAGCACATACCATGCACACTGATGTGAGAGCACGACCTTCAAACAAAGCAGAGAACCACCACCTGTTCACGCAGGTTTTGGATCAAGAGGCATTGTGGGTATTCTAAATTTTTTCCTATTTTGAAAATACTGTTCCATATTCCAGCTCAGAATTGCCTACCATTCATAATTCCCAGTCAGGCTCCTAACTTTGAGCACAACTGCATGAAGATTTTATCTGACTTTAACCATGTAATTTTTCCACAAACCCAGCAGAATAAGGATTGCAACATTTTGAATAGCCTCAGTGACACTGCATCTTGCATTTCAAAGGCAAAAAATCAATAATGCAGCCTAATATCAAGTCTATTCTTCACATGACAAACAAAAATGACTGCTTGCTTATGAAAGGGCAGCTTATAGCTGTGAACAAGAAGCATGGAAACTCAGAGATGAAAAACTCCAATCTGAACAGGTTCATGTAACATATTTCTCTTTCTCTCCCCACCCTTTTTTTTTTCAAGAGAGACTCAACTACTTTTTCTTCAGCACACATTTACAGGATCTGCATCAAGGCCTTATAAAACTATTCAGTACATGCACTTTCAGACTGAGGAAGTCTCACCTGACACAACGTAGTCTTTCAGAAGCAGAGCTGCTGTACCAATCTCATAGTGCACCATCTTGTCAGTGACCTAGCTCCCCCCTTTTCTCCTTTCCTCTATTTATTCAAGTCTACACTACCTTACATTTCACGTAGCTGCAAGGATTTAAATGCCCACTTCCAAAATTAACTTAAGAGTCTAACAAATCTCAGCCAAAATAAATTAGCCCATCATCTCCAAGTTGCCATTGTCCGCAAAGAACACAATACAGAATTTGTGACTTCAACAAGCCTTCAGAACTGCTATAAATACAGTGCCTGTGTCACCAACTACTCAGTTTACTAGTGAAAGAAGAAAGATCAAATAGCATTTTCTATTGACAAGCAAGGCCTTGAAGACATAGGCTGTCTCCCAACAACTCAATATGTTTATTGCCCATAAGCCAAAGATGACAGCAATGTGCACCCTTTCCACCTGCTTATACACACATCCTTTTTTCAAGGAATTTAAATGAACATCAATAATGAAAGCGTTCCCAAATGGTGGTGGGTAGGTGGTGTAGCAGGATGCTCTGCCTGGAATGGAGTAATGGAACTTGAACAATGCCCTATTTTCCAAAGCTATCCATGGTGAACTAAAAGGGGTGTGTCATGCTACTTTTGGCGTTGAATTATGCTAAAACCAGTCTGACTCATCAACACCAAAGTTAAACATTCTGACAGTGAGGTGAAGATGTGGCAGATATGGTAAAGCATCCTCATCTAAAAATGCTAAGGTGACACAGCTGGCCTGGACAATCACTTTACACTCTTAAGAGTCCAGTTCCACTTTCAAACAGGCTCTTTTAACATATCCCTTCTTGAAGTGTGCATGGAGATTCCTCCCTTGGGTGAGGATACCCCTCTCCTCCTCCAGGTTAAGTGAAACAGATTTGCCCACAGTAGGTGCTATGGGTAAGTAACAACCATCTCTACTTAATAATTTTCAGGGGGTTTCTTCGCTAGCTTTAATAGAATTGCTTTAATATAATTGCTTTGACATAGTACACGATACTATCCTAATTTAGCTTCTATACTAGGTAGTAAATAATTCAGATCAAGATCTTTATGTCTAATCATTTATTATAACAAATAATTCATTTTTATATATCTGGTTTGCCTTCCTTAATCCTGTGGAACAAAGTTGTACAAAGGTTCGATCACAACCCTATAATTTCTTAGATTTAAAACTATTAGTCTGTGGCTAAGATTGGATCCAGCCACACTAAGCTCCTCTCCAAGAAGGAGTTTAGAAGGCAAGGGGGTCCTTTCTGCACCTCATGACTCAATGGGAGCTTCTCTAATAAACTTTGTCTGAAAGTCTCACTCCACCTGTGACAGAAGATAAGGATTACAGCAAAGTATCACAAAAAGTGCTAACACGTCTTACATTACTCAGTAGTAACAGAACATCACAAGGTTCTAAAGGGTATTATGTCTCTTGTTCCAAGACCACCAAAATAAAGCTTTTACCTCTACATCCAAACTGAAAAAAAAGTCAGTCAGTTTCCTGCTTCAAATCATTTTGGCTAGTTTGTTTGATTTACACTTAATATGTATACTTAATATTTATACTTAATATGTATACTTAATATTTAATTACAGTCTTTGCAGCTCAGATTGAATACACAGACAAAAGGAGCACAACTAAACTTTCTTGTAACGTGCTCAGCACAGCTTGTTATGCTACAAAAAGTTTAAAATCTTAAGAAGATAACAACAGTATTCATATTCTGCATATAAGACATGGTATCCTTGCAAATCTGGTCTGATTTTCCTTGCCTATGGAGGTTTGTTTCAGTGGGTTGCTTTAAAAACAAATGTATACTAAATTCAAGGAACCAAATGCATACACTAATTTGACAGGCAATAAAGCACTGTATTTTTAAAACATCAGCTTGTACAGAATGACAATGCTTTTTAATGCACCAACAAGAAGTTATGAAGTCTTTGTTCCACCAGAACATGCCACCTCAGCTAGGATTTCACAAAAAAATTCACATCAACAGATTCATGTATTTCCAACACATTCATAAGAAAACATTCACCTGACTAACTTTGTCAAAATATTCAACAATACCTTTAAAAATACTAAGCAATCTGGAAAATCTGAGAACTTTTTTCCATTTTTTGGATAACAGGTGCCAAGTTCATAAATAAAGTTAATCTTTAAACTCTGTTGTCTTTTCTCAGGTAACATTTAGCCTGACCTTAAAAACAACTTTCACGAAAAGTATAAAATATTGTCCTAAATCATATTCAAAGAAGTTAAGTGAACAAGGAGCATGTCTTCAGTTTTCAGGGTAATTTTTCTAATATGCTCTGCCTATTGTTGCCCTGCCATGAATTAAGCCACACAAGGAAACAATTGCTCCTACAAGAAACAACTGCAAAAAGTTAAGTAACTCCAAAGGAGGTTTCCTGTTTTATCAGCTTTATACTAAGAGCACACAAGAATTTTTAATACACCAAAATTTGAATACATGTGCTAGCAAGCAAATACATAAGAAAGGTGACAGATTAACACACCAATGACAAAACATGCCAAACAAAAAACCCCAAAAAGGTAGAGAAGCAAAGATAACACTTGCTTATAGTTTTCACTTGGAAAACCAGTACCAGTATCCACGAACTTTTGTGTAAGGAAAGAGTAATGATCCTGGCCTGAGCTGCTTGCGTGACACACAGGGACTAAGTGAACAGAAGCTGTTAAGACGAGGATTATCATCTTTCCACTCTGATTAGAAATTTAAAAATTGTGATTTCTAAGTTCTTCACAACATAATGATGTACTGTACTTATTGCAGGAAGAAAACTACTTGGGCCTGCTGTCAGAAAATGAACACCACATTCAGGTAGAAGGCTCAATACCACAGTAACCTGCCATGTAGGTGAGTTACCAGATAAGCAATCAAATCAAAGACCTGTCCACAAGCAACAGCTCTGTTTAGGTTCCATTAGAACTTTGGCAAAAGCTGGTCCATATCTGCAAAACATTTCAGTTTCACCATGGTGATAAATTTCAGCAAAAGTCTATTTAATCAGAAAATTTCCAAGCAATTCAAACTGTTGCCCAATCCTTTGGCACAGATTATGTCCCAAGACAATGGCATGTCAGGGTCTTTAGTCCATTCAGAGGCACCATTATCTGCACATCTTTATATGCACGGAAGACATAGGAAAAATAATGATAATGGGTCAGGAAGACTGTTTGCATAAAGCATGTGAAAAATATCACCAATTTACCATATTCCCTTATGTATCCCTCAAATTCTTCTAAAGTGATGCAATAAAAGATGACAGCACCAAAATTAGGACTAAGTGATATTTTCACAAGTATGCCACATCATACTAGACTTTGTTTTGTTAACTGTACTGAAAACCAAACACTGCTTAATAGCTCAGATCATGAAATAAAAGCTCCTTACTAGAGCACAGGTCTTCCTTAATTGATTCTTTGATTTCTTTCAGAGAGACATTAAACAGAAATTGCCAATATTCCTGTGTACATGGAGGAAATTAATTCAAAGTAAAAAGCAGGACTGCTTGCTACTGGTCTCATTCCGCCTGGCTGGCTTTTGGTTACAAAAAAATAGCAAACCACTTTACTACACTGAACAATCAAAGCAGCAGTTTCAACATAAGAAAAATTACCAGTGGTTTATGAAGAAGTTAGGAGATAATGAAAAAAGGTTCAATGAAAAAATAACATTTTGATGTTGAAAAAACATTCCAACAAACCACCGAAGGGAAAAAAAAAAAGTATTTCTCTATTAAAGGGCATTTTTGTTAAAAACACTGTCTTGGGGAAAACCCTTCAACAAGCTCTAGAGAATATATAAGAGTTACAGATAGACTCGTAAGTTAAAATAAATACTGGAAGTGCAGACAAAAACAAAAGTACAGTAACAGCAAAGTAGTCTGTGAAATTACTTGGCTTTCTTAAACGTTTCAAGACTGAGACAGTGGGGAGGTGAAGACACTTTTGAAGAAAGCTAGCTATTCTTTCCCAAATGCAGCTCCTGCTGTCACATCTGAAGAGCCATTTGTGAAAACATAAACCAGCATTTGTCGCTACAGTACCGCAGGGCCAAAGAATAGCACCAACAGTTGCCAAACAGATGTCGGTCTACAGATGCTGTCAAGAACCACGCAGGCTATGCTATGCTATCAGAAGTCATACACATTTCATGCTGCAGCAAGTGAGTGCTGAAGAGTGGCACAGTAGACACTGGCTCTATCACAATGGAAAAGGTTTCAAACCAGTTAACTCTTCTCCCAGCCTTCTGTGGCAGACAGGGGTTTCCCAGATACATTCTGTTTTTAACAGCTTAACTGTGGAATAGAGGGAACAGAGAACAGCCAAAACCCACCACTTGCCTTAGTCTGATACTTCTGAAAGACGTCAGACCCTTAACAAAGTTCTTTATTCTCTCCCACTAGAGATGAGCTCTGGAGTTCTGAGTCTATAAAAAAAATTACCTTCTACGAAAAAAGCAACACAACAGTTTTGTCAAGCAGACTTATTTACTGGTAGAAATTGCAAGGTTCTCTTCCTCACAGAAGAAAAAGTGTTTCTCAGAGCAAACATTTCAGTGAGGAAAACCAGTTATAACTCTTTGTTGCCATTGGCTATTTGTATAAATTGCCCTGCTTGCATTTGTTCAGGAAGCTTCTTCCAAGAGCTGGATTTTAAAAAGTTAAACTCTTTTGGACTTTCCTTCTGAATTCTGTCATCTCCATTTTCTTGCACCCTTATCTCACTTCCCCAGTCTGGCAACTTCCCTCCCCAGAGCTTAGTAAAACTACTGCTTCTACAGTAACTGACACGTGTGTTTACACTACATGCAGGAACTCAAGAAGGCTGAAGAGCTAGAATTTTCCTGAGAACCAGGAGCAGAAGATTATGTAGCAGGGGAAAGGGCAGTGACACCACCAAGTCTCCTCTAGGCAAGCAGGAGGTAAACAGAAAGAGGAAGAGCCATTCTAAAGACAAGAAGTGCCGAAATGCTGTTTAAAAACATGCTTTCACCTTCATGGTTTATTTTGTGGCTTTTCTCTTTCAACACAAATTGCATTTAGTCAAACAAAAAAGACAAAAGAAAAAAAAAGAGAGGGGAATGAATGAAAGATCCTGATTCCTGTCCAAGAATCAGAACAGCTTAAGAAAAAATCTGTTACTCAAACCACAAGGACAGTTTGAGGAAATTTGCAGTCACTTAAGTGAGAAATAATTCCATGAAACAGTATCACTAGGTCTCTTCATTCTACCTTTCTAGGTGAAACGGTGCCTCCAGCTTCAACTCCAGAATATCATGACTGAAACTACTACTCTTTGCTGAACTTCTAAATATCTACCTTTAGAAATTAAAAGTACACTTCTACACTCTGCCATACACAGTAAAGTATCACGGAGAATATAATCATAACCCCAACCAGCTCCTCTGCCTACAAAAACTGAAAACAAACAAAATCCACTGTGTTCTCCACAATGTTAGATTTTTAAGATGTCACCCCTGCTGCTTCCAGTTTCATAGGTTATTTGGCTTCTTTCCTCTCCCAGTTTTCACCACTTGACAAAAGCAAAGGGTAAAGTGGTCTTGGATAAGAAAATTGCAGTAATAGGCTGCGTGATAAAAAATGCATGACCTTGATTGCTGTAACATTTTTTTCTGTGAAAAATATGGGGGAAAACAAGCCCAGTAAATCTGAGACAGAGACATCAAAAATGTGAAAACATCTGGATGAAGGAACTACTCCTACGCTAGCTACACTATCTGAACAGAATCTGGAAACATGTGCTTCAACAAATTAGCTCTTTGCAGAAATAACTGTCAGCATGTAAACAGGATAACAGTTAAGTCAGAGTGAATCAGCAAACTCTTCCGAACAGCCAAGAGCAAGAGATGTCAGTGTCTCCTTCGGACTCTCCAGAAATACTTTTTTCAGCCCACCCTGCTTTTTCAGCTTCAGTTTAGAAATCGTGTATCAAAAGGTCAGATCTAATGCAGATTTCATTGTACAAATCCCCTCCTCAAGGTGTGGGGGATTCTAGGGGATTTTGATGTCATTGCCCGCCTTCTTCCTCATCTTTGGAAAAGTGCCTGAAGTCTTGTAAAGGAAACCAAGCTAGCTTTTTACAATGACACATCACTTACAGGAACCCAGGACACTAATATTATTTACAAGTGCTAACCTTTGGCTGTAGAAATTATAATTCTATACAATGCAATCTCTACAAAATGTCTTACATTTTTATCTAAGTTTTCTTTAGTATTACAGAAGCTGCTAAAAACCTAGGTGAGAATAGAGCCCAAAGTTCTCAGCCAGCTAATACAAAAAAAACCTCTGCTAAAAAAAACACCCAACCCCCCTGCCAAAAAATCAAGCAAACAAACAAAAAAATCCCTCAAAAGATCCCCCCAAAAATCTAACCAAAGGAAAAGCCAACACAAAACCATAACACTCCTCTCCCTGCTTTCCATCTTAGATCCTATAGAGTGTCAACAAGGCTATGACTAGGTACTTTTATAAATCCTTAGACAATCAGATCCTGGTCACATAAAACGACACAACAAAACACAAAGAAGACTATCTGAGACATACAAGCAGCAATCTGAGATACACAAGCAACTGCCACAGAAGTATTTCAAATCAAATGATTTCTGTAGAAGTTTAATTAAATAGTAAAGTCAAGACTATATAAATACATTCACAAGCCTATCAAATAATGATTCAGAGTTCAAATACTGTATCAATATAAAAATCAATTTTATATCAATATATAAATATTGTAATTATATAGAGAGATATTATAAATACTGCAACTTCTTGTTACTCTTCGACAGAAGAGCTGAAGTATTTTTACAAAAGAAATACATTCTTTTTTTAAACCTTATGTTACTACTTAGTGTTGTTGAATAATTTATGACAGCAATGTTGATGTTTTATCTTTACAATTCAGGAAAATGTACTTGCCTGATAGTTTACTTAATGTTTCCTTAAACATCAATGGCCTGTGAGTTCTCCACTTGTTCCCTATCTGAAATAACAGACAGCTTTTGCAAAGATACTGCACCACATGCTTTGCCAAGATCATGTTATCTCTATAAACACAGATTGTCAGAAAAAATGCAGACCAGAAAACCCAGGGCTCTGAAAGTAAACTAAGGTTTTTCATAAAATATACCACTAGCAGAGATTCTGCAAAAGTCTAATAGAATGGACAAGAAGAAAGATCATTTAGTTAAGACAAACATATCTTCACAATGCAACATTTCAAATAGTCAGTGTTCTCTTGAACATTTAGAAAAAAACAAGAGACTGGTGCTTCCCTGAACACTGCAGAAGAGTCAAATTATCATCATGTGTATCCAGTGCTTACTCAATACTCTGTTTTGAGTATGACTGAACATTCAGTTGTACACTTCACTGTGGAAGAGAAAGAAAATAATCCAAATAAAGATAAACTTAGAACTGCCTATATTCATACTGCCTTTCCCCCAAGCTCTGAAATAAGAAGGACACAAACCTTTCTTCATGTTCTGAAACACCGTAAGAAAACTGCAGAAGGCAAGAGCATGAAATTTGTGCCCCAACAGAGTAAAAAGATCAAGCAGACTACCTGACAGATTCAAGAAATAAAAAACATAGTGGAAAAGCAATGAACTGTTTAAATGTGATATATAATAGCTTTAGAATAAATACCTATTTAAAAAACATTTTTTGTCTCAGAAACAAGAGTGTCAAACTACTGAAACAAACAGTCAAGAAAGAAGTAGATCCTGTATTTCCTGATTTTAAAACATGAAGAGTAGATGCACTGTTACAAAATAGGTTTTAGATAATCCTATGTTACTGAACTTGATGAAGGGAGGAGGAAAGCCAAAATGTAACTGACTGGTCTATGATATATAGAAGATCAGATAAGACAACACAGTGTTTTTTTCTTGATTTTAAAATGTGTTGTTACAGACTGTGCTATTATCAGTTCGTTTACGACAAGGCATTATATAACAAAGATTAAACATTTATAGCACAACAGTATTTAACAACTGGTAAGTTGTTTATAAAAATGTTACACTACAAAATTCCCACTGAACAATTATTTAACCCCTCCTAAAAGTCTTTCTGACGACAGAAAGCTAGGAAAAAACTCTGAAAACACTGAGGTCTCTCAGTACATAAGTCAACTCCAACACAAGTTTTGATCCCTAAAGTACAGGGTTTTCACCCACATTTCAATGTCTTTAGCGTTGTGGGAACTTACCCAAAAGTTTTGCAGATATATGCACTCAGTAATGTGAATCAAGGCATCTCCCTGCAAGTCTCCACTCCAACTCAGCAATCATACTGTTCCAATCTTGTATAAAAGTGTTATTTTCCCACCTACCTGTGGATAGGAAATTTGAATCTACCTAAGGTGATCTGTTCAAAAATCTAAGATACTCCATTCTCTAAATTACAGAAGAAGGACTTTTTCCTAGATCAAGCTCAGACTTACAAGCCACTTCAGTTTTCTACAGAACTTTTCAGCATATGCTGCATACTTATTTGCAGCTTCACCTCAGCTCTGACCAAGTAAGAATTTCACACCTCTTGCAGGGTTTGGAACAAGCTGTTGCACAGAAGCATGGACCCCAAGAACTACTTCCCAAGGCAAAACAGAATGTGATTAATGCAAAGTTGACAAAAGCAAGCTGTGACCATGATGCAATGAAAAATCCATAAAAAATGCCTGTAAAAGATACTGCAGACTCTTTGACACTTTTTATTTTATTGAATGCAAACAATTAGGTAGGCTGGAGCCAAGTCTAGAATACAAGTGCAATACAGGTTAGTACTGCCAAGTTTCTTCATAACTTGCAAAGTATTCTGAGTAAGACCTGTCTCCATCTGAACTAGTTGCTTTAAAAGGCAGGGTTTTGTACATACATTTTCAGGTACAAGAAATATTGCTGAGGCCCACTGAAATGAACTACAAGTTTAAAACCAACCATGGTCTCTCCTCACTTTATGCATGCTTTGAGCTCCTAAAGATATTCCTAAACAAAGTACAAATCACTAAAAGTACTAGTAGATGTCAGATTTGCTGAATATATATTCCAATTAGCAAACAAAAGCCAGTTAAAAATCCTAGGCAGGAATTAATAATGTTTGAATGGACCACTTCTGACCAGGCATTCCAGCATCTATAAATGGACATCCCTCTCCCCTCTATGGCCCTTCAGAGTTTGTCACATCTACCAGCAAGCAGTCTTTTAAACACTCCTTTTTCTTAATTGGTACCTAGTAAGGACTCTGATCACTAGTAGATGCAAGAAACAGTCCACCCACACCTAGACCCAAACTACGCATCACAGTATTTGTCTGCCAGTCCACCAAATAGTAAGTGAATTAAGTTTCATTTCATTGAAGTAAATACAGTCACAGGACAGCTACATCCCTTTGACTACCACACAGACAAAAAGAAAATGTAAAGAAAACCCCATCCAAATGACAGGAGAAGTCAGATGAAGGCCTTAATTTTTTAGGTCCCTGATAGCACTCTTTAGTATCACATTTGGTTAAAAACAAACCCCCACGATGTAGCTTTGCTACAAAAGAGAGCATGCTTCTGTCAGTGACAAACTTAGCCTCAGTGTCACCAGAGCCCTTCCTCTATTCTAGACATCTTTACGTATTTGCACAAGTTTGTAACAATGCATAGTAACTTTAATATTTTCAGTTTCCATTGCAGTTCAGTACTAGGATGCTTTACATAAAACACTGTCACTTTTCTTACTTTTTAGATCTAATACAAGGGTCTAAATCATTTCCCTAGGTTCACACTGTAAACTACTGGTAGACCAGATATAAACAAAATTCCTTGTTTCACAAAATATTTAAGAGAAAAAATTTCACTGCAAAGGAAAATTTATCTCATCATTCTTTTCAAATAAGGTAAATAGTTGAAAAATCTCCAAATTGCTTAAACACTGCAAAAAAGGAAATCCATTTTAAAATTCACTCCTTATCGTAACTTTCCCCATACAGTTGCTCACGTTTAATTTTTCAGTTTTAGTATACAGAGAAAACCTCAGGGAGAGGAAAGAGAAAGAAACTCTCCTGAATGCACAGAGTTCAACACAAAGGGCATGAATAAGGAAGAAACCAAATCATACCAAGGAAGAAAAAAGCACTGAGTGAAAGCCATAGATGTAATATATCAATATATTTAACACCTCACAAAGCAGCACAACACAGTGACTCTGCAAAGTGTTGATTACTTCCATTCTCAATTACCTTTTAGAGTTCAGAAAAGATATAATTAGGTAACAAATGTGACACTACTGTGAACAACTCTATCAAATGCTGTAGGTGAATTGTTCAGTACCTCATATGTGACCAAGATATTCTTCATGCTTTCAACAGAAACAAGATTCTTAGTGACTGTGTGGTACTGCTCCACTCTAAATGCCATTACTATGTAGGACATAATGCCCTCTGCATTATTTTGAACAGTAAATAAAACAAACTCACAAAAACATGCTCTTGTTATTCTTCCATTTGCACTCAGGAATGATAGGTTTTCATTACCCCTTTACACTCCCCTGCAAACTGTTCAGAAACAAAGATTACCATTTAACACTTGGCCTCATTAACTACAGGCATTAGCAGCATATGTCATCACAACCACAACTCAGGATAGCGTGTAGGCTGGGACAGATTGTGCCAGTCACTTCAGACAGGCAGTCGGAATCGCAAGAAGGGTCAAGTGGGTTGGCCTGGAGGCCAGGTGCCCACCAAGCCACTCTACCACTCCCCTTCTCAGATGGACAGGCAAGAGAAAATAAGATGGAAAACAACTTTTTTACTAAAGCAAAAGCGAAAGGCTGTGCACACATAACCAAAGACAAAAAACCCCCCTATTCCCTACTTCCCATCAGCAAGTGATGTTCAGCCACTTCCCAGGAAGCAGGGCTGCAGCACACGTCACTGTTGCTCTGGAAGGTAAACACTGTAAATAACCAATGCTCTCCCTTCCTCCTCCCTTACACAGCTTTTCAGTCTGAGCTGACATCATACAGAATGGAATACCCCTCTGGTCAATTTGGGTCAGTTGTCCTGGTTATGTCCTCTGCCAAGATTTTGCCCACCCCCAGGCTGCTGGTGGGAGGGTGGAATGATGGAGAGACAGCACTGATGCTGCGCAGAGCTGCTCAGCAGCAGCCAAAACACTGCTGTGTCACCAACACCCATGTAGGTACCAATGCAAAGCACAGCACTGTGAGGGCTGCTGTGACAAAAATGGACTCTGTCTCAGCCAAACCCAATATAAAGAGCTACAGAAGCTTCTTTTTGAGAGAAGGGGTTATGGCAGTTAAATTGACAAAGGATGTTAGAAACCCTCTAAAATAAAAATAATGTAAGAAGTGGTTCTTGAGCCTCCTTTTACCAGACACAGGCTTTTGGGGACAGCAAGACCCTTCCAGCATATTGGAAGGATGCCTCCTCTGATGAAGGATTCTATCTCACCTGATACGGAAACTTCCTAAAATCAAATCAGCCACCTCTCAGACTATGTCCTGTTAAGTAACGTAAGCACAGAAACTGAGTCACACTAAAGATTTGAGATAATTTTATGTGTTTACACAGTCCCCACCAGAAAGAAGAAAAAGCGTGGCAACAGGAAAAACAAGCAAATCCTCGAGGGAAAAAAAGAGAGCGAATTGAGAGAGAAAAGACAGTACAACACATATTAGAAACTGACACAGCAGAACATCAGATCTTCCAGAAAAATCTGAGTACCTCTTACGCTAAAACCTGCATGTTGCTTGAATAGTCTTCAAGTTCAGAATGCTTTACTAGGTCAAAAGCACAGATTAGTATGCCAAGTCTGAGCCCAAATTTCTCTCAAAAGCAGTTGCTTTTCCTCTTTCCCCATACCAACTCCTCCTCCCACCTAAGCTTTCCTAATAAAGGTAAGTTCTCCTCTCCTCTCTCATCCACAACTGCATATAAAAACAGGTTCAAATTTTACCTGAAATAAACTCAATGATTTAGCACTTACTCCACCGTGTTTAAAACTAATTAAACAGTAATTTAACTTGTTTAAAACTAATTAAAAGGTCATGGATTCAAAGACAGGCATAAACTTAACACACACAAGGTGTGTATTAAATCAATGATTTGCATAAATGAAAATCATGAAATCAATGATTGTGCATAAATATATGAAAAAACTAGCAGGTTGGAGCCTGCTTAATTTTGGTGGGCACAGGAAAACAGTAACTACTGAACATGACCAAAAGACTGGATGCCATTTGATACCTAGAAAAATCCGAAAAGAGGAAGGAAATAAAGAGATCCTGCCAAAATTAAGTTCTTCCAAAGCATTATGTTTCAGACCTTGGAAACATAACTGAACACAAATGAACACTTGGCAAGAAGTTTCAACTGCTCCTGAGAAGAAAGCATCTTCTCATGGATTATTTGCTGGGAGGCAGTGACAGGCACCAGAAGGGGGGATATTCCATGACAGGAGGATTAAGTAAAAGCATTAGTCTCAGTTCAGGGGGAAGATGAAGACAGCACACTGAGTCATATGTGGGACAGAAATCAAGAAAACCAGGAAAACTGTAGATACTTCTCCCACTTTATCTCCTGCACCTCTATGTCATTGTCTTATACAAAAGAGTATTTAGGACTCTTCCATTCCCCTCCTATCCCTGGCAAATACGGTCTCTCCTCATCAGGTCCCAGGCTCATCCAACTAAACCAATGCTATGTCACTCCCCACCAAGGACACTCCTTTTCCACTTCCCTTGGGTTCTGTTGAGTCTGCCCAGCATTCCCAGGCTAACAAATCAGATACTACGGAGCATATGATAAAGAACACTACCCATACTAAGGTTAACAAAACCACCGGCTTCTCATTCCCATGGTGTCCAAATAACAGCTACATATGAGCAGAAATAAGAAGCAGAACAGCCAATGTTAAAAACATACCACAGGTGGTTCAGAGCATTCTATTCCTCTCCCGGCCCCCACTCTCTCCCTTTCCCCATCTACAGGAAATAAGAAATAATTATTTTAAGCCTTATCAAATATTTCTTTGGTCACTCTCCAAGCAGCATTTCCTTATTCCTTTAGTGGGCTGGAAAAACTTGATGGAGGAGGAGATCACATTGCTGAGCCTCAGGAGGTGGTGATTAGGAACCTTAAGCTGAGACCTTCCTCTTTAAACATGGGAAGGAAACCTCGAAAGTAGCTCATGCCTTTCAGCACTACAAGTGCAGCTAATGCCTTTGAGCATTAAAATTACAAGTGCCACCCTCCTATTGCTGACATTTTCAGGCCTTTTTCTTATGAAGGTAGAACAAATGAAACCTACAAAAATCCTATTTTAAACTGACAGAAAATTAGAGGAAGCAGGAAAAAATACCTTAATGGGAGAAAAAAACCAAAGACCATTGGAGTTGATTTAGGGAAGAAAATAAAAAGGAGAAGGTTCAAGGAGTCTTTCAATAGAGCCCCTGAGCAAGACCAAGTTAACACAGATGTCCAAATCACTGTTTTAATCTTCCCATTGAGGAGTGAGAAAAAATACCAGCAAAAGTGACTGCTATTCCTTCATGAACTTGAGCCACCATGGCACAAGAGGCCAATGGTAATTTGCCTTGTACCAGCAGGACCAGGGCACTGATTGTCCCCTGCACTCGGCACCGGGGAAACCACACCTCAAATCCTCCGGTCAGTATTGGCATCCCTATGAGAAGAAGGACATTGAGGTGGTGGAGCATGTCCAGAGAAGGGCAATGGAGCTGGTCTGGCGCATAAATCCTGTGAGAAGCAGCTGAGGGAGCTGGGGTTGTTCAGCCTAGAGAAAAGGAGGCTCGGGAGACCTTATCAGTCTCTATAGCTGCTATGTGAAAGGTTGTGGCGAGGTGGTGTTCAGTCCCTTCTCCCAGCTAACAAGCGACAGGACAAGGGGAAATGGCTCAGGTTGTGCCAAGAGAGGTTCAGGTCGGATATAATGAAAAATATTCTTCACTGAAAGAGTGGTTAAACATTGGAACAGGTTGCCCAGGGAGTGGTGGAGTCACCACCCCTGAAGAGCTCAAAAAAGGAGTAGGTGTCGCACTTCGTGCTATGGTTTTAGTGGGCAAGGTGGTGCTCAGTCAAAGGCTGGATCTTATCTTGGAGGTCTTTTCCAACCTTTATGATTCTATGTCTCTACAGCATGCTTTGTATATTCCTAATGACAGAGAAAAGATTGTTTAGTCTCAACTGCTGACAAATGTTACCTGTTGCAGAGCCAGCTAGCCTTACTTAAAGAAACCAGTAAGTAGCTGTAACAACACAATCCTCCACAAGAACAAAACAGCTCTAATCCTTGTGGTTCAAGCTGGGTACCCTCTGATCTGCCATTTTCAAACAGAATGGAGAGAGAACAAAGTAGCTATGTTATTTCTGTATCACCTGCGACATACAATGAACCCAATAAATAATTATAAGCACCTGGCTTTCTCATAAGTATATACAAAATTGGATTAAAGAAATAGTTCTGCACAGTCCACCAGCTCACAGGTGTGGATGTTACACCGGCTCAAATTTTTCTTGGGCAGTCTGTGCAAACACCCTGCTCAGATAAACCAGTTTTGCTTGCTCCTGGAAATAAATTACATAGTTTTCCACAGAGCTTTTAAAACACCCAGCCTAACAGGGTGGTGAAGAGGCTTCAGCAAGTTGTGCCAACTATTATAGCATTGGTTTATAAAATACATCCATGCCAGCCAATTTCTTCTCTAGTCAAACATAAAAAAATCACTACTATGAGTTTCAATGCCCTAATGAAGCACTGGTAGTCCTGAAGGACAATTAGCTCCCAACAGCTTCTGAAGCAGCTTGTCATTTCCTTGAGTCTTGTCAGAGAGCTTTCATCCCAATATACCTTGCTTTTGTAATATGTGTCAGAAGGCTGTGCAGACATACAGAAGTTGAAGAGGTCAAAGCACAGACTGCAGAGAAACAAACCTAGATGTTCAGAAGCACTAAAAGCAAGGGCAACACAATTAGGTGATTCTCACCTGTCGATGCTAAGTTAATATTGGTCTTTCTACAGCGTGATTTCTCAGTCACCCTGTTCATTTAAGTTTGAAAAGGGCTCTATCACATTGAACACACAACAAACTCTCCCACAATGTGCATGTGGAGTGTTAATGCATGTTTCATCTATTCAGCTATCAAAGTTAATTAAACACACTTGTAGTACATCTCCTTCCCTCAGTTGCTTCACATACAACTATCATAATATATGATGGATTTATGGGAAATTAGAGATACCTGTCTTTAAAATAGTTCTCTTTCTTTCAGTTTTTCAAAAGAACTGCTTTTCTACTTCAAGTACTTGCCGATATTGCAAAAGTTTTCTTCATTAATATACTACATAGTTCTACGATCAGTGAAGTATTTGCTTTGTGTTCAGTATCACAGCAAGAAACAGTTTATCACAAAAGATTTTGTCATTATTAAGGTTCCCTAGACTACCAATGTGCTGAGCTTGAAAAATTTAATTTCCCTTTAGTATCAGGATGTGACATGAATTTCTTACCGACTACTGCCCAGATTCAACTGTCTACTGAACAGGAAAGAAACTGATAGGGTGAAGCCTCCTAAGTTCCTACTTCCTACTACTTGACACCTCCTTGGATTTTGCTTGCACTGGTTGCTTGAAGCCCAGTGCCCACTGAAGGCATACAACACAATACAACGGCTTTCAACAAAACTTCTATAGACTGATATTTTCTACTAGAGCAGACAGTATGAGAAAAATTAATTAGTGCTTATGGTCATATAATTTTCAAGTATGTGAACTTTGCAACAAAGCTAATAAACACGGGGCATATTTTTTGGACAGACACATCATCAAAAAGGTATCTTGTTGCATGCATTTTACATGACAGCCTTTGCCTAACTGCATTCCTTTCATCCTTTTTTTTTTGTTGAAGATTCAGAACCAGGATCTTTCTAGATTCAAAAGCTGAATTCCTAACTACTTGCTTTCTTCAACCTTCTCCAGTCTTTCATGTCTCCTGATCCTAATGTTCTGAGATGCCACTGTTACTTCTGTGAAGGAGTACCAGTAAGTATTTCTGGAACACCTACATTCCACTGCAATTACTGAACAATGAAAAAAAAAAAGCTTAATTCTTCACATTCACTAGCCTACCACTTCTGCTTCTTTCAGCTATATGAAGCATTCCTTCCTTCTTTTCCTCAAATTAGTATTTAACAAATTGTGACACCTGTAAATCCAACCCCAGTTTTCAAGTATCACAAGAGAATTTAGCAACAGCAATTAAGGTTCTTTTACTTTTTTATGAAAATACATTTACAGCCATTTTGGAGTGGCTTTGACTTAATGCACACAAAACTAACTAGATGTACTTAGTCATCTTTTCCTTTTTAAGCATTTTTGTGGTTAAGGAATGGTACTCCTCAATTCAGTGCCCCCACCAGTACTCTCCCAAACCAGACACCGCTCACTTGATCTTCCCTTCCCACCCTGGAAGGTGTTGATGGGTGTTGCGAACTGGAGGCACAAAAGATGACAACCATGAGTTGAGATAAGAACAAGTGACTGGAAACAGCAATGAGATAAGAAAATAAACAGTAACAGCAATAGAAGTTCTACCTGTATACAAGGCTGAATTTCTTTACCGTGAAGGTTGACTGTGCACAGGAACAGACTGTCCAGAAAGACTGTGGAGTTTTCCCTATTGGAAATATCCGAGAACTGTCTGGACACAATCCTGTGCCATGTGCCCCACGGTGGCCCTGCTTGAGCGGAGAGGTTGGACCAGATGACCCACTGTGGACTCTTCCAGCCTTAAATATTCTTGGAGTCTGTGTCTTTTCTTAGCTACTCAATGTTTAGCACATTGTATGACTTCAGACTAATTTTCAACTGCCCACAGAACAATTCTGTTACTTGTATTTATTCTCTACCTAAACTACAACAGGCAATTTAATTTTGAGAGTTAAATCTCTCAGTATGTTTTCCAGGCCATTTGTTGGTTCACTTGTTTCAGAACAGGCATACAGGATGAGACCAAAGGCACATCTACCTCTTCTAATGGTGGCCCAGAAAAGAGCTTAGGAGCAGAAGAAGCCCACAACAGTAATTTCCCAGGGTAGTTTCATAGTGATCCAAGACTCACAAACATTTTAAGCCAGGATGAATTAAAAAAAAAATCATCTTTGTGGTCTTTACAAGCAACACCTGAAAACAACCACCTTCCTCTCTACAACTATCTGAAAGGAGGTTGTAGTGAGGTGGGGTTGTTACTTCTTCCAGGTAACAACGGACAGGACAAAAGGAAATGGTCTTAAATTGTGCATGGAGAGATTTAGATTGGATATTGGGAAAAATTTATTCACTGAAAGGGTAGTCAGGCATTGGAACACATTGCCCATGGAGGTGCTGGAATCGCCACCCTTCTAAGTATTCAAAAGGCATGTGGATGTGGCACACAGGGATATCATTTAGTGGTGAACACAGTGCTACTAGGTTAATAATTGGACTCCATTTCAGGTCTCTTCCAGTCTTAACGATTCTATGAAAAATTACACAAGTACTTGTCCCTTCAGACATGAAAATCATCAGACCAGAAGATACTAAGGTCCTAGAGTTAAGTTAAAAATTGCTTTTTTTTCCTCCCCAAATGATTAACCTTAAGAACATACATCATTCCTCATTTCCATGTAATTTCCTCTGTTTTTTCTAATGCTTCCTGTCTCTATCTTTTCTTGTCACTTTCTACAGTTTTCTTCATTCTCCCATCCTGCAGACTAGCACTCTTCTTCTGTGATCCAAAACAGGATGGGAATCAGACAAATTAAAACTAAAAGACAGAGAATCATGATCAGCCACTCATTAAGTCAACTTCCAAGGAATTTAAATCTAACTCAAAGCAGCATATCTGATAGGTATTTTCCGACAAGAAGAAAATACCTACATGAGCAGTCATTGCATGACCTAAGACAGGTAAGTCATTATAAAATAACAACCTCATACTACTAAAATAACTGGGTAAACAGCGTAAGAAAGGAAAAGAAAGCAAGCAGGCCATTTCACTCTCAGGAAAGACAAAGAATACAGCAGCAAAATCAGGCAGGACTGCAAATCCATTTGGCAAGGACAATGAGTCACGCTGGAACACAAAATGGGGTGCGGCAGAACTACCTAAGTTAATAATCTAGACATCTTTAAGGCATTTGAAGAGGAAGGCAACTGACCTTCTCCAGTGAAGCCTCCTGACCCTTAAGTAGGAAAAGACAGGCACACACTAAAGGAAAAATCCTGGCAGTGCTTTTATAGAAGCATACTTGATTATACAGGCTGACCAGCAGAGAGAGCTGCGTGAACTGGAAAGCCTGCATCTCAAATGGGGCACCAGTCAACATAGACCTTCTGGAACAGCAGTAGGGGCAGCATTTAATTAACAATGTTAGATATAAGGTATGCAGATGTAGTACACACAAACTGACAGACCACAAGAGAACTGAACCCATACAAACACACTAGTTCAATTCTCATAGAAAAGTGGCAGGCCTCCTGGCAACACATGAGAAGAATGCAGTTAAGAGAGTTCTGAAAAAGTTCTTATATGAAAGTGGCACTCTTAAAAACATCAACACAATTTACAGTACTGAAATACATGAGCTGTTGGCAAAGCTGTGGAAGCAGGAGAGGCAAGTGTTAACATTACTGCAAATTCAAACGAAATCTTTTGAATGCATGAGGGAGCAACATGCAATTTATGAAGTCCAAAGAAACCTCACTTCAATTCTCAACTTTCTTATTACCTCTTCTACATGGTAGCTTTTGGTACATAAACAGATACATGTGACCATTCAAACCTCATTAAAAGCCAAAGAAATTTCAAAATATATCTATTCTATAAACATGCCAAAGAAATAAAATATAGTGAACCGAGGGCATTTACTTGAGGATTTACTTGTAAGAGAGCTACGTTCAGAGATGAACAAGCAGCTGAACTACTTTTGAATGCCTACAAAACCAGCCACACTGCTATTCTATCATCGCCAAAACCTACAATTACTGTATTTAACTATTAACTCCAGTACCAAATTTACTAAGAAAAAAAAGTTTTAAATATAAAGGGTAATGCAGTCTAGTTTTTGCGTAGAGTGGTTTCACATTAGGTTAAACCTGTGAAATTCTTGAAAGCTGAAATCTTATTCTCCCTTTCACCTAGTATTCCTAATTGCTCCCTACTTGCTCAGCACTTGTCTTTGTACTGTGATAACATCCAGTAAACCAGTTTCAGTTAGTACTACTTATGTTTTCAGCAAATCAGTTTTCTGCATTTTTTTCACTCCAAAAACTCTGGACTGCTAGCACAGATGCAGAGAAATGTATGGGAACATGCCCCACTCTAACTGTCATACATCAACTTGAAAATATATCCTACTTGAAAATGTATCCTTAATGAATGCACCAAAGAAAATCGAAGTTTCTCGAAACCTGCAGAAAAACCAGCAGAGTTAAGAAAAACATGGTTTGTGGCTGTAAACTTGTATTTTCTTAGAAAGGTGCTCAAGGAAAATCTAAAAATAAAAGGTTTCATACAAAAAAAGGCCATGAGCATACTTCGTGCATAGTGAGGCATTTAATTTAAACACAAATGTCCATACAGACTCTGCAGACATTTGCAGGGATTTAGACTTAATATCCCATTGCATTCCACTTTGAGAAACCCATACTTTAGAAAGGTTGTTATACACACTAATTAGAATCTCAAAGTAACAATCAAAAGGTAATCAAAACCAAGCAAGATTATTTACCCTAGTGTTATGATTATTCATACACAGGTTCAATTCAAGCAAGTATATTCCTTGCAAGTATATTCCTTGGTGAAACAATACACCATTTTCATATAGCAACAAAACTGGAAGTCACAATTATTACAAGTGAAAGTGACAAAAGAGTAGTAGCATAATAATAATAACAGTAACAATAATAATAATAAATCATAGATTAATATAGTTGAAAGGGACTTATGGTGCTCATTTGGCCTATTACCCCTGCTCAAAGCAGGGTCAAATTATACCAGGCTCAAAGCCTGTCTAGCAAAATTTTTAACACGTTCAGAGGCAGATATTTCACAACATCTCTGAACAGCTTGTTCCAGTGTTTGACTGTCCTCCCACTGAAAAAAATTTCGTTAATACCTAACAAAAATTTCCCATGCCCCTTGTGTTTGTTGTCTCTCATCCAAATACCATGTACCTTCAAAAAAAGTCCAGATGCATATTTTCTACAGCCTCCCATCAGGCAGCTGAAGACAACAAACATATCTCCTTAGACTTCTCCAGATGAAAACACACAATTCCTTTAGCCCACCGTACATTGTGTACTCCAGCCATATTCATCCTTGGTGGTACCTCACTGAACTTTTTCCAGCATGCCAATGTTGGAATGATCTAGTATTAAAAAGCTTTGAACTGGAATGCACAATCAGACAAAATTACTGACCTTTAAAATAGAACTTTCTTTTCAAAGAAATACATTTTAGTGATACCAATGTTAAGTTAGATCCTCAAGAAAAATGCAGGCTACACTTAGGAAATAATTGAGCATGCCCTGAAAAGCAGTAATCACAGTAACTACTGGTACAGTGAGAACTGAATTGAATACAAATTTTCAATATACCTGAGCAGTAAACACATCTTATAAGCACTACCTATATATATGGATCAGATTACGTGTTCTTTATACATACACACATATAACAAACATTATGCACATTCATTTTTATTTATATACTTTAATAAAGGACTCAGTCATCGTGGGTGGAGACTTTATGTACAACCTGGCTGAAATACAAAAAAAGCACAGTTCTACAGTATCTGCATTTATTTAGGATTATTCCAGTTTAAAGACTATCTAGACAACAAATTACAAATATAACAATGCTTAACAACTGCAAAAATTCAGGGCTACATCAAAGAATAAAGCTATCATTCATAAACATTTGCTGTCTCTGTTGAAGTCATACATATTTGACACAATCACTAAACTTGCTGGAACAGCTTCTAAATTGCAAAAGTCTGCAAAACAATTGCAAGACCTGCATATGAAAGAAGGAACAGTAACCCAAAATTCTACTCTTATATAGAAACTTTTCTATGCAACAGAAACAAACACAAAGTAGCTAGTTCACTTTTAAACTTTCTTTGGGCTACCATGATTTTTTTTTTCCAAGCAGCGCAGACCAAACTTCGAAATGAGAGAACTCCTTTCCTCAAACTTGAAGGATGTTTCATAATACTCTACAATAGACTTTGCTAGATTACATGAGAGAAAGTAGTACTTTACTGCAAGTAACATCAATAACCAACAAACTCAACCTGTAAATGGGAAAAAAACTCTGACACACAGATGCAGACTGATTCCTGGAAATAAATGGTCTCTTTCTGGATTCTACATAAAGACAGAAAAGGATTCAAAACCACTAATTTTTTTTTCCTTTTTTAAAATATTATTCTCTTTTTTTTTTAACCAGGGTACACTGTGGGATGATTACCTCAGCCAAAAAGTAATGTCAATTCAACAAAAAACAAAACAAAACAAAACAAAAAAAAAACCCAAACAAAAAAAACCACAACAACAACAACAACAAAAAAAAAACAAAACAGAAAACTCATTTTAGCAAGGAAGAGATGTTCGTAATTTCAAAATGTTCGGAGACTAAAAATTTTTCTGCCCTTTGCAACAACAATAAAGTATGTCTCAACAACCCAGTCTGCCAATTAATACAAGCAAGGACTATAATCACTTTCATGCTGTCCTCTCTCTGTCTTCCAGCCCCTAGTCTTCTGTTATCTTTAGAAGTTTCAAGTGGAAATGGATACAGGAGTTTTCCCATACCTCTTAACACTAAGCTTGCATTGCAAGAGAGTTCTGGGACATGGAAGCTTGTTAAACTTAGACCAAGAACTTCAAGGCTTTAACAATAACCAGGACCAGCTACACGGAAATATTGTCAAAGTAACAAATCCAGTGGGCGCTAAATGGTGGTTGCCTCCAAAATGCTGCATCTGATATTTTATCTAGAACAATGAGCTTTTAGTAACCTAGTTACCTCAGCAATAACTCAGAAAACAATCTAAATAAAAAGATAATACACATAAAACCTGCTTAGATTTACTAAGCTACTAGCTGAGTCACATATTACTCAAATGTTTATCACGTCCACATAGCTCAAAATAAGAATGGTTTAATTGAAATTAATTCAAGTAAGTTTTTTTCACTTCATAAGGCTTTGACTGAGAGCCCAAGAAGTGAAACAGTATTTGAACCCGCATAGAAAAAAAAATTAGAAATAAAATTAAACAAGTTGCGGCTCACTCAGATTAGGGAGTCTAACATGCTTGATTGTTGACTTGCTGTATGCATATTAATCTAATATAAATTTCAACTTGAATCCCAAAAGAGCAAAAACCAGGTTTTCTAGTGATAATACTGAATCTCTTGCATATAGGTGTCTGGTTATTTTTAAATACACAGGAACAGAGAAAGCATGATCCACATGCAGATCCTCTTTAAAAGCACTTCAAAACATTTCTTTAAAAGCCAACTTCAATGGCTGTAAGCACATACGCAGTTATGATTATTCTTTTGTTCTTAGTATTTTAGGGACCTTTATAGTGAATGCAATCAAGTAACAGACTCCTTGCTCTGATGAAAGCCACCTATATGTTTTATCTCTAAAATAGTATTTCTTTTCATTACTTCAAGTACTGTAACAATACTGAGCAACGAGGTGCAGTAACATTGTCAGTTTACTGCCCATCCCATCTCACTGCAGCAGAAGTACTAGAAATAAAACAGTAACAAATAAAAACCTACTGGCATTATTCATCTATGGTACTCAACTCCACTTAATTCAGTTGTCCCTCAACTCAGTCAAAAGAGGATCACTGCAGCACTGAAAACCCCATCTGGTGGAGCCCCTCTGTCTGCCAGGCCTTTGACATGGAAGAAAGTGTCAGTACTCCAAACTTTTAACCCCTCCCTCTTCTCAGTGTTTTCTGCTCAAGGACCTCACTCCTCTTGTTTATCAGCCTTGTTTGTATGAGGTGCTGTTAAGAGTGACAGTAAGCTCCCATGCACTTTCTCATCCCTTCCCTGCCAAACTCCTTCCTACTAATGCTGCCTACCACAACATATTAGCAATTCTACTCTATAACCAAACCAACCCAGAAACACTTTTACGGTTGTCTTCCTTTTCACTCTGTTTTACGTGTTTGTGACTAACTGATTGATTGGGTGGGAAACTTTTGCCAATTCACAAATACGGGAGGTACAACTGGACAATCAAAGGCTTCACACACCTGAGCCCACAATCCTGGTGAATGGACATGTTACTGAAACAAGTGTGTTTTTCAATATGATCAAAACAGATGAAATATTGTTACATCTTACTCCTTTTACAAATCCTAAGCAGTCCCACATGCAGTTCAACTGTCTTCCTAGAGCTATAGCTGCTCTCTAATCAATCCTTTCTGTACTGCCTTTACTCAGCTGCTGAGGACCCCTTTACTGGCCCTTCATTTCACAAGCTTTTCTAATGCAGTAGCTTGGGCAAGTGGTTAAATATTTTTCCCTTTACCACACAAATGCAAATATATTGCCTGTACTGGTCCTGCAAAACCTCTAAATACTTCTCAAGTTGAGCCTTTAGTCCAGCAGTACTATAATTATGCTGGCAGCTAAATTCCCTTCCATTTATTTTCTGGTTTAGTTCCTCCCTTCTTTTTACACATCATAACCCTCTCCCTGCCCTGAAAAAGACAAAAGGAAAAAAAAGGAGGGGAAAAAGAAACCTGCTTTTCTTCTTTCCACTTTATTCTATATCCCTGCTCTATTCCGTATTTTGAAAAAGTTCCCTACTTTAAGTTCCTTTCCCTTTGTTTTTTCTGGGCATTCTCCATTTCCTACTTCTTCGTTCCTTTCCTAGCAGCTGGACTCCTCAAAGCCCCTTTGAGAGGTTTGGAGTTTTTTCCTTTTGGTAGAAGACAAAAGAGCCAGCTCTCCCTGGTATTCCACTTCCTTATCACTCAAAAGCATGCAAGTTGCTTTTGGAGTTGATAATCGTCAGCGTCTTCTTGTGTAACGGCTGTCAAGTCAGTAATTTTAACTAATCCATTGAAAGTAGAAATTATTGATCAGGCTACTTATGTGACAACTGAACTTTATAAGACAGAATTATCTGCAAACATGCAACACTCACAGAATGACTTCTAATGGGGAAACAAGTTGAAAATGTATATAAAACCTAGAAAATACAAGGAAATATATCTAGAAAAAGGTTCTAGAAAACTCATTTTCATGTAATCACTACGGGTAGTGTTGCCACAAAGAAAAACTGCAAATTTTTTCTTACTTCTGCACTGAAAATTACTTCATTTCTGCCTGTGATGAAGTTTAGATTACAGATGTCATTAGTTCCAGCACTGTTATTGAGCTAAAAATTACATAAAGGTTTTTTTTCATATTATATCTTTTGTGTGAAAGAAACACACCATTGCAGATATCAAATGATATGTTGCTGTTATCAAGTTTAGATATCGTGTATCTGTTCCAAATAAATGGTCTAGTTATCATAGTAGTCTTGACAGTAAACATGATGTTCTTAAGTCAACTAGGATTTTCAGGTTACAAGGAGAAAAATGAACAGACAGACAAATTAACAAACTGACACTCCCACATAGTCTGTGTCAACCACAGCTGACCCGCCCTTCTTTCACTACTTGTACACACAATTTAACATTTTAAGTATGGCCATAAACATACAATGAGATCTGCTAAAGCCAGACCTCGTGTGAACTAGTCCAACAGTAGCATTTTGATGATCTACTTGCTGAACACCAAGAGCACTTTTCAAATGTTTTGAAGCTAGCAGAAACAGTAGCATTAGCAATAATACATTTGAAATGTTCTATCACATTCTGAAAGCATATGAAATTCTAATCATTACCTAGAACTGACCCCAATATTCCATAAAACAGAGGCATGTCATAATTTAAAATACAGAATGACTGATGTATGTATGCAATGATACACTATTAAAGATTCCCTCTCATAAAAACAACAGAATTGTATAACATTTTACAGTAAACATTACATTTACAGCAGTGTACTTATGGGTATGTAGTTGTTTCAGTAACAGTTATATTATGTAGCAATTCAGCCAGTGAATAAGTACAGTGATCCAATATTTTAATTATGACTTCAAAAGGGCCTCATCGATTCCACAGGTAAAACGAAACTTTAAAATAAAAGTATGTAGGAACAAACAGGAAAGGAGAGATCACAAATTATAATTGCAAAACCAATCCTGTACATGACCTGTGTCAGTAGACAGAGGTGTCATAAATAAAAGGCTTATTAAGCTGCTACTTTATTACATCACATGGCCTAAATAATGAAAGGACTACAATCTGAAACACCTATTTCTTCTTATTGCCCTGTCAAGAAACGAAAAAGGTATTGGTGAAAAAGAAGTAAGGTACATGCTACACACATACAGTAAGATATAGAGTTTTCTGGGGAAATAAACACTAGTTTAGAGAAAATTTCAGTTTAAATTATGAAATCTTTAATGCTCAGATACAGCCAGGGTATCTGGCCCTCAACCATGGTGAATCAAAGGTGAGCATAACACTTGCAGATCGCATGAACAGCTGCTTCAAACACCTACAAGCATCAGTCCTTTCCTAATCAATTGTCTCTACTGAGGTTATAAAAGAACATTTCCAGTCTTATCACAAAGGACCTCGCCACTCTCAACACAGCAGCCTCACTGAAATCTGACATTACATAGTATTTTCCAACAGTTACTACTGCTGGAATAATTAAATATGTACTGTAACAGTTAAAGTTAAAAAGACACATACAAGGACTTACACCTCCTGTCTGTATTTCCATACAGATCCACTCATCTACCCACACCCTCACAGAACATTCAGTTCACTTTTGTGACACTTCACAGTCAAAGAAGCAAGGACACTTGTAACTTCCAGAATCACTCAATACTCTGAGTTGGAAAGAACTCACAGGGATCACTTAGCCCAAGTCTTAAGTAAATGGCCTCTGTGGGCATTGAACCCACAAGCTCAGCATTATGAGCATCATGCTGTAACCAACTGAAATAATTTCACGGCTTCTTGCACCTTCTTAAGTACCTGTCATCTGTATTTTCTTTCCCTCATTTATAACACATTTTGACTTCCTATCATTAGCCTCATATTCACACTAAACATCAGTTCTTATCCAGTCTACTACCAAGCAACCTGGCAGTTTCTGTTTTCCTTCCAGACAAAATATCAATACTTCTCCTTCTGCACACTTCAGAAGAAATTCTAATCAAAATACCACACCCTTACCCACTGAGGCTAACAGAACCGAGTCCTTCCACAACCTGTTTTTCACAAGCAATTTGTTTTTTCCACTAACAAATCAAAACTAATTTCTTCTTCAAAGCCAGCAACAGCTCTCCTCCATCTGAAAACCAATTTTACAACCCAAAGATAATTTTAATATAGCTTAGCCCAGCTTGCAAATATAATCATATTTTATGCACTGTAAAGTGCTTTTTGGTTATCTTATTTTCTTCCCATTTTCTCTCCAGAGGCACTCAAAACTTGAGGGAGTTTGCTCTAGCAAATCTGAGAACAACAGATACAGAAAAACAAAAGTTTGTTTCAGCAATGAAAACTGAAAGACAAAATACTTGGCTAGATTGGGGCCATGAAGTTTGATTCCAAGTAGGTCAGACCTTGACTACTGTAAAGTACAGAAAGCACTCTTAAAACCTAGTTGATTCGGCACAGAACAGCTAATGGCTGTTTTATTAATGGGACCAGAGGAAGAAATGTAAGAAAGCAACAAAGCCACAACAGGAAAGATGTGGCTGAACATGACAGAAAAGTTCTGAAAAAGAAGAGTAAAGATATAGTAAGAAGGTAATGAACAGAAAGGCATCTGGAGGGAGGATGAGAGAGCCGTTTACATTCTAGCTCTCTCCTTACTTTAAGCCCATTTTATTTCCAGAATCCTACTGAGTTCCTTCTTCTGCCTGTAAATTGACCTCATGCTTCACTACTGTGAGAAAGGAATGCAAAAGTATTTTTGCTGCTGTGGTAAAAGACAAAAATTCCTTTTCTTACAACACTAGAAAAATAACCATTTAGAGGTTATATTATGCTTATAACCTTATATATATATATAAAAATATATAAATACATAAAATATGCCGGTGCCTCTGACTAAGACTGTCTTCTTTTATTTTTAAGCTCAAAATAGTTATCTTGTGTGTGGTAGAGCATCATTCATATTAGAAAGTTCACATTTTACAATTTAAAATTTTTTTTTGTACCACCTGCTATGTAAGCTTACCAAGTAAGTCTACAAGTCCCTTTAACCTTGTTGCTGCATCTTGTAAGTTTTTGCCAGGAAGGCTTTAATACTTTCTTCCCTCAGTTTCTCTTTCTTCTCCTTTTGAGTGTCATCAGTGACAAAAACTTCCCGTCTTATTTCCCTGACAGCAAGAGGATGTGCAGCAGTTTTGTTTGCTTAGTTTCTTCCTTTAAAGGCTCAGTGAGTAACTGGAAATTATGTCTAAATGAGAAAGATTCTGTACCAAACAACAGGTAAGTATTCTAGAATCACTGCAATGTATTATAAAGAATTAACTACTAGACAGAAATTAGATTTTCTGTTTAACCAGAAATAACAAAAATATTGATTCAACCAATAACCAATAATCACTATCACCACAGCAATAATTCTTGCATGTTTACTGCCTCTGAACATACCTCTCTCTAATAGGAGAAATTATTAAGATGTTATCTTGCTTAACAATGGGATTTCTTAAAATTTCTTCTTTCCCCTTAATATTTAACAATTAAGAAAGAAGCCTAATAATTTAGGTCATTATAATTTGAAAAGAGGCAGGCACACAAAATTTAAAAAGCAATATAAATCAAAAAGAAGTGGAAACAGAAGGCAAGTGTTCTAACATTACATATACATTTAGCTCCTCAAGTACAAGCACAAACGTTAGTAAGAAATGGAAGATTTAGGCACAAATACTATCCCTAGTACAAGCTCTTATTAAACAAATTTAGACACCATTAAATGATGCAAAAAAATGGCATACAGATCCATGATATATTTTCCTCAAGGGAAGAAACCCACATTCCACAATTAACTTTACTAGTAAGGAATGAGATCACAGAGCAACTGTTAAGAAAGGTAAATACTAAAACTTGACTTGTGAACTTCTACGCAGGAATCCAGCTTGATGAAAGAACCATACTGCATTGGCACCCCCTTGTAACTAGTTCTAGAAGACATTCATTCCAACAAAACAGAACACATTGGTCTCAACAGGTTGAAGCTTAATGACCTGATAAAAGCAAAAGACAGTAACACTCCAAAAGTTCCAGCTGGTTTAACAGTCCATGAATCTCAGAGACTCAAAGAGAAAAAATTAAAAACAACACGAACTCCTAAACATTAATACATGTATTATGTATTACATTAAACATGTAATGTATAATTAAGTACTCAGCAATCTAATGGCCAGACAAATTTATTTATTCAAATTACACATATCTTCTTTAAGTTGACTGAAATTAAAAAGAACATTTAATATAAAACACTCATGTTGCACATTTACTTTTTAAACTGTTGTTCCACGTGTTTAATTACTGAAGCAGCCAAATAGTTCTTTGCACTAATGTTTTTAATTAAACAAGACACATGGTGCATTTTTATATAAGAAGAGATTTAATTTAATGAGTCCAATCTAGAATTTGAATTCTAATTAATTACATTATGTCAAAAAGCACATTGCCTACAGTTTTCAACTATAGTAGTTTTTGAGTTACTGCTGGCATACTGCATTTCTAAGATTGAAATGTAACAAAAACATACAGTACTGTAGAAAAAAACTACAGTTGACATTATTAAATACAATACTTATAAAGAAATGTTAGATAACCAAAAAAATTTATCACAACATGTTTTATTTTTCAAATTGTGCAGTTCATTAAAGATGAAAGCTCAGTTAACTACATGAGCTGAACAGTCTGTTTCTGGTCACGATATCCTACAAGGATTTAAACCAATCACAGTTTATTATCGTATGGTTATTTTTACCCATACTGGAGGAAGAATATATTCCCAGTTTGTTGGAAAATCTCTGGCCACCTACTGTCCTGGCTTTTAATTAGAAATCTGCCAATATTCAGATCTTAGTTGAATTTAAAATTCTGAGTCTAGGCCCTATTCCACTAATGGAAAAAAAACCACTGGCAAACAGGAACAAGTTCACAGCAGAAGCCATAAACACAGTTGGAGGCTGTAGCACAGACCCTATGAGGACAGACTAGGGAGCAGAGTCTATTCCACCTGGAAGAGACTGGGGGAGCCTAACAGCACTCCCCAGTACCAACATGGAAGTTCTTCAGAAGATGGAGCCAAGCTCTTGTCCTCCATTCACAGGACAAGAGACAGCAGGAGCAAGCTGAAACACAGAATGTTCAGAGAGGATATAAAGAGAAAGTTTGACATCCAGAGGATAGCCCAGCAGTTGATGTGTTGTCTCCATCCTTAGAGATTTCTATGACCTGCCTAGATACAGCTTTCCTACCTGTTATGACCTCCTTACTGACCCTGCTTTACGCAGAACTTTGGAACAGAAATCAACTGAGATCCCCTCCTCACTAAATTATTCTGTGGTTCTATACTTACAATATCTCTCTTTAACCAAAAGTTACATTGTTTGACTAAATTTAGGCTTTAGCAGAATTGTAACTATAACCTCCAAATAATTTTCTTTAAAACAAACAATAATTCAAAGAAATCCTTTTCATCTCTATTAGCTGCCTGCCCACTGAAGATCAGGGATGATACGCTCTTGTTTTCATGCTCTTGTTTCCATTCTGCCTGCCTCCTGAGCATGAAAGAGGGCCATCACTTTTCCTGGCTTCATGGATATTTAACCCATTAACTGCATGATAAAGGGCACTCAAGGTCACTTCCCCTTAGGTATTCTCAGTCAGAAACACTTCAGCTACATCGCAGCAGCTCAAAACAATGAGTTTTTTATCCAAGACATACTACATATGCTGGAGAAGTAGCAAAGTAGTTTGACACATTAACACAAAGCACCAAGAGCTCTACATGTGGCTCAAAACTAAAGGTTTTCTGTATTTCCAGAAATGGCTTCAAAAAAATCTAATTATAAATCTGCTCAAAGGCCTTTCACAGAATTTGGTTAAGCAGTCCACAAGGCTACTGCAAGGACAAGAAACTAGACAGTCAATACCTTCTAGCATATTATGGCATGCGATTAACGTGCTGTAATACCAAGTCATGACAAACTTTAAATATTCTTCTAAAAAGTGTGACTAAGAAATAATATTTCACCACCCTGCACAGTCATAACAACTGCACAACCACATCACAGCTTAACAATTTAAACTACAAAAAGAGACACAATGTATTATCAACCTACTCAAAAATTTTTATCTCAGGTTCATGAGTTCAAAAAAATTATGTGTCAAAACTCACCGAACCACCATAAAAATCAACAAATAATACAAACTTTTTCAGAAAACAAACTAAAAACACTTTTGCATTCTAAAGTGAGTTTAAAATTCAGTTTTGTGGGTTGACTGGCAGAATTATTGATAAGTGTCATGGTTTAGAAATGGTATTTCCGAATTAGTACTCCCACTAAAAAGAAACCCTAGCTGCTCCCTCCATGTCCCCACTCTGGTGAAAAGAGACAAAAGTCAGAGATTATAGGTTGAGACAAGAACAATTTACTGGAAACAGCAATGAGATAAGAAAAGGGACAGTAGTGCTGTCAAAAAGACAGACTGCCCACCACATTTCTTAACCCAAAGCCACACCCTTCTTTCCCGAAGTGAGAGTGCCCTACTTCGAACAGCAAAGATGAAGTGCTTGGTATAGAATAACAACCTAGACACTTCCACATGGCTCCAGGCTCCACCCCCTCGCAACTACTGCAGAAAAATTAACTCTGTCTTGGCTGAAACCAGCACAATAAGATAGCAATCTCAGCAGGTGGCAGAGCTCTTTGGAAAAAGACCTGGAAAAAAATAACCAAAGCCCAAGAAAATTATGGCACAGCTTAAGGGTGCTGCAGTCTAAAGATACCATTCTAAACACTGTTAATACACCTGAACCAGCTTGGGTAGCAAAGGCCATGTGAAACTTTCAGTGTCCTGGACAGTTTACACTGCTGTGGCTTCCAGCTGCTGACAGACAAACGAGGTCAGGTACACCTACGTGTGTGACAATCACACATGCAACTATACTGCAAACACAGCTTCAAATTTGTTCGGTTCTGACTGATACTGGTGTGATCTCATTAAACCTCAGCCAAATATATCCCCTGGTTTACTTATTCTCCACTTTAATGCACAACTATTTCATCACACTGCTTTTAGGTCTGCCAATGCGTAACAAAGAAAAGTGAAGATTCCATTCCATATTTATGTCCACTATGCACAGCGCCTGCACATTTTACTAAGTTTTGCATTCTTGCTATCACAAACTTAAGTCTAACATGCTTCTCCCCAGCTTCTGCAAGCATGCTTATGAAATACTCGTTGAAATTCAGTACAAGTCCATCATCCTTTCAATGTCCAAAACATGGTTTTAGTGTGCTAGGCTTCAGTTTTGGGGACAAAAAGAACCACAGGAATAGAACAGCCTAATGTTAGCCAACTACCTTGAAATCACCTTTAACTGAAGAAACGAGGTTAGGAGAAGAGCAACCAGAAGTACATTTTCACAGCTCCCTGACAGAGAGCATAGTTACAAAGGTTTATGAAGACCCAGGTATATGGCAATTAAAAGATAACCATGCACCTATTTACACAGTTGTTAGAGTAGTTCCAAAGTCTGTCTTTTGGGAGCCAGCTGTTGGATTGACACATGCTTTACTGCCCACAGCTGAAGATCTGGGTCTTGTGCAATCCAGTGCCCTCCGATTCCACTGGGAACCCAACATTTCTTTTGTAGCTCAGTCCATCTTTGGGGTTATCCAGGATGTGATTACACAACATTTTCTCTGACACTGCAAGCCAGCTTAAGAAGTTTTCCTGTCCGTTCCCTTTCCCTCATGCCACTTGTTCCAAATGAGATAAAAAATTAATTTTAACTTAGGTCACTTGTGATACAGTTTACAGCAAAGCCCCACAAAAAGCTGTTGTGTTTACACAACGGAGGGAGCAGCAAATTCCAGTGTTTGTGAGAGGCTGAGGAAAGAAAAGTCTTGAGAACAAAGACAGTTTCAGAGAACAGTAATACACATCATGAAACTCCAACTCCACCTCGTTCTTAGGTCTCTGTGACTTCATGGTTTATAATTCCATCTCCATGGTTTATAAACCCCTCTTTTATTAGGAATTAATATTTGTTTCCCAACATTCGCCCTCAAATGTCTTTCCCTCAAATGCTCTTGCATTAGTCTCCCAGTCAAATTTTTACCTAATACATAACTCAGACACCACCTGCAGGCATACCTCCATAGCTGAATCCATGTAACTAATCCCATAATTTCATGTTGAAATTAAAAGGCCTCACAATCTAAATGCACTTAAGTAACTGAGGCCTCTAAAAACTGTTTGATAAATACAGGTACCAAATGTACTGTATATTTATGTATTAAGAGTGGATATTTAGAAGGCAAAAGGTTTCTTACTTTAGAAATATCTGACAGTCCTAGAAGCCCAAGATGTTGCCAGTGTTATGACACACTGAATACTGATGAACATTTTGGTCATGACAATGAAACCCTGGTAGTCAAGCAAGACTAATGGATATCAGAGATGGAAAATACTCATTTAAAGCATACTAGACCTGTACACTAATGCCATTCCTCTAAGATATTATCCGCCCACCAAAAAACCCTCAAAATTCTTGCATTGTTTCTTGTGAACAGGATTATGTAGACTGTGCAAAAAAAGGCCTCAAAAACTGATTTAAACTAATTTGACAGTTACTCTCACTAAATACTACAAAAAAATAAATCCTTGAGACTAATGAAGTCACAGGAAGAAGCATTTTTAAAATTTTAATTATACATGCAAATTACTTTAATCACAACACTTTGAACATGTATATAATAAATGTAAAAGCACCTGTAAAAGACTTTCTTAGGTCCTGAAATCTACTGCAACTGCTCAAGCACATAAGCAGAACGATAAAGGTAACACCAGCTAAATCAGCTCCACTAAACCGTTGATAAAAAACTTTACACCACATAGATCAAGAACTGGGGTAAATATCAGAAAAGGTCCCACATGGGGCTGCATGCAGGACAAGAAATACCACACCATACATATTTATGCAAGCATACAAGCACTTTCAAAGTCCTAGCCTAAAAACGACTTTGGTGATAACCGGCTTACATGAGACTTGAGCAGGATCAAAACTGAGAGCTAGCCAAGCAAAAAAACAGAAGACAGATAATGTCTGATGTCAACAAACACAAAATAATAAACCCCTGAAAGAATAACTTGCAGTTATTCTACATGACATTATATTCTAAATCAAATGTAAGCACATAAACAAAACAACCACTCCCAGGATGTGCAGCTCAACAGAATCTCTCTTAATACAGGCACATGCAAGACAAGAAAAACGAAGTGTTCTGATGAAAAGAAGGAAGGTATTATAACCATTTTCAATTCACCTGGAATATTCTCTTTCGTGACATCGCAAAAACTACAGAAAAACAGAATCAGTTCACAGATTTGTACGAGCTATGAACAAATACTAGAGATTCTAAGAAAAAAGAAAATACACACACATATATCCCCTGCCCCCACCCCTGCAAAAAAACCACCACACAAAACCAGAAGAAAACCAGTAAGACAGAAGACAGAAAATCAAAGCATCAAGAGCTAACACCTCCCTTCCTAATAAAAGGAAATGTGCAACCATGATTAAAAGCAATCTACTAACAACAAAAGGAACCACGTAATACTATTGTAGAAGTCATTGTCAAAGACAGATGCAGAGACAATTCACCTCATAAAAGGACAATGCTTCTATTGATTCTTAAATCAATAGCTGTCTGCACCAGACTGGACTTTTTTTTTTTTCTACAAATCAGATTTAAAGATTCAGCTTTGACTGTGTGATACAGTAACTACATAACCAAGATTAGATGGACAATTGCCTTCTAGGCAAGTCATTCTACATAACACATGGGAGTTATCATTGTCCATGTGAACCAGACCTCTCTGCATCCAGTACTGCATAACCCACAGAGCTTGACATTTGAGTGAGGCATCATCCTCTTTCTTTGAGCATCTTACGGTTGCAACTGACAGTGACAACCTACCTTGCACTTATACCTTGAAGCTCTCACTGTACTGAGACACACAGAACCTATTTAAGTGAAACATACAATGTACTCTCTATGTACGTAGAGACAGTATGCAGCAGAGAGCATCTATCTGTATGCAGCAAATAAAACTGGATTACAGCTCCTTCAGCAGAACTACTGTGAAGAAGCTTCTTTGTATATTCACATTTTTATACTGGTTTTGACATCTACATAAAGACAGATCTATTTTACAGAATAATTTCAAAAATCTCATATTCAGAAATTCATTCACCTTTTGATAAAGAAATTTCATCTGAAACAAGTTAAAGAAATACAAACGTAAGCATGAGCTCAAATGTTGACGCAGATCATGCTAGTATTACTCATATTAGTCATCTTACTGGGTTCATGCTGAGAACCCCATGGGATATATGAACATTTAAAGAACCCCCCAAAATCAGTGCACAGCCAGGGTCAGAAGCTTTGAAACAGCAGCTCTATTAACTCAAATGAAAAAATATAACTGTGTACTGCCTAATACAGTGATAACATTTGCATGCAAACCTAGGTAAAAAGTAACAGGTGTGTTACAAGAAAAATTCTAGCCTTAAGAAAAAAAAACAGGAGCACTAGAATATGGTAATTTGGGTTGAAAGGCACCTCAGAAGGTCATTTAGTTCAACCTCCTACCTAAAGTTCCAGTTACTTTTCTTAAAAAGCCACCAGATTTTGGTTGCCTGCTTCCATTTGGTTTTTTTTAGAACAACATTTTTTTGTAACAAAGACTTGTTTTATTACTGCATGGTCAGTTCTGTTAATTGGTTTTTAATTGCAAGTTTTGTAACTTTTGATACTCCTCTATTCATAATGAACACCATTTAATTACTGTCTCTGTTTAATACTAATACATTTCTGAATTTTGTTTGTTTCCCTTTTAAGGCTCTTTCAAATGAGATTTCAGGTTATTTTTTGTAACTGCAATCATTGTCACTTAGCTTTCTGTTTACATAAGGTCATACTGCAAAAATGCCCCAAAGCTGAGATAAAAAGAGACCAATGGCAAAGTAACAACCTCATTCAGCAACTGCTTTTCTTCTAACTTCAGAAAGATGATGCCACTGCTAGTACAACATGGCACTACCATTTACTTTAGTACTGTTCTGTGGTCATGTGTAACATTACCTCCAGATAGTCTGGAAATGGTTATTCTACAGAGATTTCAACTTTTTATTAGCCTAACCATCACTCTGAACAGCTACAAGTAAAAAGCAGTAGCAGCCTCCTTTCATTTTCCATTCTGCAGTTCCAGTCAGTCTGATTTGACCAACAAGCATGTTGGACCGCTTTCTGCATTCCATGTACTTCTTGCTCATTACAACTTCCCCTCCCAGCAGCAAATACTACTTCCCCATGTTGCTGGTGTTGGCACTTACAAAAATGAAAATCTCTGTAAATAGCTCAAATTAAGGGTTTCTCTGGAAAGTGCACCACTGCTTAAAATCCCTGTTATTTCATACACTAATACTGAAGTTGTTTAATTCACAATTCTAGATTTACATCATGGAAGTCACTCTGGATGCACACTCATCAAGCAGAAGACAGTAGTGGCTACTGTATTCCTACTGAATCCTCAAATTACTGCCACCAACCCTAAAAAGGGAAGAAAAATGGGCATGCCCAAAGAACATCACTACAGTATTAGCCCTGCATCAGTTAAGAAGACTGAGATGCAGGGAAGGAAAAAAGCTTAATCCATATACCTGATCCAAAATACCTTTATTTTAACTGTGCACCGAATCTCTTTATAGTCTTCTGTCAATACTAATTTTCCATAAAATAGAAACTCAAGAAATACTTCTCTCTCACCTAAACTACATACACATTACATGTAACTAGCAATAGAAGAAATGAAGTAATAAATTCACAAGATTTACCGAGCTAAGATGTCAGAAACACTGATCATTAAGCAACTAACGAGCAAGTGTAAAATCACACTCAAAACTGTAAACAGCCATTACTATCTTCACAACTAAGTTTCCTTCTGTCCAGCAACCAAAAGGAATACAGTCAACAATTCTCAGCATAAGACAATTTATAAATAACCAAAGAAAAGTGTTATTTTCTCACCTGTCACTGACTGCAGAAGTGAGAAATTCGAAGACAATGCCACAGTGAGGTTCTAATTAAGACTTCAGTCGAAAAAAAAAAAAAAAAAAAAAAAAAAAAAAACAACTGAGGAAGTCTTATCTGAATTTTTTTTCTTAAAAAAAAAAAGGAAAAAGAAGAAAAGAAAAAGAAATTATCTTGTGAAAATTAATCAAATCCATTAATCCACAACCCACACCTAACAGAACATATCCCCACGCAGAAGCAAAGTCAATAGAGACGTATAGAGAAAAACCACAAATGTGGTTTCGTGACTGCTTGCCCTCCTTCTGCGAAGAGATTTTTTTTTTTTTTTAACGTCACAAATAAGTATTGGCGAGGAAGTTCTCCCGCAACACACAGCACCTCCACCGAAGAGGCGCGGCAGCCACCCTTCCAGCTTCCCCGCCGCCCAGGTCGGCCCCGGCCCGCCCCCTGGGAGCGCTGTTTACGGAGGGGGAGGAAGCCAGCGCCGTGCCCCGCTCACAGCGCCCGGCGGCCAGCGCCGCCCGTCCCCCGAGCGCCCGCCCGCCCCCGCCCGCCAGGGGGGAGCCCCCGCCCGCGGCACGGGGCGCGGGACGCGGCGGTGCACCCGCCACCCGCCACCCCCACGGCCCCGCCGGCGGGCGGGCGCTGCCGGCCCCACTCACCGCGGCGGCGGCGGCTGTGCAGCGCGGCGCGCAGGCAGCGTCCCGCCCGCTCCCTCCCCATGCACGGCGGCGCCGGCCGGGGACGCGGCGGCAGCTCCGCGCCGACCCGCGCTCTGCCGCTGCCTCCGGCTGGGCGGCGCTCCCGCCGCTCACGTCATCGCGCGGCTGCGGGCGGGGCGGGCGCTGCCCCGGCGAGGCGCGGCCGCTCCGCGCGGGGCCCGCGGTGCCGGGCGGTGCCGGGCGGGGCGAGCCGCCCCTCGGCCCGCGGGGACGCGTGCGGCCGCAGGGCAGGCGCAGCGGAACTCGCAGTGCAGGCGGCAGCCCCCTCGTCACAGAACCCCAGCGCACTCGGAGTTGGAAAGGGCAACGGGCACTCATGGATCATCGAGTCCAGCTCTTGGCCCTACACTGTACCATCCCCCAAGAGTTACAAATGTGCTTGAGAGCGTGATCGAAACTCGTCTGGAGCTCTGTCAGGCTCCGTCGGCACTAGGGAGGGCTCCGGGGTTTTGTCGGTGCGAGAAGCGGAACCGCTGCCGAGCTGGCGAGGGCTGCTCTTTGCCCCCGCTGCCTGCTCGGCAGTCGGTGTGGGCGGCAAGGGCTTCTCGTCTCTCACAGGTCTCCGTCTGTAGGAGCCCGCTGAGGTGAAAGCTGGACCGCAGTGAGGCGAAGGGCATCGGACCAGCGAGTGTGAGGGACAGATCTGGCCTTGTTCAGCCCTGGTAAACAAGCAGCGCGTCTTTGCTGCGGTCTGGCTGCACAGTAGTGAGTGTGTTAGCTGGGCCGAATAAAAAATGTACCGGTGTTTTTAAGCAACGTGTGTGTGTGCTAGTTCTGTCCCACCTCCTGGGATTTATTGCACAGTTCTGACTTCTGAAATGCACACTGTTCTGTTACTTCCTGTGTGATGAGTTTGTTTTCTTGTCCGTGCCAAGTAAACGTGCCTCACCTGAAAGCTCAGGAACCGGGTTGTCTGTTAGACAAAGGAAAAACACAGGCTGGGACAGGGAAGAGCTAAAAAGCCGTGTAAAAGTTTGATAGATAATGAGTCTCAGACTGCCAACAGGCTCATGCTTGTGACATTCAGTGCTTTCAAAGCAGGCTGTTACATGTCAGCTAGCAATTTGGTCAAAATGTAATTCTTTGAGGACAATCTTGTCCCTGTCATTTTTATGATGTGATGCATGGTTTTTTGCTCTGTACAGAAGGAAAGAGTATGACCTATAACATCATCTCACAGGAAACAAAATCTAGGCCATTTCAGAACTAGAAATTATATCAGTGGGTACATTGCTTTGTTTTTCTTGAATGTGCAGCGTAAAAAATATCTGGTGATTTTGAAATAAAGTAAATTACAGCATGTTTTCTTCTATGATATCTAGTCCTTCCTCTCAAAAAAAGTTTCTGTGCTATTTCCTCCTCTAATAATTCGCTTTTCATGTTTAATGTCTCTTCCCAGTTTGCAGTGTGGAAAACTCGCACAAACATGCTGCAGTGACACTGAAAACTTCTTCCAAGCAGGGAAAGGAAAGAAACTCCAAAATAAAAGTATTCTGATGCCTCCCAAACATAATTACCTAATACGCCACTGATATCCAGACCACTCAGAAGGTAAGGAGAGTAGTGTACTATATCGGTTGTGCTCACTCTGTATCTTGAGACTCTGTTCATCAAGATCTCTGTGGACAGAACCCTGCAAATGCAAAGAATTCAACTGAAATAGATGGCAAATCCTTATATTGTTAAGTTTCAGTAGTTTGTCAGGGTCAGGTGTAGTTGGACCTGAAAAATTCCTCAGCCTCTGGAGTGATAAATCACACTATCACTTGATTGGATTTTGAAAGTCCAGTCTGTGTTAGGACTCCAAACATTACAGCTTATCTAATGCTACCTGGCATTTTTATTTGTTTTCTGTTATAATTAAACATGTCTTAATATAATGTAGCAAGAAACAGTATTGTCCTATGAAATACCCTTTTTCACTAGTTCAGTGTTGTTCATTACTTTCATCAGAGTTCTTTCTACTACATCAATTTTTAACAAATCCTTTAAGAGGTGTCTGCACTCAAAAACTGTGAACATCTCAGGTTTGCATCTAACTACCATTTAAACACCCCGCTTTCCTTTTTCTCTGCTAAATGATCATACAGTGTCCATACATTTGCATGTTAATATGCTTGGATAAAAGTGTCAACCTGTGGGGGGAAGTTGAAGTATCATTTATCTCCATACTGTTCACACACTTCATTTTGCATATTCACACTGTGTGAATACCCTCATGTAGAGTGTAGTAACACAGGCAAAACCACAGAATCCAAAAAACATGGATGCTAAACAATAAACTTAGTAAACATATCCCCAAATAATGGACAAAAATACCACCAATTATACACAAAACATGATTTCTACAGGTGATGTAGCAGCTTCAAATTTAGTTTGCTTTTCAAAGCAAGTTACAAACTTGCCATCTGTGTAAAAGGCTTAGTTTTACTTATTTGATTTCTTCTGTGTTCCAAATTCTGAGATTAGTGTGCAGGCCAGGAAATAGATTCTGTTTCATTTTCATGTTTAAAAAGCTGAAAATTACAGAAATAGTTCTGTAGTAGTTCCTTCAAAAATTCTCATAGTGGGACTTTGATTTATCACTTTCAGCTGGAATTAAAATCAAATCATATTCTCTGTTCAGGATTAGGGAATTATTTGCAAAACCTTTGCAAATGACAACACTGAGGAAGTTACTTATTGAAGTCAAATCTATGAAGTCAGACTGCATGTATTTAACTTCTTTTGTAGTAGGATGCAAAATTCTTACTGTTTAATTCGTACATATTTCATAATGTTTTTCTCCTTTTCTTAGTGTAGTAGGCCCTGCCTTGGAGAAAAACATATTTTGGTTAAAAAGCCATGCTTTTCCTTTGAATATATGGCACAAAGAACACTCTTAAAGGAAATGTTTTCCTTTTTTTCAGTCGTTCTCTGAAACCTATTTCCTGAAGTCATATGAGTGATTACCTCCTTCCTGGAGGAGAATGGAAGAAAAAACACCTGTAAATACAGGTTTGTATGTGACTTGGCTCCCAAAAAGATTTCTAATTCATTCCCTTTGGGAAAATATAACTTAGGAAAAAAAGCCATCTCTTGGCCTTGAGGGCCTGAACAGCAAGCGCAAGATTGTCCCCTTCCAGACATCCCTCCACCTGTTCCTCTGAGAGACAGTAGAAAGTACGTACAACTACCTTTTGTAATGCATTTCTGCAAAGATGGCTTTTGGAACATATACCTAAGAATGCTAAAGGTACTTCTCCAGATGCTAAGTTCTACCCTTATTGCTGTTCCTGGTGGAAGATGCACTTCTTTATCAGTTCGTTCTCCGACAGCTCACTGTGTTCTTGGTCAGGTATAAAAGGCTGCATCACCCAACAATCCCACAGGAAAAAAAATTTAAAACCCAAACAAACATGGAAAAAGCCCTACAAGGACAGGCATTAGTTCAAATGCTGAGCAAGCAAAAAGCACTCAGAGACTACAGTGACTAATGCAGAGCAGTGACTTCTGTAAACCAGAGGAATGGAATCAGGTAATGCTCCCTGTGTGTCCAAAACTGCTGTTTCCTTTCCTAGAAATTTCCAGGAGCTGGATAAGGTTTCATTTTCCAACAGCTCTCTGGGATTCCCTCCAAACAATACAAGGAGAAGACATAGAAGCCTGCTTTGTAGCCCACAGTAATGAGGAATAGTGCTCTGTGTGACAGATTCTTGGTTTGTATGAGGGATGGGTGTGCCAGATGTTCAGTGGCACTGAAACTTGGATTAAAAAGGATTGCATAGCAGTATTGCTGTATTTCTTACCAATATTCGTAGTATATGCACAAGTCAACCACGTGTCGTGCATGAGATTTTCATCTGTACCTTTCAAATTGAATTGTTCCAGTTTTGTGGGTTTGAGTAGTTTCTGGTAGGTTTTCTGCAAATAAAGATTAAATTATTTGCTTATTTACTGATTAATGAAGCTGATTGCCTCATGTGAATAGTAAGGCCTGCGCTGATCTCCACACCACTTGTGGCTCTGTTAAATGTTCCAATCCTTTGAACACTGTCATCCATGTGGCTCAGCACAGGTTGGTGTGGATCTGATATGGAAATGGAATGAATTAATTTCTTGCCAAGTTTGTTGAGTCACAATGGAGCAGCAGCATGGCATTCCTTTTAAGGAGCATGTGCCTTTCTCTTATTAGAGAATAAAACCTAGTGTGCAGCCAACAGTTACGTGGTTGGAAGAAGCAGGCGGGCAACTAAGTGCAAGCAATTGGTTTAACTATAGAACTTCAAAATAAACTTTTGAAATGCAGTCCACTGATGGGAAATGGCTTGGTATAAATGACATTAGAGGGAACCACAAATTTAGTCACTCTGTGACTTTTTGCTTAAGTGTCAGAGTAAACATTTAGGTATACTAGTACCACACAGTGAGGAAAAGAATCAGTAAGTCTGTATTTCTCCTCAAAATGTGCTAACAGAATGAAATGAAATAAAACAAAATTAATAAAACTGCAGCCTGAGGCTGAAGGAGAACCTTCAAGCATAGACACAGCAGACTCAGCCTGCAGTGTTTGTTAATGGCTCTGCTGTCAAAAGTCCTAGTTACTGCAATACAAATGCTTCAGGAGTCTATCAGTATGCCAGGCCTCCATCAAGTAACAGTTTGTTTCCTAATCAACTTTCGCTTGCATAGGTTTTGTTTTGCTTTGTTTTCCCTTTCATCTTTAAAGCAGGGTATCTTCTGTGCTTAACTGATGTCTAAATACAAAAATATGTGAATTTGTCTTGGGTTTCCATGGCCAGGTTTTGGTAATGGGGGAGCTACTGGCCTCTGTCAGAATGTGCTGGAAGCTTCCTCCATGTCTGGTAGAGCCAGTGTCAGCTGGCTTTAGGATGGACATGCTGCTGGCCAAGGCTGGGCCAACCAGAAATGGCAGTAACGCCTTTTGATATATTTAGGAAGGAAAAAAAGTTGTTGGGCAGATGTAATTGCAGTCAGAGAAGAGCAGAGTGAGAATTTGTAAGAGGAACAGCTCTGCAGACACCAAGGTCAGTGAAGATGGAGAAGGAGGAGGTGCTCCAGACACAGTAGCTGGGATTCCCCTGCAGCCCGTGGTGCAGGCCATGGTAAGGCAGCTGTGACCCTGCAGCCCGTGGAGGACCACATGGATGCAGAAATCCACCTGCAGCTCTTGGAGGAGACCCACACCAGAGCAGGTGGATGCCTGAGAGGAGGCTGTGACCCCATGGGAGGCCTGTGCTGCAGCAGGTCCTGGCATGGACCTTGCTCCACAGCAAGGAGAGAGGAGCCCACACTGGAGCAGGTTTCCTGGTAGGACTTGTGACCCTGTGAGATATCACGCTGGAGCAGGCTGTGCCTGAAGGATTGCACCCGTTGGAGAGTGACACACACTGCAGCAGTTCATGGAGAGCTGTTGTTGCCTGTGGGATGAGCTCACACTGGAGAAATTAAGAGAGAACTGTCTCCTGTGGGAGGGACGCCACGCTGGAGCAGGGGAAGGACTTCTCTTCCTGAGCACTGGGAGAAAAAACGTGTGATGAACTGACCATACCCCCCATTCCCCTTCTGCCTGCACCACTGCGGGAGGAAGTAGAGCTAGGAAGGAGAGGTGGGGGAAAGCATTTTTAAGATTTGGTTTAATTCTCATTATCCTATTCAGATTTTCTTGGCAATAAATTCAATTAATCCCCGAGTTCAGTCTGTTTTGCCTGAGATGATAATCGTTTGTGATCTCTCACTGACTTATCTCAAATCATGAGCCTTTCACTATATTTTCTCTCCCATGTCCAGTTGAGGAGGGGAGTGTTAGAGCAGCTTTGGTGGGTACCTAGCATCCAGCCAGGGTCAACCCTCCACAGAATTCAAAAGGTTTTCAATTCTACAATTACACAAATTGTATTCATATTCATAATAAAGACAAATTAAAGTGCCTTCCCAGGTCTACCTGTCACTAGGAAAATAACTTATGACGAATAAATTGTCTTTGAAAATCCCATAGGAGTAGGGAAGTCTACTAGATTGAAAACCCCTCATAACAGATTTTGGAGGGACCATTTTTCTTTTGAAAAATCAAAGCAAAATCACCCCAGCCTTTCTTATCTTAGTCAAATATGGGGAAAAACCTGCTTCCCTCATATACACAAACTAATATTTCTCTCTTCATTCTTGGAGTTTCCAGATATTTAAAGGGACTCAGAAATTGACCAGAAGTACTCCAATGCAAAATGACAGGTTTCCAGCCCAGTTCATGTGAATATCTTCTGCAGGACTTCATTATGTACAGTGTTCAGAACTGCATAATGACCTGATATCTGTTTGTGGAAAGTAAGATTGTTCTTTGAATAGTGTTTTCGCACGTGTGCCTGTATTAGAAATTTTTCCTACATTTCAAGACATGCATGGAGATTTAGATGAGAACATCTGTTACGGATTTTTAAAATTAATGTTTCTAGAAGTTAAATATGTTCTGATTAATAATATCTGATTTTAAATGCAATGAACTGTAGCTCTGTCCAGATTCTTTTACCATGAATTATTTACGGAAAGCTAACCTTCCTGCGCTTGTTTGGCAACACTTACCTATCTGTGAAAGTCAGGAAGCCTCAAAAGTTAATGTTTATGTAAATTCATTTTCATCAGTAATGTTTCATCCTGTTGGGTTTGGGGTTCTTTTTGTGTTATTTAATCTGTAGTGTAATTTAATCTGCTTTAGTGTAGCAGGATGTGAGTGTGATACAGCTAAAAACTAAAAGGACAAAAGACAACACAATGGGGTAACAAAAATGCTGTTAAGGTCAACTGTTGAAGTTTGGGAATTTCCTCACTTGAGAGCTCAACCTTCATGGTTTTTTTTTTTTCATTTTGAAACACATTTAAGATACAACCACTAAGCTACTTGGATGCAATAGGGAAGTCAATGTCATATAATTGAACCAAGTGTATTTTTTTCTGCACATTTTCCTAACTGCCTACTGTACTCACATCAATCAGCAGAGACCTTAATGAAGGCTCTTGAGTTCAGCATGGAGAAGAGAAGGCTTCAGGGAGAAATCTTCAGGGAGACTTTATAGCAACCTTCCAGTTTTAGCAACCTTCCTGTAAAGGAGTTTTACAGGAAAACTGGAGAGAGACTTTTTTCATGGGCATGTAGCGACAGGACAGAATGGCTTTAAACTGAAGATTAGATATTGAGAAGAAATTCTTTACCGTGAGAATACTGAGGTGCTGGAACAGGTCTCCCAAAGAAATTGCAGATGTTGCATCCCTGGAAGGGTTCAAGGTCAGGTTGAATGGGACTCTGAGCAACCTGGTGTAGTGAAAGATGTCAGGGGCATTGGAACTAGATGATTTTTAATGTCTCTTTCAACCCAAACCATTCTATGATTCTGTAAGAGCAAGAATCTTTAATATACACACGCAAATACACAAACAATAAACTTTTATGAACTGATTCTAGAAGTCTCTAAACTCCTTAAAGTAAACTCAAAGTGAAAAATTTAATTTGTTTGTAGTTAATTTTTCCACATGGTATTCTCATCTTAATATTTCACAATGAAGCAAAGACAATGAATTTCACTTTTGTTTCTACTCAGTTTTCCTTCTGGTTGATAGTACACAGTAACAGCAAGTTGTGTTTTGATTCACAATCCTGGAAAAGGATGAGCAGAGTTTGAAATAGAAACCTATTCCAGTTTGAAATAAAATTATAAAAATATGCAGTCTGCTGATTCTTCAAATGGGCTAAGTAATGGTTGCTCAAATGAAAATGGGTATGAGACCCTTTGCTTTATCAGTGTTTCTGAAAAAGTTACTGCAGGAAAAAGCTAAATATCAGTGTTGATATCAAATGTGCACACTGGCAAAACTGTAACATTAAAATATTTTGTGTTAAAAATAAATTATTAGGTATATTTAGCATAGATGTTTTGCTTTTGAATCTTTTGACCAATTTCAGTTAAAACCAGGAGGAGCATAAGGGTTTCATAAAGAAGTAAATTCCTGGTCTGGATTCAAAAAGATACCCTGCTGTGGACCTCTGCAAACCAGCTAAGAGGCACTTCTGAGAGAGACGCCTGTCCTACAAGCCACCACTTGGGTAACACAGCTTTCATTAAATAATTTTGGGATCAGACTCCACATAATTTAAATTAACTTCTAATTTTCACTATTGCTTTGTAGTTACCTTGGTACAAACAACATCAAACGCATGTCAAATTGCTCTTTTTTTCTCCTCCCTTATTTTTGAATTCCAGTCAGATCAGTTAAAGATCTTTCTTTGTAATTAAAACAATAAATCAAATTCAGCGGTTTTAATTTCCTATATTTAAAAAAAGCATCCAGCAGCTATTAAATTTGAAAACATTGATTCCTTGTTCCACTCTTTATAGCGTAATGGAAATAAACCACATATTGCACACATTCTCTGGGAGAACATTTCAGGATCTAGAAATAGCTTCCACAAACTCCTTTTCCTGGAGGAGGGAGATTTTTAGATAAGCAGTTCCAGTAAGTATTCCCTGACACTGAGGCACACTTACAGAAGAAAGCACAAAAGCTCTCCCTAGGGCAAAGAATATGTATCCCTTGCCATTAAGCTTCCTCAAAGCTTAGGTTATAAAAGATATTGTCAAGGTAGTTGTACCTGAGGCAGAAACAGGAGTTAACTTGATCCTCCCAGGGAGTAGCTTCAGAGTGCGTCATTCCCAAGATACCTTTCATGTGAAGGACCAAAGCAATTAGATGTATTTATCTAATTGCTTCAAAGAGTACAACCAGTTCTCGCCCACAGAAACGAAGGAAAGCTATTTGTCATGGTTTTCGCTCAATGCTGAGCAATGTTGAATCTGGCATTCCCAGGACCAGAGAAGCTACAAAACTACCCTGCAGCCCTGGCACTGCCTTCAACACAGCTAGGCCTGGGGAGGAAACCCAGTTCTCTGAGATGAGTCACAGGTGTTCAACCCTCCTGGTTTTGGATGTCTTCTATTCTGCTTCCTCTGCTGCTACAGAACTGAGTCAGCCATAGACGGAAAGCCTAAAGCTACCAGCAAACCCAGACAGAGATATTTTTGCTTAGCAGAAATTTTGACAACAGGAGCCAGTTTGTGCTTAAGAGATGCTGCAGCAGGCAACAGAAATAAATATTCTACTGATCTATGGAGAGGTTACCATTCTGTAAGAGGAAGCAAATTGAAAAGATTGCAAAGGGAACTGCTTTTACTTGGAACTGCCACTGTTCTGCTTATCCCTAAAAGTGAAACTAACAACCCCCACACAGAGCTTGTTGAGTTTAATATTTGGCTAGCAGCTGCAGTAACACCAGAAGAAGTGGCTTGCCATGAGAATGGTGGGTGAGATACAACTACTGAACTACTATCCTTAGCATCTGTGTTCCTTGATTTGTTATTTGAGCTAGTGCTACAAATATGCTGGCAAGGGTTGGGATTTTTTTTTTATTCCCTATAAAATGCTAGTGGGCTAAAGAACAATATTTAAAAATAGCTCTAAACATTTTAAATATAAGCATATAATTGAAAGAGTAGCACAGTTACATTAGTTTCTTCAATTCTGTGCTTTTATATCTTTGTGACTTTTATTCCCTGCACAGCTTCATTGAAAAGCAAGAAGATAAAAAGTAGTATCTAATCGTCAGAACTCCTTCTCTTAAGCTAACCTTGACTTTGTGTTGGAGATAGTTTTTGCAGTAGCAGTGGTAGATACCTTACATGATGAAATGCCGTAAGGCTTTTCACCAGTGGAAAGGTAATGACAGAAATCCCCACAGTACTGATAAGCAAACACAACATTAGGTTGGCTTCCTTAACAGAAGGTCCTAAAAGAATAAGGTCCTTCAATTCCATAAGACTGGAGCTTTATATCAAGATTTTATCTAATAAAATTTAGAGACTTAGGACTTTATAAGAATGTGCTCATTGTCAATTTAATAGCATAGTAGTCCACCAGTTTTAAAGCAGCCCATACATGTTAGTACCTGTCAGCAAAAAACTTTGATTTTCAATGTCAGATTTAGTTTGCTTTCTTGATCCACTTTAAAACTCTGAGGATTGAGCCAGAAGACCATTGCTTTTCAAAATGGCAAGCCTTCAAGGAGACCTTTGAGATGGAAGAGATGAGAACTATGCTTTGTTTCCACAGCAGGAACTACTAGGGCAGATTTAGTTAGAAGAAATCCAATCTGTCTCTTCACTCTTCCATTTCAGAAACCCTGGATGAAAATCCCTGTAGAGAGGCAGATCAGTGACCAGTGGAAAAAAGAAAGGAAGCTGTCTGGGTGAGTGGCCAGGGGGACAGCCTGCAGAGGATTCTGTACATACAGGGAACAGGGAAGTGAAATGATGTAGCAACTCAGAGCCCCACTGCAGCATGGTGGAGGCTGTTCTTCCAGCTTGTACAATAGAGCAAAGACCGTAGATCTAACAGGAGTGAGAAGGGATCAGCAGAGGAATGAATATACTACAATGGGAAGCTTTCTCGAGTAAAACTAGCAGAATTTAGTCTTTAGAGGTAGGTAAAATGAACCAAACAAATTCTGTGAACAAAACAAAGGAAAAAACCTAAACTTCACCAAAACAAACAAACAAACAAAACCCCCCCCCCCCCAAAAAACCCAACCCACCACCCTCAAACCAAAACCAACATAAAAAAGGAGCAAAAATAAGCCAGGGAGATTCAGGCTTGTAGAGCCCAAACAAGATTATAGCCACCATAAAGTGAGGCAAATGTTTGCACAGACCTGAGGTTCTATGAATCTTGGTATTTTCTAGTCCAGCTCCCTGTGGGATACAAATGAGTCACTTCATTCTTCTCTACCACTGGCTCAAAAGCAGTTCTCCAAAACACAGACTCTGGAACAGAGGATAAAAATGCATGAAGCCATGAACTACATTACAGGAATGCAAACAAAGTACCTTTTTATATGCCTATGACTTGTCGATAACAATTCAAATTGTATATTAATAGCATTGTTATTGTCTGGAGAAGACATAAGGCTGACAAAATCAGTGAGAGACTTCAGTGAAATCTGGAAAGGTGTGAAAAGAGAAGTTTCAGACAAGTTTTCTCATAGCAGCTCTTTCTCGAAAGTGGTTCAGTGAAGAAAATGCCATGAACATAAATATAGTTAAGTTTTCACTCCATGTGTCAAGTCAGGCAAGTGAGGATTTTGGTAATTTCCTATTTTCCTTAAAATGTCTCAATAGCTGTTCAACAATTTCTGACTAAAATTGCTCTCTTCTGTGCAAACTTGTGAGACTGAGGAGGGAAAAAAAGGATAGTAACATTCTGCAATATGCTTCTCCTTGGCTATTAGTTGCACTCTCTTTTTGCTTCTTACTGTAAATTTCAAGTTCTAAAAAAATCTGTTAACAATGCTTATTTAACTTTGCAAACTGAAACAGATGTTCATTCTTTATTTGTACTTTAAACTAAAATTAAGAAAACCTTTTTAGGCAGCTGCCATACCCAGCCTCTGGTGGCGTAGCTTTAGACTAACCCCCCTCACCCTCTTGTTGAGTAAGAAATTGTTAAGAAGCCTGTGCTTGTCTAACAGCCTGTTCTTCTAAGATGCTCTACATAGCACGGAAAAAGACAGATCTTTCAAAACATCTCTTTACTTTGAATTCATACATCATTGCTTAGAAAATTCTAGAACAGGATCTTGACATTATTTCAAGGCAAAACTTGCTGCTAACATTAATGGTGAAGGATGAAGAAACAGTATTTTTACTAACAACCTGACAAACACATTTCCAAAAGAAATAGAAATACCATTTCCTAGTCTGTCTTATTTAGCCCTGATTCTTTGTGGATATGTTCTTTGAAAACATATTATGTAGATTACTTACGTCCCAAAAATCAAGTGAAAATAGTGGATAATAAATTTGTGGCATGAATTATGAAGTAGATTTTTACAATCAATGCTCAGAAACATTCTGCAATAGAAATTCTTCCCTGCAGTCACATTCTGAATGTTTAGGTGTGTTTCTAAATACAAGTACTTCAACTAATCTCTAAGGAAGCCTAACTGCTTCAGGCACCTTCTGAATGCTAACACACAAACAAACCAATATGGCTGGTGTTTTCTTCCCTTTTTTTCCCATTTTCATGATGTGAAAAAAAAAAGTAAATAATCAAAACTCATGCATATTTTGATCTAGATGTATCTTGCAGATGTTTAGTGCATTATATGGAATCGAAACTGTATTTCCAGACATGGAAAGAAAATTCTGTCCTCATGTGCTGGGATGACCATTCAGAACCATAGTCTAAATGAACAGAATATATCCACATTCATCAAAAGTTTAAAAAATATATCTACATTTATGCAAAAAGTTGCTAAAGCAACTTTTTTCTTATCCTTGGAGACAGTTTAGGATTGAGAAAAGATGTAAGTAACTTTCAAGGAGCAAGGGAGCAAGGTGGCAGCAGGTTAAAAATAGAGTGAGAAGGAGTAAGGCATTTGTTCTTAAATGGTGTAACTTCTGAGGGATCCTGCAAACATAGGTGCCCTCCCGAGCCTGTTGCATTTTGTATAATGGCATGTATCACTGACATGTAGTGATGATCACTGGATCCCTTAATCCTACTAGCTCATCCATAGTTAAGCACCAGATACCTCACATGGATCAGTCTCCACAAGGCCCTACAGATTTTCACCATGGGCTCACTCTTGAAGGAGTACTGATGTTTGTTGTGTGAACAGCACAGTGGAGGCTGCCAGGGAAGCATGGCCAAACTTGTCCTGAGAAGAGGGAGTGAAAATGTGGCAGACATACAGCATGAGGACAAATGTGCAAAGACACAGCCTGCCTCTGTGCTCAGTTGTGGAGAGCAGTTGCTGCTTCATTTCCATGGACACCCAGCCACCGTTCACCCTCAAGTAAAGAGTTTATATGGCCTTTGTTTTCTTGTGGCTACATCTTTGATCAATACCACTTTAAACCAGGTTTTCTCTGCAGGTGTCCTTATTGCTACATACACACACAGTTATTTCTATACTCTCTGATACACAGGGAATATAGCTCTGGGCACTATTCCTACTGCATATACATAATCTTACTGTTCCAGGAAAGAGATTAGCACTAACACCTGACATCTATTGCTACAGATTTACTACAAATCACCCTAATAGATCTGTCTTGTAACGATGTCACAACTCAATTTATATCTAGTCCAAGGGCTATTTGGACATTGTGATGCTCTGACACAGTGAATGACTTACTCCTGTTACTCATACAATGCCGTCACCACACAGTTCAGCCCACAGGCTCTCTTCCCTCTCCACAGGACTTTCTGTCTTTTTATCCCTCTCACTGACAACACATTATAGGTGTTTTTCAGAGCTTTTCAGTGTTGCTCATAGATCAGGCATAAGGAAGACTCTGTATATGCCATCATGAATGATCTTTTAAGATATAGCTTACCAAAACCTAAGGAGTAACTGCAAAAAACGCTCCTTCCATATTTTTCTTTTGTTTAGAGTTGCCCTGACAGAGTTGTGTGTCTCACTTGGGATCCCTCAGGAGCCAGAAGTGGACATACATCAGACATACAAAATAAAAGTGTGGAGATGGCCATACAATATTAAAAAAAAAAAAAAGGAAATAAACTCATAGATAAAATAATGCAGCCTGAAAACTGATTCTTTTCTTGTTTGTTTTTTTTTTTCCGTCTGGTTTCTGTCTCAAGAGTATGATTGAGAAACAGAGAAGTGAATGTCAGAGTTTGCAAGCAGAGAATTACACCTCTGTGGATTGAAACAAAATCCGCATCACCCATGGGGAAGAGGAAGAAGAGAGAAAGTATCTATGCTCTGGCAGGAACATAAACATGATTTTGAAAACCTTACCCAAGACAGCCATGTAATTACTGTTTTGGCCTCGCCAATTTACCTACTGTGTACTTCCCCAGAGAGTTATTGCACTGGCTTCTAGCCAAATGCCTTTGGTAAAGTGCACTGGCTTGGAATGAAACAATTTTGCTTCCAGTATAATCTCTTCGACTCCAGAAGCTGTCCTACAGCAAGTTAGCATGAATCTTCTGACATAACCACAGAAGTCAAACTACAATCATACCACCATATAAGAAAGTTTGACAACAGGTATTACAAAATTGGCAGGCGATGCAAGGTAAAAGCATATTTTACAAATACTTTTCACATCACCACTGTGACTGCCACTCTTGTGGGAGTGGCACCTGCAGTGCTGCATCCAGCTCTGGGGACCCCAGCATAAGACCTGGACCTCTTGGAGAAAGTGCAGAGGAGGGCCACAGTGATGATCCAAGGGTTAGAGCACCTCTCCTCCCTAAGAGGACAGGCTGAGAGATCTGGGTTTGTACAGCCTGGAGAAGACTCTGTGGAGACCTTATAGCACCTTTCAGTCAGTACCTAATGGAACCTAAAGGAAGGCTGGAAGGAACTTTTTAAAAGGGCAGGTAGTGACAGGACAAGGGGTGATGGCTTTAAGCTGAAAGAGGGTATGCTTAGATTAGGTATTAGGAAGAAATTCTGTACTGTGATGTGCTCTAACAGGTTGCCCAGAGTAGTTGTGGATGCCCAATCCCTGGAAGTGTTCAAGGCCAGAGTGAATGGGTCTTTGAGCAACCTGGTTGGGGGATGGTGGAACTAGATGATTTTTAAGGTATCTTCCAAACCAAACCATTCTGATTCTATGATCAGAGCTGTTCATCCAGAGGGATAAATTAAATTGCTGATGGATTGTTCACATAGTACAGGATTATTCATGTACAGCTAATAATTTCAAATTATTTTTATCATTTGAATTTTACTTTTTTAAAGTAAAATTTAAATTAACTGAGTATTACTCTGCCATGGATGGACTGAGATGAAAGATGTGTCTCCTAGTAACTATCATCTTTACCATAAAGTCTGTGGCTACCAACACTATGCATTTTTTTCACAAAAAATTTCCTCTGTCCAGCTCTAAAATTAACTGTCTTACTGCTTTTATGATCAGACCACCAAAACAGATGTTAATTGCTGTTTTGCCGATAAAAAAACAGCTTTTATCTGCAGGATTTCCTTCTAATAAGTACTTTTCCCAGAATATGAAGGCCAAATAATTTTAACAACACGCTTACCTAAAACCTCCTCTGGAATTGTTAATATTTCTCCAGAGAGTGACTGTTCTGGAAAAACATATTATTTCATATACCTTTTTCTCTGTAAAGCAACAAGAAAATTCAGAGTTGCAGCAAGCATTGTGCTGTAGAGTTACGCAATTTGCAGCAGGGCTAAGGGTTACCAGTCCAGCTTTAACACTGAGGTTAAGTACAGGTATTTGTGTGACTTAATTATTGCTGAAGAATCTGCTGCCTGGGCAACTTATTGCCTTCTCTATGCCAGGTGCAATGGGAACACTTGGAAAAATTCTCACAGCTTCATAGTTAAAAATAATAAAGCTTTTAATTTTTGAAGTTGTGATAATACTTCCAAATTTTATTTAGGCAAATTTTGGAAATCTGAGCTGTGGCACAAACTTAAATCTTTAATTAATGGAAGCTTTATATTTTTATTCTAGTGGCTATTAATTTTAGCTTGTACATTTCACCTTTTGGATCAGTGGCTCCTTGTATTTTGGGTAATTCTAATTCATAATTTCTGGATTTTCATTACATAGTGACAGAAGGGAGCAAGGTAAGTTCTTTCATGCCTACACACCTTTTTTTAACTTGAAATGTAAAAAATATAGTCAAGTTATTTTATTTCACATCCTCTTGTTTTATTTAGAGCTTCCTCAGCTACAAGTCAAATTTTGGAAAGATAGTAAATTATAAGAATGGCTTTGCCCTTTCCCTGCCTCCCTCTCTGGCAAATCCCAAAGCTGGATTTTTTAATGAGTCAGTTCAAGATAGCCATTTATCTTATGAAGGGCTCAGGAAAGACTTCCAGGCTTTCTTTTTTCCAGTTGTCTGTTTTGCTTTAAAGGGAAATAAAACCTTATTTAGGAAAAAAAGACTTTATTTTTCCAAAACATGTCTGGCAGATTGCAACAAGAACAAAGTACAGTAAAAAAAATTACTCACATGGCCTGCAATAGTTAACAAAACACTAAGCAAATATCGAACCTTTGTCAAAGTCCTTTTTGGGTCCAATATGCATTCTTCATACTACAGAGGTAATGCCCACTTTACAGTGGCATCAGATAAAGTTCATAAAACCATTATAACAGAGTCACTAGTATCTGCTCTATGTACCAGCTTTTGACAGAGTTTTATTTTCCTCCAGACACAGTCTGAAGTCAAATGTAAATTTCTTCCCTTGTGTCAGGACTTCAGCCTTAACTTAAACAGGTTTGCCTGGGATCTACCAAAAGCCTTTCATGGGTAAATATTTATTCAGTTGAAATTTTTTTGTATCTATCAATCCAAGCAGTGCCCATGCAGCATTATCAGCACTTTAAAAAGGGAGCAGATGCACAGAATATGATGGTGTAACAATATATTTTTCTCACTCAAAGCCTAAAGCTATTTTTGCTACTTTCCACAACTAATTGTGAACCACATGTATAGCATGCCAAACAAACCTAGAAGGAATGTATGTGGTAGGTCAAAAGCTGTCATGGAGGGTGCCCATCTCCCATGCCCATCTTTGCAAAAGAGGCTAAAATAAGTCAGTATAGGCTGTGACCTCTTCTGCAGTATTCTAACATTAGGAAAAATAACAGACAGATATTTTATTCTTCCTGTGAAACTGCAACCCTGAGATGAGCTCAGCTGGTTGAAGTATGGTGCTAATAATGCCAAGGTTTGATCCCTGTATAGGCCATTCACTGAAGAGTTAGACTCAATGATCCTTCTGGGTCCTTTCCAACTCAGACTATTTTGTGATTCTGTGAATTTAGTAAATGTAAACAGGAGTGGAGCATCTGACAAATTCTACACATACGCAATGTATAAACAAAGAATTACTGTAATACCTTTACTTTTATTTTCATGCCAATATTATCTCTGCAATTACCTCACGAATCTAATATTTTTGTTGTGATAATTTGTTTTGCAATGCAAAGCTTGTTTTGGTCAATTTTTTTTCCCCCTCTCCATCTAAACCTTCCAGAAAAAGCTGCAAATGAAATCAGTAAATACATTAACCCAGAGCACTCACCTCATTAAGGCTTGAGAGCACAGTGACATGAGGCACTTGTGTCCCATTCAGTGAAATACAGTGCAAAGAGTCCCAAGTCAGCTGAGACTCCAGAGAGCCATTCCAAGCAGCACAGAATACTGGCATTGCATTTATAAATAGCACAGATCTAAATAGTCTGAAGTCTGCTTTATTGTTTACATGCAGTGAGCTTGGGTACCCCTGCACTGGAATCATCACAGGTCTCCCTATGCCAGAACAAGTACAGAGATAGGTAGATTTTATTATATCTTTGCAGCATTTTCTGTCTTTCATGAAGTCTGTAGATGTTTTTTATCTTATAGTTTTACTGAGGTTGCAAAATCCAATGCCAACACACGTCATTAAGACTTTCTCCCCGCCCGTGTGCTCCTCCTCAGGCGTCTTTGTTTCAATTTTAAACATGATCTGGAAGAAGCTTCTCAGGTGTCGCAGAAACTCAATTCTGAGGGAGAGAAAATGACACAGTTTAAGAAACAAAACAGAAAGCCCTTTAGCATTATGTAGTAACACAGATTCCAGCAATGGGCATGGTGAATGAAATACAAAAATATTGCTTAGTCCAATCGGAGAAACAAGGCTACAAGCTCCAAACACTGTTCTCACTTGTGTTGTAGAAGTGCCTAGTGACCCCTACTGAAACCTCTGCACTCTCTGTATAAGCAGAGAGGAATGGCTGGTAATACAGCAAGGCAAAATGGTGAGGGAAGAACAAAGAAAGGAGAGCAATGTAGCCAGGCAAGGTCATTTACTCCTGATGCTGACTCTTCATCAGGGCTATATGAACTCCATACCAACCTGTGATTCTCCTCCTTTCCCCTGCCCAATGTTTAAAGCATAAATAAAACACGAACAGGAATAGCAAAAAGGTTGGGTGCATACTTCAAGAGAGATCCTAAAACATGTGTTTGATTTGTATTACTAACTTCTCCACTTCTTAGTTAAATGTTTCATTAGAATTATATTCAGACTCAGAATTCTTCCTGTTTTCTCATTTTCAGAAAAAAAGAATTCCTTTCATCATTTCAGAAAGAAAGGCACGAAGAAACTAAACAATCACACTGATCCTGAACAAACACTGACTGGAGGGTGAGTAACACAAAAAACTATAAAAAATGAACAAAACCAAAAACAGCCAAGACTGGCTTCTCCAAAAGAGGGAACAAGCAATTACACCAAAAGATTACAAAAGAAAATTAGTAATTGCTCCAGACAGAAGTTTGGACTGTTCCTGTCATGGCCACAAGCAAATTTGCAGTCCTGAACTAAGATTTAATCTCCTCCAGCAACTGGTATGTGCTTTTCTTAGTTTGAAGAAAGGGAATGTGGGCATCCAGTTCACACATTGGCTTGTCTGCTCTACATGCTGAAAGCATAATTGCAAGCTAATCACACAAACATCATTACAACAAATCAAGAGAAAGCACCCACAAAATGGGAAGCAGGAGACCAAAAGCATAGGCCTGTCTGCACTGTGACATGAGACCTCTGAAAGCCTCTTGGCACTTCCTATTCACAGAAATTGTGAAGAAGTACAATGAAAATTGCAGGAGCAAAATTGCTTTATACACTTCAGCTGGGCATGCTGCTGCTCCTGCACTCGGATATATGCACAGGAAGAGAGGAAAATGGCAGGACCCAGAAAAAGAGAGGATGCTTTACCTATACTGGTGTGTGCTTGGGATGATCTGATTTATCTCTGGGGTAATCTGCTGAATACCTCTGCAGGGTGACTGTGGGAACATTGCTCCCAATGCTATGTATACTTTCTACTGCACCTTCCCGGACTGGTAACTTGCCTCAGAATAGACACCAGCTCTCTCATCTCTCAAACACGGTGACAGTTGAAAGGAAGAACTGAAAAATACCCTTTCTTCCATGCCTCCGCAATTTCAAGGTTTCTGGTTGCAGCTATAATAGGCAAATGGACATATCCTGGCATAATTGCTTCAATAAAGCTGACAGACAACAAACTCTGTATCAGCCTTCTCCTTAGCTGGGTCCTCTCACAGGGCTCTGGCAGTGTGACAAGGAAGCAGCCAAGCCCAAAACAGCAGGAGTGGAATGCTGAACTGCAAGGAGGGCACAGAATAAACTGTACAAATCCTAGAAGCAGAGTGGAGCCAGAGACTCAGGGAAAAATCCTAAACAGTGATCAGCAAACTCTGCAAACTCATCAGTTTGTGGGATGGGATCAGTTCAGTCCATACCTCTCTTTGCACATAGGTGGGCTACCCTGCATCTCTGCCTCTTCTCCCTTTTGAGTAAACATAGAGTGAGAAAAGTATCAGCCCCCATGTACACGGAAAAGGCTCACTGGAATGCAAGCGAAGGGGAGGCTGCCTGGGGACATCAGGGGAGAATGTAGAAGCAGCAAAAGGCCAGCTTTGCCTTGTAGCAGTGGAAGCACAAGCGGTATGAGCCCTGAAAATAGGAGAAAAAGAGGCAGGAAGGTAGGGGCACATGACAGAAGGCAGGTCTGTATTAGCTCTGAGGTTGGTCTGGGTCGCAGGTGAGCACCTCAAATAATAGTGCAGGCTGTACCAACCACACAGGCACAAGCTGGAGGACTGAGGGATGGGGTGAAAAGTACAAAGAAGGTTTATTTTGCTGAAAATTTACGCTGTGTGTTCAGGCAAGAACAAGGCAGAGCTGAACACTGCTCCTTAGGTGCAGGGACAGCTACATGAGCCACGGTGGAGGTCTTACAGCCAACAACAACAACAAGAGTAAAAAGCCTATTTATCTAAGTGCTGTCCTTTCCCCAAAGCCTGCTAAGGATTACCAAAAAGTACACAAGAACTTCATGTATTGGGCAAAGCAACCAACTAATAGACCAGTGTGAGAGAAGACCTGTGCACCAGCAGTGCATTCTTGGTTCAGTTGCCCTGGGGCCTGCATTGGGCTTTGCCTGGCAGCACTGGCAGCCTCAGCACTGCCCTCCTGAGTCCTGCCAGAGATCTTCCAAGGAGGACACAGACTGAGGAGCTGGGGGGGTGGGGCACCCCCAGTCAGAGGAACAACTAAAGGTGTCAGCTTGGCTGGGCAGAGGTACCCTAACCCCACCTCATGAAGCCCCTAAACCCTTGCAAAGCCAAGGGTTGGGGCACTCAGGCTTTCCTGTTGATGTCCTTCCTGCACCCCTGGCTCATGCTGATCCACCTGCATGCAGACAGGTCTGTCCTGCCATACTGACCTCTGTGAGTTGGTGGCATGGCCAGCGCCCTGCATTTGGTTTTAAGCTCAGCTTGACAGAAAGGCACTTACTTCTGTGAAATATGGATGCTAAGAAAGGGGTAATGCAGATAGCTGCTGGTCATACAGACTGGTAGCCCCATTGCCACTCATGACAGACCTGCTCGTGGTGTTGCCTGCCCTTCCACCCCCCATCATTAATTGAGGCAACAGATGTATCCCATGAAAATACAAAGATCTCAAATTTCCTCATTCTGATGGACATACTCCAAAGCACTTCATTCCCATGTGACAGTCTCAGCAGCCAACTGAACTGTCACATTCATCCTATATTATGCTGGACAGGGAAGCCAATCTAGCATAACATAGCTTTTAAATAGCTTCAGATTCTGTAGGGTGTAAGTGTTAGATGCAGAGATGTCACAGCTCTGAGAGAGAAAAAGAGGTGAGGATGTGGTACATGACAGTACTGCAATTTACTTCATGAGGTTGCGTATCAAATGAGTTGCTTGGGAGCCAAATATACCAGTCCTTTATAAGCAGTCCTAGTTGAGGGCATAGGGGTGCTGCATAAAAAGCTGCATTCTATCTCACAGATAGAACAGATCCTCACAGGACTGATGAGTCACAGATTCTCACAGAATGACAGATTTTATGATCTGCTGCTTCAAAATGTGTACTCTTGACCTTTATCCCTGCTGCATACACCTAGCTTAGAAGACGTGACAACACACCAGCCTGAACTCTGCTTGCTTACAAAAGAAACTATGCTTGATTTTCACAGAACAAAAAAAGGGTGAAAAATTTAAAAATACTCGCAATGACAAGTGATTGGATTGTCTCATATGCTTAACTGTGCACTTCTAACACTAATATCTACTCTTCCAAAACCTTCCACATGAATACTTACTTTAGAGGGGATTACTTCCCCTCTGTGCAATGGGACACTTCCCTGTCTTCCTCTCAAAATCTGATGAATGTTGTTTCCAAGGTATCAGGAGTTGAGAAGAGCAGTTAGGTAATTTTTAGCTCTCATGTGATGGCACCACCATTCTTCAGTTATCACAGTACTGTACCTTTCACGTATACAGCACCGGTACCATGATAACCGAAAAAGGACAGTTCATACTCTTATTATTTGATGCCATTGTCAGATAAACAAACCTCCCTTCATTTGACTAAAGAATAACTGCTCAGTCTCTAGAAATAACTGTGATCTAGTAAATCACTTGCAAGTCTGATAAATTAAATTTTTGATAACGGATGCTGTTTCCCTAACCACTTTCTTATAGAACTCAATTTGGCCACTGTTGTGAAAGATAATAAAAAGTCTTTTTGTAAATACATTAAAAACTAAAGGAGGGCCAAGGAAAATTTCCATGCTTTACTGGACATGGAGAGGAACATTGTCATCACAGATGAGGAAAAGGCTGAGGTACTTAATGTCTTCTTTGCCTCAGTCTTTAACAGTAAGACCGTTACCTGCAGGGCAACCAGCCCCCTGAGCTGGGGTACAGGGAGCAAAATAGACCCCCTGTACCCCAGGAGGATCTAGTTAGTGACGGGCTGTACAACTTAGACACTCACATGTGTATGGGGTTGGATGGTATTCATCCAAGGGTACTGAGGGAGCTGGCAGAAGTGCTCACCAGCTGCCCTCTATCATGTAGCATCAGTCCTGGCTAACTAAGCAGGTCCCAGAGGACTGGAGGTTGGCCAGTGTGATGCTCATACCAGAAGAGCCAGAAGGAGGACTCAGGGAACTATGGTAACAGCTCATGGCTTGGATGGGTGCCCTCTTCACTGAGTATACAACCGTCTGTATGGCTGGGACCAGAGAGTGGTGGTGGATGGAATTACATCCAGCTGGTGGGCGGTCACCAGTGGTGTTCCCCAGGGCTCAGTACTGGGTCCAGTTCTGCTTAATATCTTCATCGATGACCTGTACAAGGGGATTGAGTGCCCCCTCAGCCAGTTTGCAGATGACACCAAGATGGGTGGGAGTGTTGACCAGCTGGAGGGCAGGAAGGCTCTGCAGAGGGATCTGCACAGGCTGGATCATGGGCCAAGGCCAGTGGTGTGAGGTTCAACAAGGCCCAGGGCCGGCTCCTGCCCTTGGGTCACAACAACCCCAGGCAGTGCCACAGGCTGGGGCAGAGTGGCTGCAAAGCTGCCCACAGGAAAAGGACCTGGGGGTGCTGGTGACAGCAGCTGAACATGAGCCAGGCTGTGCCCAGGTGGCCAAGAAGGCCAGTGGCATCCTGGCCTGTAGCAGCAACAGTGTGGCCAGCAGGACCAGGGCAGGGATTGTCCCCCTGTACTCGGCACTGGTGAGGCTGCACCTCAAATCCTGTGTTCAGTTCTGGGCCCCTCACTACAAGAAAGACATCGAGCTGCTGGAGCATGTCCAGAGAAGAGCAATAGAGGTGATGAAGGGTCTAGAGAGTAAGTCCCATGAGGAGCAGCTGAGGGAGCTGGGGGTGTTTAACCTGAAGAAAAGGAGGCTCAGAGGAGACCTTACTGCTCTCTACAACTTGCTGAAAGGAGGGTGTACCCAGGTGGGGGTCAGTCTCTTCTCCAAGGCAACAAATGACAGGATTAGAGGAACTCGCCTCAAGCTGCACGAGGGAAGGTTCAGACTGAACATCAGGAAGAGCTTTTTCACTGCAAGGGTTTTTAAGAATTGAAATGGGCCACCCATGGTGGTGGTGGAGTCACAATCTCTGGAAGTGTTAAAGAAACAACCAGACCTAGCACTATGGTCTAGTTGAGAAATAGTGTTCAGTCAAAAGTTGGACTAAATGATTTTGGACATCTTTTCCAGCCTTGATGATTCTGTAACCTGTGTTTACAACTAGCAATATAAGAAATTAATTTTTTTCTATCCTCTGAACAACTAACAGCTGCAGACAAAGCTTTAGTAAAAACTGAGACTGAAGGACCAGATAAGATTCTGCTGCCCAATAAAACCTTGAAATAGCACATAGCTCCATGAACTGAAGTCTTAAGCTGTTTCCTAGGAAAAAAACAGAGCTTTAGAGTTTGACTAGCCCTTTGAAATACAACATTTAATGACACAGCTACAGAGAGAGCACTAGGGAAAACATAGTAGTGTACACTAGGCAACAAAAAGCAACCTGATGTACACATACATTCCAGGTCAAGAACCATCAATAAATCCTGTCTCTGCAATTCTCAGAAATAGGAATAATATAGAACAGCAAGGAACTCATCTAACATGTAGAAACGAACTCTAGGCAACTTACACCACTTGTCTCATTTGAAGTCAGGTACAAGTTGTTCTATTTGTAACCATAGGCAAAGTCTTCCATATATAAAAACAGCTGTGTGCAATAACACTAGTGAATTAAAACACGACTGTGTAATTGAACTGAACAAAACAACTTACGTATATGGAGACAGAGGTCCCAACAGGACTTTGGAAACATCCCGCTGTCCAAGGGTCATAAGGAGCAGAGCAAGGCTCTGATTTGTTGAATCTACACAGCCTCCCTGCAAACCAAAATGTTTTAATAATTAATCTCTGTACAAACCAGAAATTTAGATTAGATGAGAGTAACAAAGGCAAAATATACACTTAAAAGACTGAAATACCACTCCCAATTTTTAAGGGCCAAGAAGATAAAAATCTAGATTTTTTAACAATGACAAATTAATTTCACATGGCAGGCTGGGAAAGGAACAGAACTAAAACAAAACCCAGTAAGAAGGTCACATTAAACATCCCTCCTAATCTGTTTTAACATCCCAGAATGTAAACACCGAAGAATTTCTTTGCAGTAAATTGAAAAGAGGTATTAGCTCTAGTTCATTTGCATTTGAAGATACCATGAATTCCAGCATTTTATGATAACGATAGTTACATTTGGACAAATAATTCAGTGTTTGCAGGTACAAACCAGCAAGTTAAAAGTTATTCAGCATTTATCCACAAAAACACTTGCTGCTAACTTTTGTGGGTTTACATTTGTAAAACGTTTCCCCTCCATAATTAAAATGGAAGATTTTCTTTTATTGCTAAGTGACAGAGCCAAACATAAAATTAAGTAAAACTACACATACTCTTGTACATATTTGACTGTAGTAAGTCATATATGCAAGGTAAATTGTTCTGTATGTGGAAGGGGTTTACTATGATGCATACATTAATCAGAACTGGAAGACTAGAATTAGAAATAAGAATTTTTTATTTATTTTTAATTCTTTATTAATTTTTTTTAATAAAAAATTAATTTATCTATTAATTATTTATTTAATTAAAATTTTATTTAATTACTTATTTATTTTTTATTTTATCCAGTTTACAAAGCTGGAATATAAATTTAAAGGGATACTTCCAGTCAAGACTGCTGTAGAGAGAATTTATCAACTACTGCTATGCAAAACCACTGAAAACAGAAAAAAATCTGACATTATGTTGGACTGTCCTTATATTCATACTGATCCACAGCCACATGAGATTTGTAAACAGTCTTCTGCTGCATCAGGCCTAATGCTAAGTCCTCTGAATAGACTCTGGAGAGAATGAAACTAAAATCTCATCTTTTTAAAACCAAGTTCTCTAATGAGGTAAACTGCCAGTTACCTTTGTTGACAAGGAAGGTAACCTATCATAATTTCAAGAGATAACACTATCCAAAAAGGCAAGGGACAAAATAAATTTTGGACTAGATAGATTAAGAAAATCAGTCAATGTGACAGCCTCAGCACATTTACTCAGTGAGAGGCAGAAAGGAGAACCTTTCCAAGGGGAGATACTGAAGATTTAATTTTCAAGATGGCCTTGCTTCTGTGTGACAAGCCTCAGCTCCATTCTTTTGAAAAAGTCTCTGCATTTCATACAACTAACTACCCCACAGTGAAATAAGTAGCTTTATTACATTCACTACCATGACCCAACTCCAAAACATGCTCTTATAGCAGTACTTGCCCTTTTAACTGTGTAAACTTGGCATACTAAAGTGAAGTTCACATATTCAACCTAGTGCCTTCTATGCGACTGATAAAAATTGTGCTTTATCTTGAGTGAACAGGGCACCTGCAGAATTTGCTGGTGCAATCTAGAGCCACAGATCTCACCAGTTGTATTTGCCAATGAGAAACATGTACAAGAAGCAGATAAGAGTTTGGTAAGGAGTATTCACGACACTGGACTTTCCATATTTGTAGTTCAGTTAATAATTCAAAATGATCCTCATTACTTGGATGAAAACTTTACATTTTCTGTGCTTGGTTTTTTGTTTCTCTACAGCTGAAAACATTCTAAAATGTCTACTTTTATAACCAAACTTATACAAAAGCTTCAATCAGCATGGAGACAAACATGTTCTAAGCAATATATCAAAACACAATGCCTTCATCATGTCCTAACTGCTTACATAAGCTCTCTTGCTGCAGTGAGTCAGTCATCCCCAGTACTGCTGTGCAGTAGCAATCTGTTATGCCCATTTGTGGTGGTGCATTCCCCCCTGTCCCCTTGGGCCACTCTACGACCTCCTCAGGAATTCTCATTAGACATTGACCTTGATTAATGGCTCCTGGGCAGTTAAGCTCCTCTTGAGCTTATCAGGAACAGTCTGTTCCTAGGAACTTCTGCCTAACGAACTGCTGTTTTCTAATGGACAGCCTTGGAACATTATTTTTGTCTAAATCATAGCCCAGGTGGAACAATACTATTGTTACTTTTTGAGGAAAATTTCAGTAACAACTGACCCAGATTGTGGCCAGGATGGAGAGAGAAGGCTAAAGCCAAGCATCTCACAACCCTATAGGCAGCAGTACTAAGTGAGAGTCTTTGAGTTCTCCTGGGCCACAGCAGGCTACACCAGTACCTCCCTCTAAGTGGTATGCCTCTTGAAGCTCAACAACCCTCAAGTCTGCAAATCTTGGAGAACAATCACCAAAAGGTGTTGACAGGGCCTGGGCTGATACACTCAACCCTCAAAGCTTAACCCTTCACCTGTTGACAGGTACAAAGGCATCCGACCTAAGTATTTTACTAAACTTGAGGGGAATTTTTATCCTTTTTATATACTTCTTTGTGTCTACGTGTGTGCATGTATGAATTGATTTTAATACATTACAGCAAGTGTAGTATGAACATTGCCATCTCTTAATTTACAACTAAGTTACTACTGTGCTTATAGTAAATCTTACCGAATAATTTTGTAAATGTTAGTCACAGAATCACAGAATCACAGAATCACGGAATCACTGAATGGTTAAGACTGGGAGAGATCACAACAGATCAGCTCGTCCAACCTCCCTGCCCAAGCAGGATCACCGCAGGGTACATGGCACAGGATTGCATCCAGACAATTCTTGAATATCTCCAGTGAGGGAGACTCCACAACCTCTCTGGACAATCTGTTCCAGTGTGCAATCACCTGCACTGTAAAGGATATGTAAAAATATCTTCCTCATATACAGGTGGAACTTCCTGTGCATTAGTTTCTGTCCATTGCCTCTTGCCCTATTGCCTGGCACCACCAAGAAGAGCTTGGATCCATCTTCCTGGCATCCTCCCTTTAGATATATTGGTAAGGTCCCCTGTCAGTCATCTCTTCTCAATGCCAAAGAGGCCCAGCTCTCTTAGCCTTTCCTCATAAGAGAGATGCTCCAGTCCTTTAGTCATCTTTGTCATCCTCCTCTGGACCTGCTTCAGGAGCCTCATGTCTCTCTTGTCCTGACAAGCCCAGAACTGGGCACACATCTCCAGATGGACCTCACCAGGGCTGAGTAGAGGGGCAGGATCACCTTCCTCAACCTGCTGTCAGCGCTGTTCCTAATGCCCTCCAGGACACCATTGGCCTTCTTGGCCACAAGGACACACTGCTGGCTCATGGGCAGTTTGTTGTCCATCAGGATCCACAGAGCTGCTCCCCAGCAGGTCAGCCCCCAACCTCTGCTGGTGCCCAAGGTTGTTCTTCCCCACATGCAGGACCCTGCATTTGCCTTTGTTGAATTTCAGAATGTTCTTCTCTGCTCATCTCTCCACCCTGTTGAGGCCCTTCTGAAGGTGTGCACAGCCCTGTGGGGTATTGGCCACTCCTCCCAGCTTTGTGTCATCAGTGAGGCATTTGTGCCTTTGTTCCAGTTGTTGGTGGAGAAGTTAATACTGGACCAGTATTTAACCTTTGGGGACACCACTAGCGATAGGCCTCCAACTAGACCCTGTGCCACTGGTTACAACCCTCTGGGATCTGCAATTCAGCCAGTTTTCACTCCCCCTCATCCAGTGAGGGGATGAGGGGGAGTGCCCACTCATCCAGTCCACACTTCCTGAGTTTGCCTATGAGGATGTTGTGAGAGACAGTGTCAAAAGCCTTGCTGAAGTCAAGGTAGACAATGTCCACTGCTTTCCCCTCATCCATCCATATAGTTGTTTCATTATAGAAGCAGGTCAGTCAAGTATGATCTGCCTTTAATGAATCCAGGCTGACTACTTGCTATTCACTTTCTTGTCCTTCATGTGGATAGAAATGGCCTCTGTAATGAGGCACTTCATCACCTTTCCAAGGATTCCTGTGAGGCTTACTGGCTGGTAGTCTCCTGGGTCATCCTCCTTGCCCTTTTTGAAGACTGGAGTGACATTTGTTCACTTTCAGTCCTCAGGCACCTCTCCTGAACACTACAACATTCAAAGATGGTTGTAAATTGCCCAGCTTTGGTGTTCATCAGCTCTCCCAGCACTTGTGGGTGCATCCCATCTGGGCCCATGGACTTGTGGATCCCAAGTTTACCTGACTACAACCCCATCCTCCTTGAGCAAGGAAAAGTCCTCCTTGAGCAAGGAAAAGTCTTCCTTGAACCCTTCCTTCTCCCTAGTCTCCTGGGTCAGAGATCCCTGAGGGCTGTTCTTCTCAGTGATGACCGATGCAAAGGCAGCATCCACTAACTCTGCCTCCTCTCTGTCCTGTGTTAACAGGCTCCCCCTCCCTTTTGGTATCAGGCCCATATTATCCTTTTTCCTTTTGTTATTGATGTATTTGAAAAAGCCCTTCTTGTTGTCCTTGATATTCTCCGCCAGACTTAATTCCAGGTGGATCCTGGCTTTCCTTGTCTCATTTCTACTTATTCTGACAACCTCTATATTCATGCCGAGTGACCTGACCCTGCTTCCAGCTCCTGCATATTTCCTGCTGACCCTTGATAATGAGAGGAGTTCTTTATTTATCCATCAGGTCTCTTTTTCCCCTTTGCCCGATTTCTTGCACATTTGGATGCATTGTTCTTGAGCCTGGAGGAAGTGACCCTTGAATATCAACCAACTCTCTTGGACCTTGTAGGGCTTGTTTCCATGACGTTATCCATGAAGATCTCCCTGAAGAAGCTAAAGTTAGCTCTCCTGAAGTCCATGGTTGTAAACTTAATGCCCTGCTTCCCCGTCATCCTGCTGAGGATGAGGAACTGAATTCCACACTCCACACCTCCAGCAAGGCCTTCACTGTTTGTTAGTACACATCATTCCCTGCTGGATTCTCCACTGCCTATGTCAGGAAATTGTCATCAGTGCTTTCCAGGAACCTCCTGGGCTGCTCATGTTTCACTGTGCTGGTTCTGCAGCAGATGTCAGGGTGGTTAAAGTCCCCCAAAAGAATCAGGGCCTGTGACTTTGAGGCTGCTTCATGCTGCTTGTAGAAGGCCTCATTTGCTTCCTCCTTCTGATTAGGCAGCAAACACCCTCAACAGCGTCACCCTTACTGGTCCGCCTTTTTATCCTGATGCCTAAGGTCATCATTCACCCCAAGACAGAGCTCGATACATTCCAGGTGTTGCCTCACACAGGGGACAGCTCCGCCACCCTGCATTCCTGGTCTGTCTCTCCTTTATGACAACATTCCAGTCACATGAACTATCCCACCACGTCTCTGTAATCGCAATAAGATCAAAGCCCTGCATGCAGTGACTGCATGCAAGTCTCTAGCTCATCTTGTTTGCTCCCCATACTGTGTGCACTGGTGCACATGCACTTTACAGAAGTATTTGATTGTGTCAGCATTCCAGTAGTCAATGATTAAATGCTGCTACATCCTTTAGACAAATCGTTGATTAAGTCTGAGGCTACATTTGGCAAGGGGTCCACTTTTGTGACCCAGAGGAAGGATCTCCCTTACCCCTTGTGCAGCGTCATCCTTTTCCATCCTTACCCTTTTGCATTCCCGGTCTCTGCATAAATTATTGTAGATTCTTTCTAATCCATTTTTTCTTTTGCTTCATCTGTGTAGTAAGCAATAGTGAACCTTGCCACCAAACTTTGTTGCGCATCAACAAATTTATACAAAAACTTGCTTTTGTTGATACTTTTGCCAGTGATTTAAGTGATCTAAACCACTCATTTGCAACACCATTCCTACATAGGCAGTTCCCAGACAGTGACATTAAGTGATTACTTGTAGTCTAATGACTGAACAGTAACTTCTGCCAAATAAAGGACTGAACACTCCCAAGGAGGCCAAGCTTTTTTCTATCAACCCACCTGCTTAGTCAAGAGTCAAAAATTAAAAACAACACTCCCAAAAGAAATGGGATGGGCAAAGTTGGAGCCAAAATATGTTTGTTCCAAAATAGCTGGCGCTCACTACCAATGTAGAATGCAGCTTCTAGACTGTATTAATTTAGTTCATGGCAGTTTCTCCATTATTGTTTACACTGACTACAGAGCCAGATCCAGCTAGTTGTGACAATTGCACACATCACTTAAAATCCCATCAACTTTTAATGACATGTACATACAAATATCACAACTCTGTGTATTGGACAACAGTGTTTCAAAAAGGTTTATTCTTCTGCGCTTGAGCCTGGCTTTGATTGAGTGTTAGTTATATTTTGGCATACACGCAATTTCCCCCTTTACCTATGTGGTACATATTTGCAGGACTCAGAAATTTGTTATGTGGAGGGTAACAAATTATCACAGAGGGTTTGTATATTGGTTTTTGGGATTTGGGTTTTTTTCCAGAAGAATGGAGCAGAACCTTACTACACTGAAGTATGACTATATTGAAAATAAAGCCATCAGTGAAATCCTTCACTCATTTTAGCTCTAGTTCAATAAATCAAACAGCCTTAGCCCTCCTGCCCCTCCAAGATCCCCTAGCAACTCGACCTTTCTTCATTAAAGAATTCAGCCTTAAACAGGTATACAAACTCCCCTATTTTTCATGATTATAAAGAATATAAAAATTAAATCCTTTTCCAGTTCTTCCAGGCCTTTCCATTCTGCCAATTACTCTCCACATAAAGCTCCTATAAACAATGCCTTTCAAAGACAAGAGTTAAACTCCTTACTGGCCTTCTACAATTAAGCTTCAGAAAGAACTGCATATGGATTTGTAATGACAACGCTAATCAGTCACTCCATTGCCCCCTCTTGCAGAGCCACTGCAATTAAGGCACTGTGCCACTTATTATTAGTCAATTAGCTCTGACATCTTTCCATCAACAAATGTGCATTAAAAAAGCTCTGCTGATTTCAAGAATCATACAACCGATTTAACTTCCTTTTGAAGGCTTAATAAAAGAACATTTAGCAAGACTCAAATCCTTAGATTTCCTAGGTGGTAAAATTTACAAATAGCAAGCATTTTACGAGATGTCCCTGGACCCCTTTCAACAGTAATGAACTCCAACAGATTTAGGTGATCCCAACACCTAATGGTGATCCCTTTTAAAGAGAATTGTCTCCAGTGCTCTCAGGGTACCCTTTTCTGGTCAACCCTCCCTGGCTTCCACAGCATAGGACCTACTGGCAAAAACACAGATGATGAAATAATCTCAGAAGATCTAAACACAGGAAAATAAATTCTCCCTTGAGCCCTGTATTCAACAAGTAGGTGGTATAAAAAGATGTGGGATTTAAAGACTGCCTATTCAGAGCAATTTATTCTTGCTTTCTCAGATTTTCAGTTTCACTAAATATCTTATCTAGGCAAACAAACATAAAAAAATAGCGTATTAAACCTAAACAAACACTGTGCACTTTGCAACATGGTTTTATATCCTCTCTGGGTTCAACACTGAATCAAACTAGCCAAATAAAAACAAACAAAAAACAAAAACAAAACAAAACAAAACAAACCACAAAAAACCCAAACATCCAAAAACCAAACACACTAAAAAAGTCCATCCCAAAGCAAAAAAAAAACTAACCCCCAAAAATTACAAAAGAAAGAAAATGAGAAAGTAACCTTCTCTTTCAATATTCAGGCTAGCACTGCATGACCACATATCGTACATGAATGCAAGTGTGTAATCTGAAAACTACGTAGCAAAACCCATCATATTGCCTATGATAGAGGGAGAGGGGAATTCACTAAATAACGGCTAAGCACTCCAATGGATGACTAGCACAACAGCCAAAAATGCTAGCAAACTAGAATTTTTCCACAGTGAGCTGCTGTACTGAAGGACAAACAGTCTGTATTCTGCTCAGTGTTTTCCAGTCACTCTTAGACAAAAGTCACCCACACATAAAAGAGTCTTCCAGGAGCACCAGCAGTACCATAGCAAGCCACAGCTAACAACCTCACTCACTCAGAATCTGATCCTCAAAGACACTGAAACTTGGCAGCCTATTACTTTATGATTCAAAGACTCGCCTGACCCTGCTGCCTCCTCAAACATATTTTTCCTGCTGCCTTGAGAGCCTTACTACCCTTTGCAGAATTTGACTCATCATATTCAAATGGCTGCAGTACACCAAAGGAGAAAGTTACTTGCTTTAGGCCTTTCCAGCCCTCTTCATTTCATAAGTTCTCTGACATCTGACTCTGTGCAAAGCATAATATCTGGACAAATTGCCCCACAAGTTCTAATCTGTCAAGTGCTGAACCGTTTCCAAAGGAAAAAGAATACCTATTGCTGCTAATAAAAGTATGTGGAAGCTGGATTTTTGATATCTGGACATCTGACTACCTGAAGATATTTTCCAAGACATTTACGCAACGCAACAAATGTACCAAAAGATTTGTACAATTCACGCCTGAAATAAAAATAACTACATGACACTACACAATTGCAGAAACAGACAGATGTTTCAGTCACTAGTTGTGACTACATTCTCCACACATACTGGACTTTCAAATACCAGGGGTCTAGATTGTACCCAGGAAGAACACTTTGTTGGTGGCATTTCTATGAGATAAGAAACATGGGCTAGAAAAGAAAAGTTCTTTAGCAACACAGTGCATATTCTGAATAAACAAAGGAAAAATATTAATGGAAGACTGGGAAAAGTGGCCAGATGATAATTCAAACAGATGAAGGATTTGCAGCAGGGAAAGAGAAAAATAATATGGGCACAGACGAACAATCTATCGCAGGTATGGATGTGATTTTTGAGGCTGAGGGCCATTTTTGTAATTAACTACATTTCCTAATACAGAATCTCAATAATGGCAGTCTTAATGCTTTGCAAAGTCAGACAGGTTATTACAGTACAGAGTAACTACTTGGTTTTTAAAATAATGAGTAAAATTGTAGATGACTGCCTCCTAAAGGCCAAACGTGTTTTATCAATTCTGAAAAATAGTTATTTTAATATTTGTGGAGATATAAAACAAAGTGGCTGCAAGGTTCTTTATTAAATTAGAAACTCATCAGGGTGCTATTTGCCAAGTCATTTGCAAGACTGAAAGCTGCTCATCTGCTAAAATTCTTGCCACAAATGAAAATCATTTTAATAAAGGAAAAGAGCTATGCTGAAGAAAACTGTGATGCACTTAGGATTCCTAAGTAAACACCATCCTAGCTACCTTCCAACAACCCATTCAGCCAATTCTTCATACAATCAACAATTCTCAGCACATTTGACTTTGTCATCATCATCACAAAGTGGTCAACATGGAGGCCTGCTGGGTTTTTTCTCCTTCTGCTCCTTCCTATGTTCTTCCACTCATAATGTCCCATTCCAACCACTAGTTTAGAAGCACTGACTTATTTTAGCCATCCATCTTATTTAAAAAATTAGTTGCCCACATGAAGCTAACTGAATACTGTCGCAGACAAAAAGCAACAGAAGAAGAATTTGCCAGTCCCGTGATTTATAATAAACATATCAGACACTGGAAATAGCATGCCCCAGTAAGTCATTACACTGTTAAAGGAACCATTCAAAACCGCTTTTTACCTGGATGAAGACACTGGCAGCATCAGACCATTTCTCTGTTTGGATCTGAGCCTGTCTGATGGTACCACCAACCACCCATCCCTTTACCAATTTTATCATCTCCTTCCCTTACATCTATACACACCAAATATATTGGGCACTTACTCTGTAGACCTCCTCAAGCAGCAGCTTAGCACAATTCTGGCCCAGTTCCTCAGGAAGCACAGATGCTCCCTGGCCCTGAGGGTTTGAGGCTAGCTCAGCACTGAGAATAGTGCCATTGATGGTTTCTGCAGTAAGGCACATGCCAAAACCTGGTGATCTGAAAGAAAGGGAAAAAGTGCATTTGATTTAAAGACAATATTGGAGTAATGAACCAAGAACTTCAAGTGATAAACAGCTCCTCCTATTGGATGATAAATGTCCTGGTTGACACAATAGATTCACTCCGGAAAAAGAAAATCAACAGCAGTATTTAAAAGCCAAACCCAGTACCACTTGCCACAAAACCCTCTATGCTGGCTTTTCCTGGGCCAAATTCTTCAAACAGGAAAAATGAAAAAGAAAACAAAAAGCCATCCATCTCAGAAATGCTATTTTTTTTTAATAAAGGAGGGTATCTTTCAAATTTATTTAATTTGTGTTTGATAAACATTTCAAAGGTATCTGGTGTTTCTTCTCTGTGACATTCAAAACCAAAACTACCCTTCCTTAAGGCTTCAGCTCTTTCCCCTGGAAGCCTCAATATTTAGCAAGATTAGACCAATTGATATCAGGGATACTGCTATCATGCTGAATTCATACTTAAGATGAATGTCACAACACAGTAGCAACAGAAATACAGCCAGCCAAGTTGAAAGGGATCCAGTTCCTCTACCCAAGCTATTGTTTATCCCTCTGCATGAGCTACATGTAGTAAAAATAATGTTGCTGTCCCAATTCATTTGACTTGTTAAATTTTATAAACAGATGAACAAAAAAAATGAGACCCCAAAACCATATAGCTCCCAGAAAAGGTTTTGCAATTCTGCAATATTAAACAGTCTGGAGCCACTAACAAACCTGGGATATTAAATATGATGAAGGATTGGAAAAGACAAAAAATACAAAAAAATTATTCAACAATTCCTAGGTTTGTAAACTTTTGAATCTAACAAATTTTAAGGAAATACTTCAATAAGCAGAAACAGTGAAAGAAAACATGCATGCCTGCATTTGAGCATACAGATAGAATGCAAACAGGTGAGTTATCCAGAATCTTTCAACCTCAAGGAAGAATGAGAGGAGGACAACAGAGATGACAGATACCAGCAAAATCGTCTGAATCGCATCCACCACTTCTGTGTTCTGCCAGCAAACAAAGTCAGTGGAAGTACAGAAAATTAATTTTTCAGTCCTCGCTAGTGAGAGGACACTCCTTCAGCCATTCAGCAGAGGACAACTCATACTGCTTTAACACTTCTTTAAAACACCTCGATCCCATCCTTAACATTACCATTTCCATCAGAAGGTGTAGAGTCAGCTTTGAGTGTCAGTTTCCTCAACATGCCACGGCACTTTTGATCTTAATCTCTCTTCGAAGCAACAAATTTAAATCTGAAGGGAGCTAAAATTGCCTTTAGTGGCAGTAATAATGTATTGCATCCCTTGTTTAAGAAAACACACTTCTATCCCTGTTGCGTAAGTAAATCAAATGTATCTAGTGAACCACCCTTTTTTTCCTTGTGAGAAATATTTATTTCAAGTCAACAAAATAGAAGATTGTGATCTAAAACTCAGTAAAATTAGATCAGGACACCCTAGCAGATGAACAAATGCAGAATTACATGTCTGTTTCCTGTAAATTCTGCATACTCACTTTCCAGAGCTGATCCCCTTCATATGATCTGTGTAGATATAGATGTCTGGGAGGAATTTATTCAGGATGCCCCTTGCAGATTCCACCATTCTGTTTGCCATCTGTGGTGACACCCGGACAGAGTATCTACATTTCTGAGCTAAGAAATCCATTGTGGTCACAGAGAAATTGAAAGCAGAGACAGACAAAAGTGAAGAGGCCCCAGTGCATTATTCCAGAAAACGTGTGTTTTATATATCTATTCATGGGCTCTTGTTCATGTTCCTGTACTTAGAGAACCATATGCATCTAAGTGCTTTCTACAGTCTTTTCATTTAAATAGACAGTTGTGGTGGTGTGCCACAAAGTAAAAGAAAAAGCAGTCTGCAAATCTATACCTCTGGCACAAAATTTGACCTCATTCCTGCTTTCTTTTTGAGTAATCAATGCCAGATCATGTTTAGGACTCTCAATCACAAATTAAATTACATGTTGGCCACTGCTTAAGACAGTTTCGTGTAAGGGATTTCTACCTTCTTCCTAAAATGACAGAAGATTCATGACAGATACCATATGAAGGCCACAAGAGAAAAATAAAACCAAAAAGAAACAAACAATCCAAAACATTGACTAGATTTGCAGTTGTTTGAAAAAGTGTGGAGTTCACAACAGTATTTTGTGCCCTTATCTTCACATGGAAGTAAAACCTCCTCCTCTTCCATCTGCAGTGGTGCTACCAAAGGCAAAGAGACAAAGAACTTTATTTCAAAACACACCAAAAAGCTCAGTGTGTGCTGCAAGGTGTAAACTGAACTAAGATTTAAGCTCCCATCCAACTTCTGCTAAACTATTAAGTGCCAAGATGTCACCTATTCAATGTACAACTAAACTACATTTGTTACTACTGAATTTACACACAAGGTAAGATTTCTTTTAGTGCTGGTACATTATGTGATGGAAGGTATTTTAACTTTTTCTTCCTATTGAAAAGATTTTAAATAGTGCTGATCAGTTCTAAATTTATTCACTTGCTTACTGATGCTTTTTGAACAGCAATATTTGAGCACAGCAGTTTTGAGACACGGTCCTGTAATCTAGTTGTATGACCCCTCTGTGTAATGTTACCCTGTGCTACCCAGATACATGCTCGGCAACAGGGGCGCACTTCTGTGACTTCCAAGTTAGGGGACCTTTTTTTATAAGCTAACTCATTTAAAAGTAGAAAAACAGACAAACAAAGAAAAAGGATACGCAGTTCCCCTGATGCGCTTGATTTTTCCAGGGTCTGTGAACTGAACAGGCTGCAAGACTTTTCTCACTGGGCAAGCAAACAGTATCTCTCCACCCCCTTTGGGTGGCATTCCTCTTCGGTTGATCTAGAACAAATAACAGAGGAAAAAAGCAGGTTATTAAATAGTATAAATTATATACCTACACGCCCCAAAATTATGCCTTTATTGCACATAGAACCAAATGTTTTAAGCAGGGACATTCTAGGGACATTATATGAACACAGGAAAGAAAACTACATCCTGCAGGCAGAAATGGATTTCGCACCAAAACTAAAAGCAGGCATTGATTTCTTTTTCTCTCTCAAGTACAGCAAGGCATGGCTTCTCAATAGGAAAGAGTGCAAAATCGAACAGAAACATCTTTACCAAAACAACTTTGGCTTAAGACTTGTCTCCATTGCAAATCTGCACCTTGCTGCTGAGGAGACTAGAACTATTTGATTTGAGCTCAATTGGTTAGAGCATGGTCCTGATAGTGCCAATGTCGTGGCTGTGATCCCCATATGGGCCACTTAAGAGCTGGACTGGATGATCCTAACAGGTCCCTTCCAATTCAGAATATTCTGTATATGAAGGACTAGAATGAACTAATTCCCACTAACAGGTCTGTCTAGCCTGACCCAGTCCCACCATTCCAAGCCAAGGGTGGAGCTGAGACATGGGCCAGTGAGTGGGTCTGGGTAAGGAGGCCGGCAGCCAGACAGGGCAGGGCTGTGGGGAGCTGGTGGCTGGCCCTGCTGCAGGGTCACGGGAGTAGAGGCTGACAGTGCCAGGACAATGACACGGGCACTTGGGTCTGGGCAGGGTGGGGGAAAGCATCCCAGGCTGAGGTTTTGCAGAGCAAGGCACCAGCAGGCCCTAGTGGTGCAGCCAGGCCCTTCACACATTTCTCCAACCTAAAAGAAACATTGTTTTAGACCTGGATTTACTGGGCCTTTAAAGACTAGTCTTTAAGAAAAACTTCTTTCCTGTATTTTCCATACTGGAAGCAAACCTCAAGTACCCAAACACAGATCCAGCTCTCCTACAGGTGAAAAAAGGTTAACGATTCTATTTTTACTCCCTAGCCCCAAGTACGGGGCAGAATGAACAAGCAGAAATAAAAAGATGAATTGAATGAACTGAAAAGCAAGAAAAAGGAAAAAGGTTTCTCAGTCTTCTTTGGAGACTAAGAAAAGTCACTACTTTCTCCTTACCCTCTCTCTCACTATGTGGCTCATAGCCACAACTAATTATCTGTTAGAGACAGAAATCCACAGCAAGCATGTGGCCCTGCGAAGTACTTCAGGAGTATCATTTCAACATATGCTTGAAAAGAAAGGAACAAACTGTCTTACCTTGATATCCAGACTTTCACCATCAATTCCAAACTTCTTCAAAAGGGGTAGAGCTGTTGCCTTAAGGACGTCAACCTAAGGAACACAGAATTTAAAAAACAGACTCTCTATTGGACGTTAGGTTAGTCAGTAATTTAAAATATCACTAAATTATGAGGTGACTAATAAAGACAAGTTTTCTTCATAGAAGGTATTTTATGGGAAGACATGGGAATGCAGCACACAGAGCTTCATCTAGTTAGACTACCACAGTACATCATTACTAAAAAAAATTTCCTAGAACAAATTACTGGCAGATGGAACTTCCTGTTCTGGCTTTCTTCCTCAGCCTGCTTTTGAATGCCATTATGTAAAAGAGCTTACTTGTTTCTCTGAACATTGAAACATTTCTCTGAACATTTCTGTTATTGAGAAAATAATATTCTTCTGTTATTACTACAAAATTCCTATAGCTAAATAAATTAATGCAAGAACCACTGTATTTTTCAATCATCACTGCAAGAGCAGGCCCTTGATTTGGTAGAAAGTTCAATCTTCTGTTAACAACTTCTTTTTGCCTGTTTCAAAGAAACAGAAGCTTATAGGTAGCTTCTATTGAAGCACTTAAAAGAGTCTGAAGTGGGCATGATCAATGTACTCCCTTTTAAGCCAGGTGCTCACCAGTTAAAGGTCTGAACACAATTATCCTTACCATTGCTCTTCCTAGTTCCTAAGACTACAGGGACTGCCCTCTTCTTCCCTCTTCTGACACTTCGATAGCATTGCTAAAAGTGATAAAAATTATTTAGCTGTGCAACAGCACAGGGAGTTACCCAAGACAAACAGCTGTGGATAGACAGGATCAGGACAGCATGACCAAAAAGAAACTAAACACAGATGAAGGAAACAGGCATGATGTAGACAGTGTTTGAGGAGGCTCTTGAGCACCCTCTTTCCCATGCCTTCAGCCAGAATTCACAATTCTTGAGCTTCCTTTTCTCTGCTTTGAAGACACTGCAAGCCACTGACATAACAGCAGCACACAGCTCACCTACAAATGTGTGAACATTCTGTTAGAGGTACCTGAGGAGCTATGAGTGTATGTTGCAGTTCCCGTTCTTCAAATCCTGCTGGACAACATACTTCCTTTCTTACAGAGAGGCATTTGGTGATTTTTTAACGGTAGTATCAATATTTGAATGTCTTCATTAAAAACGAAACTTGTAAGCTAATGCTTAACTCTTTACACTTACAAAGTTTATGGTGTTTTACAGCCAGGCTACCTTGATTTGGCCCTTCAGTGGTATTCATCAACTACATAAATTTGACTTTTGGAGCAAAGCCTTTACTAACATGCATGTGTACAAGCATGTGAATACCACTGGCAAAAGTTTCAACAAGCAATCTGGTTCAAATTAAAATTACACAACATTTCTGCCTCCTTCTTACGAAACATACATACCAGTGAAAAAGAAAAGCCTTACTGTGTAGGTTAAGAACTCAAAAAACTTCAAGACTTGTCACAGTTTTCAGTCCTCAGACAAATTCCAGGCATAATACTTATAGGTACCAGACAGACAAATAATAAGACTGACCGTTCCAATTTTGCAGCCTAAATGGAGGAGGCAATCGGCAGTATTTGAAGAACAGGAGAAGGCTGTTCTGCCTCACAGACAAGTGGGGAGTTGGCCAGGATGTGAAGTATTTCACCAAAAATCACAAAACAGCAGCTGAACTGGGTTGTAAACCCATTTTTCTAGTCTTTTGCCTATCCTCAGCCATAAACCCCATCCTTTAGCTCCCCTTGGAGGGCAGTTACTCCATTTCCAGAACAGACAACATAACACCAAGTTGCAGTGAGACAGATCGATCATAAAACTGAGGGGATACCTCATCACAAATGACAGCATGCTAAGTCCCATAATATTGCTTATTCACAAAGTTGTGTAAATGCAAATCATTTCCCTTTAAAGAAATCTACAATAGCAAAGAAAAAGGAGGAAAAGTAACTTTTAGAATCCCTTATCCAGTGCAAAGATATTAAAAAAAAAAGCCCAACAAAAAACCCAGATAGCACTACAGCACATGGCTACCTAAGAAAGGGAAAAACATCAGTTGGCCTGCATATCCATTAGCATTGCATAGATCATTGAGCCCCATCATACATAAGTGTTACATTTCATGAAAAAGGGCCTACATTGGGAGAAGGGGGAAGAGAAACAACAGAGTTCAACAAGGAAAAAAGAAAAGTGGGGGGAAGAAAACTCAGTAGGAGAAACTTGTTTTCTACAGACAACTGTTGAATTTTGATTAAGATTGACGATTACGGCTTCTAAGCTAAAACTTCATACGCTAGTCTTATGTCAGCATGACAGTCATTTAAACTCAAAGCCCCATGGCATAGCTGTGAAAAACCTTCAACACTTGGAAACACAAACATTAAGAACAGTTACTCTAAAGCAGGTTACTGCAGCTGTATCTAAATGTCAGAATAACAATACATAGAGAAGGAAAGAAAAATAGGAGCTATCATTTGCGTGCCACCTCCATTTCCTTCAAAAATGCACTTTACAGAGAGACCCCCCTGCACACATAATCACTATACAGAGAAATTTTTAACTGCCTCAACCCAGTCCCACATGGTTTGTTCCACAAGCTACCCAGGGTCAGATCTCACCAGTGACCACACAGGAGAACATAAAGCAAGTGTAGGATGCCAATGAACAGTTCAGGCTGGTATTCCAAAGGCTTATCTCTTCCTGACAAGTGTGAGCAAAGTAGCATTCCTCTCACCCATTTAGGATGTGTTACTCACACAGTAATAATACTGTGCAGTATTATCATAGAATCATGGAATGTTTCAGGGTTGGAAGGGACCTTAAGGATCATCCAGTCCCACAGGCCCCTGCCTTGGGCAGGGACACCTTCCAGTAGACCATGTCCCCACCCAGCCTGGTTTTGAACACTGCCAGGGTTGTGGCATCCACAACTTCTCAGGCCGATCTGTTTCAGTGTCTAATAACACTCCCAGTAATATGTATAATATTATTAGTAGTAATGCCACCACAGTCCCACTTGGAACAAGCGCATGTTCAGTGGCCACAGGATTCTTTTGGACTGGTGCCAGTTGTCAAAAAGCTTTCCATTGCACCCTACTGGTGGGCTATTAAGGTATGCAAACAAACACTAAAGTAAACACACACTCTTATACTCCAGGAAGCCAGCCTGACGTGTGCCTCACTGAACTCAGCCGAAGTCTTTCCTCCCACAAGACGTCGTTTAGAAACACTCTTCCTCTTACCTGGACCTCTTCTACTCCCATCACAGCAGGAAATCCACGATATTCTCTTGCATCCACCTGACAAGGAGGTGTCTGGTAAAGAGTAACCTCAAACCACACAGCAATCATACCCCACAAATACTTTTGAGGCTGTGTAAAAGCCAAGATCTCAGTGCTGAGAGTGGACTTCTCAAAGCCCAGTGGGTCAGCCGACTGTTCACTGCTGCCATGAGAGAAAGATCACACTCCTCTGGTTGCACACATATTCCTGATACTTGCCTCACTGATGACTCTCACTAACTACAGTTCTTCATAAACTGCTCCAGTTCCCCATGGGTTCACAAGTCTTGCCAGCAAACCTGCTCCAGCATGGACTCCCCTCTCCATGGGCCTGCAGGTCCTGCCAGGACCCTGCTATAGTGCAGGCTTCCCACGAGTTCACAGCCACATTCAGGCATCCACCTGCTCCAGCGTGGGGTCCTGCACAAGCTGCAGGTGGATGGATATATGCTCCGTGGTCAACACTTACGGATTGCAGGACGACAGCTGCCTCACCATGGTCTTCATTATGGGCTACAGGAGAATCTCTGCTCCAGCACATGAAACACCTCCCATTTTTCACTGACCCTGCTGTTCTGCAGGGCTGTTTCTCTCACATATTCTCACTCTTCTCTCCAGTAGCAGGTTCCACAGTTCTGACCCCTGACTCTTCCTCCTCAAACCTGTTACCACAGCAGTGCTACCACCATCACTGATGGGCCCAGCCTTGGCCAGCAGTGGGTCTGTCCTGGAGCCAGCCAACCTGGCCTCTGTTGGGTGAGGGGGAAGCTTCTGTCAGCTTCTTACAGAGGTGGTTACCTCTGTAGCATCCCAGGTAACAAAACCTGGCCATGCAAATCAAATACAATCCATTAAGGTGAAATAGAGAGGTTCTTACACGAAGAGCAGCAGGGAAAACACCTAGCTCATTTTAAACTCCCACATTGTATTCACATTGGTTTGCCTTTCCATCTTCTCCTTGGAGAGCAGAAAGCATACAGATGGGTAAACAAATTTAAGCACCCCTTTTTGGGCAAGCATAGGTAATAATTATTCACCCAGTTTATAAACCCTTCTGTCTACTGAAAAATAAAAGCCCAAATCAAATTAAAACCAAGTTCCCATTTATTTAAGCATACAAATCAATTAGGGTAGCACTTAAATTTGTGCTTTTAGTCTCAGCAACCAGCAGAGCCACATTCTATACAAAACAACTTGTAAAAGTTCTTAAAGTCCTTATTGGTGTGCACCAGGATTAATGTTTACTCAGGTAAGTTAAATAGATAAAAACCAGGTTTCAACCAATTTTAGGAGCTGGTATTCTGTGGTAACCACTTAAAAAGCTAACAAGTATGAGCTGAGTCACAGTAACTGAAGTTGTTACTGTGTTGTCACTAACAACTACTGTGTAGTTGCTACTATAGCACAATCAACTTAAGATGTAACTCTTTACGTGCATTTTATGTACATTTAGTGTCAGGAGCTTGGAGTCAGCTGATGTATGCCAACCCACTTGTCTGAGCTTTGGCAAGCACAAGCGCCCTTCAAGCACAAACTGGCCTTAATTCTTGCACCAATTTGAACTAAGATAGTTTAACCTCAGGCCCATGTGACTGATGCCCAAAAGGGGATAATTTCCAGAATCAAGACTCAGTTGCTTAGACAAGTGCCTGAGCTTCCTTGAAAGCAATATGAACATTGGACAACTCATCATCTCCAGGTTATGCAAGAATTTCTCCAGTGTGATTAAACAGTCAACAAAAAAGGACTTCTTTGATTCTTACTACTTACCAGTTACATTAAGTACTTTTAATGACTGAAAGGGTAGTAAAAAATGCTTCCTGTTTTTTTTCTTGTAGTGCTGTGTACAACCCACTTTGATTATCCTTTGACTCATATGGATGTCTCACAGAGCCACAGGTGAGACAGTGAGTTTTTTAAATGACCAGGGAAGAACAGCTGAAAAGTCATAAATTCTAGCAGGATTCAGGAGCTCGTGTAGTATTGTAATTATACTTCCCAAGTATTTGTACTCACTTAAAGTGGTTAATTTTTCAGATGACAGTGTGTCCTTAATGTACTCAGAGGAAAACAGACAGTGTCCAATCACAATTCAAAAAGGAAGGAGTAATGCCGTTCTCTAAAAACAAGTTTGTGATTGGAGTTTTTGGAGAAAAATAAATAAAGAGCATAACCACTAATCATTATTCAGCATTCTGATCATGTCTCCCACAGTTAGTTTTTGTAACAACACTGGCACAAAACAAAGGACCGCAGATCAGTAATAGAAATCAAGGCAAACATTTCATAGCCATTTGACCTACCACACCTCTGGAATGTTTCTGAAGAACCAGAGAGTTTTTACATACTTTTGTTACTGTAATTTCTTAATCACCATGTGACTTTTGTTTCCAATAGAAAGACTGCTTGACAGCAGCAGTGGTATGGTTATGTCCAGATCCAACAGAAGAGAAAGATTCCTTCCTTTTTGCATTTTTTCAAATTTTAAAGACTCTTCTTTATACAGTAAATACACATGTGGGGTAAGACAAATAATCAATTGAAATCCTAAAAGAAGAGGAGAACCACACCTGTGGCAGGACCTCACACTGCATTTAAAAGGACTTTGCAGGGGAAAAGACAGGAGCAGTACAGAACTGAAAGTCAGAAGGGGGATTACAAACTGAAGTTTAGAGTGTAATACAATTTAGCAGGTGTTTCTTTGGGAGAGTTTGCTAATGCTGTAACAATGGATACTTCTGGATGTGACAGATGATAAAAATGCGACATGTTTTAGACACTTCTCCCTAATCTTGTTATTTTAGGGGGAAAAAATATCCTCCTCTGATACCTAAACTTTATTACTTACCGAAGGATCTACTTGATCATTTGTTACTCCCCTCAAGACAATCTTCAATGGATGCTTCATGAAAGGTGCCAAGCAGAGCAGACTCTCCAAATAGTAGCCAATACCACGACTGGGGCTGCAGTCATGTTCCAGAGAGCCTCCATACAGAAGACCAGGCTGATAATACAAGGTAGTACCTGGGGAAGAGGCCAGGGGAGCAAACCAAATGAGAGCACTGTAACATCACCAGCTATTACTACAGCATAAAAATGCTTTGCAACAATGTAAGCGGGCAAATCGGAGGCAGAAAACTATATGGAAGATGGTAGCACTTCCAGCACACTGTTTACATGTCTGCAGCTAATAAACAGGTCAACACACGAGTGTCAGTCTGTCCTGCACATCATTTTCCTCCTTTCTCTTCCCCCAAAACCAAGGATTTCTAAGCAATCTCCAAAATGCTGATAAAAGCAATTAATATCCTCCACAGAAGCTAAACCTTCATGAGTCAATCAGGTCATTGATGACTTGGCATACTTGATGGTAATTCATTTGCTTTACTGACCAACTGAAAATCATTAGAACCCTTGGGAAAAAAAAAAAAAAGGAAAGAAAAAAACTCAGACCAGGAGAGGCTTCTATGTAGGATGCTTTTTACTCTAATCAAACCCTTTACTAAGCATGAATAGGCTGATGCCATGATGATTTTTGTCTTTTCTTTTATACCCCTGTTATACCTTTCTGCAACTTCTGCATTCTTGGTGCTTTTTTGCCTACATTCTTCGACTTGTTTGTTAAGCCAAGAGACTAAACATTTTAGAAGCTTCGTAGTTAGGGAGCAGAATGCCCCAGACGCCAAGGTCCTCTCCAGAACACATTTTGTAAACTAAGATAGAACCATCCAGGGGAAGGTTCCTTGGGAGGTGGGGCTCATTTGAGCCTCTCATTGGGGAATATTTGATAGATATGCTAATTAGTAAGACTTAGAATGTAAGACCAGATCTAGGAGAGAGGGACTTTGTGGTGGGGATGGTGGGGTGCACAGAGGTGTATTCAACCTGTTCGTGGTGCACCTAAGGATCCTTACAATAAATACCAAGGTAAAACCCTTTTTCCCCTTGTAACCGTGTTCGCCTCTTGATTTTTAAGACCAGGAAAGGCATCAGACAAGCAATCCAGTTAAGACGCTTGCTTCTGTAGAGGGTAAATCTTCTTTTTCTTCTACAAAAATTGATTCTGGTACAGAGGAACCTTTCCCCACTATGAAATTCTGCATACTTAACAAAATATCAATTTTAATTCTTGGGCAATACAGCTTCCTTAGCATTGCATTATGGTGGAGCACTGACCTTCTTGCGCGTGACCAATTACTGCAAAACTTGTCAACTTTGTTATTTCTGATCTTCTCAGTCAATCATACCCGAACACCTACCTCTGTCAAGAGAAGACTTCAATTCTGCTGCACAAACTGATAAATCCTGGACACCAGAACAGACAAGGCAGAAAAAACCAGATCTCACCTGTTTGGTTTATTTCAATCCGTGAGCCATTGGTCACTTTGTCAATCAGGCGAATAAAACTTGCTTCAAAATCTAAGAAGTAAAGCACAGACAGAATTATAAAGTTTCTTAAAAGTTCAACACCTTACTTGTACTTTCACCCTTTCCTGCCTTCCATGACAGTAAGGCTATTCTCAAACTTCAAGTTTGGTATAATGCTACCACACGTGAAAAGGCATCTGTAAAAACAGAGACGTTAATGTGAGCCTCCACACTTATAGGCATCTCTAATCGACTGAGATGCCCTCTGACAAGGTAGCTAGACTAGTCACACTCCTCTCCCTGGCACACAGCACATAAAACAAGAGGACATTTCTGACCACAGGAGCTTGAGAGATTGCTCTTGCCCAGGACAAAATCTCTGACAATTTACATTTTGCTCTGTAAAAAGCAAAACATACGAATCAGAGCAAACAGGACCCCATGTACTGAAGCATGACAAGCTAATAACAGCTTCACATTATTCTCTGCAAAAGTGTTAGCTTAAAAGAAGGGGGCATTTAGACTTGAAGTGCTGCTACTGCACAGCTGTTCCACAAAGTTGTCCACAGAGTATAAAATTTTCCATTTCTAAAACAGTTATGGACACACTTAGGGCTAGAGAAACACAATCTTCCCACTGCCTCCTTCCTTGCTTCCTGTGTTCACTATACTACAGCAGTTGGTGTGGAAGTAATTCCTCAGTTTCTCTCGATTGTGTGGACTCTCACTCAGAGACAAGGGAAAGGACAAGCAAATTTAACCAAAAGCAAAACCAAAATATACTAACCAACCAACCAACACCAGAAAGAAACAACAACAACAAAAAACACTAAAAAAAAACATCCCAGGAGGAATATGCTAGTATTCCAGTATCCCAACATGGTACAGACTCAATATCAAGGAAGATAGGTGAATATATGCAGAATTCAAAACACAGCTAGTTTTCAGAGCCTACGCGTCTGCGTAATTGTTTATAGGCTGCAGAACTCCCTTACCAATAACCCCATGTGATTTCTTACACAGTAATCGGATTTTTCTTTCTATACGTGACTGTAGGATGTAACAGATATTTAAACCACAGAGCTACCTGCAGAATTAACAGTTTGACAATATTTGCATAACATGATTGATGCCTCAGAACCAATACTGGTTCTGCTCTCTGTTTTGACAATTTCTAAACTATGACAGCTTATATGCTTATAAAGTTTATATGACAGCACTGGGGCATCTTCCAGCACAAGAATGTATCCTTGTGAGCACGTTTCACTCTTGGAGAACACCAGTAGCAGAGTTTACTAATGTTCCAGTCATGAAAAGAAAAAAACCCTGCATGTTGAATTATCAACATAAGTCAGGATTTGTTGTTATTATTTTTCTGTTACAGCCATAGTTTACACTTGAAGCCATACTTTAAATGGCAATTCAAACACTCTTTAAAAAAATGTCAGTACGTACAAACTTCACCACCACCAAATGCTCCATGGTGATAATAAATACTTTGGGTTATGGTAAATGTTAAGTCAAGCACACAAGAATGCTTTGGCAGTTTCTGAGTAGAAATTTTAGCTACTAACTGAAGGCTTCTTAGGAGGCAGAGAAGCATCTATTCCTGTTCTGAACTTCACAGCTGGGCTCCTTGCCCAAAAAATAACTGAACAATAATGTTTCTTCCTCCAACTCTATCCTATTGTTTTCTTACTTCAGTTTATGATGGAATTCATCCTGGGATGCCAAAGGCCTTGTACAACAATGACGAGTGTCCTCCCTAAGAAAGGTTTCCCTGAAACAAATCTGCAGAAATGAGTATAAATGTATTTCACCTCTTTCACCTTTACTGTTTCGGCAAACCCTGACAAAAATCGAAGCACAAAACGTGACCCATTGAAATTGCGTGAACGCGAGCTCCCACAAACACACAGAGCACACAGAAACGACGGCCCGAGAGCCAGGGAATTAATTCTGCCATCCCGACTGCGAAGCGCCCGTCACGGGGACGAGAGCCAGCTCCGGGGCTGTAGCGAGGCTCAGGCACACGCAGCGAGCCGGCCAGAGCCCCGCCGGGCCGCTCCCGCACACGGCGCCGCGAGGGCCGGACGGGCAGCGCCAGCCCCGTCCCACCGGCACGGCTCGGCTCGGCTCGGCTCGGCTCGGCAGCGCGGCACAGCCCCGGCCGCCCGCACCGGCCCTTGGCGGCCCGCTCTGGGGGAAGGCTGTGACCTCGGGAAAGGCAGGGCTGCCGGGCCGAGCCGAGTCAGCGGGACGGGAATGGTACTGCCCCGTGTCCCCCGCCCCGCCGGGCAGCGAGGGAGGCTGACGGCACAGACCGGCGGGGGTGTGACAGCTCCCCTGCTCCGGCCTCCTGCACCGTCCTTGCCCGCTCCCACGCCTCCTCCCCCTCCTCCTAAAGCCCCGCCACCCACGTGTGACAGCTACACCCGAGATGGGTGTGCGGAGCGCCCAGGGGAGAGCCCATCCACGGGGAGACGCAGCTGGGTGCCCCCTCCTCGGTGGGACCCGCCGAGATGCGAGCCCGGGCTGTCCCAGCTCCCGCTGCGGGGCTGCCCCTGCCCGGCAGCAGCTCCCGGGCACAGCCGGCGCCGGAGCTCCGCCGCCCCCCGACCTCTCCCCCGGTGCCGCCGCTCACCGCGGAGGCCGGGGTCCTCCTCCTTGGCGCGGATCTTGCGGATCTTCAGCGGGCGGCCGCTGAGCGTGGCCAGCACCAGGCGCTGCCGCAGGAAGTTGCATCCCGTGTAGCTGAGGCACTGCGCCTCGCCCGCCGCGCCGCCCGCCATCCCGCTGCCCACGTGGGTGGAACAGGAAGCGCTGGGACAGCGCGGGGCAAAGGGCAGGGGGCGGGCGGCTCCGGGAGGGCCCGCACCGCCCCCGTACTGGGTTTGGGCCTGGGTTTGGGCCTGGGCCTGGGCCTGGGCCTGGGCCGGCGGCGGGGCCGTGGGCAGGCGGGCCGGGCTGAGTTTGTCCCAGCAGGAGTGGTAGCTTCTGCCTTTTCCGCTGCTCTCCCAGCCTGCGTGATTTTAGTCGAAACTTAAGGCATGTGTAAGTGTCGGGAAATGTGTCTGACTGAAGCCCCGTGCCCGGCCCGCTGCTCTTCCGGGCGGTGCGGGCTCGCCCCCGGCGGGCGGGTGAGGACGGCCCGGAGCGGAACGTGGAGCCTGCACGAGGGTGCTGTCCCCACATGGAAATGAATCAGTTTCTGGGAACACGTTCCTTAGGCAGTACTTGTCAGTGATTCGTCCCTGTCTACCTTAAGGAAAACTGAGCAGAGGAGTGAGTCCTGCTCTCGGGCCTTGGGACAGCCTGTTTGCTTAATGACAGTGACAGGGTGCTGCTGTCCTTAAGGAGGAGACTGACTAACGCTTTCAGTCTCTTATTTTGAGAGAAACGTGGGTTACACTAGAAGTATGTCAATGTCGATTACTAGGCTATATTTACGTGCCCAGGAAAAGAAGTTTCTTAGAATGGAATAGTCTAGTTGGAAGGGAAGTACAAGAGTCATTTAACCCAGCTGCCTGAGCACTTCAGGGCTCCCCGAAAGGTAAAGCAGGTTGTTGAGGGCACTGTCCAAATGCCCCTTACACACTGACAGGCTCAGGGCATCATCAGGCTTGACCAGCCTCTCTATAAGGAAATGCTTCCTAATGGCGAATCCGAACCTCCCCGGAGCAGCTTTGAGCCATTCCCACACATCTATCACAGGATCCCAGGGAGAAAAGATCAGCACCTCCCTCTCCACTTCTCCTCCTCAGGAAGCTGTAGAGAGCAAGGAGGTTGCCCCTCAGCCTCCTTTTCTCCAACCTAGACAAGCCCAAAGCCCTTAGCAGCTCCTCACAGGCCACGGTGTCCAGTCCTTCCCCCATCTGTCTTGCCCTTCTCCAGACACCTTTGAGCACCTTCCCATCATTGTGAAACGGTGGAGCCCAGAGCTGCAGCCAGCACTGAGGGGGAGGCCCTGCCCCAGCGCTGGGCACTGAGGGCCGGTCGCCTCCTTGGACGGGCGATGATGCCGAGTTTGGTGCACCCAGGGTGGGTTTGCTGCCCTCCTGGCTGCCAGGGCACACTGCTGGCTGCCACAGAGCCTGCTGCCAACCAGCACCCCCAGAGCCCTCTCTGCAGCCCCAGAGCTGCCCCTGTCCCAGTTTAGGCTTGTGTCTGGCACTTGTCTATCCCAGGTGCAGAATCTGGCATTTTGACTTGTCATTTGCATGTCACTGGTGATTGCCCAGTACTCCACTGTATCCAGATCCCTCTCTCTGCAAGGACTCTTGTCCCTCAAGAGAGTCAACAGCACCTTCCAGTTTGGTAAGCAAAAGTCAGACTATTTTCCTTACAAACAATAACCATTTTTTATTTTACTAAATTGTTTTCCAGAGACTAAAACTTAATTTTTTTATACCCATGATAGGCACACTTTACAGAAACTGGAGGAAGTAAACCACCTATTATTAGCTGCTTGCTGACTTTTGTGATCAGCATGCATAAGGATTTTTGTTGTGTTGAGAAACCTGTATACAAGCTTCATATCACAGAATAACAATGATTTGGTTTGGAAGGGACCTTTAAAGATCATCTAGTCAACCCTCATACTGTGGGCAGGAACGCCTTCCACTGGACCAGGTTGTTGAAAGCCCCATCCAACCTGGCCTTCAACACTTACAGGTCCCCACTGGGCATCCACAACTTCTGTAGGCAACTTGTGCCAGTGCCTCACCACCTTCACTGTAGAAAAATTTTTTTAATGTCCAATTTAAATCTACCCTCTTTCAGTTTAAAATCTTGTCCTTTGTCCTCTCACTACTTCTTGGTAAAAATTCTCCCTCTGTCTCTCTGATAAGCCCCCTTAAATACTGAAAGACTACAATGAGCTCTCACCAAGGCCCTCTCTTCTCCAGGCTGAACGACCTCAGGTCTTTCAGCCTTTCCTCAAGGAGAAGTTGTTCCAGCACATCGATAATGTTTGTGGCCCACATATAGACTAGCTTAATCAGGTCCATGTCACAGAATCACAGAGTCAGAATCACAGAATTTATTAAGTTGGAGAAGACTTTTGAGATCATCAAGTCCAAACCATGACCTTGTTGATTTGACCATGGCACTGAGTGTCATATCCAGTCTTTCCTTAAACACCTCCAGGGACAGTGACTCCACCACCTCCCTGGACAGCCAATTCTAATGCCCAAACACCCTTTGTGTGAAGAAGTTCTTCCTAATATCCAACCTAAATATCCCCTGGCACAACTTAAGACTGTGTCTTCCTGTCTTTCTTGAAGTGATGACTCCAGAGCTGGATGCAGAAATCCAGGTGGGGTCTCACTGGTGTGGAGTAGAAAAGGGCAATCATGTCCATTGACAAGCTGGGACACTGTTCTTTATGCTCAAGTCCGATTTTTCACATACCAGTATCCCAAATTTCTTCACCACTTAATCCATTTACAGCCCAGCCTGTACAGATGCTGTGGATTTCCCAGACCCAGGTGCTAAGGCAAAAAATCAAGCCCAGAAAAATTATACATCTAAATCAAAAGATCGCATATGTGCAGAAACAAAGCCTAAAAAAAAATTTTTTTTTAAAGGAAGCAGGTTGAGAAACCTGGAAAATTAGGATAAAAAAATGACAGCAGTTAAACAGCATTAGTTCACACAAGAGACGCCCAAGATTTCTGAGATATGGGCAAAAATATCTAGGGTTATTCATGATTCATATGCAGATGAACCTCTCCATCTTTTTAGAAAAAGAGAGTTTTATGGAATCAAAGAAATGTAGCTTTCTGCATGTAAGAAAGTTGTTGCTAGTTGCAGCCCTGATCTAGGATATAAGAGAAAAGAGGGTAGGCCTTGAGCAGCAGAAATTCTTTTCTGCGCTGAGCAGAACTAAGAGAAAACTGTATGTGTGAGGAAGGTAAAGGACGTACGGATCTTCTCAGAGCTATTAAATCTATGTACAAACTTCATAAAAATTCTTAAAACTTTCTTGAGAAATCAGTGGTTTGTTCTCCTGCTTACAAACAATTAAATTCAGTCAAGTCTCTGTATAATTCCTTTGCATTTCAGAGTTTGAAGGGTATTCTGGAATTTCAGAACAAAAAGTACTAAACTTCATGATTAAGTGAGAAGAAATCTGACACCGTTACCTATTTTCAGGGAACAATTTTGCCTTCTTTCTTTTCAGTCATTCACAGGCCTTTTAGATATAATCTCTGGATAGCAGTTAAATAACAGTTTGCTGTGAGGTTGTCAGTATGAGATGTGGTAAAGAATGAACATTCATACTGAAATCAAGAGGGTCTTTTGTGAAGACAACTGTGTAAAAGGCTTTCAGGTGCTGCCACTGGAACAATGTTTTTCACTGCATTTTCTGAACTCTGTGTCTTAGAGCTGCATTGAAAATATCCAGTCAAATATGTCTACTTTAAATGAACTCCCTGCTGTGCTTCATTTCTCTTCCTTTGTGTATCCCCCTGCTCTCCCACACATGTATTTTTAGTTCTGTCCATCCTGTCCTTCTTCAGTAACTTCCAATTTCTTGCTATCATCTGTTAACAATTTGCAAGTATTTGCTTTATGTCAGGGCATGGGAAAACAAAATTGGGAAAACAGTCTTCCCCAAAAATAATTCCATTGGCAGACAGAATTTTCTCATTTAACTGAAATAAGATACTTCTGTAAAAAATCACTGGCAGATAGACTGAAAAACACTACTCTGCTGGTATAATGTAAGTATCCTTGTAATGAGAACTCTATCTGTCATAAAAATACCCAGTGACATAGAAGAGGGATTTTCTTTCCCTGGGAATGCTGGTAGCTTTTTGTCCTGGATGTTCAAGGATTTCTGGAGTCAGGAAATAGCTTTTCATCAATGGCCTAGAGGTGGCACAGAGAGACTGAGTGGCACTTCATAGATATATAACATGTCATGATCTGGGCAGTTGCTACAATTAATTCCCAAAATGTAAAGCTGTTATTGGTGTGCCTTTAATACTCACGGAAAATGTTAGTTTTCATTCAAAAATAACAATTTCATATTCAAAAATAACACTGTTTTCTGAATTTCTGTTAGTTTACATATCTCCCAAGAGTTTTCACACAGTCTCAGAAACACAGCTGTGAAACTTCTCTTTTACTGGAACTTAATGTTTTTTCCTATTTATGTGTTTTGAGGGATGTCTAAACAATCTGTGATGAGTGGTTTTTATAGGACTAAAATTACAAATTGCAAATACAGCTCAAAAAACCACTGGGACAACAGAAATGTTTTTCAAATAATTAAATTCTGTATTAGATTATTATCAATCTGTGACTGCAATAAAATATTGCCACTGCTCGTAATGGGACATAAGCCTTGTACTGAGTTTCCAAGGCATCAGAACAGAAGCTTGTCTGATTTGCATTGCCAGAATGTTCTTTGATGTATTTGCAGTTTTGTTTTGCTTCCTTTAATTGTGAGAGCAGTTTTGACAGGTTTCCCATGGCTAATTTATGTTTCTTGTATTAATTGTTTATTTTCTCAAATACAGACCTGGAGCTGGACACAACTGGTTTAGCAAAAAAGGCAAAGAAACTATCTAATATATGTGGCAGGTATTGTATATAGTAAACTCAGATGTAATGTAGAGCTGCAGACTAGTGAAAAAAAAGCAAGGTGTAAAGTTGTGTTAGCAAGCATACAAATATAACTCCAAGAGACCCACAGAAGGATGAAGGAGCAGCTGTCAACACAAGCATGACATTCTCCCTGGTGAGGGACTCCAGATCCTGACAACTCACTGTAAACCCACCCCCCTCACCTGAGTGAGACCATGACCTTGGGGCCTAGGGAAGGAAGAGAGGGGGGTGAACACAACACCAGGAGAATGGTAAAAGCAAAGAAGTGTGTGTGGAGGAATGAATTATTTATATAATAAATAATAAAACTTAATAGTGGTAATTCAGCATAAACATGTACTTTCTGTAATAATTACATCTGAATTGATAATTATCGAATGAGACTGTTAGGATTTCAATTATGTTAACAGTAGATCTTTTACTTTATAAATAAGAGGTGTTTCATCTTTGTCATAAATGAGGTTTTGAGTGTAACAAGCTTGGTGTACTGGCAATAAATTCCTGTCTGAAGAATACACATTAACTGGGAAACTTAGAGTTTCGGAACAACCCATGTTATGTTTAAGTGTTAATTTGCTATACTTAGCCAATTGGGAGGAATAATTTGTTAGGCTGGTTAGTTAGGGTAGGAGTGACACCACAAAAATGATACTGTTATATCATTCTTTTTGATAAAACACTATTTGAATCTAAATAAAGAATCACAGCTCTAAATGTTTGGTTGTAAAGAGCTCTGTATTTGCAACTAGGAAACAGTTCAACAACATTTCGTTCCACATTTTTCAAAAATAAAAATATGCTCCTCAAATGTTCTTGGTAGTATTTTTGAGGGGGAATTTTCAGCTGTGTTGTGTAGATAACGTTAGACTTCACTGGATAAGTATTTCGTGCATTTTTTAAAAAACCATGATTAATGGGGTATCTTGTTTAACAAATTAAACATCACAGTCTAATCTAGTTTGGAATCCAGATCTGTAGTCCAATCTGTGGACCAAAGCAAGGTCCAACTGGGCTGCTCAGGGCTTTGTCCAGTTGGATCTTAAAAACCTCAGAGAGCTGATTTTGCTGATACTTAAATTCCACCGCCTGATTTACTGAGTCCTGCCACTCATCTTAGTAAGGAGCCGGTCGCTGCCTTCTCAGTGACCTTCTCATGGGTGCTAGAAGGCTGCTAGTAGGTACTCCTGAACCACCTGCTCTCCAGTCTGAGCAAGCATGGTTCCATCTGTCCATGGCAGTGTCTCTTGTCCAGCGCCTGATCATCTTGGTCACTTCCTTCTAAGCCTGCCCCAAATGATCAATGCCTGTTTTGTACTGGGGTGCCCAGTGCTGGCCCCAGTACGCAGATGTGGCCTAAGAGGTGCCTAACACAAGGGGACAACTGTTTTCCCTGATGCAGCGACTACCCTCCTGTTAGTATGGCTCAGGATGTTAGTGGCCACATGCTGGATGGTGCTTAGCTGGCTGTAGACCAGCTCTTCCCAGTCTTCTTCAGCAGAGCTTCTGCCTTGCAGGTCACTCCCCAGCCTGCACTGCTGCAAGCAGCTGGTGTGTCCTGGCTGCAGGACTTTGTACCTGGCTTTGCTGAATTTTGTCAGGGTCCTGTTTGGCCCCTTTCTCCACCTGCTCCTGCAGAACTCCTCCTCCTGCCCCTAAGCCCATCCACTCAGGCCACATGGTTTGTTGTTACTCACAGAGCTGATGAGGGTGCACTCTCTCTGCTACCAGGGTTATTCACGGACACTGGACGCAACAAGGCGCCCGGACAGACCCTAGAAAAACACACTTGTCAATGCCTTTTAGTAGGATACAAAACACTGAGCACTACACTCCAAATCCAGCTAGTTTTTCACTCACCTACTTGTCCACCCATCCACCAGATGAGGTACCAGAGGAGGTACAAAAATTTTGTGGGAGACCATGTCAGACATCGTGCCAAAGTCAGTATACTATAACTTCCTCCTCTGGTGAGTAACCATTCCATTTTGATACAAAGTATAACACTTGGGAAGTAGTTACCCAATAGTACTAAAGAAATTCTGTATCAAACTCACAAGAAAGGATTTAGATGTCCAAGGAGCATACCTGACAGCAATTACTTTGACAATTGAAGGATTAAAAAGCCTCTTTAAAGAATTTCTTGTGTTTGAAAAAAAAATGCTGAGAAATATGAAAGATTATTTATTGGTAAGATCATTTGGATTTGTTTGAAACAAGATTTCTATTACTGTTCAATCACCACAAGGGTTAATTCTACACTCACTAAGCAAGAGTTAGGATTTTGATTTATAACTGTAGGCTACATGTGCGAAAAAGATTAATCAGAATACAATGCAAGTTGTGTTACATAAATATTGACTACTCTGTTAAGATGTTAATAATTAAGTCTGAACAAAGATGATAAAAGGTCATTTTCCAAACAGCAAAATGAGAGCTGCCTAAAAAAACACTTGCCTGTCTTAAACAGAAAAGCTGTGTAAAGATTTGTATACGAACTATTGAACCACTGACCCATTATTTCCTTTTCCCCTTCTGAGTATGTTACAACTATTGCACAAAACTACTAGGGCAAGGTTTGGACTTCAGCAAAGATAGCCAAGGAAAGGGGGACAATAGTTTCTGTTACTTTCTGTTTTTTCGTAATCTAAATACCCACTTCTGTTCTACAAAGGCCATAGGCTGGTAAGAACTGGTGTGTGTATGAAAAGTGCCTTTCTAACCATTTCCACCCCTTCCTCATGAATCTGTTATGGAGTTCCAAGAGGTTTCTAAATAGCCTTTAACAAAGGGATTGTCTTAGCATTCCTGTCTGGAGTTCTGAGCTGCTCAATAGTGCCCGTAGAGAGACTGAACCTCAGGCTTCCTTTTTAACAGGCAGATAAATTACTGTTCCTTTTTTACATGGTGGCATTGGAGATTAATTATCTCTCTGAAAAGTCATATTTGCTGGATATGCATTTCATATAATACCTTCCATTTTCCCATATATTTGCTTTAGGAAGATTGACCAACACTTTTTGTGGACTTCTGCCATTCAGAAGTCTCTGAAGTGTGGAGCTTAAAACAAATAGTGTGGCTTCCAACATCAAAATGGCTTTTGCTGCCAAATTCTGTTTAAGACTGTGGTGCTTTGGCAGATTGAGTTGTTGCCCTGGGAACACTGGTAAAGCCCTGAATGTTTCACTGTTTCTGACTACTACAATCTGGAATAGAGGTATTAGTAGGTTTATTTATGAAGGCTCACATTTCTCAATGTAATGAACTTTATGGTCATAATAAGCTCTATGTTCTAACCCAGTGCCTTCCTACTTAATTGTTAAGGCAATTTATTTGGTTGACTAGGGAGTTTTGGGGCTATATTCCCATTTCCTTGCTGTTCCAAAGTACCAAACAACCATTTTAATATTTTCTAGTGGCTTTACTGGTTTCAATGTAAAACTATTGAAATTACATTGAATGTTTTAAAACAGGAACCTGAATTTCATTAATGTTTTGGCTGTAGCTCTGCTTTCTGCTCACTTTTTCACCATGGCCCTTCTGGTACAGCAGTTGAGATCCATCTGCGTCTCCAGAACCTTTAGCAGGAAGGTTCACTTCTGTGAACATGGCAGTGAACACTCAGGAAATAGGACAATCTTCTATTTCAGCCAAAACATTGCATTCTGCTATAGCTGAGAATCACTGAATCGTATCTGTGGGAAAGGACCTCTGGGTCTTTGGAAGAACAGTACTCAGAACAAGGACAACTTGCAGCTGTACACATTCGAGTATCTTAAACAAAACTCAGGTGCAGCTCATTACAAACGCAGCTGCCTGCTGCCAGACAGTGGGACCTTATTTGTGAGAGACCAGCAAGAGTAGGGGGTGGATGAGCTCAGCAAAGTCAGCCACAGCTTCAGGACACCTGGGCAGGGTAGTGACAGGAATGGGACGTGTCAGCAGCCAAGCAGTCATCAGGTGACGGCCAGGTAAGGAGCCATGTCCCAGCTCAGTTTGGGAAATATTTACGACAATTCAGGGAAGTGGTGGAGTCACCATTCCTGGGGATATTTAAAAGGTGGACTTGTGTCAATTTGGGGCATGGTTTAGGGGTGGACTGGGAAAATTGTATTGCGTGTTGGGCTCCGTGACCCTGGAGGTCTTTTCCAAACTAAGCGATTCAATGATCCTATGACTGAGAGGGGGCAGGGGCTGACGGCTCGGGAAGCAGCCAAAACGGGCCTCCGGGGCAGAGGGGTGCGGGGCAGCTGGTCAGTGCCTGTTTGGGCAGTGATACCTAAATGCCGTCTGATGCGACGTTCTGAGAGGCAATCTGCTGTAGTTGTCATTTTACTATCATTATTCATTTATCCCTCCCTCCCCCCGTGCATTTACGTAAAGGATCTTTCCTTCCTGCCCCTGATTGACAGCCAGAGAAGCTGCCGCTGCCTTTCCCTGGGAGGACCGGCCCGAGCTCCCCTCCGGTGCGAGGCGGCGCTCCCCGGGAAGGCGGCGCTCCCCCTGCGCCCCTGCCCGCCCGCGGCCGGAGGGGCAGGAGGGGCTGGAGAGGCAGGAGCAGCGGGAGCCGCCGGAGCAGCGGGAGCAGCATGGTGGTGCAGCCGCTGCTGCGTGCCGTCATCATGGGGCCACCGGGCTCCGGGAAAGGCACCGTCTCCGCTCGGATTATCAAGCACTTCGGCGTGAAGCACCTCTCCAGCGGCGACCTGCTGAGGGACAACATGCAGAAGAAGACAGGTGGGAATGGGGACGGGGGTGGGGATCGGTGTTCCTGTCCCCGCCCCGCCAGAGCGGTCCCCACGCAGCCCGGGGGAGCTCCAGCGTGACCCAGCCCCGCTCCGGGGAAGGGACACACGCTCACCACACACGCTCCTGCCCCCAGCGCCGCTCCTTGCCTCCCTTCGCCCTCCGAGAAGGGAGGGCGCTTCTTTGAGGGGCTTTGCTGCTGCCCAGTCCCACCTCTGTGTGCCCCTCCCACCCAGACAGAGGTTGGGTATCTTCACAGAGCTCTCCTGGAGGCCAGAGGCTACTGAAGTGGGCCTCGTATCTGCAGCCGTGGGTCCTCCACAAGCTGTCACTTGCCAGCCTCTTCAGGAAGAAGGTGAACAGGGTTATCTGGGGTTATCCCGCTTTCCTTGTTTTGTTACACCTCATTTTTACCTTGTCTTGCTTCTTTTTGTAAGCACCCAGTGGTTTTTGTAGGTGTTTCTAATAGCTCTGATAGTTTCTCATGGTTTCTCCAGCTGGAAGCATCTTAAAAGGGAAAAATATTCACATTTTTTAACAGGCAGGGCAAGAGGAGGGGTTTTGGTCAATCCGACTTTTTCAGGTATTAGTTTGATGGCTAGAAGTAGAGGCACTTGGAATTGTTAACTGTTAATCGTTAATTCCGAAATTAGGTCTTGTCCTGAGCTGGCAGGCACAACATAGTGGTGCTTTAAAAAAAAAAAAAAAAAAAAAAGGCAAAATTTTCAAACTGCATAGCTTTAAAAATTATTATTGTCTTATGAGTTCATATCATGCTTAGGTGCTTACATACAGTGGTACTTATACTAGGTAAAGATATGAATTATACTTGCTGTGTAGTCCTAGCTTGACCTCTGGCATCAGTTGAGATACCACAGTCCCTCTCTCTGGTGGATTTTTGCAACGACTCCTGTTCCCTCCTGACTTCCACATCTGCTTTTCTGTGTGGTGGGGTGAAAAACCATGTAAGAGCCATCTCAGGCTGCACATGATGAAGAGAGAGTATTGTTCTTTCCAGCAACTTCAAGCTGTACAGTACTACATTCACTTGTGAGTATCACTATAGTATTATGCTTAGGAAACTGGCAGCCTTAGTTTTGGAATACTCATAAGCATGTTTGAAGGTGAAAATTTATCTCTATTTTGAAATTAATTGTGATGTGATTTCCACCTGTCTTCACCAAAATTCTGTTTATTGAGTAAGGATAATGACTTTGGTACAGTGACTGACTTTACTATAGTTGATATCCATAAGTTAAGAATTTGCTAGGAGCACAGCTGTGCAGACATATCTGATCATATTCATGCTATTTCTATTTGGTTGTACAATCATAAGTTTTTATTTGCAGAGGGTCACAAAATTTCTGTTATGAACTTTCAGTGTAAGACCTAGTGGGCAGCCTTTCTGAAAAACGAAGGAAATGTTATTTTACCAAGTGCTTTGAGGTTTACAATGTTTGCTAACTACTTTAGGTTTTGTGCAAGACCATAGAGCACCAGAACCAAGCCGAAGGTTTTGTGAGAAGAGGAAATTGCAAGTGGAAATATTCTGCTTGAATTGAGAAGGGAGCCTGAAGTGATGGAGAGAGAAGTGATTACACAAAGCATTCTAGGTGGATTGGACTGATGAAAGACTGTGAAGGAGAGCAAAGGAAGTTTAGCAGTCACATTAAAACCCAGACTATGATGAAAGAAATCAGTGGATGATTTAGAGGTGAAGTTTGCTCTAAATCAGCTAGAGCAGAATTTACCAGAATCTCCTATAGAGTTTCTCGTTCAAGTAAACCCAGATGAAACTATTGCAATTTCATTGAAAATCAGTCACTAGTTGCAGAAATGGTTTCCAGAGGGTTGAGATGATGTATGAGGTAGCGTGACTAGGTAGTACACTGGAAATAGGAGAACAACTGCGAGGCACCTCAGAGAGCCTTGACAAGTTCAGTCAAGGCAAAGATTCACGAGTTTTGATCGTAATAGAAGTGTCCTGTAATTTCCAGTTATTTGGGAAATGTGTTACGCTAAGATGGGCAGTTAAAGCCCTTGGAAAATTAGATATGGTTAACAGTAGTTATACGGTGCAAATTTTGCATTTGCTGTCTTGTGAAAATGGACATTATTGAAAAGTCCTGTTGAAAATTTGCAGTTATTATCATGTTCTACAGGAGAGTGGAGAGTCTGTGACCACCTCTCTAATGCTAAGGTAATTATTGTCTGATTATGGCTAGAGCTTATTTGCTGTATTATGGTTAGGACATGCCAATCTTTTGTAAAACCATGGAACATGGATACCTGTCATCACCTAGAAAGGTAAGAAATCTGTGTTACCTGTAATTCTGAAGATTACCATGCCCTTAGTGGTTTCAGACCCAACCTGAAAAAACCCAGAACTAAATAAAACCTACACAAAACTGCATGAAATCCCACTCCCAACAGCAGGGGCAAAAAAAAAAAAAAGCTATGGTCTAGTGTGCCAACTTTTCGTCCTTATGTATGACTATTTGGGTACAGTTGCACCCATTTTTTTCCTTCTGTAATAGTGATTTTCTAACTGACCTGAGTTCTGCAGAGAGGGGCAGAAGGCAGCATTTTTCAAGCTCTGCTGGTCTAAAAATAGTTTGCCATATTCTAAACCTCTCTGGGCCCAAAAACTCATGAATCTTTCCAAAGTAAGTTAGAATTGTTCCCTGTGAACCTTGCCTTGTGCAGGTTTTTAGACCATTGTGGCTAGAGAAATGCTGCAACATAAATCAGTACCAGAGCCAAGCATCAAGTACACATTAAACTCTCTGGATGTGATTTATTCCTCCTCCCAATCTACTTTTCAAGGGTACATGGTTCAAAGCACACTAGAATAATAAAAGAGGTATGAAGAAGGGAGGTAGGGAAAAGAAGAGACACTTTGTACCCAGGCAGATGGTCACCTTCTTTCCAGTTTGTGATGTGCTGGAGGACTCAGGCACCACTGACTGACTCTTTTCCACATAGTGAGCACTATTTGAAGTCTGGCCAAGGTGTGTAGTGCCTATTTCTAAATGGTCTTTGTACTTTTCAAAGCCTGACTACAGATGTGAACAGGGAGCAGGCAATAAGGGGAAATTGCTCCTTTAGTGCCTTTTTTTTTCTCATCACCAAAGCTATTGTTTGAGGATATGTACTGCTTTTCAGTTGCCTCATCTGAGGAAGGGCCTCTGTTCTGTTGCACATTCTGTGCACTGAGTGATGGGACTGGCATTTGTCTTTGCTTTCTGCTGAAAGTGGTCATATCTTGTGTGGGTATGCCCACTTTTCTCTTCTGTTTAGTTTTCTGTGACTAGATCTGAACTGACTGCAAGTAAAGGCTTCTGCAGATTCACAACAAAACCAGTCTAGCTGCTATTCTGCGTGACTTAACATAATTGGGTAATTGTTATACAAATGGAAGATAAGGAAACTTTGTTCCTAGGACATAACCCAGGCAACTGAATTTCTTCCTGGCTATACCCATGATTTGGGTGAACTACAGCATGCTACTGCCTGCCATGTAGGAGTGTTGTGTGATATCTGGAACTACGATGCATAGATGGAATTTTTCTGAGGCAGTGGGATAAATGACTGGTACTAAAGGTTAGTCAGTTCCATGGGAAAATACTAGTGTCTGTGTGCTCTCATAAATAGTGTACAATATCTATAAACATCCTCTTGTAACTCTAGTAATCATAAAAATACATGTCTGGCAAGCGTGCCCCACTGCAGACTGCTTTCTTAAATGCCAAAGGCATTTATCTTTGTAATGAAGCCTAAGTGTAAGTTAGTAACTAGCCATTAAGCTGAGAAAATAACTTTCTTTTCAAAAGTCTGAGGGCTGATATCTTAATAAACTTCTATCCTTTATATTTCTTATTTTGAAGACTCTTGCCTAATGGCCTCTCCTCATTTTTGTTTTTGGAACCTAATATTACAAATACGTACTAGTAGACTTATTCAGAGGATGTGAGGATAGAGGTGTGTTTTGTCCTGCTACAGTCTGTGAAACTACGGATGGATCAAATTAACCTGATAATTATTTGCATGGTCAGATCCTAGCTGATCATCCATTTTTTTAAGACAGTCAAGCATGCTGTCTGTCTTGTTTACAACTTTTCTGTGTCATCCTGATCAAAACAATTTTTTTGCAGGCTTGTGGAATTTTTTTCACTTGCTGGGGTAATGAGATAGTGTAATGCAACTTCTCTTACTTCCGCAGAAGTGGGAATCCTTGCCAAATCCTACATAGATCAAGGGCAGCTTATTCCAGATGACATCATGACGCAACTAATGCTGAATGAGCTGAAAGGTCTAGACCGGTACAACTGGCTATTGGATGGTAAGTTAGCATGTTGGATGTCACTGCATATGGAGAGAAAATCTGCTCTGGAAAACTTGGGACTGCTTTGGTTGCTTGTTGCCAGCTTGTTGTGAAACTTTCAGCAGACAGTATGCCCCAGTTTCTTTGGCTGAAATATGCTTTGGGTGCATCCTGCCTTCAGAATGTTACAGGGATATTTAACTCATGTTGAAAAGGATAGTTCAACACCCCAGTAAAACTTCAAAACTGGCTATTCTGGTATTTTTTGTGATAATTTATATCGTATTTCTCCTTTGAAATATGAATTGAGAAGTTTCTTTTTTAAAGTCTTTTCTTATTAAAGTCCTTGGGAAATAGAAAATTTTTGAAGGATGGGGCTTTAGAATTACTTAAATAGGAAGGTAGGCATGTGATGCAGTAACAAGGTAGGTATGGAAAAGTACTGCAGCAGTGTGGAGTGTAATAAAAACCATTGCTCAATTGCCCTAAGAGGTCTCCTTCATTTGCTGTTTGGTTCTGTTCTCCAGAGTGAACTGTTTTGCAGTTCTGCAATGTAAACTCATTGCTTCAGCATTCACACTAGAGAGAAAATGCATTTGCTGCTCTCTTTATGAACTGGATGGCTCTTGTTATTCCAGCCCATGGGAATACAGTTGGATTCATAGTACAAAAATAGTGTCTAAGCTGGATGCGTTTTTTGTGACTCTGGTCACAACCTGTCTCAGTAAATAAAACCAAAAAGTTATAGGTGTGGCTTTTTTTTTTTAGAGGGAGTGAAAAGTCCGCAGTGGTCTCTGTCCCTTAGTGCTTTATTATAGTTGCTCCTACGTACAGTGATCTGTTCTGGTGGCTTTAGTCACGGTTGGGCTCCTCCCTGAGATAAAGGCTTCATTCCCACAGTGAACAGCACAATGAAACCTAACAAATAAAGCAACAAACTGCAGATATTGGGGTTTTTTCTTTAGTTCCAGGTCCTATGTGCACATAGTTTCAGTCTTGCGGATCTGGATGTGTAGTGGTATAGCTGTGCCCACTGGCAGCTCTCAGCAGGATGATTGTGTCAAGACCATATGAGAATAGATCAATTTCTGCAGCATGTTAACATGCTTCTGCCTTTAAACTTTTGGAGCAGAAATTTTGTCTGCATCAGCATTTGTAATGAGACTCAGTGAATTACACTAGGGATAGCTCTGGCATAATGGGCCTTGCAGAAACAACACTGTTCTGTTGAAATATGTTAACCTGAAATCTTTAGTGTGGTAACTATGCAATGTGCAATGCAGAACAAACAGATGGGGTCAGCTAGTTCAAACCAGAGTTGCTGAACTGCTTGTATGCTCACTTAGCCAAATACCTGCTTACTGCCTTACAAAAGGCTGGTGGCTTCTAGAGTCATAGCAGACATAGCAGTCTGAGCTGTATGTGTCTGTGGGTATAATTCAGGGCACTTTTCTCTGTGTTCCTGGAATTTTCATAATTCATCACATGCAGATCTTTTCCTGTATTGAGAAAACACCGTATGTAGCAAATGCCGGTTGAATTTCAATGAAATGCTTTTGTAAAGACACTTCAATTTGTTGAGGAATTTTCTCATTACTCAGTCCCAAAGCAAACTCATTTGCCAGCTGCATAACTTAGAAGTGTGGTGGCTGCTAATAGTAAGTGTTCAACAGTGTGGGAATCAAGAGTGCAGAGAATGTTCCTCTGCCTGTTTTAAAGAATTTAACCCCTATGAACAATGCTGTCCTTGACCTTTATCTATGGAGAAAAGCGCCTACACTCTGGGAAGAATTAAAATCTACACCAATGTGAACTAAATAGCAGAATATTATGTAAGAATGTCATAAGGTGAAGAATTTAGAGGTTTTAGGTTTGTTTATGTAGTAAATAGATAAATAGTGAGGTTTCGAAAATGGTAGATGTTTACATCATTTTAGACATCATGCTCCTTCTTCAAGACCTCCATTTTCTGCAGTAGAAGTAGCTTAGTATGATTGAGTAGAATTTGCCGCTGTTCCTGTCTGCATTATAAGGTGATTTATTGGACATTGGTGGAAAAGTAAAAATATCTGTCATTTCAAGCTTCTGTTGGGTAAAATGCCTTTAAAAGGGCTGCAAAATCTTCATACCAAGTCACTCACAGCATCTCTCTACTCTCACTGCATTCCTTGTCACCTTGTAGCTGATAAGAACTTAATAAACAACTCTTAGAAGAAGAGACTGAATGCTGGTCTGTCCCGTCCATCTGCTAAACTTCTAGCAAGGACTGTAAAACTCTCCCCCATCAGGAGAGGCTGATTTATGGCACAAAACATGTCAAACAGCAGGGTTGAAGACCTGGCTCTTCCTCTGCTCTTAACATTTAGAAGCACTTCCAAGAGATAATGTGAGTGAGTGAGAAATAGGGTGAGGGCAGCTCATGACTGTGATGCAAATCAGGTGCAAGAGAATGCACAAGCAAGCACTTGGTCTGAGTTCATAAACCCTGTCTTTTTGTAACACTCTCCCTTACTCATGTGATGGACAGATCAACCAATGTTATGCAAGTGTTTCTTAAGTTTGTACATATTGGTACTTGCCTTTACGGCGAAGTTTATTTGTACAGCATGATGCAAATTACAAGCTACTGAAGAACATTGAGACTACGCTAGAGCTTTTTGAGGAGAGGCGTTGTTCTTGGGAATATAGCATGCAATAGCATGTTCTGCAGGAGCTTTGACCACTGAAGGTCTTGCACTCAATTTTTCATTTTATATTCGTTGTGGAGACCTTGGCTTTCTTGTTCTTTGTTCCCACTGCACCCCTAAGTTCCACTAGATTTCTCTAATAGTTCAAGCCATAGAGTAGGGAGCAACAGAGTTCACGGGGCAAAATGCAGCGTCTTTAAAGTGAAGAGACAGGTTCCTAATCAGCCTGAGTGTTCTCACAGTCATCACATCTGAGAACAGTTTGATACGCTAAAACTTTCAGAACCCTTTTAAGTCCTGGACTTGCTTACTTGCTGGAGTTGCTTACTGCAACTGAACAGAATGAGTTTGTAATGGCCATCACCTTAAGCCAGACCCACACAGCTATGGAAGTAAGAGACATCACAAATGTTGCCAGGTTGTTCAGACTTCAGAGTGAAACTTTTCACTGGAGTCTTTATTATTCCAAATGTGTGTGCAGTGGTATGTGGTACATATGAATATGGGGTATTTCGGCAATTATTGTTGCACTTTTGTGATGATGATTAACTGAAATGAAGAAATGAAAGCTGGGAGGCATTAAACAATTTGAATGCCATGACACACTGAAAAATATTGGAAAATCGGATGTCTCTTCAATCTTCATAGAGTATGACAATGATTTTGGGATTTTTTTCTGTCTAATTTTCTCTAATGACACAATCCAAATAATTTTTGCTATAACTCTGCTTTTGGAATTTTATGAAGTTGTTTCTTTTAAAAAGGTTTCCCCAGAACAGTTGCTCAGGCAGAAGCCCTTGACAAAGAATGTCACATAGACACTGTGATTGACCTAGACGTGCCATTTGAGACCATAAAGTGTCGGCTCACAGCACGCTGGATCCACCCCGCCAGTGGCAGAGTCTACAATCTTGAATTCAGTCCTCCCAAAGTGCAGGTAAGTAATATGCATTGGTGTTGGCTCTAAATAAGTGCTGCATTGCTTTTGCTAGCTGCAGTAAAATACTGTTTCAGCAGCTCAGAAGGAAAAGGCTCATTTCGTTTCTTGGGAGCACAGAATCTTTCTGATAACACACTGCTGGTATGAAGGTATGTTAGTGACCTGGTAGAACCTCAAGCTAGTGGACAACATATTTGTCCTCTGCACAGCAGAACACCATGGTGTTTTGTAAGCTCTTGTTAAAGCTGTTCACTGATCTGGAATGTTGTCTGCCTTGCACACTGGCACAGGATCCGGGCATGGTCTAAGCCTGTTTGCAGCCTGTACAGTCAAAAATGTGGCTTTCTTTTGCTTCCTCTAGAGGAGTCATGCTTTATATATAGGAAACACCAAATCATCAGTCAGAGGAATCCACTGAATGCTTTCCCTGTGTTTATATTTAACCAGGATGGATATTTTCAAGGGAAGAGCTGCTGTACTGCAAAACTTGATGTAGAAACTTTCAAGTCAGGGATGGTTTTCAACAGATTTAAGAGCTTATGGCTTGAGACATCCTAAAGAGGAATTTGAAGATAAAGACTGTACATTGTTACCTTATAAAAAAACAAGGACTTGCTTTAGTGCAACTCAGCCTAAACTGTATTTCATCCTTAACTCTAAATAACTTAGCTGTTGTGGAATCACATTTCACCTGGGAGCCCTATTAAGTTACATCAGAAGCACAGCAGGCCCTGTAGTTTTTGGATTTCAGTGTTGCAGGAAAAGAGGCGAGCTTGAAATACCAGGTAAGCACTGGAAGTGCGCAACTGAAAATACTGCCTTTGTTTTGTTTAAAACAAGGTGTTTAAAATCATGGTTATTTTCAATTGCAGAAGAGCACAGGCAAGATGGAACTAAGAATTATCAGACTTAGCAAGGAGTAGGCTTCAGCTGCCAGAGCTTTGCTACTAGGAACTGCTTTATCTTTCACTAATTAGCAGGCTTACAACAACACAGTGGATTGCAATATTTAAGTGAAAACATGGAATAGAGCTAAATAGTTGTCCCTATGACAGTCTTAATAGACCTGATAAATGTTTACTTACTTAGTAGGAACAAAAGTTCACACATTAGGTCCCTACCTCTGTAGGGGAAGCTTCAGCTGACTCTTATGCCACTTTTTTGTACAGCTGTTGCTAAATGATAACTCTTCAGTTTTTCAACTTAAAATCAAAGGGCCATTAACTCCTTTGCCCATTTTAGTGTTGTCAAATGAAGGTCCAATTGGTCTCTTATCTCCTGGTGTACAGGAAGGTATTACCAACAATATTGTTTTCCCTCGTACACGAAGGTTTTATCTACATATTCCCCATACTTTATAAATGCCCCAGATGACAAATTAGTCATGTTACTTATGATCTAATGGCCATTAGCAATACTGAGAAAGTATTTTTTATTACAGACTGCTTTACTGCAAAGTCAACAGCTTACATACCAGCTAAGAACACAGGCAGGAGCCTCTCTTTTTATAAGCAGAAATCTACACCCTGATTAAGTGGCAATTGATCATAATTTAAACAGAAAATCACACAGAATATGGTTAAACAGAAGTAAGAAATATACTTCAGTGTTTGCTTTTAACCATGATTAGGGCATTGATGACATTACTGGTGAGCCACTTGTTCAGCGCGATGACGACAAGCCAGAGACTGTCAGCAAGAGGCTGCAGGCTTACGATGCACAAACAAAACCTGTTCTAGAGTATTATCGGTGAGTAGTAAAAGCTGTTCTTCCACATTCTAAAATCTTACTGTGCATTAGCATAGTGTGGAACAGATCTCTCCAGTTACAGAATATATTATACCACAACAGTGAATGTGGTGTGAGTAGCTGTGTAGCTTTCATGAACCCGGTAAGAAATCAACTCAGTAGAATGAATGCGGTTTTCCACTGTTGTCGCACGAGACCTTCTGGACCCTGTGTGGTAAAACAGCCTGTCACTGCAGCCAGCCATATTTAGCTTTATAAAGAATGGTATGCATTATTCAATACATCATAGCACTGTTCCAACCAGCAACAGCACTGGTGGGTAAGGTAAGAGACAGTTCCTTTTTTTTGCAAGAATTTACAGTATTTTGTTTTCTGGATGTATAAGTAGAAGCCCTACTAACAAGTGCAAGGGGTCAAGAAGTGATACACAAATGGAGAAACTGTTAATGAGGATTTAAATGTGTCTGTTCTAAGAACAGGACTGTGATTGGACCCAGCTAGCAAGACTCTTTGGGAATAAGTAGCTAACTCAGAATTGTCATTTGCAGTGTGGAGTGATAATAAATTACTAGTTCTTTTAAGACAAAATTATACACAATGGTTCTCTTAATGTAAAGCTGCAAATATCATACTGCTAGTACATAGATATTAGTAGGTCACTATGTAGAGCTTTAGTCTTACCTTGCCTAGACAAAGAAATCAGACTCTGACAACATCAATTAAGTGACCGTCCTTTCTGTATTTCCATATTCACCACCCTTCAGTGTATTCTTCCAGGACCGTTGAGCAGAAAACTACAAGCTCCATCTTTGGTGTGGTCAGGTTTTAAAGAAGATTTTCTAGGTTGAGAATGATACTCCTAATTTCGTTAGATTTCTGAAGTGAAAATGCCTTAGAGCACCACCGTAATACAGAGGCCTAAGCTGTTATTGCTGGTAATAACATACTCGACAGACAAAACTAGCTCCTACGACTAATTCAGAATAACTTACTTGTGCCTGGTTATCTTGCTTGTCCTGATGCACATTCTTTGATCCATGAGGTGCAACATGGTAACACCTGGGTTAGTCACGGTCATCTGGACCATGGCTGTACACTACCTGCTAACATTGCTACTTACCTTTACCCTGTTTGTGACTAAGTGCTCTGCAGACAGCCATCAGTTTTGTGGACTGATGTGGCCAATAGCTAACTGTTTGAGGAACAGAGCAATGCTACAGCTGTTCTTGGTGTTACACCACATGCATATTTTCACACTCCTGCCGGGGCAATCTTTAAGTGAGGTGGAAATTTTGGAACAATTAAACAACTTCACATTTGTAATGCTTTCTTCTTTTTCTTCCTTAGGAAAAAAGGGTTATTGAAATCCTTTTCTGGAACAGAAACCAATAAGATCTGGCCACATATCTATGCTTTCCTTCAAACCAAGTTGCCAGATGTGAGCCAGAAAGATGCTGCCATTCCCAGGTGAAAATAGGTCAAACTTCTGTCATCTGTCATAGCTCACTCCCAATTACATGAGATTCAGCAATCAAGGATTTGTCCACGTAGTCTACCAGACTCATTAGTAATTAAAGTCCAATGCTATCCTTAATGTACATTATGGTAAAATTTTGTTGCCTGTGGTTATCACTTTAATGCTGTATGTTTTTATATTAAATATACCTGATTTTAAAAATACAGTGACTGTCTTTAACAAAAGCATCTTGTGTCTCTTATTTGGAAAATATTTTTGCAAATATTGACTGGTGAAGGAAACACATTTCAGAATATAGCTTAATTAAAAAGCACATTGACTGATTTAGTCAGTAAATGAAGCAATGATACGGACATGAAAGCACATTTCTTGAACATGTGCCTAGCTGGAGCTAGCCAGAAGCTGTGAAGAACCATGACCACTGATCTGCAAAAAGCCATTTCAGCCATTTCCATACACAGAGCTGGTGTGTATGGAAATTTTTCTTATGGAAGAGTTAGCTTCTTATATGTTTGCTTACACAGATGTGAGTTGATTTTGCTCACCTTAACTTACACTTAGTACCCAGGCAAATTACCCAAGCATGTTTGTACTTCGCCCTCTGAGGAACTATCTTGCAGGCATGGGAAACAGTTTCAATGATGTGTAACACATTTGGTAAAGCCTCTGTCTTTGTGTGACCCTGTAAGACTTTATGAGTAAAAAGACAGCAGACACTGAATATATTAAGTGTAATCTGGCAAACCTGTAGCTAGATGATCTTGACCAGTGAATGTATCTTCTCTGCTTTGAAAACAAGTGCTCACTGATGCCAGTGCCAGGTTAAATGTGGTCAAAATATTAACTTTGTGGTCAGTGGTCAAAATATTAACTTTGGCATATTACTGTAGCAATTTTTATTGTAGCAATTGGACTGTTTTTCATGAGATTCTTGTCTCTGACCAGCTCTTGTGTTTATTCACTAGATAACTGGAAATACAAACCTCCACAGTCCACACTTTTTAACAGCCCAGGTACTGCAGACATTGCTATTTTTCAGTAAATTCACCCAGCCCTTTTTTAATGTTCATCAGATTGGGAGTTTCAAGAGTCAGCAAAAGCTGACAAACAACTATGCCTAGGTAATGTCTGAAGTAGCTGTGTCCTAGTAGTGCGGATTCCAATCTCCTTTAGCTGTGACTGTAAACAGCTACAGAGCTGGGGTGTTGACAGACCTTGGACTTCATCTGCACACCTAGTTTTAGCCTTAAAAATATTGAGACACATTTGAGTCTAAAAAAGAGACAGTCAGTGTAGAATTCGTAAAGTTTTCCCATTACTATAAATGAACAACATGAGCAGCAGCTATCACTACAATCACTTCTCCTTTCATCTAAAAAAAGCTTGCCAAGAAGGCTGGCCACTTGTATTGGCCTCTTGAGGAAACGTTTACATATTACAGTGAGAAATCCTGATTTGCTGCTTTTATTTTTGCATTTTGATTTCAATAAAAAACAGAATTTTTTTTTTTGCCAGCATACATACATTTCAGTGAGCCAGAAGGAGCAGGGGGAGGGAATCTCCTTATTATGTGACACTCATTCCCACACTATCCATTCAGTTTTATCCCCTTAGAAACTTAAAAAATAACTTCTACTGTACAACAGTTGCTAGATCAATGGCTCTACTGCTAAGGGTAGCAGTTGCAAGTCACTGTACTACATTTCTCTAAATCCCCTTGCATACAACATTCAGTTAAAAAACAACCTGAAGTTACTAGTTTTCCTTTAAGTTTCCCCTAATAGTTAACTATTAAGGAGAAGGCAGTGTCTACTTATCCTTTCTGGAGTATCTGTCAAACTTAACCAGATTCAGTAGAAATTTTTAATTTTTATCTCTACTTTGCATGTGGGACAGAACTGCTCCTTGCCCTCTTTTTTTCAGTCTGTCTGCAAAAGAAGGCTAGAGAGCAGAAGTCATATGAAAAGCTACTTCTGAGTGGATCTGCTATTGTGTTGGTACTAATACTCTGGTACATTCTGCAGACTTAGACTTCTCCATATCTTGGCTGTAGGCAAAGCTGAAAATTACTGGATTCTATTTCACAGAATCATAGAATCATTAAGGTTGGAAAAGACTTCGAAAATCATTGAGTTCAACCTCTAACCATCACCACCCTGTCAAATAACCCACAGCACTAGGTGCCATGTCCAGTCATTTCTTGAACACTTCCAGGGATGGTTACTCCACCACCTCTGTGGGCAGTCCATTCCAATGCTTGACAATCCTTTCAGTGAAGAAAGTCCTCCTGATGTCCAACCTGAACGTCCACTGGCACAGCTTGAGGCTATTTCCTCTTGTCCTGTCACTTCTTGTCTGGGAAAAGAGGCCAAACCACACCTGGCTACACCCTCCTGTCAGGTAGTTGTAGGGGGTGATAAGGTCCCGCCGAGCCTCCTTTTCTCCAGGCCAAACAAGCCCAGCTCCCTCAGTCACTCCTCATAGGACTTGTGCTCCAGACCCTTTCCCAGCTCCACTGCTCTTCTTGGATATCCTCCAGCAGCTCCATGTCCTTCGTGGAGTAAAAGGCCCAAAACTGACCACAGGATTAGAGGTGTGGCCTCACCAGGGCTGAGTACAGGGGGACAATCCCTGCCCTGGTCCTGCTGGCCACACTGTTGCTGCTACAGGCCAGGATGCCATTGGCCTTCTTGGCCACCTGGGCACAGCCTGGCTCATGTTCAGCTGCTGCCACCAGCACCCCCAGGTCCTTTTCCTGTGGGCAGCTTTGCAGCCACTCTGCCCCAGCCTGTGGCGCTGCCTGGGGTTGTTTTGCCCGAACTAAAAACTGGAGTAGACTGTGATCACTGAACTTTTGAAATCAATATGCCTTCCAGACCTTAGGTACAATCAGAACATTTCAGTAAAGGATGGAGAGTGTATACTGATACCATTATCTGAGGCATAAGCTGTCTTTGCTACTCTTCCAATTGCAGTATACATTTTTATCGACAGACCTGCTGCAACAGCAGCAAGTTAGAAAAGCACAGTAGAGCTCTGGAGTGCAAGGTTCTGTGGAAGGCCTTGTCTAGAAAAAGTATTTGGATTTCCAGCTTCTCAAACAAGAAGCTTTTAATGGTTTTCCACTTTGTTTGAGTTGACAATGTCAAAAACCCACTTTGGTTTAGTAGCCCATGAAATACCTTTCAAACACTGCATGACACCTCACCCTACACAACCTGTGACAAAGCTTTTTGTTTAAACTGAGGTCTTAGCCTAACCCTTATACCTCAAGTTCCCTTCATCAACTACTTCTACCATGAGACTCGGTTTTTAAAAGAAGAATCTGAAGTTAGCCAGATGAACAAGAAGAGAGTCAGACTCTCAGAAATCATACAACCCAGCACTCATTTGTAGACAAGTGTTGCTTATGTCTTAGGATTAAACCAAGTTATGTTTAATGAAAGTACAATATAACATTTATATCCCCTTAGTAGAGGTAGAAAGCCAGTGTTTTCATCTAATCCATTCAGATCAGAAATACTGATACCAGATACTGATTTATTGCTATTAGTGATAACCAAATTTGAGAGCTTATACTGTCAGCAAGGTAGCATGAATACAGTTACAATCTCCAATATTCACACATCTGTAGTAAGACAATAGCAGATTCTACCAAGAATCTGCTGCTTCTTGTAAACATTGTATTTGTGCAGATGTTTAATTTCTAAAATCATGAAAGGCAAGGTTAGTAGCAGAAAACACATCCAGTTTCACATTCGGCAATGTAAGAACCCTGCTCTTCAAGGACAACTAAAAACCTAGCAGCACATTTCAAACAATAGTACAAGTTCTTCTTAATTACTCACCCTTCAAAGTCCCTCCCCCCTAAAACCAAATAAAAACAACAAAAATCTGACACAAAAAATAAAGTGCAGTACCCAGAAAAATAAGTGTCAAGAAAATAGCCATGTTTGTTTCTTTGGGGAAAAAAAAAACCAAAGGGAAAATAAAAGAGTACTTGGCCTCAGGCTTTAAAGTACTATAATGTGTCCATCATTTTGGATTCCTCTTCATCTCTTTGTATCACAGAGTTAAAACTGCAGACATCTGTGTTTATGGAACCTTGTAGATTTCCTGTGTTCTGCAACAGATGAAAAACTGACAGCTTAATGCTCCATAATTGCACACATGGAGGGAGAAACAGAGTGAGAGAGAAGCAGTGAAGACTATTTGCATTGTCCATCTTATGATGAGACAAATTTGCAATAGAAAGGAAATAAGGTCTGAAGATATCATCAACCACTATCACATACATCACTGCTTCAAAAATTTTTAAAATTTGCTAGCATAGCTTGTATTTGGTCTTAGTATCTCTAGCACCTAACTGCACATTTACATAAAATTCAGCTGTTTGATCTTACCTCTGAGAGCTACTTTAATCAAACTATTTCAAATAAGTACTTTCAATTGTGATTCCTTTCATAATACATAATTTTTGACAATCTTTTAAGTTGATTCTTCATTCCAGAATGTGGCCATAACTGGAACTGTAAAAAACACCTAAGTATGCTCAGTTTCCTCTCATCACAAAGGGAGACTTTCCTTAGGCTTGACTTCTCCTGCCCAGAGAAGTTGTGGGGTGCCTGGCAGTTTTCTAGGCCAGGGTTGATGGGGCTGTGAGTAGTCTGGTCTAAGAAAGGTGTCCCTGACATGGCAGGGGGTTTGGAACTAGATGATCTTTAAAGTCCCCTCCAACTCAAACCATTCTGTGATTCTGTGACTTACTTGACCAATCCCATGATATTACACTGCTCATGGTGATGACTGGGAATACAGTTCTAGGATCTGATCCGTTTTACCATGCAGTGTTTATTTCAGGCATGAAAAAGTAGAGGCACTGAACAAATAGACGCTTTTGACCTTATGCCAATGCTGTGTGAATTCCAGCATGGAAAAAGACAGCCCACATATGCCTTGTGTATTAATAATACTGCATGATATATCCCAAGCACTAGCAATTCAAGATATAATCCTCTTTACATCTCAGAAAGGTACAGCTTCCCTAGGCAGGACCTAATCCTGATTTAGTTAAATTAAACTTTAGAAATAATAAACCTACCTGTAAGAAAGATGTCCACTCTCCCATGCAACCGGGATTGACATTGAGATCATGGAGTAACATAGTTTGAAAGCCATGTGATTGTGACCAGATTCTCACTCTCGTCTTGAATGCCTCAAGTTCATTTTTAAAGGCCTCAAAGTAGCCTTCTCCTGTCTGCAAAGAGAAAAATGAAATAATTGTTCTTTGGCCAGATTTACTTTTGAATTGTAAGCATACACAGTGCTGAAAAAAAACTATGCAGTAATGACATGGAATTCTGGGGAATAACAACTGGGAACAGCTCAGGAATAACATTAGTCAATTTAAAATTATATTTCAGGTAGATTTTTTTTTAAGACAATCTGTATCATTTTTAAGTAAGTAACTGATTTATCTAAGGACATGTAAAAGTAAATCAAATTTTAGCCTTTTATTTATTCCAACTCAGAAGGTATCCTTACAACAGGAACTTGTTGAAGCCCTTTGGTCAAAAGTAAAGCACAAACAAAAGTAAAGCACATTTTAACTACACTCATTTAAGCACTATTAAGATCCATTAGACTCTTGAACAACTGAACACAGCCTACAGCAAATCACAGTTTCAGTTTTCCCAGCTTTTTCCTGCACAGCTCTGCATTGCCCTATTTCAGTCATGAGAAAAGCACACTAATGTATCTGCCCCACCACAAAGTGCAGATGAAATGGAAAAGTTGTGACAGTACATAACTACATTTTTAAAACACATGTGTAATTAGTCAAAAGTCAGAGCAGTTTAAGACCAATCTGTGTTTGTTGTTGTTACTTAGCTATTGCTTGTCTGTGACACACCTGCTGCCCCCCTGCTGCATCTTGCTTCCCACCTGCAATAAGCAAAATTCACTAAGCTTTCCATTTTGGGGCGATTTCATGATGATATTTTATTCCCTAATCACCTGCTTGATGCCCAAAAAATGTCTCTGGTATCTTTAAGATGAACCAGGGGAGGGGGCCAGAGCCTGGGAACCCCGGGTGCGGGCTCTATTCAATCTCTCTCCAGAGCAGTCAGCGGCTACATGAATTGTTACTTCGTTGCCTTTCACTGAATTAACTCTGCCAGCTCAGACAAGAAGCTTCCATTTTTTTTCCCCCCTCACCCTGGCCTGGGGGCTTTTCACAGGCAAATCCTTCCAGCAGTGGGGTTTTTTTTGTTTGTTTGTTTTTTCCCCTCTCTCTGGCCCAGGGAGCCTGGGGGCGGCCCCAGCCACTCTGAACCCCAGGAAGACTGAGCCAGTGAAAGAAGGGACATTAAACTCCACCAACTTCACCTGCTGCAAAGAGACCACCCACGCCAGAAATCCAACAGGCCCCCAGCTGCCAAGTGAATTGTTTTCCCTCCGCTTCCTGGAGACAAAGAAGGGCAGCTGCCAGCTTTGCTGCTCAGCCACACAGTGAGGTGGAGTGTAAGGCTCAATTTTTGGTTTCTTTTCCCCTGCATTTTGTAGGTATCTTGCTTTGTTAGTAAACAGTTTTACCTTCTTTTTCACTTACTCCCTTTTCTTCTGCCCGTGAGAGAAATGGATGCCAGGGGATGATATTGCAGCCTTTTCTCTCTAGAGGAAACGCTCATTCCAGGGCGTTTTTCTCTTGAAATCTGTCTCCAAAACCGAGACACTTTCATTTTCAGAACTGGAATTATAACAAAGTACTCTGTCTAGAAAATAATTGCTAACAAAACACTTTCCCATAAAGCCTAAATCAGACAACACACTATTTAGCCTCAGATGGTTAGGAAGAAACCTTCTCTAGAACACTGGTCTCTTGTAAAGCATCAGGAGTTTCTCACATCATTATCCAAGTTGACTTACTTTGGCTTTTTGGAAAAAGAGACGAAAACATCCTCTTGGATCCACATTGCAGCTTCTAGCAATCTCTATAATAAACTGCATTACAACTGCTTGGTGTGCTACTTGCTCCATCAGAGCTCTTTTCTGAAAAAAAGAACAACCAAAAAAAAAAAAAAAAGAAAAAAAAAAAAAAGCTGAAGTCCTGATTTAAAGAAGTTTCGTGATTATATTTCTAAAATTCAGAAGAATTTCCTTTTGCTCCAGTTCCTAACCACATGAGAACTGATACTTACAGAAGCAAGAGGACTTGTAATTAGCTCTAACTAAACATAAATGTGACAATGCACTATCAATAAAGTGATTGGAAGAACCATTCAATAGTTAATGAAGCTGGTCACCTTTCTACTGTGCAAGTGGGAAAATGTATGCTTCCAAAGATTTAAACATCTTCATACCTGTTCAGCTTCTAGATGAAAACACCACAACATGAGATACCTAGATGTTTCTTCACATACAAGGTATGGGTGATCAGACAAAAACCTTTGACTATCATCCCATCTGCTCAGCATGCCTAATAAGAGAAACACAGTAAAGATACTCTAAATGGATAAATGATTTAATGTAGCAAGGAAATTACTTGCATTGACACCCAGTATATAACAACTTGGCAATTTACTAACCTCAAAATGACAGCATGCAGCTAAATTTGGGGGGTTTATTTATACATCTAACCAATGCCGAAAGAACATTACCGGAAGGCATAATTAGACTTTGAAGATACTAAAAGTAGATTATAACACTCATGCATTTCTAGCAATGCTAGTAAGTTATTTTTAATCAGTTCTCATATAGAAAGTGGTGTAGGTACCTATTAGTTACAATATCAAATAGCTTAAAAAGTTTATGGATAGAGATTTACATTAAATTATTCTGACAAACACAAATCCTCTAAATGTTTGCAAATAAAAATGCAAAGAACAGAACCTGTATTCTGTCAAAAATTAAAGTGCTTCTAACACATAAATTGCTAGATTTTTTAGAAAAATTCAAATTAATTATACAAACAGCTTGATCTTAAAAAACAAAGCCACACCAGTATCAGAAAGTTAATCAGAACTTTGAATTGTGGTATTGTGGCACTACCTTCATGTAACAAGCTGAATTTAAAAATCAGAACTCGATACTCACAGCATTTCTCAAAACTGCCCTTCAAGTATCACTGACAGTCATTACTGGCAACAGGTACCAGATGTACAGCTTCACCCGTCCATCAGCACAATTATAACTGGGCTAAAGATAATTCAGTGGTAATGACCTAAGCTAATCTGAATTCTAGCAAACAATGCTGATAGAGAAAGCAACAGCTAATATTTCTTTTGACTGTTTTCAAGTTATTCCGTGTAAGTCCTTTACTGAAGTCAGAGCAAGATCCAGAAACAGGATTTACGCAACATAGCAAAGTCCACACTGCCCCTTGGCAGCAGCTAGCACGGAACAAGTGACTTCAGAAAGCATAAATGTACTGTAGTTTTCTACAGTGGACTTATGTATTTCAAATTAAAATAATAGTGAACATGAATAAAATAAATATGGCTTTGAACTTACAAAGTACAAAAAATTTAGCTTCTCTAGTAAGGTTGCTTCTGTAACAGTCTAATTTTAATTTAGACAGAGTAATTTTGCCCACCTCTCAGCTAGGAAACCTACAAGATAGCCTCTTCTTTTTTTACCTGCTGAAATGCACAGCGGGGAGATGTTTTCTAATCCCAATATCATTACACTGAGCAGTTAAGGTGCTTGAGAGAACCCGTACCTATTACTGCTGTTTACATACTCTGACAGTTTTGTGCCTCAACTTGATACTTGCAAGGCTTGCCAAGGCTAACACGGCTCAAAGCCCTTTCTTTAAAACAGGTTTAAGACCCGCAGAAACCAAATAGCTTAATAAAAACAAGTTTGTAAGAACAACTGATTTTTGCCAATCTAGTCTTACTCTTGATTGTTCCAGAATTCCAAATATGGCTACACTGTACTATTGTGTGAAACCAGTCTGAATGGCAAGCACTTCAGAGAACCATCAAAATTTCAGATTACATTACAAGATCAGCTTTGTGCTCAATCAAGCTTAACAATTATGACAGAGCTAAAGTGACACCTAGTGGATAACTATAGTTTCAAACACACAATTCTGAGCACACAGACCCTCAGTGCAGGTGTTTACAAACATGTCCATTTAATCAGCTATTCCCCTTATAGATTAACAGGTAACAAAAAAAAAAAATTAATAAAACATTTAATCTCCATTAATAAAAGCAGAGAGTCATGGACAACCCATGCACTTTTATATACATGACTTATATGTCCAGGAATGTCCCTGCCTTTTCCTGCTGGTGTGGAATATCCCCCTGTTCTGGTAAAATAAAACTGAACAGTCTGTGATCTCCGTCTTTCATTTATTAGCATTCATTTTGTACAAGAAGGAGAAAACCAACACAAATTCTGTAGGAGCTGCAAAATATTGGAAAAACAGACTCACCAAAGTGTCTAATCTTTTGTTCATGTTTTTGCATAAGTGGTTCAGACACAGCTTCATCTTCAATTTCTTTTCTTTTTTGATTAATAAAACTCTGAGGAAGAGAAAGATTGTACTATCACATAAACGCCACACATACTGTCCAGGGATATAAAGGAGTATCATACTTTAATATGCTACTATTTAAACAGCTATGTTGTAATTTTAGAGCTGTATCATATTTGAGAAGGTTTTCTTTTAGAAAGTACATTACCTAGTAACAAAATTTCAAAGTACCATTACAGCCTGTGAAAAACTTCTGTTTTCAGATAGGAATTTACTGATCTGCTAGTCATGAAAATCATGTATATTGCAGTATGGATCAGATAAATCAATGAAATTAGGAGATGTGATAGTGATGTCAAACTGATTTTTGCTTTTATATATTCTTCTTGTGTATTTGTAGCTCTGTAACCTATTACTGCAAACTGTACAGATTCATAGCTAGCATTTTACCTACTCTGTTAGCAAGAAAGACAAAACACATTCCTAAAGGCCCAATGCTAATCTTGGTTCTTCTGAGACCAAGGATGAGACACTCTTCCATAAACAACTAGTGAAGAAGCAGGGCTTCAGCAGAGGGTCGAACCAAGAGGAGGAATTACCCCAACATCTTGTGTTTCTAGCTGGGGAATCTTGTCAAGTTGCTAAATTTATAAAACTGTACTTGCTCTATGTCACGTGGGCACCTTCAGCGCATTTTCTGTGTGTATTTTGGTGTGTCATGCACTTGAAGGGACCCTTCATAAAAACTTTAACCGTGTTTATCATCTGACTGTGTCTGGCTTGTGACTTTAAGGCTCAGAAAAAGGCAACAATATCAGCTGAAATTAAACTGTGAAATCAAAGATGAGATTCCACTATTAAAAAAAGTTCATGCTAAATAATTTGTATTACAGTAAACAATATCAGAGGCAAACAAGTTTCATATTCTAGGTTGGATGGGACACTTAAAGATCACAGAGTTTCAACCCTCCCTGCCCAGACAAGAACATCTTCCACCAGACTAGGTTGTTCCAAGACCAATCCAATCTGGTACTTATAAGGATGAGACACCCACAACTTCCCTGGGCAACCTGTTCCAGTGTCTTGACGCACTAACAATAAAAAAATGTCTTCCTTATAGCCAGTCTAAACCTATCATCTTTCAGTTTAAAGCCACTCCCCCTTGTCCTGTCACTACAGGCTGTGACAAAAAAATGTTTCTCTCCATCTTTCTTGTAAGGCCCCTTTAAGTACTGAAAGGCCCCATTAAGGTAGGCAAGAGCTCCCCGGAGCCTTCTCTTCTCCAAGTTGAACAACCCAAGCTCTCCCAGCGTTTGAGGAGAGGTGCTCCAGCCCTCAGATCATTTCTGTGGCCCTCCTCTGAAGCCGCTCCAACAGGAGTCTTTCTTGTACTGTGGACCTGGGAACTGGGTACAGCACTTTGGGGATGGGTCTCAGCAGAGCAGAGGGGCAGAATCCCCTCCCTGGCCCTGCTGCCCATGCTGCTTTGGATACAGCCCAGGACATGTTTGGCTCTCTGGGCTGGGAGTGCCCATGGCTGGGTCATGTCCAGCCTCTCACCCACCAGCACCCCCAAGACCTTCTGGGCAGGGCTGCTCTGATCTGTTCATCCCCAGCCTGTGCTGATACCAGGAACTGCCCGAACCCAGGTGCAGCACCTTGCAATTGGCCTTGTTAAAACACAAGAGATCCCCACAGACCCACTTCTTGAGCTTGTCCAGGTCCCTCTGGAAGGCTTTCTTCAGGTCTGCTAACTGCACCACTCAGGTTGGTGTCATCAGCAAACTTGCTGAGTGCACTTGATCCCTCTGTTTAATTCTAATGAAGACATTAAACAACTCTGGTCCCAGTGCAGACCCTCGAGGGACACCACTTGTCCCTGATGTCCACTAGGACTCTGAGCCATTGACCACTACCCTCTGGATGCCACCAACCAACCACTTTCTTATCCACCTAACAGTCCACTCATCAAATCCATCTCTCTCCAATTTAAGAGAGAAGGATGTTGTGGGTGACCGTGTCAGAGGCTTTACAGAAGTCCAGATAAATGACATCTGTAACCCTTCTCTTGCCCACTGATGCAGTCACCCCATCACAGAAGGCCACTGAATTGGTCAGGCAGGACTTGCCCCTGGTGCAGCTGTGCTGCCTGTCCCGAACCACCTCCCTGTCCTACGTGCGTCTTAGCACAGCTTCTGGGAGGATCTGTTCCATGATCTCCCCAGGCACAGAAGTGAGGGACATATTGTGGTTTTGTGCTGTACAAGACACAGAAGACACTCAGAGACTAGTAACAACTGGAATGAACAAAACAGTCTAGCACTTTCCATGCTTAGCTTACTGATGTAGGTCATACCTTATTAAAAACTTCTTTACTAACAGGATCTGTGTTCCATAGATTTTGTCGTTCCCTCTGGTTTAGTGCTTCTTCTTTTCTTCTCCACTCTTCCTCTCTCCATCTCAACTCAGCAGCTTCTGTCCTTGCTTGAGCAGACTCCTGATCACAGGATTCTGAATTATGCAGTGCTAAACTACCAAATTTTTGCTGGGCTTCTGCTAGGTTCCATGTGCATTCTACAGAGTGCTTCACAAACTCTCTTTCTTTTTGGCAGGCTAATTCAATCCCTTGGCTGTATGTCTGTGAGGAAAATCAGACATGCTATTTATGGAGAGAAAATTGTTGGTTTACAGTTTCTATAGAAGCAGACTGGCCTAAATCCCAAAGACAATAATAATGCACCTGGAAGGCACCTTAGATATGCAGCATTATAACAGCAGGAGTGATGAAGCATTGCAATGTACAACCATGTCTTCTAGAAAAAGATTTTCCATTCAAGCCACCTTAACTTTGTTAAGTGTATTTGCAAAATCATGGATCACGTGCTGCTATCAGTAATAGACTCCAGACTGTAAAAATACTTTTGATGCAGCTGAAACCCCTTTGGTTATCCTAAGGCTGGAACATTAGCAGCAGCCAAGTGTGAGAATACTCTGAATATACACTTTTGATAAGAAAGTACTGGTTTTGAGATGTCAGATCACAATAGTAAAGTAACTGCTGCTGCCTGTATTTCAGTATTAGTACCTAAACAGATGGCCAACATCTTCCCTTGAACCGACAATAGACATGGTATTTTAGCTATAAAGCGGCCAAGGCCCAGCACAAACACGTGCTCCTTTTGGTCAAATCTGTTGAAGATGTCACCACTCATAGCCGGGAGGGAAAAGGGACATCGTAAGCAGCTCTGTTTGTATTACTTCCAGGTGTGTGCCTGGAATTCGCACCCAGTAATTCAAGAAATTATCCTCTGTAACATTTGCCATGCGTTTCCCACCAAGAGTGAAGAAAAAAGCATCCATATGCATTAGTTCCTCAGCCTTCCACTGCCACGTTATGAAATCTGCAGTGCTGATAACCTCTGGCAGGGGCACACGAAGGACAATTTGTGAAAGATTATCTGAAGGAAACTTTGATGCAGGTAAATCAAACTTATTGTCCCAACTTTGTTTGGGAATTACAGCATTTTTATTCCCGCAGTGACAAGAAGAAAATTCCACCGTTGGAAAAGTAACGTAATGGCAGCTTCTTGCGAGAACAGACAGAATTCCTTACGACGCGTTTATAACTCGCCGCCTCGCCCTGGCCACCAGAGAAGCACAACGCCTACCTATCTGCTCCTCGGGCACGGGGACGCCGGGATAACTCCAACCCCGCTCCTTCCGCATCGCCTGCCCGCGGTGGAGCTGCTACCCAGGGCGGGCGGCGCCAGCCCCCGCTGTCCCCGCGGGCCCTCAGAGCCCGGCGGCTCCGGCGCGGCCCCGTCCCGGCACGGCGCCCGCCGCCCCTCCGCCCCTCCGCGGGCCGCGCCGCCGCCCCACACCGCGCCCCGCGGGGCGAGACGCGGAGCGAGGGGCCGGGGCAGCGGGGCCAGGGGCACGGGCGTACCTGCACCTCCGGCAAGCGCTGGCGGAAAGCGGCAGCCTGCGCCCGCTCGTCGCTGTCCTCCTCCTCCGGGGCGCCGCCGTCCCGGGAGCGCGGCAGCCACAGCGCCATGCCCGGTGCCGTCCCGGCGGCACGACCCGTTCGCCGGAACTGGGGCAGCGACACTTCCGCCGATCGGAGCGCGGCCGGGAGCGCCCGCCCTCGCCGCGTCGGGAGGAGCGAGTGCCGGGCGCGCCTCGGGGGCGGTAATGAAGGCAGCGGGGCGGGCGGGGACGGGCACTGCCGCGGCTCCGCCTCGGCCCCGCTCCGCCCCTGCCCCTGCCCCTGCCCTTGCCCTTGCCCCTGCCCTTGCCGCTGTGTCCCTGCCCCTGCCCCTACAGATCCTCCTGTCCCTGCCCACGCCACTGTCCCTGACCCTGCCGCTGCCCTGTCCTGTGCCGTCACTTGTCCCTGTGCCTTTCCCTGACTGCCGCTGCCCTGTCCTGTGCCGTCACTTGTCCTTGTGCCTTTCCCTGACTGCCGCTGCCCCGTCCTGTGCCGTCACTTGTCCCTGTGCCTTTCCCTGACTGCCGCTGCCCTGTCCTGTGCCGTCACTTGTCCCTGTGCCTTTCCCTGACTGCCGCTGCCCTGTCCTGTGCCGTCACTTGTCCCTGTGCCTTTCCCTGACTGCCGCTGCCCTGTCCTGTGCCGTCACTTGTCCCTGTGCCTTTCCCTGCCTGCCGCTGCCCCGTCCTGTGCCGTCACTTGTCCCTGTGCCTTTCCCTGCCTGCCGCTGCCCTGTCCTGTGCCGTCACTTGTCCCTGTGCCTTTCCCTGCCGCTGCCCTGTCCTGTGCCGTCACTTATCCCTGTGCCTTTCCCTGGCCTTTTCCGTGCCTCTGGCCACCTTCCTGCGGGCTGCAGCGCGGCGCTGGCGAGCTGCACGTGTGTATGTGCATGTATGTACGAACCTTCAGTCTAAGAGCTCCTGGGCTGCTGTCCTGGGGTGTTTTAATAGCTGGGCTCTCATCTGGGAATGGAAGTTAGCATAAAATGAGACCACACCTTTGTGATAATACCCCCGTAAAGTTTAAAACGTGCCCTCGATTTTTTACTCATGGATTGGTTATTTAGCTCTTCCTCCAAACAGGAGGCACTGGCTGGTTCTTTGGGGGTCGCAGGTGTAAAGTCTGTTGGAAAAATACGCCAATAAAATTTTAGGTTGAATGAGAAGGTAGGGGGGCTTGTTGCTGTGCATTTTTTATTTAACAAAGAGATTACTGCTGTGGCCAAAGGGATAATACTAATGTGTTGCTGACAACAGTTCTCATCAGATAGAAGAAAAATTTACGTTTTTCTCTCAATCATTTTCTTGTAGTAATCAAATGTTGCTGTGTTGTGCTAAGGTCCATGTAATCAGTCCCTGTTATACAAGATGATAAAAGCCAAAAACACTAAACGAGAGAACTCCCAGTTATAGATCTTAACCTGGCACCCTTTTGAGGTTATCAGTATTAAAGCCAAGGGTCACTGAGTGCCTTCTGAGATACGGTCCTGCAGACTTGGACTGATGCACGTGCCTAGACTAGACCAAGGAGTCTCACGTGAACGTATCCTTTTCTTTTCAAAGGTTATGTTTCCTGGTGTGTTTCTGGCTGAAAAACCAACATATTTCCCAGTTTGTGCATCTTGGATCAACACAAAAAGGCAGAATGAATGCCTTCCTCCTGTTTTTTCTCTCTTGTCTCATAAGGTGTGCATTGTAAAGGTGACTTTGCTTTGTTGCATGCCTTGGGCTAGAAACTGATGTCTCAAGTCTTGTACAAGATGTAATTCAGGTGTAATCTTATTTTTCTTCCCAAGTGGTAAGTTACTCTTGTTTCATATGTATCTCAACATAATAAGATGCATTATTAGGGCCATTCCTCAAACAGAACTTCACATTTCTTTAAGATTTTATGATCTGGAGCTTTTACAGAAGTGGTAATGAGAGGTCATCTCCCACATGGACAGTTCTTACCTAATCTCAGTAATAGCAACAGTTTATGTTAGAGTAATTGAAGTTATTTTGATTCAGATATGATTGACCTGGGATCAATATGACACCCTAATTATAATATGGCTATCATCTGTTGAGATTTTTGTCTGTATAGAAGATGTGATGTAAATGAAGATCTAAATAAGTGATAGACAAGTGGTTTTACTGCCATTTTACATGTCACTCTAACACCTGGAACTGATGAGAACAGGAGTCTTCAGTGTTTTTCCTGTATCTTACTGTATGTTAATGCATGTTCTTTGTGTTCAAAGATTGTTTTTTAAAAAATGGTGTAAGACAGAATGGCCATGTCTACTGACAAGCATGCCCATGCTGAAGGCATTGCAAAACAGGAAAGCAAAAAGTTTAGAGGAATATTTCTTGTCTATTTGCTCCAAAGTCTTCTTGATTGTTTTTCAAATTTCTCTCACTACCTATGTGTTTCTCTAAAATTGTTTACATCTGGCTGGCAGGAGGCCTTTTTTTGAGTAGCATGATGGCCTTTCCTTTCCCCTGTAGTTGTCCACACAAATTTCACACAAGTGGAAAACTACACATGGAAGCTACAAATTATAACTCTCATTAAGGCCTTTTCCCTGTCTCAAGGCAAATGCATCTCTGAATACCTCACTCTTCGATGTCTATGCAATAAAACCCCACAGCCATGTTATGACCAGAAGTGGGAAATAAAACCTACTTCCGCAGAACAGAAGTTTCTCATACGTTTACTTACCCTGAGACTAAAGTAATTAACATGAAGTAGATGTTGTTAGCTAAGTTCATATTTTGTCTTACCACACATTAGGGTTTTTTAGTGCCTTTGACCTTCATTAGCAGGTGTTGACAAACAATGAAGCAGCACATTTTCTTAGAGAAAAATGGCTTAGATCAGCCCTCTTAAAAAACCACTATTGCTAAAATATTGTCTCAAAACACTGCTGTCATTTTAAGAAGGATGTTGATGCATTAAAAAAAAAAAAAAGAGCAGCAAATATTAATGAAACAAGCGGAATGCGGCTGAATGCAGCTTCCCTAAATAGGTAGAATGCCCGGCATTAATGCCCAAATAAAATTGATGATAAACTTCCCATTTACTTCAAAGGGGTCAGAATTTCACTCCAAGGTGTGCAAAGAGTATTTGAATAAGACATAATTCATTGTAGTAAAATAGACAAGAGCTAAAGGCAGACAAATGCTTTTGAATTTGTTTCTTAAAAGACATTTAATAGGTGATGTCTTAACTGATTTTGTTCTTATAAGATATTCTGACAAGCTTTACATAATACACAGAAACATAAAGGAAAACTTCCTTACATTTTCTCATTTTCACATAATCTCTCTGGAAAATTACTGTCCTTTAAGGTGTTTAGAGTTACAGCTTTTTATCTTTTATTTTGGGATGTGTCCTATAGGATTTGGCCAAGAATTCAAGTGTTTTTCAAACATATATTTCCTAACTGTACTTGTGGTTCTGCTGGTTTACAATTTACAGTGGTACTGTAAACCTGGTATTTTTTTCCCTACAAAGTACATGCTGTTCTGAAGTTGATGTCGATATGAATGAATATGAAATTTCGGCTTTGGTTTTTCCAAAACATTGCATAACTTTAAAAATGTAAATTACATCCCAAAGTACACAGTAATGTATAATATTAGCTAAGTGATTTTGGGTAGTGGCAGCCTGGCAAAAAATACGGTAATTATTTTGAATAGATATTAAAGTGTTCCTGTGAATACTAGTTTGTTTAATTAGTGTTATAATGAATTTATTTACTTCTTAGTATTTTACCAAAGGTGTTTGAAAGCGCCATAGATCCTGCTGCAGAAAGCAAAATACAGAAAGTAAGTATGATTTTTAAAACATTTGAATAGGTGAATAACTAGAATTGAAAAAGTAGGTCCATGTATTCACATAGTGAGTCTGTTTCTCAGACTGGCTTTCCAAAGTACATGACCTGGTACATGCTGGTCCCCCTTTATGTTGCTCTAATTTGAGCCATTTGAATGTCAGCCTTTATAAGCAAGCTCCCCTCAAATCAATTACATGATTTTTCCATCCTTAGGACAGGCTGTATTCTGACACCTAGTGTGACACACTAGGCTAAACCAACACTGTGCTTTTTATTTTTCTATTAACAGTTTTGTATTTTGAAGTCTGTGACAAGTCATGTCACATTTAATGATTAGGCAGTCTTTTAAAAGCCAAAATCTTTTTGGGGGATGGGGGAGAGAAAAAAACCTATTTATAACAATGGCCTGTCTACATTCTGTTTTGTCACTGCTAGTAAGCTTTGGCCAGACTCCTTCAGTCGTACCTACAGAAGCACATGTTTTGTTAAAATATTTTCATCCCTTAGCTTTAATTCACTTGGAATTCCTTTGTCTTAGCTGGGTTTCAGGTTTTTATCCTTCTGGAGCAAGCCATTTCTGTAAAATCAGCAGAAGGTCAAGCAGAAGCCACTGACTGCCCCATTGTCCTGATGGATTTTAAATCACCAGGTGTCAATCACAGAGACTGATTGTCCTGATATTTCTTTCATGTGTGTTTCTGTTCTAATAATAATGATATTAGAACAAATACTCAAGGAACCAAACTAGAAAGTAGCTCTGCATCTATCTCCTTTCTCATCTATAATTTGTCCACTCTTCTGATTCCTTTGCTGTCCTTCTTCCATTCCTTTCTGTAAAGGTAGCTTTTGATTACTCTCCCAGGTGTAAACAGTAAATCTATTCTAATTATTCAGCCATTCTGCTATAGTTTGGTTTTTGTCTCCCAGTTAATGTAATAAAGTTTGGATTAAGTGATCTTGTGTCTTCAGGCAAGTCAGTATTTTTCCATATGCTAATTGGTTTGATACTGTAAAGGCTATTAGTATGGGTTAGTTTTATGTCATGCCCCACAGCTTTCTCTCCCTCATAAATTTGAGGACCTCCTCCACTGCTATTTCTTTCTACTCCATCATTTCCGGTGTATTGTGGGTACACACTTGAGTATAAAAAAAATCTTTTCTGATTACACTCATTGAATAATTTGTTAGAATCAGTCATGATGCTTTAGTTTCTTCACCCTAATTTTCTTGTTTCTGATAGCAGTCTAGTTTGCTGGTTACATTCAACTAGAACACAAATAATAATGTAGAGTTCATCTTGTTAGATAATCATCTTCAGGCTTTGTATGGTGTGTTCTTGTAAGATGGGAAAAAGGCAAATGGACACTGGGTGGCAGATGAGTGCTGTTGTTGAGGTCACTGATTACAGAGCATTCATTTATGTTCTAAAACTGCAGGCAATTTTCTAAAATTGGTTATTATTCTGTTATGGCAAATTAAAAATATACTCTATGTTCCCTGCGTAACAAATATTTCTTGTGCATTTGGTATTTATTTTCAAGATACTTTGCATTAGATAGTTATCTTTCCCTTTCTTCTTTGCTTTATGCTTTTAAGGGTTGCTGATATATTAAAGGGTAATTTGTGATATCATTCCTGGTTCAAAAGCATCAGTGGTACTGGAAAAGGAGGATGCAAATACTAAATTGAGATAATCTATTATTATCTCTACATAAAAGCCTAAATAAGGCAAAAAAAAAGGTGATCTTGGTTAGTACAGAGAGTGCTCATTTTCTTGTACGATTACTTTCATGCAAGCTTTGTGGGTATCATGCTGTCAGGTAACTAGGTGTAGTATATAAATCTTGTTTGTCCCCTGGGCATAGCAGATTTTTTTCTGTGTGTCAGGACAGAAAAACTTTTCAGTAATAACTAAAAAAGGGGTGAGACTGTTCTAAGTAATGCCAAAGGATTTAATAATCTCATCATCATATTCTGGCCCTATAGAAAATCCATTCTTTATTCTGCATAGTACCTACGTATCTTTCATCCCTCAAACTTCAGCTGTTTTCTTTCTTGTTGTTGTTGGGCACCACAAAAATACGCAGCTTAGAGACTTGGCTTACTTATTGCATTGTGGAGTATACTATCTTCTTTCAACTTTCTGAATTTAAAATTTATTGAGAAAAGCAAAGTATATTCCTCACAAGAGGCACCAGTGCCTACCTATGTCCTTGCTACATCAGAAATCAGACCTCATATGGCAAAACTGACTATTGCCTTCTTTTAGTAGTGTTAAAAGCTCACAAAAGTTTTTCTTGGCTGTTGCAAAGCTGGGATCCATTAGAAAGGCAGAAAAGCAGTGTGACTAAAGAAGATGAAACTTAGAATATGATCAAACATGGTAGTCTCATTAATAACGTCTTCTGAAAATTGACAGCCTTGTAGCATGGTTTACAGGGTTTGTTTTTCATCTGAAGTGAACATGTCCCTGTTTCTGTGAAGACATAGATCCTGTCCAAGCAAAGGCAGCAGCAACTTTTATAGCAGAGTATCCATTGTGGTCATTTTAATGCCTCAATTCAGGATGGCAAAACCCCTGCTATAGTTTCTAAGCCAGACACTTGACAGTGTGCCGTAGAGCTTGCCTCCTGTGCTGGAAGCTTATGACAGCATCTTCTCACTCTGGCTGTGCCACCTGTACAGAGCAGTGCTGCCCTCCTTTACTCAGAGCACAGTAAATGGGCTTCTGAAGGAAGAAAAGAACTAAAGACAAATGTGGGGTAGGGCTTGACAGGACTTTGCTATGGTAGCCTAGGATAGTTCATCTCCCTCATCCAAGTACGTACAGTCCCAAGCACATAATATCTTGTCATGGTAACCTGGAGTACCTTACTTCTTCCCATCTACATATGTAGAGTCCCAAGCACGTGAAAGTAACCCAGGATAGCTTGCTTCTTCCATCATCTGCACTCAATTTTCCACAGGTGCCACTGTGATGGCCAGCTGCCAGTCTTGGAATTCAGACAAAAGCAGTGAGATCACTAGTGAACAAAACAGGACTTTGCAAATATATGTAAAGCAAGCCAGGTAATCAGTGCAATTTTTATTATCCACCCCTGCAGTGCTGTCCTTTGACCTGTATTCCCAATGGTCTCCCCATTTGATGAGGGTTGGTATACTGGTAATGCCATGCTTTAATCAAGGCTGAAGCTTTCAGCTGCTGAGTGTTGTGCCTTGTTCCTGAGAGACTGGCATCACCTTTTTGCTTGTAATACACACATACTTACACCCTCAGTTTGTAGGACACGGCTTGCGTGCTGTATGGTTTGTTGGTCGAGTTACACAACATTCATTTACTACGTGTTGGCTCTCTGGAGGAAATACATTCCAAAAATTATGGTGATTGTCTTTCAACACTACTTTATGATGACACATCTGCTGTACAAACATTGGAATGTTGTAATTTCATATAAATTTTTTCAATTTTATTCCTGCAGGAGGCTGATTAGAATATTCAGTTCTTTTCCCTGTGTGAGGCAACTCCTGATTGTGCTGAAAACACTGAGAAATCAACTTGATCAAGATTTAGCAATCTGTGTATAAACACGTGCATTATACATATTTTATAAAATATGCACTAGCATGACATCCTCTATCACAGCTCTGGACATTCTCTACAGCATAAATAAGTAGTCTGCCTTCAAGTCTTGCAGTTGTGTCCATCCCAAACATACTTCAACTCATTTGTGATGCTTGGAAAGTTAATGACAACATCAAATTCCAGGGCTGGTTTGCTAAACCTAATCTTCCAAAAACAGTGCAAACATAAATGGTTTCCCAACCTTTCATCCTCTTCATTTCCTGTTCAGAAAACAAAGTAATCAGGTGAAGCAAAGTAAGAGCACAGGGGATATAGTGAATAAGCCATTTTCTGGAAAAGCAGTTACTCTTTTAGTCAAGCAGGCAAAAAATCCCCTGACGTTGTTGTGTTCTTTCCTATATACAAATACAGGACCAAATGGTTTGGGTTTGCTGTATTTCTGTGGTTTTGTTTGCTGTGGCCCTCAGGAATGCCAACTGAAATGTTCTCTGAAAACAGAGAAGGACAGTATATTAAAAGTAGCTTCTGTCTTAAATATTTCCAACATCAAATAATTCTAAATCATGCTGAATGTGTGCCACTCCTGTACCATGTTTCCTAGGCCCACTACCACAAGCTACTGGAAGCATCCCTGTGCATGAGACAAGCAGCATTCTGTCAAGAACATTCACTCATTCATTCACATTTGTAAAATTACAACATTTTCACTGCGCAGCAAGGACAATTCCGTGTAACAACCCTGACAGCTATTTTTTGTGAGTGTCTCTTTCTCCTTTCAGTAGGGGATGACTGTGCATTTTATGAAGAGAGTACAGGAGACTTTCTGACCCCAGAATGCAAGCTGTCTCCTGCCTGTCGTGGTATGGATAGAGAATTAGTGATGAAAACTTCTCATTTTCCAGTAAGTAACCTGAAACTGGTGCTTATCATACCTGTCTGAAGAAGGAAGGAATTCAACTACTTAGTGGCAATTTTGTGTAGACTGGAGTTGGACTATCTCTTTGATCCTCTTGAGCAGAGTGGGATGCTCCTGTGCTGTTTTGAATATAGAATTTCTCAGAGAATGTACAAAGTATGGGCTATCCTAACAATTAAATTTGTTAGTCACAGACTGTAGGCAGGTAGAAGCTCTAATAACAAAACCTTATGTTTAGCGATATACCTTCATCCACAGATGGTGTGAAAGGTCCAGTCACTTTAAAGATTTTCAAGATTCTTTGTACCAGTCACCTTTGAGGATGCCAGATTTCTGTCAATTTTCTTTATCTCATGTACATGCCTTGTTTTTTCACTTCGCTTATTCTCGCTCTTCTCTTGGGGGGTCTTTTATTTTCATATTTTTGTAAAGCCTCCCACTGCCTATTCTTTCTAGGGTTCATTGTTTCCTGAAGGAGCAAAAGCAGCCTAGAATTATTGTATTTTCATCCCTCTCACTGCGTTATGGATTACATTATGCAAAAGGAGCAATAAAACTGACTTCAGTTTTACTAATATGAGCATACAATAGCTATGAACAGAGAGGGTCATCTTTCCTGTAGACTCACTTTTGCACTGATTCATTCAGAAGGTTGTTGTGCTTACTCTACAAACTAGTAATGCCATTAGTTAATATGAAAAAAACAGGTATTATGTATAAATTGCAAGTATAGAAATACTAGACTTTAAAAAATCTAACTGTTGGAAAGTTCTGCCTAATACAGGAATACTTTCTATACATTTGGAATACAAATTTAGAAATATATGCTTGGGTTAACTAAATGTAACATTGTACTATTCTTTAACTTGGTCCTTAAGAACCTGATGAAGAAAAGGTGGTAACACATTGGTAAAGGAACAGGTTATTTGGGGGTACCCTCAGACCAGCTCGGATCCAGACAGAGAAATGGCAGCATCACCTCATTTCTGTGGCTGGATCTGGGCCAGCCAGATACTGCACTCAAATTACTAATGTGGTATCATCATCTTTCCTTCCAGATGTACCTTATTTCTTTCCTTCTTTATCACTACTGCTTGTATTTTATCCTCTTTGCATCAGGGTAGGGGCAAATGTAGTTTGAAAGTACTGCACTGTGATTTCTCTGTCACTCTTGTAGAAGAAAGAGAGGAACTGCTAGAAAGGCACAATTCAAAGTCGAAGATAAGTGAACAGATGATGTTGTTGTTTTTGTTATTGTTGTTGTCAGGCATCATTAGTGTCTTTTTGGTATTTTTCATGGCGTTACCTGCCTTGAAAAGCCGACTTGAATTTCCTTCCCACATCATTTTAGAAAGTGTCCTTTGGACTAGCCTGGTCCACCACAGTGCAAAAGGAGGTGCTAATTAAACAGTAAAGAACTGTATATTTTCTTTGTAGATCGAGGGTTTCTTCTCACCTTTCTTCACAATACTGGCTTTATGAGGAAGTGTCAAAGTCAGTACCAAGAGTCTGGGTCACTGCCTCAAGCATACATTTGGAACATGCTGGCCTTGTGCATCATGTTCCCCTTCTGGGACAGTTTATACCAATTAAGAGAGCAGACTAAGAGCAGAGTGCTGCTTTTCATAGGAAAACTCCTTTGCCACTGTTATTTGCTGGTGAGTTTCCTGCAAGTCTTCTTTAGCTGAAGTGCCTCCTTTAGTCGCTTCTGATTCTGCAGTTTCAATGGAGGACTTTAAGTGTTTTGATCATAAGAGTGATGTATATGCAGTGATTAACTGTTATTATCAAGGGATTAGCACCAAAAATAGAGTTCTGCACAAAGACAACTGTTAGAAATCTTCCACTTCAGTACAGAAGGAAAAATTAGGTAAGCATTTATGGTAAGGACGCAGATCTGGTTGCAATTTTTACAACCTTTGACTGAGTCTATTTGAGTCTACTTTTAATATTGCATTTGTATCTAGATATCTTAGGCAAATTTCTGGTGGAAATCAGGTTAGTGAGTTAGGAATATTCCGGAAAGGAAAAGATATTCCTGAATATCAAATTAAAAAGACACATTTAGAGATAATAAAAATTAATTTCTTTTTAACCCTCTCCTTTTATTTTGGACATAAACCAGTCAGTAAATTTTAATATTTAGTAAGGATTTAATGGGAAGGTTTTTTCATATTTTTGAGCTAGGCCTTCTGCTTCCTTCTGAAATCTCTGTTTGTACTTGCTGATTGGCCAAGTTGGCTGAGGTACCTGGTGGTATGGCAGTGTTTCTCAGTCCCCCATGTTCTACTTAGATCAACCAAATCATTTTTTCAGTTATTGAAGTTAGTGGAAAGTGTTTCTGGGGTTTCATCAGAAAGCCTTTGAGTTTAGCCAGTGGGGTGTTCAGTCTGAAAGTTTCAAAGCACTAAAAATTACTAGGACAGTGATCTTCTGGCTATTTACTTCTGTAGCTGACGGATCCCTCCTTAACTACAACTCCCAGCTATGCTGAACCATGACACTGATCTATATATAGAGAGAAAGATATCTCAGGCAATCAGTACTTCCAATCTAAAATTATAGCTATCTAGAGTAACTTGGCTTTGTCTAGGTCTTGGTCTTGTTTTCCACAGTACACATGTTTTATCAACCCTATATTTAAGAGTCATATGTATTTTAAGTGTTAGCACAAATACGTTGAGTTGTTATGAGTTACATTCTTTAAATTCAGCCACGGAGAATCATGAAATCATTCAGCTTGAGATGGACCTCTGGAGGCCACCTCGTGCAAACCCCCCTTAAAGCAGGTCCAGTCACATTAAACTGCTTGAGACCTTGTGTGGTTGAGCTTTGAATATTTTCAAGGACAGAGAATTCATGGCCACTCTGGACTGACCACCACCATGGTAAGAAAAGTTTCCCCTGCATCTATTTAAGGGTTACACCATTTATTCTTACCCTTCCACTAAGTATCTCTGAAAAAAAGCCTGGCTTAGTCTTCCCTATATCCTCACATTAGATAGTCACAGACAACCACCCAATCTCAGAATAACAGAATTGTTTCTGTTGGAAAATACTTCATGAAACCGTCTAATCCAACCCCCTTGCTCACACAGGGTCAGCTAGAACTTTTTGCTCAGGATCATGCCCAGTTGCTCATTGAATGTCTTAACCTTTCTGGGCAACGTGTTTGACCAGCTTCACAGTAGAACAGTGTTTTCTTGTGTTCAGATGGGATTTCAGAGTTTTTGACTTGTGCCCATTGCCTCTTGTCTCTGAGCACCACTGAAAAGAGCCTGGCACTGTACACTTCATTCCAACCCATCAGGTATTTAAACACATGGCTAAGACACCCCCAAGGCTCTCTTTTCCAGGCTAAGCAGGCTGGCTTTCAGACTTTCCTCATATGGAAGATGCTTCAGTCCCCTAGTCATCTTTGTGGTCCATCACTGGATTTGGTCCAGTAAGTCCTTTCTCTTTATTGGGGAACTCATAGCTGGACACAGCACTCCATGTGTGGCTTTACCAGTGCTGGGTAGAGACAAAAGACCACGTCCCTCCACATGCTTTCAATTTCCTGCCTAATGTGGTTTTAGGAGGCTCTTGGCTGCCCTTGCCATCTGCTTGCATCACTGTCTCATGGTGAGCTTGTTGTTCGCCAAGACCCTCAAGCCCCTCTTTGCAGGGCTGTTCTTTAGTCAGTCAGGCCACAGCATGTAGCAGTGCCATGTGTTGTTCCTCCTCTGATGAAGACCCCTGCATTCATCCTTGTTGATCTTTAAGAGATTTCTCTCAGGCATCCTTTCTCTATTTGTCCAAGACCCTCTGAATATTATCTTATCTCTGATCTTACAACCATCTTACAGATCAGCTAGTCCTCCTAGTTGTGTGCTGTGTACTTGCTGTAGCTGTACTCAAGGTCATTGGTGAAGGTGTTTAACAGTGCTGGCCCCAGCACTGACCCCTTGGATACACCACTAATGACTTGCCTCTAAACCAGTGACCACAACACTCTGGGCCTGGCAGGTAGGCTGTTTTAGTCCACCTCACTGTATGCTTATTTAACCTGTATTTTGCCAGCTGTTTTGTGAGGATGTTAGGGGAGCCAATGTGACAATTCTTACTAAAGTTGAGGTAAACAACTTCCACTTTTCTCTCATCATCTACCAAAACAGTTACATCATCTGCATTGTGGAAAGTTATCAGGTGAGTTAAGCATGGCTTCCTCCTCATAAATCCATGTTGACTATTCCTGACTACCATACTGTGCTTCACCTGTTTGGAAAAATGGCTTCCAGGATTAGTTGTTCCTTTATCTTCCCAGAGATAGTGGTGAAGCTGGCCTGCCTATAGTCCCCTGGATCTTTCATGTTGCCATTCTTGAAGATAGGAGTAACATTTTTTTTCCTCCAGTCTTTAGGAATCTTTCCCAGTTGCCATGACATTTCAAAGATAATAAAGAGTGGACATGCAGTGGCATCATGGAGCTTCCTCAGCACTTGTGGGTCCAACCTCTTATGCTCTATGAGCTTATGTATGTACAGTTTGTTTAAGCTCTCTTTAATCTGCTTTACCTTCCATGGAGGTTCAGTTCCAAACTTTCCCTCTGTTTACTGGGGCTTGGGATTCCTAAAGGACAGTTATACTAGGAAACATGGAGGCAAAGAAAGTATTGAGTATCTCAGACTTTTCCATGTGCTTTGTTATCAGCACCCCTACCCCGTTAAGGAAGAGTTTACATTTTCCCTAGTTGTCCTTTTGTTCCTTTTGCTATTTTCTACAATTACACATGGAATCCTCTCTTGTTCCCCTTTATGTGCAGAAATGTTGCTAGATTCGACTCCTGGTTTTCCTGGTGCTATCACAGCAACTCTGTACTCCTCCTGCATCACCTGTCCCAGCTTTCACTCCTCCGTGTTTCCTTTTGAGTTCAGGTAGGAGCAACATACTCGTGCCAGTCTCCAGCTGTCTTTCATTTCCTACTTGTTGTGATGGAGCTATTTGATCTTGTAGGAGGTGATCCTTGAATATCAACCAAATCTCCTCTCCTCTCCTCTCCTCTCCTCTCCTCTCCTCTCCTCTCCTCTCCTCTCCTCTCCTCTCCTCTCCTCTCCTCTCCTCTCCCCCTCTCCCTCTCCCTCTCCCTCTCCCTCTCCCTCTCCCCCTCCCCCCTCCCCCTCCTCCTCCTCCTCCCCCTCCTCTCCTCTTATTTGAAGGAGCTCAATATAACAGGTGGAGAGGGAATTTGGTAAAAACAACAAAACCAACCAAATAAACTCCAACCTGCCATCCAAAAAACCTCAAAAATGAGGAAACAAGCAAAAACAAAAAAATCCCTTCTCTAAAACAAGTGCAACAAATAAGCCCAAACCACCACCAACAGCAGAAACAGCAACAACAAAAGCAAAACAACTCAGAAGAAAAACAAACCCCTCCAAATCCTCAAAACTTGGGCAAAACCCAGCTGCTTGTGTCCAGCCAGCTGCCTGCATCAGTGTGCTGACACTCTCACCTGTGCCTGGAGAGGTGCATATGGGTAACATCTGTCATTCACAAAAGCTTTTTTGAGTTGAAATTTGCAGTGTTTATACATGAACTTTGCATGATGTGCCACCTATGCTCTTGCCTATGTTATTTCAATGAATCAAAGCAAACCAGTTGGATAAGCTTTTATTGATGTCACAGCTCTATCAACACTGTGCCTGAGGCACAGACCTTTCTGATTCTCCAGCTCAGGGGCTCATCTGTGCCCCCAAAACTGGTCTTGATCCTCATGGTAAGAGGATCTGCAAACCCTTTAATCTCCTGCAAAGCTGTAACAGTGAGGATGGGGCTATTTCACCCCAAATGATGGCAGCAAGTGTCTTGTGGGATGGGCGTTTTGGGGTGGGTGCTTGTCACATGGAGGCATCGCTTTTCTCCTCATCTCCTGCTGTCACAGAGCAGAGAGGGAAAGGTTTTTTTTTGCAAACCCATTTGTGTTCGGCATCACATCTATAAACTTCAAAGTCCTTGGCTCTCAGTGTCCCGCACCCTTCACCCATCTCCTGCAGAGAGGTGCCAAGCCTGTAGAACAAAAGTTGTATTGCTGAAGAAGAGGAGACTCTCAAAGTCTTGCAGAAAAGGAGAAGTGGGGGTGGGTTTCCCTGCCCTTTTCCTGCAGCATCTTACTGTGCATGCATTGATTCTTGCTGCAGGGTGACCAGATTTGAGGAGAGTTGCTGTGCCTGCAGTAAGATCTGTGAGGAGCATGTGTGGAGCATGAAAAGCCATGTTATTCCATGGGGCTGGTGGGAGCTGTGGGGTTACTGTGCTCTGGTACAATTCCCCAACTTTTGGTCTACAGAGCTTTGCTGGGGAGAATATGAGACCATTGCGTAAACTCCAACATCTTGGATAGATAGGTCAGGGCATGAACTGGGTCTGAAATGCAGCAAAGCTGCTGTTTACACTAACAGACTGTGGGTACACTCACATTTTGGGGTTGAAAGGTGTGTTGTCCACCCATCTCCACACCTTCTGATGTGATCTCAATCCAATCCACACCGGTGGTGGGCTTTTGCCTGCAATTGTCTTGATGTGCTCCTGGAAAATAGAGGTGACCAGTTGCTTCCAAAATCTGTGGAGGGTTTCATGGCAAGCAAATTCATGGGGTAAATCTGACTCCCAAATGGATGAGGCATGAATGTCCCCCATACTTTGAATGCTTCCCCAAACCCTCTTGTTGCTAGGCACCTTTTTCTTCCCTGCCCGCCTGAAAATCAGAACTTTTATGTTCTTTTCAAGCCTTCCTCTCCCTATTTACCTTTTCTTTCTTGTCCTGGAGCACCACCAGCTGGGAGTCCTGATTTTCACAGCTTTTCATGCCTTGAGTCCAGTTTCCCAATTCCTCAGAAAGCCGGTAGCATTTCTCCCCATGAAGCTGCCAATCCTGGGGACACAGCTTGCAGCCAGCATAGGCTGAAGAGGAGAAAAAGCCATGAGACACTCTGAAGGGTTGTCAGGTTATTCACCAGCTGAAGGTACTGAGGGATTCCCCATCCAACACCCCAGCTCTTTCCCCGTTGCTGAGTTTTTTACATTGATGTGTTTTTTCCAGCCACCAGAGAGAAGGAGAGTTACTGAGGTTAGGTGACCACAAGGACATTATTGCCTGGTGGAGGTGGAGGAAGAGTGGCAAGGAACCTCCTCCCGAGAGCTGACACTGCTCCATGGAGGAGGGATCAGCAAAAATCACATGGAAAAGAGGATTCTTCCTTGCAACACTCCTCTTTGCCAAATTACCCTTGGTGGCTTCACAACCTCAACGGTCTAAGGGTCTCTGTCCTTGCAGTAGAAGACCCCCACAAAGGTCTCACCTGAGCATCTCCCAGCAGAGAAAGGTGGGAAGGGGGATTACCTGTGGGGCTGTCGCCTCGAGGCTTGCAGAAATACTGCACCAGGGATGAAAACATGCACTGCTCCATCTGGTTCCTTCCCTGGATCTCACTGCCTAGCTGCGGAATGCTTGTCACTGCTGGCTGTGGGGAGCACTGAAAAACTTGGAGCAGTAATCTGGAGTGAGAAGCTGCAGCCATTTCAGGATAAAAACCACAAAGCCCACAAAACTGGGTTTTATTTTCTCATACAGTTACTTTAGCCAGCCTGAAAAACATGGCTTGTATCCTCCCCCCTTGTGTGATAGCTATGAGTATAATCTAGGTTTACTCAGAAAGGGTTTATTCATGATGGGTGATGTTGCATCTGTACAGGACCACCTTGTCCCCTCCAAAAGCTGAAATGCTGAAATGAACCCCAGTTTCCCCTCCCTGGCTGCTCACTGGGGTGTGAGATGTAGGTAAGAGCTGGTTACTCACCCCTCACGCTCAGCACCACCACCAGGACCAGCAGGATGAGTTGTCCCAGCCCCCCAGCTATGAGGAGGTGCCCGTGCCACCATGGACAGAAGGCAGGTGCTGAAAGAGGCCACATTTGCTTTAAAAAATAAAAGATTAAAAAACTGGGGGTTTAGAGGGGGAAAAAAAAGCCTCTCTGTCAAGCTGGTGAGTTTGAGCAGAAGTTTACAGCTTCTTTGCTTCCTCCAAAACTGTAAATCACCCCGATGAGGTTTAGAGTGAGGGTGGTTTCTCAGGTGGTGGAGGGGCTGCAGGAGCCTCAGGAGCATCCTTGGGCACCCAGTGATGGAGTCCATGGGGATCCAATGGGGATCAGAAACCTTCTGAAATTGGCTTAATTTAGAGCTCCTGGTAGAGCTGGGAGCTGGCTGGCCTTTCCAGCCCTCATCTCCACCAGGATTACAGCCACAATCTCAGCAGCTTTCCTTCCCATCCAGGTGTGTTGGTTCATGTTGGGCTTCTTGACATGCATTTTGCCCCCCAGGTGAAGAGTCTTGGAAGCAAAACTTCTTCCAGATGTCTGTCACCCTTTCCCATCCCTTCCTTTCTTTTTTTCCTCCTCTTTTCAAGCCAGGATCCCACCTTAGAAGACATTAAACCCAAAAAAATGGTCTCCATGATCTTTGAAACCTCAACATGGAGGTGAAGAAGAAAGCAAACCCAAAAGTAAACAAATCCAAAAGTCTTTCCAAAACTTGAAACAAGCATTTTCCCCCCAAAATAGGACTTACCACGGTGCTTCTCAGCAGAAGAAACATCCCCAAGATGCTTTAAATCAGCATAAACTATTTCCCCAGCCATGGTCACTCAGAAGGTCCCACGAGCAGCCCAAAAGGGACACCATCTGTGGACAACCTCTTGCCTTGTGAACTAGGCACTCATGTCTGCATCCGGCTCCAGGAAATGGTGTTGGCTGGGCTTTTATCTGCTTTTTTGTTTGTGCGTATATATATGTATATAAATATACGTATTCTACAGCCTTCCCTTGTAAATGGGAGGTGGTGAGGGAAAGAGTGTCCTGCAGCCAGGAAGAGGTGGCACGCCTGGAGGCATAAAACATCTGTGAGTTGGTGGTTGTGCTAAGCATCTGTGAAAGCAGGATTAAAAAACAATAATTTCAAAAAGCTTTTAAATAAGGTTTTTGAGCGTGAGGCTGAAGCATGTCAGGAGTTGGATCAGTGTGATCACAGACAGGTAATCAGGTGAGGAGGAGACAGGTGACATTTGGTGTTTCTTCCCCAAAATATGGGCTGGGAGTGACTTGAAATGCTTTTGTTCCATGTGACTTATTCTGCTGGTTTTGACACAATATTTGGCCTCTATTTATCCTGGGGCAGACAGATCCACTGTGGTCAGAGGTTGCTCAGCTCCTGCCGAGGAAGAGGTGAGAATCTGGATGATCTTCAGGCTGCTAATGAATTTCATTTTATCTTGTTACTTTATTTTATTTTGAATTTCCTCCCACTCCTGATGTGTCTTTTTGCATCATCTAGACCTGTGTTTCCTTCAGGTTTGGGACTCATTGGAAACTGCATGGAAAAACCACCAATTTCCAGACTATGATAACCTTTTCCCCTCCCTTTTCTTAGGATTTGTTTTGGCGTTAATCCCAGGTTTTATCCAGTGACATGATATTCCAAAGCAACACCTTCTTATAGAGGAAAAATTATGTTTTTTTCCTCAGACGCCCAAAAAAAAAAAAAAGCAAGGAAAAAAGCAGAAATTTGCCCCAATACCTATTAGCAGCCAGATAAGGTAAATAAAAGGATAAAGCCAAAGATCCAAAGGTCACAGTAGTAAAGCACTGCATTATTTTATTTTTTAATAATTTTAAATTTTTAAATTAATTAAAGATATTATATTTTGGGGTTTATTTAATTTTTATTTTTATATTTTTATTATCTCATGTTTATTTTTAATTTGTTTTCCACCCGCAGCCTTTTCTTTGTCGCAGAAAGTTTTTGTGGTGAACTGCTATCAGGCAGTCTTCCTGCCCTCTGCAAAAGCAGCTGGTGCAGTGGTGCGTGACCAGTGATTACAAAAAACCCCTAAAATGTACAAAATAAATTAGGTTTTAGGGCAAAACCCTGCAGCTGGGTAGCTTAATTGCAAGAACATTTAATTTTTTATATTTTTATAGTAAAAACAAATTATAAAATGGGCTGAAGGGAACTGTACTTCATCCGTGTGGAATCCCTGAGGGCTGCTCTGGGGTGCCCTGACATCCTGGAACAGAGCAATCCCCAGCAGTGTTTTCCCCAACTGCACACTAAAAAAAGCATTTTTGGACAATCCATCTCCCCAGCTGAGAAAAAAAATCCGGAAATACTGGAAAAGAGGGTGAAGTGATGCCAGGTGGAGCTGGAGGGGAGCCCCCGGTTCAATGGGTGGGCAGGTGGCCCTCGGCAGGCAGGCCCTTCTGCATTGCCCTTGAGGAGGCACAGGAAAATCCCTCAGGAAACTATAAAATAAACCAAAACAACAACAACAACACAACTTTGTTTCTCTTCAAAGGAGAAGGTTGCGCCTCAGCATCAGGCTTGTTCCCACGGGGCAGATACAGGTGATGGGGTTTGGGATGGGCTTGGAGACTAAGGGGAGGTGGTCTTAAATTTTGGTTGGAGGAGAGAATTTCAATTGCAGGGAGAAGTTTATAATTGCAGGAACAAATTTTAATTGAGGGGATTTTAATAGGGGGAGATTATTTTAAGTGGGAGGAGAAAACTTTAATTTAGGGGAGAAAAGCTTAATTTCTATAGATACTATTTGAGGACAAAATATTAATTGGGGGGGGAGATATCAGTTGGGAGAAAAACTATAATGGGGAGAAAGGTTTGCAGGGAGGAAACTTTCATTATGGCAGAAAATTTTAATTGCAGGGAGAAACTGTTAACTGAGGAGATTTTAGCAAGGGAAGATTTTAATTGGTGGAGCAAAATAATTTGGGGTGGAAGTTTGATTGCAGGGAGAAAACTTGACTTGCAGGGAGAACATTTTAACCAAGGGGAGAAAAGTATCATTAGGGAGATAAAACTAATTGGAGAGACAAGGGGGGACAAGATTTGAATTGTGTGAGAGAACTTCAGCTGGGAAGCAAAGTTTAAATATGGTGCAGGGAGAAGATTTTAAATGGTGAGAAAATTTTAAATGAGGACTGATGCCTTCATGACACCTCTGATAGATGGAACTTTGCTTGGCAGGTGAGTCGAGAGGACCTGTAGAGGAGGAACCCCAAAAATGGAGGACATGAGGGCTTATTCTGGATTTTTGGGCATGGAAAGGAGCAAGCGGGCAGGTAACTGTAGGGCAATGAACTGTAGAATCACTGGGTTTGGGGTTTTTTTGATAGTTCTGTAATTTGAGAATAAAACCCAGCTGAACTAAGGTTGTGGTGGGGAAAAAGCACTTCCCTTGAGGGAAAATTTTTGTCACTCAGCAGATAGAATTTTTGTTCTGAACAGATTAATTTCAGACATGGTATGTTGTTCTAATTTAGTATTAACCCTTCTAGAGGTGCTCAAGTAACTGACTCTTTTAGGCATTTTCCCCTCTACAAATGTCCCAATTTTCTGATTTATTCTGGATTAGAAAAAAGAAATTTTTTGAAGAATTGAACTGTAAAAGACCCCAGAAAGAAATACGGTATTTAAATGCCATTTGGACAGATCAGAAAGTATTTTATTATTTTCTTCTTTCCTGAAGAAATCAGCTTTCCTTTTTGCCCTGTTTCAGTTCTCCTGATTATGCTCCCATCTCTATCATCCCCTTGGCACACAATAAGGTAAAAAAGGGACTTTTGGCATCTTTTCCATCATCTTATTCTACCCAACCAGGGACTAAGATTTTTGAGGAATGGTTTGTTGTTTTTTTTATTTAGCACATTCATGGCTTTTTTTAAATTGATTTTTAAAAATTTTTAAATTATTTGTTGATTTGATTTTTTTTTTAATGTAACTTTTTTTTTTTTTTAACTATTTGGCATGTTTAGCTTCTGACTTACTTTCTAATATTTTTCCAGGGAGAAAAGGAGAGAGGAGGGTTTTTCCCATGAAATTTGGTTCATATGATGGGGAAAAAAAGGGAAAAGCTTAAACAAAAAATGGGGGAAGTCCCACTGAACAAAAACACTAAGATTTTTAGGTAAAACCCTTAGGAAACAGAATTTTCTTTGCTCATGGTGAAGGGAAAATGCATATCCTGGACCACAGGATCCAGAGGTGGAGGCACCATGACCCAAAGTGTCTTCGTTTTGGTGGAAAAAAAAAACTCCACTGAACTTTAATAATGAGGAAACCCTAGAAATTAAAGCAAATTTTTAATTATGGTGCATTACAGGAGTTCGCATCTGGAGCTGGGGAGGAACCTGTTCCCCAAAGAGTTCCCATAAATAAATAATTTTATTCCACATGGAGAAGAATTTTTGGTATTTCTCACCCAAAATGACACCAAGGGCACTGGCTTTGTGACGACACCAACTTTTCATCATCTTGGCATGACCTGTAGCATGTTGCTGCCCTGGGAACCCACACAGAGGCACTGAAGGTCTGTTCTTCGGCAGGTCACAGCACGGAGATGAAGCCGGAGGCACGTGTTGCCTGCCAGGTGATGCTGGCAGTGCTTTTCACAGCTCTGTTCATCACAGCCATCGCTTTTGCAGGTGAATGTCGAGGTTTTAGTCTCATGGGGAATGTCTCTGAGATATTTTGGGTTGTTGCATTTGTGATAGATCTATGTCCATGTTCCCAGGGAAGACAAAGCCCACCCCAGCTTTTGTTCCGAACCCATCCCCTTAGTGTAGGAGCTGATGTTATCTAGAAACCCTTAGAAAATCATCAGGAATAGCCATTTCAGGAGTACAGTCACACAAAAGTACTGTTTTCAGAGAAGAAGGGGCCTGGAGGTGTTGGCATGAGTCCCACCAAGTCAAGAAGTCTGCAGGAATAAGTGAATTTTTTTCTGTCATTTTCACTGCTTTTGCATTAATGACAGAGAGCAACACCCAAGGGCATGTTTAGGGATAGGGCTACTCTAAAATTCCTCTTTATAATGTGGTTCTTTGAAGTCTAACACCCCATTTCTTTCTTTGACGGTGCAGCACCCATGTTTCTTGTCCAACATCACAAGCTGGGCCATGATTTGAGCTTGTTTTCTCACAGGATTTCTCCTGGTATCTTCATTTTTCTCTTTGCCCACAGCTGAGGCAGATGCAAGAATTTTGGAAGCCATGGGGTAGAGAATGATCTCCCCATCCCAGAGAGGCAAGGGGAAGATGATGCTCATTAACGCTCTTCTATTTTTAATGACAGTGCAGGCTTTTCAGCCTCATGCCCAGCCCTGCTTCCAGTGTCCCTTCGACTGGATCAGGTACAGAGGAAAATGCTACTATTTTTCGGAGGTTGAGGGGAACTGGACATCCAGCCAGGACAACTGCTCGGCACTAGGTGCTTCCTTGGCCATGCTGGACAGCATGGAGGACTTGGTAAAGAGACAAGAGGGCATGCTTGGCATGGGGAAAAAAAACCCAAACCAATTTATTTGAAATCTTTTGGTTCCTTTGACTGTTCTTCCAGGATCTTTCTTGAAGATCTGGGGTGAGAAGTTGGGGAAAAGGCCTTGGGGGTATGTCATCATGGGTCTCTTTAAATTCCTCACCAAAGCTAACTGCTGAAAGAACTGTAGGAATAAACCCCTGTTTCTAGATGACACTTTTTGGTAGCAGATTGAAATGCTCAAGCTCCAAAGAAGCCTTAAAGCAGCATGAGCAACTGGTAAAACTGAGATTTTTGGTTGGAAGAAGGTAAAAACCTTTCCTTTTTCTCTTTTTCAGAGCTTTGTGATGAGATACAAAGGCATCTCAGAGCACTGGATTGGTCTTTTGCGGGAGGATGAGGAGCAGCCATGGCAATGGGTGAACCACTCACTTCTATCTCAGCTGTGAGTCCATGTTTTTCATTATTATGCTGTTGGTTGGTGTTTCCTCAGCCACAAATTGTGCATTTCTTCTTGTACTTGAGGTGCATCCAGAGGTAGCAATGGGGCAATGTTTGGGAAGGGCAACATTGCATCTGGAACTGATCTTTGTTTTCTCCTTTGACCTAAAAGGTGGGAGTGGTGTGTTTGGTGAGAAAATCCTAAGTTTAGGGTTTTTTTATTTTAAGTTTGTTTTCTTCTTGCAAAGCTTTGGGTTTCATATTAGAAATAGAAATAAATCAGCATCAGTGTTGGCATACTGATGTTGAATTAGTTCTATTCCTATAAAAGATTATACAGAGATATTTTGGCATGTTGGTGCCCATGAGGATGCCTGAGAACTGAAGCTGAGGGAAGCCTATGTGTGAGTTTTCTCCTTTTTCCTCCTGCCCCATCTGAGGTGAGTTATCTCCTCTGTCCTTCCAGGTTTCGAGTCCGTGGTGGTGGGCTCTGTGCTTACCTGGACGGCAACGGGCTCAGCTCCTCCCACTGCAGCACAGAGAGGAGCTGGATTTGTAATAGACATGAGCTGCAGAGCTCAGGCAAGGGCAACAGGACAAGACGGCCTCCAAACCTCTGTGTCAGCTCCTTGGGTGCTGCAGGGAGGCCTTCTCACACCTAGACATCTGCTGCACCCTAGGGACAAGAAAGTAAACCTCAAAAAGGTTTTTAACTCCCTTGGCAAGGGGTTATTGGGATTTCCAGGGGACCAACAAGGTGTTGGTGGGACAAGGCAGCCTTTGGGGATCCATGTAGGATAGTTCTTGGGGATGCAGGTGGGGCTAGGGCAGCCCTGGGGGCTCTTTTTGGGTTTGGGGCAACTTGGTAATGGGTCAAATGAAGATGCCTTCTGCTTCTTAAAGAAGAAAAAAATTTATTATACTCTGAGTATATTTACATGCTAAGTACTTGGAAATACATCTCAAGGGTGGGGAACAGCAGAGGAAAAGAGTGGGGGCAGTGGGTGTGAGCACTTCCTGGTGATGACAAAATCAGTTTTAAAATGAGGTAGTGGCTGGTATTAATGCAAAGCCTGAAAAATTAAGATTTTTAATTTGTGCTGGAAACCCAGCCAATCACAGGCACCAAGGTCAGCAAAAGAAACCTTCAGAGGAGGCTGAAATTGGGAGAAAAAGCAAAGTTTTCAGCCCAAAACAAGCGCAGGGAAACCCAGCTCCTGTTAATGAACTTCGTATGTACTTAACAACTCGACGTGAGCTGTGCTGAGCTCAGACCCAAAACCCCCTGGACATAACGCAAAACAGAGACATCTAATATGGGGGCAAGACCATGAACTGAGCTAGAAGTGACTCCAAGATTTGGAAAAAAAGGGTTGAGGAGCATCAATGAGCATTTCCAACCACCATGATGCAACCAGCTTTTGGGAGGATCCTTCCACGGCATCAGCCCTTGGGGGACAGTTTGATGGTTGAGAGGAGCACACAAAAGTAGGGGAAGACCCTCTCCCCACTGAAGGAGGCCTGGACAGTGAAGATGCGTTGGCGGCTGCTGACAGCATAGAAAGAGACCTGTCCCACCTCGTAGTCCAGGTATACCCCAATCTCCCCATTGAGGAGTGGGACAGAGGTGTTGGATGGAGCTGTGAGGGCAACACAGAGCTCATCATACTTCTGCAAGCCCCAGATCTCAGTGCTGGGCTTGAAGAGGACCCGGCCTTTCCTCTGAACTGATTCACAGGCCACCCCCACGGCCCAGAAGCGCCCATTGGCCTCCACCTCCCAGTAGTGACGGCCCGAGGTGAAGCCCTTGCTGCCCAGCATGCACGGATCTGTGTCGAATCGGCCTGGACCCTCAGGCCACTGGCATTGAGGTCTACCCCACGTGGCTTCTTTGAGGTCCTCAGAGAGGATCACCTCTGGACCCACTGTGGCTGGATCCAGGGTTACATCCACTGAAAAGCAAACCAAAGAACGAATCAGAAGCCGACTTTAAGCCTAGAAAACACACACCCCCAAAATGCCTTCACTGGTGACTTTTCAAGGAGAAAGGGAGAGGAAAGGTGAGGCTGGAGATGTAAGAGTGAAAAGGTGGAAGTTGGAGATGGAGGATATCCAGTTGAGGTTGGAGATGGGAGAACAAATAGATGGGAGGTTGGAGATGGAGCTTCTAGGGAGACAGAAGGTGGAGCTGGAGAATTTCCAACTCCATTGAACATCTCAGCCTAGAAAACACCAGGAACTGGTACTTTGCCCCTCTCTGGCCACCTCTGATTACCTTCAAACTGTTTGGCAGTGTGGTAGTCCAGGGCAAGGTCCCATGTGCATGGCCGTGGTTTGAGGAAGAAAGCCATTGCACCCACAGGGTCCTCTCCTCTTGGCTGGAGGCACAGGAAAAAGAAAGGATAAAATCTAATTATTATCCTTCAAACAGTCACATCTCAGCTTCTGCCCCTTTCTATGTTGAAAAATGGGTTTAACAACCATATTTAATCAAAATACTTCAATAGCATTTCTTTCTTCAACAGTTGCAACAGTTGGTTCATTTATGGGAAGACCCTTGGAGATTGGTTAAATCAATTAATTCCCTGGTGACTATGGAGGGAACATGAGGAGCACATTGGGATGCACCCATCTCCAATGTAGATATTATTATACCCCTGAATCTCCATTCCTCATGCTGGCTGAAGGCTGAATCTATCCATCTTAAATACATCTCTGCCTCCACCATTCATCAATCAATCAAATCTGACGAAGTTTATTTGAGTGAGGAAACTCCCTAAAATTGAGATAAGCCACATTCCCCTCTCATGTCCAGAGAAATCCTGTGAGAGGGGAAGAAATTTGCTGTTGACCTTGGAAAAAATGTGTGTGAGGGATATAAGAGCTGTCACCAAACGGCTTCAAATTCATCCTCTGGAGCTCAGTGCGGGGTTTTGCATACAAACAAGGGGTTGCCCATGCTAAAGGACCCTGGAAATGAGTAATAAAGCCCCAAAACGATTGAATAAAGCATGCTGTGACAGTTGAAAATGAACAGGTTGCTTCTTTTCCATGTGTTTTCCTCAGCAAATCTGCAGATAAGGCAGTTAAAGCAGCAGGGTGATGAGTAAAAGTGGGAGAAAGGTGAGTAAATCACCCAAATGGAGATAAAAGCAGGAGCCATGCTGATTCTCACCCAAATTCCCCAGCTGGATTGTTACAAGTAGATGAGAAGCAAATAATAACCATGACCCTCCACTGCAAAAACACCTTTAAATTCGAAACAAAGATCCTGAGACCAAAGCAAGGGTAAACCCACTTCCCTTCTTGAGTTCATGGGATAGGGAGGGGGCTAAAAATCCCCTTTTCTCCCCCTACAGACATCAGGGTGATGTAAGCCCCCATCAGCACTGGGATTTCCCCCCTCACTCAAACCTTCTTGGAGTTTCCCTTGCTGCTGCTGGTGCCGTTTTGGGGTTCCTCCAGATGGTTTTCTTCCACTGGCTGCTTCTCCACTGGGTTTTTTTCCTCTTGGGATTTTTTTCTTCCTCTCTCTGGCACAGGCTCAGCCAAAGCTCAGTCCTGTCTCACCCTCTGCCAGGTTTTATCAGCCAAGAAGGGAGGAGCCCTCCAATCTCTCGCCTGCAGATGGGGCCATGACGTGCTTGGATGCCTCCTGCACCATCTGATTGCTCCTTTTCCCCCCTTCTCAGGGCCATTTATTTTCTCAACACAGGCACTGGGGAGGGAAGGGAGGAAAATTAGGGCACTGCAAAAAATAGCATTATTGCATGGTACTACAAGGGAGAAATTGGTTAAATTTTGCCCCCCTAGTTCCCCAAATCTGACTCTGGCCCCTTACACAAGATGGAGCTGAACAAGGCAAAGCTGGGAGCAGCTTCCAGGTGAGGAATGTGACAGCAACACTTAGAAATAAGACAACCTTGCAGAGATAAAATATCTTTAAGGACTACTCGTGGGTGATGAAATTTGCTTTTCCAACTGGGGCAGGTTGTGCTGGGAACTGAGCGCAGGAACAACCCAGAGGCGGTTCAAGGGCAGGCAGCTTCACCCTGTGCTACTGGCAACCTCCAGCCTTTCTCCCGACCAGGAGGGCAGCATGGCCACAGCAGCGGCACAGAACCCCCTGTGCTGACTCCGGCCAGAGCTTCATCTCTTGGAGTTAAAGAGACAAAAACCCCTCGGGAGGCAATGGGTGAGCCACCACAGGCGGTGGTCATGACGATTTTTGGAGGAGCAGACGAGACCTGTGAGGTGAGATCAGCTTCCTAAGACCCATCAGGCCTTTCCCCCCTCCCTCCCCCTGAAAAAAAAAGGTGCAAAGTGAAAATATTTTAATTTCTTTGTGGGAAAGCAAAGCTCCAGTGCTTGCTCCTAGTTGTGGGAGAAACATAAAGCAAGTTGATCCCTGCTTTCCAGGGAAGGCAGCAAGGGGGCTTTTTAAGGAGGTTTATTTGCTTGCCTCCCTCAAACAATTTCAGATTTTAAAGGCAGGATTATATCAACAATCTGGGCTGATCACTTAAATTTTTTTGTTGTTGTGGGTTTATTTTTTTGGGGGTGTATTCAGGAGAAAATCCACTCTCACCTACAATCCCTAAGGAAGGTATTGGCAGAGTTTCTGGACTGGAGAGCGAGCAAAGAGAAGAGATACCAGGGCTACTTGGTACAGGGGGTCTCCTCAGTTCTTCAGCAGTCTGAACGGGTCTTTGGGTATTTATTTTTCCCCAAACCCCTCTTGAAACATGTGGGATCATATCCAAGAGGCATCCTGGCCCCTGCAAAGCCCCACACCCAGTCGGAGTAGTTGGTGCAGATCCTAGGCAGGTTTGGCAAGCACCACCTCCATATGCAGCTGCTTATTATCCACACTTCAAATCAATTTCATGGCACTGCTCATTTTCATCCCAGATGGAGCCATAAAGGGACATTCGTTAACATGGAATTAACCCTTCTCCCTGCTTCTCAGGGCCTGGGTTGGCTTTTGACAAAATATAAAGAGAAATGGCAATAGGAGAGGGGAAAGGAGAATCTTGGTGTGAAGTACTTAATTACAATGCAGTCGCTAATTAGCTGCATCCCCAGCCCTGCCCCAGTGTTACAGCCCTCCTGGCTACAGCCTAACTGCTTTTGCCCTTTAACTCAAAAAGAGGAAAATTCAGGTCTGGGGGTTGCACGTGGATTTTTTGTCTCCTCCAGGAGATGAGTGAAGCCGAGCGGCGCCGCACTGAGGCTGCTGGCGGAGCAGGAGCGCACGGCGGTGGGTGACACCTTCGCAGCTATCCATGCCGAAAAATCATTGCGGGTGGCCGAGGCGACTGCACAGCTCCACAGCCTCATCGGGCAGCTGGAGGCCAGGTGCCTGCCCCAGGTGAGTGCCCTCCTTACCCAAAAGTTCTCCCAAAGTGCTGCCTATGGTGTCTTGAACTCCCTTTTTTTCTCCCTTTTTCCTTTTAAGATGTTGGGAGCATCGTAAGCAGGTATGTGGCAACTGGTTGCTTCACGTCCCTGTCACCTCAGCTGCGGAGCGGGGCTTGGTTGATACAGGCGTCGTACAACATCTGTCCCTGTCGTTTCTTCTCCCAGTTGGAGTGAAATGAGGCTCCACCTCCCCTCGGGGCTCCCCAAGGAGCTGGAGAGGAGCCTGAGCTCCTGCTGCCACCAAAGTGATGTTCTGTGGGAGGCCCTGGAGAGGTTCAGAGGTATTTGGGTGGAATTCTGATATTTTAGGAGAATTCAGAGGTATTTTAGGAGAATCTGGAGGCTTTGGGGAGGAATGCAGAGGTATTTGGGATAATTCAGATATACTGGGGGGAGGAATTCAGAGTTATTTTAGGAGGAATTCAGTTGCATTTTGGGATAATTCAGTTATCTGGGGAGAAGTCAGAAGAATTTCAGGAGGAAGAGGAGCTTGTCCACGGGAAAAGCAGCAGCTGGTTCTGCACTCGCTCATTCCCCACCTTCTTCCCTCCTCCCAGACACGGATTCCCTCATGGGTCTCCCCATAGCGAATAAGACTCTGGAGACTGGCACTACTCCTCTCCCACAACTTTTGGCAGAGAGAAAAATTGTGCGGTGGGATGAGGAGGGGGAGCGGGACGAGGCCAGAGAGCCCCGTTGAGGCCAGGAGCTGGCTGGCTGCTGTCGAGGGGATCATTGCCAGGAGATGCAGGACATGGATACAGCAGCTGGACTCTGCAAGATGCCGCCTGTGCATCCTCAAACAGAGCCTTAGGTGCTGCCCATATTCTTAGGGATACAAACGGTTTTATGTCCAGCTCACCTCCCAGCTGCTTTAATTAGTGAGCAATCTTGTGCTGCTGCTCACCATGTAGGTCATTAATAAAAAAAAAAAAATAGAAAAAACACCCCCGACTTCCGTTTTGCGTGTGTGTGTGTGTGCATAGGTAGATTTTAAGGTATTTATTGGTTCCGCGGGGACAGGGAGGAGGCAGGAGGCAGCGAGGGGCAGCGGGATACACGGGTCCCGGTTCCTGGGTACGGTGTGGGGGCCTGAACTGTGCGGCCTTGATTGGCAACAGCACGCCCCGCTCCCGCTCCTCCCCGCCGCTGGAAGCGGCTGCCCCGGCTCTGGCTGTCGGCACTCGGCTGCCCCTAACCCCCACACGATAAGCAGCGCGATAAGCGGCGACTCCCTACGGGACTGCTCCTGTCCCGTCCCGCGGTGCAGCTCTCAGTGGCCCCGAGGCGCTTTAATTCTATTTATTTTATCCTGCTCTATACATTCTGTTGGCATCTCGCCCTCCCCTCGGTGCAGCCCTTTTGGGGACACCTGTCAGAGGCGACAGTCACCCCCCGCCTCGCCCTCGGGGCAGCTTTCCTGCTAACTCCGGCCCCGGGCACGGCTCAGCTCGGCTCTTGCACCGCCTCTGTGAGCCGCGGGGCAGCGGCCACCCCGCGGGGCAGCTCACAGCACACCCCCGCCACACAACACCACACCGTCCCGTCCCCCGCGGGGCAGCTCACAGCACACTCCCGCCACACAACACCACACCGTCCCGTCCCCCGCGGGGCAGCTCACAGCACACCCCCGCCACACAACACCACACCGTCCCGTCCCGGCCACCCCGCGGGGCAGCTCTTTCTTTCTTCGCCGCCTCGCCCCGCCCGCCCGCTTCGTGTACTCCCTTCACCGTCACCCCACCCCGGGAAGACAGTTTCTGGGAAAACACTTATACCTAGCACAGCCCTGACTTCTGCTACTGCACAAGCCTTACGTAGGCTGAGATCCTCCTTCGAAAAGAACAATAAGTGCCTGACATAATTAAGAATTAATTAAGCATTAAGGTGGTCTGCTGCTAACTAAAGTAATTTTCCGGGCGTTTCTTAGAAAAAAGCATTTAAAAAAAAAGAGAGAGAGAGAGAAAAGGTTTTTCGGTTGTGGGTCGGTTTGTTGTTTTTTTTTTTTTTTTTTTTTTTTGGGTTTTTTTTTTTTTTTTTTTTTTTTTTGTCCCGAGACATCAAAATTCGGGTTTACATGGGCTCGGTTTCGCGGTCCCGGCCTGTCCCGATCCCCTGTCCCACTCCGCACCTCGAGGAGCCAGTGTCGGGAGCGCACAGCGCCGCTGCCCGAGATCGAACAGCGAGAAGGGAACTCTTCCATGCGCCCCCATCCCCCCGGGCAGGGGCAAATCTGGGGCTGTAAACGGCGTTTTGGAGGGAGTTACGAAAGCCCATTTCTTTCCCATTATTTCTCCCTATTATTTTTTCCCCGTGAAAAAGCCAAAGCTGATCAGTTTTGGGGCTCAGTGGATTTTACAGCTGTTTGGGAATATTGAACATTACTCTATGAAAGTGAAACTTCCTGATCCAAGACCCTCGTTTGATTCAGTTTCATGAATTAAGTTTATTACAAAACTTCATTAACATTGCTCCCTTCTGGAATTTCTGCTCTAACACCACCTCCCATCATAGATCCTGTATCTGCTAGTCCTTTATTTTTTTTTCCTCTTTGCTTCTTATGTCGTCGTCGTCCCCCCGTCCCCCCCCCCTCCCCCTTTTGAGTGCTGAGGGACAACGGAGGGTTTTTATTTCACTTTAACCCTGCCGCTCCAAGCTGGTATCCACACCAGCTCCATGGAACTCTGCTGTTGCCTCATTCCAGCTTTAATCCTTGTCTCCTGGAGCCCCCTTCTGGCCGCGCTTTGCTTCCTCCGGTGCAGCCGGAGGGGTAAGAAGAATTCGCCTTGTAAACAACTCGTCCCTCCTAAGCCGCAGCTGCCGCTGCCTGCGTTCCCTTCTGTCCTTAATGCCCCGCTGGCGTTGTCCCGGGGGGCTGTTTCAGGACTGGGGCGGCGGGAACGCCGGACCCGCTCGGGGCTGCCTTTGCCTGGCAGGTTCCGGAGGCCGACACCAGCGTCCCGCCCCGCCGCCACTTCCAGGAATACCCCGGCCTGGCCCCTTCCGTGCGTCTTGTAAACAACCATGGCCGCGGGAAGCGCCGTCAGATACCTCCGGGAGGAAACCACCTGCGCTGTCTGCCTGGCTTTGTTCCAGGATCCTGTCACGCTCCCGAGCTGCGGGCAGTTTCTGGCCCATGGTGCGGCGGCCGTGGCGGAGCTGTGCCGCACGCACGAGCACCCCGCACTCTTCTGCCGCCGCGATGGAGCCCTGGTCTGCACCGCCGTGCCGCTCCAAGAGCCGGCTTGCTGGTGCAGGGTGAGCGGATCCCCGTCTCAGACACTCTCCCCTGCCTGAGCGACGCTAATTTCCCTTAAAACTCAGCCCCCAACATTTACATTTTGAGCTGAGGCGAAGTTTCCCCCCGTCTTTCCAGGGGGAAAAAAGCTAGCCAAGCATCTAAAAGGCAAAACTGAGCCGAAATGCTGCAATTTGGTGAGGGTTAAGTATGAACCATTAAAGCGCGTGGTAGTTTTTGGACCAAAACGAAATACTGGCGATTTCACAGTCCGGCTCTCACCCAGCGCATGCGCTGTGAAGGGTTCCTGTTCCGCTTCCGGGTGCGGAGGGAAAATGGGGGTCCCCAAAGGGGGCTTGGGTCTGGCTGGGGATGCGAGGACTGGGGGAAAGGGGATGGAAATTGAAGGGTGGTGGCAACTTTTTAAGGTCTAGTGGCAATTTTTTTACAGGGGATCTTGGAGAGATGGGATATCCCAGCCTGTCTGGGAGACTTGTAGTGCCCACTTAGTCCTGTGTGGTTACATATCTGTACGGATAAGGTGAGGGTGTGCATACAGCATAACTATAAATTAATTGTAACATGGGTGTGCATGTACACATCTGCTTCAGTGCACCTGCAGAGGAGGATGAGGATGGGGCTGCCTGCGCTGGCCATATCCCTGGTGCTTTAGGGGTCCCAGCCCACTGCCCTGCTTTTCTCCCCTTCTTCAGGAGCATAAACCCCTTTTCCCTGCAGAAGCAGTTTGAAGCTTCCCTAAAAACCTTTCAAGAGGACGATGAGAGACATGCTGGGCTGACTGAGGCAGCAAGGGAGACAAGACGGGAGATGTTGGTGGGTGCTGCTGCCATCTGGGCGCACCGTGGGGGAACTGCTTCATTCCCCTGCCAGCATCCTCCTCCTTGTCCTTCATCCCTCAGACTCGAGTCAGTGCTGAGAAGCAGAAGCTATGGGCGGTGCTGAAAGGGCTCCGCCGCGTGCTGAGTGACCAGGAATCATGGTTCCTTTCCCGGCTCCATTGTCTGTGCTGGAGTTTGAAGGAACAGTAATGTGGTGAAGCTGCTGAAATGACGAGGATCCGGCAATGCCGTGCAGAGCTCCAGGCCAAGTGCCAGCAACCGGATGGTGACCTGCTACAAGTGAGCCAAAACTTTCACCCAAAAGCCCTGTTTCCCCTCTTTTGGCTTTTATTCACAGGAAAGCAGCCCTAAGCATCTCTCTCCCTTCCTCTCCAGGATGACCAGACTACCTTGAGGAGATATTGGAGCCAAAAACCATCACCAAGAACACCAGTTTTGGCCCCAAATCCTCCATTTTTAGGATCTTCTTCTCACCCTGCATTCTTTCTCCTCTGGGATTTTTGCTTTGGAGGTGGAGGGGGTTGATGGTTAATCCAAAACTTAGTGATGATGGGGGAATCTTCCATCATATCTTGCAGGAGTGGGAGCCTTGCCCAGGGAAGTAAAGTCCCTGTGGTTTTCTAGCAATGAGGAAAGGAAATTTGGGAGTTTCTTGGCATTAAACACCCCGATTTGCTCCCCTTGAGGTGCACGGAGAGGAAAGTGCAGCCGTCACTGCTATTGATGTCAGAGCTGGAAACACAGCTTGAAGACTTTATCTGAAAAACCAACATGCTGGCAGAGGCAGTGACACAATTTAAAGGTGCTTGGAGAGTAAAAATTGGCAAAAAAAGGGAATTTATTAAGCAGAAACGGGAAACTGGGATGGTCCTGGGAAGGCACAGAACCCCAGGGTTGGCAAATTTGGCTGGAAAGTGAAAGCACGACAAATGCTTATTTAATGAAATGAGGGATTTATTCCTGATTAGCCTTAAGGGATGGAAAATTGAACGTGGGAGCTGCAGAAGTCTGTTGGTGGTTAGTTAGCACCCAAATTAGGACACTAATTATGTATGGAGGGAGGTGATGTCCCAGATGAAGGGGGTTCTGTCTCCCACCTTGGGTGGTTTTGCCTTCGCCGTGCAACAACACCTAGGGAATGGGTGGATAAGGGGCAGGCACAGGGCCAGATCTGGAGGTAAAAATCTCTGGGGTCATCTTTTATTTCCAGACTTCTTGGAGTGCTCTCTGGAGGAAGACTCAAAAGGGGTACCGGAGAGGTGAGTCCAGCTTCAGGGACTTACTGAACCCACATGTGACTTCAGTGCCTGGGGCCGGCGTGCAGATTCAGCATCCAGAGCTGGGGTTCAGCTGCAACACCTGGAGCTGATGCTCTGGTGCAGTTTTTGGAGCTGATACTCCAGTGCATAGAGCCCCATGAACACCCCTCTCCCTGCCAGCAACCATGACGCTGGATCCAGCCACAGCTCACCCGCAAATCCTGGTGTCAGCAGATGGCCGGACCGCAGGCTGCCGGGAATCATCCCCAGCTCAGGAACGGAGCATTTTGAGTCTCTCAGCTGTGTTTTGGGTCGGCAGGGTTTTGTGGGAGGCCGGCATTGCTGAGCTGTGGAGGTTCGTCCCAGTCCTGCCTGGGCACTGGGGGTGGCTCAGGAATTTGTGTCCTGTAAGGGCTGCTATGGCTCAGCCCCGAATGTGGGGTTTGGGCCGTGGGGCAGTAGTTGGGGCAGCTGCAGGCTCTCACTTGGCCCAGCCCCACATCTCTGCCCCACAGCCACACACTCAGACGCATCGAGGTGGCTCTGGGTTATGCTGGTGGACGGGTGGCTTTCCATGATGCAGATAACCAGACCGAAATCTTTTCCTTTCCCCCAGCCATTTTCACAGGTGAATGACTCTGGCCAGTGCTCTGGCTGGGCGAGGGGCCAGCTCTCCTCACACTCTGTCCCTGAGGCCCCCAGAAATCCACTATGAACCTCCCAAGTGCAGACACTTCCACCACCCCAGCAAACACTCCACTCAACCAAGAGCAGCCCCACTCCCCGCCAGCCCCATTTCATTTTCCTTATAACACCTAATTTAACAGTATTAATCACATTTCACCCTTTGCCTCCTCAGTGGGAGAACAGAGATATTTTTAGTTCCTAAGCTGTTTGTCAGTGGAAGCCTGGACCAGAGAAGCAGGGAGGACCTTCCTAAAAGATTTTTAAGAACTCTCCTAGAGGAAGAAGGTGGGTTTTGCTGCTGCTGCTGGATGCCTCATAATAAGGTTTTGCAAGTGGAAACTTTACTGCTTAGGATTTGTAGAGAATTTAGGGGAAGTGGGCTAAAACCATGTTTCATGTCTCCCAAGATCACTCAGGCTGGGGCCTTTTCAGAGTTTTGTATTCACTACCAGGATGTAAGCAGGGAGAGAGGCCACAGACAGGACTTCATCCCCCATTTCACTGCCTACAAGTGAATAGAAGGGAAAAAAATGGAATGAATCGGTATCTTGAAGCAGCAGAACGTTGTTCTTAGGGTTCAACCATGTAATAAAGTGCTGTTATCAGCAAGCACAGGCAGGACTGGGCAGGTCTCTGCCTCTTGCAGCTCCAGTCACTCCACCTTCGCTGCCAGGCTTGCTTCCCCATCCACATGTACCTCTTCACAGTGGTCTGAGGAAGAGGAGAAACTACCAGGAAAGGTGGCAACTTTTATCATTGGGGCCCTAATTTTAAACAAGGGCCCTGATAAAACACAGGTCACAGCTAAACCCAAATTATAACCATGCTCAGTTGTGTTAATTAGTTGTTTCCCTGTTTGGCTCATGGTGAGGTTGGTCTTTCCTTGAAAGACAAGGTCCAACGATGTGTAAATCAAAGCATTTCTCTGCAGCACCCTGCTCCAACAGATGAGCTTCCAATACTCCGTCCACTTTTCATCTGAAAAGCTTTATGGATATTTAATTTGAAAGTCCTTACAAAAAATAACAAAAAGATCTGCCTCTTTGTGTAGCTCAACAGCCTCACAGCTGGCTCTCTAGCATTGGGGTGGGGAGGAAATCAGCTCCAGGGCAGCTCAACAGCATTCCATCAGCAGCTGGGAGGGCAGATGGCTGGGCGTGGAAGGTGCACAGCCCCCACTCCTTGAGCAGAGCCAACAGATGCACCTCTCAGCCCTCCCACAGGGGTCTGTGGACCCCAAAACCCTCCTGAATGACAGGTACACCTCCTACCAGCTCATGGAAGAGGCAGTGGGGAGTAGCTGAAGAGGGTTTTTTTTCGCAAGAGTTGAAGTTTTTCCACAAAGCTGGAGCCCAGGGTGCATTTTGTGGGGGTTTGGGGCTTGAGGATGAGTGTTCCCAGAGGGAATTTAGCCATTGCTTCCTGCTTCTCCCCATGCTCCTCTCCCACTAATACCTCAGGATCAGACTGACCGGGAACTCTGCATCCAAGGGAAGTGCAGCGGGGATGGAGGGGCAACCTGAATGAAGACTCCATGATGGTGGGGGTGTTGAGCCTCTTCTGCTCCTCATTGGGGACGTGAAAAAGTGGATTTTGGGGATGGGTTTACAACTATTCAGGTTAATAATTCGTTGGTGGGTGCTTATAAAAATGGAGCTCAAAAGGCACTTTTTAAAATCAGCATCTTATTACATCCAGAATACAGAAAATAATAGCTCCAGTGCAACCAGAGGGGTGTCAGTGTTTTTAATCCTCTGGTTTTGGGGAGGTTTGCTCCATTTTGGGTCTTCTTCTCAAGGGAGCAGCTAGCACAATGGGAAATGGGGATTTTCCACCTCAGAACAGTGCCCACAGTGAAGAAATCCCCAGATTAGGGAGGAACTTGTTAAAGAAATGGTGGCCTCTGCACTGCTGCCTTGAGGATGAAGTGCTGATGGTCTCTCCAACCCCTTTGTTTTGGAGAACACTGTCCCCTTTTAAGTGAAAGTAAGATTTGTTTTTAGCACTAGCAGTGGATGTGGGGAGGAAGCAGCTCCAAAAATATCCCTAAACTCTCGCAGAATTAACCCAAATCCTGCTTGTGAGGGGGGGCATAAGTTTTTCAGGTGTCACTAGTTTGCCCAGTTGCCCCTTTCATGGGCCTTTTCCCCTCTTCTTACCCAGTTTATTTGGATAAAATTTCATAATTTCATTTAATTTTTTTCCATTTTGTAACTTCCCCATCTGAGAAGATGCTTTTTCTCCCCAAAATGAAGCCAAGCAGGACATTTCTCCCTCCAAGCCCCTTCATTACCCAAAACCTCCTCCAAAAAGCCAGATCTGAGGATTAAGCTAAATGGGGCTCTTTTTAATAGCTGCATATAGGGAATGAAACTGTATAGTGCATTACAGGGCCTCAGTGGCATGAATAGAGCTGATAGCTGGGTTGAGCAAAAGAGGTCTGAATTTTGGGTGATTTTTAGTTTTTGCCTTTTATTCTGTAAAATAATCACTCTGCATATGACCCATGCTTTAGACCTGGATTTACCACATGGAGGAATTTCCCCTTGGAGTTGCGGTGAGCCAGCTGTGCTTTGCTGCTCACCCAAATCCTCCACATGAAAACTCAGCAAACTCCAAAAAAATTATGAAAAAGGGTGAAATTGTGATAGACTGAACTTTCTCTTTAAATAAACTGGTTGAGCTCAGCCATTTATTGTGTCACTCATAACCTGGGACTGGTGTCTTAAACGAGGTGGTTTTGAGCCACACTGCAGTGCTGTCCCACTGGGGGATGGGGACAGCCAGAAGTGAGGATATTTATGGAGAAATTGTTCTGTGAGAACAAAGACATCTAGGATGGGGGGGTTGAGGACTTACGGGGACAGGGACCTCTGGGACTGGTTGGGTACCCAGGGAGGTCAGGGACCTCTAAGGCACGCAGATGACATGCAGTGTTTCAGGTCAGGGGTGGGTGACATGCCCATTTTGAGGCGGACCTGTCCCCAGTTCCATGACCCTCTGTTCCCACTGCACACATTTGCTGGATCAGGGCCAGGGTTCACCACCCATGTGTCCTTGTCCTCAACAGCCAGCCCAGGGGAAGAATGAACTTCTTTATACTGGTACCTATGTGTGACCAGCAATGATTGATGTGACTGGCCATAAAATCATGGTGCCAAGAAGCAGGACACTGACAGTTTAAAGCAGGTCCAAGCCCACTGTAAAGACCAGATTTGTGCTGTAAATGCAATGTCCTGGGAGGTCAGGAAGGAGCACTCTGGCTCCCATGCCACCAGGAGGTGCTCCAGCTCACTCCTCACCCAGAGTGGAAATCATGGACCCCATGGGGGCCACAGCACGATGCCTGCTCCCTCATCAACTCTTCAACTCCTGTTGTGGCCCCCCACTTCAGTAGCTCTCTGCCCAGATTCCCAGCCAGCCTCACATCCACTGATGCAACCTTCCTAGGGATCTAGAGAAGCCCGGATGATCCTGCCAGGGCCCCAGTGAAGGCCAGGGAGCCTGCCCCCATGTCCCCATGCTTACAGATACTGCTGTAGCCTTCACACAGGACAGAGCTAGTGGATGAGTGCCGGCAAGTCTGTCCTCCCTCCTGGAGGTGCCCCGTAGCCAGCACTACATGGAGAGGCGATGTGATCCCATGCAGAGCTCCTGGCTCTTCAGGGCTCATCCATGGAAAGGAGAACTGTTAAGTGAGGAGGGGAAGAGGTTTTGATGACTAACATTTTGGCTGATGAAAATTCAGTAAATGTTGTTAATTAAATTTCAGAGGAGTTCTGGAGGCAATGAGTTTAAATGAAATTGGGGAAAAGTAACATTGCTGCAAAGCCAGCTGCATCTGATACAGGAGGACCCAGGCAGAAAAATAACCAGAACAGTGCTGGAAATGCTGCTGCCTGCCAATGTCCCAGCAGTGACAAAATAAAGTTCTGGAGTAAGTATCCACTGTCTTCCAGAAACAAGTCTGGACCTGCCAGGCTGTCTTGGACCCAGCCCAGCACCTGGCACCAGCATCCAGCTGTGGGCACCTCAAATCCCAAGCTATCCTCATCCCTCAACATCCTGACTCCCTGCAGCCAGGGTGAGACATCCCCAACCTTCTCCAGCACCTTCCGCCCTCAGCACCCCTCATCCTGCCACTCTTCACCATGGCCCCCCAGCATGCTGTCCCAATGATGTTGGGTTGGATGGTGCTCGCAATGGTGACTGCCTGGATCTAAGCCCAGGGATCCCTGACCAGCACCGCATGGAAAAAGATGACCTGTGGGGCACCTTTTGGTTCCTGAGGACCTCTCACCCATCCACCATCACCCAGTGCTCACCAGGTTGTGGGTGGTCACCAGCATGTAGGGCTGTGAGAAGAGAGGCCCCTGTCCCCTGTGGGTACCCATTGCTAAGCCCGGTGGGTGCTGAGCACCATGGGCTTGGTGGGACTGTCAAGGTTCTGTGCACCCAAACACTCACCCTTGACCTCCATTCCTGCATGTCCCCTGATGCCCTGGTGTTTCCCAGACTCTTAAACCAGACCCAGAGATCTCTGTCCCCCTAAGCTGTCTCCAAACCCTTACGGCTGTCCCCAACCTTCTAAGATTCCCAACACCCCTGACATCCCTGTCCCCACAAATCTATCACCCTTAATGTCCCCACCTTTGGCAGTCCCTATCTCCCTGGAGGGTCCCACCTGGGAGCAGGGTGAGGTTGGGGCCTCCCTACAGGGCTGTGCAATGTGAAGCAGGTGAGGATGATGTCACTGGACACCCTGAGGGCCTCAACCTTGAGAGACAGGTGGTGGGAACTTGAACTGGTACAGGAACTGTACCTACTGCAAGGTCACTGTCACTTATGGGACACCAGGGACCTACAGGACACCACTGTCACCTAATGGACACCAGGGATATTGGATGGCATGGATGGTGAGGACAGCAGTGGCAGTAGCATCACCGCTGCACTTTCCACAGGGAGCTGAGCATCCTCTGTAAACCCAGAGGTTTGCTACATTCCCATGGCCTGATGATGATGATGTTGAATCCTGCCCTGAGCCTGATGAGGGAGGGGGAGCAGTGCTTCTTGGGCTCACCTTGAGTTCCCCCAAGATGCATGGTGCTGCTGCAGCCTCACCGAAGAGCAGTTCAGCTCAGGGGCGCCAGCATCATGGGTGGGGGGCAATCCAGGGACTTCACCTCTTGCACTTCCACAGCCCATGGGCTGGGGGCAACCCCAGCCCCTCCACCTGGCTTGGGGATACCCCTTGCATACCCACATGGCCCAGTCTGGGGGCTTACCCCAAGCTCTCCTGCTCCTGTCCCCATCACGACTCTGCCCTTCCCTGTGGCACCTGTCCAGCTTTAAAAGGGTGGCAGCTATCAAGCGGGGGGTTACTTTTGAAATCAATCTTGCTTGATTGCACACACAGGTTACAATTTTTTTATTTAGTTTGGGCAGCTGTCCTGGTTTTTTCTTCATGCAGGGCTCCGAGTACCCAGTCCCAGCCAGCTGCCTGACTGTTGGTTCCATGCAGGGGGACTGGATCCGCAGCAAATGCCACAGTGCCCGGAGTCAGTGGTTGAGGTCTGAGGCTGGCTGGTGCTCTAGTAAGGTGGTGGGGCCTGGGGGTGAAGGACAGAGGTAACCCCGATGAAGCCAGAGACCCTCAGGGACAGGGTACTGGCCCCTGCCCTCCAATATATGGGCTGTTGTCCCACACTCGCCAGGGCCATCTCCGCTGCACTCCATCTTGAACACCAAGGACCAGTTGTCCCATCTGCCAGTCACACCCCGCCATCCTTCCACCCCTCCTCAGCCTGCCCCAGACCACAGACCCTCCCTCCACCTGCCCAGGTGTGCAGACAGAGCCCTGCTCACCCATCACCAGCAAACAGCTGGTGCTCTCTCCTCCCACCACTGGTGTCCTGAAAGGCCATACCCAGCTCATCCTGTGTCCTTTTTGCCACCTCAGGCCTGCGCTCCTTGCCCCGATCCAGATGGTCATCTGTGCCCAGCAGCTCAGTCACGCCAAGCTGGGAAGGAGAGTGGCTGGCTGCAATGTGGGGCCCAATTCAGCATCCCCAAGCAACCCTGCCCACCCATCTTTCCTCGAGGAAACGGAGGATTCCCTCCAGATGCTCAGCATCTCTCTCCCAACCTTGTTCCTCCCTTCACCATCCCTACCTTTTTGGAGAGCCGTAGGACATCCCTGGGTGGTGCACTGGACATGTCCTGACGCCTGCAGCTCTGCGACTTGACGAACTTGCTATTGACCAGCTTCCTGAGGGATGGGGCATGGGGATGCTCATCGTCCAGCACTGTGGTACCCTGGGCTTCATCTCACTGTGCCAGGGAGGCGGGCAGAGGATGCTCCCCACTGAGGCATGTCCCTGCTGACTTCCCTACAGCTGCTGCAGGAAACCCATACCTGTCCCACTGTGCTGAATCCCCACCAAGCCTGAGGTCAGGCTGAGACAACTGACAACATGTGGCTTCAGTGCCACCGAGTGCAGGGCTTGATGGAACAGTGCAGTTGGGGCTTTAAATGCCCAGAGACCTGGGGCAAGTACAGCTGGCCTTCTGTGGTCCCCTCTGCTCCCCTGCCCTCCCCAGGCCCCCTGGTCCCCTCTGGCCCACTCAGGGAAGAGATCTCCCTTGCCAAGGCAGAACTATCTGGCATCCCAGAGGCCAGTGATGGGTCCCCATGTCCCCTACCTATGACTGTGCTGCTGTGCTTGCTCCTCTGTGGTGACGGTAGAGAGGCGTGCAGCGTGGCTGCTGGGCATCAGTGGGAAGAGCGGCAGTGTGTCAATGTGCCTGGGGAGGGCAGGAGCTGTGGGTGGGTCACAGGGGATAAACAAGCCACCCCAGCTTGGGGCAGAGCACCAAAACCCATAGGCTTGTACCCCACAGCATCCCTCTGCCTGCCGCCCTCAGAGAGGCGTTCCTGGAGAGGGTTTCCACTCCGCATCTGACGGACATGGCTTCAGAGTAGGCTCAGCAGAATCAGACCCTCCCAGGCAGACACTCAAACCCCCATGCCTGACACAGCAGGGCATCACCAGCACCCATCCCCCTGCTCCACCTAAGCAGCCCCCCGATGTACCGGTGCCGCATGCTACTCACGGGCCAGGCACCTGCATGTTGAGGTGCCGGTCGCAGGACAGGCAGTTGTAAGGGACCAGCAGCTGCCTAACGGAGAAAGGGCTGGGTGAGCTCCTGACAAGGCTGCAGTGCACACAGCCAGCAGCTCACAGGCAGCACAGGGTGCCAGGCACGTTGCTGCAGGGAGTCTCAATGTTTGTAGGGGGAACTGTGGGATGTTGAGCCTGGTCCCCGCCCCTCCCCCCCCCAGGGACAAGGAGACAAGCTTGCCTTGGCAGTGCTGGCACCGCTGAACTGTGGCCATGGCCCCTGGCTGCCCAGAGCAGGCAGGGATATGAGGGGAAGGAGCCAGGCATCCACACTGCCATCCAAACCAGCCCTTACCCTGGTGTCAATGCCTTGTCAGCCCTCACAACTCCCTTGCACCTTGCCAAGGAAGGCAGGTCATGACTGAGGCCTATGGCACCACATGTTGCACCCCTGCCCAGGGGAACAACCCTCTGTCCTCCATCCTTGCACCTCTGCACCCACACCCCAAGTTTGGTTTGGACAGCTCTGTTCTGCAGATGCCCATTCTTGTGCTTCCCTCGATGTGGGGAACCTGATTCTGATAGGTGAAGAAGGTGTAGCTGCTTTGTCAGCATCCCTGCAGTTAGCTACATTAGTCTGATGCTGGGGTACCATGCAGGAGGGAATAAGGCCAGTGCTGCTGCCAAAGCCAACATCATCCTACTGCACTCACTGCTTAATTCCAGCAGCGTTGTCAAGCTCTACTGACAACTCGTCCCTGAGATCCTTGATGGTGCTCGCCCAGGTATCCTCCAGCTGCTTCTGGAAAGGTCCCAGCTCCAGGCGATCCAGCTATGGACAGATAAATGGCCTCAACGAGCTGCTCCAGGATGGAACATGGTAGTCCCCAGGGAAAAGCCAGCGGAGAGGGAAACCTCAGAGGGATGCCACCTTGGGCTGCAAAGACCCCAGGGTGCCAGTTTTGTGCCATGAGGGTAAGAACCCCTCACCTTGGAGTCCAGGGCATCACTGAACCGCTGCTGGGCCTCCTTCCAGCGCTGCTCCTGGCCTGACATCCGTCTCAGCAACTCCCGCAACCTCTCCTCCAGACGCTCCATGCTTGCATCAAAATGGGCGCAGCTGACTTTGCTGCTTAGGGCAGCTTTGTCCACTTTCTATCAGGGAGGAAAGGCAGGAAAGCAGTGGGGACAGGGCAGAGGTACAAGAGGCAGCGCCAGCACGTGCTGGGGACAGAGGTAAAAACGTTCCTGCTGAGCCATTTTTTTTTCAGGGCTGTGTGGCCTGCTTACCCCATCACCCCCATGGGGTCAAAAGGACTTAAAGGAGACAGAGGGACCTGGCAAGGAATCTGCAGCCAGTCTGGAAGTACTCACACCCTCCCCCTTCCACACCCAGGCCAGTTTTGCCACTGAGCACCCAAAGGACAAAGGGCATTTGTCACCCTGCCCAAGATCCCCAAAATCCCTTTGGCTGAAAATGGACTCCTCAAGACCATACCAGCAGCAGCAGGTCCTCCTTGTCTGCTTTCTTCTCAAGACCCTCCAGGGACCGGAACAGAGCCTTCCAATACAGAAAGCATCTCAGGACACCACAGCAGGGTCAGAGCTGTGTTCTGGCCAGTCAATGCTCCCTGCTCTTTGGGAAAGGCCCTTTGAACCAACAGAGGGCTGCGAGCAGGTGGGCAGGGGATCAGACCTCTGGCAATCTCCAGCCTTGGTGTGCCTGGGGGATACTCTGACCCTGTGGGGGGTCAGCCACCAACCTCGATGTCTTTCTGATGCTGGCGATGGTCATCCTGGAGGCTGCCCGTGATGTAGCTGAGCTGCTCACAGTCCCCTTCCACCCGCACGACTGTGGCCTGGATGCTCTTCAGCAGCTCCTCATCCTGCCCCAGGGAGGAAGACGTCAAGATGGTGTCATGCAAGGGGTGTTTAGCTGCCCCTCAGGGACAGATCTGGGTTACTGAGCCATCAGCCATGAGCCCTCAGTGCCAGCAGGACATTTGCATCAAGGCTTTAATTTCCTGCCATACTACCAACCTGTCCAAACCAAACTGGGGCGTAGCAAGGGGCTGCTCTACATTGCAGTGAGAAAAACCAGACAAGAGATGCTGACATAGCCTCCCAATCCCACCCAAGCTGCCAGCTGCCCACCTGGGTCTTCTGTGGCAGTGACCTCTCCACCTGCTGTGGCACTAGGGAGTCCACCTGCTCCTGGAGCTTCTCACAGCGGCGTAGGAGCTTCCTCACAAGCCTGGAGTCTGAGCTTCGGTCGGGGCACACTGCCTGTGACTCTCCCTGCTCCTGCCCCACACTCCCCATCATTGCCCTCAGCTCATTCAGCTGCAGAAAGGGGAGAAGAAATTGATTTTGAGACAGGATGGATGCAACCAGCAGACCCAGGTGCCATGGGGGCCGGATGGCCCTGACCAGGCAGGGAATGCGGCCAGGAACACCACAAGGAGCACCCTGCCATTCAGGACAACAGTTGGAGTGTCCCCTCCCCAAAACCTCACCCGCTCCTGAAGCTGGTCAGCTGTGACCAGCTGCTTTAGTGTGGCCTTGGTCATCTCCTGCTCTTCTCTCAGCTCCTTCTGCTCCTGCTTAATCTCCTGCAGTGCAGACCTGGCCAACAAGATGAGGGGAGAGGCAGGCTGAGCCTCCACAAGGCCACTCGGGAGGTGAGCTTTACTCCCTAAACCTGATGCTCCTGGACTGCCACCCCCCACACCTCCTGGCTCCCCTGCAGCCCCACAGAATACAAAATCTTCTCCCCATCCTCTTACTCCAGCTGTAGGGGGATCTGATTGGTGCCATCCACTTCGCACTTGGCTACAGTCACACCCAGCTTTCCAACGGCGTCCTCCAGCTGTCTTATCTGGGAAGGATGGTGATGGCAGAGTCAAGGCATGGACCCCATGCTCTCCTTTGCCTGCCTCCTCCCTGACAACCCCCCCTGGCATCCTTGCAGCCCCCTTAGGGACTGCTACGGGCTTACCTTCTCCTTCTCATCCTGTAGGTCTCTGGCCAGGCTCTGCAGGGAAGACATCTGGCCCTGGAGCTCAGACAGGTTTCTTATTATGCTCTCCATAGCTGGATGGCCTGCTTGGGATCCAGGCTGTGTCCCAGGGCTCTGCCCCAGCTTGTCCATGTCTGAAGTGTGGGGCTTGGCAGGGGCAGACTGGTCGCAGGGCACCAGTGGCTGGCCAGCAGCATCCTGGAGTGGGACGAGAAGACGGACAGCAGTCAGGACCCAGGAGCATCCACAGCTGAGCTTGGGCCCAAGCCAGAGAGACTCTGAGCAGGCTGCGGCTGCCAAGCACTGGTAGATCTTTACCTTCTTTCCTTCCCAGCACCCACAGTCCCTTTTTTTGGGGCCATTTAGTTCAAAGTGCCTCAGCATCCCTTTGGCTGAGGCAGGCAGTGACCTCTACCACCAGGCTGATCTGCAGGCAGAGGTGGGGGACTCCTAGTGGGCAAGGCTGAGTTCCCATGCTTCCCTCACAGGCACTCTTCCCACTCTTCCCTCCCTGTGCCCTTCATGCTGGGTGACACCCAGGGTCACAGGGCAGGGGTGGTAGGGCAATGTCTTGAGAGGCAGGGTGGGGGACGGCCAAACTCCCTCCCAAAGACAGCAGCTCACCTGGCCAAGGGCTTCCTGGATCATCCGGATGCCTTCTCCCATGCGGGACTGTGTGGCCTTCATCTCATTGACTTCCTCACGGAGATCCTTGCAGAGATCTGTGGTCTAGGAGAGGCAGGTGGGGGGGATAAACCTCAGGGGAGGGTCCATGGGGACCTGCAGGACCTTTGCCTGCACCATGGTCTATGGGGTACAGTGCAGGGTCTGGCCCAGCCAGATAGCTGGGCACTGTGGGCAGCACTCTCCATTCATCTGGCACGGCCAGATGTAGCTGAACCTCCCAACACACAGAGAGGTCACAGGCTGCTGTCTCAGACCTGCAACATGCTGATGACGGCAGCTCACCTGGCCAAGTGCCTCCTTGATCCTCTGGATTTCCTCTCCCATGTTGGACTGCACAGCCTCAGTCCCAGCCATCTCCTTGTGGGGCTCCTGGGAGACAGCTGTGGCCTAGGAGAGATGGGTGGCAGGGGCGAGCCCCAGGCAAGGAGCTCCCCAGACTCCCACCCCTGTCCTGGGGAGCCTATGGCACACCCTGGGTCAGCAGGAAAAGACCCAACATGGGAAGGACCCAAAGCACTTGGAACAGTGTTTCAGCCCCAGATTTTCTCTCTGAACCTCCCTCCCTTTCCCACAATGAAACTCAACATGCTGCTCGGAGCTTGGGCTTCAACCAAACCTTGGTATAAGGCCACAGACCCCAGAGGAGGGGGCATCTTGTGGGGAGCACCCAGGGGGGTGGGAAAAGCTTCTACCTTGGAGATGCCACTCTCTTTGGCTTCAGTCTTCTCCATCTGTCCCATGTCAGCAGCCACGGAGGTGACAGGAGGGCCACTCCTGGTCCCCTGCAGCTCGTCCTTCCCGGGCAGCTGCCCCCTGGGCGGCTGCCTCCCCGGCTGCTGGGGTGGCTGCCCTGTGCCCCCAGCCCCGGCCTCGCTGCTGGACCCGCCCCCCTCCTCCTGTGCGCCGGGCACGGCCTCCTGGGGGATCACATCCTGCAGGCCCAGCAGGCTCAGGTGTCCCAGTATGACCCTCAGCAGTTTGCGGAGCGCCTCCAAGTTGACATTGACCTCGGGCGTCCCGATGGCCTCATCCAGCAGCTGTAACAGGCTGACTGAGGCCATGGCTGCTGCCCTGCCCGAAAACACAGCACCTGTCCTGGGCGATGGGAGCCTTCGTGCTGGGAGGAAAGCTGCAGATGGGAATGTGGGCAGCCAGCAGCCTCCCTCCTCCTCTTCCTCTGCCTTCCTGAGCCCCAGCCGCACGTGCCTGTGTTTGTGGTGTCTCTTGTTGCCAGGTAACCCCTGGCCCTGGCAGCCGAGTGTCCCGGAAGCATGGAGGAGGCGGGATTGGACAGAACTTTTTACAGACTAGGGGGTCCCGGATTTGCAGCTGTGGTGGGCCAGGGACCCCTGGCTGTAGGGGTCCTCCCTGACGGCCCCTTTGTTCTTCAGCCACCCAACTTTGGATTGTGGCGACATGTGGCTAAGGACCCCAAAATTCCCTTTCTCCCCTTGATCTTCATCCACATTCTATCTTGGGCTGGGGGGGACAGCACTAGGGGTAGCCCAACCCCCTCCACTCCCTCAAGTGTCGCCCCCCCTTGGGCTGCCACGGTACAGCCACAGCTGAGGGCAGAGATGCAGCTGCCACGGTGCTTCAAGCCACGGGGCTGAGCAGCGGTGTGAGGAGCCAATTCAGTTTTGATTTGCCTCAGCAATGGTTGTCAGAGGCATGTGGGGGAGGGGGTGCACATGTGCCACGTCCAGGAGGCAGCTGGGAGAAAACGGAGGAAAGCCTTGTGTCTGAGGAGACTTCGCCTGGGAACCATTTCCTATCTCACATGGGACAGGCTGTCAGCAGGGGAACATGAAGCCACTGCACCCCAGAGAGGTTCTCCAGTCGGGTGGAGAAAGGTCTCTGCCAATGGCCTGCAGTGGGACACTGCACTGGGCCAATGGTCTCCTGTCAGCAGGCTGACTTTGGGAGGAGCCAGGGGCATAAAATGTAACTGCGTCACAAGGCGCAGGGGCTTTTTGAACTTGCTTTTTCAGTGTGGATTTTTGGCTTGGGCCTTTTTTGAGACTGTGTTTTTGCGTTTGCGGCTTTGTGATTCGAGGAGCTTTTTGAGATTTGCTTTTCGAAACCTGATTTTAAATCGGGGCCTTTGAATCTTACGCTTTTTGCCCTGGCCCCAGCCTGCCTTTTAGCTCTCCTGACCTCGCTGGCTCTTGCTCTCCCTCGCGTCTGTCCTGCTTTCTTGTGTCCCTCACCAACGCCCTGCCTGCTTCGTGTCTTCGTCCCTGCCTGAGCCACCTGCGTCCGAGGCTGCCCACAGCCGCGATGCTCGCCGTGAGCCGGTGCAGGGTCCCGCACCTCCTGCCCCATCCCCTCTCACCTCGTGTCCGGCCGCCCGTGGCCGCGGGAGCCGGGCCTGTGGGGCCGCGCCTCTCCGGGAGCTGCGCAGGCTCCCCGCGGGCACCGGGCTCCCTCCCCGCCTCCTGGGCGTCGGCGGCGCTCCGCGACCCTCGGGTGCTAATGCCCGCTTCTTCTCTCGGTCTCCTCTCTCCCTCCTTCTCCCTCTCTCTCTCTCTCTCTCTCTCTTCCTCTCTCTCTGTGTCTCTGTCTTTGTCTCTCTCAGCCTACCCCCCCCTCCCCTTCCTTTCCCATTTTCTTTAGTCTTGCTCTGTTCAATCCTTCTTTAGTAGGGTAACTTATTTTCCTTTTGTTTGTTACCAATAAATGATTCTCAGGTACAACGTTTGTCTCGTTTTACTTAATTTCCTTCCTGACCATCTATTTTGAAAAGAACTCGCAGTTCCCCATGGTGGAACGCAACCAGGGGTCATGCTGGAACTCGAGTGGCTTCAGTGCAGGCCTGGGTACACACACAGGGACACATGGCCTGAGTTAGGGCCCCCCTGGACCCCTTCTTTGGGCTCTAGCATCAGAGGACAGGTGGCACCCCAAAACATGAGAAAGCCCAGGTGTTTGGGGTGCCCACCACAACCAGGAAGGGACATGTATCTGGGCAGCTCCCCAAAGAGATACAGGTTTTGGTGTGCCCTCCACAACTCTGAGGGGGCCTAGATATCCAGATGGCCTCCAGATGGGATCCAGATGCCCAGATGGCCCCCCTTAGGACCAGGATGGGACACAGATGTCTGGGTGGCCCACCACAACCAGGAGGAGACCCATGTCTGGGGTTCTCCCCAAGGCCAGAAGTGGAACACTGGCATCCAGGCTGCCCCTCACACCAGGGTTCTGCATCAGCTGGGGGTTCTGGCGGGAGACAGCTGAGGGGCAGGGGGTGGGGGTTTTGCCAGCACCTTCTGCACTGTGTAGCTGGTGCCCTTGGAGTTGTCATCCTGAGGGGGCTCCCACTCCAACATGTTCAACTCCCAAACCTCCTTCAACTCCACTGCTCAGACATGGTGGGGGGCAGCCACTCTGTGGGACAGCCTTTGTCCCATGACCTATAAGCCCCCCAAATAGTCCCCAAAACCAGTCCATGGCCCACAAACATCCACCATCAAGCCCAAATACTCCCCCAAAAATGCTCACCCTAGCACATCCAGTCCCCAAACCAGCCCCCAAAACACACTGCTCCTATTGCCCCCAGTGCCTCCCATCCCAGTACAGCCCAGTGGTCCCAGTACCCTCAGCCCAGTGCTCTCAGTACTCCTACACTTGGACTCCCAGTACAGCCCATCTCAGTGCTAGCAGTGCCCACTGACAACATGCAATGAGAATGCCCTCCCAAGCTGCCTCACACCAAGCATAGCCCGCCCAGCTCCCCCACCCTAGTACTTCCAGTACATTCGGTCCCAATGCTCCCAGTAGTCCCTGTGTCACTGGTCCCACACGCAGTGGGAAGGCAGGTGTGCCTAAGATCTGTTCTGATGCAACCAGGATATACAGCTCAAATTTTAAATAAGACGCCTGTCTTCCTGTGAGAAACCTGTGAGAAATTTTAAGACTGTTATCCTAACCCTGACACAGTAGCTGCATTTGGGGGGATTAGAGGGTCATGGAGCTGGGAACAGAACCCCCTCAGTATGGGGATGTCACCCACTCATGACCCTCAATGGCATGTCCCCTCAGAGTCTGAAGGTCCCTGACCTCACAGGATCCTATGCCAGCACTCAGAGGTCCTTGTCCCCATAAAGTCCCCACATCCACTGGAGGTCTCCAGCTAGGAGCAGCACCCTGAGATGAGGGTAAGGATCCCCATGAGTCTGGGGCAGGTGACATGGGTCATTGGGCACCTTGAGGACCTTGACCCTGTGAAGGGCAAGTGGTGCAGAAGGGGTCTGGGTGGTGGTCACAGAATGAGGGCATGGACCCCATGGTGTCCCAGAATGGGGGTCCACTGGCTGCCTCCTCCCTGCCCATGCACCACTGGGCAGTTTCTGTTCAGGGAATGTTAAAAAACAGGGAATGTTAAAAAACAAGTGAACTGCACATGTCATGATGGTTTTTATGCAATTTAAGATCTTGCGGAGCTGATATAGCTGACATGGGCATGTTGACAGACCTGTGTATGTTTATATGCAAGTGCTTTCTTTGTTCAGAGTCAACTAAAAATCCCTGAGTATTTCAGCAGGGATGGGTGCATGGGTAACCTGGTCCTCCAGGTTAAATTAAATTAAAGCCACAAACACTATTCAAAATGCAGAGTCCAATCCTGTGATAGCTTCTGCAGCCCCAAAACCCCTACAAGAACATAACAACATGGTGTAAAGGGCCAGGATCTGCAGGTGCCTTTCTAACAGGGACTCTCCACTACTCTCCAAATCTTCTAGACCAGGAGACTGTGGAGAAGAGGACACACTGCTCAAGGAGGGTGTTTCCACATATACAGAACGTACATACCTGCAATACTGTATCATGCAAAGCACCCTTGGATTTAAGAGGATCTTCAGTATATGCTTTGGACTCTTGGTCTCTTGGTTGTGAACAGATGGCAAAACAATACCATCAACTCCTGCTCAGCTGAATATGATCCAGATAAATAAATAATAGGTAAACAATCCCCTGCTTACCTTGTGTTTAGTAATAGTGTACTCCCAATCCAGATCATCTGTAGTTAGAGAAGTTTCTTGCAATTTCAGCACTCTGCTCTTAAGCATTTATTTCATTGGAAGAAGAGTGTAACTCTTGCCAAAACTACAGCTAAATAACTAGAGATAATAACATAAATCCTGAATTGGATGGGGTTTGGTTTCCTTGTTATAGCTAAAGGAACTCTATACTCTACAGTAAGGAGAGGATAGTAGGCTAAAACAAGAGTAAAGAGAGAAATTATTTATTCATAGCACATTAGGAACACTGTTCACAGTACATCATTAACAAGGTGACTACATAATGTGATCATAAAAGGGTGACTTAAAAAGCTAGTTAAAGACAGGGCATAGATTATAGGCTAGTCATGGAAACTGGTAGGCTTTTTCCTCCCATAAGCAAAGCTGCATAAATACAGACTGTCTCGTACTGTTTCTGCAAAGGTAAAGGATTGATTTACTCAATCTGTACATTTTCTTTATATTGTATAAATTTACCAATACTTAGATTCATGTTTTCGTATAGTTTATGATGTTAAATTTAAATACAGTATTATGTCTCATTAATTTAAGGTGCAATTTATCAAAATCTACAGTAAATATTTTCTTTTTAATCAGTTCTCTTTGGCACACTTCTGGTCTGTTTAAATACAAAAGTGTAGGATTGAATTGAGTAATAACACTGCAGGTACTTGGAGGGTTTTTTTGTTAGCATATGAGTGTGATTTTATGCTTACCACAAGCTTATTCACAAACAAATAACTGTATATGAATTTCAGTTTACTTTATATATAAAATGGCTAACTACTTCAATGTGCAAGGCAGAAAAAAAAATTATTACAGCAACTCCTCCCTTGAGAGAGTGATTTTTGCACCATGGAAATCTTGTATAAAATGTTATAGAAAATGGAGATTTTTAATGAGGAAGTTCTTGGTGCTTCTAATCTTATAGCAAGCCACCTGAGGACATGATTTTCTAGGTCCAGAAATGGTTCATAAGATACAGTTTAGCTGACAGGTTGGCACTGTAGTGGTGTTGCAGCTATAAACTTGCATGTTCAACTGACAAACTAAACCAAGGAGCCCCAAAAAAACAACCAGTCTGTGTAAGAAGTTTAGTGAGAGTGGCTTCTTTCTACGAGAAAGGTCTCATTCCTATATTCTTGATATCTATCTATCTATCTATCTATCTATCTATCTATCTATCTATCTATCTATCTATCTATCTATCTGCTTTTATTGCAAGGAAGAAACATTTAGAATTTGCACTCTGCACTTTTGTCTTCATGACCTCTGCCTACTTTTGGGCTGACTAATATTTGTTAAAATGAAAGGCCAACAACAGAAAATGGACTTATTTCTGTTTCTGATGGAAATGTATGAGGAGGCCATCAAAGTTGACCTAAATAGGTAAAGTAGCATTTTACAAAAGCTCTTCAAATGCCAGAAGAGCAAGCTCAGAACATTTATTTCACATCTGAAGGCCAATACCAGCAGCTGGCATTCACATGAAAGGTATGGAGAAACTTAGCTACATAAATACTGGAAATCTTTCCGTGACTAATTATTTCACAATTGAAGAAAAACTAAACCCTATTCACAGTAAAATGTACTTATTACAAGGCCCTTCTGGTCTGTTTTTTCCTGAATCACGCAAGTAGTATCCCCTCAGCTGCAGAAATTAGCATTTTGGCAAATGATCAAGTTACAGGAGTTGTCAAGTACAGTGCAACCTGTTTAGAAGGCAAGGATGTAGAAAGGGATTTTATATAGGTGCTTTGTAGTAATGTGTGAAATTCTGTGCTACTCCTGAGTAAAACACATTTGGCTATCCCAGCTAATGACCCATTTTTGAGCATGCTGATTCCAGAGAGGCATTTCACAGCCTCAGCAATAGTGTATATTCAAAAAAAAAAAAAAAGTATTTTACAACTGTCTTTTTCTTCAAACTGTCAGTAAGGACTAACAACGGTGAGTACCAAGTGTTGAGGGAGATGATAAGAAGGGGCAGAACTGGTAAGGAGAATTAGTCAGTGTAGTAAATCAAATGTAAGTGAGATGTAATTCATTCTCAATTACCCTTTAAGCTTTTTGAGATGTTGCATATGGCCATGTCCCTTAGTACTCCTGTTTTATCGGAAAGCTACTGGCTTTAGAACTGGGACGTCTGTGTGAAAGATATGGTGTCAGATTTATCTACAGAAAAGCCTCCATTGACATAAGATTTCTTAGCCTCTGTTTCATCATTATCAAGTATTCCTGTTTCCAGGGCAAAAGGATTGACTATGTTGACTTCAGAGGTGACATCCATCTGCTCCAGCTCCTTTTTTGAAAGCTTCTCCACTACTCCTGTACCAAAGGCATCTCCCAAGACATTCACCATTGTTCTGAATCGATCCCTATGGAACAAAAATTTTGTCAGTGAAACCATTCAGTTGTTTAGAAAATCCTTTTATAAAAGTAAGGTACTCTAGCTCATACAGTGCTGTTTTCTTCCCACTGCAGATTTGGGTAATTCTTCAATGAAAAGAAAATAGTCTTGTAAAACAAGAAATAGAATTTTTCCCATGTGTATTTGTAGAAGCCTGGAGTAATTTTCATGAGAAATTACTTTGTACAGGGCATGCCAAACTTCAAGTCATATTGATGCCTTTTCTTGGTCTTAAAATCAAGAATCAGAGTTAGAAGGCAAAAAGAGATTTTACTTTTGTATTTATTTTAAGGATCTTTAGATGCACCACGTCCAGGTGGAATGCGCCAAAATGCACACCACAGTGCACACCCCCAAAAGATCTGGTATATCATTATAGGTCTTACTAATTAGCATATCTATCAATGATTCCCCAATGAGAGGCTCAAGTGAGCCCCCCTTCCCGAGGAACCTTCCCCTAGATGGTTCTGTCTTAGTTTGCAAAATGTGTTCTGGAGAGGACCTTGGTGTCTGGGGGCATTGTGATCCCTAACTATGAAGCTTCTAAGATGTTTAGTCTCTTAGCTTGACAAACAAGTCCAAGAATGTAGGCAAAAACTACCAAGAGTACAGAAGCTATGAAAAGGTATATCAGAGGGGTATAAAAGAAAGGCAAAAAATCATCATGGCATCAATATCACCTGTCTGTTAGAGAGTAATTCCACTGCTGTGGCACAGCCTTACAATATGTTGGAAGGATCACCTCTCAGGCCCCTGAAATATGCTGCACAGCTGGTTCTCTTTGTGATGACAGACTGTGGGCTGCAGCATCAGAGTCTGCATTGTGCCTTTTGTCATTCTAACAGTCATGTCCTCAGCCAGAGGAGCACCTAGCCCAGTATCTTCAGTATTCTGGCCCAAATCCTGGAAAAAGGGCAGGCCTGTCTTCTGCCAGCTTACGTTTAACATTTAACGTTTAACGTACGTTAAAGACGTACAAACTTGTACTAAACAAGTCACTTAAAGGACTATGATACTCCTGCACTATTGATTTTTCTCCAGACAGAAATGTGATATGCAGGCCTTAAAAACCTGCTGCTACTTGGCAGAGAAACAACACACCCTTTCAATATAACAAGGTTTGAAAATCGGCATGGAAGTACAGTATGGACAGTGGAAGGCCATACTTCCCCATTTTTGTTTTCAGCTACAGAGCACTAGAAAGGCTCTGTGGCAGAACAAGTTTCTCCTTCCACGCAGAGACACTGAGGTGGATATATTCGCAATATTTCACAGTACTTCTACAACTGCTGAATTCCAGTGCTTATACAGTTTTTCATGTGCAATGAAAATATATGGTAGGGAAAGGGAGAACAGTAAAGTAAGATTCTAGTAAGATCAGTGTGACAAGTGAGGAAATAAACAGCACTGGAGACTCATCTGTTATAATAGTACTATTCTATTAATTTTTCTAATCTTCATTTAACATGTGGAAGTACTCCTCAAGCCTATGTAATATAACCTTGGTAGTTCAGAATTAACGAGTGGGTTGCTAATGAGCTGCTACTAGCAAATAGTTTGCAAAATTATACATTTTAGGCAATAAGTACAAAAGGTGAAAGTGTTAATAGTCTGCGTGACATCAAAATGTGCATGCCATCTCCTGAGGTGCAAAATGCACTAGCAATGACCCCTAGTATATTAAATTAACCTTTAATTCACTTTACACAGCAAAACACATCTTAGTCTGAGAAATGCCTCAATTAGAAACATCTTGAATTATTCATATGCTTCATGGTGGAACAAGTGCCTTCCATATACTAATATTGTGCCTAAAACCCACATAAACTGTGGACTTCTAAAGTGGAGTAAAGATCAGATCCATAAAGTCATGATTGCTACAAGAAATAAGGAATTACTGTTCTCTTTCTCTCTCACTCCCATAAGATAAGTAGAGGGCATCAAATGAAATTATTAGGGTGTTCATTAAAACAAACAAAATTCTATGATGTCTCTGCACAACACATCATTAGGATGTGGAATTCATCTCCACAGGACTTGGGGAAACATGGGTACCAAAGCAATGAGGCATTCATGGAAGAAAAAGACAAAAACCACCTCTAACTCAGGAATTCTGTGAGCTGCAATTTGCAGAAGGCTGGGTGAATACTTTGGAAAAAGAACCAATATACATTTGTTCTGTTCTTAGACTCTTTAGATACCTGCTCTGAGCCAGTGGTTTGTACTGATCCTTAAAAAATGTTAAATTCCATTAGGAATAGAAGAGAGCTGGAGAAAAAAAATACCGTGGAGCACAGCAAATGAAAGTAATAGACCCTGTTGCAGACAGCTGATTGGGAGAATGTACTTATGGATGGAACTGGATCCTTTGGAGAAATTATGCTTATACATAAATGGAATTGATTCTTGGATCCATCCAGCAGCCCCGATTTTCTGGGGACTGGCATTTCTCTCTATCTGCAAAATTGAGTTATATAATCAAATAAATTAAATGTATCTGTGAAATACATAGGTTGCTGCCAGAAATCCTTCAAGAAAATGATTGGAAAGGGTGGAGGAGGAACAGCAAGGCATTTATCCTGAGTGTAAATAAACCAGAAGAAGGCATGCAAATATTATGAAATTATTAAGATCACTGGATTTATACCAGTGAAATGTCATCCATGCTAAGTTACTGCAGATGGACAAGACCTTGGGCTGAGCACTAAAGCTCACACAGTTTATGAGGCAAAAGAACTAAAATTATACTCCTTAACTTGTGAATCCTGTTACCCGATGTGTCATGGGACAAAACTGAGTATTGATGTCCTTCTGACCTCCAGAATACACTCTGTGATTCTCTGGGCTTTTGCAAATGTAGCAGAGATACACACTGGTATAACTTGAACAGAAAAGATTTCTGGTGAAAAGGCTTCTCTCCAGAAAGATCTCATGAATGGGACTGAGAAGTTTAGAAGTGCTCTGAGGTGGCTGGGATTAGACATAAGGAACACTTTCTGAATTTACATGTGTGCTTGTTGATCAAGGGCTGAGCCAGTGCTCTCGGTGAAGAACAGCCCTAACAAAGTAGTGCTGGCAGCACAGACCTTTGTACAGCCTGCCATACATGGGCATGTGGGGTCCAGGGCCAGTTTTGCTTTGTTTATGTTGTGCTCCACTGCCAGTGTATGGATATTACATGCTTTGCAGCTTGTGGCTACATTTGATCTTTATGAACGACGTATGTGTTTAGCATAACGTGGTGGAATCTCTGACACTCTAGAGACATTTCTTGGTAGTGTCAAACTTGTCTGTCTTGAGGAAGGTGCTCATGATTTATTAGTGCTGTGACCACTACTTTAAGGCTGAAAGCATCTCTGAATGTGAGGTTATTCACTGCCATCCCATGCAGTAGGAATTCTCTCACAATTAAAGCCATTACTACATTCAACTCTGAACAAGCCTGGCCATAAGAATAATCTTTTTCCATTTTCTGCAACAGTTCTAAATGATTTTATTGCTTTCTTTCTCAGACTCACATATTTCCACGCAACTTATGCAAACATTAAAAAACAAAAAAAGAAAAAAGAAAAAGGAAAAGTAATTAAATATGAAGTGCCTTAAACTTACAGAAGCCAGTCAACTGCAATGATCAGAGTAACATCCTCGGCAGGCAGGCCAACGGCACTCAGCACAATCACCATGGTGACAAGTCCGGCTTGGGGCACGCCTGCAGCCCCGATGCTGGCTGCCGTAGCTGTGACACTAAATCCCAAATAAAGCCCAAAAAAGGCATTCAGAATACATGTCGCTCACAGAAACTCTGTTTTCTAGCACAAATAGTTTTATTTCACCGCAAGAAAGAAGCCGAAATGTTTCAGTTTTACTCTTGAATAGTATTTACACAAAGTCAGGTGTCAAGCTTATAGGACAGCCCAGGTATTGACGTACTGTTATGGTTAGACTGCAGAATAACAGGCAACACATGTCTAACAAGAAAACTAGACAGATCAAAGGTAGAGGCTGAGTTAGGTTTGTCAGTGTTTGCAGGGAAGAATAATGGCAATTTCCAGAACAGTGCTGTATACCAGCTGCATGTCCTGGCCCATCCTACCTCCTCATCAGTTTGCACTGGATAGGCCTTGGATCAAGAAGTGAGAATATTTGTTATTTCCTGTGCTGTGAATGATGGTTTAAACTTTCCCATGGGGTATCCAAAGTTAAGTGTACCATTCACTAAAAAGCTCACGTTCCACAAAATGCATGTGATGGCTTTAGTCTTACCTAATGGTAACTATTTGGCCAATATCCAGTTCTAAGTCGTTCAGCTGCGCAATAAATACAGCTGCTACTGCTTCATAAAGAGCTGTGCCATCCATGTTGATGGTAGCTCCAACTGGAAGAACGAACCTCGTGATTCTTTTGTCAATCAAGTTTTTTTCTTCTGCACAGCGGAAAGTGACAGGCAAAGTTGCTGAACTGGCACATAATGAAACAAATAAAGTAAGTGCAGGCAATAACACACCATTCCCATTATGTTTCCTTTTCCTCAGAACATGATCTGCTTTATGACCCAAACAGAGATCTAAGGCAGGAAGGAAGGATGCACCATGAAAAAGCAAAGCAACTTTTATTATACCTTCTAATTATTGGAAGAAATAGCTAAGTGTTAGTTGTTCTCAAAATTACATGGTAAAATTGCCATGGTCTATGTAGTCACAAAAAATATGCAACAGCTTGCACTCTGTAATGTCTGTGACTAATAAACTGAATGGCAAAGAACTGCCTCCTCTTGGAAGAGTAAGGCTAATGCACTCTGTAGTGCCCTTTGGGTATGACAAATAATGATGAAAGCAGTATTTCAGCCTGCAGGGGACTGAGAACTGTACAGCTGATACCAGGACTTGTAACAAAGTAGCAATAAAATCAGACCATGAACAATGCCATTACTAATAGGTACATTACAGAAAAGATGTTTCTTTTGTTTACCTGGAAGAGATCATGAGGGCTGTCAGAAGTGCCTGAGCCATCCCCATGGCAAACCGAAAAGGATTTTTCCTTACTATTATTAAGTAGATTAGTGGCAGAATTATACTGGAATGGATTGCAAGTCTGCAAAATAAAATCAACTAGTTAAACTAATAGATCCATCTCATTGTCTTGCTTTACTGAAATGGTGATAATAGGTACCCAGCTCTGTCCTCAAGTACACTTAGGAAACACTCAAGGTGACTTTAGTGACACCTATGTGCGAAATTTAGAGAGAATGCCATATTAATAAAGAGCAGACCAATGCTGTTCTGTGCTTCCTTTTGGAAAGGAGAAGCCATATATGAATTGTTTCTCTTTCCTAAGCTGAACAAGAATTTACTTGGAAATAATTTTAAACTGATGAAAATAAGGAGCCTAAACTAATACATACTATTTAAACTGATATGCAGAGGGTGATTTGAAATAACACTAAAACACTCTTCTGCCACATCCTTACAATGCAAACCAGAGACAAATCAGAAAACTAAATCAAACAGTTATTCTCAGCTTGTTTGCCCTTATTACAGAACATGTTTTGGAAATAAAGTTAAACATGCTTTCCAGTCAGGTACAGCTGAAATGCACATCTTCCTTCAGAAACTTTAAATAGGGACCTTTAGAAAAGTCCACACCTGCTCTGGGGAACCTGTGTAAGCTCGGGTCTACAATTAAAATGTACTTAGATATTTCAGAGTGTTTAAATGAGATATATGTAGTCTAAGCATTTTTAATGTTGTAAGATGCTGAAATACTATATTTTGAAACTATTAATTTTTAAAATTAAGTGGATTGACTCATAGGAGATCAACTTGCCTTCTTGACTTTAGCAGCTCAGATATATTTGCCTGGATATTTGTATAGGTCTCAGGGAAAAATTTCTCCTTCAACTTATGCATTAATTTTGAACACTGTGCAGTAATCCTGAATGCACATGAATGCAGAGCTTGTGAGCATTAAGATTAGAGGTAAACTGACTGCTGTAAGTACCTTTGAAATGAAATGTATTTGAAGGGTCTGTGAAATATTCCCCGTATTCAAAGACTGCAATTACAGCAACATCAGCTTTTTGTGAAAAGAAATTATTACATAGCCTGAAAACATAAAACCCAAAACCGTTGTCACATATGACCTTGGAATTTTTATTCTGTCCTCACAATATGTTCATGTGCACATTCCCGTGTTGTAATAGTGTTTTATGGTTTCAGAGCAGTTGATAAAGATAGCAATACATCATGGTACCATTTGTTCTGCCAAAAATAGACAATTAAGATAGCAGTAGTCACAGTACAGAAATCTGCAACAGCATCAAAAATCACCCACAAAACCTACATATTTGTTTCCTTGGAAAAATTATCTTTTTAAAAGTATCAGGCATTAAACTTTTCATTCTGTATAGGAACATATGACATATTTCGTGGAATGTGAATAATAGCATGCAACATATCTTGATAAAATTTTGTAAATAATTCTAGAAAGAAACCTAACAATTTATACATGCACCACCACAAGGCACCATTGTATAAGTTGCTAGGTTCGTGACATGCCTGAGAACAAACTGAATTCTGCACAATATATAGGAAAAAAAATAAAAGTGGTATGTGTGCCATTTGCTGTCTTAATAAAATGTTAATGAGAGTAAGCATTTCAAGTATGTCTAAATCTAAAAGCATACTGACTTAGTTATTTCAAAAATTTAGTTCTGCACCTTTTTAGTAGCCGCATGAACATGACATTCAAATCAAATATTTGTGTATATCTGCTTTGCTACCACTGATTTTCATGAAACAAATTTGAAGTAATATTTATTTTTGTTCATAAAATGCAATTCTTAGCAAGCAGCAGAAATTTTTATACCAAAAATCATGATCAGTAACTGAAAACAGAAATTCTAATAGCATTCGTTTTTAAGTTAGGAAGAATCTTGTCCCTCAGAATCCTAAGCTGACATTCCTTATAGGAATATCCCTAACAGGGATGCAGCTGCCTTGCTGCTTTCAGAAGAGACAAAGGCACAGGCAAGGAGAGTCTACCAGCTGCAGCTTCCTTTTTTTTCCCCCCCACTTCAGCCTGACTTCCCTCTGGCACTTAAATTATGTCTCCGCTTTGACCTTCCTCTGCTGTAACTTTTAATATGTCCACATCCAGACTCTGCAACCGTTAGTGGTGAGAGATATCTTGAGACACTTAGTGGCAAATTGGACCAAACACAGTGGGGGAACTCTGTTCCCTCATGGTGACCTAAATGAGACATAGAGACTGAGATAATCTGCAGACAGTGGTGGATGAGTGCTGGTAGGGCTGAGGCTGTGAAAAATCATGAATAATAAAGCTGGGAAGAAGGTAAGCTGGATAGGGAGGTTAAAGGAAAGAAAGCAGAGGATAAGACACACCAGTACTCATGCTCTTGCACAATTATCTTGATAAGGAATACAAGAAATGTTTAAGATAACCTGTTATTTTCAGGTTCAAGTTTAAAGAGAGAATGATAAGCAGTTAGAGAAGATGCCAGTGAACAGAATACACTGCAAACAGACAAGGTTAAACACATAAGAATGAAAACCAAAATGATGGCGGGAACAGCAGTTTTTAAGAAACCTAAACAAAGAACAACTTTTTCCTTTTTCCTGAGAGGTAAGAAAAAAGGGTATTCTTGCAGGCTGAAAAATGTACAACAACCACCTTTCCCCTGCAGCCTAAAGCCTTGTGTGTATGTGTCCATATCTGCTCCTGTGATCTGATTACAACATGCTTTCCCTGATGGTCAGTTTTGCAGAGAATGCGCTGCTGTTAGCCCTTACCCACAACGCCTTGAGCAGCACCCATGGGAGGCTACTCTGCAGGATGCAGAAATGCTGCAGAGATCTACCTGAGCACCCATCAGGGAAAATGGTGTCATGTTTGGCATTCTTCTCTCCAAGGATGCAAACGTGCTCACTCTATATAACGTTTTGGATGGCACCTGGGAATCTACTTTAAATTGTTATGCTTGTCAAACCCATGGTTAGCAGCTAAATGGCAGACTATGTAATGGCAGTTTACTTTGCAAAGTACTTTGGAAAAGGCACTATGTCTTCACACATCTTAAGGAAGACTTGCCTTGTAACAGCACAAATAGTAACCTGTAACCAGTAACTGATAGGTAAAAAGTCATAAAACTTCATTACATCTAAAACTGTAAAACTTGCTATCTGATGCAAGATTGAAGTCAAAAGCCTGTAATAATCCATCCAACATATTCCTCCTCTGAGTTAACTGGAGTTAATAACATAGAAGACCTGCAGAAGTGATACTGTCATTCTGTCAATGACTTCTATCTAGCTTGTGACAGGGGTGTCATTTATAATTAGTATAGAAAATATTAGAGCCTTGATTTACTGTCTCTTAGTAAATATTGACTTTCGAAAACTTTAAAAATATGACTTATTTTCCAAGTGCAAACAAATACAAAAAACTGAATAATGCATTAGGTGAACATAACTTGCACTCATCTCTGTAGCATTTTGAAAAAGTCATGAATCAGTGCTATTTCTGGAGCTGTAATTCTTATTTAGAAAGAAATTTTATCTCTGATTTTCAAACAGCTAGTCCAAACATACGAGCTTATGAATAAAACAAAACAACATTGAAATAAATGTGCTTATCTAGCGCAGATTAATGCAAAAACCCCAGAGATCCTTTATAAAGACTATTTATAAAGTAGTTTGCATTTAAGACTAATATATTACCATTCTCTTTGCTTGGCTGTCAGAAAGTGTGTGAATGACGTTTGAAGAATAGCATGCAAACGCATAAATTGGGGGGAAAAACTCTTGAACAACTTTGGATCTAGCCTCTAGACAAAACGTATATAAATCCTTAGTATACTGAAGGAATTATAGGGCTGGATGCTAAGGTAATGGACCAAGATAGCCTAGAAGGCTATGCTTCACTGAATTGGAAATAGAAATTTAAATGCATTTAAATTATTGGGACTGTAATATCCATTTACCTGACAAAAGGGTCCTTTGTAGGATAGTCTTCAGACATATATAATAATCTGTTGTTATAACCTATCATTTGGAGCAGTTAAGTTGTTCGAAAGTACCACTGCTGAAAGGCTCCATGTTGTGCAGGTGTAGCCTCCTCCACCCAGACTATTCTACATAGACAACAGCTAATAAAAAGAATAGAAAAAAAGTTCTGATGCTTGGCTATGTTATTCAGATTGCAACTTCTCCTTTTGCAGCTTCACCATCTACCCTAACCTTGACGGAGGAATTAACAAATCGTGCAATCCCCAGGGCTTCTTTTGATGTCAGCTCTCTGCTCGTTACTGGGGAGGGATCAGTCTCTGGCATCATTTATTGTGCGCTGCTCTTACTATGCATTTGTATTCATCAGGGAAAGTTTGGTCTATGCTGCTGCACCTTGGGCTCAAAAATCCCACGGAGGTTCCCAACATAATCCACGTATTTGTGTATATTTGATAGGCTGGCAAGCCCCAGTAAGACATAATTCATAACCTCACCCTTTATACAACAATATTTTCTGCTTCAGCACAGGCTGTGAAGATGAAACAATGAATACAAGGACGCATTTGCATTTTGGTTTTTTTAGAATGCAAGGCAGTGACTTTTTAAAACAAAACATGCATCCAGCAAAATGTGGATTCAAGCCATCCTCACACATCCTCACATAATTTTCACTGATTTGATGAATTTTGTCTCTGACCTAGAAGACTGGATGTGGTGGATAATTGAGTGATAATCAACTGAGCTCCAAAACTTCATACATACAATTCAATCTTTAAGAAATGACATACCCACTTATTACTGTAGCCATATAAAGACCCAATTTACGGAAGATTTCCCAGTCCTCAACTTCTAGTATCTTCCCAGCAATTAAAAACACGATACCAATTGGCATATACCTAGAAAGCAAAAATAATGCTATAAAAAATTTATTCTCAGAAATACTGCATGCTCACCATGAAATAATTTCTCTCCCAAAGTAATTTTTTAAAACAGACAGAAAATATGTTTTGATATCCTATTTCACAACAACAGATTTTTTTTTATATTATGTTATACAATGGACTTTCTTAATTTGCAGCAACGTTACAACAGAGGTGACGAATAAAGACTGGAAAATAAAAGTAAATGTAACTCTACGTATAGTCTAGCTAGTATTGTATAACTTGGTGTTACAGAATACACAGAAGTTGGGAAGAGGTATGGGCATATACCCATCACAACCAATGTTTACGTATAGCCACAGGCTTCCCTGGGGGTGGGAGTTGGCAATGTTGAGACCAGTATCTGTGTATTCTGTAATCCCACACAGATGGGAAAGGTCTCCTGGAGCTACAGGAGCTGCCTTGCAGCACTGGGGGCTATAACTGTGTCACCTGCATAGAAGAAGGTAAATGTGCACAAGGCCGTGCCCTACGGACCTGAACAGCTGCATAGGCTACTGCCTACAGAAAATTCAAGGGAAAGAGCAGGAATTATGTTAGCACCAGCTCCACTGCATTCTTTTTGTTTCCAGAGAGCAGGCTGTCACAGAGACAAGTTACTACTTCAGAGCTTTGAGCAGTATAAATTAATCGAGAAATTTGTGAATATGTAAAATATATACATTGTAAAATAGAAATTATAAATTTATAAAATGTATGTGTGCTATCTCATAAACAAAATTGTACCTTATCCCTGTAGAAAGCAGGGATACCCAGTCCCTCTAAGCACTGAACTTGATGAAAACAGAATTAATTCCTCATACTTTCAGCACAAAACTCTATCTTGTTTCAAACAACAGATCCCACATCCGGGAGCCTGTAGCCACAGCTTCTGGCACATGCAAGAAAATAGATAATCAATTTATGAGTAAATTCCTGTATGGCATGTGCTAAGTCTGGGGTCTTGTTGTTGGTAATTTTCTGCAGAGTGAGGCAGCCTATCTCACAGGGCTTTAAATTAGCCTGGGACTAAACTAGCTGCTTAGCACAGGACCAGTTGCAGAAATTAATTTACATTTCTTTAAGGAAGCAAGAAGTGCAACTAATCCCTGGACAGGTTTACGGTTTTACAGACATCTCAGTGTGCTGGGATATAAAAAAAATCCATGGAAGGGTCAGATCTGACAAGGTACTAGTGTGGAACATGTGCATATGAGTACTGTAGTATATGGCACAAGGTACTCCACATGTAGGTCAAACTCTGGAAGGAATTATGTGTACTTACAGTCCTGGTCCTGTAATGGCGATTTGCACAGACAAAAGATCTGTGAATAGCTGTGAAGTCCAACCAAACACTATCAGATGAGTTTCTGTATTTGTTTTTCTTGTATGAGAATATTATGAGAATGTAGTCTCACAAAACCTATTAACAGGAGGTAAATGATGCTAAGGTGCATTTTGCATACCATTTTGAATTTTGCTCTGTGCTGTGGCTTACACACTATTTCATACTTCTAAAGGAACTTAGATCCAAGGACAGCTATTCTGTGAACATAATGTCTGTCAGGGAGAAATTTCAAGACTCAGAAGGGCATATGGGTGGAAATGCTTATCCCCAAAAGAGTCCTCAAGTCACTAGTGCACTAGTTTTTATAAACATCTAGCAAGAATATCTTAAAAACGCAAGTTTCTTGTACACCAATAGGACTGTTTCTTTAGTATATATTAAGTAGAAGCCCTGTCTCCAGTTTCCTCAAAAGAATCCTATTCTGTAGAAAGGAAAATTTTTACCAACCTTTCTTTGAAGGTTGATTGTTGTAAAGCACTATGCAAAAGCAAACATGAAGTCTGAGTCCACTCCTACCTCTTCAATGACAAAATTCACTTAAAGAAGTTGTTAGGAAATGCCAGTATATCCTTGGACTTACCACATAATTATCTGAACTATTCTCATTGTAGCTTCATTCAGCGCATTGAAGAAATCCAACAGCACTTGTCCTTTCTCTCCCATTTTCCCAATAACCATTCCAAAAACAAGACAAAAGACAATCAACCCCAGTGCATTGATGCCGTTGGAATACATGCCCACGATTTTATATTCTTGAGTTTTGTTCTATAGATTGGAATGAAGAGGAAAAAAAAGTACTATCTGAAAAGAATGAATTTACTTTAAAGAGTTCTAAAATGAAAATACATTTAGATTTTTTTTCAAAGACATGAAGCTTTTTCCCAGACACTATATTGGCTTTCTGAAAGTGCCAAGTGGGCAAGTTAAGGAATGCACAAAACTGAACTTGAACACTTCGTATTTTAAAGCCATGCAAGGATCTGACCAAACTCTAGCAGGGAGTAAAGCACCCCTTAATTTGTGTTATCCTTTCTGTAGACTTCTGACATGAGGTATGACAAGGTCTAGGTATCCACAGTCATGCTTTCAAGATTTACTCCCCTCCACTCAAGATTTACTCCCCACTGCGGAGAACAAAACACAGATGTAGAATCCCTGTATTTGTTTCTGAGCAACTCAAGGGTTTGTATCCGGATTTGAGATAAATTTGCCACTGCATAACAACTGGTACATCAATGAAATTGCATAATTTGTAGGAGAATTGTATGCACATAACATAAAAGTCCTACTAAAGAGGTATTAATGCATTCTTCTGTGCAGCATGAACATATGAAGGAAAGGGTGCAATTCTTCACTACAATCCTGTATTAATGTCTCTTAATATAGCTCATGTTCCCATGCTATTGTTACTTTGGGATGAAATTTGGAAGGTGTATAATAAAATGTATATTGATTTGGTACTGTTTGTAGTTCTGTGTTCACATTCTCCTGAATTCCTTTCTCCCTCTCCTCCAGAGTAAGTCTAGGCTTTATACACCATTAAGGCCCATAAGCTTTCCACACCTCTAATGAAAAGCTTGTTAAATCTCTTCTTCACTTTTGTTTCTGTACATCTTTTTTCAGAGTAACAAACTATTAATTAACAAATGCTTCATATTGTTTTGTTTTCCATTTAAAAAGATTTATTATTTTTAACTAATTTTCTTCTCTAGTGCTTACAGTTACAGTTGTTGCTACTCAAACACCTCATGGTGATATACATCTAGTCTTTCCACAGTGACTTTAATTTCTCAGAAAATTGACAATTCATAAGCAGATAAATTTAATCAATCTTTATCTATTATCTTTGGACTGGTCAATTACCCATGGGCTCCTCTGATGTTCTTAAAATTACTGGAAGATACTTGCAATGACCTCTAAGCATTTACTTATTAACTTCTGTGCTCTTGCTAAAATCCATCTATGTGCTATTTCCTTTCATTTCTTCATCACTAACCACATGAACTAAACCAAATTTAGTCTATGCTCTTTCTCCCTACTTCATATATTATGAAGGAATACAAGAATAAAGGTCGCACCTCCGAGGGCTTTGCTGTCGTAGCAGTTGTAGTGGGTTCTTCTGGAAATATGGAGCTATTTTTATCCACAGCAGTTGTAGTTTTAACTTTTTCACGTTTGGTTTTATACTGGAAAAGTTAAAAGAAAAAAAAAGCCAGAAGAACTTATTTAGAAACATGGGAAAACTGAATAATAGACAAAAAAAAAGTCTTTGCCCAGTAAAAATAAGAGATAAATTAACCAATCTGACTTGAAGGTAGCAAACATAAACAAAGACTTTATTTCCCAATTCATGTGAGGCATCAGGGCTCTGTACCTCAGAAGCTGTAGATCAAACAAGAGATCCACAAATAATATGCTATGAATTCTGCTCCCCAGGCTCCTAGATACCCTGTGGACATGCTGCAGTCTCGTGGGGCATGAGCTAGAGTTCCTGATTATGGCAAGAATTTTTTGCTGGAACGAACAGTCTGGAGAGAATTGCTGACAGCCATACCAGGAGAGGTCTGTAGAGCAGATGCACCTGATACAACCAGGCCCTTGGTGACGTGGTCAGCATAACTAATGCCATTATGTAAGGCAAACAGCCATTCTTTGTGGTCAAATGGGTTACGTATTTCCCTTTCCCCTCATTGCCAGGTCTTCAAGGTCATGTTCACCAAGCAGACAAACCAAACAGACTTACCCTTCCTCTCCCTACTGGTCCTCCAGATTCCTGGGTATTAGGCTGACTGCTCCTCTGTTTATTTGTCTTAAATGTTCCAGGCACCCAGCCAGACAAGTGGTGTTGATGATGCAGTGACAGAACAGGGAAATGTAACAGCACCAAGTACACTGTCCATAAAACCAAGCAGGTGCAAGTCCTAATGAGTAACTTGGACCAAAGCTGCTGCAGGACAGTGAGACCTGTCAGTGAAGTCAGGGGTGCCTCCATCGTTGTCTGCTTCCTCTGAGGACTGAGTGACCAACCTGCACTCTTTCATATGTTTTTCAAGCCTAGATTATGGTGGTTATGTTGGTACAGCAAACCAAGTAGTAAGATTTGACCAAATCTGCAGTGGCTCCAGGCGATTAGAAAACGTAAGTTAAATGCTATACTAATCATAATATTCCATTAAGAAAATAAAACTCTAATAGTAATTACAGTTTAGTGCCACCATCATTCTGTCAAGGATCCCTAAAAGAGCTCGCCTGTCCCCTTAGTGTTGGGTGACCAGTAATGATGAGAAAAACTACATAGAAAAGTTTTATAAAGTGAGTTGTGCACAGTAGCATATTGGATATAAATTTCTGGGAAAGGTTAACTGGTAAGTCTAATGTATAGACAGCGTTTCCTCTTTCATCTTGTAACACTTTTACTGAAAGATGCCTCGAATAGACTACTAGTTATCAGCCTTTTCCTTCAAAGGATTTGGTCCGGCAATGGACATTAGATGTGAGACATTTCCGGGTGAGGGCAAACTTACACAGACTTCATTAGACACTGAGGGACCTTAAGAACAAGGAAACTGATACTCATAAAATGGTTCTAACTCTTGTCACGAAAGGAAAATCTTGTCTTATACATTGCTTGGTTTCTGCATCCAGCTCTTAAACAGTGTCTTTTTGGGACTTAATAGCTGATAGCAGAGTGTTTATCATAATGGAAATGGAACCAAGATGCCTTAAACCCCCACCTTTTTACAGGAGATTAAAATATTCCTGGACTTCTCAGAAATAAGTCTTGCCTGACAAGTTTTTTGTGACATAAGAAAATAATTTGTGGCTAACAATGAAAACTACAGAAGTAAAGAGGAATCTTCAAACTTACCTGTTGAAAACAGGCTTGAACTAGGTTCTCTGGGAACATATTCCTGTTAACAAGCATAGAAGCATTTCAATATTACAGCATACTAAGAAAAAGTTGTTTGCTATAAACAAAATGATAAAATTTGATGCTTAAAAAACAGATCATGTTGTGTTTCTTTTAGCAGAAAGAAGTATATTTAGCATCAGCAGATATAGAGTCCGAAGAAATTAAGGGTTTAAGAATCCCAATGACTGTTTTCCTACTTGAACTTGTTGAACTTTTGGGCTTAATTTTCAGTATTTGACATTTCTATTGGTAAGCTACTAAACCCAGTGTATTTTTTTCCCTGTTATTTCCATGACTTGCATAAGGAATGCAGGACACACTGTATTTACAGGATCTGTCAAATTTAGGCAGATGAGAAAAATAAAAAGCCGCTTAAAAAGGCTGTGCTGTAAGAATCAGATATTTGGTGTGCTCTATTGTAGGTTTTGAATTCAGAAATTAATCTTGGCTAATGGTAAATTCTCCTATGTTATTCCAGTGTCAAGGACCATTTTCACACACTGAAAAATTAGGACATTTAGTCCTTTCCAAATGACAATTTCAGATTCACACAACTGCGAAAGCATTAATTAGGTATTTGGTAAATATCCAATACAGTGCAGAAAAATGCATTTTATATACTGAGGCAGAAGTTATTTATCTCCCTTGCAGATCTGACACAATCTTCTGCCTTTAGTTTTCAAGTTTTTAAAGCAAAATGTATTCAAAAGCAATACCAGTTTGTGTGTGGGTTTTTCCTTCATCTTTACAAGACTATCTGGATCTGAATCAATTATTTTTATCCATATTTTCAAATACAAATATGTAGGAAAATTAATTCTAATTCCTTCAAAAGAGAATTCCAGATGTTTTAACTCTCAATTTACAGTCTTAAACTTGTTTGCCAGATGTTGAGCTGTAATCTATAACAAACCTCCAAACTACTAAATATGTGGCAGTTGATTTTTACAGGATAGATTAAGTAAAAATTCTACAAAAACAGAATGTTGGGTAGGAATAGTGACCCAGAATAGAGACTAAATACACAAGAAGAAAAAAATAATCAACAGAAATATTTTTGAAGGAACTACCTAGCCTCTATTGGAAATGCAGCCTTTTTTGTGTTATTTTTCTTAGAATTCCTTAAACACAGTAGCTCTGAAAACCTGCACATATCTTCAGCAGATTTTTCTAGGGGTTTCCTTCTTCTAACCACGTTAAAGTATCTGTCATTGTCCATGATGCTAATGGGGAAAGACACATGATGCTAACGAGGAAAGACGTATTATAAGTTTGCCTTAGATACTGGTGATGCAGCAAACTTCTTGACTGTGGAACCCTTGGAAATCTTTACATACTGCATCTGTTACTCTGCATCCTGCCTTGAGGAGCGGAACCACAGCACTGCAATTTCAGCTGGTTGTCTGTGCTGGATGACACAGAAGCTGCCAGTCAGTAATCCACCAATCCTTTATGGATCTTTTCCTCATAATAGATAAATCTTGCATGTCAATTTCTGTGAAGGAGGGATTTTTTGTCACTGGTTTATTAACCAAAGTCCATGGTGTAAAGAGATTTTTTTTAAACAAACTGCTTTGAGCATATTTTAAAATGTCTAATCTGTTTAAATACAAATTATTCTCCCCTTATTAATACAAAGAGTACCAGAAAGCATTTTATTGTATCACAACTTTATTTGTGTTTGTCTGGACTTCGGCAAAGGGGATATGGAAACTAAAAAGGAAAACCTCACCTGAGCAGATCCAGCATGGCATCAACAGTACTGACTTCTGGGGTACTGCCCACTCTGTCAATCTCACTTGCTCTTTGAGTCACTCCAGGTTTAATGGTCACAACTAGGACAATCCCTGCAGAAGGAGAAGCAGAGAGCTCACAGTGCAAGCAGAGGCATTGGTGTATTCTTCTTCAGTATATCCAGTGAAGCCAAACTCTTTGTGAGCTCAACTCAACACATACTTTTTGTGGGTGCTCTTGCTGGTATGTTCAGAAAAGAAAAGCCTGCAGGTGGTGTCCTTCAGTGTGTGGGTTCCCCTACTACAGGAGCTACTTGCGGGCTTGCCCCTAGACTTCATCACTTTAGCTTTGTTTTTGTATGTATTGTACTACATCACTACTGCTCACCAGGAGGGTAAATTACTTTAGCAGGGCTTCAGATGAGTGTAGTGCAACTTTTGCAGAGTGAATATATTTAATTGATATTACCTTTTTCTTTATGTAGCCCTTCTTGTTACTAGCTTTCAGATATGAATACAAATGTGCACTGTCCTGTGACCCCAAAGTCACTGGATGTTTTAGTTAAGTTAGGTAGCAATAGAGTTATGTAAGAGAAGGTCTTCAGAAAAAGCCAGAAATAAAAAATTGTGGGTTAAGAAATACTAGATTGTAAATACTAAAATCAATGACAAATTTTTGATTTACTTTAGTGGCTTCACTTTAGGCATTTTTACTATTATTATTTTCTAAATGCATATTCTTTTCTTTTTTCTTTTTTTTTCCCTTAAAAAAAGTCTGAAGAAATCCAAAGCAGATGAAACTACTAAATTTCAGTGAAGGGAGAAAGGAGAAAGATATGTTTGGATGACACTTCAACCAGGCAGTCTTTCTAACGACATCTGTGAATATGCATTTGCATAGCTCTGCATTATGAAACAAGTAATGTCATAACACCATGGAACAACTCAGAATAGCAAGGACCTTTGGAGATTGTCTGGATTAACACCTCACCCTGAGCTGGGACAATTTAAAAGTTAGATATATATTAATGTTAGTCTTTAATAATATTCCTCCTTATGTATTCACAGAAATTTCCCAAGCATATAAGATAGAGTATTTTATTTTGTTTCTTATTTAAGAAGTCTGGCTGAAGATGTTTCTTTAAGCAAATATGGAACATGTCAGGATACTCCTCAGGAATTAACTTCCAGTAAGAGGAGATGTGGATTTCAGAGGGGTAGGATTGGAGCCTGGCAGTGACAGAGGGGGAAAAAACCTTTAAGGAAGTTAACTAGATGACAAGGGAACCAGTATTTTCTGTCATTCTTTCAGGTATGACACACTACATATTTTCACATCTGAGAATCAGGAACAAGCTACCACTTTGCTATTGAGGAAATTCACTTTGTAGTTAAGGTTGGCCTTTAATGTTCATTTGACTTTCTCACTGCTGGTACCACTGTTTACCTCAGCAGACGGCTCCTAATCTTCCCTGAGCTGAAATACATGACGAAATTGCCTGTGGCTTCATGCTGGATAGGAACACAGCCCAGCCGTGGACAGCAGGACTAACTTCTCTCTGTATCTGGCTACATGTCAGGTTGTCTGGTATGACTCCCTGTCTTGTCTCCACATCCTGTCCTGGGAAATTAGCAATGCCACAGTGCAGTACATTTGTAATTAGGCAATGCTGATGATTTATAAAGTTACAGAATCACAGAGTACCTAGTATTACAGCAATGATTGTAGTGCAGAGATAATACACAACTGCTCGCAAACCAATCTTCCCAGAAATGTTGGAATCCAAAGCAGCAACACCTGCAAAAAACAGCCACAAAAAAAACCCCAATAAAAACCAGTCTTATAAGAATGTTGTTGTTTTTGTAGAGAGAAGTAATTATTGTCTCTTATTTCTATGCAGGAAATTTTTCCTTGTTCAAGATGTTTCTAAATACCTAATTGACATTTGCACTTCTGAAAAATATCTATAGCTGACCAACATATTTGCTTCTGCTTCTTTGCAAAAATCTGTTTTCCCTGGATTTTTCTAGGACAAAGACAATTGAGCTTTCTTGATTTCCTGATGTTTGTGATGAATTAGACTTCTTTGGTTTATAAGAGTATGTCATTATTTGTTTCTTTCTTCACTTAAATAATAGCTTCACTTTTTCCAGGTCTGTAACATTTTGGCTTTAAAGCGAAAAGCCATGTGAAGGGAATTGCTCAGGTCTGTTACTCCAGGTTGCTCAAAGGCACATCAGACAAGTAAGGATCATTTCTGGTCAGCTTGTCTTCATTAACAGGTTTACTTTCTTAAAATTTTTGACTAAAGCTTTTTCTGAAGTTTGGGTGTTCACACTTCTCCACCTGTATACGTCATTCTCAAGAACAGTTGTAGATTTACTAATGAAGGTAGGGAAAGTGCTGAGTCAGACATTATACTGAGGTCAACTTAACTTCTGGCAACAATATTCAATGACGCTTCTCGTGAAGTATTTTTTAATTGTTTAAAAGATTTATAAAAGTTATATGTGTACACATACAACTCAGTAACCAGGGCAAAATGAGCATTGTGACTCCAAAACTTGTCTGTTTATAACAACATTAGTTAATAATTCACTGCTATCTCTTTATTATACATTTGTGATCCATTGATATTTGTATGTTTATTGAGTCAGTTTATCAAAAACTGGCTAGCTTCCTTTGTATACAAAAGCAAAACCACCAGGAGGATATTTAGCCTCAGAGAAGTGTGATTTTGTAGGAAAAAAGTAGTTTCAAAAGTGAAGGAAGAAAAATCAAGAGATCTGACACACATGTAAGTTACTGATCTTTGAGCTCAAAAAGGATCTTAGCAAGCACAGTTTAACCATGTGTTGATGTCTTTTTCAGAAGGTATATTAACACCACTGACAGCTTGTGCCTAGAGTACTCACATAATGTCTTACTAGTTCTGTTAATTGTTATTCAAAATGCAAACAATACTCAGACGGGAGAATGAAGGTTATTTTATTTCAGAATCTGATTATCTTGGATCTTCCATGGGATAGTGTATCAGATGGAGTACAGAAGAACTACACATATATACAGAAATCATGATGTAAAGATTCTCCCACTTGTAGAGCAAATAAGGATAATTAATGAACTATTCATATGGCAGAGGAATACAGATCAATGCACAGAAAAACAATGCCACAGCTATTACAGGAAGCTGTCAGCAGTAAGGATATTTTTTGAGATATGAATGACAGAATGGACACAGAAACTGGGCCATGATTTCTATTTCTCACCTTCATAACTATGGGAAAAAAAAGGAAGAAAAAAGGAAGAAAAAAGGAAGAAAAAAGGAAGAAAAAAGGACTTTTCCATTGCCATGGGCTCAGCTGTGGAAATCATGGCAGCAAGAACTGAGAATGGACAGTTTTGGGAGGAAAGGGCTAAAACTGGAAGATTTGACAAGGAGGAGGGCATAGTTTAGACCAAAGTGACCTTGCAGCTGGGAATGCTAAAAATGTCAATGTGGAAAAACTCAATTTATTATGCCTAGCGTGGCTCATCCTGTGGCTGTTTTGAGAAGTAGAATTCCTCTGGAGAGATAACATACCCTCACAGAGAGGCATGAAACCTTCTGTTATAGCGAAGCAGGCTGCAAGCTCTCCCCTGTGCTGGCCGCTGGGATGAGCTGAGCCTAAGGGAGCCTCCGTCCCCACATCTCTGCCACCTGGCACAGTTGGTGAGGTAACAAAATAAATCTGCTCTATGCATTTCAGCAGTCACTTGGCCGTTCTCTTGGTTACCGATTGTGTCAATTCACACCAACAGTAATAAATAATGCTTTCTGTGGCAGGCCTGTTTTCAAAGGCTGTCAATGTTGAAACTTCTGCATCTGATAAATTAACTTGGAAGAATTCACATCATGTTTTTAAAACAGAGCAAACAGGTATTGCCACTGTTCCATATCTTCTAAGGAAAAGTTCATAAAACCCGGAAATAATAGAATTTTATTCTAAAATTTGTGCTTTCATATTTTTGGTTGTCTTTTTTTTTTTTTTTTTCCTGACAGTCTTGTTGACTTAGTCAAGAGCCTAATAATCATGCAAAGTTATTTCCATGGAGTAGTTAGTTAACAAGATCCTACAGTTAATATGAAAGGAGATTCCTGTGACAGGCATTCTTCTGGCCCCAAGTGAAATCCCTTTGCAAACTGTTATGCTCAGTAGAGTTACAGAGGTATAATAAAGGGTAGACTTTGCCCCGACCTTTTAAAACTGGATAATAATCCTGTTAGGGAGCAAGCTAGGGTCCAGCCTGTCCTTCCATTGTCATGTTGGTGCTGCTTTGCTGGTAACCACAAAAACACACACAATTCAGGCAGACATGGCTGAATAAGTACAAATATGGTCTGAGGATGATGGGTGTGGGGTTTGCATTTTTTTGAAAGCTGCTGTACTCTGAGACCTGTATTCAGAATGATGCTTCTATTTAGAGACCAAAGGAGCATTCATTACAAGTGCCACAGACACAGGTTTGCACTGGGTCATGTATGCTCCTAAGCTCCTTTTTTTTTCATGTTAGCTTGTTACACATAGGAAAATATCATCTATAATAACAGACTTCTGTCCAGACATATCCTATTGTAATGACTGAGCAACTGATAATATAATTGATAGCTACTAGACTGTTTCTCAAGACAACGGAAAATTAAGATTCCCTTTGTAGTTACATCATGGCTTACAATTTTTTTGGACATAACTAAGTAAGTTAATGGAAGATGTGTTGAACAAAGCTCTAATACAAATACTAACTACAAAGTCAGTAGTACTAAACTAATATTCAACACTGATTTCAGGTCAGAAGTAAACTTATTTCTCAAAGTAAGATGACACATACGCTGTTCCAAAAGGAAAGCCTGCAGAGTCATTCAAATTTAGATCACAAAAGCAATGTAATTAAGTTTGGTTATCTAATTTGGACTACCATTGAACTTTTACAACTTAATTGTTCTTTCTTCCCTCAATCTATCCCCAAGTTTAAACATGTTTCAACAGATAAACTGGTAATATAATTACTGTACGGAGTTTGAACAGGCACAATGATGGATTTTCCTCCATCCCTGGGTGTTTCAAAACTGCAATATTTCTAATTAGTCCCTTAAATTTTCCTATAAAATATTTCCTAATTCAGCTATAGCCATAGAATGCAATTCTGTGGCTATGATACAAAAAGGCTTGCATGAGATCATCACAAAAGACACCAGCTGATGTTAAAATCTGTTAATCTATCTACCTCTCTGCCCACATCATCTAGAAGAACAGAGTTAAGGTTTTAAAAACTGAAGTCAAATTTTGGAATCAATTACCTGGTCTTATGCAATTCACCTTCCATGTTTTCTATGTTACAGTGTCCAGCTTGAAGGTCTTAGTACTGCTCTCTTTTTTTTGCCCAGTTTTCTCTATTTTGCATCACATACACTTGCAAAAGAATAAAACCCAAAACAATCAGAGAAATCAAGTCTCTCCCTTCTACTCTTTCTTGTACAAGGACCTGAAAATCCTATCAAACTGAAATGCTGCACTGCAGCAATTTTTTTTTTTTTTGTACATATTTAAAACTACTTCCCTGAAATACTACTGTATAAAGCTATTTTACCTAAGGGAATAATCTGATTTAAACAAAACTAAGCTGAAATATGGTGTTCCAGAATTTTTTACCAGTAGCCACTGAACAAAAAAATGTGTTCACTTTAGACGCCTGTAAGGATGCAGATGTACAAATGCCCAAATGGCACTGGCTCAAGGTGTAACACTGTAATTTCAGAGTTGTTCACTATGCTCTTGTGAGACCAGTCCTGTGGTCCTGTGAGATCTGGGAGTGAAAAGGGTTCCATGAAGGACTGGAAACAATTACAGGGGTCTTCTGGTTTCCAGTGCTTATCATCTTCTTAGCTTCCTAGGGGATAACATCTACATCCTTAGAATTTGTCATACCATTCTACAGAGTGGAATACATGCAACTGTGCGCACAGATTTATGTTTCCAGGTGCTCTTTTTCAGTACATTATGAGAGATTTCATCTACAATTTGGTGCAGTGGTTGACTCTGTTCAACAGCAACAATCATACCTAGACTCCCTGGCATTTTTTATTGCTGCTCTACAAATTACAGCGTCATCATCAAGTGCATCTCCTGCAGTACTTCTTAGCTGTTCTCAAACTTCTGAAGATTGGTGGAAGCTGACAGGATCATCAATTTATCTGCACAACACATTGATCATTATGTATAATGCATGAAAGTCTAGGCTGTTTAACTCCTTTTGCAACACAGCTACACTTGGGGATCAAGATGTGAGTTTTCTTGATGCCATTTACCCAGCTCCTAGCACTGATGGGAAGTTGTTCTCCTTAAGTGACCCAGGGCCAGAAGGATGAGTCTGGCTAAAGGCCCTTACAAGTTCACACTACTGCCAGCTACACGGTGTATTTCTCTATTAGTTTTAGATGTTAATTGATTTCTGAGGAAAAACAACTCAAGTATAGTGCACATCAACTGTACACAGTTCTCAGGCTTCTGATATCTAATTCCCCATATAATTCCCTATTGTAACAAAAATATAACAGAAGTTCCTGAAGAGCAGAACTGTATGGCTTTTACACCCTCTCAACTATGACCATGATGCTGATTCAAAGGCAAAATGCAGTTTCGAAAGTGCTCCAAACTGCCAGCAGCCATTTTGCTTTAACTGAGGCATTTCTGTAGTCACTAGACAAATCACAAAATAATTCCCAGCTTCTCCCAGGTGTTCACACTTTATTTCTTCATGTCCATTTTGGCTCTTCTGACTGCAGTATGCAGTCACTACATCATAGAAATTATATGATTGGTGAATATCCAGAAGAACAAGAATTTTTTACAGAATGTTGCATAAGACATATGAAAATAGAATACCATAGGAGACTCTTAAAATACCTACAGAAAATTTCAATAGGCAATCCTTCTAAGGGGACCACAATGTTTTATATAAAAACAGTAATGTTATTTTATTGCTGGGATGCACTGTTATGTGTTGTTGCAAAAAGGTAATATTTATACTTAAAAAAAATACTAGGGAAGAAAATCCCAAACCAATGCTGAAACAGTGTCTTTGATAAACAGACAGCTGCCTGAAATGCATGAAGTTTCATGGCTTTAAAAGATGGAGCTGGGATTGTTTCTAATTTAAGAAATTAGCAGTGTCAAAATTTCAGTTGCATCTGACTGTGGTATGACCTCTTTGTTCCAAAGTGGTTTTGGAATGTCATTTACCTAGTACTGAGAGTTCTCATTTAATCCATTGGTCATCACAGAGCGGGTGGTCAGGCTATAAAAACAATCTTTCTTAGAAACAAGTGAAAAATTTTAATTAGTTGCCATACTTTTCTTCTACTTGCAATGAGAAACACTACCAATACTAAATCAGTATTTGGCCTGTACCTTCAGAAGACAGACATGCTTTTTATCTGAGGAGTGAACACCAAATTCTAGCTCCAGTGCTGAGCAAGCTTGCTGCTTGCACAAGCAGTGTGTAGCAAGCTTATTGCTTATTTTCTTATTCCTCTATGTACCTAAGAGAATCCAAATTTGCATTCTTGTTCCATGAGTTATACCAACTCTAATCACATACTGCTAGAAAAGGAAAGTATCTCACACATGTAAGACTAGATTTCATCATATCTCCATGTAAATTTTGTCATTATTTAATAGTTGGGTGACAGACACACACAAGAAAGTTTCATTTTCACTACAGAAAAAGGTCCTTTCTGCTGTCCTATAAACTTGGGTTTAAGTTCTAACATGAATTCAGAAGAATGTTTTTCTCAGGGCTTCTCAAAAGAAAGGATTCCAAAGCCAGTTGTCCTCCGTCCTTTTGTCCTTGGCCCAGTATTTCCTTTTGTCCTTGGTCTATGCTCACTTTTTGAAGGGAAAGTCCTTGTCCTTCTGTATACAATTCAGACAATAACTGTGGCAGGGCAGTCACTGTAACACTGGTGAATTCAGAGCCTATGTTTTACTGAAGCCCTTTTCGAGTCATCTGTGATTTTTCCCTCTTCCCATTTCAGACGCTGAGCCCTTTCTCTCCTGTTTTGCCCTTTTATTTGCATGATTTTGTAGTACAAATTTGCCCTGACTGTCATTAATCTCCTGATAGCTCATTTTCTTTATATGCTCCCTGAAACTTCAGCTTCCAAACTAGGTTCAACAGCAATTTCTGTTGCTTCTTCCAAAAGCTGAACAGTGAATCTATCTTTTCCTTTTTTTTTTTTTTTTTTTCTGATGCTCTGTGGAACTCTCTGGGAAATGCAATACCACATTCCTTGTGTATGAACAAGACTATCAGGACCAAATAAGTAATTCCCAACTGTCGACTGAAATACCATCCACATGCAGGACTTCACACAGCATGATGTTATGTATGAATCCACTGCTCAACTGAGACAAAGGACTCAGATTACTATTGCCTGTAGATCATCCTCAAACATATTTCCCTTGATATGCATCTCATAATCTTATTTTTTCCTCAGGTGTACTGTGTCAGGGGGCTCAGAAGGACCTTTTGCAACTAGTCTTTCCCCAGCTAACTGAATGACCTCTATAGCTAAGTGTCATTAGGAGGACAGTTCTAAGTCAGATGTTGGCTGAGAAGATCAGATAATGAAAAAGCTATGGCAAATGGAAGCCCCAAACACAGTGATATGCAGTCTCTCAAATGAGATTTTTCATGATGCACTGTCTTTAGTGTTTTTACTAGAAGTCTTCCATTCCTATTCTGTCAATTCTTCTATAACAGCAGTTATCCCGTCTATTCTAATGTCATTGCTAGTTACTGTAAAGGAAAAGGATTTCTATGGCAGCTTGTAGCAAGTACCTTTTCAAAAGACTTGACAGAAATTTAATTAATTGCTCTTATTTGGAACAAATTACTGCTATTCCACTAGTATGTTGTGTAAATGCAACAGAAGAATGTCTTACAAATTAAATGAAAAAAACTAGCACATGGCAGGGGGGCAGTGGGAGTGAGAGTGGGAAAGAAAGATAGATGCATGCAGGTAATGTGTAAGCATCTGTTAGTGTTATTTAAATATCACCAAAAAATTAAAATCAGAAAGTTCTCTGTTTCTACTTACATGATCTAATGAGACTTCAATTGGATTAGCATGTCAAATATTGGTCTTTTAACTTTGGAGAGGCATTGAAAAAAGGTTATTTGAAAAAACCCCAACATGCAGACTAAGGCATGGAATGCAACAATAGTTACAACAGTCCAAATTTTGAGAGATGTCTTGGATCATTTAGGATGCAGTTGAAAAAGTAGTAGTAATGAACCTTTCTAAATGCCAGATAGAAAGGATGGAATGGGAGATGAACAGTTGATGGCAATGAAAAGGTTAAAATCATTATAAACCAGAACGAATTTCAGGTAAGATTTAAAGAAAAGTGTCTGACCCTGGATACCAGTTTGCTAAGGGACTGTTGTGCTGTCTTCTTGGCAGTTGGCACAACCATTTTATTATGATCTTTCCCTACAGAGCTCATTGGAGACATGCAGAGAAAGAGGGTATTAGGTACTGCCTTCTATTCATGTTATTTCCAAACTTCTAGGAACATCTTAATTTTTCCTCTAGAAAACTCCTAGAGGTTATATAATCTGAAGTTAATGCCTTTTCAGAAAGGATGATGTTCCTTGGTTGGAATATAATAAAAACTTATAAGAAAGGAAGATGATACATCAATCTGCCAAGATGGACCGGCTAACAAGACACATTACAGAAATCAGATTCAGTTCAAGGATGTAGCAGAAATATAGCCCCTGCACTGTTGCTGGTGAAACATTTATGAAGTGAATACAAAAAACCCGTAGTATTGAAAGTACTTGAATTCCCTCAAAATTATTGGTAGCAAAATGTATAAGTATAAAAATGTATAAGTTGACAAGGTTTAGTTTCCAAGCTATTAAAAAAGTCCTTTAACATGACACTGCAATTTTAATCTATGTGAAATCTACACACAGGGAAATGGAGTGAAAAGGGTGAATGCAATCTGGTTTATATAGTGGAACAGTTGTTTATGTCCTGAGCTCCACAATAGAAGAGCAGAAGACACCAACTGGCTTTTGACCCATCCACAGTGGTGCCATCAGCAGTGCCCTCAGTGATATGGCTAGGACAGGAGGCAGTGAGTGCTGGTGCCACAAAATGGCTGTTGTGCTGGGGCTCTTTGCCCTTCAGAGCTGGTGGCAATCGTGCTCCATGAACCAGAAGTGCACTTCAGAGTTTTATTACTACAGTTTAAAACCTTAAATAATCTAGGGTCTGTCTCAGTTGTACAAGGTCAACTGATATTGATGGGAAAGGAGTAGATGACTGTGATAGAAGTAATCTGAAGAAGATGGGCACAAAGCCTTGTCCATTAATAGCCCATGACTCTGCTGTCCTGCCTGCCTCAATGACTGCACATGGACAGCAGGGACAGAACTGCCAGCATCCCTCAGTACAACTGAAGACAAAACTCATTAACAGTGCTGTAACATTTTCTGACCTTCCCAAAATTAATGATACAGAGGGAAGAGGTGAGTCTCCCATCTGAGCCAAGGTAACTAGTTTACTAATACTATATAATGGATCTGATTTTCTTGGGAGTTCTTTTGTCTTAAGAAACAGCAAAGCATGCAAAGAACATGCAGACATTTCAGAAGAAAGTCCCTGAGTGTCTTAAGCTAGACCAGTAATTTCCCGAGGACTGTGCTGATGATGCACAAGGCGTGTTAAGGATGCCTCAGTTATGGTGCATGTCCCAATAGCTGCCCTTCTTGGTCTTGTAGAAATGGAAACTGCTGAGGCAGCTGCCATGCCAGGATTGATGATACCAGAGAAAAATGGATTTGGAGCCCTGCATTATAGGAAAAAAACCAGATTTGTCCTCCTGCCATTTCCTTATCTGTAGTCCTTTACAGTACTGTAAGTATATGTACCTACAACGTATATATAAAATGCAACTAGCAGATCTATTCCTGGGCATCAGCACAGTCTTAGTGTGTTCTAACTTAAATTACAAATAGAGTGGGCAAAATAAATACATAAGTGGTTGTTTAAATCTGAACTGTTCTGATTTTCAAAGATAAACATGACAAATAGGAACAATCTGATTAATACTCTAATTCAATTTTTGTTCTCATTGCATTCTAGGTCTTTTGGATCCCATTTTGTGTGTTTTGTTTTCATTCTCAAAATCCTTTGGCACTGTGATAAATCAAACTAATACCTTCCCAGACACAGATCCAACACAAATCCAAGGCAGGAAACTCACACTTCAATTTTGAACAACTGAAAAGGACAAATAACCTAGTCAACACATCCATTCATCAGTCACAATCTAACATACTCTTTACACAGGTGAAACAGCAGACTCTGCAAATGGGAAAAGTCACATGGGCCAGGTAATTCACTGGGGTATTTTTCTCTCTAAACCAGTTGTCAGAACAGAGTTGTGGTAGAATCATTATCTTTGTACTACTGGTAAAAAGTGCAAGTAAGAATGTGTATTTGGCATTGGGAAAAATGGAGCTGGCATGACACTTCAGACTGTAGTGGACCAGTAGTCAAAGCAGGTCCTGGAGTAAAGCAAGAGTTTATTTCTATAGTCATGAAAACTTGATAGTTCTGCCTGACCCACAGGTCAGGAGACACTGTATTTATAGCTCACATATAGCTGCCCTGAGAGAGGTAATTGATACTGTCTTTTTTTCCACTGTTCCGGAAGTGTGCCATGTGTACCTTCAAATGCCTCATCAATTGCTTTAGGAAATTTTGGTGTTCCCCACAGCTGAGCCTGCACAAATTCACGGTGCAGGAACCTCCCATGCATCTGTTCTAGTTTCTTTGAAGTTGTCTGTGAAGGATGAAAGTGCAGGGAAGGTCAGAAACATAAGAAAAAGCTTTATTAATATTTTGTCAGGGAGGAAAGATAAGAAATGAGAGAGAGATTATTACAGAACTTGAAACAGACATTGAATAGCTGATAAAATCATGTCATTAGTATTGAGATCTGAGACATGGACCTGCTGTGCTATGTATCACATCTTTTAACACAAAGCTAACATTTCCGGCATTTATGGGTAACTCTGGAAACATCATGAAAGAAAGGTCATTTATCAGATATGTGATGTAAATTTTTTGACAGAACACATTCTAGCCCTGAAGAAAGACCTCCACATCAAGATCCATGGCTTGTAGTTTGAAAATGCAGGCAGTATGAAACAAGCCCATCTGAGAAGGACTGATTGAAGAGAGATGGGAAGCAGAGCCATGGTATTCTCACAGTGTCTGGATGTCTGGGGGTGTTGTGTTGAGATCCAGATCTCCTGACAGTAGCTACTAACGAGGAACTTACATGCAGGAAATAAGGCCAGACACTTCATGTGGATTAGTTATCTTCAGACTGGGCATGTAAATTTCCTCAGCTGTTACCCAAGTACAAGAGAACAATGGCTCAGGAAACTTGACAGTTGTCTCCAACCTAAGTTCTGCTGTGATCCTGACAGAAAACAGATTTGCAAACATTTACTGCCGTTGCATACTGTGTGAATCTCACTTCATGAAAAAGAAAGCATTAAGTGATTAAAGGGGACTAGTCTGCTCAGTATGCACCCTTGATGAAACTGGGCAATTCCAGAGAATTTTCATTCTCAGAATGAAATTAGAGTTGTGAATGTCCAAGATTTTCAAAGATACTTTATATGTTTTAAGTACTCCCAAAATGATTAGATTTAAGTCTCAAAACTGCCATGAAGCATACAAGAGATTCCTCTCATTCCTTCTCCCTACAGGGCAACTAAGAAGAACATATTTTTTCTATTTGTTTAATATTTATTCTTGTAGAGCATTACTTCAAAAGAAGTGGATTTGTGGTGTGGAATATTACACTCAGTACAGCTGAAGTTCTGATATCATAGCAATGATCTTGAGTAGCACTCTAGGCTTTTGATCTTCATTTTCAATTTTCCCATGTCACTACAGCAGGAGATAGAAAATAATTTCTTGACATGAATGATGCATTAGTGTGCTATTAACTAATTTGAGGGATAGAAATCTCATGGGTAACCAAAAGAGCTTTATATTTTGAACTGAATTATCAGTGGTGGACTTTTGGGTCAGAGTAAATAAGTTTACGTCTGAATCCATTAAAATGATTATGAGAAGAAGAGAACAATTAAAATTTGGCTCTGAGGCTGAGTACTACACAGACTATTCCATACGCAAAGCAAGGTCCTACTAACCAAAATTTCCAATTTTTTCAAAACAAATACATTCTTAGTGCTTATGTCAGCTTTTTACTAGGCTACAGTTATCCTTCCAGGCAGGTTAGTGGAAAAATTCCACAAATTGCAACTTGTACACTACCTAAGTATGTCAACAATACTCTTCCTCTCTTACACTCAGAGGAACTGGGTTTGTGAATGAAAACCACATTCTACAAAGCCCTCCATTTAACCAGAGGGAGAATTTTGCCTTTTGAATCTGAAAACAGACAGAGGTAAGGGTGTTCCTGCTCTAATTAGAGCTCCAAGAAGAAGCAAGAAGCATATTCCTGATTTAATTGAGGAAATCAGTGAGAGTTTTTTCACTAATATGGAATTTAGTCTAACAAGTTAAAACTATTAAAACTTTAATTTTGCAGAAAATCCTGAAATCTCAAGGAGTGATTCCAACCTCCACTCTCTTTGCTATGGGCTTGATTTACATCATTACACCCAAACAGATTGGAATCTGGTCATGGGATGTGCATTTGTGCACAGCTCCCATCTCTAAAGCATAAGCTGATTCTTTCAGGAAGTGACATTACCTTTTAAAACATTCTGATCCTAAAAAAGAAAACTACAGACTGCATTTTCAAAAATGTCTTGGTGACATATTTTGTATCAGAGTCATAGAATGGTTTGGGTTGGAAGGGACCTTAAAGATCATCTAGTTCCAACCCATCTGCCAAGGGCAGGGACACCTTTCGCTAGACAGGTTGCTCAGAGCCCCATCCAACATGACTCTGGACATTCCTGGGGATGGGGCAAACACATCTTCATGGAATAACCTGTTCCAGTGCCTCACAACCCTCAAAGTAAATAATTTCTTTTCACTATCTAATCTAAACCTACTTTTTTCCAGTTTAAAGCTGTGCCCCCTTGTCTTAGCACTAGATGCCCATGTAAAAAGATCCCCTCTTGCAGGCCACTTCAGTTGCTGAAAAGCTGGAACAAGGTCTCCCTGTAAGCTTCTCTTCTGCAGACTGAACAAGCCTGTGAACTTGCTGAGGGAGCAGTCAGCTCCATCATCAGTCATGGATAAAAAGTTAAGCACTATTGGCCACAATATTGGACCCTGGGGTACATCACTACTGACTTGTCTCCAAACAGACTTGTGCTCGTGATTGCAACCTTCTGGGTCTGCCGATTCAGACAGCTTTCAGTTTGCCTCACCGTGCAATTTTCCATCCTGTGTTCTATCAGTTGTTCTGTGGGGATGTTATGGGAGACAGTGTCAAAAATCGTACTAAAGTCAAGTTAGACCACGTGACCTCTTTGTAATTCTCAATTTTCAGATCAAAAGCAAAAGTCACACTTTCAAAAATTACTGTAAAGAAGTGAACAAAGAGGGGGATGAAAAATTTAAGGAAAATCCAGGATGCGTCTTCAGCTATGATTGTAAACAAGACAGCTCACTGTCTGCCTTACTGTTAGTGGCAAAGCCCCTTATTTCTGCATTTGGCACTACCTTGTCTAGAATAAGCCCCGAAAGTATTTTCCTCCCAAGAAACCGCATCTTTATTGATTAAATGTAGGATGTGCAAGGAAAGCACCATAATCTGCATGCTGGCTGGCTGTCATTGGTGGGACCAGATGTGTTCTGAGGATGTCCACCTCCTTGGAATGTATGTATTATGCAGACCCCTATAGGGCCTGTATCTGATGATCACAGCTGTGGGACCTGCGTATGTGTTCACATGCTCAGAGGCAGACACCTGGGGCCGCCATGTATACAAAGTTATTGCAGTAAAAGTAGCAATGACACTTCAGCTGGTCCAGAGTAAACGTCATTTTAGTTTACAAGTTAAGGGGATACAATTAGCTCACCAAGAGAGAAAAATGTTCTGTTATTGTGCCTTTGCTGCAGGTTAAGTGCACCAGAGACAATTACAATGGCTTATTTGGTACATAACTGTAACCAGACTGTGGTGCTGAGTCCAAAGGCATCTAGGAAGTTTTGATGCCTTTTGTAAATGTATGTTACGTCAAAATACTAGATTTTGGTTACAGGTGACAGTTTGTGCAAGAATCACCAAGACAAAATTGGAAGGAGTGGCTGAGGTGTGAGATGGCTATACGGTCACTCAAAGGTACCTGGATGGGCTGGAGAATTTGCCTGAGAGAAGTCTCATGAAGTTCAACAAGAAGAAATGCAGAGCTCTACATCTGGGCAGGAATAATGCAAGGCAACAGTACATGCTGCAGACTGACTGGCTGGAGGACAGCCCTGCAGAGAAGGATCTGAGGATCCTGGTAGACAACGAGCTGACCCTGAGACAGTAAGATCTCATAGCAAAGGCCAATAGCCTCCTGGGCAGCACTGTGACAAGCTCTGTCAGCATGTGGAGGGAGGTGATCTCTCTAAACACAACATCGATGAGGCCACACCTGGAGTACTGGGTCTAGTTCTGGATTCCCCAGTACAAGAAAGGGATGGACTTACTGGGCTGAGTCCAGTGAAGAGCCACAACTCTGATGAAGGTATTGGAGCATCTCTCACATGAGGACAGCTGGGAAAGCAGGGACTGTTCAGTCTGGAGAAGAAAACGCTCAGAGGGATCTTATTCATGTGTATAAATTGCTGATGGGTAGGAAAGATTACAGAGCCAGGCTCTTAGCAGTGGTGCCCAGATATAAGACATGAGACAATAGTCAAAAATTAAAAAACCTATGAAATTTAATCTGAACAGGAAGACACTGCTCTAGCTAACCCTGCATGAGCAGGGCCATTGGACTAGATGGTTTCAAGAGATCCCTTTCAACCTCAGTCATTCTATATGACTATGTAAAAGAAGAAAAATGACTAGTATGCTGCATGATCATTCACAGGTTTATTTATTAATTTCAAACGTGCATTTCTGATGTTTGGAAGGTTAACAAAACTATTTTAAAAGAGGTCATCTCATCAACATCCTGAGGACAGATGCAAGTGAATAGTGAAAACCATCATGCACAGACATTCGTGGCTCTTTTGCAAAGCCATCATACTCTATCAAAGTAGCTTCTGTTTTTTGTCTATCTTGTTTCCTTTTCCTTGCCTAAAAACCTAATATAAAAGTGTAGAAAAAGTATACCCTTATTTTCTATGGAAATTGGATATGCCAAGGTCAGAATCAGAGCATCTCACTCTCATCATGAGATGCTCTGATTCTGACCTTGGCTTATCCAGTTATACAGTCATCTCTGTCTATGACTGTAATCTGCAATCTGTAAAATCCAAGCTTGTGTTAGTAGTTACAAATGCTATTTACTCATATTGGAACATTACACATTAAGTAAGCACAATATTTTTTAACAGGATAATTCCTGTTTCCCCTTGCAAGTGCTGGACAGGGATACATTTAATAAATAAATCATTTCATGATTATTCTAATGATCTAATTTATTTCTGAAGACATAGGCCCAACTTCATTCACAAATAAAAGCTTGTTCAAAAAAAGAAATGTCTTAGTCGTATCTCGTCATCTTTTCCTGGATCTCTTGTCACAGAGGAAGGTTCTCCTCTCCCTTACACACCAACTGTTTAATCTCCCTTAATTCCTTTGGACCCAATCCTTGACTATTTTGTGTCCTCATTCCTCACTCTGCCTTTGGCAGCTTTCCATTCTGGATCTTGCAGCTCTTGACATTCTCCATTTCAATTCTAACACTGGGTTCCTCTCACTCTACATTACAGATATGCTCAAAAGGCCTTAACAGCTTCCCTTAAGAACTTTGATATAGAGTCATTTTGGGGTGTGCTGCTGTGAAATTAGTGATATTTTTGGTTACGAACTTTGGGGAGCTTAAAAGTTTGTATTTAATATCCTATTCTTGAAAGCACTTTTGTAACATGATCAAAACTCCCCTTTCATTTTCTGACCACAACATGCTCTCCTTTTCTTTAGTCAAATGTCTGATGCATTTTCATTAACCTCTAACTAATCAACAAACACCTGGGCATGTTTTGACAAACACACATGTCAAAAGAGAGGTTTTTGTGGAGATGAAAAGGGACAGTATAGTGACAGGTGTGTCTTGATTCCCTGCAAGAAGCTGAAAGAAAAGAGTCACAATCCTTGTACTGTCAGCAAAGACTGAAAGAATAAAGAGCAGTTTGCTGAAGAAAGGCTATTTGACATTCAGTTCTGTCTCTTTGCTTTGGGCTTTCTCCACCTATCTTTCCAAAGTTTTCCCATTAGGTGAGCTGTTAGCAAATTCTAGCACGCATGGCAGGGTTCCAGCCAACAGCTTGCTTGCTTTTCCCAGAAGATAGAAACTTCGCTTTTGTTTCCATTACCCCTTCCTGGCCCCACAGTCTCCCTTCACACTTGATTGGTTCAAAGGAGTTTTGAATTTTGGGGAAGTACAAGTGGATTTATTTTCCTCTAATTTATTTCTGCCAGGTCAGTGAATTAAATGGACCCATAGAAGGATTCAGTGAATGCTAGAGCTCATGCAAGGTACCTCACGGAAGTTTGTTGAGACCAAGTAAGTGTAGGTCAGGAATGTCCTCTTTTTGTGACAGCAGGCTATGAGATCAGCTCTCCTTTGCTTGTGAAGTGGCAAGATGAGACTACTTACAACAATTAACTCTACCTCAGAATACACAGCTGCAGCTTTGGGCTTGCAATTTGTAACTGCTTAACCCCCTCCTGAAAACAGGGAGAGAGAGATACAACAATCTATAAGTTTGCAAAGTTATTAGCTCACAGCTCTTTATAATGTCACAGGTAATAGTGCCGATCCTTCCAAATCTATTCTCATTATAGAAAAAAAATTTATCTAAATGTAGGAAATTTGTATTTCTCAGTATAGAGTTTCATCAAGTTGTTTTCAGAGGTTATTTCCTTTAGAAAGAAAGCTAACCCACAATGACAATCTCATAAGCTAACAGTACATTTCCAGTCATACCTGTGATCATACTTGAAATGATTAATGGCAGAATGATGAGTTTGAGCATTCTCATGAGCAGTTCCCCAGGAAAGGAAAAGTAGAACTTATCCAAGTTAGACAGCTTTCCATACTCCCGTACCAGCACGCCAATCCCAATACCTAAAAGGGACACAAAAATGTGGCACAAATTAGATGTAATTTACAGTAGAGACATGTGGGACAAGGAGAAAAATAGCAGAACAACAAAAAGAGCAAGCAATAAACATATTTTCACAGCTATGGTAGAACTTGTAAAGCAAATCAGACAACCTATTTCCTTCTCTGATGATAAGTAAAGTAATAACACATATAATTCTGAAGTCACAGGATGTCTTTAGGTAAGTCTTTGGGAAAATCTGATTAGGTGCTCTGATTATCAGTTCAGTCCAGTACTGACTTTTTACCTGCCTTCATTAGTTCTAGAAGACCCATAACTGGCATTTAAAAAATCAACATACTATATAAACACTACCAAACACTAAAGAGAGATGGTGACATAAGTACTTCAGATGATTTCTATTGGTGAAAATAAGCTTACCCAGCAGCAACACTTTCAGTAATTGCTGCTCTACATAATTAGAAAGGAGCGTGACTATAATCAATAAATTAATTTAATAACTTCCAGGAAACTGATCAACAAAAATATACTCCGCATATTTCACACTCATTCCACCACACAACCAACCTACAAATACCAGACTATAAATTCAGTCAGTGATTGAGCCATAGTGCAAGGCACTTTTATATGTCGTCTTATCTTTGGATTACATGAATTATCAGATAGTTCTCACTTCTGAGACAAATAATGGATAAGAGTTCTACCAAAAGAAAAAAAATCATAGGACAAAAGACAAAATTCTTCAATTTGACAGGCACTATCTTTATTTTCCATTCCAACATGATTTTCAAATTAAAATTACTATTATAGGAAATATGTTCATCAGTGTCTAAAAACCACTGGAACTGTTGTTTCACATGGGAGCTTTATAATGCTTCAGGGCTGAATAAACTGAACATCAAGAGTTCCAATTTCTAACTGGATCCAATGAAAGCACAAGTGAGTACTCTTCATAATCAAAATCAAGCTAAATGAAAATTAAGGCAGATTAAAAATCAAGTCTTTCCTGTTAATAGAGATGGAAACTGAACAAGGTAACCTTCCAAGAAAATAAGCTGCTCTAATCAACTATTAAGATTTCTGATCAAGGTGTAATTTCTGCCAGTAAACATGGACAGTTTAAATTCTTTGGAGCAATCTTGAATCTTAATAGACTTGAAGATATTTGCAATATTATGCAAATGACCTTGATTAGTGAATGATAAGACACAATGATCTCTATTTCTAATCTAGTGACTGAATTAGATGGGTTGAAAATACTTTGCAGTTTTAGATAAGCCTAAGCAAGATAAAATTCTATTTGTAAAATGGTTACATGGATTGAAGTTAGTTGCTAAGACTTTGATCCTGAAAGCACAAGAGAAAATAGCTGAATCTAACCATACAGGTAATCTCCATGTCTTCAGACAATTCACACAATTTGGAGTAGACATTTGCTTAAATTGCAGCAAGACTGAACTGCATGTTTTGGCAAGTTGTGTAATGCCACTTCATGTTGAGCAGGTATGACTAGGACAGGTTCTAGCCATCTGCCTTTCATTCTACATGGTGACTGTCATATTTGACCAGATGGAATTCTGATCATTGTATATTCAGCAGGATTGCTACCAGAAAGATTGACACTTGTTTTCATTCTTGAGGGTTTTCCACTCCTTTAGATTTCACTACAAAATCTTCCCACATGGTCTCAAAATTATAGCAGGGTTTCCTTAAGATTTTCCATCTAGATATTTATACCTGTTTTGTTTGATTTTTTTTGGTGAGGATATTATTTATCTAATGACAATAGATGAGAATAGAGTTCCTCATTCCAACAATCTCTTGAAATTACATTATTGCTCTCAATTCCTTATTCATGCAATTTCTTTACCAGACAGGGCATTATATCCATATTAACTTGCATAGTGTGCTGAATTACAGTAAAATGCAGCTATCTTTTAACTGCAGTTAGCATCCAGCACATGTTGCTCGAATATACCATGGGAATATAAGAGATTTTATTTTATAACAATAACAAGAGAAGGTTAGAAATTTAGCAGAATAAACTTGCTTTTGTACTGGACACACACATATATAGAATTTTCTGATCCTCATCTCAATAACCAAGTTCAACTTGGAAATTTCTTCTGGGAATTACACAGAAAGAAGTGTGGTCCAGCATAAACATATTTCACATGGTAACCACTGCTTTTAACATCACATTGATTATAGCAGCCCTAAGTAAGTACAGAGAAAGTCTTACAAAAATCTCAATTTTTCTAGATGAATGCTACTGATAACTCCATTATTTCTGAAATTAAAATGCTCAATTACTTTCCACAACCATAAAATACACTATAGTCTGCAAAGCCACTTCTAGATATTAGGATTCCTCCTTTTTTTTTTTTTTTTTTTCATTTATGGAATAATTTAATTCTACTTTTTGAAGAGAAAAACATCACTTTTCCTGCTTGCCCTCTTCATCTTTCCTGTTTCAATCACTCCACCTTTCTTCTCATCAGTGATAAACTGGTTTTATTTCTTTTCCATCTCTTCTCCTTGCTTTTACTTCTTGTCTACATGGCTAAGTTAGGTTATTATCTTTACCACAGGAGCAATCCTTTACTTACTGCTCAATGACACATACTGCTTAAGCTCCAGATTTCTGCAATATTGGGCAGATGTGAAGAATGATGGTGGAATAAACTGTACAATCCCATGTCTTTAATTTTTTAAGGAAAATATATCCTTGCAACTGTGCATAGTACAGCACATGCTGTATAGCATGGTGTCTACATTTCCTCTCCCAGCAGCCACCAACACACCAAGCAAAAGATGCAGTCTGGGTCCCTGGGATTGCAATGCACCATGAAGGTCACAGGACAGTTCTCTTGTCTGAACCCATATGAAACAGCACATGCCCTAACTCCTTGTAACTGTTCTCCCACATAGCATATAAGGCTTTTTATAAGCTTGGTAACAGACAGAAAATCCTTCAAAGAAAGGGGATAAATACAGACGAAGTGAAGTGAGGGGTGAGGATGAGAAGAACAAGAGAAGAAAAACAAAACAGAAAAAAATCATTGAATATAAGCACACCAAGTGAAATCCATTGGCACCCATCTTTCAGGGAGTCCCAGCTTAAAAAGCTAGAGGGAACATGTTTTCTCTGTACAGGATGAGCCATTTCTTGTTGTGTTACCCAGAGAAAGGGGAGAAGAAAATGCTGCAAATGGTTAGCTAGCACCTACAACTGGCTCCACTGTGTATAGCACTAGATCTATCACATCTGCCAAGCCTGAGGCTTTACAGGACCTAGCAGATGATGGCTGTGTGTAATAAGGTGCAGAAGCAGTCTGGTCTGTGTATGTATGTGCAGTGCGTCCAACACAGAAATTAGATAAAATGTGTCTTGGGAGATGATTATGTTGAGGTTTCTGTCTATCTGCAAAATGACTTCTGTGACATCTAAGTATCTGGTGAACCGTAATTTATTGCAATCTCACCTTCATCTGGAGTGTCTCTTTACCTATTGCTACTCTTTCTGAAATGTTGCCTAAGGAACAAGGTAAATTATTTGTATGGGAACAATTATAGCGCTACTATATTTTTCTTCAAGTACCTTGCTGCAGTTCATGACAAATTTGAAAATGAGTAAAAAAACCTCCACACAGTCTGTTCAAAAAATCTGCATAATCTCTAGGCTCAGTTATACTAGCACATGTGGGGTGTGTCACAGATTGTCCTACAGCTATTGTAAACTTGTAAAAACGTGCTGGCCATTCCACAGCCCACTAAGCAACTCAACATGGAGACCATTTACAATTTCTCAGGAAGTGATAGCTAAACCCTGAAGCCTTTTCATATAATTATGGTAGGTCAATAAAATACAGATTTTGAATTTGAAAACTCAGAAGCCCCAAGTACCTGAATCTGTTTAGGACATGCAGTATGACATTACTGTACTTATTTGCTTTACATCTTTACCATAGTGCATAGTTGCTCTTCAGAACCTGATTACATCCCTTGTAGGAAGACGGCATGATAGCATGCCCCTTTACTTTCTTTACATTCTCAGGTAGAGCAACTCACAATTTAGAAGCAGATAACCAAAGTCCACACATAGACATGCGTGCTTCTATTTCTCACTGAAAGAGAATATAAAACAGATAAAATTGGCATCCAACAGTTAGGACTCCATAAAATGTTATTTACACTCATGGATGAGAACACTGATTTGGGATGCACAGTATTAATTAACAGGGAATTCTCCATCAGTGTGCATGACACTGAAGAAACAGCAAATCACCCTCAACTCCCACTGACTTCATTATGTGAACGATCCTTAGGAATGAACCATAAAGACAACGAGAAAAGGAATCCAGCATATATTTTTGCAGAACTAATAATCTGTTTTGTAAAATGATCTGTTCTGAAGTACATGTAGCAGTCCGGAAAAAAAAAAGCTGTAGTATTCATTTTTCGTGTTTTCTTAAAATTTCGTAACATGGAAACTCCTTTTCACTGAAGCAGAGTTAGTGACCCTGGCTGATGCTGATAGACACTGTGGAAATGATAGGAATTTTGCTTTGACACAGCACTGAAAGAAGAAAAAAAAGTCACATGGTTCAAAGCTGGTATTATTTAATTGTACTGTAGCAATATCTATTGTGTTATTAACTAAGTGATTAAGCTCTTCATAATTTCACATAATATTCTGCACACACATGGCAGACTAAAACACAATTACTTCTATCGTATTGATGGGTCTTAACTAGATTAACTTCACAGCAGATGATTCATGGAACTGAAAAGGCTAGCAAACAAACTTCACTGACTTGATTTCAAGCAGAATACAAAACATTCAATATAAACATGTCAAATTGCAGCACAGGCAGGCAAGATCTGTGCAGTCTGATACATTCTCAGTCCTTCAGTAATATTTTATTAATCAATTTTGTCTCTGCTCTCTCCATAGAGTTTCTGTTATCACTGGCTGTCTCTCAGCTGCAAGGAAATACAGTGCCAACTATAAAACACTAAAAGAGAGGGTGTAGAAGAATGTATTACTAATGCTTATAAACGTGTTATTTCAGCTCTCTTTGAACTATTTTTAATACTTTCTAACATTACACACTTTACTGCTTTACACTCTACTTGACAATATACCTTCCAATAAACATACTGATGTTGATTGAAAAACAAGATTCTTAGAAAACTGCAGGCAGCCACTAAGGTATAGAGTCTCAGGGGTATAATTCCATGGCAACTGCTCTTAACCCTCTGGTTGCTTATGTTAGCCAGACTACCAGATTTCTTACAAAGACATGTGAAGGAAAGTTGTCTCAGAAATCTTCCAGAAGAAAGTTTCCATATCAGCTCCTGGTTTACTGAAGAATATTTAGTAGCAATTTATAACAGAAGAAGTGCTTGTGCTCTGCTGTGGGGAGACTCCTTGATGCTCCCTCATTACCCTGTTGAGGGTGCAGTGGTTGTAAATTCCTTCACACAAGTAATATACTGTCATCTGAATGCAGTGTGAGGAAAGTTCAGGTAGACAGTGACTCCCTGTGATGGACCTTCAGGAATGAAGGCAAGGTGGAGTGCTGGCCAGAGGGGAAAAAACCAGCTTCTCCAGTGTGGGTACACTCCCTTTACTCACAGTAGGTTTGAAGGCTACTGCAAACAGCAAACCCACATAATTCCTGCTACTTTCTGTGCTGTGGGAGCCTGGAACAGGGCTAATAACAGGGCAGCCTGTAGCAGTCACCAGTAACGCAGAGCAGCCTCTCTAAGTAGCCCTGCACAAGGCACACCTCACCCCTAGCCAAACCAAGGGCAGTTAGCTCACCTAGCCAGGAAAAGGGAAATAGTGACTATTTTCCTGTGACTATGTGACCACAGTTCTGTTGAATGCTGAACCAGTGCTCCCTCCGAACATGCAGAGGGCTAACCAGTTTGAATTATTTAACAATGTCTCCTATTGGACTCTGGCTTTCCTCTCCTTTATCCAAACAGACTGTAGATGAATTTCACCTGTACATATCTTCCAAATATTTTCCATGTGCAGATGCAACTTCTTTCAGAGAAAGCCAAGAAAAAAATATGCATCTGAAGGAAGAAGAAAAACCTTATAATTGTGCTTCATCTAGCTAGAGCCCTTGTACACAATCTACCACTTTAAAAATAAACTAAGTTGTACCAGATGATATAATTTGTTTCTTTCACAGTTTTTCAACTTGTTGACTTATGTTTGTGAAGTACTGTGCTTAGAACCTTAAAATAACAAATATATTTCTTTTATAAACAAGATTATGTCATAAATTAAACTATCTGGGGAAAATGACAATTCTTTCTCAGCAGCTATACAACCTCTATTTCTTCATGAATTTGGATATGTCCTGGTGAAAGCACCTGTTCTGTTGGGAAATAGTGTTGAGGTTTCAGGAAAAGCTAATTCAGTGTCAAACACACAAAAAGGAGGACTATAGGGTAATTAAAAGAATGAAGAGCCTACCTTTTGAAAGAAGATGAAAGAACTTTGTTCAGGGATGACTTGTAGAAATACAGAAAATGGTTGAATACTAGCAATGGAGCAATATTTTAATTATTTGATGCATAGCGAAACTGAATACATATATAGTGGAAATTGTAAGGCTTTCAACCATCAGATTGAAGAATATAGCTTCCCAGGAAGATATCCAGCACCAAATAGTCTATCCAGCTTTAAGATGGAGCATGATATGTAACAGAATTTTATCTGCAATGGTGTAACCCAAAGCAGCAGAGACCAGATATGATAACCAGGGGATATCCTTCTATCTCATATTCCTGTGTTTTACAGTAAAATTGAAAGGCAACCTGACAACAGTAACCTGTCTTTCTTCTTTTGCAGACCTTCCTTATGACCCCTTTCAGATATCACCTCTAAAACCATTACCCTTCTCCTTCATCTCATCTATCTATGACATGTGAACCTTCTTTAATTATGCAGTCATCCAGACATGTATAGGTCTTACTGCTTCCTTCATGTCTCCACATCCACTACATTTTATAAACCAGCACTTTTATTTGGACCCCTTTTCTCAGTCATTTCAGAAATTCATGTCCCTCAGTTGTAGCATCTAATGTTTTGCTTACACAGCCTAATGGTGCTTACACTGCAGCACCATTGGCACCATCACAATGCCACACACAAAAATTTAAGAATTTCTCACTCTTCTTTGTAAAAGCCCACAGATCTTCTGTTCTCTGTCCACAATGTTTGCTTGCAATGCCAAAGCTATATAAGCACCTTTGTACATGGATAGCCCAAGAGATATTAGCTCAGTAGAGCACATCAGGAAAAATGTATCTTCATTTAAGACCCCTAAAATACACAAGAAACTAAATGGTTGGCAATGGTATAAGAAAGGTGAAAGGCTAGTAACTGGAAATATCTGCCATATTTTGACCCTTGTTATTGCTTCTTTGATGAAAGAAGAGGACAATAAACAGGACATTCTGTTCTAGCTCTCCCCTTGTTGGAAGAGCAATGGAATGATTGCAAGTGAGATAAGCAGCTGGAAAGGCAATTTAGTGGACACTAAAGATAGACAGATAGTAACATGCAGAAATGTTGTTATTCTGAAACTAATGAAGACATCAAAGCATTGAGAAATCAGATATATGGCCTAGAAAATTAGCTCAGATTAAGAAAGACCAGGTTGTTTGCCATTCCAAAAGCATGAAGGGACCACAAAATTTGGAAAGCTAACTCCAATACTGCCCTGATCTTCAGATGTGATACAGCTGTGATACAGATGTGATCTCACAGCAGAAGATAATGTTGTGGGACTATAAGTACAAATGCCTTGCACAAATGAGGCTTTTGTGGAAAAAAAATAAAGATTTCCAAACAGTGAAACTGTTATTTATGAATAGTCTCAACCTGAACATTATCTTTTTGTTGGAGTATATGAGATGAAAGTTTCTAAAGTGAAAATACAATAAATATATAAAAAGTATAAATAATATATAAAAATAAAGAAATTTTCTAAAATGTAAATATAAAAGAAAAAATTGGAATTACATTGTTTCATTTTCCCTTAAATAATAATGGGAAATTGGATAGAGTAAATATTTTGCTGATATTAGTATTGGTGTTCTTGCTTCAAATGTAAAAAAATACTGGTAGACTTTGGTAGTTTGGGGACTTTGTAGAGCATAAATTGACATTAGGCTCACCCTTTCCAAAGATTTCAAAATTTAGCTCCAGTGATAGTTTCACTTCACTCACATAAAGTGAAACCCAGAGATTGTGTTAAAACAAATAAAAAACCAAGAAAATTTTACATGCCAGAAGAAGAGGTACAAGATGAGTTTTCGCTGCTTCAAAACAGTTCAAGGCCAAAAGAGGCATCATGCATAACTTCAATTACCTTTGCATTCTTTCACTGGCTGACTTCCTGGCTCAGAGCATTTTTGATCCTCAGTAGTATATGAACCTCTCAGATGAAACTATTAGTCATTCTGCATTTTACCTTCCATTTTTAAAATTAAATTCAGACATTTTGTCAGAATTGCTATATTTCATATATTTCTGATGAGATCCCATTCTGTATCAAACTGTAGACAAGCATTACAGAGAAACACAGATGTAAGAATCACCACTGTCTCGAGAGGTGTAAAACGTCACAAGTATCATCTATGCTCTTCTGAGGCACACCAGGAAGAAAAGAGTCTTCTGTTAAATTTCCATCCTACCACAGTTGATTCAAGGTGTCTGGTCTTCAGTTGTTATAAATTCCAAATTGAGAAAACGCTATGCTTCAGAATTCAAGAAGGAATCAAATGCTTGGTTTACAACTATACTTGTCAGAAAAAGGTAATAATTCTTTTGTTTTATTATATTCCCCTTTAATTCTTTCCTGATGTTTTTGCTACTATATTTCAAGAGACTATGAATCTGCTTCATTGTTTGGAACCTTACCACTATATTGTGCAAGGAGCAAGAAATGGTACTGAAGACAACCTGAACTAAGCTAACAGGCCACTTTTTGATAAAGGTACAAGGAGGGAGAAATGGAAAATGGTGAAACCTTACTTCATATCAAGAATGAGATTTTGATTTTTAAACTACATTTGCCAGAGACACAAGCAACTTACTGTGAAAGAAACTTTATGGGGTTTAGAAGCTGCAGGCTACACTTGCAAAAGGAACTTTTGGAATATGGTGAGATCCCTGGATTCAGGGTGGCCTTCTGCATAGGGAAAGGCCATCAACAGATGGAGAGATTACTAATTGTTCTGTTGTTGTCTTCACCCTATGAGACATTCATTCTTGTAAGAATGCACTGGTGGGCTTCCAGTAATGCAGAACTATTGCTTTTAAAACCAGCCCTTCAAATCCCCTTGTGTCTGATTACAGAAGGAGCATAGCCTTTCATTTAGCAGGTGTGAATACACCAACTTGGCTAGAAACAAAGAAATAGTCCTATAGTGAGATATTACTACTTAATATTATAATGTAAAATAATAACTTCCATTAACATTAAAGAGAATAATTTTTTGGCATATAAACTGCTAGGAGGATATCATAAAACACAAAACAGAAGCTTCAGTGGCTGCTGCACTTATCAAATCCTGGTAAATAATTATAGTCACAATACTCAAAGTTTCTGCAGTGCTGGTGCTACAACAGGAACTATGCATATTTTAATCTCACTCTCAAATACGGGGAGAAAAGGAGGTCTGCTGCCGGTCCAAATCTTTCAACAATGGAACTGCACAAGCAAAGCGTCTGATCCCGCACAGACTGAATAAATTCACTTCAGAGGCGGAAAAGTCAGGTATTTAGGCATGCTCGAGCCCCAGTAGGTGGTCCCCGCCCTCTCTCAGTCACTCCATCCCTGCCTGACAGCACCGCGTGCTGCAGCTGGAGTTCCTGCACGTCCCCTGGCCGCCCGGTCCCGGTTCTCCCCGAGCCACCTCGGACAGCTCCCGCCGCCCCTGCGCCGCCCAGCCCGGCTCCCGGGCCGGCACCGAGCCGCCTTGCTCGTGGGGTTTGAGGCGCACAGCTGAGCCACGAACATGTGCGCAGAGGAGAACGATAGAGGAAGGTCATGCCAGAGCACACAAGGGTTTATCGCTGCCTCACACTGAGACTGCACCGGCACAGCCCTGATGAACGTGATCTGTGGGGGGCTGAAGAAAGGACACCTACCATTCACAGTCTCCATTAGCTTCCTGCTTCTCTATCAATCTAAATATTGAATTTCTCACATTTCCTCATGAATACCTGAACAATTTCAGTGTCCCACACATGTGCTGTTGAGAAAAGCCCGCCTCAGAGTCACAGACAGGCTCAGAGGTGCCTGAAGTGCTGAATCTGTTTAGAAAGTGACAAACAGTTCATTCAGTGATTAAAAAAAACGACTCATAACCTGCAAATTTAAGTGAACTGAATCTTTCAAAATAATGTTTCCCAGACATGAAGCTGCTGGGAAAAAAAAAAAAAAAGAAAACAAAAAAAAGAAAAAAAAGTGCTAATAGATATCAAAATTACAAGTATAAAAAAATTGCAACTTATTTGTGTATCATTTCTGAGAACGTAAAATGATCTTGGCTCTAGTATAGCATGCTAGGGCAACTCAGCGCCTGGGATCATATGTACACAAATCACCTACACTTTTATTTCCACTGTAAGAAAAAAGCTGTTCTGCTGAAGAACTGCACAGTATTACAAGCTATCAGACTGACACACAGACTAATGAGCAAGTATTTACACATAATCAGCCTTTTACTTTCACGAGTGGTTTGTCTGCGTTGCAGCAGCGACCTTTTGGAGAAAAAATGACAACCAAAAAGGAATACTCTATGAGAAACCTGTGAAGTGTGACTTAAACTCTCCATATGCAATTGCCCTTTGCACACCTGTTTCAGGGTGCGTAATTTTCAGGGATATTTCTGATTTATTTTGCCTTGATTGTATAATCTGGAAACAATGTAACTTTCTATATAAAGGGCTGAAGAAGCACTTGAAGCAAGTTGATTTTTAAAATGCTTTTGTTAGCTCAGTTTCTTTGGGCTCAGTAAAGCTAGCAGAGTAAAAAAATACAAGATATACTTTCTTTTGCAGGTATTCGCGTGAGGCATCTGCTCTCCTGGTTACAGACCTCTCCACATTAGGTTGGTAGTCTGAGACTGACTCTCTCCTAAGGCAAGGAAAATAACTACGTGAGCCTCAAATTTTGTTTTCTTTGAATATACATTCAGGTGTTTTCACCCAAAAGACATGACACTCAAGATGTTTTGTGTACAGATTTTAAATTATAACCCCCCCAACACACACACATACCTATGAAAGAAATTCCAGTATTTTTGAAAATGGAAAGGATGGGCAAAGGGTTGAATGCTTAAAATATTGCTATGTTAAATTAAATTATATTAAATTAAATATAACTGCTATATTATACTAAAATAATTACTCTTGAAGGAAGAAGTGTTCGAAATTCTGAGGGGTTTCTGTCTGTTCTTCTGTCTTGTCAGAGACATACAAATAATCAGGAAAACTTTTCAGCTTAGTAAGGGTACTAGTAAAGATAAGCATATTTCAATTGGATGCTGAACATGGCTCTGATAGTGACGAGCAAAAATCACGACTCCATATGATAGTGTAGGAATATCAGGTACTTTGCAGCACAGCTGGACAGCTTTCACAGCACATTTTCACAGCTTGCTGCATTTATTACTTCCATTCCTCCCTCATCATACATTTCTGAAAAGCCTATTTTCTTCTTTCAAAATGATGTGCTACTGTTCTGCTCATAAATGCTAAATTGTTCTTCCAAACAAACTAGATTAACAAACCTCAGACCAATTTCCCAGGGCGTATTAAAAAAGAATAAATATGTAAATTTAATTATGAAGGGTTTGTGGACTCTAGGTGTATTACAAACTTTCCTCAAGCTGTAGTAAAGCAATAATATATCATTCAACTCCATCTTTACAAGTGTTTCACTGTTCCTTACTTCACCTTTGAGAAATACTGAAAATGCTGCAGATAGATAGTTACTTGCAAAACGTAATTTGGTCCAAGGCTCATGGAATTACTACGAAGACTCTCTTTGACAATATTATAGAGCTCCCCTGAGTTCAGGACTGTTAATTACAGTGTAGCTAACAGAGAAATCCAAGGACACAGGAGGTGTTGGGAGCCTCTCCTTCTCTCGCTGGGAATTCCTATTGGGTATTAGGGGAATTGGGGTCAATTCTCCCCACAGCTCCTGCACTATCATACTCTGTGGCTCTCAGAGAAATTTAATTTCAGAATGTTTCACCTGTAGAATCACATTACACCCTTCAATTCTAACTACAATCATTGCAGATAATGAGAGGGGAATATTTCTTAACCAGTTCTGTAAATCTGAAGTCAGTATGTCAACTCATAGAAGAGTACCTGACAGGACAATGTGAAAAAGCAATTGTACACGTGAAAACACAGACACTTATACACACTCCTCAGATTTTCAAAGCAAGGCCCTTAGCACCTGGTATGCAAAACCCACAAAAATATTTTGGTTTTAAACGAGGTGAGAAAAATCCAGAGATCTTTCAAATACTGCTTGCATTGATCAAAACACATGTATATGTAAGCACAGTTCTGATCACAGCTTATAAATAACTGGGTGGAATTCCAAGATAATAACTCCCTTGTGAACAAATTTGCAATGAAATAGGCATGGTCCAGCCAAAGTTGAAATTAGCAGAAAACTCATCTGAAAGAGACTCATCAGACAGCGAGTTAATGAAGTATTTATAGCAGCACTTCTCCACAGGAGAAACAATGTGAACAAGGCTATCCAAATAATAACCAGGAGAAAATGAAGCAAGGTGCGCCAAAACTACGGCCTATGAAAAAGCCTCTTCATCTAACTTGATGCATTTTCTTTGCCCTCTTTGCCCACCTGTCCTTAGTAGGAAGATGCTGTTCAACACGTTTCCCCTTCCAAAACTTGTTGACGTACAGGGGAGAAATCCATCTTTACAATGATGGCCCCGAAAATCTCTCTGAAAGCCGGGTGGCACTGCCAGACTTTTCACCCATAGAAACCCCTCCGAAAGCTGGGCGGCATTGCCAAACTCTTCCAGCCGCACCACTCGTTTGGGCCGTCAGAATGCCCACAAAGCCACCCGCACCGCTCTGCGGCCCTGCAGCCTCCCCAGGAGGGGCTGCCCCTGGCAGAGCCGCAGGAGGCAGGGGCCGCGTTCCCCCCGGGAGCTGCCGAGGCCGCCCGGGGCACAGCCCTCCGGGGGACCCGCAGTACGGAGGGCACGCAGCTCCCGGCGCCCGCGCTGCTTCTCCGCTCGGCGGTCTCACCCCGCCGATCACCGACCTTTGCCACACGGGCCGGCGGGACGCGCGCAGGGGCCGGCCCGGCCAGGAGGGCCCCGCTGCCGACCCGGCCGCCCGGGGCTGCGAGCGCCGCGTCCCCCGCGCCCAGCCCCGCTGGCCCCTGGCCGCGGCGGCAGCACGCTGCGGGGCTGCTCTCCGCGGCCGCGGCGATGCCGGGGAAGAGCGGCCGGCCGCCCTCGCCCGCCTTCCGGGGGGGTCGCTAGCATCGCCCCGCGCCGCCCAGCCCGGCCCCGCGGCCGCTCAGCGCCCCTCGCCCCGCCGCGGGCTCCGCTCCGGCGCCGCGCCACCCTCCGCCCGGCAAGGCCGTACCGTGCCGGCAAGGCCGGGCGGGGGGCGGCCGCGCCGCGCTCCCCGCCTGTCCCCGCGCTCACCCGCCAGCACGGCGGCCACCGTGCTCAGCAGCAGCCAGTTCTTCCTCACGAAGCTCGGGCAGAACAATCCCTTCTTGACCGCCTTCGCCATGGCGAAGGCTGGGGCCGTGCGCGCCGCGCGGAGCCGAGCCGAGCCGAGCCGGGCCGGGCCGATGCGGGCCGCCTGCGTGCGCTCCGCGGGGCTGCGCGCTTACCGCGGGGAGGCGGAGACGTCGCGCTTCACCTGGCAACCGGAGAGGCCGGCCCCGCCCGGCCCGCGCTCGGCCGGCCCACCTGCCGGCCCGCGCACCCCTGCTCCTGCTGGGAACATCAGCGGCAGCAGGCACACAAATGTCTTGCAAGATTTCCCCCCTGGTTTTGATCCTGGTAGGCTGAAATACAGAACAGCGAAGAAGCGTTTATTTCTCTGTGCAGCTCCCTGGAAATGGTCTCTTCCTCCCTTCCCACCATAAGCTTGATTAAGCTCATATATTGTATGTAATATTTGGACCCAATTCCCTGTGGGGCTATGGTTTTCAATATGTCTATAAACGTGTTGATTTTGATTTTGAAATCCGTAGCTTAATGGTAAGTGCAAAAAACAACCGAGCCCAACCACAATGTGCCACTGTCTTGCTGAATGACATGAAGGAGAGAGCAGAATGAAAGTTTAATTTCTCTTATTTAATTGCACTTGATGTCATCCATTTCAAAACGTACACCAATGAGATTTGGCTGACTTCTGTCTGTAACAACTGGGTATCTACAGCCTGGAGGAGATCAGCAAAAACTGCAAATGAAACCTTGTCACTTCTGCTCTTCACATGAATCCAGCTGTTCTGTGTGACAGCTTGGAGAAAGAGGCAAGTATGTACCTTGCTGAGTCAGGAAAGTGCACTGAAATCCACCCAGATGAGAAGCAAGAGCTGTCATCAATATCAAACATTAAAGCCTGGACCTAGCTGCATAAATTCATACAGAGACACCTAAAAAGTGTACATATTTTTCAGATGTGTGGAGCAACTGCAGTAATTTGTCTGGATCTGTCACCATCAGGAGAATCTAATTTAAAAAATAAGAGGGAGCCTAGTGGTGGAAAGGAAGCAGATGAGTAAGTATCATATTAGTTTAATTAAGTCATAAAAGGTTTCAGACCACTTAAAAGGAAGGCTGGCATACTACCATGCTACAAGCCACAGCAAAGCAAAACAAAAATAATGCAAAGAAATGGTGAGAAACACCATGGCTGTGCCTAGACTTTGTTATGGAAATGTCACAAAGTGTGACTGAAACTAAAGAGATACGCGAAGAAAAAGGCACACCAGGCTTCAGGGTGGGCAAGGTCAGGCATACCTTGTGCAGAAGAGCTCTGGCTTTGGATCCCATTGCCACAGAGTGTATTTTTTTTTTTTTTTAATTTCCTCTGATACATACTTGGAGTCTCAGATGTTGCTTTCAGTAAGTCAAATGTCTGATCTACCCTAAGAGGTGGTGAAGTGGTGCCTCTCTAGACAGTAGGAGCAAAATTATTTGCAAGACATCTTCAGAATTTAGGCCTTCCTTTAATTATCTCTCTATTCACCTTCTTGTGTACTCCTTCTTACAACTTACTCTGCTTCTTTTTTGAACTGTTTTGGTGAACTAGGGGAAATAATTCCAATTCACTGGCCCTGAAGACTAGCTAAAATTAGATTAGAGTTTACTTCTTTCTCTGTGAAGTATTTATCTTAATACTAAAGTATTAAGTATCCTTTTTTTTCACTTTAAGTATCATAGTACCTTCTTGGTAGATCTAAAGTTACCTGAAGCACTCTTAGGACAGAAAAATGTCGTTCTATAGGCATAAAACAGCGTGCTTGTAGCTGATGTATTTCTTCCTGGAGCTTGCAATACCTTAAAGGAGTTGGGCAACCTTAGAAAAAATATAATACAATTATGCTTTACAACTTATGAAGACTGGATACAGATCTTATTTTTGTGTTCTGCAACAGCAAGACAATATATAATAATATTGAAGACATCTATATACCTTTTGTTTTCTGTTACAATACAATATTACTCTTCTTTTCCGCTAGTGTTTTCTCCCTAAAAATATTTAAGAAGAAAAGTTCTAGGCTTTTTTCCTTAATAATTAGCCTTTATTTTCTTAACTTCATCAAATGTAATTCCACAGCCATAACCTTAAAAGAAAAAAAAACCAACCCAGCAAAGAAATAAACAAGAAGTTGATAACACAACACCCATAGAAAAATTAAAGAAGTGTTGTAAAAAATAAAAATTTAGGCAAGTGAAATAGTTATGTTTTAAACATCCTGATGAGCAAGCTGTTTTTAGTTTCATTTTCCTATTATAAGATGATGGACATTGGCTTTGATCCTGGATGTAGAGTCAAGCTGGCAGTTTCTGTACAGGAAGCTGTATGTATAAAACCCCAACATCATAAAAAGAGAATCCTAATAAAATGGAAAAGAAATGTAGCCCAAGCCCATGGATCACTCTTGAAATGCTGAAATTATTCTAGAAATTAATTCAGCTATAGAAAGGACTAAAAGACATAATACTTTGAGAGACTACCTGCTTGTATACCTACTAAACACAGCCACCGAGCAAACATAAATCTAAATTCTATTTAAAACATTTTTATCTTTGTCTAATTTTGAGACATCCTGGATTCATTATGAAATAAATTAATAGAATGCACTTGTGAAAAAATGTCAATACACTTTATCTGTAAAGACGATACAAACACATTCTTCAGCTATATTGATCACTGTTACAGAGTTCTCAGAGTAGATCATGCTTAAGATTGTATGCATGAAAAAATGCTTTGATTTTTTGTGTTTAGTTTTTTTTAATGTTCATGAAGCATACAGGCAAATCAGTCTTGAAAATGTGAACACTGTCCTGGGCAACAATGATCTACATTGACCATGTTTGGTTTTTTTTCTTTCCTGAAGGCTAAAATAATTCAGATTACTTTGTTGTAGAATTAGGATCATAGATAAATACATAAATAACTATTCTATTGACAAATTTTTACCACATGGTGACCTGATGCTTACATAGCCATGTCTCAACAATAATTTCCAATCTGTAGAATTGTCTTAACCACATTTTAAGTGAATTACTTAAGACCAGGCTAGGAATATTTTCAACATTTTGAGGCATTTGAGTGTTTCAGTGCTGCGAGAGGCAGAGAAGTTCTACTAGAACATGTACAGTACAGTGCAGTGCAGAGTGTAGCAAGTGGTAGCTTTCCCTTTCCTACTTCTCAAAAAAAGGTCTTCAATGATTCTAGTTAAGAGAGGAAAAATTAACTTCAGCTTTATTTATTTAGACCTTCAACTTTTTCTGCCAAGGTCAGCTTATTAATATCATTTGTATAAGCTTTGGTGACAGTTGATTTGATCCATAGAAAACTAATGAAGTGCTTTTTTCTCATAGTTTATGGTAAGCATAGAAAAGAAACTGCATCACCAGGAATTAATGAAATTTTGAGTATTGTACTTTTTTAATGTTTTGATAAAACAACAGTATTTTAAAAATGTTTCAAAAAATGTGTGCTAATAATCTACATAAAATAGAGGTAGAATAATTGAGGTTTTAAAAATTTTTTTTATTTGAGGCCAGTCCACCAGATAGAAACTTTGCAATAGTTTTTTAATAACATAAAGCCATGAGTACATACAAAATTTGAAAACACAAACTAATCCATTCCAGTTAATGTCTCTTATATTAATGAGAAAATAATCCAATAAAAATTGTAGCATTTCTAAGTTCAGTGAAGCGACAAAGCATATGGAAGAAAACGCACAAAGCTGTGTCTTATGTCTGTAAATACTTTACTGTTACCAGGCACCCAAAATCGCAGAATTTTTCCTTATAGTCTGGAACATGTGCCTTCTGACATCTGACCTCAAAGTTTAACTTCCATATGTGCTATATAATATAGTATATATGAAAAGAAAAAAAATTTCTCCATTGAGCCTGACTGGTCAAAAGCACTGATTGTCCTCAAGGGCAGAGCTGATGGGTGCTGATTTTGTATCTGGGGCCATGATACTGGTTTAATAGCAGTAATGTCTTTTCTTTCAGAGATGCTGTTTGATCCAGTGTAGACTTAAACTACCAGAACCCTCATTGGTATATTTAATTAATCCAACCCACTCTTAAAACTTTTAAGTCATATCTATTTCTATTCCAGTAGCTGGTTCTGAATGTACACAGCCATCCATCTTAACTACTATATTCCCAGAATATTGCCAGTAGATGCTTTATGTTCTGTTTGCACAGGTTTTCCTACAGTTTTACCAAAACACCCTAAACCCTATAAAATTAGTCACTCCTCTCCATGTTTCCTTCAACTGAGCTTTTTTAGAATTGTCGAATTATGGGTTAAAATACATTAATTGTAGATAAAATGGTCTGGATTTAGTGTAAAATTAACAAAGAGAGGACATTGGTGGGGTTTTGTTTGCTTGGGTTTTGGTTTTTTTGTTTGTTTGTTTTGGGAGGGTGTTGGTGGGTGTTGGGGTTTTGTTTTGGTATGTTTTTTTTCTTAATTGAATGAAATCCTGTGCCAGATCAATGGGGTTTTTATCTTTGTTGGAGTCAATGAGACCACACCTGGGAGGAAGACAACAGATGCAGGTGGGATTTTGTTTCCTAGCTTATAGCCCTCGAATACTGCATATCTTTTATTTCTACCAAAACCCAGTTTTGTTCCATCTCAACTAAGTGTTGTTTTATCAGCCATTTTTCACTGTTCATATCAGAACTATCTGTGTCAAACTAACATAAAAGAATAATGATGAAAACATATCAGAATTCCTTGATAATAGTTTACCTGTTACGCATTTAAAACCTTGGATGTGGAGCCCAACATTCTAGATCACTTCTGGTCTTTTTCTAAATTGCGTTCCTGGCCCCAGTAAAAATAATGTGTATATTGTCACTTATTTTAATGAAATTTGGAAGATGCTGAGTCCTTGTCTTACTTGGAGGATTTTCTATCAGTGAGAAAGTATTTGATTGTTTTTTTCTTGTTTTAAGTAGTGTAAATATTTCATACTAGGCTTGTACGTTTTTCTGGCTGCAGATATTTTATGTTGTAAGAAGGTAGGCAAGCAGAGTGGGAAGGTGGCAAAAAATGTGTTTCACAAATTGAGATTTAACCAGTAGTTATGTACTACTCACAGAAGGCTGAAGGAAAGCCAAGCTCTGAAAATCATCACAGGCAGATACATTTTACAAAAAATTTTCCCAAAATTTTTCATTTGCCTAGAAAGTACAATGGCATGTCTGATGAAATGATCATGTGCCAGCAGCTGTATAAATCCGGGTGCATAATTTGGTAATGATTTTAAAAATGGTTCTTCCTTTTCTTGAATATTCAACCAACTAGAAGTCCATGAAAAAAGCTAGACCAATATGACTGCTAACAGTTTTCCTTCCTAATTACACAAACTGTCGAGGATAAGTATGAACAACTCATATTTCTCACAGCACCCTTCTTTAGCCTCATGTGAGAAGGAGTTCTGATAGTAATAAAAAATGAATTAAATTTGCACGAAGACTAAAAATGTCTGAGTTTCTGCAAAGCTTTTAAAAATGTCTGTCAGAGAATATCAGCATGGCAGGGATGAGGTTTGTGTTGAAGGATGATGTCTTCATGGGCAAAATTCTATTCAGTAACTAATTTTTAAATGTTCATAGAGAAGATAAATACATCTACAATCTGGAGTGGAGGCTTACTTTTCACTTCTGATTCTGTAATAGCTTTCCACCTGCTGACTCAGAAATTGACACTGTGTAAGGCAAATGATTAAGAGGTATTTGAACTAGACCTGATATATATTTCCAAGATTTTTGAGCTGTGGATCAGGCATTATTGCTTTCAGATGTGACTTGATATTGGGTGTTGCACAGGAAAGAAAGTATTTAATATTGCTCTTTGACACACTAATATCTACATGGCAATTCCACCTCAGAGCAAGAGTTACTTCACAGTAGCACCAGCATCTGACCTCTAGGACTATGTGAAAAGGCTGGATCTTCATTGTACTGGCAATCATGTCTTATCATCTTGAAAAATTAAGAGGTAAAACTATGTTAAACAAGTACCATTTTATTAGCATAATAATAATTTGTTCCCCAAATGAAGATGATAGTATTTTCTTTCCATACTGAAGTATCACTGTTTAACCTCCATTCTGCACAAAGTGCATATGTATTAATACAAGATGGTGGTGAACAAAGCAAAAATTATAGGATAATATTCTACTGCTGCTCCAGCAACTCTGCAGGATGCCTCATTATGTGATATATCATACGAGTGGCCACACTAATAAGTATGTAATTATAAAATTATTGATTCTTGCAGACAGTGGCTCTTTACCACTCTTCACAAATGACATAAATGAAATTGAAGGGCACTGTTCACCCACACTCCATTTGGAGATTTATTTTAATGAAGACATAATGAAGCAGAACGTTTTCTTGATAGAAGATAATGATAGCAAATGACAAAATTATTTTGGAACTCAGATGTCTTGGTAGCACATTGAAATGGATGAGTGGGTGAATACTAATTTAGGAGATGTTCAGCAAGTTTGAGGAAATATGTTAGCTTAGATAGCCAAAGATCTGAAGAGTAAAATTGAGAAACGCATTCAGAATTATTGGCTGCGCAACTCAAAAATGAGTTACAGGCATATGATCTGACCTTCTGGGCTATTTCAAGAGCTTGAAAATGCTCAGTCCCCTTGGCATCCTTTCTAAGCAGAACTAAACAATCATTGTATTCCCATTTTGTTCTCAGAAGTTTTATCACAAGATTTGGAGCTTTAGCATGGTCTGTGTCTAAGCCTCAGCTTTTTTCATTGCCTACACACATTAGAATAACATCCAATTGTGAACTAGGATTCTACTCCAAAAGAATGTGAAGAAAAAGTTGAAAAATACAATGGTAACACACAGTAAATGCTACCAGAAAAGAGCTCATCTTTTAAAAAGTTTTAAAATCTCATGATACATAATATTTAGCCTTCTTTCCAGTACTTGAAAGGAGGCTACAAGTAAGCTGGAGACAGATGTTTTACAAGAGCATGTAGTGACAGGACAAGGAGGAATGGCTTCAAGCTTCAAGAGAGGAGATTTATATTAGACATTAGGATCCTTTACTATGAATGTGGGTGGGGAGACACTGGCACAGGTTTGTCTAGAGAAACTGTTGATGCCCCATCCATTGAGGTGTTCAAGGCCAAGCTGGATGGAGATCTGAGCAACCTGGTCCACTGAGAGGTTTCCCTGTCCATGGCAGGGGAATTGGAATTAGATGATCTTTAACCTCCCTGCCAAGCCAAACCATTCTATGATTCTAAATAAATTCTATGATTCTAAATCTAGTCTCTGCAACCATCCACCCTTGCCCTTTCACCACATGCCCTTGTAAAAAGTCCTTTTTTGTAGATCCCTTTTAGGTACTGTAAGGCTGCTAGAAGGTCTTAATTGAGCCTTCTCTTTTCCAGGCTGGACAACCCCAACTATCTCAGCCTGTCTTCATAAAAGAGGTGCTCCAGCCCTCTGGTCACCACTGTGGTGACTCACTCCAACAGGTCCATGTCCTTGTTATGTTTGGGACCCCAGAGCTGGATCCAGTACTACAGGCGGGGTCTCACAAGAGTGGAATAGGGGGCAGAATCACCTCCCTCAACCTGCTGTCACAATTCTTGTGATGCAGCCCAGGACATGGTTGGCCTTCTGGGCTGCAAGCTCACTTTGCTAGGTCATGTCAAGCTTCTTACCAAACAACAGCCCTTGTCCTCAGGGCAGCTCTCCATTCATTCATTACTCAGCCCATATCCATGTTTGGGATTGACCTAACACAGAGGTGGGCCCTTGTATCTGACCTTGTTGAACTTCCAGAGGTTTGCACAGGCCCACCTCTCCAGCCTGTCCAGGTCCCTCTGGATGGCATCCCTGCCCTCCCGTGCATTGGCTGCACACAGACTGGTGTCATCAGTAAACTTGCTGCTGGTGCTCCCCTGTATGCGTCACTGACACGGATATTAAATAGCGCTGCTCCCCTGAGGAATGCTATTCATCACTGGTCTCCACTTGGACATCAAGCTGTTCCCACAACTCTCTGAGGGCTACCATCCAGCCAATTCCTTATCTACATAGTGTTCCACCCACCAAATTTGTGTCTCTCCAGTTCAGAGACAAGGATGTCGTGTGGGACTGTGTCCAATGCTTTGCACAAGTCCAGGTAGGTGGACAGTTGTTCCCCCCTCATCCATCAATGCTATAACCCAGTCATAGAAGTCCTCCAAATTTGTCAGGCACAATTTGTCCTTAGTGAAGCCATGTTGGCTGTCTCCAATCACCTCCCTGTACCTCCATTCCAGGAGGATCCGCTACATGACCTTGCCAGGCACTGAGGTGAGACTGACTGGCCTGTCAGTCTCACCTTCCCTTCCCTGGGTCTTCCTTATTTCCTTTCTTAAAAATGGAGATTATATTTCTGGTTTACCAGTCAGTGGATCACCACAACTCCTCAAATATGATGGATAGCTTAGCCACTTTTCCCATCAATTCCCTCAGGGTCTGCAGCTGTATCTCATCAGGTTTATTTCAAGATAAACCTGACTCTTTGAGCTTTCATTCTGTGTATTCTTTCTCCTTTGAAACTTCTTCTGAGTGAGACAGAATTTCTGCAAGAGCTGGGGAAGGAAAACTGTCAAAGGATATATTAACGCAGAAGAACAGGGTGAACACGAATGGGTTACCATATCTCCACAAATATAGATGAAGGGCTGGCTGAAAAATTACAGCCCTCCCTGAACTGCAATGAAATGTATTCCAAAATTTTTAGCTGCAAGAAAAAAGCTGGTGTTTGAAAAGTGCCCATGGCAATATTATTTTGAGACTTGAAGTTTGGCCCTTGGGCTTTGGTTCAAGTTGCACTGGAAGTCACAGACCAAGTTTTCACGGTTGCAGGAAAGCCTCAGACAGCCAAGCATCTGTCTCAGCGCATTAACTGCAGAAAAAGCCTGCTAGGAACTAGGAAGGGAAATGAAAGCAGTGCAGTGCAGAGGAGCCAGGTGAATGCTCAGTCAGTGTGGTAAGTAAATCTTATACACAGCTGTTAGTATACAAGAGACTATATTTTAGTGCAAATTATGCAAGCAGTTTCTACCGTTATATGGTCATTTTTTCAGTATACCATGTGAAGGATGTTGCTGACAGTCCATAGGACATAGAGTGCTTACCATCATCATTTTTAGTATCTTCTTTTCTACTTTTTAACTAATTTTGTCCTATTTATGCCTTTCAGTGCTTTGGTTTGTGCTGGTTTAAAACCCAGCTGAAAAATTAAACCTGTTGCAGCTGCCTCCCTTTCCCCCTGCCCCTTCTGATAATGGGGGAACCTAGGAGAAATTATAAATTGGAATCACAGTTAACTGAAAGAATTGCAATAATCACAACGATATTAATAACAAAGAGTATACAAGGGGGAGAGAGAGGAGGAGAGAGTTTTACCCACGAAAATGTATTCACCACTGAACATCCCCCTGGGCAGCAATCAGTGTGATCTTTAAACACAGGCAAATGGTTACCATCGCCACATGGCACCCAGCAAAACAGAGGCAGCATGCCAGGGAGGTTCCCGTGGCTCAATCTCCTCCTCCCCAGCCCAGAAACAATGGAAAACAGTGACAAACCTAAACTTGGAAAGCTAGGTTTTCCAGATGGAGTTGTGGTGCCGAGATGCTCATTCTGGTGGTGGTAGCGGTACAGGTGCAGGCTCTCTCTCTCTCTCCCTGCTGCCACAGTGGTGGCAGTGGTGTGGGTGCAGGGGTTCTCTCCCCACAGCAGCAGTGGCAGCAGCAGAGGGGCATCCAGCAGCTCCAGGGTGGTGGCTCTGATGGCTACAACAGCTGAGATGACAGCTCTATCCTGGTGCCCAGTGGCAGTGCAGTCCTGACTCCAGTCTGGCACACACCCTTCTGTGTGCCCTGGCTAAAGATGGTGCCACTTCTGTTTCTGCCCATAGTGCTTTTCCTTTCAAGGCCATGCCCTTCCAGCAGTGATGTGGGTGGTATGGAATAGACCGCACTGAAAACTCCATCCCCTAGTCCCTGTACCCACGACACAGTTCTTAGGCCTTAGGATGATCATGCTTACTTCTCACCAGGAGTGAATCTAGTACTGGTAAGGGAACAGTGCTGTAGATGAGGTAAGGATTTCTAGTTTATTAATTTCAGTAGCCAAAGGAGAAGACTCAAGGCTTTAATTTAGGGCTTTAGTCTTCTTTGTAATTAGCTTCTTAGAAATCCTTTAGCTAGAGATCAGTAAACTGCATAGTAGGAAACAGAATTTAAAACATAAGAAATTGCCTTATACTTTCTTTTTTAGGTTTAAAGTGAGGTTTTTTTAACACAATGTTGTCGTGGAAATGCTGCTGGGCTTGGAGCATCTGACTTTTCCAGCCTCACAGAAACTTGTAGTCACCAGCAGCAAGCAGGACTTCAACTTGTGCTTTTAGCAAGTTTTATAATTAAGTTTCTTCAGGGCAGTTTAAGCATAATTTCACTGTTCTGACAGAAATGTCGTATTAGAACAAACAAATAAATCCTTCTGAAAATAACCTTTGGAGAGGTGAAATCTTCTGAGAAACAGCAGTGGAAACTCTTTGTCATCCAAAAGGACATAAAGTCCCTCCACACATCAGGACTTAAGTGCAGTACAGCAAATTTGCATAAATAAGGTTTTGACTCATGAAACATAAATGTATTCTAACAAGTGAGCAGTTTATTTCATCCCATGCTAGCAAAAGGACTATATGAAAATGACCCCGCACTGCTGGTCAGTATCAGACACCTGCGGAAGGCAACTCTTTCCCATGGCAGGAGCAGAAAGTATTCAAGAAGCAATCTGTACATAAATTCAGGTGGATCAGTGCATGTGTGTGGATACATCCCCTTACTTGTGTCCTCTTTTCACCTGCTAAAGAACAGAGAGGAGCTGGGGTCAAATGTGCAGCAGAATACAGTATTTCAAACTAATAGGTTCAGTTGTGTGTTCACTTTAGAATTTTCAGAGATGTCTCCAGGTTCTCACTATCTGGAGACCATATAAAGATATGAATGTGGCAGTTCTCATACAATCAACCAGCAGGAAGGAGTCAAACATGTTCTTTGTCAAACCAGGAGTCACACCACAGGAATTACATTGTATAGTCTTCACAGTGTCAGCTGATACTGGGGTACTTCTTTTCATCTAATGTTTCTGTAGGGTATTCCATTTGTGTCATCTGTAGTCAAAAGAAATCCTGATTACATTTTAATGCTGTTACTTTTAGATTGCGATGACATGTTTTCTTGAAAATGAAAGTACATTCTACATTGAAAAGGAAAATTTTATGTCAGGGATAGTCTGTTGTAGCACTGATTGACCTAGTCTCAAATTTTGTGAATATAAAAGTCAATAGGAGGTAAAGTTACTGTGACACAATCCCAAGCCAGCGAATAATGTACGATTTTTTTTTGTAGAGTCTGTGTGTTGAAAATAACCATCTAAAAATTTCTTCCTTTGAAGTGAAGGAGTATGTGGGTAATTTGGGGCTGATAATCCTTTCTTCTGGCTTGTTACATTGCCTTTACAGGAAGGTAAGGAGATACATACAGGGAGATATTTTCCTGGTAAAATTATTTTCAGTGGTGAGTTGGTCACTTAGTTTTCAGATCTAATGGCATTACATGTCTTCCTGAGTTGCAGAAAACAGCAAAGAATTCAACCTGCACAGATCAAGGCACAAAACCTCAGAAAATCGGATTTCTCAGTGTATGGGCTAAGAAATCTAGAATCACAGAATGAACTAGGTTGGAAAAGACCTTTGAGATCATCAAGTCCAACCTATGGCTGAACACCACCTTGTCAACCAGACCATGGCACTGAGTGCCTCATCCATCTTTCCTTAAACCCCTCCAGGGATGGTGACTCCCCCACATCCCCGGGCAGCCCATTCCAGTGCCCAATCACCCCTTCTGTGAAGGAGAATGTGACATTCTCCTAATGTCCAACCTGAACCTCCCCTGGTGCAGCTTGAGACTGTATCCTCTTGTACTATTCATAGTTGCCTGGGAGAAAAGGCTGCCTCCCACCTGGCTACACCCTCCTCTCAGGGAGTTGCAGAGTAATGAGGTTACGCCTGAACCTCCTCCTCTCCTAAACAACCCCAGCTCCCTCATGCACTCCTTATAGGACAAGCATTCCAGACTCCTCACCAACTTCACTGCCCTTCTCCAGACACGCTCCAGCAGCTCAATGTCCTTCGTGAATTGAGGGGCCCAGAACTGGATACAGGATTCAATGTGTGGCCTCACCAGTGCCAAGCACAGGGGGACAATCCCTGTCCTGGTCCTGCTGGCCACAGTGTTGCTGCTACAGGCCAGGATGCCATTGGCCTTCTTGGCCACCTGGGCACAGCCTGGCTCATGTTCAGCTGCTGCCACCAGCACCCCCAGGTCCTTTTCCTGTGGGCAGCTTTGCAGCCACTCTGCCCCAGCCTGTGGCAGTGCCTGGGGTTGTTGTGACCCAAGGGCACCCCTCCCCTGCCCTCCCCTGCCCTCCTCTTTCCCTTTTATTTTCTTCCTCCCCTCCCCTTTCCCTTTTATTTTCTTCTTCCCCTCCCCTTTCCCTTTTATTTTCTTCCTATATTTTTCTCAGTTTGAAAAGAAAAAAAGACAACTAAACTAACACCTTAATTATTCTTTAAAACCCATTTTTGGCAATGTGGTTTGCAATTCATAGTTTGAAGTGTTTTTCCAATTACCATTATATGCCACTTTAGCTATGGGTTTGATGCTGAAAGTTTGTTGTTTGAAGTTTTCCTGAAATCTACAAAATATCATATCATATCATATCATATCATATCATATCATATCATATCATATCATATCATATCATATCATATCATATCATATCATATCATATCATATCATATCTCAATGTATGTGTATATTAGGCCATTTTTTTGGTTGTTCAAATTTAAGTCTGGACAAAAAGCCACTATAATAACAGCAGGAATAGCCCTTAAATAGTTAGGCTTTTCTATGTTAATTTATTTTTTGTTATTTCCTTAAAATCACTTTGCTTGTATAATATATTTTGTTGAATAAATATAATCACAATAGCTGGTAAAATAACTTCAGTGCTTTTGTGCAAGCAGGAGATTTGTATCATCTTTTTTAAGGAACTGTCATGTTAAAATAAGGTGACTTCTTCTGATTGCTTACATTACTCCATATCATTTAATAGACTCCTTATTGCTGAATGGGACTCTAATAATTCATTTTCTTGGAATTGTAAGTAGTTGGAAAATAGGCGCCCAGCTGGAAATGGAATGCTTGGGTTTTGTGCTCTCAACAGTAAGTAGATTGATTTGGTTTTTGTCAAGCTATGTTTGCCTTTGACTTGCTCATCTTCAGCACTTTGAAAACTCAGATTCAGTATCTGCAGATGGATGCTCCACATCACACTTTGAAAATATTAGCCTGATAGTTATGTCTTGACTTGTTTCTGAAAGCAGTAAGGATCATCTTTAATGGTCATTTTCCTCATTTCATATGCCCATGCCTATTCATTGTGCTTTCGTTTGTTGTTTTTAGTTGCATGTGTGGTATTTTTTTAGTATGCTTTGCTTTGTGCACTGGGATCTGCAGGCTAAGTGTGAGGTATTTTTCTGTCAATACTCTCTCTTTGTGCCCAGTGGAAGCATCCTTTTATCACCAAGCACTCGTTTCACCTCACTGCATTGCAACAGAGCTTACACAAGCAATTGTAATACTAATGCTGTGCTACAAAATAATTGCTGAGGCATTCATCTTTAAAAAGAGATATTTTCATCCAAATGTCTTAGAGACAAGATGGTCCTACTCTTAATTTTGTCAAGGACCCTATGAAGTCTCTGGCTTCAGAAAGCTGGATTATGGTCTGCTAATATTCTGATCTCTTTTTGTGCCTGAGTGAGACACTTAACTTTTCAAAGGTCTACAAAAGCTTCAATGATACAGTCAAAAATTCTTTATTTGGGGAGACGTGAGGAAGTTCTCTGTTTTTCATCTATATTATAAGCCATGCCTAAATTTACTTAAGGTGACAGTGGCATTTGGCAAGGTAGGAATATTACAGGGAAACTGAATTATGTAGTTTATTTTCACAGAATGGTGCTTTCTTGCCCCTTTTTATTAATTTTTGATCCGTGTTATTTTGGAAAGAGAGAGAATCTGACTGTGAATTATCTGTGGGTTCAGTTACAAAGTACTTGAAAATGGCATCTGATTTTGGTGGAAGATTTGATGTCCTTTGTACGTGCTCCAGACTTGAAAAAGGAGGACAACTGAGAAGGAATTATGTTGTGACTAATAAGTCAGTCATGCTAATCTTGTCAGATATATGGACTGTCAGCCTTCTTACAAGACCTTGGCAATCAGGCTGACATTAACTGTGAAGTCATTACTGTATCTGTTATCTCTGTGTATTTCGACTGAGCTCATTGCATAATCTGTGGACCATCCATAAGAAACTTTCTTCCATATTTTCTGTGTATGGGAATGTTCCCAGATTTCAGAAATAGGTCTCTTTGTAGAAATACACAGTCCACAACTAAGAGAAAAAAACACCCCTCTTTGTCTTATTCAGGTTTTCCTTCCCACATTCCTCCACACAGTGAATAAACATCAGGTTCAGTCCAACCTGGCAGTTTTCCAAGTAAGTGCCAGTTATCCTATACTGCCCTGAACCACATTTTTCCTTGAAACTCTGGTAGGGAAGAGTGATCCTGAAGGTGTGCCCAGAGACCATGATCCATGTGCACAGAGTAAGATGTAGGTTGTAAACAGGTAAGCAGTCATTGCACTTCAAACTCCCATGGAGCTCTAGATGATGTCCCTAAAATAAGGGCTAATTTTTATGTGCGTGCAATCAGCATAAGTAAGTACAGCCTTGGAAAAACAGCAAAAAGGATTTTGTTGTTGTTTTTTCAGATTACTCACCAATTCCCTCTCATGATTTGGTCAAAAGACTCCACATGTACATTTTTATATCTGTGTGTCTCCTGGTTAGGATGCAAGTAGACAAGAAGAAAAGATATTATGAGCTCCTGAGTACATTTTTACTGAATGGTTTTATTTGTTTAAAAAAAAAATCAAAGACTTGCTATTCATTACTCAGAGAAGTCAACAACACTCCAAACAAGGGTGAAAGAGGTATAATGAAAGGTAGGTTATGATTAACAGAGTTGTTTTTGATTAAAGTGTTATTATGTTTTCTCTTGGACATAGAATACCGAACAACACTGACAGATTTTATAGCAACTGGACAACATATTTTACGGAAAGGGAAAGGAAAGGGGAGGGAACAATCACTAAAGAGGCTTTCGAGAGTCTTCCTCATGCATCCTCTTAATATAAATGGACTATAATACATATAATTTTCTGACTACATCAGATGCTTGCTGTGGAGAAAAGGAACAGTTTGTTCAAAAGGCAGATTGCCACTGGCCTTCTTGGCCACCTGGGCACAGCCTGGCTCATGTTCAGCTGCTGTCACCAGCACCCCCAGGTCCTTTTCCTGTGGGCAGCTTTGCAGCCACTCTGCCCCAGCCTGTGGCACTGCCTGGGGTTGTTGTGACCCAAGGGCAGGAGCCGGCACTGGGCCTTGTTGAACCTCACACCACTGGCCTTGGCCCATGATCCAGCCTGTGCAGATCCCTCTGCAGAGCCTTCCTACCCTCCAGCAGATCTGCACTGCCACCCAACTTGCCTGAAAATTGGCTGATGTAGCAGTTTCCTTGTCCAGGTTGTCAATAAAGAAATTAAACAGAACTGGCCCCGGTACTGAGCCCTGGAGGATCCCACCTGTGATCAAACGTCAACAGGATTTAACTTCATTCACCACCACTCACTGGGCCTGGCCATCCAGATGGTTGTTTACTCAGTGAAGAGTAACAGCAAAGTATAACTGCATAAAGCAAAAGAATAAGGTATTTTAAAACAAAGATACAGGAAGGACACAATAAATGTATTTCTGGGCACATGCAACTGAAGGAACCAAAATATATAAACTCTTAATTAACTCTGAGTAAAGTACAATTAAGCTCCTTTTTTTCCCTGAATGCTGTGATCTAGTAAGGAATTCTTGTGCTATGGAAACAAAGTTACATTTGTGAGCAGTGTTTAACATGTAATTAGGACAGACAGAAACCCCTGAATCCAAATCCTCTCATAGGACACCATTTAATAGCTAGTATCATAGAGCAGATACCTCACAAACAAGATGTAGCAAAACATGCTTATCCAGGCATGAATTCAGGCTCTGAGTATATAAGGCAAAGGAATGACAATTGAAAGGCCTCTGTGTGGCAAAGTATATGGAAGGGTAGTTCTGGAGTAAAGGACCTTTTTTTTATTGCTACTTATGTGTTTAAGCGGGATAATAAAAGAAATGTGTGTGCTTATCACTAACAAGAAAAGTCACAGTATCTACAGATTCAGTTACGGTACATAACTCTATTTTCAAATGTAGTAAATAGTGTACTTCTAAAATTGTCAATTATAGTTACGCCATATAACCTGACAAGAGTTTTATTAGAGTGGCTTAATCAAATTTAGAAGGCCAGTAGCTTCTAGGATTAGTTTTCCCTGGACTTTGATTCCACATATATATTGTCACATACCTTTTAATTACAATGACACATGGTATTTTCTTACACAGGAACAGAGCACTGATTGCACAGGAAAAGCAGGTCCAAAGAGGCACAGGGAATTCTGTGATGCTATCTCTGCGCTTTCAGTCAAACATTCAGAGAGGCATTGCAAGCACTCACCTCTTCCAAACCAACAGCCTCCTTTTGCTTTTCCTGAATATGTAGTTATAATTCATAAAAAGCAGAAAGAGTATCATGGGAGCACTGGTATGCGTTAATAAAGGCTTTAATTTATTGGATGTATTTATTTCCTGTTCTTTTTGTTGGCCATCTTCTTCATACTATGGAAGAGAGCATTACCTGTTTCTTGGAGTGGAAGAGGAACCTATTAGGATGGACTGAAGCAGGGAAGGTTACTTTTCCTACTGGAGTACTGGTCTAATCTCTGCCTACAGCTTGGTTAAGCTCTTCAGCAGTAGACGTGATGATGGGAAAAACTCTTGCATCACCTCTGTGTGTCATCAGGACTGGAAAACAGACTGACGGTTGTTTTTGTGATCTGTCATCTCTTCTGATGCCCTTCTACCCACAACATGTTAATTTTCTACCCAGTTTAAGGGAAACTTCAAAGTTTCTCATGGATACATTGCTAGAATTTTTAACTTCAGTAAAGGAATGAAATCCCTAGCCCTGTTCTTATAAATAAGAGAAGACTTCCCATAAAATTTTGTCAATAAAATTAAAAGAATTTACCAGTCCTTGATAGGCAGCTGGCATATACAGTTTCAGCTTGGATGATTAAGTGAAACTAGAAAAGCTGGACAGGCCATCAAAATGGAAAAACACGTGTTAATTTCACAAGTTTACAAGTCCCCAGAACACAGTTTTAGCCACTGTTTTTGTATCTTAATATCTTTATAGCATTTAAAAAAAAATATATATATATATAATGGAACAAGCTTGTAGTAAGAATGAACTCATTAGTAAAATGCAAGTACAAGGAGTAGCTGCTGAGATACATTTAGAGGAGCTGATGATTTGACAGATATTGGAACAAATTTGCTTAAAAAAGCTCAAACCAGATGTGCTGGACTTTACTAAGGTATTTTCTGAAGGTTAGAGGACGTACATTCATCTTTTTCCCTGGCACAGCAGTAGTCACTGCTCAGTTCTCCCTGCCAAATACTCTTAATCTCGTATGAAAACACTGTACCAGAGATTGGTGTGCATGGCTGACTTTGGCTCAGGCTGACATAAATTATTACTGCTTTTGCAACTGAAAAGGTATTTCTTTGAGATAAACTTTTCTTATATTTATAGACACCGATCAAAATTCCGTGGACTGGAAAGCAGAAGAAAAGGTCAGTACTTGGCAAACTTCAGTCTATTTGTTTCTAAGCCACAGGTAGGTGTGTTGTGTGGAAGCAATGGAGTGTACAGCTTACTCTCTGTGTCCCTCAGCTGCCTTTGAATGGATCCCATAAGGTCAAGGCAGAACTGTGGCTCTTTTACTGTAGAAAAATAGTTTGTACTGTCTCATGGATATTTGGCTGTTATCTGACATCTGTAATGTTTCAGGGCGGTGGGCAGGCTGAGTCCGCACTGGAGCATTTAGAAGAACGCATGACCTTACAACATGCTGCTTTGTCTGAAGGCTGTAATTTAATTTACATGCTGAGGGAAGTGCCCTAGCTGGATTTTCTGATCGCCTTAACCCAGGTGAATGATAACTTTGGAGTGGGAAGGGGTTTCAATATTTTATTGTACATATGATCGCTTCAGTAAGATGTTGAAGAGAAAACATCAGGAAGGGCAAATATTGCATAGCCAAGTCATCTTACCCTTATTGTGGAATACCAGATCCGAGTACGTATTCTTTGTCTGCCACCTTCTGTATTGCATCTTGGGCTTTCTGTAACCACATCAGATGAATGGGGATTACTGGATGATTCTCTGCATTTTAAAAGTCTCTGTGCTTCAGGAGAAGGAAAAAAGAAACAAAGGGTAGCTGTGCTCAATGGAGAAGTGACAAATATATTCTCCTGCCTCTTGCTGGGTCAGGTGTTCTGAGAAGAAATTGAGTGCATAGACTGAGAGACAGTATTTTTAGTACGGAAACCAAAAGTCTTGGAAAGGGAGTTTTCCACCAATGGCTCCTCTTTTCCACAGATGTAGTTATCTTCATCTTTACTGCTTCTCTAATGTATCATGTATCAAGTATTTTTAGCTGACTTTCCAGGAAAACCAGTTCAGAAATCCTATGCAGATTATTTTGATATTTCCACTAAATAAAATTCCATCATGGTGAACACAAGACCAGCAAGAACTTTTTAATTTCAATCATTATGTTGAGTTGGTTACTTATATGAGAAGAAACAATGTTGCAAATATTTAAATCCCCAGTTAAATCTAAATTATTTCAGAAGTTTGAAATTCCAGATCAAAATAATGAAAAAAATCTAGATAACAATATATTTACCCTTCCTCAATGGAAGAGGAAGGGTAGTGCAAAAGACTGTGCAAAAATGTTTGCATAATAGGTTTAGATTTCTGAGGTGTGTATTCTGAGCAGAAGGAAATACATCCTGTGCTCAGAACATGTAAACATCAGCATGGTTTGCAGTGGGACCAGACTTAGACCTCCGCATAGATACCCAGTTTGAGGACAGAAAATCTTTGCTGTTGACAAAACTGACGAAGTGATTCAGTGCTCAAGTGTTGCTTGTGTTGCTTGAACATAGTGAAGACAAAGCAAGGCGGAAAGGTGTTTATTTTGGTAAAATCTTGGAGAAGATTATTCAGTGATTTATTGAAAAAAAACCTGAAAGGCAATGCAGTCATTGGTCACTATCAGCATGGATTCATGAGGGGAGAGTTCTGTTCAAAAAAAATTCCTTTTACAACAATGGTACCCACCTAGTAGAATAAGGGAAGTCAGTTAACATAATCTTTTTTGGATTTCAGTAGAGATTTTAATGTTGTCTCCCACAGTATTCTTGTGGATAAAATGTCCAGCACTCAGCTGGGTAAACACATCATGCAATGGATGAGCAGCTGGCTGATGGGCTGAGCACAAAGGGTTACAGTGAATGGGGTGGCATCAGGCTGGTGACGTGTCACCAGTGGGGTTACACAGGGCTCCTCCTTAGGGCCAGTGCTCTTCAACATCTTCATAAATGACATGGAGGCAGGACTGGAAGGATATTATCTAAGTTTGCAGATGATATAAAAATGGGAGGAGCTGTTGACTTCCTTAAAGACAGGGATCTTGACAATTTAAAGGGCTGGGCAATCACCAACGGAATGAAGTTGGGTTGAGCAACAAGAGCAAGTCCTGGATTCTGAAGTTGGGAAGGGATGTATAGATGGACTGGGGAATGAGATGCTGGAAAGCAGTGCTGCAGAAAGAGACCTGGGGCTCCTGGTCTGTGGCAAGTTGGACATGATTCAGCAGTGCCCTGGCAGGCAGGAGGGCCAACCCTGTCCTGGGGGCATCAGGCACAGCATCCACAGCCGGGCAAGGGAGGGGATTGTCCCTCTCTGCTCTGCACTGGGACAGCCTCACCTCCAGTTCTGGGGCAGTTTTGGGTGCCACAATAAATTACGGAATCACAGAATGGGTCAGGTTGGAAGGCACCACAGTAGGTCATCTGGTCCAATCTCCCTGCTCAAGCTCTTCTGAGAGCCCCACCTGTAGTACTGTATCCAATTCTGGGGCCTCAACACAAGAAGACATCAACCTGTTGGAGCAGATCCAGGGGAGGGCCACAGAGATGATCAGAGCACCTCTCCTCCTGTAAAGACAGGATTAAAGTGTTGTGACTGTTCAGGCTGGAGCAGAGAAGTCTCCAGAGAGCCTCTCAGTACCTAAAGAGGGTCTACATAAATCTGAAAAGAGACTTTTTACAAGGGTATGTAATGATAGGACAAGGGCTGATGATATTAAAATGGCAGAGAGAAGGTTTAGATTACATATTAGGAAGAAATTCTTAACTGTGAGTGTAGTGAGGTTGCCCAGAGAAGCTGTGAATGCCCAGTCCCGGAAAGTGTTGAAGGCAGCTTGGATGGGTCTCTGAGCAGCCTGGTCTAGTGAATGATGCCTGGCCATGGCAGGGATGGAACTAGATGATCTTTAATGCTGCTTACAACCCAAATCAGTCTATGATTCCGGGATTCTGTTTTAATAGGAGTGTGTTGCTCATTCTTAAGCAAAACAGAAGTATCCCAGCTTCTACCTCTGCTTTTCAGATCAGTATCAGACAACTTAGAATCATTTAGTTGCAGCACACTCAGATAGTTCCATTCCTTGAAAGTGTGTTGGTTTGTTTGCCTTTTTTTTCTTCTAATTTTCTGCTTTTAAAGCCACAGAACAACGTACAACAATACAGTAATTTTCAAGTCCTTTTTTTTTGTTTGCTTGTTTTTTAAATATTGTTCTGTTGCTTTTGTCTGAAGTCAATGCCTAATAGGCCTCTGTAAGTGAAAACAAACTTGAATTTGGAAATAGAGCTCTCTGGGTGCTTTCCTTTAGAATGCTTTAATTATTACATTTTCTACAAAGTGAGAGAAAGTGTCCGTAAGTGTTAATTTTGTGCCCAAAACTATTGATCAAGATACTGTAAATTTAAAAAGTAAGAAATTGTCTTATTTCAAGTCAATATGACATTAGCCTGAATGTCATTATTTTGATGCATTGTCTGAAGGGAATTGGAGTGCAGAGTCCTGACACCTATCATCACTTGTATTTGCCAAAGCCGCCTCTGGATGACCTGTGTCTCCTGCAGTGCAGCTTGGTCTGCTGCTTGTTCACAGGCCGAAGCAATGCCTCCCTGGCTCAGTGGCAGCTGCACTCTGCAGGACAGAACCCGGAGTCAAAGCAGACATCGCAGCCTTTAGAACCCTACATGTCTGGGAGCAGGGCTGATCACAAGTACATGTCTCTACAGATCTACTGAAGAACAGAAGTTACCTGTAGGTTTTGAATCACACTTTCAGCATTTCACTGTGCAAAGAACTAGCTACTTAAAATTTTCATTTCAATTCTTGACAGAACCTAATTTTGATATTTTTAAAGAGGCAGAATTTTAATTTATAACGCTCAGAACAAATGTCTGTTTTACAGCATCATCCCTTTTACTGCATACAGAAACACAGTAAATGTTCAAAAGCATACTTCCCTGCAGTCAAATTCTTATCTTCGCTATAGTCCTATTGTCCTGAGGATTGTGAACATGCACCTGAAACCAGAAACTCTGGCTCATGCTCACTGTATAATAGCAAATACTGATGTAGCAAACTGCATTGGTCAAGTCATTTATGTGGCACATTCCAAATTCCCTGCGCTCTCAAAGCCTAGAGACGTCTTAATTTACTCCAGTGTGTTGAAAACAGCAACTTGGAACAAGTTGGTCTAATTAAGTTAATATTAGAATGTATTTATTATCATCATGGCAGTACAGCATGACAAATACAACTATAACCATCGTGCAACAACCAAAGGGTTAAATGGTTTCAAGAAGTTCACAGAACATGATAAAATTGGAAGAGACGAGACTCTGAGAAATTTAATCCATTTCCCTTTTCTAGTTACAGTTGCCATGGGAATTGGCATGTCGGTCTAACCTGTTGGTAAAAAGTCTCCAGTAATGCCAAGCACACCATTGAATGCAAATACCACAGCTATCCATTTATTTATTGGGAGTTATAACAGCGTCAAAAGAGCAATCTGCTGTGGCCATTATTCTGCCTTCAATGCACATTCTGATCTTGAACTCAACCAAGGGAGGACCTCCTAATGTACACAGATCATGTGTCATGAGAGAGATTCAGCAGATCACATGCCAAACTCCATGCTCTGTTTTGGAGAGCATGGGAGGGCCATTTACTGCTTTCTGCTGAAACTTTGTGTCTGATGTCTCTGTCCAAATTTGTATACACCTCTGGCTTGGTTCAGAGTGGTCTACTATTAGCTGAACATAGAAATTACTTCTACTTTTAGGACCTGTACTGCTGCGTTTTTTTTCTGATGTAGCTGAGAATCTGGGCTGCCAAGCTTCTGATTTTTTTCATATGGAGAATGAGTAAATTAAATAAACACTTCTCTTTCAGCCTTAAAATGCAAGAACATTTTAAATATTCCTCACGTAGCAAAATTCCTTTTGACCTCCGTGAAGCAAGAACACACATCTAATATGTATAATTAATGATTCTATGGTTAGATTTCCCTGCTGAACTTTCAAGGTACTGGTTAGCAATGGCTTTTGCATGTCAAAAGGTACAAATGATTTTTATTTTTCACCCTGCATAAAAACTTGATGCTTGCACACTCTGGTTTCTTCCCTACTCAGCAGCTGTCATCTCATCAAGATTTTGTAAGGGATCTCATATGTGGGAAAATAAATTCTCCGTTCCCAGGTGGTGTGGCCACCCACCCATTTTCATTAGGGCTGATGTTGTTTTCCTTCTTGTTCTAAATTCCCCATTATAGCTATCACCTCCCTGGTCATGGTTTAGTGATTAGTCTTGCTGTGTGTTGTTTCATTCCTTAGGTAGAAATAAATCCTCTCCTGCATCCATCTATCAGTGGTTGTGTTAAAACAGGTATCACCATTCTGGGTCAGAGCTGAGGTCCATTTAGGCTCATATCCTGTCTCTAGTAAGGGTCAGTGCCAGAAGCATCATGGAAATGAATTTGTGTCCTATTCCTGTGAAGTCCCTCCTGCCCTTAAGCATGCAATTGCTTTACCTTTCAGTTTCTTGTTTCTATTGTCTTGTTTTTAACTTGACATCTTTTTTTGGTTTTGGTAAAGGTCTTGGTTGGCTGCTTGGTTGATTGCTTGGTTTCCTTTTTTTGTGGGTTTTTAAATCCTAATTTTGTCTCATCCACAACAACGTATTTTGATATTTGATTGATGATTGACCTGACATCTCAGTAGAAAAATCTGAAACTAGGGGAGTTTTGCTATGATGTATGTTGGTCTTTGAAAATAAATAAGGCAATCGCACTTGTGCCAGCAATGATCTGCTGGTGTTGATGATAACAATATGAGAAGACATATGGAAGGACAGATGTTGAGGCAGTCTAAATAAAAATGTAATGTTTTGTCTAGCAGCGCTCATTTTTGAAAATGCAACTTTAAAAGCATAGATATGCAATGTCTGGTCACGGGGACTTTCTATGTGTACCAGAGCAGCACAAGGACAAAGTATTATTCTGACATACTAGGCAGTACTAACACAAAGAATGGAAGAGAGGAAATCATGGAAGTAGGAACATCTTTTCTCCCTTTGCTTCTCATATGTTGCTGTTCATTCTTTCTATCTGCTTCTGATCAGATACCATTTAGATGGTGAGCAGTTTGTTTTGCTCAACAATGAATGCAAGCTTTTCTTTTATTCTGCATCAGTTCTCATGACAGATACAAGGCAGATGGATGTGGGAACTGAAGTCCTCCACAAAGCAGCATACATCAACCAATGTAAGCAATCCTGTGCTGCCTGAGGTGTTGGGGCAAAGAACTGAGTTTACACTGCATTAATTTTCCGTTTCCTGTGCCGTCGTTTTTTACAGGATGCTGTTATAGGTTACCATTCATTAGGAATGGGCTGGAGGCTACTAAACAGTTATGAGATGAGAAGTGGACTAGTTTTTGACCAAATCAGGTTAGAAAAGTTCGTGTGTTTAATTTATTTAAAAGAGCTTCTGTGGAGCTTATCATCAGAACATTTTTGGTTACTCTGTTTTTTAAAGGATGAGGCTTATCTGATCCTGCATTCTTGCCTGTGAATGCGTTTGTGTGTGTCCATGTGTCTGTTTCCCTCTCTTCTTGGAATGACTTTTGCACCTTGAGAATCCTTAGTTACATGCAAAGAGTCTCAAGATACAAAATTTCTGCTTGTCACATGAGACAGAAAATGTAAAAACCTTGCTGAGGAAACAATGTATGACACATACTCATAAGAAAGGGACTTCATTATTTATTCAAATAATTGAATTTTATCGTTTTGAATGTGTTCATTGCATCCTCTTCTTTTCTTTTGTTTACACTATTAAGAGGAGACTCCTTGATACGTGGCATCACATTAGTGGTTTACCTTTAGAGAGGGTAATTAGTATGATCCTAGAACTGGGTTGATTTTTTTTCTCCAAGCATCTTAAACATTTTCCTTGACTTTGGGATGATTTTTTCTTTTCACAGAATCATAGAATGTCCTGAGTTGGAAGATATCCACAAAGATCATCAAGTCCAACTCCTGGCCTTGCACAGGACACCCCAGCAGTTACACCGTGTGCCTGAGAGCATTGTCCAAATGCTTCCTGAACTCTCTCAGGCTGGTGCTGTGACCACTTCCCTGGGGAGCCTCTTCCAGTGCCCAGCCACCCTCTGAGTGAAGAACCTTTTCCTGATACCCAACCTAAACCTGCCCTGACACAGCTTCAGGCCATTCCCTCGGGTGCTGTCACTGTCACCAGAGAGAAGAGATCAGTGCCTGCCCCTGCTCCTCCCCTCATGAGGAAGTTGTAACTCCAGTGAGGTCTCCCCTCAGTCTCCGCATCTCTAGGCTGAACAGAACAAGTGACTTCAGCCACTCCTTGTGGCTTCCCTTCTTTTTTAATTAAGTAACAATTATTTTGGCTGAAATTATCAACTCAAACCACTCACATTCAAAAACCCTTTATCAATATAAACATGATATTTCCTAATTTGTAGGAACTTGTATCTTTTAATTTTTTTTCAGTAAAGTTAATAGAGTTCTTTGGGTAGTTTGCAAAAAGAATGGTCAGCAGAGTTTTGCTTCGTCATATGTTGCCTCTGTCCTGCCTTGCAATACAATTTTGTCTCATAAATTTTTTTTTCATGTATGGAGTGTTCATTATAATTCATGTTATTATCATTTAAATAAGATTAAATCATCAACATCTCTAAATCATATTGCAGACATGGAAAGAAATACACCTGTTGGTAAGGCCACTTAGAAATATTTTTTTCTAGTTAGTTCATGGACAGGATTTTTCCTGTTGATTTTTCCTGATGTGTGTACTGGAATGGCACTGGGTTTTTCAAATGCCCTCACCTATACTTTACTTTTTTTTTCCTAGAAGTTGAATTTACTCTCTGTGATTGGAAGGATTTTCTGCTGCTCAGAGGGGATGCTGCCATCCATCACTGGCTCATACAGCTTCCACTGCTTTAAAAGACAGATAACAATCACTTTCTACCAATGATACAGAATAGTACAACAAAATTGGTTACTTCTTTTGTGCTGTGAAACTAAGTTACACTTTGGGAATGAGTCTTCTGGTGGGATTTCTCTGAGTGCAGATACATATCATGCTCTCACTAATGGCCCAGAACCACAACCAACCTTTTTATGTTTTGTCCTGTTTGTCCAGGCAGAGTTGGCACACCAGGCTGGTCCACAGCACGGACATTCAAAGCCCCATTTCGGGAAGATAGCTACACCACACCCTTCTGCAAAGGGGTGAAATGCAGGGCAGAGAGGCAGGAAACAATACTGCTAGTTTCATGCAAAGCTCTTTAGGTGGGGATTTTCTTAAAGTACAGACTGAATAACTGGGTGTGACGCGCAGAGTATAACTCTTGATGCAACATCAGAAGAATTGTGAAGAGAAGGGTAGAAAACCTGTTTTTTTCTGAACTGGAAAGATGATGACCACATAACATCCTAATGCAATGACAGCAGAGGAATGGTTTGCTGTTAAGTGAAAGTTTGCACTGGGTATGTGCTGGGCTGTAGGGTGGTGGGTGACGAAGTAATCATGAAAGGTGCTAAGACTATATAAGGGAATAAAACAAATGAAGTGAAATGAATACTGTAAGTGAGAATACAAAAGGAAAGAATGTAATACCAGATAACAAAAATCAAGTTAGCAGCCATTTGATAGATTTGGAATTCAGTAAGTTGAGTAAGCATAGTATTCCAGATTTGTTGTCAGTAGTCTAAATGTTACTTGAATTTTTTTTTCTTTTATCTAACACTGATTACATACATGCTGTGAATTAAGCTCAGGCTATTAAGAACATGCAAATGTTGACTGTGTATGATGACTTTGTATCTTTTTCATAATGGACCATTTTTAATAGAGCAGTGTTAAGATGTAGGAGAGTCACAAGCCATAATTTTTAAAGCAATGACTAGATTTTTCTGAATATTTGGTGTAGGAACTGAAACCATTTTCCATTGATTAGAGCTGTTACGCTTCTTAATAAGGGCTTGCTGACACAGTGACTAGTTTGCACTGACATCACTGGTCAAATAATTTTATGCTCAGCCTCGTATTCAAACAGGCTCTTATGTATTTGATTTGCACCAAGAGTGGAGGAAGTTATATGTGCCTTTCTGGAAAGAACAGTGCTCCCAACATACTGTTCTTTAACAAGAGAGAGTTTGCTTTCACAATACAGGGCTGAAAGATCCTTTCTACGGTGGTTAATGTGTCCATCCTTTTTTCTCTACTAGAGCATCCCACATACAGCTGGCAGTCTAGATGGGGAACTCCTCAAGGAAGAGTTGCTGGGAAACAGCCTGCGTCCTCTTCTCTGAAGGGCCTAGTATTTGAAGTATTTCGAAGTTTCAGAAGTTAAGACTTCTTAGTCTACTAGCACAGTGCCCTTCAAATCCTTAAGGCTTCATGTGGCAAGGACAACTTTTAAACAAAGTGAGGTAGACACAGAAGGAGCAGACAAGTATAGCTGCACACCTGGAATGTTTATAAATTTGCAGATTTACTTTATTTAGATGCCTAGATGCTGAGATTCTGAGCATGTCCTTGGCATTTTAGGTATGTTCTCAAGATAGAGGTCTGTCCTTCTGAACATGCAGATGAAACAACTGTCGGAAAAATGAATTGCAGAGATAACTCATCCCTGTGTTTAGCATTCCCCTACTTCTAGATAGCTGCAAGGGGACCCATTTTACTGGGTAATCAAAGCAGAAAAATTGTACAGCCCTACAACTAGACCTAAAGTGTCCTCTTGCCTTTCACCTCCAATGAAGTGGAGCTGCAGAGAGAAAAAACTCAGATTTTAAAACCAAACTAGCCAAAACCTTGTGCAGAGCCTGGTCTGAAATGTTTGGATGCATGTGCCTCTTCCAGTGATGTAGACAAGAAGCATGTGAGGAATCCTGCCTAGTTCTTCCTTGTTTCTTCTGCACCAGACAACAATCAAGCAGTATTACTATTTGAAAGCAAACTCCAATTTTGTATACATTTCCTGCTGTCACAATTCTTTGGAAAGTAGCCTTCCATTATAGCTTGGCAGTGAAAAGAGAAAATTAGATGGTATTACAGTTCTCTTGAGATAGCTGCGAATGAAGAGGGTTTGTATGAAGCCAACATTTGCAATATAGTGTTAGTTTTGGCTAATCTGCCTCCCCTGCATTGGTTTCCAAATCAAATACAAAAATGGGAGGAGACATAATTGCTGAATAGACCTGAAGGGCTTTCCCAGGCATGACTATCAGTTCTGGGAACAGAAAACAGCATGGGGCTCTGATTATTCTTTCAAACTTTTGTATTAAATCAATGCATAGATCTCAAGACTTAGCAACATTTTAAGACTAGGAGGTTTTGTGTGCTGTTCAGTGTGAAAAAATGCAGTTAATAATCCACAAAGTTCAGCTAAAACTAAAATTTATCTTTATGGGGGCCCACAAAGCCAATGGTATATACTGTGATTTTAAACAGTGAGTAACTGTTATTACATTATAGCAACAACTTTCAGAATATCTACAAATGCAAATAGCTACAATAGAAAAATAACAGAAAGGTAACTGTCAAGGTTTGCTTATTTGTTGAAGTGGCTCATTGTGGATCACTGCACACGGTGCACCGAAAAATGTACAACGTATTTGCACATTGGGACACTCCCACACCCACATTCTTGGAGGACTGCGTGGGATTTGAAAGGAGGCTGCAGCCAGGGGAAAAAAGCCTAGGTAATTTTGTGCCTTCAGTCAGGGTAGACAGGGTCCTTTTTGTTGGTGTGGACATCCATAGCCAAGTGAAGCAGGACATACAGGTAACTATGTTTAGGGCATTTTCTGACTTCTTTTGACTTCTGATTGCCTAAGATTTACCATCAAAACCCTGAAGGATTCTGTTGTGTTTTCTGTATTACAGCATTGTGTTGCTGAACTGGTCCTGCATGTCACTCCAAAAGGACTTGTGGGACCCGCCTTCAGTGAGAAAACAGAAGAACAACACGCTGCACTGCGTCACTAACACTGCTTTCATATATTTGTATCAATATCTTTGAAGATATGTTTATCACTGATTGTAATACAAAACTGTCTGGAACATGAGAGTTTACTAAATTATTTATTTTTGTGTTGATTAGCTCAAAAGCAATAGCAAAACACTTAGTCATGTACTCTGTACCCCAGAACTTTTTATTCATAATATTCATACTTCAACTTGCAAAAGACAATCCTCCAAATTACAGTATTGCCATATTTTCTCATGTATTATTAAAAAAATTACTAAGATTTAACTCTGCATATGATCAGTGTATGATAGGAAGGAGTTAGAGTGGGTGACAAGTCTGTTTGGCTCAATGCATTTACTCATCACTGTGGGAGGCTGCATTTGAGCAGCCTGGCATCAACAAAGCACCTGGTCTCAAACTTTCTGTCACTGTTTTCCAGAAACAGCTGTCATTTGACACCAGCCTGAATTTAGTTATTTCCTGGATTTTGAAGTCTTGACTCTATGACCTAACACACTTTGTTTTTTGTAGCTCTATGTGTAATGTCACACCAGTACAAAACGGTGCCCGAAGGCTTGGAAAAAACCAAAAAACCAACTCTTGTTTAGACAGTTGTTTTTCAAAAAGGTTTGTTGTATAACTGGTCTTTTAAGTAGAATTTTATAGAAGCTCAATGCATGTAAGAAAAATGTGCTTTCTCAAATTATTATAATAAAAGGCTGTACTGCCACTTAATGGTGTACAGCCTCAAAGACTAGTACACTATCTGCATTTCACTTCCTCAGGGTCCTTTACAGAGTCTTTTTTTAACCTGAAATAAATGGGGTGTTATGTCTGAAGTGAAAGTAGTGAGATGAAAGGTCAGATATGACCTAGGGAATTCCCTTGCGGAATATAGGGGACGTATGTGAAACGCCTATTTCTGGTCTGCCTGCATCGTAGAGTTTATTGTCTCCCAGCAGCAAGCTTCTGCCTTTCCTGCCCAGATAATGGAAAGGAAGAGGAATAGCTTTGGTATAAGACACTAAGATGTACTACTATTACCTGGGGACCCTCAGACTCTGTGGAAATTATCTGCACTTTTCCTAGGGCTCACTCCTATCATTTTGTCCGGCAAAGCCAATTGCCTAGTCCCAGAGTTTGTTACAGAGCTGCAGCTCAACCTGTACCAAACCCATGTTGTGATTCCTCTGAAGGCCACACAACCCTTCTTACTCACTGCAACGAAGTTGATGGTGACCTTTATGAGAATGAACACTTTTCATGGTGCACACAGTAAAAAGAAGTGAACAAGAGTCTTCATGAAGAAATTAGCATTTTAAGCTCTCCAGAGGCAGCAGTTTTATAATAAATTGCAGTAGCTGACTGGGTGCTGCCCAGAAGGTAGTGCATGAGTTTCCTGCCACAATACAGAGATAAAGATGGAAAGGATAAACAGCCTCACTAGGAAAAACTGGTCACTGACTGAGAAATGTTTGCTGCAGGGACAACTGAGATATTTTCCAAGTACTTACTTGTACACTCAACCCAGAATAAGCACATGAAAAGATTGATCTAGTCTTGGTATTGGAGCACCAGACTGGTGGTCTCAGGTCATTTTCCCAGAAGGGACTGTTTAGTCCAGCCTACATTTCTGCTCAGAGAGGTGTATGCAGTACTGCACTGCTGAACAGGGAAAGTGATAATGTTACTCGGGGTGGGAGGGAGTGGGGGCATGTGGGGGTGTTAATTTTTGTTTCATCTGCTTTTGATCATATGTGTCTCTTCCTGTTTCTCCTGTACTTAATAACTTGACATACCCTGAAAGTAGATCACTACAGCAGCACCTGAAACAAACGTTTGTAACATAAATGTGTAAAAGGGATTTCTGGCCCTTTTGTTTCACTTTTTTTTCACATCATTTATTGCTGAGGAATCTAGCATTATATTTGTAAAGACAGGAAATACTTTAGACTGAACCTTTACAGTTTGCTACAAGTCCCTGGGTGTGGTAGATTCTGGTTTAGCCATTTGGGACAGGGACACATCTGCAAATGAGCAGTTTTAAGATGCTGTTGGTAGACATCCACAGGCAGTATGAACAGAGAAGTGTCTTAACACCTTTACTTAGCATGGGACTGATGAAGAAACATGGCTTTTTTCAAGGACTATGGACAGAGAGGCAGCTTGGGAAAAAATTGTGCTATGAGTTAGAGAATTTGTACTCCTTGTCTCAAGTATTTATTATAGAGCACATCTTTGAAGGAGAACTGGATGTTGATGTCAAATGGAGAGTACTGCTGCAGGTGACTTAGAAGTCACCCAGACTCAAACCCTCTGATTTCTCCCAACTTGGGAAATTGAGTGAGAGAGGGGGAGAGGAGGGAGCCTTTACATTTGTACTGCCATGATGTCACAATGGGTGTTGAAAGCAGAAAATAAATCACACTCAAAAAGTACTTTTCACTCACTGTATTTGTGCTTCATGGTAGGTCTGGTGTCATGACTACTCTCATTTAGGCAATGAAGCCTGCAACAGCCAGCCAGCCCAATGTCTGTTTCCTGGTTTTACATTTCCTGAGATGGCTGTGGATACCTTGTTTCTCCCACTGTCACACATCTTTTCTCCAGAAAACAAAGGAAGCAGACGCAGCAATCATGGATGTTGGATATCCTTTGGCACTGCTGCAAAGAACAGTTGGCACCACTAGCCTGCCTCCCGATTTGTGCTTTTCTCACAAACTGATATACAGGAGATTCCCTCTGGACATGAGGAAATACTTTTTTACTGTGAGGATGCTGAGCCCTCAGCTTACAGCTGTCCTCTGGCAGACCAGTGAGCAGATGCTTTTCTTCCAAGCATTTCTGACAGAGACTTGCATAGAAAAATTATGCTTGCTCCAATGTGGTCTCATCTCCTTGCCAACAGAGGACAGTGGAATCATGGGGCACTAGCCCACCAACCTGTTCCCCCTGACATGTGAAATAGCTTCATGACAGGAAACTGGACTCCTGAACTTTACTATTCAATAAACAATTGCATTCAAAGGCAAATGAGGAAAACAAGGTAGAAAGAGAGCAGAAGTGCCCAAGCCTTCTCTGCACTCACCGTGTGTCAGCTCTGGGATGCGTAGTGAGCACCTTAGGAGCTCCTTGAGCCCCAAAACTGTGAGACAGAAAGGGCCTCATGGGTGCTCCAGTGCATCTCCCTCGTACTGAAGTTCACATTCCACACATCCGTAATCTGTATTACTTTTTCTTGCCAGTCATGCATGTACTGTGGGATCTTCAGGTAGATATGAAGATTGCTGGTTCCGTAGGCTCGTAATTTCTTCAGATACTACATTTCTGATTGCTGTTTCAGTGAAGCTTCCCTGGCTTTTGGCCTTTGATCATCTTCTGTAAGTGGTTCACACAGCTATAAAATTAGGACAAATATATCAAGGCTTAACCATTACATTTGAGGACCAACACAATCATATGATAACAACTAATTTTAAAATCATGTCACAAACGGCAGGGCAGGGACATCCTCTCTTGGTGTCAGAAGTGTGTGTGGCTGAAGCTCTGTTTGAGCTACAGTGTTAAAATGTCTTTTGAGAACAGTTTTCATGGAAAGAATTGTACAGCTCCATCAGAACTTGCTTTCTAAAGTGCTTTTGAAAGAGAACAATAAGAATCAAAACCCTCTAGAGGGAGGAGTATGAAAAGACTGAGGTTTATTGAGATAACTGTGGCTGGATATGGTTAAAGTATGAAAGAAAAGGAGTTTAGAGTTGATGTAGAACAGCAGTATTTGCATTCCTGTCAACTTTATTGGTTTTGCTTCCTGAAGATACTGGTAGAAAAGGAATCCCCTCTCTTCAAATCATATGATGAATCAGTGCTCTGGACAGGGTCCAGTTCCTTATCTATCTGGGATCAAGTTACCCTACTTTCCCTATTTTTGTCTGAGAAAAATGATAAATGCAAATGTCTTTCACTAAAATGACATCACTAAAATGGTGATTACACTTCTCAACTGACAACCCTATAGCCGAAACAAATGGGTACAATTTTGAGCTATCATCTTGAGCTATCACAACCTTACATCTTCATTATGTCTTCTTTTTAACTAACACAATGCAGATACAAAAAACCAGCAGGTTACAGGGATAATGCATTAAACTGTGCTGATGCAAACTATCTAAAAGGCAAGACGTCAAGCAGTGTCTCCAAACATAGCACATATCATGTAAAAAAAACCCCAAAACAAATGACCATAACACTCTGAAGAAAACTAAAAAAAAAGAGAAAGTCTTTCCAACTATGAAATTACTCTGGAACTCCTCCTAACTTAGGATCTTGCACATAGCCAATGTGAAAGAAACTAATTCACTGAAAAACCACACAACACACAATGTTCAGGAAAAATATTGGCTTCTCAGAGAATATCTATCTCAACATTTCAATATTTATGTTTGAACCCATACTTTTAAAAGTGTTAAAAGTTTAAAATCAAACCCAAGAAACTGGTTTAGATGCAAGCGACAACTCCAAACTAAATCCTGTTTAAACCAATCTAAATCTAAATCTAAAAGATCGGTGTACCACCAGTTACTTGTATGTATTATAAAAATTCTTGCTTTAATTGGACAAATTTTTGCAACAGTGGCGATTTTTATAGGATGTGTATTCTGTAAATCAGCTTTGCAAACACTTCCTGAATAAGAAGCCTCTGAAACATTTTTTGAACTTTCTTATATTTGACACTGGTGACATCTTGTGGTAATTTTAGTCAAGGTAAATAGCCCCTGTAGCTTTTGCCATCCTTACTCTGCAGACTTGCTTACTGCTGAGTGATGGGAGTTCTGCAATAGATAAAAGTGCCGTGTATAGCTTCAGGCTGAGGAGATACCACATATTTTAATGAAATGAAACTATCCTAAGTTAAATGTCAAAAGAAATCTAGCCACAAAAAGGAGAAAACAAAATCCAACCAGTTACAATTGTAATTAGTCTGTACCAGTAAGTTAATGATTCCTTCTGGAAAAGACTAAACTCTTCTTGCTGAAGAGGGCTGGTTAATAAAGCAATGGAACAGATGAGGAAGTGTGTATGTAACTCTGAGATAAAGGGGACTGCAAATGTCACAGTCCCTAAGCCTCCCCTCTTGTATGTGCTCTGACTACAACAAAATTTCATGGATGTTTTGTCATTCCCAAAGTCACAGTGAAAATCCACTATTAAATAAGAACTATCAGTATAAGCACAGTACAAAGAGAACAACTGATGTTTCCTGTAAAAATCTGACAGTTTCAGTTGCCCTTTTAAACCAAAATGCCTTATCCTGAGCACTAACAAGGAAGAAAGCGTCACCATACTGCCAAGTAGTAGGCCAAATTGTCAAGTGAAATAATTTTGTGGCTGCCTAGCACGGTCCTATTGATATGGATAGTTTTATCTGCCCCTGCAGGAAATATGATTGAGATTTTTTATGTTGTTGTAATTTTCCCTGGCACTCTATATGTTTTGTTTAAGAGACAGTATGTTGCAGAGCTAGGAAAGGAAACAGGTAGCAAAGGCACAGCTCCTATGAATGCTGACCAAGGATATCTGCCGCTGTGAATTGCTTAATGTAAGGGCAAAGAAAGTGGTTTTGAGAAGGGTTTGTAAGAGTCCCACATATGTGTTACACTTAGCAATGAACTAAAATGCCTGTGACATCAATGTAGTCTTGGATTTCAGCTGGGTGCTGAAACCTTAATGAGGAGGACGTTGGAAATTCCCCTTCCAAGGCACAGCCCAAGCACCCACGGCAGAGCCAATGCGAGTGATCAGTTTTGGTGGAAATCAGCAGTCTGCACTGGTACCAGGAGCACCGCAACATTAAGGAAAACATTGGTGCATCCAGGGCTGAAATTCTATAGCCTTACTAGTAAGGTGGCTATGATATATAGAAACAATATGATGAAAAACTACCTCACCCTACTCTGGGAATACCAGAAGGACTAAGATACACATTTGTGCAAAAGCTTTTCGACGACCACAAGAAAAAAAAGTTAGAAAAATCAGGGATTTCATGTCTTAGAGTTTGCATGTAGAATACCATATGTCTGAACTGCCCATGTTTTGAACAATCTGGTCTAGGTCTGATAGCAGGAGTAAATTACAAAATAAGGTCTCAGAGATGCATATCTAAAATTGCATTGAAATCAATGGCAAAAATATTAAATCTGATAAGGATTCTTAACTGCCTAATTCTGCTCTCTCATATAACAGTTTACACTGGCTAAAAGGCTTTACCCTGGTTACTACTAGTATTTCACCACTTTAGAGACATTTTCAGCAGGAACATTAGGCAATTTATCACCATGTCAGATCTCAGTTTGAAAAAGAACTGGAAGTTGTCATTTCTTTTAGTGAGATATACAAATGATAGGCTTTATGAAACACGGCATTATAGAATGACTGAGTTTGGAAGGCACCTCTGGAGATCCTGTGGTCTAACCCCCTGCTGCAGCAAAGCCACCCAGAGCTGGTTGCCCACGACTGTGTCCAGGTGGCTCTTGCAGATCTCCAAGGGAGATCTCAACAAACTGTCTGGGCAACCTGTGCCAGTGCCCAGTCACCCTCACAGAAAAAGAAAAGTTTCCCGTTGTTCAGAGAGCACAGCCTGTGTTTCAGTCTGTGCCCACTGCCTCTGATCCTGTCATTGAGCACCCCTGAAGAGAGTGTGGCTCTCTTTGTTGCACTCTCTCTTTGCGTATTCTTAGGTATGGATGAATTCTTTTTCCTGAGCTGAACCCTTCTCAGTCCTTTCTCACAGGAGACACTCTCCAGTCTCTTCAACTTCTACTAAAGATTATTGAGAATGGTCTCACAGTGGTAAGGGCCAGTTAACTCAGCACTCATGGGTGTATCCCAACAGGGCTCTGGTATGCTCAGATTGTTTAAGTGTTCCCTGAGCTGATCCTCTTCCACCAAGAATGCATTTTCCTTCCTCCACATTCTTCATGTGTCTCTGGGTTTTCTGAAAGATGGGATTGCTAGTAAAGACTGAGGCAAAGAAGGCATTCTACACCACAGTGGTTTCCATGTCCTAGAATCATGGGACACAGAATGGTTTGAGTTGGAAGGGGCCTTAAACATCATCTAGTTTCCACCCCCGCTGCTGTGGGGAGAGACACCTTCCACTAGATCAGATTGCTCAGATCCCCATCCAATCTGGCCTGGGACACTTCCAGGACATTCACAAATTCGCTGGGCAACCTGTTCCAGTGTCTCACCATGCTCATAATAAAGAATATTTCCTGATATCTAATCCAAACATACCCTCTTTCAGTTAGAAGGCATCCCCCCTTGTCCTGTCACTACATGCCACTGTAGAAAGTCTCTCTCCGGGTTTCCTGTAGGCTCCCTTCAGGTACTGGAAGGCTGCAGTTAGGTCACCCCAAAGCCTTCTTTTCTCCAGGCTGAATAAATCTAATTCTCTCAGCCTTTCCTCATAGGAGAGGTGCCCTAACCCCTCCAGTATTCTGGGTGCCCCTCCTCTGGACTCAATCCAACAGTTCCATGTCCTTCCTGTGCTGGGACCCCAGAGCTGGATGCAGCACTGCAGGTGGGGTCTCAGCAGAGCAGAGCAGAGGGGCAGAATCCCCTCCCTAGCCCTGCTGCCCACGCTGCTTTGGATGCAGCCCAGGGCACCTTTGGCTCTCTGGGCTGGGAGTGCCCATGGCTGGGTCATGTCCAGCCTCTCATCCACCAGCACCCCCAAGTCCTTCTGGGCAGGGCTGCTCTGATCTGCTCATCACCAGGCTGTGTTGGTACCTGCAGTTGCCCAAGTTACACTTGGTCTTGTTAAACCTCATGAAATTCCCATGGATCCACTCTTTGAGCTTGTCCAGGTCCCTCTGGATGGCATCCCATCTTTCAGGCGTGCCAACTGCACTACTCAGCTTGGTGTCATCTGCAAACTTGCTGAGGGTGCACTCATCCCTTTGTCTATGTCATAAATAAAAACATTAAATAACACTGGTCCCAGCACAGACCCTTGAGGGACACCACTTGTCCCTAATGTCCATTGGGACTCCGATGACCACTACCCTCCGGATACCACCACCTAACTAATTTCTTATCCATCTAACAGTCCACTCATCAAATCCCTCTCTGTCTCCAACTTAAGAGAGAAGGATGTTGTAGGAGACCATGTCAGAGGCTTTACAGAAGTCCAGATAAATGACATCTGTAACCCTTCTCTTGCCCACTGATGTAGTCAGTCCATCACAGAAGGCCACTGAATTGGTCAGGCAGGACCTGCCCTTGGTGCAGCTGTGCTGCCTATCCTGAATCACCTCCCTGTCCCACGTGTGCCTTAGCACAGCTTTTGGGAGGATCTTCCAGTGATCTTCCCCTGGGAAGGCTGACATATTGGTAGTTCTCAAGGTCCTCCTTTCTACTCTTTTAAAAGAGGAGTACGATGTTTTCCTTTTTCCATCACCTGGGACTTCACCTGATTGCCATCAGTTTTCAAATATCATGGAGAGTGGCTTGGCAAGTACATCATCCAATTCCCACAGGACTCTGGGATGCACCTCATCTGGTCCTTTAGTCTTCTGTATGCACGTGCAGGTTTTTTTCCTTTCACCAGTGGGATTGAGAACAAGAGCCCCAAGAGCCCCAAAGGCCCAAGTTTTCCCTTTCCAGTATCATTTCCTCTCCCATGGAAGATCAGCAGGAGTATTAGTCAATGAATCACACAAGCTTCTGCAGTCTCTGGACAAAGAACCCTGGCAGGCAGCAAATCTCTCTAATTGATATGTCAGGTCAACAGATGGTTGCTTCTATCCCCTGCAGCAAGGAGTCACTCAATGCAATTAATCACTGTTTCTTCCTGGTGGAAATTGCATGGTTTAGGGTCAGGTGGACCAGATCATTTGTTTGAAGGCCCATGAAGCTTCTACTCAACTTTGAGGATAGTGAACCCATAATGGAAGCCTTTAGGTGAGATAAGAGCCTTCCTCTTTGTGCCATAAGTCACCTGCTTCCATCTCTTCCGTTCTCCAGAGGTTGCACTTACCTTGATATTAGGGGTGAACACTGCCAACTTCTCAGCTGCAGGTGGGATTGGTGGCTTTTTAAGCTGTTGAGTCTCAGAGAACATCCTGTCTGTCTCCCTTTTTTCTTCCCTTATGCTGTGCAGCCTGATCACTTCCTCTGGTAACTCCTCATCTTAGCAGCAAAGATCCTCCAAGACATTACAGCTCCTGCAACAAACTAAAATAAAACAACAGATTTCTTATGGAAGTATAACAAATGTCAAAGTAGCTGCTGAAGTATAAATGTGTCTTCAGGCTGAACATCCTACTGTTATCAAAGAACTGTTTCACTTGCTAGAAATATCTTTCCCATATTAGTTATCTCAAACTTCTGCCACTACGTAATATCACTATTTGTCCATGCAGGGATCCTCCTTCACACCACATCTAAGGTGTAGCTCAGTTTCTGTGTAAAGGTAACTTACCATCACCTCTAACCTCTTCATACAAAGACACCCTTGCCTTACAGCCATTAAGTCAGGGCTTCCATACAAAATTGAAACTAACAAACAAACAAAAAAACCCACTACAACAAAACAATGTAATGCAAGTTAGAAAGTTTTATATTAAATTTTTGACAAGGTACAAAGATTTTCATGCAGATCTTCTGTGAAAATGACCATTAAATGTAAGTCTGTGTCTGGGAACGACGATGCTCAAGAAAAGTTATCAACATCTAGAGAAGGCTTTACTGCAGTCTCACAGGTGCTTGAAGCACTTCTGTGAAAACAATTTTGAAACAACTACAGATACATGATATAAATACGATCAGGACATAGCTAGGGGAACAGGCTTCACATACTTGCCAACTAGGGCTTCTGGTTTTCTCCAGGGCTGTAAGCAATGACCCAGAAGGGAGGATGTGAAACAAATGTGAAAAACTGCTGCAGGATGAGACGAATGGTTATTCCACAGAGGGAACTCTAAGTAAAGCATTGCCTAGTCTCAGGTACCATGATCACTCTAAGCTCTTTGTATAGTGCTCCTACCTGCAGGTTACTTGAATGCCAAAGGAAGAAAACCTAGTGCCTTCATATTTTTGTGTATCAGCTCTGGTAGGATAATATATTAGTGGAACAATTGTTGCACTAATGGAAAAAATTATGCTCAGAGATCCAAACTATTTTCTCAAGAAACTCTTGACCTGTTGCATAACTTCATTGATAGGAGCACATTTTGCTTTCAAAGAAGTAAAAGGGGCAGTTCTGAGAGGAATGGCTTGTAAAAATCAGTGGTGAAACAAACTAAAGGAATATTTGTGGAAATGATTGTATTTCTAAATTTCACCTCTTGCATTATTATATTAATGGGGTTTACAGATATTGAGGTTATGGCCCTGCGCAAATTACCTTTTCTCTCTGCACACATTTTTTCCCAATCATACTTCCAGACTAACGAGAACACTTTATGCTGAAATTGGTGTTCACATTTGAAGCTCCTAAAGTCTTTCTGGTCTAGTCATGCCATACATGGCATACTATGTGCCAATACAGGGCATGGTGTTTTACGGCACATTGTCTGACCTTTATTTCACTCTTGTGGCATCCTTGGCTTCCAGGCAAGGCTTGGCTGTTCCTGAGTCACTTTTTTCAAACACAGCTGGGACACCCTTCTCCACTGGTCAGCCCTTGTCTGTGAAGCCCTGACTAGTGAGAAACTAAGAGGAGACATGTGCTTGTGTTTTATTCAGATAAAAAGCCCCATTATTCGACTGGTCTAGAGGTCTCCATGTAGGTGGAGCTACAGTTGTGTGAAGAGTTTATTGCCTGTTCAGCAGTGGTGCAGTTGGGTGCAGCATTCTCTGCTTCCAATGGGAGAATAGACAGGAATGTGCTTTGGCTGGGAACTCTCTCGTCCTATATAGGAGCTGGAGAGCAACAAAATGGCATGAAGCAACTATGTTCATGCAGCACATGCATACAGACTGTGTTCAGTGAACGACATTGTGGGCTGCTGCTTTGATGGCTGATGAGGAGGTTGGAGTTGTATGGATGATGTAAGTCTTTGCATTGTGTCAGTAATTCCTAACTGGGCACAAAGGAAAACATGGCAGGGTATGAAATCCAGATTGTTGGATGTACCGTGCTGCTGATTGTCTGTGGAGGTATTGAGACAGGGTTTGAGTCAAAAAGAGATACATGGTCTTCTCTAACAAGATTCAGGCACACAAGGTGCGGGAAATGTTTCTTTCTGGTGTGTTCTCTGTTCCTGGTTTGGCAGGAGGATGACTCAATATTCTACGGGAATAGAAATATATTTTGTGCAGCATGATGATGTGAACTTGTGAGATAAATGCTGGTGCAAGAAAGCAGCATTTTCTATTCCCACTGATCTTCCAGGTGACTGCTTAAGTGCTTCTCATTGATAGCACTCAAGGCAAAGACTGCATTATTAACCTTAAGATTGTTGAGAGAGGCTGTAAATACATCCAGGCTCAGTCAGGCTCTTCATCTGTAGAGAGCATCCTTTCAACACCTGTATTGCCATTAATTGATGTGATGTCCACATAGAAAGCATTTAAATACACATATGAAGTGGGGTTTTTTTTCAGCAGTGACGTGACTTATCTTTCAAGGTAAGTATTGTTTGAAGTAAAGACAAGTTTGATATAGATGTCTCAGTTCAATATCAGTTTCTCAGTTCATTTTATCCTGATGGTATCTTAATGGAAATTGAGTGCTTGCTCATGGTAATTTCAGTTAGAAGAAATAGATAACATTTTTCTCTTAGTCATCTATAGCGTCAGAATTTGTACTGCTGTCTGAAGTTTTTGCAACTTAAAATCATGAGGCACATGGTACTTGCCAGTGGAATACTTTTGTTCTGAGAGTCTAGACTTAGGAGCTGAATAGTTACTGCTCTTTGTTAGTTCGAGCTCAACAGCAGCAAATTGAAAAATTCAGTGCTGAGTTTCTTGGCACAATCTTGTGTAGAACATAAGTTGAATCACGAGTGGCTGAACCTCATCAGCACCTCTGGACGTCACTCTGTCCATCATCATAGTCAACGACAGCAAGTTAATCACAGCCTTGAACAGGCAGACAGGTTCTAAAACCTCCCTGTTCCAGAGTGTTTAATCACACTCATGGTAAATAACATTTTAGTACTTCTAGTCTGAGCTTCTCATGCTCCAGCTTGTGTCTCTTGCTTTACATCTACTCATGTGCACTTCTGAATAGAATTTGTCTCTTCCTTCCCTGTATCCTCCCATAAGGAATTTGAAGGTCAGAGAAAGTGTAACTCCCTGATGAAAAAAACTGGCAAATATAACAATAGATGAGGAGAAGGCTGAGGTGCTCAATAGCTTTTTCCCCAGTCTTCACTGGCAACCTCTTCCCACACCTCCAGAGTGGATTGGGAGCAAAGTCCTCCCACTCTAAGAGAAGATCAGGTTTGGGACTACTTGAGAAACCTGGACACATGTAAGTCTAAAGGACCTGATGAGATACATCCCAGAGGTGAGTGGGAACGGAAACATGGTACCCATCCTTTAAAAGGATAGAAATGAGGACCCTGAGAAGTCCTCTGCTCTGTGCCTGAGAAGAGCATAGGACAGATCTACCTAGAGAAGGTGCTATGGAGGTGATTCAAGACAGCCAGCACAGCTTCACCAAGGGCAAGTCTTGCCTGACCAGCCAAGTGGCCTTCTATGACAGACGGACCAGATCAGTGGGCTAGGAAGGGATAAAGATGACATTTATCTGGACTTCTGTAAAGCCTTTGTAACAGTTCCCCACAACATCCTTCTCCGTAAATTGGAGAGAGAGGGATTCAGTGGGTGGGCTTTTCAGTGGACAAGGCTGCATGGCTGCATCCAGAGAATAGTGGTCAATGGATCAGTGTCTGGCTGGAAATCAGTGATAAATGGTGTCCCTCAGAAGTTGGGACTGGTTCCGTTTACTATCTTCATCTATGATACAGACGAAAGGATCAAGCATCCTCAGCAAGTCTGCAGATAGCACCAAGCTGAGTGGTGCAGTTGACACACTTGAAGGACAGGATGCCACCCAGAGGGACCTGGACAAGCTCATGAACTGGGTCCATGGGAATGTCACGAGTTTCAACAAGACCAAATGGAAGATGTTGCACCTCGGTCTGAGCAATCCTCGGTACCAACACAGCCTGAGGATGAACAGATCAGAGCAGCCCTGCCCAGAAGGACTTGGGGGTGCTGGTGAGTGAGAGGCTGGACATGACCCAGCCATGGGCACTCCCAGCCCAGAGAGCCAAAGGTGTCCTGGGCTGCATCCAAAGCAGCGTGGGCAGCAGGGCTAGGGAGGGGATTCTGCCCCTCTGCTCTGCTCTGCTGAGACCCCACCCGCAGTGCTGCATCCAGCTCTGGGGTCCCAGCACAGGAAGGACATGGAACTGTTGGGGTGGTCCAGAGAAGGCCACAAAGATGATCTGGAGCCACACAGAGGCTGGAGCACCTCTCCTATGAAGAAAGACTAAGGGTTGGGTCTCAGCCTGGAGAAAAGAAGGCTTTGGGGTGATCTTATCTGTAGCCTTTCAATATTTAAGGGGGCTTATAAGAAAGATTAACACAGACTTTTTTTGGAAGGCCTGAAGCAACAGGGCAAAAGGTAGCATGTTTAAAATAAAAGGGTAGATTCAGACTAGATGCAAAGAAAACATTTTTTACAATGAGGTGTTAAAACAATGGAACAGGTTGCCAGAGACTTTGTGAATGCCTCATCCCTGGAAACATTCAAGGTCAGGTTGGATGGAGCTCTAAGCAATCTGATCTAGGTAAAAATGTCTCTGCTTATTGCGGGGGAGTCAGACTAGATGGCCTACAAAGGTCCCTTCCAACACAAAGTATTTTATCATTCTATGAAGTTGAAGAAGCAACAGATGTCCCCAAATCTCCCATCCTTTTTTCGAGGTAGACAGGAGGCTGGGCGGGGCTCTGCTGAACCTAACCCAAAATACGAACCTCTTCCCTATTTTATTTGGGAACCAAAACTGGACCCAGCAATTCATAGCCACCTCACAAGGGCTGAATCATTAAAATGGAAAGGATAACTTCCCTGGATCTGCTGCGTCCGCCTTTACCAGTACAGCCAAGCATTTGGCTGCGCTTCTTTGCTGCAATACTGTTTCCCAGGTAACAGAGTGAGAATAATTTAGGTTGGAAAAGATATCCAAGACCATCAAGCTCAAGCATTGATCAAATACCACCATGCCCATTAAACCACAGCACAAAGTGCCACATCTACTTGTTTTCTGAATGCTTCCAAGGATGGTGACTCCACCACTCATTGGGCAGCCTGTTCCAATGCTTAACCACTCTGCCAGTGAAAAATTTTTTCCTAATATCCCACCTGAACCTTCCTTGGCACAACTTGAGACCATTCCCCTTGTCCTATTGTTAACTGCCTGGAAAAAGAGACTGATCATCATTTCACCACAACCTTTCAGGTAGCTGTTCAAAGTGACTCTGTCTCCCCTGGGACTTTTTTCTCCAGCCTAAACAACCCCAGCTCCCTTAGCTGTTCCTCATAGGACATGTGCTCTGGAACCTACACAGCTCCGTTACCTTCTCTGGACATGCTCCAGCACCTCAAAGTCCTTCTTGGAGTGAGTGATCCAGAACTGAACACAGGATTTGAGGCACAGCCTCACCAGTGCTGAGTACAGGGGTACAATCCCTGATGGACACACTGTTGCTGGTACAGGCCAGGATGCCATTGGCCTTCTTGGCCACCTGGGCACAGCCTGGCTCATGTTCAGCTGCTGTCACCAGCACCCCCAGGTCCTTTTCCTGTGGGCAGCTTTGCAGCCACTCTGCCCCAGCCTGTGGCACTGCCTGGGGTTGTTGTGACCCAAGGGCAGGACCCAGCCCTGGGCCTTGTTGAACCTCACACCACTGGCCTTGGCCCATGATCCAGCCTGTCCAGATCCCTCTGCAGAGCCTTCCTGCCCTCCAGCTGGTCAACACTCCCACCCATCTTGGTGTCATCTGCAAACTGGCTGAGAGGGCACTCAATCCCCTCATCCAGGTCATCCATAAAGACATTAAACAGGACAGGCCCCAGTACTCAGCCCTGGGGTACACCATTGGTGACCAGCCCCCAGCTGGATGTAATTCTATCCACCACCACTCTCTGGGATCCCTCATATTGCCAGGTTTTTACCCTGTGAACAGTGTGTCTGTCCAAGCCATGAGCAGAGAGTTTCTCCAGGAGAATGCTGTGGGAAACAGTGTCAAAGGCTTTCCTAAAGTTCAAGTAGAAATATCCACAGCCTTTTTCTCATCCTCTGAGGTTGTCACCTGGTCATAGAAGGGATCAGGCTGGTCAAACAAGACATGCATTTCACAAACTCTTGCTGGCTAGGCCTGATCCCCTGGTTTTCCTGTAAATTGGTGATTAGTCCTAAGGCCTGTATAGGGTAGTAATAAAAAGTAATACTTAACTGCAGTTTTCCTGGATAAGTGAGGAGCATGAAACTTGAACTAGTCAAAGAGATTTTGCATAACAACACATATTGGGATTGATTTTGTCTCTTTGATTCAGAAAATTGGGCTGGGATTGGAAGTCTTTGAAGCCATAACTCAATGTTTTTACCTTCTGCTTTTCCCCCATTGACTTTTTCCTGAAGGAACAGGTAGACGATGTTGCTCTGTTAAAAGAGGCCAGAGATCAAAATGCTGCACAAACTGTTCCCGTCTTGCAGCAAAGTTACTCAAGAAATAATCCAAATAGTCACACTGAATTGAACATTCTGTAGTTGGTGGTTGTCTCTCCCTATGATAGGTGAGCTGGAGTCTGGTTACTGGAGGATCTCTGTATACCATAAACCTTGAAATCTAGCAACATGGGTGGTTTCACAGAAATTTCTTTTCAGAGCTTAATCATATTCACATTCACAAATGGTACTAACATGTCTAAAGGCTAAAGGGACCAGTAGGGAGGTCACTACCACACCGCCACAGCAGAACTGTCAGGCAATCTGAATATCAGAGGCTGAAGACCCACAGTTTCTTATCTTAGTACAAGTAGGCAGAAAATCTGCACCGTGATTATGTTGAAGCTGCAGCAGTATCCGATATAATTATGGCTTCCCAAAAAGTGAGTCTGGAGCATGAAGAGACCCTGTCTCAGGTCTGTCCTACAGAGGTCACTGCAAACCCACGTCTGAGACAACTGCAATGCGGGTTTGCGGTATTAGCATGCTAACACTGAATGCAGGCTGAAGTGTCTTTGGCTATCAACAGCATTTATTTATATCTCTTACCTGTTTGCACAGTGACAAATAAAAATGTAATGTATCCTTCACAGACAGATTCAGTGTAACTTCGAGAGCAAGGCATTAGTAAATATTGTGTTTTGACTTAAATGTCTCTGAGCCAGGAAAAGGAAAAAATTAGGACTCCAGCTCATCTTGCTTTTCAAAGATGGACACCGAACTCTAACATGGAGTAAAACTTGCAGTCTTGGGCTTCTGATTTTCTCGTACCTTAAGTAGATTTACAATTTCACAGATGTCTGTGATATTGTTTCTATGATTTTTGGTGAAAGCTTTTTACTGTTTGTTAATATTGAAGAGTGGTGAAATAAAGTTTTTCAAATTAGAAAAAAGCTAATAGTACCTCTGAAAAACCAGTTTCAACACTTGGATTGAACCTCAGATTGCATTTGCGGAAAAGTTTTCTCAGATGCTAACCCTCATTTAATGGCAATGTGATTATATTAAATAACAGGTTTATTTTCTTGTATTACTGTTCAAGTGTTTATCTACAGTGTTGTAGTGAAAGTGGTGAAAGAAGATGTATTGATTCTTTTCCCCTGACACTGTTTTAGGAACATGGTTTCCAAACCACTGAAATAAGCTTTAGGAAAAAAGCCCAGTTCGTGCTTCTGTCTACATCCTACATTAGTATTTGTAAAGTTTATACTGAAGGAGAACATGCAGGCTCACAGCCGGATCAGGACCTCAAAGTGTTTGATTTGTGAACTTATGGAAGTCCCAGCTTTGGCTGCGGTGGGGTTCTGCAGCCACTGCTTGGAGTGACTGTGTGTCCTGTGTTTTTCCACAGCATTCCCATGGCAGAGCTTCTGCACCTGGGATGGGGCAACCCTGGATATGCAGACAGACTGGGGAATGAGATGCTGGAAAGGCAGTGCCATAGAAAGGGACCTGGGGCAGTCTTGGTTGATGGCAAGTTGAACCTGATTCAGCAGTGCCCTGGCAGCCAGGAGGGGCCAACCCTGTCCTGGGGGCATCAGGCACAGCATCCACAGCCGGGCAAGGGAGGGGATTGTGCTGCTCTGCTCTGCACTGGGGCAGCCTCACCTCCAGTGCTGGGGGCAGCTCTGGGTGCCACAATGTAAGAGAGATATAAAGCTATTGGAGAGTGCCCAAAGGAGGCCACGAGGATGGTGAAGGGTCTGGAGGGGAAGCTGCATGAGGAACAGCTGAGGTCACCTGGTCTGTTCAGCCTGGAGGAGAGGAGACTGAGGGGAAACCTCATTGCAGTCAACTTCCCCATGATGGGGAGAGGAGGCAATGGTTTTAAATTGAAAGAGGGTAGATTTTCTTGGATATAAGGATTAAACCTCTTACAATGAGGGTGGTGAGACACTGGAACAGGTTGCTCAGGTAAGTTGTGGATACCTCATCACTGGCAGTGTCTATGGTCAGGTTTCACACCCTGACCTAGTGAAGTATGCCCCTGTAGCGGGTCATTATCATCTTTAAATGTCCCTTCTAGCCATAACCATGGTATGATTCTGTATTTTGTAGATAATAAACACCACAGAGGATTTTTAAATAATTTGCTTTAGAGTATGTAAAAAGCCCTGTATGCATAGCGAAATGCAGAATTTTGAAAAAGTATACTTGAATATAGACAATTTATAATAGGAAAAAAGTGTCTCAGGAGCCAGCCATGCTTGAATATATCCACTGACTTTATGACTGTTACTTGAGTAACAGCTATCAGCATCCTTTGTTGCTAAAACAGTGAAGGACTATAGTAAGAAACAGATTATTCTGGGAGTGAAACTGTGTTGTAATAGCTGCTCTGTCTTGAGCTGAATAATCATAAAAACCTAAAAAAATGACCTCATGATCCTATTATGCCATGTAACAGAAATGATCATACAACTTGTGATTATAACAGACAATTAAAGACAGAAGTGGCTGGGCTTTTTCCCCCTGATATTTATATTACTTATATTAGTAATATACTTCATATTAGTTTAGGCTGAAATTTAAATAAGATTCACCATGGAATGTTAATAGTTGGCCAGCATCCAAAAACATCACCCAGAGCAGAAAGGACAGTAAAATTCTATTCTGTTAAGACCTGAGGTGCTTGTGGTCTGTCAAAGTATAGGTTTTGAGGAGCCCAGAGAGATATGAGTAGAAAAATGTGATGTCAAGCTCTTGGTAAATGAGACCCAGTACCTCACTCTCATGTTTGGGTGCCCTTTTCTTACTCTCTCTCTTTCATAATATATCAGGGCCAGTAGGACAGTCCTGGCAGGGCAAATACATTCCATGGAATGAGGCACCCCAAACAGTATAGATACACCTGGCACAGGAGAGAAGCTGACTAAAGAGTCAGTCTGCAGTTTACCCTCTCCCAGACATTGTAACACCAAAGCTGAGAAGCACCTCTGAATGTATTAATGGTGCAGCAACGAAAGTTAATTAGCACCCACTTTAGAGATTAGGTTTCATTTGTGCCAGTACACAAAGGCATATGTTCTGAAAAATCACTAGCTTGGGGAAAGTCCTTCTGTCTACCCACCCTTTCTAGCCAGACAGCATTTATTTTTGTATATTCCATCCTTCCTAGTGTCTCTACCGTATGAGATACCAAAACCCATGTCTGCAGTCCAGCTAAACACTTAAACTTGTTTAATATTAAGGTTTTTTTTATCTTTTTCTATTGAAATCAAATCAATTCAAGTCTTTGAAATGTTTCCCTGTAATAGTAACATGCAGTGCTGTGAAAATTCCGGGAAAAAAAAGGGGCAACGCAACAAAAATGTTAATAAGTATTGACAGGAGTTACTAGCATGCAGTATTGTTGTATTTTAATGGGTATAGGCTTTCATTAGACATTGATACAATTACTTTTGATTGGATTATTGAGTTTATAGATATGCATATGTGTGTACATATATCCTCTCTAGAGATATGGTATCTCTTGCAAAAAATAGCTGATGCCAAAGCTCTTGGATGGCAACAAGAAAGAAAACAATGACACAATGTTTTATAAAGGTTGTTTGTATTTAATTTTCCTGCTTCTCTGTGGTCAGGTTTTTCCACACTTTATGTATTCCCATGTTATGCATGGGGACATTTTATGCATAACAATGGTTTATGTTGTCAGAGTTGTCAGAAAAAAAAAGAACCGTAATAGCACACATGACACTTTGAATCTAACCCAGCAACAACAATCAGTCTGAATTCAGCTACACAAGAAATAATTCATAAGTATTTCTGAAAGTCAGAACTCAGTCTTCATTACAGGTGTAATCAGGAAGCTAGAAAAGGAAAGGAAGGAGATCTCATTAAGTATTAGAGCACTTCTCTGGAAACCTTGGAAGATTTTTCTCCTACAGCTAAAGCTCACTGGATTTGCTTGTCTAATCCTTATATTGTAGAATTTTACTGACAGTGTGATTTTTTTCAAGTCAGCTCCATTTAAATCCATGAATGCCAGAGATTTTTGTGGAACTGTAAACCCCTTCAGTTACAGAGCACAGAAGTAAGTTGCTTTGAATTAAGAGATTTTAAAAGAGAGCGTTAAGTGTCCTTACAAAATTAATTAAGAATATTAAAAAGTAACATTTTGGGGGGATCAGAATATGTTTTTAGCAATGTGAAGGAAATAGACAGAAATGTACCTAAATTGCTTATGCTTATGGATATGTATTTTCAGGCTCACGGCAATTAGTGAAGTGCATAAGCATACCATAAAGTAGAATTTTGAGTAGTATAAAAAATAATAAGTAAAAATACAGCTTACTAATAAATTTAGGTGCACTTACGGATTTTTGATAATTTCTGAGACACATCATGTCCCCAGAAAGAGTGGAACCTGTGACTTGATTTTACTCTTTTCTGTTTAGGATTCTTTAAACTAGAGCAGAGTAGTATAATAGGGAATTAGCAACAGTTGTAAGGATTTTTTTGTGCCATGTAGACTCTTGCGGCTTAGAATAACAAACTCCAATGGTATTAAGTAAAGACTGTAGTATTATATAGATCATCATGGCTGTTTTGATAACAATTTTACAAATGGATAAAAAAGGGAGAAGTTGTTAGCATTGCTTTACATAAATTGAAGGCAAGACTCAGGAGATGAGTTTCCAATCCACTATTTCCCTGTAGTTCTTACAGAGCTAATTAAATGTGAAGATATGTTGATACAGTTATATGAACTAGGCTGGGCACATGAGTGAGTACTGTTGTGAGAACAAAGTCAGGTAAGTCAGTGTTTTGACACTTGGCTAGCATATAGACAACTTCCTTATTTGTTACATATGTCTAAACACAAAATTTAGAGAATACTGTGTGACCAGCCATATATCTGCACTTTGGTTTAATTTCAGCAGAGGCTATAGGAGTCCTTTCTAATTCCAAGTAGAGAAATACTGTTTTAGGGAGCATATTCAACAGTGCAGAAGCAGAAAACATAAATTCTAACAGTGAAATATATGATCCTAGGAAAAAGTTAGATTTCTACCAGAATGAATTACATGTAAAATTGAACAAAAAAAGAGTAGCATCAAATTATTCACATGTTCTTTTCAAATTGCACATCTTCCCATAATGGAAATACACTAAAACAATGAAAAGAAAGGAGTGTGGATGATTTTCTTAAGGACATAGGGGAGAGTACAAAGTCAAGACACCTTTTACTTGGGCTTCACGGAGACAACTATTGCCTTTTTCCAGGTAATGGGCTTCCCGCAACAATGCTATATATGCAACACCATAACTTCATCCATGTGCCTCCCCCAGAACCCTTTCTTAATTGCATGCAACCTTTGGGAAGAGGCACACTGACTGCTGGAGACAGCCATGTTTGGGGTGAATGGTACAATATCTGATTGATCAAGGACCTACTTTTTAGTGTGTGTTCCACCAGCATTTTCTGAACTAAACTAGTTTCTTTGGTAGAAGTCCAAAGGTACTATAAAGAAGAAAGCTAACTACACACATCAGTATTTATTACAGGGTATGAAGTAAAATGTAACATTAAAAATCAGTGTTGAGGTGAGTAGGCACAGAAACAAGAGTAGGAGAAAAATTGCAGTGGTATGTGCATACCACGGATTAATAAAATGCTTACTCTCCCAAACAAGAAAAGTGAGTTTCAACATTGTACTTATCTGCTGTTTAATCTAAAATTGCTGGGGCCTACAAAAGAAATAATTATTAATATCAGAAGATCTTACTGTAGGACAAACAGTAGTTCCACTTTATCACAGCATTTTCTTCTAAGGTTTCTAAGTGGACTGTGGGAAATTTCCTTCTTTTTTTCTTACTTTGCCCTCAATTAGCATCCTACCTGTAATGCTATTTCTAGCAGTGTCATTCATCAGTGGATATTAGAGAATGGATGTCATGCTAGCCTGAAATCCCTTGTAGTCTCAATGGAAATTAGACATGTTTGATTTAGTATACTTTGGTCCACATCAAACGCAATTTGACTTCAAATGCAGTTCAGGCATGAAGGCAGAGGTTCCCAAGCAAATGTGGTTCCTCTGTTCTCTTCACCTACTTGTCGATGTACATGATATTTCCACTTTGTGACCTGAACCCCACTGTATGATATATATAGAAAAAGTGTCAGTTAAGTATTGGTATATGACTATCCTAGCTAAACTCCACTGCTGATATTATGAATTTTCCCCAATTAATTTTTTATGAGAGTTGGAAAACTTACTCATCAGTCTCCGTTCCAGCTTCTTCAGGTGCATTTTAAGAATATAGAACTCCCTTGCAATTAATTTTCATCTAATAATTTTATTTTCTGACCTTAAAGGTACATGGTATCATCACATACTGTTTTAGATAATGACTGCATTCTTCTGCAAAGGTTCTGTACGTGTGTTCATACCATATAAAACTAGACTACAATTTAACTAAATGAATCCTGCTTGCCAGCACCAGCTTTGTCCGTATAAGAATGCTGGGGAATCAAACTTGATTTCTCTGGGGAGGTAAATAGAATGCATATATTTTTTTCATATTTATTCCACAGACAGATTTCTCTCTACCTGACCACTTACATGTAAGAGTGGGAATGGAACAGCCTTTATACATCTCTTCAATTCACAGTGCAGGGTGAGTTGGTGGAGCTGCAAAGAGAGGAAGTGATGTGTTATAAGGGTATCCAGATGCTTTAAGGAGCTTTGGAGATCTTAGCGACATGCTCTTCATAGTGTTGGTTTCTTGCAGTGTTGAGGAGAAATATATTGCCCCATTCCCTGTGCAGCAAGTAAAACCCACTACAAAAGTAGTATTTGTGAAATCTGGATACAGGAATGGGAAACCGAATCACACAGAAAAAAGCTCTGTGGCCCTGCTATGTCATGACAGTACCAGACAGCCCTCTTTTATCTCCTGTGAGGAGCAGGTAAATGCAACCTGTGACCTGTGATTGGAAAGACGAAGAAGAAGGATCAGACCCCAGAACTTATGCCCATAATACCCTATTTTTTCTACTAAACAGAAAGAGGTATCAGCCCTGAGATGCTGGACCGTGGATGATGGGAAACAGCCCTCTGGAAGAGCTCCTTCTTGCCAGGGAGTCAGTCTAAGCTAAGATGGGAGAGGTGCAAGACTTGCTTTTGCACCTAAACCAGAAAAACACAATTTGATGATATTTTAATATACTGGTGTCAGTAAAAGACTTTTTGTTATACATGATGTTATTTGAGATGGAATTCAGTGACTGCCTTTTTTTTGTCGTATAACCGTAACTACCAAAATTATTGTTCTCATTTACACAGCAACAGTGAAAAGAAAATAGACATGAAATGGAAAATCTGAGGTAAAATTAAAGAATTAGACCAACAGTGTTAGTTAGCAAGATTTTTTTTATCTGTTGCCACTAAGAAAAAAATCTTGAAAAAGCTTCTGCATATCTGCATCTGAGAAGTGAATGTTCAAACTTGTGTTTGTTCAAATCAGTATGTCTGAGGCATCAAGAGACAAGACTTCCTAATTCTATTTGTGTTTTCTAACCAATTATCATTGTATTCTATGTACTCTTGAGATTCTCTTTGTTTTCAAAGGGATCTTGTGGTCCCATTAAACTGACTGCCCCAAGTTCAAAGGTGTATGGGTCAAGTATTTTTTTAGTTTTGCTACAGAAATGCAACAAAATTAATTTGTCTTACAATCCTGCTACCTAGGGCTTTTTTTCCTAAAAACTCAGTTCTGCTGCTACCAGTACACAGAAGAAAGAGATAAGAGAAACAAAAACCAGCTGTATCTTCGGGTTGTCACATTCCTTGTTCTCTATTCCCTCTGCTACAATGGTTTTCCTCTGGACTCTGAAAAAAATAATCTGAGTTTCCATAAATTATGCTTCAATGCCAAGAGAGTCATTCCCGCCCTCAAAAAGGCCTCAGAAAATACCAGTAAACAGAATAAATAATCTCATCTTCATTCAATTTCTTTCTCCCCATTAAATGAGCCCTTTTCAGAATCTTTAGTCACTGACCATCTCCTGTCAGGCCTCACTTATAAAAATGGCCTCTCCCTGGAGCAAAGGAGACAAGGATTTATATGAGCATGTGTATTTTCCTGCATCCCTGGGAGTAACACTCTAGGACAACAAACCCAATGGCATAACACAAGAATCAGGCTAGGAAGAGACTTTGCAAGGACTGATGGATACTGTGTTATTCCAACAGGCCTTGGGAAAGAGAAAATTGAGAGAAAGGTCACGTTTTTCTTAAACAAAAAAAATTTGAAAAATGCTTCTGTTTGACAGTTTGTAAACTGAAGGCTCAATTCAAATGTTCACTGTACCCTCACGTAGCATGTAACCATGTATTTCCTTGGGCAGTAACTAAAAGGTTTTACTGAACTAAGAAAATTTAATTGGGACTGAAGTGACAAATACCAATTTTTACCCTGAGGTCTTGGATGGGTGGCAGAACAAGTTCACAGATACTATTCTGGATTCAGATACATTTATTGAATTTTGTTATCCACTAGCTCCATTAGATACATGATTTTTGATAGAAGGGATGACATTTGCAATAGAGAAAATAAAAAGTAGTAGTTCTCTGAAGCACTTGGGCATAGCCTTTTCACAATTGGGATGTGTGCTTTATGTGAGGAATGAGTACAGGTTCATACTGATGGGATTGAATATGCAATGGTGTATGACAGGTATGAACATGCATTTGTGTTACCCACTAAGAAAACTGTGGATGCATTTACTTTTAAAACACTTACTAGTCTCACCTGACTTATTTTACATAAACTTTGCTTGCTATTTCAGCACATCAAAAAGTAAGAATTATCTTTAGTTTCTAATGTTAACTTTGTAAATATGAGGTCTTGATTGTCTTCCTTACTTCATGATCAGGACTTCCCAGCAGGCTTCAGCCATGACAATAAAAACTCTTATCCTGCATGTAAAGGCTGCCTTTATCTTGTGTTTTAGACCATGTGTTTCTCCAGGTGGTACATTGATAGGATCCATCACCTCTTTTCAGTTGAAAAACTGAGGCAATTTACTTCCCATACATAGAAATAACTTGATAAGGCAAACAGATCTTTTTAACGGTGGTTAGATTTGGTTTCTGATGCTAGGGTTTATTTAAAGCAATTTATTTTAAGCAAGCTCACCATTTATTTGGTAGATTTGAATTACAATGAGCACTTTCATAGTATATGCCTTTTTTTGTTGTCTGTATTACTCATTTTCGGTGAGTCTTCCACTATCATTACCATGGCTATCATGTCAGTTTGGGGATGATCCTTGAACTTTTTAGTGATGACTTCCAATTAAATGAAAATTGCATAGAAAATTCTAGCACATAGTGCCAGTAAAGAGACAATAAACAAAAAACTCAATGAGCTCACAAGTAAATTCCCTGCTTTCATGTGGAAAAGACTCCTTCAGTTGCCAGTTCTTTTAAAAGGATTTTTAAAGAGAGACACAGCTTACAAACATTTCTTTTAAATGTGCTATGAATAGTAAGTTTATTTACAAGTATCTCAATCCCTAAGGGTCCATACACTTAGAAAATAAAACCAAAACAAAACACTGGAAAGCAACAAACCTTCAAAACAAGACTGAAGCCCCAAAATCTCTGCTGTGTTTTCCAGGTAGGTAAAGAACACAATATTGACTTCTTACAAACTTCACAGTCCCATTAATTGGATGTGATATGAATGAATGACAAAGGACCTTTAGCTCAGAGAAGTTTATTCAGCTAAGGATCAAGGCTGACCTTGAGGAGCCGAGCGATGTGGACACACCAAAACACATCCCCCCTCCTCAACTCTGCTGCTAACAGCTCTTACAGCACAACAGGGATACAGGTTCCCCTTCTCCTTGGAAGAAGCAATCAGGAATACCACAGTGCCATTCTCATTCTTGGAGAACTGGGATGAAAAGATTTTTTAAAAGCTGGTCTGGCCATGCTTGGCATGAAAGGCTCACACCTGCTGCACTCTTCAATTGCCCATACATGCCAGTGGGCTCCCTTGCTGGGAAACTCCCCTGCTGATAGGGCGCCCTGCCATAAGGTCTGCGTGCTCATGCTGGTAGTGATAGGGCAATTTTCTACTCTCTGAGCCTGGCTTTTCAGCTGCTTCATTCGCCTCCAGCTTCAGCTCATTTACACTCTCAATTCCCCAATTACAGCAGAGGGGAATAAAACTGACTCAAACTGAAAGAAACAACGTGTTTCAATTGTTGGGTCATATCCTGCATGTGCAGGAGCCTTTTCCAGAGCAATGGGTGCTCTTCATGGCATTTACCTGTTGGCTGCAACTATTTCTGCAAGAACTGATCGTCAGCCTGGGGCCACAATACCCTTGTGCTTTTGCTCTGAGTGGACACTTCAAACTTTATCACATTGCTAGTCCTGTGGTATTTCGCAGTCAGATCCTCCCTCCTAACTGAGAAAGGCTCCTGCATGCATGTCGCAGCTTTCTATGCCTGGCGGAAAAATGCCACCAGGCATTAAGCCCCTTCATCCTCTTTCCCACTTCCAAGGTCCTGTTCCTCTGGTTTACCTGCTATGCTGCCCTACCATTCCGCTTTCTCGTACACCTCACAGACATGTCCCATGCAGGCCCCCTCACAGCCCCCGTGCAATCCCCCACGCGTTCCCCATAAAGCCCGTGTGTACCCCCACACTATCCTCCAGGGCGCCTGCAACCCCTAGAGCTTCTAAACATTGCTCCTTCAGGACTGGCGCAGCCCCGCAGCTCCCCCGGTCCCGTTACACACAGACACAAACCACCCCCGCCTCCCCTACTGCAAAGCCCATCCGGCCCCCGGGGCGCCCCTCCGTACCCCCATCCCCTCCAGCGCCTATGCAGCCCCCCGCCAGCCTCCCCCCAGCACCTTCCAGCCCTTACAGGGCTGCCCCGCCGAGCCCCCTCCACCACCTGCGCGACGGCCGGGCTCCCGGCCCCGACACAGCCGTGTGCCCCCGCACCCACGCGTCCCTCGGAGCAGGGGGCGCGGCGGGGCCGCAGCCGGGACGCCGCTCCCCCCGCGTGGCGGAGCAGGCGCGGCTCGGCGGGGACAGCGCGGGCCGCGGGAAGGGTTAACGGCGGGGCGGCGGGCACATGACAGCGGGGCACGGGCGGCCGCGCTCGGCGGGAGCTGCGCTGCCGGCGGGGCAGGCGGGAGGTGAGTGCCCCGAGCCCCGCGGCGGCTCCGCGCCCCGCCGCGCCTGCCCGCGCCCGGGGGCGTGCGGCGCGGCCCGGCCCCTCCGCTGCTCCGCTCGCCGGAGCTGCCCCCAGCCCCGCGCCGCCGGCCCCGGCGGGGAGAGGGTGAGTCGGCGGCTCACGGCCTCCGTGTCAGCGAGGGGAGGGCGGAGGAGAAGGGAAAGCAAAACAAACGCTCTTGTGGTGCCGTCAGTTCGCGGTTACTCACCTCGCCGGCCGGTCCGCCGCCGAGATGGGGACGCAGCGCTGTCTGGAAGGACGGGACAGACACACGCCCGGAAGATTTGTCATCCCGCTGGTGAATAACCGGAGATAGGTACCCGCGGAGGGAGGCTGCGGAGCGGCGCGGGCGGGAAGCCGGGAGCGGCCGGGGGTGCCGGCCGCAGTGATGTGCATCCCGCGGGGCTGCCGCGCCGGCGCTCGTGGCTCTGATGCCGGGCAGTGTCCCGCCCGGGGCTTCCTCCCATCCAAATGCTGTCCGCGGGCGCAGGAGACCAGACGTGTCGAGCTTGGTGAGGTGACAGCTCTGTTCCTCTGCCAGCCTGTATGTTGCTAGCAACCCCAGCCTCTTAAACTTCAAGGACTCGCAATTCATGGCTTTTAGCTGTGCCCTCGCCCCTTTCCGCTTTTGGCCCCGGTTGAAGCTGCTCATGCTTTGGCTGCGGGGTCTGTGGGGTGAGCCGTGGTTGTGATAAGGGTGGCGGTAGCTGTCCCCCGGGCCATCAGCCGGGCAGGGTGTGGTGGCCTCCTGCACTGCCCCACGAGTGGTGGTCATAGCGGGGGCACCGGGGCACGGCAGGTGTCCATGGCCCCATGCCTGTCCCTCCGCCTTGCCATCGGCTCGCATGGTATGGATACTGTTGGTGGTTTCCTGTCTTGCATGGACTGAAGATCTCACCATTGCTGACACTGCAGCGCTAGCAGTTGTGCCTGCACTCCTGGAAAGTCCAGGACAGGCCATTACAGGCAAAGTGAACAAGTGGCATTGAGAGTAAAAGCTGCACGAATCAGGGTTTGTAGGAACCTTTGTTTGCTAGGTAAGGATGCTGTGGCCACTGATGGTATGTCAGAAAACCCGCCTCAGGCTCCGGTACTCAGTGCTGCCAGATTTGTATTTTCTGGGTTTTTCAAGCATCTTGTCTGAAGTTTGTAGCTAGCCTAATGAGAATAACTTTGCTTCTGGAAAGCTCATGCTGTTCTTTTGGAGCAACCACTTGCATTAGCACAGCCCTGATACTTAAGGTCCTAATAGAGAAGAAGCTTAGGAGATCTTAATTAACATAATAAACTTGAGAAGGTTGCTCGGGCAGAATGGCAAAAATGGTAACTACACTAGGACATACATCATCCTGTCCACTGATAATGGCTGCCCTTTTGATGGCAGTTGCAGCAGTATCAATGACTGTGTTCTGCTCTGTGTTTGTACAGTCCCTCGCACAAAGGCATTCCTTTCTGTGACTAATCTTCCTAGGAATTATAGTGATGCAAGTAATAAGTAATTAGTAGATTTCATTATACTAGCTCTGAGAAACTCAATCATGTTTGGGGGGTGGTTGCCTCAAGTGCTGTGGAAGGTCTTTAGCTATCATTTGCCTTGCTTGTTCATGCTGTATCAAGAGGGCATTCTGGTAATACTTGAGAATGAAAAACTTTCAGATTGTGTGACCTTTTCTAGTTTTCCTTGGCTGACGACCTGGGCCTTAGAAAAATGTGATATTATCAGAGTACTGCAGTTTGGAATGAAGCCCCCTGTGGTAGTTCAAGAATACAACTGTCAAGAAATGGATACAAATGACCAAAACAGTGGATGCTAATATGATGTATTTATTATTCTCAGTAGAGCATGAGTTCTGAGATGCTGGCAGACGTGGAGGGTTGGGAAGAAATTCTATATAAATTGAGAGAAAAGCTTATTTTTTAGCCTCAGTTTCGAAAGCACATTGTCTTCCTTTATTGCAGTTGGGATTCTTAATGTACCTATTGTTCCAAGCCTAATTTCAAGCTCTCAGTTATTATTTCTTTCCTAGTTAAATCTCTATGTGGTTTTCCTTTTCAAGGAGAATTTATTGCCATGCTCTGGTCTGTGAACTAAAGCCAGATAACTGTACAAAAGCTGTAGTACTTCCTATGCATGTGTGCTCTGTTTAGAAAATGCATGGCAGCTTACACTTATATTAGTGTGTCTTTCTCACAAGCAGTTGTGAGACACAAAATCCTCAGGAGTTGGTGAGGCTGAGGTGAAGCATCCCTACAGCTTTTGGTGCCTGTTTCTTCCCCCTCTCCATCACAATCCTGTAACCCCAGACTGGCTCATCAGGGGTGTGATGTCAGTACTTCTGAGTATTTCACTGTGGTGCCACTGAGAGGTGATGTTCCAAATACCGTGGCCACGCAAAGATGGAAGGGCTGACAGGGGAGAACAGAGCTTAAAGAGTAGGCAGACCCTTTAGGTGGCCATGTGGTTGCTCAGCCCTGGTAGGAAGTAAATTTTTTCCTGGAATGGTTCCAAGGAAATTGTAGAGGGGAACATGGTGAGAGGCTTGGCTGTCCGTCATCATGTTTGGAACGCACAGTCCCAAAGGAGGGGGTTATGGTTTGTGTTTGCTTTCTGTGCTGTCTGGTAGCTGTTGTAGAGGTGAGATGTCTCCAGTGGAAGAATAGGAAGGATGTACAGTTCAGTGCCTTGTCTTTCAGTCTTTTCCTTTGGGACAGTGCTTGCTACCCTATGTGCAAAGTGCCAGCGTCTGATAACTACTTTTGTGAAAGCATCTCCTGAGCTGGATTTACTACAATTCCTTAAACTGATCTCTGCAGTGGAGTAATTTAGCTTTTGTTGAAATTGGAAAGTATTTTACCTCTTCTTTTGTGGGTGAAGCAGTAAGCCAACTCTGATTACTTTTCAAAACTGCACTGTAAAAGTAGACTATATAGCATACTGTGCTACAGACATAGATTTGTGAATTATTCTTTTGTTTTGCTTTCTGAAGGATTAGTGTTTGGATTTTCCAAGGCTTCAGTTCAGCTTGAATTTAAATTTTATTTTAATGAAAGTGAATTTATGAATCATTGCTATGGATTTTGAGCACTTATGTTGTCATAATGTTATTGATGCAGAGTCATAGAACTTTGAGTAATGTCAGCTTAGAAAAAAAGAGACTTTAAAAGCTCTTTTGACTTTTTGATAAGTGCTCTTTTGACATCTGTGGGAGCACAAAAAGGCCACTACAGTATCTTACCGGTGGACAGAAATAGTGCATTAAAATATGGAAAGTGCTTCTGTTCCTCTGGTAGAACAAAAGAATTTGTCAGTACAGCCATTCAGTTTTGGATATTATTTCTGGGGTTTGTTTATTTATTTGTTTGTTTGGGGGATGTTTGTGTGTTTTAACTTAGAACATTAAGCTTCAACCCTGCTGAGGATTGCAAGGCTTATTTCTAAATAAGCCATTGGACTTGGTGCTGTATTCCCACAATTTCTAAGATCACTTTGATTAGAAATGTATTATGGGGTTTTGCTGTTATGGGTAGCTCTTTATGGATCTGGTGCAAAAGTTAGTTAGACTTTTAGAACATGATTCATGTCCAGTTGGCATTTAATTGGTTATGCATGCTTTAATGCACCTCTGGATAATCTGATATTTTGGTCTGATTCAGTTTGGCCACTAATATGAGAAAGTCCTGATTTCCTGATGGAAATTGATACTAAAATACCACAAAATAATAAGTTTTAAGATGAGAAGACTTACACTCTCCAAGGTGTTTAACATTGTAAAGAAAGAAAATACTCATTTGCATGTCAATGTAATGTTATATACATTTTCATAAACAGAATCAGAAAGGAGACTAGAGGAAGAAAATGTAGAAGAATGACTTAATATGTTTCTACTCTCATAGGAAAGTTTGGTTTGTTTCTACTTGCAGGTCAATTGGTTCAAAAAACAGTTTGCTAACATGAGGAAAGAAATTACGGGTCCAGAGGCCTTTCTTCAAGTGTAAAAACCACAGCAGAAGCTAATGAGAAAAGACAATAGTATAGAACACTGTCATTCCTTGTAGGATATAATATTACTAGAGAAGAATAGCAAGGGACACCAGCATATTAACGACACAAGTTGTATATTGACCTCAGTTTTATAGGGCTTGTAGGTCTGTGTAATCTGTGTAGAAAAAGTCTGTTGATTAAACTAAAGGTGCTTTTGTTGAGTAAAGGTAATTCACTCATCATGTTATAATCTTTTCTTGATTATATTTGTACTTTTCTAATGCAGTTAAAATTGCAGACAAGAATTACAGGGAAGAATGATTTTTATTTGTAGCCAGTTTATAGTGACATGGTATAAACCACTGCCAGCAAAACATGCCTTTTTTTTTGTATGTCCTTTTCTGAAGACCTAGTCACCTGTGTTAAGGCAAGGGACGTTCTGCTTTTAAAATAAACTCTGAGAATTTAAAAATATTCAGCTCTCCCTGTCCTTGGTTGAATTGGAGAGAGTGATTTATGCCTCACCCAGGCATGAAAATAAATAATACTGATTGTTATTGGTGTACTTTACAATTTTTATTCGCACAACATAAAAATGTAACAATAAAAAATAGTATGTAGAATCAGACTTTTATGACCATTTAAGTGTGGGTAAGGCATATCTCTCTTAGTTAGGAGTTTTGAAAATAACATGCTTGGGCCTTTCATTTTTAGTGAGTTTTAAATGGAAACTGTGTGTGAATAACTATGCATAGATGTCTCTGTAGACATTTAGATAACTTTCAGTCTAGAAGTGTGCTGTGAATGAAGTTTAGTGAAATAAACAGGGATGCCTTGTGTTTTTTGACAGTTCACAGATGGAGCAAATGGAGACTGCAGAATCACCGTAAGCAAAGGTTTAAGTATGAAGGTTTCATGAAGTCAGTCATGAATATACTGGTTAAAATCTTCCAGGCTTCAGTGTTGAAAATTTTGTACCGAAGATAAAGTTACCATTCAGCATTTTGTTGCAACAAGACCGTAACACTTAATTAAAACCTTAATGTATGTATGAATGAAAACCATGATTGAAGCCATACTTCAGTTTTGTTTCTGTCAACTTAATTTGTTTGTCTGAACAAGTTAATTAGGCACCAAATCTATGATTGAACAAACTGCTTAAACATGTGCCTAATGTTAAACAGATGAACATAGTGATGAAAATTGGGCCTGAGCTGTTCAGCTGAATTAGGGCTAAAGTTATACTCCATCTGTATGATATCTTAGCCCAGTGAGTTACACTGACAAGCGCAGCTTTTGCCTAAAAATCTTTTTTATGTCAGGAAATGTTTAGATCTAGTTGATTCTGCCTTGGGGTAAGTTGTGGCTGAGATGATCTCTCAAACCCCTTACCAGTCTTGTTTTGTAAGATTTAAATAATAGGAAAACATAAGTGATGAAAAGTCAGAGTTCAAAATTATTGGTATAATTGGAAAGATGTCCTTGAGGATTTACTATGTGATTACATTTCAATTATGGCATATCTATAGGCTTTTGATAAGCATCCTGTTTTGAAGTGATTGCAGTTGTGTTTATGGAAGGTTCTGTGCTGTGCTTTCTTCCAGTACTTCTCTCCGTGCAGTGCCACAGAGTTTGAGGGACCACAGAGTCTTTTCTGTGGTTTTGCTGTTTTCTCTTCATGTTACTGTATGTATGTCCTTTAGAATGTGAACTGCAATTTTTCTGGTTTTGTAAGTATCTGCATGGTGCTCCCCTACTGCATATGCTTTTCAGCACAGACTGAGGAAATGGCAGAAAAAAGGGCAGTAGCTGAGTTCATCCTAATGACAGCTCCCTATCAGAGGGTCCTTTCAATCCTGGCTGCGTTATTGTACTTGCTCAGCATTCACTTAATGTCATGGCTGATTTCGATTATGTGAAGGCAGTCGACCTTATTGAAACTTTAGCTTTTTTAAGAGTGGAGAATGGGAAAAAAGGCTTTCTTCATGTTAGAGCTCAAGTCATTGCTTGGCTTCGTTTTTTCTTCCTGAGAGACCATGTAGGGCTTGTACTTTGTTTTCGTGTAACCAGTAAAATCACAAAGTTAGCAGTCATTTCCAGTCCTCTTTCATCTATTACTTACTACAATATAATTTATTTCTCTTTACATATTTTTTTAAACAGGCATAATACACAGTGGATTTCTTACGGACTTTGGATTGATATCAGTCATAGCTGTGGGTCTGTAAAAACACACTTTGATTACATTAACTTCTTAAAAAAGAATGAGAGGTCACACAGTATGTGCCATCAGACAGCAGGTATTCCTCGTGAGCCTAGGACCATCCATGGACAGCAGACCTCACCTATCAGAATTAATGCAGGAACACCCTGCCCATCTTCAAATAGCAGCACCCCAATCCCAGCTACTAGAATCTTGTCTGCCAGCCTGCACATGGAGGAGGGATAACTCCTCAGAGCAGTATCATTGACAGTCCTATTCACTCCCTTGCCCTAAAGTCCAAGAAACTTGTGGTTACAAATGAGAACCCTTTATTACAAGTCCCACAGCCCCCAGAACTGCCAGCCCCCCAGTTTTTAAAGCTAAACCAGCAAGAATTTTCAAATACTTTCTCACCATGCAGAGGTGAAAGTAATATTCATTTTTCTTCTGGCATCAGCAATAGCAATTTTTTTTCCAATAGCACATATCCAGGTGGTATTGGTTTAAGTAGATGGAAGCCAGTCACTTCTTTTCCACTCTTTTCCTACAAAGAAAGAGACACTGCAACAAGATGTCTTGATATTTTCCATGAAAGAAATTCATAATTTGATTATGCTCAGGGACTTTGTATTACACAGCACTTGCTCAGAATCACTGAGTTGTTCTACAGTTCTTTATAAACAGTTTAGCTTGACTTTGCTTTGCTAACCTAACCTTTTGACTCAACAAATCCAGAGAGTAATTTTATGTTCTACGGCACCAGAATTTTGTCAGTGCTATCAGGAATACTCCTTGGATGCATGAACACACCTTTCCACTGGTGACTAACAGCTGCTGACTGGTGAAAGCAGCAATAGTCATGCTTTTTTAAGGTGTCTAGGCTGGACATGTTGTGGAGTGCTTTGTCTTGATCATAGATTTGCAATTCATTTCATGAAATCACTGTTTATGCTGTAGAAATTAATGATGCATAACTCTCACAAAATTTGGAGTCTGGTTCTCTATGAGTAAGTGCTTGTGCATCAGATGAGAAAATACTTGACCATCTGCTCTTGGGTCTTAAAAGTCAAAATGGAACATTTAAGTTCACAATACTTCCTGACTCTGGTCATGCTGGAGATGAAGATGTTCCATTGGAGGAATTTTTATCCTATTTTCAAAATTTACTGTACATAGACATGAGAATTTAATGTATAGAACTGAATTAAATGGTTTCAGATTAAATAAATTAAATAAATTTTTAAAAAGGCTTGGGTTGATACCCAAGTGAAAGTGGAGAAGAGGAGACAGATTTCCCATTTTATTCCAAGTGTGTCGCTTCTCTCCATTTGCTGTTTTCCTTCACCACTTCCCTTTGAAAACTTAGGAAGTCCATCCCTCTTCCGCAAGGCTTGCAAACTTGAAACCAGTATCATTCCAGAGCTAGTTGAAAGTTAACTGCACGTTGAGTGCTCTGCTGAGTCAGACCAGTGGTAATGCATATACATATTCATTGCGTGACCTCTGAGATCACCCATCTGGTGCTTGCTGTGCTGGAGATGGTGGGTGTAATCCACAGCATATACAGCAAAAAGAGGTGTGGACCCTCCACATGACAGTTTTGGAGGAACTTTTCTATCTCTCTTTCACTACAGGTAGAGCCTGATTCTTGCTGTCTTCAAAATTATATGTCTAAAAACTGAGAATCCATACTGGGATATTTAAAATAGTGCTGCATAATAGCTAATCCACCTCCAGTATGTGTGGCAGAGCAGCATGGGAAGGTGAAGAGAGTATCAGCCACTTTGGCGTCCCTGGTTTGTGGATTTTGCATTGAGATTTTTATCTGCTGTGCCTGATTGCTCTGTTCCTAGATGCTGTCATTTCTGCCTGTCCTTACCAGCCTGATTAGCTTGCACATATGTAATATAGTCCACTCTGTTGTGGGACTGCAAGTAGAAAATTCAGCTGAAGGGCTGGCATTAGGCAAGATTATGTATAAACAGTGTGGATTTCATAAGATACTGTGGATTTAAGATACCGGCACTGCTCTTCAACATCTCTCATCAGTGCAGCTCTTTTGGCAGAAGTTTTGTTATGAAGAATTACACAATTTAAAAAAGCCAGCTTTTTACTGAATTTTCTATTAAGAAAGTAATTTATTTTAAGGTGTGTAAATTTCAAACACTTCAAATTAGAACGGTGATTTGATGTAGTGATGTCCAGAAGTTACATATTCGAGGATTTAGTACCATCATATCTGCACTTTATGCACATCTGAATAGTAATTTTGTTTTCTTGAAAGTCTAGTAGCTGTTCTTACTGCTTGTCTCATTCATTCCAGACAGTGGACTTGCGAGTGTGAGCTGGACCACATTCAGCCATACCTTGAGTGTTCTCATATCTCATGTTGTAATAACAATCCCAAATCTTTCTGAAAACAGCACATACATTCTGAAAGCATTAGTGTGTTTAGCATTTCTACTTGGTTCTCATACTCAGTCAATGAAAAGATGTTTTTTGAAGTTCATTGAGAAGTATTAAAGACATCCGTGCTGGTGTAGGTAGTTGCAGGAGGTAGCTGTGGGAATAATTAGGGAGCTCACTTTCTATTTTTCCCTCAGCATTATTGGTGAACACTGTGGGAGGGAGGATCCTGCTGGATTTGGATCTTGATCTGAAGGAGTTCGATTCTTGATCTGAATCACAGAGGTCATACTTCATACGCCTATAAGAATTCATTCAAAGTTTTAAGAGCAGTAATATGATATATTGTAGTCTTAAAGCAGCCTGGATCTGGCTGATGGAGAATTTTAACTGTGAGCAAAGTGCCATGCTGACGTGCTGTTAGTCACATCACTGCAGCTGCAGCACCTCCAGCTCACTGCTGGACCTGATGGAGAGGTCCAGCATGGACAGGGGGAGGGGAGAGGCAGCCTGTCAGCCTGGTGTTTGGTCTTGCAGTTTGGGCTGGTGTGTCTGGCAGGATTTTCAAAAATTGTGAGTGGCTCACAGTCATGAGTGCCTTAGCCATCTCCATACATCCCCTGTTCTCTCTGGGAGCGGGTGACACTACATGTGGGGGGAATTCAAACCTTGAAACCAGTCTGGCCTTTTGTTCTAGCTTGATGGCTCTACTAGAATCAGTGCAGTCAGCATGTGGGTGTGTGAGGACTGTGTTATAGTTGTGAAGACTTGACATAAATATACTGGAAATGGAACTTGAGGAAGCAAATCTGGACATCTGACCCCCGGATGGGGCACTTCAATGAGGAATACAGAAACTTGTGCAGATAGTCATGGACCCCCTTTGTTGTCCTCTTCCAGGCATCATCTATTTCTGAGGTTCATGCAGTGTTGCCTGTTCCTTGACATGGAAGACAATTGTGTATTTTTTTTTGTTTTCTTGAAAATGTATTTTTTTTTTTCTGGTAAAATGAGTCAATTAGCTCATTTGTTCACATGTAAGATGAGCTTGTTTTCTGTTAGAGATCATTAGGGCTCTTCCTTGTCCTGGAAATAGGTGACAAACATTACATCTTGGTATTTGATTTGATTTGATTTTCCCCCCAGAGACTATGGAAGAAGAAACACCTCTGGTGCTGCTAAGCTGTGTGAGAACTGTGGACTTGGTCAGGGAGGGTAATTTCTCTCCCGTTGCCAAAAGAGCCTTGTTTCACTTTTGAACAATAACCGCACAGGTCTGTGAGGAGTGTTATATGCTGAAGTGTTAATCAGTAAGCAGCTTGAGCCACACTTGAAATCTCTTTAACATACTTATTTTGCTCTCTAGTACTTTTGTTTTTTATGTGTCAGTTGGCGCAGTCTGAAAAAAAAGACATTCATCAGTATTCTGTGCAGTTTCTTATGCAGAAAGCTTCACTCAAGACTCACTTTCTTTTTTCAGTTGTTTTCTATAATCAATAACCAGGCAGTTTTAAAGCCTGGTTATTGATGATGTTTAAGTATAACAAAGTAAGTGATAATGATCTTAGTTTTATCCAGTGTGACACATTTTTCAGCTTTGCATATCTTTTGGTGGCCTTGATATGTTTGAAAAAACAACACAGAATCCATCAAGGCAAGAAAATAATTACTTGCAGCTCTGGCAGTTGTTTGGGGAAATCCATTCTGAAGATAATAGGGATGGGCCTTGGTGGATTCTTTTCTCTCGTCTAGGACTTTCCCAAATGGTACAGCTGTGAACATGAGACTCCTTGAGCTTAAATCTGCAATTAGTTTTAGGGGCTGGATGACCAGCGGTCTTGGTCAGGCTTGAGCAGGTTCACTGTTGCTGTTGGTATGCCTCTCCTAGAATGTGCAAGAAGTTTACTTAACTTTTATTTAAAAGGTAGTGCATAGATTCCTGTTGCAAGACACTCCTCTGGAGTGCTTATTTCATGTTTATTTATTTTTTCCCCTATCTTTCATGTTTCAGGCATGGTTCAACTCCTGAACATAAATAATGTTTGGGCAGCTCTTAAACAGAAATGGCAGCTGGAAGGCAATGATTTACATTGACCCTGTACTTTTACAATCTTTACTTTAAAAGTTCTGAATTATGTTTAAGAACAAAATGTTGAAGAAAATAAAAAAAGCTGGTGATGCCATGCCAAAATGCATGTTGGACTATGTGTTATAAAGGCCCAGGCGACTTAGAAAAATGCCCTGAAGAGTATTAGGCTTAATGCCAAAAAGGAGCTACTTTACACAAGAACTGTAAAACCACTCAAGAGTATTAGGCATATTGCCCACAGTTACCCATTCTGTGTTAAGAGTGTATTTTAACTTCTCTCATACCGAGTCTTATACCCTTTACCCTCCACTTTGTGGACCTGGACAGTGAGATTTAAAATTAATGGCAGCCATCCAAAATGCAGTATAGCGAAGGTGTTGGTTTAAGGAAGGTTCATATTTCTTTAATTTTCCTAGACCAAATATTATTCTTTCTGACTGGGGAAAACCCAATGGAGGGGATGGGGTGTATTTATCAATAGCTTTATGACACCTGTTTTCACTATGATGACAGCTTGTGGTTTTCCTCCATTGTCACTGATGCTTATTTATGTCATCCTAAAATTGCCTAATGACTTTTGTATCCTCCAAGTTGACAGAGAGGAAAATTTGATGCCTCGGGTCAAACCATTAAAAACAAGAAAACCAAACCAGATCGAACTGTTATATTTTCACTTTACTCTGAGAATCTTCAACTCTAGTTTATGATTTTTCAGTTTTGTTTTATCACCAGGAGATGGCACTAACAAAATCGGTTTTCATAAAGAGAGATGTATGTTTCAGCCACCTTTTTTATAGGGGAAATTTTAATAAAAATCTGGTTGAAGGATGAAAATTCTGGAAGTTTTGCACCTGAAAATTCCTGAAAATGGTAGTGAGGCTACCTGTTCCTCTGGGTGAATTAAGATTTCACTATTTTGGTATGAGTATGGGTAAGTCACATAAATTTTCTGTACCTGTGTTCTTTTTGTTGGCAAAGTTTTGAAACGTTATTTTTACATTAATAAAGTGACATAAAGCACAATTTATTGATGTCAAACACAAAATTAATTTTAGACCTGCATGTACACCTATACACCTATACACATGTCTGTGCCTTTTCATAGAGGAACAGGCTACCAAAAAGCTGTCCTGTACGCACTTCAGCTCAGAAGTGTGCAAACACTAAATTTTGCAGTTGGATTTGGCATTTTGGCATATTTCTGTTGTGTTCTTCCAGCGTTATATTGCCTTTTCTAGCAATGCTGTAACATGATCTTCACCATGGTAATGTGTTTCTTTGTTTGGTCCCTGCTGCTGCAGACCTGTTAGATGGTGCTGAACAGGAAGCAAACCCACTGTTTGCTTTGGTTTAGCTGCTCTCTCATACTCCTCAGCCACAGAAAACAATGAGAAGAGAAGCTGCTCTTCTGACATCTATTCTGAACATAACATGCAAAATGATCTTTCATTTACTTTCAGGGTTCTCGCACAGCTGTAAATGCATGGAGTACTCCTGCAAGGAGCAGGGAGCTGAAGTTGATAATTCGTACAGGTCCATTCCAACTTGAAACATGCTGTGATTCTATGATTCTACAAGTCGTCTGTGCATAAAAGTGGGAATGGTCTGAAGAAATCAGGAATTGTCTGCACCAATGAGATATTTTTCTTTCCTATTTTACTTATGCTTAGTCTTTCCAAAGCTCAATTTTGTAATTAGTGCTCTCTCAGAGTTCAGTGAAGCTGTGGCAAAAAATATGACTTTTTTAAAGGACCATGCTTCCATGTTTGAACTTTGTCTTTGCTTGGACAATTAACTGTCTTAACATGTACCTGACCTGTTTCTAAACTGGGTTATAAACAGCTTGCACGTGTCCCTTTGTCTATGTTTCTGTTCCTCTTATACCTTCTAGGCTAAATTTCATCTCAGGCCACTGGGGTGTTCGCAAGCACTTTACCTAATACTTCAACTAGTGGAGTATATCTTTCACTGCTAGTGGTAAAAGTGTACACCATTTTTTCAGCAGACTTGAGACACCAGCTCAGTATGCATTAAGTGCAGTAGAAGGGGCAGTAGGCAGGGAGTACAGAGATGAAGGTGTGTGTTTAACTATCATATTTATGGGCCTAAGTTAAATACTGCCATTTTGTACCAATGTTTGTGAAATTCTGCTTGTGGTAAGCATGGCCTTCAGTTTTTTCATTGACATTGGTTCTAGAGAGATTTAGAATTATTTAGGTGTCAGAGGGCTATGTGTGCTGCTGAAGCTGATTAACCGTTGAATTTTTTCAGAAGCTGGAAATCAGCTCCCTAGTCTCCCCGGAGCGTGGGGGACCAGGAGTTTCCCTGGAAAGGGATGTAAAGACGACATCTCACATGAAATGTAGGAGGGCCTGAGGCAGGAGTAGGGAATGACCTTTTTCCTTCTGTGAAGCCCTTTCCCTCAGTCTTGTGACACAGGGTACAGCTGAATACATGGGCCCTTGTGAAAAAAAAAGAGCCAAGCAAACAAACCACATGTTAAGGCAATATTCTCCAGTTGCAGCTCTAAATACATGACATGGAACTTGAGATAAAAATCTCATTTCATTGAGGTTTCATGTAGTTAGTTCTACAGATACTATGTGTTTGATAAAATCAATGGTTTAAGTGGTTTCTCCTGGGCTTTTTACAGGAGTCTGTCCCTGTTTAGTCTAACCATTTGACACATTATTGGTGTGGTGGCTCTGTGGGGGTTTAGTTGCTGGCTGAAGTTAAACCACTACACTTTGTTAGAGGTTTCAAGTGTTAATGAGAGGAGAGCCTGTCTATAGTGGATTATTATACTTTAATGAGCAGAGACCACCACCTCCTCAAGTTTTTCTGTTTAACTCTGAGTCTCACATTTTTGGCTGAGGACAGTACCAAGCTGAGAGGTCAGTAGAAGAGACATGCCTTCCCCAGCTTTCATTATTAGAGTAAAAGCAGTTGCTGCATAACATTTCCCTTGCAAAATCTCTGGAAAGAGTTTTGATATGACAGGCTTCCCTGCAGGTGTTCACGTGGCAGGCCCATACTGCCCGAGGGACACCTCCAGGGCATGAGTGTCCTGTTGGTGCTTGGCATGGCTGAACTTCAGCCAGTGAGAAGTACTGGTGTCCTGGCTGACCCATGGTAGCTGTGTGATAGTGAGGATGCTTCTGGCTTTCTCACTGCACTTTCCCCTTGCAAGTATGTCCAAAAGCCTAAAAATTTAGTCCCCTGATATGATAACAAGTCTTGCTCCAGCTGAATTCCTGTTGAAATCAGGGGTGTACCGAGAAATTAATATTTGGGCTCTAGTAAGGGATTTCTTTGAACATTGATGTAATTTATCTGCATTGTCAGAATTGTTCTGCAGAGCTTCCTGTGGCTTTGATAGGGTAAAATACTGTTCTCTTTCAGAAGGCATTCCTTCATGTCCAGAAAAGGTTGACTCTACCGTGGTACTACTTATTTTTTAGTGAAATTAAGCCTTAAAATTTACTAAATTTTATTAGAGTTGAATAGGAAGAAGAAAATATATTTAAACAATTGTGAGTGGATTCAGTACCTGGTAATCACATGCTTTTCCATTTTTACTTCCTTGCAGTGTCTGCCCCTTTTTCCCCCCTAGAATCAAACAAACAAACAAAAAGAAAATAAAAAAGAGAGAATGTGTTTGGCCACTGCTATCTGGTCTGTATCTCATCTGCAGGGAAATAAGCTCCATCAGATTAAAATCTCTCTCCTACTAAAGAAGCCATATTTGGGTCTGCAGCAGAGCAGTGGGATAATGCTTTTTCCCTGAAGTTTCACGGAACTGCTGTCATTTGCAGGAAAATTCAGGTCTTTCTGCTTTTACAAGTTTTTTGGGTGATTCCTACCTTGTATTTAGTAAAAATCCTTAACAGAATTGAAATTTGAAAAATTAATTACCAAAATATTTAACAGTAGATTAAAACTAGTAGATTAAAAAGCACCAGTAGATTAAAATTTGCAATGTGGCTAGAAAACCACTATTAAGAGCTTGCAAATTGAAAATGGCAAATGCCAACTAGAAATGGCAAGCTTCAAAGTCACTTTTGCCCCAGAGTAATCTCTCCTTTTCCCATTGATCAAAGATAATACTAAAAATGTAAATCATTAAATTTGGCAGATTTACTTTCTGTGTTTGTGGTCCCTAAGTGGTTTAGCTCTACTGAATAGCACTTTTTTGGTTTTGGAAGTGGAATTTCCATGCAATGTCTGATCCAGTTCTCCAGCTGCAAGTGGAGGTAACAGCTGTTAATGCTGATGGAGAATGCCAGTTGACCTTTATCAAACAGGTGTGCCAAGCCTTATGTAAGTTCTCTAAATTAACCTGTTACAGAAAATAGGATAGCTAACATAACTAGAGAAGAGATTAGAGCTAGATGTTAACTAGAGCTAACATAAAAAAGGGAAGAGTAAAAGCAGTAAGAAGAGAAATCAAAAAGTTTATTCATAAACGCCCTACGATCTTTATTATATATAGAGTCCTTGCTGGCAGCCAGTGCAGGGGTTTGGGTGCGGTGGGGCATGGTCCTTTCCAGTCCTTTGCCTGTTTCCCCTGAGATGTGACTTTCTGTCCACCCACAGCTGTGCTTCTGCTCCATTCTGGCACTGTGTTGTACCCTGTGGTCTCTCCAGCCTGCTCCCACTCCACTAGCCCAGCAGCTGCCAAAGGCTGCCCAGAGCTCCTGTCTTCTCCAGGGGTGACCTTGATGCTGCCCCTTCTAAAAGGAGTCCATGCAATCAGTAACATACTGCTTGGGTCAAGCTGTCCCAGCTTCTTTGCATTTTCAGGAGCTGTGTGATAGAAGACCTTGAAAGCATGTTGGGAATGTTTTGTTTCTTCAAGAAAGAAGAAATATTATCATGTCATTTTCAAAAAAAGGTTCCAAAAAGGTTTTGAATTCCCCTTCAGAGAGGCAATGTTTTGGCTGGATTATGTTTTATTAATATTATAATTTATTCAGGTTTTGTTGGTTATGAACACCAAGAGTGATGATTTCATATGAACATATGAAAATGTACAGGTTTTTCTGTTAAGGTGGTATTTAGTACTGACTGGACTGAAGATGGAGATACAGAAATGAAAAAGTTTTCTGTCTGCTTTTCAGTATCCTCAGATCATGGGGTTTTGATGAAAAATGTTTCTCTTTATTTCACCTGAATGTCTCTTTTGATTATTTTGCCTCTTTTTTTTTAATGTTACTTAAGTACTTTCAACTAGTGTTACATCCTGCCTTTTGCACAAAAAAAGTTACCTTTACCTTACAGTTAAGCAATAAAGTTAGTCTGTCTGTTTCTGAGACTTGAGTGAGATTTGGGCAGTGTAAAGGCCTTGGGGTTACCAAGAGTATTACTATGAAAATTTTGGAAATATCCTAATGTTTTGAGCACAAAGTTTAAAGAAGGAAAAAGAAATCTGTATATGCAGTTTAGTAATTTTTACTTAGATAGTTAAAAAGAAAATAGATACTAAAATGGCACTTGAGAAAACCCAGAATAAATTCATAATTCGTGCTTTTTTCAAATACCAGTATATTATGACAGGCAGTTGTCATCATTGCTGACATACCACTTTGGCAGCTAAATACAGTTCTTAGTTGTATAACATACACTTTAACATGCTCGTTCTTTCCTACTGAGACATTTTTAATGGCTTATTTCAGGGCTCAGTTGTAGCATATTTGACCTAGATTGAACTTGCACTTGTTGTATACTACTGTTTGAACGTTTGTTAATAAATCTGCAGTTGGCTGTCAAGTTCCAGCTAACCAAACTATAATTGGCCTCTCAATCAATATTCACAAATAAATGTTGTTTGTAAAAAAACTACTGACCCAGCATTGATGTCAATTAATTAGTGAAATATATGTTCTAACACAATCCACTGTTTCTTGTGAATGTTTTGATGATTTTGGCACTAAGACATGGCCGCTTGGCTATTTATTTGCATAAGCAAGTAGCTGTAAAATTAGCTGACTTTCAAATAGGATGAACTGTTTAAAAAATTTTTAGTAATATAAGAGAAATGCTGTTCATCTTGGGATCTCAAGACCTGATGGAAGATGCGTTGGTCACGGTGTGCCCTTCGTGGCCAACCCATGAGCAGTGGGATTGTTAATGCTGCTCCCTGACTCTTCTTTGTCCAGAGAGGTGCAATACTGCTGGGTGTCACCTGCTTAAACTATACTGGGATTCTTGCTAGATTTGCTGCACCACCAGAAGTGGCTTTCCATATTGACTTCTTACTGTGTCTGTATCTTTCCCATCTTGCATGTGCTGTCTCAACTACTTACCTTTTTTGGTGTGAAATGTGGTTACACCTCTTAGTTCCATGTGAAAAACCATTTATTTTTGAATGCATCCTGTGTGTTCATAAGAGAACAGGAAATTTCTGCTGTGAGTATTTGTCTCTGAAATTACTGGGTTTATGTGATGGGAATATTGTTTCAGGCATGTGGATTGGTTGCAGAGAATTGTTATTTAACTGCACTTGTTTTACTGTCAAGATGGAAGAAGGAATAGAGAAGTCATAATGAATTTCTTTTGGTTCATTGAACGGATTATAAAAATTAATGGATAGAGAAAAAAATGAGGAAATTAGTGTTATTTACATTTATGTTTTTACAGCCATTCATTCATTTGTAATCACAAAATCTGGGCAGTATTCAAATCCCAGTAAAACTATGAATTTTTGGTGAGTCTATTACTCTTAACTTAAATGGGTGTTGAAATAATTTGTTTCACAAAATGGCTTTGTGTAATTAATAGTCAAATTGCTGACTCCGGCTAGAAACTTGTAGAAGACCAAATCCATTAATTTTACTTTTTTTTTCCTATGTCTGCTTTGAATTACATTCTCAAAAAAGAAAAATCATTTTCTTGCTAAATATGGAAACTGCTGAGTGCTTTATAACTTTTATTGGCCTCATGACAGTCCTGTGCAGAAATTAGGTAGGATTGATATCTCACTAGGATGTTAAACTTACTGGGTATTTGAAATGTACAGCAGCTTTGAGTCTGGCCAAGGAAATACTTGAGAAACAAATGAGTCAGACCACGTGTCTAGTTAGCTACTGGAAAACTATTCACCCATGCCTTTTCCACAGAGTCTTCTGTGTGGTGATTACCGAAGGCCACTGGTCCCTGTCAGTTGGGATGTGGGTAAGTGCTGGTGACCCCCAGCATCACAATGCTGTCTCCTTTCCCTCTACGACTGCTCTGTCAACCAGCATTTCTAGAAACTAGCACGCGTGTGCAGTGTGTGCCTTGGAGCTTCATCCTGTACCTCAGATAACTCTGTCTTCTCCTTCTCATTTGTATCTTCTTGGTGCTCTTCTCAGCTTCCTACAGCTCAGCTTCTTCCAGGTATGTCAACAGCAGTGATGGGAAAGGAAGACTAGCTACAAAGAGCAAGTACAGTGAGTTGTAATTTTGTGAGGTGGAGAAACTGAAACTTGCAGCTTGCATGAATTCTGTCTTCCACTTGTGTGGGAAAAAACAACCCCCCCAAGTCCAGTGAAGAGTCTAATAAGAAAAATAAGTCTAAATAGATACTGATTTTAAGTTTTGCCTTTGACAGATGTAAATATTATCTGATACAGGAAACAGATGCTGAAAACCTTTTGCCTCCTAAATATTACACTGTATAAGGTTAGGGGCTAATGGAAGTAAAGGATCATCATCTGGACCAGAGGAGATGAAAATGCCAGTATACGTAGGGCAAACACGATTGGAGTTAGAAAGTGTAATTCAAATACAGATATAATTACTTACCAACACTACTCTTGATTCAAGTTTAGCTTGTGATTAGCTTCAGTTCTTCTGTGGGGTTTGTAAATCTGTTTTTAAAGCTTTGGTCTTAATAGTCAAAAGACTTAGACTTGTAGATTTTCTTATCACTGTGCACTATCATTTTTAAGGAGAAAAATAGTTTATTTTTTTTATATTTACTTTGAAAGACAAATGGCTGAAGCCTTCAAACCTAAAACGCAGTGTACAAATCTTTCTCCTAGTAAAAGGAAAAGGATCTTTCTTTGTGTGCATTCTGTAGAAGACTGTCGCAAACACCGATGACTGTGGTGCTAGAAAGTGTACTGAGGAGAAAATATGGCTATCCATGGGGCCTTGAGAGTGGGAAGATAAGTCTCACAGCCCTCTCAGAGAGTTCTGAAAATACGATCTGTGAGGTTCTTTCTACACAGCTGTGTCCTCTGTTGGCCATGAAAACAGGCATTTTTACATTTTTGTTATCAGATAATATTGCATGAATGTCTCCATCATTAGTTTCTTTTTTAATCTAGAGATTTTTAAAATTAACTTCTTCCATTGAGAGAGGTGGTAGCTCTGTGCAGGTGGAATGAAAATTTCGTTTGGATTGTAACAACTTCTTGTCAAAAGGTGAAGTTGAAACTTTGAATGAAAGGTTGCTGGAGCTATTTATTTTTAGCATTTGTGGAGGAGTGATAGAAGTTTTATTAGAAAATGCTGGAGTTCTATAGAATCTAATAGAAAACTACGCTTATACTGGCTGTTTCTGTAGAAGTGTTGAATGTATAGAAGAAAATTTTATATTGGATTCTATACGTTTAAACTGGTTTATATATTTCATTTTAATGAAATCCTGTAGTATGGAATTCCTCATAGAACAGATTTTCTTGAAATTAATATGGTAAAATAGTGTTAAAAGAATGCCAATTGAGTTTGGATTACAAACTGCCAAAGATAAATCACTTACAGATTAATAGTATCTTTGAAAGAGTATATAGGATCTTTTTGTCTAGCTGTGTTTTGTAAACTTTCCAAAAGCCCTGAATTGTAAACTGTTAAAGAAATAACAAAGCATCTGATTTTCTGACTGCAAACATTTTTTAAAGTATTTTGAATTATTGAAAGGAAACACTGAGCATCAGTATTTTCAGTCATTTATAATTGGTTGTGAAGGGTGCAGTCTGAAGTTCAGGTGACTTGATTCAAATTAGTCAGTTGCTGCTGCTAATGCAGTGTAAGGTTTGGGGTTTGCTTCTTAGAGTCTATTCTCATCCATTTTCCTGGTGAATATTCTAATTATTTTCTATTCTAAATAGTCTGAGTTTTTCTGCTTATTATCTATTTACATAGTAGTATATGTACATATCCTAAATTTACATGCTCATTATTAATGCTGCACCAATTCAAAATTCAGGATGCAAATGTCCTTTATTCCTATGTACAAGTGAATCACAATGACCAGAAAAATAGTGGCCACTGATTACTTCTCTGTGTTTGTGATAATACTCTCATCACCAAAGCAAAAAACCACATCATCTGCCTTTTTTATATTGCAGTCGGACATGATGCCATATTTTCCCCCGTATATGAAAAAAACCCCAGCCTACTGCACAAGAAAGGAAATACCTGCATTGTAATCATGTCTGTTACCTTTTGTGGAAAACTACAATTTCTTTCCCTTAACTCCAGTTTTGCTGTCTTCTCACTAGCAATTCCTGCTCAAGGCGCTCTGAGTTGTTGCTAATACTCTTTCTGCCAAAATCTGTGACTGTTACCACACAAAAAAAGTACAACTGCAAATTACATTACAAAAAATGTACAAGTGCAAATTACAGAATGTCTGCGCAATGCCTGTGGCCATACCTCTCCAATACCTGTCACTTGCCTTCTGTATGTGTCTTTTTGTCTGAAATGGACCCAGTCTGTGAATGTTGATAAACATTTTCAACATGCTGCTGAGTTCTATTGAAAATTTTGCAACTTGATTCTTTGCACTAAGCCTGTAATTGAATGTGGAAGGTGAATTCCTGCTAATGGTGAGTAGTATAAACTCTAAATTAGTGCTCGTGACAGGCATGATAACTCAGTAAAGAGTCAGGGTAGTACTTGTCATTTCCCCAAACTGATAGTGCACATCAGAAGCACCTTTGGGCAAGTGGTTTTTAACACAGGCAATGAAATCAAGTAAGGTGGAGGGCCATAAAAAGTGTAACTTTTGCTTTCCAGCTCTCTGATTGTGGTTTTGTTTGCAGTCTATCTTCCACCATCCTTGTGCTCTAGTTATTTCCCCATCATTGCTACCTTCTATTTTTAGACTTTTCAAAGCAGTGTTCAAATCCCCTCTCAGTCTCCAATTTCTTTATAGAGTGATGGAGCACTACTGTGACAGCACTTGTGATAAGCGGCAATGTCCTAGTGTTTAAAATACATACTTTATATACAGCTACAGAAAGGCATACACGCAGAGCAGGTATAGCTGCAGTGTGAAATGTCTGCCATATGAATGACTGAAGTCTTCTTGCATCAGAAGGTAACATGTTTTGTTGATGCAGATTTCTGTACTTTGCCTTTGACTTTTGGTAAAACCGATACTAATTGAAATTGTGTGTCAGAGCTGAAAGTGTGTGAAGGGATACCTGTGGGAGGAAGAGGGAGAACAAAGTGTATGTGCCCCATGTTTACTTAAGCATGGTATAATTCTTCCCGCTGGACAAAGGGACTATGCTGCTAATTGCCCTGCTACAAGCCAAGTGGAACACCGAGGACCAAATCTGTGTAAATGACATTCAGGTTACTTGAGAAGTTTTGCAAGCTGTTCTTCCTGAAGGAGAGACCTGGGAAGTATTGAGCCTCAGAGTTCACAGGTTTTACTCGGCAGATGCAGTTCTGATTTACTTTCTTTTCTTTACTCTTTCTTCAGTATTGTCTGCCTTTTTCTAGACCAACACTGTGGGGTCAGCCTTGGAGTGTGCATTGTCCTGTTGCTGGTCCCTGAGAGGAGAATAGCTGTGTTAGTCTGGTGCTGTTTGTTTTTAAGCCTTCAGAAATGGTTACACTTTTTCCGATCCTGAGATCTTAATGTGGTGAATTAGAAGGTTTGCTGGCACTTTTTGAAAATCTCACTTTACATTTACAGAAGTAGAGGCGGGGACTGAGTGTGGTGCAGGTATAGGTTGGGAGCTGGACCGAAGAAGTTCCCTGCTGTTGTAAACATCATGGTAATGTCCAGTTGGCTTCTTGCAGTGCAGAGGGTAGCTGAAACACCCTGATCTTGGTACTCTTATATTGCCAGCTGATAAACATGAGCTCAGTGTCCTTGGTGTTGAGGGTGGAGGGCAAGCAGGGTCTTCTCAGTACCCTTGCCAGTCTGTCTTGGCTTGACTGTGAAAAGAAAATGCACATGAGTACATTTACAGATGGCTCTGGGGTTAAAAAATGTTGATGAATGTCAAGTCACTAATGCCACTTAAGGTATGCAGTGCCTTCTATCACTCATTTTATGTGTAATAAGTAACTCAGCAAAAACATGAAGGGAAAAAACGTGTAAAACTATGTATTTTTAGCAAAAGATATGTTTACAACCTAGGGTTTTAATGTGGGGAGGAATATATTTAGTGTGATCTTTTAACTTTTTTCCTCACAGTTGATTTTTATAAAAGTAAATTTGTCATTTATTGGGTGGTGTTGATTTATAAGTAGATTTGGGAGTATTCAAGAATACAAGAAAAATACATTCCTATTCTTGACTAATAAAAATGCTCTTTCAAGAGCTCCAGCAATTAGCTTACTTTTGTACAGTCATGTAGCAAACATCAGGACATTGATTCTGTACAAACAATAACAATGATTTTTTTGGTGACCTTTATTTTGCATTTCTTTATATATTCAGTTTTGGGGATTCTGGTTCGGGAAAGGTTGTGAATTCCTCAGTCTCTGAGGAGACTTAAAAATCTCTGTAGTATGTTAAACCAGAAAGAAGGAATCCACATTGATTGGACTAAAAAAAAAAAAGTGCTGCAAAGCAAGAACAAATAGTAGTCCTGAGCAGTTTCTTTCCACATGATTGCTCTTGTGAATTCCTGCACTGTATACTAACCTATAAGTTCATTAATGGTCAAACGGAATGATTTGAATAGTTCTTTACCCACAGATCTCTAAAATGAGTCTCTTAAATTAGATATTGGACTTTTTTGCAAGGGGTTTGAATATTGAACATAATGGTAATAATCTCATTTTTTCCTTTGTGACTACCTAGCATGTTATAACTTGACCAAGATTTCTTTGTTTTAAAAAATTCATAGAGAAAGAAATGATTTTTAAAGACTTGTAAACTAGAAACCAGGGGCTTAGTTATTGTCCTATAAAAAAATGCTCCCAATAAGCGACTTTTATTGTTTCTTTAAAATAAAAAACTTGGGTGTGGCTATTGAGATTTATATGATTTAGTTGAAATGTATAGGTTTATTCTGATCACAGTTGTGATCCAGTCCCATAAATTAAGAATTTCCACACCTTTACTGATGTGTGGTAGCCTATTCCCAAGGATTTACATCACTGCACGTGGTCAGGTTGTTGGGTTGTTGATCCTTTTGGCCAACCACATTGTACTTTTTCAAACTAATATCACAAAGAACACAGAATCACAGATTTTTTAGGCTTGGAAGGGATCTTTGGAGATAATTTAGTCCAACCCCCTGCCAAGGCAGGGTCACTCAGATCAAGTTACACAGAAACATGTCCAGGTAAGTTTTGAGGATCTCCAGAGTGGGAGACTCCACAACCTCCCTAGGCAGCCTGTTCCAGTGCTTGGCCGCCCTCATGTTGAGGTGGAACTTCTTGTGTTTTAGTTTATGGCCATTACTCCTCATCCTGTCGTGTGCACCAATGAAAAGTCTGACACCATCCTCTTGGCACCTGCTTTTGAGATATTTGTATGTATTGATGAGATTCCCTCTGTCTTTTCTTCTCCGGACTAAACAAACCCAGCTCCTCCAGTCTCTCCTCGTAAGAGGGGTGTTCCAGTCCCATCACTATCTTTGTGGCCCCTGCTGGACCCTCTTCTTGTCTCTCTTGTACTGACCAGCTCTGTGTCTCTCTTGTGTCCTGACGAACCCAGAACTGGGCACAGCACTCCAGATGTGGCCTCACTAAGGCTGAGTAGAGGGGCAGGATCACCTCCCCATGATGGCACCTGCTGACAATGCTCTTCCTAATGCACCCCAGGATATGCTTGGCCCTCCTGGCTACAAGGGTACTGGTGGTTCATGGTCAGCTTGTGATTGGATACCCTGGTCTATCTCTGCAGAGCTGCTCCCAGCAGGTCAGCTTCCAGCCTGTTACTGGGACTTGGGGTTATTCCTTCCCAGGTGCAGAACCCTACACTTGCCTTTGTTGAACTTGACTCCCCGTGCCCAATTCTCAGCCTATCAGGATGGCAGCACAACCTTCAGGTGTATCAGCCATTTCTCTCAGTTTCGTATCATCAGCAAACTTGCTGAGGGTGCATTCAATCCCTTTGTCCATGTTGTTGATAAGCAAGTTGAATAAGACTGGAAACAAGATTGCATAGTATGTTCAGTGAAGCACCCTTCTTTAGCCCATGGATAACCTTTGAAATACTGATGGCTTTTTCCTGTCCCTGAGCTGCATCCTTTTGAAAGACAAGGTGGCAATCTACTCAAAAAAATTGTCCTGACCCTAACAGCATTAGAGGAGTAGAAAATGGGGAGGAGATCAAAATGTAGTCATGAAACCTTGAGACTTTACATATACCTGTTCATGAGTTGTTAATAAAGTGTTGTTTCTTTTAAAAATCTCATTCCATGAGCAGAAATGCAACGCAATCAGCCTCACGTAACAAATACCTGCTACAGTAATGGTGTCATTGTTTCTCAATAGGTATTACAGCTGGGCTACTAAGAATGCACATGAAACAAAATCATATTGTTTTTAATCACATAAGCATGTTTCACCACCTAATGGATACATCCATAAGGGCAAAAGTACAGCTGTAGACATATCTTTGGCTTAGCCTTCAGGATTCCTCATTTCTTTGGTTTCTCAAGACAAAACATCTTTTTGAAAGAACACCTGCTGATTAAAAGACCAACAGCCTTTATGTGATGAATACAGAAATTGGCTTTTAATTATTCAGAGTGAATAAAATGAAAGTATTCATATTCAAAATTCTTAGTGTTTTCTGAAACGAGTAAGACATCCCTGGTTTTAAAACAAATTTCTTTCTTTCCTGAAAGTGTAAGCCTTGTGAAATCCTACAACTACATTATTTCAATAGAAAGCTGAGTGTTTAATACCTATTTAATTTTTAATTTTCCTTTTCCTCACATATTTTAAACTAAAATCACAATGGGAAAACATTTCTTTTTTCAAAATGCTGATGCTTTTAGAAGTAAATTTGAATTCTGCTGTGATGCCTGAAGTCCGGACATGCACTGGGAAGTGCTTGTCCTCCTTACCCCAATGTATTTTTATCCCAATATTTTATCCCAATGTATTTTTCTTTCCCAGAGGAGTCTCCTAACATTTATTTGGGTTTTTCCACATGAAATATACTGCATCTGTCTGGATGCAGTTAACTTTCTTCATAGCAGCCCATACGGTGCTGGGGTTTACATTTTTCACCAGTCAGTCTTGATAACAAACCAGTGATAACACACCAGTGTTTTGGTTCTTGGTAAGCAGTGCTTGCATGGTGTCAAGGTTTTCTCTCCATCACCCTACCAAAAAAAAGGCGGCTAGGAAGGGGGTGTGCAAGAGGCTGGGAGGGAACACAACCCAGACAGCTGACCCCAGCTGACCAGGGGGATGTTCCATACTGTATGATGTGCTCAGTCATGAAAGGTGAGGGAAAGGAGGAAGATGTAAGGGGCATTTCTGGTGATAGCATTTATCTTACTGAGCAGCTGCTACATGGACTGAGGAAGTGGCTGGACACCTGCCTGCTGATGGAAAGTAGTGAATACATTTCTTATTTTGCTTTGCTTCTGCATGAAGCTTTTGCCTTTTTTATTAACCTGTCCTTATCTTGACCCAGGAGCTTTTTCCATCTTTTCTTCTCCTGTGCTGTCTGTGCTATTGTGGGTGCAGGGGGAGAGACCAGCTGGGTGGGCATCTGTCAGCCAGCAACTGACATCTGGGCACTCACTGAAAACTCTCTCAAAACCAGACTGCAAATACATACTCTTCAGCCTGCCCATGCAGACTTGATTCTTGAATGTTGCTTGAGGAAGAGAAGCTAGTCATATAAAAGGTAAAATACTGTGACAATTGTTTTGGTTATTGTCTTTTCTTCAATTATAAGGACTTTTAAGTCTTCTCTGTTAGCCTGGTGTAACCTTTTGGAAGTGAAATGGGCTTTGCTTTGCATTTTTAGCATGCAGTATGCATTGTAAGTACTTCAAACATGTTTTCTAAAATAAAATTTCATGAACTGTAGAATGGAGTGTGGATTTCAGTGTTACTGGAATACAGTGACATCTGACTGTAAGAGATTTATATCCCATTCACATTAACTTCAGGGAATTGCAGTTCCTGAGTTGCAGGGAATTAAATCCTTATAATTTAATGAAAATCACACCAGAATACTAAAATACCACACACTAAATTGTATGAAGAATACATGAACACTTGCATATGACAGAAGTTTGAAAAATTACCTAGGCAACTCATAAGGCCAGCTTCTGTTTGTAAAAAAATACTTATATACTTGTAAATTTAACTTCACTGGAATTCACTAGGATGATGTCCTCAAAAATCACATGATCCATTTTGAATATTTTACCCTTACCTATTTAGCATATTCCCTCTCTCTCAAACTAACATAAAGATGGTTACCTCTCAAATTTTTTAGAGGTATGGAGGAGAGATACACAGTTGGGTTGACCAGCTTCTTAATAAGATTTCAGTGTGCATCAGGACATTTGTGTGGGTTTCTACCCTTTAACAAAGGTACTCAGCTCAGCAGAGCACGCAAACACTTGCCTTTTTTATGCCTTTGTCTGTGAGCACTTCTTTCCGCCGTTCAGATGGCCCTCACAGACACCACTGCATTGGGATACCACTGTGGTTTCCTGTGTCTTTACCTCAGACCTTAGTCAGTAGCCAACTTTGGCTGCCAAGCCCTGCCAACACAGCAGCCTCCTCTTCACAAAGTAATAGCTGTGGTTAAGACGTCATTCTCTGTAAATCAATTTTGGCAAGGATGACAGCTAAGAGCAGGAGCAGGACTGGTATTTAGGGGCCTAAGCCATTCAATTGGCCTTAATCCTCCCTCTTATTAGTCTGGCTTTGTGGAAGGTAGATGGACTCACTTTAAAAAGATGAAACAAGCTTTCTTTTTGGTTTTTTTTTTCTTTTTGGTAGCAACAACAAAAGACCTGGGAAACTCCGATTAATTAGTATGCCTTGGGCTGATGAAAAGAATAAGGAATAAAGAATAAAATTGAAAGAAAAATGTCTAAAGCTTTGAGAGGAATGGAAGCATGTAGTGCCAATACAGATTTTAAATACTTCTGGCTGTTTGTATAATTTTCCCAGGGTTTGCCTCTCACTGACATGAAGAGCTAAGGTGGCAAGAAAAGTAGAAAGTTTTGTTTGGACCATGAAGATGCTGATAGTGGTCTCCTCTAAAAGTCAGTTGGAATAATAAGAACCACAGTCATTCTATTATTGCTTACAGGCCATATATTTCATAGAATGGTTGCATGTGAAGATAGTAGTGGAAATTTCCAGTGAATTTGTGGTAATCAAGCAGGTGGACTTGTAAGGACTAATTTCTCAGTCTAGAAAGTGTTCTTCCAAATAGCTCTGATGTATTCCTGTTTTCTGAATTGAGAAAATTCATACTATGCATAAGTAAGTAAACCTCTCTGGTAGGACAGATGTTCTGGCAACCACATGAGTTTGTTTTATGAATTGCACTTGGCTTTTGGTTTGTACATACTTGTAACTATTAGTTTCATTGATTTTTCTGCTTCCGTAAGGACATGATTTTCTGACTTTATGAATTAAGGACTTCTGGCAATATACTTACAATTACTGAATCCAGGGTATGTTTGAGCTGATTGTTGTGAAGGTGGAACAGCAAAAGATCAGTGTGGGAGCTTTTTAAATGATGAAAATAACATGTGTCAAAATAATTTTCTTTTTCTTGACAAAGTACTTCTGTTTCAGCAAAAAAAAAATCTTTCCATTGTGTGTGGAAAGAAATTTGCATAATGGTTTGAGATAGTGCTACTGTAGCAATTCAGACTTTGCTGGTGTCTGATAGACATGCTTGAAATGTATATATTAGTTAACAAGATTATCACTTGAAAAGACAATTGTATTTTTACTGAGAAGTTTTTCTGAGGTGATGAAATATATTGATATTTAATGAAGCATGAAAGTTTTAAATGAACCATGAAAGCAAGAGTTAAACTAATTAACTGAGTATAAAGCCTCTTAGAATATGTATGTTATGTGGGCTGTATGCTTGTTATTTCTGCCTGGTTAAACCGACAACTGGAATAACATTCTTATCTTTTAGGAGAAACAACCTTAAACAGTATCTTGTTTTTAGTGTGAGGAAAGAAAAAAATGTACTGCTCAGAATCTCAGGGACAATACTGTTTGAAAAATTATGTCGTAGTGCCCTTGAACAATTGGCTTTATCTGGGAAACAAAAACATACTGAATGTGACTGCAAGTTACTTAGATCTCAGTTTTTATACTGCAGTTTCTGAAGTTCTTTCCACGTTAACATTTATCACCTGTTTTAAATGGGTATGACTATTCAACAGGTTGGCGTTTATCTTTTTTTTTTTTGTCTGCTCCTTGTATGTTTTGGTCTCGTAAAGGAGGAAGGATGCTTTTCTGAGAAACAGCAGTCAAATACCTTTATAGTATCTGTAAAGATTTAGAAAAGGAGCCTCACATGGGATTAGAGTTTAACATTAAACAACACCTTTATTGCGTGCTTTTATTGCTGAACTCATGCTATTGCTGGATCACGATGTGCAGCACAGTCTGGCAGTGATGTTTTATGCGGCAAAGACTGAGACCTGCCCCATGCTGGAGGCAGAAAGCAATCTTCTTGCTCCTCTCTCCTCTGCTCAGGACTCCTGCACAGATGGCGGCAGGTTTTACTTGGAGGATGTTGTCATACAGCCCTGGAGTTAAGGCAGCCTTAATCTGCTGAGAATTTGTCCCCTTACTCTTGGTGCTCTGCTGCATCCCCATTTTCTAAGTGGGTAAAGGAGACTTTAGATCTTCCCTTTGCCTGGGGCCTGGAGGAAGGAAGGGGTCTTCTTCTTCCCATCACTGCCCATGCAGGCAGGCTGACAGGAGAAGCATGTATAAGGTGTGCCACAAGGAAGATAGGCAGCAGTCCAGTGAACACAGCAAGAATTCAGAAATTACTGTCTGAACAGAGGGTACATTGCTGTGCTGATTTGCTTTGATACGTGGAATGATAAGGTCTTTAGAGTAATGGATCTACGTGTGCCCAGAGTTACAGATAGCAAAGCTCCCATGTGGTATGTTCAAAAACACTAAGAACATTCAGATAACATGTTTTCTGAGCATGTTTTAATTAAAACTCAGGAAAAAGAAAATCAGGAATTTATGGAAAATATTCCAAGAATGTATTTCCAACATGAAGAAAAGCACAGATGTGCAGTGAAGGTTGAACAGTGCTAGAAGTTGTTGTGGCAGATCAAGTGTTACATAGTACAGAGAATTAATTTTTCTAGTATGTTTTCTTACTGCCCCTCCATAGTTGGCTGCATTGCAATCAGATGGTATCAACAAACAAGTATTCCAACAAAATTGCTGGAATCAATTCACTTATTTTGCAGATGACTGCAACACTGTTAAAACACTGGGCAAAGTGTTTCCCTATTGATTTCATTTGAGTCCTATAATTCATAATATATGAGGAGGTTTTATCAATATTATTTTTTTATCTGCTTCCCAAGTAATGCCACATATAAGTGAAATTGTAGTGTGTGCTCTCACACACATACTGATACATGCTCTGTGTTTATTTAGGTCAAATTCAGGCAGTAACTGCCCAGTGGCACTGGAGCTGGAAGGTATTATCTCTAATTCCAATATAATTATCTTATGTTCTTTCAAAGATCTGTAAATTTACATTTCAATTATAATAATATTTTTCTCTCTGTCTGTATTGTAGTGGTATTTTAAGAAGCTGGCCAATACTGAAACTTAAAACATGAAACTTGTTGGTTTTTTTTCACCTGATATTATTCACCATTAGATTCATATATTGCACTGCTAGTGGAGTTTCTCTTGTTTTATCCCAGTTATTTGATTATGAGGCTTGCACAATGTATTAATATTTCAGAAATACAAACTAAATGGTCAGGCTAAGTTTTGTAAATAGAAACTGGTTAGTAATACTGTGGAGAAGTAGTAGCACAAACCAGAGGTGTAAAGCTATAAGTTTTCTGCAATAGAAGAGTATTATCCTAATGAGGACAAAAGCAGAAGTCATCTAATGTTACTGATAACAAATGGGGAGTTACCCATTGCAGGTAAAACATTTATATTTTAGTTCAGTTAAACATTAACTTGTGTGCGCACTAGTTAACTGATAACTTCTTATGTTTTATGCAAAATAATAAAACAAAGTAGCTTTCAAAATAACTTTTTAATAAGTGATGGGTCTTCCTGATATAAATAAACTGGATTCAAAATTAGTAAGAGATATTACAGATGCCTGTAGATCTAATTTTTGTTTTACTGTCTTTATTCTTTCCTGGAAGTTTCCTCAACCTGACTCTTTCATAATATAGTCTTAGTTTAGTCATTACAAGACCACTGTTTTCATTTGTTTAAATTTAGTGGTTAAAGTGTTTCATAGAAGTAGGTGATCTCATTGCTGTCTGCTCTAAACCAGCTAAGTTAATCACCTGTGAGGTATTGTTTTTACTGGTTGGTTCTGGATAATTTTTTACCTTAGTTCCAGTTGAAGGGAGATATTGTTTTTCATTGTGCTTTGTCAGTCTCTTTTGTCTCACAGTAGAGTTGCTAAAAGTACGTGCTTGATTACTTCATACAATGATTGCAAAGAGCATCGGAAATTAGTGCAAGTTAATTTACCAAGTGCATCTGATAGTGAAAAAACTGCCTTTACAAGATTCAAAGTATGAAGAATGTTTAAAGTGCATACACAGTACTTTTTCTTAATACCATGCCATCATATTCTGTTATACCATGCCATAATTCTGTTTAGTGTATTTTCTTGAGATTATTTTTATCAATTGTAAACAGTTAAGAATATGGGTATATGCAACACTAGTCACATTAGTGGTCTGTCTTGGTGTTCAGAGTGTCTGAACTTGGTGTTCAGAGTAGACACTGCCAGAGGATTTGAAGAAAATTTGTTACTAAAAAGTCATTGCTAGTTGTGTTAAGAAAACAGTAAGCTATGATCATAACCATGACATTAAAAACAGTGAGCTTTTAGGATCTTAATTTCAGAATTTTCTCTCTAACTACAAATCCTTGACTTTTTGTTTTGTTTTGTTTTGTTTTTAAAGATAATAAATGCTAAGATTCACTGTTTCACTAGCATGTAGTGTTTGGTGTAGTGCAGTTGAGAAACTACAATATTTTGTAAGACTTGCAACACAAATGATAATTCAGCAACTTTTTGAGTCATAGTTTAATAATTTACTTGTACTCTGAAAAACTCCAGCTTGAATGCCATAAAAAAAGCTCATACCTAATGTACTTGTGACTGAATTTTTAGAAACCTCAAGGTCTTCCAAAAAGATTTGGACTTCAGGATATGATACCAGTTTGAAGAAGCCCAGATTTCCAAATTGCAAAGATTTTGTCTGGCCATATGGTCATTAGAGGCAAATGACAATATTCCCCCTATCCTGCCTTTTTTATGTATGTTTGTTCCCCTTTGAAGCTCCAGTTTAACAAACTTAAAGAAGGTTCAAAGGGGTCTGATATCCACTGCCCTGCAGCTAGTGTCTCTATCTACACAGATGTTGTGCAGTAATGCCTCTTAGATGGCTGTAGAAACAATAGAAATGTAGCTGTTTAGTTGAAGGACAAAGGGACAAGTGCTAGCTCTCTAGTAGACATTAATAATACAACTAAAATTGCTGCAGGGGAAGCCCGAAAACTTTGACAGGCTCAAGGTGAGAGGGACTGAGATACTACCATCAGGAAGCAAGTCTTCTATGCAAACATTTGAGTTTGTTCAGTTACCAGCCACTGTGAAGCCCACCCTCCTAAAAAGGGTGTCAATAGCCCTGGCAGATGCACAGAGAAAAGATGTATGTGGTAGCTGGGGGCTGCAACATCCAGAAGATTAAATGTGTTGTGAAAAAAGGCCAAATGTATTTTCAAAAAGCCTTGGTGACTTTAATTATGAGGAATACATTCACACAATCTGCCTTAATCCTTTGGTCTCTTCAGTAGTCATTGCCTTACAGTATGCTTTTTTGCTTGTGCCCTTTTCTCCCCATTTTGGTGAATAGAGTCCACACGAACAAGACTGCAAGCCCAATAGAAGGGAAACATTGAAACCAACCACTTCCAAAGCTCTTAATGTGTACATTTTCTGTGTACATGGACACAGAAAATCCCCTAGGGAAATTAACTTTTTCTCCTTTGTTGAAATTCTTTTATTTCTACCTGTTATCCTAGCAGTAACAAGGGACAGGTTTTCAGATCACTTTAGTAGCTTTGTTTCATAGTGATTAGTTCAGTAACGATAGAATTGATTGATCAAAGAGATGTTTGAATTTGGTCTGGTGTTATATATTAGGTATGTATGTAGTGTATTTCAGAACACCTAACAATTAGAACTGTGTTTGCTTTTATATGTTTTTGTTGACTATGATTTATATATGGGAAGCATAGTTCACAATTTCAAAGGTTTGGTGAAATAGTTTCATTTTTTAACCTGAGTTACTTGGCAGAATTAACAAATTACTGCTCTTGACAGGGAGAAGTAGGCAAAGGAATTTGTTGGTTTTCAATCAATATATGATAAAAGAAAATGGTTTTTAAATGAAACTAAGTTTGTATTGGACTCTGCCTCCAATAAATAAGAGAATTATATAATTAAGAAAAATGTTATCTAAAACTGTGTATCTAAAGTAGTTGTATTTTTCTGCATTCTTTGAATGTTCTTCAGAAGATTGCAGTGAAGTAATTTTGCATTTCAAGGTTGAGTGAAGCTTAGCTATTAACCAACAATAGAAAATAAACAGGCAAAATAGGCAGGCTAACAAATGAGGAAGTGAATGGATTAAAATATTTCCATAAAATATTTTTACTGTTTTTACCTGTAAACTATTACTGTTATTTATTGATAAGGAGCAGCTTTGATTTATGTGTTAATATCTTTATTTGGAATAAAGGACCTGCTCTAGTCAGCTGTAACTCTTACTGTGAGCTACTGCAGGACTGATTCCACCTCCTCAGTTGTTGCCTTTATTGCACTGTCTACTGATTTATATCATAGTATAAAAAAAAAGAAATTACTTCTCTTGCTTATTTAAAATATTAGCTTCACATATTTTTCTTAGAATCTCCAGTGTCATTTAAAACCCATTGATAATCCTCCACAGAGTTTCCCATTTATCTCAGCTGTTGTGGATTCAAGGCACTAAGGATTTCCTGGTTGTCCTTTCACTGGCCTGAGATTTTCAGGCTTTGGGACAATGATACAGGAAACCTAGAGAGAGGGCTCCTCTGGCATGGTGGGTATATGATGTCAAATTATGATTCTGGACATAGTCATTCTGACAGTTCACATTTTTTAAGAGCTTTTGAACGTATGTTGCCTTTTAGCAGCAGGCTTATAGGTCAGATGTCCATATTGGACCTGTTTAACTTTATGCTGGATCAGATGTGGTCTGTACTTTTGTAGGGAACTTGAAGTCAGCATAAGCTTCCCATCTTGTGCTCAGACTTAGTTCAGTGTATGTGAGATTGTATGCTGCTGCCTGATTCAGATCAAATTGATACTGTTCAGTGACCTGCAGGACACAGACAAGGTATTAATTATGGTCTTTTGACACATTTTTGCCTCTATGAAGCAGCTGATGAAATTTTATGACTTTGCGTTTCATAGCAGCAGTCTTTTACTTCGCAGTCACTTTAAGTGGTGGAAACTTATGATTTATTCTTCCGTGATAATCTCCCCTGCCTTCTTTTAAGTGGAAGAATTGTTATTTTTCCTCATAACAGCAAATGTTTGTCAATGGTAAAAAGAACAAAACCTTTTGCTTCTGTTTCCACATCGGAGAAATGTTCAGGCAAATGTTCATGAGGGCTAGAATCTTGCATTACTTTTCTCATTCCAGTAATACAGTCTGTCCAAAGTACTTAATTTCTCATGTTTTCCTTCCAATGGCTAGCAACCAGGCCATGTTTGGACATCATCCTTACCATAACAGATCAAATTGTCTTACCTGCTGTTGGCATGCCTGAGGTACTGTTTATACAAAGATAATATTAGCAGACCCTGTAGTATTAGCAGACCCTAAGAAAAGAAAACCAGGATACACTGAGGATGCAACTTTCTGTGTTTAAACAGTAGTCCCTTTTTTGGTTTTGCTGCTAGGATTTGCTTTTTCCTGACATAAAAGCTCCAAGCAGCTCAGGTTTGATCATGAATAAATAGCAATTTCACTGTATCATTGCAGATTGTTATTTGAGATGATCTATGGCCTTTCCCTAATGGAAATCTGGCAAATGCGCAGTCCTTGATTTCCTGATTTGATAAAGTAGATATTACTGTTACTGCTGAAATTGGTTAAAAGTGGCTTTTAAGTGAAGGGTGTTAATGGTGTTATCCAGGAAAGGATCAGTATATATTTGATACATTTTCTCAATGGTAAATAGTAGGTTTATGTCTTATTAGTTTTTTATATATATATACACACACTCTGCAAGCATCACAACTGTATTTCAGTGTCAAAACCAGTTGGATTTCCTACATTGTTATTGCACACTTCTCTTTTATATCATTTGATGAGGAATGTCTCTGGTTCCACATACTAAGGACACTTTCAAAAAAAACAGCTAACTAGACATTTATTATATACACACACATATAGGCATATTATGTATTTTTAATAGTGTGAATGGGGCTTGTAAATTTTTTATTTCACCCCATCCAGCTTTTTGCTAAGAGGAGTAGTGTTCATGTTGTTATCAGAGGCAACTTACATTTTTTGCCTAATACTTGTTACTGGTTACTAATTCTCTGTAACATTATAAAATCAACTGATGAGTAGCACAGTGATTCAGCTTCAGTGAGTTCAAAATATGAATGTTCCTGCTTCACAGGAAAGAAATTAAAATGCCTTTCTTTTTCTTTTGATTTAATTAAACATCTGTAGTGGGAACAGACAGTAATCCTACAAGAGCTTAAATGCTTTGTTCTGGTGTCCACAGTGGAGTTGAGTGCAGAATAAGGAATTCTCTTTATATGTTTGTCCTTGAAACTATTTGATCTGGAGGGGATTGAAGGATTTTGTGTTTTCTTCCATTGACTGGGAGGGCCATAAATACCTTAATGTACTTCTTCCTGCAGTCCACAGCCCATCTGAAGAACCTGGAGAAAAACTTGTATGAGTTGTACAACCATGTCAAAAGTAGATTTAGTTTAGGAAAGTGGCTTACATTGAAACACTTTTCACTGTTTGTCCTGATGTTGCTATCCTGCTTTGTGGAGTATTCTGAACACATGGAAGCAGCTAGAAATGTGAATTATGTAATTATTAATTTCCAACTGTGGTGAGAATTTGCTAGATGTTCATCAGCTTCCAAATTATGACCTACATTTTAACTTTTTGCTCTCGATGTGTTTTGATGGAGGCAATCTTGTAAACCACTTTCTGTGACCTAAATCACAACACAAGGTACACTGGGCATTTTGACGGTATGTCCTAGTGGCCAGCTACCTTTGGTGCTACTGTGTGTAGCCATCAGTTTGAGTCATGGCAGCAGTGATTAAGAGCAGACTGTGGCCTTTAAAGAAAGTCCAGAATGCTTCTCAGTTGGATTCAGGTCAGATTCCTCTACGTAGACCTCTGAGGAATGCTGGGTTCCAGCTGTAACTCTGTCCTGCTGGTGAAGCTATGCAGCCAGCACTGCAGTCAGCGTGCATATTGGTGGTTTCCTTGCTTTTTGCATGGCTGGTGGTAGGAATGATGGGAGGGCTTGGAATGGCTTGGAGCTGTGGAGTTTGGTAGGACTTGGGGTATGGTGGTGTTCTGGCAGCCACCTTGGTTTCTCTCTTCTGTCTTCTTCATGGAGAGCTGTCCCTCAGCTGAGGGCTGCTCTTTTACCTGGTGTTTTTTCTGATGTTTTTCCATCATGTCTGGTCTTTAGTTTATGTATGTCAGCACCTGTTTTACACATGCAGACTCTATTAATTCCCCAGCAGAATTGTTGCTTTTTATGTTTTGCAAAGGAGTTTGCAAAATTCTTGTCCCTTTGCCCTCATCTGAGGATTCCCATTACTTTCTGGACTTTGCAAAGTGATGAGTTCTGTGCCTCATCACAGCTTTGTGAGAGACAAATACTAACCTGCTTTGTTTATTTTAGGAGGTCTTGGTTATGGACGCAAGCGCAAGTCCATTGGAAAAGGCAGTGGCAGCAATACAGTAGTCACCAGCAATCCCATGACAGTTCAACAGCTGGGACCTCTTTCACCCTTGGCACATCAGCTTTCATCAGCATGCAGCCAGATCAGCCCTAGCTTACAGAGGTCTATGGATGCTTCCAGCCTGAGTGCTTCACCGTCAGATACAAGGTCCTCAATTGCCTTTTTATATTCACTGCTTTTAAAGGAGGGGGTTTAATTCTTCTGTGATTAAAATGTGATAATTTCTGATTATTAAAATCAGAAAATTGTTCTCTGTTATGCCACGGGACGTTGAATTCCATGTAATTTAATCAGATCAGCTACAATCATACTGTTTGGATGATTCAAATAATGGGTGAAATTCAGCCACACAAAATCTGTGTATGGTAGGACTTTTTTATTAGATAAAGGCTGTTTTATAGTCATGAACTAGATTTTCATACTAGGTATAGGAATGGAGGATGAAAGCAGAAATAGTCCACGTTACATCTACTTAGTGCTAAGAGTGCCATGTTGGTGCCTGTCAAATAACACTACAGACAGACAGAAAAAATATAAGTGCTTTGCACATGTTCCTCTCTCCTCATCAAGTACTTTTGCTTTCAAATGGTTTGTTTACATAATAAAGTTGATCGGATCAATTGTCTCTGAAAACGTGTTAATTTTCCTAGTTCTGTTGAGAAGGTAAAGAAAACTATTACCTTTTCCTGTAAATGTTGCCTTTTTGTATCACTACTCCAGAGATAAATATTTATTAATTCATTTTAAATGCTTAAATAAGTTTTGAGATTACGACTATGAGTATTTACAATAAACATGAGTTAGAGGAAAACAGGTATTTGACAACAACCCTATAAATATATTAGGCACATCCCTGGATGTTAAGCATACAATGAGAAAACATTCTAGTGTATTATTTTGGAATCTACATTCCCCATTGCCTACTGAGTTGAAATGTAGTTTCTTATTTAAAAAAGACCACAAGAGTCTTTATTCTCAAAGCAGTTAACATTTTACTGTGTTGCTTTATTACAAGTCAAGGAACATTCTTGAAATAATTAAAATTGGTATTATACAGCGGGAAGAAAGCCTTGCTTTACTCTTGGGATAATTTTTAACATTTCTGTCACTTCAGTTGTGAAGACTGCCTCTCCTGTGAAAACTTACAAAATTAATTATGCTTCCTATGTAAACATGTCAGCAAAAACCATTCAGTGCTAAGACAATGACAAATGACAAATCCAAAGACATGCCTTTCAGATCGAATAAAACTGATGCTAGAAAAATATAATTATATAAATGTTGCTTAAGTTTTAGGTGTGCCTGTATGGTTCCGGACACTGAATGTGTGGTTGGATGTACTATGTCAGTACTGAGTTATACAGTTTTGGTTTTATTTCAAAGAAACATTTACTAAGGGCAAACTGAAGTTGAAACTGTGGCAGAACCAAGGCTCTGGTGTCCCTAGAGTATCTTTTAATGATTTATCAATGAAGGTGTTATAAAATAAGTTTGTCACACGAAGAATGTTCGTTTCAGCAATCTTGACCTCAAATTGTCTGTTTCATAGGACAAAACAAGTTTAAACTCAGATTTTAACTCATAGGTTGTCAAAACAGTTTGGGGTTTTGTTTGTTTGTGTTTTTTGTCAGGGTTGGTTATTTGTTGTTGGGTTTTGAGCTTTTGTTTTGTTTTTTGATTAAATTTCTTCAGCTGTAAACTGCTTTTGCCTAAGTGAAGTTGGCTGATTCCTCCTGGGCAGAGTGCCTTCTCTGGATTTGATCTCTCTGCGAGAGGCACTGCAAACTGTGTTCTGGCAGCTCAAAAACCAAATTATTTGCTGAATTTACCAAAGCCGAAGTGAATTTTCTTGATATTTACTGTTAGAAGAAAGAAAACAGTTGGCAAAATGTGTTTTGCTACAGATAGCATCAGTTTCTGGTGTATAGACCATGGGGGATAAAACCTCCCCATCTTTTCTGAGTTTCTGCAAAACTTTCTTGGAGTATTCAGTCGTGTCGCTTGAAACCAAATGTAATACTGCTGTTTGCTTTGACAGACAAGGACCTAGGAAGGAGCAAAGAGTTCTTGGCTAGTAAATGGAAGACCATGGAAAGAGAAAAAAAGAGAAAAATAGTTTTCACTCTTCCATGTTTATGTTTAAGATTCTGGATTATACTCTGACTGTGGTGTCTGTACAAAGAGGGAGAATACAATGTAATTGCAAGTAATCTCTTGTAAATGATTATGAAAGATGTGGTCCAAACTCAAGGTTGTTTAGCTTACAAGCAGATGTGTCAATTAATACCATCTGAGAGTCTGGCACTCTGATAGATCTGGTCCTTCATTTTCATATTAGGTGTATTTATTTTCTCCCCACTCGAAATCTACTTGGTCACAGTGTGGGCTGAATTTTAAATAGATCTTCATTTTTTGGGAGCTGGAGTCTTTATTATTTTTGAATTTAGATGCTGAAGTGGGCACCAAGCTTCTTCAGAATATCTGGCTCTTACTTATTGTATACTTGGAATTCTGGGCCAGCTTTTTATTTTTGTCCTATTATGACACTTTAAAAGACAGTTGTTCTTCAGATTCACTGATGGATATGTCCCTTTGTGTTAGGCGTTAGTAGCTTTTTGTATGACACTGGTCCTACTATGCATCTGATTAAAATTCTTGTCAGTACAAAAATAGACTTTTTATTGATGCACAATTTCTTTATTCATAAAAGAGCAAATAAAAATTTAAAGAAACAGTCTAGCAAAACACCCCCACCCTCTCCTTATATTTTCTAGGTATGAATATATACAGCATAGCCTGGAGAACTCAAACCTGGCTTGCTTGTCTTGCTCTGTTGAAAACTGTGGATCTGTATTTGGGGTCACAGCATACTAGCACAATTTAATTGCCCTATAATGAACTGTGCTTTAACAAAGCCCATTGGCAACAGACCCAGCAGCCTAAATCAACTTTTTTGCGAACAGTCATGCCTTTAGATCTAAATGGTACACAGGACTGACCTGATTGAGCAGTCTCATTTCTCTTGTTTTTCTCAATGGAAATGGTAGGCAGCATGCTAATTGTGCTTTTTGTCAGTGGTCTGTTTTGAAAGTGCTGTTTAAACCCTGATGGAGTAGCATAAGGTCCATGACAGTACCCTGCACTGACATTGAATCTGAACAGGATGTTTCTTATCCTGATACAGCAGATCAACCACGCGTTACAACGCGAGCATCTTGTGCAAAGGAGCATTTAACTGTCTCTCCCACTGGTCACCACAGCAAGGCTTGCTGTTCTTTTAAGCTACATTTTCCCTGCTTGTGAGCTATCTTACAGATACAGCACCTGCAAACTACTTCCTCTCTCTCTCAGCTTGTGCCAAGCTTCCCCTCCCGTGTCCTTGATCCGTCATTGAAATTCTGTGCTTCTTCAAAACTGTATTGTGAAAATAATAAACTCAAGAATTAATCCTCAAAACATAAGATTCAGAGGCTTCTGTGAGCTGGTCAGGTTTATCTAGCTGCGTACTCGATTCTTCCTACTGTTAGAATGCCTTAAAAATAGAAATTTATGTACTGATAGCACCACTAGCTGGCAGGAAATCCAAGTCTGCCTGGGTGTGAACTGGAAACAAAGAAATAAATCCACTTGACCTTTAGCCAGCATTTGTACCCATGAATCCAGACCCCTGATGTCCTTTTATTTCCTTTCAATACCTTTCTGTAGAAAACACTACTTTTAAGGGCCTATATATTGGGGGTTTTTGAGCTACCCGAAGAATCTTTGCAGCATAAAGAAGTTTCATAATATCTCTGCAAAAAATTAATGGTAACAGCAAGATTAAACTTCTGTGAAGAATTTCAACTGCTGACTTGGAGGCAGATACGTCTTCAAATCAAATCTACAAAACCCCTTCAACCAGTTCTCCTACATTGCTCATTTATTTTGTTTGTTTTGTAAAGTTAGATATTATCTATATTTATAAACTTGATATATAAAACTCCTTTAGGGAAGTATTTGTAATATTTGTATGCATTACAATTGACAGAGTCATTCAGGTTGAATATTTATTCTCTATGAATCAGTTTTCTTCCTGTTCTTTTCAAGCAAAAATAATAGATGACTCAAATCAATGTGAGTTTCATATAAGGCAGGAACATAATGCCTTGTCTTCAGAAGTGCAAACCTATTTATACCACAATTGGTGAAAAGAAGTGCATTAATTTCTGCAGTGGTGTATGAAGAATCTTTACAGCAACATTTCTTCAAAATCTTGAGGTTTTACAGTTGGTTTCCTAAGTGACCTTTTTACATGTATATTGCCTTTGTGTAACTACTGGTACATTAACTGAGTGTGGTAAACTTGAGTACGTAATATTAGGGAGAACGTTTCTCACATGTAGCCTTTCCTTAATTTTAAGTGTGTGTGTGTAGGTAAAAGAACTACTTCTGAATTGTCTAACTGCTTACTTTATTGTGCCTTTATTTCAGGTCACTCTTGTCATGTGATTCTCTGGCCTCTACAACATTAAGCCTGTCAGAAGGTCACTCCCCTTTGAGTGTTCAACAAGAGTTGACACACAGGTACAGGACACTTTCTGCTGTTCTTCCTGACCATGGTTTACAAAATGGCAGTGAGTTGGGGGACTTACTAAATTTTTTGCCTGAAACACCTGTGTCTGGTAACTCATTACCATCCTACTTATATGGCATGGAAAATAAGCATTCCCCTTACTCTAGTCCTTGCCAGTCCTCAGTCTGGTCTCAATCATCCCGCACCAAAAAGAGAGCACTCTCTCTGTCTCCTCTGTCTGACGGTATTGGGATCGAGTTCAATACAATCATCCGTACATCCCCAACTTCTCTAGTGGCCTACGTCAACAGCTCCAGGGCATTGCCAGCAAACATCTCCCCACAGCCCGAGGTCTATGGACATTTTCTGGGAGTGAGAGGAAGCTGTATACCCCAAAATTTCTCAGTTCCAGCTGCCCAGAAAGGCCTCCACATGGCGAATGGCAATGTCAGCTTTCCAGGGTATGTTGAGAACGGGGCTGGTGAGTACCAGCAGATGCAACAGCTGGAACAAGCCAGCTTGCAGTTGGCTGCCACAAATAACATGGTGATCCAGCAGGGCGTGCCGCCTTTGGACAGCCAGGCAGTGGACATCCTGAAAAATGAACAACTGGATGACTTCTCGGGCCCTATTGCCGACGTGCCTCTTCCAGCCCTGCTGCTGCCACCTCCTCCTCCCCAGGGGCCGCCCCCGCCGTACCACGCTCACCAGCACCGGCAGCCGCACAGCCTCCCCAGCCACGTCCACCCACTGCAGCCGCCTCCTGCCCCGGGCGCCCTGCTGGAGGAGGATGGCGAGCTGGACGATTCCAATGGCAAGCATGGCTGCTGCTGGGTTGACTGCGGGAAGATGTACGACCATCAGGAGGAGCTTGTGCGGCACATAGAGAAGATCCACATAGACCAGAGGAAGGGAGAGGAGTTCACCTGCTTCTGGGCAGGCTGCCCTCGAAGGTTCAAGCCATTTAATGCCCGTTACAAACTGCTGATTCACATGAGAGTCCACTCAGGAGAGAAGCCGAACAAATGCACAGTAAGTCTGAGTTCTGTCTTTCTTACCAACTGAAGGCTCCTTATTACTTAAGAAAATATAGTTGTAATTCAGCCTTTGGTTCTCCTATTTAATGGTGTACTTTTTAAACTGCTCTGTGAGAATGAAAGACTGTTCCATCTTCCAACCTGCACAGAAAGGAAAGGTGTTCTTTAATTTGATATATGCTAACAGGTAAGGTTAGACAAAGTGTACTTAAGTACTTGCATGAAGGATGCATACAGGAAAAGAGCTGCAGAATAAATGTCACCATTTGTCCTGAAATATTCTTCCATCATGCTACACCTTTTTGACTTGAGGAATTTTCAAGACCTTGCATAATGTTACCACAAGAAACTGAGAAGAGCTAGATATTTTTAAGGCAGTTATTTGTTCTACTACTAGCAAAAAACAAACTCACATACCTGTTTCCATGAATACATTAGGAACAAATCCCGTACTAATTTTTCTGTTCACAGATTCTAGCAGTGAGCATTCAACCCCCAAAGTCATGTTTTTCTTCCTGTTTTTCATAGGGTCACTGCAGGTCAGTCTAGCACATAGGTAGTCACATGGATTAATAACCTGGCTGTTAAGAATCAGTTTATGCTTAGTCTCCAGTGCGCCATCTATAATCTCTGTAATTCATATTCTTGAATTTGCCTCACATATGGTCTGTATTTTGGACAACAGTAAGCTTAACCTTACTAAGTGCTTATTTAGTGTTACCAGAAAGCAACCTCACCAGTGCAGTTTTGAGTCCCCAGCATAAACTAACAAAATGATGAACATATAATTCCTAGGAATAAACACTGATTAAAAAGCATGCATGCTGTGAAATATAAATTGGAGTCTATGTCAGTGAATGCCTTCATGTACAATTTTTTTAGCATGATGTAGATGTTTGCTTGTACAATAAATAGAAAAGGTTTCTTTCTTTTATTTCTTCAAAGTGCCAGTGTCCTTCAGGATAGAGTGCATATCTTTTCAGATTTCTCTCCTGAATTTAAAGGACCTGGTAGGGATTGTGTCACAACACTAGAAAGGCTTTTTATCCTTCCCTTTTGTCACACCAGAGCCTTAACTCAGGCTCTCTGCTTGCTGAATATTTTTTAAAGTTCCGTAATATTGTTTTTCTGCTCTCCCGATAAAATGGGTCAGGGTTTACCATTAATTTCAGTTGCTCCTTCAGGATTTCTCATCATCTTTATTGGAAGAGAGAGATTGAGGCAAAAAAAGAATTATTATGAGTCAAGAAAGTAATTTTTCAAGGGATTATCACATATAATTAAAGATACGGAGGCAGACATCAGTGGATGAGTAAGGACAGACAGCAGGATGAAGAAAGAGGTCAGGAATGGTGAAAGAGCACTGAAAAAGAGTAAATCCAAGTACCCAGGGTCTTTCTAATAGAAGAATTATGATGAAGGAACCTCTAATATTGGGGAAAACATTGTGTTGGTAACACTCTAAACTCCCTGCCCTCCCTGTTCAGAAAGGGTGCTTACAGTGACCTCCTGATTATAAAGCCTCCTTAGCTTTGAAGGAATCATCATTCACTGATGATAAATACTGTGTAAGTGGATAAGGTATTTCATATGATAAAGTTTTTGAGATTACTAAACCAAAACTGAAGTGCATGCCAAATCCTGCTGTGTCACCAAAAAATAAGAGGTATCTGTATCAGCTGCTCAAAGAGTGTTTGCTTTTTAAATATTGAATTGTGATTAATTTTACGAAGCTTAAGCAAGCATTGCTGGATAGCACCAAGAAGTTTGCGTATCAGAAGCAGCACATACTTATCTTCCTTTCATGTTAAGAATTGTAATGAAATGCAGAAATACTGAGGGTGATGTGATAATCCTCATAAAGTGAGTGTAAATCTGGAATATAGGCCTGCTTTCTTGGGATGAGCAAGCAGAAATGGCATTCTTTAGCATGGTTTGAGTGAAATAACTTGCTGCTTTATTTCTTTACCATTTCACAAATGATGTGAATGTGGAAAAATATATTTGGCTTTCTAATGTCAAGCAGCATGGTCTCTGGATATATTTAGAAAATTTACTACAGTCAAACATTGTACTTTCTTCATCAAGCAGTGAAATTTGCAATCATATCTATGTCATGTAAGGTTTTAAGCAGAGATATTAAGTGAGGAGAGAGCATTTGGGAGAACATTTTGGGCAAGATGATAATGGAGAATGATTTCCTAATTAACAAAAAATTATGCAAAAGAAATCTGACACTCTTCACCAAACCTCTATGAATGTATACTTTAAAGTGCAAAATCACTTTATTTGTCCATCTAGGGTCTTTTTATAATTTATTTTCTGGTTCTAGGTGTAGCTTGCCTCTTCCTCTAAAAGTATTATAAAGTAATAATCTCTGTGTCCACTGCAGTTTGCAGACTAGTAAGAGGCAGTCCAGTACACCAAGCAGGAAAAGGGAAGGAAAAATTCCAAATACACATCTATGATATTAATGAACCAGATTTACTGTGGAGAATGTAGCAGAAGTAGTAATTCATTGGGAGGAACTATCATAATGTAATCTATCAAGACATCCTGCCAAGGATGCCTTGACAGATTACATTATCCAAGGCAGGCAGTTACACCAGTCACCGTAGTGCCATCACACACTAATCATTGTGTAAACATTGCACATGTTGATGGTTCCTAACAGTTTGCAAGAGACAATCTTCTCACTGAGCATGAATTGCAATGGGTGCTAGGCAATATACTTACCACGTCAGTATATTTTTTTGTCAGGGTTGCTTATCTCTGTACTGCTGCGTATTGAAAGTGTATTATTATATATACTGTGCTGTGTCCCACTGGATTTCTGGGGTACATCAGTGAGCTCTACGTCAGCGACCTTTACAAGGTCTCAGTCATTTTTAAGGTGAGGGTTACTTCTAAGTTGTATTGTTGCAACAATAGTAGAGATAATGTGAAATCAGATACACAACTGAACTTCATAAGCTGAACTTTGTAACATAATTCTATTCTTCTCTATTAACATTCTGTGATGATTAAATAATCAAGTTCAGAAGAGACTTGCAGAACAGCTAGGACTGCAGTACTTGATACGCTTATGGTTAAAATCAGAACCATTCTTAAAATCAAAGTCAAGTGACCTCAGCATTTGTTTTACTGCATCTGAATTAGTATCTATTTATCTATGTAAAAAAAATTCGGGGCAGTAATCTAAAGCTGCAAGCAGTACTCTGCTCTAGTTCCTGCTCGTTCTGGATGAGCTGTCTTCTTTGATTCTGGAAGATAAAAGTGTTGAAGGGTGGTTAGTAATTGAATATCAGCACATAAAAACATCCTACAATCATAATAATCAGATCCAAACTTAAAGACAAGTGTTCTTAAGGTCAAAAACTCAGAAGGCATTTGTTTGTTCCATACTGAGGTAACTAGGGCAAAGTGGAAAATAATTGCATACCAATCCTGATAGATGTATTTCATAATGTTGTTTTTTTGTGAATTGGGCTGTTTTTTTTCCATCTTTAACTGAATATGCTACTGAAGCTGCAGATTAGGTCTTAACAGTTTAATTTGATTTACCTTCTCCATGTAGTGAAAAATAATAGTGTATTTTTGATTCCTGTTTTAAGAAGACTGGTTCTTGTTCTAGACAACTACCAAAAAATGCTCTAATTTTAAAAAGCATGAATTTTACAGAGTCCTGCATTTTCTTTTACCAAAGCAGGTGACTATGTTTAGCCTTGCTTTATTGAACGGAAATCTGTGAAGTTGAAGAGGACTTGCATTCAAGAAGTTGATTTGGAATATTTGTTTGGAATAACAATACTTTAAATAGCTGTTTAAATGCATTGGGCTCCCTTACTGTTCATTAAATATCTTTCATGTTCTATTCCAACTTACATCACCTGGGAAGCATTCTTCTTTTCAGTGACCTGTTTAGTGACTAAAAAAAGCTATTCATGACCTAGTAATACAAATTTAGTGTCTGCTCATAAACTTCTTTATATAAAATGGGTACACTTTATGTTCAAATGTGTTGTATCTATTTATTAATCTATGCATTAGCTTGTACTTTGTAGGAATAAGTCTGGAAGCAGGAAAATTGTGACTGAAAATTCATATTGAAATGCAAGTATTAAGTACAACAATGGTTGAGATATAATCTGTAATGTTTGCCAGCAGTTACTTCACAATGGCATTTGAGGCTTCCTCAGATTTCGTTTGGATTAGGAAAAGGCAGAATTCCCAGTAGCTGTTGAAACTTCACAGTAGCAATTGGCAGGTGCTGACCTTTGTTTGCTTTGTCTCTACCGGTGAGCTTATTTTCTACTCAGGTTCCCTTCTTTTATAATGAACATTTTTACTTTTTAAGTTCAGCTGCAGCAAGAGGTATTTAATTAGCCTTTTGTCCTGCTATGCAAACATTAAGCTTAACATATTTATTCTGGTGTAAGCAGCAACAGCATGTTGTTAGAGATGAATTCCAAGTTCACACTTTTCAGTTTCATTCAGATGCACTAGGAATGCTTCCCCTTTTGAAATTGAATTCCGTCTTGTTTCTTTCTGTAAATTCTGAGCTATGCTTCAGACCAATGCCTTTAGTATTAGTATTGCTAGTACTACATGACCACATTTTTTTAGTGCAGCTGTTTGATGTGATATAAACCAATAAAATTGCTAGTATTCTTGTCAGATTCAAAGCAACATTCATTTAACATCCACTAAATACCTGAAATTATCCCACAACTCATCAGTCTGCAAAGCATGTAAAGCAGAAGGCATGCGAAAAAAAAGAAAATGAAACTTAAAACACTTGTCTAATGCTTTTTTTTTTGAGAAACAAGCAAGCTTCCTTGGGTGAGCATGAGTATTTAGATGGATGTGTGTATGTGTGCTATTTGAAGAATATGTCCTTGGAAAATGGTGTTCACGTTGAAATTTGATTAAAACTAGAAATGCATTCTGTAAAAATGATTGGGAGGTTTTTACCATCTTCAGGTTTTAGCATTGTATCTTCATATGGTGTCTTACATATGGCATGTGCAAATATTTTATTTACAGTACATTCCATCTTTCTGGATAAGACAAGACTTTTATCACATCCTATATTGCACTGAAGTCTTGATAAAATAGAAAACTGTAAAAATTTTTGAATTTGTTTTTGCTTATATGCTTGCAGAAGACTTTCTCACTGTGCTAAAGGAGCATTTGAGCACTTTGTCTTAAATGATGTCACAAGAATGGTAATTCAATTGTTGAGTCAAGTTGCTGAAAATTAGAAAGAGCCAAATTTACAGTTGCCTCTTGCCAATTTTTTCACTAACTGAGTAAGCAAACTGAAACAAAAATACCATGGAAAAAGCAGAGATGTATGATTAATTAGACTATGTCATGATGTATGGATAGAGAAAGTTGCATTTTAGTTTTCAGCTATAAAGCTAAGCCTTCCTAGCTCTCACAAGTTTTGTGCAATATTAGTGATCTTCTGGTCATGATTATGATGTCTTAGCTGTTTAAAGAAAAAACAAATCATGAATTCTGGGTGTGCCTTCACAAACAGCTGAAGCTCATGTGATCACATCTAGTCCAAACTAATGAATTTTGCCTCTCAGCAATTATATTACTGCTCTTTCAATATTATCCTTTCAGCATGAAATATATAGTGTCCATAGTTCAAAATGTACTGATAGGTGCTTTTTCTTTGGCTGCTGAAGATGCACAGTTTACACTTGAGTTCAGTGAGTACAAGAGGGCCTATGGTACCTGGGGTACTGACCCTCAATACCAGAACATCTCTTTATGCATTCAAAAAATGCAGAGCAAGCTCCTTCCTACATTCAGATGCAGAACTGATGATAGAGAAAAATGATAGCCAGTGAGACGTATTTTAGGTTACAGAGTAAAACACTTACGAAACATCTAATTATTTTTCTTCTAATGGATAATTTTATTTTAAGTATTTGAATAGCTTATTTTTGCCTTTTGACTCAGGTAACTGAAAAATTTAAAACAGAACTTTAATGAAATTTTGCAGACAGGCATATTTTTAGTTTCACTGTAAACCAGAACAGGAATGTGAAGTATCCCAAAATAAAAGTAAACATTCCTAATTGCACAAATATTTATGTTTGTGTGGAAAGGTTTCTAACTTATTACCTCTTTGTGCTTGTGGATAGACACAAAGATTACATTTTATTTTTATTTCCCAGCATCATAAATTTAATGAAATATATTTTAGATACTTTTCATTGCTACACCAAACTATAAAGAAATGGTAAACTTAAAAAATGAAGCACTCTTAAATTTCATCTATTTGACTTTGCATCTGCCAAAATTTCATCTGCAAGAAATTTGGAGGGTATTCTGGTGTTGGGTATTTGGTCAGTTGGTTTTGTATTTGTTTTTTGGGTTTTTGTTTGTTTTTAAACTTAAGTTTTAAACTAGAAAACGATTTAAATTCAAAGCTGAGAGGGTGGGGGGTATGGGGCTAATATTACTGTTGATGGTTTGGAGCATGTTTGTGTGAAGATTGGATTACTCTCCAAGTCATGAAATCTTTTTAGATAACTTCTGCTTTTTTCTGCTGATTTTACTGTGCATTTTCAGCATCTCTGTTTGGTTGATGACTGGACCTCTATCAGGAACAGAGTCAGTAAACTTTGAAACTTTCCATTTAGTGATAGAAAAGGCTAACAATATCTGATGAGAAAAGAGAAAATACAAGTTATGATACAGTTACAACAGAAACAGACAGGGACCTTTTCCAGAAAACAAGATGTTGTTTTAAAGAAAGGAAGAGAGAAGTAGAGGGAACTAGTTAATAGATTGTGCTGTTCCATTGCAATGTTACTCCTTCAGAAAGGAAATACAGTTTTAAGTAAAAGTAAACATGCTGTCAGCTTTATTCAGGTGATTGACACTGATTTCCTAAGGATTAGGGGTTTAATTAATGCTTCTGGTGTTCTGTGGAAAACTTCCCAGACATCTAAGTCTGTATATCTGTGAACATAGGCTTTAAACATGAGTGTTGAGCATTCAGCTGCATGGAACAATGACTGGGTTATTTGTACTGGGTAGTTAGGAAATGGAAAAATGCCACATTTTTGCACTAAATATGTTTAGTGTTTTGCACTACATATGTTTATATACATTGAAAGCTGAACACAAATGTGTGCTGAAGCATTTGTACATCCTGAGGTACTCTTTGGCTTTTTTTTCAGTATTCAGATTTGGTATAAGATATTATTAGATAATATTACTGACTTAATGCTTAAAGGACTCAAGAGAAGGGACTGGTTCTGTTTTAAAAGGTAAATTGCAAAGCAATAGTCTTGTAGGCTTGAGTGAGATTCATCCAGGTGGAATCATGCACAGTTCAGTGATTCCATTGATTTCTATGACATGTCTGGAATCAGAGAACCGTTTAGGTTGGAAAAAGCCTTTAAGATCACAGCTGTTTACCCAGCACTTCGGAGAAAAACCGCCACTTCATTACAGCTTCCTTTTGGAAGTTGTAGAGAGCAGCAAGGTCTCTCCTGAGCCTCAAGCACAGTAATCCGAACACTGAGAAGACAAGATTCGTCTTGATTCACTCTGATCCCTGAAGCTATTCTGTTTTATTGTCATTATAGTCCCAATTAGCTGGGTGGCATTTAGCAGATGCTAAAAGCTTGTTTTCTTTTACAGATACATACTTGTAGGGTACGTTTCCAAAGAACTTGGACTGGATATGGATTAACCACTGTTCAGAACATGATTGTAGTAGACTCTCCCTGTAAGTGGTTGAAATAGGCACCTTGAACAAGGATATTGCCAAATATAGCCAGTGCATTGGAGTGCTCTGTCACAGAAACACGGTTGCTGTTCATCTTGGGCTAAGAGGGTTTGAATAACTGCTGAACAAACCCGTCTGAGCAGGGTGCATGGAAACAGGGTGGTCTTTTTAGAGCTAGTCACTGAGAAGGTTCAGTCTGTGTCTGTGTGAAGTGCTGGACTAATTAAGAAAAGGAAATTCAGAAAGAGGAGCTAGTGAGGATGCTGTGGCTATTGTGTCTAGAATTGCGCATTTAACTGGTCTGTTAAATGCATCATTTAGCATTAAATTGCTAAATGTTGCTATAGCCACCTGGTGATTGTTTTCTGATACCAATTTTATCCACTCAGAATGCTTATTTTTCCTGTCAATTAAAGACTGTTTCAATTTAGGTTTGATATTTTCTTACTGTTGTTTTTATGGATATATAGCAATTTTATTCCATTAGTACTCAGCTCTTGAGAATTAACTCTCATGGTTACAAAGTTCAAGATCACAAGTGAATAATTTTAGAGAAATATCACTGTGGTAAGAAATTTTTTTTATGAGTTGTTTCTGCATGAAATGTTGAAATGTAATGTTACTCAGCTGTCCATGAAAGAGTGTGCTTGATACAGAGAGTGGTTATAAATAATTTCCCACTACCTCTTTTCTCCCTCTTTGAATGCTTTCTACTGGTCATCAACTGGCACAAGCTCAAAGAAAAGATCACAGCATGTCTTTACGGGTATTCTTGGTATAATTCTATAAATAAGTTAAAACAAAATTAAATTTCTTTCGCTCTTTACTATATTCTGTACTGTTTAACATTTGCAGAACTGCCTCCAAGGTTAATCAGGTGTTAACATCAAGCAGTGCCACTTTTCTTCAAGGTCTGCTGTACTGTCAGTGGATGTCTTTTCCTAATAATATTCAGATTTCTGTTTTAAGAAGTTGCAGCTATGCAAACAAGCTTATCTGGGCCAACAATAAAAAATCATTGATTTTAATTAGGAGCTGTCGCATAACAGAAAAAGACAAGGCTCCTTTTGTTCTATGAAAAGCCTGCTTTGCCTGCTTGTAAAAATGCATGGATTTCTTTCCAGTGGCTTTACATAATTGGTATGACAAAGTTTCAGTCCTGTGATCTTAAAGTTTCCAAGTGATTCAGACATACTTGTTCAACTTTGTTTTAGGTATTTGATGCTAATCTGTTACAGAAGTTGGTAGAGGGCATGAACATGAGGTCTGCTTTGTTTGTTTAAAGGAGTGGGATAAGCATAAACTGAATTAGAGAATATTTATGTTGAGACTGCTGCAGTTATTGGGACTGCATTTTCAAAAATGAGGCACTGTTGAGAAACAAGGTTGCTCAGCTTCAACTGTGTCACAAGGACTCTTGAGTTCTGAATGACTGGATAAATGTGGTCTGAATCCATTATCTAAATTAACAATGTGAGCTGCTAAGTTGTGGCACCGATTTTATGTCTGCACCAGTGAAGCAGGTCCAGTATCACATATATTGTCAAGGAGACATACAGATTGAGCAAATCAGTATGTGAATACTCATACTCAGTATACAATACTGTAGAAATCATTATAATTGATAGCTCTGTGGGCACAGCGACTGAAAATATGCACCATCTCATTTGAACTCAGATTGTTAAAGTTAGTTAAATGAATCTTTGTTAAGCCTGGGTTGGGGAACATGGCATTTCAGTGAGTCAGTGGAGAGTTTGGTTCCAAATTAAAAGCAAGCCATCTGAAGGATTATTGACCTGCTGAGAAGTTTCTCAAAAGTCAATCATGCACATTTGTGAGAGCTGAACTTGTCTCTGAAGGAAGAGGTTTGCTAGTTCTAGTTCTGATTGTCATAGCATATGAAGGGCCACTGAATGCAACACTAGTCTTGAATACTGAGTCTGAATCATCACAGATCTTGAAAAATGGTGATGGCCTCTTTGGACACTCATCTCCCATTATTCAGATATCTACAGTGAAAAGCTTTTAGGCAGTCTTTGTAAGGCTTAGAGGACAGCAGAAATAAATTCATCGTAGCAGGTTCTGTTCACTAACTTCAGCTCTTGTACTTCTGTCATTGTAGTAGTAGCTGGGTACTCTATATTTTTCCATTAGGAAAGGAGAGATGAGTCACTGAATCAATCACCGTAGCTTGTGCAGCTGAATTAAGGTTAAAATGTTAACATTCTGCTTTTTCATGCTGTATTTTGCTAGTGTGACAGACCCTGTTACCATCAGGCAAAAATGGTATCTGGTCAGCAGGGAGGTGGTATACCTGGCCACTCTTTGAACCTGAGGAAGATAGAGAAGACAAAGTGACCTGAATAAGGGGAATTCTAGATTGCTTATATGGAGGTGTTCATCCAGCCCTTGAAGACTTACATGGCTGTGAAGTTCGGATACAATTTTATGTCAAGGATATTAGGAGTTTTTAAAGAGGAACAAAAGATGGAAATGAACTGCTTTGGTAAGGATAAATAGCTATGAGAACTTGTTGCAGTAAAAACACAATCTTTATAAAGGAAAGAGAGTAAGACAAAATGGTGCTCTATTTCTAGTCCCAGTAAATTACTAGTAGGTTATCCATCTTTCAGGCCTAATGTTGAGACAATGTTTTTTTCTTCATCAGTGTGTATGTAATGTAACTGAGAAGCATGAGGCCTTTAGTGGCTCAGAGAAGGCAAAACAAGATTGCAGCAGGGTGAGGCAGCTGCATATTGCATTCAGAGGTAATGGGGGAGTCATGTCTCAGGTATATATACAGAGAGCATGTCTAGGGGTGTAGGGAGGCTGAACATTTCTGCAAAAGACTGTGCTGGTGGCAGAGACTGGAAACATACGCTGTGGCATGTCCTCTTAGATAACCTGCCGCTTGCACGTGTATTTCTTGCTGCTGCTACTTGTTTCTCCAGAGGATGCGATGGAAGAACAGGGTTGAGTAGTTTAACTGACATGTCACAAGGAAGGGGAGAAAATTAGGCTACCAGGCTTGACATAATGTGTGATGAAGACAAAACACAAATTTGAGGCAGTTTTGTTTTGTGCATACTTACAATTTACACTTTTTTCTCAATTTTTAACCTTTATAGACAGGATTCAGTCACTTTTATTCTAGTTGCAAAGATTCTTCAGTCCTTGTGCAGTTCTGTGTAGCGGAAGCAGGCCCCAGCACTAATCATGGGTATGTGGTATTTGGATCTATTCTGGCATGTATCAGCAAGCTCAGAGTTTAGGCAGAGTCAGCTCACTTCGGTCTCTTTAAGACCTATGGGGACAATGTTAGCAGTCCCGAGAGCCTCCCTCAGTGTGCTGATGAGCCATACAAACAGCGCCATCTCTACAGTTGTGAAGGAAATCAAAACACAGTTGTTTTGTTCTACCTCTAGAATGACTCTAGGGAAGGTACAAGATATATTTTGTTGATGTTTTAGAGTCCAACTCATTGCTGTGGGTTTGGTAGATACACCTTATGATGCTGTGTACTCCATCAGTTTTCATTTTTATTGAAAGGCTTTTTAAAAAAAAAAACCCAACAAAAACCAAACAAACCCAAACCCTATTTTTAAAAATCCCTTTGTGTGGAAAGAGAGGGCTGAATTAAATAGCTTGAACTCTTCAATTTTTGAATGGTACTTGGGGTTCTTTGCATTACCTTACAGAGTATTTCGGCTTGCCTGGCCAGTAGACTTCCCAGAAACTGAACTGTGCAGGTGAAGTAACTTTACTTCTGAAGTGAAACGTGTAGGCAAAATGCAATTTCTCTAAATGAAATGGGGACCTAGTTTACTAACAGGTAACCTTTTTTTTTAAAGTTGATTAAAATCTTAACAAAGAAAAAGGTTTTGACTTGAGTCCCAGAAAAATAATTATCTCTTCTGTGAATTCAAAGTAATTTAATTTTTCCCAAGATCATGATCTCATAAAACATTGTGTCGTTGCTGTCACACCCTCCTCCCCACTCACCACTTCAAAAACAGATGCAGAGGAAGAAAATAATTTAAATGTGTTATTTCAAGTTGCACAGGAAGTATTCAACCAGGGTAGAAAAGACACATATATTTTGGGAAAGTTAAAATACTAAATGGAATATGTCTATCTCTGTTAAGGAACAGGTACATTTATTTATTAATTATTTGTCTTCTTTTAGTATCTTCTTCTATATCTGCCTGAAGGGTAAGATAAAATGTTCTGTTCTGAGGTTCTGTCTTCTGGTTCTGATCATGTCAGGTCTGCTAGCAACTTTTGGTCATTCAAGCTTGTTGATATGAAAATCTGAAGAACAACTTCTTAAGTTAGGGAAAGTATTATAGTTTTCTTCATTTGCTGATAGAATTATGTGGAAGGTTTTGTAGTCTGAGAAGATGAGCTAATCTACAGGGATGGGCATTCAGTTTCAAATTATTGTATTACCAGAGCTTTGCATGTTACTGGCTTTGTGCAAAGCCACGGTAAATAATAGTTTCTGAATGCTTAGTGTGTTACAGCTGCTGAGTTCAGACATGCATTTTATTTCCCATTTGGAGTAGATTGGTTATATACATATAGTACACAATAATTAATAAGTAGTAACTTGTGAACTGTTAGTACCTTGTTCACTTTCAAGTGTACCTATTGACTGTGTAGGAGAAGAAACTGTCAGAACTGTAACTGTAAGATCCTGTGTGGGTTTCAGTAAGCCTGGCCTTTAAAATTCTTGTAGTTGACAGAATCAGAGAATGGGTCAGGTTGGAAAGAACCTCAGTGGGTCATCTGGTCCAGCCTCCCTGCTCAAGCAGGGTCATCCCAGAGCACACGGCACAGGAGTGTGCCCAGACATTCTTAAATACCCCCAGCGAGGGAGACTCCACAACCTCTCTGGGCAATCTGTTCCAGTGTTCAGTCACCGGCACAGTAAAGAAGTTCTTGCTCATGTTCAGGTGGAACTTCCTGTACATCAGTTTCTACCCATTGCCTCTTGTCCTATTGCTCAGTACCACTCAGAACAGCCTGGCTCCATCCTCTTGACGCTCTCCTTTCAAATACATAAACACATTAATGAGAGATCTCTTGTCATTCATCTCTTCTCAAGGCTAAACAGACCCAGCTATCCCAGTCTCTCCTTGTAAGAGATGGTCCAGTCCCCTAATTATCTTCATTCCCCTCCACTGGACCTGCTCCAGGAGCTCCATGTCTCCCCTGTGCTGCAGAGCCCAGAACTGGACACAGCACTCTAAATGGACCTCACTAGGGCTGAGTAGAGTGGCAGGATCACCTCCTTCAAACTCCTGGCAATGCTCTTCCTGATGCACCCCAGGATACCATTGGCCTTCTTGGCCATAAGGACACACTGCTGGCTCATGGACAGCTTGTTGTCCATCAGGACACCTTCTCCACAGAGCTGCTCCCCGGCAGACCAGCCCCCAGGCTGTTGTGGTGCCCAGGGTTGTTCTTCCCCACGGGCAGGACCCTGCATTTGCCTTGAATTTCAGAAGGTTCCTCCCTGTCCATCTCTCCACCCTGTCGAGGCCCTTCTGAAGGTGTGCACAGCCCTCTGGGGTATTGGCCACTCCTCCCAGCTCTGTGTCATCAGTGAGCTCACTGAGGAGGCATCTGCCCCTTCTTACCAGTCATTGATGGCTAAGTTAAACAATACTGGACCAGTATTGAACTCAGGGGGCCACCACTAGTGACAGGCCTCCAACTAGACCCTGTGACGCTCAGTATGACTCTGGTTTCTGCTGTTTAGCCAGTTCTCAATCCATCTCATTGTCCACTCACTCAGTCCACACTTCCTGAGTTTGTGTATGAGGATGTTGTGAGAGACAGTGTTGAAATCTTTGCTAAAGTCGAGGCAGACAATATCCATTGCTCTTCCCTCATCCATGCATATACGTGTTTCATTGTAGAGGCAATCAGGTTGGCCATGCATGATTTACCTTTGCTTTGGAGACTGGAATGACATTTGCTTTCTTCCAGTCCTCAGGCACCTCTTCTGATTTCTACGACCTTTCAAAGATGATCATGAGCAGCCCCACAATGGTGTCTGCCAGCTCTCTCAGCATTCGTGGATGCATTCCATTAGGCCCCTGGACCTGTGGATGTCAGCTTTACCTAGGTGTTTTCTAACCCAGTCCTCCCTGACCAGGAGAAAGTTTTCCTTGCAAAATTCCTTACCGTGGTTTCCTGGGTCAGAGGTTCCTAAGAGCTGGTCTTGTGAGTGAACATGGGTGCAAAGACGGTATGCATCATTTTTTTATCCACGTATGTGATTAGCTGCATATTTTGGTGAGAAAAATTTTGAGGCATATTATAACCGATAGAAAAAAACCCCAATTGTTGAAAATTGGAAGTACTTTTTTCCTAGTTAATTGTGACCTGGAATCAATCAAATTTATACTTTGGTCCTTAGGATGCAAAAACTGAACCTTACAATAAATCAAGTGTTTGATCATGTTTAAGAGCTTTGCGACTTATGTGAGAAATTAGAGGGAAGGGTAGGAAAGCAGCAAAGAGCTCGATCACTTTCCTTACATCAAAGATACACCAGGGTGTTTTTACTGTGTTTTCTGTGGGGCATTGAGCACTTCACAGAGAAATACCTGTCCTACTGTCCTTGAAGCTGACCTCTTAAGAAAAATGTCATTATCACCTGGAACAACTTACTGGCTATATTCAGGAGGTCAGGTGGATTTTATCATGCTATTGTTTCATTATTTTAGGAAGGTTAATGAGATGCATTCTGATAAGCATGCAGGTGTATGGTCCGTGTAGCATACACTTATGTTCCAGGGGATCCATCCCAGGAAATGTGAAGTTTTTCCTCACTGGCTTTCCCTGAGTTCAGCGGTAGCTGCAGATTGCATACTTACGTAAAGAAGCTGCTTATAATATGTTTTGATTAGTTTTGCTTCATATTGTGCATATAAATAGACATTTTGATTTTTGAGAACTGCATTTTTCTGAAAGCCCAAAATTTGGGCTTTGGTTTGTTATAAATAGCTCTTCATAGAATATCTCTTGTGTCAAACATGCTGGCACCCTTTGCTGCCTGTTAGAACAGCAAATTAAGTCTCTCAGTCTTGGCTACTTGACAAGTGTATGATCTTCATGGTTTGTGGTAATAAAATATAATAGCCTTAGTGTGAATGCCCTTAGGTTTAAGTGGTGATGTATCAGAACACCCACATCTTAGGAAGGATCACAAGTTTCTTTCTCATCTCTTATGAGGAATTATACCATCTAACATATGCATGGCAGAATATGAATTAGATTGCTAGAGGTATGTAGCAAAGTAACACGAGTTTGGACCACTACAAACAGCTAAGTTGCAAGACTAATCCTTTCCCAGGTAAGATTTCTTTTGAGAAATTTGGGTGATTCAGAAATATTTGAACAGAAATCAATCAGAAGTATCACCATACTCTATAAGAATAGCTAAAGCTGACTCTGCTACGGCTGCAAACAAGAGTCTCATCTGGCTAAACGTGCATTGAAATTCCAGCTGGTAGTGGGAGTTGTACATTTTAAATGAAGCCAAAGTAACAAAACAGCATATGCTGTCCTGTCATTTGACTTGTTCTAATAAAAATGGCTGTTGCTGCTTAACACGATTAGGTTTATATACTAGTTCTGGAGTATCTGCTTAACAGCTCTTAATTTTATTAAGATATTAGGCGTAGATTTTCTGTTAATTGAATACCTGTCATCAATAATATTATAGCACTCTTAAACGTGGATGGTTTTAGGATTTTTGTGAAAACTATCAAATGTTAACTTGCTTTTAAAATGCATTTTTAATTTAGTTGTAAGTAGAAGAAAAATATCTCTGTGTTTCAAGGTCTGATAACCTCTCAAAGAGAGATGGAAACTGATCTCTCACTTCAAGCAGGAGACCATCAATGGAAATGACAAAATACATAAGTGGGTTTTCCTCACCTGCAGTGTAGAACAGTAACTACAAAACTTGGCTGACTCTGCAGTAGTATTGATTGCTGACTTTTTTAAAAGGCATGCCTGCATTGTGTTTTGTCTGTTGAAAGAAACACTATTAAAGGCCTTAGTTTGCAGTCAATTAATCTCCTAGAGTAATTTGTTTGCCTGATTCTGTTGCCAGATGCGCTGTCCAGGTACAAGCCACTTTTTGTGGTGGCTAAAGAGACTTAGCTGATAAAGCAGTTTATTATGTTTCTCTGCTGTAAAGTACATTGATCTTGCTCATGGAAAATGTTAGTACTTTCTCCTTTGTTTGAACTGTACCTCTATTTTTTCAGTAATTGTTGTCTGTGACTTAGATCTCATTAGGATTATGCCAAGGTCACTGAATGGCATGTCAGCTTAATTACAGTGGCTTTCAAGCTGAACAGTTCTGACTCACAAATAGGAATTCACAGTTAGGTAAATGAACAATCCGAAGTCTCCAAGCTGCATGCCATGCAATGCGTAGCTCCTTGCAGAAAGATGCTGAATGAAGACTGTATTCCTTGGCTCCAGTGAACAGCAGCTAAATTTAAAAAGCCCTTGACTTGAAATGAAACTGAGCACCCCAAGGGTGGGCTGTAAGTTGCAGATTTTAGCTGTCTTATTTTAAACAGGTTAAAAATGAACAGTTTGTTATCCCTATGTTGTCCCAGTTGGAAAGGTTTTTAGCAGCAGTCGTGTGAGACGTCTGGTACCCTAAAGGAAAGGCTTTTGTTAACAACAGTGACTTGTCCATTGCAAACAGTGAACTATTAAATAGTTCTAAGCACTTCACTGGGAAAAAAAAAAGTACGGCCCATCCATCAGGTTAAAAGTACAGTTCTTAAGAAAAGGCATAAAATGCCTGCACTCTTTTGCCCCAGAAGTTTCCACGTGTTGAAAACCACCTTCTTGTAATTATGTCAGGGTATGTGTCACTGAATGTGTTTTTGCTCCAAAATCTTAGATCTTTCTGCAGCTGAATGATGCATAAGAATTCTGTTTGCAGTGAGATGCAATTCCCATTTTCAGTGATCTATTTCTTTTTATGCTCTATGTTTTACCAAACCGGCATCCACATATCTTATAAATCAGACTGCCATATGCTTCTAGAATATAATTGGCTTTATTTTGCACTTTAAAGGTCTTTGCAGTGGTGCTTGTCTACACAGACATCAGATGCATGTAATAAAATATGTCAGAATACAGAGGAAAGCAGAATACAGCAAGAAACAGAATCTTCTTTCATGCATTCCCAAGTAGATACATCAAGAACGTTTATCATTGTACTTATAGTCAGTGTTTATTCAGATCAGATAGGATTAACTCAGGTGTTTTTGAGTACCGGTGTGACAAGACAAAAGTGCCTTTTTCCACTTAAAAAAATAAAATACTAGTGTAACTTTCATGTTGTCCCTCAAGTTAAAATAACTGAAGTGTCAGAGAAATTTCTGTTGACAGTAGGTATGGTCAGTTCTAATGGCCAGACCTAGGCAATGATCAAGGGTAGAGTTGTGTGCCACGATCAGGTAAATAGTGGTCCAGATCAAAGAGGTGAAGAAAGGCACTCTTTCAAAAACCTTGTCAAGAGCATCTGGCATCTATTGGCTCAAAGCAGCAGTCAGAGGAACCTGGGCTAAAAATCTGGATTTGGGCTAGACTGGAAACCTAAGCTTGAGTAAATGGCTAAAAAGCAGTAACTAGAACAGAACACTAAGGACTAGTGATTTTTATCTGATATAGAATACTGGAGCAGGGTTTAGGACTGAGCAGTCAGTGAGAATCTCTGCTGTTTCCCATGGGGAGTATCCTGGTTGTTCCAGGATACTCTGTCAGCTTCACAGTCTTGCCTTTCATGTCCTGGAGTATTGATTTATGGAAGAACAGAAGTGGCCAGGTGTATCTTGGCTATTTTATTTAGGTTGGACTGTTCCTAAATCAACTGTTCCTGATCAGAAAAGAACCACTGACATGTGGCATTGTGTAATTGATTGCCTGCTTGGGACAGACAATGTGCTGACAGAGAGAAGAACTTCCTGAGAGGCTGTTAAGTTTTGTGGCAAAGTATAGCTTCCACCTTGGCCTCAGTTACTCAGAATGTCTGAGAACCATGCTTTGCTGCAGTGGATTGCCATCTCCTAAGTGACCAGTTAGGGGAGAGTGAAGGAGCCCTGCAGGTCATGTGCCTTATCCCTTTTCAGAATGTTGTGTACACATTTGTGTATTCTGTGAGAGGTATACAGTATGTATACTGTATGTACAATGCTGAACATAATACAAATACTGGACCATTTTAATGGAGGGAGAAGGATAGGATGTGTAGACACAGGGGTTTTTTAATGTTTAATTTTTTTAATTCATTCTCAGTAATTAAACTCCTAGGCTGACTAGGGAATGGAAAAGAAGGTCACAAAATAGAAGTACTGCGTCCTATAATTTAAAATGCTCATGGCAGTTGACTCAGATTTTTAAAATATAGAAATTTTTCTAGTTCATTTGAGATACGAGTTTTGAGCTTCCCTTACGAAACCAGCAACAAAATGAACCACTAACATGCAAATCATTACAGTCTCTTTAATCAAGATGCTATGGCTTGATTTAATTTTCTATGGAATTACACTGATAGATGAAAAGCCTCACAATTACTTCTATACAGATTAAGTATCTAAACTCCTGGTTAGCACATCAGATATGAATGGTTATTACTGAGTATTTTTTGCTGTGGTTGACTGGGCAATTGACAGCGGCAATGCTGACATGTAGAATGATGATGGTTGACCCTAATCAGCTTGTATAGTTCATTGTGACCTGATGCTTCCTGGGACAGTGATCAAAGTTCTGTGAATCTTTCTAATGCAAAGAGTTACTCATTATACTCTCCAGCACATTCTTTGAGGGGTCTTTCAGAAGATTTGGGATTTTTGTAATAAACCTGAAGCATGTAGAACAGCCACTCGCTCACAGGTGGTAAGCTGTTACTGCTTCATGGTGGTTTTTAGGAGACTAGTCACTAGTGTTCCATGGAGATACGGGACATCCTCATTACTGTATGTAGTAGTCTAGATTTTAAAGAATTATGTTCAAAACTTGGTATCTTAGGACTGTATTTCTGAGTACTCTGCTATGCAAAGGTATGTAAGAAGCAAGGAGAAGTAGCCAGTATTCATTACTGTTTTCCTCCTCAGTGTTTATGACTCAGTGTTATGAAATATTAAGACAGGAACAAACATTGCTTAAGACAAAAATCTTGAGTTCTCTGAAATATTGTCATTACACCATTCAGTTGGACATGTTTGGCTCCATAATTTTCCATCTGCAAAAACAGAATAATTCAGAACTCATTGTGCAAGTGATGCAAAGAACAGGGTATATAATTTTTCAGAATCTCTTCCAGATTTTTTAAGTACTTAGATTGGCTAAACACCAGGCAGCAGCAGATTATGACACTTTAAGGGAAAGTTCACTGTACACCTCACATCACTGCAAAACTTGGGTTGAAATAGATGAGTCTTTAGCATACACCATCTTCTCTGTCATTCTTAGAATTTTATATTCCAAGTGAGTAGAATGTGGTCTCTCCTAGGAGACAGAAAGGAAAATATTTTGAATAAAACTTCGGCGTTTTATTCATATGGATAAAGCAATGACATTACAACTGCCCTGTATACAAGGTAGTTCAGCCCTGCTGTTGCAGCTGCTGCTTGGCATCTGAAGGCAGCAGTCTTCCCAGTGGAAAGAAAGATTCAGAAAAGAGATCTGTGGTCCTCTGTAAGCTCAGGAAAGTCTTGCAAGTACAACTCTCTTGAATGAGCTCTAAACAGTATAAAATTTGCACCCAGGAGTCCTACTCTGTCTCTTTGGTACTGCTTAACTGTCTGGGAGGGGTTTTGTCCCCCAGATTGTAATAAGAGTCCTTTATCTGCAAAGACTTCTTTCGTGTACCTCACAACCAAAACAAGAACAAAACCCAAGATATACTACCTTGAAGGTAAAAACTTGCTTGCATGCTTGAAAAAGCTTGAACACTATGTTAATAGTGCCATCTGGTGACATTTTATGTAGCCCTATGCTGTTTTTGAGACCATGCTATATTTTAGCATGATTTTTTTAGCCTGTGTGTATGAGAGCATTTTCAGACATTTTAATGAAATAACCTGGACTAGATCCTCGAACAGCTTTTCCTCTTCAGTCTCATGAGCTGCTTTTGAGTCAGTTTTCTCAGCTTGAAGGCAGTTCTTTAGACATGATGACAGGACAATGGGTGTGCAATGTTGCTTTGGCTGGGGATTCCCCACTGTAGGAGGGATCTTGGACGGTATCAACTGGCAAATGCTATTAAAACAAAAAAAAAAAAAAAACGTGCAGCCAAACAAAAAAGCTCCTTGTAACTATTTGCTACAGTATTCTTTTCTTCACTTCTACTGATACCAGGATTAGTGCTTGTCCTGGTTTTAAGCCTGCTGGAGATAAAACACCGCAGAGCCACTCGCTCACTCCTCCCTCTCCCCACCCCAGTGGAAAGGGAGGAGAATCAAAGCAAACCTTGTGTGTTAAGATAAGAACAGTTTAATAATTGAAAATAAAGTAAAACTCAGTAGTAATGCTAAATTATAATAATGATAATAAAAAGAGAAAAACCAAGTGATGCACAATGCAGTTGCTCCCCACCCACTGGCTGCAGCCCGACCTCGCTTCCTAAGCTCAGATCAGCCCCTTCCAGGTAACTCCCCCCATTTTATGTACCGAGCATGATGTTCTGTGGTGTGGAATATCCCTTTGGTCAGTTCTGGTCACCTGTCCCAGCTGTGCTCCCTCACAGTTTCTTTTGCTTACCTCCTCACTGGTGGAGCAGGAGACAAGGAAAAGAATTCCTTAATTTAGGATAAGCACAAATTAGGAAAAAACCAAAACATCAGTGTGATATCAACACCATTCTCATTCTGTGCCCAAAACACAGCACTGTGACAGCTACTGAGAAGAAATCAGCTCTAACCTAGCTGATACAGTGCTGGATCAGTTCTGTGAGGACGAAGCCAAGGAACAGACACTTTACTCTGGTGGGATACATCAGCAGAGATGCACATGTAATCACAGATTCCGAAGATCATAAACAGCACTGGAGAATTTGCAATGTGTGTGAAGACATGAAATTAAACCCAGATAAACTGGGAACCTGTGTGCTTTTAGCACCTTTTTTTGCTAATACCTATTTTCTTCCAAAGGTCTTATTTAAATTGGCAACAGCATTAAGATTAATGTCTGCAATTGTGCCACAAAGTAGTGAGAAAGGAGAAATGCCTGAACTCAGCAAACAGATGACTGTTGCATCGTATTCCTTAATGACTAATTCTTTTTCCTAAAGGGATCAAACTGGGTTACATTTCCAGAATGCTGAGTGTATAGTATGCTCTAATGGTCTAAAAATCCCCGTTTTAACATCTGATGGCATAAGAGCATAACAATCTGATAAAATAGAAGGGAGTAGAAGTTACTCTTTATATTTCCCCAGTATTTGAAATTATTTCTCTCCTTAAGTGCATAAGGAAGACTATAAACCTTTACCATGCCTTGAACAGACCTGTTACTGTTAACATTCAGTGAAACCTGAAAGAGGTTCAGAAACAAGGATTTTTACTGAGATCAAGAGTTCAGCTGATGTGCTGCTGACATGCTGATTTCTGAGGAAGTACTGTCTCTCTGATACAGGCATGATTCACATGTGTGAAGCAATACGGCAGACTCTCAAATGAGTAAACAAAATATTTTAAAGACCACAGAACAAAAGAGACATCTCTTCTTTTGATGAGAGGGACTTTATTTTGAGATGCTGTCAGTCTGTTAAATAATTAGCCCTCTAATGGGGACTTTTATATTTTATGTAGTTAAACTTTGAACTATTAATTTATGAATAATTGAAATATCCCTTACGGAAAGACATTTATCTTGAAAACCTCAGGAAGGAGGAGTCAGTAGTTATGCTAGTAACTCATTTGCATGATTAATTAAAATCACATTTTTAAAATGTGCCATTTTACTGATTTTTATTTGTATAGTTTCAGCTTTTGAGCATTAGATTAATGTTTTTCTACTACTAAATCAATCAAATTAAGTAGTAAGCCTGGTGTCCTTTAAATAGCAAGCAAATACTTACAAGAATTTAAGACCAAACAGTAAGCATTGCATTGTATTATTAGTCCTGTATGACGTAGCTGTAGAAGAACACTTCTCATTCTTGTTCAAATAGAGATATAAAATAAATTTCCCTGAAGAAATTAAAATATCAAGCAGTTGGAAAGCTTCAATTAAATAAAATGTGTGGGCTACAGTCTGTAATTAAGAAGAATGTTTCAGTTATTCAGGAGGGATAACAGTTTTCCATAATCTGTCACCGTGGCTATTAAGTCAGATTCTCTTTACTTACCATGGTGTTCTCTTGAAAATACTATAACATCTGTCTAAATATCTTCTTTTTAAGCATGGTTTAACAATGTTTTATCATTTGCTGTTAGGTGAAGTCGAAATCTGGTAGTTATAAAGTGCTTTGACCTCTGAAACAATAAAATAATTTACAAATGTTTATTACAGATTTTAAATGTTAAAGAAAAAGCTAACTGATCCTGAGTTGTACTTGTAAAATGTGTCAAAGATACCACATTGTTTTTCTATTTGCTGTAAAGAGTTTTCTCGTAAGAGATTTATACAGGATATATAGCGTAGTGAGATTTGTCATAGGAATGAATAATTGCAAAATCCTGACTTGAGAGGCTAAATATGTTGATTCTCAGGGTCAGAACTCTAATATGATATTCATTGATCTTGTAGAAGGTTGATCTGTACCACGATAGGAGATGGGATCTTTCTGAAGGACAGGGTCCTTATCATCTTTGCCTTAGCAATCTGTAAGTGGTGTTTAGTTCCTGTACAGGCTGTCCTCACAGCCTGCCTGTGAGCTGGCTGGATCAGCGCAGGGCCTAATTAGCTCTCTGGTTTCTTGGTAATGTTCCCTGTGTCAGTCCCCTTCTGTTTCTAAAGATGTTAGCTGTATCCATTGAGCATGTATCGTTCTCTACTTGTGTTCTCCTCCACTGCCATTTCACTTGCCAACTACTTTATCTGTGGTTTCCATGCATCCGTAAGCACCACAGATATATTTGACCCAGTAATGTGACTGATACTTACACATTTCAAACTCTTTCTGTACAACTGGTATCATGAAGCAGAATGTAGGTAAATTTTTCTGTTCCTTTGTATGTCCTCTTGAACTGTGAAAGGAGAACTCATAGCCACCTTCTTTGTGTATCATCAGCAAAGCATTGGGACATTCTTCAGTGCTAACCTGCAGCAATGGCAGAAGTAACATCAACAAACCCTGCTGTGGGAAAGTGAGCTCTGACACTTCCACATCTTTGCTCAGGCACAATTCCACTGTTGTAAGTCAATATTTGGTAGCAAATAAAGAATAAAAAGTATGCCATGAGGAATTCTACCCTTTTAAAAGTAGAATTTATGCTTTAACTTCTAAAGTGAACTTGGAAATCAGAGGGGGAAATGTATATTTAGAGGATTATTTAGATTAATTTCCCCTTTGCTTTCTAATATCAACACTGAATGCTTTCTGTAAACATTTAAGTGTTAGTATATGTTTGAGGAGGTAGGACAAAACTATGTTTGGTGCTTGAAAATGCTGGAGAGACATTAAAGCTATGAGAAGACAGATACTGAAATTTATTTCATATTTAACCAAGGAATTTCAAATAAGAAAGGGCAAGTCGACTTGTGTACTTGTCTTCCTTAGTATTCAATACTGCAAGCAGAGGTACTTGCTGTTACTTACAGCTACCTCATCTACCAAAAAAAAAAAAAAAAACCAAACCCAATCAAGCCAACCAACCGAACAAAAAAAGCCCAAAGCAAACCAAAACAAACAACCCCCCCCCCAACAAACAAAAACAAACCAAACAAACAGAAACCCAAACACACCTAGAAGGATACGGAGGAATGGGTAATATACAAGGGAGAAAATACTGTGAGTATTGAGAGGAGTCAGAGTAGAGTCAGACCTTGAAAGAAGGTTACTTTCTTTTCCCAAAAGATCTTCCTTACCTAGAAGGATTGTCTTTCTCATCCCTGGAAGTGTTCAGTGCCAGCTTGGATGGGGCTTTTGAGCAACCTGATGTAGTGGAATGTGTCTGTGCTCATAGAAGTGAGATGGACTAGATGATCTTTAAAGGTCCCTTACAACTCAACCATTCTGTGATTTTATAAAAGAACATTATAATTTCCATTGATGAGTCGTATTAGCTGAAGCGTTGCAAAGTTTTTATCAAAAAACCTAGTTGTTGTTTTTAAGTCTTATTGTGTACTTATTACTCTTTTTCAACTTTCTGTGTAATTAAACATACCAACATAGATGGGCATCCTAGTATTCTCTTCTATTCAGTTACTACATATATGTCCTGTATTTTGCTTTTTGTATCTTAGAGGGTGTCTTCTTTTTACCAATACCTGGGAGACAAAATAAAACCTTTGCATAAGGGGAGGGACAGTAAAGGGCTGAAGGAATTTCTGTTCCATTGTTGGCTTTTTGTGGGCCTTCTGCAATGAGTCAAGACGATAGAAGCAGAAATAATTATGTGCTTGTTCATGTGCAAATGGATAAGTATTTTTCCATGGTTCAGATTCAGAGAAGCAGCTCTGCTCAGGATGTTGAGGCATGTGAGTAAAGCATATAGTAAAGCATTTGTTGCATCCATGGATAATCCCCTAAATAAATAGGACTTGTGTAGTAGAAATTGACTGTTTTCTTTGAAGATTGATTAACTATTTATACTATAAATTTTAGAGACATTCACAAAAGATATTCTCAAAAATCAGAAAATATTAATTATTCTGAAAATTGTTGGCATGAATACAATAACCTTTTGAGTAGCAACATTTCTGCCTGAAAATTTTTGAGGATAAATTAATCACAATACAATAGCATGAGGATTTATGGTTTGATGTGCTAGTGCCACTCTCAGTACCAAAAAACTGTAGTTGTCCCATCTGCATCAGCCAGTCCTGCCCCAACTCTGCAGCACTTCGATTTCCTGCAGTTTTCGTCTAGGATGCATCTGGGGCACATTGTAATTTCTAAGATAGGAACCAGGGTTTCTCTCCTGGATGAGAGATCAGGATGCTGCAGTGTTGATCTACCCTTGGCAAAGCCTGTTGTCATGTTTTACCCTTCTGCTGGCATGGTAGGAAGGACAAGAAATGCCTGTGGGTTGGTCTGCCCTGGGTTTTCAGTACCTAACTAAAGCATCTTTTAAGAAGCATTTTTTAATCATTGGATCGTTGCTTGCCCCCTGGAAGTGGGGGTAATTTGAGATTAGTGAAGTTGAGTGCCAGAAATCAACAGTGACTCTGGGTAGTATTGCATGATTTTCTGCATGGAAATGCCTTTATTCTGGTAGTGCTAGGAGCATACTGTGTAGCCCATCTAAACTTGTGTTTTGTATGCCTCTGGTTTACAGTGAAGCGTATCTCAGCTGTTGTAAGTTCCATTTTCCTACTTCCCACCTCATTCTTTGCTAGCTCAGACTAGGTGTGACCTTCTGTGTAGCACTCCCCAGCAGCAAAAGAACCCAGCAGCAGGTCAGACTGCTTCCTCTTGCACATTTGTAGATAATATATAGCAGCAGCATTCATTCCTTAAATATGTTTTGGGCTTCTTTAAATTGAGAATTTTATAACTCTCTACTGTATCTAAAAGAAATGTAGTCATTTTCCTTGTTGAAAAGAGAAAAATAGAAGCAGAAGGAGCGGAAAAGGAAGAATGAACATGAATTAATAAAAAGACAAGTTTTTCTGAAGCTAACTGAGCCTTCCCAACTTAAAGCCCTTGAGGAAACCAGCACAGTCTTTGGATTGATCAGATGAAACAGTTTTACAATCACATCTCATAGAAATGAATAGTGAACATGCGAGAGAAGGAATGACACTCATTCCTTCTAATGGAAGCTAGTTCAAGCATGAGGAGGCAGTAAATATGATAAAATTAATCAGTGGTTGGAATATATCTAGTATTGTGAAACAGTCTTTTAGAGTCTCTTGTTTCTGATTTTCCACGATGGAATTTCTGTTTTCTCTGAGGATGGTTTGTTTGGGTTTTTTTTAAAGAAATGGTTATTCTGTTCCCTGAATGAGGAGGAGGGTCCTGGTATTTCAAAACAGCACCAAACAGTTGTCAGGAAATATTTCTTAAGTTATTCCTGCCATTAAAATAAATCTTTGCTGTTGAAACTAAATGCCATGTCTGGTTCTCGAGGTCCAAACTAATGATACTAAAAAACACCGGTTCAGCATGGAATCCTAGAATGATTTGGGTTAGAAGGGACCTTAAAGACCATCTAGTTTCAAATCCTCTGCCAGGGACCGGGAACTTCCAGCTAGACCTGACTGCTCAGAGTCCCATCCAGCCTGATCTTCAACACTCCCGGGGATCAGGAACCTACATCCTCTCTGGGCAACCTGTTCAGTGCTTTGCTTCCTCATTTACAGAATTTCTTCCCAGTATCTACTCCAAAACTACTCTCTTTCAATTTGAAGTCATTGCCCCTTGTCCTGTCACTATGTGCCATGTAAAAAGTCCCTGTCCAGCTTTCCTGTAGGCTCCATTTGAGTACTGAAATGTGCTAAAAGGTCTCCTTCAGGCCTTCTCTTCTCCAGGCTAAACAGTTCCAGCTGTCTCGACCTGTCTTTATAGGAGAGGTGTTCCATCCCTCTATCAGCTTAGTTGCCTCTTCTGGACTCACTCCAGCAGGTCAACATCTGTCTTGTGCTGAGGGCCGAAGTACTGGACGCAGTACTCTGGACAGGGTCTTGCAAGAGCAGTAAAAACTTAACAGTAGAATCAACAGTTTACAGAGCAGAAAAAAATTTGTGTGCTCAAAAGGGCGCTTTCTTTCTGCCTTTTGTTTTGTAAAAACTCAAGGGATGCCTTTTTCAAAAAAGTTTTTTAAAAGTCTGTTCAATACAATGTTACTACCTCGATGAAGGTACCCAAAGAAATTAATTCTGTTAGGATCTCATCACTTTTATGTTCCATCATTATTTCCTTTGTAAATAGAAGCTTCATGTAAGACATGAGTAAATGGCTGGGCATCACACTTTTCATCAGACATTATCTGTTCCATAACAACTTTTTCCAGTTTTCCTAACTGTTTGTTTAGTTGTAAACCTCCATTGACTCATGTAATTAGAGGTTTCTGTGAGTGTTGACAAAAGTAATCTTTATTGCTTGGTAACAAGCTGTGTAACTCTCTTTTGAACTTAAAGAGAAACAGTCACCAAAGGAATAATATTTATGGAATGTCAAAAATGGAAGATACCATATTAATCACTTCAACTGAAAATACTCTTACGTATAATTAGATTATGAAACATCTCTTTATCTACATGATTTATTAAATCCCACTTTGAGTCTCACTTTCAGATTTGGGAAGCCAAGAATACTTCTAAAGGCTCTTCTCTAGTCCCACAGTCCTATAAGTACAGTGGTGTTCCAGCTGCTATTGTTTTTAGCCAAGGATCTGAGCACCAGTAGTTACAGGCTTCCACTTCCCCAGATTCCAGAAAACGTGGTTAGTGTTGCTGGAAGGCAGGCTGGATTTAGTAAGAAGCCAGTTAGCTGTTGGGCTTGTGTGGTAACCAGTCAGAGTGAGTGCTGTGCCTGCCTAGGCTCCTGGTAAATTAACATTGTGTATTTCCGTTTAAAGTGAAGCGGAGCTTGTTCTATTTTCAAGTGCACACAGGAATGTACAGCCTGTCAGCAGAAATGGAAAGTATAATAAAGTTCACAAAAGCAACTCTGTGGCTTGTAAAAGCACCTAAGTCTGATTTTTCTTTCATTTCCTCAGGAGTAAGTGAGGGATATCTTCACGAAAGTCTGTCTCAGCAGGACCGCTCAGGTGTTATGAAAGTAACATTTGTCTGTATGTCTTTCTTCTTACCTGAAATATATTTGAAACAAGAAATCACAAAGAAAACAGAGTAGTTTTTTCTAATGTTTGCTGAATTCTATATTACCAGAGGTAGTACCAGAACTATTACCAGAAGGTACTAGGCATTAGGGGACTATACATTTGTTTCTCTGTGTGATTTGAAAGTAATCCACAGGGCCTTCTACAATATTGACTTTTCTTATTAGTTTAAGTTTCAGACACTGTCTCAAGTTTGAATATATATGTAATGTATCAGGCAAATTTCAAATAAAGTTAAAATATATCTATTAAAATATATTGTGAATAGCAACATCATGTGTAGAAACAATACTGATAGTTTTCCTAAGCTATGGAAATGTATACACTTTGGCCTTTCTCCAAAGCAACTAAAAAAAGTACAGTGAGTGATCTTGGAAGGTCCTTTTTGGATCACTGTTAGCAGATGAATCTTTCCTAGAAACAGCCTGACTCGGAGCATGTTTTCAAACCTGTTTATCATGTTTATTTGCCTGTGTAACTTTTCCTGTGCAGTTGTTAGCAAACAGAGCTCTTATGTTACAGAGATATGGATAAAACGTGCCATGAGGATGTGGGTTCTGTCATACAGCTCTTGGTAGTTGTTGTTGCCCTGATTTCTGCGCTCCGTTGGTGGGATTTGACTCTCCTCAGGAAGTTGTCTAGGCTCTCCAGATTCTGTGGAGGGAGACACACAGGCAGACATAAACATTTTCAAAGGGGCGATTCATCTGATCCTAGAACAGTCACTGGAAAGGATATCTCAGCTTTTCTACAATGTCTCTGCTAACTTTTCCAGAAAAAGGTGGGTAGAGGAGATGCCAGCTGCCATAAATCATTAGCTTTTTGAGATCACTTGTTGCTGTAGTTTTCTGTGAGCATGATAAAAAGTAACTATTCACTGGACACTGCTCTTGCACTGTCCACACACTGCTCAGACTCTTGTAACTTCGTATCTTGCTGCTGATGCTTCAGTCTTCTAGCAAAGGAACAGCTAAGGGGAAAAGAGTCCTTAACACGTGCTTTTTCTGTTCTGGACCCTTGCTCTTCTAACAGAATTCCCATTCGAGATGGGATGAAAATAGTCAGGCATGGATTTTCTCCCCCATCTTTTCTTGGTCCTTTTTAGCTGACGGTGTGACTATTAATTTGCGGCTGCTGCCAGCTTTTAAAACTTGTTTCTTACTGATTGGAACATCAGATTTAGAGTGCTGGAAGTCTCAGAACAGCATTTATGCTTTCCTGAGGGCTGCCATTACTTGCAACAAGGGCTAATCTGGGGAAAGCTGAGGCATAATGTGAGCTTTAACAGCTCATCACAAAGCTCATTCTTGGATTCCAACTCAGTCTGCAGAGGGGGTCACAAAGGGAGCATGCAACCCGCACTGACCAGTTGGTTTGATACTTCTTAGTGGTAACTGAATGCGGGCTTGCCTCGTTAAAAGGCATGAGCTCCTGCAGAACTGGGTAAACATCCAGCTCCTCAGAGTCAGGGCTTGATGGTCCCATTTCCTTTCTAGTGTGGAAAAGGGACCAATAGCTGCAATGAATCACAAGATACTTATTTTGGCTTGTTCTACAAGAACATTTCTAACTTAAAATGTATTTCCTGTCTTAGAAATGTGGAAGAAGAAAAAATAAAGTAAAAATGTGAAAAGGAAGTGAGATGAGATTAAATATTCATTTGAAAGGAAAATTAGCCTGCAATAATGAAGCTAAAAGTTAAAAGGTTGAGATTGAAATCTTCAAATAAAGAAAGTAAAGGGTTTTTTACCCAAGCCAGATATTCTGTAATAAACCAATAGGTTTTTTAGAACATTAACTAATTTAGAAAAAATATTAATTTGTAAGTAATTTTCCTCTCTTGAAAAATTTCTGATAGGTTGGTTGTAAATTTCCATTTTTCACATATAATTTCATTCTTTAATGTATGTGACTCTTGCGAGTGCCTATGTGTGGGGGTGGGGGGATGGTTATAGGTTCCCAAAGGTTTAGTTTAGGATTTTTTTCAGGGTCATCTTTTCTAAGTTGACTGTAACAGAGTTTTTAATTACTTCATTCAGATGTAAAAGGTTTTCTCTTTACATGTAAACATAAAAACCTCTGTTAAAAGCTATATGCAAAGTATTTTTTGGAAGTGCTGCATCCCTTCTAAATTGAAGGAGATGTTCATTAATTTGAACAACTTCTGTAGTCTTGTATCTTTGTGTACTTTTGTGTCCACTGACATTTTTAGCTCAGGCGAAAGGACATACAGGCATGGAAGAACACGTCTGGATAAGAATTTGTTGTAGAAATAGGAATTTTTACTTTAGGTAGAAACAGCTGAGTAGTTGCTTGTAATTGGGGAAACAGTGCAGTTATGCTATTCTTGTATTACTTTGTCTAAGCGTATTTTAATCTTTTGCTGTTTGTCTATGCAAACTGGTCAGCATCTGAAAGTTTTGGGTTTTTGTATGCCTCTCGCCATTTTTCTGTATGGAAAGTATTTGCAGTTTAACTTATACATAACTTCTTCAGTTTTAATGTAAGAATACTTAATACTTCATTCACAGGACTGAGTTTATCTTTTGTCTGTCACTGTGTAATTCAATAACCAGAGAGTTAACTCCTAAGCCTGACTCCTGAAATGTCAAATTTAAGTACTGTAATGCAGGAACAGATAGGGTGGAAGCTGATTCTCTTCTATGGATTGGAAAGACTGCAGCTATAGGGCATTTACTCAGAGGCGCAGGCCGTTGTTAGAGGGCAGGTCTTTATTTGTTACAGAGACAGGGTCAGACCCAGAAGAAGAAACCCTGTGTCTGTGCTGGCCTCAGAGAGTCCTGAAATTCCTTAGTAAACTTCTGGCTTTGGGCAGGTCCATAAGCATGCAACTTCTTGACCTTGAAGTCCCATGGGCACCTGCAGTTCTGGGTGACAGTGTGTGCAAATATTTGGTATTGACAGAGCTGAGTGACTCAGCACAGTTTTCACTCTTGATTCCCAGTCAGGTCATAAAATAGTTGTCCTTCTGTCTGTTTCTTGAGGACTCAGCCAAGCTGACATTTTTGGGAAATACCAATCGTATTTGTGTATGAGTTTGATGGAAAATATGATGGTAGTGGCTTCCTTTGGCTCACTTCTTTTCCCTGTGCCCTGCAGGCAACACAAGAAGTCCAAAAGTTAGCATTGTAATTGTTAAGGTATCTATGTCCCTGGTTGAATTTAATACTAAGTGACTTTCTCAATATCCAGTAATATTTTGTTTGCAAGGCTAGGGTTGATAAGATTCTGACTTTTGACCTGTACTTTCGATATCCAATTATGTTGTCTGTGACAAACTGTTCAGATTCAGCTAATGACTATTTCTGTGAAGGAAAAACATGCTACAGAAGATCTTATTATTTTTAATTGATTAAATGCACTACTCTGTCTGATTTACGCTCTTTATGGCAGATGGTCATATTATTGCAAGTAAAATGCATGACAAATAGTAATCATTCAAAGATAGTATAATTTTTTTTATTGCCTAATATGCTAATGTATTTCTCTCAGGCACACAAAGTTCTACTAAGAGTGTATGTGACTTTGAAACACTCAGAGAAAGATTTTTGAATGGCACAGTATTTCCTGAAGAGTGAGAAAAAGCTCTTGTCTGTATCCCCCTCAGCACTCAAGACTAGATAACATGACTGTAAGAGCAAGCTTGTGTGTGCTCTTTCTTCAACAATAGAAATGTTGCTTGTTGAGAACTGTAGCTGCAGATGATACATCAGAAAATTTCCCGAGCTTCATTGTTCACCACAGAGACTTAATCAATCCTTCCAGTGTAAGTGTTTCTGTGTGGGGCTGTATTATGTGACCGTCTGCCATCTGGTGATGGGATTGTAATGGCTTTGAACAATGCCGTAGTCATCTAAAACCTCAAAGAATATGACAAATAACGAGTGGCAGTATTCTTCAGTGTTTCACTTAATAAGAAAAGAGTGATATAGGACAGCCTTGTGTGGGAGTTTTAAAGTATGCACAGAAGCACATAATTCTCAGGGAGGATGGTCCATGCTTAAATTGGGGCTGCAGTATAAGGGAGGGGTGCTGCAAGCCCACATTATCATCTTCTGTCTGCATTTAGCTGTCTCTTTGAAGAATACATAAGCACAGATTTATTTAGGAAGGTTTAATTTGGTCATCCACTTTCCCTGTGTTTAATCCTTTGAGCACAAAAAACAAGCTGCAACAAGTGGTTTTTATTTAATATGTCTTTTATCAAGGGGTAGAATGACATACTAATTAAAAGGTTTTTTTCCTGAGTTTCAGGGTGAACAGTTACAGATCTGCTAACAGGGTATCTGTTTCTGAGGATTTAACCCGTGAACAGCAGCACAGAAGCACAGGCCCATGCTTTTGTGTTAGGCATATTCTGGCCAGTGTGACTGGAGAGAGGCTGTGCTGGAGCGACAGGTAACAAGGGGCCAGGTGAGAGGAACAGAGGAGAAGGAGGAAGGGAGTCCTTCCTAAGAACACATGAGGAAGGAGATGCTAGAGTGATTGTGTCTGGCAGCCTCCTGCTGTGCATAGGGGTGCCATAGCACAGGCTGAGGTCAGTGCATTTTAAGCACAGTAGTGAGCACAGATGCTGGCGCATCCTTGGCTGAGCAAAACAGCAGTTTGTAGTTTGATGGCTGCACAGCTGTGCCCTTCAGGTTAAATGGGAGATTGTCCTTGTTCCCTGAGAAAAACTGAGAAGGATCCCAGACTTTTGTCCCAACTGCACCTTGAATTTTCCCAGAAGAAAGGAAGGGGTGGCTGAAATCAAGACCTAGGTGGCACATAACTCTAGAGCTGAGGCCTGTATTCAGCTGTTTATGGGGTAGCAGTTTATTTTCTATTCTGGTTAGCTTTACAAACACATTTTGTTTGACTTAATTTAGTATCTTACATATTCTGAACTGTAAGCTTTCACAAAAAGTACCAACTAGTAATTTACTACATACATGCATGGAGTTGAACAGTAGATATTTGATGAGATGTTCATTAAAACTAAGATAAATGGATGAAGACTAGTTACAAAGTATGACTTACAGGATGATGTTGAAATTGAAATCTAACCCCAAACTTGGCTTCTCCTGGACGTGCAGTGCATTAATTTTATCTTTTGCACCTTCTCTATGATTCTGGAAAATCACTCTGAGGTTTGTATTAGATCTGTAGGTTCTAGAGGTTGAGTATTTCCTTATGTCTATCAAAAGTCTAACAAGTCTTAAGGCTTCATGAGCTCTGTCCCACAAGTAAACAGAGAAATAAAATTTGCAGGTTCAGACTTAAGTTCCAGAATTGAAGTGAGGTGTTATATAAGAGTGACATGCAGCATTGCATTCCTTTTTTTTTATGTGGAATTTGTTTTCTCATCAGGACAGCATCTTCTTAAGGTTTTTCTAAGAGGTTTTTGGTTTTTGGTTCTTTTCATGTAGGATGAACTAGCATCATACAAAGCTAGTGAATACTTACTTTTTCAGTCCTTGATTGTGATTTGTATAGCACCTAGTATTTTACCTGTGTTGCAATCCTTAAGTCACCACAACCTTGCCAAGCTCAGGGATCGTAACATTTGCTTTTCCTTAGGAGAGTTTGCACACATGGAAAAAAATGCTGGGAGTCTGGGCACGACAAAGCCTCAGCTTTAGAGCACTCCTCCTGGAAATTGCAGGAGCTTCTCCTGGGCAGGGAGATCTGGCTCAGGGTATGCTTCTCACGTCCCCATCTTTGCCAGATATAGTCAGTGGTTAAACTGGTGTCTCAGTCCACACCTCTGTCAGGGTAGGGGCCTGTGCTTAAGTCAGGAAGGGGGGCTGTCTGTCTGCTCTTTGATCCCTCCTGTTGACTTTCCAGACCAGAACCATTTTCTTAGTCATGGTCTCTGCCAGACATCACCTACAGCAGCACAGTAGCTATGATTAGCCTGCTCTCAGTTTGTGGCTGAGGTGACGGAGCTTATGCAGTTTAGCCAATATTGTTAGGTATGACATGGAAATGTAACTTAGAAGCCAAGAGTACATGTTCCTTACACAAACAATTCAGTACAAAACCCGCTATGGTCTATATCAGACCAATGCAGATTATGTTTTTGCTGAACTGCTGCACCTAAAGCTTAGATGAAACATTTGAAATTCAGTAAATTGAAATGTTTTTAAAGTTTTAAACATTTCTTTTAGCATTTGTATTTACATATATAATAATTTTACGGATGATAGTTTTAAACTAAAAATAGGAAAATGCTTCATGAGGATATGGAAATAGTGTATATACAACTGGAAAAATAGGAGTTTCCATGTGCATATTTAGTCAGACCTGCTTATTCTTGTGAAAAATTTGTTTGGGTTAGCTGGCCTTGCCTGACTGTTTTTTTCTGCAGTTTTCCTGACCAGCCTGGTTGAAGCATGAGATACAGCGGCAATGTTCAAAACATGTTCAGCATACAAGACTGAAACATGAAATAGAGAACATCCTTTCTGAACTAGCCTTTTCTATTCTCCTATCAGTGGTTGTTTTAAACCAAAATGTACCTGACTACAGTTAGCCTGCATTTTAGAGTTTGCTTTTGAAGAGGTCACTTTACCCACCCACACAGCAGAAATTTTGACCAGCCTGTACTTGAAAGCTATGTTCAGGTTCCTGCTGGGAAGCATGGTTCAGAGAGGAGGCTGAGAGAGGCAGCATCGTGCAGCCTCCCTGCCACAGCCTGGGCAACCTGTGCTATTCTGGATTATACTGGGGCTTCTCGTCGTTTTAGAGGATGCAGGTCTCATTTCAAATTTGATCTTTTTAAAAAAGGCAAAACTATTCAAGCAGCAGAAAACAGAAGTTGGGTGTTTTGAATGTGTGATTCACTTCAGGGAAGCCAGTGCTGCTCTGTGTTGCTGGCAAGGCTGCTGAAGAGGGACATCAAACCTGTAATCACAGGCTGAGGCAGCACAGAGGTTGTGTCCCCTCCCATGACCCTGTCACCACATCCCCATGCCTGAGTGGTGGCTCTGGGAACTGCTGAGGTGTCCTTGGGGTGCAACCAGGCTTCCCAGATGCTGCGTAGGGTCAGTTTCTGGGGTATATGGCATATGGCACTTGCATGAAAACCTCCATCTTGCTGCATACCTTTGTTGCATTTGTCTATTATGTTAAAACCTGTGCATGTTAAGGGCAAAATTTTACAGGGCTGACTATGAGGTAACAGGCACTTTCTTTTTATTTGTGGCTGTCTAACGTTGCACTCTGCGTAGTACTGTAACGAACAGGGCAGTGTGTGTGGGGGGGGGGTGTCTGTAAATATATATTGTCTCTCAAAATTATTGGCATAAATGCATAGGTGAGACTAAGATACAGAGCAGATTTCAGCCAAATCCCTAAAAAGTGGCAAATTGTTTTTTCTAAGCTTTATGAAGAGCTCACAGAGTTCTTCATAAAGCACAGTTAACAAGCCTGCGTATGTGTAGTACTGTTTGTGGGATGTCAGTACTTTCCTTGAACTGCTCTAAACACTTAGAGTTTATAGGCATTATAGCAAGTAGCCTGTGCGATATGCTGCATCTGATGCCTTTGCTAGGCATTATTGCCCATTCAAGGTTTTTGAATTATAGCTCAATGACTGCTTCAGTCATGCTTTAACTTTTTCTTTCTTTTTTTTCTTCTTTTTTTTTAAATAAAATTCTTTCCAGCCCTATGAGTTTTCTAAACTAACTTTGTTAGCATTTGCTTTAAGCTCTTTTCTACGTATGCCTTTAGGTCTGGACTAATCTAATGAGATGATCTTGAAGATCTGCTGTTCTCTGCAGTTGCTAATCTATGGTCTGCCATGACTCTAATTTCCACTGGCATTTTTCTTTAACCTTTAAAATATCTTGTATCTGAGCTCGAGCTCTCTTCTGAATTGACATTGGAGCAAGTAATTATTTAATTCTCTACAAATTTGTATCTTAACCTCTTGATCTTCAAATTACTGTTGTAATATATTTGAGGTTCTAATGTTTAATATATGGGCCTTTTGATCTTTGAATACATAAAAATTGCTGTTTATTTGAATCTCACAGGTAGAGTTTTCCAGCTCTTATAGAGGAGATGAGTTGTCTCCTGAGCTGAGTGTGCCCATGGATTATAGAGAATTGTGTTTAGAGGTGCTGATTACAGGCTCTTCACTGAATCATGATGTACTGATTTCAGCTGTAAGCTGTTTGCCATAAAGGATAGGTGCTACTCAGTAGCAGTCAGCTGCAGGTTCAGTATTTCTTTACTTCTCATGGTGTGATTCAGTGTATTATTGTAACACGTGAGAAGTACCTGGATCAAGCCTCCAATAGCACAATTTTAGCCACACTCATAAAGCAGTCAGGAACAAAATATTACTGTGTATGAGGACTGCAGGGTAGAAAATGGGACTTTAAATCTTGCAGTCAATTTTAAACAGTGTCAGTGCTGGACTTCACCTGCGGTCACTTTTCACTTTTTCAAGGCTTGCAGGTGGCATCTGTGTTTGATCAGGGACAACCACGGCTAAGAAAGATGAAAAAATGGGGTTTTTTACACTTTCAGATTGTATGCTTAGGTAAAATTAAAAAAAAAACCCAACAAAATAAACAAAACCAAAAACCCAAAACCAAACCAACCAAAAAATCCCACAAAATCCAAAACAACACAAAACCAGCCCACAAACACAACCAAAGTCAAACAATACCCCCTATTCCTAAATTACTGAAAATTTAAAATGATGCATTATCACATTCCCTTATGCTGAAACACAACAAGGGACATCCACCCAGTCTCACATATAATTGTAGTCATGTCAGAAGGAACAGACATGGACAGAATAGTTTGCCAATCAAATGCCGTTTTGTTGTCTACAGAAGGTTTTCTTTGTCTAAGGGAACTACTGACCTGTCAGTCTTCACTGTGTCTGGGAAGATCATGGAACAGACCCTCCTAGAAATTGTGCTAAGTAAGGCACAGGGAGGTGATTCAGGACAGGCAGCACAGTTGCACCAAGGGCAGGTCCTGCCTGACCAATTCAGTGGCCTTCTATGATGGACTGACTACATCAGTGGGCAAGGGAAGGGCTACAGATGTCATTTATCTGGACTTCTGTAAAGCTTCTGACACGGTCCCCCACAACATCCTTCTCTCTTAAATTGGAGAGAGAGGAATTTAATGGGTGGACTGTTAGGTGGATAAGAAAGTGGTTGGTTGGTGGCATCCAGAGGGTAGTGGTCAATGGCTCAGAGTCCTAATGGACATCAGGGACAAGTGGTGTCCCTCGAGGGTCTGCACTGGGACCAGAGTTGTTTAATGTCTTCATTAATGACATAGAGGGATGAGTGCACCCTCAGCAAATTTGCAGATGACACCAAGCTCAGTGGTGCAGTTGACACACCTGAAAGATGGGATGCCATCCAGAGGGACCTGGACAAGCTCAAAAAGTGAATCTGTGGAAATTTCATGTGTTTTAACAAGGCCAAGTGCCAAGTGCTGCACCTGGGTTGGGGCAGTCCCCAGTATCAGCACAGGCTGGGGATGAGCAGATCAGAGCAGCCCTGCCCAGAAGGACTTGGGGGTGCTGGTGGCTGAGAGGCTGGACATGACCCAGCCATGGGCACTCACAGCCCAGAGAGCCAAAGGTGCCCTGGGCTGCATCCAGAGCGGCGTGGGCAGCAGGGCCAGGGAGGGGATTCTGCCCCTCTGCTCTGCTCTGCTGAGACCCCACCTGCAGTGCTGCATCCAGCTCTGGGGTCCCAGCACAGGAAGGACATGGAACTGTTGGATTGAGTCCAAAGGAGGGGCACCCAGAATACTGGAGGGATTGGAGCACCTCTCCTATGAGGAAAGTCTGACAGAGTTCAGACTGTTCAGCCTGAAAAAGAGAAGGCTTTGGGGTGACTCAGCTGTGACCTTCCAGTACCTGAAGGGAGCCTACAGGAAACCTGGAAAGAGACTTTCTACAGTGGCATGTAGTGACAGGACAAGGAGGAATAGCTTCAAACTGAGAGTAAGTTTAATTAGATGTCAGGAAGACATTCTTTACTGTGAGAGTGGTGAGGCACTGGATCTGGGTGCCCACAGAAGTTGTGTATGCCCCATCCCTGGAAGTACTCAAGGCCAGGTTGGATGGGGCTCTGAGCAACCAGATTCAGTGGAAGGCAGGGGATTGGAACTAGATGATCTTTAATGTATGATCTTTAATGTCCCTACCAAAGCGTCATTAATTTTAAAAGCTCTTTCTGAAAAACAAAAGAAAAATTCACTGTAAATGTATGGAGTCCTAACACAGGCTAGTAATTGACACTGTATGGGTATGCTTTGACACTATGACTCATGTACTTGGTCACTCTGGATTTAGTCAGACATTAGATGTTGAGGTAGGAAAAATCCTAATGGCATGAATAATGTGCTAGCAGACTAGACAGACAAGGAGGCAGTAGAGGTTATCACCAGAAATATGTAAATACAGTTGAGCTGAGACTTCAGGAAAATACAGTGAGTAGCTCTATGGATGATGCCTAGTCAGGCTGCATGATTCAAGTGATTCCTCCCTCCCCAAATTCCTTCATCGGTGAGTCAGTCTCTGTAAATAAGTACTACAGCCAGACAACTGAAGAAATAATTTGGATTCTTTCAACTGAGCAAAGACATGTTCATGACATCATCCTTGTTCTCAAATATCTGCTCTTTTATTAAAGGCCCAGTTTCTAAAGAGCAATTGCTCGTGCTGGTTTTAGTTTATATCTGACCCCAGTACCCCTTATGAGAGGACAGTTACGAGTGCACAGATGTTGTGACTGTTCTTTGTGAAAGCTTTCGATGATTCAGAACTTGAGTAACCAAGATCAGAACAAAAAGCTATCTTTTTTTTTTTTTGGTCAGTTGGTTTGGTTTTGGCTTTGTTTTGTTTTGGTTGGCATCATTAAGAATTAAAATAAGGGACTGTAATTAGGCAGTAATAATGAACCATGTAGAAGCCTAGTAACATTGTCCGAGTAACAGATTTGTCAGGGAAAAAGAATACAATACTGGTCCTCAAACTGACTATCATTATATAATTTATTTCTGCTGCAAATGAGACTTTCAGGACATGGGGATTTGTAGATGGTAGTACTCTCTGTATAAAATGGGATACCATCCTTAACTTATTCTTGGTCTAGTGATAATCTCTTCAGATAAACACTGCAGTTCAAGTAGACATGAACCATTTGAAAAGCCTAGAGTCCAGGAAGACCAGTGAATGATCAGCACAACCTAGACAATATGCAAGGGCTGTGTTAGCTTTAGCTAAGGAATGGAGTACTGAAGAAGAGTTCTTGTTCAGTCTTTCATAAATATAGACCAGCTTTTCTAGGCCAACCCTGGCAGAAAAAATCTAATATGCCAGTCATTATAGTGATATAGAACTTGAACACAGCCTGAAAGAAAATGCTTGTGAAATACACATTTCTGTAAGCACTCCTTGTGGTGGAGAGAATGAGGCAAAGAACATGACTTTTTCACAGAGACTGAAAGACCACAGCTGGGGAGAACATTAAAATGTTGCAAGATCACGTCCTGCAGTTATCCATATGAATGGATATTTGGGATAACTCAGCAAGCAAAATCTAGCTGACAAAGTAAAAATGTCATCTGGGTTAGCTGGACTTATGGAAGCTAATCCTAAATGACTCGTTAATGTGACTGTAAGGATAAAGGTGTGATGAAATACTTCACCAATGACCATTCTATCTTCCAAGAAACACTGAGTTTTTAAACCACAATTGGATAGCTTTATGAAAAATATGCCTGTTTCAGTTTATAATTTTCTGGTCTTGATACATGGGATAAAGATCTGTAGACTGCAGATAACCCAAGGGGTTTTGAGATGTATGCAGCATAAATACAGGAAATCTGATACAAATAAAAAGTGAATTTTCTGATACATGTATGAAGTAAACTTTCATGAATCTAACAGTAGACTCAACTGTTGATCCTTGCTCTCTCATCTTTTCTTTTTTTTTTGTTTTCTTGCTCTCTCCTCTTTGATGGAGGAAAAGCTTCATAATTGCAGTTTCTGTCCATAAAGAGAAACAGAGAGGACAGAGTCTGTCCTGAAGCACATCTGAAGTTCCTGTAGCTTGTGTGAAAATTGATTTGGACTCCAGGAAGAGCCTAAATTATTACTTCTGTTAAGGGAAATGCAGTTATAATGCATTCATTCAGATTGGTGGAGACATCCTGTCCAGACAGTGCCCTTTTTTCCAACCTTGCTGTGTCATAGGCTGCTGTTTTTCCCACCAGTGGCAAGGGGCAGGTCCCAGGAGAGAGCTGGAGTTGTAGGAAGGGCTGAAGAGGTGAGGCAGGGTAGATAAGAGGGGAAGCTGTAGTGATCGCAGACACATGAAGTATTGTCTGAAGTACTGAGAGAAGGTGAAGGGGAAGAAAATAAAACCTGGATGGAACATCTTGGCAAATGAGAAAACTTACTTACAAAAACACTCTACTGTTCTGCATGTATGGGTGATAAATTTTTTCTGCTGTGCTGTTCACGCCACAATCCATACTCCTGTGCTCAAACTGAACACTTGTCTTTAGCACAATAACTATTCTAATGTCTCCTGCTTAAATTATTACAAGGCCTTGAAGAATTACTTCTTTTTCCCATGAAGTAATTTTCCTCAATTTTATGAGCTAAATACAACCTATGGATTGATGATAAAATCGTATGAAATTTTAATTCTAGCCTGATATATGATCAAAGATATTTTAGCACTAAACTTAACTATGGAAATTAGTTGCATTATTCACTTTAGTTTACAAATTATGCTTCTAATTGGAATACTTTTTACTTTTAAGCGCAGAGTTACACATTTATAAGTCTGGCAGTTGCAAATCAATTACACACTTGAACCAAAGACATTAGACCTCTCCATGTCATTCCATAAATATATCTTTAGTTTTTCTCTTTCTTTATGATGAATAAAGTGTTGATTTTTGTGTTTGTTGGATGAATAAAATTAAGCTGAAGAATGCAGTTACTATTTTTAAATTTTATACACATTAAAGATACGAAACACAAGGGCACCCTCAGCGTAGGAGTTGAAAGGAAAATCTGCACATTTCATCTTTTGGCACTGAAGCAGGTTAGTGTTTGGACTAAAGTATTCTTAGCTTTAGGTTGCTACTGGAAAGATTCTTGGGATGCTAATGGTGATGTGAATCCAAATCTGATGCTTACAGTATTTCCCACTTACACACATAATGTACCATCAACAAAGTTCTTTCAGAAAAGAAATTCCTCAGTTGCTTGGAGGTTTTTGTTGAACTTTTTTCTTTAATTATTATTATTTCCTTGTCGCTGTTCTCACTGCGGCTGAGTAGAGAAACGACATGTAATCCAGGCTCAGGGATAAATGGAAGTGATTTAATAATTTTTCCAAAGGCTATTATATGTTAGTTTGCAAGAGTGTGTTAAATGGCATAAAGTAATTGGTCTTTTGGCCATCCACCCCTTGAGGGGATTGGCCACGTTCTAAGACACCCATTCCTAAATATTTGTCTAGTTAAAGCCATAACAATACTGCAAAACAACCTGCAGGTGCAAGAAGTTTACAATACTGTAATCTTGTTTAAAATAATCTGCATGGGAAAGACAGAACTCTCACAAAATGCTGCAGAGAGCTGAAGAAATTCTCTGCTGTAGCTTTTTCAGCATCCATATTTCTTGAATAGGTTTTATACCGTGAGTAGAAGGAAAGGCCCACTGAGGCAAATGCAAAGATTTTCTTTATTTTGTATAAATGGACACTGAAAAAGAAGAATGCAATCAACCTATTAGTGTGAAAGAATATGTCATCTTGCAAAAGTTTAAACATTTCACTGCAAGAACAAATGGAAAACTGAGATGCTTCTGGAAGAGGTCTGTAATAATTACGTTAGCCTTTTTTTTAATTGTCTAGTAAGCATTCTTATTTTGTTATATATGCAGCTGTATTAAAATTCAGAGTAGTATTACTACATGCTGCTAGAGGCAGAACAAATTATGGAAAAGAGTGCATTTTGGAATGTCATGTTCTTTTCTGTAAGTAAATACAATAATTCTTCAACAAAGCAAAGGAATTAAAGTGTGCTATTCTGTAAAGTAGTAATGAACTCACAGAGGAAAATTCAGAGTAACTTAAAAAAACCCCACAATAAACCAAAACAGTTATATTGCAGTTGAAATAAAGATTTGCTTTTTTACATGAGCCTGGTATTACTGATTTAGAAAGCACGGTACTGGAATAAAACAGGAATGTTTAAATGCTGATCCTTCGTGGATACCAAGTGGAAAGCTATTCTCACTCATGGTATTTTGAGAATGACTAAATGTGGAGTCTGTTCTTATTCCAGGGCTGATTCTGCTAATCACAGTGTCCAAGTGTAGGATGTTTGTACCAAAGTTAGACCTGTATCACTGACTTTTTCCATCCATGAGGACAGTAGTCATTCATGTGGATGGTTTGCACCCTAAGCTGGGTTTATACTGACCCTATTTTTCCACGAGTGCTTCATAAATATGCCAAAAAACAAAACTACAGTGTTTCTCTTTCACTGTCTCAGTTATAGTCAGAATTATATTAAAATTAAAACCCATTCATGATGTATTCTATCCTCATAATGACCCAGGAAATACACTGGAAGCCTATGAAGCTTTTTTTACTGAGCATGACTGCAGAAGCTGGTTATATTTGTCCTCTCATGGAGTCTATGTGTCCTGACCAAAGGGTAAAAATGCTCTTTTTTCCCAAGAACTTGGTATTGACATACAACACTAACTCAGTATTGACATACAACACTAACACATAACAATAACGTGTATCATTATATCAACTATATATCCAAAACATCCTGATAAATTATTTTGAAGAATATACAGTGAGAACATTACTCTGATTTGATAAGGTCTGCATGATACATTACTTCTGCTATCTATTGTCTACTTTGGACAGCACGCTGTAAATAAACCTGTTGCTTTCATGCGCAGTATGTTAGAAGATAAAGCTGCAACTTAGCAAGCTGCTTTTAAAACTATGACAATCACAACAAGGAACATAAATGAATGTTTCATGGCAGGCATGCCACTGAAAGAACCAGTTTAATCTGATCAGGAACATGGGAGCTCTTTCTGAATAGGAATTTAAAGGATTATACAGAATCTGTGTAACAAGATGCTCACAAGCAGAGCATGTAAAAGAATTCATCCTCTAACTCCTCAGGTATTTATTTAGGGAAGCTGTTCAAAGTTCTATTTCCATCCCAAGAAACAACTCAGAGGAACATTGTTTAGTTGTAGTGCAAAGAAGAAGAAAGAATTTTAAGGATTAAAATCTCATTTGTTCAGCTTTAAAATTACTTGTATCTAGACCTTAGTCAGATCCTTTAAATCCTGGAAATGGTAATGCTTATTTTCCTGAGAATCTAGTTTATGGATTTTAAAGTTATGGCTATTCCTTACTCATACATATGAATCTGCTAATGGCATAAGAGCCTATATCAATTTATAAGAAACTTGAGGATAATTTATCCTGAATTTTAGTAGGTTTTGTTTGTTTGTAGTTTTAAGCTTCATAAATATGCCCAGAAATCTGACCAAGAAATTGGAAGTGGGATGTTTCTGTTGTCATGATTATTCTGTCTCCCTAAATTACTGTTTTTCTGATATTTAAAAGATTTGTGGATGTGTTCCCAAGTAGTACTGTTGAACACCAGATCCCACTCAAAAACTGTAGGCAGCATATCCATTTGGGTGTATCTGTGAAGTATTCAAGGTCTTGGATGTGAACGCTTCCCAGGGCTTCAAAGTTAGAAATGTGATTAGAATGCAGAGGACTGCAGGGTCTCGAGGTAAGTATTCCCTAGGTTTTCCACCTCAGTGTTGACCACTGGGAATAAACCAGGGCTCACACAGGACTGTCTTTGCCTCAACTTTTTTCATCTAAACCCATCTCTGCAGTACATATGTCATCACTTGGGGTCACAAAGTTGGGTAACAGCTTTTCTTCAAACTCAGTTTAGAAAACAATTTAAACAAATCTAGTTCAGAAAGCAGTTGCCTTCAAATACTCAACCTGATAGAAGCATCTGCTGGAACCACTAAAAGATTTTTTTTCATAGAGTATTTTCCCTGGGTTTTGTCTGCCCATAAATCAAAAGTTACCTCCATTCTTCCCATCTTTACCTACATTGTTTCTCCTTTACATTCTTTGATTTTCTTTATCTTTAGCTTGTCCCCACACTGAAGCTTTTCCATTAACTGAAAATCATAACACTGACATCTTTGCAACAGTGGTATTTTATTGTTAGATATGCCAACCCCTTTCCTTTATTGTTTATTTTCTTTATGGCAAGTACTTGCAGGGGCAGTTAGTTACCCTCTTCTTACAGCATGAAGTACAATGCCAACCCATGTTTTACTGAGCCAGTGGGCAGTATATGCAGAAACATGATGAACTTGCTTCAGCTGTACAGCGAGAACTCTGAAGGCTGAGCTGGAAGCTGGCAAGAGTCCATGGGGTAATCACATAGTACTCATTGAAATTCACTGTCACCACTGTGGTATTTAATTAGCCGAGTTGTTGGAAACCAGCTACAGGGAAGTGAGAATAAAATTCTGGAAGAAAGCAAGCAAGAAAAAAGAGAACAAAAGAGCCAGACAGTCTGTACTGATTCAGACAGAAGATAGGGTCAGTAGTACTTTTTCCATGAGCCCATTTTCAATAGCTTTGATTATAGAACTTGAATTATTTCTTACTGAACTGGGGCACACACACACCACAGTCTTTTACAGAACCCTTCTATTTCTTCATATCAAGTACAAATTATGTTATGATTATGGGTCTAAATAATACTGTTACTCTACCCTGTTAAAGCAGTGACCCTCATTTTTCACTGATAGCTGAGGTGAGACTTAAATTGCTATTAAATAAGATGTCCTCATTAATTTCCTTAAGCTTACATGCATAATGTATGCCAGAAGTCAAAAATATGTTGTGCTTCTTATTATAAAATGTAAACATTTGGCTTGCAAGATTATGTTCTTTTATGTAACTGGTAACTTGAAGAAAATTTGTGTTGTGATGTTGAATAGGCTAGACGGATTTCAGTTTAGCTTCATCCGTTTGTATCCATGAAGCTCCTACAAGATCCAGGATACTCCACCAAGACCCACCTAATGGATGAGGGGAAAGGCTGTGGATGGTGTCCACTTCGACTTCAGCAAAGCCTTTGACACCATCTCCCATAGCATTCTCCAGCAGCCAGTGGCTTGGACGAGGTGCAGTCTGAGGTTAAAACTGGCTGGATGGCTGAGCCAGGAGAGTGGTGTTGAATGTCCTGTGTCCAGTTGGCAGCCAGTCAATAGCAGGGCTCCCCAAGGCTCAGTATTGTGGCCCGTTTTGTTTAATGTGGTTTTTGATGATCTGGATGAGGGGATTGAGAGTATCCGCAGTATGCTTGCAGATAACAGTAATTCGAATGGGATTTTTGATCTCCTGGAGGGTAGGAAGGCTCTGCAAAGGGATCTGGACAGGCTGGATCATGGGCTGAGGCCAGTGGAATGAAGTTCAACAAGGCCCAGTGCTGGCTCCTGCCCTTGGGTCACAACAACCCCAGGCAGTGCCACAGGCTGGGGCAGAGTGGCTGCAAAGCTGCCCACAGGAAAAGGACCTGGGGGTGCTGGTGACAGCAGCTGAACATGAGCCAGGCTGTGCCCAGGTGGCCAAGAAGGCCAATGGCATCCTGGCCTGTACCAGCAACAGTGTGGCCAGCAGGACCAGGGCAGGGATTGTCCCCCTGTACTCAGCGCTGATGAGGCCACACCTCAAATCCTGTGTTCAGTTCTGGATCACTCACTCCAAGAAGGACTTTGAGGTGCTGGAGCAAGACCAGAGAAGGGCAGTGGAGCTGGGGAAGAGTCTAGAGAGTTGCTCCTCAGAGAAATCTGTGACATCTTATGTATTCTTTAAATACTCCTTTTTCACTTGAATACGACAGGGTACCTCAGCACATTTCTGTGTTCTGTAGATTTCTGGGATGTTTAGTTGTGTGAGTTCATGTTCATTAAATTTTGCTCTTATTTGTATCTATTTCAAGTTACTTTGCTGGTTGTGACCTTAACTCTGAATTTTTTAGGTATTAGTCCATGTTTTGTGAACTAGCATTGTTTATAATTTTGAGCTTTCAATTATTCACATTTTGTTTACTTTTGACTTTTTTTTGACTAATGATAATTACCTAAGAATTTGCATCTTCAACTCTGTGATTTTGTGTGTGATTGTTGTTCAGATACTGCGCCCAAGACACAGGAGAACTTCACTGTGAGAGTAATTTTGATAATTTCAAAGATGTCAGCTGTTAGTATGAATTTACCAAGATTTCTATGTCCTTAGGTTTTACTGGGTTTGAATGAAACTCAGCAGTAGGCCATGATTTCTGAGAACGGAACAAAAATTTCTCTGAGCAATGAAACAGTGAAATAACTGAATATAGTGCTCACAGCAAAGAGCAGGGTTATCAAGTCTATTCTTTTTTGTTACTCTTCAAAAGCTGAACTGTTCACAAAAGCATCCTTTACTGCCAGTACCCAGACAGCTGCATCACAATATTGAACCAGATTGAAGCAGACAGAGGTGAGTCAAAGGTATCCTGATGTTGTGCACAATTTTTCCCTGCCAAAGGTGTGGTAGCTGTGGTAAACTGCTTCAACTCCCGATTTCCATAGCTGCAAAAAAAGAAGGCTAGAAGTCCACAGAAAGCTGTGGGCTTTTTTGTTTCGTAGGTCTGCTTCCACAAGTGCCGCAAACTTTCTTGATATGTATGCACAATGTGTGAAGTTTTCAGCAATGGCAAGCATGTACTCACTTACGTGGAAAATACAATGCATACAGATAAGGAAGATGCTTATTCCTAAAAAAATACTGCTCACATGGCTGCAGGCACCCTGTTTAGCCTTGGAGGAGGCTTCCTATCTCCATGGTCAGCTTTTCCTGCAAAAGATGGGAGAATGGTGATGTTTTCAGCCTCCTTCCATTCTGGTTTATTATCATGGTATTCCTCTTTATCAGCTCATGAGTTAGTTGTCCCCTCTTATTCTTGGGCATTTATCTGTTCTTTGTCCTTTGAAGACTGAGAAGGTTCAGTTCAATTTCTTCTGTCATGAGAAATGAAATGGTGAGGTAATGAAAAAAATTCCAAACATTTCAAGAAGTAAGTGTAAAATAAAAAGTTTTAAAACCTTCTGTATGAAGTAAGATAAAACAATTTTAAATATGTTTTAGTAGCAGAAGTACATTTTTTGAATTGTTACTTTCATAATATTCAAGATTAAAAATAACATTTATTGCATTTTTAGCAAAAAATTGAACACGTTTATGCTTTTCTTGCAATCAGCAAAATAATTTTTAAAATCAAGATTAAAATTTACAGGTTTTGGTTCAAGCTGAACCAGTGGCCCTGGAAATAAGCATATCATGGGTTTTGACTGTGTCTTTGCATTGGTTATAAGAGAAGTTTCCTTAGTCTTTGTTTTACCTTTCCAAAAGATACACCAGCACTCTCCACAACTGGGAATTTTGGTAGAAATTGGTCACTGCTTGGAGAAAAAAAGGCAGCCAAGTTTATTTAAATAAACCAGGTGAAATCCTATAATAGGCTATTCCATCATGGGGAAAACAAAAAGAAATTAAATGTTGCCTCCAAAGTAGTTTGAAAAGGGGAATACATTCTGTGTTGGTATGAACCGTATTCGTACTTGTTACTGTCCATGTTTTGTCGGATTTTCAAGAGGAAACTGGAGAGGAGACCTTTTTCTAAGGTGCTAAGTGTTTCAGTTGGTACTATTACATCGAGTCTAAAAGGAGAGTGGGACATTGTAAGGTCTGTGCGACTCTGGCTGGCTGTACCTGTCACTCTAAGTCTTGGCTATAAATTACTGTACCCATGTTTCATGTCTAAATAACTTACTTCACATGGAGTATTTTGCAGCAACTAACAGGAATGCCATTTGCTGTTTTTTCCAGCAGTGCCACATAACTGTAATGAGAGATTTCACAGTTCATTTTTAAAGAAATTGTGCTTTTCTAGAGACTGCCCAGCCAAATCAGGCTGAAAAGCGAGAGAGATTTTACAAAACTCATCCATCTGTTAATGATCTGACTATGACAGCCACAGACCTTGGAAGAAGCTGTTTTCAGAAACAAGCTCTGTGCGTCTGTAGGGGATCATAAAGATAGTGGTGGGCAAGAAAAACTAAGAGTATTATTTGGAAGGACAAGACTACGTCTTCCATCAGCAGCACTAACTTGTTGAGTTTTAGCCCAGTTTTGTCTGAAAAATGCTGTATCTTTTTCCATTTAGAGCAATCTTTAAGGTAGTGACTTTAATAGTTGAAGTACAGCTGATCAGGAGTGCATAATCCTTTCCTGTTAGTGGAAGCTTGCTTCAATTAAATACCCCATTGCTTTCTCATTAGCGGGAAAAAACAGTGATTTGTAATCCAGCTCTGTGGTCTAGATAGCTGTAATTAGAAAATTCTTATGAGCCTTTGTTCTCTTGTTTGTAACACAATGTAATTTGAGGAAAATAAGACACATAAGTTATTATAACCCTGTTTTTGAAAACTTAATGTAGCTTGTTTTAGTCATGATTTTCCAGTTGTCTGTTGACATTGAAAAGACTAGAAAAATATACACTTAATTTTTCAAGTAAAGAGACTGCAATTAATTTACTCTAGGCAGGGTGAAATTGTTTCAGTAAATTAGATTATTTTGTTATTTATGTCCTTAGGTTTTATTATGTCAGATATACTGAAGTCCCATAAACTGAGATTCCAAGAACTCATTCACCTGCAGTCTGCACGCCAGCTTTCCATATATGAAAAAGTCTGGTTCTTTGAGGTCTTAAAAAAGTCTTGTCCTAAATTCTCTGTGAATTGTTTTAGATTTTGTTTTCCATCACAGGTAGATAAAATACATGCCAGGAAGTCCAAACTCTGATTCAAATTTATTTGTTTCTCTTTCTCCACTTCTTCCAAAGGAAACTCCTTTGGGATCTTGTTTACTTGTTTTTTTCTGCTCTTTAGTGCCAGAGCATTGGTTGTGTTTAATATTTTACTGGAAGACAAAATTATGAATGTTTTCAAGTTACCTTAACAGCATTCTCTTTGCATTTAAAGTAGAAGAAAATCAAAATTGAAGCTGGCTTGCTGGCTGCTAAAGAAAGCAAGAGAGGGAAATGCTGATGATGAAACATGAAAACCCATGGTAAAAGCGTAGAATTTCAACATGTAGTGGCAGTTTGATAAATCTTAATCATGTTGATCACCAAAACAATTTTAAAATTAAAATGGAAATTAATACAATTAAAGTTGAAAATAATAATGAGATGTGGATATTGTGAGACACAACTGGAAACCCAGTTCATATTAGTACATTAATTTCTGTTTATACAGGTTAGAAGTGTATTAGTCTACCTCATGCACTAGAAGGGAGGGGTACTGGAACAGCAGAGATCAGTGGGCACTGTGGCTGTTGGACTGAACATGGAGACAGGGGTTGAATCCTAATCCTACAGGAGCAACAGGCAGTGCTCCTCCACTGTGGCCTAGATACCGGAATTGTCACTTCTTCTACTGCTGGAGAAATTATGTTGTGAAACTGGGATTTCCAGTAAGAAGAAATATTCAGAGAACTCCTAAATTGGACTTCATCACTCTTGGTTTTGCTAAACTCCAAATGCTGAAGACCTGTTTTTCAAAACTCTATCATGCATGTGTCATTTGTCAAGAGCTCAAGATTTACAGCTGGCAGGTACGAACTGATTGTCTGCATACACTACCTGTATAACTCATTGTGGATTTTTTTTTTCTTTTTTTTATATCAAAGCACAGGACACAACCAAGCCAATAATTTGTCAAAAATTTAACTGAGGTTTGACATAAAACATTGTTAAGTCATGCACACTTGCATGCAGGTGAACTATCACTGCTTAACCAGCAGAAACAACACAAAAACCTAGAACTGTCACTGTCTGTGACTAGGTGGGAGATCTAGAGAAGAGGATCCTTGCAAACATTCCACTGCATTGCTCATGCCAGAGTCCAGTTTTGAGTGAGTTGGAATTTCTCTGACTTTTTTTTTAAATTATTTTTGAGAAATTCTACTTTGTATTTGGATGAGTGAAAACTTAATAACTTACACTGAAATCTGAGGATGAATCTTAAGAGTTTCCCTGGAAGGAAAAATTGCATATTTCTCATCCTCCCTCACTTTTGCTCCTTTTCTTTGTTATCATCTGTAGAAAGATACCTGACATTCTAAGATGCCTGTGGATGAAGCCATAAATTCACACCCACCAAAAAGTTGATGAAGAGTGCTTCTGGCCTTGTCATTTGCTTGAGGAGGCTCCACTGAGGTTTTTATGAGCAGATAAATTACTGGAAAATATGTGACTACAAAGTACTGAGGAACAAATTTGTATTCCTTTGTAATAAAAGTGTTAACAATTTGAAAAAATGAATACCACTGAAAAAAATCCAGACTACTCAGGCACAACCATAAAAACTGTGTTTTGTGTACAGTGTAATGACACAATACAAAGCTTCTCCCAGTAGCTCGTTTCTGCTGGCATTTATTCTTCATGTGTTTTGCTGGCTTTGAAAGTTGCTTAATAGAATAGGTTTTCCCTAGTCATGTGCATATTTATTAAGGCTTCTTGCTTAAATACTAATGATAGAAACTAACCTACTTGACTTTTTGGATGAAGGAGCACTGCAATGTCATCACTTCCATCAGAAGTGTTAGTGGAGCATTAGGAAACCATTTGGCATCACCGAGCAGTTAAAGTTGGAGTCAGCTTTGACTGGCACCAATACAGATCAGCTGCTTTATCCTATTGACTTTGGTCCATATATGTCAATCAAGTGAGAACAATGTTAAAATCACTATGTTAAATTAACTAACAAAGTATATTTTTGATTCAAAGTTCTGGTCAGCTGGTTTCATAGTCATAGAATGGTTCGTGTTGGAAGGGATCTTGAAGATCATCTAGTTTCAGTCCCTCTGCCATAAACAGGGACACCTTCCACTGGACCAGGTTGCTCAAAACTGTATCCAACCTGGCCTTGAACATTGCCAGCGGAAGTGCAAACACACCTTCTCTGGACAACCCTGTTCCAGTGTCTCACCACCCTCATGGCAAAGGATTTCTCCTAATACCTAATCTAAACCTACCCTAGCCATTTCCGCTTGTCCTATCACAACGTGCCCTGGACTTGCAAACAGCATCTCTTTAATGACAAATTTTTTACCAAGATCTTTAGCCATTTTCCAATGCAGCTCACTACTAAATGGTTGATAATCTGAAAAATGCACGTTTAGTTATATATAATATAGCTAAATATAGAATGGCTTGCAAGTGCGTCTGTTTTTTCATATTCATAGAACAGCTCATTCCTATAGCACATTCCAGTCTCAGATGTATTTTGTAATAATGAATATTAGATAATTTTCCTTAGGTTTGATTCTTAATGTTGCTGCACTTGTGTAGATATTTATATGTAATTAAAATGGGTGCAAAATGCCACTTCTTCTACAGGTACTTTTTTATCTTATTCATATTAGTTTCTCACTTCTGAAATTCTCTGCATAAAAGAGACCAGTAGTGTCTCACAATTCTTAACTTTTGTTCACATACTTATCCTAACATTTTTCCTTGAGCCCTTTACTTTAAATCTTTTTTATATTCTGGTTGGGTACACAAGCTGTGTTTTATTACTTAAAATTATTCATGTTCTTGTATGAACAGCACAAATATTTAGGAATACACTAAAAGTGTGTTTTCCCTGGAGAGTAATGCATGTCGGTTTGAAATCAGTTATTTATAAAACTGTGCTAAAATATGTAGATTTGCAGAATGCTCAGACTGAATAGAGATGTGTTTTAAACTTGACTAGAAACAATACTTGGAAACCTAACTCCCAGTCTTTACATGTAGCTGTACTGTGCTGTCTTTCACAACTTGGCAGTTTTAGTCAGCTTCTGTCTATTCTAAGATTTATAAAGCATGACTTCTGATAGAAGCCAGATCCATATAGCAGTTAAGGGTATAGTTTTGTTGGAATATCTGACTTTTACACTGAAAAATGTGCTTTATTTCTGTGAACCGAAAACAAGAGTGTTTCTACACTGCAGAATGTCAGTTAGGTATAGTGACCTGACCTTGAAATTTAACCTGATAAGTCTAGTTCTGGGATGATTGACTGGTCTGAAGAGCTACTGTCAAAATGCAATTTTTTCATTGCTGCTGTACTTCTCTCAGTGTACCTTCAGGAGTCAAGGGTCACAGATTTCTGGTTGAAATTACAACAGTAATCTGAACAACGCTGATTCCTTCCTGTTGGTTCCTGGAACAGTTACATGTTCTGGGCACATTAAGGGAATAATGAGAAGATGACAGAGAATTATTGACATGTGGGTGGCTTATGCTGTACCTTTTGCATGGTACATCTATTCCTTTTCTTTCTGACACCTATGGTTGTCACCTGACAACTGTTGGTGACATAAGGTACACTGCACTTAGTATGGTAAGAATCTGCATTTGGTGGGTATACTTCTTTGTTTTTCAAGGAATAAAAACTGTATATAATGGGTTTATTTTCCTATTCCTTTTGATGGAAATCCTTAAAAAAAAAAAAAAAAGAAAAAGAAAAAAGCTTCTTTGCAACTTAAGGAGCCGTTTTGACAGCTTAGAACCTTTGTGAAACTGTTTGTATGCATTTAGCCATTATTTTTGCCTTGAACTTTTACTGCTTCAGGCTGCTAGTGGAAAACCATAAAAAATTCTAAATTAAACTTTCCTGATGTAAACTAGGAATACTGGGTTTGGATGTTTACTTGGCCCATTCAACACTGACTCTGTAAAATTTTGATGTACAACACATGAGAGCAAGAGTTCATCTGGCTGTGTGTGCATGCTAACCATTAAGGTAAATGAAAGGAAAAACCAATTTTTTCCCCTTTCCCTGTGTATACCAACTCTTAACATCAATGCTGTTCCATGAAATAAAATCATCAAGAAATAATGTAATTTGTTTTCCATGAGGAGTACCTCACTCTAGAAGTGATCAGCAGTTAGGATATATGAAAAGTGTCACATTTCTTTCTCTAGTCTTATTTTCTCTCTCCCCTATTCAGATTGATTCACCCTGCCTGATTTTAACAATAAAACATGCCAATCAAGGAATGTGCATATTTTAAAAACATCTGTCTGTGATGCTTGGCAAGTTGCAATATTTGTCATTTCCCCAGCTCTTGATATCACAATGACCATTGTCTTTTTTTTTTGCCAGTGGATGTAACAGTGCTTTTGTACAACCCTATCACAAATATAAATTTAAAATAAGCTCAAAATAATTATGTGGCTTTTTGAAGCATAACTTTTTCGTTGTGGCTACTCTTTATGTCTGGGGGGAACAGATAGAGAAGGCTAGGAACAACTTAAGATTCACATCCAATCTTGGCTTCAGATACAGGGCTTTGTTAATGTTGAATTTGCTTTCTTGCTGAAAGGAGAAAAAAAAAAGCCTTCTTGTCACCAGAGATTAAATACTGAATGACATCATTAGAACTCCACAAAATCCTGGGATCCTGTGCAGCTCTACTCTGATTTTCTTTCTTCTTTGTCCCTTTTCCTCTTCTTCTTTTGTTTTCCTTTCTTAAATGGGAAGAGGGATGTTCAAAGTCATTACATTGCTGATGAACCATTAAGTCACTCAGCCTTGTATAAATAAGTGTATTTCACATAGACATACAATCCAACTGCAGTCATTGTCTCTTAAGACTTTGGATCCTGTTTGCTGAGCTACATTGCATATGCCTGCTTTCATTAAAAAGATATCTTCCCGAAGGCTTAGAAAAATAACTGCTTTACAAAAAGTATGGAGAAAAGGTGACAGAATTTGAAGGCTTCTGGGGGGAAAACTGAACACATCTTGCTGTCACTGTATTTACAGAACTTTTCTTGTACTATAGGGTAGCATACAGGTGAAGGTCCTGACACTGCAAAGATTTATTTATGGGATGAGCTTGTGGCAGTACAAGTCATCTCAACTGAACCGAGTAGGAGCTCTTATGGTATTGGGGATAAAAGCCCTTCCAGAACTGGTGCCTTGAATAGTTAGAAATGTGCTGAGAGAAAATGTTCCTCTGAAACTTCTCGTTTATTTCTCTTCTCCTGTCAAATGCCCTGTAGCAACTGAGGACATGATGCTAATTCCAAGTTACCTCGTTAAACTCAATATATATTATCACAAGAGTGAAGGAGAGGGTTATGAACTATTTGCCACCAAAATAAAGTGATATGGATCATTAGAAGGGTTTAACTCCATTATAAGGCTCTTACATCTTGTACTTTCAGTGAAGCAAATTCTAGGTATATGCAGATGATTTTATGACAGATTTTACCCCACTGTGGTAAATGTGGTCTGATATTAAGCACTTAGTGGCTAGTATTACATCAGATACGGAACCTGCCACTGGCCTGATTCAGATGTCGCTTGGGTGGCCAAGAATATAGAGAGGATTATCCAGTAATGATCTGCTGGATTGGGCTCAAAGCGTGCTACTGGCAGCTGCTGTGTTTGATAAACTTTCCAGAAATATGGTCTGAGTCAGCTGGTAACTTCTTTTACAGAGTTTTGTTTCAGACTAAGTGACTTGCATCATCTTCTTAACTAGAAAGAAAGCAACCCAATGATTCACTATCATCCATGTAGGTCATATACTGCCTTCAAGTGTTCTTTCCCTTTAGCTGTTTGAGGCTTTGTTTACTTAGTCTACAAAATGATTAATGATGTTGTTTGGTGACCTCATGTAATTTAGTTGGTACTTTTTCGACCTCTCCTGGTGTCAAAAGGGCATGCTGTGGCATACGGTCAGGATGCTTGGTGGGCTCTGATCAGTCATTTGCTTTCTTGTAATGCAAAGGCCTCTTTAGCTGGATACTTGTGCTGCTGTCAGAGACAATGAGGGTCAGCAGTTGTGGTGACAAATTAGTTTTGACAAGCTTAATGACCCCAATGAAGAAAAGTCTGCAGCCTTGATAGCAACTGCAGAATAATTGGTTAGCTCAGCCAAACAAGAAACATGTTAAAATCCCAGATCCTCTCTGGCAGGCCAATTACACCATTCAACAAAAGAGGTGGAAGGTTGCCATTAGCTTCTAAAGTGATACAAAAGCATCAGTGGGCTGTATTTCAATCAATTCAGTTTGCTTTGGTGGGATATCAGGAAACTGATGGAAACAACAGCCTTTCAAACAGTGTTCATGCTATACATGGCAGAAACCAAAGAGAAAGCTTCATAAGAGCCTTTAGACTTTTATGGACAATAGTTTCTTGCAATGTTTCAGGTAAGTATGTGTATATATATGTGTGTTGATTTAGCTAAATGCAAAAGACCTATTCAGGCTTTCCCTGGGTTTTCAGACTGTAGGACAAAGCAACCGAAGTGAAGTGATTAAGTAATGTAAGTAACAAACTAACAGCTGGCATGCAGTTAATGGAGAGTGTTCAATGTTTGATCTATACATATCTTTTTCTAAAGAGAATACAACCATTATAGGGATGTAGCCTCACCATCAGCATCTCATAGTGTTGTTTTTGTAATTACAGTGTATGCTGTTAATAAGCATCAAAAGGTCACTGCTAGCAGAGCTAGCAAAGGTGATCAGATCTGCAGCCTTCTTACAAGTGAACACTAATTCAAGAAAAAAAAATCCATATTGCCATCTTCTTACCAGCAATATTACCATCACCAGCACTCTTCTTCATTGCTGGGCTCTAGTTCCCGTGGTGAGTAACAATGTTGAAAGTAAATAAGTGAAACCATCACTTTTTCTGCAAATGGTCAGTTTTCTAGGGGACAGTCAAGTTTGCTTGTGCAGTACACCCTCTTTGGGTTACCTCCAAGGTCTGAAACTCAGCTGATCTTCAAAGAGAAACCATTCTGGTTTCAATGCTTTATTAGTCTATAAGATAGAAGGGGAAGAACAGAATAGAGACATCACAAATGTTTTTCACAGTACTGCTGGTATGACTGGAGTCAGCAAGTGCTTAGTCCAGCATGCTCCATCCTGAGCCTGCCCATTCACTTCAGTTTCTTGACTCTTCCAGATCTCTAAAACCATGCTAGTTTTCCCTTCACTCATCATTCTCTCCTTCCCACACACTCTACTTGTGTGGTTGTTGTCTGAAAATAATCCGGCCTCTCTATCTATGAAGGTATTAATTACAAATGCCTATCAGGTTCAGTAATACACTTAATATATTTGTAATATAGATACCAGATTTTTTTACCCTGCCTTTGGACGTCTGTCTAGCAGATGGTAACCTTTTCCATAGCAGTATAAACATAAAGTTATTTTGAAACAGAAACTCCAAATAGGTGAAGTGCAATAAAGCACTTCTGCTGTGTTTTCAACTGTGATTTTGTGGCATACATCAACATGCACTTTTAGCATTGCACCTGATTAGGAAATGAGCATAATCCTGGCTCAGAGTTAGTCTTTTCTTTCCATTAGCTAATGGAAGCTTCAGTTGCTATTCATTCTCAATTAGTCCTTGTGTTGTGCTCTTATCTGTATTTTCATCATCTGGCTTTGTGTTAATGGTAAAAACAATTAAAATAGAAAATAAAGTTTGCATTGTCAGTTAAGAAAAACCAAGCACAATGACTTTGTCCAACAGTGCAAAAATAGCTCAGATATCTGTTGTAGCTTCTCTAAGACAGGCTTTCACAGTGGGAAAAGATTAATTTCAAAGACTATTGAATACTGTAGTGATTCACAGAGAATGAGGTAAATGTTAAGTTGCCCTGGGGAAATACATACTAAGAAGAATGTAATGTCCACTAAAGAGAGGAGAAAAAAAAAATCCTTAACTTCACAAGTATAGTTGTTTACTGAGTCATCCTTTTATTTTCCTTTGATGAAATTCAAAGCTTTTTATCCTTGCTCTCAGAAAATTGCACAGCTCATCCCCTGTGCCTCTGAATCTGCAGGTATTTGGGTTTTTTGTTCTCTTTGGCTGTACTCACAAGCAATAAAAATTAGGCAAAGTCACTAACCTGCTATTATCTAATATGTCCTCTGGGTATTCCACAACCAGTTGTGGTGCCAGACATACCACTTAAATAAACCAAGTCTAGTAACTCACTCATTGAACACGTCACTTGAGAAAGGGTGTGTGTACTTATCTTAGTAATATGCCATGCGTACTGATCTTATTTTTCTTCCTGTTCCTATTTTATGCATCTCATTCTTCTGCCTGGCCTTGCATGTTTTAGACTGGCTTCTCTCATCCTAGCTTTGGATTTATTCCTGAAGTGTTTTGCTTCTGTAAAGTCTGTAAACACTTCAAGGCTTCCCTTGAAAATGATCAATTTCATGATAGGAACAAAATCATTACATGAGAGGAACAAAATCATTACATTTATTAAGGCTTATTCCACTGACACCCTACATTTATTACCAAATGCCTGTATTTACTCTTTCTTGCCCTTGTTCTCTAATGATCACGTAAGGTTTATCATAGCTGAAACCTCAGTTGGAAGGTGAGAACCACTTCTGTGTAAGGTGTGTAAGAGGCTCATCTACTTAGAAGTGAGGGGAAGAAATGCGTTCCTTGATACACTGGGTGACCTACGCTATAGAGCAGAGAACCTGATTTAATCCTAAATTACATAGGAATTCTTTTTGTGAGTCACTGCCATGCTACTGGGTTTTTTTTTCCTCAGGAGCCCCAGGGAAATAAAAAGGTTCAACACAGATTTAAGATATGCTTGATGTGAAATACCTACATGCTTGCATTACTAGTTAGGAGGTCTTCAGTGTTTTCAAGGTTGATTGTGTGATGTAGTATTGTATGAATGATTTAACTTGATTAGAAAATGGAAAATAAATATTCAACACCACGGTGTCTTTATTAGCTTGTTCCTCAACTTTTCCTGTATTAAATTTTTCATTGTTGAGCAGCTTTTTTGGCTCACCCAGGAACTGTTTTGCATTTATCCCTCGCAGTCCCTTCACCACAGGCCTTTTGTTACAAGGTTTTTGTTTGCGTAAGGCAGCATCTCAGCAGACAGGACAAAAATCCCCTATTATATGTGTGACTTAAATGAGTGCAGGGATCCACACAGGTTTTGCATTACCTTATCTTCTGTTTTTGGAAACTTGAACCTTTTTGTACCATCTGTGTGGCAGAAGAAGTAACAACCCTGTAGTGAGTCAGAAAATACTGGCATTGGCATTTTTCTGAGCCAGGAGCTGTTGGCTGCTGAGCTCTTTAGAAAAAAGCATATTGTGCCCTGACCACAGTTTTACAAGCAGCAAGTGTGTGCCAGCAGCTCTGCAGGGTACAGTCCAGCTCCAAGCCTTGCCTGGTTCTTCAGATTGTGTTCTGTGTGCTCAGCCTTGCTCTGAACCCTGAGTCCCGTCCCTGGTAACCAGACACATCTGTTGATTTAGATAAGGCCCTGCCTCCTTCCAAACCAAGGTCTAACCCAAATATTTGTGCTTCCAGATTATGCATCACATTGTTGTCTCAGGCATCAGCCTTAACTGACTGGGGACAGTCTGAGTGAAGTGACTGCCATTTGTCCTGACTGCAGCCGTGGCCCAGCTGACTCCTACTCCGGCCAGGCCTTGCCTGCAATACAGCTCTGACTACCTTAATACTGTGATTTCTGCTGACACCAGATGTGTTCTTCTGTCTGCTGTGAGACACGTCTGCAAGAGGCATGATGTTCCAGTGCATGTAAATTGAGTTGCAGGTGATGCAGTATGTACTCAAGTTGGAGCCGAGGGATGAGCTTAGCTGGCATTAAATGGGGTGTCAGAAAGCTGTAAACCCTAGCCATTACCTGAAGTTCATGCTGCTTCCTTACTATGTTTTTTTCTGGTGTTGAGAGGGAGAAGGAAGAGGAGGAACAGCAGCCTTGTTTTCTTTCCTGTTGTATGTACATATTGATTCTTTGCACTTGGGTACACTGCACCAAAAAGAGGAAAATAACTTCTAAGGGTTCCTCTTTTCCTTTTTGGGCTGTTTTTACTGTCATGAGGTCTCAGCAAAAATCTTTCTCAATTTGACAAGGCACATACATGCAAGAGGATTTGCTATCCTGAAAGGAAGATGGTGCCTATATCTACTTTTAGCATTCCTTTTGACTTCTGTCTTTTTTGTCAAATTATCTTTGTTTTAACTTTAAATTCAAAGCATAATATTTAGGTTTTAGTAAATGCTACTGCAAAGAAATGGTAACCAACACTTCTACCTTGTCCAACCTTTAGCCACTTCCATTGGTTTTGTTATCCCTAACTCACACCCTTCAGTCAGATCTGTTGGTTATTTTGAAAATTATTTTGCTTATGAAGCCTATGCTGGTTTGGACAAATTTGGAGGAAAATATCCTCTGATAGAAGGCAGGTTACGTTCACCCCTCCCCCACCAGGTTTGGGAAAAAAGAAAATTTCCTCGAAGGAAAGTGAAAAAGTTAAAAAACTATTTATTCAACAAACACACAGGAAAATAATGAAATCTCTCACTGTGGAGAGAAACCTGGGAAGATTTCAGAGTCCTTCTGTAGGTATAGTCTCTCTCCTCCTCCTTGGAGCTGTGTTGGTGTGGGCCCCCCACCTCCAGGGCCTTGATGGAAAATTCTCCCGGTGTGTTCTGATGTTGAAACAGTCCAGAAGAGAAGAAGGGAAAAACCAAAGTCCCAAGAAAACAAAGTTCAACTCTCCGTCTCTCTCTCTCTGGAGAAAAGGAGCCGAAAAGCTGGCTGAAAAACACCAAGGGTGTTTCCTCCCCCCTTGCTGCCAGAGCAGAAGCAGAGGAGTCTATCTGTGTCCCTGAACAATTGCTTTGAAAAGTTCACTGGGTTTTTTTTCACTCTCCCCTCTCAGGGTCAGTTTAAAGGCACTGAAAAGGCACAAAAATTAATTTCTGGGCACAGAGCAACGATAGGGGATACACATCATAAAGTCACCCCAAGACAAAGCCACACCACACTGAAGAACTGCATTTCCAGTACACGAAGTCTTGTCACCATCTTGTCACAATCGCGGCTTGTTTGCTTCACATCCACATGGCCTTCTGTCTTGCCTTATTGAATCTGGAGAGCTTGCTCACCAGGTGGGTTTCTGTAAGCTCTCCTTGCTCTCTTTTTAATCCATAGGCTTATAACATGTGGGAGTATTGTCTGACTTGTCATGAATTTTGAGATTTAGCTGCAGATAGTCAAAAGCATATCTTCCACTGAACAAATTCAATGAAGCAAGAAAGCTTCTTTCTGCCTTTATTCTTATTACACTTCCCAGCAGGGCAGAAGATTAAAGAATGCATACTCCAGATTCTAAAAGAATGTCTAATTTATGTTCTTTCTCCATAAAATACAGGGCTTAATCCTTTCTTTAAAGGATTTTTCCTTTCTTTCTTTGTTGCCTGTTTTTTTGTTGGGTTTTTTTTTCTTTTTTATTTTAATTTTCAACTAATTAAACAAACAAGCTCTAATTGAAAGAAAAGCTGAGAGTGTTAAGTGTTCAAGAATAGAAAACAGTTACTGGGCTGGGAAGTGCATTTTGAATGTTGCTGGAAGTTTTTACGTGGTTTACTTGTGGGGTAAGAAATAAACCTCCTTGGCTGTTTGCTATTGCGATGGACTCCCACTGATTAAAATGCAAGCGCTTTTGCCTTGTTTTCCACAACTGTTCTTTCCTGCAATTTGTCTCTACCAAATTGTGAAGTGAGTGTTCTGTGTTTCGCCATGAAAAGACAGCTGTGTAAGTAGCTCTGCTCAGAACAGGAGAAAGTGAGGATTTTAAATGCTGAATTGTATTATTGATTTCCCTTTAACGGGACAAAGAGAGAAGAAGTAAGGCTACATTGCTAAACAGCTCAAATACATTTCACTCTAATCTTTTGGTTGCTTATTTTAAATAACCTATTACAAATCAGAGCGCAGGGGCAAGTTCCTGGTATGATTTTTAGACTAATTTAGCAGAATCCTGCTGTTAATGCCCTAGAAGGTGCTGCAGAGCTGCAGTTCAGCCAGCAACATTATGAGTTGAGCCATTGTAATTATCTTGGCTTATGACCTAAGGATTAAGAAACTACTTGTAATTCTACATTTCTTACATATTCCAAATTCTCACTGACTTCAGTGAAAGTGGGGCATATTCAAGTAATACAGAATTGGGACCTGGTTATTATGACAGAACCGTTATAGCATACTATACTAATGCAGTAATACAGCCATGCTAAGGTTGTTTAAGAATTCACGTTTGCCCCATTTTAGTTTGCTTAAGTTTTTGCTGAATAGTAGATTTTGGGGAATTTTCTGGTCCATATTTTTTTCAGTAGCCATAGATACTACTCTGAATACTTTTCAATAAAGCACCAATTAATCTGATTTAAAAGTAATTGCGTTGTTTTTAAAAGTTCTGGAATTCAGAAAATAAACATTAAAATATTAATTTTCTTTACTTTCTAGTTACTTAGCTTTAGGGTTTGTGGGGTGGCTTTTAGGTATTACAGAGCATATTTTGATTAAATATGCCTCAGGCTGTCCAAGTGAATGTGTTACAATTATAACCCCAAATTAGCCACTTCAAGTATTAGAAAATGTTGAATATTCATTGATGTATATAGCCTTGAATGTAACTTCTGTAGGCTTTACTTGCATCCGAATAGTTAAAAGTATCGCAAGGTAATATACTCGTTTGCTTCGTATGTACAATTATCAGGATTAAATTTCTCATGAATATCAGTGAGATGGCATTATCATGGTAGAGAGTAAGTATTATGAAACAGAGAAAAAATCAGTATGCATCATGTCAATTTTCCAAAAAGATGGAAACCTGAAGTTAGTACTATAGTTAGAGAATAGCCAAGTAATTTTTATAGCAATGTATGCAAATATACTAGGTGGCCGTAACTACAGAGGTGCACATGTTGTATTTTAAGAAAAAAGCTACCAAAAAGCAGTGCAAGAAAATTTTTTAAATAATACCTACAAAGTTTTGTTCACCACTGCACATTTTGTTATAAATCATTATTAGAGGCAGAGGTTCTGCCAGAGTGTAATAGAAACAGTCCTTTCTCCATTATGAACTGAGTGGACCATGAATACACCATGGATTGGATAGCCTGAACTTACTAATTCAGTAAGAAACGTTCTAGAAGCATTACCTCTCTGATGGAAAAGAGTCAAATAAATTTTGTCCCCTGATGCAGTTGTTGTTGCATAATGGAGAATGAGGTTGTTTTTGCATAATGGAGAGTATCAGACTTTTTGGTCCTTGAAATCAAACAGTATGCTTCTGTGTATCCCTATGAAACAGCATACTTTGAAAAAGGTGCTGCTCAAACCATTGCACACTGGCACAGTTTAATCCTGTTATTTTCACTGTAAAGTATTCTACTTACACGTGTAAAAATTGTGTTTACGTTAGGGGTAATATAATTGAGCCAATTTGGCAGAAGAAAATAGTGCAACAGGTATGTAAATATTGTATTAAAATTAAGAGAATTGCCTTTTTAGTATATTGTTTGGTGCATTTTCCAAGTGCAACTTGAACTTTGAAATTCAAGTCCAACTTTGACCAAGCATATTTCTGTCTGCTAATGATGCCTCTTTCTGTATGCATTGTGCTTTTTGTCTCTGGCACTTCAAGCTGAACACTGCTTAATGTAACCAAGTAACGCATTAAATTATGCCTTATGCTTTTGCTTTAATGAAACTGCTTTAACCGGGCACTTTAAGTAGTATCAGTGCCAGTCTGTCAAAATTTGAGCCAGGATAACATAAGTACATAATTTCTTTGGACACAAAGTTAGCATTTGTAGAGATGTTCTACTCTATCTTAGCATGTTTTCTACTGTATCTGTGGCATGTTTGCATTTGAGTACAAATGCTGCACTCAGGAACTATCAAATGGATCTCTTACTGCCCATTTTGCTCTTGACAGTGATCTAATGGCTTTTTTAATTTAAAAAAACCCCAACAAACAACAAAAAACCTAAGAAAATTGAGGGTTGACTTTTTAAATAAGAAATGGAGTTTACCAAGAGACCCTGTGCCAGATAGCAGCTGGCCTTGTGTACATTTGCTGGGAATAAAAAGAACCTCATATCCAGATTTGTAAAACACCATGCTGAAAGTTTTACAAGTGTGAGCTATGCACCATAAGTAAGAGTTTATTGAGAACTGTCTTAGTGCTTTCCTGTCTTTAATATCCTTGTATCTGTGAAAAATGGCAATCAGGTATTAATATTTTCAAATAACTGTAAGAAGAAATACTTTGTTAGTGTTTGTAGAACAGCATGCATGTTTCTTCCAATTTTTCGGTCCCAATTTGCATGTTTATAAATAGGATAGGACAGGATAGGAGTGGATGGAATGAAATACTCCTATTTCTATGATAGAAATAGATATTTGTACGAAGTTACTGTTTATAAAAAACAGAATGAATTATGAATTATAATGTTGACATGCAGTATTGTGAGGTAGAATCCTCATAACAGTTTCTTTTCCAGTTCAGCTATGGTTTCAGAGCTTTCCTGGTTATTTATTCCTTTTTTACCTAGTGTAATGGAGATCAGATTTTAGACCTTTGTGAAATTCGCAAAGAGCAAAATCTGAAACAACAGAAGCTTCCCAGTGAGAATGTGATTTACACTACCTCATTTTCGTATTGGAAAGCCTGTGATCTCAATTTATAGTGCATCTCTGGCACGAAATGCTGTAGAAAACAGAACTACAGAAGTGAGATGTAGTTACATGTTTGCATTTTTTTGAAGATGGTATTCCTGCATATATTTTTTTAAATACCTGCAAGGAAATAACTGGTTTTTTACTTGACAAAAGGTTGTTTAGTTCTTGCACGTTTACAAGAAGGAAAACATATTCAAATGCATATAGGACTTCTCTGGGGCTTATGATAATAGTAGCTGCCTTAATAGTGAACAATTTCTAGGAGAAATGTTTGCATAATTACAGATTATGGCCTCAGTTACATGAGGATCAAAGACAACCTTTCAGAAAAGCTAAAAGAGGAAGAGAAAGAAAGGAGTAAAACCAGAAGAAAAAAAAAAATTTTGCAAGCACCGTCTTCCAAAAGGAAGCAAAGAAAGAATTCCCAAAATGTTCATTTTTCCCGTAGTAGTTTCCGTACCATATGGTTTTTGAATCAGTAGCAGCTGATGTATTCAGTAATAGTTCCTTTTGAAAGGACTTGTCATAATATTTACCTTCTCTACAGCAACAGAAATAGCTTCTGAGGCTGAAATGGCCATGCTTACTAAGACTGATGAAAACAAGAGACATTTCCATGGTGAATGAATCTCTTGACACCATTATTTCAGGGACAAATAACATTCATTGCACTGTGCTTAATTTCAGCTGAGATATTTGTGTCCTTAGGCATGGTGTTACCTAGAAAATAAGGTTACATTGTGCTGCAGATCTCTAGAACAAGAAAAATATGAAGAACTCTGGAGATCTGATATGAAAAGGAAAAACAGAGCATCCTACATTTATCAAAAACACAGGAATAAAAGCCATCTATAAAGAGAGTTTTCACAATGAAATAGTGTGGTAGGTGGGGACAGTTACTTATGTCTTCTACTTTTACTGCGATTAGGTGCCATCCTTAACCCACTGTCCTATCAGAACTGACATCAGAATACTGATCTCTCTGGAAAGGAGATTAAAAATAAATGTTATTGAGACACTCAAGTAATCTGTCTATATACAGAAATAGTCAAGTGCGTACAGTATGACAATTGTTCAAAGAGAATGCAAGAAACTAGCCTCTCATGTGCATCTGTCTGAAAAAGTAGCCTGATTCAGTTTCCCATGTGAACCAATGGTAGATTTTTGCTCTGCATTAATATACGCTCTTTTCCATTGATTTCATTGCCTGTATAGCAGCATGTATCTCTTCTTACTTAAAAACACCCAAAGAGATGGATGTGTTGGAAAACTGAAATCAGATTAGGATATAGTCTATTAATCTTGTTCAGTCCCTATGGACGCACAAAAAAGCATTATGTGCTGCTTAATCAAAAGCTCTTAAAATATGAGCCTTATAGCTGTAAGCATTGACTAGTCCCATTAAGTCTTACATCTGACTAATAATATGAACTTTAGTCTCTATCTAGTGAGTATAATAAGCCTTTTAACTTAAACTAGTAAGTACAAAGAAGCTAAATAACAATTTACTTTAGATTTTGTCATGGTCTGTAATTATCTTTTGTTTGCATTTACATTTATGCATGCTGGATCGTAAAATTTTAAGGTTATCTACCAGAAAAACACGAAGTGAGGATATTGCAGTGAAGGGAACCTTCTTTTTTTTAAGAGGAAAGAAAAAGAGACTAATTACCTCTGGGCCAATTTGTCATTGAAAAAACAAGTCATTGGGCAAACAGGTATCTGCTATAATCTGTGTAACACATATAAACATAATCTGTCATTATTTACTGGAACAATAAATTCCCAGACATTGTATAATTTCATAAGCCTAACTATAAAAGCAAAAATAAATCCCAGCCATTGCACAGTTTTGAGGAAAATGTATGGCCTTATATAAGCTCAGTGCATTTACCAAAGCATTCAGCCACATTAGAAAATGTGTTCTGTTCAGGTAGGCACTAAAGTGCTGCTCTGAATGCTACATTTCCCCCCATTTAAATACTTCAAGGGTTAAAAGCACAGCACTTACTTTGCACTAGATGAACCTGGGCCTTTAAATCTCAGCTGTGACTGCAGCCTCCTTGTCAGTGAGCACCTGATGTCAGCAGTTTGAATGATGTCTGACACTAATTATGTGTCATTCACAAGATTGCCAGACTGGAGAGTCTGGGGGTATCAAAAGCTATTTAAAAGGTTTTCATATGAGGTCTTACTCTCAGTTTTTTGAAAACACTTACCTCTTTTGCAGAGGAGCACCCTGGTAATACTGTTGAGGAAGGAAAATGGTTAAAAGACTATTAATTAATGCTTGAAATGCATTGTTCTTGTTTGAAAGCCATAAAAGAAGCAGTTTTTACTTCTGTTTGTGTGGTAAATACAAAGCTGCGGAGAGATACCTTGTCCTTGTCATACCACCTGCCTAGGTGCTGACACAGAAGAGCCTACCTGGTCAGCATTTCAAAGCATTCAAAATTAATTGACAGGTGGACATTGTTAAATAATTAATGTGCCTTTTATCTGCTAATAAATCTTAGAAAATGCTGCATGGCTTTTGAATAATTCAAAGATCTAGTTTAGGACCTTATGTTTACGTTACTCTAGATTTATTTTTTCCTATATAGCTTTTAGGGATACCATTCCTTCTATTTGCACATATGCATTAATGTATGACAGCATTTCCTAAAGTCTAGGAATGGCTTATATTTATAGTAAGATACATTCCTTCAAAGTTAAAAATTTAAAACTTTTACTTGTCATACTTATGGTCCATTTATGAATATTACAAAAGTAAGCAAGTCAAGCAGCTTGTCAAGCCCATCTCAGTAATTCGCTGTTGTACCTGGGTGTGGATCAATACATTACATGAGTTGGTACAGTGTTCCTGCGGGGGAGGGTGTCCCTCTCTTCTTCCAAGTAACAAGTGTTAGGATGGAAGAAAATAACTTCCAAGTTGTGCCAGGGAAGGATTAGTTTGGATATTAGCAAAAAATTCTTCACTGGAAGAGCTGTCAAGCATTGGGAGAAGCTGCTCACGTAAGTGGCAGAGTCACCATCGCTGGAGGCATTAAGAAGACTGTAGATGTGGTGCTTGGTGACATGGTTTAGTCGTGGACTTGGCAGTGCTGAGGTAATGGTTGGAGTCAGTGATCTGAAGGGTCTTTTCCAGCCTGAAGTGATTTTAAGTTTTTTGTGTTAAATTCCATTTGAAGAGTACATACTAGATGAAGAGGGCTTCACTTGTTCTTAGAATAGTGGTCCTAAGTAGTTAAACTTTGTATATTTAACAGGGATTAGTAGAGCTACAAATACTGAGAATGTCCCACTGACAGGGATGATCTCATTGGTTTTGCTGGGTTATTGAATTATAAAATGGTACATAGTAAATCAGCCAAATGCAAAGAAATGTAAGCAGGAATGAAGACTTATAGCTTATAATTACAATATGAGAAATTATGCCTACAAAAATGTCTGAGTGGGAATTTAGTAGTACCAACTGTAATCAAAACCCTCGGTAAAATGCTATGACGTAAAGAAGACTAGGATGATCCTGGAATAAGTGAAAAAGGGAGTTTGATTCATGTTACCTGAATACCTAACATTAAAAAGACTACCACTGAAATACTGATCATGTATTTTGTATCCCAGCTGAATGCAGAAGTAGTCAGAAGGGGGACCAAATTACATTGTGAGGAGTTTTTAGAGCATGTGTTGATGTGGTCATGTGCAATCAGTCATAGATTAATGTGGGTTTGCCATGCGTTGGCTGGCATAAAAAGAGCCAGGTCTGATTTAAACTGTCTATCTGTGAAACCGCTGGTTGTCTTACCTGTGTGGATGCAGTGGGGAAAGCCCAGCCCTACAGTTATGATACCATGTATCCTTGGACCACTCTGGCATCCATTGTGCTTGATGAAGAAAAGGCATGGAAGGTAGAGATGGTTATTTTCTTGGTTTGTTATTTGGTTATATATATAATGGTTATTATCTTGGTTGGTTATTTTCTTACGGTTTTCATGGAAAGTATTTTTGCTAGGGTAAAGTTTCTTATCTTGTTGACCTTTTGAAATCAGTGAGGAATTTCTCCCCTCTGATACATATCTTAGCTTCTGGGTGCACATTTTTCTTCTCATTTTGCATCATCAAAGGTTCCCCATGAGTGAATAGGTTACTAAGCCAAACAAACTGGTATTTTGAAACTCTGGGTATGCATTTGAACCTGGTTAATATGTCCTCTGTGTGTGCTTAGGGTTGGGTTGATTTCCCCCAAGTCAGATTGGCAGAGATTTCTTGAAGAGTTCTTCACCTTTCCATCAAGCACATGCCATACCTAACTTTCTGAAGTCATTTAGATGCAGCTCATGTGTTTCCCTATATCAGAGTCTTTTGAGGGGCTCTCAGTCTCTTTTGCTTCTTGCCTGAGACATGTATTCAGTTTTATTGAAGAATGAATATATTCTGTCACTGAAATATCTAGGTTTGTTATTGAGATTTTGTGTGAATAGCTAGCTCTTGTACACAGAAAGTCAGTTGCTGCAATTTAATGGTTATAGGCAGTCTAATGTTTAGCAGTCAAATTTAAAACGGAAAACCACACCTCTCCCAGTAAACTTAGGAGATAGACCAGATGAGGAACATGTAATGAAATGTATTTATTATAATATCCCATAAATATCTCCTCACACATGACAATGGAGAAGAGAAATGCTTATCCTTCACACTTCAAAAAATAAAAGTTGAATTATTTTTTCACATACAGTGATCTTAAAAATATTTGTGGATCACTGTATAATTGGTTCAGATGAAAAAAGATAGTAAAAGCCCAAACTTGAAGATAGTAACAGTGTGTTGTATACTCAATTGAACATTTCTGTAAAATCAAATACTCTTCATGTGTCAGTATTTCTAAAAGTAATTAATTTCATTTTGGGGGGGATTTGGAATCAATTTCAAACTAGGTCTGAGAAAGCATTGTATATTGTGAAAAAGCAAATAATTTTGATATGTATAAATTGTTTGGGAGAAGGTTAAATGACTTGATAACAGAAAATACCTAGAATCAAAAGTTACCTTTTACATCGCTTATAATGTTAATATAGCAGAAAAATGACAAAATACACTGTCTGGGTGCAAAATCAAAACAAATTCAAACAGGAAAATGTGAATATATTTAATGCCAGATTATATTAGATAGGGGATTAAAAAGAAGTTGGGCTGACTGTCTTTGACTTTTAAAATGAAGACTACATACTTTTCAGTGAATGGGTCAGAGCTCAGACAGATGTCTGCCAGAATAAGTTCTTCAATCCTTGCTATACTAGTGATCAGCTGAGATAATCAGAACAGTTCCTTTTGCAGAGAAAACTGACTAATTTCTTAGTCACTTGGCCACTGATTATATGCTACTGATACTAAAGTATTCACACAGATATTACCATGCTGTTCTATTATTTAAGAGTCTAAATGTATTTTATAGTGAAGGTGGCTGTTGAATCCCAGTCAGGGCTCAGAAATGCATGGTGCATCCAGCAGGGCTTTGGATGTTGAACCGGTTTTTTTATATAACCTATGAAATTATATTGTCATTTTACAGGAGGGTTGCCTCGTATGCTGAACCTCATCGCTGCATAAGCAAGGATGAACAGTGCATTCATGAGAATATGAATATTTTAAAGTCAAAACACTGCTTTTTCTTTCTGTTGACGTGCTTTACCTTTCCCTGTAAATATATTGTTTCTTGCTTTTCATAACTATCCTCTTAAAAGGAGAAAGTAAACATGAATGTGTTTTAAAAAGAACTTTGGGAAGTACAGAGGGGAAATTTTCTGTATGAGCTACTTAATGGTTTCAATTTGCATGCAGTAGTGAAAATAAAAGCTCAGTAACTGTGATTTCTGTATTGCAGTTTAGGAAAACATTGCACAATTAATTCCACATAATACTTGCTAAAAGCCCTCTTTAATCAGACATATGTTTAGGACTGTTAAACAGATTCAGAATGCTAAATCTATGCCATATACTTAAGTGACTACAACAGTTAATATCTTAGAAAATTATGAGTTCCATTTCAAAATGCAACTATCACCTCTCCCCCCCGCCCAGTAATCCTGTCTTGTCTGCAATACTTCCACTGAAATCTGTTTATGAGGATAGAGTGTATGCGGTGCTGTTGAAAAGAGTATCTTTTCAGTCCTTTTATCTTAAGAATCAGAGATTTCCAAGGCTTCAAGAAATTTGATTTATAGGGAAAACATTCATTAACTGTTGAGTAAAGATGGTCTTTTTAATAATACAGGCTTGTAGACTGTTTTGCTAGAATGACCTTTTCAGCAGTACACAACTAGATATTGCCTTGTGAATATGCCAGGCAGTAATTTAAGGCTGTGGAGGGAAGAGAGAATGATCTTTTCTTCCAAGTTATACTCAGCAATGCAGAAGTCTTCAGAAATAACAATTCTTAAATTTTTATGTTAACATTCCCCAGTTCTGCTTACTTAAACACTTTTACCCATTTAAAATTAATAGTAACTTTACAACTATATAAGCAGTCATTTACATGTTTAAGTTCGTTTGCATGCTTGAAGATTCAAAGTTTAATAACCTGCAAAACAAACAAAACAGAGTCATGCGTCTACAGCTTGTTTATTGATCTGAGTTTTACCCTATAAAATCAGTTCTTGAGGTACTACAGTTACACTTATGTACAGCGTAGTTGTAGTCATTAGAATGAATGTTTTTTCTTTTATGAAGTTGTTACAAAAGAATAACTTGTCTGTATAAGATGGGCTAATCAGTAGATTTCTTTCTAATTTTAACATAGGCGCTCTTGAATTATTTTGCTTTTTGAAGGTCATTTTTTTGAAAGCTTAAAACTGAAAGCGTACATTTATATTAGATGTTAGGAAGAAATTAGTTATTGTGAGGGTGGTGAGGCACAGGAACAGATTGCCCAGAGAAGTTGTAGATGCCTCATCACTTGGAAGTGTTCAAGCCAAGGCTGGATGGAGCACTGAGCAACTTGTTCTAGCAGGTGTCCCTACTCATGGCAGGCGGGTTGGAACCAAATGATCTTTAAGATCCCTTCCAACCCAAAACATTCTATAATTCTATCATTTTTGTGATTAATTTCTTACATCAGTTTTTAGCTTCCATGTTTTTATGCTTTCTCCACTCTTTACTTTTTCCTAGAGAAATGTGATGTTTTTATCAAGGCAATTGTAAGATACATAGGTGTTATTTTATTATTTATTCTGTAATATTTTCTAAAAATATATCCTTAAGAGTAAAAATATTCGTACACTTGCAACAATGTTTTGTATGCATGTTGAAGCTCCATAAACATAAAGGCAACGCTATTTATACAAGAATAAATTAATGTTCAGTGGTTAATCTGGATAATCTGAAATCAAAGTGGACCATATAAAAAGCACTGGTTCACTTTGTATAAAGGGCTGGAATAGAAATAAAAAGTTTCATGGGTTGAGACATTTTTTGAAATAAATTTGTGGGAAAGATAAATTGCAGTTACGGTATAGTGAGGTGGTTCATCCTCTTTATCAAACTTTAATTTCTTAATCTTAATTTTAATATTGATGGTTTATAGGTAATGTGATTTATATTTTATTCTTTGAACTTGTAATTCTTTTTTTCAGTAATCCAAAAGACAGATGTGCTTAAAATTAAGCTTAAAATTTTATATGTTTTTTCCTCTTTTTTTGAGGATGTTACTGATTTGTAAGAAAGGCATGCTAGTTATGATCAGAATTACATCAGTTTTCCTACCTGTGCTTTTGTAAACATCTGTGTGCTGCATAATATATAATAAAATTTACTTGTGTTATTCTGACACTGGTGAAAAATGGCCTGTTTCTTCTCAAATAAGTAAAATTAATAGGTAATTAATAGATAGTGAAATGATGGAAATTTTTGTGTTAGCTTTAGAAAAGTTTGGTATCTCCGCTAGAGAATTATTGCTTTTGCAAGTATGCAAGAACTGCAAACTAGCATGTTATGCATCAGAAGCTTTAGATGTTGCGTAGTGGGGTATGCAGCAGTTGAAACTAATGAGATTAATTGATCCTGACTGATAGAATTTTAGAAAGCCTGTCCTTCTGGTAGTCATAAATATTTAAGTCTAATTGAAATCAAATGCATATAAAAATGCTGATGTCAAATAGAATGGACCTTTTACTTTCCCTTAGGTTACAGTATACTATGAGAACATGATAGATGAAAATCTTGTTTTCTGTTCCTGTAAACATAGATTTCTCCACAGATGCAGTACTTAATTAGGTATGGAAGTGCTGTGCCACATGGGTATTGGTTTCCCATAGGAATTGCATCCTATTTTGATAGGCTTACTGTATTTTTAGTGCTTCATACATTTACTCATAGCAGAAAGGTAAAAAGTTGTTTCAGAAGTCATTTTACTTTTTGCATCACCATTATCAAGGCAGAGCAGACTGATACTTCCCTGCACGTCTTTGCTGTTGCATTGTAGATTGGGTTGGTACTAAGAGATGCCTTCATTAGGTTCAGTTGCTAATAATCAGAGAAGCCTGGAGCTAACATAGGGATGGTTAGCAGAGTTCTCGGGAACCTCATGGTGACCATTTTGCTCTTGGTCTGCTACAGGGAGGAGAATCAGCTGGTGCTGTGTTAACCAGACAGGGGCTGCACTCTCAGCTGGTTGGTCCCTTTGGGTCTCAGTGTGCCATCTGCAAAATTAGGACATGCTCTCCTAATTCAGCCATGTGCAGGGAGGATAGGTACATTTTTACACTCTAAATGGTTTGAACCCTGCAGCAACATCCACGCTGAGAAGCCAGGCCCTGCAGAGTGACCCAGCCATAGCAGGGTGGAGGTCTCTGCATGCCCTTTCACCCTTCTGTTCAGTGTTTGCTGTTGCAGTTTACTGTGTGTGCTTTCCTTTCAAATAATTTCTTTCTCTTTTCTAGTTTGAGGGTTGCAAGAAAGCCTTTTCCAGACTAGAAAATCTCAAGATTCACTTAAGGAGCCATACGGGTGAAAAGCCGTACCTTTGCCAGCACCCTGGCTGCCAGAAGGCTTTCAGCAACTCCAGCGACCGTGCCAAGCACCAGAGGACACACCTGGACACTGTAAGGACACAGAAGTCCCATTGCAGTCCCCTGTACAGCAGACCATCTGCTCCTTTCCTCCAGCTTGGTGACAGCAGATAGCCCGTAAGAGATAGGAGGGTGGATGGTCTGATGAGGCTGTTGAAGCTGCTTCAAAAGTGACCCAGTAATCTAAGCATGCAAGAAGATGGACCAAGCTAGTTGATGAAAAGACCACAGTTCCATGTTCTTTGCTGCAGGTAGAGGCAGTAGCTTTCTCCCACTTAGTTGATCTTTAGGGAAACTGAAGCCATCTGTGATAGTAAGTGCTTTTCTTTGACGAAAACTTAAGGCTGGGACATGTACCAGGAAGTCAAGAAAGGTAGAATAATTTTGTAAATCTAAAAATTTCTGTGCCAACAGATTGTTGCTTGTAAATTTGAGTCACAGCTGAGATTTATTTAAAAACCTCTGTTTCAAAACAAAAGATCGTGTTTTCTCAGAGACAGTTTCCAAAGGGCAGAAGTCCAGAAATACAAGTAAAACAACACCATTTGAATTAGATGGCTGTTAAAAAAATAAATTATCCATTTTGAATAGTTGATACTATGGCTGGCAAGTTAATTATTCGTACAAGGTGTTTTCAGAAATTCTTTGTGAAACGTAAGTGGATAAATTGCAAAATAGCTAATTTCAGGAAACAGTTTGACCTAATGTTCATTTAATACTTTGTATTGTGAACCTACAAGTCTTCAGGGAAAACAGACAGATTAGAACAGGCAAGATTAGGTATTAATATGAGTTAGATTTATTGGGCTTTCCTTTAAGAAAACTATAAAGATATGACAGGACAGGTATTTTTCTAAAATGAAGTATTGTTAGAAAATGTGAGCTGAAGGAGTTGGTCAGTATTTCACATTAAAATGCTTTTTTCTTTTTGTATGTTATACTTTTGAAACTTCAGTATTCAATGCTTGGTTTGGTTTTTGCTTGCCTTCTTTGTAATATAGTAAACTAACACTTTTTCTTGTTCTCTTTTTCTGAAGCGGATCCTTCTATAATCCTAAACAGTCTTTCTGGGCCTTTACTGCAGTTTCTTTACCTGATTCACTAAAGACTGTAATTTCTGATTAAGTCAAAGATTGCTCTGAGGGTGGAAGAATTGTAAGTATTTCTAGCAACATTCATTGTACTGATTAGAAAAAAAAGGTAACAATGAAAGGTGCTGTAATCAAAGCTTTCCTTTTGTTTGTCTTCCTTAAAAGCTTTACTTCATCCTTTCCCTTTCTAACAAATTGCCGAGCATTCTGCTTATAATAATGTACAACATTTTTGTTCTGTAGTAGTGTGGTTTGCAGCATCCCAAGGCTCAAAAAGGATTCTCTTGAGTTAAAATAATCTGTGATAAAACAGCAGCTTTATTCTTTTTCTTTTTGATTTAGAAACCTTATGCATGTCAGATTCCAGGATGTACTAAGCGATACACAGATCCAAGTTCCCTGAGAAAGCATGTGAAAGCCCATTCTTCCAAAGATCAACAAGTCAGGAAAAAGGTAATTTTTTTACTGTCTTGACTGGTATAAAGCTTTTTGTGAAGAAATCAGTGTTACAGTATTAGATGTTTCAATGCATCTTCAAGTACTTGGATTGATTTCAGACTGTGAATTAGAAAAAACAGCAAATTATAGATAGATGTCATTCATATGTAGCTAATTTCAACTTTGACTTAATAAGGCTGCCCGATTTAAAGACTTATGTTTTCTGATATGATGGTTAATCACTAAGTGTACATAACAGGGCAAATAAAAATAATGTTTGCAAACAGAAATGCTTGGTTTCAAATTCTGCCACTTGGTAAATACACAGTTTTACAAAATACTGGCCAGTCTCAGATGGTAGGATGAGGGCAGTATGTGAAATGAAGCTCTAAATTATATTTCCATATTCCAGATACTTCCAACACCAAGATGTTTCACAGTGCTGATTCCCTGTGGATATCAAGTCCATGAGTCATCAACTGTTTATATGTAGAAGTGCTACTCTAAAGAGCTGAATTGCGACCTAAGGGAATGATATTTTTTTTGGAGCATTTTTCATCATAGCTCCTATTAATCACTGGCACAATTTCATTAGATTATATAGATTATTGTGTGAAAGTCTAAACTTTCATTTTAAAGGAACCTGGTTCTGATAAAAGGGAAACATGCATGAAGGGAGGGATGGATAAACCTTCAAGATGTCAACCCCATGTTGAACAAGTTATAGTTCAGAAGTTTTAAAATTAAATGCACAGCCATTCACAGAAAATAGCAAGCAAATTGCTTGTGCAGCACCGGAAGCGTTGAGTGGCAATATTTAAAGCTGCAGGATAAAAACCAGAAGAGTAAGTTTTGATTCAGTGGTTTGTTGAAGCAGGACATGGCAGCAGAAACTGACCTGCAGTGTTCGTGAGGGATTTCCTTTAAAATTATGTGTGTCCACTCCTGTATCAAAGATGAAGTAAATGAGCATTCATTTTCACCTTAGTAAGTAGCTCTTTGGCTCCCTTGTTCCTGTGAACACTGCCCAGAGGCAGGACTGCCAAATGAGGTCTGTGAGCCTCGTCCTGCCTGTCCCAGAAGTGCAACTTGGCCATCCAGACACCACCTCCTGTAAGCATGATCAACACATTGTGTTCTGAGAAATTTGTGTGATGCCACAATTATAATTGGCATAATGGACCTTAATATAGTAATTAAAGTCTGCTGTAGTGTTACCATCACTGAAGGAGAAATAACATTACTGCTTCTCTTGTTTTCTCATGTTGCACTACTATGTCAGATTTTCCTTCCTGCATTTCAATCACTATTTGATTCATTTTTCATTCCCTCTTTGTGCCAAACAGTTTAAACTTGGCCCTTTTTACTCCTCACTTCACTGTCTGTGAGCACACTCTAGACTTAAAATTCTCCATTTTTTTAATCCTTCTTTGATAAGGATTTATTTATGCTCTCTGGTCACTTGGGATATATTAATATATGGAGGGGGAAATATGCCAAACTTCTACAAAAAGAAAAGAAAAATTGTGGCTTCTATCAAGCCAGATACTTAAAACAGAGATAAAGTTTGCATAACGTTTACAGGGTACAACATAGTTAGTTACTGGACCTTTGAGAAGTTATAATTACTAACTAGCATTATGCTTTGGTATTTGAAATATTTCCTGACAGTAATAATAACAAAAAATAAGAACAAAAACCCTTTTATTGAAGAATTAAGGTTATTTATGGATTTAATTAAAAGTAAAAATTGGCTTAATGTCAAAAAGGTAATTACAAAAATGTGAATTCATCAAAAATAACCATAAAAATTCCAAGGTGATAAAGGCACAGTGGACTAATACTTCCAGCCCTAGGGATCTGTTCTGTTACAAAGAATGAAACCCTTTGCTGTCACACCCCGTTAGTCATGGATTCCTTTAATATATCGTGCCTGACTGGTTCTAATCCTCCTTTTAACCTCCCCCTGCATACCAAGTGACATTGTTGTGGTGTCTTAGGTTGCTGGCTCTCCAAGACTGTACCTGCAAATGTGTCTTTGATGTTGCATAGACTTAAATAGCAGGATGAAGTGTATTCATTGGAGTAGAATCAGCTACTTGCTGTGCTGATGTTTACATTGAGTCTTCACCCCGGATTCTGTAGATGTTTCTTCAAAGTATTTGACTCTTTCCTTGGGTCTCTAAGATGGGGCCAGATTATGCAATGGGATACAGGTAAATTTCCATCTCTCAATTATTTTAAGTAACTTCTGTTGATATATGTCTATGACTTACCATATGAGGCAAAAATGCCTTTTCTGCAAATCCATAATTCAGCCACTGTTCCCCTTCTCCTCCCAACCTGTAGTTATCCACTAAATACATTTAACTGGGAATCTCTCCAGGTAATGAGATGAAATCCTATATACCAAGAAGATCCCAGCACAAATGCATTTAATGAAAGCAATTTAATGGATAGTACAATAATATTTCATTTACTCTTCAAAGGAAAGCAGAGCCATGAGAGTGTAAAGATTGTCATGCCTGCTTTAATCATCTTTGTGTAATTTGAAAAATTCTTCATAAAAATGAGGGCAAACATGTACACAAACACCATGCAAATATCTGTGAACAGATGCTGAAAATCTTTAGTAAAACATTTTAGATATGTCTGTAATCTTAAATTATTTTGGTGGAATAAAAAAGCAGTGTTTATTATCTTACTTTAAAAAACAAAAATTGCTGACTCTGCCAGGATTTCATTTTCCCATTGGGAAGATAGATGGGGTTTCTTCTAAGCCAGGAAGTCAGTGAAAGAAAACTAGACAGTACGCAAAATGAGAGATTAAAGTGATGCAGAGAGGAATGTTAATGTACAACATGCCCCTCAACTACAATTACTTTTGAAATGTGTTCTCTTTTTAATCCTGTTCTCCTTTCAGCTTTGGCAGGACAACAACTTATAAGATTTTTTTCTGTAAGTTGGCTAGACAAGTAAGCTTATTTTCAGTTGGTTACACTTTTTTGATTTCAGTAAAGCACGAATGTCTTTCATCTGTGAACTGATGGTACTGTATTCAAAATCAAGCATCCATAGCTCTTTTAGTTCATAAGTCTTTTTATTGGAGTTGAAAATGAAAATTAAATTATGGAACATAGTGATACCGCAGCCAGTCAGATAGAAACATTCTAATATGGTTTCAGGCATTAGAGAGCAGGCATTCCTTATTGCAGCATGCTGGTCACTCAGAGGATCCTCTGTCCAGTCAAATGCCCAAGCATCAGGTAAACAGAGTGTTTATCATACAAAAATAATCACATATTCATAAGCTATTGCCCCTTACTTGGTGTATATGTTTTACTTTCTTTTACATAGTCTCACCCCTTACCAGATGTCCTTTTAGGTTCAACGTCCCTTGTCCTTTTTAGGTGGCTGTTCCTTGACCCCTGCTTTTGAGTAAGTGCAATATCATTGTTTTGCATAACTTCTGCTTTGTCAGCCTTGCAGAGCTGAGCTGGCATCCTGCTTGTGTTTTGCATTCTGTTTGCCTAAGTTACATCCTTTATCTATTTCTCCAAGGCTATGCTGTTCTGTTCTACTGTCCTTGATAAGAGTGAAATGTTCTGTTCTACTCACATTGTTCATATCATTCTACTCATTATCATGTCCATATCATATCATTAACACAATCCAGATCCTGTGCTGTTAGAACACATAACCACAGAATGGGTCAGGTTGGAAGGGATCACAGTGGGTCATCTGGTCCAACCTCCCTGTTCTGGGTCATCCCAGAGCACATGGCACAGGAGTGTGCCCAGACATTGTTGAATATCCCCAGTGAGGGAGACTCAACAGCCTCTCTGGGCAATCTGTTCCAGTGCTCGGTCACCCACACAGTAAAGAAGTTCTTCCTTGTGTTCAAGTGGAACTTCCTGTGCATCAGCTTCTACCCATTGCCTCTTGTACCATTGCTTGGCACCACTGAGGAGAGCCTGGTCCATCCTCTGACCCCCTCCCTTCAGACACTTACAGGTATTGATCAAGTCCCCTCTCAGTCATCTCTTCTCAAGGTGAACAAGCCCAACTCTCCAAGCATTCTTTGTAACAGAGACCCAGTGGTTTGAAACTTGTATTGAAGGTCAATACCACCATTATGCTCTTCATGAAGATCCATTTGTTGTGTAACCTAGCACTCAGCCTTGTACGAGATCATTGTCTTTTCCATATAAGTATACCATGAAAAGTAATTTGCTACTTCTGTAGCAGTCATGCTGAAGAAATCCATATTTGTGAATCTAAAGAAAATACTTAATTCACTTTCAAATACTGCAGTGCAGTTCCCACTGTGAATGGAATGGAATGGACTCTCCACTGGCTTTGTGCAGATCTTCTCATGAATATCTGCAATGTCCATTGCCTTTCTTAAAGGTTTTCTCTTTTAAAAAAGTGCATTTTCAAATAGATAAGAGACAATTTAAAAAGGACAAAAGATTGCTCTAGTTTTGTGCAGCTGTTTGGCAAAGACAAGATCAGTTCAGTAACATTGACCTTATCATCTGAACAATGCAGTGGCAATGCTTTTAGATAGTTTAACTTTACCCATACCAGTGAATAGCTGTTGTCATATATAATAGTTCTTTAAGTCAATGTGTCCTGCCAAAAAAACCAAAACCCACAAAGGTTTGGAAGACTGTTTCTATTTAATTAAAAGAAAGTGAAATAGATGAAGATAGCTCCATCTTTGTAAAAAAAAAGGAAGAGATAATTTGAACAGTTGACATAAACAAGACCAGCTAAAGGGAATGCAAAAGTCTTAGTCTGGACTTTAAATTGAAGGATGATTTATACCAAATAATTTCCTCTTTCAGCTTACCAGCCTTTGATTCCTTGGCAGTTCTTAATAGTGACTAGATCATGTCTTTGTTCTTTTTAGTCTGTCCTGTAAACCTGCACCATCTTAGATCATTCAAATGGGTCTTGAGGAACCTGTACAAGGATTCAGCTGACCACATAGGTTAACACCTCAGCAGATGCATCAGTGACACTCCTAGGTCACTATTTAGTCTTAGCTTAACACAGGAATTATGTTTATTCTTCTGGTTTTTTCTAAGACAAAAATATTTGCACTGTCTCTGCCAGAAATCAAATATCATAGAGGCATAGCTTCAGGAAAGGCAGCCCAAAGGATATTTCTAAAAATTATCTAGACATGATGGAGATCTTTTTAAATTGTCATTTATATGGTACATGGACCAAATCACTAAAGAATGGAGGGAGTGATGAGACCGAAGGAGATAAGGGGTATGTGCATGGCTTCTAGATTGATTTATTTCTGTCCAATAATCTTCCTTTTTCACACAGATTGGTCAGTTGTAAAATGATTGCTGAACAGTCACTTTTGAGAAGTTAGCAAAATATTATCCCAGTGACAATGGATGCTTCTATCATTTCTTCCTCCTCCTCCTGGAAGGAGGTTTTTTCAGCTGTTATTTTGCTGTGCAGGAATAAAGGACAGAAGGCAATCAGAATTTCTCTGATCTTGATGGTATTTATGCATGATCTCTTCCCCACTGCATTTATTGCTCTTCCAAAACTGATCAGCTAACAATGGTAGGAAGTTTTCATAATGCTTTTCCTGATTATGATAAGAGAAATGGTGATAGACTGCACTGCTGAGATGAAGCAGGCAGTATGACACCTGAGCCATATCCACTCCTACTTCAGACTGTAGTAGAGGCCAGTAGTAGACCAGACCGTCCACGCTAGGTGTGGAGCACATTGAAAACAATGGGATAAGGATATAAATCATCTGGCCAAAGCAATTACTGGCATTGCCTTGCAGAGTGGCCTCTGCTGAGCTTGATGAGGGTTCCTATCTGAACTGAGGGGGCTTTACAGTAGCCACCTTCCTTATAGAGGTCCTGCAGGTATTCTTCTTCTCCCACTGTGCAACCCCCATTTTAGCAAAAAGGAGATATAAAATCCTCACCTTTAGAGGCAGATCTTAACTGAATTCTTCTGAACCCTAGTTTTTTGTAATTCCTTTTCTAACAGTTCATCTCTTCTCTCTTAGAGCCCTGTAATGTATATAGAATACATAATGGTTTGGCTTGGAAGGGGCCTTAAAGAAGATCTAATTTCAATGTCCCTGCCATGGGCAGGGACATCTCCCTCTAGACCAGGTTGCTCAAAGCCCTATCCAGCCTGGCCTTGGAACACTTCCAGGGATGGGGCATCCACAACTTCTCTGGACAGCCTGTTCCAGTGCCTCACCACCCTCACAGTAAAGAATTTCTTCCTGACATTTAATTTAAACCTACTCTTAATCAGTTTTAAGCCAGTCACTTTTTTCCTATCAATACAGTTCCTGAAAAAGGTTCCCTCTTGACCTTCCCTGCAGGCCCCCTTCAGATACTGGAAGGTTGCTGTGAGGTCTCCATGCAACTTTCTCTTCTCCAGGCTGAACGGTCCCAATTTCCTCAGCCTGTCCTTGTAGAGGCGGTGCTCTAGTCTCTGATGAACTTTGTGGCCTCCTCTGGACTCGATCCAATAGCTTCACATCCTTCCTGTGCTGGGGACCCCAGAGCTGGATGCAGCACTGCAGGTGGGGTCTCAGCAGAGCAGAGCAGAGGGGCAGAATCCCCTCCCTGGCCCTGCTGCCCACGCTGCTTTGGATGCAGCCCAGGACACCTTTGGCTCTCTGGGCTGCCAGTGCACATTGCCAGCTCATTTTCAATTTTTTGTCAATCATCACCCCCAAGTCCTTTCCCACATGGCTGATCTCAAACACTTCTCAGCCCAACCTGAAGTTAAATATAAACCTTTCCACCTTACAATGAAAACAAGAAATGAGAAAAAAACCCAATTGCTTAAAGACATGATATTCACCTGTTGAACAAAATTTCTCTGGAACTAAGACATACAGGTGTTTTCAAAAGGTTAACATGGAAATTTCTGTAAAGTTTTGAGAGATTGTCTGGATTTCTATTTTGTGGGTTATGCCAGTAAATATATTATTCCCTCAGCAAAATAATACAGACCTCTTGCCTCTTACAGAGCTGCGTACTTCTTGATCATTCATTTTTTAATTGCTTTACAGTACAGTACAAACAGGCTTTTTATTGTGACTACATATTGATTTTATCACACAACTGATGAAGCTACCAGTTTGTTTAAAGATTCTAGAAAAACCGAAATTTTATACCTGCATTTAGATTTTGTGAATAACATGAGAAGAAAACAGTGTCTGGGGACTTTTTTTCGCTAGTATCTTTTGTTTGTTAATGTCATGATGGGTTTCCAGTTTTTTCTTTCATTTCCTTTCTTTTTCAGTATTTGAACTAAGCATTTTTTGCAACTCAAGAAACACAGTGCTTATTGTGTTTCTTACATGAAAGAAATTAATTTTTTTTTCCAGCTCAGAATGTTTACTTGATGAGGAAGGAGGGAGCCAAGGAACGTTAGAGCATTACACCGTTGGTGTTTCAGAAGGTCATTCAGGCACTAAACTAATTACCAGTGACAGTCTCCATTATGTGACTATATTAATCTGGAGGAGCTGCTCTGTTTGAGAACACCTTCCTCATGGGGAGTGAACATACTACCGTATGAGATAAGTTGCTTCTGCATCTTTCAGTTTTTGCTTGACCTTCTTCAGACTCTTAGTTCAGATTTCACAGTTTAAATTGCAAAAGGGAGAGAATGGGTTGAAAGAGAAGCAAATCTATTTTCTTGCTTTGAGAGTAGTTGAAAATAAGGATATTTTCCCTCATTTGCTCTCTATGGAGCCCACTTAAAAGATGTCACCAATGCAAAAAGAAGTGCATTCAGGGGCAAGGGGTCAGTAAGCAGTGCCCATGGCAACTAAGAAACTATTCTGCAGAAGAAAATGCAGTAAAGAGTAAGTGTTTTAATCCTCAACTTTAATCCCTTTACTTCCTGTCTTCAGAATGAAATATAAATCAGACACCATGGCATTCAGCAATTTTTTGTGAAAGGGATGTTTGCAAAAAGGGATTAGGAATGGGCAGCAGTGTTTAAGGAATTCAGGCATACAATTTGTTGGAAAACTTTTGAGACTAGGAATGACCAGTTCTTTTGAGTGCTGTCAGTGAGAAGCAGGAAAACAAGACTCTGAAAGCAGCGTGCCCTGGTGTGGCTGACCGCCCTGTCCCCACGCCAGCTGCTGCAGCAGCAGTGATGTGTGCTGCAGTGGGATGCACAAGGCATGCCTCTCAAGGAAGCTCCATTGTGGGGCTTATGCTTTGCCAGCACTATATTTAGAACTTTGCTCACCAGGGAGAAGGAAAAGTTGAACCCCCCCCCGTGGTTTTCATAGTGTTCTGACAGCTGTGGCAGTTGTTACAACCAGGAGATTGTTGATTCATTTTACTTACTGGTTAATGTTTGTTATTCCATATGATGATTCCTTCCTGTACTTGGTTTCTGTCCTGAACTTGTACTCTGGAAGTGTGATCTGCTGAAAAATGTACAAGAAAGAAAGAACAAGTGTTGTCACCCTTGTTACATTTACACCCACGGCAAAAAAAAAAAAAAAAAAAAAATCCAGATTGTCTCAAAATTCTGTAAACAGCTGTCAGTACATGCTCATAGCATATCATGTTCTTCAGGTCCAGTTTTGATTTTAAAAAATACCCTTTTTTCTATTTCTTTGTCTTCACTTCCCTGCCACAGCATATGCATGAACATGGTCTTGATAGAGAAGGAATCTTTCTTTTGGTAGCCTGATTGAGAGAGTCTATGGGTGGACTTGGCAGTGGTAGGTGTATACGTGGACTTGGTGACCATACTGGTTTTTTTTCAACCTAAATGATTCTATGATTCTCTAATTCTGTGATTTTCATTAGCCTGTCACACTTCAGCCTGGGCTTTAAATGCACTGTCCAGTTCATTATGTCTCTTCAGCATCACCAGGCTCTGAGCAAGCAAGTTTTAAACTGTGCACAGGATGTCTAAGAGGTTGCAATTCAGCACCCTGACACCAGCACAAATACCCTTTAATGAGTGTTCCTGTTCTAGGCTGAGACCTCCTGTGCAATTTCACACTGTTGAATATGGGTGTGGGCAGCTGTGTTGGCAGGTACTGATTTTGGAGTCCTCAGTACTGCTCCTGAAGCGGTGATGTCCTGGCCTCATGGGCAATGCCCATTTGAGGAGGGCCTTCATCTGCCCATTTCTTTCCTCCCTGTGATACAGAGCTCTGCCCTTTCTCTGGCACAGCTGTTTGTGAGACTGCTCTGTGAGCTGAATTATGGCTTTAAAAACAGAAACCCCAACCTGACACAGCAATGCTCTACAGTAAATCAGAGGCAGTAGAAACTTGGAAAGTCAGCAGTGCCAGCCTAGCCAGCACTTCACATTATCATCTCACCTGATAAGGACAGTAGAACAGAACAGCATTTTACTCTGATAAGGAGAATAGAACAGAACAGCCTTGGAGAAACAGATGAAGGGTGCAATGTAGGCAAACAGAAGCCGTGTAAAACACAAGCAGGATACTACTGCTGACAAAGTAGAAGTTATGCAAAACAATATATTGCACTTACTCAAAAGTGGGGATCGAGCTACATAAAAAGGACATGGGACATTGAAAACCACCAAAGAACCTATAAGGAGTTCTGATAAGGGGTGCCACTATGTTGACTAAAGTAATACATAAACAGCTAATAAGGGAGGATAGCTAATGAATGTGTGATCAGTGTGTATGATAAAAACTGTTCACCCGATCCTCAGGACACTCAGTTGGAGGAAGGATCCCCTGACTGACCAGCACACTGCACTAAAGAATTCCTGCTCTCCAATACTCAGAACTGTGTTAGAAAGTTCTTGTCTGGCTGATGTCAGTATCATGCCATGTAGCACACTAAACAAATAACTCAAAGACAGTGAATGAAAATGTACAGGGATGTCCAGAGGAATCTTTGCAAAAGTAAAAATCATATGCCTGAAGGCTAATCCTTTTGATCTCCTTATAGTTGAATGGTAGAGTTTTTTTCTGTTCTAGTCCTAGGCTCCAATCAAGATACTATTTTGAACAGAGTATTTCCATATATGACCTGATACATGCTTGCACTTAGGTTCTGGTGGAGATAAATTCATAATCAAATATTTAAAGTGAAGGCCAGTGTTATATAAAGGATGCTGCAGTTTAAAAAAAAAAAAAAAAAAGAAATCTGAAAAACTTTCTTTCTGTATACTAAGAATTGTTGATACTATCTACAGATCTTCATGGCACTTTTTGGTAATCTGTGATAGGGAGAAAAATATGTTTGTGTTAAATGAAGCACCTGGTGGATAAGTATATGTTTATTTTACACATTTTTCCTCTCATGAAGTGAAAATTTGCCAAACAGATGTATTTTCAGAAAGGGAAAGCAAATAATTCTGCAATACAAGTGTTTCCTTTGTCAGGCTGCATTCACTTGGAAAAAAACTGATGCTTAGCAATATCATATAATAGCTATATCCCCAAATCAGTCTGGCATGAAACAGTAGGTTTTTTCCTGCTTTTTGAATTGAACAGGTCAGCTATTAGACTGATGTTCACACAACAATCAGCAGCAAGCCTCTTGGAACTGCCTGAAAAAGAGAATGAAGTAGAAAGGGTCATAGGTATAATTTATATAACATTTCAGATTTGACACAGTCTGGTATAGGACAGGAAGAGAAGTTGTGTGTGTGTGTGTGTGTGTGTGTGTGTTTGTGTGTGTGTGCAAACATCTCTATGGGTGCTTTCTAGTTGTGTGAAGCAAAATAATAACCAATTTTCAACAGAACTGTGGCTTTTTTGTTAATTTTAGGAAACAGCCACTGCACTCACTGAAACTATACTTCCCTTCTTTAAACTAAGATTCTCAGTTGGATTTTGTTATTCAAAGTTTCCTTTCAGATCTGGCCCAGTTACAATTTTTCCCCTTAAAGTGGTGTTCTTGGTCGTCTGTATCATTTTAGTGATGACATAATCCAAAATACTCTTCAAATTGGAATAGTACCAATCAAAAGAAAATTCTCTTTTCTATATAGAATAAAAGTAGAATTAGTTTTAGTGTTGTCAGTCTTAATTCAACCGTGTTTTCCTCTTGTAGTGTTGCTTTAAATTCAGACTTTCTTCTTGACTTGAAATTTGCCAAAATGATCTAATTGTGTAGGTTCCAGGTCCTTTTGATTTTTAATGCAAGATGCTGAAAAGCATTTTTGGTATGTCTTCCTGATTTATGCTAGAACATTAAGATGGAAACCATTTTTATATTAAACTCAAATGTTCAATATAGTAAAACTTTGAGAGGAGCAAAAGTAACTATTTCTTGCATGGAACCTAATATCACTAGTGTGCAGACAGGCTAGTTTAACTTGATTTTTATTGTTTTTCTGGCCAAGGGTTTAATTGAAATAGGATCTAAAAGCAGGGAAAAGTAGCACACACACACACACGCACACACACACACACGTGCACACATATTTGAAAGCTGTGGCAGACAATTAGCAGAACATTTCTTTCCAGAAGTCCTGCACAGATGACTCACTGAAAACAAAGGATACAGAGGAGTGCCTTCTGTCTGCATTGCTTCTTTGCCCCAAGAAGTCTGAAGCCTCCAGAGGCAAGAATTAGGACAATTTTTATTGATTCTGTGTCATTGTCTGTTGTCAGAAAGGTTTGGTACTGTGCAAGAAAGCGCGGGACCTTGAAGCTGATCTTTGTGAGTAAAAGGATGATCTGTATCTAGCAAGTAAAACTATAATATGAGTAAATACTGTCTTACAGCATCACTTCACAGTGAACTTGTAATTTTCTAGTGGGGACATCAATGTACTGTCAATGTCATGAAACTAACAGTATCTAACTGTACAAGTAAATATTGAATTCTGGCTACTCTTTCAGAAAAGCTAGTACAATGTGTGGCTCTAGATAGACAGGTTGTGCTTCGCTCTCCCAATGACAGCTTAAATTACAGACAATAAAAATGAGTTAAAACTACTGACTTACTCTGTATTTGACAAGTAGTTCCTAGCAAACTTAAAACACAGACTATGTGAATAGCAGAAATTCCTCCTTGTCCTCATATGCAAAACAAAAACACATCTATAGAGCTATTGCAGTTAGTGTAAAACAATTCCTGTCAATGAAACATAGCAGTATTTAGGGTTTTTTTGCTGGTTTTAGACATGGCAGACACATATCTAACTGGCATAAAAATAAACAGACTATAACTAATGTCTCACTTACATATGTAAATACTCTACTAGGTGCACAGCATGCATATATAGTCCATTAAGCACATGTTTATGTAAGCAAGATTTAAAATACTATGATTTGATGAGATAACTGGCATGTTTGAATGACTGAAGGAGTTCTGGACTTTGGTGAATAATTAATCAAGTTAATCTGAATACATATAGGCAGGTTTTGAAGTTACTGAACTATTTTGTGTGGTTTAGGATTCCTCAGACGATACTGCTTCTTTTCTTATGAAGTGTATTCATAAACACAACTATCATAAGTTTTCCTTGATGGTGTCTGACCGTTATACTCGTGTTATACAGGGGCAATGCTGAAGAAACTAGCCAGGGAGTACAAAAACATGCAGATCTCACATAAAACACACATTGGTGAGAGAAACATGAAAAAAATTATCTTTTCTTGTAAGGAGACATTTTCTCTGGAGTTATGTCACGCATCAAATCAACAGCATGCCTCTGCTTTTGAACTCAAATGTAATGAAATTGAAAACTGAGGAATAAGAATGTTACTCCCTTCTAAATACTTCTGCATGTTTCATTTAATCTTGGGTAATCATTTATTCGTATGAAAAATGTACAGGAGTAGAATTTCCATCCATTGTTCTGAAAGGCGATAACCATTAGCTGATTGTCACAGAAGTAAAACAGTCGTAAATCATGACTGACTGATTGTCTGTTTTGTGTATTAGAAAAAACTGCCACATTGTGATAATGGAAATGATTCTGTTTTTACAAATACCAAACTTCACAAGTCTTATCATAAAATTGAGTTAATAAATTCAAAAACTATTATTTGGAACAAATTTCAAATACAGGAAGGTTTTAAGTGAGCAGAGCAATTGACTGTTAACTTGAACTTTGTCAAGTTATAAATTTAGGTTACATTACAGCACACAGAAAATGGCTGTGCTCAGCATGGCAGAATTGTCAGTTATTGATTTCACCATTCGGTGAGGTAACTTCATAACCATACATTTCTTAAAAACAGATTGCCAAGTTTTCAGTCCCAGCATGATTGTACTGGTGCTCAGCTGAGTGATCATAAGAGAAGCAAGATGATCGTGGGGAAGTGACACATTTCAGTCAGAGTGCTGAGAGAGCTGTGTTGGAATATGATTCATATAGATGCCAAAGAGCGTCAACTTTCTTTTACAGTTGAATGATAAGTCTACAGTCCAGGCTGGAAAAGACAAGCAGTATTGTTAGAACAGAGCAAGAAATGGACAGCAGCAGTTATATCTGGTCAATTATTGTTTCTCCTTTATGGCTTTTTTAACTGAAGATAAAATCCTAGGGTTGCAGAGAATGGTTCATGGGTTTTGCTTGCTGTTAAGATCATCTGTCTTTTCACTGTCTGTTCTGTGTTTCCTGACATACTAAAGAAAAATCATAGCTCTGATTTCCCTGCATTTGTCAAAATGCAAATTGGTTTCAGTGAAAACTTCTAATTACAAGTTTTTGTGAAATATGTAAAAATACTTGACTGAGATAGAGTGGGGTTTTACTCTCAATGTCTTTACTGGAAAAAGAAATGCCTTGATCAACAGTATTTGAACCAGAATCTGTGTTTTGCCCTCTACTTTGTTCCAAAAATGCCACAGGTTGTGCCTCCTTATGGAGGAGAGATCTGGAAAAACATTGGGAGGAGGATGAGCTTTAAATGGCAGAGGGAGGAGGACCAGTAACCAAAGAAAGCATTGCTACTGCCTCTGTCAAGAGAAAACTGTGATGGTGGGAAATGGAGTTTTCCAGTAGTGCCTAGTTTGAGAAGCAGCTGTCATTTAATGGCTGGCTCTGCTAAAGGAAATTTACCCATTTCTGGTCCTGGTCTTCAAGGAGTAGAGTAGGGAACGCTTCTCTAGGCCTTGCTCTCCTCTTTCCAGTGGTACCACAGTAATTACTCTTAAAAGAGAAAATCACATGCATACCCTGCAGCAGGGGACAATAAAATTATTCCCAGCATCTGTTATCTGGGGAGAGTTTATATAGAAGGCCTGTGGTAGTATTTTTAGTGGCAGTTTGAATTAGAAGTGTGCATCTGCTGTTGCACAAGTCAGTGGAATACCCACCTCTTGCTCAGGATATTTATCATATGTACATTAAATACATATCTTGTCATTCTAAAATTACACATTATATACATATAATAATACATATTGTAATTCCTACATTTGCATGTATGTATGCAAGTGTAAGTTTATAACATATCTATTTCTAGTCCTTGTGGCTGTCAATCCTAATCAACAACAGCCAATGCATGAAATAAGAACTACCCTCAGAAATCACATCACAGCTGTCTCACAGTGTTTCTGGCTCTGTTTTTGGTTTTCTGTTGATGATCCTAGGTTTTCTTCATTTTAATAAGCGTTGAAAAGTCAGAAAATTTATGCCAGCACAGATTGTCAGGATAGGGTTGTTCAAAATATCAAAGGATTTATGAATGCAAGATTCCTGAACAGTGCAAAATAGAAAAATCTGTAAAATATATGGTTACCTATTTTATTTTACAAGATTTATTTAATTCTTGTAACTAATGTGTAAATACTTAGCTCTCTTTTTCTTGTTTTTCTCACCATTTTATCCATGAGTTCCATCTGATACAGAAAATGGGTCCGTTTCTTAAAAAGAAATACATAGACAACTTTACACAGGCAACATCTGTGATTGTGTATTCTGTGTGATAGAATCCTGGTTCTTCTACAGAAGTCATATTTTTTCATATTATATTCACTTTAGATTCCATAGAAATTTATGTTCACATAATGCTTATTAATAATGTAACTGTAAGAATTTGAATGAGGATATATTTGACATTCAATTTCACAAGCACTTAGTTTCATGAAGAAGCCATGTTAGTAGTGATAGCAGCAAACCTAGCACAATTACTGGATAATAGCAGGCAATGACGTGTGTGATAATAGCAGACCATGACGTGTGCCAAACTGGAAGAAACATTTGTACTTATAACAGATTGTAAATATGGATAACAAAATCATTTGTCAGCGTTTTCTCCCCTTCTCCCTCTTCCCCATCCATTCTCCCTCTCCTTAAAATTCTGGAATAGCAAACATAGCCCAGAGAAGTAGTGTACCTTGGGGCTTAGTAATGATTGTCTAAGTTTTTAAGAGAAGGAATCATCTCCAGCACGTGCAGTGTGTGAGCAGGTGTCACAGGCTGTGTAGTAAGTATCTCCAGCTACAGGGTCAGGTGCTTGTGATGTGCAAGACCAACTCTCCACTCAGTTGCCATGGTTTTACACCAGTGCGTATTATCAAAAGTAATTTGAATGTTTATCAGCATTTTAGGGCACAAGGATCATCTTGTGGCAATGGGTCTTTTTATGGCCGCATTCCAGACAGTTTCCTCTTACTCCTCTTTCTTCATTTGTCCCATCCCTGGGGTGTTCTAGGCCAGGTTGGATGGGGCTCTGAGCAGCCTGATCTAGTAGAAGGTGGCTCTGCCTGTGGCAGGGGTGTTGGAACTTGGTTCCTTCAAATTCAAACCATTCTGTGACTCATTTCTGAGTATAGGATGTGCAGAAATTTGTTTTGTTGTTCCTCTTCCTCCCCTTAAGAGTTTTTAGTGGTGCTAGGTTATGTTCTAGTTAACTGTTACTGCTCACCCGCCGTGGCACCAAACAAGAGAGGAGAAGCCTCAGCTGCCTCAGTGAGATTTGCTTCTTGCACATCCAAGTGCACTAGGTCAGGGTTCTTTCCATCATGCTGCATGAACCTGGATAACAGGACAGGATATTTATGGGCATCTCAGCCACTGCAATGGCCCACATGCTTTTAAGCACAGACCTTCCTTTTCCAGGCTTTTAAATGAGTACACCAGCAAAAATGGCTTTAAGGAACAGGCAAATTGTTGTTATATATAACATTAACATCAGGCAGCAAATCAGGAGAGGCATCAGTCCCAGCAGCCTGCAGCAGCATCCATAACTTGCCCTAAACCTCAGGATGAAGTCAGGCATTACAGCTATGTCATCCTTGTTAGGGTGCTGCAGCAGACTTTATCCCTTTTCCTTATTTTGGTGTTGGGTTTTTTTTTTAATTGTAATTTTTTACTGTATTTTATTGCAGCCTCACATTGAGACTCTCCATTCAGTTTCATCCAAAGGAAAACTCTTGTTATGAATTTGTTTATTAAAATTGTTTGTAGAGTGAATTTTCTGGTGATCAGCCAGATTAACAGACTTGCTGTTGATGGATCAGGTACCAGGCAGGTGGCCACGCATGCAGCTAGGATTACTGGCAGTGACAGAGCACTCACAGTTCTGCTGTAATGTAAAACGAATGTAGTCCTAGTCTGTTTAAGAATGGGGTCTCAAGACAACTTTGGTCCATAGGAAGTGGTCCCATTTCCATCCTGACTTGCCTGTATTTTACCACTCGTGGCTGCTTGTTTGCAGTCCCACCTTTTCAGTGTTGTGGGCACCTTTGCTCTTCTGGTCCTGCAGTGGGGCAGTTCAGGACACTAAACCAGCATGAAAATATTTGTATTCATTATAGTACTCCTCTGCTGACATAAGCAATGTCAAACATTTGATAAATCTCCAAACCCATTAACTAGGACACTCCTCTCTTTTGCAGTGTGTGACAAGACAGCAAACCAAAGTCCACCTGTCCAGGATCCTACCTATACAAATAGTCCTTGTCCTGAGTACAGTCTTGTTAAACATCTGGAAGTGTTTTATTCCCCAGACTCAAAAGTGCCTGCTGGAATGAAAGGATGGTACTAATCAGGATTTAAAAGAGAAGATTTCTGATTGTGCTTCATTTTTCTCTAACCTCAACATTTCTTCATTGTAATTTTTCACTGTCTTAAGGATTTTCCCTTACTTTCCATTTCTTCTGTCCATGTCCACCTTTTGTTATAATTTCCTCTTTTTTATCTCTTGTTTTTCAGTTGCGATCAAGCTCGGAGCTTGGCCAGAACATCCTGAATGACTGTCTTGCAATCCAGCCCCTCCAGCCAGCCCTGTCACCACATGATGCTGTAGATAATACCATGGGACACTCCCCAGGGCCTGCTTGTGATATTTACCCAGGTATAGAATAAGACAGATAAAAAGCTGCTCTACTACTGCTCACTTAATATTAGGAATCATTTTGCAGAGTAGCATATACTCTTAAATCCATACCTATCTCATAAGAAGGATAGAATATGAAAAGTAATATTAAAAAAGATAGATTTTTAACATGTTTTTATATGTTTTATGGACAAATCATACTATATCCATGAAAAGACCTAATGCAACACAGAAGGATAATTTTGCTCTATAGGCATTTGATTCTGCTACCAATTCACTTCTACCATTCCTTATAGACATCTTCAATACATTAAGCTTCATTTAAAATCACACTGTTTTTCCTCTGCCTTATTAGTGGATCACATATCAGTTTTTCAATTGATCTACATTAAGGAACTGAAATGCTGCATTATAAGCTCACATATTTTGACTATAAATATACAATAAACACATTTATACTATAAATGTAATAATCCTATTGTACTGTTTCAGTTAAATATTTGAGATTTTCCTACTGAAATACCTTTGTCATACCTGCCTACCTGTACAATTGTTGTTCATATTTCAAATAAATTTGAAACAATTGGTAAGTTACGAGTGATAATAAATCTCAAAGCTCAAGAGGGAGATGGTAGGATGTTAACAATGGGCAGGATGTTAACATTTTTAATGCAGTATTTTAGTAGTTGTGAGGACATCTATTTTTAGCTTCAGGCAGAACACATTACATCTTTTATCACTTCAACTTTCAAGTGAGAACCAGATATAGAAAGTGAATGAATTGCTGTTATCTGCAGTGATGAAGATAACATTATATGAAGTGGCCACTTCAATAAGTGGCTTTATTTTACTGAGAGGCTCGCTAAGCTGTCAGTTTTGTTTCATGTTTTTGTCAAGGCTCAGTCACACAATAGTTGGTGATGATGTAGGTTTATATGACAAAAATCAGGACATTTAAAACTGTGATTGATTGTATTCTAGTTTATTAAGCAGTTGCTATTACTTGTATGCTGCTAACTTTTAAATGCCTTAGTCTGAGTACAGACTGAGTGTGACATTTGGTACGTGAAAGCAAAGGGAAATTTTATATTTTAGAGATATGATTTTGGCCACAGAACCTCTAGGAACATATTGCTTGTTATAGTTGCTTCTTTTACATTGTTCATTGAGAGGGAGTTGGATATGAGGAATGCTGGGATTTTAAAAAAATTATTTAATGGTTTCACCAAGTGTAACATGCAAAACTGAGAGATAGTAAAAACTCAGCTTTTCCGGTTTTTTTTGAGTTCCTAAACAGAATGGAAGCTGGGATGAGACAGTGTGCCAGATGAGCTGCGACCAGATTTTGAGAAACTGAGGATATTCTCACAGGAGATTTCCACAGCAATCTGTTGAGCACTCTTCTCTAGCTTCCAGACTATGGTTAAGTGTCCAGCTCTGTCTGCTGGGTCAGTCCAAATGCAGGCTGACAGTGGCTTGAACAGCTTGCTGCCCAGGACAAGCTGGGTAAAGCTGTTGCTTCCAGCCAGCCCTTAGCTGGCAATTGTCTGCAGTCATGATGTCTCACAGACAGCTTCTGAGACTGAGACATTACTTTCTGTAGTCTCATTCATGCCTTGTCTTTCAGTACCTGATGTTTGCAGCACTAACTATGAACATTCTTTGATATAATAATTTATTTTGGTAGCTTCTTTCCTGGCACTGCTTCCTATTGTATGACATTTTCTTATGGTAAATTAATTTTTATGGTAATTAATCAACGTGCTCTTATCAGCATTAATTTCTGTGTAAGTAATAATCTGTTGTCTCTTACATGTGTTCCCAGCTGTCTATAACTTGGCAAATTTCTTGTAGTTCTATCCACTTGTGTTGTTTCCCACCAGTTAACTGAGGGTATAATGTCAGGTGTAGATCAATCCATGTCACTCAATTTTGACAACCACCCAATCCATCTGAAATAAATTATTTCGTTAACTACTCACAGGGCTGCTACAGAATAATATACTATGTGAATATATGAGGTAACTCCAACAGGGAGGGAATTATTTTACTGAAATGGCAACATGAAAATTATTCATATCCCACAGACGGAAAAGTAAAATACACAAAAGCATACGTGTGCTGCCTCAGAGAAGCTACCCTTCAAAATTCTCTGAAAACATTTTTTTTTTTTTGTAAATATAATTAACAGCTTGGAGACTTCTGAAAAATTAAATAAATTGCTTTTACTGGGTACTGTTTGAGACAGCATATTAGCTGAAATGTCTCTGTGCTACTTTTAAAGTAGAAGGCAGAATAGATTTTCATTCTTCCAGTGGTGTCAAATCAAACTTTCCTTACTTGAAAGTGATTTTGCTTATTATTGATGCACATTTAAAGCAAAGGTAGGTTTTCTTCCTCTAGAAGAAAACTACAGAATAAATGTTTGAAAGCAAAGTACTAGAAATAAGTAAGAAATGTCAAAAGTATACATTTAGATGCAAAATTCCATTTTCACTTACATAGTATAACACCTGGAGTCATCACTGTACAGTTTCTCACTACTGTTAAAATACGGACTCTATAAACACAGAAACATTTAAACGAAATACAACAATGATCTTTTTGATTACATATCTATTACTTGAAGTTAAGTCTCCAAAAATGTTTTTTCTTATCTTGTAGTCTTTATTACTTCATGGAAGAAATCCAAACTAAATATAATCTTACTAATAGAGTGAGGGAGCATGACAGATCCTTTGCTTAAAAATAACACACAAAATTACATTTATGGGTCTAAAGCAAGAAGACAGACTAAGGGCTAAGCATTGTGATAGCATCTAGGTTTTAATTTTGAACAATACCTAGGCTTTTGGGTTTATTCAGTTAATACAATGAAGATGTGAGCGATGCATTCATAGTAAGAACATGGGGATGATGTTTTTTCTACTGTGAAATAGTATGAACTTATATTGTACAGAGCAATCTAGAATTACCAAAACTGGAAGAATCATAAATAATGCAGCTGGAAAAAAACTCATCTTTTTACTGTGCTGTTTGGATAAAACTTGACCATTTCATATTTAAGCATAAGCCAGAGTGTGTAATTAATTTATAAGCAGTTACTGAATATCACTCTCAGCCCTGCTCCAGAGCAAGCAAAAGATCTTTCTAAAGCTTGTCAAGTGCATGATTTTCTTTGTAAGTTGGAATTTTAAAATTTTATCAGTAAAGTTACAGAACTTCTTTGAATTCTAAGTATTTTTAAAATAATCTCTTATGCTGTGTTGTGAAACTTCAGCCTAGCTACTTCTATGCATATGACTTGCTGTGCTTTGCTTGAGTAGCACTTTTCTTTGGGTTTTTTCCCCCACTGAAATAGTACTAAGCTGGGTGCTCTGTGCACACAATAAGAAAAAAATCCAATCCCCCAGGAGTTTGTATCTGTTAGGATAGGTAATGTTAGGAAAGTAGGTAGGTACAACAGGCAGGTAGAGGATAAGGACATATACAGGAATAATGAAATAATTTTATTAAAGCAATTGTCTAGTAAGTAAAACTCTCTAAGAGATGTCTGAGAAAAAAGCAGCCTGTATTTTTCAAAAGAAGTGGTCTGGTTTTTTTTAAAAAAGGTAGTTTGTTAAGGGTGACAGCCTTGGAAAGTAGTTACAGCTCATTCCTGTAAGAAAAACAGAAGAATGAGAAGGAAGAACTGACACATGAATGGCCCTTGCTGTGAAAAACAGAATTGTATTTGCTGCATAGGGAATGGATGCAAAAGGAGCAGTAATGTAGGACTACCAATCATGAAGAGGATCTCTGTTGTCATCTTTCAGGCTGAATTTAAGTACTGCATACATATCTAGAACTGCTAAATGTGATGTAGTCCCAGGTAGGACCATACACATATTACAGGGGGCAAACAAGTGTTAATAACATTATCTTAGTTTAAGGAGGATAGTTTACTTCCCCTCAGACTTGCCCTTTTATTTACCAGTTTTACTTGAGTTTATCATTTCTATTTTGAGACAACTTAATGGTTCTCCAAAAACTGATGTAATGTTTGGGTTCACATTTTTGGGAGCATTTACCTATGGATTGCTACAAACATTGTAGGCAACACAGCCATTTGCACCATTTATAGTTCCATTCATCATGATGAGACTGAAACTGCAATCCACTGAAAGAGAAGAAAATGGAAGGCAGGGATGTGATCTGAAGATGCCATTTCAGGAATGACTTAAAATGCTAGTCCAGACTGTGCTTTATTGCTTCAGTACTTTAATGTTTTCCAGTATCTCTGATCTGCTTGCAAAATACCTGTAAAGAGATAGAGAGACCATCAGTGCAGATGGTCCATGCGACAGACCATCTTTGGAGACTGACTTGTTTTCTTTAAAATGCAATTTTGCCTTGTACTGTACTTCTTAACGGGTGATGGCTTCTTGAGTTTCATGCACTCTGGAGACTTTAGATTTACAGATGAGCTGAGGATAAAGGTAAAACAGACAATAGGGTTTTCACTTGCTGGGCTTACCACATACAACTCAACACAGCATATATCCACAAATACCTGGCTACAAAATCCTGTAGGGAAGTGTGAGCTTCCTAGGGGAAGTGAAAGAGGAGAATATATGCAAGTGATGCCCCAAAGTGCAAAAAGCATTTCATATTTTTCCTTCTGTGCAATATTGTATCAGCTGTTGTCAAGCACCTCATAAATATTCCTTGCAGAAACAGAATGCTATATTTAGTAATTAAAAAACCACAACCTTGGAAATGTATGTGTGTATGTAACTAACTGAGCTACAAAATTAAACCTTCACTGTCTTACTCTACATGGTAAGAACTCTCAGCCCTACTCCAAATTCATAATGTCAATAATCAGAGGAGAGGTATTTTGGTGGCAGAAATTGTTTTTAAGAGTGCTGATTTGATGGTAGTAAGTCCAAGTTGCTCTCCACTTAGAGCACTGTTGGTAATTTGCAAAGGAGAGGGTGTGATTCTTATGCATTTAAATAGGTTCCATGAAATTACAGGTTTCTGACTCCATTGAAAAATAACTTTTTCTAGGCCTTAGATTCTGTAACATTTTAAATTATACTTTTTGGCTTTTTTTTTTCTTAAAGAAACCTTATTCAGAATCATCTTCTTCTCTTGCAACCACCTAATTTGTTCCTATGCATCGTGAGGATACATGTGAATTTAGATTCTCACAGAATTGTTTGTAGAAATATTTTCATGGAAAACTCGTACATGCTGATAAATGGATATGTAATGAGACTCCAGAGAAGAAAACATGACTCCTCTTCTCTGTGGCTGAAGTTTTGTGCCTGTCCCCCAGTCTGAGGTTTGCAGTCAGGACTAATGAGCTATATCCATCTTTTAAATAATGTCATAGCTTGGATTTTTAGGGGATACAGAGGAACAGCATTCACAATTCCTTGGTTTTTATTAGGTTGTGTTTTTTGGGGTTTTTTTCACAGTATCTGAATCTGTTTAAAACTGCTTTAAAGGTGTTAGTTTATTTTGTATTGATAGAGAGAAAAACCTTCTCAATGAAACCTTTTTGTTAAGTAATCATAGAGTGATAGAATCATAGAATGGTTTGTATAGGAAGAATTTTTAAGGATCATCTGGTTCCAACTCCCCTGCCATGGGCAGGGACGCCTTCCACTGGACCAGGTTTCTCAGGGCCCCATCCAGCCTGGCCTTGAACACTTCCAGGGATGGGGCATCCACAGCTTCTATGGGCAGCCTGTTCCAGTGCCTCACTACCCTCACGGTAAAGAACTTCTTCCTAACATCTAATCTAAACCTCTTCTCTTTTTGTTTAAAACCCACTTAAAACTAACACTTAATTCTACATCTTTGTGTGTGGACCTACGTGGAGTGCTGTATGGAGTCAGTGAGCATGCTGGTTGTCATGAACATTTGCTCAGTTTCATGCCCCTTGAATTGGGTATATAAGGGGATCAGGATTGATAAGACATTACTTTGTGAAGATACTTACTGCCAACACTTTGAGCAAGTAACTCACATGTAGCAGCCAACCCACGAGGAAAGCTTGCCAAAGACAGAGCTCCCAAGAAAAAATGGTCAAGTTTTCTAGCATTTTCTAAAATAGTGTCCAAAGTTTTCTGTTGGTCTTTGCTAGTGAAGTAACCTGTCACTGACAATATTTTTGACTGCCATACATCTGTAAACTGCTGATGCCTGACAATGTTTCCCTTCAGGTAGTATTTTCAAGATTCAGGTAGTAGCTTGGATCAGTGCCGTCTCTACACTGGGAAGTTTTAATAGTTGCATTTTTGCCAGGCAGAAGCTGCTAGAATTGTGATTTCATGTCATTGGGTGCCCATGGAGGTGTTCTTATTAACACAGTACCTTGAAAGAAGCTGCACTGACAAAAGTTGTGTTGCACTGCCAGTAGATGTTCCCTGGTCTCCCATATTGTCATTTGTAGTGCTGCACTTGGAGGCTTCATTACAAAGCATAATGGGGGCCCAGATACACTCTTCTGGCATGCTGTGAGCATTTAACACACCCTGGGTAAAGGAATACATTTTTGCAGCTAATACATACGTGCTTTTATCCTTAAATATCCTAGCTGGTCCTCTAGTCCCTGTAGTAGTTAGCTCTTACTTTACACTGTATACTGTCTCTTCATCAGAAACAGAAAAATAAAGTACTGTTGGCAAGCCTAGACAGAATGTTGGCGGTGGCTGCCCATGCTTGGCTACAGATAACCTTTTCCCAGAGACAGAATCACCAGGTTTTAGGCAGTGCTGTGGGAACCTGTGCTACCACAGCCTGAACCAGCTAGAAAATGTACAAGCATGACTTAGAAAATACTTGCCTGGAATACTAATCATGGTTGTGGCAGACAACAGCTATGTCAGGAAGACATAACTCGTGCTACCTTGTGCTGAAGACCTGCTTGTAATCCAGCCTTTTTACTCCTGATTCTGAAGATGTTCATTTTAAATGCAAAGATTACAGTACTGGTAAACTAAGCCATTGCATATTTTTACATAGTTTTATTAGTTTTTGTCATGGTAAAATGCAAGTTACCCTATTTTGCCAAGGAATAATTTAAATAGTCTCTTTTTATTTAGACAATCGGGGCTTTCCTTTGCAGTGATTTCTTAAATATTCTCTCTGCTTTTTCTGTCAGAATGTGTACTTGGTTGTTTTTCTTCTGTGTATTTTCTTCTGCGTATTTCCTTCTGTGCTGCACATAAGATAAAATAAGAATTTCAAAAGTTCATTTGTTTGTTTTTCCCTTCTGCACTTGTCTTGATGCTACCCAGAGAGACAGATGTGGAAAAAGTAACTTCTGAAGTGCATAAGCAGAGTGGAAAAAACCCATTCCCCTGTCTAAGTAGGGAAATGCCCTCAGCCCTTTCTTTGTGAGTTACTCTGCTGTCTTAAGTGATGTCTCATCTTTCTGTGGGATCTCTTTAAGGTTTGGGATGTCTTCTACTGTCAGATGTCTGTTGTCTCTTGGGTGATTAGGAGGCTCTGGTCCATACACAAATTAGCAAACAGCACAGCCTGGCACCAAGTTCAGCCTCCACTCCTTCAGCTTTGACCACCAATGTCAGCTTCCCTTAAACTTTGACATTACTTCTACAGCATCTATATTGGATGTTTTTACTCACAAAGTGGTTTCCTGTCTGTCTTCTTGCACTGTTTATCATTTCTACCAGCTGAAAGTGTCCAAGACTTCTCATTAATGAGGCTACAGCACAATTAGACTCCTGAGCCTTTTCTTAAGTCTGCTTTACCTTAGTGAATCTCCAGTGTGTCACAAAGGTGGGCTTGTAAGGATTAATAGTCTTTCCAGAAATAAACTGAGGAGTTGGGAGATGAGGTGAATTTTCACCCTTTTGATCTTCTGTAGCAGAAGTCACACCTGTGAATGAGAAAGTGATGACCTGTGAAATAATTTTCTTTAAGACTGATCTATAGTGAGGCTACCTCTAATGCAGTCTTTCTTGTGCTAGGATTGCAGCATCCATGCACGTGTTTTAGCCTAGAAAGATGTTTTACTGGTGACAGTGCCCCCTGGGGAACTGGTTTAAATTCTAGGATTTTTTCAAGAAACTCAAATCATTAGCTCCAACATATTCACTAGCATAATGTAATTTTTACAGGTAGAATTTTATTCTGTAAACTAGGCCTGAACAATACTTTTTCTTAAAGAGACTGGAAGATACGACAGACAAACAGGAGACATCATTTTTATCTTTTAGACAACCTATCTAATTCAGTCTCCGGGTTCATAAAATATTTAAGAGCATGTATTTGTCTGCCATTCAGCATCAGCATAAGCTACCTGACACAGATGTCAGTAGAAATAGTTGGGAAACTGGATTTTCAGAGATACAAACATTTCAATTTGTCTGATTTAAACTTATTTTTAAAAAAGGGTTACAAGAAAACAAAGTTACAGGATTTGGGATCAACTAAATAGGACATTCAGACAAAGTCTTGTATTGCATTTTTTGTTTAGTCATCTGGAACCTTTCCTTATTGGAAAGAATATATGAGAAAACTCACAGAAAATTATTAAGCTGTTAAAGATGGTTTGAAATTTTTGTATGTATTACTGAGGAATCTGGGCCAATGATAGCAATAATCTTCAAGAAATTTGTGATTTTTACAGCTGAGGGGAAAATGTAGAAAGCATTTCACATTTTTTGAAACTGTTCTTTCTGTTCACTAGTTCTAAAAATATATATCTTAGGAAGTATTTGACACCTCTTCTACAATAGAAAAGTATAGAAGATTTGCAGCCTTATTCAGACAAAAAACTTCAAGACAAGGAATTCATGCCTGGTTTTATGGAAGTGTCATTTGAAAGCAGCAAAGAATACTTACTTATTTTCATGTGGGTTTTCTTTTTCCCTTCGTATGGAAAACACCACTTCAGAAACCCCTTTGTTTTCTTAGTTGCTAAGAGTTGGCAGTACAGCTTGACAGGAGGGGTTGCATGGTAGTGTTTGGTCAGTTATCAGTGTTGTTGTTGTTTGGTCAGTTATCAGTGTTGTTTCCTGCCTGTTGAGCATGACTTCTCTCCTTTACTTTCAGCAGCTGTGATCCCCAGCACACAGATAAATCGAAGTGCAGCAGCAGCCGGGGCAGTGTCCTTGTCCCAGCCCGGCAGCCACTCCTCCCCGGGACATAACATACAGGGTAGTCCTCTGCATCCTCCCCAGATACCTCTTCTTGCAGCTGCGGACTCAGAGAGGTAAGACCCTGTGTTTCCCAGCTTGAGCCTGAGGCAGGACTGCCTTCAGAGCTGCCAGGACAGGGGGAAGTACAGTTGTTGGTGTTCAGAAAGGCACTGGTGTTCAGAAAGACCCTGGCCTAATAACTGCTCTGGGGGTAGGGGTTTATCAGGGGAAGGAGAGGTGAAAGGACAGTGTTATTCCAGCCTGGGAGGGAGACTTTCCATCCATCTCCATTTCAGAGACTTCCTCCAATCCTTTCTTGATCCCCACGAATGGCCCAAGCGAGGAAAGTTGGGCGAGCTGGCACACTGAGCTTCAGATGACCACAGCCATCCCTTACAGAATGGGAGCCCTGAGATTCATGTTTCTGTTTACTTGTGGGAGAAGAGTCAGTGTTCTCTCAATACTAAATATTTCTGCAGAAATGTGCCTTTTTTTTTAATTGACATTTTATGAAGACCAATAGATAATGAGCAAATTTTTATTTCAGTAGTTTTAGAGTTTGATTTCTAGTCAGGATTTATTTATGACAGTTACGTGTATTTTATTATATGGTGGTTAAGTATTGTAAATTCTGTGATTTTAGATATTTCAGTGACATAAAAACCGATTGCTTGGACATGCTTTGATTTTCATCTTTAGACATTCCCTAAATTATTTTCAGCAATCTTTCCAATTATTTAGGTAGTGTATGGTACTACAGATGTGGAAATCTATAGTTCATTGAACCAGAAGTCTACTAAATCACAAGTCTGAAGAGGTCTAAATAAGTAGGGTTTTAGTGGAAAAGTCAGGAAGATAACATCATCACACAAAATACTAAACTCTTACTATATGCTCATGAATACTTACATGTGATTTTGCAAAATTCTTTTTCAGTGCTCTAAATGATAAATTGCTGTATTTCACTAATGTATTTCAAAGTATTTCATTTCCTTGAGTGACAGATACAGCAGTAATTTGAAGAGTACAAAATCTCCAATTATGAACCGGAAAACAACATTCACTAGATTTCAGTTACTGGTAAATGAGCATAATTTCTTTGGATGAAAGCAATATTCACTCTGCCTTGTATCAGGAAGATAGAAGAACATGTTGTCTCCAGAAATTAACAACAGGTGAAAGTACGATTTTGTTTCAGACTTCACGTGTGAATTCAGCCAATTCTGGAGCCACTGGGAGTTGTTGAGCTTTTTGTACATCAGTCTGAGATGGAGCTGACTGCCTCATGATCACTGGAGCTCACCTACTTGTTCAGTCCTTCCTCTCCACTCCTGCCCCCATGATCCTGGTCTTTTCCCTTGTGCTGGCTCTGGCCCTCTGTGCACGCCCTCTGGGACTGTCCATGCTCTCTTGCCGGACACAGAGGCCTTTCTGTCCCTGTACAGTTTTCTCTTCATGCAACGTTCTCTCTAACATACATAGCCAACGATTTCCAGAGCAAGAGGTGACAGGCAGGGACACATTAATAGTTGTTACAGGTATAAATGTCATTATAAAAGTCCATGATCTTCTTATTAGCCCATTTCTGAGGTCCTACTGCTGTAGAACCATAGCAGATGTGCTTAGAGTGAGACATAATTAATTCAGTTCATTGAATGTGTTTCAGATGTTCAGATAATAGAGTACTCTACAGAATAATAAAAAACTAACATGGTAAACTCCTTTCTCACATGTTAAGTATATACACTCTCTCTAAAAAGGCTTTAAGTGCTAATTCCCATATGTGGAGCTGCATCGGATTAAAAAAAAAGTTACAGTGTCTTCATTTAGGTAGTGTGACAAATGGCAATTTAAATTCAGAAAAGGGAAAAGGTATTACAGCAGTGTTGGTTTGATTACAATACATAGGGTAAAAATTAAGGGAAATGTTTAAAAGAAGAACTAAGGCAGAATCTGCATCTTGAATCTAATACAGTACACTTGCCACGGGGCCCTGTGAATAGGCTGTCATATCACTTCATGGGTGTGATGATAGCTGTGAAAATGTGAACTGAACAAACCTTCAGTAGAGAAAGTGGCAGAGATAGTGTTTTTGAAAGATGTGAATCATCCTGTTTATTTCAACATCGTTGTTGAGAGGACTGCAGGATTTAAGGGTGCAAGTAGAGTATTTGTTCCCCCCCATGCTAGTAAGGGTTGGACCAGATGACTTTTGCAGGTCCCATCCAACCAAAACTATTCTATGGTTCTATGCTGTGTGGTTCTCAACACACTGTGCATGCCTGTGGCCATTTCAGAGCTAGGACAGGCTGACCAGCACTTGCTCCAGCAGAAAGCTGGGTTTGTTGGATTGAAGCTGATCCAAACTGGCCTGGCTGCTTTGATGACCCTGGGGGCCAAACCTGTGCCACTTTTTGGACAGCAGACTCAGGTTTATGAGAGACAGAAGCAGAAAGAAATAAGCACTTTCTCTACATCTCCAGATACCATGGGATAGAGAAATAATGGGAGGATTTCTTCTGTGTCTTTCTCTTCTAGGTGATGTGAGGGAAAGTGTGGACTTGATTAAGCCTTATTAATGTGAGAAACTGAGCCAAACATGGAACACATCTTACACTGCATTCATTATGTGTACAAAACTCTGTGAACACATAGTGCAAGTCAGTAAGAGAATTTGGATCTAAGAAACAACTTTATTTATCAAAGGAGACAACATAAATAATAAAAGTGCAGATGTACATTTTGTTTGTCCCAGCTCTTTGATACTAACTTAACTCCACTAATATGAAATACTGCAGCTATTCAATGAAGGTAGCAAATGTATATCTGAAAGCATATCTATAAAAGGGAATAAATACTCCACTTCCTTTTCACTCGCTTCTGTAATACAAGAAGGCATGAGCATACAAATAAGCTGAAAGAGCAATCTAATTAAAACTCAGATCAAAAATTATGGGTTTATATGGTATAGTTAACATATGCAGCTCAGTGGCCCAAAATTGATGGTGCTAAATGCTTGAAATTAATATTTTTAAATTTTTTCTTTATTTAATAAATCATCCAAATACACATATTGCTTTTGAGCAAGAACTACCCTGTTAATGTGAGACCAGAACAAAGTTTTTCATGGACTTTGTGTTCCAGGTGTTTTTTTTACCCTCCTGTGAACCAGAGCTAGCGGTAGGTCCCTAAAGCATCCTGGCTTTACAGGAGTTTCTAGAGACTGTGTATGGCTGAGAAGAAGAACTTAGGACCAAACTGTTCAGTTTAGCAATACCGTTATGCTATAATAAGTTCTGCAACAGTGCTTCTTTTTGCTTATTTGTGTGTGTGGTTATATTCCCTTTATGATTTAGCTGTAAAATAATGAGTAGCTCCAAGCCAGACTTCCAGAAGCAAAAGCCTCTGGGTAGTTGTACCCAAAAAGCCAAGACACCCAACCCTCATAAGTTACAAAGCCCTTTGTATGTAGCATACAAAGGGCTGCCTCAAAGAAGGTCTTTAGTTAACAGTGTGGTTTTGAAATAGTACATTAACTTCTATCCAGGCATGGGACACTTCACAGGATTGCCTGCTAATCACGTGATTTTTTTAGTGAGCAAACAACACATATAAATGGCCAGTGCTTGGGTTGGAGGTGTCAGTAATGCCAACCCTGAACCTGAGCCACAGAGTCACAGAATCACAGAATAATTTAGGCTGGAAAAGACCCTTAAGATCATCAAGTCCAACTGTTAATCTAACGGTGCGAAGGCTGCCACTAAACCCTGCACCCAAGCACCACATCTACACGTCTTTTGAGTACCTTCAGGGATGGTGATTCCACCACTTCCCTGGGTAGCCTGGTCCAATGCCCACCCTTCCTGAGAAGAATTTTTTCCTATTATTCCATCTAACCCTTCTCTGGCACAGCTTGAGGATGTCCTATTGCTTGTTACTTGGGAGTAGAGACCGAATCCCTCCTGGCTACAACCTCCTTTCAGAGCAAACCTAGCAAAGCTTGGAATTTTTCTCACACTTCCTTTTTTTTTGTTTTTTTCCAAAGGCACTTTTTTCCTCTTCTACACATTTGCAAGAACCTTAGTTCTCTAATACAATATAGATAGGCACAGAAAATGCTGAGAGATTTTATAAAGAGTTTCATAGTCTGCCTCCAGGGAATCTGTATATTAAGGTTCCTACTCACAGCTTTCTTCCTTAAATTCCACTTTAAATTACGCTTAAATTCTCCTTTCCTCTTCTCACCAAAGAGAAGATGAGGTGCTGGTCAGAGGGGCTGTACTTTCTTCCTGTATCCCTTCTTTCAGCTAGATTTTGGTTTTGTTGCCCAAAATATTTCTGTTATGCAAGAAGATTGCATTCCTTTAAAACAAAACAAAACTTGTAGCAGAGAAATAATTGGAAAGGTAAAAAATAAGGCTTTTTTTATTTTGGTCAAATGAATATATTTGTAACTTTGGGGAAAGCATTTGATTTTTTGAGATTTTGTTCTTGGCAAAAGGTGTGCTTTCCTTAAATGTGTTCTTAAAGCATGTTTATTTGATTGTCACTGATAGCTAGCCAGAGTAACTTACAGCACAATATGCTGGGCTTCAGAACGCTGTGTTACAACAGAAAGTTTCCCTCACTGACACGGGACTGAGGATCTGTAAAGTCACTAACACACAGCATAAAGTGTGGAGCCACCCAAAATGTGAGTTCACAGAAAAATGACAAAGCAGAGAATGGAGACATCATCCCAGATGTGGATTTGCCTAGAAGTAGAAAGGTATTCAAGAAGGAATGATCATAGATTGTTCCTCATTTATCATTGTCAGAAAGTGCAGCACTGTACAGGACATTTTGGAGACAGCAGCCTGTCACAGGAAGCTTGTAGTTTGGTCCTCTGTCCAGCCAAACTTTCAGTTCAGTGAGCTGACTGTGTGAACTGTATAACATCTATGTTCCCAAACTATTGCAGCCCAATAGGAAGGACTCAGCCAGTTACAGAGCAACAACCCAATAAATTGTTTACAAGTTGTTCAAAGAAAACTATTGCCTTGGAAGAAAAGTTAAGACCAAAGTTTTCAGCTTTAATGTTCAATTTCCACTTCAGAAACATATCTATAGCAACCATAAGGATTAATTTTGTTTAAATGGTGACATGTGCTTTAATTTACAGTGCAAAGTTGAGAAGAAAAAATAAGAATGAAGATGGAACTACATCCAACATAATTACATAGTTACTGCCTTAAATATTTAATGTTAGTAGCATTTAGTGCCATAGTGTTGCATGGATTAGTGGTAGGTAAATTATGTCTTTTTTATGCAGGTACAGTTTCCTTGCTTTTGATAGTTTTTAAAAAAAATACTTGGTTGCAGTGAAATGAATCGAGGTGTTGCAAAGCACTTGGGATTCTAAGTGAAGAAACATCTTATATATGTCCTTGATACAGAGACATAAGAGGTTGTTTCCCCACTGCACCAAGAATTTATTTGTAGGTGGCCAACCATGATAAAATTAAATGAATAGTTATGAGTACTATATAAATGCACTGTTTATACTGCATATTATTACTCTTAGATTTCCTCTTCCCTTCCTTTTCCACATATTGCTTAGGTTGTGCATGTAGTTGTAGTGAATGTTGACTGGGCTAGCTCCAGTAAAGAAATTCTAGAGTGAAATCTCTTTTTCCATATAGTCATGACCAGTCCTAGTCATTAACAAACCCCTTTTGTATGTGGTGTTTTAACTAATTTCATCAAAACAGGTAAGCTTTGGTGGCTTTGTCATCTGTATTGCTCACTACCAAATCTAGTCATTCCCCAGCAGGACACTTTTTCACAGCTACTTTTGGAAGGGAAAAAAGTTTCCTAATGGCTCCAGAAACATTCCTGCTCAGATTTTACACCTATCAGGAAAAGCAAAGGGCAGCTTTCTGCAAATCTGGATGGTTCCTGGTTGAATTGACACCTGGGCTTGACCACAACTCTTGATTGCAGTTTCCAGGTGGTTGCAAGCTGAGCCCCAGTGTTTCAGGAATAAAAATAATTAGCTGTTCTCCCAGGAATATAATGAGATTCGTTCAGAGACAAATCTAGGCTGTGGCAGGCACAGGTTTCTCTTTTATTGAGCAGAAGGAAAGAAAAAGTAGATAACTATAGTCATGGATATGGGTGAGCCAGGGTTCCATAAACTGATTTCTAAATCATCATAAAGAGCACTTATGTCTACTAAAAAGGAGTCCTGTCTGGCTGTACAATGTAGTGCATTATTACTGGGGGGAAGTTGTTTAGATGGTAAATCAAATGTAAAATCTGTATAACTCTGCTTTCCAACTTGAGTTTTGAAAAGGATTTTTTCCCTGTTAGTAGCTACTGGTTAAAATAATTTTTCAGAAATTAATTTTCACAAATTAATCTTGAAAACACAAAGGATGATATCCCATGATCTTTAAAATAATGACAGTACTTAAATACTGTCTGTGTGTGGCTCTCAATCTCTGGCAGGAGATAACAGTCTTTCTCTGTGACTCCTATACAAAAAACAAACTCCAGTTATTGCTCATGAGACATATAACCAGGTAGTTATCGCACTTTTTAAAAACCTCTGATATTTTTATCGCACTATAACTACTGATTTCTCTTTCTAAAAAAAAAATATTCTCTAGTATTATTGCGAAATGTGTGCATGCTTTGTTCTCTTCCACCCTGGTATGTCTTTCAGTCTACATCAGTAATCTGGAAAAATGAAATATTTGACACATTAAAGACTCAATGGCTCAGTAGTGACATCTTTATTTCCTCCATCCATATAGCATTTCTGAAGTAATACATGTTTATGAAGTTAATATCACATCAGCACCAGGCCCATCCAAACTCTACCTAATATGCTTAAAAATGTGCTTCTCTCAGAAAACTGAATAGGCAGTACATCATCCAGAGTTCATCTTGACACTTGTTACCCTCCAGATGTAGATTATGGGTCACCAGCAATGTAGTAAATGCCTTTCAAATTAAGTCAAAATCACACACGTAACGTGTGGCATGTACAGATTCTTAGCTGCAGCATAAAAGATCTCAAGTGACTTGGATTTAAATACAGTTATAACCTGTATGATGGCCCTGCCCAGAGGTGTCCTGTAGAGCTACTACTGCAGTTGCACCTTCTGTTGTATTCGGGGCATGATAAAAAATTTCTTACACTTCTTCAGGAAAAACATGCTTTTAATTAGATTAAAAAAAAAAATTCAGCTAGTATATTGAGTTCCAGTCTCAAGACAACAGGGACCAGATCCACACTTCAGAACACGGGTAGACTGTGTTAACAGCAGGCACTGATCCCTCCTAGCAGCAGCCACTGGGCACACAGAGAAGGATATTCCTTCTCAGCAGACTTGCATCTTGTTTTTAGTGGTGGAGACATAGGCTGATCTGCAACAGGAATACCACATCACATTCCACTCTTCGTCTTGCAGAAATATCATGGTTCTTTTTTGGTGTTTGAGAATGTTTCCAGCTCTCCTCTCATTGATGAAAAAGTGGCTGATAGCCATTCCTGAGCTTTCAGTAGCAAGCCAGATCCCATCAGTCTAGTGGGTGGTTCGGGGCACAGACAGGAGCTCTTATAACCTTAGCTTTCTGTCCACAAAAAAGATCACATGACCCTATCTGTAATGTACTTTGAGGTATGCTGTTTTAAGGAAATGCAGAAAAAAAATTAAGTAAAAAATTAAATCCCATAAAACTCTTGGGTAAAATCTTCAAAAGTAGTGTGTATCCTTGTACTGCCAGTAGTGACAGAGCTGTGCAAAACATACCACTGAGGTGATGAACCTCTGTGGCAGCTGCACCACCAGGTTTGTTCTCAAGCATTCTCTCCTCTGCCAGGCTTGTAAGTTTATACTTTGAGTCCAGATTAACATTTTGATGTGGTCAGATTCTGGAAGCAATTTAACACTTGCCCTTATCTGCATTATATTGACATCCAATTGTTTATTTTCAAATAGCTCTATCTAACGTACAAAGATTTCTAGAGCCTGAAACCTGGACCTGAACCTAATACCTAACTCCTCAGTGACCAATGACCTGAACTAACCCCTCACTGTCAGTGATGAACAACAGCTATTTATTGATTGATAAAGTTGATACAAACTTACAATGAACAGCTGGCAGTGCCTCCAAAATCAGGTATCTCCTCCAATTAAGACTTAGACACACCCACAGAAGGAATGGGTTAAAAGTAGTTTTCCATGATGAGGGGCAAGTCAGCCTGATAATTTCCCAGTTGTCAAACCTAATGATATGTCACCATTTCAAAACGTGTTATCTCTGTTTGGTCTGAACACTGTTATTTGGAAGTCTGTAGCTATGCAAATAACTAACATGATCTACATAAAGTAAAAACAATCTTTAGGTCTTATGTATTGGAGATTTTACAGTTTTGTTGCTTTGAACTTCTAGGTTTGTTGCTCCAGCTCCTTCTCCTCATCACATCAGCCCCCAGAGAATGTCCATTCAACATCCCATGATGCAGAGACAGACTCCACAACCTCCTCAGCTTCCACAGCCTGCAGGAATGCCTCTGAAGACATATCAGCCAGCAGAAAGCCCTTCTTTTCAGCCAAATGCCTTTCACATCCAAGGTAAGAAAGAAGAATCTTCATCACTGGTGTTAGTTGTTTGTTGCTATCGCTTGTCTTCAAACTAAGTGCTTCAGGGACAGGCACTGATATTTTTTAGGCACTTTTCCATTTGAATGACCCTCGGAAGTAACCTCCAGAGCCCTGCCTTCAGACTTCCTTAGAATTCTTTACCTTAGCTAGTTGTTATTCATCCTGGTATGAAGTTACAGGTTTCTCTTCAGACTGATTTTCAGTGCTGTTCCCAAAACAAAATGGCAAAAAATTCTATGATGCGTTTTAATTTTCTAATGTTACACTTCTAATCCCTCCTGACGTAGCACCAGGCTTTCAAGAGGTAGGGTATTTTTCTCCCTTGCGCTTGTGGGGAGATGGAGAACTCCTCTTCTGTAAACACAGAAGACACTTGCGGCTGTGTTCCCACTTGTACTGTGTAATCAGCTTCTACAAGACTTCTCTCTCTTCAATCCTGTGTATTTCTTCTGTAGGCAAGAAGAAAATTAACAGCTCGTGGGTTGTTTTGTTTGTTTGTTTTTCCTAGCTGGTATGGAGACTGAATGCTAATTACCTTAACATTTCAGGAGTGTGTTGACAGCAGTATTGCTGTTTCCCCTCAACTGTTTAAATATATGGTTTGCCATATTTATAGACACAAGGTACACAGCAGACTGGACTTTTAAAGGTCTTAGGATTCTGCTTATTGATCAGGCTTCCTGAGAATTATCATTGTGGATATCATAGGAAGCACCTTGGGAAAAGCACAGCTTCTTTTATTTTCTTCCACTGATGAAAGCAGTCTCTCTAGGCAAAGAGAGGAAACAGGCATCTCCCTGAGTTCATAAACATGAAGGAGAGAAAGGAAAGTGCCAATCCTGTTACATGCTTCATATCATACAAGACCACACAGGAGCAGGATCTGGACAGATGGTTTTCTTCCAGAAAGTAGTAATTCCTTACAGCACTGATTAGTACTAGAAGAACATGAAATTTACCAATGGATGTAAGCAGTTTTTGTTGGCTTTCTGTATTCTCTGATAGAAGTTTCATTAATAATGTATGGCCAGTGGTGTACAGAGTGAAATTTATTAATATACAGTTCACTGTCATATGACATAGGGGAAAAGGTGGCAGAACAGGCCCAGTAAATTCCTAGTGCAGGGCATGAAGGGATCAGGTTAGCCCTTCTGTTTCCACAGTACAAAACATTTTACTCTATTCCATATTTTGCTGAACATTTCAAAAGAACTCATCTTCTGGAAAGGCAAGAACTCATCTTCTGAATGGAAAGGCATTGAGACATTAAGGTCTGTCTTGCTGCCTGGAACAAAAATTGTCTTTCAGTTATACAAATGGCATTACCACCTTCTTCTTGTGGTCATGGGACTTTTAGGAATCCTAGAAGCTGGGATCACAACCAGTTGCTTCAAAGTAGAAGACTTTTCAAAGAATCCTGCCTCCCAGGGGTTCACAGAATCACCCTGGATTAACTGTCCCCCACACATGACTTGCACCGGGCTGTGCAGCAACTTTCCTGTCTCCTCGGGCATTTTCCGTTTAGGGCAGGCCAGAACAATGCCACTGTGTTCCATCTCCTTCTCCTACAGTCCAAAGAGGATTTAAAAGGAAAAAAGATGTGAGTCATGATTCCTTGTAAGAAGAAGGCCCAGCAGAGACCATCATCTGAGTGAATGCCATATTTGAATTGAAGGCCTATTACACATCCAAATTTAAGATGTAATTTAATACTATCTTCTGAGATCAAAAAATGGCTGACTTCAAGGGGTTGGACCTCAAACCCATACCATACTTAGTCTCATGTTAGCATTACTGTGTCTGCCTCACTCTCCTAGGAAAGCCTGTGTTGAAATAGTTTCTGCTGACAGGAATTACATGTACATAGATAACAACTTAAAGTTCAAATTCTAAAGATCTTGGCACTTAAAACTGGTATGAAGACAACGTAGAATGCACTTTAATTATTTCATAATTTTTAGTTTTGAAAGATATAATACAGTGCAATTCAATACCCACAATGTGGGTATTAAATGTTTTTTCAAAGATCAAGTAACCTGTTGTCACTGTACAAGGTATTTTGTCAGAATGTACTCCCTCCAGCTTAAGCACAGCTGTCTCATCCTGTATGCTACACTGAAAGTGTTGTCCTGCGTGCCTTAAAGGCTTACCTAAATTTTCTCTCTCAAAAGCAAATGTTTCAAGAGCTCATGTTTTCCCAGTAGCAATACAAAGATTGCTGTCTTCCTTTGTCACATCATTACAATGTGGAAAAACACCATGGAGTTATCTCCAGACCATACTATTTTGTATAAAAGTAGTGGCTGTGGGAAGTTCTGTTAATTTCTGTCTTCTGCAGTTCATAACCTGTCTTTTCAAGATTTAAAGTGCTGTAACTATAGCCACCCCAGCTCATTCTGCTACCAGGCAATGGTGACAATTTTGTCTGTATGTAGTCTTAAACTTGTCAGTTCCATTTAAATTTGCTTTATCAAGGAAGAAAGAGTTTCCTTGCCCAAAAGCTTTTTGAAGAAAACTAGTCCTAACAGACGCAGTTTCTGAAAGTCTGAGTATCTTAAAAGATCATGGTGATCTTGCAGTGCTGTCCTTTAGAGAGAAATGATGTATGAGATCCAAGACTGACAGCCTTCTTGTATCTCATAGTTACTTTTATTGTGAAATGTCTTTTTCTTGGAAGAACATTGTCTGCAGTTCAAGTTTCATTATTTGCTCTGAGTGGTTTTCAACTACACTGTCAGAGAGAGCCTTCTGTTGCCTCAGTTAATACTATGTAATCGACTAAATACTCCCATTTCTTGCTCTTGTGAAATTCACCACATCCTTTGCTGCATGGAACGTTTGGCAGTGATGATGTTAGACGCCTCACTGAGCTGTAGAAGTGAAGCTCATCTTTTCCTTTTACTAGATTGTAGTATCTTTTATTGGATTACCATTCAGCAGATCTGAAACTACCCTGACCTGGAGACTGGAATGACAACTTCCCAGCTAGATGCTGTTGTAGACCAACATGTGTTTGTAGACAGAAGACAGTACAGGTGCTGGCAATCTGCAACAATTGGCCCAGCACCTCTATTGTACTGGTGATTCTTTTCAACCATGAAAAACTACTCTCAGGAGAGGTGTCTGAAGACACAGGCATCTAAAGTACACAGGCAGCTGCAGGAATAAGGTATTGCTTGCTCTGAGACAAGCCAGAAGAGATGTGCAAGGTATGAAAGAAAAGAACAGCAACAGAAGTTCCCTCTTCACAGTGAGAAAACTTATTTTTAGTATAGAGTAAGGTAAAACTTTTTTGGGCATGGGCATAGCTGACTTGCTTTTGTATGCGTCTGATACTGTGAACATTTTTGGACTAAAAATCTGGTTGTCCTTTAACATTGTGTCTGTAGCTCTGGTCACGTGTTTGTGAGTTAAGCTGATGACCAGAGCTGTCTGAGTAATGAAAGAAATTCAAAATCCATGCAAAGTATTCATTTAAATAAAGGAAAAACTGTCATTTCTTAAAAAAATTGTTAGCGGATATGAATTAGTTATATTATGCCTCTATACAGAGAGCTCTACCAGTAACAGCTATCTTTAAATTACAAATAATAAGATTTTAATAAACAGAAACACTTGCATTCTTTTCACATTTGCAAATCAGTCTCTTAGTATAGTACATGACTAAGATCTCTCAATTATTTTCCTTTTGTTCTTCACAGTCAGATGGTACCACATGATTACTTGGTGTTTGTGTAATTTGCCTACTGGACAAGCAGAAATATACCACAAAGAAACACTATCTTGAAGGATTTCAGACTGAAGGCAGCTGGAATTTTTACATGCCATAGCAGCGAAGGCTACTCACGCATAACGTATATTTCTGAATGGCAACTGTAATGATTTTCTTGAGAAAATATTCTCTATTTCTTGTGACAGGCAGAGAGATGACTGAGTAGGAAATAGATGTCCATTAGAAACTTCCCACCTTATGGAAATTATGATTGTGGTAGTCATTTCTTACGTATCTGTAATGAAATCTTTGTCCACAATAATTCAATAGGATAAGGATGCTATTACAAATGTACCTGGACCACAACTGCACGTGTCAATTTGAGCTGAGCTATCTGCCAGGGCTTTTTAGATGTTCAGCATCGCTCAGGACAAAGCTCTTTCTGTGATAAAAAACAAGAACTTCTTGCTTTTAGAAGCAATTCTTACAGCTTACAGCTGGTTTATCATATTCAAAAATATTTCACTTTCCTAAGGAGGTAATGCTGTCATGTCATCACAGTAGCAGTTTGTTCTGTACCTTGACATCATGAATCTTGGCTGTAGTGTACTGATTCAAAGAAACACAACTGATGTAATCTTATCCATGTGTGTGTTTTAAACAGTGTAATCAGAGTTGCAGCTGAAATGTTCAGTTGCTGGAACTTTATTAGCTGCATGAAAACACAGAAAACTGATGCTGCAGTTAGTTCCCTAACAGTTATCTCAAGTATGGTCAGGATCTACTGCCTGAATTGGATATGGTTTCATGTTATCCTATGTTCAGCTCTATTGTAGATTATCTTGACCATGGCACATGTGAACAAAGACACCAAGTTAGGAGATTTTGCTGTCTAATGTTGGGCTCCAATTCTAAGACCTCTACACCTGGGCTTGATGCACTGCAGATGCACACAAAGACATTTAGAATAGTGCTAAATAACTGAAGGGAAAAGAACTACATATGCTTATTTCGTGTTATGGCTCTCTATTTTAAAAGATGGGTAATTGTGCAAAGAACTTGTATCTAGGAAAGTTACATTACTTTTCTGTGCTCTTTTTCCATCATAAAAACTTTTTTCTAAGAGTCTCTATGCATGACCCTGCTATCAGCCAGCTGTCTTGGCATCAGTGATAGACCTGTGAATTTTATTCAGACTTTATTTGGGTAATCTTATTTTATTTTGAATTTAGCATTTTCTTAGATTTTTCAGGCAGATGCACAGTGTGACTCTGGAGAGTACCAGTTCAGACACAGGATTGCACAGTAGAGGGAGGAATTTCCTGAAAACTTTCAGGTTCTAGCCAGTCAGGGCCTCTCACAGGTCATCGTGGAATTAGGATGTCCTTGTAGCAGATTCTGTTTGAAATTAGTAGCAACTTGAGGAAGTTTTAGGGAGCATCATATCATTACTGCTTTATTTGTTTAAAATTATTGAAGACCTGGTGGTAGGGCAGTTGAAGTTTTTATCATTCTCATGGCCATGGCTACACATACTATCCTTTTTATCTCTGTCGAGCTCTTTTACTGATGGCCTTCTTTTCATTCTAGGTTTTTATGGGCAGCTTCAGACTTTCTGCCCTCCACATTATGCTGACACTCAGAAGAACATACAAGACAGTGTTTCTTGCAATATGGTTCCTCCTGTTGAAGACTGCTTAGCTCCCACCTCAGTGGGCCAGGCAGGGCTTGGCATTTTCCATCGAAGTTTTTCAGGTCATTCTGGTATCAAAGGTAAATAACAGCTGGTGATTTCGTGGATGATTGCGTACAGTTTGTGAACTTTGGCAGATGTTCTTGAGCTGTGTATTTGGGTGGGCATGCCATGACAGATTTGGCTCTACACAAAGAGGAGATAGTTTTCAGACCTTCGTGGAGTGGTTGGTGTTGGGAGGCAGGCAGTCACCACAGGGGACAGTAACAGCCAGCATATGTGCAGTCTTCACACTGGTGAAGGCTTCTTAAGGTTCTAGCCTGTGGGGCTCAGACACTCTCTGGCTCGTGTATTTGCTTTGAAATACAGTCCATTGAGCCTTCTGTGATGTTTGTGCAGCCACTCCACTCCACTGCACACATTGTGGCAGGGACCTGAGATTACTCAAACCACTGATTTTGCTTTGTGCATGTTTGGTTCTTATCAGTCTTGAATTTCATTTTTTCACGTTTCCATGACAAAAACTGCCTGGATGCAAGCTCATCTGTGTGCACTTAAGTTAGTCTGTGCCTAGATGAACAGTACTTCAGGGGCTTTCACGCTGCTCTGGAAGGGTGAAAGTTATCTCTGTGCAAAGGATCAGCACAAGACAGTGAGCCTAATCTTAGGGCACAAGTAATGCCCAGGTCTCTTACTGTCCTTCTGCACAGTATGAATCCACTTAACATTTATTGTGCTTTGAAGTCCCTTTTATGTCTTGGTCCTTCAGCAGTGTATTGCAAAGCCTGCACCTATAATTTCAAAGAGGCATCTCACAGTACGTAAACGTGTTATCCAAAAGATGGGAGTGTGTCTGAAAACAGTTACTCTTTGTGCTTACTACAGCCACTTCTAAAAGGTAGTAATTTCTGTGCCAGGGTCTATTTTACAACAAATACATTCTACAATACTTTATTGTCTTCCATCCTGCGTTCAATATGATGAAATTTGTTAAAAAAGCATGAAGTTTATTTTTTAAATTATCACAATTTTAACACCCATTAAATGGGGAGGTGTTAGTTGCAGTGAAATCTGCTCAACTTCAGACTTGATTCTGACAGAACTGAAAGTTCCTCCCTTTGGGAAGCAGTAAGTAATGTACTTAATTTCATACATATGTTGGCTTATTTATTTTATTTGCGTATTTGATTTAAAACCATTTCCAGTTCTATGCATAAGAATTAGGACATACTTAATTATATGGTTACGCTACTTATTAACTGAGGTTTTTTTGGTTTGTTTTGCCTTTTTTCCTAGTGTATGACTTTCCAGCAGTGTCTGTAGGTATCTTTGGTGATTCAGCTTGCAGCATGCCAGAGGACAGCAGTTTCCTACAAGTAAATGCAGTGGATCGTTGTTCCAGCCAGCTTCCTTCTGTATACACTGAAGGCTAATGTAATGTATCTAGTTACAAGAACTTGATTCTGTTTCATCTTGCCCTTCTGGTATTTCCCTACAAATGTTTTCTCTCCATGAAACTGCCATGTATGTATGGGGATATGACTAGATATACATACATAATGGAGAGGAAAATAGCAATTACCAAGCTTCCTTCATTTAATCAAGCAGCCAACTGAGAATGTTTGGAGAAAGCAAGCTTTGCCAAAACCTTAGCAATTGTTTCTTTTCTTCTCACCTGTGGTACAGCAACTATACTTTTTTATTATTTCTTCTTTTTAATTTCTCAAAGGGAATTCAGAGACCAAATAAGAAAACTAGTTGTTGGCTGTAATCCTTTCAAGCTGAATGGGTGGACACAGCTTTAGAAAATTCCTTTTTCGGAAAAGGAAAAGAAGTAAAACCAGAGCATACTACAAACATTTCAAAGGCATACAGTTTTTGTACAATCTGTTTGCATGTGGTAGTTCCAAAGTTAACCACACAGCAGTATCCAAAAGGGAGAGAAATTAGACATACATGTTGGCACTACGTGTTGGAGGCATTAGTGTGGCTTCTTTTTGGATCAAAGGTCATTGGTACTGGATTTCTTTTAGGCCTCAGGTTAGGTGTCCTTTCCTTCCCTCTGTATTTTAACCCATACAATATGGCTATTACAATTTTCCCAATATTCATTCTGGCCCAACACTATAAATGTGAATAAGAAGGGTTAAATACACAAGAAGTTACATGAATTTTGTCTCTATTTAGCACACCTGCCAGATAAGAATAAATGCATTTTTCCTTTCAGTTGCTTTTCAATTAGATTGTAGAGCACTGTTGTTGTGTGTGCCATAGGATTCTACAGGAAGGTTTCAAATACTTTGTAGGAAAGATTCTTCCTTAAATTCCACACATTTTTTTTTAAAAGCTATCTGTACTGATTCAATAAATTTTGGTTGTCCTAACCTTTTTCCATAACACATTTTCAGAAAGAAGAACTACTCTGAAGTGTACTAAGAGAGGTAAAACTGGGCTGGTTTGGTGGTTTTGATTTTTCTGCTCAATGTCAGGCTCAAGGTCCTCAAATTTAGTCCAGGATGCAAGCAAATGAGGTTGTCCTTCACGAAACAGACAAGGTTATGAGTGGGGATGCAGTGGGGATATCATCACTGTGATCCTGTGTATCTTGAGAACAACTCTTACATTAGTAAGACTCAGTTTTTAGGTTTTAATTCCTGTTCATCCATTTTGTGGACTTCTTACTGTGTAGTGTGCATTTTAGTATTCTCATGACCTGATAGAGTAAGGACAGAAATTGGAAGTTCATTCTTGCAGGCTGGACCATAACTATGCTTCTGAAATCACTCTTCTAAAAAGATAAACTTTAAAAAAAAATGTTAATACAAGCTTTTTTTTTTCCTGGCAAACTTTTGAGAGTTGTTCAGTCCAATTTGGCTCAAATTCATAATTTAATCTGCCATTATGTGGAATAGATGAATTTATGTCCAGATGTTTGTGAACACTGGCAATCTTTCAAGGTTTGTATTCATGAAGTATATTCTTACATGCAGTCACATGCTTAAATATTTAATGGAGACATTTTCATCTGAAACATAGAATATATGGACAAACCATGCAAATAAATGAAGTACAATGAGAAGTAATGTCACTAAAATACAACTAATTCTGAGCTAAGTTCTTCCCCCTTTTATTCTGCTTCTCACATCACAAGTGCATGTGTCCCTCTGCTCCAGCTTGCACTAAAAGGTCTAGATGTTACCACATGTGATTTGCATTGGGTTAAATGACACCAGGCATCCCTCACAGCTATACATGTGCAATCAAAAAGACAGTCCTTTTGCATTAATGTGCATTGACTGCAAGTTCTACCTTTTAATAAAGCTTTAATTTTGTGCTGTCTTAAAGCCCATTCTGTGGTCACTGCACAAGTGTAACTTGGTTCAGTAGGAATAATTTGTCACACTGAACACTTCAATTTCAAATGTGTGGAATTGTGTTTTGTTCCACCAAAGTCAGCAAGGGCAGGATCAGACTAAGTGTGGACATATGAATGTACATACACACACACCTATATACTTTTGTATATATAAATCCTTCAAAATTCTTTTAACCACATTTGTCCAGAATTTGTCCATTGCTGTTTACAAAATTGAAATATTGTTGCTGTCTTCAGATCTGTACCACCTTGACTTTTAAACCTTTTGAAATATTTTTTTCTAGTATCTGAAACTTGTTCCATAGAGTTGGGGGATTATACATTCTGAAACATGCTGACCAAAGGGAAAGTGGAAGTACCGAATTCAAAAAGGGCATTTTTAATTTGGGGGTTCATCAGTTACATTTAAAAAAGGAAAGTTTTGCAAGTCATTAATACTTTCACATACATAGAAGGCCCTAGAGTACAGTCAAATCAAGGATTTGAATGTGGGCTACTAGTCTGTAAAAAGGTATGCCTTTGTTTACTTCTCATTCAGAGACAAAGAGGATTCTTCACTAATATTTCATTATTCTCTTTGGAGCTGGACTGACTTCAGGCATAAATTTAATCACTGAGGGCAGTTGCATAAAAAGCCCCATTGTATCTCATGTGTACTGGATATTTAAATAGGGAATCCTGTTTGTCACAATGAAAAATGGTGCTTGAGAAAATACAATTTTGTGGGTTATCTGCGTAACCAAGTTATTTGCAAATACTTGTGCCTCAGTGATTTTTGTGTTGTTATTCTACTTGCTGTATTTTTAACTTTCTAAAGGGATTCATATATAAGAGATGAAGTTATTTTAGACTGTGGACATTAAACAATATTCAAAAGAAATTATTTACAATGATTCTTTTATACAATTCAACTGTTTCCCCACTCAGTGGTCTATTTATATCTGCATTAGAAATTATTTTACACTGGAGTTTAAAATAGAGTTTCAAAGTGCATGTGTACAAGTGGAAGAGTGTGAGGGCACACGTGTGTATCTGGATCTCCCTTTCTATGTACGTGTACACACAAACATACAGGCATTGTGGCTTACTGCTACCAGATGCTGAAGTGTTGCAGTGCTAAAGCCATCTGTCACACTGTATTTTGTTTTCAGCTTTTCTTGAAAAGGTGTGAATGAGTATAAAGACTACATTTTAACTGTTTATTCCCTGTTTTCCCTGTGTAATTTTATAGCAGATTTTTTTAAATGGCACTTTTTTCTTTTTTGTATGAAATTTCGTTCTTGGTTTGGGGCTTTATATATATATATATATATATATATATATATATATATATATATTTCCTTGAAGCAGGTAAAGCAAAAGAAAAAGACCACAATTTAAAATTAGCTGAGTGAGTTTTTATTTAAGAAAAAGAAATCCTTTTGTTCTGTACAGAAAGCAGCATCTGTACAGAAAGCAGCATCTTGTGTAATATTTTTTACACAAAGCACTTTGGTGAGGAGAGAAAGTGGGATTGTGTTTTTCCTAAACCTTACAGAGTAATCTACATATTTATACATGCTTACATATATACATATGATCTTAATTTGCCATACTGTATATCTGGCTGATATATCTTGCTCTAAAGAAATGTCTGTTGCATGTCATGAAAAAACAAAAATTCAGAAGAATTAGTTACACCTTTTGCTCTACTAGTATGTATAATTTTGTGATTTGTTACAGTTATTTTTCATACAATCATAAGTTATTTTGTCCTGTTTCATAACATGCTATTTTATGTAAAAGGTAAAAGTGAAATGTGTATGTGCGTGGTACAAAATAAAACTGGAAAATTATAACTCCATTACATTACCTGTAGAATGTATTATTGTTAGATGCCTTTAAAGAGAACTGCTCCAGCTGTTGTCCTTCACCATAAAACTACTTGTATTTGTATGGATTCATATAATTAGAAACAGAAACAGGAAAAAAAAACCCTCAGAGATTTCTCAGACAAACCCACTTGGCTCACAGTTTTAAGTCTGGGTTTAATTATTATTACTATGGTGAGGCTAGAGATTTGTAGAGATAAATGAATGCCTCAGTGTGTGTTTACACCCTGGGTGGAGACACAAATAAAAGAAGATGATTTAATTACATTTTTGTGCTGTGATAATTTTTAATTTTTATGGGTTTCTTTGGTCATGTGATTTGACAGTACAACATATCAAGGCGTTTTGCTTTTTTGTCTGGTTTTTGTTTCTAACATACTCAAGTAGTTAAGCTATTTCAGAGCACTTAATGTAAGGAAGAGAGCTTTTTTTAAACTCAGCATTAGTCAAAATGAAAACAAAACATAGAGACAGAAGTTGATGCATGCTCATGTCCAAAACACATCCTAAGAATCCAACAGGAGATATGAAATTACCTTGTACCACACCCACACACTGGATTAGAAATCAAAGGACAAAATACAAACAAATAAAATAAGTGCAGAAAAATCCTGTTGCAGGATTGCAAAGAGACCTCTGAAAATAATGGTCCTAGCTGATCTTACTGTGAAATTATTAACATGGTTGGCTCTGTGTCAACCATGAGCAGATAAAAACTACTAAGCCTACAGTCGCTGACACTTATATATATGATCTTGTAGAGTTTTGCTAAAAATAAACTTTGCCCAGTGCCATCTTATTTACACTGCATTTTAATTTAATGTAGGAAACTGGCTCCATGGTTTAGCAAATATTGTTAGTGAATTCTATAAGCTGCCATGAAGAACTGACAGTTGCTGAATTCAAGTGTTTCAAAATTCAATTTTCTTTTTTAATGGAGAGCTTTTAAAATTACAAGTATGAAAGAAGTATAGAAGTCCCATATGCAGTGGAGAGTAACATGGCTCAAAATACCTCAAAGCCATGTGCCTTTTCCTGTGTGCTTGAGCTGGACCAGTGTTTCATTATGTCCTGCAAACTATCCTACAGCAAAATAGTCAAGTGTAAAGAAATAGTAAAGAAATTATGTGACAAGTATATTCCTCCAAAGAACATAATTTCCGAATAAAAGTTGTCTAAACTTTTTATTTGATAAAGTGTTGGTGTTTGGGGTTTTCCTGTTTCAGAACAAAATCCCATTTTGAAACATCATCAGAAATTCTCACAAGAAAATTTGGGGGTGGGAAAGACAGTGTTAATTCATTGCTTGTATGTACTTACAGCTATGAATTCTCCCATGCAACTGTGCAAAAGCCCACTGTATTTGTGAATTTATACCAGCTCTGCCCTAATGGAAAACACTTCAATAAAGCTTTATGTACACCAATCTCCTTCAATAAGAGGGGAAAAAAATAAACATAATTCTTCCATTCTGAATATGTATCTACTTGTATTTACTGCACCTAATTACACAATACCTTGAGGACATCTATATGAAAACAAAACTGACCATTTTCCTAGGCCAGGATGCTCAGTAAAACTTTTGCCGTGATCCACAAGAAAATGCTTCACATTCAAACCTGCTGTTTCCTACCTCGGATCACTTTACAAACTCCAAGTAACATCACTTGTTTTGAATTCCCTGATTTTCAGACTGTTTCTGTTACCCACTGTTACTCCTTGAAAAGCAGTTTTAAAAATTTTCGTCCATAATGGACAGTCTTAAAGTGGACAACTTGTGCATGACTGTGTATACTCACTTACTGCAATAAACTACAAAAAACAGAATGGTAAAATTAATCTTACAGAATGAAAAATGGTAGCTTTTTGAAGGTTGCTATGTCTCCTTCCACAATGTTAATTTATATTTTTCCTTTACCTTCCTTGAAACTATAATGTTCTCATTTAAAAGTTAAGTATGAAAAATCATTCTACCACATCTTCCCATGCCATTTATAGATTTACAACCAAAGTAAATTTACCCAGCAGTCAGTATCATTAATGATTCACAAATGAGATGGGTTAGTTCAGTGAACTGCAACAAAGAACACCTTTCTATGTGTCTAGTAAAACGTTCCAACATGCCTTTGTTATAACTAAAAAATGCAAGCCTTATGCATGGTTGCAGCTAGGTACACAGGATAAAACATTACAAATACATCTAGGCAGATAGAAGAAAATATAACCATTTCCTCAATATTATACTTTCTTCCCTTTTGATCAAAAATGTATCAGTGGGCAAACTCCAAGCTTGGCTGCATGTAAATCATCTAGCTTCAGCTAGTCCAGGAATGGACAGAATGAGGTTGATTAAGCTCCTGAAAGGGTGAGCTGGCCTTCTCATTCCCTGAAAATTCTGGCTAAAATCTGTTGGAAAAATAAAAACCAAAGTGGCTTCTGCAACTGTGGCTGCTGTTTTTACAATCCTGGTAACTAGACTGACAGCATTGTGATTTCACCCACCATTTTGCATAGCACACAGTTGTAATTAAGCTGCAGTTATCTTTGACTGGAGGAAGAGGAAGGAAACTTTATTTTAATGGAAGTTAAATTAGTAGTATATGAGAGAAGTTCCTAGAGGAAAAGTTAAAGCAGTAATACTGGGCCAGCTTATCCACTGAAGACGGGGGAAGAATAGTGTTACATGGCACCATTATTGCACTGAACCTTTATTCATGATCAATTTGACTTTTATGCAATGAGGAGTTGAAACAGTTCTTAAAAGAAATTGGACGTTTTTCCCCTGGAAGTTTAAAATCAGTGAAGGCTGCATTCCTATCATACATATTTTTTTCCAACCTTTCTGTAAAAGCCAAAAAATGCTTGGTAAAATTTTCTAGTTCCAATGTCAATTTTCTCTTTTGTGGTTTTGTTAAGACAGTCTGAAAAAGCACTGAATACAGTAGGAGTTTTGTCATCTAGATATGTACAGAAGAGAAACTGTATTAAATCGATTAAACTAATTTTAGGAAACCTGCTATAATAGAATCTGCACAAAGCAGAACTGTGCAGATTTACTGAACCAGAATTACTCAAACCAAAGCTGAACTAACATTCATAAAAAGGTGGCTTTACCCAACTAATGGAAATGCTGCTTAAAGGTTGAACTGGAATACGAGAATGGCACTCGTATCCACTGTGGTACTCTTGTTGCTACACTTTTTCCCTACTTGCAGCTATGTGTTTCAGGTACTCAGGAGCCTATTTCACTATCAGTGGCAGAGTTTGTGCTGGCAGTTGGGCTTTTTATCTTGGTGGGCCTTTTTCATAGAAACTGCATGCTGTGCACACTGCTGAGCAAAGCTACTTTGAGTAAAGGTGAGGGAAGTTTGTATTTAGCTGAAAGGGACTTATGTAATAGGAGCTTCATTGCATTTACTTTAAACTTTCTTCTTTGATCCTTAACCCTAACATGGCAGTCAAATGAGGCTATGCTTAATGGCTCAAAGGACTAAAAGAATTGATCATGCCAATCCCATTGTCCTTCATTTTACTTTCACATCACTATGTGACCTCCAATAGGACATTTACCATACAGGAACAAGCAGAAGCCAGAATTCTTGTCTGATCATTTTTTCATGCCTTACGGATGACGTTGTTACTTTCACTGTATGAATTATGGCCTTACACAAGTCATCACACACAATGAAGGCTGATAGCAGACAAACAAGGACCTTAAGGGAAGTGATAGCTAAAAGACATCTTCATGCATCTTTAGACAAAGGGATGACCAGTGCTGAGCCTGGGGATGCAAACTGGAGCACTCTGATGGCAAAAGGTTCACTGAAGCAACTGGAGACCAGTGTGGCCCACAGCTGACCACAGCCTGCACCTCTTCCAAATATGCTTTCTGCAAAGATCAGTAGTTTCAGTGACTCTCTGCTGCCTGAGAATCCCACCATGGGAAGGATCTTCAGAAAGCTGGTCAGCTGCATTTTACACTGGACTTGGGAGAAGCATGATTGGACAACATGAAAGGCACTGGATGTAATTCTGGCTGCCTGTACTACAGAAAAACTGGAGCAGAAACCTAGTATTGGGGGTTTCCCAATTAATGCAACATATTGCATCAAATTAATCTCCATTAATATAGTCTAGTATTTCCTGTTATTACTTCTGCATCTTTCTGTTTAGTGGCTTTCGCAAATTTTTATGCTAAAATCTGTACTAAGAAGGGAGAGGGGGCAAGTACCTTTTCCCATCTGTTTTTCTCTTTTCTATTATATTGTTTCTCTTTTGTTGTTAAGAAAGTTTTCCCGACAAAACACACAAAACATTTAAGTAATTTTGGGGCTTCACAAATGTGAATGAGGGTAAATGTACCCCTTTCTCTTTGCAGAAAAAAGTAAGTAGGAAAACTGATGTTGTATGTCTTGCTTGAGAATCATACACAAGTCTAAATTTGAATTGAAGTTGGGATTCAAAAGCAAAAATAAGTCAGAGATAAGTTCAGGAGGAAATGTGATATGTGAAGGAAAAATAAAAATAGTCATAGTACAACATAGTACAACATATCTCTATAAATGTACAGAGACAGAGAAAGGACATACAGGAGCTGACAAAAGCTTTTTCCTTTCAAAGCTCTCAAGGTTGTTTCCTAAAACAAGAGGAGAATCCATCATTAACCTAAATTTGGGGTTGCAGTTGCCAGTAGCATTTATAAGACTATCAATTACATATTTTCAGTCTAGGTAAAGCCATTGCAAACATCATCAGAAACAGAAATCAGTAGTTACTGGAAGACATAGGTTGCTTATAACCTGGAAAACCTCGAGATCATGGGGTTTTGCCTTCCAATTTTGTCTTTTGTCACCTTGATTTTATGCCCACTGCACTTGAGAGCCTTATTCCAATTCCATGTAAACCCTTGAGCAGATTCTCAATGGCAGTTTACTATATGTACCTATTAGCAGCAACTTGCCACGTTCTCAAGTACTATCATTTTGGCATGGCAGAGTTGTGCATCCACTCTTCCCTGACATAACCAACTGCATAAACTATACCACAGAGGAGAATTTTGCATTCACTGGTTCCTGTTCTTTTATTCCTCTGTTCTTTTGTCTCGCATTTTTTAAGAGAGAACTGATACCAAGTATGCAGTCTTCTTGGTATTTCTGTAGCACTTACTGAATACCCTGAGACTCATTTGTAAGACAAGTATGCCTACATGGGAAGTACAGAAAATCTCTCCCCAAAGTCAGGAAGAACCTCTGTGATCTTCTCATCCCGTTTTTTGTTGAAGTGGGAGATAATAGAAAAGTCTATAAAAGAGTGACACAGAAATGTTAACTTTAATTCAGGCCCCATTTGGACTGAAGTGAACAAGGAGTGAGTGATTCTCCTGCAGTCTATAGTGTGAAAGCCTGTAATGAACATGAATACCAAATAAAGCCTAGTAAGTGCCACACTAAAAGCTCATCTAAATTTCATATACTTTGGGTTTGGTGAAGAGGAGAGAAGAAGTGAGTAATCTACTTCTTTTGCCTCTCAAAGCTGCTACTTGCTGAACTATGTGTGGGTCTGCAAAATGTTGGAATTAATCTCATGGCCTTACCTCATCCCACAGGCGTTTAACAAAGGCAGTATTCTTAAGTGCTGAGTTTCAACTAATTACCAGAAGTGAGTGAGAGAAAAAGGGGACAAAGAGCACCTGACATGATGGCATGTTAATAGTTCACCGAGACGTCTAGGATAACATATGCTTTCAGTACAACAACATTTCATGCACTCCAGAAATAGGCCCACTCTTCTCAGAAAAGGAGATGGAGCACTTGATGAAAAATGGCAGCTAACAAGTGTGTCACCTGTTTGTGCATCATTTAACCTGCTGAAGTGTGTAAAGGCTTGTTGCTGCAGGGTTGTATTTTACATGCAAGAATTGAGAGGTTCTTTGCTTCTCCAAGTCTCTTTACAGCCTCCAGTTAATTAATCCTGGAAAATGTACATGGAAATTTCAAACATGCGTCTTTGCACAGTAACAAAATCTAATGGGGTGCAAGGGCACTCCAGAAACAAGAAGGTGAAAAAGGCTGCCTGACCACACTTCTCCAAGAGGTCACATTCTTAGTGAATTCTTTGAATAACATAATTGTGATAGCCCCCTAAAATATATGCATGGCATATCTTGAAAAAAATTGAAAAGCAGGATCAAGTTATGCCCCAGACCAAATTCAGAGCAAAGATAATACCCCACCACCCCTGCCCCCCAACCCCTCCTTTGCGAATGTGCATTTCCTAAGTGAGGATACATTGGAAAGACGCATTGCCCAGATTATCCCCTGGACTTGCTGTCTTTCTACAAGGTCGTCATCATCATCAAGCATATCTGAAAGTAACAAAGCCATTTTCAATGTTACTCATGGTACTACAAGGTTAGCAGCTGAGGAAAACTCAGGGATGTTCGTGAGCATAACTTCTTTTCAGCAATGGTAAGTAAGTTCTGTTATGGAATAACATGTTCAGACAGTAAAACCTGCTATCTAAAATGCAGAAATTGAGTGAAACAACCTTGAGGTTTTATCCCTTTTACCTCCCTCTCTCTGCAGCAAGAGGAAAGTGCTGATAAAAATAACAGCAGATTCTGCCCAGGCTCTGCATTTGCTGAGAGATCTAGGCCCCACACCTGCCTGTTACCTTGGGGTCACGGATATCTAGAATATTCTTGAGAATGTCATGGAAGGTCTCCTCATGCCTTTTTGAACTCAAGGGATTCTTTGTTGTGTAAAACAACTTGGAAGCATCCACAACAAAGAACGAAAGCCAGTACTGGCAACTGAGTTATTTCAATACCAAAAAGGAAAAAGTGAAATTAGCAAGAGTAATGTTTCACGCAGCAGATCAACTGCAAACGTGTTTCTTCTACTATTCAGGGGATTTTTAAATTTACATAGAACCAAGAAAAATTATGTGTACAAAAAAAATCAGCCAAGCAGAGGATAAGGTTTCTGTTTTAAAGCAACAGCCCTGGTAACACACGTGGCAGTTGCACAAGACAAGTGAAAATATACAAATTGTTTAAAAAATCCAATCTTAATGCCAACTCAAATAACCTTGCTGAGTCATAGATTTCTTAGAAACTGTGTCCTCACTCCTGTAACTGTTGATGTACCTCATTCAGATGGTATGTGGTATTTCTAAATTTGTTGATTGTCTCAGTCCTCAGTCCTACTGCTTGACAATGCTAATTTTGTTCTGCTTCCTTTCTTTATGTTTGATAGTTCTGGTTTTGAGCTAAGGTACTCTGATTTTGAAGCAGTGTCACTCTGTTTCCATGGAATTAATTTCGTGCTTGCATTGGGAAGACACAGAATGCTTGTGTTTAGCAGAAATGTGCTGTGTGCTTTACTGATGTTTGAAAGGTGGCACTGATAAAAATATTTGGGAAATTAATATGGTGCCTATTTGTACTGATAGACTGAAAAAGCAGTTTTCTGTACAAGGGAAAGTACAGTCAAACTTTGGGAGATATCTTAAAATGAGCTCATAGGATTTTTTTCCTTTACATAGGAAGTTGTTACTGATCAGATATGTACTTTTGTAATGATGGCAGTTATAATCCTGCAGCAGTTTCTCTGAAGTTCCTGGAACTAGCTTGACATAAATCAGTATTGGCAGAGTCAGAATCAGGCATTCAGCCTTACAAAGTGACTGTGCTGGGAAGTGTGTGTAGATCCACTCCCTTGGAGCCCTGACTGTAAGGAACTCAACACTCTACTGTAAAAATATTTAGATGAATTTTGGTTTTTAAGACAGCTGGTAGTTATATTTTGCTCTGAGGATCTTCTCTATGATGTTCTGGGTAATAAGATAGGCTATAAAGAAACTACAAACTATTTGCAAGCAGATGCATAGAAATTTGTCATCAATGTCACATTCTTCATTTTTCAAAAGCAAATCTGCCACAGATGTGGCAGCATAAGGTGACCTAAAAGTGAATGAAGTGAGAAATGTATTGCTTAGTAGTCTTAAAAAGTGAGATGGAGTGTGGATAAAATGGTCTCATTTCCACAGTCTAACTACAGTGAAGTCTGGACTGATGTGATTATGTGTTCTTAAATTCAGCTGAGAGCATACAGCAAAACTGTTAACAATTTCTTCTCATAGGCAAAGACATTCCTTGATGGTCCTTTTCTGTGTTTGGTTTGTTGGTTTTTAAAATTAGATCCTTAGGTAGAAATCCCTTACCTTATATTTCTTCTCACCTGGTACACCAGTGGAAAAACCTTCTGAAGTCAGCGCCAGAAGAAGGCTTCATGACTCATACACTCCATGGTTAATCATTAATCTCATGTTTGTGATCACTGCATGATAACAATGCCATGTCTAAGTAATTCTCTTGATAGTGCTGAGAGAAATTGCACTGCACATCTTTCATCTTTGTCTACCATCCATTGACTGTAAACTGTCAACTAAAGTATTTCAAAACACAAAAGTCAAATCTGATGAGTTCTGATTGTGCCAAAATCTCAGTAAAAGTGATTTTAAAAGAGCCATAGATACTGATGAATATTTGAGTCATGCATCTTGAAGCAGTATTTATGGATTTTTCTAAGAGCTCTTTAGATTTAGTTCTGTATTCTTGTACAGTTTGTACTGTAAAGTAGTGCAAACTGGCTGTATGTATTTGTAGGATGGCTGCAATCAGCAGAGAATGCAAAGATAAAAATCTCCAATATGACAATATAAGATTGTCATATAAATATAAAAATAATATATATAAATATTAAAACCTGTATTTTTTATCTTGAAATTTATGTCTGTTTTAAGTCAGAATCAACTGTACTAAATCTGGCTCCAGATTTCAGTTTCTTATTATGCATTCTGACCCCACTCAAAAACGTATAAAAAAATACGGATTTTTATTTTATCCTATTATCTCAAAACAATAATGCCTATTATTTTTCTTCTCTACAGTAGTTTTTGAACAGTTATAACAATTTATGAGCACATTTTTGCAAATTTTGACCAAGAATATTTAATATATTTTTCTCAACCATGAAGGATATCATTAAAATTATAATGAAAAAAAATTAATTTTTCACTGGCAAAATCCTCACAGAAACTTCTGAGGTACTTTACTACTATTGGTCTATAAGCATAACTTACGCTGATGAAGCCTCAAGACGAAATCCTGCCCTAAACTCGGTCTAGTTTAACTGCAATTGCTTTTCATTAATGATAGTTGCTGTCTACTCATTTCCTATACTATCTACAAAGCTTTAAAGTGTAGTAATTTAAAGCATTTGAGTGTAATTAATCAGTTCTCTATTTTTCATAGCTGATTCTTCCTGATTTTGATTTGGTGCAAAAGCCAAATCTTAACTCCTTCCCATATTTAAAATTTCCAACAAAAGAACAAGACTGTTGAAAACACAGACAATTTGTGTAATACTGGATGTTCAATTTAAACTTTTGTATTTTGCTCTTTCACTCTTCTCTCAAACCTTTTAATAGCTGTTCTTTGCAATTTGTTACTATACAAGATCACTCAATTTCCTTGTGGGAAAAGGACAACATTTTTATTTGGGAAAGAAGAGAAGGAGACTTAAAAAGAACAAACTTCCTCAAAGAACATTTTTGAGGAAACATCACAAATTAAAAATAAAAAGAGAGATGATTAATGCTAAGATTTAAAATCCCTAGATAACTTAGCACTGGAATACATCTAACTATTAAATAAAATTTTCTCCCATCTTTGATATGCAGAATCTTTTACCTGATGCTGCAAGGTTATAGCACATCAATGGTTAATCAAGAAGCCCTTTACTGATTCACATACTGCCATTTTTTGGTGGTGGTTGATTTCACATGAAGAAAAACACAAGAAAGCAATAAAATTTCAACTTTTACATAAGATGTACTTATTGATAGTTTTTTCAAAGGGTTTTTCTGGTAAGATTTTGTCTTGCAGCACCCTGTGGTTTGATCTGTGGTGAGGATGCCAAAATGCAGCAGCGCATGTCACAATTTAGTGTGTGAAGCACTTCAGACAGAATACAAATTGCCTGAGAACTGTGGAGGCTGAAGGTGCTTCTACCATTTTGGTGTAAGTGGAAAATGTCTAGCTTTTCCTTTAAAAAATAAACCATCAGCTTGACACTGTCCCACTTTGGTGTCACTGTCGAGAACACTGTGTCTTCCCTGAGTGTCCCACGATAGGATCCAGCTCTCCCGGAGTCGCTGATCCCCGTCGGGGGCACACAGGCGAGACCACAGGAGAACTCATGCAAGCACTCTTAACAACCAGTGCAGTGGAGACACACACACACCCACTAGCAGCCTCAGAAGCCCCGACCGGAAATAAAGGAGCGGGAGGGGCCTCTCACGTGGACTTCTGAGGATTATTCCAGGGAGGGTCCAGAGGCCAAAAGACCCCAAAGGCAGAGGGTTCCAGGGTTACATAGGGGGAGGTACAAGGGGTGGGCAAAGCAACAAAATCAATCCGGTAAGGGCCAGGGGGCAGGGAGAGTGCAAACTGACAATACAGGGACCAATGAGGAAGGCAGGGGGGAGGTAAAAACAGAGAGCCAATTGGGCTTCAAATTACCAAGAGCTTTCTAGGTAACATACATATTAACAAGGGGAAATACATATTCAAAGGAAAAGGGGTGGAGGGCCAATGGGCCAACTAAATACAGTCAATTGTGGGTACTCGCCCTAACCTGGAGGGGGGAAGATGCTACACCTCGGAGCCGGCCCACCATTGAACCTCAACTGATTGTGGGCCTTGCAGCTCCCCAGCTGGTGACCACAACCGCTGCAACATCTCCCCCTTCTTTACTTAAAGAGAGGGTATTCGCCACAGCCCTAATTAAATAACTCTTAAAGCAACTAAGAAGGGAAAGAACAAGTAAAACAATAAAAATTACCCATCTAACCGTGTTAAAAATCGAAATGACCCAACCTGACAACCCCCATTGTTCAAACAGATTATCCAGCCAGTCATTAATTTCCAGCTTAATGGACTTTACTTGATTCTGGATTTCCTGGATGGTGGCGTGGATCAACTTGCTATGTGAAGTCAAGTTGAAGCAACAAAGTCCCTCTAAATCCTTGCCCCCGCAGCCGTGCGCAAGGAGAAGGAAGTCCATGGCGGCACAGTTTTGCATTGTGGCTTGTCTGGTTGTTTCCTTGTCCTTGAGGAGTCTGGCAAAAGCACACCATATTAAGTTAGCTTGTTTTCCCAGCCAGCACCTATTATGTTCAATGCTCCTTAAAGCCTTTGCTGCCACCACCCAGGGCAGAAGGAGGGACACCATTGCTCTCTTTGTGTGTGGCCAACTGACAATTTCACTATCTCAGTTGGGGTCAAATTCTTGGGTGGCTCTTTTTTGGCAAGGCAATTGAGTTTTATTTTTCCAAACTGAAAGTTGGGTTCAGTTGGGTGCTAGAAAGGAGAGTCAACCAAGCCTGCAGGGCCCTCCCCAAAGACGGGAGGGGATTCCTGCCCACGCCCAATCTCCGCAAATCAGAAAATCACCTCGCTGGAGTGCCTTGAGTCTGTCCCTGGATGCAGACAGTGTTTTAACTGTGTGGCTGCACCAGTTCTTCTCACTATAATTTTTGTTTGTTGGACCAAAGGTTTTATAATTTTGGGCCTCAATCCCCTTATAGAAAAAAATTAGACAGTATGAGGACGGAGAGGACCCCAGCAGCTCCAATTCCTGGGGTTCCTCTATCATGGATGGTAGGGTCTGCACACATGCATTCCAGGCATCCAGCAGGCTAGGAAGTTTTGGTCTTCTTTTCAGGCTGGGATAGTTTGATGGTGAAAGGGGAACCCCCACCAGGCAGGTCAACAGGGGATTTCCTACCACAGCCATTGACAAGCAAAGATGTTCCTGCTTAAGCGCCTTGGCCAGGGTGACCCATATGTTTTCCTTGGGCTGAGGGAATACCCACATGGTAGCTGGTATCATCATCCAGGACACCAGCAGGAATTTGAGGTGGGTCATGATAGCTGTCATGATGGTAGAGATAGACCTTTTGATGGGATGATAAACAAAGATTAACTCAACTCAAGGTACAATAAGGGTATTAAAGCCCCAATGATCAATTGGTTCAGCCCCCCCCCCAACCCTTTCTTCCCTTCTCTTTCAACAGGTACCGGTAAGTAAGGGTTAAAGGTAAGTTAGGGATCGGGGGTGGGAAACACACAAGGGAAAGTATGGGGGGGAGGTGCTGCCTGGAGGCGGCGCCTTCTAGTTATTAACTTCATGGCCCAACTCTCTACACCGACATCTTTTCCAGGCATCTGCGGTCTCATATTCAGGTTGTGTCCTGTCTGTGTTGTCATTCCCCTTTTCCTCGGGAGCTGATGTTATTGGCTCCTGGTAGAGCTTGATGTTCTTGGCTGGCACCCACTTAGGTCCTGCTGGGGTGGAAACGTAGCCATACCCCCTCCCACAGGTGGTAGGTGGGAGAGGGCCCAAAATCTGATGACTCTCTGGGTCCTTGAACACCGGCGGATCTTCCTTTAATTTAGCATTGGTTGAATTTGAAAAACGCTGGTATATAGGGGGGCGTCAGCTCTGTGAATGAGTTATTCAAAAAATTGATAGTAAAAAGGGCCTTGCAGACCCTCACAATGGGAGGATTAATCTCTGCCCCTCCCTGCTCTTGTTCAAGGATACTCTTGATATTCTGATGGACTCTTTTGACCATGGATTGGCCTGTGGAGGAGTGGAGTATCCCGGTGGTATGCTGGATTCCCCAGGCATTAAAAAAGTCCTGCACACGCTTTGATACGTATGCTGGACTGCTGCCCGTCTTCACCTCTGCAGGCACACTCAGGATGGCAAAGGCAAGGTGATTACATCTTTTGCCTTCTCCCCAGTGTGGGCAGAAGAGAAGACAGCTCCCGAGAATGTGTCTATCGACACATGCACATATTTCTGTCTCCTGAACGAAGTAATGTGGGTGACATCTGTCTGCCAAATTTGGCAGGAATTGAGGCCTCTGGGGTTAACCCCAGAGCCTAGTGATGGCAGCTGGTATTTTTGGCAGTTCAGACATGTGGCCACAATGGCTCTTGCCTGGTCTTGGGGAAGGTGGAAAATCTGAACCAAGGCAGGCACATTCTGGTGGGAAAATCAGTGGCTCGACTTTGCTTGTTCAAATATGCTTGGGACGTTAAGTGTAGTGACTGGCACGGCTCAGCATCTGCCCTTTGATTACCCTCAGTGATGGGTCTGGGTAGGTCAGTGTGCAACCTCACATGCACCACATGGTACGGTTGCTTTCGGTGGGAAAGTAGATAGACTAATTTTGAGAGCAAGTGAAATAGTGTCAGGTTGGTCTCCTTCAACAAGGTGTGTTCCGCCCTGGCAGTTACCCTGGCAACGTAGACTGAATCAGTGACCAAACTGATGGGTTCTAGGTGCCTCTCAAATGTTCTAATGGCAGCTAATTCCGCAATTTGTGGGGAACCTTCCACTACTTTAATATCAACTTCCCACTGCTGAGTCTGAGGATCCCACCAAGTCATCACTGACTTGTGGGATGCTCCTGAGCCATCAGTGAAAACAGTCAGAGCCTTGAGTGGTGTCCTACTTTGCAATTCTTTTGGGGCCAGATTAAAAGTTGAATTGAATAATTTATGTTTTGGCTTATGAATTGAAATTTGGCCTGGGTAACTGTCCAAGGCATACTGGAGGTTTTCATTGGTTTGGAGCAAGTGCTCCAAAACCCCAACCATCAAAGGTAAGTGAATGCATGTGAAGTCACACCCAGAGAGGGTGCGAAGGAGGGCTCTGGCTCTCATGATGAGTTGAACCATCAATTCTTGTGGCCTTGTTATAGTTTTGGATGGCTGATGCGGCAGGAAGATCCACTCTATTATCAAGAGAGGGTCTTTCTGCGCTGTGTCCCATTGGAATATCAGTTCATAGAACTGGGGGGAGTTGCCCAAAACAATGTAATCAAAGGGCTACTCTGGGTGGGTCCTATGGGCCTGTCAAGAGGACAGGGCCAGCTGCACCTTACTGATGGCCTCCCGGGCCTCCACGGTGATTGTCCTCGGCAAGTCCAAGTCCCCGTTCCCCTTATGAAGATTGAACAAGGGGGTGAGGTCCTCCATCGTGACACCCAGCAGGGGATGAACCCAACTGATGGAGCTGCAGAGTTGGTGGAGGTCTTGCAGTGTCCTTGGGTTGTCTCAGATGGACAGTGGCTGGGGCACGGTGATCCTCTCGCCAGTGCAGAGTCCTAGGTAGGTCCATGGGCCGGTGCACTGGATCTTCTCTTGCTGGATCTCAAATCTCACCCTCTCTATGGCTCAGACCACCTCTCCCAAAGTCTCCAGTACAGTCTCTTCTGGTGCACAAATTAAAATGTTATCCATATAATGATAAATTATGGACTTTGGGAATGCCTTCCTAATCAGGGACAGGACCTTCGCCACGCACCACTGGCAGATGGTTGGTGAGTTTTTCATACCCTGGGGCAGCACTTGCCAGTGGTACCTGCGCATAGGAGCCTGCTGGTTGACAGGTGGCACGGAGAAGGCAAATTGGGGGGCATCATGTGTGTCTAGAGGGATGTTAAAAAAGCAGTCCTCTAAATCAATAATGGCCAGCTTCCAATGGCAAGGCAACATCGAGGGCGATGGTAGACCATGTTGCAAGGGGCCCATGTTCTCAATGGCCTCATTTATCTTCCTGAGGTTGTGGAGGAGCCTCCACCTGTCCTTGCCTGGTTTTCTCAGAACAAAGACAGGGGGGTTCCAAGGGCTAGTGGATCAGATGATACTGCCCTTGGAAAGCTGCTCCTCCACAAGGGACTCACGAGGGCTTAAATTTTCCTGGGAAAGGGGCCACTGACCCACCTGAATTGGGGTGTCCGTTTTCCAAATTAATGGGGGGTGGTGCGCTCTACAGTGGCCCAAATTAAAAATGCTGGGGTGATGGAATTTCTATCCAAGTCCTCCATTGTGAGAGTAGGTCCCTGCCCCATAATGTAAATCCTGATGAAATGATATATGGTCAGATGTCCGGGCCCTTGATGACAATGTTATTGGCACTTACCATAGACGCTGCCGATCCCCCTATCCCTGTGAGCTTCCCATCCGCCTGTTTGGTGCTCCACTCATGGGGCCATTCTGTTCAGGAGACAATAGTGACATTGGCACCCGTGTCAACCATACCGGCCAAACTGATGGTAGAGCTCCCATTGTGCAGTTGGCAGTTGATGGTAGGCTTGTCCCTTCCCATGATCTGAGCACAATATATGGAAGGTTTTCTATGGCACCGGGGGTAGTCATAGGGGATTATAACTGCCTGTGCGGTGACAATTCCTCTGGGGAGAAACCAAGGTAGATTCTGGCACTGGACCAGGATGACAGTCTCCCCACAAGGGTCCACCCATTGGACTTCCAGTGGTATGAAAAGTTTGGGTGGACCCTGCACAGGGTCTCCCATTATTAAAACCTCTATGTGTCTGTCTGTAAGACTTCTGTGATGACTGAGATAAGTCTTTGTACCCTATTCGTGACATAAATTGAGGCAGCACTCACCACCCTGAGTCTCTTTGCTTTTTGTTCCTGCTGAGTTGGTTTTTCGCAGTTGGGGATGGGACAGTGTGTGTTACCAGAGTTGTTATGGCAGGGAAGAGCAGCTGTCACATTTCTGTCTTCACGCAGGGCTGCCCCACGCTTTATCGTTCGTTTCCCTGCTGATGGTGGTGCTGCAGCTTACAGGAAGGGCAGTCTGAAATGACAGTCTTTTGAGGTTGGTTAAACTTCTTGGGCTGACGACAATCTCTGGCATAGTGTCCCAAACCTCCACAGTTACAACACAGGGGCCTTTTATCCACGGCCCGCACCACTCCCCGCTTTTTTTTCAGATGAAGGAATATCTGTGGCAACTAGTTTAGTGCATGCTTCGATCATTTGATCGAGGGTGGGTGTAGGGTCCAGCAGGAGGGCCCTCAGTACCTGGTGGCACATTTCGTTGTAATTCATCCTTGCCAGGACATACAACAATTCCTGCTGGGCCTCCACACCCTTGACCTGGCGACCGACTGCTTCCCTCAGGCAATCCACAAACTTAATAAATGCTTCGCCTGGCACCTGCTTTAACTGAGTAAAGGTGGTAGAGGGGGCGATGTCCATGGCGGTGAGGGTTAGAGCCCTTTCAGCCACTCTCTTTATGTCTCCCAGGACCTCTGGTGATACATTGGAGGCCTGGTCTTGAAATTTCTCCAGGTTCCCCTCTCCATACAAGTGATCCAGCGTTAATCTTGCCCATGCAGGATCTTTCATATAACTGGTGAGGAGATCCTTACATAAGTTTTTCCACGTCCTTTCCCAAAGTAAAAACTCAGCTGGGGAAAGGAGACATGACATAATTGTTTTGATGTAATGGGGCACGAGGACATTGGTGGAGAATGTGGCCTGGATTAACCCTTTGAAATACGCTGAATTCCTCCCAAATTCTTTCCCAGCTTTGCAGATCTCCTTTAGACAGGAGTAGGGAAAGGGATCCCACCTAGCATTACCTGTCCAGTTATAAATGACAGGGGCCACCATGATTTCCCCCTCCCCTCCCACCTTCCAGTCTTCTGCACTACTGCTTCCAGTCTCATAAGCGTGGGAAGGGATAAGTTGGTGAAGGATGGGGCAGCCAGTGGAAGGGGCAGAGGGATGGGTGGGGCAGATGACTGGAAAGGAAGGAACAAGGGAGGGGCTAAGGACAGGGGAGGAGGGGCCCAATGTGGCCAATGCTGGGGGAAGGACTGACGCACCACCACCCGATGCACAGGGGGGAGGAGCCAGGGAGCAGGAGCCACCACTTTCTGCGGGAAAGAACGGGGTGTGGAAGAAGACAAAATGGCAGGGCTGGCCATGTTGCCAGCACCATTTTGTGTAGGAAACTGGGGGACATAACTGGGGAAACGGGAGTGGGAAATGGGGTGAGGGAAGGATCCAAGGCAGCTGGTGCCTTGCTGCCACGGAAAGGGGACCAAGGGGTTCAGAGAGGGTCAGGAGGATGGTGACTCTCCTGTGCCACTTGGTGGGCTACCCTCTCCAATCTCCCCAGAAAGGGATTTGTGGGATGGGGGGAACAAGGAGAGGACAAAGGTTGAGGGCAAACATTAATAAAGGGGTTCAAGCTCCCCAAACAGCCCAAAACTCTCCCTGATACACCCAACTTACTTGCCTTGTCTCTTATGGCTTTATAAATAATTATCAGCAAAGGAAAAAACTTCCCAAGCCTGGTATCCCTGTTCCTTTGTAAAACTGTTAAATGCTCCTCAACGTGATCCCAAAAACTCAAAGTTCTAACCGCTTCTACCTTCCCATTAAGAAAAAAATCAAAAACCCAACAAACAAAGCATTTCAATAAACCCCTCGAAAATGTAAACCTCCCCCTCTCAAGGATATCCACAACTTGGGAATACACCTCCCGCTGGGGATGGGCCAGCCCAACACCCATCTCCCCAGACAACTCCACTCAAACCCAGGAGAAAAGGAAAAGAACAGAATAAAATCCTCCCCGAGAGACCCGACACACACTCACCAAAATTACTCTGAAGTCCCACCAAGAACAAAAATCCTGGGTCAGTTTCCCCATCCTGCCCTGTCCTCCACTCCTTGGAGGATTATCGGGCACCTGCTCAAGCACACCTGATAAAACTCAAGTTGCTCTGGCAGGTGTTGGTGGCCCAAAGGCAAACTCCAGGACAATCGCCTGCTCTCCATGATGCTCTCAGGGATCCCCTTGCAGAGGTCCCTGTTCGGGCTTGACTCCGGGCTTGACTCCTGCTTGTGAGTAACCAAAATAAAAAGTGTTCATCTTTAATCTCATTGTCCAAAAGTTCATAATATTTTTTCCATTGTTTCAACTATATAGCTTTTAATTTTTTTCCTAACGTTTCTTTTCTCTTCTTTTTGTTTGCTGAATAAAACCTTTCCAGGAGGCGTATTTGTGTATTGGAGACCAGTGAATCGTATTCCCAAAGCGTTGGAGACATTACAGAAAGTTTTGGCCACAAAGTTGTAAAATCTTGTTTAGCAAGTTTTAATGGACAAGCTTGTGCTATTCACCGCAACAGGGAAGTGTGGAAAGACCTTTAGCAAAAAAGCAACAAACAGATTTTTCAAGTAATAGTAAATGTAGTAAATGCTCAGTGTAAATAAACCCCAACCAACCAAACCAAAACAACCCAACCAAAAAAAAAAAAAAAAAACCACCCCAAATCACAAAACCAAAAACCCCAACAACAACAAACCAAAATCACAAAACCCAAAGCACCCTGTGATCCTTTTGTAAAAGAATTTAAATATGCAAAGCAAACCAGTGTAGTATATCCAGTCACAAGGAAGAAAAAATAGAAAGTTAAGATCTGCGGAAGCTGAAGGGGAAGATCAAGATCAATATCAAGATTAGGGAAGTGAAAGCTTTTGACAAGAAGAACAGGAAAATCACTCAATTCTAATAAATGTAGTGCCAGGAAAACTTTTTAAGGCTGAGTAATGGAAGTGGCTGAGTTGAAGTGCAGGCAGACTTTTCACCTAGAACACCTTCAACTCAGCAATAACAGCATTCTACAGCAAAAATCTCTCACCATAGATATTTGGATTTGAAGAAAGCATTTGAGAGCCTTTATCAAACTTCTGAATTTTTTCATATCCCTAGAACAACTTGGAATATTACTACATGCTGTCAAAACCAATTAAAAATGTCAAGGCTTTACATACAGGTACAGCAAGTACTTTTAAAGGAAACACAATCAGCTTTAATGTAGCGTTTGGTACGAAAATTCCAGTCTCTCACTTCTCGCTTTTTACATTTGATTTGTAATGAAAAATTTGCTGAGACAGAGTTTGGTGTAGTAACAAACAACAAATTAGGAAAGACATTTTGAGTTTCCTGATTAATAGAGTTTTAAAATGCAAACTCCAACAGCTATTAAACAAGTCACAAAGCACTCTGAAGTGCTGCAAACAGCAGAACTAATAATGGTTTATTAAAAAAAAAAAAGCAATCCAGTGGAAACTCTAGGAGATTCTGATTGAAGTGCTACTTAAAAGCAAAGAAACACAATTACCATACCTTAACAGTAAACTATCAGTCAAACAAGTCGTTTGGGAGGAAAAACCAGCACAAGTTGGAAATATACCAACTGCAATGATTACCTTAAATTACAACTTTATGAATAAACTACTGATCTTCAATTCTAAGTGCATTACTGCCTAGAAGCTAAGTCAAGAAACAGATAGATGTCTAAATGCTTTTGATAGAAAATACCTCAGAAAATTACTTCTTAACACATTTTGAAACCTTTTGATTTGTCAGAGTTCAACACCTTATTTTAGAAGTTATCTGGAAAAGATGGTAAGGATGTATAATTCATGTGAAAATATGCTGCTGCATGTTTGCCAGGTTATTAGCAGTCAGCTGAAGGGATTTCAGTAGTGTGTAGCATTTAATGATGGCAACTATATGGCACTTGAAGTAAAGGACATGCAGAAAATAGATGGGAAAATCCATAGCTGGAGCACTGAAAGTCTTCTCAACCTTTCTCTTTCTTTAAAACCTAAGAAGAAACTTTCAAGCCAAAGTCAGAGATTTTTAATGGGGAAATTTAACAGATTTCACAAGTATTTCAGAGGATGTTACAATTTTTTCTACAAGTAACAGAGGAAGAAACAAAGCCAAAATGAAACAAAACCAAGAGGATTTTCTTTTAAGAGTCAGCAAAAATTGTGAATGGGAAGTAGTACAGCAACTATTCACTATTTTGTACTATCACACTTCCTAGTGCTATTGCTTGCATCTGATAATAATTTTATCTGGTTTGTCCCCTATAAATTTCAAATTTACCTTTTCCTCATATAATCCATCCACGTACAAGGATAATAGCCTATAAAGTTAATTACTTTTAAAAAGTAAACTTACTCTTTTGCTTAACCTGGTTGTCACACTTGTCCAAAGAAACCCCCTCACATTTTTTTTCTACAAATTTGCATAGAATTCCAGCAATTAATTTAGAGACTGTTTTTATGCTGTGTCCTTACACTTATGTTGTTTCCCCCAGGTTAAAAACAAAACAAAACCATCCAAAACAGGCCCCTCCCCCAATCAAAACAACAACAACAAAAAACCAGAAAAACACACTTCTATGAAAAGTAAAGTTGAAAAATTTAAAGCCACGTTTTTAATGGCAGTCAAGAACAGTAACAATCTTAAAATCAATATAAAATTTGCTATCTAAATGGAACTTCAACTAAGAAGGCTATAACATCTTTATGAAACTGAAAAAATAAGCAAAAGCATCAAAACAATAGCATTATTCCTTCTGCAGAGCAGTTTCCATTGTTGTACTGTGCTTCTGCAAGGCATGGGAAGGTATGGTGTAACAGTTGTTTAATCAGAAGTCATAGAATCATAGCAAGTATTATTCACTGTTACTGTCATCATTTTCATTTTTCTTCCCGTCTCCAGCACAGAAACATTTTTTTACTCTGGGGAGTACGCAGGGAATCACATACTAGTACACACATTTATGAGAGGACCTAAATGTTACTCAACTTGTAAGAAGTCTTCCAAATAGATTGAAGAAAGAAGTGAATACTGAATCAATTACATCTATTCCAAAGATGGCAAAGGACGGCAAAGTGCATTCTCATACTTCAAATTGTCAACCTCAGCATTATTACACTCCCTATTTAATGGAGTCTGCAACATATCCCATTGCTTCAATTTCACAGATAATACTGATAGCAAACCAGTGTGCTGCTTTTGACTCTCTTACAGTTTTATAAATGAAGACAAGTAAAGATAAACTGCTGTCTGTCAGGAAACAAAACACCCCACAGCAACAAAAAAGCAAACACACACTCCTACCCCCACAGCTAAAACCCAGATTACCTGTGTGTTTGTAAATTAGGAATGTTTTGTCAATGTCTATACTTATGTTAATGATCTGTTGCCTTGACTTGCTGTGTTGCCTCCCTCATTGGACAGTGTTCTGATCTGATGACTAGAGAGATGCCTCTGCCCAAATTAAGGTGCAAACAAGACCATATGCCAAAGTCAGTGGTGCAGAATTTATTTAACAGTAAATGTTAGGTGAAGACAGAAAGAAATAGAAAAGAGAGGAGGGTGGGGTGGGAGGGGAAGGAAAGAAAGACAGATTAAGCAGAAAGATAATCACCACCCCTGTGGATCCAGTGGTGTCCTGTTGGTCCTCTTCTTCTGGTCTTCTGAGTAGTGGGGTTGTCCCACAAAACACATAGTTCAGTGGGTTCCTACATGTTCAGGTATATGTGAGAACACCCAAGCATATTCCATGTGGATATGTATTTGGGCTTCAGGGGTCGCAGCTTTTATACACTTTGCCACAGTTGGCAAAACCCTGTGGTGATCTTAACAGTGTTTAAGACAATTATGAGAGGCAGATCAAAATCGAATTTGTTTTTCCATGTTATTTATCTCAAAGATGGTTCCAAAGAGTAATATGATGTTCTGTCTTTGCTAAAAGAAATTTATTTCTAGTAGTTGCCATTCTTCCCTAAATTGAATATAAAAAGAGGTGAGAAAGGGATACTTAATTGAAAATTACTGTCAAGAATATTGTGCAACTGGGCTCAGAGAAAGAGTATCATCCATTATATTTCTGATTCTGAGAAATGTTTTTCCACAGCCTTTATGTGAAAGAAGTTAGTTTTAGCTTTCTTAGGTCCAACAGAAAGAGTCAGACAGCACAGCCCAAGTCTGACAGATATACCCGTTAAACACTGAAATACATAGCTTTGGTTTCGCTGAAGAGTGACACTATGGTAAACCTGAGTCTAATGACACAGCCTGGCATGTGTGCATATCTGCTCCTTATCTGTAGAAGTTCATAGTGTACAAAATGAGACAGGCAAAGATCTGAGATGAGTGCAGATGCACCAACAGCTCATGGCCTCCTGGCTATCCCAACTGCCACAAGTGAAAGTTGCAAAAAAAGTAAATCAATTACTTTTTCTAGGTGAGCTGAGCAAGGCCTGCTTACAAAAAGCTAACTATCAGAGACTTCAGGTATCTATTTGCTATTCTTTTTCCTCAAGAGGCAGAATTGCTTGACAAGTGTGTAAGTGTGGTGGCCGGTGAACACACTTTATGTTAAGGTAACCAAAGGGCTTCTCTCAGGCTATACCGTTATGTAATCTAGCTCAGTTTGAATTCCCCAGTTGGCTGCTAGCATCTATTCCATGTCACTCCCTGAGAGCTTTCCCACTGGTCCCCATTCCCAAGTCCCACCCTTTCCCTGCCCCTGGGTAAAACTGTGAACATTGAGATAATGTTGTTATTTGCCCCTGCTACCTTCAACAGTGTAGAAGTGATAAATGCTGCTGCCGGAAGGCATGCAAGTACCCTTTCCGACTCTTTGCTACCAATTATAATACTGAACCCACCCGTGCGTCTGGGGGGCACGTGGGACCCCACAAAGCTGGGATGGGGACAGTATTATATAAGGAGTATTGACACCACTTGAGCATTTTCCTCAGTGTTGCCATGTAACAATTCGGAGACCTGTGAGATAAAACCAGGTAAAAGAATGCTGGCAAAACATTTTTTCCTGGGTGTGGTTCTGGAAGAGTCCACTAGTCTCTCAGTGTTACTGTTGCAAACACTTAAGCTTATAAAGATGCAATTGTCTGTCAACACCATCAAAGAAGGTGACCACAAACTCTAGACAATTAAAGGCATTTAATGTACATTAATTAGTACTTTCCTGTTTGGGAGCAAGAGACTGTATTACTATCACATATATAGTTGCCATGTGTACATATACATATAGATATACATATAGATATGTATACATGTATATGTATATATAAAGCGTAAGAGGGAAATTCAATGTGGATAAAGGTCAGAGCAGACAGGGAAAACTGGAAATTCTTACGGTGCCCTTATACACACTCAATGCATTTCATGACATACTACTCAGTCACAGAGTATTTGCTCAAATCCACAGACTGTATTTGCTGGACACTTCCTTGTTTATACCTCTGATGACACACATTTCATACTACGACTAATGAAATTATAATCAGGCAATTTGTAATTTTTAATTTAAATTGTCTTTCATTGCCCTTCCAACAAAGGGATCATCTGTCAAAAAATTTCACTGAAATTGGTCTCAAAAAAGAAGTGTATCAGTGTTGGCAATACACTCACTGCTGTTTTCTACTTCAGCTTCCTTGTTCTTCGCCTAGACTATCAAATAGATGCTTTTCAGAAAAAAACCCAGTTAATATTATTAATTGTACAGACCTACAAGTCCTTTATTGAGTTAAGACTGGTTAATTAGCTGGTCTAAATCAATACTGCTGCAATAATCTCATCCAAAATACGTACATTTTCTGTCTGGTTACCTTCAGCCCATCATATGTACTCCTGGTAAAACAGAGTGTATGAGAGTATGTAATCTTTTTGAGATTTAAAAAAAGGCCATAAGGCAACTTGCAGAACATACAGAATATATGGAAACTGTGTTAAGAAAGAATATTTTTGTTGTTTTTTCCGTATTTTAAGTATTCCCTTAGACATGACTCTGTTATCTTACTGTTTCAATAATTTCTTTTCACCTATCAAGCTTCTTATCATAAAAGCATGTGAAGATTTTAGCAATATATGTAGCCAAAAATATATAAAAAGACCCAGATAAGGACATAAAAAACCTGAAGTGGAAAGCATTTATATGGTAATTGTCATGAATGTGTTACAAATGACAGCACAGAAGTGCAGAAAAGATGAGCATAAAAATTCTCTCTCAAGGCAATGGTGTGGCTGTGTTAGATGTCTCTTTCCTAAGAAATTTTTCTGGGAGTAAAGGCAACAGTATGTTTTACTTTTATAACTTAGCTATCTCTAAATGCTTTTGTCAGTCAAGTCTCCCCTAAGCATTTTCGAATGCCTTTGGTCAGTTTTAGACAAATATGACACAGGTATCAATGATAACAGCTCTTGCAGATGCACATAAAATAGAGCAAAGAAGAGAAAACAAATCAGTGCTCCAGTGACTCACTGACAGGATGCAGGGTGAATGCAATTTGCCTTTAGAAACTGAAAATATACAGAGAAAATTTCTCATTATAGGACAAATTTTAATATGAGTGCATCTATTCCAAGACACAGAATAATGCAAACATGAATCAGAAACCATAGGAAACAGTGATTTGCTGCTCATAGAGCTGGATGTTTTAGTAGTGTGGAAATTCCAAAGGTGGCTAATGTCTTGGCTGGAAGGTACACTTTACAGAGAACTGAGAGGTTCTCTGAAAAGAGACAAATCCATGTCTCACAGGTCTGGTATTTAGTCTAATGGAAGTGAGGTGATCACTAAATACACCTACCATGGGAAGCAATAACGAAGTTTAGAGAAGACAGTAGGTTACCATGGACTTGTAGGCATGACAGAGTAATGCCAGGACATTTATTACTGTCTGAACTCTGGTCTGTCGGAATCGTTCATCTACCCAACATTCTAATACACATGCTTTAACTACACTACCTGACTATCTCAGCCTCTTAGAAATCATTTTCTGTGCAACAAAATCTTGGGTTAGGGAACTGCCATTATTCACTACCAGAAACAGTAAGACGAGCACCTCAGATTCAGTCTGAGTAGCTGAAGCTGCTGGTTTTGCTGTCGCCACCCAGAACTCAGCTCTCACTGACTCTGTTGTCAGGCTTCAATTAGGAAGTAGATCCTAAAGTGCCTGGCAAAGTGAGTTAAACTGTTTCCAGTTTATGTCCAAAAGTCTCTGAAGTTGGTGGAGAACATACTTGATCTGATAATTCAGCATCAACAAGTTTGGTTCAGGACAGTATGTACTTCTTCTGTAGTGTTTTAGTGACAAAAGCCTACAGATAACATGAGTCATACTGATGTTACATTGCATTGTTTATCCCCAGCAGTACACATTTCACCCAGTGCTGGGTGTTTCATTAGACAAATGTGTATCTGCTTTCTTCCCCGTTGCTGCCTTTGTGAGACATTATAATGCAGTCAGACCTGGAAAGTGATTTGTCTGCTGTCAGAACAGTCCAGAATTCAGGGCAAGACCAAATTTGTACCAAATGCAAAAGTTTTGCCACTTTATCCCATATTTACTTTTGCAAATATTTGCAAGGGACAAAAACTGTTATGGCTCCTGCATTTTCTAACAATTTCATTTACACTATTCACTAACAGAAAAATAATGCTGCATAAAAAAGACTCTTGAACTAAATTGTCTGCCAAAGCAAACACTGTGGTTTTAGATATTTGAAATAAGTCTTCAGAATGCTTTCTATAGTTACAACAGACTGAGCAATAGAGCTGTAAGAGGGTACACGAACATTTCCAAGTGCCAAGTCCTGAAGAAAGCTGTGAAATATCATCATTCAGTTCACCTCAGCAGACAAAGAAAATCCAGACCTTTGATGACCCCTGGTGAATAAACTAAGCACTGCATTTAAATTATAAGTCAGGATGTACTTGGAAGAATAGTTCAGTGCTCACTATCATCAAAAAAACAAAGAAAAGCAGTATGAAAAGGACACATTCTTTCATGACATGCCAAAGAAAACAGCTCTTCTGCAGCCGGGCTAGCAGCAGAGCTGAAAGATGTACAAGACAGTGCAATATCTTAAACAGATTTAATCTAATGAACTATATTCCTGCATCTGTTAAAAAAAAATAAATAAAGGAGTCAAGCAATCAGATGAAAATTATTTTACTGTACAAATGCTCTATTTCTTTTATGGCCTAGAGAAGAGTAATCTTTAAATGGTACAGCAATCACAAGCAGAATCCAGACACTTCTTGCACTGTCTGACATTCCTTGGGGCACTGAGAAGGTTCCTACTGTTCCTTTCCACAACAGCTCTTTCTGCAAACACTCTGTGCTAAGCCTGTGTTAAGTTCTTCCTTTTGGAGTCATGTATTAATGATGGTAAGTCCTTCATCAAACAAACTCAGTGTCTCTGCATCCTCTGGAGAATAGTTAAGGGAGATGTAGAGTTATAGAATTATTTATATCTTTTTCTTTAAATACACCAATTCCTACAATGACTAAGATAACATACGATATAAACTCCTCTTTAAAATGACAGCATGATGTAGGCCATTGCCTCACAACAGCCACAGAAAACCTCTGGAATTTTTTACACTGTGTCTGAAACGTTAAATTAGTTTTTTAATATTGTTTTTTAATATTGTTTTAAAGAAAGAAGCTGAAATTTGTTAATTAATTGCATACAACTGTTATTTCATCATGGAAATGCATATAAAGTAGAAAGTGTCTAACCTAGATGCATCCATAAAAGTAAAAGTTATGTCTGTTTTATAGCTAAGATAAATAATTTATTACAGGTAAGCAACATATGTACAATACAGACCAGCTGTAGACATTTCTCCGCCATTCCTGGTCTTTTGGCAGTGAAATTTAGCACATGTGTGGGAGACACAAGGTAACTGCAAACTTAAAGAGCTGAAGTGAAGGACATTTTTACAACTCAATGAAAGGGGAAGCACTAAATCACTGAGTTTAGACATAACACTTCTATTTACCAGTTATAAAATTTATCAGTAACATTCAAACTATTAAACGGACTGAAGAATTTCTTAGTGTGGCGTAACATTTTTGCAGGCAATTCTGAGTTTCACACATGGTTTAAATTCCCCATCTCTCTCTTCTCCATCATCTTAGACTTCAGTCTAACAAAGCCAGACAAATTTATTTCTCACCAGGAATTTCAGAAATGTTACAGAAAACAAAGTATTTCTTGGAAAATCATGGGATTAATCAATCTATTTAGAAAAGCAGGACCTGGGAAAGTTGAAAGGTCACTTGCAGCTCCAACAGATCCTGCAAAAAGCCTGGAAGATGCTGTTTTCTCTTACCCAGCAGCTCTTTTCAGGAGAAGGAATGCAGGCACAGCTAGGAAAGCGACCATCCCTGAAATGGCCGGACAAAAGCATATTCCCTTCTAACTCTGCTGAACCACAGAAAGGAGTGTCAGGACAATGAGCTTCCCACCTTTCTTAGAAAGTTAGACTTGCCTTGCACCTTTCTTCTAGGCGTTCACCAATTAAAGGAGGGCAGCTCTAGAGGACACAGGAATCTTGCATTTCTTCAAAACTTACTAAAATACAGCATTTTTTTCTGTATTCTAGACAAAAATGTTTTCAGATTCAGAAAACCATGGCATCAAAAATTAACACTGAATCCAGCTACAAATACAAAAGAAACCTTTCTCTATCAGGCTACTCTGCCCCCTTTGATTAACCATCATGTGTCCTTCAGCTGTGAGGGACTATTCAAAGACAGCCTGTCATACTATATTTATCTCTTGGCCTGTCACTGGACATTTTAGATTATATATTAGATTATAGCACGTGATCAAACACTATGTGTGAAAATGTTACAAGAAAACCCTGCCACTATTCTGACAAACAAATCAATAACAAAATATGGGTGATGAAGAAACCTCTTGTCACATTTAATGGTTATTTTTTCAACCTGAATCAGTACATTATGTAACTGAAAGCACTGACCTAATAGCTAGCAGAGGTGGTAACATAATTAAAGGGGAAAATAAGAACCTCAGGAAAGCACCTTTTCAGTCAAAACACAAAACTCTGTTATCATCTGGTCAGTGGTTTAGGATACAGATACACCACAGAGAATATGCAATCTGCATAATTAATTTACATTGTTAGATATTGGGCCACATGAGGATGCCCATGAAATCAGTGAAAATACAGATCTTTGCAGTTTTTTCTCTACCAATAGGAAAAAGGTAAAATACTTCCAGATACAGACATAGGAAGAAAACAGAGGGATCCAACCAGTTCTCCTTGCTGTCCTCATCAAAATATTTCACCACATTTACATTAGATAAGCATTGCAGCCAAATGCCATGAAATAAGGCCTTAAAGACTGAGTAATCCTCAACAATAAACATGTATGTTTACATATTTATCAGTATTATGTCCACATATAAAAATTTTCTTCGTGCACCAAATACACTGTAATCTGACTTTTATACAGACTGTTACACAAACCAAAAACTATTTTGAGTTTCTCTGAGAAACAATTTGATGCTTCTAGCAAGAGGATTTAATATTATCTGGTTGCTTGATAAGGCAGCCATTACCCTGGATAGATGCTAGGCCTCTCATACAGCTAGAAAAAGGTTTTTTATTGTAACATGACAGTAGGTTCATTGAATTAAATGTGTCTAAGATACAAGCTATTTGTATTACTTCATACGACTTGTGTAGATCAGTTTTAGGTTTTTTCTTTGTAGCCTACTGTGGAAAGAACAGTAGTGTTCCCTGGATTTCTTTTATAGTGTGCTCTTCTTGGTGAAGAAAAATAGAATGTAGTATTTCAATCATATAGACGATTCCTTTCTTCGAAACTTCTGGAGAATGAAAAGTGGGAAAAACATTATTTTTGCAAATGGAGATCTACTTATCTTACCAATTGCCAGCCTTCAGGGCAGTGTGAAGGATGAGTAGGTGTAAGAAGTTTTTTTGCCTGATCTCACAAATTGAAAAGGACACTGTCAGACTAAAACCTGTATTTTAAAAAAAATTTTTGTAAAAAACTTCCATTAAAAAAATTCCTTTTATTTGGACCATTTTAATGGTTTTTTTTTATTTATTTTTTGTTTAATTACACCAATAAAAGCAGAACATGCAGACTCATTTTTGAGTGCATTCATTTTAACATGCTGTCTCATGTGGTAATATGATATTGTGGCATTGAGCTGAAATCCCCTGCAGGAATATGCTTACTTTTAATGCACTCTACTGTAAAAAATGTTTACAAACACTTATTTAAAACATTAAATACAACTTATAATTAATCCCCAAATGTTAATGCACTTTTGTTACAAGTGTCATTGATTATCCTTTAAACTAAGAAAGATTCCTTTTCACTATTGCGATATATTTCATCCTAATTTATTACCCTAATCCCCCTTATTATTGATATCAGTTTCCCCTGTTGACTGTATAAAGCTTGTACAGAGTACTTAAAAAGGACAAGAAAATGTTATTGAAAAAATAATTAGCGGTTTGCTTCAGTAGCTGCTTTTAGTACCCAAATTACTTCATGTGTTTTCCCTTCTTCCCCTTCTTTTTAAAGCTTGCTCCCTCTCATGCTTTTCTTAAAGTATCTGTAATTTTTTACATACTACCTAAATGACAACAAGGTTCTGACAAGACAGACAAGCAAAGCAAATAAATGAATTTTGAGATACCAAGATAAGATGACGATGAATTTTTTTTTCCTTATTGTCAGCTGCAACATTCTACTTGCAGCTCCAGGACAAAATCAAAAGTTGGTTCCAAGTCATTCCAAAAAGATACAGTAAATTTGCATATGTGAAGTGATACAGTTTCCTATGATGAGGTTACTGCTCATGGAGAAGGCACCTTAATACTCACATGCAACATTCTTGGAATACTGGTAATAAATGGTCTTGTAGCTTTCTAGGACATTGTTATTATATCCACCAGTGAGAGATCGAGCATATGTTTTCATGTGATGCATGCCACATTTTAAGTTAGTGACTTCTACACATTATCTAAATGCTTTTCAGAAATCGACTTTGAAATCTGGTATTCTTTCTGAAGAAAGACTATTCCAGAGATGCAGAGCAATATTCCAGGTAGATGTTTATCTTTTAGGTTGGATAAGGCTTTGAGCAACCTGGTCTAATGGAAGGTGCCCCTGCCCATGGCAGGGAGGTTGGGACCAGAGGGTTTTTAAGGTCCCTTCTAACCCTTAACATTCTTGATTCTGTGATTTAGAAAAAGATCTGGATTCAAACATAAGCCTGCATAAATCATTAAGTACATGTAACAATGCTTTTAAATGTCGTTTGTTTTCATGAAGTTTAAACCTACAGAGACATGGAAGACTGTATGCCTAGTTTGAGAATTCATTACAGGCTATAGACTACAGAAGACTCAGATGCTATAGGATCACTGATGTACATTGCATTTATCAGTATTAATTTGTATAAATTGGACCTGCAAAAGGATAAAAGAGGATATGAAGACTGAAGGTACATCTCATGAGTGGGGCTAAACCTCTTGTTTGAACCTCACATTAAAAATCTTTATCAATGAAAAAGTAATGTCTGAGATTTTAGGAAAAAAGGAAAACCAAACCAAGACAACAAATTTAGAGATATCTGTGTCTTCTGAAGGCCAAAGGTTAGGTGGAGAAAGCCTCCGAGAGTCAGGAGCAGTGTAAAAGAGAGCAATGACATACTAGTGCAATTGCTTTGTTTCACTCTGCAGAGAATACAACTGGATCCCAAACCCCTTCACCATTTTTTCTTCGAGAAGAATGAAAATGTAATTCTTCATTCTTGTTCCTCTTTCCTCTGGTCTCCCTGTAGGAAGAGACTGCACCTCTTAACCTAGACATTCTTACTATTGCCTTATCACTTGAGTATTTTATTTGAATGGCTGGAGGAAAGGGCCAACAGGAACCTCATGTAGTTTAACAAAAGGAGATTCCAAATGCTGCACCTGGGGAGGAATAACCCCATGAACCAACAGTGGCTCAGCCAGAAAGGTCCAGGAGGAGCAGGGCCAGCAGTGAGCACCCCAGTGCCCTGCCAGGGTCACTGGGGGAGCGCTGCCAGCCAGACAGGGAGGGATCCCACCCTCTCCCCTGCCCGGTGAGGGCACCCCTGGAGTGCTGTGCCCAGCTCTGGGCTCCCCAGCCCAGGAGACATGAGGAGCTACTGGAGAGAGCCCAGGGATGGGCCACAACCATGGTGAAGGAACTGGAGTGTCTGTCCTATGAGGGAAAGCTGAGAGAGATCGGACAGCTCTCCCTGGAAAAGGCACAGCAGCACCCGACTCACCACAGGACAAACTGGGGGCTTTAAGGCCACCAAAAGAAGTCCGACAGCTGTGGAGCGGGGCCTTTTCCCCTCTGGGAAGTTTGTTGCGCTCACCAGGCCGGGTGCCACAGGCTCCTGAACCTGCACACTTGGCCCAGTGTGAGGCCTTCATCAACAGGACCCTGGCCCTGCACTGGCAGTGTCCCACAGCACCACTGAGGGCTCCCAGCCACCTCCTCCTTCCCCGACCGCCTCCTGCAGGTACCCTGTGCCAGCTGAGTCCCACCGGCTGGGCGGGAGCAGTGTGGAAGCGGGGTTTCTCCTGGAATGGGGGGCAGCGTGCCTGGGGCGAGCGGAGGGGGGGCACCTGTTGAAGGCAGCTGAGGGGCAGGTCGGTCACTTTCCAGTCTCCTGCAAGGAGACCCTTCGGGAGGCCCCTGTCTTTCCTCTGTGTCCCACAAGGAGACCCTTCGGGAGGCCCCTGTCTTTCCTCTGTGCCCCACAAGGAGACCCTTCAGGAGGCCCCTGGCTCCTCTCCCCTCTGTGTCCCACAAGGAGATCCTTCGGGAGGCCTCTGGCTCCTCTCCCCTCTGTGCCCCACAAGGAGACCCTTCGGGAGGCCCCTGTCTTTCCTCTGTGTCCCACAGGGAGACCCTTCGGGAGGCCCCTGTGCCCCCTCTGTGCCCTGGGGCCCTCTCTGCTGCCCGGTTCCCGGCGCCAGAGCAGCTCCGGCACTCCGCCCGTCTCTCGGCAGCCCATGGCGCCCGGTGCCGAGGAGGCTCTGCAGGAGCGCGGCTCCGCCCCGGCGGCCGCCACGGGCCGCGGGCAGTGGGAGGCAGCGGCGGCCGGGCTGTGCCCCATCTGCCTGGACGACGTGGAGGACGCGGCCCACGCCGACAGCTGCCTGCACACCTTCTGCTTCGGCTGCCTGCGGCAGTGGGCTGCCGTGCGCGCCGCCTGCCCGCTCTGCCGCCAGCGCTTCGCCCGCATCCTGCACACGGTCAGGGCGGACGACGACTACCAGGAGTACGTGGTCGGCCCGGCCGGCTGCCGGCAGAGCGCCGCGGCCGGGCCCGGGCTGCGCGGCGCGTCCCCGCACTGGCGCTACCAGCTGCGGCCCCGGCCCCGCAGCGACCCCGCTGCCGGCAGGAGGCGGCCGCCGGCGGAGGGCCGAGGGAGAGACCCGAGCGCCTCTGGCACCGCTGCCCGATAGCTGCAGGGCAGCGCTCGGCCGGCCCTGCCGGGGACCCGCCGTCCTCTGCCCGTGCTGGGAGCGCGGCTTGTGGCCTTCGTGCACTTGGAATGAACATCCAGAAGCTTTCCAGGGGGCGCGTCTCTCAAAGCCACTTGGTATATTGCATGTGAACACACTAATTAGGGGGAGCTGTTATTTTATCCCTGTCTCTTTTTTCATTACTATTACTATTAGTCATAATAGTATTGATGTTTTTTAAATTATTAAAGTGTTTTTAACCCACAAGGTTTAATCTTTTCTTTCCAATTTTCCTCCCCAATGGGGAGGGGGTGGCAAGTGGCTGCATGGAACTTTGTTGCTGGCTGGGTTTCTCCTCTTCGTTGTGCTGGTGCTGGAATACCATTGGCTTTGTGGACACTGAACAAAGATCCAGAAGCTTTTCAGAGCATGATTATCTCAAAATCAAAGAAAGCCACTGCAGGCAGTGCTTTCTAGCAGTGTCTCATCAGTGTCGGAAAACAAAAGGGGAGAATGTCTGGAATGTGCTGTGAACTTTATATAAACGCTGCAACAGAGCCCCTTTCACTGGTACTCCCCAAGCCTTCCCTCTCCAAGCACCAGAGCATGGCTGTCCAAGCCCTGTGGCCATCAGCCAGGATGCCTGACCTGAAGCAAAGCCAGGTCCACAGACACAGGCCATGCTGACAACCCTCTCCCTCCTGGTGCCTCCACACCCAAATGAATTCGGTCATCCCCCTGTCACAGCCCTCTGAGCCTTTCTCTGACACTTCTGTACAGCAGCAGCCCAACTCCTCCAGCCCCAGACCCCACGGCCACGGCTGGAAGGCAGGAGAGGGCCGGGTTCAGGATTCACAAAAGATACTGCTGGGGACCATCTGCTGACCTGCACACTTTGGCTTGGCATTTTTTGGATAGCAAAGCTCTAAACTCCAAGTATCCCCAGGCTTCAGGAGCCACCCAAGAAGCAGACTGCCATGCAAGCCAAGCACATCTGTGCCATGGGCCAAAACACAGGCTTCCCACCCCTCTCCCCCTCCCAGTCTTACTGGGCCCATCCCAGTGCCCCACTTTGACTCCTTTCCCCAGATACACCAGCACCAGGCTTGAACGTTTCCCCAAGCTCCACAACAATCCCCTCTTGCAGTGTTGGGGCAGCCCCACAGACTCTTGTCCCACATCCCACATGGGTCCCCAGCCCTGCTGGCAGAGTCCCCCCAGGCAGTGAGGCCCCGGCACTGCATTTCTGTGGGAGCCATCTCAGCTTGGCAGGGAAGGGCCTGGGGATATCAACCTGCAAATGGCACTGGTGGTGTGCCCTGTGGCCAAAAGGCCAAGAGCCTCCTGGGGGGCACTGGGAGTGCTGCCAGCCGGACAGGGAGGGATCCCACCCTCTCCTCTGCCTGAAGAAATGCATAAAATTCCAGGCAAACGAGATGAAACTTTTTTCATCAGTGGTGCTGGTCCTAGACTGGGATATTGTTGAATAAGTTGTCTATACATTTAATCACTATCTCTGGCCTTCAGTACCCTGGCCTGGAACTAGGAGGTAATCTTCCCTCTACCACCTCCCTAGGTACTCTGTTGCGCAAAATGAACCTGTCAAAATAAGGCAGGAACCAATTACTGGTTCTCTTACTTTCCTAACAACAGCTGTGATGAAGTTATCACTGATTACAGATTACCTTCTATAAAGTGTGGATGAAAAGTGCATTAAAATATAGCATGAAGCCAAATTACATTTCTTGGATGGTGCGTTGGCTCTAAGTCAGTGTTGTTGAGCCTATGTATCTAATCCTGTGTGGGACTCAGCACAAGTTCATGTCTTTACTTCACAGAAAAATCTAGAAATTGGCCCCCACAGATTTACCTTCCAAAGTCACCTTAATGCTACTGTGTCTGGACAGAAAAACTTTATATACAATTTAACACAGGAAAGAAACAGAATTATTTTGTGCTTTAGGCATGTCAAAAATATTTTTGCTTTAAATTCAGGAACTCTCATGCAATCACATAATTAGATACTATTTTTAAGTTTAAAAAGCCAGTGATCTCTGCATGAGGACCCAAAACTTCCTTTCTTTCAAGTGAATTTTATGAAGCTTCAGAAGAGAAAAAAAAATCAAAAATGCCCAGAATTTGTTTGAAGAGATACGTTTTTTTTAAATGGCAACCCCTCCATGTAGTTAAAGGATCAGGAGAAAGTATGAAAGATTAAGTGGCAGATGAGATAATAGACAAGATAATTACAGAGCATTAAAGACTCAAATTTATTTTTAAGACATTCAAGCTCTATTTAGAAAAGCCCTTTGTTAACTTTTGTGAATCTAGAAAGAATTATCCTAACATGTTGAACAATAATGGGACTAATGGTGTTAAAGCTTCATCATTTTCTATTCCAAAGCAGCCCATATAGTAACTGGCCACAGAGCACAAATAGAAGACAACAAGATCAGAGAAGTCATAGTGCAGCAAAACCTCAATATGCCACAAAAAGAGATTTGTCGTGCACTGTGCTCTCAGAGTGGGAAGTGACGAGTCCTGAATTTTCTCACTGAGCTACCACGCTTGGGGAAGTTGAGCACACTTCCCCTCACAGGCTGCTCTCAAGCATCATTTTGCTTCTGTGGCACCACAGAGGTAATGCTAATTCAGGGTGAGAGCTGAGGTTTTGAAAGCCAAGCAGACAGTTCCCTGAAATGGGGCTCCACTAGTCTGATAGGGATAAGAAGAAAAGCAAACATAAATCTGTGCTGATAGGTTTGTAGGCAAGCAAATGTGTAGCTTAGCAAAGAAACGGAGAACTGGTTTCTGTGTTGTTTTGGTCTGGAGCCTGTGGAGCTGTCTTGAGACTCCCCTGGTTTTGTTCCACCTTTCTGAGACAATGAATAAAGAAAAAAATGTTGCCTTTTGTCAAAGCCATCTGCATGCCTTCTGGTGCTATTACACTTCTGCAATTATCACATCTTTTTAAGAAACTTCTAGACTCTTCTGTTTAGGAATCCTGCTCTGTTCTCTGTATTTTTACAGAAAAGTTTAAGAAAGTGATCACTCTCCTCCTGTATTTTTCATCTCCTCAGATTAAAAAAAAATAAATATATACTTAAAGATTAAAAAAATATATATATGGAGAGGTACATATATTTTAGATATATACTCAAACATACAGTTATTTGCAGATATAACTACTTGTATGTGTATATTTATTATGCAAAACTATAATACTCGTGCTTGACTAAACACTATAGATTGCAAAATGTGGACACAATCACAACACATTAGATGTTCTGTTTCCCTTCTGTTCCTAGATGCCTGAAATGACACCAAAATAACACATTTAATTGCATTTTTAAAACTATGATTGACAAAGAGCAATTCTACAGAGGTTTTTGAAGATGTTCTTGGTGTTATCATTACACTTGCAATAGAGATTATTTAGCCTTAGATAGTTAGTGAAAGTTATTTCTGACCATAAGGAAGTATGTGAAAATGTTTATTTGTGTGTATAAATAACAGGCAACAACGACTACTACTACTTTGGACAGATTAGAGGAAGGAGCTGAATTCCTGAGGGTGAGGAAGTAAAACATGGGAGGTAAGACTAAAAGGAGACATAAAAATGAAAATCATTATTTTATGGTTGGTGAAAGGGAGAGAAATTTCCAGAGTGTGGCAGGGCACAGGTAGGTAATGAAAATCAGAGTCTAGTGAAAATATGTTTGCATTAGCATGCTAAAGAGCTGCAAGTGAAAACATTTTGCTTTGCTCAGAGATAAAAGAGAGTTGACATAATTACAGTTGAAAATTAGGATGGCAGCTGAGACCTGAAAGACATTTCTTATTTGTGTGGATAGATTAAGGAAGGTCTTACCTTAGATTTCATTCAGGAAGTGTATACAAGAGTTTGTTATGGCAAGAATTTGGGGTTCTAGGCATAACACTGTGTTGAAGATGATGCTGCATTATACACTTGAATAGCAGTCAGTGTGATCATTTGTTCTACAGGAAATAAAACGTGCATAAAGAAGGGCTTCTCTTCTGAAAAGCTTCAATAACAGTGAAAAAAAAAATTAGAATTACCATGGCAACAACCAACAATCTTACATGCCAAAATGGGAAAAATAAAACAGGGAAACAAAACAGAAAATCAATTAAGAATTTAAGCAAGGATAAATTACACACTTTAGAGTATGATTCTTGATCATGTATTTCAAATATTATTTCAGATTGAACAAACTATTTTCATGCTGTTGGTAAAGATCCTCAAGAAACTGAGGCCTGGCAAAGTAGATATAAATAATAAAACCATAAAATCTTACATCTTTTGTCAAGGGGAGAGAGGAGGAGAAAACAGAAGAAAATGGATTTTTACAAAACTATGCAGAAATAATTTTTATACTCTCACTTTCTTGACATGCCATAAAATGACTCACAGAATGTAAACTTAAGAGTCTTGTAGTCTCCATTCTTTACCCATGCTAAATTTCCACAAATTTCAGGAATTCATCAGCAGTTAATGCTGTGATGAGGTACTACCCTGAGCCTTTTTGGGGTTCTTAAATCAAACTGCTGTGGACAATAGACTACTGTCCTCATTTTCATTACAGTCCCTAGCAAGGGGTCCACATTTTCTACTGGAGCAGAATCTTCTGGGGCTCAGTGGATCTACAGTAACTTATTTCATACTGTGACTTCATAATAACAGAACATAAACCAACAGCAAAATTCAAGTTCTCCAGACAGAAGAGGAAATAAAGCAGTAGGATTGCACAAGAGAGGATGGGGATAAAGAACTGGAAGAGATATGAGGCAGAAACCAAATGAGAAAGAAATATGAGGGTATTCATTTTTCATAAATTAGTGTGTCTTGGAAAATGTGTTAATATCCATATCCTTTATTCATGTAACAGGGGATTTTTAGCGATCTGCAGAAGGCTTTTCTATGTTGATCAAAAACTAGTGGCACAATTTGGTAAGCCTTTGTGAAAAATATTAATAAAACATACAAAACCCCTACATTGTTGAGCAGTAGTGTTAGCAGACTCTACATAGACAACTTCTCTGGGAAGGAGTAAAATTTTTTTATTTTATGTCTAGTTAACGTGGTTTTTACATCATTTTGGTAATCTGCCTGTCTGTCATCAGTCTTCCTTTCTAGCACCCTCATTTATTCCCATGTTTCTTGACTTGGATCTTTTCTGAAATTATTCTGTCAGCCTTGCACCTGTGAAACTGCTTTAAAAACTTGAAAAAAGCCAATGCTGTCTTACTCTTCTGAAAATGAAGACCTTAACTCAGTCAATTGAGTGTATTTATTGTAAAGTGGCACAACTTCATTACAGAGGAGTTTCAACATAGTTGTGTTTAATCACCTGACAAACAATGGAACAAATTGTTTTGCCTCTGAGGGCTGTCATATGTGGCTCCCTAAGCTTTGCATTTACAACATGTGTAATGTGTCTTTGAAAAGAGATGGAACCACATCTGCAGTGGTAACAGAGAAATTCTAAGGGTTAATTTTATATTGTTGAACTACTTCTTACCTTGGGCCATAATGAGTTCCTTTTGTGCTGAGCACTTAGTAAGTTGTATTCCAGCATAATAATTAAATAATGCACATAAAGTTACTCAGCAAAGAAACATCAGACATGATGAATGGAAGTCCTGTGCTAAAGAATAGTTAGGACCCTAGGTTTTGAGGCAGAGTTGGTTTATTTCAGCTTGAGCTGTGTTCCTCTGGAGAGGCAACAACCTATGTCTCTGAGGCTCAGAAACAGTTCCCTTCTAAGCTCTGTTTTCAACAGCAGCCTAGATGGAGCATTTGCATGCTAACCTGACAATGGTTGTGATACCTCTCTGGTAGAAGTGCTGGCACATTCATGTCTTCACTGTAAAATTAGCATTCCTTAACTGCCAGTGAAACACTAAATGCAGGCAAAGTATCTTTTTGTCGTATCTGAGACATGTCAGTTTCTGTGTCATAACTCCATCATTTCTCAGGTATTGGCTGAAGTTATCACTCAGTAATATCTTCTGCTGCTAGTGAAGCTCTCAGGCACCTGTCCTTAAGCAATAGGGCAGTTTGCAATTTTGATATTTATATATAGATTCAATCTGAAAACCAGTGTTTTTACACATGGAACTGGGCACTAGTCTAGTGATAAACACCTCATATTAGTTTTTACAGTCAGGCACTACTTTTTTTTCCTGCAAATACTTACGCCACCGTATCTGCCACTAAGGTACTCTGTTGTTTCTGCCTTTGCATGTCTTCACTGTAGCAAGCAAGGTTCTCTTGCAAGTTGTGATCAATATACCACTACAAGTTGCTTTTAGGTGAGTAGTCATCTACTGGATATGTTAGGGGACTGACCAGTGTTCATCACTAACACTGGATTACCTAATTTTCACTTTCATAAATGTGAATCAAACTAGGAAAAAGGGTCTGAATTAGTGAAAGGGAGTACGCAGGCAACAAAGTCAGCAAGGCAAGCTGGTTTTGACTTAGAAGTTTACTTTTTCTACGTGAGTGAATTAAGACAAGCTGTTCAAAATTCTGCGAAATCTGGGGGCAAAATTGTGCCATTTGGAATTTTTAAAAATAATTAATTTTTGTAAGAATCTGGGATGCGTGTGTATTTGACATCTGCCCTCCCCAGAAAAAGCAGAATAAAGGTTGTGTAAGTTCATTTTCCATCCACTCAGTCAGTAGAAATCAGGTCAGCTCTACTTACGGCTACATTAGCATTCAGATCAAGCTCACTTCACTCACATTTCCACCCAAACATCTCATTACAGCAGTCAGTCTAGGCTGTTCAGGGCACAACAGATATTTTCATCTTTTTCACATCTGGCCACTTGAAAGGTGTGCTTTCAGTTTCTCTGACTTGCACTAAAGCAGTCAGAAGCAGTCTTTGTGAGGTCATGGACCAAGTTTTGCTCAGAAGAAATGAGTCATCCACTTCCAAATCCTGATGCTGGCCAAGTCAAGTGTTATTTGCCTCAGTGGCATTGAGCATGCATTAGGTATTGTCTCAAAGAAAACCCTGATGTACCAAGTATGTATGTACCAAGTATGTACCAATGTTGTATCAGAAACAAACCTGACAAAAGTTTGCTGTTCCTTGAAAAATCCTTTGAAAGACCTTTGAGGTCCAACATGCTCCAGGTTATAAAGAGAAATATTTGTGCACCTGGAATACAGAAAAAATATCAGGAGATCAAAAGTGAAGAGATAGACTTAAGCTATTTCAGGACATATCACGGGTAAAGTAAAATTGGTATCTAATTTTAAATGTGCTAAGGTACTGCCCTTAGATCTTGTGCTCTCAGAAAGTCATGTTTTAACTAACTGAATCTACAGAATGATTGAGATATCCTAAGAGAGGAAACAGACCCAAATGTTGACTCTTATCTTTAGAGCTTAGAACTTAGTTCCCAGTGTTTTGGGAACTGCATTTCCTCTGGGAAATGAGACTAGATGCCACTTCTAAGTAATCTCTCCACCCTTTAAAAAGCAGACAGACAGAATGTCAGTAGGTGGAGCTGCCTTTCCTGCAGTCAATAGAGAAGTTTCTCTGCAGAAATTGCATTTGCAGGCACCCAGTCAGCGTTTCCCAGTCCCTGGCAGATGGTACTTGAACAAAACATGAACATGCAAGAATGCAGCTTTTACATCATGTTACCAAAGTGCACAAGTCGGTAGAAGACAGAACACAGAACTGACAATGTTTGTCAGCACAAGCTGTTTATTTCTTCTTCTTCTTTTTTTTTTTACCTTCCCCAATCGTGATGAATGGTATTATTTTAAAGTGGTATGCTTTTGCTCCAGAGCATCTTGTTCACAACAGTAAAACACCCCATAATTCATACTTGAACTAAAGGTAATGCTAATGTAAATATGTCTATTTTCATCATTTTCAGCACTGAGGTACATGAAGTACATCTTTGCCAATGATAATCAGGCTGACAGTTTTTCTTTCATTATTGTTCTGGTGAAATAAATATGCAGATCATTTATTTATTACTAAAGAGTATTTCTACTTCATCCCCCATCTTGAAGTTGTGCAGTGTATATGAGGGCTGTGATCAATCCATTGTCTGTATTTTAAAAGTCTGATCAACTGCAAGAATGAATGTGGTATAAAAAATTCTGAGAATCACTTATATAAGGTGAAGAATAACCAGGGTATGAATTTATGATACATGTATGAACAATGGCTTATTTAATATGAAGAATTTAAGGTCTGCTTTATTTCTGACGCCTTGAGTAAGTATGGCAAGGAAGGTTCTCTGACCACCGTCTTTCAGTTTGACTTTGCTGAGTAACTATGGTTCATTTTTTTTTCACATGGCAGGCCACAAACCAAAACATTAATATTAAAATGAGTAATTTTGGCTGTGAATGAAGAGTTCATGCTGCCCTGATAGTCATAGATATCACAGTAAAATCAGCTCCTCTGGATGTTTATAAAGCACACAGAACACACGTCATCTTCTGATTTTATGCATCTCCATATGGCCTTTTTCAGCAATCCTAATTTCCAGTCTTTTCTCCAATATGCCTAAAAAAACTCAGGGAGGCTGACTAGCACATATATGTCCAGGTGATATACTGCATGAAGGTAGTCTGTCAAATCTTTGAAGATTTTTTTCTTTATTTTTGGAATGGGCAAAATGCAAGGATATGTTTATTTTGTGGTTATGGTGAGCAAAATATGCACAGAATGGTATTTGATTTCCCGATATTGGCAACAGGTGCAGTGCCTTTGGGCTCAAGTCTTCTGATACCTTTCTAATTTTATAACTTCTAAAATAACTAAGAAAGATATTTCTAATGAGGGCCTGACATACTCATCCAGGTGACAATAGGAGGTGCTTGGAAGCAGCTCTGAGCAGTAAGGCACTTCAGTATTCAATAGACAGTAGAGGTACATGGTTGATATATTTATCTTCAGAGTGACATTCAGCCATTCTTCTGACTGTAAGGTCTTGAAGTAATACACACGCCATCCCAAGTTTCTGTCTGGCCTTGTGAAGATCAGAAGGTGGGAACAACAATGAAAACTATATAGCTTTGTTTAATTTTTCCTATAGCTTGCCTCAGTGAAAGGAAAAAAGTGTTCCTGAGCTACAGTTCTGTGTGCATTGTCACAGCTACTGAGCACTGTTTTTACATTGTCTTAACCTTAACAGTTCTTTTTAATCGTATTAAGTTTCAGCTTCTCTTATGAATGCCTCAGAGCCAGGGCCCTTGCCTCTTTCAGTGAAGAGTCTCTAGCCATCACTGATTTAATTGACTATCAAGATCAGTAGTTACATGGCTGATGAATCCTTCCAGCCCATGAGATAAAAGCTTTTGTTTCCATACATGCACCAAGAGTTGCACAATTCCGAGAAGTAACTCATTTTCCTCATTTAATCTTGTTCCATCTGCTAGTTACCAGAAAAGCATCAACTAAATAAACTGAAGGCGGTAAGTCAATAGCCTCAAAGTGTTGTCTTGACCAGGAGCAAGTTTTGAGTCTTAACATTTATGTGGCTAATCTGTAAGTAGCATTTTAATTTATTGCTTGTCTGTTGGTTGTGTATCCATGTGAACTGAGAATCCTGAAGTAATGGCCTTGCAACCACTAATCTAAACACTGGCAGCAATTTAGAAGAAGAACACGGTGGGTGTTTTTCTGTGTCTCTCAGTTTCTTCTGCCAGGAAGAGGCTGGACCTGGCACCATTGCTCATCAGCTGATAACAAGATCTTTTGAGCACATGGCCCAATCACCTCTGTTACACTGTGATAATACAAAGGCACAGAACGTGTTTAAGCTTCTGTCAGTTAACTTCTCTATTACTGAAGACTGATCTCAAGAGAATAAAATTTGCAGGATGTAATCAGTACTGAGGGGATTTCAGATCAAGAAATTTTAAATTAACAACACCAAAAATGTTTTTCCAAGGCAATGTTGTATGAAACAATATTTCATTCCCATTCAGAGTTGTTATTTTTATTTTAACAATTGGAAAAGCAGATGGGGAAAAGTGTGGAGCCCTTTATTCATTATTGTTCAATAGCCAAGACTCCTCTATAGAACTGCTGCCTTGCCAAAAGTCAGTTTTAAATGTGCAAATGAAATGTTTTGGTTTTATAACAAGAAATATGTTAAAGAAGGGTGATATTCCTTAATACCAGATTTATTTGCCTTCCTTCTATGAGAGTTTTAAATATGGTAGGATTGTAATATCAAAATCATGCTGTAATGTGAGATCAAGACCATCATGCTGAAAAACTTCAGATAAATTTTATGCTGATATCATATGTTAGCAGCAAGGATGGGCAGAAGAGAAGGAACAGTGCCATGAGATTTCCATTTTAGTTGTATAGCTTTACTGCATTAATATAAAAGCCTTATTTCTTACCCTATATTTATCTGCTTATATCCCACTTTATAGTAAATGTTTTACTACTATACTGTCACTTAATGTTAAGAGATAGAATCTCCTATCCACCGGGCTTTTTACCTTGTCTTCAGCATCACCATGAGTGGAGATCATGACATAAACTGGAAAAAAAAAAAAGAGAGAAAGATATTTGGCAGAGAGGAAAAAAACTGTTTACTCTTAATGAAACATTCTTTAGCTTGAAGTTAACACATGCTAAAAAGCATAGTGTATTCCAACCTTAGCCATACTTCTCCCCCTTACCTGCAATTAATTTATTAACTTTTGTCAGGACTTAAGTTTGTTCTAATGTATTTTACCTTCATTTCCTAAGTCTTCATGTCCCATGCAGAAGATAGATAATAATGTGCATTTTATTCACTTACTGTGAGCATGATCTTTGAAAGGTTTTGGTCATTTCAGTTGGTATGTGCTTAATGAATGCCTAAGCAGATTTTATCTAGTCCTTTTGAGGAGTTAGGAATAATTAACACTAATGAAAAAACTACTAGTTAACTTCTCAAAACGGTTTCAGATTGTACTTTTGTATATATACATCCTCCAAAATGCCACAGAAATTCTTTAAAATCCTACCACCTGTAAGTATGTTCTAAAATCGCTTCTTTCTGAGATCACTTCTTCTGTATATACTGCACAGTATCTTTGGTGATTTAACCATTAGAAAAGTATAAAATAAGTTTCAATATCTTGATCAGTGATTTTTGAAGAGGTGAGAAAAAACCCATGATAAACAGATATGACAGCAGATTTCACCTAAACTAACAGATTTCAACAGTAGAGTCAGATCTACCTATTCCTTACTCTATAGAGTATCTTTTAGAAACTATACCCGTCTCAATATATGAAATGCACAAGAAGCTCTCATTTTACATTTCGGTCCCTCAGGGATCCATACTGAGTGTTATTTAACATCTTCATTGGCAACATGGACAGTGGGATTGAGTGCACCCTTTGCAAGTTTGTGGACAACGCCAGGCTTAGTTGATACTCTAGGTGCAGTTGATACTCCAGAAAGAAGGAATGCCATCCAGAGGGACTTTTACAAGCTTGAGAAATGGGCCAGTGTGAGTTTTATGAAGCCCAGTAAGGCCAAGTGCAAAATCCTGCATGTGTGTTGGGTCAATCCCAAACATGGGTACAGTCTGGATGATAAATGGACTGAAAGCAGCTCTGCAGAGGTGGACTTGAGCATGTCAGTAGATGAGAAGCTCAGCATGAGCGAGTAATGTGCGCTTGCATTCCAGAGAGCCAACCATGTGCTGGGCTGCATCCAAAGCAGCATGCCCAGCAGGGCAGGGGAGGAGATTCTGCCCCTCAGTTGGGATCTCATGAGACCCCACCCCGCAGTGCTGCACCCAGCTATAGGACTTCTACTGGAATAAGTCCAGAGGGCCACAAAAATGACCAGAGGGCTGGAGCAAATCCCCTATGAAGACATGCTGAAACAGTTGGGGTTTTGGGACCATTCTTGTTCTTTAAAATAGGCATGCCTGAATTTTTGCAGGATTAATGACGGTATTGTCATGAAGCTGTTCTGCAATATGAGCTCACTGGATGCAATGCCAGCTAGCTCACAGGTCTCCACCTCAGACGGTGCAGGTCAGCTAGTGCTAGTTGGTAACAACTAGAGCTTAATCTGCCACTCTCCATTTCAAAATCAAATCGTGGCTTTTCCTCTCAAATACTAAGCTAATTGATTTGAATACTTTGAAGGAAATGAAATAACGTCTCTCCTAATTATTTCATTACTGATTCCACGTCTGTGGCCAAAGAGTTTCCAAGCACAATAAATTCAATACCAATTGTAACACAGAAATAATTGGAAAAGATCAGACACGGGCTGCAGGGACTGGCAAAGAGCACCAGGGCTCAAGGCCTCCTGTTTCCAAGCACCAATGGGAAACAATAGGAGTTGCATGAAGGAGGGGTTTTGCCTGCCTAGTGGAAGTTTCTCAGCTCCTTCTGTGCCTTTGAGGCCAGTGCAGACAGATCATGAAGGCTGTAAATTATAGCTTCATCTCATCCCTCTCATCCCTGTTCTCTCAGGCCTCCACCAAAACCCCTACTATATAAAAATGGAAATACCTGTGAGAAACTTCATTGATTGCTTAACTCTGATGTGCTAAGCTTCGTTGGTTGTATTAAAATCTCTCCTACCTTTATGAACATATCTTTATGCTAAGGCAACCAAGAGGGTTTTCCCAGGATGCGTGGTTCTGTTAAGTTAATCTATTCCAGTTTGAATTCCCAGGTTGGCTGCTGGCCTCTACCCCTTGTCACTCCCCCGGGGCTCTCCCACTGGTCCCTGCTCCCTGATCCCACCTTGTCCCCGGCCCCGCGAAAAACCCTGAGCTAGCCGTGGTGTTCACATTTGCCTCTGAACCTTCGACAGTAAAGATGCAATAAATGCTCCTGCTGGAATGCAAGCAACTATCCTTCCTGACTCTTTTGTCACGGACTTAATACTGAACCCGCCCAGGCACCTGTGGGGACATGCGGGACCCCACGGAGCCAGGCTGGAATGGTATTACCTGTCTCTACCCATCTTCACCCTTCAGTCATTTCATATCATCTCCTCTATTGCCACAGGAACGGAAGAGTAAACATCCATAATGTAAAATTTAAAGGAAAAAAAATCCAATTAAATTTTAGTATTGGCAGAGTATTGAAATCAGAGTGTTCCCACTTTTAGCTGATTTTGCTTGGTCTACCTCTCATCTCTTGGTCATGATTTGGCTTTTTTAGGTCTTTGTGTCAAAGGGACTCTTTTAAAGACTTCTACGAAAGGACTGTGGTTGAGTATTACTGCAGTAACTGTACAAATTGTAGTAGAGAGTTTTGTTCCAGTGACTCCAAATATTCATTTCTTGGAGGCTAATGGCATTTAAACTAGCTGTGAGGGAACAACAGGCTCCAAAGCAGCCTGTTGGTCTCCAAGTCAGGCTCATCTGATGAAGCTATTCCCTTTACACATAACAGCTGGTAATGGATGGCACAGATCAAGTGCTAAGGTAACCATTTAAACTTTAGTGAGCCCTAGTAGGGCTTCTGCCAATGGAAATTTATATAGTCTTCTAGTATGTAGAAAGCATTTTGTAAATCTTTTCTGTTCTGAACTGTTTTAGCTGTTTTAGTGCTGTACTTTGGCCTATATAAATACTATCATTTATGTCATCCTGCAATTTTACATGATCCTATTTGAAGAGAAATGGTTAAATGCTTCTTAGTTCCATCTTGACTTGAACTTAAAATTCTATTATTATTATTATTATTATTATTACTACTACTATTACTATTACTTTCATCATCACCATCATCATCATCATCATTCTTATTAACTATATCTTAATTTTTATCTTTATTGTTGTAATGCACAGTTTTCACCTGGACAGGTTCCAACTTTTTCCAGGGCATTGTAGGAAATGTCTACATTATCTCCATTTGTTAATTTATTTATGTTAGCAGTAATGTCAAACCTTGGCATGTATATTTTGGCATGTAAGTGGTAATGCTCAGCAGTCCACTTTTCCCACTCAAAAGTCCATGCATTTCCATTACTTTCTGCGGGGCTGAAGTCAACAGGATAGACACTTTTTCTTTAAAAATAGTGTTTGTTTTCTGATTAAGTCATGTAAGCTAGTACAGTTCTGGAAAATTCAGGCTGCAAAAAAACCCCATGCAGGTTACATATATTAATTAACAAAAACTCTCCCAAGTTTAGTTGATAAATTACAGCACCAGCCTTTGAGCTTTGATATCCTGATATTGCTCTGCTAGTTTAAAAGCAAAGCATTGCTTGCCCCAAGTCAGAGAATTTTAGCACACCCTTAGGTTCACTAAATTAGTGCAGAGTTGAATTTTCAGTAAACAGGCATTCTTAGAAGTTAAGTTGATGCTCAAATGCTTTCCGTATGGCTTTTTTTTTTCTTTAATGAAGACCCGGGTTACCAGGACTACTTACTGTCATTCTGTGTATGGGGAGAATAGTTGATTTGAACAGGGCACTGTGAAATGCTGCTTAGAAAGTGTGAGACGCAAAAGAGATGTTGGAAAATGTACACTGGAACCGTAAAGTGAAAAGAGATGGTAAGTAAATGAGATGCAGGAGTACAGAGAATAAACTGCAAAGTAATTAGAGGCAAGAATGAGTAAAATGTTGCAAGACAAATCATGTTTAGAAGGATGAAAAGGCAGGACCTTTGTCTTGTAATGGCTGGGGATTACAGGAGCTGTCCTTCAGCAGCTATGGAAAATATCTCACACGAATTTAAGGCTGTATTTTGACCTTTAAACACTACTTCATTTTGGAGAACATGTGACTCAAGAAGAATTCTGGCCAAGGTAAATAGAGGCTGACCAGTATAGTCTCTTTAAAAACCTTACAAATTTCAAACCCAGTCTTTTCTGGAAGTAGTGACTAGTTAATTTCACTTGGCTAGTTTGGCAGTATTAGTTTTCTAAACTAATACCCATGAATGCCATAATAGGAATAAGGCTGAAATAACATTCCCTTACCATTTGTTTCTTTCATTTTTTCCTCTGCAGTTTGAGGCATGCTGTTTCTCCTGTGAAAGTGGAAATACTACTACTAAATTAATGTTCTCCTGTAGCAGAAACCTTCTAACTGGTTCCTACATTAGCTTTCCAAAGGTAAAAACAGATAAAATTGTTCTAGCAGCATAAGGACTACTTAAGTTTAGGTTCCTACACAGTTTTGCTGGAAAGTCTTTGACTCTTCTGCCACTTATTTTTACCTCATAAGACTGACATACAATTTTTTGAATCTAGGCCCTATAAATGTGGCTATTAGGGACAAAGAGTGGGCTGATAGTCTGTATAAACACTGACCTACCAGGCAGTGGGTATGTCATAGATTCTGCCCTTGACAAATGGGAAAGGTCAGGATGGAGTTTCCCATAATTTCTCTCAGTAGGGGACACCGTAGAATCTATACAGCCATTTTTGGAGGCTGAAAGAGCCATTAGCAACCTACTTGTTTTGATTTGTTCCCTACTCTCTTTTTTGATGGTGCCGGTCCCAGATACTGTGGCAGTATTCCTTTGCCCAGCTCTTTTGGGAAACTGACACCTTGGCAAAATGGAACTATGATAGCTCAAAATGCTTGCATGGCATTAACTGGTGTTCAGCTTTACCACATCCTCGGGGTTTTTCTAGTACTGATATGTGATGGTTATAGCCATATAGATATTCTAAAATGCCAGAAAATGAGATTCAGTATTTCCTTCCTAACATGCACAGAGGAGTTACCATCTGAGTTGGAGTGGGGAGGGGTGAGCTTTTCAATGTTTTAGAAACAGCAGAGGCAGGACTGACAGAAACTACCTGTGTCCTTAAGGGCAGTTTTCCTTTCTTAAGTTTTCATATGCAACGGAAGCTTGGTGCAGAAAGCTTGACAGTTTCATGCTTAGGTCACTTTGGACTGCTCTAAGAACTCAAATTTTCTTATATTTGAAAATCTACTCTCAGATTTCAGAATGACTTTAGAGAGTCTCCTGGGGAGGTTTCCTAAAAGTGCTGAGCTAGCTTCCTTCCAACAATGACTGATTAGAAAAGGACTTGTGTGCTCAGAAAAACCCATCTTACAGAAAAGAAAGAATACTGAAGCTACTCGCTGCATTATGCATTCAAAATTTCAGTGCAACTTTTTTACTTTCGGGCACTGCCAGGCAGACTTAGTGGGGATATGAAGGAGGGGGGGAATAATAGAATGACGCTTTCCCTAGTGTCATAGGGAAAGTGCAGCCAGCAATGGTAGCAGCAAGCTCCCATCCACAGTGCATCTTGCTAGCCCCCCAGTATCACACAGATACTTTCCTCTTCTGCTTTTAATTATTTCTAATTAGTTCTTGAATGCTACTTAGCCTCTCCCTTCCTATCACTGCAGTCTCTTATATTTGGGTTACTATTGTCAAAATGTCTCCTGATAAGGCATAAACACATTCCAGTACACAAACAGAAGGTTGAAGAGTAGTGGATAAAGTTAATGCCTGGCGTGCTACCTTCCACAATGGTTAAATGCATCCCAAGCTGGCTCCCAAGCTATTTGTTTCCTATTGAAGCGTAAAAACAAGCAAACAATGCAAAACCTCAGGCTCCTCCTTTAATCTTTTTTTCTTTTGGGCCAACTGGGCTCTTCTCTCAGTAGAAGGATAGAAAGTCCTATAGTGTTTACATGCACCTGTGAAGGTTAGTTTTTCCTCCTCTCTTGTTTAGTTCTTCCCCTGTCTCTCACACTGCTTATGAGATCTCCAGGGTTCACATCACGTCTGTCTTGACTGTATATACAGAGTCCTTGTCTAATAAAAAAGGTGCCATATTATGTAGTCACTTTTCAGATTGGGTTGTACTTTAATTCTTAGCATAAATGGGATTTTTTTCAGTAAAAAGTGAAAAGATCATACTTTGAAATTGACTAGCATGCTAAGTAAACTAATAACTATATATATTTCATAAGCATGGAGCCTAGAGGCTTAATCAAAAGGGCCAGCACCAGAGAAATTTCTTTTCATGTTTTATTAAGTCTATTTGAACCCAGACAAGAAAAGTGCAATATATACTGAGGGAAAAATGCAATAGAATACCATTGATTTTGCATCATATATTATGTTAAAAAAATTTAAAATATGCAATAAAAAATAGAGCTGCAATAATCCTGAGATCTCCAAGGAATTCACACACACACACACACACACACAAAAAAAAAAACCAGCAAAAAACCCCCAAAAACAAACCCCAAACAAACAAAAAACCCCCCCCAAAAAACCCACCAAAACACCCCCAAAATAAAACAAAAAACAAACAAACAAAAAAAAGCCCCCAACCTGAAAACAAAATGAAAACCCCAAAGTAATTACAAAGGAAACATTATTGTGTGAGAACTTGTAAAAAGGAAAACATTCTAGTATTAAAAACTATATAAATAAAACTAGTATATATATAAAACTATATAAAAACTATATAAATAAAACTATATATATAAAACTAGTATATAATGCCTTATATTTATAAGAAAGTACATCTTAAAATTAATATATAATTTTACAATAATTTTGTTCTAGAGTCCCGTTCCTTCAACTATTGAAATGGCATAAATAAGTAAACATTTTTCTGAAGGCATCCTACTGGCTCTTTGGGTTTGTAGACAGAGCATTACATACAATCACGTGTGAGTATTGTAAAAGTTAGTCTAATTGTCTGGGTATACACATGACAGAATTGTCTCTACTGCTGATTCTTTTAACATTACCTACAGAAAAAACAGGTTGAAAGAATATTAAATTTGTGAAGTTATGCTTAGAATTCCAGAAATGCCAGAATCAAACTTTAATTTTAAACTTGGAGCTGCCTCAGTAGTTTATCTATTATGCCATAATCTTTACATACAAAAGGGACACCCAACACCCCATCATTTGCAATCACCATAGCATCTTTGCTGTCTGCATTAAAAGCAACATGCAATGCCTGCATCCTACAACTAGGGGTGACACAGCAAAATGGCACCATGTATCAAAAGAAGTGAAGGATAACAAGCTGCAATAGGGAAAAAACCCTGGAACATAACAAATTTTGGTATTTTATTTTCTTCTTTAACTATCCTTGAACTTAACGCCTACTAAAAAATTGTCTGTCAAAATTTTCACCGGCTGCTAATACTACTTCTTCCTGTCTGCTTTTTGGCCTTGTTTGAGGACATATTCTCTCCCTCCTCCTACAGGCCTCTTCATTCTGAGTTGCAGAAGTAAGTACCTTCATGTTGCTTTTTCTCCTTGTCCCAGGATTTTGCTCACAAATACACAATGTGTAATGGCGAGTAGGGGAAATCAGAGCCTCATGGCTCTGCTGCTCTCTGTTCATGGGCAAACGAGAGATTTTAGGGTCTTGGGGTGACTGGTTAAGGGATCAGGAGCACAGGTAGTGTTTGTCCTCCTCTCTCCTGCCACTTGCAGGGAGGGATGAGAGAAGAAACAGGAAGATCACAGACCAATACCTGGCTCTGAGCTTGGTGTCACTGGCAAAATTGTGGGTTCTTTGATCATGAGTTGGTTTATGTGACACCAGACCTGCTGGCAACAGATGGAGTACACCTGTCTCAAAGGAGGAAAAGGAACTTGCACAGGAGCCAAGAGGATAAAGTCTAGGGGATTGGGTCTAGGGGATTGGATCATTGATAAAGTCTAGGGGAAAGGGCCTGCTAGAGATAAGCCTGGGGGCAGCATGACACTGAGGGGTGGTGTGCTAGCGAGGTCACTTGTGCAGCCATCTCAGTAGAGGTAGGGGATGAAGACCATGGAACAGCAAAGACCTGAGGGCTGTTGATGCATTAGAATCCACAGATGTGCCTGAGAATGGTGACATAAGCATTAGAGCTTCTCCCCTCAAAAAAGTGGCAGGATCAATATGCCAAATTAACTGCTTCTACACCAATGCACACAGTGTGGACAAGGAATGGGAGGAGCTGGAAGCCACTGTGCAGCAGGAGTACTATGATATAGTCAACATCACAGAATCATGGTGGGATGATTCATGCAACTGGAATGCTACAATGGAAGGCTATGAACTCTTCAGAAGGGATAAGCAAGGGAGGAGGTGGGGTAGCCCTGTGTGCTAGGGAGTGTTTTGATTATCTAGAGCTTAATAATCAAGATGATAAGTTTGAAGGTGTGGGATAAGAATCAGGGGAAAGGCCAACAAAGCAGATATCCTGGTGGGATTCTCTTACAGACCACACAACAAAGATGAAAAGGCAGATGAAATATTCTATAAGCAGCTGGGAGAAGTCTCACAAGCATTAGATCTTGTTCTTGTGAGGGACTTCAACGTACCAGGTGTCTGCTGGAAATACAACAGCCCAGGAGGTTTCTGGACTTTGTGGCAGATAATATCCTGGCACAACTGGTGAGTGAGTCATCTGGGGAAGGCATTTGCTGGAACTGTTGTTTGTGAACAGAGAAGGACTGGTGGGTGATGTGGTGGTTGGCTGTCTTGGGCACATCAATCACAAAGTGACAGTTTTCAATTCTCAGAGAGAAGAGAGTGGGGGGTCAGCAAAACTACCTTGGAATTCCAGAGGGCAGACTTCAGCCTGTTTAGGACACTGATTGACAGAAACCCTTGAGAGGCAGTCCTGAAAGGCAAAGATATCCAGGAAGGCTGGACATTCTTCAAGAAAGAAATCATAAAGGCACAGGAGCAGGCTGGCCCCATGTGCCAAAAGACGAGGTGACAGGAAAGAAGACCAGCCTCGGTGAACAAGGAGTTTTAGCTGGAACTCAAGAAAAAAAGAGGAGAGTTTAAGCCTTTTGAAAGAAGGGGCATGCAACTCAGGAGGACTATAAATATGTCATGAAATTATACAAGAAGAAAATTCAAGGGCCAAAGCCCAACTAGAACTTGATTGACTACTGTCATAAAAGACAATGAAAAATGTTTCTGTAAATATATTCCCGACAAAGGCAAGCTAGGACAATCTCCATCCCTTACTGGATGCCACGGGAAAGAGTGACAAAGGATGAGAAAAAGGCTGAGGTACTTGATGGCACCTTTACCTCAGTCTTTAATGGCAGGACAAGTTGTTCTGAGGGTACCCAGCCCCCTGAGCTGGAAGAGAGGGATGGGCAGCAGAAAGAAGCTCACACAATCCAAGGGGAAACTGATTTGCTACACCACTTAGCCACACAGGTCTATAAGGCTAGATGGGATGCAACCAGACATACTGAGGGAGCTGGTGGAAGTGCTTGCTGAGCCATTTTCCATGATTTATTGACAGTACTGGCTGCCCAGGAGGGTCCTAGCTGACTGGAATTTGACAAATGCGACTCCCATCTATAAGAAGAGCTGGAAAGAAGACCTAGGGAACTACAGGCCTGTCGGCCTGACCTTGGTGCCACGGAAAGTCGTGGAATAGATCATCCCGAGTCTCATCATGTGGCAGCTGCAGAACAGCCAGGGGTATCAGAGCCAGTCAGTAGGAGTTTGTGAAAGTCAGGTGCTGCTTGACCAACCCAATCTCCTTACATGACAGAGTGACATGCTTACTGGATGAGAGAAAGGCTATGGATGTTGCCTAACTGGACTTAGTAAAGCTTTTGCCACCATTTCCAACAGCATTCTCTTGGAAAAATTGGCTTGAATTAGTGGACTGTACGTTGTGAAAGCAAACTGGCTGTATGGCTGGGCCCAGAGAGTGGTGGTGGATGGAGTTACATCCAGCTGGTGGGCGGTCACCAGTGGTGTTCCCCAGGGCTCAGTACTGGGTCCAGTTCTGCTTAATATTGTTATTAATGATCTGGATGGGGAATCAAGTGCACTCTCTCGCACTGTATGAATGATACCAAGCTGTGTAGGCGTGTTCATCTGCTGGAGGGCAGGAAGGCTCTGCAGAGGGATCTGGACAGGCTGGATCATGGGCCAAGGCCAGTGGTGTGAGGTTCAACAAGGCCCAGTGCCGGGTCCTGCCCTTGGGTCACAACAACCCCAGGCAGTGCCACAGGCTGGGGCAGAGTGGCTGCAAAGCTGCCCACAGGAGAAGGACCTGGGGGTGCTGGTGGCAGCAGCTGAACATGAGCCAGGCTGTGCCCAGGTGGCCAAGAAGGCCAGTGGCATCCTGGCCTGTAGCAGCAACAGTGTGGCCAGCAGGACCAGGGCAGGGATTGTCCCCCTGTACTTGGTGCTGCACCTCAAGTGAGGTGAGCCTGCACCTCAAGTCCAGTTCTGGGCCCCTCACTGCAAGAAGGACACTGAGGTGCTAGAGCATGTCCAGAGAAGGGCAATAGAGCTGGGAAACGGTCTGGAGCACATGTCCTATGAGGAGCAGCTAAGGGAGCTGGAGTTGTTTAGCCTGGGGAAAGGAGGCTCAGAGGAAATGCTATCACTCTTTACAACTGCCTGAAAGGAGGTTGTGGTAAGGTGGGAGTTGGCCTCCTCTCCCAGGTAACAAGTGGCAGGACAAAAGGAAATGGCTTCAATGGTGGTAATGGAGGTTTTGGTTGGATGTTAGGAAAAAATTCTTCACAGAAAGAGTGGCCAAGCATTGGAACATGTTGCCCAGGGGAATGGTAGATTTACCAGCTCTGGAGGGATTTAGAAGGTGCATAGATGTGGCACTTAGAGACAAGTTTAGTGGTGAACTTGACAGTGGAGTTTAATGGTTGGACTTTATGCTCTTAGAAGTCTTTTCCAAACCAGATGATTCTGTGATTCCATGTTGTTTCTATGTTGTTGCTGTACCAGAATGAAAGGCTTAAGAGCACAACACTGTCAACAGTGGGTAGTCTGAAAGCTAGATGGTTTTGGCCTTCATAAGGGACAGTGAATCCCTCCTGTGGCAATTAAATCTTCCTGTGAGCTTCATGGGCAGCCAGGACCCTAGCTTCTGCTTTTGGTAGATACTGTAAACTCATTTTGCACAAATATGTTTGTGGGTATTGAACTGAAAATACCTACCCTTCCACCACAGCTCCCTTTCCATTGCCTAGGCAAAGACCTGCACTCATTTTATTAGTGGTTATTAGTATTGGAAGGAACAATTCCTTCCATACTGTCCATAGCAAGACTATGAAAGTATACTTTTGGACTGCATGCTACAGTTGCTTCTTGTGTCTCTGCAGCCAACAAACACAACTTACAGATTGTACTCTCTGAATGGACATAGAGATAATAACAGTGTCATGAAAATCCTGGGTTTAAATTGTGCCTCATGAACTTGTGTAATAATTGTATAGTGGAGTAAAATATTCCTTCCAAGATGCAGAATGTGAGGATCCAAATTTTTTGATTTTCTGTTGCTTCAGTGTGCGATCATGGAAAAATCTTCACACTTCTTCATGTTTCTGTTCTCCTGTCTTCAAAAACTGTCTTTGTACTCCTTTGAATGATAACATTGTATTTGAATAGATACTGAATTTGGCAGTAAGCAACTTGCACAATCTAGATCTTACTGTTCCCCCTACACCTTGCCAAAAATAAAAGATAAAACATGCTACAGTTACTTGAAATAACTTCTAATTTGTGATACATCCACTTAATCACGGTCATTTTAAAATGCATTTCATCTAAAACCTTGAAATTCTGTATCAGGGGTGTGGAAATTCAGAAAATATATTCTTGACTTTTCTTAAGAGTGATATAAAGTAAGAGTGCACTTTTGTTGCATATATTGTATTTAGATTCTTGTGAAATATGGTCCAAATGCTCAAGTGGAATAGGATTTCTGTGATTCACAAAGATTATGAAAATACATTAGTCATCATGAGAGCGACAGTTGCTTAGTGCTTAAAAGCACCAATATGCAATAACTATAAGGCCTGAAACAAGATTTGGTGATCAGAGAGAATGTTGGGACAAGTCACAGAACTGGAGAACTGCAATGGGCAGATGCAGGGTCTGCAGGAAGAACAGGCTGGGAAGGTGAGGAGGGGACATCATCTTTTATGTGACAGAGCAGTCGGGATGCATGGGTCTCTGCCTTGGGATGGGTGATGAGATGGCTGGGTCCTGATGGCTAAGGATTACTAGGAAAATCCTAATGTTGGGAGAGGTGTTTATGAAGGTCAGGAAAGTTGACTCTGATGAGGGATGTGGGGAGATAAAGAAAGCTTTCTACAGGTACATTGTTGTGAAAAGGAAGAGAAGGGAAAATGTGGGCTCACTGCTGAATGGTCACAGATCTAGAAGTAAGGGACATGGGAAAGGCCAAAGTAGTCAATACCTTCTTCACCTCAGTCTTTAGAGATAAAGCAATCCCAGGTGACTAAGACCAGGGAGCAAGGCCAGGGCAAAGAATACTTATCCTTGGTGGAGGAAGAGCAGGTTAGAGATCATTTAAATAGACTGGATATTCATGCATCCACAGGACCTGACAGGTTGCACACAGGAGTGCTGAGAGAACTGGCTCTTGTCATTGTGAGGCCACTTTCAAGTATCTTTGAAAGGTCACTGCAACTGGATGACATTACTGAAGACTGGAAAAAAGCAAATGCCCATCTTCAAGAAGGGCACAAAGGAGGATTCAGAAACCTACAGACTTACCATCCTCACCTCAATCCCAGGCTCAAAGGGTTATAGTGACTTGCACAAACACCAGCTGGTATGGGGTGGTCACTACTGGTATGCTACAGGGATTGAGATTGAGCCCACTATTGTTTAGTAATTTCATTAAGGGCCTAAGAGCAGTGGAACAAGAGTGCAACCTTATAAAATTTGCAAATGATACAGAACTGAGATGAGTGTTGCTATTCAGACGGATCTGGACAGGCTGGAGAAATGGGTGAACAGAAACATCAGGGGAAAATGCCATGTCCTCCACTTGGAGGGAAATAACCCTCCACACCACCACAGGCTGAGGACTGACCCCTGGAAAGCAGCTTTGACCAAAAAACATCTGGAGGTCCTGGAGGGTGAGTTGACCGTGAGCCAGCAACATGCATTTACAGCAGAGGCAAACAGCCTCCTTGTTTGCATTAGGAAGAGTGTTGCCAGCAGCCAGGGAGATTTCATCCTCACTTTCTGCTCAGCCCTGATGAGAGACATCTGGAGTGCCATGTGCAATCCTGAGTTCTCTAGCACAAGTGAGACATGAACATACTGGAGTGAGTCCAGCAAAGGGTCACAATAATAAAGAGATTGAAACATCTCTCGCTGAAGGAAAGGCTGAGAGAGCTGTGCATCTTTAGCCTGGAGAAATCTCAGTGAGATCTTATTACTGTATATAAATATCCAATGAACAGAGTAAAGACAGAGCCAGGCTCCACTCAGTGACAGAAGAAACAAATTCCATTTAAAAATAAGAAGAAAGTTTTTTACCATGACTGATTGAAGGCTGAATGAGGGTGGTTGTGAACAGGCTGCTCAGGGAAGCTGTGAAGTTTCCATCCCTAGAAATACTCAAACTTAATTGAACACACAGTAACGCAGCCCTAAGCAACCTGCTGTGGCTGACCTGTTCTGGGCAGTGGTGGGACTGTGTGTGCTCCAGAGGTGCCAACCAGCTTTGATCCTCCTACAATTCTGGAGGCAGAACCTCAGTCAGACCCAATGGTAGCATAATACAGTCACAGGAACAAAGACTGGACACTTTGTGCTACTGTCAGTATTCTCTCAACAAGAAAGAACAGGATCTGAATCTGTATTCAGAAAATACAAGGGCATGTGAAGTAGAGCTGTAGTCTTTCATTCTGTATATCACATGCCTTAAGAAAACTCAAGACAGCACCTGAAGAAAAAAAAAAGAGGGTTTAGCCTGAACACGGATGAAAACCAAAATTTGTTTCTGCCCCTGTCTTCTAATGGCAGTCTGTGCCACTGTTTTTGACCATTCACATTTTGCCTTGAATCTTGGCCTTTGCCTTTCCTAGTTGCTGTTGCAGGGGACATGATGTCCTGTGTTGACTTACCTGCTGTGCTGCCATGCCATGCTCCTGCCAGGTAATCCTGTGACCAGCAGCCTGATGAGGAAGCTCTGCACTCACAAGATGCCCCTGTTTACCCTGGCCCACAGTTACCCATAAGATGGTCCTGCACAGCCCGGTGTAGCTTGCTGAGGAAGCTCATGTGATGCTCTTAGCAAGGAAGGATTTCACACCCATGGTTTTCAAAGAACTGGAGCTTGTTTTACCCCTTGAGTGATGCACCAAGGTTATGAAGCAGGCTTGCTGGCAGCAGTTGCACCTGCCCTGATGATCAAGCTCTTGCAAATAGTACTTCTGCTCTTCCTGCCTCCTGCTGCTTTAAACAAGCAGGAGGCTTGTTGCGGTTGCGCAGCCCAGGTGCCCCCATCAGCCTCCTGGGGCAGGCCTTTTGGGCACTTGCTTGACCACCGCTGCCGGGACAGACATGTCTGCCTCCATTTCACAGCCCTGCAGCCACCACCCATGCGCATAGACAGCATTGTTTCATTATCGGATCAGCCTCCAGGAGAGGTATCACAGACTGTGAAAATGAGCTGGAGAACCCCACAGAGCCGCAGTCAAGTAAATGGGACTCTGTCTATGTGGAATGGGACATACACTTTTTGAGTCTTTTTACATGATTTTAATTTTAGATGCTACCAAAAAGAAAAAAAGTAAATCCTAAAATAGCAACAGATTTTAAGCTTTAGTATGTAACAGGTTTTGAATTTGACAGATTTGATTGTACAAATTAGGAAAGAAATGAAAATGTATATAAGGGGCTTGAATAAATGTTTTCTCTAGGCTCACTGCAATGGGTAAAAAAGTGTAGTGCAAAACTGTACATATTTATATCAAAAGAAGGCTACAGTGCCCTTGACTGTATACGACAACTCCCACTGCTAATTTGTTTTTCATAACATTGTATGTGTTTGGCTCACTGACTCTACATACAAAGCCTTATATCACAAACAAAGGCTGTTATTTACAAATGCCAAGCCTACTACAAGACCCTAGATTGGTCTACTCTAGCCCAGCCAGTGATGAAGTATCCCCGTTTGACTTCAGCAAAGAAGCCAAATCTATGTAAATAAGTGGATGATTTGGTTTATAATTGCATGCTGAATTTAAATTAAGACCTACTAGGCATATGTTCTTCCGGGTGGGTATTTGTATTAGAGAAGGTCTCTACTAGATTCTTAAATTTCATCTGCAACATCACCCACTCATGGAGTAGGCAGTAGAGTTCTCACAAACACTACTGTGTGTTGCATTCATTTACTACTTCAGGTGTCTGAAAGTTGTTTTTCTGGAAATGACAATGCTCATTTGATCTTTACAGCAGTTACGAAGTTCAGCCACACTGTGATGAAGGCAAGGACTTGTACTAACCCTGCTGGACACCAGAGTGTGGAAAGTGACAATTAATTAATTTATCCTTTGTCACTGTCCAGAGTGGATTGATTTAATCAGAACAGACAGAGGATCTTGAGGATCCATCCATCCATCCATCCATCCATCCATCCATCCATCCATCCATCCATCCATCCATCCATCCATCCATCCAAAGACTTTTCTGCCATTGTCTTTGGGCATAAAGAAGACAGCTGAACACTTCACTTCTCTGGTGTCTGTACAAACGCCACTGCTTAGACTCAGAAATGTCTGACATTGCCATGCCTACAAAAGTCATCAATTTGGCACCAGTCCCTGACATTAAAAAGCTGGAGCAAAATTACTTCTGTAGCAATTGTTTAAACGACTATCCCAACTCTGGTTAAACAACTAAAACCCCTAAATTCTATAATCAAAGGAATTTCTTTCAGGATTAGGGCTGAAATTTTTTGTAATTTTCTGAAAAGAAATACGGATTCTCAGTGGCTTCTATAATCTCAGATTTTGCATGGCAACCAAACAAATCTGTATTTCTCTATTTCAGATACAATGTGGCATAATATATACCTAGTAAATGTATATTACATTTGTAATATCAGATACTGAAGAACAACAAATGTCTTATTTTTACTCATTATACAGGTAAAGGTGCTCTAGGAACATATCTCAATATAGTTTTAAAAATAGTTACTGACAATTCTCTGTATGATTCTTCTTTATTAAAAACACAGTATAGCCAAACTCTAAGCAACTTTAAATCAAATCTGAGCATAGCATTCTGAGCACAGAATCATTAGGTTGGAAAAGACTTCTAAGATCATCAGGTCCAACCTTTGACCCATCACTACCTGTCAACTCAACCATAGCACTGAGTGCCACATCCAGTAATTTCTTGAAACCCTCCAGGAATGGTAATTCTACCACCTCCCTGGGCAGCCCATTCCAAATCTTAACAACTCCTTCAGAGAAGAAGGTCCTCCTGATGTCCAACCTGAACCTCCCCTGGCACAGCTTGAGGCCATTTCCTCTTGTCCTGTCACTTCTTACCAAGGAGAAGATGCCAAACCCCACCTGGCTACACCCTCCTTTCAGGTAGTTGTAGAGAGTTGATAAGGTCCCCCTGAGACCCTTTTCCTCCAGGCTAAACAACCTCAACTCCCATCAGCTGCTCCTCATAGGACTGATGTTCCAGAGCCTTCATCAGCTTTGTAGCCTTTCTCTGGACATGCTCCAGCACCTCAGTGTCCTTCTTGCAGTGAGGGGCCCAGAACTGGCTGAATACCGGGAGACAACCCCTGCCCTGGTCCTGCTGGCCACACTGTTGCTGCTACAGGCCAGGATGCCATTGGCCTTCTTGGCCACCTGGGCACAGCCTGGCTCATGTTCAGCTGCTGTCACCAGCACCCCCAGGTCCTTTTCCTGTGGGCAGCTTTGCAGCCACTCTGCCCCAGCCTGTGACGCTGCCTGGGCTTGTTGTGACCTCAGGGCAAGACCTGGAAACCTTGGCCCATGATCCAGCCTGTCCAGATCCCTCTGAAAAACCTTCCTACACTCCAGCAGATCAACAGTTCCACCCAACATTGTGTTGTCCAAAACCTTAGCAAGGGTACACTTGACACCCTTGTACAGGTCATTGATGAAGACATTAAGCAGAACTGGCCCCAGTACTGAGCCCTGGGGAACACTGCTGGTGACCAGCTGGATGTAACTCCATCCACCACCACTCTGTGGTCCCAGCCATACAGCCAGATCTTAACCCAGTGAACAGCGTACCAGTCCAAGACATGGGCTGCCGGCTTTTCCAGAAAAATGCCATGGGAGACAATATCAAAGGCTTTACTGAAGTTCAGGTAGACAATATCCACAGCTCTTACCTCATCCATTAGGCAGGTCACCTGGTCATAAAAGGAGATCAAGTTGACCAAGTAGGACCCACCTTTCCTAAATCCCTGCTGACTGGGCTTGATCCCCTGGTTGTCCTGTACATGCTGAGTGATCACAATCAAGATAATCTGTTCCATGACCCTCCCCAGCACTGAGGTCAGACTGACCAGCCTGTAGTTCCCCAGATCCTCCTTCCGACCCTTTCTGTGGATGAGCATCACATTGGCCAGCCTCCAGGTCTGGGACCTTCCCAGTTAGCCAGGACTAATGCCAGAACTTTTCTTGGTGAATTCTTCCAACAGCACCCTCAGTACCCTTGAGTGAATCCCATCCAATCTCACAGACTTCTGAGTGTCTCAATGGCTTCACTGTGTATTGCAGGAGATCTATTCTGCTCCCTGTACCCCAGCTCAGGAGGCTGGTTGCCCTGCAGATAACAGTCTTACTGTAAAAGACTGAGGCAAAGAAGACATTAGGACCTCAGCCTTTTCCTCATCCTTGGTGACAATGCTCTGCTCCATGCCCAATAACGGAGGGAGATTTTCCTTAGTCTTCCTTTTGTTGATGTATTTATAACCCACTTTTTACTATCTTTCACAGCAGTGGCCAGATTGAGTTCTAGATGAGCTTTTGCCTTTCTAATTTTCTCTCTACATGTGCTAATGACATTCTTATACTCTTCCTGAGTTACCTACTCCGTCTTCATAAAAAGGTCATAAACCCTCCCTTTTTATCTCTAAATTCCTAATTATACTGAAAATACTGATTAACATGTCAAGCTTCTGAATTATCCATGGATGTGCTACTACAGTGTTTTAGTTCATACCAAAGCTCATACACTGTCAAGGCAAAACTGTTGTTCTCACTTTTTGTGCTTTGATTCCCTTCATGATGCCATCTTGGTACATACAAACTACATGCAGCTTTTCAAAACACTTTCCAGTGTAACCAATGGAAGGTGCATTCCATGAGTGCACATAACGTTTCATTTGCTAATGCAGATGCAAGAGCGTCAACTCAGTGGTCAGGCTGCACTCCCTTAAGTCTACCAGTGTATAGCAAGCACAGAGGTAGGAGGAGAAAGCTCTCGGTACGTACAGCTTATGCCACACCCTGCAGTGCTTTTCATGCACAAAAAAGGCCAGGTGTCACCAATTTTACATATGCTCTTTATGATCAACCTTTATGATCAGTTCTTGCAATCTTTCCCCTTCTTCATTCCTGCAAATGATGGTATTGCCCATGACTTGTGTCTTGGAATTATCAACAGGATGCCACATGGGAACCTACAGGAATCCAGGAAAGTGCACTTCTTGTAAAACTGTGTGGGCAGAGAGCTCCTACTGCAAGGAAGACACCAAATTGGTAGTCTACCAGTGATGTCTCATCAGCCACTGATGAGAGGACCAGCAGCGAGGATAAAATATAATTTAAGAAAATTAAGTATTCTCTATGTGGAAAAGATATCAATTTATCCTCATCCGAACGCAGGACTTGCAGAGCAGCATAGCAGTGTAACAGAGGGCCTAGGCAACCCTGAAGTGTGTGCACACCTGAGCTTCCTGCCCAGCAAAGCAGTGAGGCCATCTGTTCCCATCCCCAAGATCAAACATGCAGACTGTACAGGGAGCTGAGTCAGCAGAGGGAAGGGAGTCTCAGTTCCTCAACTATCTGGTACAGACTGATAGAGAAATCCTGGTGTACCTGAATGAATAACAAGGGAGGTAACTGTACCCTTTACTCTGCTCTAGTGGGACTCCACTTGAAGTACTGCATCCAGCTCTGAAACCCTCAGTACAGGAAGGACATGGACCTGTTGGAGCAGGTCCACAAGGCTTAGGGCTGGAGCACTTCTGCCATAAGGAGAGGCAAAGAGATTTGGTGTTGAACAGCCTGGAGAAGAAAAGGCTCTTGGGAAATCTTACTGTGTGCTTTTAGTACTTATAAAGGGGACTTACAAGAAAGATTAACATAGACCTTTTAGTAGGTCCTGTGGTGATAGGACAGGGGGTAATGGTTTTAAGCTTAAAAAAGGTAGATACAGACTAGGTATTTGGAAGAAATATTTTACAATGAGGGTGGTAAAACACTGATACAGGTTTCCCAGAGAGGTGGTGGATGCCCCTGGAACCATTCAAGGTCAGGTTGGACAGGGATCCGAGCAACCTGATCTAATTGGAGATGTCTCTGCTCATTGCAGCGGGGTTGCACTGGATGACCTTTAAAGGTCTCTTCCAACCCAAACTATTTTAGGACTGTGATTCTATGACACTCCACGATGCTAACTGAAGAAGAGAAGTCAACATAAAAACCCCCACATACTGTTCATGCAAACTCCAAGGGACTGAACCTATGGACCAAGACAACTTCACCTAACCCTACACAAACCCCAAAATACTAGTAGTCATTTGAAGAACATGTACCACATGCAGCTGGAGTACAGGTATGCAGATCACCAAGTAAGAGGGCACATTCACTTCATAAGGGGGCTAAGTAGAAATACTCAAGAGACAAGTGAATGACTTCTTATGGCTATAAGATAATGGAAGAGTAAGATTGTTATGTCCTACTATTTACCCAAAAGGTAAGTAATAACTAACAACCTAACTTAGGTAGAATTGTTTAGTCTTCTGTATATTAACTACAATATGAAAAAGAACCATGCCTGGCAAGCAACTGGACATTGCAGTCTCTAGATCTGCCTAAACTGCCTATCCTTTAACATTGGCATCAATACATACCTCCTTTGCCTTCTTCCCCCACATCATGAGTGCTCTTGAGAATAAAAACCATAGAAATCAATGGGACTAGACTTCAGAGAAGGCAAAAGGGCTTGTTTCCTCATGTAACAACAGCCAGACAGTTGGAATTTCTTGACAAAAGATTTTGCAAATGCAAAGTTTATTTATGAGTTTAAGGGGTGACTACAGAAGTTCTTGGAAAAAGATTCTCTGATGTATGTAAAAAGAAGATTAATCATGCAGGATTCAGAAAATCACTCAGATGAAAATGGCCAAAAGGTTGCAAAGTTAAACAAGTAAAATGTGTTTGTACTTCTTATTGCACTTGTCTAGGCATTAACTTATACTGTCTGGACCAGTAAGTATACTGGATTAGATGTACCCACAGTCTGAATCAGTTTGATTACTCTCACACACTTTACTTTAGTATTTTGGATTGTCCTCACACTGTTTCATAAGAGCCATAGCTACTGTGTTCTGCACAACATGGCTGACAGGAATGTCTTATGGTACCCTTCAGATATGCTACAAATGGCAGAATGTATCTGAAAACCATTTGGAAATGCCAACAACCTATGACTTAAAATAAATAAAAAATGGGCAATGTATGAAATTAGGCTAATTAGGACTTTATAAAAAATATTCAAAACATAAGATTCTGTATTTTTGAAAAGTTCTGAGGGATGGCAATGTAGCTCTGTTGAAAATAAAAAAACTTAAAGCATTATAAATCTAGTATTTAAAAAAAGAGTAATAATTAATAGGGATAGTCTTTCTTCCATTACCATTCTCAACATACAAAATTACAGTAGAAATTCCTGCATGTGACACCAGTTCTTTTTTCAGAGGTGTTTAAATTTTGAATCTGGCAACAGAAAGTGATAATCTTCAAGGTACATGAGCAACTTCTGTCCAACCATCTTTTAGTTCACTGGTGAAAAACTTTAATTATATTCTGATTATTCCTTATCCACATAGTAAGGTATAAAATTACTTGGAGATATGCAGCATATTCTGCATCTAAATACAAAACACGAGGCTTTTAGCAACACGAACACTTTTAATCAACACTGCTTTCATATTTAAATTTGGCAGGTTGTTTAATACTGTCATTAGTTACAAAAATTCTATGAATGGACTGAATGTTTTAGTGATTATCTTGCAGTGACTAACTGTTGAATACATTAAAAAAAAGACTTCATCAAAAATTAAGATGAGACATGCATTCTTTTATAAAGATCAAATTGATAAAATGTTAAGATAAAAATTTGCAGAAATTTATTTGAAATTATTTGAAACAGATTGCATTAGGTCCTGACTGATCTAAGTGGGTACCTCTGCAAATTAACTTCATAGATGGAAGCATCAAAATATTGAAGTGATTAAATAATTTTCCTGTAAAAAAGTAGCTATTTCCCTTTGACAGAGAAATTTATCATGTTCTTATAGACTGAAACGCTGCTATAGATTAAAATATTTGCAAATACACTGGCTCAAGGAAAATGTATAGTGATATTTATACATATATTTTCAATTTCTGCCAAGGCCTTGATTTGTTCTTTCCACACAGAGAGACATATAAAGTTCCGTGATTTCAGGAAGAAAAACAACAGCCCAATGCTTTTATCCTCCAACTTCACTGCATTTACCACAGCTCACCCTACTAAGGTTGCCAAGCACATAACAATGCAAGTGACAATTGACACAACAGAAAAGAAGACAATATCCACAATTAAAATACTTACTGCTTTCTTTAGCAACATAGATGACATGAATGTTGCTAAAGCTTCACCATGGAATTAGGTCACATCACTCTGTCAACAATTTTCTGGTAAAACTACTCAGTATCTGACACCTCTATTTGGTTTTCACCCTGTTCATACAAAATTTTAAATTGTATGAAACCCAAATCCTAAAGCCTTCCCATGTACCGGCTAAATTAAATTACCTGTACTTGCTAGATAGATGGAATGAAAGATGCTTATCAAAATACCCTTTACCTTTAATTAATAGAATGCATTGCTACATATTTTTATTAAATTAGATTGCTTATAGTTGTGTCTCATTTTCATGTTTTTGAAAAGGCTAGTCATGCAAGAGAGTGTGAGCTCTTAAGACACCCAGACATCCAATGAGATTGAAGATCTCAGCTGAAGTTACTAGTTTAGCATCTCCTGAAAATTAGGTTCCACAGCAGAAGTAGCAAGACATAGCCTCAGCTATAGAAATGCTTTAATTAGTTTTATTAATTCAAGATTGTTCTGTTATAGACTTTAAATCTCTGTCAGTCAAGATCTTGTTTGTATACACTTATTTCCCAGTATTTTTTAGTAAATAGCTGTTACAGCTTATGATGATTACACAGAGCCCTAAAATGAGAGTAAATCTACTAAAGTAAAAGCAATTTCGATTTGTTTCTGTAGGGACTGGTGGAGTTGATTGTAGGGCATTCCACACAAACGTCAGGTGCTTTTAGCAGGAGGGAGGAGAAAGATGTGACTGGTAAACCATGTGTTGGTAGAACATGTGAGGACACAGACCACTACACAGGTCAAGAGGGAGCTCCATGGTTTACATGGATTAGAGGCAAGCACTACTGGGTAGACAGACTGCTGCCAACTGTGTATAATGCTTCAGAGATACTCTTCTGGTTAGTAAAGTGCTGCACAGGGGCTACAGGGAGACTTAGTATCAGCCAGTAGGTGCGGGGGCACTGCACGTAACCTCACGGTCACCTACCCACATGACAAACCTCTTTACCTTGAGGGTGGCAGAGCACTGGGATAGGCTGCCCACCGAGGTCCTGGAGTTCTCCTCTCTCAGACATTCAAAACCCACCTGGACGTGTTCCTGTGTAACCTGCTCTGGGTGACCCTGCCTTGATCCCTTCCAACCCTGTGACTCTGTATACACCTGGAAGGAGCAGACAAAGCCTGTCGGGAGAGCATCTGGTTATCACACTGAGGTGTTTAAGAAAGACTGGACGTGGCATTCAGTGCCGTGTCTAGATGAGTGGCGTTCGGTCACAGATTAGAATCGACGTTCTCAGAGGTCTTTTCCAACCCCACTGATTCTGGGGCTCGGTGTGCCAGCTGGGACAACGGCCCAACGCACGCACTCGGGCGGGAAAGCCACGTGGGCTGACAGCAGCCACGGGGCACTCCGGGGCCTCGGCTCGGCCCTCCGCTGAAGTCCAGGGTCGGCAGGGCCGCCGCGAGGCCACCGGGGAGCCGGCGGCACGGGAAGGACGAGAGGCGCGGTGGCGGCCGCGCTCCCCCTTCCATGGCCGCCTGTCGCCGACGACCCAATCCTCCTCCACCTCCTCTTCCTCCTCCCCTCGGAAAATGGCAGCGCGGGCCGCGGGCGGTGGGGGAGCGGCCCGGCCGCCGCCATCTTGAGGCGGGAGGGCCGGCGGCCGCCGAGCCCCTCCCGCCCGGCCTCCCGCCGGAAGTGGCGTCAGCCGGCCCCCGCGCGGCCCCGCCCCCCGCCCGGGCCCCGCGCGGCCGCCGCGCGCCCCGCGCCGCGCCGAGCCCCGGCCGCGCGCCCCCCTCGCCGGGGAGAGCCGGGCGGGCGCGCGCCCCGGGCCGCGGGGCCGCGGGAGCCGCCGCGCGCCCGCCGTTAGCGCAGGCCCCGCCCCTTCCGGGGCGCTCGGCCGCGCCGCCGCCCCCGCCTCCCTCCGTCCGCCCGTCGGTCCCTCCCTCCCGCTCCCGCTCTCCTTTTGTGAGTTATAGCAACCGTTGCCTTGTGAGTCGAGCGCCATAGTCACCGTAGTCCTGGCGACTGTTACCCATCAACAACAGCCGCTCCGCTCCCGCTCCTGCTCCTCCTCCTCCTGCCGCTGCTCCGCACCCCCTGCCTCACCGTCACCCACCACAACAACAACAACAACAACAACCGCAGCCGCCGCCAGCAGCAGCAGCAGCGACAGCGGGAGCGCCGCCGCAGCCCGCCCCGGCACAGGTGAATGCGCTCGGCGGGCGCACCCCGGCCCTCCCTCCTGCTTCTCCGCGCGGCATCCGGGCCCGGGCTGCGCCCTCGGGCTGCGCCCCTGCTCGCGGGGCGGCGAGGGGACGCGGCGTCCCCGCCGACCCCCCCGGCCCTCCCGGGAGCGCCGTGCGGTCGGGGGGAGAGGGGCGGCGGGGATGGACGGGGGTGTCGGGCGGGGAGCGGGGCCGGCCGCCGTGCGGGCCGAGGAGGAGGAGGAGAGGCTGGGCGATGCCGGGGACGCAGGCACGCTACGGGACCTCCAGGACAATCGCTGGGATGCGGTGGGTGTGCGTCTGAGTTGGGTCTCGTCTGTACGGGTCGGGAGGTGGAGAAATCGGGGGACGCGCTGCGGCCGCAGGCAAAGGTTACTGGCTTTAAACCTGAAAAAAGCCCTAGGGTTGGAAGCAAAGATGCAGCCGGGGAGGGATCCTGTAGGACAGCAAGAGTAGGGGTTGATTTCCCCCTTTCATTTACAGGGGCCTTGTTCTGATTTGACGTGACTACTAAATGTTGCAGGTTTTCGTGAACTTGCTGTATCTTTTAATGGTACTCTCGTGCTGGCGATCATATCAACCTTTCTTTTTTTTTTTTGTGCTTTCTCTGTGTAATTTTTTTCTTTTATTCGTAATTCATAATTGCGGCTTATTTTCGTGCAAGCTGTATTTTCTTTGTATTGTGAAGTGGGGTTTTGTTTATTCAATACCCCCACCAATGCACACACAGGGTAGCAGGTTTTTTTTTTTTTTTCTTTTTGCACTACTTCTGCAGGGAATTGTTTTCAAATGATGCTTTCATACTGACAGTGTAGCATGGAACAGTGCATGTGTAGGTCTAGTTTATTGCACAGTGGGTTACGTTCATGTGGAGAGAATCCATTTGTTTCCTTAAACTCTCCACGATGAAGGAAATTCAAGATACAGACTGTGGGTTTCAGTGCTGAGCAGCAAAGAAAGGAGAAAAAAATAGTATTAAAAAGAAGTCTGTATGATTTTGTTATTGGTGCTGCTTTTCAAGAGTGCTTTTATGAAGGAGGAAAGGGGCAGCTATTTACCTCTCAAAGAGATGTAATAGGACTCATGTTATTAATGAGTATGGTTTGCTTCTTATTTTCAATCCAAAATGCTTGCTTTCTTCATCCTTTTTGTGATTGCTTATTAAGATCTAAAGATTTTGTTGTCATTGATGTCAAATCATACTTCATATACTTTTTGAATTCTTTGGATGAAGTGAATTTTTGGCATCTTTTATGGCAATGTAACATTTAACATTTTAACATTTCCATATCCAGTTGCACTCCCAACTTTGACTTGTCAAATCATGTGATGTTTTGGCATGCTTTTTTCTTTCTGAAGTGGTGACTTATTTATTTCCTTATTTATTTAGTAAAATAATTAGGAAAAAATAATGTTCTTGTTTTTAATCTAAAGCCTACATTTAATTTTATAGACACCCTATCAATTTTTATATCTTTAGATATCCAGTGTAAGATATGGAATTTGTCTCACATTTGAACTACCAAAGAATGTGAACAGGGCAATTTTTTCAAGCAGGTATTAACTACAAAATCTGCTAATTAGTTATTGCATTGTTGATACTGATACTCCTTGAGGTAAGGCATATTTGATTTTTTTTTTTAATACTTCATAGTTCACAAGAAGTTAAAAAATAAATTATTCTGGATAATGACCAAAAGTCTCTACAGGATCATCTTTTTATTTTTTTATGGCAAGAAGAAACCACTGCTTGCAAATTTTGTAGGTCCTGGTCTAAATAAGTTCTAAATGCATTAAGAATTTTTGGTGTGAGTGCTAGTATGGTATCAGTTATATGGCGCATCTAAGTCTTTATGAATTTGTTGTTAATTTCTGTGATTCATTGGTTTTGAAATAATTCCTGGCATCTACTGTTGTTGAAAAGAGAAGATGTCAGCTCTGTACCATACCTTTCTTGAGTAGCTCTCCTAGAGCAGGACAGAATACTGCTCAGGATGGGATCATTCCTGGGTGTTGAAATCTGTCTCTGCAGAACATGCATCCAGGCCCCTGGGTAGCAAGGGAAAGAGTATGCCTGTGTGTGAGACAAAGTTTCTGTTCTAACTGTGGGGTGATGTATACAGGTGTTTCTTAAAAGTCATATTAAAAGCACATGATTTTGTCTAAAACCAAAGACCTTTATAGTACTATTTAGCTGCATTTTCCTTAGCCAGTGACTACAATTTGGAAATTAATAAAGCAGGTGTAATCACTGCTTTTAATATTGTGGACTTTACTCTTTATTCTCTCTGAGATAATGCAATGACCACAGATGAGATCTGCATCATGCATTCTGATTCCCAAATGCCCACAGCTGACAAAATAGTTGGAGTTTGTGATGCTAACTAGTGTTTGACAATGACACGGCTTGTGATTTTTATGTATTTATTTTTTTTTTTAAATGCACAGACTTTCGTGACTGTGGAATCAGAGTGTGGCTATCTAATTTCGTTTCAACAAATCCAAGCAGAACAGCGTCAGGTGCTCTGTTGTGTTACTAGTAAGCTAACCTACACTGTACTACTTTGGAGAAATCCTTTCAGTGAGGTAGTGTAGGTAAATGAAACGGGCATCAAAGATACTGTTGAAAGCTGTTAAAGATTTTAAAGTCATGGTGCTTAATTTGATTATTGAGTTTCAGCTTTGTTAGTACTACCCCATGCCTTGTTCCTGCTGGACAGGGTAGTTTGTTAATCAAAAACTGCCTCCAGAAATAAGTGTTGCACTTTCTTTCCATTTACCGAACTTTTGAGAGGTAAGACTACTTTTGTTTTCTTCTCTTACTTGAAATATAAGCCAGTGTCCAAAATGCAATAGTACTTTATCATTGTAGTCCCTTTTTGTGTTATACCTAGTGTTTCTTGTTTTCATGCTTTACTTTGAAAGGGTTTCTTTCCTCATAAAATATTCTATATTAGTAGTATTTTTTACCTGTAGTCTTCAAGAGCTTACCATCTGCAGGTATGTGTCATACAGAATGCTTAAAAAATGAATAGGCTTTAAAAAATACATATGACTATTAAAATGTTTTCTTAAAATCATTGTCAGTTGGAAAGACGTGAATGCTCTACAAATACAGAATAAAAATAAGCTTTCAGTGGCAATGTAGTGTCCTTGTGGTTGGAGTTCGATTTCAAAATTGAACTCTCTGTCAAATGCGTGTATTATAATACAAAAAGAAGAATGTTTTGAAATTATCAATGAAAATGCCTTTTTTTAACTGAGAGTTAGGGCTGAAAAATTAATGAGGCTTTTAAAATTCATAACTAATATTTCAGACCTTTTATTTCTATTAGCCACAAGTTTATTATTTATGTATTTCGCCTGCAGTTGGTTGTCAATCAAAACAATATGTCTTTTTTCTCACAGATGCTATGCATACCCATATTTTGGAAATTTAAGGATCAGTATATATTCTGATTTGGCTAAATCTAGTTTGTTAGGGACAGATGGCTGATTTAAACAGGTGTCACTTTCATTTCTTGTGCCTTGTGTTGAAACTTCCAGAGGTTTACAAAAGAGCTTCCTAAAGCAGATGGTGATCTCCACTTCTGTGATTAGAAAAATGTACTTTTGTAGGAAATTATTTTCCCAGTGACTAGGTGTATTTTAATAGTTTGATGTGTTGTATTATGCTTTAATGAGTTTATGCTTTAATAGTTTAAATGTCATTGCAGAGTTTGAAGGGTTTCATATGATACAATAATTTTAAAATTTCTCATTGGACTTTTAAAGGAGATGTGATTATTTTGGTGTGACATTCAGCAGTTTGAGTGTGTGGATAGCTGTAGACCTAATAATTGTTGTTCTTGCAAGACCAAGAGCAGATATATTGCTTGGTGTAACATGTTGTTTCACTACCTTTTTTGCTTAAAGATTACTTCACTTAAGAATATTTTTAAATAACAATGAGCTACTCTTAAGAACACAGGATTAGTTTCAAACTTATGTATGTTTAAATTTTTTTTTCTGGCACCCTGCTGTATTAGCACATCTGCAGTTTTCTTTTCTTTTAAAAATTTTAATGTAAAATTTAAAAGATTTCAATAGGAAGGAATGAAATTGAAGTTGGTTTTCTAATAATTTTTTGTCATTTTGTTTCTAAGGATTCCTTTTTTCTTTTTTTTTATGTTGATTTTTTTATCGCAATGGCTGGTGTTTATTGTTAGTTGTTTTCTTTCTAGCAGATGCACCAGAGGGTGCTATGCTATTTGAAATACAAAAAAGAAAGAAAATCCTAAAAGTTTGTTCATTGAAATGCATTGATAATGCATATGGGACTTGAATAAATGTTACTGAAATTTTCGCACTTTTTTTTCCTGTGCAATGCAATATAACAAACTTGCTGTTTTGACAATATTATGTTAAAAATCATAGAGGAAATTGGCTGTTCTGTATCTGATTATGTCTGTGTGTGTAGATACACACACTTAAAATGCAATTTCTGTTCATCAAAAGAAAAAAATATTTATATGTGGATTATGTCTGTATCACATATAGCTGAAACTATATAAGCTGCATACTTATTGAAGTACTACATTAACTTACCTGAGACACACATGCATTTTGGAGTGACCTTATTGTATGTTATATTTTTCATTTATAAGTCTTTATTCACATTTTATATAGCTTATTTGCTCATATGTGAACACTTCTTAAAAAATGCACTGTTGTATATAGATTTTTTTTCCTTACTCACTGAAGCTCTTCCTAGATGAAACTGAGATTGCAGGATATCCATGTACTGATGAATTGCAAAAAGGACAGGATATTTTTCTCCATCAATCATTAGTTCTGGGAAAGAAAGCCACCAGCCCCCACCTCAATCGCCCCCTCGAAAAAAAAAAAAAGGAAAGAAAAAAAAAAAACCCAGCCCCAGCCTCTACATATTTATAAGTACCATTATGTTTCATTTAAAAAAATTCTCTGTGGTTATATGAACCTATCAGATTAGAAATTAATTGTAGTAACTTCTGTAGTTTAGTAATATCTATTTTTTTATCATACCCCGTAAGATTAATAAGGCAATATTTTTTTTCTGTGTGTAGGTGGTTAATGGAGTCTAGTTTAGTGTAATTTCCCTTTGGAAACATGAGAAAATATGCAGGCTGTGTCTAGGGTAGTACACCTTAAATTGCTTGGTTTTTTACACACAGTTGCAAACAGTTTAATTGTTATACCTGTTCCGCTATTGCAAGTCGTTTGGTTAGTTAGGAACTTCAGTTTTAGTGGACTAAAATCAAGAGGTAGTAGATGCAATATATTGTAAATTCTATTTGATAAAGAATTTTCACATTTTACAATATAAGTTTTAGTAAGACCAGGTTAATTTCTAGCAATTCAGACTTCTTTGAGTATCTAATTTATTTCTAACCTGTCTTCTTTAAATTCTTGCATGACATTCATAGCAATGCTATGAGAATGCCAAATACTGTATATGAATAACTGAATTTGAGTGTACTTGTAGCATTTATAACTTCATTCAATCATCAAAGAGAGGAAAGAGAAATTTAGCACTATTTTTAAAGGTCATTTCATTTACCAATAGACTCAGTATGTTCAGTACATCTCAGCTTCTTAGACCATCTCTGAGTAAACAGAGAACTGTGAAATAAATATATTTAGTTCTTTCATTTTCTTTTTATTGAAGACTGATTTCAAGTAAATTTTTAAGGTCTTTAAGGCAAGAACCCCATATACCTAGATTTTGTTCAGGGTTTGGATGCTGCTGCTACAACTAATGACTCAAAGCTGTGTTTACTGTTTATGTAGCAAGTAAATGGATTCTCTCTTCTGTTTTACTTCCTCATTATATTTAATCTAACTATGCTTTCTCTTGCATGCCACCTCAGGGATGTTTTCTAAACTGAAAATCAGTGTAGTTAAATCATGAAACATTGCAAAATAGAAATAGAAACAAGCAAATCTGTTAAAAGGTGAAGTATGTCACTTTGCAGGTGCCGTTGAGTCAGATTTTTCTACCTCAGTTAAGGTGTTACGGGTTTTTTGTGGTTTTTTGTCTGATTACTTTTTTATGTGCTGTTAACTATACTTTCCTTACAAAGAACTTTAAAAGTATAATAGGATTCTGTGACAGAACTATTACAAGACAGTTATTAAGGTTACAGATAGCTATTTATTTATTGAAAAATACATTTTTGGCTCCAGTGAACTAGTTCATGTCTGCTAAATTTTCAGGTGTTTCTTTGATACCTTTGGTCTGATTTTCTTTCCGCCTCCCCAAAAATGCCTAAATCTGGGGTGAGAAGAAAGGAGACCAGTCTTGCTTATGTATCTCTCTTTATCTGACAATGATATTGGATGTTTATTGAATTTTTGAGCTGTTTCCTTTCTAGTGGGTTAGATGACCCAGACTGTCAATTTGTACTGTTGTCCTTTGGTGTGACCTGCAGATTGCAGGTTATCCAGAGCATTTTAAAATGTTGCTGTGTAGTACTGTGTGGCCCCATTTTAACCAAATTAGAGTCTTATCACCTGAGCTTTTTCTTCCTTGCATCATGGTAGCATTCTGCACTGTAAAGAGCTGGGAGTGAAATTAAGTGAAACTAACAGAGGTGAACGGTAAAATGGTAACTAGCATTTTCTGAGGGGGAGGAAATCTATTCATTATTGGTAGGGGAAAGCAAAAATAACAAAGTAACTGTAGTTCTCGTGCCATTGGAAGCAGTGGTCAATGTCAGGATTTCTGGCTTACATTAAATGCCTCAAATTTGAATACTTATTTTCTATTTAACTGCTGCAAAAAGTATTCAGGATTCTCCATTTAGCATCCTAACTGTTTTGTTTTCCCAGTAAGATGTCTGCTGTATACTTACCTGTTTATTGTTCTGTGGCTTGAGAGTAGATACAAGAGTTACAGATTTAATGAAGGAGGAATGTTTCCTACCTCCCATTGTAGTCCTACATGCAGATTGTAGTCCTTCCATTAGGAAGGACATGTGGCTATACACAAAGGATTGTTAATTTGTCTTTTCTAGTTAAGGTTTTATATATTGTGTTTTTTATTGGAAGTAAGTGTTAATTACTTTGTATCTCAGAGAATTTAGAAGATACAATAAAGAATTAACCTTGGCTTAGAAGTACTTTCTTTAATTAACATCCCAGTCTTCCCTTTCAGTGTTTTTAAGAAAAATAGTTGCTCTGTAATCACCATTTAAAAACTAAATTTTCTTAAAATTTTGGATTGAAAAATCTAGAATAATTTAATGATCAGATGATAAGCATTTTACAGTTAAGTTATAGAAAGTTATTGTTTATATATATATATATATATAGTTCAACAGACTGTTACAATAATTTTTAAAATACCTGATTTATGAAAACCTTTTAGATTACTTCTGCAGGAAAGTTCAACTGTTTTCAAAGTTACATTAGCCGTGGATAGTGAGGAGCAGTTGAGCTACCTGGGTGGTAGCTAATTTATCAAATTGACTGTTAGCCATGAGGTGAGCTGACACACTGTAGTAGCTGAGATCATGTCAACATTTGTGTTTCTGTTTAGAATTTATTTCAGTCCTATTTTGTTCTGTCCACACTGTGTTAAACCACTTCAACTGAGTAGCAGTTTGCAAAGGATTTGATAAATAACTCTTCCTTTTTCATTGTATTGTTTTCCTGGCAGATTTAGTAAATGGAAAAAATGTAGAATCCAGTATGTTTCTAATTCCTCAGAGTTGATTCTGGGTAATAGTAATAGCAATTCCCTGTAACTTCTAGGAATATGATCCGTTGGACTTTCTGAAAGGCATGGAAGCTCTTTGTTGAGCCATATCATCCTTGTTTTAGAGAGTAAAACATGCTTAGTGTTAAGTCATAGATAAAACATAATATAATTATTATTTATCAATAATTGGAGGTAAGCAGGGACAAATACGGCTTCATTCCGGTATTTTGTGGAAGTGCTTTTGAGCTCCAAGTTTGGATTTTGAAGTGAGGCAAGAGTGAATTAAGATGAAAACGCAGCTCTTCATCATATTGTCTCTTTCCAGGTGCTTTCTGACTGAAGGTTGTCCTGAGTTGCTCTGGTTTTCTCCAACTCTGAAATTCCTTTCTAGTGTAAGGAGCAGAGTCCTGAAAGGGTATTTCATGGAACACAAGTGGGCAAGTAAATGTGTAGAGATTTCAGTAAGCTTGGTCTGTAGTGGTGTAGAGATGAGAAATGCTTAGGGTTTTGCAAACCTCAGACTAGTTCACAAAATTTAGGTTTTGTGTCTGAAGTACTCTTTGCTAGCAAACTTATTTCACACCGGGGAAAGATTTATTTGCAATAAACTCAGAATTAGAGATGGTCCTACAAAGCAATAGCATAATATATCATGCAAGTAGTGATTCTGTCTTATGAAACAGACCTTCCAGTGTTTTAAAAGTTGTGGGTTTGTGCTGATTCAGTTGTATCTGTTTGGTGTGGTTTTTTTAATGCTGTTGTTTCAGGTCATTCAGATGGTCAGTTGTCAAACAGTATAACCTTATGAACTTGTGTGGTCTGGGATATCCAGATTTTATGTTACTGTCTTAAATCCATACTTCCTGTGGAGGCAGGTCCTAAGATTAAAATTTCAGATACTAAAATTTCCTGTGTTGATCTTGATATGAGCCATTGAGTCAAATTTCCTGTCTTTAATAGGGCTTGGAGGTGTTTAGTGTCTTCACTGCTTGTCTTACGTTAGTATTTATTTCTCCTTACTGAATTCTGAAGAAACTGGCATTTCTTGAATTCAGGGAAGAGCTGGACACACGAGCATGATTTTAGTGCAGTGACCAACTTCCATGACCTGATGAAGATGGAGTCTTCATGTGGTCTCAAATCACAAGTTATGAGTTTGTTTGTCACAAACATATTTCAGGCAACTGAGATGAAGAGGAGTTTTAGGATTACTTTGTGTGTGAAAGATTGCCACATAAGGGTTCCCACTGTTTGATTTCAGGATGAAATACTAGGTTATTTGGCTAAGACTTGTAACAACTCAATGCTGTAAATCTCAGCAGCTTTTAATGGCTTGTGTCCTCAGCACAGTTGTCAGTTTGAGATACTCAAAAGTTCTTGTGTCAGCATATTTGTATTTTCAGTTACATCCTGTGACCCAAGGATGGTAACTCTTCAGACACAGCTGAATTTCTTGAAAGCTCAACATCAACAGACTGACCATCTGCAGCCTACTGGAAAAAAGATTAAGCAGGAGCCAGCAGTTCATTTTTTTCCCTGTGCTTGAAAATAATTAATATTTTGAAAAAGTATAAGCATTTTCTTCCCATATTTCATAAAATGGGAAAGATATAATGTCCAAGTGAGAAAGACAGATGTATCTGGTGGATAGGAAAACAGAAGTTATGTTTTTGTCATCTGTGATAAAGAAGGTGGTGTACTTGTGTGTACGTTTTGGTCAGAAATGCTTTAGTACTTTTCCCAGAGTTTGTAGTATAAGAAGGGGAAAGTTACAGGTTGTAGCCATTAAAAATGGCTTGAAGATGTAATTGGATATTAATAGTGGGAGTTGGGATGTTGGTTCATAAAATGCTAAGTCCTCTAATAAAAGTTACCTGTGTCATCTCCATAAAACAAACTGCATGGTCACAAGTATGACTTTGTTTCATAGGTATGCTTCTGACCTCCCAGTGATCTGTTCTCCTTGGCTAATATATAGATTTTGTTTTTAAAAATATGTTCATTCTACATGAAGTACTTCTGTCTTCCATATACTGATTCAAAAGCCTTTTATGTGCCCTAGTTATAGCATTTAACTTGCTGGTATGGAAATGGTTAAGTTTACCATAATGGTGCCAGGATGATTTTGCTTTTATATTTCCTTCATATATGTGTTTGTAGCTCTGTAGACTATTGTTGTATAGTTATATAGTTCCTAGGTAGTGCCAGTACTTTTCCCATGCCTAATAGGCAGAAAGACAAAACACATTCCAGAGGCTCCAAGTCTCAGGGGTCCAAGGCCCCTATCCTGTCTTGGTTCTCCTTGGAAGCCAAGGTTGAAACCAGCTCTTCAAGACACATTTTCATAAACAAAGTTCAGTTCCTATCTAAGGTGGGGGGAGGAGGGGGAATTCATAAAAGGGTAGAACTAGGGGGAATTATCTCATCGCTTGTGCTTGGGGATTCTTTTCGATTATGCTAATTTGCTAAACTTATAAAACTGTGTTCACCCTATGCAGCATGGGCATTTTTCCATACCTGCCCCTTGGAGGCCTGCAATAAAAACCAGGCTTTATATTACCTCCTATACTAGTATTGTCTCAAAAGTGTGTTGTTTATTTCCAGATCTTTAAGGCATTAATTAAACCAAAGGAACAGGGGAAGCTTAGGGTACTCAGTGCAGTAGGTGAGCAGTTTGTGGTTGGTTTGTACTTGGTTGATTCCCTTGAAAAGTGAAAGAAATGTGGCAGATAATTTCATAGGAATAGGAGTCATCTAGCAGGACATTTTATTTTAATCTAGGTGGTTCAACCTTGTCAAATGGAGTTACTTGTGTTGGGGCAGAGGGTAAAACTGCTGGTTTTCACATCACTGACTGGTGTGTCATTTCTGTATTGAGCATATTTTCTCAAATAATCTGTTAACCATCCTTCACAGGGTGTTAGAAAGCTTATCTTTTCTTACAGCAAACATACAGATTATCTGTTATAAACACAGTTGTCTTAGCGAAATCTAGAACAAAAGCAATCACTGAAAAAAATACTCTTTTAACCTACTTCTACAATAATCTACTAGCCAAAAGGGAGAGGCATGCCAGTCCTGTGAAGCTCTTTAGGGCTTCACAGACCTGTAGCTCTTAGTCTACAGACTGGGGACAGAGTGACTGGGACCACAGGCTGGATGAGGCCCTGAGGTCCGTGGTTGGCAGGTAGCTGAACATGTGCTAGCAGTGCCTTGGCTGTAGGGAAGATAAAAAATGTGTCTCTTGGGCAGTATGAGCATAGTTATAGGCAGGAAATTGAGAGAAATGTTTATCCACCTCTCTTCTGCATTTATTTTACAACTTTACATAATTTCTGCTTTTACCCTCACTCTTCTGCGATTGTGGGAAAGCTGTTGGTTGGAATAAGTTCAGCAAAGGGCTACTAAGACAGTCAGGAACTAGTGTGCACGTCTGTGAGGAGGCACTGATGGGCATGGACCTGTTCAGTTTTGAGAAGAGAGAGTTTCAGGGGTCCTAACAGCAGCCTTCCCTAGAAGTGCACTTCCATAGGAAGCGCATGGTGGAAGAATGAGAGACAATTTAAAAAGTTGAAACGAGAGGTTTAGATTGGAGACAAGGAAAACCTTTTTCCCCATGAGGATGGCTCAGCAATGCAGCTCGGACCAAGTGAAGTTTTGCCATCTGTCTTCAGAAATTTTCAAGCTCTGGCTGGATAAAGCCCTGGGGAGCTGGTCTAATGCCAAGTCTGAACCTGCTTTGGGAGGGAAGTTTGGCTTGGGAGCTCCTGAAATCCATGGGAGCCCAAGCTATACTATGATTTTACTTGTGATTCTTGCTCTAGAGCAGAAGTTCCTAGATGTGATCTAGTTTGTCTTCTAGTCTTGTTGGTCAGTTCAGTTTCTTAGGACTGCATTTGAATCCTCACATATGGAGGTAAAAGTGGAGGGATACAGCTAGAGTCACAAAGTAGTACTTGTGACACATCACAAAGACCTGGATTGGATGCCCAGGAGATGATCTCCCTAACAACGCAGAACTCTTGGGCTCCTCTTTTTTCTTCAGTGTGTTACATTTCTGTTATTTTTGTCCAACATTTCATTCTATGGATTTTGCAATTAGGACTGGACATGGATTCCTCACATTTTTTAATACAGTATTTTAGAATGAAACCTTTTCACTGGAATCCTGCAGAGGCACAAAAATAAAAGCAGTAAACTGCAGTAGCAGGAAAGAAAGTTTTTTAGGTCTCTTCAGGAGAAGACAATGATGAACAAAGGGTTTTATAAAAGAAGGAAGGACCTTGGTTGAATACCTGGCAAAACCAAACCCCAGTTGCTGATTTCTGTGGACATTTATTTGTGTGTATTTATCTAAGTCTTACTCTGCAAAGTCTTAACTTTTTGTAGCAAAAGAGAAGAATAAATTAAAAGAGGAAAAACTGCAAACAGCATTTTTTATTGGAAATTATTTAGAATTCTAAAATAAACTGGATAATTTCCTTTCCTGGTTGAAACAAGTTCAGGGGTGTTGATGAACATTCTGTATTTGGCTAACTGCCTGGTGATTTGTAAGTGGTGTTCAATGTACATAACAGCTAGCAATCTGAACAGGGATTATTTTTTGAGATGAGGATATCTAAAATATTTTCCTGTAACTTGCCTATATCCCTGTTCATTCTGATAAGAACTGGACTGTGTACAGAAAAAAGGATTTCGGAAGCAAGGACGATTTTTTGAGTGTCTATAAAGAGATCTTTTATAAAAAATGTTTGCTTTATCGTATAGTTGCAAATATCAAATTAATAGCAATGATAGAGATCAAGAGTGAGGATCTAAGGAAGTGTGTATTGCAGTAACTGGTAATTGGTGAAATCAGAAAAAATAGTTTGATAATCAATGCTTCTGTTGACTGAAGTGGTTCTCTTTGGGGGTCTTTTGTTTGTTTTGGCTGGAGTTTATCATGGTGGGACATTCAGATCCATAGCTAAATTAATGTACTTTGATTTCTCTTACTCTTGTTTAGCACTGCTTGAGGGAAAGCAAAAACATATGTATACATTACTAATTATGATTAATGTAGTCTTGATAATCATGGCAGTATTAGAAAGTAATCCCTTTATTTAAATGCAGATGTTTCATTTCAGCTAATAAGCTGAGTTGAATTGAATTATTAAGGCCTGGATAAGCAAATACATTATTTAGAACATGTGTTTTTTATTTTATTACTAATCTGTTAAATTTACCACTGTCAAATTTGAGAATTTAAGGTAAAAAGGGATGTGGGATTTCCATAAAGTGTTTCCAGTGAATTTTTCCAAGAAAAAATCCTTTTTCTGATTGAACTGAATACGTGAATACACAGCGAAACTCAAAGTGCCCGAAAAGATCTAACACCATAACATAGTCAGTACCTTTTTCTCTTCTATTGTGCTTGTCTTTTAGAATGTTCCTGTCAAGTCCTGCCTGACTTTTCAAAATCAGTGATTAAAATGAATATCAAGAAATTCAAGTGGTAGAAATCTTGCTGGGCAAAATAAAGAGCTGCAATAAGGAAAACAAATGAAATAAACTTCAGCATATCTCAAAAATTATATAATTAGTGTTCAGTGTTGGTGTTGTACGTGACATAGTTTAGATTTCTATGTTTCCATATTACAAATGAGATAGCTCATGGTATCTGTTTGATATTATTTTTACTATTACTTGGCAATTATGGAAGAACAATGAAATGATATGTTATATACTCATATGTTTTTATCTTAAGACTTGGAAATCAAATTCAGTTTCTGCTATTCATGACATAAATCTCGAATAAATATTGTTGCTGAATGTTCTTTGTATTTGGTGTTTCATTCTCTATAGGTGCAGTAGGTTGGAGCCTAATAAAAAAAAATTACCAAGTAATTATAAAAATCAGTTACCATTACCTTTTGTCAAATCATCTTTTGAAAGTAATATTACTTAAACTTCCTGGGCATCAAGCTTTTTGTCAGGTTATATGAAGATTTCTGTTAGGAATGTTTTGTAACCTTAGAAGCCAGAAAACAAATAAATAAACAAACATGCTTTGGATCCAATCATGAAATCCTCTGTATTCAATTTGTATTATAAGTACAATTACTATGAACATAAAGATTAGTTAAGTATTCAGTGTTATACAGTACCAGCTTGATTAATGACATTCTTTCCTCTTTTTTTTAATAATGAATTAATTTCCTTTAAATTTTTACTTTTTTATTTGCATTTCTCTGTGCTGGTATGTTTTTTGTTATTCTTTATTTCACTTGGGTTTTACATTGTACTTAATTTTTTTTTAACTCAGTGTTTTTTCTTTGAGGGCAAAAAAGCCATGCTAGATAAACTTGGCTAATAAGAATTATTATGCATGTTTTCATTTTAGATTTTCATGTTTTCAAATGCTTTCTACAGTCAGTCTTAGCTAAGTGCTTAGAGAACTGTTTCTTTAAATGAAGGGTAGTGGTAACTAAAGAGGATTTAATAATTTTTGGATGTTGTTTATAAATAAATGCCTGTAAGCTGAAAATATAAGTTGAAGTGGTTTGTTCTAAGTCACACATGGAATAAAAATAAAATACTGGTATCTATCCAGGAAATACAAGCTGTAGCTTGTTCAAATCACTATCTTTTCAGGTGCTCAGTACTGTTAGGTTGGAAAAGCAGAACAGTATGTGCTGTTTGGAACTGAGTGTCTCTTACAGTGAGGTCAACAAAAAGCTCTGTGGGGGATTTTTTTGTATGTTTGGCTTAGAGAATTTTTTTGGTTCATTTTTTTGTGTATGAATTAGTATGTATTTTAAATTAAAAATATATTTCATTTCATGCGACATCAAAAGCAACACCAGTAGTAACAGTGTCTTGTCAATAAATATGTACTTGTGAAAGCTAATGTATTGGGAAAGGTCACACAGTAAGGCAAACAAAGTTATAATTAATATCTTAAATACTGTTGTCAAGTGTAATAGTAAATTTCAAGCATGTTTGGTAAAACAGTATTTTTGGAGTAAGAGATTTTTTTGTCATTGCTTTCAACGTAATACATTTCTTGTGTATTTCTTGTAGAATTGCTGCTGCTGAATTTGCTCTTAAATTGAGTATAAATTTCTTAAATAAAAAAAAGAACATGGTAAACATAGTGAAATATTAGTTGCCTTGTTACAGTACTTCAAATACATGGCTAGAAAGCAAAGTAAGTATCTAAAAAGATACTTAAAGTTCTGATGGTGGGGACGGGTAAAGGATATCTTTAGGACATGAAGCTGTATTTTGTAATGGGACAGCTTTCTGTAAATGTGTTTCTAAATTTCTAAGTTTGTAAATTCGTTGTAAATTTGTTCCTTTCTGTCTTTCTTTCTTTCAAATTAATGTATATGCCAGTCTTGAAATTTTTTATGTCAGCATTTTTTCCTTCTTTGCAGTTTATAATATAGTCCTTTTTTGCTGCTTCATTATATTATCATTGGTGACAGTGATATCTGCTTACTTGTATTTTGCAATTACAATTATTTTTTCAGTACTTTTGTGGCACTCACTTTTAGTTATTAAGCTCTGCAGTTCAGTATCCACAGTTTGGCTGTGGTTTTTTTCCAGTTCCTTGTTGGATGCCTGGCTTGCATGTGGTTTAATATTTAACAGTTTACCTGAGATAGTGGGGTGTGACAAGTCTGCCAAGCATCACACAGTGCTGACATATACCCTATTGGTTGTAGGGATAATCTACATGTGCCAAGATCGACTTTCAGGGCCTGCCTGATTTTTCATTTGCCAGCAGCCACTTTGCTTTCATGTTTTCTCATCTCTAGCTTTCTGTTGGGGTCCTTTAGCCTGCTTCATGGCAATGTATACAAAATTGACACTAAAATATATTCGGAGGAGCGTTCTTTTAGTTTGATGTAATTGGAAAGAACTTGAATTGAGAAATTCAGAATCTGTTTCTTTTACCAGCTACATGAGCACAGGTAAATCTCTAGACTCTGCAGAAAACCCTACTTATTGAAGAATGGAATGCTTGAAGAATATCTTAAAATAAGATCTTTGGTTTTTTGGGGGTTTTGGTGATAGGAGTATATTTGTTGTTGTTGTTGTTCCAGGGAAGTCAGGGGAGCAGTTGTACATGCGTTTGGTCTGGTCTAATTGTGGTGGTAGTGAATTATATCCTAAGAATAGGATTTTAGAATTACGTGAGAAACATTACCTTCGTAAGTCATCTTACTAATGTGGAATTTTCTCCTAGAGCCAAGGGAACGTTCAGCTTGCACAGCTTCTTTGAATGGCCAGTTTACAAGTGAGTTACCTTCTGTAGTAAAGGATGAAGGAATCTAGGGTTCATCCTTAAGCTAATTATGGTGAGATTCTGGTCAAATTTCTTTTACTGAACTGTCAGTGAAGACAACTAGAGTGTCTCACCAGACTGAAAAAAATGAAGGCCCTATTCTGTTTTGGGTAAAGAAACACTGCAAATTTCCTTTGCTTCAGTAACATTAAAGTAAATATACTTACAGAAGAACATTTAAGGCAAAATGGTAGAGGGACCTAGCTTTGTATATGTTCTCTTTGTCAAAGTCCTCCTTGTCTCTAATAAATTTTTGGGCAACACAGAAGTACTTAACAAGTTCTAACAAAATGTTGACTGCAGAACTTAATTCAGATTATCAATACCTACTTTTTACTTCTAAACCAGTAGGTAGTTTTACAGCATAATGTGCTTCTATTACACTTCTAGCTATCGCTAGTTGTCGGTGTTGTCCAAGCAGCCTGTCATCTTTGAGGTCATGATGACTAGGATAACATATTACAGTGATCTTTTTTTATAAAATAATAAAAAGTAAAGTAGCAATGGTGGTTATACACAGCAATTCTTTAGATTTATGGATTTGGCTGTGGAAGTAAATGGGATGCATTTCATTCTGGCATTTGGTTGTGGACTCTACTTGATTAGTGGCTGTCAACTGTTCTAGGCTAAATCCCTCAAGTACAGGGAGTAATACAAGTTTTTTATTTGAGTGTTACTGAGACAGAGGTGAAAAGTTCAGTTTTGCCTTTGAAAAAGATTTTGCAAACTTACAAGTTCTGGAAAAGAAGCAAAGTTGTAGTTGGAAGAGTTTGAATTCATTAATGCATTCTGCTGATATTTGCTTCTTTTACCCCCAGTCCTCTTGAGATTTTTGTCTTCAGAACATGATTCATATTTGTTACTGTTTTCAAGGTTCCCCTAAAAAACATCAGCCACTAAGTAGTACAAAGCATTTTGGAAAGGATAAACCCTAGCATTTCCTTATCTGACTCTGGAAACCATTTTGTGGCACTGTCTGTTATAGGTGTTGTCTAGATAACTAATCTTAACATTTCCAGTAACTTTTGGGACAGTGCATGAATTTCTTGAATTTGTACCTTAAGGGAAACAAGGTTGGTTTTGGTTTTTTGCTGATATGCTTGTTCATCTTACTCTAAAGAGGATTAGAAGTTTCAGAAAAACATACAAACAAAATAATTAGCTTGAAAAGGTAAGCAAAAATAGGTGCTACCACTGAAGAAGAGGCATTTGCAACTTATTTTGCACTCCCAGCATTCTGGAGAGTCAGGCAGGAAATACTCACAGTCCATGCTACAATGTTGTATGGATTAATTTAAAGGACCAAGCTGGAGGAAATGCAGTTTTCATAATTCTGGTGCAGTAGAAAAACTTGTTCTTTAGTGCAGACTAGAACAGCCTCAGATTATTAGAAAGAAAAGCCATAATAATCAGCTCTTTTGCATGTCATTTCTTAGCCATTCTTCAGCAGATTTACAAAAATATTGCTGAAAGAAATTAATCTGCAGAGATTTACACAGATGTCTAATATGCAGAATGTGTAAAGGTGACAAAGACATAAAGACAGAACTCACTTGAAATCTGCTAAGAGGTTTGTTGGACATCTTTTGATATAGATTATAAATAAAAATTATTCTGGCATTTTAGAGTTAATTAAGTTAGTTTTTTTCCTTGGAGTCCTGCTTTTATGATCTGGAGTATGAAAATGGTATGGAAATGTATTGTTCTGTCAAAAGTTTATTATAAAGTATCTTTGCAGAGCATGTTGAGCAACTCCACTATACTAGCTGGTTAGTATGTGAAGGTGAAACTTTGAAGGGGTCTGGACTTTACAGATTTTAATTTTGCTAATTTAAATTAGCGAATTTAGGTTAGAGGAAATACTGCTGTCTGCTTTGTTGTAGCATGCAGTGTAGGTCAGATATATTGCTTCTGTGTAATTTTTTGGGGTTTGTGTTTGTTTACAGTATTCATATCTGTCATTGTAACTTTTTTTAAGGGTATGCCTGGAATTGGGGTTGACTAAGGAGAGTGTTAATGTATTTAAATAAACTGGTTTGAGCCATAGGAGAAGGCCTGTGGTGTTTTCAAGACTTCTCAGCCTGAAAGTGCCGCATAACCCTTTTAGGTTGCATAGCAACAGGCTCCTAGCAACAATAATAGATTGAATTTCCAATAGTGACCAGGCCGGATGCAATAATAAAGCAAGAGTACAAACAGTTGTCATGGTTTTCTTTTCACAGTAAACTAGTGTTGAATTTAGGGAGATTCTGTTTCTCAAAGTGGTGAACCTCTTTGTAAAATGAAAGTAATTTTGAAAATTGTGGTACCAAAACCCTGACAAAGCTGCTTATAATGAATTACTTTGATGTCTAGTAGTTTGGAACATTGGGGAAAACAAAGAAACATTGAATTAGTTGTTAAGGAAAAAGAATATTTAGTAACCACTTTAAATTGCTTTTAAATCTCAACTTCTTTTATAAATTGACGGGTACTGGATCTTCATAGAAACCCCTAACTGTACCAATATATATGTTGTTTAGAAAAGTTTGGAAATATCTTGCCAGTATACTGTTAAAAAGGGTAATGAATAAAACTGAGTAACATATTTGTTTTATGTCTATAATCTGTCAGTATTTCATATTTTCCAGACCTGTTATGTGTGAAAGGTAGAAATATATGGATGAGCAAGTGACTTGGAATAAGAGACAGAAATAATCTCATGAAATAGTAATAGCTGTAATTCTGGATGATTACATTTCAGTTTAAATGTTTTGACCTGGCTAACAGTTGAAAATTTTAACACTGGTTGTTAAATAAAGATGTAGATTGACACTAGATTAACACCTCTTTTCAGTTCTGTGTCTGTTTTTGGGATGGTGTTGAAGAGTCAGTATAGTAAAGGCCTTCTACCTTAACAAAAGGCCCAAATTAGTTATTTGTAATCTGCTGTATTCCATTAAGGTGGCACCCTTTTGTTTTCTGAATAGATGAACACTGTTCTAAGAGTATAAAACTTTCACCTTTACTTACTGATAACAGAGGCAAGTCTAGGGGCTGCACAGTATTGAAGGAAAAAAAAAATACTTGGAAGTTACGGACTTGACTTGATATGTTTCACTGGATTTTGATGTTTCAGTATGTTCAGATGTTTATCAATAGTGTTTTATCGCAGGAATTTTTAAGAATTGAACTCTGAAAAAAGCTTTTCAGTGGACTTCTTAGATCTGACTACAGATGGTATTCTCCGTTTTAACTCCTAATCTCAGTGTTTTGATATAATCATAGAATGTTAAGGGGTTTGAAGGAACCTTAAAGACCATCTAGTTCCAACTCCACTGCCATGGGCAGAGACACCTCCTGCTAGACCAGGTTGCTTAAGGCCTTATCCAGCCTGGCCTTGAACATTGCCAGGGTTGGGGCATCCACAACTTCTCTGGGCGACCTGTGTCAGTGTCTAATCAACCTCACAGTAAAGAATTTCTCACTAAGTTGTCCTCATTTGACATTAGATTTCTTATGGCGAAGGGTATTAGTATGGTGACAGAGATATTTTGGATATATTCAATGAAACAAGATGCTTTTATGTGATTGTATTCAAAAACAGTTGAGTTGAACAGTTGTATTGAGTTCTCTTATTTGAATTGTGAATTAAGTGATAGTCTGAACAACATTCTGAGTTTGTATGATGTTTGTAATTTAGACTATCAACTCATTTAAACTCTTAAATTTTAAAGCTTAAAAAATTATTTAGGAGTATAATCTAGTCTGACATCTAAGCAAAAGCATTTGATTAGCATTTGTGGATTGCTACTAACTTTATGCACTAGAGAGGTATTTATGTGGTAAGGTAACTACTGCTACAGCTGGAAAGCTAGCAGAGTTTGAAAGATTTAGCAGAATTAGAGATTTTTAACTTAGAATAAGGTTAAAAACTTCTGGAACGTACCTTTTACAGTGTTCGTCAATTATGACTGTTAAAGGTATTTTTACTGAGAATTGTTTTATATATTACAGTTGTGATATTTTCAGAGAAGTCAAAAGCATTTTAACCTTACATTGTGACACAAATAGTATCTAGTATTTATTATGGCACATACATATTCTTAAATCATGTAGATTACAATCAGGATTTCTGTAAGAATGTAGTTAACTTTCCAGAAGTGCAGTCACTAACTTGTTCAGCTCCTTCCCTATGTCCTACAGAGCTGAATTTGTATATGTTGTATTAGTGCTTGTTTTTACTTTTAGACCAGAGATGTTGCGTAGAATAGTTACTTACTAATATTGTTCTTGTTCGGCAAATCTAAATGACTGGATTTGTGGGTTAAGGCTTCTGCTTCATCCAGACCTAACCTATCAGGTCGCTTGCCTTATAATTAAAAAAAAACCAAAAAACCCCACCTCTTTTCCATTCAAATCAAAAGAGCAGAGGTTAGATATTTGACTCCATGCCATATATAATGATAATGAGTATTTCTTTGCTTCCTGCGCTTTTAGGGGAGTTCAACTGAAATTTGCATCAGGAAAGGATACTTTTCATTTCTTAGGGCTTACCATTTTTATGAAAGAGAAAAAAATTATTTAACATAGTAACTAAAAACTGAGAGGACAGAAAACCGATTGTAGAGTCTTGTAGCATGTAACAATGAAAAATCTTGAGGAACAAAAATGGAAGATGAGCAAAAGAGAAAATAAAATACTTCCAATTTTATTTACTTCTTTATAACTGTAAGAATATGTAATTTTAGGAAATTCATTCAAGTGCTTGGAAATGTAAAAAGAAAGACTGGGAGGAAGCAGGTCTCTGAAGTTCAAAGGACAATAAAGAACAAGAAGTTTGGCAAAAATTCTATGTAGTTTGTTGGGCTGTACATTTATCCTACTGAATTGCCATGAAATGTAATGTGTTGTGGCATGACACTATGTGGTTACTCCTATTTTTTTTTAGTAAGTGCTGTTGATATGCAAATTTATTTTCAGAATTTTCCATTTCATGTAAATATATTCTATTCTCATATTGATTTATTGTAAGAGCAGTTACACTACAATTTAGTGTAAGAAGTCAAAATGATTATTTTTTTTGTTTAATGTCTGTAAGTTGAAGAGCATAGTTTGGAATAATTGACCAGACACCAATTCTGAAACGAACATCTCATCTGCTTTCTGCTTATTTTTTGCAGTGATGTCTTCCTTTTCTCAATACACTATGACTAAAATAAGAAATACAAGCAATAATGCTGGTTTATGTAGTGTTACTGAATTGCTGTGTAAAATTACAAGAAGTTGAAAAATGCAGTTTTTTTAATGGGTAAAGAAAGAGGCTTAAGTAGTGAATGGTTCCAAGCAAAAAGCTCTGTTACCATTAAATGTAATTGTTGTGCGGAGGACTACAAGGTCTAATTAATATTTTGGACTTAACTGATACTTACATGCTACTGGAACATGTATGATACTCTTCTTGCATTAATTTACCCATGTACAATATTCACTGTTTGATTGTATATTGTTATTTATGCCACATTTATCTGCCAAGAAGAGTGAAGATTGTCAATGAGATGTTTTTCTGCTTAATTGAATACTTAACACCCAGCTTAATAGGTATACATCATGTAAATATAGCCTTTAATCAGATATAAGTACAGCATGCTGTTTGTGCATTGGACTTGAATTTGTGTATGCAGTAGCCCTCATTTTGATATACCCTTGAAGATTTTAAAGTTATTTGTATTAGAGAGGTAGGTGTAGCAAGCTACTGTGCAGTATTCTTGTGAATCAGACCTGCTTTTATCTAGGGAGGACAAAGATGTATAAAAATAATCTTTGATGGTGACCTTTTGAAGAGATACATGGAATTTTCAGGTTATGAGATTTATGTCTGTTTATATGAGGGTTATGTCTTTTTATATTTCTGGAAAGTAATTCTTCAGAATGCTCTTGTTTTACTTTTTTTTTGCAAGGCTTTCATTATTGGAACATTCTGAGTTGCCTAAGATTTACAAATATTCTTAGGTATTTTCCTATGTTTCTGACAATTGAGAATCTAAGATCTCTGTGGTATTCTGAGAAAAAGAAATATTATTTTGTCATTTTTCTTCCAAATGCATTTTATGTTGTAATAAATAGGAGAGTATCTAAATAGTATTGCTAAATATTACATACAGCTTTACATTTATAGTTTCGTGTACTAATTCTTTGTGTTTCATTTGTCTCATGTTTCTAATAGAATTTCTGACTCTTCTGAAAATGCTGATTATGATCATATGATCTTGAATGTAGCCCTTGGGGGTACCTGTATTGTATTAGTTATTGATGAGAAAGCTGTTATTAAGGACTTCTCTTTCAAGAATTTTACAGTTATAGTGTGTGAATTGCTGTCTCTCATGATTTGATTTTGGAAGCATACTAGAACAAAAAGCCCTGTGTTTGGAACTTGGGTAATTTCTAGGTCTTTGTAGAAGCACAGAAATTTTCTATTACACTCTGTCATTTTCATTACACTGAGTCATTGAAGGTGCTGACCTATAAAGCAAACCTTATTTTCATTTTCTCTTACTTGATCATGGAATATAACTACCAAGCCAAAATCAGTCAGTAACATGAAGTTATTGTTGCCTTGAGATAACATGCCATTCAGTTTTTATGTGAATATGAGAATAGTGGTGATACCATCTTACAATCATTTACCTCACTGAAATAAAATATATTAAGCCTCTAATCATTGGGTAAATAATACTGTAATTACTTGAAGTCTCAGTATCTAGGCCTGTTTTTTCCTTTTCTGTAGAAGACAGTCTATTTTGAACTTGAAGGTTGCTTTGACATGACAAATGTGACATTAAAATCAGTGTAGTTCCTTTGAATAATTAATTGGCATGCCAGTGCTCTTACAAAAGTGGCAAATCTAGGATGTATGTGGTGCTGTTATTTCAAAATAATATTAATTTATAACTGCAGTAATGCTCGTTGTAAAAACATAGGGCTATAGGTTTGAACATATGTCAGTTCTTTTAAAAAGTTTCAGTTCCTTAATGTGTTTGACTAGGTTATTTTACCAAAATTTATTAACATGTCAATTGTGCCATGTATTTGAGTTTGGGGGAAGGAGGTGTTCCCAAATAAATTCTACTACTATTTCAGCTTTCTTTGATACTGTTGCTTTTAATATCTGAAACAAAACCATTGTAGTGTTGAAAAAATACCTTTTACCAGGTAGTGATGCTTTAAACGTGGAGAGTTTGACTCCCAGCTTGTGAAGTTAGTCATATCTGGCTGCACACTACAGTTCTTTGCTGCATTTTTCACTTCCATTCTGTATTTCTTCTTCAGTATGTGAGACAAATGTGTAATGAAAAAAGAAGTATTTTAATTTTGAGCTGAATCAACAAAATACCAAACTGTAGCTGTATGACTAAAACCAGTTGTGATGTCACAGTCTTGCATACCCTGCAGGGAGCTTGATCACAAGGGAACAGCTGATCACTGTAAAAAATAAGTTGCTTTCAACACTCTCTTTGGGGATTATTTAAATATAGAAATGTGTGGAAGGGATGATAGGGAATGAAATGTCCAGATAGTAATTGAAGATGAGTTCTCTAGATGCAATTTGGGGCAAATCTGGTAGAAAAGGACATGGTAAAGGCCAAGGTATCCAAGATACATTCTTCACTTTGGTCTTTATTGGTAAGATCTGCCTTCAGGAGTTGCAGATACCAGTGGAAAACTTGTGTATTATGGAGGGTTTGCCCTCTGTGGAGGAATATCAGATTATGACTATTTAAACAAACAGGACATATGAAAGTCCATTGATTGAGGGAGAATGCACACACAGTAATACTGAGGGACCTGGCTGATGTCACTGGGAGATCATTCTTGATTGTTAGAAGGGTCATGGTGGTTCCAGGTGTGGGGCTGGGGATATGTGTTTTACCTGCATTTTTGATCCATGCTTCTGTTTGTAGACAATTGCCAAGGAAATTTAGTTGCTTTATGTATATTCTTACTAAAAATAACTACACGTTCTTCCACACGTCTTACTCCATTTTATTAAACCTTTTTTTTTTTTTCAAATTAATAGATGTCGGTCTAGTGTTCACTTTTGCTTAGGATTGTATTTTCTTTTTTGGTACAATACTTGCTAAAAACATACTAGCACTGGATAATTGAGCTATTCAGCTACCAGTTTCAGAAAATTTATTCTAAATGCAACACGATATGATTCAGTTAAAATGCTTTCAATGCTGTTTTGCTATCTGGTTTATTAAAGATGCTTTAGGATAGTTTAGACTCTGCTAGTAGAAGATTAATGTAAGGAAGTAATTCAAGAATGGAATTGTTCATGATGAGTTGGATTTCATTAATTTAGTCAGTTAAATACCTTAATCAGTTAAAAAAACCTGTTGAGCTAAATCTGAACTAAATGCCAGAGCATAGTGATAGTCTAGATGTTAAAGTAAGTTGCATAGAACTATTCCTTGCTTTTCATTTGTGCTGATGTGATTAAAAAGATCCCATGTCAACGTTCCTGTGGCTTTGCCACCGCATAACTTACTATGTGACCTGCTGTTCAGCAATGAGCTTATTCCTCATTATTTGCTTTTAAATGGGAAGTCTAAATTTTGCAGATTATACAGTTGCTGTCAGTGTCTATTTGGTAATATTTGAATTAAAATGATTAGGCATTTGGGAAAAGATTTTTGGTCATAAACATTAACCAGTTCTTATTTCCATAGGAAATATCTGCTACTTACAATTACAGTCAACAGTCACAGTCAACAGTTTCAGTCCTACAAATCTGTGAATAATCCATTTTGTGCTGTATATTGTCATTTCTTTAATACTGGATATTACTGGTTCAGAGATGGGAAGGTTGATGGAGAGGATTGAATGGCTGAAAAGGCAAAGAGACCTATCAAAGATCATGAAAAGGAGTGTGGGAAAACAGAGTACTGAATTTAAAGATTCTCAGCTCTTAGACAAGGATCTTCACTGCATGGGCCAGGATGCCTGGGAGTTATTTTGGTTTTTCTAGCCTAGAGGTTATATAGAGAATCAAACGTCTGCTGGATATATGGAGAATTTTTTTTCTACACTTAAGTCAGTGAAATACTTAGAACATGCAAAACAGTAAATGGATACATGGAGATAGATGTTAATTTTGTGTAAATTACTGGAGTCTGGAGCTGAAGAGACTCTTTCTGCTGCTAGTTCTGGATTCAGCCCTCTAATGAGATGATTATAATCACTCATGTATCACCTATTAGAGGGTTGAATTCTAAACATTCTAAAAAGGAGTGAGAAAAGCAAAAGGATTAGTACATTAGTTGCATTTTGAAGAAATTGGTTAACATCACCTGAGATTTATTTTTATCATGTTGTACAGCACACGGCTTCTGTAATGATCTTGCAGTTGTCCAAATCAGCAAATCTACTCAAATGGCATAATACGCCACCACAATTTGTCCTAAAATGAAGTTCGTAACCAGCCAAAGTAGTGTTTCCATGGACTAGAACTTCTAGGATTAGCCGCAGTTTAGCAACATTCTTAGCGTATTAAGGTCTCTGTAATTCACATGTTCAAAATTGAATTTCAGAAGCTAATGTAATTAAAGTAATTTTTGAAGTTTATGGTCATTCATGACTGTAACATAATAGAGCTACATTGGTTTATCAGTTTGTCTTCAGTATTACTATTGAAGTTGACCTAATAACATCTTCATCAAATAAATTCTAAAAAATAAGTTTCATAAGCTCAGTCACTGTAGGGAACTCTTAATGTAGTACATTATCTTGATGGTCAGATAACTGATTTATCATTATGATCTAGTATGACAGAGATAACTACTCAAAGCATTTAAAATGACATGTGGGTAAGAAAGAGCATGCCAGTGATTATATTGTAATCTTCCATTATATTTCAGTAATTTCAGATGTTTTATGTTTTAAAGAAATTTCTGCATACTACAACAAAAAAGATCAAAAGCAAGCAAAGTTAAATAAATATTTATTATACGGCTTCAAATTCTCTGTAGGTATCAGTCTCTATTGGTAATCATGAGAAGGTGGGAAAAAATTAGGTGATGGATTTCACACAGGCATGCATTTGGAGTTAAAGACTACCAGGTGTGTGTAGTATTTCTGGTAGGTGCTTTTCATAAAAATAAGGATTGGTGTCTCAGCCTGTTTTCAAATATCCCTACACTAGCTAATTTTATTTTTATGCAGTTGGTGTTTAAGGTTTCAGGGAGTTTAAAGACTTCAACTTCCATGCCATTAACTGTTTAAGGATGGTTATGTAAGTAACTGTTTTGCTTTCTTTGTACTGCTTCTATAGTTGTATCATTTAGATACTATGGCAGTACTGGTGACGGGCATTTTCATTCTTATGTTTGGTGTTTTTTTCTTTGATCTTGCTTGAAAACACGTAGACCCCAGTCTTGATTACTTTTTCGGCTGAACTGGAATACCACTATACCAATGCTAAACTGGAACAAAAACTAGGCAGCATTCACTGTAATAAAGATTTAGCAGAAACCCTGGAGTACATGAACGAGTTTTTTTAATTTAAGGGTAAGACAGAACACACTTTGGGAAAGAACTATGCTTACTAAACTATAATGAATGTGTAAGGAAGCCATGTGAATAAATTGGTACCTTACCTCATTATTACACCTAAATTTTGCATGTGTGTGAGGCTACTAGATAAAATGCCACTAACACTAGATCTGTGTCTTCAAATGTGAGTCAGGAGGTTTTTCTTGGATTTGTGTGTGTGTGTGTGTCTTTTCTGCCACCCTATGGGCCAATTTTTTTTTTTTCTAGAATAAATTCTTCCTTTATTTCCTGGAGAAGAACAGTTATGTTCTGTCTTACGTGGATTTTTGTGCAGTTGTTTTCCACTCATTTTTGTTTTCAGAGCTGAAGTTGAACAAGACTCCTCCTAGTATTTTAAATTCAGCATTAACTTTCCTAGGAACCTGATCACTACAGTTTCTGCTATCAATGGCTGGAATTTCTAAGGATTCTAGCAACATGGGATTTTTTTTTCAGCTAACTTTGTAGAACATGTTGTCAGTTTAAGAACAAAGATGTTAAAAATGGCCAGGAGTTTCAATTTTCAGATTGACAGTGTGGTGTCTTCATTTGTTGTCCTCTACTTGGACACCTTTCTCTATGGACAGTTGACTGTACAGCAGTTTCTAAAAGGAAGATATTTTTGGTGCAGGGGAATCAATGAGTTTGTGATAGCATACACGAAGGAAGGTAAGGCCAACTGGTCAGTCCTTCAATATAGCATGGAGAATTGAGAAAGCATGTTGTAATAAGCACATGCTGTAGATGGAGGTGGAAAAGGATCAAGACATTCAGTGTAAGAATAGAGAAGGAAAAGTTTGAGAACTATTATAGCACAGATGGATTTCTATAAAAGATGGTAATTTTTAGTTTTTGAAAAATATGTAGTAAAAACTAAGTAAGATTTCATGAAAGCTCTAGAGGCAGTCACTTCTGTACCTTAATCAGTTAGAAAAGTGAGGACAGAAAGTATGCTTTTCATCCTTTCTTCCTGTCTGTCTACCACCCCTTCCTTTGCCCTTGCTTTCTCCCCTTTTCTGTCTTTTTCTATTTCTTATACTGTGCTAGACAAGAAACTGTGATAGAAGAAGACAGTGAAAGAGGAGTTTTAAAGCTCACACTTTGTGTAAGTGTCCCTAAAATTCATACTTTAACAAGACTTTAGGTTTCTCTTTGTAGTCTGAAATGAAATAAAAATTGCAGAATTTTCTATTTTTTTGTGAAATAACCAGCCTTTCTAGTCTAAAGGTTGAACAGTGCCACATAAAGTTTAAATTTGCAACCACTATTCTTGCTGTGATTTTTAGATTAGATTTTTTTTTATACAGAGTGATTCTTTACAACAAAATCCTAGAGATGATAATCAAAAAATGAAGATACTAATTTCATATAGCATATGCATATTTAAAATAATACAGGGAATTGTTTATTAAAAAATAAATTATTCTAGTTTTTATGCCTGATGTGTTCACTCTTTTGCAGATACTTCCTATTTTGTAATAACATCCTGCTTTCCAGAAAGGAGACAGGGCAGAGGGGAATGAAGTTTAAATGTGAAATGTATTTTAGCTTCTCCAAAGCTTATGTTGACGTAAACAGGTCTAGGTCTTTGTAGTTGACATTTGCAGTCAATTAGCTTTCTCTTCCTTAACAAACAAAGCAAATGGAGTCACAAGACACTTGTTGCCTTTTCTGTCACTCTAATAATAATTTACGTTTTAACTTATGCAGGTTCTTCAGTTGTTTTTAGTACTAAGCTTCCTACATTACATGTAATGGAAGGGACAAGTAAAAGTTGCAAAACATTTGTGTTGCAAGAGGAAGCATGATTGACAGCTACATTCCTCTCTACAGAAAAAAAAAATTTAAAAAAGCGTGTGGTAGAGCCTAAAGGATGTCCTAAATGTATAAATCTTAACACTTCAGGTTTCAGAAGTTAGCTTTGAAAAATGGTGGCTACTTTGGGTTGCTTTTAATATGGAAATAACAACTGCTTAAATATTACTTTGAAAATTAGGTTTTGTTTTGTTGTTTTTGTTTTCTTTTTTTAATTTATGTCAGCAGTATCAGTAACAGAAATTACAGAGAAAAGAAAATTTATTTTATGCTCTGAAATAACATTTTTATCCCATTTGAAATAAACCAACGTCAAAACTGTCAAATCCAAATAGGTACACTGGAAGACACAGGAAAATAAAATGGTATGTTAAAAACATATTGTTCTAATATAAAAGAATTTAGGACTTGTGGTTTTACTTTGTGAGAGATGGCTATGATCTACAGTAATGTGTTTTTCCAAACTGTAGGCCTACCTCTACTATCTGTGATGTCTATTGAAGAGGAAAGAAGATCCAGAAATAAGGGTGTTATTCTCGAAACTTGCAGTCTAATCCCTGTGTTGCTACTTCTGTATGTGTTGTCCAGAACTAATTGTTTAGTCTACAGACCTAAAGGTGTTCAGGAATCTAATTCCTCTTAGCTGATTCTTAGTCAGAGTTTTTAATTATTAGGGGTTTTTTTTGGTTGTGATATTTTTTCTTCTTTTTTTTTCTCAGAAGTGTGAGTTTTTTTAAGTGTGTCAATATACTTTACATATTGAGGTTTAGCACCTTGAATTTGTTGCGGAATTTAGGAGGAAATGGCTAGGATTTAAGAGATGCCTGTCTTACCTTTTTTATTTTTTTAGTACTTTTCACATGGAGTATTTTTCAATCAGATTGAAGAGCTTTTATCTGAGGAAAATAATATAGTGGTACACAATTGACAATATCCTAATCAGCAGAGAAGAAATGAGGCTAAATTGAGGGCTAAAGTTGTTTAGCATCTATCAGTCACCAGAAAAAAATGTTTTGGAGCTCGAGTATAAGCGGTTTTTTTAATCTTACCTATTTATTTCACAGAGATTGATCCTTATCATTGTTTGTCATTGCAAGAACGTAAACTGCTATAATAATTCAAAAAGAGATTGATTTCCTGATGGCTTTTAGTCACTACCCAACCACTAGCTACAAACCAGTCTTTGCAATTTTGTATTACCCACAAGCTTGCTGAGGTGCACTGTGTTCCATCCTCTAGGTCATTAGTGAAGACATTAAACAGTACTGTACCCACTATCAATCCTTGAACTTTGTGCCACTGATGACAATCCTCTCTTGATAAAATCTGTTCAGAGCTCTTTTGAAATGTGGGTATCAGCAAATACATCTTCTAGAACTTCAGAGACGTTAATATGCATGCTTTCTATTCCTAAGAAGTCACTAGTGGGGCAGGCTCTCTCTGGGGCCTTAATCTTGCACTTGTATGCTTATATAAAAAGAGACTCACTCACAGGACATACTCAAAGGTGTGTGTGCCCTGGTTCACTGACTGGTTCATAAGGGTTGCATGACAGGCACTGCTGTCAAAGTCTTACTACATGTGTTAGGCTGATTATAACTTCAATTGCTATCTTTTTGCAAATCTCTTATTTTTTGCACTGTTTTTTTCTTTTCCTCTAATGATGGCTATGTTCCTGATGACACAATAGTACCAAGTTTCAGGTGTTTCCCCAAAGTAACTGTATTTTGGTTTTGAGCAGGAAAGGGAGGGAGTGTACTAAATCTTTGGGGTTTTTTGACACACAAGATTGTAATTATCCAGATCCATTTTTTAAGCAGATTAGACAATCCTTTTGTTAAGTTTCACTTTCCTTCTCTTGTGCTTTCATCAGTAGTAGTATTCTTCCCTTTCCTTTTTGTGTTATTAATTAGCTAATTATCTCATTTACTTAAAATAATGCATGAAATTGCATAAATCCTACTCAACTTTCCTTATTTCTTATTTTAAAGCTCTCTCTACGGCATGTGGCAATAAATTGCGAATCTACATGGGATCTAAGCTTTGAAAACAATCAGTCTCAATGAATTGCTGGTATTGACCAAATATCCTATAAACTTGATGATAGAATTAGCTCTTAAGCTATTATATTTTATGGAGATTTTATTGTGCTTTTGTTCTTCCCGCACAGTCTGGAAGAATCTGGGTAAAGATCACTTTGTGTTCTTTAGTCCATGAGACATGTTGTAGAGGATACAGTTGCTTCTTGTCTTGTTTCAGAGTGTATTTGTTGTTAGTTATTACCTTCTCCTTCCGTTTTGTCAGTCTGGGTTCCGGCTCTAAGAGAATAGTGCTTCAAATGTGCTGCTTATCCTAAACTAATACATAGCAGAAGTTTTTAATAATTTGATTATCATGAAGATACACCACTCTTCATGCAAAAGTTAGACAATAACTCTTAAGACTGAAATGATAAAGTGCTAATATATTTTTATTTTAATATATTAACTCCCGAATGTATTCTTATCTGACATTTATTGCAGAGTATGATAACAGTAACAGTTTAATTTATGACAGCTCGCTAAAGGAAGTATACCCTTATTTGCTTGAGGTCACATTCTACTTCTGCACATTGTATACTGCTTGTGTGCATACTTTCTGTAAAAATTGTCCTTTTCTTCAGTGATAGCTCTTGGGTTGTTTCTTTATTTGTTGTTGGATTTTTTCTTTTTTTTTTCTTGCTTAGATATACCTAGAAACTTGTTAGCATTTGGAGGAAACATCATAAAAACCAAAACCAACAAAATCAATTTTTTGTTAACCTATGCAGCTTATCTGGTAAGACAATCTAATACAAGGCAAGGAACATTTGTGTAAAAAAAAAAAAAAAAGGCAAAAATGGACGTGGACTGTACTTTTGGAGTGCAATTTGTTTCAGTAGCTGCAGTGCATAGGAAGTTCTTTTAAGAAGGCAGACTGAAATTCTTGCAAATATTAATATGCCCCCTAAAAATCATCACAGTTTTATCCCACTTCTCCTTTTTGTGCCTGGGAGCCAGGGTGAGCCATTTTAAAAGGTGAAGAGTGTCATGGTTTGACCCCAGCTGGGAACTAAGCACAATGAGGCCTCTTGCTCATTCCTCTCCCCGAACTACTGCCTCCCCCTACCCACCCACTGCAGGGGAGAAAAAGTAAACCATATGGGTTGAGGTAAAAACACTTAAATAATTTAGACAAAATATAATTTAGAACTAGTAGTAACAAAAAAGCGCGTGCAATATACCAAGTGGCTTTGAGAGACGCGCCCCCTGGAAAGCTTCTGGATGTTCATTCCAAGTGCACGAAGGCCACAAGCCGCGCTCCCAGCACGGGCAGAGGACGGCGGGTCCCCGGCAGGGCCGGCCGAGCGCTGCCCTGCAGCTATCGGGCAGCGGTGCCAGAGGCGCTCGGCTCTCTCCCTCGGCCCTCCGCCGGCGGCCGCCTCCTGCCGGCAGCGGGGTCGCTGCGGGGCCGGGGCCGCAGCTGGTAGCGCCAGTGCGGGGACGCGCCGCGCAGCCCGGGCCCGGCCGCGGCGCTCTGCCGGCAGCCGGCCGGGCCGACCACGTACTCCTGGTAGTCGTCGTCCGCCCTGACCGTGTGCAGGATGCGGGCGAAGCGCTGGCGGCAGAGCGGGCAGGCGGCGCGCACGGCAGCCCACTGCCGCAGGCAGCCGAAGCAGAAGGTGTGCAGGCAGCTGTCGGCGTGGGCCGCGTCCTCCACGTCGTCCAGGCAGATGGGGCACAGCCCGGCCGCCGCTGCCTCCCACTGCCCGCGGCCCGTGGCGGCCGCCGGGGCGGAGCCGCGCTCCTGCAGAGCCTCCTCGGCACCGGGCGCCATGGGCTGCCGAGAGACGGGCGGAGTGCCGGAGCTGCTCTGGCGCCGGGAACCGGGCAGCAGAGAGGGCCCCAGGGCACAGAGGGGGCACAGGGGCCTCCCGAAGGGTCTCCCTGTGGGACACAGAGGAAAGACAGGGGCCTCCCGAAGGGTCTCCTTGTGGGGCAGAGAGGGGAGAGGAGCCAGAGGCCTCCCGAAGGGTCTCCTTGTGGGGCAGAGAGGGGAGAGGAGCCAGAGGCCTCCCGAAGGGTCTCCTTGTGGGGCACAGAGGAAAAACAGGGGTCTCCCGAAGGGTCTCCTTGTGGGACACAGAGGAAAGACAGGGGCCTCCCGAAGGGTCTCCTTGCAGGAGACTGGAAAGTGACCGACCTGCCCCTCAGCTGCCTTCAACAGGTGCCCCCCCTCCGCTCGCCCCAGGCACGCTGCCCCCCATTCCAGGAGAAACCCCCTTCCACACTGCTCCCGCCCAGCCGGTGGGACTCAGCTGGCACAGGGTACCTGCAGGAGGCGGTCGGGGAAGGAGGAGGTGGCTGGGAGCCCTCAGTGGTGCCGAGAACCCCTTAGCACTGACAGGAGCCAGGATCAAATGCACTGGCTGCTGAAGTGCAGTGAGTTTGGGGCTGTTGGCCCCACGGTGATGCCACAGAAGTCTCTGGCCCTGCACCATAACCAGCACCTAAGGAGAACAGAAAACACCCCAAAAAGGGGGAAATCTTTGAATCACAGGACATTAATCATGTTGTGGTGGCTTTTTGGGCTGAGATATGCCTCAGTCTCCTCAGATCCCATAATGACTGGCTGTTGTCCCTGAGTGCAAGGACTCAGCAACAGGCCATGCAACAATTCAGGCAGAGAACTCTTTGTGCCTATGAAGCACCCTGTCTTGGCTCTTTGATGATCTGTCAGGGAGGAAGGACCTCTTGCTTGTGGTAAGAAAACCTCAGCTGTAGGAAATAAACTCCGGAGGCCATTACTTCCGAACCACTTAAGAGTCAGTTGCTCAGGACCATATGCAGATGGCTTTTGAAAATCCTCAGAATGGAGATAACACAAGCCGTTCTAGTGGTTTTTGAATCTCACAGAAAAAAAAAAAAAATCCCGATACTCAACAAAGACCTCCTGTATTTCAGTCACAGGCTGCAGAATGGGTATCTGCTCCATTGTAGATCTCTTGGGTTGCTGGGGCACAAACTGTGTCATTGTGGTTTTTACCGTAAAGTTCAAGAATCTCTGTTCCAGCACCTGAATCACCTTCTCCCTCTCCTTCTTCACTTACCTTGATGTCTACAGGGTTGCTTTCTCAGGTTGTCTCTACAGGTTGTCTTTCTCAGCTGCTGTTGCACAGCTTTTTTCACCCTCTCTTGATTATGTTATCACAGGGGCACTGCTACCATTGCTGTTTAACTGAACTTTGGTCAGCGGTGAGTCTCTCTTGGAGCCAAGTGGAAGTGGCTCTCTGACGTGGGGAAGTTTCTGAAAGCTTACAGAAGCCAGCCCTGTAGCCCCTCTGCTACCCAGCTGATACAGGAGCCCAGAACTGGACGCAGCATTCCAAGTGTGGCCTCACCATTGCTGAGCAGAAGGCAGCGATCACCTCCTGTTTCTTGTCTTCTTTGTGTAATTACTTTGTGTAATGCAGCTCGGGATTTTTGTAGCAAAATACAAGCTAGCTTCTTTCAATGGGGAAAATTCAGAGTGGAACCTATTGTGCATATACACATGCATATCAATAGTTTAAATATGAAAGTGTTTCCCTGGCACATGCATTGCTCAGGTTACGTGACATCCAGCTGTAGCGAGGTTAAGTTTAAATATTCGGTGTTTTGAAGATGGTTTTGTTGTGCATATCTGGACTATCTTAGAATTAGTTAGAGAAAGCAACTTTTAAAATAACTATAATTTTTTTGTGTTGTTTTTAGGTAAGTGTATGTGTATATGTGTATATAAATGCTGCTAGTTATTTCTTCTGTCTTGTAGGTCAGGAACTTATTTTTGTTACATCTGCACAGAACTTCTTGGGTTCTTCTTTTTAATATTTTAGCTTTCTGTGTAACAACTTGTTATATTCATGGCATGTAAAAATACATGCAATTTATTTGTATTTTAAAGCAAATTTCTGCTCCTACAGCAAAATCTGACAAAGATTTCAACCTTGTCACATATACCTTGCACTGAGAACTTCATACACCTTTCCTTTTATTGTGCTGGGTCTTGCTAGGTGGTAATTGTATAATAGTTTCTTTATGTGCACCATCGCTAAGTGAAAACCATACAAATGCTGAATTGTTTCTGTTGATATAAAATATGGCACATTTCAAAGTGCAAATCTAATGCATTTTAAAAGGTTTGCATTCGATAGGAGTAACATACAGGTAGTCTTCTGCAGTGTAGAGAGAACTTCTGTCCAGGAGCTTTAGGATCTTGGGAACTTGTGAGGAGAGATGGGAAGGGAAAGAAAAGAAAAACAGCAATTCTTGTAAATATCACGAAACTCAGATAAGGATACAGTTGTGGGTTCCTCTTTTTCTAGGAGATACACTATGTCTCTTCTAGTAAACAAATTAAAAGAAGGGAAGAATATTTCGTTAGTATTTTGTTAGGTGTGTTTTTTTGCGGTGTGTGATAAGTGTGCAGTTCATCCTGGTATTCTAGATTTGTGTAATTTGTATTTCATAAGGAAATGTGTGTCTTGCCTGAAGTGTTTAAACACTGTAATTGAAAAAAGCAGCAAATACGACTGGCTGCTTCATTGGTTAGTAAGTAGCCCTGACATTTCAGATGTGAGCAGACCATTTAGATTGTGCTTATTTGCAAGTATATTGTGAAAATATAGTGGATAGAGCAGGAACTGGAACAAAATCTGTCCATTTTTCAACTTCTATATTTCCACTGATCTTATTTTGTAGTTGGTGTGAGTTGAACTACATATCTTTGTCCTACCTTCTCAAAGCAATTGAGGTAGTTCTGTCATTATCTCGATTCACCAGGAATGGAAAATCACTTGGGAACATACTGGATTTGAACATTTTAACTGACTAAGGATTTTAATACTTAGTTCTGTGGCTTTTTGGGTTTTTTTCTTAGAATGAAGACAAAATAAATATTTGGTATGCGGGTAGTGTTGTTTACATAGAAATAACACAATACAACATACCAAACCAATGTTGACTCACTTATACTGAAAATAAATCTTGCAGTAGCTTGGAACATTTTTCTACTTTGTAGTAAAAAAATTGAACTACAATCCACAGAATTAAAGGAAACCTGCTCTTTACCAGAAGTAAAAAATCAGCACTTATCTAAGCATGATGTAGTCAATGTGATACCTGTCAATTCATCTCAGATATTAAATGTAAATATAATAGCGGCATTGACATATGTGCCTCAAGCAGTAACACCTCAGCAAACTTGTTTAAAACACATAGCTAATTATGTGGGGTCTGACAGGCAAGTTTTCTTTTGCAGTCAAGGAACTTGCCTTACAATGATTGATAGTTTTTGCTTGCTTCGTTGAACTGTAGTAGAACTGCCTGTAATATTTGTCTCTCTGTATGCTAAATGAGTGAATAGTTGAGAGTAGTTCAGGCTTTCAGCTCTTCATGCTAGACTTGTCCTCCTAAAGTTACATAAAAAAAAAAATCCATGCTGATTTTGTGTTGCGGGTAAAGTAAGAACTATTTGTTGTGAAATTGTAGGCAGACTTGGAATATTAGCTCTATAACAATAAAACTTCTTTGTACTGAAAGGCAGTATACATTGGTTTATATGGTGCAACTTCCAAATGTTGGCATCAGGATGTTTGCTCTTTTTCCATGTGGAGAGAAACCAGCATAGTAGCACCAGTGTAATTTTTGCAAAGTGAGGAAGACTCTGAGTGCAGGATGAAGCCTTATGAGACAAACGCTGTAAGAAAAGCTGTAGTAGGAATCAAACAGATTTTTTTCAGTAAGGATAACAAACCTGCTGCTGTAATGCTGCAAGGATGTAAGCAGTGAAAGAGCAAATAATTTTTGTGTCTCTTAGCTGGAGACAGGCTGGTATCATGCTGTAATCCAAGCCAGGCAAATAGTAATGTAGTGGATGGTGCAGTTCATTCTTAGTAAGGCAAAGTTATGTGAACTAGGAGGTATGCTAAGTTACTTCTTACACCTGACCAACTGTTTGAATGATACCTTACTATTTCCACCTGTCAGATGGTGGAGAAATTTGACTCTTATTTCTGTTTTTATCTGAGAGCTTTCTTTTCTTCTCTTATTTGTGAAGATGATGTACAGATTCAAGCTCATTCTTAATAGGAAATTTTCTTACCTCAAAAACCTGTGTCTTTTTTCTTATGTGTATTGATTCAAACTTCATCTTCCAGTCTGCTTGCATTATTTTTGGGTCGCACTGTTCTTTTGTGTACGACCACAGCGGATGAGATGCAGATTGTTGAATCTGGAACCATACTGTCAATAACTTGTCTTAGTTTCATTTGAGTTCATTCTTTCTGTAACCAATTTGTCAGTTGCTGCAGCCAGTCAGTATGTTTTTTTCACTTTTCTGTGTACAGACTTCTTAAATTTAAGTGAACCTTTCAATAAGAAACTAAAACATTCCAGTTTTCGAATAAAAATCTCTGCTCTTTTGATACCTGGAAGATGCCAATAGCTAAACAAGAATGTCTAGTTAGCCTGAATATAGGTTAATTATTCAGTAGCTACTGATTTACTTGTTTTTACCCCAAGATGTTAGATGGGTTAAGAAGAAATAAATGAGTTATGGGAGGAAGGTTGTTAGGGATTTTTTTAGGTTGAATTATGAAACCTAAGCACTTTACTTGAAGTCTCTGTTTTGTTTTTTTTAATCAAGGTTTAGGTTGTCTTAGAAAAACTAGTAGATTACTGATTTATTTGAGAATTAGAGTCACTGTGCTGTAGCTTAAGCATCATATTTAGCATTTAGAAAACATGTCATCTGGAAATTGGCCACTTTTAAGATTGAGTATGTGGGGAGCCTATCTCAAAGAAACTCTGGTAATGCAATTATCTTATTTACCACTAAAAGTATTTGGATGTTTCTTAAGTTAAAAAGGTATGTCATGAAATTCAGGACACAAGCAATTTCTCTGCGCATTCTTCTTCAGGAAATTATATGTATGTAAACTTCTTTTATTAAGGCTGAAAAAATCCCTTCTGGTCTGCCTTTCCTCCCACATCAAATATACTTGCTGCTATTCTTTTTTTTTTTTTTTACTTTTGCAGAGTCCAAAGATGGATAGATGGATAGAGCATTCCAGATGGGGTCTAAAGTGTGGAACTGAGGCACTTGCTGGCTACCCCTTCCTGTTACAGTCAAGTCTGCTGTTGTTTGCCTTTACTGCAAGGATATATCAATCTGCAGTTCCCATTTTCTTTACTCCCGTTGTGTCTAAATACTTCGTCATTTTTAACGTGTCAACACTTAATACATACTACAGCGTATTGCAGTTTAGGGATATCAGAAAGATGTCTGGAATGAGTTAATGTCATACATGATTAAAACTATCAGCACAAACAGAGCATATGAGAATTTTTTTTCTATGATTAGTATTAAAATAGAAAGCACATAATATGCTGGGATTTGTACCTTTTAAAAATCTCAGATATAAATTAATATACATTCCACTGTCTGTTCTTTAGTCCTTGCAGATTCTCTTACTGCAATATAAAAAGAGTTGTCAAAGTATCTTGAAAGATTAATGTTCTACTATAGCAAACCCTGTCAAGACAGGAACAGTCTTAAGTAGTCTTAAGAAGAGAGAGGAATGTTGTCCATTGATACACAATATATATTAGATTATGGCTTAAGAAAATACAAGCCTTCTGATAAATCAGAAACACTAAGCCACCAATTTGTTGTTGGTCTAGGACCTGAAGTTATTCAAAATACTACATTTTTAAAAATTTTTCTACTGTAAGTTCCATATTTTCAGGTTCCACACATTCCTGTGAATTATTTGGTCAGTTCTTAGGTCCAAAAATTTGATTTCCTTGAAATAACTTTAGATTTTTTTTTCAGTTTGGGGAGTTCAGAGGATACATCTGCCTAGTATTGCACAGACAGTGAGCAAGCTATGCCAGTGTTCAGAGCTGACTGAGGCTTCAAGGCAGAGTTAATTACTCTGGTGCTAAGGAAGAGTTTGCATGCTCTGCCTAGAGCATTCCTCATAATTCATGACTGAATGTGATCAGTAAAGGAGCTTTGCACTGAAGTGTTCACAAAACTTTGGCTCATTCTTCATGGCTTCATTGTCAGTGCTTCTGACAGATTGCAGAAGCACTGCATTTTATTCTTTGGAATAGTTTTAGTGTTAAGTATGGTTTAAATCAGTCTGGCACCTAAACCCCATGCAGGTGCTTAGTCACTCTGTCACCAACAGGATGGGGGAGAGAATCAGAATGGTTATCCTTGTGGTCAGCTGGGGTCAGCTGTCCTGGCTGTGTCCCATCCCAACTTCTTGCACACCCCCAGCTGACTGACTGGTGGGGTGGTACAAGAAGCATAAAAGGCCTTGGTTCTGTGCAAACACTGTTCAGCAATAACAAAAATACCTCCATATCATTAAGCCTGTATTCTGCAGAAATTCAAAACATAACCTGATAAGAGCCACTGTAAAGAAAATTAACTCTACCCCAGGCTAAACCTAGCACATTCCAGCCCTTATTTCCTAGCATTTACGTTGTGCTCAGGTCCCATACTACCCTGTATGACTTCATTAACCACCACCCCCTTTCCACTGTTTGATACAATACAAAGATAGCATTCCCTTAGTATGTGGACCACCTCAGCAAAATGTTCATAAAATGTCCACAAAATGTCTGTTGAGTTTATTCAGTCCGTGGCTTTGGGCTCCATCTGTTCTGGTGGTCACTCAGGACAGGGAAGGTGGTGTGTTGTATGGACTAACTGAGCACCAAAGCCAGCTTAGGTCACGTCACTGCTGCACTGAAACTGATTCTTGTAAGGCTTCTCCACCATTGATTTGGGTGGTTACTGTCATCGTAATTCCTATAACATGCAATTCAAATAATGGCTTACAACAACAGTTTAAAGTATATCCATTACTATCTCTGTCCCTTGTCCTTTTGGGTCAGGTTTTGTGGTTTAACATTGCAGTGAACTCTTTCACTTGTTCCTACCCTGCTTAGCAGCAAGGGGTTCCTGCTTAACCTCCATGGGCTGCAGAGAGACAGCTTGCCTCACCCTGGTCTTCACCAAAACAGGCTTATGGGGAATCTCTTGCTTCCCCTCCTCCATCATGGGGTATCACCCACAGGAGACAGTTCTCCATGAACCTTTTCAGTGTGTGTCCTTGACACAGGCTGCAGCTCTTCATGAACTGCTCCAGCCTGAATCCCTTCCACAAGATGCAGTCCTTCAGAAACAGACTGCTCCAGCATGAGTCCCTCACAGGGTCACAAGTCCTGCCAGCAAACCTGCTCCAGGGTGGGCTCCTCTCTCCTTGAGTACACAGGTCCTGCCAGGACCCTGCTCCTGTATGAGCCTGTCACAGACTGGTCACAGCTGTTTTCAGGCATCCAGCTACTCCACTGTGGGGTCCTCCATGGACTGCAAGTGGATACCTGCTCCTGGATGGACTCATCCTTCTACTCAAGTTCATACTGGTGTTCCAGCCTGTCCAGTACAGCAGCACGGAGAACAGCAGCAACACCCTGGCCACCTGCCAGCCCAGGCACTTTGCCATGGCTGTTTTCAAAATGCTGTTGAGCACATCACAGTGAGGTGATCAGCAGCACAGGACTGCAGCGAGGAGCAAAAGCAACAAGTGGCCACTAATGAGCACTAGACTCTAATACTCAGTCAGGCAAGCAAGCCCCATGGTAAGCACAGCAGCCTGCTCGTTACTAGCTAAGTGGCATTAGCTATGAATTCGATCTAGTACATTCCAGTCAAATCTGTTGTTATCTTGAACCCTTTGTGCTTCACATTGGGCACCAAAAAGGACTGTTATGATTTAACCGCAGCTGCCAGCTAGGCCCCATGCAGCTATTCACTCACTTCCCTGCTAGTGGGATTGGGGAGAGAATTGGAAAAGTGAGAAAACTCATGGGTTGAGATAAAAACAGTTTAATAGGAAAGCAAAAGCCGCACACACAAGCTAAGTCAGAAACAAGGAATTAATCCTGTACTTCCCATGGGCAGGCAGGTGTTCAGCCATCTCCAGGAGAGCAAGGCCCCATCACGCATAATGGTGACATGGGAAAGCAAACGCCATTGCTCCAAATGTCCCCTTCTTCCTCCTTCTTCTCCCCACTTTATGTGCTGATGTTCCAACCATGTCTCCTCCCAACCTCCTGTGCACCCCAGTGTCCTCACCAGCATGACAGTGTCAAAAGCAATAAAGGCCTTGGCTCTGTGTAAGCCCTGCTTAGCAATAACAAAAGCATCTATTTTATCAGCCCTGTGTTCAGTACAAATCCAACACATAGTCCCACACCAACCACTGTAAAGAAAATTAACTTCCCTTCCCTTCCCTTCCCTTCCCTTCCCTTCCCTTCCCTTCCCTTCCCTTCCCTTCCCTTCCCTTCCCTTCCCTTCCCTTCCCTTCCCTTCCATTCCCTTCCCTTCCCTTCCCTTCCCTTCCCTTCCCTTCCCTTCCCTTCCCTTCCCTTCCCTTCCCTTCCCTTCCCTTCCCTTCCCTTCCCTTCCCTTCCCTTCCCTTCCCTTCCCTTCCCTTCCCTTCCCTTCCCTTCCCTTCCCTCTCTTTCATCAGGAGCATAGGCAAGAGTAAGAGTAACTTAGGATAGGAGGGTAATTTGGGAGAAAGGTATAAGGATAAGCAAGGCTTGTTTGGCTACACAGCTGGTAGGTGCAGAATGACAGATGTCAATGAGTATGAAGTTCATCTGGACATTGTGTGTCCTTATCATCTTCTACATTCCCTGCCTATTGACATCTTAATTCTTTTCTAACTGCATTGTATTTCAGAATTATCTTGAATTCCCAGTGCTTTCTTCTCCATTTTCAAGTGAGTTGACACCATACCAAGCACAGTCCCAGTTGCAGCTAAGGTGTGAATTATTGCAGCTATTATTAATGGGTAATTGGGGACTGTTGTGATGGGAATATTCTGAGAGACACTGATCAAATCTCCAAATTTCAGGCACGCATTTTTTTTATGCTCTACTCCTAGCTGATTAGTCTGTTACAAGCTAAGAGTCAAGCATTAATCAAAGACATTAGTCTTCGGGTTTCTTCAGAGGGTTAATACCTATTTTCAGACATCTTTCTATTCATCTGTTTCCTGCAAATAGTTGCAGACTGACACACAATCCAATATGATAAAGTACTGTACTTCTGATTCTAATTCATTCTTTCTAGGTGTGGGTATAAGGTGAACAATAATTTATTTCATTTTTCTGTTTTAAGCAAGCAGTGTAGTATAAAGAATAAAATTATATGTTTCACAAGTAGACCTTCTCACTACAGGGAAGGAAAGCTCCAAGGAAAGATATAGCTGGTGCCTCAGTCATTAGCAAAGTAAAATAGTCACTAACTTGTCTCTTGGCATGCACAATATACATCCTTCTCTTACAAAATAAAATTGCAGGTTGAGGAAGACAGGAATGGGAGAAACTGGTGAGATTTTATCCACTCCATTCATTGTTTAAGTAGATTACATATAGTTATCCCTGAAATAAACCTGCAGATATCCCAGCTGTAAGCCTATTAGCATGTTTCCCAGGTCAATATGGAAAGGATTTGTCTTAGTTTTCTTCTTTGTTTTAAGCCAGTATAGTTCTTTACTGGTGTCAGAGTTATTCTATTCTTATTGAAATCTCCTTCCTTGTATTTTCATAGATAAAGGACAGCTGTAGCTTTTGTACTTAGTAACCGAATAGATTTCACATTTAGCCAGGAAAGCCATGCTGACTTGAATCTGCAACAGTGTGGCCAGCAGGACCAGGGGAGGGATTGTCCCCCTGTACTCGGCACTGGGGAGGCCACACCTTGAATCCTGTGTTCAGTTTTGGGCCCCTCACGACAAGAAGATTGAGGTGCTGGAGCATGTCCAGAGAAGGGCAATGGAGCTGGGGAAGGGTCTGGAATACAAGTCTTATGAGGAGCAGCTGATGGAGTTGAAGTTGTTTAGGCTGGAGAAAAGGAGGCTCGGTGGATCTTATCACTCTGTACAGCTGCCTGAAAGGAGGGTGTAGCAAGATGGTGGTCAGCATTTTCTCCCAGGCAACAACTGACAGGACAAGGGGAAATGGCCTCAACTTGCACCTAGAGAGGTTCAGGCTGGATATTAGGAAAAATTTTTGACTGTGTTTAAGCATTGGAATGGGCTGCCCAGGGAAGTGGGTAGTGGTCACTATCCCTGGGAGTGTTCAAACAATGAGCAGACATGGCATTTCGTGCTATGGTTTAGTGGTCGTGGTGGTTTGGTCAAAGGTCAGACTTGATCCTGGAGGTATTTTCCAGTATTAATGGTTTTATGATTCTGTGATAATGTATCTTCATTTTTCAGAGCTCAAGCCTGAGATGCTTAGAACATGCTTCTCCAAATAACTTCCAGTGTGTCAACTGAATATTTTTTTACTAGGATTCTCAAATCTCAGGGCAGTATTCTGTATCTTAGTCAAGAGAAGAGTATCACATAGTAGAAACAGAAGCTATAGAGAGTTACTGTCCAAGACCTGGTATAATACTGTCAGAAAATGTGATATGTTTTAAATTTAAACTTCTGCTTAACATGCACATATTAGTAAATTTTTCTAGCATAAACTTAGTTTTGTTGTTTGCTACTACCAAAACACATTCTTTCAAAAGAACACAAAATTTTAACTGTACTATAATGCAATTCTTCTAGCAAAAATAGAATATAGAATTTAATCTAACTCAAACGTGTTGTATACACCGGGTGCCATCACATAGTTATCCAGTTACCGTAGTATGTACACTAGCCACTGCAGTTAAATATTGTCGGGATTAGGATTATATATCAGTATCAATGCTGTCTTGCATGAAAATCATGTGAAGTATGTGTGAGCCTGTAACACTGTTTCCAGTGTTTTGAACTGCTTCAACTTCCCATAAGCTTAAATATTAAGGTTTATGCATCCTAACTAAAACAACCCAAAATGTCAGTAATTTGGAACCTGATAATTTTGTGATGTATGGATTTTGAAGCAAACTTTGCTGTAGCTCAGAATAAGGAAAAAGATGTTTCTCTTCCTTTTCTTTTTCCCTTAGATGCACAATTTTGCATTAGAACTATTGTTCTCTAATATGATATAGCAAGACAAGACCATGCTGTTTAACCTTTTATTCTGTACGTGTTCCAAAATTTAAAGATATTTTAATACTAGACCACTTTTAGTTTCTAGAGAGCTCTAAATAGCCCTTTAAGAGCTTTCATCAGTTTTTATCCTAAGCCCTCTTTCCTATCTGGTGACTGTAAATTCTAGTTTAGCAAATGATATTGATGATAACCTGAATATGATGTAGGTAAGGTTGTTATTGGGTGAAACCTGTGTGTCTCCCTCTATTTGTACCATTCTCTTTTTTTTTTTTCTCCTTTTTTTTTTTCTTTTCTTTTTCTTACTTGGCTTCCCCCATCCCTATTCAGAGGGGAACCGTGGATTGTCACCTGTCTCACTATCTGTTTAACTTCTGCTGAGGTGGTGGGTAAAGGAAGAAAATTAATAACACAGCCATTGGGGCAATAATTCAGGCATGAATTTTTTCATTCTTGTACCTGGTGATGAAATGGCTAAATGAAGCATTTGAAAGATGTCACGGTATCACTAATATCATAACTTTTTAAGTTATGACATGGGCTAAGGCAGAGCTGACTCTTTCCAGTGGTGCCCAGTGTAGGTAAAAGAGGCAATAACAGGCGGTCCTCTCTCAACCTGAACCAAAGCTTTTTACTGTGAGGCTGACCAAGAATGGGCACAGGTTGTCCATAGAGGCTGTGGAGTTCCTATTCTTGGCTATATTCAAAAGTCATCTGGATGTGGTCCTGCGTGGAAGGGTGGAAGCCTGTAGGTAGCACTGCTTGAGCAGGTCCCTTCCAGTCTCTGGGACTGTACTGTCATTTGGTGAAAGTCCAACAGTAAGAATCACAAACAGAAAATTTGTAACACAGAGGTGACACATGGAGAGCATTAGATGTCTCCTGTAATACTGCTCATTCTGTTAATAAAGTAGATTTTTCCAGCTATAATGTTTCAACTTTTAAATTTTATGTTTTGATCTACAGAGTGGTCAAAATAAATATAGTCTCAATTTTGACATCACTTTTTCTCCCTTTATTTCATTATTATCAGGTGCACATTGAGTCTTTTGGTAAAAGGACTGCAGCACAGTATCATACTAGGAGAAAAAACCCCACCCAAATACCCATAATTCACTTCTGAAGCAGCCTAGAGATCTCCTTTCATAACTGTATAAATGATACAGAAGCAAAAAAAGCTGTTTTGTTCAGGTGGTTCTCCTGCTTTCACAGTCTTCCTCAGAAAGTAATCAAAATCTATTTTGTTGTCAATAATTCTGAAAGGTGTGAAGAAGTAGCATTATACATGTTAGACTTTATAATTGATTCTGCTGTTATCATTAGTGCCTTAGAATAAGATCTTGGCTCAAACTAGAAATTTAATTTGATATTGTAACTCTAATGCTGCATACAGATATTTTTGGGAGATTGTGAATATGCTCATTCCAGCCCATGACAATTATGCTAATATAATACAGACAGATGCCTCAGTATCTGAGAAGTATCTGAGTACTATTAAAGATGGATAATACCTGACTAACTGTGAATTAAAAGCCATGATATACTAGACTTACCAGTGTAAATATCAGCTTAGAAAACACAGTAAACTTGTAGAAGTGTTCTTTACTTTATTTAATTCTTTATCAAAACTTGTTTCTGGTTAAACACTACAAAATACCATCCCAAGAAGGAAATTCCTGTGAACTTCATCCTAGATTGTTGCCTAAAGACATTTTTATTTCTGAAAGAACAAACTGTAAGGCCAGATAGCTGATGTCCCTCCATTACTGCTGCTCAGTTGTTTGCTATCCCAGCACATCACTGTCATCCCAACAAGACGATAGTCCTGCAAGTGCACAGAGGTCTCTATTCCTCACGTTTATTCACCATGCTGAGTGAGGCCGCCATACAGCCCTTCACCTGTGAGCTCTTCAGAAAGGCGCTTCAGCATGCTGATTTCTGAAAGAAGGTCTGTGTGGCTTCCTCATAAAGATGCTCTGTAGCTGCTTCCTTGTTCACATGCGCATGCTTGAGGTGACCCTGCTTAAGCCTCATTTTTTGATTATGTGTTGCCTTTCATTCATGTCACTCCCGGCCTTTGCTTGTCCAACCTGTCCACCACTCCTTCAAAGGAAAGGAAAAGGAAAGCTGGAAACTCTTTCCCTCCCCTTATCACTCCTGGATCCAGTCCCTTCTTACCAGGTGTAGTGGTTTGGTTCAAATTACCCATTACTTATTTTCCTTCTGTGAGATGAGAATTAGGAGAAAACAAAGCAAGATTTATTCTTAAAAGAATATAAAGAAGTTTATTAACAGACCTAAAAGAAAGGAAAAAAAAGTTAGACTAAACCTTCAGAACACTTCTCTTTCCCCCACCTTTCCTCCCTTCTCCTACTGACAACATAAAAAACACAGCCCCTGAGATTTTTTAGTCAGTTCACCACCTCTATAATGATTTCTCTTTTTTAAGTTCGCTTAGGCAGAAGAGTCTCTCTTGCTCTTGCTGTGGAGACATCTCCACAAGAAACAGGTCTCTCATGTCTGCAGTGTCACAGCAAGGCAGCCACCCAGGATGGTTCTCTGCTTGCATGTGAAAATCCTTTCCCTCGACTTACAACTTCCCCACAACTGCTTTCGAGGGTTCCTTTAGCTAATGGGTTACCATTTTTAAGGATGAACTGTTCAGAAACAAAAGTTCTCTTCACTTATCAAAGTACCTGAAAGGTGTAAGAACACTATCTCTGGGAGCATCTGCATCTCTAGGAACAGATGTATTTTTCTTCTGTGGGATCTCTGTTCAAGTTGTTCATCAAATCGCAGCTACTTCAACATTTGCTTATTTCAGCACAGGTACTTTTGCTCACAGCAAATCACAGCTACTTCAGCATTTGCTTGTTCTAGCACAAGTACTTTTGCTCACGGTTGCAGTTTGAACACTCTACCCGCCCACACTTTCATGAAATTACAGTGGGTATTCTGATACATCATAGTCCATCACCATAGCTTTACAACAGAATTTCAGCTTCTAGTATTGAAGCATCTTCTCATTCTCCTCCCTCGGGATCTCAGCTCTTTCTTCCCCACCGACTTGGGCATCTTCATAATGTTTTCTTCACGCACCCTCACCTTTCTCTGTCCATCTGACCGGGAAGAGGATTGATGTCTGCAGGAACATCTGGTCTGGAGGAATCTTACAGCACTAAGAGAGTTAACACCCGGGCCTTGCAGCTGGAGTTTGGAATTCACTTATCTCTTGGCCACGTGATCCTGCCAGGCAACAGCCTCAGAGGAATTTCGGCCGCTCTAGGGGTGAGGGCCATCCTGGCCTCTGTGGTGGGGGGGGGTGTCTGGCAAGCAGGAGTGGCTGTGATCTCAGCCAAGCCACCCCCGGCCGGCAGAGCCCAGCCTGGCCCGGCCACCCCCCCATCTGTTACCTGTCCGGCCGCCGCAAACAAGAGAGGGCATCCCGGGCTTTGTTCCTTCTTAAAATGTGGCTCACAGAGGCGTGTCCAGCTCTCTAAGTGGTTTAGAAAAGTTGCCAATATTCAAACTAGCCAGTTGGTTGGTTCTGTTGGGTCTAGAGGAAGCTGTAAGCACCTTTTCGCAAAGAATCACTTCCTGGCAGATGGAGCCTTCTTTAGCTACAACTCCCAGCTGAGCTAAACCATGACACCAGGTCAGCCATCCTGCTGGCAAAAATATCTCTGCCCAATTAATGAGGTGCATTGCGTCTCTCCTAAGCTGTTGTTGACCTCAGAGAAAGCCCTGTGGTCATAAAAACCAAAGCCTTGTTTGCCAATCCCAGTTCTACAACCAAGTGTTGACATGCAGTATCAGTGCCCTCCTCCTCACACCCTTTCACCCAGGATGAAGGAAAACACCATTTGGACTTTCTCTACTCATTGAATCTCTAGTGGACAAACTGATGTTTTGGAGTAGCATAAATGTAATTGTTTGATGGTTTGCTAGTTTTCTCACAACAAAAATTTTGAGAAGCTTTATCCTGTTTGTGAATGTAATCTTGTTGCTGATATGTACTGATGGGTAGGGCTCCTGTGTAATACTGCCTAATTTTCCAGTAAGAGTGAATACCATTTTGATGGTTTCAAAGGTAAAATTAGTAGGTAGATCAAAATGAGAGGGTCATGAAGTAGTCATTCAATCTAAACAACTATATGCTGTGATCTGCTGGCAGTGTGGAATTTCATTTTGACTGTTGTTGACTAGTACTGTTCCTAGGTACTTAGTAAACTGATTGTCAAGACAATGCTTTTTATATTATGAACTTTTTTGAAGGAGTTGCCAGGAGTTTCTACTTGCTCAGGTCCCTTCCAGTGTGTATCTCTGTATTTCACCCTTCTGTTTGTTACTCTCTTACAGGGTTTGACTACTGGAAAGTATATATGTAAATCCAGAGAGACTGCTTCTATCTGTGCCACTTAGTTAACTGTTACTCCTCCATAAATCTGTGAAAAGCTGAAAAAAAAGAGTAAAGAAATTTGTACTACTAACTGCAGTATTTAGCAACTAGTACTAATATCAGGCAGAGTCCAGCTGCCTACTTTGGTATTGGCAAAAACCTTGGGAGACGACAAACAGTCAAATAGTGTTTAGTAAGAAACTGGGGTTCTAACATGAAGATATGACAGTATCTAGAAACTATTTGTAATACTCTGTTCTCCCTCTGTGAATAGCTTGTGTAATCTGTCTTCTGCTTTGTGGCTAACACCGCACAATTATGAAGGCAATTATTCATAAAATTTTTGTTTATACAAAAATTGAAAAGGAATGCTTATGTGAAACTAGTGTATTACTGAAAATTATTTCCATTTATACTCTTGTTCAGGAACCAAGCATTCTGTATTAATTGTTGAAACTTAATGTTCTAAGAAGTTTTCCTTTATTGTGAAACACATTATGTTGCTGCAAATTCTTAATTAGTATATTGGCTATTCATCATTATAAATAGATAAGATCTTAAGATTAGCCTTTTATTCTGACTATTAAAAGCCTGCCATTACTGCATGTGATTACGAGATCTAGTTCAGTTTACCTTCTGTGATGTTTTGTTTAGGCTTCTAGAGGAGAAAAAAGAAATTTCCTGCTGCACTTGAAAGTAAATTACAGGCTTTCATTTTCTGCATTGAATTAAAGCCTGCTACATTATTTGATCTAGACAATAAAGCATATGTAGCTGAACAAAACTTTGCAAACTCTGGTTGCTGAAAAAAGTAAATTAGTTCAGTGTGAAATAGTCCAGGAACAAAATAAACAGTAATCTGACACATTTTAACAATCTCTTTTGATAAGTAATAGAGCAAGTTAGACTCTTAAATCATTCTGTCTTCATATTTCAAGTCTAGAAAACAGAAGGATTCCAACTGATAATTTGGCTATATTAAAAAAATCTTTAGGGAATTTAACAGACAACATGAAACTGCACAGAATATATAGGAGAGGAGTAATTTTCAGCATAGTAGCTTTGCCTAAATTCTGCCCGTTACACTGAGGAAATACTAACCTTGTTGCATTCAGCAGCTGGGTCCCGACAGTATCTTTTCCCACTTGGAGGGGTTAATTAGTCTTCTTTCAGAATGTGGCCTGTTTAGCTTACATTCACATCATGCAACAAGCGCTGGCTATACAAAGCAGTACCATTAACAGACGGGTGTGTCCAACTGCTTAATTAGGCAGAATAAAAAGGACCTTGTCAAACATTCATCTGTTGTTTGTCATACACCTGACGGTCCAATTAGGCAAGGATGACGTCTTTTCTGCTGTAATATTCACTTCCTTTACTTACATAGACTGTCAGTGAAAAAATGGGAGAGTTTTCATTTAGATTATTGTTGTGCCTTTAATCCCAGACAGCAGCCAAGCCCCCATAGCCACTCACTCACTCTCCCACCAGTGAGACTGAGGAGAGAGTCAGAAGGGTAAAAGCTGGAGAGCTCAGGGGTTGAGATAAAAACAGTTTAACAGGGAAAGCAAAAGCCACACACACAAGCAAAATAAAACATGGAATTAATTCAGTGCTTCCTGTGGGCAGGCAGGTGTTCAGCCATCTCCAGGAGAGCAGGGCCCCATCACATGTAACAGTGACTTGGGAAGACAAGCAGCATCCCTCCAAATGTCCCCTCCTTTCTTCTTCCCCACTTTATACACTGAGCATGGTGCCACAGGGTCTGGAATATCCCTTTGGTCAGTTTGGGTCCCCTGCCCTGGCTGTGTCTCCTCCCAATCTCCCAAGCACCCCCAGTCCCCTCCCCAGTGTGGCAGTACCAAAAGCAGAAACTGCCTTGGCTCTGTGCAAGCCCTGCTCAGCAATAACAGAAACATCTCTCTGTTATCAACCCTGTGTTCAGCACAAATCCAAAACCCAGTGCCAGCCACTGTGATGGAGGTTAATTCTACCCCAGCCAAAACCAGCACTATAATAAAATTATGTTCTCCATATTGATACAGCGTAAAAGAATTACACTGACTACATCACTGATGTGATGCTTGAAAAACCTCCAGTAAACAGGAATATACTTAAGGTTGACCATCAAACCATATTGTATGGTACCTAGAGGGAAAAATCTGGAAAAGTCTAGTGTACTGAACTATAATAAAATTTTGCATTTAGGATGGAGACCTAAACCAGAACAATGGAAGCAGTCCCGGTTGAAGGCCAGGTGCTCACCAAAACCACTCTATCACTCCAGTCCTCAGCTGGACAGGGGAGAGAAAATGTAACTAAAAGCTCATTGATGAAGATAACAACAGGGAAAGATCACTCACCAATTACCACAACAGGCAAAACAGACTCGACCTGAGGAAAATTATTTGAATGTATTGCCAATCAGATTAGGGTAGGATAGTGAGAAATAAACCTAAATCTTCAAAACACCTTCCCCTCACCCTCCTCTTCCTCCCAGGCTTAACTTTATTCCTGATTCTCTACCTGCTTCCCCAGCAGTGCAGGGGAATTATTTTCTTTTGTATCCTGATTTTTGTCAGGTGTGCTGGGTCCTGAAGTGCATCCACTGCTTAAAAGTAGAGGGTTTGGTTAACATGAAACTCTTGAGAGTCTGTTGATTAATGAGTCTTTATCACAATTTAGATTTCAAGAATTTATGAGACTTTCTGTATGCTTCAGAAGAAGCATTTAAATCAATCAAGTGTGCCATAGGCATGGTTTCCTGGAGTTTAAATCAAGAATGGTCCCAATTGGCAAGGTCCTCGCCCTATTGCCTGACCCCATACTGTGTTTATATGCTTGTTTCCTGCTCTGCAGTGGCTACATTTGAATGCAAAGTGAATTAGAGATAGTTGGACTGAGGAACTGCAGAAACCCAGCCTTAAATCTGCTTAAATTGCTGTGGAACCCAGCCTTGAAAGGAAAGTTTGCTGTTGACAGCTGGTTCTGTTGTCAAGCTAGGAGAATACTGAAATTTTTTTGGCATAGTAATTAATTCCTCCTGGTATCTAGTGGCATGTCCCTGAATTTTTTATTATGGTTTTGTCTCAGAAAATATTGTAGGGGTTTGGGGGGAGCTTGTTATTTGATGATGGTGGTAGGCATTAAAGTCCAGTTTCTTCACTATCAGCCATCCAGGTCTCATGAGTTAAACTGAAAAAAAATCACCTGCATAGGTCATTCTAAGTATCTATTAGATTTTTTTTCATATAAATCTCTTTTATTATGCATTATAAAGCTACTTAGTTTTAGTGACTGTGGTTCTCAGATTGCCAAAGTATTCTGTAGCTAATATAGATTAAGAGAGACTAAGGGCAGTGAATTGTCTCACAGAACTGGTTTGGTTTACTGACTAGTAGTTTGTGTTTGTTCGCTGTGATTCTTCACAGAAACATACAGTCTTCTGTTTTGAAGGTGAAAAAGAAGCTGCCTCATCTGTTTATTATTTTCACTGGTTAATCATGCACTGCTTAAAAGACATTTAAGAAGAAAGGGGAATAAAAGGCTGATTCACAATTTTGAATTCATTTTGGTTTGTCTCCAGTCAATTGTATTGTCATTTAGGCTGTACAAAATTGAGGACTCTGAAGCTCACAGTATGTGTTTCCTGTGAAGGCATGTCATTCTCGGTTGTCTTTCTGATAAGTTTTCTTTGTCAGGCATTTTCCTCAATTCTTGAACCATTTCTTTATTCTATGCAAATTTTGTCATTTCGTTTAAACGTCAGGGCCATGATCATAGGCACTTTTCTACCATTTATGTATTTCTATATGGTTTTAGTGTCAAAAAGTTTCTTATTAGATTTTAAATAGTGATTGCTTTAATGCTTTCTACTAAAGAAGGTTATTTGAGTTGTTTTTTCACTATGACTCATTAGATGCTTTTCAGAGTTTGCTTTCCAGAGTAGAGCCCTTCATTCTGTGGCCTGCTTCAAGTTCAGCTTTGAATTTGAATGTGTAGAGACTTTAGTGTAATTCAATAAACCAGAGAAAAAATGGTTTTGAATGCTGAGCAGTTATTTACAAGCTGAGAGAAGATCTGCTGCTGATTTTTCTGAATTATTCCTAAAGTGACAAAGCTCAGATAAGTGACACATTTCTTCATATGTAAACAAAAGATATTTCAAATAAAAGTAAGATAAAAGTAATATAAAACCCTATTTATTGATATGAACTTGTGTGCCAGTAGGGGGAAAAAAATCTTTGGGCTCATGACTAGACTGGTATTAGCTAATTTTAAAATACTAACAGATAAGGGGCAAAATAGTATGCTAGTATAAGTGACAAAATAAAAGCATTTATGCACTAATCTTTTGATTTTATATCTTAATTTTACTCAGATACCACAATGCAGACATCAGAGACTGGGGCGGATACAGGTTCAACTGTGACTTTACAGACATCTGTGGCTGGCCAGGCAGCAGTGCCCACACAGGTAGTACAACAAGTACCAGTTCAGCAACAGGTACGTGGCTGTTAATTTTGGGATTAAAAAAAATTGCAAAGAATAGTTCTTTACAATATAATGAGGAACTTGGTTTTGTGCAAGACTGCTAAAGGAACTTTTGCTCTACTTTTATGAATTTTAGTTTGCTGAAATTAAAATAACCAGAGAAAAGCAAGCTATTTTCAGGATCTGTTCCTTAACTAGAGCATCTGACAAGCTCTGGTAGTACTCATACATGATTCTAACTATTATTTATTATATAATTTGTGCAGTAGCTCACTGAAGTTTACTTTATGTTACTATTTACGTCTTTTCCTTTAAAAAATGCATACGTTTCTGAAATTATTGACTACATAATTTCGTCATCCATTTGGATGTCCAAGTAAGTGCAATACAAATGTAAATATGGAAAGCACTGTCCTATGCACCTCTAGTCTTGACTCCCTGCAGAGTCTCACTCCCTGCACAAGGTCATGAAAATTTTTATGGTATGACAATCAATAATTCATAATGTAAATTTGCCAGGGAAGGAAGAAGACTTGTGTAGCAGTCAGCACAGTGCACTCTTCTGTTACATAAGGTGGTTTCTCCTATGCAGCACCCATGAGCTTTAGAAGAAATGGTGGCAGAAGAAAATGGAAAAGTGTGGAGGTAGAAAATGGGGACTCAATGTGAAAGCCATGATGGCTGTCCGGGACTTCTCCAGAAAACACAGAAATTAGCTGTCCATGTGATGGGTATTCCAGATGACATCTTATGTTGTTTTTCATCAAAAACTGACTTCATATTTTCCGAATCATTAATATGAGAACTAGACATATTTTATTAAATAATGCCATTTGTTTCTGTGCTGGTGGAGCACTTTTCTGTAAATTAAACTCTTCAGCATTTGTTGAGTTCTTAAAATTCCAGTGCATTTTTATATGTGTCTCACAGTCTCATACATTTCACTGATATTTTTTTCTTGCTGTGTAGACTCAGTTTGTAATGCCTCTATTGCTCTATAGTATGATGCTTGAACTTAGCTAACCTTTGTAGGAGATTTTGTCTATAACTCTTTCGTAAGGTTTGTGAGTGAAAGATTCTTCCTTTGTGAAATACAATCTGGATAATTTGTTTGATTTTTATCTTCTTTCATGACAGATGTTGAATAGATGTAGTTTATATGACTTGTTCTTTGCTATTCCCGTATTTCACGTTTTCAGATACAAGATGGCAGTTTGTTAGGGCTACATGACTGCTTGTTTTCAGCATATCAGATATACATCCAGTGGTCTAATATTACGTACTGAATTTGTGTGAGGTACTGGTCCGTGTGAGGGACTGAAAACTGGTAACCGGTTACTGCCATATAGGATTCTTTATAGCAGTTCTCATAATTGTATTGATTGAACTGTAAGGTTAGGTTCTATGCATTTGTGTTCTATTCTTACAGCAAAATGAAGAATGAGCAGGACTTTGGTGTTTGTAAACTTCATTTGTGTGAAGTTTCTACCTTTTTGAAAACTTCTAGGATAGAATTGACTCCTTGTTTGTTGACTGGGGCTGCCCACTGTGAAGGGGCCTCAGGCCCAGCAGTTGAAGTCTCTGCATTGGGAGTGTGACTCCCAGAGAGTCTCATGAATGGTCAGACTGGGAAGTTTCCTTACCATATTTTCCCACATAAATAATGCATTGATCTTTGTCACCAACTGTCTATATCTTTTCTAAAGTTATGCTAGTTGTCTTTTAATAATGTTACACTTGTGTCAAAACATAGAAGCCAAGGACCAGATTGGTTTTTTCCTTCTTTGATTATACCTTAATAAGAACAGCAAACAGTATTTTTTGTTGCCCTGAGTGTGTAAAACTTTCCTGATCACCTTTCCATATGTCTCCTTTAGTACTGCTACTTCTGAGTATCACCTTTGCACCACTGCATTGACTACACCATCATTATATTGGATTATATTTTTCCCTGTATACACAGATTATTATACTTTTCTGACTGACTCTTAACACTGACTGAATAATCAGTGTAATGTTTGAGAAAGGAAATCTAAAGGATCAGAGACTGAAGATCCAACGAGAATGTTGGGAAATCCAAGGCAGACGGTATTGCAGTGATTGAAACACTATGGGAGGTATGTGTAGAGAGATCATTACGTTATGGAAGTAAGTGAGGATGAAGGGAAGAGTGAAGATGTGAATATGGTATGGCCAGCAGGAAATGTGATGAAGAATGTAGGTGGGATAGATAATTTCAATTGTAGGACTTAAAAAAAGGAATAGCAGATATAAAAACAATCACTGTGTTGAGGAAATTGCAGGTGTGATGATCTGTGCTGAGGAATTATCTGTGTATGGATTGCGTTGGCCTAAAGTGAATATTGTCTCTATGTACATTGGGTAGGAATGGGCCAATTTGCCTGAAGAAAATTAGGAGCAAGAGCCATTTTAATGGCTATTTTAGTAAAAACATTCCTTTGATGGCAGAGGGAGGACTTCTTATTTCTGCACATTCAAAGTTACCAGTGTTGAAAGCTGGAGAGGAAGTTTTAGGCAATAGTATGGTTTCTTCTTTTTCCTATGGTTTATAAGGGACATGCTTAATTTCAGCGGTATCCAGAGTATGTGTGAATATTCAAATTTTGATTATATTATCCTGTGTATATACATTGCTAAAAACAGTGGAACACTTCTGGGATTCTGTTAAATTCAAGGATACTGTAACATGAGTATCCATGTACATAGAACAATTCGATGTAAGCTGAAACTTCCATATTTTGATTTGCTGTAATTTATTAGTGCTTTCTGGTGAATAATGCAATTTTAGATGAATTTGTTTTTAATGAATATTAAAGTAATGTATACCATTTCATTTTTCTAGGGAGGTCTCTGTTTCCCACGTTTCTATTCCTGTATATACATCATATTTAAATGACATCTCCTGAATGCATTAATTTGGGATCGATTTCATGACATCATGTTTCTTTTATGCACACAAAGTACACGTTTTTATCCAAATGAAATATTTTTGCCCCAAGGAAGAGCAAGCTGAATAAGTGGAAGGGTAGACTAAGAGGCTTTTCTCTTCAGCTGTGTTAGTACTCAGGCATCCTGTCTTTTGAACAAACAACAGAAGACTAACTTTTAGTATTTTCAGCTAAACAAATCCCTAATTTTCATATAGCTGGTATTAATATGGAGCTCATAAAAGTCTGCTATAATGCTCTGAGAATAGGAACAATACAGGTACCATTTATGAAAAACTGGATTTTTCCTCTTGTAAAAGTGGCTCTAGTGGCAGCTGGTTTCATGCAACGTAGCAGAAGTCACTGTTGAGATGGGATAGAGGGGAATAATAAGCAAAAAGCAACAACAGTAAAACCAAAAATATGGGAGTGTAATTAAATTCTGTTTAAATAGCCTGAGGAATTCTCTTAGTCTTTTGTTTCCTTGAATACAGGGATTTTTCATTAATATATCATTGCTTTTTCAAGAGGCAGTCTTCAGCACAGTGCAGTAAGCTCCTAAGGGTTCAAAATTAAGCTCACTTTGTTGTTTATGCCATGCAATATGGAAGAATTGGAGAAATAAAACTAAAAATAAGCTATTTTATGAAAATGTATATATTCATCTGAAGTTGGGCAAAGCATTTCCTCACAGTCAGTGTACTTGGTGGCTGTTGCATTCACAAAGCATTCTATCATTCATTAACTGGAGATGCAGACTTCTGCTAATCAAAATTGCTCTTAATGCTAAATCATGTTTAGCATATGAAACACATAATCATGAGCTGACATTAACCATTATATAAATATGAATGTGCTTAGAATATTACAGCATGTGCTATTTATATGTTACTTGCCAAAAGTAATCCATACTAATGAAGGAAAAAAATTATTTTTATCTCCAAGGACAGAAAATGTTGCACATCCAAGCTGTTTGCAAAGACACCATGGATAATTATATGTTCTTTTTTAAATGGAATTTAAAAATCCTTATATATATTGCTCTGTTGTTCTAGTCTTTGCTTAGTACTACTTTGAACAGAAGCACTTTTTATTGGAAATAAAAGTTCACTCTTATATTTTGTTTTATGCTTCAGTGTAATTGCAGCATTTCAGTATTATTTTATGCACTTTATTTTTGTTGACAAACTTTCATAGATAAAATATAACTTAGTCCCTTATTTGTTCCTCCTCTGAGGTAGTATAATTAAAAATATAATTTATTTTGCTTATTTTTTTCTTCTTCGTCTAGTAAATATGTACTAACACGTATATTGAAATAAGTTTTCGTTCACTTCTTGTCCTGCAACATTTCAGCTGCTTGCTTCTAAGCCTATTCCAGTTTTTTATTTCAGGTTAGAGTCATTGAAGCAAGAGGGTTGAAAGATCTACTGTCTGACTTTATTTAAGTCAAAAATTCCTATACAATTTTGTTAATTTTCTGTTTTCCAGCCAGATAATAATGAAAATTACCATGGCTAGTTCACTAGACCACCCTAGAACATACAAATTTTGATCTTGCATACTGTTGCTCTTTACTAAATATTTTATTGTGTTTTCTATTTTCAGCACACTTCAATTAATTATTGGAGTGTTTTTTAATACAAGAAGGTCATTTGGGTTTAGGTCTGTGGGAAACACTGGGAGAATAGTCAACAATTTCTGCTCTGCCTCAAAAACTACATGACTTAGCTGATATCACTCCTATAACAGCATCATAAACGGTGAAAGGATAATGACAAATAAAACAGAGGTGAAGAAAAAGATTTTTTTTGTATTTTCCACAAATTTTCCTGATGTTTTGTTTCCTCATAACCAACTTCTCTCAAACAATTTTGTGCTCATAGAGAGTAAATATACGCGTTTAATTTCTTTCTATTGAAGATTAAAAAGACATTTCAGAGGCACTACATTTAATTCTCATTAAAGCATTAAAAATGAAGTAAAATAGGAAATAAAAGTAGTATTGGAAATATCATATAACAAAGATTTTCAGCATGGCAGTATTTTCAAGTACAAGGCCATCCCAAAGGCTCCTTATTTATTTTATTTATCACAGCTTCACAGGAAAAATATTTGCCTCTTACCTTCCCCACCCTTAAGTTGTTAGTACATTGTACTACCATGTGGTGACTACAGCTTCCTTTGGCAGGATATTGAATTTAACTGTAATAGTACTGAGTTTCAGAGAAGCTGAAGCAAAGTAAGATTTTCTGTAAACTGTTTTTAATTACTGCATTGGAAAGAAATTAAACTAATTCAATGGCCCTCTTTTATTGAACTTCAGTGTTAAAGGAAAAACATTTTGATTTTCAAAACTAGATAAAATGTTTTAATAGCACTGTAGCACATCCTTTCTTAAATGTTTGTTTAAAAAAGTTACTTCCTATGCATAAACAGTCCTGAAGTTTCTAGTACTCCTAGATATTAGGCTAGTAAAGAACTTATATAAAAGCTACTGGAAAACTGAAATTAAGCAATGAGAATTTTAATTTTAAGAGATCTTAGTATTTTGTTTTATGGTAAATGAATTTTTTGTTTTTCTTACTCCAAATTAGAAGATAAACACATTTCAGTTTCCTGTCCAATAGACAGCAAACGTTGATGTACACCTTGTCCCTGCAGTTCTTAGGGAAAGGTCTTGCACTGTGCGGAATCTGATTTTTTTGAAATGGGTAGCAGCTTGTATTCAGGAATTATGGGAGAATAATAATGCCTTGTGTAGAAGGGGAATGTGACCTCTCTGTTTTAATGCTATGTTTGTATGTATTATAGAGTTCCATTTTATCAGTATATTACAGGGAGAAAATCATGTCTCCTTTATTAATAGAAAAACGGTGTGGGTTATTTTTAATAGGAACTAAGCCATATTCAGTGTGTGTGAATAGGGAACAAAGTGCATTTTGGGAGTAGTTGGATGAGAACATGGAATTCATACTGACAACAGCATCATTTCCACAGTGTTTCCCCAGCTGTGCTACTGAGAGAAAATGGGGCATATCCATTACATGTCAGGTGACAAGCTACTGGTATGAAGAACAAAGCCTGTTTTCAAGATTTTTACTCACAGTATAAGTCAAGTAGATCAGTTTGGTGTTCTGTAATAGACTGATCAACGACTCCCCTCTCCCATTGATTGAAGGTCGTAGAATTGACTCACCCAAAAGCAAGAAATACGCCTAGAGTTAAACTTAAAAAATATCACAGTAAGTTGCATATATGTTTCACAACAAAGCACATATATATTTTGGCCAATTATTGCATGAGTGGGTCACTTGTCAGAGTTTGGCAGATCTGAATATTGAGAGGTACAGATTACTGACAAGCTTACAGGTCTTTCTTTCTTAAAGTGGATTTGGATCAAGCCCATCCATTAAACTATGATTTTAATTAAGTTATGAAGTAAAAAGTGATGGAAATAGAAATAATTTAATTTTGGAGATGTTTGCACAATACATCTCCAAACGTATTTTAATTCAAAGAATTTTCTAACGTCTTAGTAATGTGCATAATTTTGATCAGAGTTTTTTGTGTTGACTTTGAGAACCGAATCTTTCTGTTAAATAACTAAATCTTGTTGGGAGAAGAAATGTGCACAGTTGCACCCTACCTTAATAATTAAGCAAACATCTTCAAAGTAGACTTTTTGAAGTGAGAAATTGTATTTTAGGTGTATTTCTCAATTTATGTAATGATTCATGTGGGAAATCAGAATCATTTGGATTGTAATAGATAATCTTAGCCATCATGTTCTGTCTCTGTGCTGTTAATGGACAGAAGCATCTGGTTTTTCATCATGGTAGTATAGCTGCATTCTAAACTTTGGCTGTTTTGTCTCTTTTTCAGACTTTAGGTTTTAATGTCAACCTAAGGGAAGGTTTCTGTGGAAATCTAGATTTTTTTGTTTCACAGTCAGAGTCAGTATTACGAAAAAGTAGGAAATGTGCTTATTTGCAGAACTTTTTATAATACAACACAGGGGAAAGTATTAGATTAGGATATTTTTAAAGAGCTCTTGGAGGGGTTCATCAAATGTGTGAAATCCAGACTGATCTGGAATTATGGTGTTTGCAGTCCTTAGAACCAACTGGGTTAGATTGAAGTAGCATTATAACAATAAATATGAGAAAAATCATTGTCACTTAATGTAATATCTATTCACTAAACAAGTGCATTACTACTTTCTTGATTCAATTCCCTGGGTAAAATTGTTTCAATCTGTGAAGTCTCTGTAAGTCCTTTTGCATGTTTTAGGTTCTAGACTGCTCTTGGACCAAAATATGGCTTCTCTGAAAGATGGAAAGTGTAAAAGATTAAAATCTTCATCTTTACTGTGGCAGAAGACAAAAAATTAAGACTGGAGAGAAAATTTGCATAACCTGAAACATTCCTACAATAGTGTATGCATCAAAGGAATTGATAAGTAACTGTCCTTCGCAATATATGTGAAGATAATTCTTGCCTTACTGCCTCTTGTTGTTTAGATCATGGAAGTAAAACCAGGTTGTATTGGAGTTTTTAATGGCTGATATTATTCTGGGAAAGGGTTTACTCAGACTATGGGTTTTGGCCCGTAATTGTACACTGGGTCAAAGCACTACTGCAAAAAAAGATTTTGTATCACTGTAATGTAACTCCAGTTAAACAAGAGCTAAATCATGTTACTGTGAATGTTTATTTCTAAACTTACTGCAACATATTTGATCTATGATTTTAAGGCTTGTACTATTTAGGACTTGCATGGAATAAGAAAAAGCATAAATATAATCAAGTGATACTTTCTTTTGTAGTAAATGTAATACCGCAGCTTGGTGCAGAGCACAGTTACACTTCATCTCATCCTTACGCTCTTCAGTTAGTTATGTATTTGGCACTGAAGATATGTATGCTTCATGAATGTGCATCTTCAGTGTTAGGGCTCCGTTTACCAAACTTACAGCGCAAATACTGTGTCAGAACAGTAATTTTCTTTGCTAGTGCTGTTGGTATACATTTAGCAATTTTGAGAAGAGAGATATTCCGTATTATTTAGAAGCCACTAGGTGCACTGCAGCATTGGTACTTCTTTATGATAGCCCAAACTTCTGGTTTTCTTGTTTTCAGGTGCAGCAAGTGCAGACCGTGCAACAGGTACAGCATGTCTACCCAGCCCAGGTTCAGTATGTGGAGGGAAGTGACACAGTCTACACTAATGGAGCTATGTAAGTTGGAAAATTATCTGAATTTTAATGTTCATTAAAATGAGAAGTTAAATGTGTATTTTCAGCTAGATTTATCAACTACTGTGTATTAAAAATTGGAAAGAAAAGATACTCAATTACAGTTCTTCTAGTGTCAGAATAGTTTTTTGGATGAAAATGTGAATTCTCACTATTTGTTTTTATTAAGGCAGAACTTTTGTTTAAGTCTAATTCGTGTGGTTGTTTTAGTTCCACCCTGTATGGCACAGTGTTGTTTGAAAAAGTATCTTCTACTTCATGGGTAAGTTCTGTCTGAAAGACATATTGTGTAACTTCTGTCCTTAGGACAAAAGGCAGGCCCTTCTGTCTTCCTGGCTGCAATCCTAGTGGCAAATGATGGAAAGGTGCAGCAGCTGTAGTTATTATCTAAAGAAAGTAGTAATGTAATTTCATACCTGTATTTCATAAAATGAGATCAGGTTTTTTTTCCAAAGGAATGAGGAAAAGCAGAGGAAGGAAATTAACGGTCTCTTTTTGGTGCTTCTTTAACATCTTTTTTGCACATGATTGTGCATTTCCTGCTTTCCTGAACATGCTTTTCCGTCACTGAGTTTCTTTCTTCAATACACAAGCTAAGAAAGATTTAAAAAAAAAAAAAATCCAGATTGGATGTGACCTCTGGACATAATCTAGTCTAACATCAGGCTTGGAGCACCACCAGCTTTGAAATTGGCTCAAACTTCAAAGTAGACTGTGTTGCTTGGAAAGGATCTTCTCAACGTTGTTTTTTCTTTTACCATTTTTGCTTTGTAATTGGCTTTACAAAGAAGTACAATTTAGAAAGCTTTTTGGTTGTATGAAGGTACTTCTTTATTGATGGTAATCAATAGTTCAGTTCAAAAGAGCAATATTATTTGGATCAGAGGCATATGATGCTAACACTGACAGCATTCTTTGGTCATTTCTACTAGCACATTTTGATTTATTAATTTTTCATGTACTGTCTTCTCTGCTTTTTTCCCCCACTTGTAAATCCTAGACAATGTATTTTAAATATGCATTAGACTTCCCTATTGTACTGATTTTGTCTGGGATAGATTAATTTTCTTCCTAGCAGCTAGTACGGGGCTATGTTTTGGACTTGTGCTACAAATGGCAGTGATACTATCTACTGTGAAGAAAGTAACTCTGCCCCAGCCAAAGCCAGCACACACATACAGCAGCATCTCATTGTGACCATGATGGTCTGCTGTTAACCTCCGGAGGAGGTTACTGTTATGTTATTCTCGAATAAGCTATTATTCAAGTTTCTCTTTTCTTTCATTACTTTTAACTTCTTACGTCTGCTGTTGGGACTTTTGGCAGTGTATAAAAAGTGTACTACACTACTTGTTACAGTCCTAGGGAAAAACAGAAGCAGATGTGACTGACTGCTTGGTATGAACTGTACGGTTTCCATTATTTTATTGGTTTTCTGTATCTGAATCCCTCTGTCAGTTTCTGCAAAATCAGTCAATAGGATATAAAAGAAGAAAGTTCTTCTTAGTATGTGAGCCAAATCTAGATTGTTTTTCCTCCTACAAAGAAGATTTTACCCATGTTGTTGTGAGCAGCAGTGTAGTAGACAGGCAATTTGTTGTTCAATACTTACAGGAAGATTAACCTTTCTAAAGATAGTAATTTAATTGGTGGAGAATGGACTAGTCTGTGTTTCTACTCAGACTTTTTGAAGACTATATATAGTGAAGTACATTTCCCATATGCTTTTATACCCCAGATTTTGGGTAATCTTCCTATGATTATATGTTTGATGTATTTTATGATCATGCTAAATCAAAATTTTAATTCTAACTCAGAATCAAATATAGGATTCTTCCATAATCTATCAAGCAACAGTACTGCTCTAGCAACAGAATAAGAGGTCTGCAACCCATAGTTAGGGTGAAGACATTAATTCATATGGGAATCTCTGGAATAAATTGCTACAATGTGCCTGATGAAAGACGCCCCCTTCCACTCTGCTCTCATGGGACCCCACCTGCAGTGCTGTGTCCAGTTCAGGGGTCCTCAGCAATTAGAAAGACATGGACCTCATGGAGCAGGTCCAGAGGAGGGCTGTGAAGATGACCAGAGGGCTGGAGCGCCACTGTTATGAGGTCAGGCTGAGAGGTCTTACTATGACCTTCCAGTAATTAAGGAAGGCCTACAAAAAAGGTGGGAGAGGGACTTCTTGTAAAGGTAGGTAGTGATAGGCTAAAGGGGGAATGGTTTTAAACTAAAAGATGAGAGATTTAGATTAGATTAGATTAGATTAGATTAGATTAGATTAGATTAGATTAGATTAGATCAGATATTATGAAGAAATTCTTGGCTCGGTGGTGAGGCACTGGCACAGGTCATCCAGAGAAGTTGTGGATGCCCTATCCCTGGCAGTGTTCAAGACTAGGCTGGATGGAGCTTTGAGTAACCCGGACTAATAGAAGGTGTCCCTGCCCATGGCGGGGGGAATTGAACTAGGTGATCCTTAAGGTCCCTTCCAACCCAAACCATTCTACAATTCTGCAAAATAATTATCCTTTATTTTAAAATACAGCACTTGCAAACTAGCATTGATTTAAATCCATATACAATAGCAATGAAGGATGCAGTTACAATATAGATCAGGAAAAACTTGCCTGATTCTTTGCATTATAAAAGTAAGAAGTTTGTCAGGTTTCACAGTCTTTGTCAAGTGTAACTGTTGTATTCTTACAATTCTTTCCACGCATTTTATATTATGATTTGTCTATGCTTAGAAGTTATTTAGTTTTATTATAATTGGAGGCAATATAATAACACAAGGGTGTAGCCCACAACTTGTCACATACGTTGTATGATATGAGAATATTTTAACTATGTTATCTGCATTTGTCTCTAGTTAACAACAGTTTTGCTTGTCAAGCATGTCACTCTATCCTGAAACCAAAGTGCATTATTGTTGCAATAGCATGTACAGGCTTACCTGGCTGTTCAAAAAATATTAAGACTATTATTGCTGCACCTATGTTAAGAAGTCAATTGGTTCCGCATACTAGACATGAACTTTCTTTGTACAAATTGTAATATATGAATAAAATGTAGCCATTTACCTGGTAGTTCTGACGGGGCAAAGAGGGTTTTAATTGCTGAGATTGTACAAGGATTGCTATTGCTGTTGGATCCAAACCACATTCAGTACTTCAGCAACTTCTTGTACAACAATTTGCTGGGTTTATGTTGGCAAAACACACCACTTATGTAGACCTGAGAACTTACTATTACACTAATTGAAATCTTAACTGTTAAATAAATTAATTATTACCAGTATAGTTTGTTATCTTCCTAGTAGTTACTAGTATCTATCCCTTTTTCTCTGGCATTATTCTTTTACTACCCTTATGCATACTAAGATGAATGGCTCCAGTCTGAGCTACAGAGAGTTACAGCAGTTTACCACTAACACGGGTGTTACGTGTGGACAATGTATGATGGGTATTGAGGGCCACTCCACAGTGTGTCCACTTGCAGCTATTTTTAATGTGTTTTAGCACAGTCTATACCTTATTTGTTCTTCGTTGGTTTCCATTTCTGTAGTATATCTGAATTTGTTTTATGTGGTCTGTTTCTGCTAGAATGGATACTTCTTGAATACTGTAATGCCAGCTTGTGGTCCTCTTTGCTACAGTTTTTATCTAGGGTCATGGATTGTTTATTCTATACAGAATAGCTCTTAGATATTATTGTCTGTTAGACAAAACAATGCCTCAGCATTTTAATTACAGGTTTCATACCACAGTCATAGAAAGCTAAGCTAAAATGGAAGCAGATTAAGTAACATTTATCTAATTGTTCAGCAATTAGAACAAACCTCTAGGCTAAGACAGAGAAGTCTAGACAAAGAGAGCCTGACAAGCCCAACTCCTGAGGTCTTGCAGATTTAGTACGTACCCTTTGACATGTTCCTAACAGTGGCAATAGTTCCTAACTATTTCTTGGACTTTAGGTCTGCTGTGCTTCATCAGAATTTCAGAGATCTGTGATTAATGTTTCCTTACCTGTCTAATGTACAGATCCTGCAAATAAAATTTATGGAATTGCACCTTTGTTTTCATTTACTGTATTCTCCAGTTTGCAGCATTTTCTGTAGCTGTGTGTTGTGTGTGCTTTTATTGCTTTGTTTCCATGTGGAAAATGGTCTTGGACTGAGTGTCAAAGATCTCAATTCTTTTTTATGGCTAATAAATGCCTGTCTATTATGATTTAATGACTGTATCGTGTTCTGTTGTGACAGTCTCAGTGTGTATGGCACTACCTTTTCTTCCCTTTGCTTAGGATACGTCCAGAATCCGTCTGTGATAAGGCCGTCCCTCAATATTAGACAAAGGATTCTGTTCTCTGTAGTTTCTGTGAAGCTCACCATTAGCTTAAGGACCACAAGATTATCCTAAAAACTTAAAGGAGTTTGAGGACATGCTTCTGGCATGAAAGAATTTCTTGGTTTGGAGATTTTCTAAAATGCTGCAATTCCATAGCATTATCATGAGCCTTAGCTACTCTGCACACAAATTTCATCCAATGTTTATCATATTTCTATCCCACAAAGTAATACCTTAGTTAATTAAGTATCATAAAAGCCTCATTTTCATTACAGAGATGACAGTGAAAAAAATACTTGCATGCCTACCTGCTAAGCTGTGTAAGTGATCCATACCAAAACCCACAGGAGTAATTCTGCATCTATTAGTTGCTGAGTAAGACAGTAATTATTGGGTTACTTGTTTGTTTGAATTAGAATTACAGAAAAACAATTATGATGCTGTTCTTGTACAGCCATTGTTCAGGAATGCTGGTATTTCAAGTTAAAGTGTAAAAGCTATGCATCTTCAAGTGAAAAATTAGATTTATGTGCATTTTAGCCAACACCTGAATTTTCCAAGATGGAGCTTGTGATAAAAGTTTTGTAGTTAATTACTTACTTTGCAAGATACGGAAATTACTGGAATATATTTTGAAGAAAATCTGGGACCATGATGAGCCAGTGTAAATCACTGAGACATGATGGGATGGCTTGAGCACTGATACATAGTAGTCAATGGATCAGGTATTTACATAGAATCTGATCACAGGTGCAGCTGGGAATAAATTGTTTCCCATGTGTGCTTGTGCACACTGAAATCTAAGGGAGGACAAGAACAAGTTTACTCTTTCTGAGCCATTGTTTTTATTTGTCTCCTTTTTTCAGAATGTCAGTGTCTTTGAAGAGACAAAAGTGTTGGTAAAAGTTGGGCTCAGTAACATTATATTAGAATTTGTAATGTAGGGCAAGACATTGCACTTAATTTGTGTGGTAATGCTGGGGCTTACTGAATGTAGAAATTAATTATTTTCTGTTTTCATGTGCAAAAAAATAGTGTTTTAAACAAGTTTATATCACAACTGTCTCTTTTATTTCTAGCATTATATTTTATAAATCATTATAAAATTTATGTAAGCAAGGAATGAGGCATAATAGGAAATGCCTTGAATTATTGTACCTTGCAATGCTAGTCCAACTCTTGCTGGTATCATTAATTTCTAGTGTGGGATCTTAACATCAGACACCTGTTCTGGGCTTGCTTAATCTAAATTGAATTCACACTGTGCTTGACTTTGTGTCACTTGCTCTCAAGGTAAACATGATCTAGTTTGCACAGCCTTCTGGAAACTAGGATTCTGGAGCCTATCTACTTAGACTTTAAATTTACTTGTAACTGATAAACTTTCCAATGCCACATTCTAGTAAACACTGAATTTCACAGTGTTTCAGTAGTAGGAACTGTCAGGTTCTGTTGCCTTCCTTCTATCTCAAGCAAGAGTTAATCATCAATGTGTTTTCATAAAGAGCAAGAAAACTTTGAGATTACTCCCTGTGCAATCTTTGTATGCAGCTGTTAAAGGAGAGAAGAACTAAGAATGCTTTTACAACCTTTACAGTGGGAAGGAACTGACTGTGATATGTGTAAGGCTATTTGAGAAAATATTACATATTTGTGCTACAAGTGCTGTGGAGATACAGATGATCACTTCCTCATTTGAAGTTATTTTCCTCTCTGCTACAACTTTATTTTAAGGGTCATGTTACCATGTGCAATGACCTTAAAACATTCAAGTCTGCTTTCTAGAAACATTGTTTCTCAAAACTGCTTTCTAAAACATCATCTAATCCAGCTGCATTTTTAATTTCCAGATGGAATAATTTTGGTTAAATTAAACATCTCTTTGCTAAGTTGCAATTATTACTGCATGTAATAATAATAGTTATTATCTCACTTTTAAGAACGCAGTTGATCTCTGTTGTGAAAGGTTTGTTAAATCATCTCCAATGATCAGGTCCAGAAAAACCTGCTGGTTGTTGGGCCAAACGGACGAGTGTGTTTATTTTGGAGTCTGATGCGTTGATGTGTCCCATTGACACATTGATACGGAGTACTATTATAAGCAGAAATAGGTGCTCTGTTAGAATCAGCCCATATTTAGAGCCTATGCGTGATACACAGGTCTACTGATGGTGCATATTATGTACAGATATACCTGAACAAGGTAAAAGCAAACAAATAATTCATCTCCTATTCCACGCCAAGCCTGTGACTTAATTTTGCAAATTGCACATTATGCAAAACATACAACATCTGACTAGAAATCAAAATTCTATTGTCAAATTTTAAAAAATATTGATACAGGCAGAGCTTTGTAAATTGCTTTGCAATATATTAATAATTGGATTAGCTCTATGTGCCTGCCTTCAAATTTTGTTACTCCTTTCTCTCTTCCTCTTTGTGTAAGACTGACAGTTTTTCTATGTTTGGTAGATACTTGGTTTAACATTGACACTGAGTTAGTTATTTAATGCTTTAATTTGATTAAATATTCTCTGAGGAGATAGGGATTATTTGCCAACCTTATTTGATTTGATTTTAGTTATTGTAAATAAATTTCTAGTTATAACATCACCCTCAGCTATATGAAATACAAATAATGTATTTTCCTTTTCTTTTATTTTCTTTTCTTGAAGCCGATCAACAACTTATCCTTACACAGAAACCCAGATGTACAGTCAAAACACTGGGGGAAATTATTTTGATACTCAAGGAAGTTCTGCACAGGTGACAACAGTGGTCTCGTCTCATAGCATGGTGGGCACTGGAGGGATTCAGATGGGCGTAACAGGAGGACAACTCATTAGCAGCTCAGGAGGGACCTATCTGATTGGCAATTCAATGGAAAATTCTGGTCATACAGTGACTCACACAACGCGGGCCTCCCCAGCGACAGTAAGTATTTCAGACTGATGCAAAACCTTTGAGACTAGGCTCTTAAGTCACTCAGATGTTCTTGCAAACTGACACAGTTTTTGTGACAGAATGCATTGCAGTATTATGCTGTCAGAATAAGGACTACATAGTACCTTTTGTAAAAATAGCGCTATATATGTATAAGGTACAGGAGTAAGAATGCTGTGAAAACTTAATCATTAAGGCATACCTTTTCCTTGACAGCTTGCAGATAATTACATTTCCTATGTTAAAGTTTAACATTTTATAATTTTTCTGAAAGCATAAGAAAAATACAGTGTTGTTGAGCATAACTATGTTAGATGTCAATGTTAAATAATGTAAGTTACAGACCAGTATCTGAAACTGCCCTGTATTTAATCAGTTCTTCTGCCTGATTTAGTTTAGTTTTAGTAGGTTATTTCAAAAAATTTCTAATTGTATAGAATACTGAGGTCCTATGTTTTAACACTTTGTTCTTACTTATCTGTGGTGTATCTCCAAATTCTGTTCCAGATTAAAAGCTCATTGTGGGAATGTCTGACTGTGGGAAGATGCATTCTGTTACAACTGTGGTATAGAATATTGTGGATACATAAACATGAGCACACAGAACTTTACCTAAGAGCTTACTCAGTCTATATTTCAGTTAGGAAAATGGGTTTATACTAATCTGCCTTTGCTGCATAGCACTAAGGAGTACTTTTACCTCATTCTTCTGAGTATTCTGGTCTGGATGTAGAGATTTGGAAGTAATGGGAAAGAGAATTGTGAAACATAGGGTAGCAGCAGTTTAAAAATATGGAAAGGAGATAAAGCATCAGTAATAATACAGATTCATCAGTATTCAAAAAGGCAATAAAGTTAGGGGACTTAATTTTTAGGAACTAATGTAAAAGTACTGAATAATTCAGATGATCTGAAAATTCTCTCAATTTTGAATCCTAAGGTGATTGGTATGGATAAATAAAAGTTTTGGTACCATGCAAGAAATTATTACTTTATCCAAAACACCCATGCAGTATTATTTTCTGAAAACAAAAATTGTGAAGAGTCATAATTCATCGATAGTATAACTAACCCACTAGAACATAGTGGGAGCTTCACAGCAACAGAGAATTTTATACTTATACTTGAGTTACAAAAAACAGTGTGTATTAACATTTGCCTGTATTTTACATGACTTAATAGAAGAACAGAGTTTCTGAAAAAAGTGTCATTCCCTTTCAGATTTCAGATGCTTAACTGACTGTGAAAATGAGTGAGGCTTAAATGTATCCAGTAAACACAAATGAAGAGTAGTGGAGTTACTTTGAAGTTGAAAATCCTAGAATCATTTGAATGACAGAACTCCACACCGTATTTTGCAAATTAAAAACTGGTTTGATTTTTCTGGAAAAATTAAAAGTAGAATTTGCCAATATTGAACACAAGCTAAAGTTCATGCCTTCAGCAGCAATTTTCTCTTGCTCTACATATCAATAAAATAACCTGTTTTAGTTGCTCAAAATAAGTTCTATGCTGCTGGTAGGAATAGAAAAAAATACTGCTAGCTAAATGACAATTATTAAATTGCATTTTGGCACTAAAATAATTTCCTCTGTTTCTTAGAGTGTTATTTCTTCTGTATAATATAGTTTCATAAGTATGATACATTAGAGTATGTTAGAAGTACATTTCTTGCTAAGGAAGTGGGACATAACATGATTTTAGTTCATAATTTTAGGCTTGGTGTGTCTCAGAATATATTCAAGAATTAATTGAAATACAAAAGGTTCAGTTTAAAGTCACTTGAAAGGACCAAGTCTGTTTTAATTTTACTAGGGAGCATAATTAAACTCGGTTAAATAGAGCAATGTAATACTTTAATTGGATTGCACCTTAGATAGGTAGAGCTTGTTTCACTTGTGATCCTCATTTGATCTTTACTATCATAACTTTTTTCGTTCTTGTATAGAGAATTTATTGGAGCCCATCAAAATAACCTGTATCCAGACCGGTTTGCTAGCATAAGATGCAGAAAATTTTTCCAAATTTTGAATTAGTTTGGAGAATTTTCATATAGAGAAAAAGGGTATAGAAATTAATAAGAATTTATTTATTAGCATATTTGGTCATCACAAGTTCTCTTTATTTTGTCTTAGAGGTATGATTTCTGTTTACTCTTTTCAGCAGATAACTTCACTTGTTTTGTCATTTACCACCCTCACTGATCAAATCATTACATTCTGTAATAAGCAAATTAATTGTATGAATGATGTTATCTCTTTCTGATACATTTAGCTTAAATTAAAAGAAAGAAAGAAACAAAAGAGTTTCAGGTTAAAAGTAGAATGTATAAAATAGGTAAATTTTATTAACTGTCTTTTAGATAAATTAAATTAAAAATCTAATTGACCTTCAGCAGGTATGCGATTGGTTTTATGCAGAATTCAGTAAAAGACAGGCTTTTTAACTTAAGTTTATTTTCACTTTTTTCTTTATAGTTTAATGTAATTCTGAGTTCTGCTTCAGGATTTTAATAAAGAGCTAATATTTTGGTTGTAATATTTAATTTTCTGTCAAACATTCATACAAGAAAGCTGTCCTTACTAAACTATAGCATGTAGTAGTGCTGCTTTTATAGCCAAAATATCAGGACTTGTGCTCTGTCAAAACTGTTCCAACATATATATAGTAGTGGTTTATGTTGGTGTGCATTAAGAACATTTGTTAGCTTTTTCTTTACTTTTTTCATTTCCATTGATTTCACTGCTTCTTCCCATTATATCCCTTACTGGCCTATTAAACTACTTCTCTACATGCTAAAAAGGATTTTTTCACTAAAACAGAAACGCATTCAGATTACAAGAACTTCTATATGAGATGCTCAGTAGATAAGCAGCTTTCCAAAATTATAATTTTCATGTGAGTATGTTTGTGGACTGGTGAAGAACATATTGTGCCTAGCTGGATGTCTATTTGAAATGAATTTGCATGTTGAAACTTGTATGAAAGAGTCATCTGTTTGGTTTACTGGTAGCTCTCATTAAAGAGGGAGCTGCTATATTTCAGGGACTCCCCAAAAAATTGGATTTCTATGCTAATAATGAAATATAAATCACCTTCCATTTTTTTCCCAAATATAAACACCTAAGATTGTTCTTGTGATGAAAAAAGGTGATCTAATCACCATATTTTGTAATATCACAAGGTTTAAAAATTCATACAGTTTCTAGTAATAAATGTGTTGTTATGCTTGTCAGTCAGTGAGAGGCTCCCATCTATTAGTCTTGTTTTCTAACAAGCTTTACCACTGATCCTCAATTTACAGTTGTCATTCACCAGTCATCACCAACCATAGGAGGTCTCCACTCACGCTGTTACAGAAATTCATCGTATTTCAATGCAAATCTGCGTGAAAATAAAATCAAAATTAATATGGATATAACGTAGCACCACAAACTATTAGTTCTGCTAGTAAGCACAGCGTGCAAAGTTTGGTATTAACTTTAAAGGAAGGATGGTACCTGCCAAAAATATGTTGTAATTATTGGAGAGAGAACAACAACAAGAAGTAAGAAGGCCCAATGTACGTACCATATCCTGATAATGCAGTTCTAGTGGAAGTGTTATAACTATTTCAGAGAAACTATCAAATCTTCCATTAAAGGCAGAAAAGTTGTAATTTGGATTAAAATTTGAGGTGAGATTTTATTTATTAATTTCTTTCTTGGTACAGGAGCTTTTTCCTCCTCCATTCCTCAGCTTTTCTGGTAATTTTGTTTTAGCTAAATCCATTTTAGCATAAAATAAAACATTTCTGATCAAATCAAAGATGCAGACTTTTATACAAAAAGGATTATTAGATCATTTGGTCTGACATCATATAAAGGCAAGATACTTATTTATCATTTCTGCAACTGAGCACAGTGACTTCTTTTGTGAAAAAAAGGTATCAGGTGGATCTTGTGCCTTGATAAACCTCTGCCTTCTCCTGCTCTGGTTTCTTCTTCAGAGCTATGGAGCATCATGGCTTCTCCCCCTCTCTTCCAGAGGTTTCAGTGCAGCAATGTCACCAAAATAATTTTTGTATTTCTCTGTCCCTTTGAGTGCCCTGCTGCTCCCCTGTAAAGTCTTGCATTGAGACTATGTCATGTTCACAAGACAAGGAATGTGGGAAGGAAGGGGGGAAAGGGAGAATGATGCTACTAAGGTCAGCCACATCTACCCCAACTGCATTCTGGCTTCATCTGTCTATGCTCCTTGCTTCTCCTCTGATACAGGCTGGCCTCATTGGCTTTTAGTGTGTTTTCTGCATAAAAGCCCTGTAGCAACTATAGTGTTCCCAGTTTTGGCAGTTTAATGTTCATTCTGGTATTTGATTATCAAAAAAACAAGCTGTTGGAAACTCAATTTATTGCAATGTAATATTCCAGTTACTGATTTTAAAAGATTTTAAGAAACACAATTTTTTAATCGTAGTATGTCAGAAATAGGTATCTTTCGATCCATGATAAGAATTTGTGTTAATTCTTTTCATTTGAAAATGTGTTTTAAACTGGATGCCAGAAGACTTGCCATTATGTTCTCAAAACAGTCTGGTTATCAATGGCATAGATGCATCACCTTTCTAAAGGACTACTGGTTTTCTTTGTTTCTGATTAAATATACATTTGTCCTAATATAGCCACTCTCTCTGTCTAAGGCTGTCATGCCATAAGTGTTTTCAAATTTGATTTTAATAGTAATCTCAATTGAATTTTCTTTTTAGTTTCTCTATTTTGGTTCTGTAGTGTGAATAATTCTGATGTGTTTACATGTGTTTTTCAGCGTTAGGTGGAATGTGTAAAAGTCCTTATGACGAGATTGACAAGGGATTTTTTTGTTTTATTTTCCAAATGGGGGGAAAATGACCACAGAGAAAAAGGTTTAGAATATGTTTAAATATGTATATAATAGACATTAGGTATACAAATAACTGGATGATCTGGGGAAAAGATGGTAAATTGGTTAGTTTGACCCTATGTTTGAGAACTTCTAGCAAAGAAGATTAACATAGAATCGTAGAATGTTGAGAAAAGGTTGGAAGGGACCTTAAAGATCCAATTTGGATCCAAAAGTCCAATCCCCCCTGCCATGGGCAGGGACATCTTCCACTAGACCAGGTTGCTCAAGGCCTTACCCAGCTTGGCCTTGAACACACCCCCAGGGATGGGGAATCCACAGATTCTCTGGGCAGTCTGTTCCAGGATCTAAGCACCTTCCCACTAAAGAATTTCTTCCTAATATCCAACCTATATTTCTCCCCCTTCAGTTTGTACCCGTTATTCCTTGTCCAGTCACTGCAGTTCATGATGAAGAGTCACTCTCCACCTTCCCTGCAGGCCCCCTAGAGTTGCTGTGAGGTCTCCATGCAACCTTCTCTTCTCCAGGCAGAACAGACCCAACTTTCTGAGCCTGTCTTTGTAGGGAGGGTGCTCCAATCCTTTTATCAACCTCATGTCCTATTCTGGACTTGCTCCATGTCCTTCCTGTGCTGGGACCCCAGGGCTGGATGCAGCACTGCAGGTGGGGTCTCAGCAGAGCAGAGCAGAGCAGAGGGGCAGAATCCCCTCCCTGGCCCTGCTGCCCACGCTGCTTTGGATGCAGCCCAGGGCACCTTTGGCTTTCTGGGCTGCCAGTGCAATTTGCCAGCTCAGGTTCAATTTTTCATCAACCATCACCCCCAGATCTTTCTCTGCAGGCCTGCTCTCACACTCCTCCACCCAACCATGAGGTTTGCATCAGCCCACCTCAAATGTGTCAAGGTCTCTTGGGACCTGGGCAGCAATGTTTCAGTTGAAAATTTGGGAAGGAAAAGGTAATCTGACTTAACTCCAGGCATTTTTTATTTTTCCAGTCTATGACGGCAAGGTGTGCTTTTTCTCCCAAATGACTCTATATATTATTTTGTAATAACTAGATAGCATGCTGTATTCATTAGTCAGTGTGCATGTCTTATGTACCTACAGTCTACTGGTGGTGTGCATTTGCAGCAGGTGTTTTGACCAGCACCCGTTATGTATATTAAACTTACATATTTACAATTAATTAAGGGACTTTTTAGGAAAAAAAAAAAGCACTTATTTTTCTAAGGTTTATCAGCATTCTTTTAAGGTCAGTTTTATGTAAAATATTGCACTTATTTTACATCTTTTTTTTTTCTTCTCTTTCTGCATATTTACATTTCTCTCATTCCACAGATTTAAAGAAGTATCTTTCTGTCTGTCTTCATAGTATTGTTTCAATATGTTGAGCAAAATTTCATAGAACTTGTTTGCAGGTGTTGCTACAGCTTTTTCTATTGACAGGAATGGAAATCTTTTAGATTTAAGTCTCCCATCTGTATGGGCTAGATTGGAGTTCTCCTCATGTGGTCAATACAATTTCATTTTCAAGCTTCTTTTTCTTGGGAAAGCTTGTGTGCCTAATAAACCTGTAGCACAGGTTTCAGAAAAGAGTATGACATACATGAATACTCTGTTCTGAAATAGAACTGAAAGGCGCCATAAATCATGCATGTTTCTGGCATCCTAAAAGGGTGAAAGTGTCACATTTTCAAAAGCCCCGTGTCCATTTATCCTGTATTTTCAGATTAGTCCTGCTTTGTTTAGGTAGGCACAATTGCCACAAGTACCCAGGACTTAGCTAGCTGTACCAAATCAGTCTTTCTTGCATACATATGATGAATTAGTAATTCCCTCATAATGGAGCATTGTGATGATAGCTGCTTTAGAATTTCACTTCCTTTAAAGCCTAAAAGGGTAAACCCTTGGAAGTGGATAAAGGGCATTGTGAATGAGAGGTGCCTGTGGAAAAAGAGACGGGAGCTATCTTTTTTCAACATGTTGCAACAATATATTGAATTCTAAGGTACCACCTGCCTGCCCTGCTGCTGGTGGAGGGTGGTTTGCAAATGCAAACAGATAAAGAAAATAAATGGTAGGATACCCAGATTAATCACTAAACCTCAGGACTTCAATTTCTGCAAATTGTTTTCTTTTTTTTTGCCCTGACCTCCTCAGAGCAACCTACTATAAACATTTTGTACTAATGGTTAAATTGTTAGTTGATCATGGAAATGGTTAATTGAATCATATGGAAAAGCACTATTTCTTTCTTCTTCCTGAGAGGAAGGGAGTTTTTTTCAAAGTGGGTTTGGGATAGGAGTTTGCTATGTCTGTACTTTATGCATCTTAGACTATTATGTGTCATTTGTTTATCTAGTAACATGTTAATGAATACTAAGACATAACCTAGCAAAAACAGTCAATAACTTCCAAATCAGTAGATCATGTAAGGATTATATTATAGATGCATATATTGGGATCAAACTGCTGAATTTTTTAACCCCAGGAGAATATCCTTATTCCTTAATGATTATGTCAGAGTATAAGGCAGTATTTTAGCTGTCAAACAAAATAAATTGAAAAAATTCACAATCATAGTTTTCTCATCTGTAATGATCTTCATTTAGTGACTGCCCATGTTTGTAACTGTACAAACTGATTAGTGTTCCTACATGTAGTGTGACATTTAACATGGTTTAGTTGGAATTGCAGTGGGAGTGATAGTGTACATTTCACTTATCAGAACTTTTAAATGAATGTTTTTAGTCTTATTAAGAGAAAAATAGGGGAAAGCATGACTGATCACATACTCAAATTAAGTGAAATTCTTGTTATTTAACATATCAGATATATATGTAGTAAGTTGTGCCTGGAATCTCTCACTGCTTATTGTTAAAAATGCCAGGGTATCAGTTTTCCTATTGTACTTACGCAGAATATAATTTTAAATGTTAAAATTACTTTCATCTTTCCACAAAATATCATAATAGTACACAGTGTATTACCTGTGTAGTTATTCTGTGTTTGTGCTGAAGTGCTGTTCTGAATAGAGATGTAATGTTCAGTTTTTCTAGAGCCTAAATAAAAGTCCTTGGCCAGAACCTAGAACTTCAAAGCTTGAAAGAACAAGTATAAGGAACTTTTTACTTGGGTAGCTTCTATTTCCTGTATACATAGTACTCTGTGTCACATAGAACCCAAAAGCTTGGAGTAAGAGAGTAGAAGAAAATAAAATATTTCAGCTGTGGGGGACCTACAGGAGTCATTTAGCCCAGCTGCCTGAGCACTTCAGGGCTCCCCGAAAGGTAAAGCAGGTTGTTGAGGGCACTGTCCAAATGCCCCTTACACACTGACAGGCTCAGGGTATCATCAGGCTTGACCAGCCTCTCTATAAGGAAATGCTTCCTAATGGCGAATCCGAACCTCCCCGGAGCAGCTTTGAGCCATTCCCACACATCTATCACAGGATCCCAGGGAGAAAAGATCAGCACCTCCCTCTCCACTTCTCCTCCTCAGGAAGCTGTAGAGAGCAAGGAGGTTGCCCCTCAGCCTCCTTTTCTCCAACCTAGACAAGCCCAAAGCCCTTAGCAGCTCCTCACAGGCCACGGTGTCCAGTCCTTCCCCCATCTGTCTTGCCCTTCTCCAGACACCTTTGAGCACCTTCCCATCGTTGTGAAACGGTGGAGCCCAGAGCTGCAGCCAGCACTGAGGGGGAGGCCCTGCCCCAGCGCTGGGCACTGAGGGCCGGTCGCCTCCTTGGACGGGCGATGATGCCGAGTTTGGTGCACCCAGGGTGGGTTTGCTGCCCTCCTGGCTGCCAGGGCACACTGCTGGCTGCCACAGAGCCTGCTGCCAACCAGCACCCGCAGAGCCCTCTCTGCAGCCCCAGAGCTGCCCCTGTCCCAGTTTAGGCTTGTGTCTGGCACTTGTCTATCCCAGGTGCAGAATCTGGCATTTTGACTTGTCATTTGCATGTCACTGGTGATTGCCCAGTACTCCACTGTATCCAGATCCCTCTCTCTGCAAGGACCCTTGTCTCTCAAGAGAGTCAACAGCATCTCCCCATTTGATATTATCAGCAAACTTACTAATGGGGTGTTCAACTCCTATATGCACATCATTGGTAAAAATACAAACACAACAGGCCCTAGAATTGAGCCCTGCAGGATACCAATAGAGTAAAACAAGAAGTAGCAGTAAGTTTTCAGAAAGGGCAAATGAATGATTTAGTGTCTGGAAAATCTGTCTTCAAATCAATCACATTTTATGCTCAAAAATAGTTAAGAAGTAATTTTATAACCTATATGCAAAGAGGGTTTCTGCCACTGTAGAGATGTTGGTCAGATAAAGGTGAAAGCTTGTTTTATCTAAATTTAGTCTAAAAATGGTGAAGGAAATAATTAGTAGTAAAAACCATTTCTCTTTAAGCTTGTCCTAGTAGAATGGTAGCAACTCATTTTAAGTATAGATCCCATTTCTGAGTGTGATAAAGTAAATAACATGTTTTAATGGTAACCAATGTTGCTTGGCTTGTGTTATGCAGTAAAAGTGAGTAGAGATTCTTTGCCTTCAGTGGCCGTACTGGTGAAATCTACTAAAAGAAACTCCAGCAACAAAAAACCCCCAAATGACAAAAAGCCCAACAGTTAGCACCAAAAGCCATGGGATCAATATGGCGGTGAGGAATGAGTGCTGTCTGTAATGCCACTTTTCTTTTTAAGTGAAATTACTTCTTTTTAACAGATTGGTTCTCTGAACAGAGCAGGCCACAAGTTGCAGCAACAAAATGAGAGTAGGGCAGTAGTGAGAATGAGCAGAAGGTGGTGTAACCCTTGTGTACAGTACTGCTATGGATAAAACACTGTGGTACACGTGACATAACAGTCAGATAGAGGATTTAAATGTCTGTACAGCCTTCATTGTTTGATTGTAGCATTTTGTTAGGAAGAGAAACTCTCTGGCAACAATATATAGTAAACTGACCATATGATGATCTTTTCAGCTTGTAGTTTTTATCTTGCGGCATGCTTTTAAAATTCGACCTTTGCTGTGTGATTGAATACTTTGACCTCATAGTATTTTCCACTGAAGCAAGTCAGTGAAGAAGTCATACTGTTAAAAGAAAAAACATTATTGCCAAGCAAGAACATTTTCTTACATAATAATTGTGTCTAGTTAACAATGTACCTTTTTTTAAAGACTTGAAAAGCTAATATTACACAGTTAAAAGAAATTACTCCTCACAGCAAATACATTAAAATATTTGTCAATTGCCCTGGAAAAAAATGAGAAACTAATTTTACAGGTAAATTCAAATATCAGCTGCAGTAATTTTCAGTTTCTATTATTCAGAGAGTAAATTCAGCCAAAATTGATAAATTATGTCATTAAAATTATGATTACTACTGTGATATTTGAAGTAGGGAGATAATTTTAATGAAAGGGCTCATAAAAAATGTTTACAGAGATAATTATAAGTGTTTTTAAAAAGTGTAAGTGGTGGTTTCCATTGCTTTCATTTTGGCCATTTATTGTAGCTAATAATTGTGTGCCTTTTCTTACTGTGCATTCCATTGTCTCTGTCATTTTCATTGTTGGTTTTTGCTCTTCTGGCCCCCCAGATAAATTACACTTAGGTTTTTTCTTTAATGTTGTTGTTACCAAATTGATCAGAATCAAAATATCCATTGTTATTAAAAATGAAAAGAAAGAAAATGGATGTGAGAGTAATCATGCATTTGCATTTGAAAAATTTCTACTTTGTATTTTAGTTATACTGTGTTTTCTTTTCCTTTTTAAAAGCAAAATTACTGTGAACAAATCTGCTTTTCCAAAGGCTGGATCCTGCAGTCTGTGTAACTCCTGACTTTACATTTACTTTGACAGCTGGGGATCTTCAAAGGGTGCTGGCAGCAGTAAGGGTTGATGTCCTGTCCCAGTGAAACTAATAATGGTGTAAAACCTATTGCCAGTGAAGCTAATGGTGTAAAAACCTATTGAATTACTTTGGTTTGGGATTTGAATCTATGATTTCAGATAGTTAAAGTTTTGTTTCTAATTCAACTCTTGTTGCAAGCTCTGCATGTCTCTTCCTGATCTAGTTGAGGGGAAAACATATGGAGGCCTTTCTCAAAATCATTTAGGGATTTTTTTATTTAACTTTTTTTTTTACTTTAGTGATTATATTTTTGTTCATCTGGGTTATTTTTATTTCAATGCAGCTCACCAGTAATTCTACTCCTTTGAGCTCATTCTGAGCAGCTTGGAAGGTAAAATGAACTTTGAGGCTGTGGTCCTGCAGTATACATACAAGCAAAATGACTTTCTCACCTCATTGAGGAGGCTTGTGTTCACTGGGACTCTAGAATGAGGCCTTTTAATAAAATATATGCCCTAGCCAGGAATAAAGCAGGCATTTCTGTTGATCTATAAGGAATCTGTCAAAACTTCTCTGATCAGGCTTTTTTACTATCCCATCTTGAGTCCTTTTTTTAATGACATCTATTATCAGATTGAAATGGCGATTGAGACACTGCAAAAGTCTGATGGTCTGTCCACTCACAGAAGCTCTCTTCTCAACAGCCATGTAAGTTGTCTCTTCTTCACATACACTCTCTCTTGCTTGTTCTGCATGCTTAGCCTGCCTCTAAATGTTTGTTTTATTTTATTATTACTTTTTTGCTCTTAATCTTCCCATCTTAGTTGCTTGTAATCTTCTACTACACCTCCCATGGCTTTATTTTGTCAGATTAAATGTCTTTATGGTATATTGCAGAGTGTTACCTGTTTCCTATGCTCTACACCTGTGTTAGGACAAGTTAACACATTTGACTGTTTTGCGGGTTACAGTGTAAATGTCAAGCTAAGGTTCAATTAATTCTAAATTAGCTGGCTTTTGGCATTTTAAATAAAGTTGTCTACATCGTAAGAACTGTGTACCATATACTAATTTTGGGGCATGTGAAGAGGAAGAGAAGAAACAAAGAGCACACCTAAATAATATACTTAGGTTATTCCTAGGTGTTTCTTCATTTTTCCTGACTAGAGAGTTTATTTTGAAATTACTTATTTGAGAATCTTAAGGATCCTTACAATGACCTGGTAAAAACTGAAAGTATTGTCTTAATTTGAAGTGCACAGAAATGTCTTATTCATCTGCTGTTTACTTTGTTCTTATCCTGCAAGTCTTATAGTTAAAAACTTTTCATAAACAAAGCTAAAAGATATTTCAGCAAAAACATGATCTCCAAATATAGTGATAAGTTCATTATATGTAACTTTAAAATAAAGGAAAAAGTCCAAGTTAATTTTAAACTTATTATGTAAATAATATTATTACTTTGTAAGTTATTAGTCTTTCCTGAAATGTTTTTTTCTGTTGATATTTATGGTTTTACATTTTGTATTTTTGCCATGTTGATTGGTTTGTATTCATCTTACTTTTTTTTTCCTTCTCAGCTTTACTTATGATATAAATTCAAATTCCCTTATTGCTTTACAGAAGAAATTGAAATTTAGTTTGCAGTCTGAATGTAGAATATGATGGTAGAGATTGTCTTTTGGAAGTCAAATTGAAAATGTATGCTTTCGAAGATTTGGGTTTGGATTTTTTTTCCCTGTAGGGTTTGGTTTTTTCAAAGTTAAAAATGTTTTGTGGAGAATTTAGGCAAACTTTTTTTTCTTAAAAAAAATCTAAAATTGGAAGAGGAAAGCTATAATATAAAAAGTTACAGAAAATTATATACAGAAGGACATTTAGATTCCAGCTGGTGTGTTTACAAAATAATTATTTTGAAGATAAGACAGTATCAAAACTATTATTTAAATAATAATAGATAGTATTAGACCGATAATACCAAAATCATTGTTTAAATGTAATTTTTAACAGACTGTAACTTTTTTTGGCAATGTTTTAGAAATCTGTGGAAAGACTTAGAACACTAGACCTATTGTAAGTTTCTGCTTAAACCTCTTAGGAAGTCCATAGTCTTGGTACAAAACCAAGAAAGATTACAAGATAAGCTGCAGTGCCTCAGTAAACTGTGTTTCACACATTCCTAGTTCTAGGCACTATTAACAGTGTCTTCCTAACAATTTGCACAAGATTTGCACAGAAGATCACAGCTGTGAAGACTTACGGTATTTCTTTCTTGACTGTGAATGCTTTGTGAAAAATATGTGATAGATACATCTTTGACTCTGTGGGGAAAGAAAAGGTTAAAACAACCCTTGTACAAATTTTTGTGGCAATGAATCTTTCCTGTTTTTGCTCATTTTGAAAGAAATTTAAAATCTAGATCAAGTCTACTGGATGTTTTGCCTGTTTTTAAAGCAATGCTTGTTGTCTTCAAACTTAAGGACAGCATGGAGGAAGTTTAAGTGTAGATGTAGTCTTGTCTCTTTACTTTTCTTGACTTTGCCTTCTAATGGTTTGGTTTGGTCTTTATTAAAATAATTGGCTTAATGGATTTTAAAATAGAATTCTAAATTGTGTTTTTAATTAGCTTACACTTTGCAGATGATAAATTAATTTGTGTGAAAATTTTCGTTTGGGATTTAAATTTTCACCCTTTGCTACGTCAGTGAGGTTTTGTAGGATTTTTTTTCCTAAACACGAGTTCTCATTTTAAAGAGTTTGTAATTTCTCCTCTGTTTACTTTTGTTTCTTGATGTACTTCTGCATGAGATCAACTTAATTAATTGATAGCTGAGTGTCTTATAAGCATTGCAACTTAATTGAAGTCACACTCAATTTAACAGGTCTGGCTCTGTAAATATTTCATACCTTTCTCCATCTTACGAATACATTATGGTCAGTACTACAAATTTATAAGCCAGGACTCAAACCTGAACAATTTTAAAATTGTATTTCAGCTTGGTAGAAAGATGTTTGAGTTCTTTAAAAAGTTTTTTTCAATGATGTTTGGATTCAATTTTCTCTTAAAATCATGAATTAACTGCACATTTTCTTCCAGGCTATAATCTATCAAGTAAAGATTTCAAGCGCTTGCTACTAAGTAACTCCTTCCAAGAGCAAAAATTCTTGTATTGCACTTAACTTTTGATATGGTTTTTTTGTGTGTTGAATAATGCAAGTTATGTTTGAAATAACATCTGTTAGAAATTTATATAATTAATGAAGTGCACTTGAAGTGATTAATAATAGATTAGAAACCATCTGGAGGAAAATATCTTTAATGCTACATACAAACTTAATTACAAAATAATTATTTTTTGTTTGTCAGTCTTTTGGGATTGACAGAGTTTTTCCTTTTGGGGAGAGCAGAAGTACTTCACATTCTGTATCATTCTGATTCAATTCTAGATATAATAATATATGACATGTTATATAAATGTATTAGTAAAAATACAGATGTAATAACAGATTTTCAATATGGATAGATTGCAGCATTGAAAGTTATAATTACCTCTGTTTGTAAGCCAAGACAGGCTTAGGACAGGTCACTAGTGAAATGAGTTTAATACATTCACACAAAAATCAAATGTTTACAGGTATAGCTTTTCTTCAGCTTTATTTCAAAACGACAGATGCTCAGTTTGGAAGCACTTGTGAATGTTAATACATATAAAATAATGGTATGATAATTGATGATTAACTGTACTTTTTCATTTTCTTTATTTGAAATGCAAAATTACCTGCAAAACAAGCTAAAATTTTTATGTCTTGGAAGCATTTGCATCTTTCATCTGTATTTTCTAGTGTTTAGAAAATTCTAGGGTTCCATGACAAGTACTGGGAAAAATAAGGAAAATGGTGACTTTCCAAAAAACTAAACCAACCGAATTTTAATGTATTCTCAGAATATTTTTTTTTTATTTATTTTGTCATTTTCCTGTGATATTAAATCTGGGACTATTAAATTGTCCTTTTTACTTTTTTTGGGTATTAGCAACAGCTAGAGGTGTTTCATGAGTGTGCTCTACTTAGAACATCCAGTGACGTTACATAAAGCCTCTTCTTGCATGATTCTAATTATCTACCACATTACATGAAAAGATTACTATTTTTCCAAGAAACTCATTCTGTTCCTTCTGGAAGTCAAAGGCAAGCAGGCTACAGCTGAAAGGGTTTGTATCCCTAATGATTTATAGATGTACCAGTTATTTTCCAACGTTACCTAAGTAGCTCTTTGACTTTTATGCAACAGCTTTTTTCTTACATGTATCTTAATGCTTTTAATAACAGGCAAAGAGAAACAGTGTAATATTCCAGGTTTACAAATACATTAACTATTGTGTCCAAAGAGTTTGTTTTCTGCAATTTATGTGCATTACATTCATAATTACTTTATTTCTTTGTGATACTAACAGTTTGTTTCCAAAGCTTAGATACCTTTATCACGTACTGATGTGTGGTACTGAATCAAAAATATTTTATGAAAAGGACACTTTCCTGAGGTCACAAGTGCAATGAGTTCTGCTATTTCCTGGTAATTCTGAAGATACTAAAACATTTTTGTATAACTAACATTTAAAGACTCTCTGAGGAAGGATGTAATTTTTCAATAGACCTGAAGAGTGGTTCCAACTGTCAGATGTTAATGCTGTATGGCCACAATATTTTTAATAAAGTATATAATAAGGGGTTTTTTCTGTTTTGTATGTGATATAGCTTCAGTGGCTTTTAGACAACTATGAAACTGCAGAAGGAGTGAGCCTTCCAAGAAGTACCCTTTACAACCATTACTTACGACATTGTCAGGAGCACAAGTTGGATCCAGTCAATGCTGCCTCCTTTGGAAAACTCATACGGTCAATCTTCATGGGGCTGCGGACTAGAAGACTTGGAACTAGGTTTGTGAAATTGAAATCCTGAATTATAATAAAAAAATAAAGGTAATAATTATGAATAAGAAACTTGTCTGCTAGGCAAAAGAATACATAAGACCTGCATTTAAATATTACGGTGTTTTTCTGTCAGTTATATTTCTTCATGTTAAACAGTTTTATATTTTTTCAATATTATATTATGGTTTTATTTCATCTGCTTTTGACAGTTTATGTGTTTCTGTTTTGGTAACTACACTGCAGATTTTTATCGTTACAAATAAAATATAGCTTGCCATTTCGAAGTCACTAAGAATGCTCTTTGCCCATAACTAGATAAATTGTATTTATTTGCATTTTATTTTTCTTACTCAAGTGGAGTGCAAGTTAATATGCTGATAGTATTTGTTTAAGAGATTGAATTAATTTCCCAAAGGTAGTAAAATGACACTTATCTAAAACACGTATGACATGACAGGAGAGCCAGACCTGATTAGGGTGTATTATTTTCCAATCAATGTAAATTGTAAAGTAAATGTAATGTAAATACATAAAACTAGTGTTACTGCTCTTTTAATTCTTGTTTTTTCATAAAGGGGGAACTCCAAATATCATTACTATGGGATTCGTGTGAAGCCAGACTCTCCTCTTAATAGACTACAAGAGGACATGCAATATATGGCCATGAGACAACAGCCCATGCAGCAGAAACAGAGGTAAAGTGTGAAACATAACTATGCACTAATAGTTCATCATGTCTTACTTTTCCTTACATGGACAAGTTGAAACTCTAGTTCAGCTTTTCTGCTGTGAAAATAAAAGTGTGCTGGATATCCAGTTGATATCAATGACGTTAGGTACAACATAGAAGAGTATTTACCTAGAAATTTGCAAAAACTAAATAATAGTAAAATTACCTGTAATATTAACAGACTCTTAACTATATTGAATTCTTGTCTCACAAGCTGAAGAAAAGCAGCTTTAAATTGAAATTAAGAGCTTTAATTTCAAATATTCCTGTTTCTTTTCATTGCTGTATCATTTTATGTACACTTATCAGAGAACATGCTATTAAGTTGCTTGATACTTATTTAATCTCCCTGTGAAGGATTAATGTGAACACAATGGTTTGCCTCTAAGTACATGTAAGTACGTTCCCTTAGTATCTGTTGTTCCTGAGCTGTGAAAGCTCAGAAGTAGTTGAAAGCAGTGGCACAGGGCTGTACTGGTGGTGAAAGAATGTCTGAATATGCATATTAAAAACTACGTTAAACAGAAAATTTTAGGCGAAAAAGATGGAAATGAGTAAATTTCTTTGAAATTAATTTTTGAGTGGTGTCACTAGCCTCCCATATTACATTAGATGCAAAATTTCATGACACTGATAGATTAGAAGAGCAGCATATCAAGCAAGTCACCTTTAGAGCAATTACTCCTCTCCAAAATAATGCAGTTGAATGAACAGTTTGGTATAGTGTACCAAGCATATTTTGTCTCCTGGGACACAACTGAGAAATGGAAAACACAACTCCAAACTTTAACTTCGAACACAAAGATCACTTTGATCTGAAATGATTTTACTGTCATTTCCAGACAACATAGATTAGTTACAGCACTAAATGGAAGTTCATGGTAAGATATATGGTCTTAACTATCTTTTGCTGAGCATAATACAGGGGCATGAGATGTCTCATAATACATCATGTAGAAAATTCTCGTTACAAAAACCGTGGCATGATTATATGGTAAGGAGATAGATATTTACAAAATCTCCCAGCAAGCTTATTTTACCAGCTCGATCTCATTCACTTAGAGGTTTCATTCACTTGCATTCAAAATTACATATGTGCACAAAAACATATGCCACAATTGTCTAACTGGAATTATTTCTGGAAAAATGATGCCAGTTAGCTAAACATTGTCACATCTCTTGTCTTCTTCTTGATTCACAATGACAAAGTGATTTTGAAATTTCATTATGTAACTGTTAGGAGTGGGTATTTCTTTTTGTATTATTTGCTTTATTATTTTATTTAACACCACCATATGTCTTACATAGTTCTCTTATTTTCCTTACCTAAGTATGCTTGGTGTCATTTTCTTAACTTTATGTCAGTATGTTCCTTGATTCTATCGGAACAAAATCACACATACAGCACCGCGTGCAGTTAGTGCACACTTCTCTGTGCCCCATGTTTTGGGCTTGCACACGTGTACCTGCACCAACATGCACCCATTCAGGCTTGATTCACACCAATACTAAGCTCTGCTGTGAGAATCTGTGAAGGTGCTGATGAGGGGTGGGAACTGCAAGGTACCATTATGCTCAATAGGCAGCTGTTACATGAAAAATACTGTGCTATAGGAGGCTCAGTGTTTAACTTGAGTGTTTCATATATGTCTGTATGTGTTCTTATCATTGTTATCCAAGTGTATTGGAAAATTCTAGCAGGATTTATTAAGAGAGAACTAAAAGACTGAATATTGTAATTTTCATGAATATGTTAATGTCGCTCTTTTGTTAGCTTATTAATATTTCTAGTGGTTCTTTTGTCTTTTAAATTGGTTGTAAATTGCAGTCAATATACTCTTTTTCTTGGTAGTTATACCAATTCTACCATCTCTATTAGACACATCTAATTGGATAAACACTTGTAATCCTCCTCAGCAAAGGCTGTAGACAGTGTGTGTGTCACACATAATTTTTCTTTCCTTTTCTTAATTTGGGAACCATGCACCTTTTTTATTTGCATAACTTCAGTATCCCAAAGTGCTCATGCTGAAATCTTTGTTATCCTCAGACAGTAATGTTGTTTCTTCCTAAAGTAATTAAACATTATCTTTATATTACATAATTACATCAAGCTGTTTGGAAAGGGATGGATTTGATTCTTTTTGGTATAAATTTGGTGGTTTTACATTATGCTGTTACTAAGCTAAATTCTACCAGAAACTCGGAGTGCTGCTGGAATACCACCTTTGTGAATTCTGTAATGCATTGTTAATACTCTAGCTTCCCTTAGTGGTTGTTTCTTCTGTTATTTACAAAATAAGTAAGAATCTCTAAATTCTTTTGTCACTTGTCCTGAAAATTTTATTTTGAGATGGAAAAACCAAGCTCTGTGTTCCATTTATGAAGAAGTAAACAGGATAATTTTGTTCTTGATATTTTTGCAGGTATAAGCCTATGCAGAAAGTGGATGGAGTTGCAGATGGCTTCACAGGAAGTGGTCAACAGACAGGCACATCTGTTGAACAAACTGTAATTGCCCAAAGTCAACATCATCAACAGTTTCTAGGTATGAAAGCAGGTTTTATACTGCTATATAAATAAGTAAGATGAACTTTGTTATCACTGTGAATATCAAGCCACACAAGTACAATAGTTTCTTCTGAAGTTATCGTGCCCTCTTTAAAAACCTTTCTCACAACAGAAAGGCACTTAAATTACACGTGAGCTTTATGTAATATTTAATATGCATCATGTAAGTATAAAAGGAAAAATAGGGTGAGATATACTTCATATTACATAAATGAATTTGCTTTGCATAATTATATTAAATGTGCATATTGAATTTCCTGCTATGAAAGTTGTTTCCTTCATGTGCATTACAGTGAATTTTATTTCATAAAAGCCAGGGTAGGAGGATGGCATTTCACTACTACGCAGGTTAGCCACCCCTTGGGCTGTTTTGAAAGGGTGTTCTAGTGTTGTAAGTGGAAAGAGACAAAGAGTTTCAACTGAAATCCCAAAGGTCATGTTTGAAAATACCCAAATGGTGGATTTCTTGGTCCAGTTAAGCATGTATTCCAGTCATGGAAACAAACTGTAATTTAGTTAATTGTTTATGTAAAAAGAGTCCTTGGCTGTGCTGATAGAGTGTGCTATTAGTGTAGGTTTATTTGGTTGGGATTTTCGGCCACCAAATCCTTCGGCCTAATTTTGCTTTTACTAAAACCATGTGGAGCATAAGGGTAGCATTAAAATGTTTTGAATCTTCTTTTCCAGGTACCTTTCAGTCCAGCATTTTTATCTTAACCAGCTTGTCTTTCAGAAACATTTGTGACAAATAGTAAAAGCACACATTGGCTGTACTTGAAAGTCTAGTAAATGTCAAGTAAAAACATATATTGAGTTTATTAAGCCCCATCACACCTGGCTGCATAGAAACTCTTAAGCTGAACAACAAAAAAATTATTCAAGGATTAGTCTCTTCTGCATTGACTTAGATATTTCCTTGCACCCTGTAGTAGTCCGAAAAAGTGTGTGTTAGCCTCTCTATATAGGTCTAGTATGTACATGATAGCATTTTATTCTATTCAAGTATAATTTTGTATTTATTTTTATTTAAAATATTAATTTATTTATTATTTTGGCATCCAACAGGTATGAAATACCTTTGAATATTATGACCATTTGGAATTTATTTTTTTGTATAATCCTTAATTTTTTTCTTAACTATACTGTAACTGGCACCTCTTTCATTATGTTGTCATGACAACAGATGCATCTCGAGTACTGCCAGAGTTTGGAGAAGTTGAAATATCTTCTCTGCCAGATGGTACTACCTTTGAGGACATCAAATCACTACAAAGTCTTTATCGAGAGCACTGTGAGGTATTTCCTGAAAAACATTTATTTTTGAAAGTTCATGACTTTAGTGAAGGCCAGTACAAGAGATTAGTGCCAAATATATTGCAGCCATGATAGTTGTATGTGACGTTCCCCCAGGATGTTTAACTTGTTTCATTGAAAAGTATAGCAGAAAGGGTTTTCTGGAGGATCCACTTTACAGGGGAAAAGAATAATATGTAATAGATACTGAGAATGAAATGTTGTTACATGTATGTTTTTCAGAATGTTAGGCTTTAGATAGTGCATGCGGATATTTGGTTTACTCAACAGGAAATGTAAATCAGGTTAGATTATAATTTTATTTTCTTTTACATTAAAAGCAGAAACATTTTTCTCATATCAAAGAAACATTGAGACATTTAAACCACATTTGATACTGAAAAATACATCTTTTAAAATTATTTTTGAAAGTGCTTCCAACTTACAAGGAATCATGAAAATTACTAAAAAGTCAGGTTTACTCTTTTATTTGCAGTAGCAATAAATATTTTCTATGCTTAAATTCCTCTGATATGTTTACATAGGCCATACTAGTTCCTGGAGGCTTCAATGCAAGCCTTATGCAGGTCTCTGTACGCAACAGCTTATGGTGCTGGATAATTTATGGATATCAAAGGCATTAAAACAAATACCATTTATAACTTGAGAATTTACAGTTTGCCCTGGTTCCACTATGTGATGAAGGAAAAAAGCTGTAGATCTAATTGGAGTTGGGAGTGGAGGGAAGCTGGGTAAAAGACAATATGATCTCATATTTTATTTTTTCAGGCAATACTGGATGTGGTTGTTAATCTTCAATTCAGCCTGATAGAAAAATTGTGGCAAACTTTCTGGCGCTATTCTCCTTCTGCTCCACCTGATGGCACTCCTGTTAATGAACCAAGGTCAGTAAATGTTTCTCTTTTCTTACTGTGTCTCATGATAATGTGAGTGTGAAATAAAAAAAATTGTATTAGTTTCAACTTAATAGTAATAAGTTTTTCTCCTATGATTATTTTCCAAATTAAATTTATGTTGTCTGGCAGTTTTGTATAGCCTGGGTTTATGCCAAAGAGCAGTCTTGAAACAACTGTGTCATCCATTGGGCTATTTTGCATGGACAAATATGGTAAAGGTGTCTCTTCCCAATATTTGATCCACTTCTTTTAAGCTAAAAGGATCATTCATATGTCTGCACTACTTATGAGCTGTAGGAGAATTATGGAGACATTTCTTAAATCTGTTTCTATGTGAGACAATGTGTAAATAAGTTATATTGGGTGTAGCGGAGACATCTATGATGCCTGTATAAAAAAATACATTTTAACACCCATTGCATGTCTTTACCTGCTGTAAATCATGGAATCATAGAAACTTTAGGTCAGAAAAGTCAAATTCAGCTGTTAACCTACCATTGCCATGTTAGCTGCTAAGCTGTGCCCCCAGGTGCCATGAATGCGTTATCATTTATTAATTTGCTACATTTTTTTTAACACCAGCAATCTGAGTGAAATAGAAAGTCGACTTCCTAAAGCAAAGCTGATTACTCTGTGCAAGAATGAGTCTATTCTGAAATGGATGTGTAACTGTGACCATGTGATGTACCAGGCTTTGGTGGAGATTCTCATTCCTGACGTCCTTAGACCTATTCCTAGTAAGTTGAACATCTGAAACATTTCTTTAAGGATTTTTCTGCAGGTCTGTATATGGTGGAGGTGTACTTCTGCCTCACAGGGCAGCTTATGAAAAAAGTTTGAAAGTTACGCAAGCACTGTGTATAATTTATCCTCAGTTTTGTTGTGTAAGGAGTTGTGCTGGGAATTGACATATGCTTAGAACTCTAAAAGTTGGAAGATCTAGTTTATGAGATACAGTGTCATATTAAAGGTTCTTCTTTCTCTATATCTATCTTCAGGTAAAAATGTTTTCCCTTTACCCTGGCTCTAGAGTACCTGATGGAAAGAAGTCCTGTGGCCCTGTGGCAATGTGCACTACTGTCAGTCAATCCTTCCACTAAATTCAGTAGTTTTCAGTTTAAACATCACATAATAATCTTTGATTAGTCAGAAAATAAATATGGACTTTGTGATTCCATGTTTGGAGTACTGGTCCTTTGTCCCTGACTGCTGAATTCCTAGTCTAATTTATTATTCCAATCTGCTGTTTTTTCTGTCATACATCCTGCATGAACGAGTGAGTAATTGTCCAGTCATGCCACCATAACCAGGAGTAGAGCTTTCTTTTCAAATTTAATTTTGCTAGAATCTGTCATTACTTTCGCAGTATATTTTTATGACTATCTTTGGTAGAAAACAAATTTATGTGAAGAAAGTTGAACTTCTTCATGAAGTATTTATTGTCTTACATACACTGTCCTAAATATAATAAAGAAATCATGGTAGCAACCCACTAAAAACCTCCAAACTCTTACATATTATCTCCTTCCAATGAAAAAAAAACAGTATTCACTTTAAAAAGTTGGATTAATATTTTTTAAAAAATTAGGGCTGTAAGTAGTTTTGCAGGTAACAAAGTTATATTGTCATTCTGTGAATACCTCTTCTGCTATGGTGACTCCAGCAGTAATAAGCACTCTGTAAGAATAGTTGGTGGTAGTGCCTTGCAGAAAAGTTTTATTGACTTCTTGCTTGCCAGTGGAATAAAATCAGGTTTTAGCAAATTATGTACAATACAAAAAAATTTGAAACTGGAAATGTACAGAATCTGAAGGTTTGCCATTTACAAAGTATGTTTTACCTTTTTTTTAAGGAACGAGTAAGTGCTTGTTGGCCATTGACATCATTTGTGCATCTATATATCAGAATACAGGAAAAATGCTTTCTAAAATACATGTAATTATTGACAGCTATTACTTGTGTAAATTATTTTGCATTGGTTTATATTTAATGTTTTGCTTCTCTCATGACAATACCATTAGGTAGGATTTTAGAGTAATATAGTGTGTCACAAAAAATTAGGCAGTGATAAAAACGCCCACAAATTTAATTATAACATTTAATAGGCTGAATGAAAACTCACACTTGCAAAAGCAAGTTAATTGCTGAATAAAAAGGTAGTGCAGACACAGTTTTTCGTCAAACCTGCTCCTCTCCTTTTCAGTTGCTTTTCCTGCAAAGCCTGGTAGTCTTTAGAGAAGTGTTCAGTTGACAGCTATACAACTAATGGTGTCTTCTGCCTTGCTCCATAAGATGCATTGGGCATTGCTAGTACAAGATTTCAAGAAAATGGGGCAAAATCAATTAATATCAATAACTTGAGGCAACATGTCCTTTTCACACTACTTCTTTCTTTCTAGAATTAGCAGTCATATTTGAATAATTGATCTGTACTGTGTTTAACATTGCTGTTTTGGGGATGGTCATCAGACTGTTGGGTTCAAACACATAATTAATCCCAGGATAAATTCATACCAAGAGACTTCTGCCTCCTTTTTGTGAACAGTCCAGTGGTTTTCTGCTCAGAACTGCACTCACTGAGCTACCTTTGGAAGACAGCTAACATACTTTCTTACTTTATCCTTTAGAACCAGCTAAGTAAATGGCTTTTTTTAGCAGGTTTCCTTTAATGATGGGCCATCCAGGTTTCTTCTTCACTGTTAAATGGTTAAAATCTTGTGATTTTTTTAACTCCTGCTTTTGAATAAAAGCATTGCCAGTCATTACAAGATACTGAGATAATGGCTTAAGGTTGAATATAACAAAAATGCAGCTGGGTGAGGCAGACGAATTCATCATCCTTTGTGGGAAAATAGCAATTTGTAGGAAAGTTTGGACTCTGGAAAGTAGAGGAGCTGGGACTGTAAATGCTTCATTAAAGGCATGCTTATGATTTTTTTCCTTGAGTAAATGGGAAGAGAGCAGCAGCTGCTGCTCAAAATAGGAAAAAATACTAATTTGAAAGGGGCTTGAAGAACCATAATTTTTCCAAGGTGTTTTTTTTTTGTCTAGATCTTCAGTGTTTTTTTCTTTTAGACAAGTCGTAATGTTGATACATATCACTGGAGTAGAAAAAAAAGACTGTTGAGATAAAAAATGGTTTTATTTTTAGCCTCTGTATTAAATTTGTCAGTTGAAATGTTTAGCACCCACAGAATAAGTGAAGAATTGCTGTGTATAAAACAACAAAATCCCTTTTCCTAGGAAAAGCGAAATGCTGTCCATTGGAGTCAGGAATAAAGACCATCATTATGTAGCGTCTTTGGCAATAGATCAGAGCTATTATGTTTTAGAATGGGCATCTTGCATCTTCACAAGTGGCAGAATGGACAGTAACAAATTTGCTGTTGAGTTGTTTCCATGATCGGTGGAAAATTTATGCAAAATACACATCCACACCATATTATACAATTCCAGACAGACAAAAAATTGAAGTACTGGAAAGGCTGTAAAGCTCAGTTTTCTACAAGTCAGAGGTGTTTTGGTTCAGAAGTCAAGCTTTTTAGGTGCTTATCCAAATCCAGTTTTCAGTAACTGCCATTGCCACATCATTTAGTGTGTGACTAGTAACACTTTATGATTTAGGCCATTTACTTTGCACAATGCTTATCATGCAAAGATTCTTTGAAAGGGTTCAGATGAAATTAACAGTTCAAGGATGTAGGTACTTAAGGTTTTGGTAGTGGCTGCATGTGTACTTAAGGATATGAGAAAAATTCTGTATTTAATGTATCTCCAGAGCTCATTAGAAATTCATGGTTGTTCTATACAATATTGATGCCTGATTAGCTACTTTAGCTATTTTTTTTCTTCAGAACTTAGAATTCCTTTTATTTGTTCCTTTTTCTTACTAGTTAAAGGTCTTTCTTGCAAGGCCTGAGCTGCTTTTCCATATTTATTTTTAAAGGAGATCAGCATTACAGTGATGCAAATAATTTTGTAATATATATACTTGGGTAAAAAAGAGTAATGAGAACATTAGAAGTGAAAAAGCAGTAATATTTTTCTTAAATGTCTAAGTACCATTCTTACAGTATTTACATTATTACTCCCATCTTGTCTTGTAGGTAAGAAAATATGAGTGAATACATAGTCAATTAGTAAGTCCACAGAAATAATTTACAAAGCAGCACAAGTGAGCTAGAGGACTGACAGGGTTGAGGAAAAAAGCTTGTTCTTCACATGTAAACCTTAAAGGACAAAAAAAAAATATATTATGAGAGGGCTCAGCTAACACATGCTTTGTAAGATCAAATTGTGGTCAGCTAAACATCCAAAGGCGTGGTGAGTTATATAAATTACCAATATGGATTCTACTGCTTATGACTGCAAGTTTGAAGACATGTGAAAAAGATAGCACAAAGAATACAGTTTCTCTTTTAGTAAATTTACATTTCTGGTAGAAAGCTTTATTTTAAAAAGGTATTTTTTAAAAAAGGTATAATTTCCTTAGGTTTTTTCCTCTTCACTTTTGTAGTTGCATTCATTCTCTGGTAGTCTTCAGAAAGCTGTAGTTTTTTCTTTTTGTCTCCTACTTTTTGCAGCAGTTTGAGTGTTGCGCTGTTATGTCAATGTGCAAGGGTTAGGTGTGGGAAAGCTGGGTTTCTGTCACTCAGAAGATATGATTTTATTTTTTCCAGGCACAGTTCCTTGTCTTTCTCTTTTGAAAAATTAAACTTCTGTATTTAGTAATGCAGAATACTGTAGGGGCTTCTTCAATGTTTCTCTAAATCTCTGTCACCCATTCAGAATTTCTGTGGGTGGTATAGAAAAGAAACAAAATGCACACAGATTTCACAGTCATTTGAATAATTTCACTTTCTGACAGTGAAACACTCCTATATCTTGCTTATTGATGACATCCTTAAGCACTGCATGTGAATGGAATTTGTTCTTTGAAACTGAATTAAACAGCACTATGACATGGTTTAAGATTACTTTGGACTTACTTGAGGAAACTGCAGTGTTCCTATAAGTGGATTTTCCCCCAGACTTTTGCTTTTTAAAAGAGGTGCTTAGGTAAATGGAAAGTGGAAGTTTGTGATGGAAATTTAGTGTTGTTCTCCTGTAGGAGTGCCCAAAACAATACTGCAAGTCACAAACTTCTTTGGAAGATTGTCTGGTGAAGAAGTCAGAACTGCTTATTAAAACAAAACTAAAATAATTTTTGTGTAATCTTTAAGTCAGTGAGGCATTTTGAACCCAGACTAAATTTATCTAGTAAGTAAATGCAGCAGACATGAAAGTTGAGTACAAGAGTTCTGAAGATGCAAAACATTTCAAAACAGGCGCACTGCTTTCTTTTCATTCTGTTTTTATTCTCCAATGCACAGGTGCCTTGACCCAAGCCATTCGCAATTTTGCAAAAAGCCTTGAAGGTTGGCTTTCAAATGCCATGAACAATATTCCACAGAGGATGATACAAACCAAGGTAGATGAAACTGTTGAAGTATTATTCTTGCAGTGGCAAACCAAGTGGGCAGTACCATCTAAAAGAAGCAGCATGTTAACTTTAATGCTAAATTCCATGTTTAGCATCAAGCTTCAAATAATGGGAGAGGACATAACATTATTTGATCTGCTACATGGTATAATTCAAATATTAGGACTCATTAATATAAACTATTAAAATGAAAGTAAATACTCAATCTGTGGAATTAATCTACAGAGTACAATATTTAAAAACACTAAATTTCTTCATAGGTTGCCGCTGTAAGTGCCTTTGCCCAGACTCTGCGAAGATACACATCTCTTAATCACCTGGCTCAAGCAGCTCGCGCTGTGCTTCAAAATACTTCTCAAATCAACCAGATGCTCAATGATCTCAACCGTGTTGATTTTGCCAATGTTCAGGTAAAATTTAGTTTTGAATAGCAGGGGTTTTTAAGTGTTATTTCCTCTGTGATTTTGGACATTATTGTCAGGTGTCATTCTATCAAGAAAGTAAAGTACAAATATTTCACTCATTCATATATGTAGTGATTCAGTCCGAACGTGACAGTTTATGCTTTAGGAAAGTAAAAGCTCAGAACCATTACCTGATTCCATTTACTCTCTTGAAGTGCACATATTCTTACAAGTTCTGTGCAAATGTTGAGCAAATACTTTCTTAGAATGGGTACCATGAATCATGTCTTACTAATAGCAAAAATGATATTTTAGGATTAGATCTCAGTAGCGTATCTTCTGAATGTCTCTTGAAGTTATTAAATGCACAGCATTTTCAGTAGAGACTGTCTCCATTATTTAAAACCCCATACATGAATATGTTTTGTCTAAGTGCCTGTTCTTAAATTTACAAGATCTCCTGAATAATGGATTAGATTCGTATGGTTAGAACCTATAGAGCATAAATTATGTTTTTACTAAGCTTAATTTCTCTACATGTTTCTGATTGTGTGAGGAAAAATACTTTTGTCCTTCTGGCCAGCAAAGTGAAAGGTTTCAGATTCCTGGTAGTTCTCTGTTTGTCTTCTTTGTGAACAAGTGTTTTAATATATTTGCTAATAGTCTTAACGGAAATCTAGTCAAGAGCTCTTGACCAAAGCTAAAATATATTAAGTACAGTAATATGTTGACATGGATACAGAGTCTGTGAATGAGGTGTTAACTTGGCACATGACAGGCAGAGTTTAAATGGAAATGGCTTGCAGTTAGTGAGCTGTCATTTTTTTCTCATTTTCTGAATTGAACAGTTAGCTTTATTTAAACTTGGTAACACTGACTAAATTGTTGATTATTGTATGCCTAGTGTGTTTCTCCACTTGTGTGCAGCTTATGTTTAGGTAATGTGTAATCTGTTACTGCCTAGAATCAGCAAACAATCCTTGTTTGTGTACAAAGTTTCTTTTATAAGATGATGTAACAGGAATGTCTTTAAGCTTAACTTCTTCAGAACAAAAGGAACATTGCACTTGATTTCTCACTACTTGATTACTTTAGTCCCCTGTATTTGACTCTTCTTGCTTGCCCTTCCTGACATCTCAGAAAAAAAGACAAGATATAAGTATTTCACTAGAAAAATTATGAAAGTAGAAGCCTTTTTTCACAAATGAATGTGGGAAACTACAACAAACTTTTGTTGCTTACATTGCTTGTTCTAATTTCTTTATTTGATGTCTACTCTTTTATGCTATGCTTCTCCCACCTATTGGCTTTCAACAAAATTACAGTAGATGTAAAATTACTTCTTAGTCTGTCTAGTAAGTGGGTCTGGTCTCTTTCATCCATTGAACAGCCTAATCTTTGAGATACAACTACATTCTGTGCTTTGGCTTATGTATTGTCAATTCAAGAGCTGCCATGTGCTATAACAGGAGCAGGCTTCCTGGGTGTGCCAGTGTGATGACAACATGGTTCAGAGACTAGAAACAGATTTCAAGATGACTCTTCAACAGCAGAGCACTCTGGAGCAGTGGGCTGCCTGGCTTGATAATGTAATGATGCAAGCATTGAAACCGTATGAAGGAAGACCCAGCTTTCCTAAAGCAGCACGGCAATTTCTGTTAAAATGGTCTTTCTACAGGTAGTATTTAATAGACTTTACAACATTCTAACTATTCCATTATTTCCTGAACTGTGCATTATACTGAAGTTGACAAATCTAATACCAAACAGTGGCTTGCTACATCATGAAAACCTTGCGGTTTTTTTCAGAGTACCTCTGCTATTAACCTGGAACTCAGGGCTACCGGCAAATGAACAGGGACCTAAATGACCCTTTTTACTGCTTTAAAGGCCATCTGAAAATAATTGTAGGTGTAATTTTGTGCAGAATTAGAAACATACTATGATTTTTTTTTGGTTAAAAAACTATGCAATTATTAAGCCACTTTTTAGTTTTACTAAAACACTGTGGCATCAATGTTTATGAGATAAGAAAGACAAAAGCTGTTTTTAGTATATGAAAAGAACATTAAGACAAGCATTCCATGTTAGCTGCTTATTGAAACAGTTATCAGAGTAAACCTTGTTCTTTGAACCTGACTGTAGCAACTGCTTGCTGAAGATACCAGAATTTGTTGATATAATATGAACACACAAGTCTATTGTTTTTGAATTTTAAGTTTCAAAGCTGTTTAAATTCTGGCAATTAAAAGCTTTGTCCTGGAAAGATTGACACAACAGACACCATTTAAGGAATAGTTTCTTAAATAACCAAATAGTTTTCTTACCATTTTAGTTATGTTTTCAACAAAGTTTCTTTGAAGTTAAGTTTTACACTTGCTCAATTATTGGTAGTTATGCATAGGTCAAAACAAAAACCAAACCAGTTTGGTTATTTCTTATGTGGTGTCCAACAGTACCTTCAGAGAAAGGAGAGAAGCAAATGATTGCCCTTTCCTGGTCACCCCTTTCTGAAGATACCATGAATCAGACATTTGTGGACACTGTTGCTTTTGAGAATATTGGTTCTGAGGTGAAATGTCTGTCTGCATGGATAAATGTTAAAATGGCTGTGACATATAATACATAAACATATATATATCTTTTATTTTTGAATAGCTCAATGGTGATTCGGGATTTAACCTTGCGCAGTGCTGCTAGCTTTGGCTCTTTTCATCTGATCCGCTTGCTTTACGATGAATACATGTTTTACTTAGTAGAACATCGTGTTGCTCAGGCAACAGGAGAGACACCTATTGCAGTTATGGGAGAGGTAAGATAATATGTAAGAGACTAGACTGATAGATTTAGTGGTGATTTGGAGAAAGTGTTTTTTAAGCTTGTATGTAGAATGGTAGGATGTTCTGCGGTATAACAGTAGACTGAGTTAAAAATATATTCAGTGGTTTCAAACTTGATTCACTGGTTCATTGTCAGAGTACTAAAATCACAATTGAATTCTTAAAATCAATTATTTCTAAATTAACTTACTCATTTACAAATCTGCACACAGATTCATGTGCATAGTTTGAAAAATGTTGATCAACCTACAACCATTTTCCACTCTTTGTGACCTGAATATTTTATGTGAAAATAAAAGAGCATAATAAGAGAGTAATAGTGAAATGTTACTTTTGTGGATCCATTTACATGCATTTGTACACATAATTCCCACACATAATATATACCCTCTTTGACATTAGAAGGCTGGTTTTCATGCAGAATTTTGGCTTGTACAGTACTGTTCACATACCAGTGCAGGCATACATAGAGGTTTGCAACACATTTGATTTTCATACAGTTGTTTCAAAGACTATTGGTTTAAAAAGCAGATCTAGAGTCTCAATTCATAACAATCTTTTTATACTCAGCTATGGCATCTACAAAGCAGTCTCTCTCATCCCTCTTCAGTAGTTCATCTGACCTTTTATTTTGAGTGAGACAGTAAGGAAAGCATGAATTGTTCCTGAAGAATTATGCTTCAAAGTTGCTGGGAAATGGATATATTTGAAAATATGCTAAATTGTTAATAGGATGGATTTGTTGCATTTTTACATTTGTGAGTTACTCTATCATGTTCTGTTACCTATAAATTGCAGGTAATTTTGCTAGTTGATTTGGCATCAGTTGTCATTCTTCCCACAAGATATATTGATAGGCTTATTGAGTGTTCTAGAGATGATACACTCTCAAGAGAAATTGGAAAATGTCTCAGCTTTCTTTACCAAATTATTTTATATCATGTGTCATGATATATTTCAGAAAAATTAAATAATGTTTCTCCTTAGTAGAAAGACCCCACCATCAGTATACATGCTCTTATATTTCTTGCCTTACATTTGCAGAAAGTATTACACAAGTATAGTTACTACATTCTTGTTGACTCTGCAGACTTTATATGTTAGACATAAATGTAGCGTAGGGTTTTCTAAAAAGTTAATGAGACTGAAGATGGAAATACTATGAGGAAGTAAGTACTGCAAAACGTTTGGAGGTGAGGGGCAGAATAGAAGTTAAATGCATTAAATGGATGTCTTCTTATGTTTCTGTGTATTCAATGGCTGTGACTGAAATAAAATGAGGAAGATTATAGTGCAACAAGCACTGTAAGACAGTATAAACTGGTTGCAGCTGAGAAGAGCATTCTCATACTTCTCCCTTCCTCTTCTTCCACCCTTGGACATAGGTATTGGCAAAATTCTTCTGGAAAAGACTGGTACCATGATTTATGATTAGAAATGTGTCTGTCTAAACAATGTGCTCCTTTCATTTGATATCCATTGGTGGCATTTACTCTTCCAAATTTCACACAAGAGAAATGGAGAAAGGAAAGGGAAGAAGGTTTCTAACTTACAGGCAACTTCTTTTAAAAGGTCTGGATTTTGATGTAAATCAGTTATCAGGTTATAAAACCTTTCTCAGCAGTGCCTTTCAGCTACCTTACAGGTAGATCAGCAACACTGTGGCACACCTTCAATTTTTTTCCAGCACAATTAAAATGGTGCCTGGGAGATTTTAAAAAGAGCTTTTTGTTAAAATATTGGCAGTTCAGAATGAATATTCATTATAATTTATGGCTTTATAAAACTCAGAAATAGCTCACTTCAAACAACAAAGGTCCTGATGAAGCAATCTTTAAAAAAGGTTGTACTCCTCCATTCTAATTTTTGAGGGTTTACTTAGTGATAATTGTCTTAATAAGCACAAGACTGAAATGGAATGGGAAATTGCTCTGCTATGAATGTGGCTGCAGCTAAGATTATGCATTTCAATGAATGCAACCATCAAACCAGTGGAGCACAAATTTTCTACATCATAGATATTCTAAGATCACATTTGCTTAAGACTGTGTCTATTTTTCTTATTGTTTATTTTGCAGTTTGGTGATTTAAATGCTGTGTCCCCTGGAAATATGGATAAAGGTAAGCATTTTAGTATCTCCTGGGTATAATTCTTTGTAGAGCTAATGTATCTCTGAGCAAAATAAATCCTTGTGCTTTAAGAACACAGTAAAACAGAATATAGAGCTGTATCATCCTTTAAAGTGCATGTATATGTTGTATGGATACACTGATATGATACAATAGCTACGTATGTAATATCCCACATAATAATGACTGGAGTATTGTAGGTTTCTTTTAAAATGAGAATATTTTAAAGATGTTTATTATTCTCACAAAGGAATATTCTAATTTTTATGCAAATTTTGTATTATCTAATAGGACAGAGGAGGGTAGCAGCTGTGTGAATTAAGACAAGAGTATGCTTATGGATGTTTAACTGTAGTGAATGTTTTGCTACGTCAAGAAGCAGAATTGTATGCAAGTCGTCAGGGAGAAGTTCGTTCCTTATAATCTCTTCATGCCATATTTTCACATGCATTCTTATACTGACTGCTTGAGTGATTTGGGGCGATTTGACCTCAGAACACTCGACTAGTGAGTATAAAAATGTTTGTCAAAATTTGGGGTCAAGTCACCCCAGCTCTCCTTGTGAGTTTCCCTATCTGTAATTAAAAGTAACAACTCTTGTTCATCATGTTTAGGAAATGAGGCATTTTCCAATATGAAGTTAACATTGATTATTAGACCTTTTGAGATTGCAATTTTTTTTTCCACATCAACAGTGCATAGCCCAAGCGATCAAACCTGAGTCTGTTTACCTATTTAAGATAACAGTTGACTTTTTGCCATTAAAATTTTAATTTTCAGCTTGTGCTTTATCAGATTGCTCCCTTCTATTTCAACTAATTACATGCTGGTTTGTTTGTGCAGATGAGGGCAGCGAAGTTGAAAGTGAAATAGACGAAGAGCTGGATGAAAGTGGAGAACCACAAGCCAAGAGGGAGAAAACTGAGCTAAACCAGGCATTCCAGGTGGGCTGCATGCAGCCAGTGCTTGAGAGTGGAGTACAGCAGAACCTCCTGAACCCAATTCATAATGAGCACATTGTTGCAACTACTCAGACTATCAGACAATGCAGTGCTACTGGAAATACATACACTGCAGTCTAATGTGAAACCTCCCTGGCCTCCAACACACGCTCCATTGCATTAGCCGTTTAGGTTTAATATGAAAAAAAGAAAAAAAAAAGAGAATAAGTCCGAAGGTTGACTGTTGTCAAATGTAACTGTTCTGATCATTATTTTGTTGGAGTTGTTCAATGGAATGGGCGTACGTATTTTGCCAGGTCTGTTTAAAAACAAAAAAAATTTTTGTAAACAAAATCATTTTACATTGGCCGCTCAATATGAAGAGGTTTCTTTGTATCAAATGCAAGAAAGATTTTTGCAAAGTTTAATGTTAACGTTTTGTCGTCTTATAATAATTTAATTTTTTTCATAGTTTAAAAATATTTTAATGTTAATTATTAGTTATTATGCTGATTTCATATAGATAGGTTTTTAATTAGATGCACTTCTGTGAAATATCAAAAGAACTATTTTCTTTGATTTACACTGGAGGCATACTTATTTGACAGCAGATGTATCAAATTTGTTATAAAAGGTGCTTTTCATCGTACTACGAGAAGACACTATTTTGATAAAATTGTGAGTATTCAGGGGGATTTTTTTGTAATAATGCTGGAGGGTTGAGAAGATCTAGTTTCTTTCTGTAAGGAAGAAGCTGTTTAAATGACAGAATTGTATCAGAATGCGGTAATCTTTATGGCATAAATGTACCTAATTATCTGAACATGATGTAAACAATGCAAGCTTCGTTTAAAATCAACAGTTTCAGATATTATTTGCATACCAGTTCCTCTGTTTTGAAGACTACTGATTCTATATGTCATGCCACTGAACAGATGCTTTTGATTGTTCAGTGGCACTGTAGTTGTTAGAAACTGAAGCTGAAAAAGAAGTGACTTGATTATTGTTAATTTTAAGTGTATGTGCTACTTATGCTGAACTGGACATACAGGAAAACATTCCATTTGGATGACTTTCTTCTATTCCAGGTCTTTTCCTACTAGTGGTTCAATCTGCTGCTCTTAGAAAAGATGATTTATAGAATGCAAGGAATGTAGCAACCTGCATCATTTTCCTTTCAAAAACATTTCCTTGTTGGTAAAGTGGATTTAAATTTTTACAAAAATTAGACAAGGCAGTGTAACTGGCACACCTCACTTGTACTTATTCCCAATTGTGTAGAATTTGAATAGGTGGCTAGATGGACCATTGCCATTTAAGAATGTACATCAGGGATCATTGTACCTCGGCTATTACATGGTGCCTTAAACAGAACTGAAGCTAAGACTTAGTACTTTTTGTTATTCTTAACTCTTAAATTAATTCAACAAGGTGTGCCTGTCATTTTCAAATTCCCTAAGAAGTAAGGACAGGTTACATAGCCTTCAAAAGAATAAAAGGATTTTTTTATTATTAAATGATTTTAATATCCCTCTTAGAATGACAATAGACCTATTTTTTCTCGTTTCTAGCTGAATTTCACTTTAATACAAATAAAATTTGCTTGGGAATTTGGAAAGCAAAACTAGCTTTAATACCAACTTCAAATGTCAAAATAGATTGACCATAGTCCCAAGCATGATTATATATTTTCTAAACCCTTGCCTACTTTTAATTTTAAAAACTAAAAAGAAATAAATGAGCAGGTACATAATGCAGTGCATGTTTTCAATTTCTATATTTTGTGGTGTATCAGCCAGATATACATTTTAATGGTTAAATAATATCAGTTTATAGAGACCATATTAATTGACATTAAGAACTCAAGTTTTTCTTCACAGACATTTCATTATGCAGACACACGAATTTGCTACACTAAAGTAGTGGAATTAAATAAGAAAAAAAAGCCAAAAAGTGAAGGAGAACACAAAAATATTGACTTTACAGAAAAGACTATGTAAAAAATTTAGGATTCTTTTATTCTGGTTTATCTCGTGTGTCTGAAAATGACTTTAAAGTCATATATACCAAATGGGAGAAGGGCATGTAAAATGGAAGTGTATTTATAGCAAACAAGTTTGTTGCTAGAGTTTACATATGCTCCAAATACAGCTGCACATAAACTAAAATGTCCTAACATTATTGGTGCACAAAAATAAATTTTAATTCCTTTGCAGAATTGTGAACCCATCCAGCTCATTCTGTGTAGGCATAATTCCTACTAATGTCAGTAGATGGCTTTTGCCTCAGTAAAAAGTAAAAGTGAGGTTTATATTCATTATTTCTAAACTCATAAATGCACTGAATCTCATTATAGATTTTGTTGTCACAGATATCGCTCAGTGTGTCCTGATTTTTCCTTAGAAATCAGCACATCTGTACCCTTCACCAAAAATGCTAAAACTAAGCTGTGATAAATATTTACTCCCCTTCATTGTGCATTATAAGATGTTTACAAGTAAAATAAAGTGAAATAATTCAACATTTTTTTCATTTTCAGCTTTTTTTTTAATACTGTAGTACTTGTTTTAATTTTTGTGTTGGTTTGTGTTTTCTTATCCTTTCCTGGTTTAATGTTGAATTTGTTGTTGCTGAGAAAGGAGTACAATTGTAAACGGTAAATCTAGATTGCTAAATATGGTGGGACTTGAGTATCTTTCATTATTTAGCTCTCCACTCCACTCAGTTGTTAACTGTCACAAAGTGAAAAACAAAATTGAACAAAAATCTGAATACAAAAAATGGAATGTATTTCATAGCTTCTAAAAACAATGAATTATCAAGACAAATTGGAACTTTCCCAGGTTCAGAAAACTGACTGGAGTCTGTATTCTTATGCTTAAATTCTAAAGATCTTACCAGATTTTTTTAGAGCAACTATCTTACTGTGTTGTAAACTTATAGATTTGGGAGTCTTTTGTTTTGTTTTTACTGAAATTTTAATCAAACACTTAGATAAAACATTTTGCACACTCTTGCTGTTTAATAGTTGGGTTTTAGTACTCGTTGAAGTAGAGAGATGCGAATACCTCAGTGTGTATTCTGTAATGTGTAGCGTGCGGCTGCATTGCCACACCAGCTCTGGAGTCTGTTGTCAATGCTAGGGAGAGGTGTAGCGTGTGTCCACAGGGTAGACATTACGAGAGTTGACATGATTTATGTGTTTTATCTAATCTTGAAATGGAATCAAGAATAGTTATTTTAGAGGCATTTCCCCCATTAGCACAGAATAGCACAGTGAACAGTGTGGGGGAAGAGGTCTTGTTGAACTACCTTTTCAAAGCACAGGGCCCAATTTTCAAAAGTTTTATATTTGTTAAATTTTTTTGTTACATTTTCATCTTTTTTGTGGTAAATCAGTTTTGAAACATCTTTTTTCTTTTTTTCAGTTTTTTTCTCTTGTACTGTAGCATGCTCTAAGCACCTTCATTTTTAAAAAGTTCCATAAAAATTTGGAAAATAGATGTTAAATTATTTGCCTATAAAGTTATGATTTACAGCATTACTGCCTGTAATTATTAGTTCAAAAAAATAGGAAAATAATGTTCTGTCATTCAGGAATGCATAGGTCTATATACAAATTTAATTTAAAGCGAGGTATTTTTAAATATCTGAAACACTTTTTTTTTTTAATCTTGTTTTCCCTAGGAAAAATGATCTGATATCTTTGTCATCCTCAGCAATTGACATCTGCACTGTTTAGAAAAAAATTCATGTTAGAGATGCACTGCAATCCAATTTAATTCAGAATGCTTTTACAAAACAAAACTAACCACTGAGAGCCATAAACGTGCTGACAAAAACCCCAGGTTTATTAGTAATATAAGTATACAACAATAATTTCAGAGTTCAAAATACAAATTTGAGAGAGTAAGATGAATTTCTGAAAATTGGGCCCTTGTCACACTAACAGGACATGCTCTTTGTATATGGTTTAAAGCAAATTGATACATGGAATTCTAGTATCTCTGCTAATTTGTTTGGTGATTTAACACTGACAATAAAAACTGGAATAGAAGCATAAACACACAGTGCTTAGTTCTAGTATTAGGAAATTAATTTGATATAATGCCTTGCATTAACCCTTTGAGCATTGTGAGTAACATGATGGGAACAAAGATTTTTAGATAATTTACCTAGTCCACTGAGCATATACTTTGAAATAGCTTATAGTGTTGTAAATTTTTTTTAATTATGTCTGAAGTAAATACTTGCATACTATATGGGGATGTTTTTTTATTAATAGGGGGCTCAGTAGATGTAGGCAAAATATTCATTGCCATTGATATGTACTGTGTAATAGAAAACAGTACTTCAGCTCCCTGGTTTTCATAATTGCATATATATACAAAGAAAATCAAACATGATTCTACAGATAGGAAGTTGTCTACTTTAAGATGCCTTTAGAAGATAAAGGTTTAGAAAATATATTCAGCTATTTTGAAAATCTCCTGAGATAGATTAGTATTGGAATACTCTGGTACTGTAAAAGAGGAATCTTTAGGATTAAAAGAAGGTTTAGTAATAATAAATTTTGCAGAATATTTGATGTGTTTGCATTGAAATTTTTGGCAGTGTTTGTGAGAAACAGGAACAAGAAGTGCACAATTATGTTGATATTCCTTTTAAAACTCAGTCACTGCAATAATGACTAGCTAGAAGATGAAGGTATTTTATTAAATTTCACATACAAGGGTACAGTTTGGATGGCCCTTACTGAATGTCAGAATTTTAAAAGAAACCTAGAAATTGCATGAGCAAATATTTTTAAATGCCCCTTTGTTCTTACCATTACTGCTTACAGGAACAAGGGAACAAGTGTAGCAGCAAGTAAAGATTCTTTTAACTTAGAGATACTGATGCCACCTTACTAAGTGAGAATACAGTACATTTTCTACTGGTTTCTTGCAATATCAGTCAGCAAACACTAAAGCAGCTGTACTTATTTAAGTCTAGCTGAGGGCAAAGAAAAAGGGTATCATTTAAAGTTATTTAAGGGAATTACGTCAGTAGTATAGTGCAAGTAAGTTGTAAACATTTTTAGTCAGTTAATGCAAATTAATGCATAATTAATTAACATAAATGCAATACTCAAAGGGTTTTTATTTAACAACTTTTTTTATTCATAATTTACTGTAAATGCTTCTGAGTTTGCATGCCTTGATCATTGCTGCTAGTGATTTTATGTGCCAGTAGACCTGAGTTTAATTTACCAGTTTAACTAAGAAATAGTAAAAGCCACTTACAAAGTGACTGCCTAGTGTTTGTTTGAAGTAAAATATGCCTTAGTTTGAAAATGATCATTTTTACTCTTGTTTTATTCTGATTTTTTTCTCCTTCTCCTGTTGAAAAAAGTAAATTGGCATTTTGGGATTGGAAGCCCTGAGTAGTTAAATATTTGGTAAGAATTGTTCTTGGAGATTGCTCATTAAGGCTGAAATTCACTGTAGAAAACAAGGCCCAGATAAAGCCTGTGGGCATCAAATGAGCCTCACTTAACACTAATTCAGGAAGATGTTCTTTGTATGTTCCTAAGCACTTTCTTGGTTATGGTGCAAACATCTTACAGGAATTTTCAGTTCTATATTAATTTTACCCTGAAATAATAAATGGCTTTTTAGGAGGAATTTAGACCTCAGAGGAACAACCTTGAATGGATTGGTTTTTAGCAGGAACTCAGTTCAATTCTTTTTGACTCACGGATACCAGCAAAAGCTTTTTACACAAAGAATATTTAATGGGTTCCCCAAGTAAAGTTTCCTTCCATACAATATTAAAGTAAATGCCTTGTATTTAAACATTAGATACTCATCTTAAAGTAACCCAGTTAAGCAATTTGAAGTATGTTGGGAAAATATCACTTTGTACCAAAGCAAGTTGCCCATCTTCACTCATACCCACTGAAAATTTGGATTTACAGTTAATAACCAATGAGGCTGTTAAAGAAACTTCGAGTGCCTTTCAAAAACTTGGAAAATTGTGCCTGAGGTGGTAAACTTTAATTAGGTTAATTCTAGAGCTACCAATCAGTAATTTTATCATCACTCAGGGCTTTCTTACCTTCTAGGAAACTTCCTTTGTTGCATTTATTTTATACTGTATTTTTTTTAAGTGCCATCATTTAAATTTCACTTAGTAAGTGGCAGATTACATTATCCAGTCCCACAGCACAGAAACATCATAACACTAGGACATATTCAAACTCTTATTTTCCAGTTGACTGAATATATTATGTAAATGAGGTAAGCAACTTTTTGTAGATTGTATGTGTGAGATAATGTAATGTTCTTTTCCAGTTTTTGGGCTACAGTTGAATATACTTTTTAATTATTTAAAGAAGACATCTTTACAGAATAACGTGATGGTTTTTTTTGTATAATGTATTTGATTTTGTAAATACGTATTTCCTGATGTGATTTTTGTGACAAATGCTAAATCTTTTAGTATATAATGTCCTCTCAAAACTGGCAGGAGCTAAATAATAGTTTGTTGGCAATTTGTATTGTGTACTGTACAATAACTGGGGACCTTTTATAATTATAAAAATATATATTAACTTTTAGTGTGTTGTATAAAAAATGACTGGAACATACTAAAGACAGTAGGATTTTTCTGAATATTTCAGACTTGAACTCAGGCTAGCTTTCTTGTGTTTTTCAAAACAAAATTGTGTCTTGTCTTTTAAAATCAATAAATTTGTTTTCTTGTTACAAACATATCTGAATGGCTTCAGTTTTTATATAGCTACATATTTTGGACTGTGGTAGTGTTGATTTTGAGAGAAAAATTGTTGGATTTATGCCTTTGAAATAAGACCACATTTTTTTTTTGACAACAACAGAACTAAGTAACAAGTGTACCTCAGATGGCAAAAAACCCCAAGTATCACAGAACTGCCAGGGTTGGAAGGGACTTCTGGAGATCCTCTAGCCCAGACTACCCTGCCAAGGCAGGGTCACCTAAGAAGTGTCAGTTCAACTGATTTGCTGTCATATTCCCAGTAAACAGAGACTGTAATATACTTATTCATTTCAGTGTTAACAGTAATTTTCCATTACACACTTAGGTAGTTAGCAGCTAACAGTGAGGGGGCGTGCAGACTTTGGCCTCCAGGAATTAGTGGTGTCAGTTTGGTACCAGCAGAACCTATTTCTGCAATTTTTGCTCTAAATATTGTGCAATATGCTAATGTGTTAGATGTTTTGACAATTTCACAAAACATAGTTGAAGGCCTAATCTTACTGGTTCATGTATTCTATGGGTCTCTAGTATGTGTTGCAGACACAATGTGTGTTTCATATTATGTTTCAAATAAAGAAATGCTGAATTTTATTTTAACATAGAGGATCCACCAAGTAATAGATGCTAAAACATCAAAGTAACTATTGGATAACAAGATTAAAACAGGTATTTTCACACAAAAACTGTGGTAAAAGTAGAAGAGTTGCATCCTAAAGCTTATTTTTCTCAGGATGTTCAGCTGTAAATTATGGTCCACTTGTTGCCTATTCTTTAATTTCAAATAAAGACCAAAAGCTTAGTATAGTACAATATTGGTCCCTGCATTGCATCTTACCAAACAAGACTACAACTACACAGTGACCAGTTGCAGCTAAAGAGTCACGGAATTGTCAAGGTTGGAAAAGACCTTCAAGATCATCCAGTCCAACCATCCACTCAGCGCTACCCTTGTCACCCCTAAACCACCAAACCACATCACCAGATCCAGATGCCTCTTGAACAGGGACAGTGACTCCACCACTCTGTGGGCAAAGTGTTCTAATCTCTGACCACCCTAACAGTGAAAAAAGTTTTTCTAGTACCTGAATCTCCCCTGACTCAGTTTAAGGTAATTTCCTCTTTTCCTCTCGCTGCAAGCACAGCAGAAGAGATCAACCCTCACCTCACTGCAGCCTCCATTCAGGCAGTTGTAGGGAGCAATGAGGTGTACCCTGAGCCTCCTCAAGACTAAAAAAACCCAGCTCTCAAGTGTTCTTCTTATGATGTGCTCTAAAGCTTTCATGAGTTGTGTTGCCCTTCTCTGGACACAATGTCCTGGCACCTCAATGTCCTATCTAAAGTGAGGGGCCCAGAATGGACACAGCACTCAAGTTGTGGCCTCACCAGCGCTGAGTACAGGGGGACAATCCCTGCCCTGGTCTGCTGGCCACACTGTGCTGGTACAGGCCAGGATGCCATTGGCCTTCTTGGCCACCTGGGCACAGCCTGGCCCATGTTCAGCTGCTGTCACCAGCACCCCCAGGTCCTTTTCCTGTGGGCAGCTTTGCAGCCACTCTGCCCCAGCCTGTGGCACTGCCTGGGGTTGTTGTGACCCAAGAGCTGGCACTGGGCCTTGTTGAACCTCACACCACTGGCCTTGGCCCGTGATCCAGCCTGTCCAGATCCCTCTGCAGAGCCTTCCTGCCCTCCAGCAGATCAGCACTCACACCCAGCTTGGTGTCACCTGCAAACTGACTGAGGGTGCACTCAACTGCAACAGCCAGATCATTGACAAAGACGTTAAACATGATCATTCCCAAAAAGAGCCCTGGGGAACACCACTGGTGACTGGCCACCAACTTGATTTAGTTCCATTCACCACCACTGTGGGCCCGGCCATCCTGGCAGTTTTTTACCCATTGAATAGTCCACTCATCCAAGCCACAAGCAGCTTTTCTAGGAGGATCCTGTGGGAGATGGCATCAAATGCTTTTATTCAAGTCTAGATAGACAACACCCACAGCCTTCCCCTCGTCTACTAAGCAGGTCAATTTGTCATCAAAGGAGATCAGGTTTGTCAAGCTGGACCTGACTTGGGTAAATCCATGTTTTCTGGGCTTGATCCCCTGGTTGCCCTGCATGTGCCACGTAATGGAGTTCATGGATCTCTTCCATAGCCTTGCTGATGATGCCATGATGTTTTTTTGCCTTTTCTTTTATTTATACCTTTATACCATTTATACCTTTTACAACTTCTGTATTCTTAGTGGTTTTTAGCCTACATTTTTGGACTTGCTTGTCAAGCTAAGACACTAAACATTTTAGAAGCTTCATAGTTAGGGATCACAATGCCCCCAGACACCAAGGTCCTCTCCAGAACACATTTTGCAAACTAAGATAGAACCATCCAGGGGAAGGCTCCTCGGGAAGGGGGGCTCACTTGAGCCTCTCATTGGGGAATCATTGATAGATATGCTAATTAGTAAGACCTATAATGATATACCAGATCTTTTGGGGGTGTGCACTGTGGTGTGCATTTTGGCACATTCCACCTGGACGTGGTGCACCTAAGGATCCTTAAATACAAAAGTAAAATCCCTTTTTCCCTTCTAACTCTGTTTGATTCTTGATTTTAAGACCTGGAAAAGGCATCACCCAGAACTGAGGTAAGACTGACAGTAACAGCCCTGTAGTTCCCAGGATCATCCTTCCAACCCTTCTTGCAGATGGGCATTACATTTGCTAATTTCCAGTCAGCTGAAACTTTTACAGTAACTAGAACTGCTGGTAGATGTTTGAGAGTGGTTTGGCAAGTTGTTTTACCAGTTCCCTCATTACTCTGGGATGGATCTCATCAGGGCCCATAGACTTGTGAGTGTCCACTTCGCACAGAAAGTCACTAACCATTTCCTCCTGGATTATGGGGGCTTCACTCATCTTCCCGTCACCAATTTCCAGCTCTGGTAATTTCTTGAACTGGGTATCCCAAGGACAACTGGGAATGATATTAAAGACCAAGGCAAAGAAGGAATTAAGTACCTCTGCCTTTTCCTCATGCCCTGTCACTACACTAACCTCTGCATTCGACAAATGATGAAGACACTCCTTGACTGTCCTTTTGCTATCACTGTATTTACACAAACTTTTTTTGTTGTCATTAACTGCTGCTGCCACATCAAGTTCTAGCAGAGCTTTGGCCCCTCTAATCTTTTCCCTACATGATCTTGTAACATCCTCACAGTCCTTCCAAGTTATTTGACCATTCTTCCAGAGATAATAGATTCTCTTCTTTTCCCTAAGTCTTCTGTTTAACCAGGCTGGTCTTCTTCCCTGATGACTTGTCTCTCTGTACAAGGGGACAGCCTGATCCTGAATATTTAACAATTCCTTTTTAAAGCACATCCAGCCTTCCTGGACTTCTTTGTCCTTCAGGACTGACTCCAAAAGGGCTCTGTCAGTCAATGTCCTAAACAGGCCAAAGTCTGCTAGATGGAAGTTCAAGGTGGAAATTCTGCTGGTGCCCCTCCTTACTCCACCCAGCACTGAAAACTCTTAATGTTTTGTGGTCTCTCTGCCCAAGACAGCCACCAACCATTGCATGACCCACTAGTCCTTTGCCACTGTCATGGTTTAAGCCCAGCCAGCAGCTAAGCCCCACACAGCTACTTGCTCATTCCCCCACCAGCAGGATTGGGGAGAGAACTGGAAGGGTAAATGCAGAAAACTTGTGGGCTGAGATAAAGCCAGTTTAATAGGGAAAGCAAAAGCCATGCGCACAAGCCAAGCAGAACCACTTCTATTCCAAGCATGATGCCACATGGTCTGGAATATCCCTTTGGTCAGTTTGGGTCACCTGTCCCAGCTGTGTCTCTTCCCAACCTCCCCAATCTCCTAAGCACCCCCAGTCCCCTCCCCAGTGTGGCAGTACCAAAAGCAGAAGCGGCCTTGGCTCTGTGCAAGCCCTGCTCAGCAATAACAGAAACATCTCGCTGTTATCAACCCTGTGCTCAGCACAAATCCAGAACACAGCCCAATGCCAGCCACTGTGAAGAAAGTTAACTCCTGCCAAAACCAGCACACACACAAAAAACTAGGTTGAGCAGGGCATCTCCTCTGGTAGGCTCTTTCACCAGCTCTGTCAAGAAGTTACCTTCCACACACTCCAAGAACTCCCTGGTCTGCTTCCTCTCTGCTGTACTGTATTTCCAGCAGACATTTGGCAAGCTGAAGTCATACACAAATAAAAGGGCAACCACGAGACTTCTGCCAGCCACTTGAAGAATGCCTCATCTGCCTGTTCATCCTGGTTGGGTGGGCTGTAACAGACTCCCACCATGACATTTGCCCTGCTGATCTTCCCCCTATCCTTACCATAGGCACTCAGCCTTGTCATGTTCATCATAATCATCAATTTCAATACAATCACTCCCTAAGAGTGCTACCCCATGCTATTCTGTGTTTACAGAATACTCCTAATTGGTTTGCTAATTGAGATGAGGCTTCATTTTCTAGTGGGTGCCTTGCTGAGAAATAGGTTTTTCTCCAACACATACACGGAAAAACAATCTGTAGAGGGACATTGTCCCTAGAGGGATCTCACACCAATCAACTCTTGATATAGCCAACAGCCTACATTGCTCAGCTCTTTTCCACTGACAGTGTTACCAGGAAGACCCTGCAAAATTCAACCTCTGTTACTGTTCATATTAATTGAACTGATTTAATTTAATCTGTCTGTAAGACAGATCCACAGATCCAGACCTCAAAACACGAAGTACAGCTAAAATGTAGAAGAAACTTGAAAATACTGTGTATTGTAAGAAAACAGGAGTGTAAGAAAGGTAATAAGTTATTTCTATTACTTCTGTAAGACAATTATCTGCACAATGTTAATGTCAAATAAGTAAGATACATTCTACATCAAGTCATTTTAAGTGTATTTAATATGACTTACCTAAAGCATTCACTTTAATTATGGAAAGTCACATAGAGCCTGCAGCAATCCAGAGCGTATCAGTTGTTTAATTCTGTATCAAGGTCTATGGCAAAAACCACATGAAATATAAGCCAGTTATTTTTCCACAAAAGCATCTGACCAAGGCAAGGAAGAAATCTTGATGTATTTTTGGCACTGTTAACAGTATGCTAGAGAAAGTTTTTATTCTGACTTGGTTCTGCTGGTCTCATTCAAACTTTTGCTAAATCCCATTGTACCTGTACTTCCCCAATACATTAACTAACCTGATATGTAGGACTTTCCTATTCAAAAAACAAAACAACCCCTTCTTGACCGAAATGTGCTACTGCTGACATTTTATTCTGAACGTTTTATAAGCAGAACTGTTCTAGAAATTAGTAACTCTGTGTATAGGCATTTGCCATGGGCACACTGTGCACAAGATCTGCTGCTGCTTTTATGATCAGATTTCATGGCAGATGTTGTAGGTCAGTACTTGTTTAGTAACCTAGTTGTTAATAAAACAGACATATTTTCAGAGATCTGGATGGAAGAGGTATTAAAAAACTGCTGTCTCAAGCTCTGCAGCTGGATGTTACCTTTCCCCACAATAGATGGTGTCCTGGCAGAGTGTGTAAGAAACAGCTGAAGAAGCTGCTATAGCACATGCTGAAGTTAGGATAACAAATTGTGTCATTGCAACACAGGCATTAAATTTACTGGTCCATGTGAGTGACATGGTGACTGTTGCTCAGAACAGTAGCAAACACTTCATCAATTTATTTCCCTGGTCTTCAACAGTTTCTAATGCTGAAGAAAAATTCAGACTTCTTTTCTTCCTCCAGTTTTGCCCAAGAAGTCTAAGAGCCAAAATCAAAAGGTGCAATAATTAACAATGCAATTAACAATTAACAGCCCTAATCATCACCACATAAATGATAGTATTCCCTTCCTGTGAACTTCTTGGTGGACCATTTTGTGTCTCTTTGGGAAACATAATTCTTCTGCCTGTACACTTTACCTCCATCCACTTTGTATGGCAAATTCAAATCCAAGCTTTACTACACCAACAAGTAGACAAAAAACCCCTTTGTTCTGGATGTTTCTGCTGACAAACTTGCCAGAATAACCAACCATATCTATGCTGAATAACGGACCCCAATCAAGCTTTTTTTGTCTTTTTCCTATTAAAAAAAATTAATTGATTTAAATTTCCTTAAAGTGTGGAGTTTTTTGTTAAAAATAAAAATGTGGTCGAATAGGTAATTCATTATAGTGAAATTGTGTTGTGATGCCTGAAGGGGAAAGAACTGGTCTCATTTAACACCACCAGATCTGATACCATTAAAGCCACTAAGCAGGATTGTGACTGTAGTTGCTCTTGACTTTAAAAGCAATGAGGCGCTGCAGAGACAACAGTCCAGCTGGGAAAGACTGTGAAATTCAAACCTAATTCTGTGTTACAGCACAGGGTATGCCTGTGGAACAAACACTGTTTGATCTGTTCTAGCCTTCAACGTCAAAGCAGCAGCTCAACAATAATGTTTAATAGAACATATTGTTGCACCTCTAGACTTGAACTTGGTTCTAATTATAAAATACTTGCTTTAGCAAGAGATACTGAAAATCCAGTGTTTATAGCATTAGTGACAAGCTAGTTGGTAACATTAACTTGATACTACTGATACTGCTGCCTTTTTTGATGGCCAATGAAAGACAAAACGGAATTAAAAACTGTTTTCCTATTACTTCCACAGATCAGTTTTGAAACAAAAATGGTGCACACACAAATAAAGCATTCACAACAAGGCAGCAGTTTCAGGGGAGCAGCATCTTATATAGTGTTTAGTGTCAAATTTTGATGGAATTCACCATATAAGGGATATGGTAGCAACTTGTTTGAGCAATAGCCCTTGAAGTTACTTCCTCAGATTCTTGAATACCATAGTTTAAAGAGACTGTTGGAGATCTGGATAGGAAAATGATCAGAAATTACAAAGGCAGAACATAAATTGATACTCACTTGGTTTTGTTTGATGATTCACCTAACAATTCAAGGTGTGCATTAAAGGCTAAAAGGAATGATCAAAATTTCCTGTCTTCAGTAGTCCAAGATCACACTAGCTGTTGTTCAAACTTCTAGGAATACAGGTGGGTTTTTTCAGACACACTGTCCTCTTATTTGCTTTGATAATGCCTTCAGAAAATACACTTGCCCAGTATATGTTTTATAAAGGGCTGCAGTGCAGAAATTATCTCAGACTTCTTCCCCGCATGTCCCCATTCCCCGCTTCCCTGCTCAAAAACACACATATTTGGTTCAGGAAGCAAGCTTGCTACATTACACTCACTGTTGCAGCTAAAAACTACTGTACTGGAGCCACAGGCATAGAGCTGTTCAATGGTTTAGTGGTGGTGCCTAAAGCTGGAACCAAGGCTGCAAGTCAAACCTGAGGGGGTAAAAGCAGCAACAGCCATTGCCTCTTCTGTGGGACATTGTTTGTCTTCTGTGGGTGTGAGAAGCTTCTGAGGACTGGGAGGTCAGTGTTACACTTCTACTGAGATGAAGTAGTCATCCAGCAAAGATCCTGGTAAAGAAAAGATACTCTTCTGTCTCCTTGTACATGCAAAAAAACCATACCCCTCAAAAGTACCCTTGCCACCATCTTTTTCAGAGCACTGTGAGCAATGGCAACATCTTGCCTGTTGCTCCGTTTTACTACTGAAGTGTCATCAGGTTCTCGCATCTAGGAGAGGTAAAATCTATCTGCATGTCACTTTCCTGCTTATCCACTAGACTTCTACAACTCTTAGCTGGCATTTGCCCCGTATTTCAGCTACCTATGGATACCTTCTTCTGTGCTAAAAAAATGCAGTGTTGCCATACCTGTATTTATTCAACCTTTCACTGCAATAATGAATTTGACAGTCTGGAAATCTCTGTTATTTGGACTACATGTTAATTAAGGGGCTGTGGAATTCGCTTTGGTTGTAAGTAATCCTGCCGAGTGCCTAAGCACTTACTGTGTGCAGTAAGCTACGCACCTGATGGCACATGCAGACAGCCTTGTTCCTCCTTCACACAGGGGTAACATCAAATTCCCTCATAAGAATGAGGAAGTTATTGTTATAGATGAACCGCCTCAGTCATTAGTGCACACAGAGGTTCAGTAACATGTGTGCCACTTCTGTACATTTTGTGGCTAAAGCAGCTCAGAGGAACAATTCTCTGACGAACAGTTCTCTATGTAGCTGGAGATCATTGCTTTGTACAACTACACAGTACTTTGAATGCAGTCAGGGTGGGTACATCTGCTTCCCTTCCAGACAGGATAGCCCAAATAATTATTTGTGTCCAGAGAGTACTGACATATATACTACAAAAATGTCTGGAAACCCAGTGAGCTGAGGCCAACTTAAACGTCACACGGTACTTTTAAACTCAAGAACACTTCTCGAATATTAATTAACCTTCCTAGTGTATTTTTGACACAGAGGCGTGCATACGAAAGTAATTAACAGGGTTTGGTTGTTTTTTTGGTTTTTTTTTCCTTTTACCACGACGGGGCGGGGATGGCACTACCTAACTCCAACAAAAACAACACAATCCAGGAAAAACTTTTATAGCAAAACAGCGACACCCACTGCTGGATATCACAGTAACACCGTTACACTCGAAAATAAAGCGAAAGGGAAAACGCCAGGGAAGGGAGAAGCCAAATTTCCAAGGGGTTCGCGAACCTTCTCTCTGCGTCGCTGCCAAGAACCTCAGGTTCCGGTCTCAGCACCGGGCTGCCCCCAAACAGCGCGGTCGCTCAGCAAGGAGAGAAGGACGGAGGGAGAAAGGGTCTCAGGGTGTCGGCGCCTCCTGGCCTCGCGTGCCCCGCTGCCTGCCCTGGGCGCAGCGCCACGGACAGAGGGGACAGGCAGGAGGCGCGGGGTCACGCCCGTGCTGTCTCCGCAGCCGCGGCGTTGAAGCGTGGCGATGCTGCGCGCTAGGGAGGAGCTGCCGGCAGCACCGCAGTTCGTCAGCCCCGGCCAGAACGTCCTGCAGCTGGAGAGAGGAGGGCGCGGACGTGACTATGGCACTCGGGAGGTATCGAAGCCTCTCGCCTTTTTCTCCCCGCGCATCGCCGCCCAGGGGAGTAATCTCCGCCGGGAAGCAGCTGGCCCCTAAGGACACTGGGCATTTCTTGCTGACGGCTCGGCGGAAAGAGGTGCTGTCTCTGGGTCACGGGCTGTCCGCACCGCACGCAGCCCCTGTGCGGTGCGAGAGGCTCCCGCCGCCTTCCCTCGCCTTCCCCAAGTGCCGGCTGCGGCCGTGAGCAGGGCTGTGGGGCGCCGGGACCGCGTCTCTCCCGGTGTTCGGTGGCTTGGGGCTCGGCGTCTGCGCCGGGGGACGCCGGGGTCGGCAGCGGCAGCCCTGGCCAGGCCGGGGTCAGTTCAGCCCTTGGAGCAGCCCTTGTGGCTGTGCGGGATGCTTTCCTCGGGGGCGGAGGTTGGCGCTGGTGGCGAAGATCCAGCTGGCATCGGAGGAAGGTCAGGCAGGCAGCCGCTGGGGCGCGACCCCGCGGGGCGCTGCCCCGGCACAGCTGCCCCTGCTGCCAGAGAGCTGCTCCGTCGGGGAAGGGTACAGACTGGCGTGTCCGGATCGCTTCTCCTCCCTGTTCTTGAGTTTGTAACTTCAGGCAGGGATGGTCAGAAGGGCTCTTTCCTCCTTACCTGAAGGACAGGGTCGTTTCTTCCTGTGGAGCCAAATGGGAGATACAAAATAACCAGCTGGAAAGGGAAGGAAGTAATGGAAGCCAATCTGTAGTTCTATGAATTTAACTACGTTTGTTTTTGTGCTGCTGCTGCTGGTTGGACTGCTGTGCTGAGAGGACAGCAGAGAACAGCAGTGCCTGGGGATGCACTGTGCTGCTGGGAAAGTCCGAACTGGTCCAGAAGGGAGGTGCTGAGCCCTGAAGTAATTCTCTCTGGCGCTGCTATTTGTAGGTAGAACTGGCTTAAAATGCACGAGTGATGTCTGCATGCACGCCTTTACTGACTTTCTTGAAAGCAATATTTCTTTCAAATTCGTGTCTTTACAGGGTAATAGCATAGCTGACATTTTAAAATAAAACGAACTGCTTGAATCTGGGAAGATGGTGAAAAAAATTGAAATTGGTGTATGAATAGAAAGTAATTAGAAATGCCCTTCAGTGAGGTAGATGAATGAGACCAGTCTGGAGCTGTTCTAGACATGCAGTGCTTGTTGTGGCTTTGGTTTTTCAAAATGGATCTCAGTAGCTTCTGAAAGGATTGATGGAACAGATGTTTTACAGGCGTGCTTGGTTTTTGGTCAGCAATGTAAATGAATCAGTATTAGTACTGGCATATGAACTTGTGTTTTCAGTCATCTAACATGTCATTTAAGAAGTCATGAGTGACATAAACTGACCACTAATTACAGCTGATATGGGCTTCTGTCTTACATTGTATTACTTAGAAGACTGATCTGTAGTTAATGTTCTCTGGGTCGTTCCTTTTATACACACATATTCTTGCAAGTGAAAAAAAGACCTGCTGGAAGCAGAGGGAAATTCAAAATTAATTGTTTGTTAGTTTGGAGATTTTTTTTATATTAATGGAAGGGTTCACATAGGGCACAACTGAAAACTTTGATGCTATAGTGTGGTTAAATTGAGCTTTTTGTGTCCAACAGCACTGGGCTTTAGTTTAATAAAACCACATTTGAAAGTTTTGGATGGGGGTGCATCAGTGTGTCATTGTTGCTAAAAGAGGGGAATATTGCAAACCTGTTTTGAGGTGCAGGCTGTCTTCTTTCTTCTTTTCCTTTCATATGAAGATGTTCAAGCTACGCTCTATCACACCCTATGGGTAATACAAAACTTTTTAATGGTATCTGGTAGTTCAGCAATTTGATGCTTGAATACTTTGTGTGTTAGGCAGGAGAAGAAGTCTGCAAACAGCTAGATGGTACAGCCTATTACTAGTACTGCTAATGTAGTGTGTTTTTCTAGCACTAGTATCTGCTTATTAGAATGATCTTACTAATATTTGTATTGTTGCACCTAAGAGGACAATTTTGCTGTGAAAAGAAAAACTTCTCTTACAAATGTTGAACAGAATTGATCATACTCTAGTGCCTTACGTTGGTGATGGTAAGCTATATGTTATTTAAGCAATAAAAAAATTGACATGATTTGAAATCTTGACTTTTTTTCCCCTCCCTGCTTCACATTGAAGTGATGAAAATTACTTTCTTTTCAAACTTCCTACCTAAATATGTCCCCAAACTATGTATCGGGTAAGTCTGGAAAAAAACATAATATAATTATCTTAGAGCTCTTTTCCAACCTAAATGATTTTGTCATTTAAGTAACAAAAACAACAAAATGAAAAAAATCTAGCTTTCAAAACCATCTACTTTCTTTACCAGTAAGATAATATTTTTTGGGAAATATTTTTATAGAGAATGAAGCATGCACTTTTTATCTGTATTTTCAAGTGCTAAAATACTTCTGGTCAAACTGTCTGGTCAAAAATTAATCCAAGTTCAGATCCATCAGGACTGGATGTTGTTACAGCACTTAGTTTATCTGTAGCTTTTATACTTCGTGTATCACTGCTGCATTTGTCTGAATCTTTTCTGTTACTGTCTGTAATTTAATAATAGTAATTTTGTATAGAGCTAACTAAGAATGTAGACTATATTGCATAGCATAGTGTACAGTATATTATATTACATATATAAAATATATATTATATATTATATAAATTATATTTATATTTATATTTATAAATATATGTATATAAATATATTTATATATTATATTTATATTTATAATATTATATATTATATAAAATATATATATTACTGGTACTAAGAGTGATTTTAAAGTCAAACAAATGAGTGGGTTATACTGTGGGTGATTGGCTGCTGGACTTCGTGCTCCTTACTTGAATTTGTCAGTAAGAATTCCACCAGCTCAGGCCTTAAATATTTACCTTTCATGTGGATGCATGCTGGAACAATACAGTGTCTAAAGTCAAGGGATATAAATACATCCACTGTGTTACCCCTAAAGGAAATCTTGAAGCAATAGAACTTCTCCTTAAGTGGAGCAACTGTCTCCTGCAAAAACTGACAAATAAATACAGGATGTTAAGAAAAGAAAAAAGGTGTCATGCTTTAGCAGAATATGGACCTGTTTCAGCTGTGGGACAGTGAAAAGCAAGAATCTCCACAACGCAGTATTCATGTATGTGGAGAAAGAAGGAACACTGGACTTTCTCAAGGATACAGGTGCCACAGGCAGCAGGTGAGAATACTTCTGAGTGTGGTGCAGAGGGGCCACCTCTGAGCTGGAGCTGCAGCAGTTTGGGAGGAGCATCCATCAGGGAGACTGTGGTTTCTGGTGAGCTGTGAACACAAGGAAAGCTGCAGACTCTTGTGCCTCTTGAGGCCTCTTGTGGAGCAGAGGCATTGTCAATAAGACAGATGATCACTTGGTCCAAATTATTATCTGGGACAGTTCATCACTACTGATTTGGAAATGATAATGTAATCTGCAAACTGACTCTTGAAAGGTAGGCTGCTGCTGCTGAGAGGGCTCTGACCTTCAGGAAAAATATTTTTATCGGTGCTGAACAGAAGAAATCCTGCTGTCTGACACAGTGCATTGCTTTGGGATGTGATATTAAAAATGTAATTTATAGCTGGTTTATGGAATGATTATAACAGAGTTTTAGAATTTCAAATAATTTCAAAAGTTCTGGTAAAAATAGTGAGAACTTCTCAGAAGTAATCAGAAAATTGTTGTGCAGGGAGTGTTCCCAGAAGGCCACAGGAAAATCCAGGGCTGCAACCTACTTGGATCTAAGACAGCTTAAGAGCAGATAGCAGAGTCTCCTAGGATACAAATACAGTAGTGTGGCGGCTTCTCCAGGGCTGTTAGGTCTCTTGGGTTCACTATCCTGTGTAAATTGGAAAGGAAACAGATCTCAGTGATCTTAAACTGACGCTACTGAAGTTATTGAAAGGTTCAAACTTCGGCACAGCAGCTCTAATTCAGTTATACTGTTGCTTAGTTGTTCTGAAAGACCATTTGCTACAGTTTGTCTGAAGTATTTTTTTTTCCACTTTATCTGACAAAAGAAGCTTTCTCGAATACTTTTTAAAACATACTGGAGAATCCTTGGAATCTTGTAATGATTTTGGTTTCTTCTGTTGATTTATTACTGTAATTTTTTTTGTTCTTGAAAGTATCAAGGATATAAACACAGACAGGATTTAAGCTTCCAAAGAAAAAAACACATCCAGCTTCACTGTACCTAGCAGAAGTAGGTAACATTGTGCTCAGTCATGGTGCTTTTAATATGAAACAAAGTTTAGAGCTGTTGAAGCTGAAAAGAAGGACCTGTTAGCTAACAGCTGCAGAACCCATGTATTCTGCATTAAAGTGCAAGTTATTTACAAAGCATATTACACCAGCTCTTCACTCATTATTTGTTTTGCCTGAGGTTACTAGGAAAAACAAAATCCCAATACCTTTTTAAGAAAGGATTATTAGCTGTTACTAGTAGCTTGGAATGAGTGAGGGGGAGAGAAAGTAGTATTTTTCTGATGCAGCAGATACTTTGACAAAATTCAACAGCAGTCCAACAGATAATGTAATTTTTCTCTCTAGTTAAATACAGAGTAAACTCACCAATGCCTAGGTAAGCTGCTTTTGCAAACTGTCTTTTTATTCAAAGGACATGCACAGGGTGGTTTAGATGAAACTGGAAGAGTAGTTCTTCTTTTTGTTTTAAAAAATGAGCAAACACTCTTTTTTGAAGTCCTGTTTTTTTTTCTTTTCCCTTACCTTCCATGTATGAGTATCTGCAGAAGTCTTGTTAGTTGTAAATGACAGACATAAAAACTGGGAGGGCAGCAGATTAGTTTCTCTCTTATCTGTTTACAGTTATAAAAAGGTTAGGAAATCTGTAATAAATTAGTGGTTTGGTTCTTACATGTGTTAAGTCAAGTCAAGACAGGGAGTAAAACTCAGGCATTACATATGCAGGAAAGACTAGTGGGTAAATGCTATCTTTTTTAGATTGTAAGTGTCTTAATTTATGGAAGGCCATGAATTTTGTAAGAGTATAATTAGTGAAAACCTCAGGGAAAGTCTGTTGTATTTTACCACTTACTTTTATTATTACTTCTATTTGTTTAAGATCCTTCACATCCTCCTATATTTCTTTAAGGTTTTTCACATCTTCCTTGAGAGTTGCCTCTCTGAGCTTTATAATTTTGAAAGAGTCAGGCACAAGCCCTCATCCTACAAAAATGTATACTAATAATTTTTCTGTTGTGATTTATTGCCATTTATTGACTGACTTCAGCTGGCATATACCTGGAAGTATCATGGGTGGCATTACACTTGCATGTGTTTATAGGATTAGGTTCTTTTATGCCGAAAGCAAATTGCAGCTGTTTAATTTAGATATCTGGAAAGCAAACCATCTGTGCTGGGGTTATGATGATCAGATGATCATTTCAACCAGAACAACAACATTTCACTGTTGTTCTGGTTGAAATCTAAAGGATCAGAAGTCATGTATCATCACAGCCTTTTCTTGGTAGTTTTATGGTAGCTCACTCTCTAAGTCTTACTCACATAAAACTATAGTTGAAATGTAATTATATTCTCAGAAGAGCGTGGACATAGAATTAAAAATAAAGTAAAGAGAAATGTATCCGTAATTAGAAAAGGAGTGTGGCCTTCTCTTTCTGCAAATCTGGTAAACACCAGGGTCTTCCCCTCCAACATTTTTTGGTATAATGAAGGAGGTGCACTGACTCATTAAATGTCAAGTTGAGTACACAGGAGCAGAGTAAAATCAATTTACAAATAGCAATATGAGGTTTTGCAGGAGTTATGACTGGGTACAATAAAGTGGCTGAGGAGCATAGCTTCTGGTTGTTGTGTCAGAGCAGTTTTAGTTTACGTTGTGCTTCGGAGGTCTCTCAATACTAAAAATCACTGAAAGAGCTACATTTCTAATTTTACCAAGAAGGAAGCAAGGCAAGTAAGTATACTACTGCATGGCAAACAAGTTATTCAAAATAGAAGAAAAGGAAAAATCCTCTCTATATCACATTAGAATGATCAGTGAAAGATAAAGGCCCTCTTCCAGCACCACAAGGAAGTATTTCTAGTGCATGTAGTTGGAACAGGTGATACCTGAAATTACATCTTTGACAGTAGATACTGCCCCTCCACTGCCTTCAGAAGTGCATTTTCTGGTGCTCAGTGAAGCATTGCTAGCTAGCTGTACAATGAATCAGATGTTCCCAATGGAAATATACCAGGAATCTTCTCATTAATTGGTCTCGTCTCTTACTGTGGCCTGAGGAAAAGGCTTTTAAAAACAGATGCTGTTCACCAAAGCAGCTAGATGGAATTGTGGTTGCTTCTTTTCTATTCAAGGATCAGATGTTGAGTCTTTTGGGCTATTTCTACCTCTTCCAAAACTGTTTCAGATAAATGACTACCCCTTATCACAGACACTGTGGCATTTGCCTTTTGACCTACGAGGGAATATACATAAGGTTTGCTTGCTTTGCTCTCAAAGTGGGCCACATGATACAATTTAGTATGAAACTTGAATCTGGTTATTTGGAGATCTTTTAACTGCCTGTGGAAAACTGTGGACACTGGCAGGTTTTGCAAAAAAGCAGTATTGATGAGGAACAGAGAATGCACTGATGGGCAATTTGAGAGGGAATTTATGAGGAATTGAGGACACAGCACCAGGACCATATAAGTGCTGAAATAATAGTGAATGTGTTATCTCAGTAGCTCATGCACTTAGGAGGACTGAGGCTACTCATACAGAAGCACAGTAAGAACAGTATGAAAGTACTGGTGTTTAATTACTTAAAACAAGAAAGTCTCTAAAGGATGCAAAAAAGGCTAGAGCTGACATCTCAGGAGGATTTAATTTCTCACAGCAAACAGCAATCTATACTGATAAATACCTGCTCTGTATTCAGCTCAAGTACTTAATTCAGGAACACTGAAAGCTTTGGGGGTACATTTGCTTTTGGCAAGCCTTGTCACTTGTCCTCAGATATCCAGAACTTTTTATTTTTTGTCCAGAGCATTGTCTGGCAGAGGCCTGCAAGTCCAGCAGAGGTGTTTCAGGAGCATCGCACTGCATGACACCTCAGGCAGCACCTTGGCTTTGTTACTGTCCTTACCAAAGGCACTGACCTGATGTGGGGCAAAGAGAGAATGACAAAGGTGTAGGAGAGATGAGGGACTCGATTCTTGCTTTCCCTACTGTCACCATCAATTTTATACCAACATTTCCAGTACAGATGAACCTGTCCATTTCTCTCCAGAAAGCTGTGGTCTGGGGAAATTTGGATCTGATAAGGTTGAGCAGGGGTTGGAAGAGATATAGGAGAAGTGCAGGCAGAGCAGCAGGATGTGAGCATGGCTTGGGCTAACTGCACCAAGGACTACCTCATTGCAAGGCTTGTGAGTAATCACATCTCACAATCCATGATGAAAGATAGATCAAAGCCTTTTCTAGATCCTGCAGGTTCCTCTAGGCATTAACATGACCTGTTAAACTTTGTTGATATCATATCTTTATGAGGTTTTCTCTCATCTAGGGCAAATGTGGCTAATCACAAAGACCTTCAAAGTGGAAGTTCTTCATGGAAGTAAGGGATTTTCAGAGGTTTGCAGACTCCTGAAATATAGACTCTGTCTGGTACAGCAGCAAGAAAATATATGTCTTATGCAGTCTTGTAACAACACCTGAGTATTTCCACCTCCTCCTGTACTCAACTTCCTTAATAAATAAGAAATAAGAAAATAAGTAAGAAAAGTAAGAAGTAATAAATAAGAAAATGCCACCACCCCTGTCTTATAGAAGAAACTGAGGGATGATACAGCTATGGCTTACTACTCATTATAATAAGAAGGTTGGTTTTGGGACCCTTCTGCCACTAGACCAGTGACTCTGATTTTGCTTGTGAAATGACAAAGAAGGAGCATGTGGGAAGAAAGAACTGTTGAAAGTCTGTGAAATATGGTATGAGTAAAGTTAATCTGACTTTAGCATTCCAGACACCTGTCTGATTCTGCAGCTTTAGTTGAGGTGATAAATGACCCCCACAGCTAAATCTGAATATAGCTATACCACAGGAATGTGCAATCAGCTTTCAAGCTTTTGCCTGAGCAAGCAGCAATTTGTTTGAGACAGTCTGCAAATCAGGGATTTTTGATTAGCCATTAGAAAAAGTCTCAGACATTGCTTCCAGACTATTGCATTGGATGCTTCAATGCCTTTGAAGATGTGAGGTAGTGCCTAAGCAGACTGAGCTTGCTTGGTTCACTTATTTTATTTAAGGGAGTATTTGTTAAAGATGAAAAGCCCTTCCTATGTGAGGACTCCAGCATGATGAAATAGTGTTTTATGACCTCTGACAATTTGTTGGGCCTATTTCTTACAAAGCAAGTTGAACCCCTTTCTCTGATCAGCTTCACAGAGATCACTGGCTGGGCTCTGAATTGCAAGCAGCTGTGTGATGTGGCTTAGGGGGAGGACAGCAGAGCTCCATCTCTGTGCTGGCCCAGTGCCAGGCCACCTGCTTTGTAAACTAAGAGCAACTATTTCTAGTAAAATTTAATTGCCAGAGCTGGTCTTGGCTGCTGCTCCACTTCACTCCTGCCAGCTGCAGAGCCACTGTACCTCCTGCTCCACATGTGCAGGCAAAATTGTAATACACACTTGGCCCAACATCGGTCTGTCCATTTATGCAGCCTCCACCCTCTCTCTGGCTGCATGCTTGACCAAAGTCAGCAGTCAGTAGTGTTTTTTCAGGTTTGTGTGATTTTCCTGCTGTGAATCCAGAGAACAATTAGTTTTTTCAGGGCAAGAGTAAAAGTGCTGGCCCAGGCAGACTGTTTGGTAGGTATCTTTTCATAAGCTTTAATCACACAGCCAACACAAGTATCCATAGCTAAGGTTAAATGGAGCAGACAACCACAATATTTGCAGGTGACGGTGGGAGTGCTGTCTCCACCACTCATGTTATTTTGCACATAGGCCTCCTTTGCTGGAAAGGCAACCACTTTGCAATATCAGTGATCCCAAAGTCCATACAATACTGCACCAAAGGATTAATCCCTTTACTCTTCAGTACCTTCTTGGCTGGCTAATCTGGTTCTATCGAATTTTGGTCAGAGATTGCCCACATACTACAAGACTGTTTCTCTTTTGACTAATAATGGCTGAGCTGTCTCTCTCTGACATACTGCTGACTGAAAACCAGTCTCCTTCATACTCCATATTATAGAAGGAATTTACCTTTGATCCCCAAATTAGTCAGCATACATGCACGCAAAGAAAACCCCAAAAACCAACTACAAAAGAAAACCATTTAAGGACTTTCTGGAGGATCAAGGCATAAAAACAGATTCTGATTATCAACCCACAGCAACTGCATTGAAATGTGAGTCTATGAGACTTTAGCATTTCATAATTGTGGGCCCTGAGTAATTTTTGATAGATAAATATGCAGCACCTAGCAAGTAGATACCACATGGTAACAGAGGCAATTAGTCATCCATACCACATTCCAGCAACTGTGTTGCATTTTATTAAGATAACTGCCGAGGACATTGCAACCAGCTTCTGATTTATGTTTCACTACCTCCCTTTCACATTCTGATTCAAGGTCATAAGTGTCTTTGAGGCTTTTGTGAAAGTTCCTTACCCCATTTTAGGGTGCCTACATCACTCCTATTCCCTTTGTTCTGCCACGGAACATTCCTCATTGGTTTTTTTCCCTGCTGCTACTGAAGATCTGCAGTCACTGACCTGCACTGTTCATTATTGGCTCCCAAGACAGAGGCAATGCTCTGATGCACCTGGCATAGGTGACCTTTGGGTCTGAGGAGTGGTTGATGGTCTGTGCTACCACTGACCCAGGGAGTGCCCAGTGCCTCTCCAGAGTGAGCACAGCCAGTCTGTCATGCCCAGTGCTGGGCAGGGATTCCCTCTTACTGGCACCGGGGTTGTTTTCCATGTCCCATCAGCTCTGAAGCCCTTCCTGCCAGGGCCCCCCATAGACCCTGCATTACCTTCTCAGCCAGGTCACTCAAAAGAAAAATGGGAGCTGCTGGTGGCACTGGGGCACTGTCCTCCCCAGGGACATCAGGGCTGAAGGAACTGGGGATCTGCTGATGGGAGAGGAGGCTGAGAGGGCTGGGGGCAGCTGAGGGGATGGTGGGGCTGAGGGGTCTGAGGTAGCTGAGGGCAATGGCAGAGGCTGGAGGGCTAAAGGGATAGCAGGGGCAGAGGACTGAGGGCACTAGTGTGTGGGCTGGGGACACTGAGGGGACATGGGGAAACTGATTACGTAAATACTCAAAAAGCATATTATTTGCAGAATCTCGGCTGTGACAAGAAAAACTGAGACCCACTGTTTAAAGTTGCATAAACCATAAAAAAGTTTTCTTACCAAGGCGAGAAGTTGCTCAACCAAGATAGCAGACCATGAGCCAAGTTGGAAGTCATGTCCTCAGGTGAACTTGTGGCCATGAGAGGATAAAGTAAGGTGGGGGCCATCCCACAAATGACCACCAGAGACCCTCTTGAGGGTCTCCCCAAATTGTATATGCATGCCCAACTATAAGGTGTACAATTGTGTAGATGTAAATAAGTTCTAAGGAGGGGGATGAGAATTCTGGGAATTTAGATTAGCAGGGATAGTGTGTATAGAGAAACGACAGCTTTGGAACTTTGCTGGCGCGTGTCAGGAGGAATGGTTCCCCCATACATCCGGCACTGAAATAAAGCAAGGCCTGCTCTCCGGTACTGCCATTACGGGGTTAGGGAGTTGTGCTCTTCCCGGCCTTTCGGTGACGCGGAGGCAGGCGGGGCGCGGGGCCCCTCAGGGCCGGGCTGGCGCCGGCGCGCGCCGCGCCTCGTGCCAGGGGCGCGTGCCTGGGGCGCGTGCCGGGGCGCGGCGGCCGTTGCCGGCGCAGGGGCGTTGGGCGCGCGCCGCCGCGTGCGGCGACAGTTGGCGCCAGGCGCAATGGCGAAGCCGCCGCTGCCGGCCGCTCTCTGCCCCTGCCCTGCCGCCCTCTGGCCCCGCTCCCGCCTGGCCATCCCCCGGCCCTGCACCTTCCCCATGAAGCTCTGGCTGCTGGTCAACAGCCCGTGCGTCCTCTCGGTGCGCTGGGACGCCCGCGGCGAAGGGCTGTTCATCGACCAGGGGCTCTTCGAGCAGGAGCTGCTGGGCGTGGGGCCCGGCGGCGCCGCGGAGGAGGAGCTCTTCAAAACCAAGAACTTCGGCAGCATCGTCCGGCAGCTGAACCTGTACGGGTTCCACAAGCTGACGGTGAGTCCGGCCAGCGGCGCGGCGGGGCCCAGGCCGAGGTCGGCCGCAGAGGGGGGCGATACCAGCTACCCTGATGGGCCCCTGCACCACTTCTGGAACCCGCACTTCCGCTACGACCGCCCCGACCTCCTGGTAAAGATCAAGAGACTGACCAAGGCCAACAAGGAGAAGCTGGACGCAGGCTTGGAGGTGACCAGCCGCCTGCCCGACGACTACCAGTACATTACTGGACAGGGACTTGCTGCCGTCGCCCACGTCCCGCGGCGAAGCCGTAAGGACCGGTGAGACGGGGCGCGGGATGGGGGCCGCGGTCGGCCTGGGGCTGGCAAGCGCTTAGAAATCGGCACAGCCCTGGGGGAGTAGCGTCACCTGCCCTTGCTGGGGGCTGCTCTGTTCGCATGATGTAAGAAAAGGGTCGTTCTTCAGGAAGGTAGATCTACTGCCAGTAAACACAGGGAAGCCATTTACAGATCGGTGTGACTGTACTGCCTATATATAACTACAGAAATATCAATATATGTATCAGAATATCTATACACCTCTATTACTCACAGGTCCTGTTTGTATTATCTACAATGAATTATGTGGTTCGCATGTGTTTCAGTGTGCCTGTAGGCTGCCAGCAAGGACCTAAAACTAATCTATATGCCAAATTGTCCTTAGATAAAAGGTGCCAGCATGCATCCTTTGGTATGTTTAAAATCTTCATAATTCAGAAAAAAGTTACCCAAAACACAAGTTCAGTGTGCTTTGAAAATGAAAAGATGAGACCAATCAGAAGAAAATTCTGCAACAGTTCTGCTGTTTGCATCTTGCACTTTCAGCTGTGGGAAACTATCTACAACATAGAGAAGAACTGAAAGGAGAAACGAAGACTTTGACATGTACTTTAGGAAGACACTAATTTTCAACATACTCAAAACAATTCAGGAAAAAAGTTCATAGAAAAGTCAGTTATTATCTCAAAATGTTGCTCAATGCAATATGCTAAGAGCTCTTACTCAACACATTCCAGTTTTCTAGAATATGCATTGTTAAGTAATACTCATTTACATGAACTGAAAATACATCCACGGATACTTTGTAAACTTCAAAACCTTGCCTTTTCCTACAAATAATATCTTGTCAGGCTCTGTCTCTCTTCTTTGTTTATTTTGTTTGAAATTAGCTTCTGATCTTATTTCACATCACTCACATTACATAGCTCTTGGCCATATTGCTTTGGCAACATGAGGCCTGCCTTAGATATCTGAAAGACCTTTTTCACCTTTCATCCAAAGAAAAGTTCCCCAGCCCAGGACATCGCAAACAGTAACACAATTGCTTGGTCCAGCACTGGGATGACTGAGGATGGGCAGGATGCTGATGGTGCAGCCCAGCAGAGACTGATGTGACACTGGTGCCTTGCATTAGCTCGACACGGGGAAACAGATGAGATAATCCAGATTTTCCTGATTTCAAAATGGGAATGAGCTCAGAGAACCTAGAGGTTTTGTAAAGCTTGTGCAAAAGGCTGTGTCTGATTCACATCATGAAGGAAGCTGTTTCTCTGCAATATGTACAGACTGGCTGTGGCCAACACTGCCTCATTGCTCTCTGCTCCTACAGACAGTTCTTGCCCAAAATTTCAGTCTGTGTTGTCATCTCTAAGACCATTTCATAATACTGAGGAGCAACTGAAACTAAGTCAAGTAAGATGCTCAAACCTGCAAAAAAGCTTTTTTTAGAGGCTTAAGTACAGTATCCAAACAGGCACCTAGTTCAGAGCTATGAGGTGTCCTTCCGTGAGTTTACTATTGCAAATCACAGAGTTTCGGTGCTACCTAAGAATACCATGGGTCCTCCAGATCTCACAGTTGCTGTGCCATACATGGAAAGAAAAGCTGGAGCAATTTATGTAAACTTAATGTGTTCAGGACACATAGTATTAGAGAAGGGCTCTATGGCTTTTATGATTCTGGGGTTCAGATTAGATGATCATAATGGTGCTTTCTGGGCTCAGCTCCCCTGAATCAGAGCCAGAAATCACACAAAGGAGGTTCTTTAAAGAAAGATTTAGAAGTCTAATTGTTGCAACACAGAGTTCATCAGTTGTAAATCACTGACTTGTTTTGGGTTTTTTTCCCCTGATGTCTTCATAGTGGACATAAATGAAAAACTTCTGGCCAACACTGTCTACATTTTACCTGGAGAGGCCATGGCAAACCCCTGCATGAGGAAGACGAATGAAATTACCATGAACCACAGTTAACATGCCTCTGACATGGTGAGGCATTTTAACTACATTCTTAAAGACACATTCCTCTTTTGGGGGAGTCACTCAGACCTTAATTGTACTCAATGCAAACGTATTTTCTAAGGTAGAGAGGAAGGGAAGGAATGGGAGGGTTTCTCAATCTTTTAAAAAGCACACAGAAGAGAGATGTCTAAAGAAAAAATGCAAAATGACAAATGCTGCATACTGTCATCCCATCAAATACACATCATTTTACTTTGTGCTGCAAGTGGGAACAACAACTGGCAAGTACAGTTGAAGTGTGTTTAAAAAAAACACTAGTCTACCAGAAGACTTTAAGTGTAGTATCATCAACAGACCTTGGAAACCCACTGTGCAAGGGACCACTTAGAGCCACAGCAAACATCTTCACTGGCTGCTCAGGGCGCAGGAACATCAGGATGTGACAACAGCCACAACAGAGTGCGTACAGCCAGTGGTGAAAAGACCACGGCCAGACTGCAGAAACAGCAGAAGCCTGGGAAGGAAAGCATCTTCTGAAGATTGCAGCAAATCAGACCACGTACAAGAATAAATGCTTATCTGAATTGGAAATAAATTTAAAGAGATGCTGGTGGCCCTACACTGTGTCTAGAACTGCTGCCACCCAGCAGAAGTTCTGCTCCACCTCACTGCCTGCCAAGCATGGTGTGCCTCTCCTCCTGAAGCCAGTGTCACTGTCAATGCTGTGACATTCCTGTCCTTCATTCACACAAGTCCCTGTAACACAGCAGAGTGAGCAGAGTTCACTTTGACCTGTGACCCACTGGGGACTAGGTTGCTTAGGGATGATGCAATGTCCCTGCCTCTTGTTCCACCTGATGAGACGCCACATAGTAGCTCTCACTGCATACTGTGATGTGTTTATAGTGTTGCTAAGTCACGGGTATGACATCTGTGTGGCAAACAAGTTGTGTTTGCCACTGATCTATGAAGATACTGAGAAGCAGAAGCAGAACAGCTCATTCATTGAGTGCCAAATGCAAGTTTTGTTGGCTAAATTACTTTCCTTTCAGCTTCTTAAAAGCCAGCCACTTCTGAGTAATAATGTACTGTGGTGGCTGATTGACCTGTGGTATAAGAGACAGAGAGTGTTCTTGGTAAGACAGTCTCTGGTGCCAAAGATCTGTTGGTTATGATGAAGGAAAGAAGCCTCTCCCAGGATGCCTGTTTGGTGGTGGTGATGTACCCCAGTTCTGATTCCCTGGTTGGCTCTTGGTGTCAGCCACTCCCTGTACTTAAGATTGACCTGTCATGTGTTCAGGGTCATTTGCCCATGGAAACCTTCAGGAGTTGTAGCAATAAACTGCTTTCTGTGGAACTCCATGCAAGGACCCTTCTCAGCTCCTTGCCATCAGATTCATATCACTGAAGTCATCCCTGCATCTGTGCGTTCGTGCATCTGAGCCCACAGAACCAGAAGGAACTCAGTAATAGTGTACCCTCAAACTCATAACTGGAGATCTAAAGCAGGCTAATGGGATCCATCCAAGGGATGGGTGGATGAATGGATGAATGGACAGACGGATGGACATGGATGTATAGGAGAATGAATAGAATGTTTTCTCCATCTCTAACAGCATTACTCCAGCACACTGAAGTCCTGTAAAAGCATACTGTACCATCTCAAGAGACTTCTGCCAAAATGCAGAGGGAAGGAAGAAAAGCTGTGAGACATTATTCTGTATTTTGAAAGAAAGGGATTGTTCTTTGGTGCTATTAACTGTTGCAGTTTCATTGATTTCTTTACAAAGAGCTGAAAATCTCATTTTAAAAAAGGAAAAGACTAGTGAGCAAGTTTAAAAAACAATCAATATGGCCAGAAAACTGTTGGCAAGCTTTCCAAGTTTAGAGAACCCAAAAACCTAAGAACATAAAACATTCAGGTAATTTTTTTTTAATGGAGCAGTCACAGTGTTGCCTTGGAAACATCATTTAATCTGTATCCTGTATTTGAATTAAGGCATTTATAACCCCCAAACTAGCTAGTGTACAATATACTGTGTTTCAGGTCCCCTACCTCCCAGGAGCAAGAATCAAAATGTAGGTAGCAAATGCATGTAGATAAAGGACTTGACTCTTTTCGTAATCTCTGTGCAGGACATTTCCAGTGGTTGAGCTGATGTGTGGTCATGTGTTCCCCCTGGAAAAGAGAGACGTTGTAAGTTGGATGAGCAACAAGACAGAAAGACAAGGGAGGCCAGAAGGAGCTTGTCAGGCTTGCAAAGGAAGAAGCAGGGACATACCTGTACACTATACTATGAAGGAGCAGAAGCAAAACTCACACCTGGATGTCTGTAACAGGCAAGGTTTCTTAGTTTAGGCAAATTGCCAGGAGGGATGAGAGCAACATGAAGGAACATCCTTAAGTGCCAGAGGAGAAGTTGGTGTATACCCTACTTACCGAACAGTCTGTCGCTGACCTGTCTGCTGCAGGTCCATTCATCGTGGACAGACTTACAGCAGAGAACGGTGTTTGAATGGTCTCAGTGACATTTTGGCTCTACTTGAGGTCAGTGGCCAAAATGCTACAAGGCTCAAATAGGTTAATTCTCACCTTCAACCTGTAAACCATTTATAAATCATTTATTAAATACAGCTCTTTCAATTGTTGGACTGTTTAGTGTTTTCTCTGCCATGTGTGCATGACATTAATAAAAGTGTCATGGAATCCAGCTGGTGAAAGGAATATAACTATGTTATGGTATTACTGCTGACAAAAGAAGTATAGACTTTCCCCAAGATTTGATTGTCCCACTTGAAAATAAATAAAGCATAACTGCAGTTTGGAATTCCAAATGCTCATTAGCTTTAAATCAAGAGTGTTTAACATCTGCATCAATATTTCAAATAATTCTGTTGAAATAATGGCTTTTTCTTCTTTATTCATTAGTATCAGCCATTGGACTGCTTAGATCTTATTTCTGTTGGTGCTTTCGCTTCACTTACGTGAATTTTCTGTAATTGCACCTGTGATACCGTAGTGTAATTTTCTTAACTATTGTTCTTATTTGTAAATCTCGTAGTCCGTTTATTTATTAGCATTACGATCAGAAAAATAATGGAAAAATATTTACTTACAACTAACAGAGTAGGAACAGAAAATTATTTTTAACCACACTTCTTAATGGTTCTGTAAGGGGATAAAACAGTACAGCAAGTGAAGTTTAAGGGTGACATATGAGGCAAGCCATACCATAAGCTCCATTGGACATTCTGTTTTACTGTAAACATTTGATTATGTCCAGACCCTACACTAAATATCATACAAATTGCCAAGTCAGCTTCTGAGAATTTGAAGGCATGTTGAAATTTGTGCATTGAAAGTGTGTGTCCAAGAAAAACACTGGAATTAAAACCCATCTCACTGCTTAGTGTAGAAAAATCACAGTAAGGAAAATTGCTCATGGTCACCATTGCCCAAACTGGATAGAGATTGGAGGACAGCTGTTGCCATACCATAGTGAAGCAGAATTTGAATGGGAAGGGACATCTTATCTGTGGGGTTTACAGACATTTCTGACAACAAGAACAGAGAGCATTGGGAATCCCCAGTCTGTGTACGCAGCCTGAAAACACACAACAAAGAACTTTCCAGAACAAAACATTCAGTATTTTTAAAGCAACTAAAAATTAAGTCCTATCATGCAAACTACAGTGTAAATTTACTCCATTGACTGCTGAAGCTGTTAGTTGCACAGTAACACTAGTGGAGTCCTAACCTTGAACAAAGGTTACAAAGGTTCTCAATGAACAGACAGGAAGTACATATACTGAGAGCCATTACCTTTTAATCAAAAGACAGAAGACAGAATAAGACATCATGGGTGCCCCAGGTGGGTGAGGGGGAGGGCTGTCCTGCAGATGCTGACAGGGTCAAGGGTGTGTAGATGCTGCAGAACCCAAGACTATGGCCCCATGGTCCACATGAACTTTAAGAAGGAGATGTGCGAGTTCCACCTCAAGAGCTGCATCTGTGTGGGCAAGCTCAGCAGGTGGGGTTTTTACAGCCACCTCCAGGACTTCTTGAAGTTTTTGTGGGGAACCCTTCTGCCTCCCGCTATGGCTGACCTCAGGGGACAGGAGGGACTTCACTCTAGCCTGAATCTTGGAGGGTGGGAAGTGTTTCCTCAGTGTGGGAACGCATCTTGGTTTTGTCTTGTTTATTATGATTGGTTTTTTACACTGTCAATTTAACTCCTTTAGGAGACAGAACAAGCCTGGATCCTCACCTGTACTGCAACACAATGCTGCACTACAACACAATGCTCGCTGCTGGGGGTGGGTGCTCCTTGATCTGAGGCTGTAAGGCAGGCACCAGGCTGGGCTGGAAGGGTGTGGAGGCTTGGGAAAAGGGACACCAGCTGGTCTGGGAGAAGGCTGGAGTGATGACTTCCCTGCAGACCTGGAGACACCTTCAGGGGACAGGGGCTGGGGCAGGGACAAGTGTTGGCCCACTGACTTGTGTGGTGGAATGGCAGTAGCATGGCCCTGGACACCTCACTCCATGAGAACCCTCTTTCTGGAGATGCTGGGTTTGGTGGGACCTCCCGGACGATGACACATCCCCATAGCCTGAGACCTCTGGTGTGGTGACACCCTCTCTCTATGGGACAAGCAGGGTATTGACGCATCTTTGAAGGGATGGCTGGGCTCATCAGGACCCTCAGGTCTGTGACACCTCTCTGGGATTCCCACAACCATATTAACCCTCTTTGGGAGAGAGGGGGCTCCTGAGCTTTGCAGGAGCCCCAGGGCTGTGACAACCTCCCCTTTTGGTGAAACAGGGCTTGGTGGGACCCCTAAGGCCATGGGACCCCATAAACTCCTGCCAATCCTGTCCCCTCAATAGATGTGGTCACCCTGTCCCTGAAAGGGGTGCAGGTCCTTAGCATGAGGGTTCCCCCTTCTCTCCCAGGCAAGTGCCATCCCAGTGCCAGCTGCTTCAGTCATCCTTGGTGTGCCTGTCCTCCCTGCAACTTCCTCAGCTCCCTGCTGAGTGAAGGACATTCCAAGACACTCTGGGGGTGGCTTGTCCAGCTGCCCCCCAGAGACCCATTCCCTGGGTAATGGTAGCCTGCTTTTCAGTGCTGGCATCTGCCTTCACTTTGGTTTATGTCCCCAAAGAGAATCTATCATTGGCTGAAATCAGTCTGCAGCACCTGACTCCCGACCTGCTCCTTTCCCTGCACCTCCTAAACCCCAGTGCCCACATCCTGCTCTATCTTGATGCCACGTAGAAGGATTTCCATCAAGGAAACAGGATTAGTAAAAGTAGGAAAGATTAAACTACTTGAATTGTGAAATCTCACAGCAGAACAAGTAGAACAAGTACCTGTTCTGCTTCCCTAATGTCATTCTCTTGTGCTAGAAATGTACAAAGATTTTTTTTTTAACATTTTAATTTTTATTACTATTTAGATAGCAGGAAATGTGAAATGTTGAAAGTTTTAATCACATTCATAGAATTGTAGAATGGTTTGGGTTGGAAGGGAACCATCTAGTCCACCCCCACTTCCACTACACTAGGTTGCTCAAAGGCTCATCCATCCTGGCCTTGAATGCTTCCCGGGACAGGCCATCCACAGCTTCTCTGGACAACCTGTTCCAGTGCCTCACCACCCTCACAGTAAAGAATTTCTTCCTCAAGTCTAATCTAGACCTACCCTCTTTTAGTTTAAAGACATTGCCCTCTTGATAATATTACAAGATAACACATCTCCACTGTAATAATCAATATCATAGCTGCTGAATTGTTAAGGTCCACCACTGGCAGATTTGCAGATGAGACACCAAAGTGGAGGGGAGTCGATCTGCAGGAGGGTAGGAAGGCTCTGCAGAAGGACCTGGATCCATGGGCCGAATCCAGCAGTATGAGGTTTAACAAGACCAAGTGCCAGACCCTGCACTTTGGCCACAACAACCCCAGGCAGCGCCACAGGCTGGGGACAGAGTGGCTGGGCAGTGGCCAGGCAGAAAGGGGCCTGGGTGTGCTGGTGACAGCAGCTGAACGTGAGGCAGCAGTGCTGGCCAAGAAGGCCAATGGCATCCTGGCCTGCAGCAGCAACAGTGTGGCCAGCAGGACCAGGGCAGGGATTGTCCCCCTGTACTCAGCCCTGGTGAGGCCACACCTTGAGTGTTGTGTCCATTCTGGGCCCCTCAATTCAGGAAGGACATGGAGCTGCTGGAGCGTGTCCAGAGAAGGGCAACAAGGCTGGTGAAGGGTCTGGAGCACAAGTCCTGTGAGGAGCAGCTGAGGGAGCTGGGGTTGTTTAGCCTGGAGAAGAGGAGGCTCAGGGGGACGTTTTCACTCCCAACAGCTCCCTGAGAGGAGGGTGTAGCCAGGTGGGGGTTGGGCTCTTTTCCCAGGCAACCAGTGACAGGACAAGAGGACGCAGTCTCAAGCTGCACCAGGGGAGGTTCAGGTTGGACATCAGGAGACCATCACATTCTCCTTCACAGAAGGGGTGACTGGGCACTGGAATGGGCTGCCCGGGGATGTGGGGGAGTCACCGTCCCTGGAGGTGTTTAAGGAAAGATGGATGGGGCACTCAGTGCCATGGTCTGGTTGACAAGGTGGTGTTCAGCCATAGGTTGGACTTGATGATCTCAAAGGTCTTTTCCAGCCTAGTTGATTCTGTGATTCTGTGAAGATGGGAGTGGAAAAGAGAGGCATCAGGGACCATACCTGTAACTGCTGTGCAAAGACATTCAAATTAATGACTGGACAGTAGAATATTCCATAGGATCCTGCTACTGGTAAAGATCCAAGACTAAGGAAACCAGGTCACCATAGTTTTGGAAAAAGAAGCTAACATGAACAGCAGGACATTTCAGAAAGGGAAATGGGTGTCAGTGCACAAGTGCTAAATACACTCTTTCAGTACAAAGAACATTGATCCAGGGATGTTTTTCACATTATTGTCTTGTTATGTGCTAAATGAGAGCTTGTCATCTCAGAAATAAGACACTTTTCCTAAAAAAAGCATCTCATTCTTGGTTTTATGGATTTCTTATCTCCTTACCCTATGTCTTTATACTTAACTACTTATTTTTCTGGCTCTGTATCACCATTCACATGTCAACAGAGCACATTACTCTTCAGTCCTGCCATTTGCTATGTGCCTGTACCAAAAGCATGGTAAACTTAGAGGCCTCTTTTGATACTGGTTATCCAGCAAAAGAGTATAGGAATCTCAGCAAATATATCATGACACAAAATAGTCTGGTTCAAACTACTTGGGTTTTGAGCATGTTTGTTATCAGTGCAGGGTACTGAAGGACATAGCATGTTTTGTTTCTTTGCAGGTTTTTTCCTTCAAAATGTGGTAATTTTGCACCTAAAATTCATCATATTTTATGTTTGAGTTCTGAATTCTCACTGTTCAGTGTTGCAAGAACAGCTAATTCATGCATCGCATTTGTCCTGGTTTTGGCTGGGATTTTCTTCCCAGCAGCTGGTGCTGTGTTTTGTTCTGCTGCTAAGCAAATGTAACAATACCCCAGAAAGGCAGTTCAGAGACTTGTCCAAGAGCACAGGCAAATATAGTGTGACAGAAAAAATAATAAATCTTACTGCATTCATGCTCACTCTTTAAGCTTTCTAATGATTCAGGTTTAAATTAACAACATTTGGTAGAGACCATGCTTGTAAGATTCCCTAAAGAAATTGGGGAAATAACTATTTTTGAAAAATGCTATAAAAGAACAGTGCATAAAGAAAATATTATTACTCGCACAGTGCCCCGGGGTTCATATTACAACAGTGAAGCATGTAATTACATACTGTTCCTTATGTCCAACAGAAATGCCATTATATAACATAAATATATAATATAAACAACAAGCTACCAAGAACAATAATCTGGCAAGTGAATGATTTCTTGGTAGTTCTAGGCTGTAACTTACTGTTTAGTATCATTTCAAAAAAGAAAAATGTCTGAAGTGTTGGCCATCATCTCCTGTGGCAATAAGATATCCTCAAAAAGATGTACAGGAGCGTTTGTAGCACGAACACAGTTCCTTAAGGAAAGTGCAGTATGGCATCACTCTTACTGCTATGGATTTTGTATTATAGAGGCATCTCAGTGATTCTGCTGGATAATGGTGGCTTATGGCTTCTCTGAATAGATTATTAGATTTTTTTTCTGCTTGAAATTTTCCATCCTTATACTGCAATAAAAATGTTGGAGCAACAATATCAGCCTGCTTTAGGAAAACTGATTGTCATTGTGTTTTTTCACAACTCACACTGCATGTATTGATGAGACTGAGAGGAACATGAGAGCTGCTGTGAAATACAAGCTTTTGAAAACATCTTAGTTGTAATTTTCCTAAAGGAATTTTCTTTCTCAGTGCATAGATAACAAATAGCAATGAAAATCCAGTTCTATTCAGCCCTACAGATCTTCTATTACTCAGAGTTAATACTTTACTTAAGAACCACTAGTTATGATTTGTTAGTCATTCTGCATTTCATAAAAAGAACAAGGAATTCTCAACTTGGCTTATATACAGTGAGACTTCTTGAGATGGATAAACTTTACCTGGACAGTATGTTTGGAAGTAACATCATAGGTGAGTAGTGTCTGTGGTAGCTCATAGCTCTAAACTATTCATTAGATATAGGTCTCCTTCCTAAAGGACAAAATTGTGTGTCTGTGCATGTGTGCATTGCAAAGAGCCAGATACACCAACACAGACACAGAGACTTACACAGTTACCATGAACAGCAAAATAGGTTGACATAGACAGAGCAATGCCTTTACTAGCACCCAAGTATCCATTAACCACCACCTTCATGAACATGAACACAGTCCAGTTCTTTTCTGCCTTTCTAGGTGATCTGGACTGGATGTTTTCTAGTGAAACATGAACACACCTTCACTCCCTATATTTATAAGAACAGCATGTTCCTCAAATAACAGTATAGAAATTAATTGAAATTTATCCATGTACTGTCTGTGGCTGAATGTAAAGTTCCTTACCCAGTCCTTGGTGCAAAGCTTGGGTCTTTCTATGAACCCTATCTTCTGGGTCACTAAAGAGTCCAGCTTTTCCTCAGTGCACTGCACACACACACACACAAACACACAGACTGATCCCACCAGTAGGCAGCCTGAGACACTTTGCACTTCCAGCTATTGTTTCCATGATCTGTAAGCCCCTCATTTCTTTGTGACCTGTGTTCCCCTCTGCTGCACCCTTGCCCTCCGCTCTGACCAACCACAACTTGAGTCCTTTGGACTGATTCTTTTCTATTGCGCCTGATGTCTGTCCTCGGCCTAATTTTGCAAGTACCAGGTGTGGAAGTCCTTGCTTTGCATTGATTGAATGGGACTGAAAACACTATTAACAGTGAAATCAGGCAACTTTATTTCCACTACTAAGTCAGCTTCAGGATTTGTGTGCACGCGGAAGAAAAGCATGAGCAGGATAGAGCAGGCCTTAGGCACTGAGGCTGCCTTTGGATCAGCAGGCATTGCCCCAGAAGAAAATGGTCATGGTCCACTGCAGCCTGCACTGAATCCTGTTCATCCTGCTTCTCTAGCCAATTTTCTTCTTAGGGCCTGAAGGAGTTTCTGCACCTGAGTAAAAAATTCCACCAGCTTCTGGAGTGGAATTGGGCAGGACCTAAACCTGTCCGATGGTGTTGGTATTGCCCTTGGCTTCTGAGCAGGAGTTGGGGCGGTCATAGAATGTCTCAATGCCCTTGTATCTGACTGCAGGTCTATCTGGACCAGGATCCAGTCATAGAAGTGCTGAGTGGAGGTGTAGACTCCAGGCTGGTTTGCTCTTGCACAGCCTTTTCCCCAGCTGGTCACACCAACGAGCCAGAAGTAGGCAGCATCATTATCTTTGCACACCAGAGGACTACCGCTATCACCCTGCAGTGGAGCAAGAGAGGAATAAGGTAATGTTGGGTGGCTCTGTCAGCACTAGGGCTGTCTCCTTCTCTCATAGGCCCTGACAGAGCTGTATTCCTGGCAGAGAAAGTCTCTGCTCAGGTGTTAGAGCCTCCAGAACTTTGGCTGGGAGCAGGTCAGGGGCTCGTGTGGTAGGGCTGTCTCTCTGCAGTGATCCTGGATGTGCAGAGGATGGATGTTCTGGGGTTGGCATCTGGAATTCTGGTCTGCCAAGAGCACTAGATGTGATTTCTGGGCATAGTGCCAGGTCTCCGGGACTATGGGAGCACTGGGCAAGGACCTGCAAATGGGGAAGGGGAGGGAAGCACGAACAGCAGTGGGAAGCTGGGGCGGGGACGGTGACTGGCCAGGCAAAGCAGGTGCCGGGCTGTGTTGGGCTGGTGCTGCTCAGGCTGCCCACACTGCTGGGGGCTGCGTGGCTCGTCTCACACTCCTACCTGGCAGGGGTTGATGGCACCCTCTGGGTAACCAGCACACAAGTTTTGAGTGTGGATGGCCCCTGCGTACCAGAGGCTGCTGTTACAGAGCCGGACATCAATGAGGTGGACCTTGGCCTCCTGCAGGGCATCACTTGGTCTTTGAGCTGTGAGCACAGAAAGGAATGAGCATACAGCAGTTCCTTGCCTGTTCTCCTCCCTGTTGGGGGCTGAAGCCCTTCCCTAGGGCTTCCCTGGGGTTCCCTAGGGGAATACCCTGTTGCCCTGCTTTCCCCCTTCTAACTCTGCCTTTGTGGAGTGGTCCAGGGCTATCTCTCCAGCAGCACACCTCCTGCAGCCTGACTCTGGCTTTGGCCTCTGCTGTTGGGAAGCCCAGCCCATCTTCCTGGTGTGCCAAGTTTGCCCTCAGGGCATGTGTCCTTTTTGGGAACTCACATCTTGTAGTGGTGGAGCCCCAGCCAGCAATGTAACAGGTTTTCAGCTCCAGCACATTCAGTGTGGCATCAGGTACGCAGCCCAGCTGTACGTAGCGGCTGCACACGACTGGTTGGTCCAATTTCAGCAGGGCAATGTCGTTCTTCTCCTCACCAGGAGTATAGTGTTCATGAACCCGTAGTTGCTTAATCTGCCGCACTTGCACCTCAGGGCCCAGCTGAGTCAACTGGGTGGCCCCGGTCACCACGCGCCACATGTTGATGTTCCTGAGAGGCACATGGAGAAAGAGGTGAGAGGGAGCAGAGCCATGGGCTGCAGCAGCCCAGTAGTTCCCTGCCTTCTGCTTTGCAAGTCAGAGAGGAAAGCAATGTGTGTGACTGCCATAGCATGCCCTAGGCTCTGAGAATGTCAACCTGGAGGCTACTAGGAAGCTGAGGCAAGAGTGCAGAGTTTTCTCCTGAATTCTCAGCTGGGGTCTGCAGTGCCCAGGCATTCAGTGCACTGCAGGGAAGCAGAATGGGAGTAGCACATGGTGCTACAAACAGGGTACCTGCTGGTATTGTGGAGATATATCCATTCCCTGCTCCTCCTTACCTGGCATTGGTGAAGCAGTGGGCGGCTGTGAGGACCCACTCTGTGCTGATAAGGGACCCTCCACATATATGCCCTGTGCCTGGTTCCCAGGGATCCTGGATGCTGACAATCCCAGCCCAGGCCCCTGGCTGGACAGCTGTGCCACCCATGATGGGCAATTCGCCATAGTCTGGAGCCATGGGGTCATAGTCATAAGCCACGGGGCCGTAGGAAGCAGACATAGGCCAGAGACCACAGGTCCCTCTGTAAACAGAAAGTCATTGCTGTCCTGCGTGGTGGCTTGCTGCTGCTCAGGTTGAAGGTCAGCAAACTTCCCTCCCCACATGGCATCGTTTGCATGGACAGCAGAGCCCACTAATCCCATGGGGCATGTGTCTGTCCACCCCTGTTTCTGCTTGTGCCACAGAGAAGTTGTGCTGCAGCCCGGGTGCTGTCAAGGAACTGAAGCTCCCACATGGGGCTTGTAAAACTGTAGTGTGGCCAGAGGGGACAGGGAAAATCCCCCAAGTGTTGTCCAAACTCCCTCCAAAAGCCTGAGGCCTTACCCACAGGTGTCCCATATGCTGAGCACGGGCCTGCACATGGCCAGCAGGACAAGGAGGCACAGCAAATTCATCACTGCCAGTGGCACGTATCAGCTGCAAGGAGTGAGGACTCATTCAGTGCAGCTGCCAACTAATGCCAGCAGTACCTTGGCCCCAGGGCTGATGTCACAGAGCAGCTGGTTCAGTGTTTTGGGCACAGTGGCCTTGGGGGGTGGCAACGTAGAGTCATAGAATCATAAACTGGTTTGGGTTGGAAGGGACTTTAAAGATCATCTAGTTCCAACTCCCCTTCCTGAATACCCTCCTCTAGAGCAGGAATGCTTGAAACCCCATTCCACCTGGCCTTGAACAATTCCAGGGATAGGACAGCTTCTTTAGACAGCCTGTAGCAGTGCCTCACCACCCATGAAAGTTCCAAGCAGGAAGGAAGGCAGAAGCTGGGACTGGACATTCCTGACAGGCCCCACTGAAGAATGCTCTGCTGGCAGAATGAGGATGTGCAGGCCTTGTGGCAGGCAGCAGCATCTGGCTTCCAGCACTGCCTGCTAAAAGCTCACAGGAACACACCCCAAGTGGCATCACAGCCCCTTTGGGAAGTTCACTGACACCTTGCTCTCTGCATCAGTTTGCCACCAGGTCCTTCCCAAAAAAACATTCAACAGAGAACAGTATGCATGTGTTTGGGTGCTGAGGATCCAATCCAGTTACAGCTGTGGTGGGTAAGCAACAAAGTGCAAGCCCAATAAACCAAGCGTTCCCAAGCAGTGTCAACCTTCCTGCACAAAGCACAGTGAAACGGATGCAGCACAGTCCATGCTGGCAGACTCTGGCACACCCTCTGGCAGACTCCATGTCCTTGCTGTCTATGGCTTCTCTTGCTGTTCTGGGCCTACATTGACAAGGACGGTTGTGGCACCTGGGGTGTGTAGCCCAGGACATGCAATTTGAAGCTGTAGTCAGGGAAAGATGCTCCTGCTCTCAGCCCACATGCCAATCTCCATGGCTTTGGTAAATCCCATACCAGCCTCATCTCATCAGTCTGGCTGCTACAGCCTTGTTCACCTGCTGGAGTGCAGGGCAGTCATGGGAGAAAAGTAGGAGCCATCCACATATACTGCAGTTGCTGAGCAGAGTGAGGTCCCTGGAGGGGAGGAGCAGTGTCTCTTTTCTGGTGTCTTCTCACAGAAGCCACCCCTGCTGTTCTACCCCATCCCCCTTTACAAGACTTTGCCACTTAAACTCAATGCAAGGTTGCAGAGAAGAGCCATGGGAACAACAGAGGGGTGGTAAAAAGGGCCTAATGACAAGAGACTCAGTCTGACTAATTTCTCAGGGAGAAGGTAAAAGATCAGGAACACGGGATTGGTACAAAAGGAGACTTCAGCATGGCAAGAAATACTTCACAGACTCTAGCTGATGTTAGGTAACCTCAAATAGAAGGCAAGATGAGGTTTGTTGTTTTGATTTTTTACCAGTAAGTGAAATTACTGTTAAGGCAGCTTGCGAAAGTAAATCAGGGACAAATAAATTTGAACCCTGATGAGCACTGTCCTTTCTTGGGTGAATAATTTTTCTGCTGGTTTACTTTATAGAAGAGAGTCAGTAACATTTTTCCAAGTGGTCTTGGGTTTTGGATTGTAGAAGCCTACTCCAGGAGATTGTTCCAAAGTAGGTGGCTCAGACAAGTGCAACTTTATGATTTTGTTTCAAAGCCCTCCTGATGGCCCAGCTGTCACTATTCCGGAAAGTTTACCCAGGCAGTTCCATACTCAGCATTAGGCCATTTTGATTTCAGTCTGAGATGCAAATTCTATTGAGGCAACAGATAGATGCAAAGTACCCTAAACCCACCCTCTGTAATCCCTCACCAAGCTTGCTACCATAATTGGGTTCTTTGTGCAAGCACCACACGGTTCTCAAACATCTGCTTGGGAAGGTTTTTGAGGAAAAATATTTGAATGGAACATTTTGAAACATGGGTAATATTTCAAAAAAATCATTTTAGGATGAAATTTTTTTTCTGTTGCTCCTAGAAGTGTTGAAAGTTTGCTTCTCTAAATGTTTCTGAAAGGGCCTATATTTTGCCCTTGTAAATGATACACAATGTTCTGTGCATCTGTTTTGACAGGAGAGACAAGAAGACATGAAAGCAAATAGAAAAGCAGAACAATACATAGAACAGATAAAAAGATGAAGAAAAAGAAGTGAGAACTTCAGTTTACAAGAAAAGACCAAAGGGAAGTAAGGAAATGATCAATTGATTATCAAAGTATGTTAAAATCACAGATTCTGAAAAGATGATTTGGGAAGTATACTGTGATGTTTCTGAAAAGATGATTTGGGAAGTATACTGTGATGTTTCAAAACTGACGAAAAAGGAGTTTTGTGTTAAAAAATAGTGTTTGTGTATTCATTAATCTCCAGTAACTGCAGCTAATAAAAAATGAAAATGTGTTTTATTTAATATACATTATCTGCCTTGCTTGACTGAATTGAACTGGCAAGCATAAGAGTATGCCTCATCTCATTGTGAACTCATCTTTCAATTTTAAAGTTATTTGCAGAAAGGTCTGCACCTCAAATCAACAAGACACCTTCCTCTCTCTGATTCCTACCCCAGACTCTGTAACTGCCAGAGCCTTGTGTGAGGGGTGAGTGATCCACAGTTTAGTCCTGAGCAGGTGCAGGCTATATTGGTTAGCCTGGAGAAGAGGAAGCAGGGGAAACCCTACTGCTCTATTCAACTCCCTGAAAGGAGGCTGTAGTGAAGTGGGGATTGATCTCTTCTCCCAGGTAACAAGCAGTAGGACCAAAGGAGCCAGCCCTCAGGTTGGTCTAGGCGAAGTTTAGGTTAGAAAAATTTCTTTAGGAACAGGCTGCCCAGGGAAAGGATTAAGTAACCATCCTTGGACATATTTACAAAGCACAAAACCATTGTGCTTGGGGAACATGGTGGTGGACTTGTCAGTGCTAGTACAATATAGCAAACATATGGAAAGGGGTAAAAGATCACTTGCAGTTACTGCTGTCCCTTGATATTCCCTGTTGTGCTCATTTGAGTTCTTTTTTAAAGGATATCTTCTAAGACATCTTTAAGGCACACAGCCCTCTGGACATCTTCTCTTTATGCAATTAGCATGTAACTAGTAATGCAGAATTTATCACTATTAAGGAATACTGCCAGAAGGGTTTAGACTAATTTAACCACTTTGAAAAAGTTGTTATCATTTAGAACTTGTATGATGATGTAACAATGAGGACAAACATTCAAAGTTACCCTTTTTAAGTGCTTCTCGAAAAGTTAGAAGGCTTGACCATGGTTTTGTATCTGGATGACACTTCTGTGACAAGGAGATGAGCTTCCTTGCTGTTTCCCCTTTCCATCCCCCTTATGTTATCTGGAAGCAAAGATACCTATTAAACTTTTCAATTAATTGGTAAGAGGGTTGTGTGCAGGAGGAAGATTACTTCAAGCATGTGTATTTCAATTTCAGATTTCATACTGGTTGTAGTTAGAATGTAGATCAAATGCACATTTGCATATTGATAATATAAAAATTTTCGTTTTCCACATTCTCTTGGTATAGGTTGACCTTTATTTTCTTTTTTGGTATCAATAAAAGCAACAGACCTGTAAAAGAGGTGTCCTCATCCCTGTTATGATTTATAGGAGGTCCACTCCCAATTCTGGAAAGCTCAAGATTACAAAAGTAGTTTAAGAGTGCCTCAGCCCTTCTCCCTATTTTCTGCTTGGCGTGTCTGTTCTTTCAGAGGCATAGTGTGAAATGTCTCTGTATGTCCATTCTAGGGGATCATGACACTTCTGTATCTCTATATATACCTCAGTGCTGTGGAGTGTGCCTGTGGAAAGGTAAAGTAAATTAGGAAGGCTGCAATTTGGCCTCCTGGAAGACAGAAGAAAGGGAAAGAATTGTTTAACCACACTTCACCTACCCTTTTTACAGGTGCCATTTGCAAATACGGTGCCTGGGTTGGGTCAGAACCCAGCAAAAAACCATGTTCCCCCAAACACTTTATGTGTTTCTAGGTACCAAAAATACTTTTATGGGATCAACCTATGCAGTCTGTGCAGTGCAGCTGTGGATGAGTGTTCTTGACAACTATCGTGGTAAGTTTGTATGTCTGGGATCTAAGTTTTTGTTTTTCCCTCTTCCTCTCTCACCCTCTCCCCCAAATCCTATAGCTACAGTACTCTGCTTATTTAACAGAGCACTGTGGCTGTTGAATAAAGAGCCAGGAATTACAACTGTGAACAGAGTTGCTGGGAAAAGCTAACTACTTTATGTAATATTTCTGGTTTTGCTATTAGTAACAGATGCCTAGAGATATGCAGACATTGGGAATCAGAGAATCACAATTTGTTTAGATTGGAAAAGACCTTTAAGATCATCAAGTCCAGTCGTAAACCTGGCATGCCAAGTCCACCACTAAACCATGTCCCTAAGCATCACATTTACATAAATTTTAAATCCTTCCAGGAATTGTAACTCAACCACTTACCTGGACAGCCTGTTCCAATGCTTGGCCACTTTTTCTGTGAAGAAATTTTTCTTAATATCCAATCTAAATCACCCCATGAGAACTTGAAGTTATTTTATCTTGTCATATCACTTGTTACCTGAGAGAAGACACTGACCCCCACCTGGCTACACCCTCCTTTCAGGCAGTTGTAGAGTGTAACAAGGTCCCCCCCCGCCCCGAGCCTCATTTTCTCCAGGCTGGTCCTCATGAGACTAGTATTCAAAACCCTTTGCAGGTCCATTGCCTTTATTTGGACACACTGCAGCACCTCAATGCCTTTCTTGCACTGAGGGGCCCAGAACTGAACACAGGATTCAAGGTGTGGCCTCACCAGTGCCGAGTACAGGGGGACAATCCCTGCCCTGGTCCTGCTGGCCACACTGTTGCTGCTACAGGCCAGGATGCCACTGGCCTTCTTGGCCACCTGGGCACAGCCTGGCTCATGTTCAGCTGCTGCCACCAGCACCCCCAGGTCCTTTTCCTGTGGGCAGCTTTGCAGCCACTCTGCCCCAGCCTGTGGCACTGCCTGGGGTTGTTGTGACCCAAGGGCAGGACCCGGCACTGGGCCTTGTTGAACCTCACACCACTGGCCTTGGCCCATGATCCAGCCTGTGCAGAACCCTCTGCAGAGCCTTCCTGCCCTCCAGCTGGTCAACACTCCCACCCAGCTTGGTGTTGTCTCTGAACTGAGTGAGGCAGGCACAGTGAACAACTGTCTTCCTAACATGCAGCTAGCTTCCCTCATTGTTTCTAGTCTCTTAAACAAGTGATTTGACCTTGATTTTTCCCTTTCCATCCAAAAATGAAAGGAGAAGAGAGAGAAGCTGATGAGCAGGTTTATGCATAATGAAACAACCCTTTTTAATATGTAAATATCCTTCGTTTTTTGGTAACTTGGATTTAGCACCCACCAGTATTCTTCTTTCTTATCAGTAAAAGCCTAGGTGGGGGGCATAGTTAGGAAGAATGCAGCGAAAAATCCTTCTCACCACTCCAGGGGAAAAAACCACAAATATTGGCAATCTTTAGGCTAAGTAGTTTAAGTAGCTATATCAGCTGCTGTTGCATGGAGACCCTGAAATCTGGCAAGACCATCAGATTACTGATGTGACCTTCTGCACTCAACTACTTTTGATACTAGAAATGTGTAAGAGAAAACTCATTTTTAAAAAATAAATTTCAGCCTAACTTTGACTGTAGCATGGTCATTCTGTCTCCCTGGCTTTCAGTTAGAGAATGGAGTAGTGCCTAGGACTGCAGCACACACGTGTATCATGAATGAAGTACATGTTTGGGTTTGATTTCTTGGCTGAGATTCTCCTTCCATTTAAGACCAGAAATTAATTGCCCAGTAAAAGCCACATTAAATTGTTGCTTCTTTTAAAAAAATCACACATCTCCTTGCTTCACCCTTATTCTTAATATTATAGATATTAATTATTAATGGGTTAACTTAGGGCAATGTGATACAAGACTTTACATTATGTTTGCTTTACTTAAGAAAGAGCTTGTGAGCAATGATAGATAGGACATGTAATGTCCTAATTAAATGAAAAGATTTAATTTGCTGGCTGATCACTCCTAACTTTTTGTAGAGGACAACATGTATTAAGGAATTTTGCTTTGTCTACTTAATTTAATTTTCAAGTATTTCCATCCTGTCTTAGTTCAACTTATGCAAATGAGCATTGCAGAACAGGGCATCAAAATGTATTTATCTTAAAATAAACAAAGCAATCTCAAAGCCAAAGAAACACATCTTTTATTTTTTATGAGTGAATAATTTCTGGACAAAAGTTACTTCTTGAATAGAACAATATTTGATAGATGTGTAAAATATATATCAGGTATATAAGTAATTCTTGGAACTAACATGTTCATAGGTGAGTGCTGATTTTATGATATGTTTCTGCAGGAGGGGTTGATGTTTATCAATAAGTTCTAAAATGCACTTCTGTTTATTTGTGTTGATAAATGCCTTTTATTAGAACTGAAATTAGAGCTGTCAAGAATTTAGAATAGTACACTCATTAGAAGAAAATGCAGATATGTGGATTTGTATTTAGTTTAACAGCTAATAGTAGCATTTTTAATATTAAAAAAGGAACCAGAAGCTCTACATCAATTAAAACAATTGAGAAAATGGCAGGCATATAAGAACTGACAAACTATCTGCTGAGAAGGCCTCCATTTTGGAGTAGGCAATTGTTAATCAGCAGTTCTTTCACCTGTCTACAACTCTGGGAGATCTTTATCTTAACACTTTGAAACCTCAGTCAATTTGGCTCCCCATAATACCTGCGTTATCCCTTTTTGCACCTATAGACCTTTTCAGTATATGATAGAAATATCTCTTGGAAGAGAAAACTAAGAATAGGACCTCCTTGGTGAGTGTTACTGAAGGATGAAATTTCTATTGTGAAGAATTATGTTGTCACATTAAAGACAAACTTTCATTTCCTGTGATTTCCTGATTTGTTGAAGTTGCCTGAGTGGTAAGAGGAGAAAGAAATTAGTATTCTCTGTCCAATCATTGCAAAGGAAGATGAACTCTCAAGTTTCTAGGTAAGAAATGCTTTTGACTAAAATATACCATTGTAGAGGGGTCAGTTCTTGCATGACAGGAAAAAAAGCACATCTACTGTAGAAGAACAAGTTTTCGACCTTATTATTACAGTCACAGTTCACTGTATTTGTGCAGGCATTTTTATTTTGTATTAGCAGTAAATATTCTATTTAGGCTGTGTGACAAAGAGCAAAAGAGAAAAGCTTTATATAATTATGGCAATATTTTAGTGCTGTGACAAAATAGTTGACATTTACTTACTAGAACTAATGCGTACTTAAATCCTTTGCTGTCTCCTGTTATTACGTGTGATTGGAAGAATCAGCAGTATGCCAAGATGCACTCTGCTAAGTGCATAAATTGGTGTTGGACATGAAGGACACGTTCTTTCTGTTTTAAATGCAAACCAAGGAAAAAACCTACCTGCTGCAATCCATTCCAACCGAGCAGACACCTTAATTAGGTGTTGTTACAGCAGCATATTTTGGAAGAAAAGCTGTTAACTAAAGATCAAAACAAGCAGGAGGAAGGAGCCATCAATTCTTCCAAAAGAAGAAGAAGAAAAAAAGAGGATTTATAAGTAAGACAGGCTTTGCTCTGCTCTCATTCTTATGCTGTATTTGGCACAAAAATATGCAAATACAGCTGGTGGAATTGATTTTTTTCCAGAAGTACCCATGGAAAACTCATTAATTGTTTCCTGTTTTGTATTTTTGACTCAGACCTATATGAAAATTCCATAGTAACACTACCAAAACAAGTATCTGTGGAGTCTGATGAAAACTAATTAATTTTCATCAGCATAACAAAAGTGCAGCACTAAAAAATATCATTTCCTTAGACTTGACCTGTGACCTGAGCTTGCTTATGTTTTTGGTTTGGCTAATACTGGTTTCAAGTCTAAAAGTTTTTTGTGAGGATAAGTATGAGCAAGTTTACTGGTCTTCTAAAATCTCCATACTTATTCTCAGCACCCATTGCATGAGTGACTTTAAAGATGATTCAAATCTACTCATTTACAAGCAAAAGAAACTTTAACTAAGTTTTGAAAGTACAAAAAAAGAGTACAAATCACTTTCAGCGTGCTATCACTCATTTGTAAGAAAGCAGTGAGTAAAATGTCCAAGTTGTGTGTTACATATATAGAAGTACCCTAAGTTATATGAAGTGGTATCTAGTTTGAAAAGACAACTCTGTATTTTCATAGTTGCTAGGCAATTAACCATATTGAGTTCAATAATATTGACCACTGTTCTTATATACATTAGCTCTTAGAGTGCTCAGTTGTGAAATCCTGCCACAGCACACAAACCATATTTAATAGGCTCTCCTTGTGAGGCTTCTGCAAGTTTCTTTTTAATTGATTCTTCTCCATTCTGCCCCCGCCCTCCCATAGCAATTACCAGAACTCTGAAAGAAAAAGCAAAGGCAAAAAACACTACCCCAAAAAAAAAAAAAAAAAAAAAAAAAAAAAAAGCTTATTCAAAACCAGGAGATAACTTTCAGAGCATTTGTAAGGCTTAAAAAAATTACAGGTTTTAAACTAGGACACACTAATTCCTGTGCATGGTGGGACATTCTGCCAACACATATAGCCTGACTCTCTTCTATACCACTGCTTTGAAGTCTCCCAGATGCAAATATTTATCTCTGTACCACATGGATGAATAGTAGGGAAGGGGCAGTTCTGGACATTTTTTTCTTATTTAAAATAACCCCCTACTAACTTTATAGCATAAGGTAAAAAGAAAAGATTGGACTTCACTAGACAGTGAAGCCTTTCATTTCTGTGAAGGCTACACATAGGTATAAGCCTACGTACAGCCTCAGATGCTATACTTAAGATCAAAAGAAAGCCTCTGCCTTTGCAAAGTAAACTACAGTGAATTTGATAGCATTTTACACTTGCTTGCATAGCTCCAAGTCAAGATGAAAAAGACTTACAATTCAAATCTGAAATCATGCTTTCTAACAAATCTAGTAATACCACAGAGGACTGATTTCCTGGCTTTATTCCAATGATATTTTTCTGACATACATTGGCTGTGTTGTGCTTAGACTTTCAATTTCATAAAGCTCTTTATTAAATACTAAAAAGCTGCCAATAGCTTTTACTACAGAGTAAAATAAAAACTATATTGGAATTTATTAAGTTTACTTAGTTCAGCTAGTGCTGTAAGCTGTAGAATTGTATCTTTTTATTGGAAGTATTTTATTCTTTCATCCATTTATAGGTGTGTGTAGAATATATCATAATACAACATCTGAAAACAGAGGTTCCTCACAGACCTACTGGTGTTGTGTAAAATCAGTTTGTAACTGTGCATCACTGTATGTGAGTCACATGAGAAGGGAATATTGTCCTTCCAGCTTTTTTTTTTAATTGAAATTTAGCTTGCACTAACATTTAAACTTGAATTGCAGCAGACTCAGTTCTGCTCCTGAGAGTTCACTTGATACAAATAAATATTTCTCTGTGTTTGTTTTTACTGTTTTACAGTAAGCTCACATAGGTTCACTGGTCTTACTTTTAAAAATATTTTTACCAATATTCTAGGTTATTGAACAAAATCTACATCATGTTTATGAATGTAACACATCAAAAGATCTTTGAGCAGTATGCAATGTTCATGCTTTAAACATTCAGCACCCGTTTCCAGGTACTTCCCTGTGTGAGGATAATCCTGTGGCTCACCACAAAAGCCTGTTAAATACTACAATTTTCTCTCAATGGACTCAGGAATTTGATTCATTTTTAGACATGAACCTAGAGTCGTCTTGCATACACTTTGTAGATGTTCTGAGATTTCTCTAACAGAACATACTTGTAAATTCTCCCCAGCATAACATGATATAAAACTAAAAATGATAGAATATGTGTGTCTTTCACCTTTTCTGAAGGTCTGTGACAAGTAGTGATAGTGCAAGCTATGTAAAGATCTATTTTTCATTTGTGTACCTCACAAATAAAGAAATCTATAGAGTTGTAGAACAGGTTTTAATGAGATCTCTCTCCATGTAATGTCATCCATAAGCATAGTGACTTTTACAGAGTATGTTTCTGTTGTTCACATTGTATGCCTCAGTCTGAATGAATGACCTAGACTCAAATCAGAAACGCAGGTATCATTTTAATACCAATACCATAACTGCTGTGTTACCTCTAGCACAATACAATCAGCCTTTAGCCTTCCACAAGCTGTTGAAAGGCTGGTTTGAATGAAAAGCCCAAGGAAAACAGACCCTCCTCTGGGGAAGTTACATGCTGCTCAAAATAATTAAGAAACAGGTGTAGTGTCAGAGATTTTCCTCCAAGTCGACAGGCATTTGCAGCTAATTAAAGATAGTCTATGATATTAGGGAAAGTAGTCCCTAAAACGGTGAAAATTGTAAATGTAACATGGCTGGAGCTTCCTGGGTGAGGCCAAGAAACCATCAAAGGTAGTGTCAGACAATGACTGCCTTGTTATTTCTAGTAGAGTTTAAAACAGCAGGTGAGAGATTTCTAGTACAAAATGAAGTTGGTACAATAAAAGACTGTTTTGTTACACAGTTTTTAAAAAAAACCACTATTTAATGTGTGTTGCTGCATCGGAATTATAACAGAAATTATCATTCTACCCAGCATAAGCAGTGGAATGAGATTTCCGATGCAATGTCAGGTAGTTGGTTATTGATCCTTCCTAAATTTAGTTTGTACAGGGATTCGTGGTCTTAGGCCTGTATGAGAAGGAAACAAATCTAGGAACGTCAGAATCCAAGTATCAGGCAGCTGTAGTTCAGCTCTCTAGAGTTTGGCAAGTTTTCCTCGCCATTAACAAAAGGAGTATATGAAATCTGAATTCAGCTTAGAGATTTGTTGTATCTCCCATTCACCTGCATGTCTGCCTTGATCTCACATTTCAGTCCAAACCTCTTCTGAAAAGTACCTGTACACTTCTTTTCTATGGTGAAAAACCTTACACTGTGAATTTTGTGTGCCACCTTCACATCTTTTAAAGGAAGAAAGTAAACGGAAGGGAGGAAGATGACAGCAGCAGACAGAACTGTCAGGTTGTGTATCTTTGTTTAATTCCAGAACAAAAGGTCTATGTATCTAGTAACTACACCTTTAATATGTACAGAAAAGATTTGTTTCCTTACACACTAACAAGTACAAAGAATATTTCAGAGTGATTGTTACTTTGAAGTGATTTGGATGATGCAGGACTGGTATTTTTATTTCTCTCTACTTCGGGAATTTCTGTATTCTGATTGTATGCTAAACCTGAAGAAAAGCTTGACATCATATACTGTACCATTTGCAGTGTGAAATAAGATCCTATGACTGCCTTAATTTCTTTATCATGCAACATTTTCTTTCCTGCTTTGAGGCATTGTTGATTTTGACACATATACAGAAGCCCATCTCCAAGGACTTCAGTGAAATGTTTTTACCTTACAGAACTTTCTGATTATAAATGTAAGAATAAATTTGTAAAGTATTTTTGAAACAACTTATCAATGAAAAAATTTTATTGATGCAAATGCTGATGTTTAGTTTCCATTTTTCTATAAAGGCAACATTATTGACTGCTAGAGCATATAAGGAAACTAAAGCAGAACTGTGGGGGCTCTGGAGCAAAGCGTGATGGTGTTCTTTTACAATGCAAGAGCCTTGAACATTATTTGAACCACATTATGAAATACAGTGTTTCTTCATTTGTAACAAAATAGCTAATATAGTTAATGCTGTCAAAAAATGATAGATTTTCTTGCATCCTATTGATGCCTTTCCTGGTCTTAAAAATCAAGAGGCGAACACGGTTACAAGGGGAAAAAGGGTTTTACCTGGGTATTTATTGTAAGGATCCTTAGGTGCACCACGAACAGGTTGAATACACCTCTGTGCACCCCACCATCCCCACCACAAAGTCCCTCTCTCCTAGATCTGGTCTTACATTCTAAGTCTTACTAATTAGCATATCTATCAATGATTCCCCAATGAGAGGCTCAAATGAGCCCCACCTCCCAAGGAACCTTCCCCTGGATGGTTCTATCTTAGTTTACAAAATGTGTTCTGGAGAGGACCTTGGGTCTGGGCACCCTGGCACCCTAACTACGAAGCCTCTAAAATGTTTAGTCTCTTAGCTTAACAAACAAGTCCAAGAATGTAGGCAAAAAGCACTGAGAATACAGAAGTTGCAAAAAGGCATAATGGGTATAAAAGAAAAGACAAAATTCATCATGGCATCACTATAGACTCAAAAAACACAACAGGAGATCATACTAGGGAGCTGTAAATTTGCACGTTTTGTTGGATCATGGCCATTTAGTAGGTTCATCTTCAAGAAATTACAGCAGTAAGAAATGCTTTTAGTTCACCTTTCAACTTATCTTTCAACAATTATATATATGATTGGGTTTTTTACATTCACCCCAGACAGATACAGTTAAATTTTTGTTAGCAGCGATATATAGACTAGCATTAATTTTGAATGTCTATCTATATGAGTTCTCCCATCTGAACTCGTATTAGAACATTCTGTCCTTAGGAACAGTATAGGAAATCAATGTGTTTACTATTAATGTAGCAGTTGCTAAGAGAAACAGTGATTTACTGTATGTTGTGTGTGCTAAACCCACAGAATTCTTGTAACAATATGACAACTATGATATCCAAAAGCAACTTTGATGTATCTGGATCTAACTGCAGTGAAACTACATTGGTGTTAATTTGCTTAACTACGTTTCTACATGTTCTGCTTTTTTTTTTTAAGATAAAAAAAAAAAGAACTAAAGAAGAGAGAGGGGAAAAAAAGGCATTTAGAGGTTGGAAGAATGAGTCTCCAGACTACATGCATTTTATTCTTCTTTAAGCCCTGGCATGTAAGATACGGGTTTCTACTCTTCATGATTGGAAAACACACATATTTACAACTGTGCACTGATCAAGTTGAGACCTAAAACTGGGGAAAGATGCACTGTCAGGGTTTGGCTGGAGAGTCAGCAGGATGGAGAACAACAGTTCAACAGGACACTCCAGGCAGAAAATTACTTTCTTGCTGGAAGCATCCAAGATGATATTGAATACCTGTTCACTGTTCAGGCTCAGCTGACCAGGTTCAACCCACGTTGACTTTAGTGATACTCAGATGCATATGTTTACAGAAGAAAAAGAAACAAAAGTAAAGTCAAGAAAACCAAAGAGAAGGGAGTGGGAAGTCTAAAAATATCTTCCTTTCAGTGGCTGTCCCTCTCCAGATTAGCTGTTTCTCAGGTATATAATCTCACAACAGTAAACTGAGACTTCAGCCTGATTTTGCTGAAGCTTTTAGATGTCCCTCATGTACCTGGTTAGTCTGCAGTCAGATATCCAATGCATCATGATTCCAAACTACTGTGAACAAAGCATTGCTCAATGGCACTGGGACTTATAATAATAAATCTTATGTTTAATGGCCTATGAACAAAGTCAGTGTTCAGTTTTTACTTCAAAATGCTGTTTTTCATTTGATTTTTTCTACAGTGAACACTTGTGAGTATCTGTGAGTATCTGTGGAGAAATCCCAAACAATCTTTAGCACATCTTCAGTGGTGGAAGGGGAAACAGAAGCTTGCTTTTAGAGTTATGGGTAGTTTTCTATGCTGAGGTGATACAGCTAACACTACGGAGATCCTCAAATGTACATTAATCAAACACTCATAGACGCATTAATAAAAGAGGATGGTACCACGAAGTTTGAAACATGCCTAAGTTCAGGAAATAGCACAGAACTAAATAAGGTACTTCCTCTAAAATAAATCACTATCACACAAAATCCCAGCAGAAAAAGTTTTCCTATGCTAATATGTAAGTATTTTATACCTAATTGTTGTACGATTTGTTGTAGTACTAGAGATGTAAAATGCGTGCCACGATCTGAGTCAATTCGGTTTACCATTCCATACCTCAGAATTGTATGTTCTGAAAGTGCTTTACTCACTGTGTGTGCTTTAGCATTACAGTGGGAATAGCTTCCACCCAGTGAGTAAAATGGTCAACAATTACTAGTAAGTATTTCCACCTTTGCACTGGGGGCATCTCAGTGAAGTCAATTTGCACGCTTTGAAAGGGTCTTACGGCCAAATCAATTCCCCCGGATGCAGATTTTCTCATAACCTTTCTATCAACCTTTTGACAAATTATGCAATCGTGTGTAATTTGGTTTGCCAATTAATTCATAGATTCCGAGACATCCAAAAGTTCGAAGAAAGTGGTCCACTAGGGCCTTTGAGCCCCAGTGGGTGTTTTGGTGGATTTTTAACAAAATTTCCCAGGTTAAATTCTTATTTAGAACTTGACGCCCATCAGGGAGATGCCATTTACCGTTCTTGTCCTCTTTCCCTCCCAGGGAAAGTAATTTTTGCTGTTCTTGGGGTGTGAACATTGGAACTGGTAGAGTTGATTCAGGTTCTGCTTTTACTTCTAAAATTGTGATCTCTCTCCCTTTCTGAGCTGCCTCCTTAGCTGCGAGGTCAGCTAGAATATTTCCTCTGGCTTCTATGGTTTGTCCCTTTTGATGTCCTTCTACGTGAATGACAGAAATTTGTTTGGGTAATTTCAGGGCTTGTAGGATCTTTAAAATGAGTTCTTTGTACATTAAATCTTTACCTCTGGTATTGAGAAATCCTCTCTCAGCCCGTATTTTGCCGAATGTATGTACCACACCAAATGCGTATCGGGAGTCGGTGTAAATGGTCCCAATTTTTTCCAGCAAGTCTAGTTAAAGCCTTTTCCAAGGCATACAATTCACGTATTTGTGCTGACCAATTTGTTGGCAATTTCCCCTGTTTGACTGGTTGCATGCTGTGTCCGTCTACAATTGCGTAGCTGGAACAGTGTTTCCCATTTACAAACCTTGAGGACCCATCCACGAAAAATATTTCTCCGACTCCCAAGGGGCAGTCTTGCAGATCTTCTCTAACTTTTGTTTGTAAATCGATGAGGTTCACACAATCGTGTACTACTTCATTGCTTGGAGCACCATAGAGGAATTGTGCTGGGTTCAGACTGGAATTTATAGTTAGAGTGAGGTGTTCGGTGTGCATTAGAATGGATTCATACTGGATCACACACGGGTCTGAGATCCATTCTGTGGCTCGACTGCTTAGAATAGTCTTAATGGAATGTGGGGTGTGTACTGTGAGCTTCTCGCTAAAAATAAGTTTTTGACTCTCCAGCACTAATAGAGCTGCTGCTGCAATGGCTTGGATGCAGTTTGGCCATCCCTTGGATACTGGGTCTAACATTTTGGACAGGAAGGCTACGGGCTTACAGACTCCCCCCCACTCTTGGGCCAGGACCCCATAGGCGGTTCCTTTCTCCACAGTGATGTATAAATCGAATGGTTTTTCTAGAGAGGGAAGGCTTAAGACTGGCTTAAGACTTAATTTAGATTTTAATTCAGCCAATATAATATCATCTTCTTTGGTCCAATTTACAGGTTCTGGTTCGACTAACTTTTTGTATAGGAATTTAGCACTTTGGGTATATTGATCAATCCACATTCTGCAATAGCCAATTAGACCTAGTATTTGCCTTACTTCCTTTTCGTTCTTTAGTGGGGTTAAATTTAGAATCCCTCTAATTCTCTCATGGCATAAACTTTTTGTTCCTTGCCTGATTATATGTCCTAGGTATTTCACTTCAGTTTGAACAAATTGTAGTTTGGATTTGGACCCTCTTAAGCCTTTCTCCCCTAGAAAATTTAGTAAATTTATAGTGGCCAATTTGACTGTGGACTCTTGCTCCCTGGCGAGGAGAAAGTCATCCACATATTACCACATGGATTACCTGAACTCCAGGTGGTGGAGAGAAGGAACTCAGGAGCTCTTCAAAGGCCTGGCTGAAGAGAGTGGATGATTCCGTGTAGCCTTGGGGAAGCCTAGTCCACCGAAGCTGTTGCCTCCTCCCTATGTCCGGGTCTACCCATGTGAAAGCAAAAATATCTCTACAGTTAGTATCCAAGGGACAAGACCAAAAAGCATCCTTTAAATCGATAACTGAAAACCATGCGTGTATAGGAGACAATTTACTTAACAGATTGTATGGGTTTTGAACAATTGGATACTTAGCTTGTACCCTCCTGTTTATTTCTCGCAAGTCCCGGACTAAACGGTAAGTCTTACCTGGCTTAGGGATTGCTAGGATAGGGGTATTATAAGAAGACTTACATATCTCCAAAATGTTCTCCTGCAGCAGTTCCTGTATTACTGGTTGGAGTCCCTTTCTCCTTTCCTTTGCGAGTGGGTATGCAGGAGTCTGACAGGTTTGGAGTTTGGAAGCAGCTCAATAGTGATGGGCTGGATGTCAAGCTTGCCTCTATTTCCGGGCTTCGCCCATACTATTGGACTAATTTCCTGCTCATCAGTAGAAGATAGAGAGAAAAGTTTAACCTTCATCTAGTCTTGCAGTGGTACCACACCAATTGTCAAGGATATCTGGAAATCCCATCCTAATAGATTACTTCCAGCCTGAGGAACACAGAGTATGTCTCCATGAGCAGTCTTTCCATTTCCTGTGATATTTACATCTTTAAGAATGGGGACTGAAAAGGTTTCCCCTTTCGCCCCTGTGATACTGATAGAAGCATTACTTAAGTCACATCCCGCAGGTTTCTTGATGACACAGGTCCGTTCGGCCCCTGTGTCTACAAGAAATTCCATGGGTTCCCCCTGGAGGGCTACTTTCAGATTTACCAAGGGCACTTTTAGGTGTTTCTGGTGCCCCAGGAGGTAGAGCCCCTGACATCCCTATTCTTCCATAGGTCAGACGCCCTCCATTTGGAAGACTCCTATATCTTTTAATTGTTTGAGGCAGTATAACTGCCTGTGTTCTTCCTTGCCACAATAAACACAATGTGGCCTATTAGACCTTTGCGGGTCCCTTTCGGATGGGATTTCAGGGCCCTTTACATTTGATTGTTCTTTTGGTTCACTCACTATTTCCGCTCTCATCATCTTAGCTTTGGCTTTTAATTTTTCTTCATCCCTCCGGACATACACTTCTTGGGCCTCTTCCAATAATTCCTCGATACCTCTTTCAGGCCATTTCCCCAACTTTTCCAATTTCTTTCTAATATCTGGCCAGGAATGCAGTACAAAATGTACTTTCAGCATTGTCTGGCCTCCTTCACTGTCCAGATCGATTTCCGAATACAGCCTGATATGGTTCCTCAAATGCGTAATCCAAGCCGTGGGAGACTCATCCTTCTCTTGCTCCCCACAAAACGCCTTTTTCATGTTGCTTACCCGAGGAACTGCCTCTTTCATTCCTTTTATAATTAGCGCCCGATAATCAGATGTATTTCTCCTCCCCCCATCAGAATTTGCATCCCAGTTTGGATCCATTATAGGAAATTTGAGTTCACCAATTGGCCCTGCATTGTGTTCTCAGTCCCATAGATTGACTCCAGCCATTCGAATCATTTGTCTCTCCTCTGGTGAGAAGAGAGTCTGCGTGATGGAATGCAGTTCCTTCCAAGTATAAATGTTTGGTCCTAAAAACTGATCGAGTTGTTCAGACAGACCAATTGGATCTGCCAATACGTTTTTCATTTCCTTTTTGAATTCCCTCACTTCCAAAAAAGTGAGGGGGACCGAGACATACCCAATTCCCCCTTGTGCTCCACCCACTGGAACTTCTCTTAATGGCAAAATCTTGGGAGCACAAGCGCAAGTAGTACATTCATGTGTTGGAGTGGTTTTCTTTCTAGTGTGGAAGGCAGGGCCTTCCACATCAGAGGTACTTTCTTTCAGTGTTTGAGAGAGAGAAGATGTTTGATTATCAGAGTTAATTTCATTTGCCTGATTAATTCGGGTTGAATTATCTGCATTTGAGGAAGTACCAGTTTCGGTATCCCTTTCCTTTCCTTGCTCATCATGGGTAACACATTTAGAGGGTCCCACTTTGGTTGATTTAAAATGGATTTTTGTTTTCCTTTTTCTTTTTCTTTTATTATCTCATTCTTCTTTATGGCTAGAGTTTGTTTAGGTTGTTCCTTTTCTGTTATCCAATATTTTAACCAAATCTTTGCATACTCCCGTGAATTTAAGGGTGATTTGTATTGCACATAAGTATATAAAGCCTTGCAGATCCATTGTTCACTGGATCCTTGTTTCAGCCAATAGAGGCCTCCCCCATCTCTATGAATTTTTCTCTTTGGCCACTTGAACATGCAGTAATGTAACATTTGACATTGATCCTTCCCCAAATTTAGGGGGTTCTCTTCCCATGCTGTCAGCATTGTCCCTAGGGGACTGTCTGGGAAGATGTTATATTTTTTGATGGGATTTTCCTTCTTACTACAAGACTGTCCCATTTTGAATCAGCCAAATGTGTACCCCAAAAGGCTGTTTCAATTGTATCATTCTCTATAAAGATTCAATTATTGACATTAAAATAGTTAATTAAATGTTTTTAAATCACAGCAATAAGAGCAAACGGTGGGAAAAATAAAAATGGCGGAACAGCGTGTGAACCAAAACAACCAAGATGGCGTACCATGGGAAACAAAATAAAAATGGAGTACTGTGTGAAATAAAACAAAGATGGCATACCGTGGGAAATAAAATACAGATGGCATACCATGGGAAATAAAATAATGATGGTGTACTTTCCCGCCGGAATACCGGAAAAGACGGTCCTCCCCGCCAAGACACCGGAAGAGACCAAGTAAATAATATGGCGGCTCTTCCCGCCAAAAACACAAAGGAGATAACTTAAAATGGTGGCCCTTCCCGCCAAAAAGGAACACGAAGAAGATGAGACTTAAAATGGCGACTCTGCCCACCAAAATATTGAGAAAGATACCTTAAAATGGTGGCCCTGCCCGCTGAAGAAAAACTGCAAACCTCCACTTAGTAGAAAATTAAAACAAGGACTATAATTACAGGCGCAAAATGCCAAAACGGTATTTTAGTATTTAAAACAATGCGAGAAAATACTAAGACAACCCACAGAGCAACACAGTCCACTGCAACACAAAGGATAAATGATGAAGCAAACACAGACCACAAAACTCCAAATATTATTCTCACACATATAACCAGGAATAAAATTAGCTCCCTTGTCAGCTCCGGATCTGACAGGGCTAGAAGATGGTGTGGCAGGCTTTTACTAGATTATAGGAGCTACTTAGAACCCCCCTTATTAGCCGGTTCCTCCCCCTTCAATTTCAAAACTCGCCTGCTTTCTCGTCCTCCCTTCTATGCCCCACGGGAGCAACTTCTGCAGGGATTTCTACTGGCTGAGCTCACCTCACACATACACTCAATCACTCTTTTCCCCCTCAATCACACGACACAGTGAGCTCTGTTAAGGGGTTCACCCAAAATTAAAATTTAAGCCCCTGAAAAGGGTTAATGTTTAATTCTCTAACATATAGCCCCTGAAAAGGGGACAGGCTTTACCAAGGCCCTGCGTTGGGTGGTCTTCTCTCACGGCTGGCCAAATCCACAGATGTTGAGGTGCACAGTCCAAGGAAAAATAAAAATCTCAAAAAAATATGAAAATCCAGGCTGTGGACCCCAAAATGTGGATCCCGGACGGGTCCCCAAAGGAATTGTCATAAAAAGAGGACAATTCTTGATGTTAAACAAACTAAAAATGGTTTATTTAACAGAGGAATAACCCGCGGTTGAAAACTGAAATTTTGTAAGAATGAAAAGTCCAGGAACCACCGCAATGAAAGGCTCTTGCAGCCTGCACGGCTGAAGACCCAGTGCAGAGCCTCTCAGCGCTGGGGAGCTCAAAGAGCAATAGCTGTAACAGTCAGGCCTGGAACCACAGTGCCAGGCTCTCACCACGGCTATCCCAGGGCGAAAATGCAACTTCCTTGGTGGCAGCCTGTTATAAAAACCCCTTTGCTCCGCCTCAGTCCGCCCCCAGTCCTGCCTCCCTGCTCCACGGCAATTGGTTGAGTCCTTGCAGAGTCCTGGTGGTAGGTTTAGGGTTTGGGATTATGTCAGTGTCCTTTGACCAATGGCTTGTTGACTTCCAGGGGTTTCAGTCTGAGGTGACATCACCAGGTCCTCTGGCGGGGAAACAGGCTCATTAAAATTCCTGGTTGCCATGGAAGCTTGATGGCAGGTCTCCTGGCAAGGTGCTAAATATAGCTCTGGGGTGTCTGTGAGGCTCTGATTTCTGAAACACATAACTTGTTTAAAACATCAAATTACAAACTTTTAAGTACTATTAACCAGATAATTGAACAATTATAAAAAGGAACAGAACATTCTAATTAGTGGTTACTGTTTAACTAATTTGACCCTCTTTAATTAAACTCTGATTAACTGTTTAACTCCAATTCCATCATTAACTCCAATAATTAACAGCAAAGGTACCGGGTGTGTACATGATGTGAAAGTCACTTGTGGTTTATGCATGACAGGAGGAACATGGATTCAGTTTTGCTAGAATACAGTTGGAATTTCCCAAGAATTCAAAGAGAATAGTGCTTTCCTCCCAAGATCTATTAGGAATACAGGGCTCGGTCCAGTAAGCCAGTAGATCAAAGAGCACTCATGGTCTTTACATGGAAACCAATACAAAAGAAAAAGGCTAGTCTTCACTGACAACATTCAATTATAATGCTGGATTTCAGAGGATCTCAGAAATTCTCCTGGGAACACTGAGTCTAGGACACATACATGTCACACTCCATCTGCTCTTGAAATAGTGAGCTGACAAATAAGGACAAATGACTCTACAGCTGAGTGTTTTGAGCCAACTTTAGAAAAGGGTTAAAATAATTCACTTTATTTGTCATGTGAATGAAACTCTGAGCAGGTCCATATAACTATAAACAACAGAAAGCAAGCAGTATCAAGATGCGCAGGAAGCCTGCACTCTATTCTTTTCAAGAGGTAGCTAAATCACTTTCACTGTCACTTCTACAAAGTCTCTATACTTTGGAAAAAGACCAGAAGTTGATTCCTCTCTCACAGAGTCCAAGTATGGAAATAAAAAAAAAATGAAAATTAGTGTGTGGCTCTCGGCATAAACAGGTATCCCAGAGTAACAGACTGTGACTGCTACTAAGAATTCACCATTTCTTTACAATTGCATCTCATCATCTTTTCCAGCTCAGCTGACTTTTAATGAACATTGCGCTGAATTCTAAGTCAATCAGAAAATTAAAAATCAAGCTAAAAGAAGCTTGCAGGGGAAAGCAAAATAGGGACTAGGCAGCGGGGGCGGGGGGGGGGGTGCAGCAAAACACTTTTGGCTCTGCTGCCTCCGTTGCTGTGCCATAGTCCAGGGAATGGATGGTAACTCATAAAAACTCTATACACTGTCTCCATCCTTCCCAACTTCAGCACGGCAGCAGGAGTAACTGTTCCAGGCTATCTTTAGATCTCCATCTTTTGGGACCCTTTTGGGCAGCAAAATTCAGTTACGCCTACACATCAGCTGGTGGCAAAGAAAAAAAGGATTTTTTTCCCCATTATGAATGTTTGGATATAGTTAGTCAGAACAAAGTATCAACACTGTATTATTGTTACTGAATAGAGCCTCCAGTGCATTTTCATTGACTAAAAGCCCTATCTAGAGCAGTGACCAATTTAAGACCTCATGGGAAGTTTTGAGTATGCAGCTGTATTAACTGCAAATCCGACTCAATTTCTATTTACTTCAGACACAGCCAGGAGCCCCTGACACAACTTCCATCAGAACCGTGCAGTCTGGACCAACTCCTGAGACAGAGAGGGCCTAACTTCTTCCAAATCCATCTTTAGAAAACACTGCAATTCACAGGTGCAGCCCATACTCAACACAGAAGACTCAGGACATATTTACAGGAGGTACTGAAACATGTTACTCCTCAGGAAAGGGCATCCAGGACTGGCCTCAGAATTGGAAAGCAACATCAGTGTGGCAGTCAAGAGACTGCAGAAAGACAGACTTTGTGTGTAAAAGGTTGTTCCTCAGTGCAAGCAGTTTGAGAGTTGTTGAAACTGGCCTAAAAGCCAGAGCAGGAGCTGTTAACTTGCACCTCTGTGTCCTGTGCTCTGTCCCGTGCTCCATCACACAGCCCATGCCAGTCACATGGCACAGCAGCCCCCCGGGTTTCTCATCCAGGTGCACAGAAAAAGGCAGCATCAGCACAGGGTGGGAGGCTGGGAGACACAAGGATCACCAGGAGTGGTAACTGACAAGTTCCATGACGGTTTTGTAGGGCCCATCTAAGATACTCCTGGCATCATAAAACGTTTTGGAATTTGGCTGGGCCGAGCCACATCTAACTATGGGCTTCCCTCATCCGTGTTCTCAGGGATGCTTGGTTCTCAAAGATTCCCAGTTATGATGTCTGGAACCATCAGAGAGTGTTCAAGGAAGCCCAAGTAAGAGCCTCAGCCTCTGCTGGGTTCACACATCTGCTCTGCACCGCAAAGACTCCCTGCTCCTGCAGCTGCTTACCTTGGCTGCTTCTGCAAACGTTAGTGATGAGGTCTCTTGGACCTCAGTGAAATGAGAATTATCTCTGTAATCAGGTGTAATAATTGGCACATTTAAGAGCACCGTCCCTGTTCAGGAGCCCTTGCCAACCCCCCTCGAGTGAACCAGCACTTGCCAATGGCCTTTCACACCACCACACCCCTGCACAGCGCTGGTGCCACCTGATGCTCCCTGGCGCCAAGGGCACTTAATCGAGGCTGTGGCACGTTCTCGTTTCCACTGCGCCCCGGGCAATCTGCGCCAGAGAAGAGGGGCCCAGGGTGCCAGGCAGCAAAGGCAGGAGAAGGGGAAGGAGGTGGTGGATGGCAAGTTGAACCTGATTCAGCAGTGCCCTGGCAGCCAGGAGGGCCAACTCTGTCCTGGGGGCATCAGGCACAGCATCCACAGCCGGGCAAGGGAGGGGATTGTGCTGCTCTGCTCTGCCCTGGGGCAGCCTCACCTCCAGTGCTGGGGGCAGCTCTGGCTGCCACAATGTAAGAGAGATATAAAGCTATTGGAGAGTGTCCAAAGGAGGCCACGAGGATGGTGAAGGGTCTGGAGGGGAAGCTGCATGAGGAACAGCTGAGGTCACCTGGTCTGTTCAGCCTGGAGGAGACTGAGGGGAGACCTCACTGCAGTTACAACTTCCTTGTGAGGGGAAGAGCAGGGGCAGGCAGTGATCTCTTCTCCCTGAAGGTGACAGTGATGGGACCTGAGGGAATGGCCTGACAGGGGAGGTTTAGGTTGCATATTACAAAAAATAGTTCCTTCACCCAGAGAGTGGCTGGGCACTGGAATGGGCTCCCCAGGGAAGTGGTCACAGCACCAAGCTTGACAGAGGCATTTAAAGAGGCATTTGGACAATGCTCTGAGATGGTGTGGTTTTTGGGGGTATCCTGTACAGGAGTTGGACTTGATGATCCTTTTGGGCCCCTTCCAACCCAGTGTATTCTGTGATTCTGTGAATAAGCACGGCTCTCTCAGTCTTTCCTCCTAAGAGATGCTCCAGTCCCTTCGCCACCTCTCTTGCCCTCCCCTGGACCTGCTCCAGGAGCTCCATGTCCCTCCTGTCCTGAGGAGCCCAGAACTGGACCCAGCACTCCACGTGAGGCCTTAACAGGGCTGAGCAGTCGCACAGGATCACCTCCTTCGACCTGCCCGGAATACTCTTCCTAATTCCCTCCCAGGATATCACTGGCCACACGCGCACCCTGCTGGCTCGGGGAGGCTCGCTGGCCGCCAGGTGCCTGTCGGCAGAGGCGCTGCCCTGCCCGGTGGCCGCTCCCGGCCTCCACAACCGGGACGCATGGCGCAGGCCCGCGGCGCGCTGTACGGCCCGGCAGCGCGGCATTGTCGCGCGGCGGCGGCTCGGCGGCCAATGGGGAGCGGCGCCGGGCGCGGGGAGCCGTCAGGCGCGGAGGGGCCGCACGTGTGGGGTGAGGGTGGCGGGGCCGGGCGGGGTGTCCCGGGCGCGGGGTGTCCCGAGAGCGGGGTGTCCCGGGCGCGGGGTGTCCCGAGAGCGGGGTGTCCCGGGCGCGGGGTGTCCCTGGAGCGGGGTGTCCCGGGCGCGGGGTGTCCCGGGCGCGGGGTGTCCCGGGCGCGGGGTGTCCCGGGCGCGGGGTGTCCCGGGCGCGGGGTGTCCCGGGCGGGTGTCCCGGGAGCGGGGTGTCCCGGGAGCGGGGTGTCCCGGGCTGGGTGTCCCGGGAGCGGGGACCGCGGGCTCCCGCCTCAGCCTCCTGCCTGTGCGCGGCGCCGGGTGCCCGACGGCCCGCTGGGAGGGTTTAACTTCGGCATGAGTGTTAGCCAGGAGGCGCGGGATGTCTTTTCCTCAGAAGGGAGCCGCGGTGGTCCAGTAATGCTGTCTCTTGCTCCGTTTGCAGTGTTGCCGCGATGGAAAGCAAGGGTAAAAAGAAGTTCGTGGGGAAGAATGGAAAAGGGCCTCGTGGAAAAGTGCCGCATGGGAAAAGGAAATTTAAAAAAGATAATGGTAAGAAGGCGAAGGGTCGCTAGTAGGAGTCCTGACTGAATGGTTATGGTTGTGGGTTGTGTACTGGCATGCTTGGAGGTTTTTATTTCTCTTTTCGTAAATTCATGTCTTGCAAACGACTGCTTTGGCAGATGAGCAATGAGAAGTGGGTGTTGCCTACTTGGACTTCAGTAAGACTTTGACAGTGTCTTCTCTCCTGTGAGATTCTCACAGAGGTGCTGATGAACTAAGGGCTGCAAGAGCAGTTGGTGAGGCAGATTGAAAGTGGCTGAAGGGCTGGGTCCAGAGACTGGGGTACTCTTGGGAGGCCACTGATTAGCAGTGCACCCCAGGAGTCTATACAAGGTCAATTTCTGTTCAACAGCTTCATGGAGGACCTGGATGATGGGGCAAAGTGCAGCATCTTCAGATTTACAGGTGGCACAGAGCTGGAGGGAGTGTTAGATGCTCCAGGGGGTCGTGCTGCCCTCCAGGAGGAGGTCAGCAGGTGGAACAAATGGGCTGGCAGAAGCCTGGTGGAGTTCATCAAGGAGCAAAGGGCGAAGTCCTGCAGCTTGAGGGGAGCAGCTCCATGCACTGAAAAACAGTGGGGAAAGCCCAGGGGCTCCTGGTGATCAGAGTTGAACATGAACCAGCAATGTGCTCAGGTGGCTAATGGCACCCTGGGCTGCATTAGGAGGAGTGCTGCCAGCAGACTGAGGGCTGTGACCCTTGCCCTCTTCTCAGCCCTGGTGAGGCTTCACCTGAAGTGCTGTGTCCTAGCTCTGGCTCTTCAGTGTAGTAGAGATACAGACATACTGGAGGGAGCCCAGTGAAGGGCTGCAAAGATGATGAAGGGACCAGTGCATCTCTAATAATAGGGAAAGCTGAGACATCTGGGGCAGTTCAGCCTGAAGAAGACAAGACTGAGGGAAATGTTCTCAATGCATACAGGTATCTGAAGGGAGGGTTCAAAGACAGAGCCAGACTCTTTCCAGTAGTGCCCAGTGACAGGACCAGAGAACAGTGGGCACAAACTAAAACACAGGAAATTCCTTCTCAACATCAGGAAAAACTTCTTTACTCTCAGAGTGACTGTGCATGGGCACAGGTTGCCCAGGGAGATGGTGGAGTTGACCACATTGGACATAGTCTAAAGCCACCCAGACATGGTCCTGGGCAACCAGCTTTGCTTGGCCCTATGTGAGCAGGAGGGTTGGACCAGGTGACTTTGAGAGGTGCCTTCTGACCATAGCCATTCTGTGACTCTGTCTTGGATCCAAAACTGGAGTGACTGTATGAGCTACTAAATTGTTGAAATGCTTTAAACAGGTTGCACTGCAAGCCCTTCAACTCTGTTTGATTCACCTAAAATATTCTCAGTTTAAAATTTGAAGTTGATAACCTTTTGATTGAGCCATTCCCACATTAAGAAAAAAAAAAAATATCTGAGAGGTGAAGCTAGGTGGGAACCTGCTGTGGGTTAGGACTGAGAAGATGCCTTTTACTACTTGTTGTCTTAGCAAGATGATGTTGAAACAGTTCTGATCATAAACTATGAAAAGATGACTTGGGGATTGATGACTGATGTCAGGGATGGTGAAAATAGTAATATAGAATAATCCTTTTTGTGCCTGAGCTGTTAACACTGCTGCCCAGAAAATACTGCGTGGGCAAAACTTCCTTAGAGAAAACTTACACACACAGGGGCTGCAGTGAAAACACCAGCTTTGAGAAGCCTGTAAGAATTTTTGTTAAATATAGAATTGTTACTACAAAGTAGTTGAATTCTTGTTACAGTAATTTTTGATTTTTTTTAGATGTTGAAGCAACAATAGCTGTATGATAGCATTTTAATTTCTTCTGTGTTGGTTAATAGATTCAGGTCCACCAAAGAAAGTCTTTAACAAAGGAGATGAGGAGGGAAAGCCTAAATCCATTTCCAAGAAATTTGTTAAAGGGCAGTCAAGACCTGGAAAAGCTTCTGTCAAACAATTCAAGAATAAACAGCAATCAGAAAAGTTTGCAAAGAAGAGAAAACTGCAGGATGGTGAAGAGGGAGGTGAGCAGATTTTCAAGCCTGGATATCAATGGAAACCATGTTTTGGGAAACATATTGTTATCTACATCTTCTTCTTTCCCTCTGCCTTTCAAAATTGGCTGAATTACTCCAGGTTTACTTCCTGTTTAATCTTTGCTGTGAGAAAAATTACTTCACTTGACTAAGCTGGAGGATGAAGTCATGAAAATCAACAGTGGAATTTTCTTGGAAGTAAAAGTGAAGATGCAGTAGCAAATTTAAAAATTGTCATACCATCCTAAAGCTCTGTTTATTTTAATGGCAGTGTTAAGTGGTTAGCCAGAAAGTGGAAATTTTTAAAACATGGTTTGAAAACACAGAGCTTTTTATAGTGTGTTTTGGACTAGAAGTACTTGCTATAAACTTTGGAATAGAATTCATGAAACAAAGTTGATTATACTTTACATTATTTCATTTCTGTGGTCCAGACCAGCTGGTCACATCCTTTAAGAAAAAAAAGCATCATGGGTGTTAACGCTGCTTTTATGTTTTATGGCTTTTTTTTTCTTCTGTTGTTTATGCAGAAAGCCTGAATAGTTGTCTGGTTTTATCATGTTTAAATGGATTTATTTTTCAAATTAATTTTTTCTACATGAGATCTTCATTTTGTCCCTTCCTCTCCTGTAAAGCAAAGCTCTTCTGGGACAGTTAATCAGTATTGTAAAACAAGAAGTGGAATCTTTAGTGGGGGTTTCTGAAGTTCAGCAGAAGTATGTCATTTGTTTGAAGGACAGTATATTATGTTGAGTATTTTGTTGTTGCTGTTCTTGCATGTTTGCAGAATGGCCTCACATGGAATATGCACTAGATGTCTGAAAACCTAATAACAATAGAATGTTCTTGTTAGGCTGCTTTAAAAAAAAGGAAACCCACGACAAACCTTTAAATGTTGTTCATAAGAGTAAGTGAAAGCCTCTGTGTATTGCACTGCTCTCAAAGCATTTTTCTTGTCACTGTTGCTTTAGGAGAGTGATCTAAAAATCAGTAAAACGCTTTGTAGAAAGGAGAGCATGGGTTTTTGAGTGGGTAAAACAGTTAAGTACATGCTGCTAAATATCAACGTGTGGTGCTTTAAACTCTAAAACTTTAAGCCTGTGTCTTTAACGCATAATTTGTGGCCCTTTTATAACATTATTTTGCCCAATTTCATTGTGTGGCAGTGGTTGTATAGTAGAATCCTGTGCTTAAGGAATTTGACTGAGTAAAAAGATTAGGCATGTAAAAAGGTTTTTTTTTTTTTCTTTTTCTGAGTTTTCAGGTATCTTATTTTTGAGTTAGGGATCTCCTTTTGAGAGAGAGAAAAGGTATGCGTGAATTAAGCGTGAACTAAAAAGGGAGAATTATTGGGCCAGACATAGGCTGCTAAGTATATCTTCAGTCAATTTTCAAGCTATTAAGAGATTTGTGGTGCATCATCTGACAGCTTTAAGGAAAATTAACTGTTTGCCTTGTTCTTCCAGTAGCCTAGAAGTGGTGATTGCTAGCTTAGCATACCTTTTCAGTATTTATTGTTTCATGTTAGCTAGCTGGGTAACTGCAGGCAAAGGTCCTGAATCATTAGCAATTTAAGTTATAGAACTGCCACAATTTACGCTGACAAAGAATTCTATTGCTGCTCTTTTATTGACTGTAGAAAATGTATTTATTTTTGTCCCAAGGGTCAGATTCTAAGAAGCCGAAGTGGAACGACTTCAAAAAGCAAAGGAAAGAGTTAAAGCTAACCAGACAAATTAATGATAAAAGTAATTATGACATAATTGTAAAATCAAAACAAATATGGGAAAGTGTGAGAAGGTAATGATTCTTTTTCTTCCACTCTGTTGACTTCTATTCATAAATTGCCAGAATACTCTCTTTCTCATACTGTAATTATATAAAACTGTATTGCCAAACTGAATCTCTTTGGGAGAACAGTAACATTGCATGCAATTTTCTAGGCAGTTCAAACAGAGTGAACCCATGGTGACCCACAGTCCTAGGAATGTCTGGATTGAACTTGTATTTTAGGCTAAAATTTGAAAATTTGTAAATGCTTAAGAAGTTGCCTTTTTTTTTGATACCTGAAATACAGAGTGTGTACTGATTCACCCTGGTCCTGCAGTGGAATTACCGCATGAGTTTTCTGTGAAGGTTCATTGTCTCTCTCTGAGGGGGTAATTCTAGAACTGGTGCCCCATGACAACAAGAAAAGTTAATTTTGCTTGTTCTAAGTGTTTGTGCTTTGCATGCTTACAGAACGTTGGATCTGTAAGCAACTCTGACTGCAACTTCGAGTTTATGTTTCAAAAAATATTGTTACTCAAAGGAAGAATGAAGTTAAAGTGTGGAATTCTGGTTCGATTTCCAGGAACTGAAATAGCTTAATTACATCTCTGTACAGGGTTAATTAATGATAGTGTAAATTTGGATTGGCAGAAGCCAACCTGCTTTTATTTTGTACTGTCTTGCTTTTTAATTTATAGATCTAAATGAATCATATTACAACTATGCTGCTTCCTCAATTAAAATTGTTTTACTGGGTTTTTTTTGCTTGTAGGAAGAAATGTGATAAGGAGAAACGAGAAAAGCTCATGAATGAGCTACAGAAGCTTCTTCATGGGAAAATTAAAAACGTAAGAAAAACTAATGGCATAGTGTACAAATTCACAAAATCTTCTTTAAAGAATGGTGAAACTGTGAGTAAATAGAAGCAAAACAGGGCTGGAAGAGTACATTTGGCATCTGTTCTTAGGACTGTCGTCCTGGCATGCTTTGTCTGTCAGCTGGCTATTGTAAAAGGGAGCCAAGCAGCTTTAGTCCAGTGGAATTTGATGTTAGGTGGGATTCAGGAACTCAAGAGATTTGATTAGTTACAATTGTTCCTTTGCAATTTTCTAGGGAAGTTAGTGTCCTGATGCTTAACTATACTAAACAGTCTTTCTGCTTTATTCTTGAAATGTATAAATTTGTAGTGAAGAACATGTTGAATTTTTGGTATTCCATGCTGAAGTGGAACTGTATCATCACACTTAGTCTGAAATAACAAAGAAGAGGAAAAAAAATCGAGATACCATTTAATGGTTTTATTTCAGTATGAAGAATCTTAGCGCATGTCCTTCATTGTCAGCAGTTCCAAGTGTTGTGTGTATTTTCTTTGATAGCGTACTTGTAAAGGGGTAAAAACCCATAAGTCTTCGTTTGTTATAAACAGGTAACTGCTTTTCTAATTTATAATTGGCATTGCATGTGGCATGAAACTATACCAGAGAGCACATACATTGAAATAATTATGATGCATACTGCCTTTCGAATGGCCGAGAGTGACGAAATACCTCTCTCCTTTAGCTGGCGTTTGCACATGATTCAACTCGAGTGATCCAGTGCTTTATTCAGTATGGTAGTGAGAAGCAAAGGCAAGAGACATTTGAAGAATTGAAAGGTACTTTCATTTTAGTTTTATGCTTCTCTATTGTGGTTAGGATGCGTTTAAACAAGCCGTATTGTTTTCTCTTGAATATTTTTACATTTTTTTCTCATCTGATGCATAATTTCTAGTGAACTCTTCAAACTTACTTAAATAATGACATGTTGTTTTGTAGAGTTAATGTAGAGAAAAAATAAATGAGCTGAATGCTTCTCCCTTCTTCTAGATAGCCTAATAGAGTTGAGCAAGTCAAAATATTCCAGAAATATTGTGAAGAAGTTTCTTATGTATGGGTGAGTATTAAGTGAGTTTGCTCATCAGTGTTGTGTTGTTTCATTTCCGGTGTGATTGCTGCTTCTTAATCTGTAGTGGATCAATCATGAATAAAAAGTATGTCTCCTGAAACATCTTTATAATATTGTAGAGTTGAGGCGGGGGAATGCTAAGAGTATTTTTCCTTTTGCAAGAAGTAAACCTAATGCTGTACATGTCAAGGAAAACATGATTAAAAAAAGGTTTCATGTATGCTCAGAGTTGATCTTCGCTATATATAAAACACTGGCTTTTAGCCATTTTCTTTCCTAAGTGTTTCAGGATGGCATTCTTTATTCTCTAGAGTTTATCCACTGTTTTCTCTCCCTCAAAATGTTTTATAATTTCTGTAGATTCCTGGCTTTCTTTACATGTTTTCTTAAGTGCCATAAGGCTGATCCAGATTTGTAAATTTCATGGTTTCTACGATAAAACTTAACTACTGTATTTCTAAAAACAAATGATCAGTAGGTAAGCTTGTCCCTAGAGGTTTTAACTCTTGCTATTTGTATTTCCCTGTAAAACAGAACAAAAGCACAAGTTGCAGAAATAATAAAAAGTTTTAAAGGCCATGTGAAAAAAATGCTCCGTCATGCTGAAGCATCTGCTGTAGTGGAATATGCATATAATGACAAAGCCATTCTGGAGCAGAGGAATATGCTGACAGAAGAACTATATGGGAACACTTTCCAGGTTTACAAGGTGGTATTTCAATATTTTGTAGTTTAAGATAGATAAGCCCCTAAGGTATTGTGTTACTAATGCCTTACCTATCTTACCTACTATTTCTTTTGATTACATTTCTTTCTGTCAGCTGTCCAGAGGTAGTATAGTTTAGCATGTTTAAATGTAATGATTACTTGCACATTTCTAGTTTAGATGAAGTTGTTGTGGGGTTTCTTTGTAGTTGGAACTATGTAAAATGTACTGTGTTCATGTATGAGCTTGCTCTGCACATCAAAGACAGTTTGTTATTACATAGTTTCAGTTCTCATAGTGTCTAGGCTGAAATCATTCTTTTTGCGGAAAGACTTAGGTGTAATTCTTCATTAATACTGTAGATGACTCTTGTGTCAGATCTAACTTATGTCTCCTGAGCACTGAGTGTGGGCAGAATGGGCCTGCATCCACGTACAGTGTTCCATTTTGACTTAATTTTTTCTCTTTGTTTTCTTTTCCCGTGGAGACTGTAGGACTTGAGTCCAAGCTCCATTAAAACCATTTAGATGTAGATCCTCACCAGGCAGTTGGAACCTTCTTTAAAAGTACAACCTCCATTCTTTGGAATTCTTTTTTTAATTTTTGCTGACTTGGAAAGATGGTATCCATTGGAGTTAGGAATTTTGCTACAAACTACAGAGCTGTTTTACACAATTACTAGCTCCACTCTAATGACTTTTTCACCTGTTGTACAACACAATATACCCAGGATTTCTGTTAAATTGTCTTAAGAAATTAATATCTCGTTTCTGAACCTGTATTTTGTTAACAGGTTATTTATTACAAGTTTTAGTTAGGCATTTTGCAACACTGAGTAGTAGAGAGGCATGTTTGTCGTGATTATGGGCTGTAATTTGTACTGAGAGTCAAACAGCCCATGAAATCAAATGCTAGCTTCCATCATTCTGGTACTTTTGGCATAAGTGCTTTAAGTAGCCATAGATTGTAGTGCAAAACAGCCTCAGCACAATGCAGGTGTATAAAAATTGCAGTGTAATCTTTGAAAAGTAGCAGGAATCATTTAAAAAACACTTCTATTTGTCAATCTAGTCAGGTTTCCTTCTAACAACAGATTATATTAAAAGACTTACCAGTGTAATTCTTTCATTAAGATACCAGGAAGTACTTCTGTATGTAAGGTATATGGTATATATTCCTCCTCTCTGCTGTTCCTGAACTGGAATTTCCTGGGTCTTTGTTAACTTCTCAGTTCATTGACTTGTTGTGTTGCCCTCTGATGTATGCATAAAACAGGATTTCTGCCTAGCTCAGGAGCACCTTAACACAATGCTAATTTTGTGTATTTTGCCTTGTGTCTGACAGTGGCATGAAGAGCTGATATAACTGGCAAAAAGCAGCTCAGTCCATCAAAGTGATTTTGGTTTGCTACTGAGGAATATTTAATTTGTAGAAACTTAAGTTTACAGCCTCTGACATACTCAAAAAATGTAGCTTTTTATTTTTAAAATTGTAAAAATTATTAGTTTTGCAGAAAATTAATTTTTTGATACTCATGATATTTGATGGGAAAGGGTCTAAGCATTATAATTTTCTGTGAACTCTGATACTTACTGGTACAATTAAACCTCTGTGCATTCATTTCAGTCACCAGCTGTCCCAACACTGGATAAAGTGCTGGAAGCTCAGCCTGAAAAGAGAGAGGCCATCTTGGATGAAATGAAGCAGATTCTTACACCAATGGCACAAAAGTAAGGACAAAAGTTGGTTGAAGGCATGACAATCTAGCACAAACCAGTTTGTTTCTGACATACAAACAAAGGCACTGGTATTCTTACAAGTTCAGATGACATTGATACTGATACTCTTTTAACCTGTAACGTTGCTGTGCTGAATAGTCTATGGTTTTGTCCCAGGTGTCATAATGAATACCTTATCTTAATTTTGAACTCCAGTTCTGTGAATTAAAGTGTCCTCTGTCCCAGACAGACAGTTGGTAGAAATGCTGCACTGTGATGTATTTTCCATAATACACTATTAGATATGCTTCTCCAGCGGTCTTTACGAGAAAATAGGTTCTATAATTTGTATGTTTTGGTAGAATCTTCCACATGTTGTAAATGTTAAACATCTAATCCAAAATGACCATGTGTTTTCTCTCACCATGCTGCCTAACTTTTTAAAATACAAATGAGGTATTGCTGGCATATGTTAAAGTGATTGTTTGTGGGGAACTTGTTGCTTATTTTCATCTCTCCAAATGCAGAGAGGCGGTGATAAAGCACTCACTGGTACATAAAGTATTTTTGGACTTTTTCACTTACGCTCTTCCGAAACAAAGATCTGTAAGTATCTTTATTTTGCTTTTTGTGTTCTTTTGCCTTTCATTGGCATGTTTTTTCTCATCTTATGAAAATGTTGTAAGTTAAATAGACAAAAATACACATCTTTCATTGATAGAGTTCTGTACATCTGGTGATTCTAGATAGATGACTGGAGAGTAGTGTTGTATGGAAATTTGTAGTCACAGTGGACTTTCACAATAATGTTTGTGGTACTTGAATTTTTTAAAAAAATGAGATGACTTAGATGTTTCCTCTCTTCCTGTAAATTATCCTTCCTCGTAGCTGGGGAGTAATTAAAGTGAGGACCATTACTTGCAGTAGTTTAGTTTTCCGGTGTGTAGTTTCTTAACCACTTGCAGTGATGGTCCAAAAATCTCTTGACCAAAATACAATGAGATTCACCCTTCTGTCAGCAACCAAAACTTTGTCTGCTATGTATGTATTAAATTGCAGGTTTAAGATTACATCTTGATTTAGGCATAAATCCACCTGTGTGATGTGATATGGTTTAAGCTGGTATCCTGTTTGATTTCACCTCTCCTCAAGGTGTGTCCATCAGCCTCACCCAGGTTCTGCAGCTCAGAGCCTTCAAATCAGGCAGAGCCTTCTAAACTTGCTGTCTATTACCTCTTTCTGCTAGACCAGACTCCTGAATACTTCTTTATTAGTTAATAAACCCAGAGCTAAGGGTAGGGTAGTGGACTATTCTGAGTCCAACTCTTCAGAGTCCAGAACATTCCTGTGCATGGTTTCATGTAATGCTATGTCTGAGAATGCTTTTGGATTTGCAGACTTGTGTGAATCAGCGGAATAAGGGCGTATCTCCTTGCTTGGCTTTCTGTGCAAATGTGGTAGTATATGGACATGCTCTTTGGGGTTTGGAAACCCCTTTGGCAGATCTGTTCCTGCCTGTGCGTACACCTAGTGACACCAACGGAGTCACCAACTGAGCAGTTTGTAAATAATTGGTAAAAGGCTTGGAGCCTTTTACCCCTTGGAGAGCAAGGGGTAGAAAGAAGGATAGGTGGAGCTATACTTCAAACAAATCCATTGGATAGTAACAGAAGTAGTATCTATTAACCCAAGAGGGGGTTGTTTGATTTAGTTTGGTTTTTTCCCTTTGGCCAGTGGTATTATTTGTCAGACAGCTTCAGAAAATCTCTTTCCTTTGATATGAAGACACAACTTTTGGCTAAGTCCTGTAATAACTGATTTATAACATAACCTGGTGCTTAAATGACTTTTTAGTTCTTCTTTCTGGCTAGTACTCTGTATGTATGAATATACACCACCTGCAGAGATTTCTTCTTTGTCTCTAATTTTTGTCTCAGTTCTGAGCACCCTTTCTTGAATTTTTTGTAATAGGACAGCTGACAAGCTTCCATACAGTTGTGATTTCATGGCATGAACAGTGTAATTTTAAAGAGAGAAAGCTTGTGTCATTTCCAGTCTGTTGGACTCCTCTTGAGGCGGTTTTTCATAGGTCAAGGAAAGGAGAGTTGTTCTGTAGAGCCAGTGATGCAATATAATGTGGACAGGCCAAAAAAAAATCATTTCAGGCCCTTGCCTACCTGCCTTGAGATCCACAAGCCTTTTCTTTCATCTTTTTGCTGTATCACCTTTTCTTCCCCAGGAAATGATAGAAGCTATCAGAGAGGCTGTCATCTACCTGGCACACACTCATGATGGAGCCCGAGTAGCAATGCACTGTTTATGGCATGGCACTCCCAAGGTACTGTTTGGTTTCCCTCTAATTAGTCCTCTCTGACTGCCCACATGGGTCCTTCTCCTTGTGCACATTTTCATGCAATTAACAATTTCAGAGCACAGTTTAAAACTGATCCCTTTTTATCTACTGGCAAACTTAAGCAGTGTTTTTTTGTTTATCAAATGTTTTCATTAGAACTTTTATAGTGGAAGCACCTGCTTTTATTTTTAGCCGAGGTTTTGGCAGTGACACATAGAGTCATTTTTCCCTTGTAAGGTTTTTGGCATTTCATTTGTCCCATAGATTGCTTAATACAAGTGAAATTGGCAAAAGGGGAGGACAGTAAAGAACTTTCGTTTCATCTGCTGATAGAGTATCCAGAAGCACTTTAGGTGTAATGTATGTCATCACCTCTTGGAAATATTGTAATGCCTCCTATGTTTTTATGTATTAAAGAAGAAAAAAGCTGACTTATTAAAATAGTCTACTTGTTAAAGAATGCAGAAAAAAATTTAAGTTCCTAGGATCTAGGCATAGTAATGAATCTAAAGAGCACTGAGCAGTGATTCCAAGAGCCAGAAGTACAGGGAGAGAACTTTCTGACAAAATACTCTTGCTAGTAATAGGGGTTTAACACAAGCTAGGGTTTCAGGTCCTGTTGAATATGTTTCTTCCCAAATGAAGAGATGAAATGTGTTCTTCTTTAATTAATGAACAAAATGTGAGTGAACATATGTGGTGGTTTTGGGTTTTTTGGGTTTCCTTCCAAGTTTTTTTGACATCTCCCACTGGTGGTCTGGACTTGCAAATATATCACAGGATCTCTCTGGAATCAAGTCACAATTCGGGTTTTCACACTGGTTCTAGGTGTAGACTAATAGAATAAGCATTAGTCTTTGGTAGATAGCCTTTGCTTTAGAAAGCAAATTGAAGGTTATGTTTTTGAAAGGTGTAAGTAGTAGTTTAGTTACTCAGAATCACTGGTATTCCAGGCTCATTTGGGTTTCCTCTTTCCTTTTGGATAGGACAGAAAAGTCATTGTGAAAACTATGAAGACATATATTGAAAAAATAGCAACGGTGAGTGTTCATTAACCATTTATTTCATAGTCAAACAAGTGTTTTGATAGAGGCTAGTTTAAATATTCTTTGGTACTGCGAACAACTTTGAGATCTTAATAAAACTAGTCTTAAAATAGTGCCAATGTATTAGATAATATAAAACAATCAAGCTGTATGGAATATTTAGAGACATGCCAAGAAGCTTTGTTGTGGCCACTACATGTAGTACTATGCTTCATTAAAGTGGCTGAATTCATTGTTATTCCTTGGTTTTCTCTCTACTTTTTCTGTTGTTGATCCCAGCTTTATATTGCATCTTCATATGGCTCATTGGTTATTTCTCCATGGTTGGGAGTAAAACAGCATGTATAAAGAAGTGGAAGAAAAATCAAGATGTGTTGGAGATGTCACTGGAAAGGCTCTTTGAACATGTATATTTCTTAAAACATGTGCAATATTTTTTTCAAGTCAGGAAGCTTTAAAATAAATTAATACTGGAGTGGCAAACAGTGGATGAAGTGTGTTTTATTTTTTAATGAATAACGTAGGTATTTGGAGACTGCAGCACCAGCAGAGTAGCAGTTGCAATCAGATTTCATGGATTTGGGCAAAACTGCAGCTGTAAAGAACAGCTTTTTGGACTTCCCTTCCTGGCTGCTGTTGTTTTTTTATTTGCTAATTGTTATTGTGGTCTCAGTCGGTGGCCTTCAAGCATTTTTGATCACATCCTGGGCATGCATCCCCAATATGTACAGTTATGTATAAATTACATACCTTTGCTACTGTAATAGTATATGTTATAAAACATACACAGGAATAGAAAATTTGAAAGGATGAGAGAAAAATAACCAGAGGCTGTTTTTATTTGTTTATTAATGGTGCCAAGAATATTTGCTTTCTGCACCTCAGTGGATTGTCTTGTGCAACCTACTTTGAGGGCCACTAGGTAATGTTCCCATAATTTTCTAGTACTGGAATAAATGAGTTGCTCCATTTTATAAATTATATATTATATGGAAGTACGAGACAGTGGTAGATAACAGCTGGCACAACACTGGAGCACAGAAGATCTGGCTTCACTTTGACATAGAGCCTCACTGACATACAAGTGAATTTGGATGTGCCCTTTTGATTGTGCTGGAGACTTCATCTCCAGCAAGGCAGTAGAGGCTCATTGGTATGGCTATGGTATGGGTATGGCTCATTGCAGAGATATGATCTCCAAAGGCATTGTATGTGACTTAGCTCAGTTTTAAGCAAATCTATGATGGATTTATCTGTATATCTGTATGTAATGTTCCTGTTGGGAGAATACTGTGATTTCAACTGTTGATAATACAGTATGATTAGGTTAATAACTTGACTATGATAAAGCAGTATATCCACTTGAAATAGAAGATCTACGTTTGTTTTTGTTTTAACAACGTATTTCTCTTAACAAGCCTTGGTTTTAGAGAAAACCTAAATGTTGGACTTCTCTCATTCTATAACAGTAGTCAGAACTTGCTTGTGCTTCATGTTATGTTACATTTGAGATAAACTCTCAGAAATACTGATTCTAGGTAAATTAGTATATTCATGAAACTTGATTACGTGCAGTTTCTGATGTCTCATCTTCGCAGGGTGAATTTTCTCATCTGGTCTTGCTGGCAGCATTTGATTGCATTGATGACACTAAACTTGTGAAGCAGTTAATTATATCAGTAAGTAATTTAATTTTTCCTCAAATAGTATATTAAATAGTGTCAGTGTATTTGTCAGTGTATAGGAGGATGAAAGTAGGAAGCCATCTGCTTTTTTAGACTATTTGAATACTTCTCATCTTTTGTTTCCTTTTATTTATGTATCATGATTAGTTTTTTCTTCTCATAGAAGACCTTAGCACTTTCATATGTTGTTTTAATTACATATTTGAATTTGTTTTTAAGCTAGGTTCAGTGCTTGCTGAAATGTTTCCTTTTAGTACATGTTCATTCTGGATAATGGGTGACTGGAGTCTCTTTAAAGTCGATGTCTTTTGTCATAGAAATTTGAGCTTTACTAGTATTTCAAGAGATTAAATTGGTGGAAAACTTCAGAATGGTAATGTTACCTTTTTGATTTTACAGGCAAAAATATTTACATCCTGTAAGCAGAAAAAACATTGCTGTACGTGTTGTAATCTGCTTGCAGTAGTACTCATGCTGCAGCTGTAAGGGCTGACTGGTTTAGTGGAAGTGGCAGGGAAGTAAAGTGAGGCAAGTGTTCCACATGTGGAGAAAGAATGTGAGGAGAAAGTGGTTCTGATGAGTTTCTTTCTTGTTTTGAAAAACAGGAGCAATTCTTCCCTTGAGCAGCTTTGTATGGGGGGCAGTTGGGATTTTGTACCCTAGCATGAAGATGTGGCCTGTAGACTGTGCCTCTCTAATGGGTCTGGAGAGATGAAAGCATCTTCGTGTGGAGCTGGCTCTTGTTCCTCAAGAATTTCAGCTGTGGTTGCAGCTCGGTTTGATTCCCAGAGCCTGGTCTTCTGGGAAAGGTCTAAGGAAATAAGTTCTGATGTGTCTGGGCTGTCTTAGTATGAGATATTTGAGTTGTTCTGTACTATGTAACAAGCACTCTGCTTTCTGGAGAGTTCATTAGTTCAGATACTATGTCTTTAGCTGAGCTTCCAAGATGTCACTTAATTACAGAATCATCTGAGGTCAAGAATTAATCCGTCATCAAAGATAATGGGATGTTTATTGTTAAGTCATCCTACCACATCAATCTGGACAGGAAAAGAATAACAAGAAGTGGCCTTCATACATACACAGTTGGCCCATCAGGGTTTATGTGAGGTTGAGAATGGGGAAAGGATGGCAGGAAAAGGAGAAAGAAAATCTTAGGGTCAAAACCTGCTCTTCAGATAGTGAATGAACACTAGTAGCAGATGAGAGGTGGGGGCATCTTAAAATCAAGCACTGAAGCACATTCTGTAGAGGAAACCAATCTTTAAAATTATCTCAAAGAGCAGTTAGACTTCTAAAATACCTTACAGAGATTATCATTCTGTCCATAAAAAAAATTAGCTTTAAGAAGGTAAAAAATCTAGTAAGACTGGAGCGGGAGAAAAAGCAAGGGAGTTTTTGTATTTCTGTTGTTTTGGGGGGTGCTTTTGTTGGTTTGGGGTGTGGTTTTTTTTTTTCTTTTTTTTGGTAGTATTGCAAAATTCATCATTTATGTGGATTGGCAGTATGACTGAGAATTTGTACGTAAAAGAAGGTTTTAAGCTCTTTAAATCCTCTCAAGGAAGGTCTTTTCATCTCTCAGGTCCATGGAATCTTAATCCTGGACCAAAGTATGTGTGTGGGGCTTTGACCTTTTGTATGTGATGGGGACTGTATGCTGAGCAGTTGGCGTGTGTAAGGGCTCAGGCAGATTTTAGCACAAAATCCCTCTCTTTTATGAGGACTCCAAAAAAATGGAGACATTACCAACATGAGATAGCATGTCTCTGTCATTTAGAGTTTCTCTTGGTACTTTTTCACAGTTCTGATACTGACAGTAACCAAGAGCTGTTAATTTCATTAATGTTTTGTGGTCTGTTTACTCTCACAGGAAATAAAGGCTGCTTTGCCTGATATAATAAATAACAAATATGGAAAGAAGGTCTTGTTGTACTTGCTAAGTCCTAGAGATCCTGCACATTTTGTTCCAGAAATCATCACACTTCTGCAGCAGGGAGATGGAAATGCCTATAGGTAACTCAGATATGAAAGTTAAATTGTTTTTCTTAGAGTCCAGAAGCATTAATGCAACTTTCTGTCATGATTTAATTTCAACTTCTCTTCATAACGAATCTAAGTAATGTAATAAATGTATATAAATAATACATAAGCATTATTAGATATGTTAATCAGTCCTTACTTTTTCTTGGGTTTTTTTGTTAAATTTTATATATGAGGATTGGTAACCAGCAGTGTACTGGAGATCAGCAGTTTACCCCTTTTGTAGAAGGGGAAATGTTGTGATACCTACTGTGTAAGCTCATGTATCAAATTTAGTGTAGAAGACGACTTGAAACTTGCATTACTGATGCTTTGGGTAGCATACAAGTATGTCTCAAAATCTAGCAATAAAAATGGAAATTGTTAATTTGATTTCAGGCTCTGGTATTGACATTGGTGCTTATCAGCTTTTGAAGAAGGAGCAATTCTAGATGACTAGTAAGCTGTGTAAAAAATACATCTCCATAGCTGAGATAGCAAAATGAAAAGAAACGGTAAATGTCCCTAACAAGAAAAAACTCTATGAGGTTTTGAGGCAGTCAGCTTTAAGCACTTTCTCACTCCATGTGTTCTTGAATTCTGTGTCCAACATGCATTTAATTTTACATGAACAATAATGCCTGTATTTTAATCTAGCAGTAATTTGTATGTCTCAAATAGCACAGACGTTTTGAAATTTCTTGTTACTTGATGTGCATACGGTGCACAGCTGATTAATGTGCTGTCTCTTTCATCAGTAAGAAGAATACTGAACTCCGTCGCCATGAACTCTTGGAAGCCATTTCCTCACCTTTGCTAGAATATTTGCAAGAACATACCCAAGAAGTAGTGATAGACAAAGCTACCTTTGTCTTGGTTGCTGATATTTTAAGAACAGCTCTTGGTGACATCCAGCCTGCACTAGATGCAATTGCTAATTTAGCAGCAGAAGAGCTGGTTCCAGGGGGCCGTGATGGACAGGTAATGTACAGAAGACAAGGTGCTGAGATCTTGCAGATCTTCTTTATTACTAAAATGAAGTCTGGTCTTGTTTTCCTTTGTGCAAGACATCAGTATACTGCCCTGATAGCACTCATACATTAGATGTGATTCTATTTTCTGATTTGTTGATTTCATAGTTTATTATTGGTGCATTTGGAATGATGGTGGCTTGAGCCAGCATTTCATGTGAGTTGTAGGGCAAGGTGCTTCATAATCTTCGATCTTCAGAACTTCTTTGAACACTCAGTGGGAAGGTAGCTAACAGGCATGTTACACATGATTGTCTGTCTTTTAATGTTATCACTGTGCAGTCAAGCACTTAGCAAAGTTTTATAGGTCATTTGACTGTTTAGACTAAGAGGGACGGGATCTCTTATATTTCAGGTGTGCAAATCTCCATGCAAGGAAAGATCTTAGATAAGAGCTGTTTGTCTTCACAATATGACCTTCTCTTCAAAGAGCTCCCCTCCCCTACTTTGTTAAGCTCATCAGATATGTGTCCATAGATTAGTAAATAAAAAAATACAATGTATGCTATATTTAAGATAGATATCCTCCAGACTTCCATAGTTGTGGTGTTTTAGCTCTGTCTTTCCTCTTCTTTGATACATGTTTTATGAAATTTTACGTGCACTTCATGTGTTTTCTGTGGCTTTTTGTGAACCATCCTGTAGTGAGTTTTCAAGTGTGGAAATGTGAAAGATCTGGAAGTTCTGGCAGAGGAAGTTAGACCAGGAGATTCTGCTTATTAAGAATGGAGTCCTTGGAAGAATGAATGAAATGTTGGTTGACCTAGTTTATATTACTTAAATGTTACAGGGAATATAGTAAAAGTGAAACTGGTGAATTTGAATGAGTAGCCAGAAACTTGCATCAAACTTGTTGATGTTTGCATAGGTTATGACTCAATGAATCAGTGTGATGTCAGAGTGAATAAATCAAGCAGAGATGTTGATGGCCAGACGTGTTAACTGCATTTTGTAATAACATCACTAAATAACTTTGTTTTGGATTGTTTATTCCCCTTAAAGCTTCACATTGCAGAACATCCAGCAGGCCATCTAGTTTTGAAATGGTTAATAGAGCAAGATGAAAAAATGAGAGAGAGTGGAAAAGAAGGTATGTTGGAAATACAGCTTTATTTGATCAGATTGACTTCAGAGTAATTTCGTATCTGACCTCAAATAAGATTGTTGCATTTATTTCTTTGGGTATACTAGTATATGGAAAATTTAACATTATTGTTTCTATCTTTTTGCTGTTGTAAGCTGCTATGCAAACAGAATGCCAAGGATATGTTTGCTTTTTTTTTGCAATGCAAGCAGTGGTTGGGGTTTTTTCAGGGCTTTAATGTGTATTTGGGACGGAGTTCATTTCTGTGCTTAAAATGTCTTGATAGCTTTGCTAAATTACACAGTAGTTTAAGGATAATAATAGAAACAGTAAAGTCTTTCTTACAGGAACCCCTGTTTCATTAGTGCTCGTAAGCCAGGCTGTAATCTTTACTGTGTTCATTAGTGCTGCTGGGTTAATGCTTTGTAACTGTTACTAAAATAATCTGTGCACAAAAATAGGACATCTTTGCTAGTTTATGTTCCATAAGGCAGATATTGGGCACAGATGTTCTCATCTTAATTTAGCTTTTAAACTTATGTTATTACATAACTGTAAAATCTTTTGTGTGTATCACTCTATCCTAATAGTGATTACTTTTTCTCATACAGAAAGCTCAAAAAATGAAAGTGTGTGATTGGCAAAGTGTAATCTGAGGGAACTTCTCTGTGTGTAATGGCTTGTTTTCTATGTAGAATTATCAGATCTTGTTAAACTTCTTATTTCTTTTCCTCTTGCAACCTTCAGGTAGCCAGTGTTTCCTTTAAAAATGTTAGTTGTGCTTTATTAAATGTTTCTGAAAGTAGTCTGTTTTCCTGCTTCTCAAGTAGATGATTAAAAAGGTGCAAAAGAAAAGTTTTTTGAGTGTCTTTAAGAGACTTGCCTATCTGAAATGATGATAGTAATCTGAATTTATTTCTGTTAAAAATGTACAATTTCCAGTTTAATCACATGCTGCTCTCTTTGGTTTCCTCAAAAAAAGTACCATTCAGAATTGTTGCTCTGAGTTTATTAAATTGGCATTAAACCCCAAGCAAATTGTTGTCACATGGGGAACAAGTTGTATAAAATCTGACCTGTCTTCAGGTGGAATTAGGATCTAAAATGACAGTGAAAAACAGCTTCAGTGTTTGGAGGCTGGAGTTTGTTGGGGTTGGGTGGGGTTTTTTGTGTTGTTTTCTGGAAAGTTTGCTCAGCATACCAAGTTGTAAGAACTGTTTCTATGAAGTTCAGTTCTTTAAATTCAGCTGGGGCCTTGAAGTCAGCCTAGGTCCTTGTTTTGCATGTCATTAGTGTAATGAATCTGAAGTCAACTTAGGCTTTCAAAGCCACTGGAGAAATAGAGCCCTGGAGCATCAGTGCAACTGAAAAAGACAAAGTTTTTGCATCAGTGAAGGATTAGCTCTGAAATTTTAAGTAACTTCTGTTCAAATTCTTTTCCTTCAGTTGTAGAGTCAGATGCTTAAAAATGTAGCATTTTTCAACAAGAGGTGTGTGTGTATTTAGTATATTGCATGCAATGACCTTTTCAGCCAGAATGATTCTGTGATTCTTGCCAAGTTCTGTCTTTGAACTAGGTGCTTTCTTTAAGATATTAATAGCCTTTCACACCCTTTTTAAACAACAAACAAGTTTGAATACTTTATAATAGTAAACTGTCACACAGTGCTGCTGTTGTCTAACAAATCCCGTGCAGTACTTGGAAGTAGTCTAATATCTATAAAGGTCTGCATTGCACTGAACAGTCAGGTATTTTGAGGGAACAGAACTCGGTGAATACTTGGGGGACTAAATGCAATTTGATTAAATTGTGACTACAGAAAACTTTAAAACAGGCTTCTTTGTAGAAAGATACTGTCTCATTTTTTTCTTCCCCTGCTTCTTTCCCATGTTTTACAGTTTGCTTTGGAAGAACACTGGTGGAACGTGTTGGTATTGAGAATCTGAAGACCTGGGCAGAAGTAAATCGAGGCGCCATTATTCTTTGTTGGTAAGTAAGGCACATGGCTAATTCTGGTTAGATTACATTGTTAATTTCTTGAACAGCTGAGAGAAAATCAGTTGAAATTTCTACCAACAAAATGACACTCAGCGTGTGCTATCTTGAATGCAACTGGCAAGTCTTGAATGAAACAGGGATTAGAAAAATTCAAACCAGAGTTTGCCTAGGGTATTCCTTGAGCTCCATCTTTTGTAGCACTAGGAAGCAGCTCAGTATCAGAAAATCTGAAGATTTCGAACAAAATTATTTTTAAAATTGTGCCTACCATGTCTTGTTTTACAAGCACAAAACTTTCAGAAGAGCAGTCCACAAATAGCAACATTAAAATAATTAACTTTAAAATACCTGGGACTGGTGGCAGCCTACAAAAATCCAGAAATTGTTTTGTTTTGCTTGCTTTGGTGAATTACTGCTTTGTGTTGATGCTTTAATTGCAAAGCCTAAAATGTTCTCATACTGAAGTAGCAAAGTGTTTGGAAGAGACCATGCATAATAGACTATGCAAAGGCCTATGAAGAGCTAACTGGCTCACAAATTGGAAGCAGTGAACCATGCAGCTAGTGAGATCAAAAACATCTCGCTGGGATCTGATTAAAATTAACATTTTGTTTTATCAAATGTGAACTGCAGTGTTACTCATCTCTCCCTCCTCTTTGTAGCTACCTGTCAGTAGCTGTCAGGTCATAGAAACCCAAGGTTTTGTCCTATAACCTGAAGTGCGTGGTCTGTGTTGTGGAACTTGTGTGTCAGCCTTGCCCTTCTGGCACCTCGTAAAGACTTTCACTGAACCCAAATCAGCAAACAGTTCAAACAGACAACATGATTTTGAAAATTAAATCCCTTGATGTCTTTTTTCTGCTCCACTTTTCTCTCTCCTAAAGTTACTTTAGATTCACTAACCCTAAACCTTGCTGTTTGCTTTCCATCTCTGGTCTTTATCAGTTTAAAGTAGGGCTACTTTGATATTCGTGCTTTTTTGCAAGGTAAATCAAAAGCCGTTTTCACTTTGGTTAGTTAATATGAGTTTAATTCTAACTTTGTTTAGTCATTATCACTCAGATCACTAGTGTGAAGAACTGGTAGTAGAATAGTAGTTGCAATCCACATATGAAACCAGTTCACACAGCCTGTTACTAGTCATATGTATCTGGTTGTTAAGATTGTTCAGCTGCCAAAATGGTCATGCTCTTTCTCTGCCTCTTATAACAGACCTTTAGAATTCAGCAAATGCACCTAATGCCTTTAAGTTATTTGATCCTGTGCACAGATGCTCAGTGAAGTTTTGTTAGACAGGCTTATTCACTGACACTATATTAATGCTTGGACATTTTTCCTTTAAGTCAAGGCTGAATAGATTAATTTAACATATGATGTTGCTGGTGTTTGTACTAAGCTGTTGAGATTGTCCAAATAAAGTTGTAAAGTAAATTATTAGATTTTTTCCCCATATATAACACTAATAACTGTTCAGTGATCACTGTGACAATAGTCTTTTAATAGATGTTGAAGATTTAAAGATAAAACAGGAAACTAGTAATTGCTCATGAAAGAAACTAGCATAGTAGTGGTGTATTTTGTGGAAAAGTCTGTGAGGAATGGCAAGTCTTTCTCCTTCTCTGCTAATACTCATGTCACTTACAGGTGGGGCCTTGACAAGTGTCCTTTGTTACCAAGCGGGGGATCTTATCTCCCAGACTGGCAGTATTTTCACCCATACTGAAACTTACCTAACAGGAAAGAGAGAAAAAAGTATATTGTAGGAGTGTGTGTTTGTTTAATGGAATATTGTTGGTAGGTTTTTGGTTTATTTCACTTAAATCTAAATCCTTTGTAAACTGAACTTCTCTTGATGACTTTTTAGGCATGATGTCATTTCGTATAGGCAGCTGAGTGCACACAAACATAACCATCCCTTTTGTTCCATTTTGTGTGACACCTGCTTACCTCATTCTCACACAGTAATTAATCGCATTGTCGTTTAACTGCATGCACTGAAGTCAAGAGATTGCCTAAACCATACAGCAATGATTAATTTAGTCTGGTATAAAGTAACAGTAGGGGCTTTTTTACGTAAAATAATTGTTGAGTTTTTAAAAACCTTTTCATTTAAAAAACCCAGATACTTCTTTTGTCATAAAGAAACTCAAATCTTCAGACAAAGGTAATTTTCAGACAATGCTAGTTCCTCCTAAAGCCATGATTGATTTTTGTTTTGTTGTTGGCTTTCGGAAGCCATCTGTCACATATGTGCAGATCTGAAACTCAGAATTACTTAGTGAATCCATTCAAAGATTTTTGGCTATCTAGTTCTTGAAGCTTATTTGTCAGTTACAAGCAGTTGCTGCATGTGCTTGGCTTCTCAGTAACCTGGTATCCTCTGGACCTTCTCCTTTCTTTGCCCTACTTGATTTTGAATTTTCTAAAAATATCTGGGGCCTGGTTCTGACTTAGTACTGAGGAGCCCAGGGGTAATGAGAGGACCCTCTGCAAGCTCACAGTCCAGACTAGTGTATTAAGTGTTGTAAGTACTTGAGTGTCATAGATGCTTGTCTATTTAAATTCCTATATATGTCTTTTCCTCTATATTTTTTAGTTTGTAAGTGATGTGTGCCATCAGGGTAGAAAATGGATAAGAACGTACTTCACCAAATGACTTATTGACTTCCTTTATTTCTGTGATCTGTGGGAGTTACATTTTATATCCACAAAATACATAGGTGCTGGCTTTCTAGACCTTGTAAAAACTTACAGAATAATAATTTAAAATATCCCACTATGTCACTATATTAGTCTTTTGACTGTGTTATCAAACATGCAGATGTTCTGTATTAAGAACGATGTCTTGACATACCTGTGGTTACTAGGAGTTTGAAAGCAGCTTTACATGTGTAGCTGTCAGAAGTTGACATGCCATTTTAGAGATAAGTAAAATGCCGTCCCCAGTGGCTTGCTACTTTGTGTGCTCCATGTCTCTTGCAGTGAGTGAAACATGTATACCTCTCCGTGTTAATTACCAGGGTGTTCAGCACATCCTTTGTCAGGATTCTTGACTTTCTTGCTTTTATCAGGGGTACATGGCTCATAGAAGAGATGACAAAATACTGCCTTTAGCTGTTTTAAAGAAGGCCTCCTGATTAAATAATAACATTACAGCTAAAAGTGTAACACAATTTGCTGCTGAAAGTTGATAGTCGTAGTCATAGAAGTCTGGGAATTAAGTAGCTGAAAGTAGTGGTGTTGTCAGATGGACATCCAGTGCTTTTCTGTCTATAATGTCACCTTCTGGCACAGGATTTGGTGTCCTAAAGGGGACAGAATTTAAATATCATTTTAAGCTACATTAATACCTTTATGTCTTACTCAGTTCAGTTTGCCATGTCTAATCCTTGTTTAAAAAGTAGGTAAGAAGCAAGCTTTTAGGTGAATGCAAATTTGGGAGCCACTTGGAAGAATCCTAGGGATTGTGAGGACTCGTAGTATCATGTGATCTGCTTCATACCAGCACATGGTTGTTAGAATTTGTTTCCAGTGTTAGTTTATTTGTGTGTCAAACTTGTAATTCTGATCTGGTTTGCACATGCTGGCTGTAGAAGACACTTTTCTAGGCAGTGTTCACTCATCATTTTGAAGTAGCAAATTAGGTGTGCCATTAACTCTGCAGATCTTGTATTTCAATCCCAAGAATTTCACTGTTAGCTGAAGAAAGGGAGGACAGTCACTACTAAGCTGATAGTATTTTACAGCTTATGAAAAAAAAGCCAAAAACAACCAGGAAGACTACTTAAGTTTCTGAGGAAGAGAATTTTTCTGGGAAATCTGATTTGTTTTCCAAAAGTAGTATCTGAAAGGAGAACAGAACTGGTAAGGCTCTGTAGTCCTTCACTAAATGCAGCATGGAAGTGCAATAGTGAAGGTACTTGATGTATGTTAGATGTACTTCACTGCATCCAGTTTTGGGGCCCCCATTACAAGAAAGGTATCAACAACCAGAGTGAGTTCAAGGAAGGGTGTCTGGCATAGTCATGGGTTGGGTCCCTTGGCCTGGAAGGAGAAGCCGTGCTGCCAAGGCCGTTCCAGCTGGGAGAAGGGGCAGCTTATGGGCTCCCAACAGCATCCCTGGCACCAACGGGACAGGTGAAGGAGAGCTGGTCCTTTCACAGCAGTGCATGCTTGAGTAGAGAGCAATAGGCAGTGGCACAAGCTGGAACACAAGAGGCTTAGGCTGGAGATAGGAGAAACCTTTTCCCCATGAGGGTGGTGCAGCAGTGGGACTGGGGCGCAGGGAGTTTGTGTTGTCCCCAGCCTGGCAAGTTTGAAGCCCAGACTGGGTGAAACCCTGAACAACCTGGTCTGACCCACTATTTATTTGAACATGCTTTGAGCTGGGATCAGCAGTTCCTTGCAGACTGATTTATCCTCTGTTGGCTGTGTTCTGACTTGGCGTTTCATATTTTCTGGAATGTTTTACGTCTTTTTTATAAAAGGAGGTGATAGCATCTGGCTTGCATTATATTCTCCTACATGGACAGCTTCTTTTTCTATGACCTGCATGCTGACCTTTGATATCCTTCATTTTTTTCCTGTGTCTTGCAGTCTTCTCCGGAGCAGCGATGAGAATGTGACAAGCACAGTCAAAAAAGGATTAAAAAAGCTCATCCCAAAGCTGAAGCAAAATAAAAATGTAAAAGGAATAGAAGCATTACTGGAGAAATTGACTTCCTAGTGTAAATGAACCTAAAATGATTATTTACATCTATGCAGTCAGCTGAGATTTTGTAAGATTTTGCACCCATGATTGTTTTAAGAAGCAGTGTATGCATTTGTATATTAAATAATTTCTAAACCAACTTGTCTTTGTACTCATTCTGTTGTGCACAGTATAAGATTGTTCTCAGAGATTGAAATCTAAAGATTTGAGAGCTAATGGAAACTTCTGAACACATAATCAAGGAGTTCAGTCTTCTCTGATAACTTGCACAAAAATGTTTCTTGTTAAAATTTGCATGTGTTGCAGTTACCATAGAAACATGAGCATTTGTTCTGGACATACGGTGTATGGGCAAATATATTTGTCTTAATCTCCTTTCCTCCTGGTTACCTAAAAACAGAAAATAACCAGGAAGACTACTCAAGTCCCATTCTTACCCTGTGATGGAGGCTATCATCCCGAGGAACTTAGAAGAATAGAATGAAAATAGTGTCTCTGTTCTGAAGGAACAGCTGACTGTTTCAATGGACCAGGGTTTGGTTTTGTTTCATTCAAGTCTTCTAACTACCCACTTTTAAGCCCTAATAAACCCAAAGGATTTGGGGATTTTTTTTGTTTCTTTGTAGTAATGGGGGAGGGATGAATTAACTTCTGCATGATATCAAATCAGTATCCTACTGATTTTTCCTGTACCCTGTTTTGATCTACAAAAATGAAGCCAGTATTTTATTTTCTCCATTTAGAAAAAAGTCCAAAACTTCCTTCATAAGGTATTCATAGAACACCCACCCTGCCGGTGCTTAATGTCATGCTGATGGACTGATCCAAGCAGAGGACCAGATGGATTGAATCTCCAGTTGTGGGAGTTACTCTTCTCTGTTGCTTAGTTTGATGAGATGTGGCTCCATTTGCAATTGCAGATAGTGAGACATTACCTCTCCTAAGATAGCAGTTTCCTCAACATGAAGTACGATATGGCTACCAGTGATTGGCTGCCAGTGGTTAAGTGAACTGGTTTAAGTTCCCATGTTTTACATACCTGAAATCAGTCTCCTAAATTACTGTGCTTACTTGACAGAGGTCATGATGATCCGCCACTAGTCCTGCGGTCCATTGGGAGCTGCAGTGCTCAGCACACATCCCAACCAGATCACCCAGAGTGAGTCTCAGACTTGAATGCCTAGCATGAGGTAAAATACTCTGGGTCTGTAGAGAGCACATGTATGGCCCTGATGTTAAAACACCGAGTCAAAGCATCAGATTCATGTAAGCACACATTCTTACTTGTCTGTTTGCTGTTCAGTTTATCAGCACCTTCTCTAGCTATGACTTAATTTCATTGCTCCTGTATGTCTGTGCCAGATTCTAAGCATTATTGCCCTCAATAACCTGAAAATTGAGAAGGGGATTTTTTTGCCCTGCCTCTTTTGCTCTAGTACTAATTGGAGCTACAAAGTTGATCAAGGGATTGGAGCATCTCTCCAGTGAGGAAAGGCTGGGGGAACTGGGCCTGCTCAGCCTTGAGATGATTTGATTGACCTCATCAATGCCTGTAAGTGTTTGAAGGGAGGGTACCAGGAGGATGGATCCAGTCTCTTCTTGGTGATGCTGAGCAATGGAACAGGAGGGAATGGGGAGAAACTGCTGCACCTGAACATGAGGAAAAGCTTCTTTGTGCAGTGGAACAGGTTACTAGGATTGTGGAGTCTCTTCTCATTGGGGATATGCCAGAACTCTCTGGACACAATCCTGTGCCATGTGCTGTAGGATGACCTTGCTTGAGCAGGAAGATTGGACCAAATGACCCACTGTTGTCCCTTCCAAACTGATTCATTCTGTACTTCTGTAATTATTCAGCATAAATCTGTTGCATATTTTGTTCAGGTCAGCTTTTTTGGCAGTAACGTAGACTTCTTAATAACAGTTCACTGCCATTTAAATTCACTATCTGTTGCTAATTAAAACAATCTGGTTTATTGTCACTAAAGAAAATCGTGTTACAGACACTAGTGAGCTGCAAGCTTCAGTAACTGAGAGGATGTGTTTACAAGCAGGAACACTTAATACCAAGTCCAAGCAGGTCTAATTGGGATTAGCCTTTAAGTATTTACACCCACTCATAAGCTTAGGTGGAATTAGAGGGGAGCACATTCAGCAGAATATCCATAAATCAACAGATGTGAACAAACAAACAATGTTAGAAACCATTTTCTTAACTATAACATTTAGGTACTGCCCAAAGTAGTCTAAGTAAACTACAAGTTACAGTTGGGTTTATGGTTTATTTGTTTTTATGAATTTGCCTATTTGAGTATTTTACAATTTTTTGTGAACTAAAAAATATTGCCCCCAGACAGGACCAGTGAGAAGCAAGAGATTACTTATAAAGATGAAACAATGCATTTCACTGCTTTAAACTATTTATACTTAAACATACACATCTAGAAGATGTACTTAATTCCAGCATCTGATTGGCAATGGCATTAAGTGTTCCTGCTTGTAAACACATCCTCTCAGTTACTGAAGATTGGAGCTCATTAGTTTCTCTAACAGGATTTTCTTTTGTGACAATAAAACAGATCATTTTAATTAGCAGCAGATAATGAATTTAAACTGTAGTGAGCTGTTTCCAAAGAAGTCTCAGTTGCTGCCAAAAACCCAACCTGAATGAAATATGCGACAGATTTGTGACTGAATAATTAATAGTAAAAGAAAGCAGCAGAAAAAAATCTGGTACAGCCCTTCTCAATTTTTTGGGTTATTAAGGGGAACTAATAGTTAGAATCTGGCACAGACATACTTCCAATCAAGAGGATTACAGGGAGAAATGAAAGTAAGTCATAGCTAGAGAAGGTGCTAATAAACTGAACAGCAAAAAGCCATGTAAGAATGTGTGCTAACATGAATCTGATCTGATGCTTTGATTGTGTTCTTTAATTATGGTTGCTTTAGCTGGATTTGTACCAGGCAGTTTATTTGCATTTTTGACTCTGCATACATCATTTATTTTAAGTTATGTGTAGTAATTTAAAGAGACTGTTAGTTTTCCTTACCACAAGTTAAGAAATACCACTCTTCATTAAATAGACATCAGTTAAGGTAATACTATAGTTGTCACTATTTTCCTACCAGACGTAGAACATAAATTTTACTCTTAAGGTGTGTCTTTAATGTCAGTTGAAAACAAATTCTGAAATAGCCTAAATAGAAGGAGAGGAAAAGCAGGTTATGTGGAGTACAAAAGATTGTTTCAATGGCTTAAGGTACGTCAAGGACTGGCCTGGTTTTTCCCAGTGAAGAAGCTGGTTGAATGCAGTGCTGTATCTAACCCAGTCTCCCATGGGTCTATGTGGCTGTGTGAAGGCTAAGAAGTAAATTTTTGAAAGATTCTGAAAGAATAGTAGAGGTTTTTTTTTTTTTTATTTGGGTGGTTTTTAATGTGTGTCCTTTTTATTTTGTTTGATAGGAACTTTTTTGCCCGCTTTAGATTATCCGAAGTGCTCAAATTATTGCCAGCATCTTAATATAGCTAGTATTATTTTTTTTATTGCCAAGAAGACAACAGAAGTGTAGAAGCAGCAAGTAAATTTTTTTGGTCTGCTACTCACTCAGAAGAAAGGCTGCAATTGTGAGGTATTTGTTTTAAAGCCATTTTCCTGAGGTGAAATGTCCGTCCCTTGTGACCAGTCAGAGCCAACACCTCTCACCTTACTCAGCAGAACTTGGAGGGTGAACCACGATTGTAAGGTGAGGACAGAAAAGGTGGTAATGGTTGTTTTATTTTTTGTTCTTAGAAGACAGAAGGCCCATTTTCTTTGATGTATATTAGTGTGTAACAGTGTATTTTCCATTACCTTGGAAATAGGGGCATACAGATGGATACCACTGTGCTTTAGTAGCTCTAGGTTTAAGGTACAGAAGAACCAGCCTTCCCCTTTGCCGCTGACAACAGGAGCTACCAAGAGCAAGTAGTGTTGCTTTCCCACTGACTCCACCGACATACCTTTTCTTCAAAAGAAAAAAGTACACAGAGTTTGTTTCTGACTGCAGAACTGAGGAAAGAGTGGGATCAGCAGAGAACACAGAGTGATTGACTTAGCCAGAAATAAAGGGGGAGTGCCTGGGGACAGTATACACGTTGCAGGCAGATTGTGACCCATAAGCTATGAGATTTTCTTTCTTAGTCCTGTCCATCTTTTGTCTGGTTGGGTTGTAGACTGTCAGAATGGACACAAGGCCATGTCCACATATGCACACCACTTGGTAGTTACAGAGTTCTACCATGTGTTGCCTTTATTTCTGCGTTATGTCTAAAAAACTAAATTGTAATAATCAAATATTAAAAGTAGGGGTTTTTAAAATTTCTTACATCTTTAAAACAGATTCATGCAAGAGTTCATTGCATTAATCAAGACACATTTCCTTCTGATTTCTTGGAAGAAATCTGTACTGCCCATTAGACATTTGGCATAGTCAAGTTCAAGATCATTGCCAAAACCCATCCATTTTGCTTCCATGTGTACCACATTGCTCAGCTGCTTTATGAAAACACTGAAGTTCATTTACCCTTAACCATATTACTCTTTGATCAGTTTCCTCATTTTCTGCTTGTGGTTTAAAACTCTCGCATTGAGTTGCTCCCTTTCATGCTCCATTATGTAAGTTGCACTTTTTTTCCTCTGTTAATAAGTTTTGTGTTGTTTAAAGACCATTGTTGTTTTGTGTGTCTTGTTTTAAGACCCTGGACTTTTAGGGTATGAAACATTTTGTAAAGATCTATAAATAGTAAATACCCTGTGTTAACCATCTAGTAAAGAGGAACAGACATTCCTGGAAAGCACTGCTATTTAAGAAATACTAATCCATCATAGTGGGTCCTCCACCTTTTGTCTCATGTCTGCAACTCTACATTTCAGCAGTTCAAGTTTTCCGTGACATGATTTTTCACTTGTAAATGTATACAGAGCGTCTAACTCGTTTTACTGTAGCATCAAGGAAGCCAGTAGGGTTGTTACTTACAAGCTGTTCTACGTGGAGGGCCTGAGGGAAGGGAAAGTCACTGATGGCTGGAAAACTGGAAAATAGGTGAGTTAAACTCAGGTATCGGCAGTAATTCCTTACATATGCCCAAATTTACATTATGTATCTTTGTGATTTTTCCTCTTGTAATAGTCATATTGAACTATTGTCAAGGGCCATACTGGTTGAAGTGGATTTAATCATCTTGTCATCTGCTGTCATGGAAGATGATTTTAATTGCTGGGTTTATATATCTTTCAATCAGAATGTGTCTTACAGATACCCTTATGCTTTACACAATGCAAAAATCCTACAGATTCTCTAATTTGCACTGTCCTCCCCAGAGCTGGTTCTGCCTGTCATTCAGGTATCTTGTTGGTCTTGTGCTCTAACAAGAGCGTGTCTACATGGATTACATCTTTTATTAGAATTTAAACTAAAAGTAAAATGCATACAGGAGGGAGCCTACAGGACCTCTGGGTATACAGGCATAGACAAGCAGGTGCTATAAGCGTTGAATTAAGAAGTCATCAAAAAAGTTTGTATCTGTTTGCAAAACAGATATGGATAAAACACTTGTGGGGAAAAAAGAAAACCAAACCAAACCAACAAACCATCACTACCACCACCACCAAAAAAAAAAAAAGAAACCCACCAACCAAAAACCAACAAAAAGAGAAGACAAAACCAGGGTTTGTAATTTTTGTAATTTTAATGATAGACTAAATTATAAACATTTCTGAGAAAACATTTTTTGTGGAAAAGAGTAATAAGATGAGAGTTGGTTCAGTATGTTGTGGTTGTTAAAGTTTCTGCTCCCAGGCTGTGGTGAGATGAAGAACATCAGCTGCCACAACACTTGGCTGTGAAGTCATCTTCACAGCATGGTGATAGCACCAGTTTTCAAGGCAGTTGTTCTTACGGTTGAAAGGCTTTCAGAGGCTGTTTTACAAATTGACGCCACCCATTTTTCTCTGTAGGCATTTTCAATTTTTATGGGTTTTTTTCTCTCTTTATCTGAACAGGTGAAAATATTTAGGCCCTCTTTCAAATTCCATATCTTTTGATAGTGGACAGCTAAAAAAATAGGCAGTACCAATTAAAGACATTTGAGATATGTCTGAATTATTTATCTTCAAAAGAATTAAAAATGGTTGAACTTGTACATTATTGTAAACACTCCGCCCTTGGTGACAAGACTTCAGGCTCTTTGTAGACTACCTGAGGAGGATGCAGCGCAGCTGGCTAACATGGCAGGTAGCAAGCACTAGATATTGTTAAGGAAAAAGGGAATCTGGCCGCCTGTAACCTCTAAGCGGCAGCAGTGAACAATGTTCCATGCCAGGAGCTGTTCTTCCCACAAGGGGACCCACCCAGCTACTTTGCCCTGCTCTAAAGAGGCTCCCCATCACAGCGGAAGGTGCTGACACAACCTGCCTCTGATTTCCTGAATTTTCCTGAACTTCTGGAATGTACTGGTTTTGGGTTTTTTTTGCTTGTTTGTTGTGTTGCCCACTGTGCTGTGTTGTCATTGTTGTCCCGTCTACCCCCGAGCCCCTGCCAGAATTGATGAAGGAAAAAGTGAACATGGTGGGCTGAACAGCAGTTATTAAGTGGTGACAAAAGACTGGCTTTAAAGTATGGTACTTGCTTATCTGCTTATTAATGATGGCAAATTCTTTTGCTTACAAATTGAGCAAATCCACTTCAGGGGTTTGAATGACAGTACAGAGAATTTTACAGAGTAGAATTAGACTCTGACGAGTTTTATTTAAAAACCTTGATAATCTCTATCTCAGGACTTACTTGTAGAAAGCTAAAATTTATTCAGCATATTTCCATTGAAATACCTAAGTACATAAAAAACTGCTACCCCTGACCTTTCCCTATTTTAGTCCTAGATAAAGGGCTGGATTACAGTCAAAAGGCATGTAATTTTTATAGTACCAAATAAAGAAGTCAATAAAAGTTTGGTAATAGTAGATAAGCATGTTTTTGCATGACATAAAACCAGAATGGTCTAAACAGTTGAAACTATTTTTTAAGCAAGATGACAATTTTTATTTCTTAGTCTTACTGATAGTAATTATATTTCAGCAAAAACCTTGAAGCATTCCTAGCTGATATTTTAAAAAATTCACTTACTTTACTTACAATATTTAAAGACTGGATATTGCTATTTGCCTTAGAAACCTGGGAATAGTACCAGATGCCTATTAATCTGTCATGTACTGTAGCTACCCCTTTAAGTGCTATCTTTCTGAATGAGAAAAGCAAACAGCTCCTGAACTGCGCTGAGAAAATGATGTTCTTCTAAGACAGGATTTGTGCAGGAGCAAATTCTAACTGGAATTCTTTCCACTCTCTCATGAAGGGACAGACTCTACATTTCTACTACCCTCACACATATTCTAAAAAATTTTTTCTCTTCCCCTTTCTTTCTTTTTTTTTATTTTTTCCTTTCACTTTTCTTTTCTTTTACATGCCCATTTCCCCCCAATAATTCCCAGTCCTAAATTAAATAGAAGAAACAATGCTTGGTTCTCCTAAAATGAAGCCATCCAGATAAACTGGCTGTTTCTTTGTCTTACAGGCACAGCATGTTTGCTAAGTCTGTAGTGAAACATAATGGTAGAATACATTTTTCTTCTCCCTCTGGATCTCGTTAATATCTGCAATTAGTTAAAACAGAAGACTTTACCATGGCCATATTTAGACAGATTTCTAATTTCTCAGTGGTTTAAGAATCCTCCACCCTGTTTCCCCAAAACCTTAGTTATGCCAAATTAGCATCTCATAAAACAAGACTCTCTACTTTATCTTTAATAGTGTTGCCCATCTTTGTTGTGTTTAAGCATGTTTTCCCTTGATGTGTTATTTTGAAACCTTTTGATTGCCAAAGCCCTATGGAATTCAAGTAACCAAGACAATCATGACTCTCCTGCATTGTTCTTGGATGTCATCATGTCTACCACTTGCCTGTTTCCTTTGAGTAAATTAGGGACAGTGATGCCACTGAAAGTCTTCGTGGATGTAGCACAATAAATTAACCAAGTCCTCTGCAGGGAACATCGTGTCAACAGCAACAACAAAAAGGGCAAAAATGCTTCATCCTCTTTCAAAACCAGCTGATACAGGTTTGCACAGCCTTCTGCAGGTTCTCAAAAGTCTGTTCTGTGGGATATGAACTTGTACCCTCCTCTGAACTGGCTGGAGGTCCACTTTGTGTGGTAGGAGCAGGAGAGACTTTGTGGGAGGACCTTGCAAGTTCCCGTCTACAAGTAGTGTAGAAAGTGCTGGCACTGACAGAGCCTTGAGCAATCCAGGCACTGTCTGGCTCCTATAATGGTACCTCAAATTCTGGCATAATCTTTCCTATTGAAATGCTCAGACTTATGCTTGTCACCCCTAAAATAAGAATAGTTAAGCCAAAGGCAGAAAGCTACATAAAATAATCCAGAGAAGAAAATAACAAACCTTTGAGAAAAAAACCTTACCAAGCACTAACTTCTAATTTTCTGGAATGTGCTTTACTCCACTAAGCACCCATTCACCTCCGCAATGCAGCAGGGCAGGGCTGAAAGGTATTGCAAAACAAAACCCAGCAACTTTGTGTAGCCTTATGCTTAGGGTCTCACTGCCAGGGGTGTGTCCTCTAGACTGCATTCTTCTACTGTGTACCTGGTGCCAGCTCTAGCGCTAGTCAGAGCTCTCAGCACTGAGCTTGCTCATGAGTCAGGTGAGTGTCTATCTCCACTCCCGCAAAGAGGCACATCTGTGTGCGGAGTCAGTGCACAGAGTAGTCAAGATGGTACCAAAGCCATCTGTGAGATGGTGGGGCTGCATGAAGGATGAGGGGGCAAAGTGCATTGAGAAAAAAGAGAGTTGAGCAGTTTCTAGGTAAGCTGAGCTGCCCAAAGTGTGATGGCCCTGGTGCTCAGTGCACCCAAATGGGAGCTGGTGGTACCAGTCACGAAGTCTTGTGCTTCTGAAGGGACAGAAATCATTCTCCTCTGTGTCTGGCCATGTTTTGGCCCATAGCCATTAGCCTGTGGGGTACTCGAGTTTTATCTTCATGTGGCTGTAGCATGTGGAGACTCTGGATTCCTTCTAAGCTAAAGCCATCAACTAAAGATTGCTTGGGCCAGAGGAGACTGAGTGTTTGGGAAGTGTTTGGACTTTGCTGCTTGGTCAGGGTACTTTCATAGCTCTGTATTGAAGCAAGGCCTGTGACACACTCCTTTCCACCCAGCTAAGGGCTGGAAACACCAAGCTGTATGGTCTTTCTTTTACTGTCACCTTGTGGGCCATTATTTACCTGGTGCAAAATGGAACATATGGAGGCGTGCAGGAGATCCTCTCCATTTGAGCAGTTAGAGCTGCATTTGAACAGTTAGAGCAATACTGTGGGATTTGTGCATCAAAATCTTATTGAACAGATAAAGCATTTTCCAAGGACATTCAAAGAGACAAGACTCCTTTTTTGTCTGCTCATGTTTGGCATGGAATACCTATTTCATTACACGTATTCAAAAATGTCTGCTTGAATAGGTCCTGTAGGTGAGGCGAATGGGGTGGAAAACAAAACTAGTGATCTTTGTCAGGTCTGAGGCTGTGACAAAGCCCAGTCTCTGAAGAGTTAGTGCTCAGGCTCTAGATTTCTAGAGGTGGCAAAAAGCTGCTGAGCCTGGCATGCAAGGCTGAGCATCTGCATCCCATCTGCATGGTCATGCAACTATGAATTCCTTCAGTAAAGAAATTGATTTACAGTGTCCCCTTTTTTTGAAAATCCAGTAATCCCCAGATTTTAAATCCTTTTAATGAATCTAACTCAATTTGCATGTTGAAAATAAAGCATAGTTGTATTTTTGCATGCTTGTAACTTGTCATCTCACTGAACTGCAGTAAGAGGTTTCCTGTGGTTCCTGGAAGTTTCTTGTCCTGTTGTTGCTGTGCAGAAGTGCTATGCAAATTCCCTAGAGCCAAAGCAAAGGAGCTATTCTTCTCAGTGAGTGCCAGGATTGTGCCTGCTGAATTGTGTGCAGTCCAGAACAGCAAACATCTATCACATTGAACTCCCAGGGCTCAGCTGTGCCTTAAAGACATGGTTTAGCTTTTAACAGAGCCGATCAGCACACAGTGTTCTGACTGTCATTCCTAAAGAACAAAATGACAGATGGGCTTATGATACGTTTGTCTGGAGGTAGAGAATGAGAAGAGCAAGTTGGTTACTAATTACCTTCCCAACGTTGAAAGGAGAAATGTCCCTGTGCTTGACACAATTCGCATGGAAGTGTCAAAATTAATGAACTTTTTCACCCTCAGCTGTCCCAGAGTGAGCTTCACACCATTGTGTCCCATGTGGCCCTGAGATTTGAATGCAGCCATTTGCATTCATCAGGGCAGCACAGACACAACGTGAGAGTTCAAGAGTTTTAAAATGCATCTCTGTCATCAGGATGCTTTGCAACAAGAGTGCTGCTGAGTAACAGCCATGGGTCATGTCAGTGCATTGTTACCATTGATCCTTTTCATTAGACTTTTTTTCTTTAAGGTCTTTGCATCTGATTAAAAAAAAAAAAAATTCTTCTTTCAGATCTGTTATTCCGATTACTGTTTCTGAATTGGTATGACTGCTCTTATGTAAAAAGAATATTCCTGATAGTCTCTGAAGTAATACATAAAACTGCAATTCCATTTAATTATTGTTAGTTTTATTTGTTATTTAAGTTTTGGGGTGAATTTAGACACGTGAGAAATCCCATCCAGCTGTGCAAGAAGACACAGTAATCTTAGGACATAAGGTACTCCTGGGGGTGAGCTAAGTGTCAGGTTTGTGTCCCTAATGGCTGTATGTACCAGACAAATTATCTTGATTTTATATTATATTTAAAATTGGTTACAGTTAAGTGCTGATAAGATCCTTTGTGTGAACGGTCTTTACGAGTTACTACTCATTACATCTTTCCTTTGATTATTTTTTAAATACTGCCTTAACATTTATGTCCTATGACAGGTCTATTATTCTAACAATTCAATCAGTAGATACATTAAATACTGCAAAATAAATTAAGACTTAATCCTATACCTAAAAAGGATTTGGTTTGGAAATGTTTTCAAAATTGATCAACGAGGTTTATCAACTCAGACTCCAGAATTCTTCACTAGTTCTTGTCATACTGAAAGATGATTATAGAGGTGGGGTGGCGGGAAATGCTAAAAGCAGTGCATTGCTTGACTAGGCATGAAAATAGGAATCATTTGCAGGGCTGTATTTGAAAAATAAAATTGGAACAATGAAGCATAGCTGTCTGGCAATGGAAACACAGGCTGACATCTTAAGGAGTCTAGCTGCTGCTAATGTTTAGGTAAGTGCCCTAGGCCATTTTCCTCTGTTTGAAAGCTGATGCAAAACCAATTTAAGTGATGCAGTCAGTATATTGAGTATTCTATTTGTTTAATTTTTGAGACTGCCTTGACAGCAGTAAGGTGGCTGACCCTTAATGACAGCAATTTGTTTTCCTTTTGTACAATTATGGTGGGTCTTTATTGGCAATCTAATCAGTAGCAGGGGATTAGAGCTTCGAGTGGGACTAATTCAGTGTGTTTAATCTGAAGGAGGTAATTTCAGAGAGTTGATGAGCACTTAAGTGCTGCTCACAGTCTATCAGAGTTAAAAACAATCTGTTGTTGTAATCTGAGCATTTTTAGTTTTGAAAACAACCCCCTTCAAAATGGATTTCAACATCTACTTTTGTTACTTTTGGCCTTTTTAGTTTATCTTTTGGCTGATCCGTTTTTCTTTTTTCTACTCGAGCTTCTTGGTTGCCTCCCAATATCCAAAGCACAAACTATCATTGCTGTGACAAAGGGTGGGATGCACCTTCACCACAGCACTCAGATATTTTCCTCATGGCTCTCCGTGTGAAGTCGACCTTCCCTCTTTCTTTCTTGAGAGCTGTGTACTCATAGGCCTTCAGCTTGCTGTAATAGTCTGAGAATTTATTGTAGAGGATGGAGATGGGCATGCCATTCAGGATTATTCCAAAAGCAATGCAGAGGAAAGCAAACAGGCGACCAAGGTGTGTTTCTGGACACATATCTCCATATCCCACTGTAGAGATGCTGACCTACAGACAAACCAACATACACCTTATTAGCTGAGAAGAAATGCATAGACAGATAAGATATAGATCAGGGACAATGTTAAAGTTAGCTCTTTTGTACTTTGCATTGTAGGTCTGAAATACTTTGTGCTGTTCTTTGGGGGTTTTTTTGTGTACCATCTATCTCATGCAAAATATCCCTAATTGAAAAAAAATTTAAAATCCCTCTCATGAATTAAAGAAAGACAATGGTTTGACACCACTCAGGAAGATTTTTGGATTTTTACCCTGCAGAGGGAATTCCCAGACCATTTCCACACCAGCCTGTCCAGAAGGTGAGTTTGCTTGGCTGTAGGGAGAGGAGACATCTAGCTCACTGACCATGTAAATCCACTGATAGCTGCAACCCTGCTTCCTCATCATGTCACTTGGAACAGATGTCCTGTTTCTAAATCCAGTGTGCTGATAAAACCCTGTATTTGGGACTTGTTCTGTGGGTTATATTTTGAGTTTTACCTTTGTTTGTCATATATGTTTTAGGATGGTGTTTAGTATATTTGTTTTATATGCATCACCATCTCATTGCGTACATAGCTTCACATTTTTCTTATCAGGCAATATAATGTTCTCTTTCTAGCCTATGGATACGTGAGGTAACTATGTTACAGATCCAGCGCTACACCAAGTACTGAAATACCTTCATTGTAAAATTCAGATCAAAAATTAATGGATGTTCGATTATGGAGCTGCTACATATGAAGGGTGTACTCCCAAATAGTCAACATAAGATAACTCCTAATTTATATAGTTCCACTGCACACATCTTGATATTTTATAATTTTTACACTTAGCAAATATAACTTACTTTACTCTGGCAGGTAAAACTTGCAGGTTTCTGTTACCTATCACTTTCTAGTCTGTGCAAGGGTTCTTTTTCAGCCGGTGAATTTTATTTAATTTTTTTTCACAGTGTCTCAACACACTCTGTGTATCTGTTAACAGTAACCTAAAACTCTGACAGAAATAAGCCACAGCAGGACTTTCACCGTAATGCCCTTGTGGCTTTAGCACTGAATTAAGTCTTCAGAAGGTCACTTTTTACAGTTTGCTATCCTCTAACATGCTAAATTGAATGATATTTCAAATGACGAAAGCATTAGGGTATGTGAGACAGCACTGGGTGAGCACATTTTTAGGGTGCACCTGGTGCTTCCTGTGGAATGGAAAGGATTAGTGGTTTGGTTTAATGGAAATTAAGTCACTGGATTTGAATGATAATACAGGATAAATATCTCCAAAAATAAATACTGAGATGAAGTCAAGATGTTTATCTCCACCAGCCAGGACAAAAATGTTATCCTGCGATAAGGTACTCTACCACTGGCATAGTCTTATACATTGACTGTAACAGTTTAGGAGGGATACTTTTCCTGCGTATGTGAGATGGTGAATGCTGTTGGATTTTTATAAAATTTGAATGATGTAGATATTTCATTTTACAGTCTTAAAGAACTAATAGGCTTTAAAAAGTGTTTCGTGCTTTGGAATTGCAATGTGTGTGATACAGCTCCTTCAAATGTCTTTGAAGACTTGCTCAGCTAAATAGGCCTTTTTCATCTAGTCATATAAGTTTCTCAGGAATATCTGAATTATTATGGTGTCACCAGTCTGCAAAAATGAGCCCTAAAGATTTTGCATATAACCTGCATGCTCAGAAAACAAAGTATTTTAGCAATGTATGAATCACCACTGTTTTCATAGTCTGTGTATACCACTAACAGATGATTGTGAAGGTCACATTAAAGGACCCTTTCCTTTTTCCACTGATTTTTCCGTCCCGCCATGGCCCAGCTCAAAGGATATTCAGCACAGTTACATAAACGCATGTGCACATTTGAATATGTGTATCTATGCTTCTCTGTACGGCTTTTTTTCTGCTGTGTGCTGAATCACTGCAAAATGTATGGTAAACCACCATGCTTCATTGGGCATGGCTGAACCAGAAGTGCAGACTATGGGCTCCGGGGTGGCTGGCCAGGAGAATTGACCTTGGATGGGTTGGGATTACTGCCTGGTGGGCCCTATATGCAGCACAGGGACTGTGCTGATCAACCAACCTGAGACGTTCTAACTCCTATCCAGTCTATTTGCATGGGCTTCTTTCTCCAGGGAAGTTACTGGGACAGAGCCAGACCCGTAGCCAGGCGCAGGGGTCAAAAGTGCTCCTAGGGCCCTGCATAAAAATGGACTGTGGAGGCCAGCATCAGCTGCTGCAAAACAAAATATGTGTGACAATAGTCTAGGACATGCCTTAGGTTATGGACAGCCAAGCTGTGGGTCCTGTGCCTTCCCTCAGCATCTACAATGTCTAGCCCCTCTAGGATGTTATAAATACACACATCTTCTGCAGCACAACAGAACACAATCTCTTGTGTGAAACAGTTGTTGGTCCTAATGGATTTTTAACAGTCAGAGTTCTGGGACAGCTTTCACTCTTAAAGTTTAAGTGATCTGACTATAACTAATACACTCTGTCTTATGATCTTTCAGCTGTATGCTGGGTCACAGAAAATCTACAAATAGAATAAGAATGAAAACCCTGTGTCCATCTCTAACAAGATAGCCTAATGAATGCATTTTTTCCCTATTGTTTTGGCAACACTGACAATGGCATTAAATGGGGAAATGCTTTTCTTTCCTGTCTCTTCGCCCACTTCTTCTTTAAAAGGGAAAGTACTTTCTGCATTTGGAGATATGGGAAGTTCAACACTGTCTGCCTGATTAAGCCTTGATTTAAGCTTACAGAGAGGTGAATGAGTGCATGTGTGGGGGGGTGTGTGTGTATGTGTATGTATGAGCTTATGTCCTGTAAGCTCAGAATTCAGAGCAGATGTTCACTGATCTGAGCCTGTTGTTTTCAAGACTGTCAGCAACTCCAGCAAGGAAGGGGAGGGGAAGGAAGGGAGGGTCTCTGGCTACCCAGCAAGGTAAGATGTGTTTACTTACAGCAGCCCACCACCAAGCATGAGGAATGCTGGTGAAGTTGGTACTGGAGACATCGTGCTCCACTGTGTAGACCATGGCAGAGAAGGCAAAGATGCCCATAGCAATGAAGAGCAAAAGGCAGCCCACCTGCTGGTAGCACTGGCGCAAGGTGAAGCCAAAGGCACGCAGCCCTGTGGAGTGGCGGGCCAGCTTGAGGATGCGGAAGATGCGCATGAGGCGCATGATGCGAAGCACTTGTCCTACCTTGCTCACCCGTCCCACCTTCTCGATATCGTGCTCGTGTTGTGAGCCCCGGCCCCGGGGCTGGTCGTCGTCAGTAAAGCATTCAAGCAGCAGCTGGAGATAGAGGGGCAGGATGGCAATGAGGTCTACCGCGTTGAGGGCACTGCTGGCGAAGCGGCGCAGGTCTGGGGTAGAGACCAAGCGCAGCAGGTACTCCAGCGTGAAGAATGCAATGCACAAGGTCTCAACGTGCTCCAGGACAGGCCGGCTATCCCCACTCTTCCAGTCTACCTGCTGCATCTCCTCTACTGTGTTGAGTGCCAGGGCCACCACGGAGATGAGCACGAAGAAGCTGGAGGCCACTGCCATCACTTTGGCAGTGACAGAGGAGAAGGGCTTCTCCATGAGGTTCCAGAGGCGCCAACGCTGGGGGCCGTAGTAGCGCATGTGGTGGAAAAGATGCTCGTTCTCCTCAGCCTCTGCCTGGGAGCGCAGCTCCCGCTGGACCTTCAGCTGCTCACTCAGCTCATCCCGGCGCTCCTCGAAGCAAATGCGGCAGCAGCGGGGTGTGTATTTGAGACGCACGCCCCAGTAGCTCAGCTCCTCCAGGAAGCTACGGGGGCACAGCTCGTCCCGCACCCGCAGCACCCCTGAGGCATAGAAATTGTACACCAGCTGGAAGACAGCCGGGTCCCGGTCAAAGAAGTACTCATCGACCTGGGCAGTGTAGTCATCACACAGGCCCAGCTGGCAACGACGGTCGGTGGAGGTAGCCAGGCGGCCCAGGCGAGTCTTGGGGTAGATGGCCACTGCCTGGTAGGTGAGGCGGTAACTTTGGCCACCAACGTTGATGTTCAGCACGGATGAGGCAGATGCTGTGGCTGGGGCTCTAGAGGAAAGAGCAGGGGAACAAGGAATAAATGATGAGGCATTGCTTTCTTCCTTAAATGCATCTTCATGTGGCCATTTTCCTTGTTCTTTCTCTTCATCTTCCTCATCTTCATCATCCACATAATAGTTGTAATTCCCCTCAGGTCCAAGTCGCAGTAGGGGCTGGGCATTCAAGGGAGTGGTGGCAGAGGAACCACTCTGGTTGTCTACATGAATGACTTCCTTAGGGAGGATGCTTGGTGCTTCCATCTCTCTGCCTTTATGTTTTAGGAAAGGAAACTCTTGCTGCCTTTTAAACTGCAACATAATACTATTTCTTGCTCTTCTCCCCTCTTCGCATTCACCCGATCAAGCAGTCCTTTTCAACACTGCAAAAGCTGACAACCTGGTTTTCTTCTCTCTTTATCTCAGTAGTATCATGCACAGCAGTGGTTCTGCATATTTCTCCCTGCCAGCCACCACTCCAGTTGTTGTGAAAGCTCTGTGTGGGATATAGACACATGAAGACTGCTGTTGACCGTTTTAATCTTGCTGACAGCAAAGATCTGAGTGCTTAGAGGAAGGGATTTAAGGGCTATTATCCTGTTCAAACCTCGTTTCCTTTAGGCTGTGACGTGAATGATTATGGATCCATAAATCTATGAAAAATCAGTAGAGGGGAAAAATCCCTGAAGTTTTATTGCTAATAAAATGCACACATTTTTCTATTTCAAGTACATATGGATTAAAAATAATCTCAAATAAAAATGTATGAGGGGCATAGAGAGAGAGAGAACATTACAGATTTCTTTCATCCTCTTGAGCATAGCATGGCTTGGTTTTCTTTAATGAAAATAATGAATAATAGATATGCAGATAAAGGGTAAGGAACCCACTGGAGTAGCTTTTAAAATGTTTTCAAAAGGTGAGCAAATAAAAGTAATTTAATTTTATTCCAAGTTAGAATACCTCCATTTGGTTAAGAGCTGAGGAATGTTGCAGTCTTTGCCTGAAGCTTTGGATGTGCTCTGGGAGTGCAGGTCTAATGCTCTGCTGGGCTGAGAGGAAGTGAAGGGCAGGGGTGTGAAGGGGTTTCCAGATTTAAACTCTTCATGAGCTGCTGAGAAACAGCATAAAGCCAGTCTTGTTTCTATTGCAGATCATGTTAGAGCAGTATAAAGCTGCAGTGGGTAACTAGCAGGACAGGAGAGATGCTTTCCCTGTGTTTGAATTGAGGTTTCATCTTCAGCTTTGGTTAAGCTGGCACCAGCAATTCCTGTAAAAGTGAGCATCCCAAAACCAGTTTACTTTCCTTGTCACTGGGAGCACTTCAGCTAAGGTGGAGGTCCTGTAAAGCAGGGGTTGCACACAACAAAATATTGATTCCTTGTTCATACTCTTAGCATCTGACTTGTAACTTCTAAGCAGCAGCTCACCATTCCACCTGTATCCAAGTGGGTGCAGGAAGGGACAAGGCACTGGAAAACTACTAGCTTTGGCAACACTCTTGCTGGTCTGGAAGGCCTCCCATTTGCAATCCTGTAGCCTGCCTTCCACTTGCAGCTCCCTACCCTTTCACATAAGCTGCTGGAACAGTGTATCCCAGAGCCCCTGCAGCAGTGTTTTCACTTTGTGTCCTCAAGCTCCTGTTCTTCTGCACTGGTCTCATGTTCTTGCACCTGCAGACCCCAATACTGTCATTCTGGTGGTGTCCCATGTGAAGCAATTGCTGTTGCTATGAGAATGTCTCCTTATTTTTTCCTGGTTTTTTAAATTTAAATAGAAATACAAAAGCTGTAGTTTTTGTATTTATATTTACTAGTTCTTGATAAAATCGAAGATGCCACAGATGAGCATTTTGCGATACTTTTGTTCTCAGGCTGTATTCTAGTGAGTGGATCACACTGAACTCTTCAAGGTTTCTTTGAGTCACACTGTTTAAGGTCTGAGTTATTTGTAATTCATATTTAACTCTGCTTGAAAGTGAATTTGTCTCCACTGCCTGTTCTCTTTCTTGATGCAAAAGAGACAAGGTCCCTAATAATAGGAATTGTCAGTACCACTTTGGAGATATCAACCTCCTTTTCAGTTTGCTTTGAGCATTAAACCATACCATGGTGAGTCCTTTGTATAGCAACCTTAATGCAAATTTATGTCCAGTTTCAAGGCTCTTTCTTTCTCCAAAGCAAACTAATTGAGACATATGAAAAAGGGTAGTTTGCAATGCCATCATTTTAGTACCAAAAATTCTTGAATATTTCTTAATCAAGATCCAGGGCAGACTATAACCATATTCCTCATGCCAGCCTTTGCTGTAGCATTTAATTTTGGTTTTTGTTAGGCTCCCTGATCTCACTTCTGAGAAGTATCCAGTAAGGCTTATTGCTCACTATTTGAGATCATTTCTTACAACATACTGCAGCAGCAGGAGCTTCTACAGGATGAACTTCATGACTGTCGGTCACCAGCTCCTCATGCACATGGACTCAGATCTTGGACATCATTACTAAGCAAAGCAAGGAAGATCACTAGCTTCTGTCTGCTCAGACTAATCTCTTTGACCTAAATATTCATGGCAATAGAGCTCAGGGGCACCTGCTGCACTCTGCTGAAACTTGTCTCTAACAGACAAAATAGCTAAAAAAAAATTGCTTCATGTATGTTCTTTATTTTGGTGTGGGAGTTGGTTCTGAGCTGCTAGATCCTCGGTCTAGATAGATTAGAAAATGAAGTGACCAGAAAGGATCCTTTTTTTTCCCTTGTCTACCTTATTCACTGTGCTGCTTTTCTTCGTGAATGTCGTTAGTAAGAATTGCACATCTCACATGGGGAAGAGCAGACTATGGGCTGTTTAAAGAGCTAGTTAGTAAAGTCTCTTGGGCATATTTTTTTTTAAAGTTGTTTGAGTCCAGATATGCTTGTCCCTCTTCAAGAGCTGTCTTTTAAGAGTGCAGGAGCAGCCAAACACAAAGTGTTGAAAGCTAATGGGGCAGAAGGTTGGCTTGGCTGAGCAGTGAACTTAAATGGAGAAGGAAAGTGTATGAACACGGGAAGCAAGGTGACATGGGAGGATGACAGAGATGCTGTTCATCTCTGTGGAGAGAAAATTTGTGTGACCAAAACTCAGACAGAATTCAAGCTGTTCAGGACAAGCTGTGAAGGAAAGCAAGAAGAGTTTTTATGGTTTTTATATGTTAATAGCAAAAAAAGGATCAGAGAGAACATTGGTCCATTGCTTGATGAGGTTCAAATAGGATTGCAGACATAGCAGAGAGTTATGCCACCCACCTTCACCTCTGTCTTCAACACCAGGGGTGGGCTGGGATCCTTGGAGCCCAGTGTTGGAAGACTGTCACTTGGGGAATGATAGATTCCCAGCCAATCCTGAAATTGTTTGACACTTGCTGTTTCAGTTGGATGCACACAGGTGTATGGGGCCAGATAGGATTCTTTCCATGAAAGAGCTGGCTGATGTACTTGGCATGCCTTCTCTCTATTATATTTCATTTTTCTTGTGAGTCTGGAGATGTCCCAGTCAGCTGGAACCTGACAGAATTTGTCCCAGTTTTCAAGAAAGATAAGAAGAAAACTCTGGAAATTGTAGGCCTGTCATTTTCACTGCAGCACCTGGTAAAATTATAGAGAAGGATTTTCTGGGAGTTTCTGAAAAACATTTAAGAGACAATGCAGGCATTGGTCACAGACGGACAGGGGTTCAAAAGGGAAAAGTCCCGTTTGACCAATTTAATTTTCTTTTATGTTGAAGTAACCCATCTAGGTGGCCAAGGGAAGCCAGTAGATGTGGATTGTTTTTTATTTCAGCAGGGCTTTTGGTACTGTCTGCCACAGTACCCTGCTGGATAAACTGCCTGGCACACAGCTAGTTGAGTCCATAACACATTGTGTGAGCAACTGGCTGATGGGTTGCGCTCAAAGGATTTTGGTAAATGGTGTTACATCAGGCTGGCACCCAGGGACCAGAGGTTCCTCAGGGCTCCATTTTAGGGCCAGTGCTCTGTAATGTTTTTATAAATGATCTGGATGCAGGGATTAAATGCACACAAGTAAGTGTGGTGATGATACTACATGAGGAAAAGTTTTGGACTCCCTTGAGGGTAGAGAGGTCCTGTAGAGAAATGTGGGTGGATTAGAGATTTGGGCAACCATGAACTATTAGAAATTAAACAAGATCAGTTGCAGGGTTTTCCACCTGGGATGGGGTGATTCTGGAGGTACATGCAGGTTGGAGGATGGCAGGCTTGGGGAAAGAGATCTGGGGCTCCTGGTCTGTGGCAAGTTGAACAAGAGTCAGCAGTGCCCAGGCAGCCAGGAGAGCCAACCCTGTCCTGGGGGCATCAGGCACAGCATCCACAGCCGGGCAAGGGAGGGGATTGTGCTGCTCTGCTCTGCACTGGGGCAGCCTCACCTCCAGTGCTGGGGGGCAGTTTTGGGTGCCACGGTATAAGGACATTGAACTGTTAGAATGTCCAGAGAAGTGTGACCAAGATGGTGAAAGTCCTCAATAGCAAGACTGAGGCCACTTGGCTTCCTCAGCTCAGAGAAGAGAAGGCTGAGGTGACCCCAGGGCAACCTACAACTTCCTCAAGATGGGCAGTGGAATGAGAGGTGCTGATCTCTTCTCCCTGGTGGCTGGTGATAGGACATGGGGAAATGGAATAAGGCTGCATCAGGGGAAGTTCAGACCAGACAATACGAAAAGGTTCTGCATGGAGATAGTGGTCAGTGATTGAATCATGCTCCCCAGGGAAGAGGTCACAGCACCAAGACTACCAGAATTCAAGAACTGTCTGGACAACATTCTTAGTCATATGGTTCAGTTTCAGGTAGTCCTGCAAGGAGCAGAGATTTGGATTTAGTGATTCTTATGAATCCCTTCCAACTTGAGATATTGTATGGTTTTATGATTCTATGGATAGAAGACATGTGAAAACTTAGCAGTCGGTAACATTGGAGAATGCAGTCCAATCAACCAGACAGTGCTCTGGGTACCAGCTTACTGAAAACAGGATTTTCACAAGAGAACACTGTAATTAAAATGGAAGACAGTGATGAGTGGACGAGTCTTTGTAAGCCTTCATTTCTAGGAGTGCTGACTTATCCAGGATAGGGGACTGCATAGTTGTAATGCTCTTTCACTGAGCAAATCAGCTTCAAAATTCAGTGTATGTACTTTGTCTTGGTTTAAAAATAAGACAATTTTAAAATTAAAATTATTTTAAAGAATTTATATGATCCTGTAAGGCCTCAGTGGACTAGTTCCTGCCTCATGAGGACATTTTCATAGTTTATTAGTTTTTTAACATTTTTTCTAACTTACTTGAACAATAGCCCCAGAGCTTCAGTCAGTAATTTTGCTATTTTGCATGTTTCAAAGGGTCCAGCCAGGCTCTTTCCTTAACATCCAGTGACTTCTGAAGCTAAGTTGACCATGTAGAAAATACTGTTAATGGTGATTATTAACAATGTAATAATTAATTATGTCCTGTTTATCATTTTAGAGCACTCAAGAAGCATAATAGGGCTGAAGGTAGACTGACTGATTGCAGTGTCTGCTAAAACTGTAGGAGGTGACTCAGCAAGTAAGAGAATTAAGATTCTCTGTTCTGTCTGCCTCTCCACATACCAATACTTTGGAAAGAGTGATTATCAAAAAAAAAAAAAAAGAAAATAGAATATTTTTTTTTTTAAATCCTGAGCTAGAGCTTTTCCAAAATACCAGACCTGCACAGAGCGGAAGCAACATTCCCTCTCCACTTAGTTCAATTAGTTAGATTCAAATGCAAGCAGATGAGCAAGAGGATCCTTTCTGCTCTATAACTTCAGGTGTCTTTGCACCCTACCACCCTGGAAGAATTTCTCAGCCATCAGAATGCCATGCTGTTGCTAAAAAAATTCCTGCCTGCTCATTACTTACTCTATTTCTGCTTGTTTGGTTTTCTTTTTCCCTCACTTGCCAACCCTGCTGCCACAGCCACACAGACAATGCTTAGAACAGATGAGTAAGTGGGAAGAGAGAGTAATTGAGGAGTGGGATAATCAGCATCACCTAGTTTACCTCTTCCTGCTTCCAGGGAAGAGCTCAAGTGCCTGTGCAATCCCCTTCCTTCATGCATCAGTGTTGCCTTCATGTGAAAGGGATAAGACCACAGAGTGCCAGCTACAGACACAGACACGAGGTAGAGGGACGGACTGAGGCTGTCGTCTTGCCACCTGAGTATTTAGGCTGCATCATTTAGGGCAGCAGCACTGATGTTTGTCCAAGGGCTGTACCAGCTGGCTGCAGCAGCACACCAGAGACCCACAGCCCAGAGACCCAGGATGGATGACATCTGCTCCCACTGCTGTTGTGTATCACTGTGCCCTTGTTGGTATCTATTTCCACCTCTGCCACTCTATGCTACCACTTTCCTCTGCCAGTGAACTTCTGCTTACTGTTGTAAATCACAGTTTTGTTAAACAGATAAACCCACAGTGTTTAGGTGCTTCAGCAAGTCAATTCATTACAGCAGCAAACACACATGAAAATGTGGCACACACAAAAACAACAGTACCATATTCCTCTAGCTTTGTGAGTTCATAACCCTTTTGTTACAGATGGGACGTTGAAGAACAAGGTGATTTAACCTGGAAACAAGCAGAAGAACAAATTAGCATTTTCTGTATTTAATATTGCTGGGCTTTCCAGTGGGCCTTGCTTACTGTATGTGGTAGCTCATTCATAAATATTAGCAGCTCTTCAGATGCAGGCAACTGGTGCCAGCCCTGCCGTGAACACAAGCAAACAGAAAAGCACACAGCAGCAGCAAGAACAAATTTACTGAATGAGTGGGAATGAATATCAACGATACGTAGAGAAATGGGAAATATGCTGGAAGCAGAGACCAAGTCATGACAGCAACACATTGCTATGGGCATGGGAGGAGTGACTTGTGCAATCAACAGGCTTTATGTTTTCTGAGCATTACAGATTTATGGGAATAAACACTTCTCTTGCTGACAGAGTTGCCAGTTTTGCTTTGAGAATCTTTTTCATACCACTGAAAGGGAAGAAGTATTGATATGTTTATGCAGTGATTCCACTTCCTCTCTCTCCCAGGAATTTACATTTCTGGGGTTTTTTGTTTGTTTTGCTGTTTCTTTGTGTATGATAGAGGCACTTGTGCCTGGCAGCATGTAGTAATACAGTGCTTTTTTTTCCAATGTGACAGGACCTTGCAAAACAACAGTGCCACTATACGTACAAAAAATCTAAAAATCAACAGCAATAAAGTCACAAAATGGAAGCCACAGATGAAGGTGTGACCTGAGGAACAGCAGTCCCTCAAGCCCACACAGCCCTTCCTAGCACACTAAGCAGCATGACATGCATCCCCTTTTCAGATTTCAGTATCACTGGTGGGCTGGACATCAATCTGTCCCATGAATTGCAAAGAGCATACTGAGTTTATAAACAGTATCATTCTGGCACTGTTCCAGTCACCACTTCCTCCTTTCTACCCTGTTCACATCCCACCCCTAGCAAGAACCAGCCACCAGGAACATAAATCTCTATGCAACATAGTTTATGGTGATCCAAACATCAGGATCTTGAAAAACAACAAACAAACAAAAAACACCAACCAACCAACCAACCAACCAACCAACCAACCAACCAACCAACCAACCAACCAACTCCCCTCTGCCCCACCCCACCTTGCCCAGAAAAAAAAAAAAAAAGAAAAGAAAAAAAAAAGGTGCAAAATGAATTTAATCCATTTAACCTTGGATTCCTTTTGGTGGCATAACAGTGAGTTGGGTTGGACTCAGTTACAGAACAATATGATAGATACATGTGTCATGGCCTCTGGAAGGAATTTTGTTTTGATTTATGCATTCTGTCACACACTGTGCTAAAAAATGCTGGTTCTTTACTTCAACTTTACTGAAACCAGCTAGAAACAGGGAAAAAACCCAACTCATTCATGCCCTTTGCTTGTGACAGGATCACACAGATTTAGAAAGGACTTAATGCAAGGCACATATGCACGAATACTCTTCTCCAAGTTCTGTCCCTTAACAAACATATCCATTGTAATAACATTTTCCATAGTTCCTTCTTGTTTCCTTGGGTGTAACTGCCCCTCCTGAGTCTTTCTTATACCAGCACTACGGGTGGTAGTAAATTCGCAGGGCTTGCTTTACTCCTGAACATTTACCTGCTGCTTTGCAGCTGAATTACCCTCGTGTGCAGGTCTAATGCCATGTTACATCCCAAATCTGATCAAAAAGCTTGGCATCTGCCAGATTCTCCACCTCACTGTACGCAGAGACATACCCAGCTTCACACCAGCATTACCTTTGAAAAGGGGAAAAGGGGTGCCACACTTCCTGAAATGAATTTTCTGATCCCATAATTTTAAGTCCATAATTCGTAGTGGGTTTTTTAAGGCTGTGCTGTTGTGAAATTTTCTTCCTGTCACACCTCTCCCTCTTCCTGTCAGTTTGGGACCACAGCTGAATGGCCTCTGCTTTTCTGACATTTATTTCTTGTTCCCTTCTCTGTCCCTGTTGTATCTGTGCTGTATTGCCTTGGTCCCATATGTCTGCCTGCTCTACAGCAGCATCCCTTCCTATAAAATCAGTGACACAAGCATTCCTCTGAGTCAGATGTTTATATTCCTCATAAAGACTTCTCTATCCACAGCATGCTTGAGGGCTCATTGCTCAGCTTCATTATGAGAGCTTAATATGCTCTATCATGATGAAGTTCAAAGAATACAAAGGGTATGCTTTTAGCATACCAATTGAAATGCTGCAAAATTATTAGCATTTCCTTATACAAAGGAAAGGTTGGCTAAAAATAAACAAGCTGCTCCTTGAACTTTTCAGAGGAAATTAGATAACTTTGTGAAGTGGAAGAAAAGATTTCAGTCATTACTGAGATGCTTAATTCAGAGCTAATTGTGATTTTAAATTCTGGGGCATATTTTCCAAACACTAACACAGATTAATAATAAAACTCTCTATCTGTAAAGCTGCATACCAAAGAACAAATCAGTTCAGGGGCAAAAAAAGCTTTTGCAAGCCTGGATTTTAGCCAGTTTTTGTGTATGGATGTTTGCATACACACATATTTTACGCATATGTGTGAAAATCTGTCAGCAAGATTGCTATCCTTATCCTAACCATGTGCCATTTGCAAATCACTTTAATGCAGTGGGAATTTTGGGCATATCATGAAAATACAGCTTAGTGATTTGGACAGGTTATCTTTTATTTTCCTGCTCTGGCCATACACTGCACTGCATGGGCTTAATTTATAGGCTAAACTTTACTAGAGAGAAAGAATTAAATTCTCAACTCTGTACTTTTCTGTTCAATGCAATGTAATACCCAAAACTTTTTTTCTTCATTGTTCTCAGAAATTGTTATTGTTTAGACAGTGAACAAGACAGAGAAAAGATCTTTTGCTGATACTGCCTCTGAAGAAATAATGAATATGCCTTTGAAAATATTCCTTTGATTTTGACAACTGGTAAAACAAAAAGTTCATTCCTTACCCTACCCTCAAAGACTGGCAAGAGAAAGAAGTATGTAGAGCTGCAAAACTGCTGAAGGTTTTCAAATGTGATGGAGTAACAAGTGCCTGTTGAAGCTAATCACTACCTTTGTCAAATACTACTTTGAAATTGTCCTGAAAATTGGTTATTTTAGAAAATCCACTATGCTCCACTGTTTTAAAAAATGGTCACAAATCCCTATTTTGTAATTATGAATGTTAATTTTGCTATAATGACAGGTTAGTTGTGAGATATTTTATGTCAAACTGGAGTTGCAGTGTCATCTAAGACCTCTGTACACAAGATGTTCTCTTGAGATTTGCTTGGAAGACAGTATTTAGAAAATACTCTGCAGAAACATGATGTCATTGCTATTGTGAATAACAATTGCAGAATTAAAAGACCTAGATTGGTTAAAAAACAATATCAGCAGACTTGAAGTTTATCTCTCTAAGTAGCCTTAGAAGAGTAAAAGATATTAATGAAAGGTGATTCACAGCAACATTAATTTGATCATGAGTGACTTCAGGGAATCAGAAGAAAAACTCAGGCATAGGTGAGCTTTTCCCTGATGCAAGTGCAAGTGAGCGGCATAAGTGATGAGACACAGTTGCCCAAATTACGTGGGCTTCACTGCAGCTCAAACTGGGCTTGCTGAAACTAATGTTCAAAACGTAAGAGCATCCTGGTGTGAGGATGGCTTAGCACTAAGCTATCGTGAGGGAGGAAGGGAGGGAAATAGCAAAGGAGAGAGACAGAGAAGGAAGGAGGAAGGGAGGGAGAGAGGAAGGGAGGGAGAGAGGGAGGGAGGGAGGAAGGAAGGAAGGAAGGAAGGAAGGAAGGAAGGAAGGAAGGAAGGAAGGAAGGAAGGAAGGAAGGAAGGAAGGAAGGAAGGAAGGAAGGAAGGAGGAAGGAAGGAAGGAAGGAAGGAAGGAAGGAAGGAAGGAAGGAAGGAAGGAAGGAAGGAAGGAAGGAAGGAAGGAAGGAAGGAAGGAAGGAAGGAAGGAAGGAAGGAAGGAAGGAAAAGGAAGGAAAACTGTAGAGGGGTGGCTTGCATCGCTGGGACATGGGTCCCTGAAAGGCCTGCACAACCCTAACTTGGATTCTGAGCTAGCATGAACGCTGAGCTCAGACTAAACTGGGAGTCCTTGAACTACCTGTGGGCTGATAGTGGAAGCAATTGGGCGCTGGGCCATGGACGGATGTTATGTAACAACAAGATATTGTTAAACCACAAATAATTAGCATGAAATGCATGATTTAGTGATTATACCTAATAGTTATTTGGCTTTATAAGGCTTTGTAACTAATCATAGTCTCGCTGACCACATGTGTTATAATTAGAAGGGTATATAAGAAAAATGACTTTAGGATCATATATAAGGAAGACGAATCGTGCAATAAATGGAACAAGCTGCTAACTCGTATTGAGTCGTCTCTTGATTCCGGGGCCAGTTTCCCAACAGAAAACATTTCCTAGAATAAGTTGGCACTGGGTGACCTGAGGCAGCAAAAAGAGGAATGAGAAATGCAGTTGGGGAAGTATACAGTTCATTCACAAATGAAGGATATTTGGGAGAAACAACCCATACATAACTAACTGATAATAACTAATGTATGCTCTTGACAGTGTAGCAAACAGTGATTTGCCTACATTGTCAGCACTCCTGTTTGAAATCTATCTGAGGAGCTGGAAAGCGCAGTAGAAGTGTAATTATGCTGCACGTTTAATTTTTTTTATGAGTTTTCGTGCCGCTTGCAGGACCACGGGGCTGGAGTTAATGGCCAGGAGGTCCCTTCCAGCATGTTCCTTGGCTTATGATTAGTCAGTCATTTGTGATGGGTCAGGCACACATGCTTGTGTGATATTTTCCTGCCTCGGAGACCATATGGTCCAATAGTCATTTTCCTGTCCTGTCACTCAGTGATTTCCTTAATATGTTCAAAACAGATTTCTTTCTCAGTAACTTGCTAAAATCCTCCACTAGGACAAGTGGATCCTGAAGGACAATTCTCTGTCACCATTCTGCTTCACTAACTGCATTAGGTTATGTCTTACTTCATTAACTGTCCTCCATCCAATGTTTTACTTTGTTACCAGCTTAATTCTCCACTGGCTCATTGCTGCATTTTTTTACATATATCTTCACAGCAAATCTTGGCTCTGTGGGGTCAACAGGTTCAATAATCTGCCAGACAAAATTTAGCTATGGAAATGTGGGATGCCATTGTAGAAGGAGATAAGTGTGAAATGGTAGGGGGCACTGGCAGATCAGAAGAACCAGAGGAAGCACAGAAAGAAGGAGACTTGATGTAAAACAACACATGCAGGTGTATTAATCTTTAAACATTTAATAGGAAGTCAGGCAGGGAAGGCAACAGGAAGAGATCATACCAAATTTCTCTAAGACTCTAGAGAGTGATGAAGAGGGTGTTTAAGCACAGCATTCTTTTTTGTTACGCTTTGCATTTTTCAGTGAAAAAATAAATGATCCATTTTGTGATAGTTTACTACTCTACGGTGTGAAGGCAACAAGTTGCACTCAGGATTTTAGCTACTGCTGGGGACAGTGTAAGCAAGCATACCACCACTAACACAAATGCATCACCCCCAATTCTCTACTTTGGAGTAGAGAACAAGACTAGGAAGAAACATTGGATTGCTGTCTTTCCTGGTTGGAAACAGTAAGGAAGCCTTCACCTGGTGTAAGCCCAAGAAGCTGCTTGGGATCTGTACACCGGGGCAGAGTAGTGGAGGACATCAGCACAGGAATGATGGTTTATGGCCAAGGGATACTGAGGTACTGAACACTGAGGAACAAGGAAGATGATGAGGAAGCACCAAAACCCATCCTCACTGAAGAACCCAGGGAAATACAAAAAGCAACGTGGTTTGCCCAAAATTAATTAAGACTGGAGTTTACAGCAAGAGGTGAAGTAACTAATGCACATGTGGGAGAAGGCTTACAGTGGGAGCGAAATGGTTGTGATCCTGTGATAACCAATAGTAGTCACAGCTCATCTGTTACCTCACCTTTTCTAGGATTATGGTGGGTTTTGTAGACCTTGAGGAGAAAGCCTAATTTTTAAAAGATGAGAGCTATTTAAAGAGAAAATTGCTCTCTGAACCTTTTCCCTAGTATCTGCTTTTCTGAACCTTCACAGAGGTGGCTGCCAGAGCTATTTTTATTGTTCTGGCTCTTCCTCCATGTCTCCCCATTGAGATAAACCAACATGTTCACACAGAGTCTGCTGGAGGCAAGACAGGGCATGGTAGTCATGAAGTATCACAGGGCAGCTCTGAACTTGCCACATATGCATGGGACTTCATGTAAAGTATTTTTCTTAGAATTAGATCACCATTTATCTCTGTTGGTTGAAGTGCTGGCAGTTCAGATGTCCCCACTACTTTGCCTCTCTCCAACCCTCTTGCTCCTGTCTTGCTGCTGGTGGCTGCAGCCTGTCCTGATGCCTGTGGTGCTCCACTGTGAACAGTGCCTTGCAGACATTTTGGGGGAATGTATGTTACCCATTGGCTGCCCTGAGAATAGGAGGGGACCTGGCATACATGACAATGTCCTAGGTTGCTGTTTTCCTTGTGCTGAGAATAATGAATTGCAGTTAGTTTTGTTTTGCCATGAACTATGCTTTAAGCTAAATCTTGATCTTAAACTAACCCAGCAATGTATCTTTGGCTCATCAATTCCTTGCACTTTCTCTTTTTATTCTTTTTTTCCTGGTTTTCTTTTCTTCTCAAATGTGAGCAATTGCATACCCATCCTAGGCTGGCATAAGTCTGGAGGGACTAAACTGTAATGAGCACAGAAAAGACATTAGAGTCAATTTGATAAGTGAAGCAGCACACAAGGAATACCATTTACTTGACTGCAGCCTTATTTGTAAATTAAAGAAACATACACACATAATAGATTTAACCATAGATGGCATAAATCAGTCTGCTTGATTTACGTGTCCAAGTTACAAGGTACTAAAGGGGGAGTTTGGGGCACTAGGGCCTGTGGCATGTACAGAGGAGAACCTGCCTCACACTGCTGCCACTATCTCCCCCCAGCAACCTGGGACTGCAGCCTTCTGTTTTCCAGGGAGCAGCACCATGGGATCACCAACCCACACCCTGCCTGGAACGCTGCTCTCAGGTTTCTCTGAGGGGCCGTGGCCTAGCCTGGGTACCTGTATCCCCAGGTATCCCTCAGGATGGCCAGGGATAGCTTGATCCCTAACTTGGTGCCAGGGGAGGACCACAGAATGATAAGCTGCATTAGAATGGTGGAATGAGCTAATTTAGATGGTCTGTTAGGTTGTAATGGAAAGTAAGTGGGTTAAACTGGTCCTTGAGCCTCAGCTGAATTTCAGGCACATAGACTCCATCCTTGATTTGATTTAGGCAAGCTAAGTCTGCACCCCCACATACTCAGCTGTGGTAGAAGAAGCAAGTCTTCTGCAAGCTTGATCCTCTGTCTGAAGAAATCAATGTAAATCACTATGATATTGTGCAAACCAGAAGGGAATGCTGCTTTAGCTGCAGTTCTAACAAGTTATAGTGATGAAGAATCTGGGATGATGGATTTTTAGTCCATTTGAGATGAACTGATGCCTTCATACCCAGACAGTGTCAGACTTGAGAAATGCGTACTAAGACATGTATTAACAGATGTTAATACGTCAGTGACAGAGAAGTCCCTTTTTAACCTTTTGTCCATGCAAGCTTCTAGTGGAGTTCCACCTCAAAAGACAATTATTGAAAAAAACTTCCAGTGGAGAAAGCATTTAAGCATTCAGCACCGCATGCTGTCTCTAGTTTGAAGTGAGTGCTACATGTTCAGACTGCAGATGCAGCACTCTGGGAGCTATAGAGGTACTTGCATGAGCAATGAAAGCAGGATTTGATGGCTCGTACATGCTGATGATGATAACTAACAAACAAAGAGGGAGTTTGTGGGTTTTTTTTCCATTTGTTTTGACTGGATGCCATGGTGATTGGAAATACAAATAGGCAGAGGGTTTAGATGGGTAGAAACATTGGCTCTTTATGGCACAAAATATCAGTCCAGCTGAAAAATTCTCCGCACTTCAGCATAATGCTTGCACAGCATATTTATCTACCTATGAGATCAAAAACTTATTTTTTGTGAACCAGACTTGGTCTCCTGTGGAGCAGCAATACCTTGGGGTTTTAAAGCATTTCCAGGGACAACACCATAATGTCAGAACCCCAATATATTTTGGGAAGGAAGGATCTCCTAAGAGACTTAAAGGATAAAATTTTCCTCAGAGTAGTTTGGAACTGCAAGGTTTGGGGATTTGCTGACAGAATCTCAGCAAAGTGCTAGATGGAAATATTACACTTGTCATTTTTCATCAGTAATGCCCTAAAGGGAAATTCCATTTATCAGGCCTGTTCACAGGAGAGTTTATGTCCTGTCTAATGAACTAAAAAAAAAAGGGTTTGTTTCTCTATTTTAATTTGTTGTGTTAGCTGTAAAGTTAAATTATATTAATTTTTTACTGTGTTTCTGGGAGCTGGAGTACCTTAGGTAATTAATTACCCTGGTGTTATTGCTGCTCTCTGTGTGCTAACTATAATACTCGGTATGCTGATGAGACCAGACACAGCCTTGCTCCCTGCCTTAGTGAATTCAGTGAGGCGATTAAAATGCAAGAACTTACAGTGTCCCCAGCCAGTATGTGAAAGCACATCTGTAGGTGTGGGTAAGTAGGAAACAGACAGCTTTGGACATGACCTGGCACGGTTCAGTTGTGGGACAGGTCTATGTGTTGGCGGTGCAGCTAAGCAAAGGCTGAGCCAGGTCACTGGGTGCAAGCACACCGAGCTCAGAAATCCAAATTGCTCTGTTACTAATCCCCTCCTGTCAGCTTCTGTGGAGAAATGCACAGCCCGAAGCTGTGGCCTTCCCCCAGCTTTGTATGCTGAGCATGACACCATATGGTATGGTGTATCCATCCCTGTGGTCAGCTGGGGTCAGCTGTCCTTCTGCATGCCCAGCCTGCTGTCTGATGGCATGGGGTGAAGAGCAGAAAAGGCCTTGACGCTGTGTAAATGCTGCTCAGTAGTAACGAAAATATCTCCATTTTATCAACACAGTTTTCAGCAAAAATCCAAGCCACAGGCCCGTGCTAGCTGCTGTGAAGAAAAGCAACTCCAGCCAAAATCAGATCATCTGTGAAGCCCCTCACACAAAGACACTGTGTGTGCTAAAGTTTTCATGGCTCGCAAATGAGACTAGATGAATTCTTAGAACCAACCATGAAGGACAGTTGTGAAGGAAGACAACTTCCTTCACGTTTAAGTGACAAAGTATTCTGTTGAAGTGTTCTGTCAAAGTATCACTGTATGCTGTCCTTAAATTCTCCCTAGGCACCCACAGATGGCTACTGCCAGGGAGCAGACAGAGACAGATCTCTGATATGCCCTGGCACAACTGGTATTTTCTCCTCATGTGATGAACTTGTCCATCTGCTGTAACTCTTCTCTGTAATCTGCCCACTGACAGGAAGTTATGAGGGCAGAAAAGTCTTGGTATTCTGTATTTACAAAATCAAGAGAATTTGATTAAGTGTTTGGAATTCCTGGGCATACAAATACAACACCAAATAACAATGTTGAGAGAAATGGTTATGTGGGTAAGTGTTGCAGCACAGTCATTCTTTTCTAGTTGGTGCTGAGACAGTGGTGCCAGCTCTGTTAGTGCCTGAATGACTTTCGAATGTACAGTATGGTGTGGTCCCACATGCAGCAATGGTGTCGCATGAGGTGCTTTAAAGGATTAGTTTAAACAGAGAGCAGAGCATATTCCTCTTCTAAGCCTGCAGAGTTTAATTTTTTCCTAGGGCTGTTAATCTGCTGCCGCAACTGGTTGAGAAATGGAAAGGAAAACCCTTTGCCTTTGCCTGATAAAACTGATTTATACCCAAGGGTTGCTCTCTGGATCAGAGGGGATGTTTTGCAGGCACACCTGGAATCAGAACTACAAATTGTAATTGTGGTAATGTGACTTGTCCTTCTTACGGCATTTTTCACCTGTTGCATTGAGAACACAGTTCTCCCAAATGGCTTTAAAACACTGAAGTGACTAGGTAAAACATCTCCAGGTGTGTAAAACCTAAACCATGCAGCAGTCCAGAGAAACGAAGCACAATGTCTTGCATTATCCTACTGCGCCATCCTGTCAGTTGCTATGTGTACCACCAATTTAACAGCCAAGCTGAAGTCACCTCATAGGAGCTGGCTATCATGAGGCTCCATATGGCCCTTCCTCCTTCTTGCAGCACATAACCTAAATATGTAACAACTCATTCACCGTCACACTGAAAATCTTTTACTAGAGTGACACGATTGCTGGGGAAACAAAAGGCAGCTTGGGGACTTCTGCATAAAGCTCCCCTCTGAATTTCAGGCTCTCAAAAAAAAAAAAAGATTTTATTTCAGCATGTCTCGTGGTATGAAATAAGTAATTCACAGGAGGATGTGCCTTCATCACTCTACACCTTAAAAATAATAGAGGCCACTCCTCAGGAAAGAAATTTTCACTTTTGGAAAGAGACAGTTTATCAGCCTTCCCTCCTGACATAAGGTCATCTTTATCCACTGAATGCTATTAAATAGCATAAAATAATCTTCAGATTTTTTGGCTGATGAGATACGGGAGAAAAGGCAGAAGGCATTTCAAAAAGCAAAACTGAAAAAAGTAGAGTGATCAGTGCCTCCCACTGCAGGTGCACACTTGTCATTTGTGTGCCTCAGGGTAAGAGGGAGTCAGAAGTGCTTTCAATTTACTGTATTTGATTTCACTTCTGAGAGTAACAATCTGTTCAGGGACTCAAACTGTGACGCTGGAAGTATGTCAGATTTTGGGTTTGCATTCATGAAAGATCTGGAGAAGAGAACAATACAGTACTCATCCTATCACTGTACTCAAAATAGCCTGCTACAATTGTCTGTTTGGCACAGGATTTTGAATGCAGCAATTCTTGAGGTAAAATTTTTCATGAACAATTCATTTACTTGGGCCAAAATGTGACGTTCCTAATGTAATTTGGAATCAGGAGAGTGGATAATGACAGGGCCTGCAGGGCATTAGATAACCTGAAGAATCTTTATGGCTGGTATAGCGCTGAGCAATCTTCAGACAAATCATTAAAGATGAATGATAAACTGGTTGAAGAGAACAAGGATTCCAGTAAATGTTGATGTATCAGCCAGAGGAGTTCGGCTGACATCTTTTCCTCAAGTATCCTGTTGTTTGAGAAAGGATTTCTTTGGCTGTGAATCGGAGAATCATTTAAGCTGGAAAAGACCTCTAAGGTCAAGCCTAACCTTTGACTGATTATCACCTTGTCAGCTGGCAGGTGGAAAGTCCTTGAAAATGTGTACATTTTTTTAACTACCTTGAGAACTGGATGGATATGCAGAATTTGACATTACCAGGCTTCCTTTATCTGCAGCATCCAAGTTTGAATCAACAGTTGCATAGACAACAGGTTAGTACAGGAATTACAACACACTTTTCAGCCTTTTCCTCTCAGGGCAGCTAAATGACTGAGAGATGTTCAATCTGGTTTCTGTGAGGTATAAAAATATGATGCCATTAGATCTCATTAATGAGCTGCTGAGAGCCACACTCCACAGTAACCAACACCTCCATTTTCCCAGGCAGTAAATCAGCACTACTCCATTAAGTTTAAAGGGCTCCAGATAATTTATACCAACTGAGGATATCATGCTGTAAACTTAGTCTCCCACAGTGTACGGGTTGCTTCATTCATCACAGAATCACAGCTGCCTCCAGCTGGCAGAGAGCACCTATTCAGACCCTTAACATTGCACAATAAAGCACAGTAAAGCAGGAAATGCATAAGAACATGAGGCCCTTGTGGGACTGTATGGTGCATGTGCATTTTCTGAACATCATATGGCCTTTGGTCAGGGTGCTCATGATTCAGCCACCATGCTGAATGTGGATGTGGTAAAGGAGATTAAAATCTCTGTAGGATCTTAAGTTATATATAATGCATGTATATCTAACATAATTATAGGACAGTAGATACTATGCTAGTCCATTTGTGCAGTCTTTGAAATCTGTCAGAAGTTTAGTATAGAGTATAAAAGATTTTAAAATGCAATATCACAACATTTCTGGCTGTTGTAAACCTGAAATGAAGAACCATATTAAAACTGCAGCTGAATGAGAAAGCATTTCTCATTGGGCTTTTTGTTCTCCTGTAGCTTTTTCAGAGTAATTTAGTTATGCTCAGAAGAGAAACAAGGAACTATTCCAAATTTATATAATTAACAATTATTTCTACTGAATTACAGCATTTCTACCTTCGATAGTAAATTTTTCTACATTTTAGCCTTTAGTGGGACTCCTGCTTTTAAAGATCAGCAGCTCTACCCTGAAGGAGAAAGCTGTAATGGAATTTAGAAGTCTTTGTATGGATCACTTAAACATCTGTGAAAGAATACAAATATACACATTGGCCAACCAAAAATTTGTCTTTTTCTTTCACTCTGCCTAAGTTTCAGAAAGCAGCTCCTAAGAGAGCTGTTGATACTTCTGTACCTGTTCTCAGCTTTCCAGAAGAGCTGGTACCTGCTGCTTTCGTCATCTGTGAGAACAGGGAGATACTACCTCTATGGGAAGCACTCCAAGTAGGCAAAAAAATTAATACACTGAGCCTCTTTCGCCATGTCCTTAGTATTGATTGCATAGAATACATATAACCCAACTACTGGGAAGTTAGTTAAGAGAATAAGGAAAGGTTCAGGCTGCGAGGAGGAAAGAACTATTTCTTTCACTCTTTTTTTTTTTTCTTTTTTTTAAGGCAGCAACAGAAAAAAGTTGTCCAATTTTTGAAGAGTTTTGAAGGCTGAGATTTGTGAGCGGAAAAGAAGATGAATCCTGACAAAGGGGTGGGGAGGGTGTAAGACATATCTACATGTGGAGCTCCTACTAGGCAGTTCTTTGCTTGAAGAATGAGAAAGTGGAGTGGTTGGTACCTACAAAACCAAGGTTTTCAACAGAGGGACTAAAAGCACTTTACAGATGATAATAACAGGGAAGACAGAAAACATACAATGAATAATGCAACAAAAATAATCCATTAAGAAAATACTATGTGGCATACAGCATCTGTGACCTTAGTGTATCCCCAGGAAGCTTAGCAACAAATCTCAGGCTCTTAAGTCTAACACCAGTAGGCGGACTGTCCTCAAGGGGCAAATCTATTCTAAGCCCCAGAGATTCCATCATAAAAGGAAGGAGAGGATCTTACTGCACCTGCAGGTGGATTCCCTGCTTGAACAGCAGGTGATCGTGAGAAACAGTCATCAGCTCATTACCAGTTCTGTTCATTAAAATACAGGTGCATCAATACAAATATGGAAAATCCATTATTTGATTGTGCTATGGACTCTTTTGGCCTGGTGCTGAAAAATGATTTTCCAACTTTAGTGTCTGATGCTTCCTTCAATACTGTGGCTGCTTTGGTTCCCATTTTGCCTGTTACATTTTGACCAAAAGTATGCTAACCTATGAACTCTTTAAAAAATACCAGAAGTCTGCAAAACTATTTTCATGTTTTTGTTGGGGGAAAGCAGCTTGGGGAAATCCTGACATGGATACCCAGCTCTCCTCCTCCCACCCTGTTTCAGGAGGAAGTATTTTAATATTGCTCAGGGCTCTGGTGTTTGGAATGATGCCTGAATGCTTCACTTTGTGGCTCTAAGGATTGCGATATGCAGTTCAGTTAACAGATCTAATCCTGAGTATGGAAAACATGACTATTATGATAATGAAAAAAGCATTTTTTTCAAGAATGTTATGACTGTATATTTTACCTGAATGTTATTTTTTATATTACATTCTGTTCCCAATGGACTAGAAATTTCTTTAGGGTATGATCATTTTCCTGTTTCTATTCATTATTTAGTACAATGCAGCCCCTACTTTTACAGTGGATTTGAGTTATGCTAAAATGTCAATAACATTAAAATAAAGGTGATATTCTTATATTCATTTTTCCCGTTATTGTGCAATAAGTTGCGCACTCATGTCTACATGTCCTAACTACCTAATTGCTGATTTCTGTCTTGGAGTAAGCCTCTTCAAATTTAGAGACTTCAGATATGCCCCAAATAAAAATGTACATTGGCCACACAGCACACAGCAACATTAAAGTGATAGGAGGTGACAAAACACCAATCATTTTTATTGAAGCAGATTGTAATGATTAATGCTGAATTGGATAGGAAGAGCAACTGTGCGCTGCTACAGAATTCTCAGTGATATAACTTCACTTTGTATTAAGAGGAATTCCTGCGTGATTTCTCTGCTCAGACTGAGACTTTCTCTACTTGCTGTGGGAGTAAAAGGTGTACTCTGACCCTGGTCACTGTGACAGGAGTTCCCTGCTGGCTTGCCCTCTGCTTAACTTTGTCAAATGTGAATTTCTCATGCTTGATCTCCCATTCAGGTGCTGTTTGGACATGTAATTGAGTCTAATTAAAGCATAGAAGGACTGGCAAGACAGGGAAATGAATGAGAGGAAAAAGTATATCCTGTGTTTTACAGTTCTCTGTTAGCTGTCAGTAAGAATAGAAATGGCCACTGGCTCTTCAGTGATTAGACAGTACCCCAAACAGACAGACTGTACAGCCCACAAGTCCTGTTTTAGGTTGTATCACTAAAGCAGATCTATCCTGACTCATGACATTAGCACCTAAGATTTCATGCAGCCACTGGTGCTCAGATTCTTGCTGCTGTTTCTACAGTTTGAACCATGCAGTTCAATGCCCATTCCTGGTGCCCAGTTCTGCTGCCCTTGCAGACAGACAAAAATGTATGAAGGCACCGGGCCTTGCCTTTCTCAGGCTATAGGTGCTGGAGATGTGGCACAGATTACCTGTAGGAGTCTGAGAGGAGAGAGCTTCAGTAATTAGTGGTGGATTTGATTTACAGCCCTAGAAGAAACTTGGTCTGGCATAATTAACAGAGATTTATAGTCGTTAAGTAAGAGAAATGTAAGCCTATGTTTCTATAGTTATAAGCAGAATTATATTGGGTGTTATGGTGGAGGGCTTAGAGTATAATAATATGATTTTGTAATTTAAGTTAAGGATTTAGATATTAAAATAAAAGTACATGGGGGTACTTGACATGACAGGTCATTGGCTGAGAGACCTCTGCATTGCAGTGGAGAAGAATTATAGCTGATAGGTCATTAGGTGAAAACAAAGTTTCATTTTAAGTGCCTATTGGATTAGAAAGTTATAAAAAGCTGTGTAACTCTGAATCTTGTGACTATTCGCCATTTTGGAGGTCTATTGCTTAGACCCTTATGTCTTACGACTGATGCTGGTTTGTTGTTTTTAGTAATAAACCTCCTTAAACGCTGATAGTACCATCTCTTTAATTAATAAGTCCGACGCGTGGAGCAGTGCCGAGAAAGAGCACTTTGGAGCAAGAATTTATGGCTTCTGAGTGTTGCTCTGATAAGCCAGAGATTTATAGCCAGAGCGACTAAGGAGGGGCTCCGTGCCCCTCTAAAGGGGGTCCTAAACACCAACAAGTCCAGCAGCCCCCCAAACCAAGCGGCAGGGAGTTAGAAAAAAACAACAATTACCAAATACTATTTATTATTATATTTACAAGGCAACAAAAGGCTAAACTTGTAATGCTACGCAAGAAAGACTGATAGCTATATGGATAAATTGGATTGATTATGTGAGATCGATGCTGACTTTAGATAGCTAAAGTCAATATCTATCTTTCTCACATAACTCAATCAATCCAATTAATACGTGGTAGGCAAAATGGCTCAATAACTTTAAAAATAGCTCTGTACAAATGCTGTATAGCCTTCCTTTGCTTTCTTTGACAGCCACAGGCTGTGACCTTAGGCATTCTTCAGACCCTAGATGTTCTAGCATGTGATGCATCCATAAAATTAAGTTTCAAGACCGGAAGAATTGTTAGTGATCAGCTTTTGTACCGTGATAGCAGCTGGATGAAACTCAGCTGAGGAATAGGGGCTCACTGAGCTTTCTTAACGTTTATAAACCTTTGGTTAGGGATACTTTTCGGTTCTATATGTAAGTAGCTGCAAAACTGTGATCTGCAGAGGAGGATGAACAATTTAGATTACTTGATATAAACTTTGGAATCTCTTTTTCTATTTTCTGCTCTATGGTCAATTGTGGAGTAAAAAATGTTATTATTGCTACTATTGTGGTTCAGCCATCACTGTGAAAAAACAAGTCAGCAGCATCATTTCTTTTATTTGTGATGGTGCTTCAACACTCCAGCACTCACCAGAAGGTGCAATAATGGGCACTGACAGCAGAGACCCTGAAGATTTGGCTGCCAAATCACATCACTGGAGTGATGAGATGAAGTTTACAACAGAGGAAACAACTACTTTTTGCAGCTACAATTTGGGGTTTTTTTTACCAGCCTTATATTTTCTTGGTAGAAAAATGTCTTTTTAGACAAGAAATTATAGCCTGCAGAAAACATCTGCTAGTAAGTTGATTAATTAAAGACTACATTCCCTGAAAGCAACTGTCGTGTCAGTCAGACTGGAAATAAGAGAATATAGAAAGTATGGCTGGAAGGCTCGGGGATATAATAGATGGCAGATATAATTGGTGGTAGTAAAGGTTTCTGAGAGGCCTGGACCTACTTGAACAAGCCATAGTGTAGCAGTAGACCAAAAAAATTGGAGGCGCTTCATTCTTAGTAACCCGAGGAAGTTTAATTAAGACACAACATAAAAGCTATCCTGGGTGTACAAACGTGTAATTTCTCCAGCCAACTGCCTGCCAGACAGAAAGACAGACACCAAAGGCAGGTGTGTTATATCCCCCTGCTAAGTGTAACATTCCCTGGGTCTCACTGAAAGAGCCATGGCAGAAGTTTTAAATCTTGCCTCTTGTACTGTGCTTTCTCAGGCAACCTCTAGGGACTGCTGCTTTTCTTCAGGCAGAAGTGAGAAACCCAAGTGCCATTCCCAGGCCCCCTGCCTGCAGGTGGAAGCAGGATGGAGAGCCCTAAGCCCCACAGGGAGGTCCCATGGTGGAGCATCTCCTGCCTCTACCTTGAAGAGTGCCAAATTCCAAGCCCTTACTACACCTACTCAGTATGCCAGGGTCGGTTCAGGGGAACCCAATGAAGTCACTTGAAATGGCACTTGCTGTGTGAAGTCAGGCAGGAGGATCTGTGTTTCGCACCTTCTCGGGCCCCAAGTCGCAGAGTGTGATGCCAACACAGCCAATGCTGCCGTCATGCTTGTGTCTTTAGTGGCATCCTTGGATGGTTGTTCAGGAATTGCAATTTTTCAACAGACATCTTGGTAATTAAGAAATAGTAATGCTGGAAGATTTATGGCTCATGAGGTCAATAATAGCTGCAATCCCTTTTCAGACCTTTCCCAGGCTGCTGCTGGAGGGCTGAGGGCCACTGAAGCCCCAAACAGCTTGTGTGTAGTCAATACTGCAATGACCCAAAGATCTGTATGTTCTCTCTAACCTTTCTCTCATGATAGTTCATTGGATTCTTTCTGTCTATTTGGTTCTTTCTGGCTGTAATCAGGTGGATAAATGGTTTCTTGTGTGGAAACCCCTCACACACTTTTCCACCTGTCAGGGGATACCCACCCTACTCAGTGAGTAGGAAATCTTGAGGGATTCAGATTTGCAGTAGCAAAACAGCTCATAGACTTTCTGCTTCAACATCCTATTTGCCATCTGTGAATTCCTTGAGGCGGAAACTGCATGGAGAGCCTCTTTTTTTATTCAGCTTCATGGTACAGTGTTTTGCCTCCATCATTACCAGTTACAGAACCCAAACCCCTTTTGCTAAAAAAGTAAAATCTCAGCTTAACATGACCCCCTTTCAGCCTGTCTAAGAAAGACATGTAATCACAAGAGACTTGAGCTGGTACAGAACAAGCGCTTGAAAAAGAATCTACAAATATAGGAACAATGGTCCTATTTTAATTCAATAAAACAATAACCTATTATCTTTAAAACATAATCTAAAATTAAAATAGTAGAAACCAAAATAAGATTGTCTCCTTATTATAAGTAACTCTTGGTGAATCCTATGCCATAGAAACAAATGTTTATTTAAATCACAGAAAAGAAACCCTACATATTAATTTCTATATGGATAAAATATATTTGTACACATGGTCTGTGATGAAAAAGGAGTTGAAAATGATCTAACAAGGATCTGTCCTCAGATGCAGAATTAAGCCTACAGATGAATACTCAAGTTGTAAGTTGAATAAGAGCTAGTTGTTCAGAGGAATTATTTCAGGCTGCCCCATAGCTGAGGTACAGCCCTGAGCCTGGGAAAAGCTGAGGTACAGCCCTGAGCCTGGGAAAAGCCATTTACATGAAAGATAATGGAAATGCTAAACTAGGAATTTATTATCTCCTGATTTTCTTTCCCCTCTTTCTTAAGACTGAAAACAGAATATTAATGCAATATAAGAGAACAAATTGAAAGGGGCCAGACAGAAAAACCAATTTCCAGCAGTTTTAACAACACTTATTTACTCACTTGTCTGCTTGGCTCCCCTTAAATGGAACGCTCAGCATTACTTTTGAGCTTGACATAACCACGCTCTGTGTGTGTGTGTGTGTGTACGTGTGCATGTGCACGTGGAGAGGGCACATTTTGGCAGCAGCATCACGCTGCAATTTCTTGATTTTTTTGGCAGCTGGACCGTAACATTCCCTTTTAAGTAGATTTTCTTGCATTTAATTTGTTGGATTAGCATAACTAAAATGGTGGTCATAGGCCAGGAAAACATTGTGTCTCTGTCTTCTTTATTGGCCTGCCCTCTGACAGTAGTATATTTCACTGTCTGCCAGCTGGGTGACAGACTGCCTGATGGAAATTTATCATGTTGTCCTCCATGGTGGACACAACAACGTGTCATGAGGAAAGTATCCATGATGTCATAGTTTTAGACTCTGGTAGATGTACAGCACAAAAAAAATAAAAGCTATAAAGCAGCTGTTTCTCTGTGCCAATTTCCTTGCTCCTGCTGGTGGCCGACATTGTTCTATTTATTAATTTTCTTCCATTAAAACATATTACTCTGTTACATACCAAAAATTAAATAATATTCTTTTCTTAAACCAATCATTTGCTCTGTTTCATAAGTCTTCAAGTATAGGGTTTTTTTTGGAAGCCCTAAACTAACATGGTTCTTTCTGCTTGTTAATGAGACATATCACCCAAATCAGTTCATGTTTCACAATAGTACTGGATCTACATGTGCATCTGAATACATCAGAAAACAAAATGTTGTTTCCAATGATTTTTTGGGTTTTTTTTTTCTTTTTTTAAGTAACACAAATAATTCTGCCCATTTAAATATTTAAACCTATGAAGATATCCTTTTTCACTCAGGGCAGTTTGAATCTTAGAATGTCACTACTGAAATATGTCATATATGTTTTCTTCAAATAATTTCAAGTAAGAGAATTCCTTCTGGCACTTGACACCATGTGGTAAAAATAGATTTCTCAAGCCAAAAAACTGAGGAAAACTCTCTTTTGTTTCTTAAAGGCAGATCAAAATTATCCTTGAAGAGAAGGGATATTCTAAACTCAGGGGTATCCTTAAAGCTTCATTGGTTTCTTAAGCTGGTGTAATTGCGGGAAACTTTATAGACTCAAAAAAATTAAATTTTTATGCAATACATATACACTCCAGACATTTACAGCATCACAGACATTTTCCCCTTGTGCAAAGACTGCTGTTTGCGGCACAGTACAGTCAACAAGCTACCTGACAATTGAGATAGAAGACTTTTGCTGTAAAATTTAACCAATCCATCTCAGTAATATCTTTATTACCACTACCATCTAGGCTATTCTGACCCTGGAGATTTTTCTCCTGTAAAATGTGTCATGCTGAACTTAGTTGACTGATACTTTCAGGCTGCTGCTTTGGCTATGAAGCTGCTACTTTGAGGAAACCAGCTTTCAGTCCCAGGGTGACAGTTTCTTGTGGATGTTTGAGGAAGGACTGTGCTCCAGATTCCATGTGATCATATCCCACACGTAGGGTCTCAGATGCAGAAAATTATATTCTTATACTGTTATAATGGAAACGATATCTAACTCTGAAGCAGTAACCAACAAAAAAAAAATTCCTAATACGTTTGTTTCTTTTTTTTAATCTGTGCCATTCCTTTTCCCCCTTCGTCTAAAGCTAATAATTTTGTTTTGATTTTCCTGACAACAGGGCAAACTTTCATAAACATTCAGAAAAAAAAATTGTTCCACATAATGTGTTCACAATGCTACACCTAATATCGATTGTTTTGATTGTTATGCCTAGGTACAGTCAGGCATATATCTCAGTATGGGCCTCTCCTTTAGCTGCATGCAGGGAATTTTAATTAATTGTAGTAAGGATGGGAATGACAATATGGCAAAATTTTCAGCTTGTTTTACATCAAACAAGCTATTCTGTTTTGCCTCTTTTATAATCGATTGTCTGTTACACAAAAGATAAAAAAAAAGCTGGTCAAGGGTTTAGTGCTGTTCAACTACCACTTGGCATGCCCATTAAATTACTGCACAAAGCAGACAACAATGCAGATTCAAGGCCTGAGTCTTGTGTTAACCTGACTGCATGAATGGGTCTCCAAGTTTAAAAACAGTTGAACAAAAGAGCCACCATGGAGTGATTAAGATTTATTTGGGTGCTGGAGTGCACAGCTGCTGCAGGGAGGAGGGGGAGAGACAGCACGCATCCTCAGGGCTCGCCTGTGCTTGGCACAGGTCCCAGCTGCAAGGGAAGGAACCGAGCAACTGTACAACCTTTGTGCTCCTTCTCTTCTTCAGGGCTGTCATAATCCCCCAGCACAAACAGGATCAGTCCCACATGGGACCACACAGCCAAGGGTCTGCCAGGCTGCAGCAGTGCTCTGGTTAAGTGTGGTCTCCTGCCACATCACACTCCAAATCTGCAGGCACATCTCTGCTTCTTTTTTGTTACTGCAGAAGGGCAAGGGGATAGAAGCCAGGTGGGGAGTGGTCTGCCAGCTTACCACTAAAATTTATTTCTTCAGCACATTAACTTGAATGCTCAGCACTGTTTGCAGAGCAGAAAAAAAAAAAAAAAAAAGCCTTTGATTGCTTTGATATCATCAGCAATACAGGGGTGACATAGCCCCCAGCAGAAAGATGTCTCTCTTCCTACATTACTGACTCTGATGTCTTGCTTCCTGTGTAACTGATTATCCCAGACTGCTCATGTTTGCTAATGACTTCAGGAGTCTGTTAAGAAAGAAGATCAGCACTGCAGAAACTAAAAATTAAAGTATCGTGAGGCAATCTTAACACAGAAATTAAACATTTCTTTGTGACTGTTTCAAAAAAGACCAATTGCAGTGGAAAAATGCCTACTTCCAAGGAGCAGGAAGTGCAGAATTGGAACTAAAACACGCAAAGTCAGGGAACCATTCACCTGTTCAGTACTACAGCTTTAGCAAAGATCTAACAAATTACTGATTTTTTTTTTAATGCCACCAGACAGTTTTCTAAATAGCACATTTTATTCAACTGTCCTCCTTTAATGCAGTAAAGGATGCGCAGATTGGGAAGTACATCCAGCTTCTATGTCAGTCCTCTGTCCTAAAGACAAAATGCCACAGTGATACAAGATGGGTTGATTTTTACTTTTTGTCTTTGGGATGAATAAGCTAATCAGCCCAAGACACTTTCCTTTTCCTTCCCTCTAACTTATCCTTTTGATAAACTCTCTACTTCTTTGAGACATAGATGGTTTAGCACTACCACAATGTAAATGTTGCAATCACAGCAATGTATCATAATTTTGTTAAGTTTAGGAAAATACTGATTTAAAGGATATTCTTAGTGGCATAATCCTATAAAACTGAAGAGAAACATCTAAAGATAAGCAACACTACATCCTTAAGTCCTTTTCTTAGACTATTAGCTCAATGCTTTTGAAAATGTATTTATGCTGTTAATGCATGACCAGTTCAGTAGGCCAAGTGTATGAGACTTCCAAACAACATGAAGTAAATCCCGATTATTGTTGAACTTCCCATGTAACTGGAACATATGAACAGTATGAGTCTTGGAGCTACTTACTGAGGCTGTGACTTAACAAAAAAATTCAATCTTAAGCATGTCAACATATAAGGCTCACTCAGTCAGGTCCTGAAATACATTTATTTTCATTGAAAGCATTATGGTAGTTGTGCCAAAGAACTCACTCTTACTCACTCTGATGGCTGACATCTGCATTTGGGTCCATTTCTCTTTTCAAAGAGCAATGCCTTGTTTTGTGTCCTTGTACCAGAAAGCCTTGTCAACTCATTGCTAAAAGAAACTAGCATCATAAAGATATGTTAATCAAAACTGAGTAATAAAGTCTGATCTAAGTTGCAAACTCAAAACTTGCCCAGACAAGCAACCTGATTAATTTTGAAAGGAGCTCTGCTCTGAGCAGTAGGGTGTACAAAATGACCTCCAAGGATTTTTCCATGGCCATCTGAAATTCAGTTAATTACACAATATTTGGTGCTTACTCTGTTTCTTTCAAGCATGTTGTTTGCATCTCAGACTAGTGCAGTATGTCATGCAGAATGAACATATACACAGCTTATGTGGTTGGATTAAACTTTATATATATGTAATTTCTGTTTTCTCTCTCCTTTAGCACAGCACGTTTAATGCAAAATCTTACAATTAACAGAGAAGCAAATGTCCTTATGGTGCACATCTGTGGTTTAGGAAGGGTACTCCCCAATTCAGTGTCCTCCCCAAGACCTCAAACCACACTGCCACTCACGCGCTCCCCACCTTCCCCCTTCCCCTCCTGCTTCCCGCTCCAGCAGGATGGAGAGGAGAATCAGAGGCACAAAAGATGAAAATCATAGGCTGAGGTAAGAACAATTTACTGGAAATAGCAATGAGATAAGAAAATGAACAGTAACATTAATAACAAAATGTGTAAGACAAAGAAACGATTTACACAGGAAGCCCACGAGGAATCCCAACCAGCTCTTCCCCACCATGCTTTCTCCCAACCAGAAATCTCACCCTTCTTGGAAGCAAGAGGCCCTTTGCCTGCCCCGGGCAGTGATCTGAGGTGATACGGAATAACATTAGGGACTGGCCACGCCCCTTCCCGCCTACTGCCAAAGATTAACTTCGTCCTTGGCCAAAACCAGGACAATCACCTACACTGCCAACCACAAAAACCACAGCAGCAGAACACTACAACAACTCACCTCAGGTCTTTACTAAAATTTGGTTAAATGAAGGCATTGGGCATCTTTAAATGAAATCTGCTTATACACGTGTGCTTCTGCAGATGAGCACGCACCCATCATTCCCCTAGAGCTTTACAGGCTCTGGTTTATATTTGCAATAGCCCCATGACTTGGTACAGCGGGAAAGCTGAGGCATAGAAGAGATTTGCCTTAAATGATGCAGGAAACAAATAGCGCAATGAGTGCAACACACTTTCCACTTACCACATGAGCTGTTTAACAGCCTTTCATACATACCTAATCCCGAAGGCAGCTGCAACTCCTTACAAAGCACAGGACTGTACTGTCTAGTCATACTTCTAAGGTCCACGAAGCTAAAACAATCAAACATGATGGACCAGCGCACAGAAACTCTGGAGTGCCAAGGGATCCCGTGACAATTCCTCTTTGTAGCTAACTGTGTCAGCTTGTGTGCTTAAGATAAATTGCTGAGTGAGGCATTTTCTCCTGTGCCAAGCTGAGGATTTCTCTGAGTTTGGTTTCCCCTCTCAAGAACATTGTACTAAGTAAACTGGGCTCTTTGTCAGTACACTTCTCTGTGTAGTCCTTATAAAAACAAACTGTAAGTTCCTAGCAAGTCAAGCTATAAATTTGCCAGGCTGAAAAGATATTGATTTGATTTCCTTCCTATTTGTAACAAATGCTAAGAACCAAAATTAAGTCATTGGTAATGTCTGCTAAAATCTCTGCTACTGGCTAGTTACGGCCCTTTTAATCCTCATCATTTTAAGAGCTGAGCTGTGCCTAGCTGGCCTTCTGGACTTTCATATATAGTCAAACTAGAGAATGGTATTTAACACAGTTCATAAATTAACAGCTTGTAGTGAGGATTCCCTGCAAGAAGAATTAATATAGCAGCTTCACCTTTGACTTAAACTGATTTTATGCTCTTGTTTTCAAGGGATTACTCCCCTTCTAGTATTAATTTCTGAAAATCTTAACTAAAGTAGGATGTCCTTCTGCCTGATTATTAGTCCTTTAAGCTTTGTTTTAAGATGGATGAGGCATTGCACGTTGCCCTCAGAAGGTGACTGGAGCCTTTCCACAAGGCCCAGACTCGCTGGCAGGCACTCCTCCTTCAAGGATCACCTAAGGATGTTGCTGCAGGCCTAATGAAGGCCTCCCAGACTTTGTGTGCTATTTTGGTTGCCCTACCTTTTGCAACATGAGCAGTGGGGGTTTTGCATATCTCACTTTTGTTCTTGGATTTATCCATGCAGTTGCTTCTGAGTGCTATGAATTTGGGTCAGGTTCCTTCCTGTGATCTATGGCTAACACTGAAGACATCATTTTACAACATCAAGAGTCTTCTAACAAACAACTAAAAGAGGAAGTGCAAGCAAAAGGGAAGTTGCCACATATTTAATCGCACCAGAGGTATCTTCTCTGTTGGGGATTGGGTTCCTCACAGCAGACCCCTGGCTCAGCCCTATCTCTTGAGGCAGAAAGTGAAGCTTCACTTCCTTCCCTACAGGGACGACAAGCTCTGAAAATAATTAATTTACACAAGTTGTGATTAGTTCAATTACTCGCCAATTCATTAATGTGATTGTTAGGCTCCTAATGACCAGGCTGGCTGCTTGACTTCTTCCATTCTGAGGTAATTTAAAGGCGGACTCATTTTCTCAGTTGCCCCTACAGTACCACGTAAAAAACTGCCACTTAATGTTTGTTAAATTAACTAACTGCTACTGGAGTGTCGATGAGGAGAGGAACAAAATGAACGTCACGTCTAAGTATGAATGCTATATTTCACAGCCACTTGCAGAGGCCATACTCTGGAGTGGATCCTTGTAATTGCTGAACACTAAAAGGAAGTGTTAGGGTAATTCCTAGTGAAAGTCATGTCTGTCATGTTTATACATGGGGCACTGAACAGTCTGCTAGAGATTCTTGATGGTCAACAAGGGACCTTTAGATTGTATCATGTAACTGGAAATGTCCACGGCTTGCCTGTGACATTTGAATTACAAAGACAGCTAACAAAATGTTAGTTTTCAGCAGTCTGTGGCTATTTGTGTCTGAGACCTAAGATGGTGAAAAATGGCTTGAGTGGTTTTTTCCTCAAATGGATGCACTGTATCAAATACTGAAATGCAGTTCTCATTACACCATTTGAATTATTCTCTCTATAAGCAAGCAGTTTTACAACTTTTCTTTCTCTGCGTTCACTTACATAAATTAAACCAGCAGTGAAGGCTGCCAGAAAGACAAAGGGCTAGGAAGAAATAGCTCTTTCTATATGCTACAATCCCCCAGCTACCCACTTCCATCCAGGCAATTGTTCAAACTCTGTTTCTGAGACAAGACATAGGTATACTACAGTCACAAAACTGCCAGGTTTTACCTGGTACCAGGATCACAATGAACAACTTACACATAAATTCTACAGACACCATCCTCCCACTCCCTCTGCCCCCAAATTACTTTGACCTATTCTTCCACCAAAAAAAGCTGGGGGAGAGGGGCAGTGGGATTAAAGAATAATCAGCATTTCTTCTAGTAAAACCAGAATGACCAAGTTGCTCCTGCATGAATATAGCACATGTAACTTGAATTTTGTACTGAGGCTTTAGTAAGGACCATTTGTAGAAAGTTCATGGAATGAACTTTTTGTACCACTAGAGGCACCAGCCAAAAAGTTGGAAACTCACAGTATTTGTCACTTAGAGAGTAGCAGCCACAATACACTGTGGAATTACCAAACCACAAACTTTCTTGAAAGTCTTCATTTAAATGCACATATGAGCTCTTACATATTCAAGGGCCCAAAAAAGGAATAAGGTTTGGCCTAAACCAAACCTCCCCTTCTCAGTTGCACACATCCACAAAGGGGACATTAGAACATGCAGCACCGTTTCTAGAGGGTTGTAGTGTTGACTGTATTCAATGATCGGCCTTTCCTTTCAAAAATACTTTCCACTGGAAAGAAACAAGTGTGCTAGATGTTAATCTTTTTTCATTGCTATCCAACTACCAACCTTAAATCTACACACTGACAGTAAAACAAAACATTTCCATGTATTTTGAAGTTTGACTACAGGAAAGGGTGTCTAGGGAGGAGGGGAAAAGTTATCTGAAAACTGTCTAGTCTTTCTACAGAGAACATCTCTACAGCAAAAGACCTTTTATATGAAATGTGTTTTTCCCAGTCATTTGTCTTGATTTAGTGCTTAGTGTTTCCTATGTTCAAGCAATTGAACATGTACAAGCAATGTAACAACATACCAAGGAGTATGTTAGTGAAGTTAGCCTTCAGTTACCTGTTTAGGTTGCTGTGGTGGGAGGAAGTTTCATGTATGACATGAAGCATTTTCCACTGCTTGATAGCGGTGTGGAAGTGTCCCAACCAGGGCTGTGCAAGGAGAATTAAGACCATCAATCATTCTTTCCACAGGCAGTCTTTATTTTAAATGTTCAACAGCCTGGATATTCAGCAGCCTAACTGATTGCACAGCCTTGTCTGTCAGAATTTTTCATTTGATAAGGGGAAATTTCAAAGCTCCTTCAGGTGAGGAAAAGCAAAAACTAGCAAGCCAGGAATGTATTAAGTTGGCTTCTGCACTTCAAGACAGCAGGCAAACCTCTCCAAACACCTTCTTCCAGTAAGTGACAATACCAACTACTGTTATGAGCTAGCTCAAAGAAGGGAGAGGAGCACATTTCTTCACAGATGTACTGTGCCATATCTACAGAAAGTACTGGCAGGCCTCCACTTACATCTAGGTTGCAAAGTGAAGAGTGCTTCTGTAGCTGAGGGCTTTTTTCCTTTATCTGAGGACTCCACACTTTCTTCCAGCCCAAGACTTCGTTTCTGTACTTTTGCTCTTATCTAACAAGATTCAGCACTTACATGAAAACAGGTAAATGGATCTTCACTGTTTCAGGAAAGATCTGATTGGAAAAAAGGTATGTTCATTAAAATTAAAAATGTAGGCAAATACAAGTTGGGTTGGAAAAGGCATCTTGTAGCTGGCTGTAGAGGAACAAGGTGCAGAAGGGGAAGAAAAATCACATGAGCAGCATCAATTCCCTTTATGTTCAATTCCCTCTGAGCAAAAACAAAGTATTTACAGTGCTGTAAAAACAAAGGCAGATCAAATAGGAGGCAGAAAATTATGTGGGAACAGAGGGAGTGTATTAAGAGAAATCTGCATGCTTATAAAGGGACAGAAAAAACCAGATTCAAATTCAGCTTTGCACTCACACTGGCTAGCAGACACTGAACAGAAACAGTATTTAGAACCAGAGGGCTTATATACTCTTCTGTGAAGCAAAAACTATACCATTATGTTGAATACTCAACCAACTAAAGCCGTATTTTGTAGCTATAAGCAGAAAATTCTTCAGGAGGAATATAAAGTAACTCAACAGTGAAATCTGACCAAAGAGGTTATTAATGTCCCATTGCACTGGGATACCACAAGACTGCAGCAGAGGAGCTAAGACAGGGATGATTGCTGAGAATTACTTTAGTGGACACCAGCACAGCCACAGGCTGCTGCTGCAGGAGTGCTCAGTACAGCTATACCACCTTCATTAGATGCCAGAAGAGTCTTATGACAAGGAGTAAAACAGTCAAACACTTCCAGATGGCAGGGGAAAAAAAAAAAAACTGTTCAAAGAGAGGAAGGTATTTGTCAATGCAAGTTGGATCTGTTTTTACAGAAGGAATCCCTGACTACCCTCCAAGCCTGCTGTGGAAGTAAACAATGATTTCATAACTCAAAAATGAAGAGGGGCAGGAAAGAATAAACCTAGTGAGACTAAAAACCAAACAACATTTGCAAATAAGTACAGGCCATCTTTTATCATCTCCTGCTATTGTCTTATATTCCCCACTCCTCCCTCCTGCTATATGAAACCATAGAAGTTCTATCTGGTAGAATGTTAAGTCTCCTCTAGACTACAGGAACTAATTTTAGTATGTCAAGGCACTATTCTTTGTTCAGCACATCAGAGTAAAGTCAGAAAAACTCCTAGAGCCCACAGTGTCTGTGAAAACTACCTCAGGTTCCCAAAATAGATTTAAGTTGCTACTTCAAATAAATATTAATTTCAGGAAGAAATGTCTTTATTGGTCTTACTGGTCTCTCCTTATACCACTTGGGACTATACTGGTAAGAACAATGAACTTCAGCAAAAAAGTAGAGCTGTTCTTCTGTATAAAGACTGGGAAGGCAGAGCATTTTGCCCATAATTAGCTGCCATGTGAATTTATAATCACCTTCTGCCTGAGAATTATGTTCTGTTTTGTCACATTAGAACACAAATACTTCAGAGCACCCAGAGTGAGATGTCTAACTGAAAAAATTGAATTCTATCCCATAACTAATGAACCTCACACATTAGGTAGCTATGAAAGGCACTTTACCCCAAAAACTTAGTAAAATAGATACAGTATTGCTACCCACAAACTTTAGAGGCCCCCTTACATCCTAATACTTGCAATATAATTTAGTCCACATGAGTTCCAGATATCTTAAGTGTCTGCAGTCAAAAGCTGCCAGGGATAGCTGGTTGGAAGCTTCAACTCCACAAAGAGTTGTGAACTTGCTAGAAACAACTTACTTTGAATCTGCACAAGTTGGCAGCTGTCCTCATCTGTTAATAAAGGAGCTCACAATACAAGAAGATCATTAAGAGAACAGACCCCAGCCGTAACTGCAATGAGAACAGGCATTAGAAGCAAGCCCAGGAACTGATCCAAGTTCTTACTTGAGGATTTTCATTGTTACTATTTTAGAGACAGGACTGATTAAAAATTATTGAACAAGTCATCACTAAAGATTATTGCTTCTTCCAAGCTATGTCTTAACCTTGAAACTGCATCCCTCCCACCATAAGCAACTTCTTAACTCAAAGGGGGAAGGATTAGCAAGAATCAAGTAGCACCTTGTACTACAAAAGTTATGGGGAGTAACTGCTGCCAGCCAGACACTGCAAGGGCCTCACACTCACCTGGCAGACCACTCTCTGACCTGCCTCCATCTCCCATATCTGCCAATGCTGCCCCTCAAAACCTTGCAGTAGTAGTTGAGTAATCTCAGCCAGTGTTAGCCCTGAGTTAGGAGATCAGCTGGAGTTCTGTGATAGGAGACCCACTCTGTACATTACTCTGTGCAGACTCTAAGTCTCAAGAACAAACGCATCACCTGGCAAGTGTCTTAGCTGCCTGGAATACTGCTGAAATAACTGAAGAAGTACTTCATGATCTGGCTGGCAGTGGTAGTGCAGCCTACTAAAGCCTTCAGCTTGGGAGATACACCATTTTACTTCAGTGCTAACATAATAATCAAGAACAATACTTTAGCTTCTTGACTCATTTTATTTTTATCCCCTCGGCTGCATTTGAGTTTTACAGTGGCTTCTTAAAGATCATTCATTCTTGTAGACCTCTAAGAGGTAACAGACAGGACTGTTTCAATCATACATACAAAATTACTTATGTTTACAAATTTTTGGCAATCATAGTAACCCGTTTTTTCCTATTGCCATTGCCCCAATCATTGAAAAAGTGTGTACAATAATTTACATCTGAAGTATTTCAAAGTGCTTGATAGTGATTTTCCAATAATTATTTACAAGTGGCCTATAGACATATGTACAGGTGTTACAAGTTGTGGCTGGAATATGGCTTTCTATGGAAAGTGCTTTATATTTGGTCAGTGATGTTACTGACTAACCAACCCAAGGGTTACTGATAAAACTGTAACCACTAACAGCTGAATTGTTGTGGACAGGTATTTACAGAGTTGTTAAGCTGTATAAAATAGCTATTTACACAAGTGTTCCATAAATACAGAAAGTATCTTCTTTCTTCCAAGAATGGAGGAAGTCCTTCAGCCACAAACCTGGTTACTATCCCCAAAAGTGTAAGACAAGTAAACTGAAAGTGATTCCTGATCCAGTGCTCACGCCATATCATCATCGGTGCTGACAACAGATATCTGTCAAAAAGTAAGTACAAGTTAGCTACAATTGCACTAATAAAAGACATAAAACAACACACATCATTGCTAATCCTGCAGGCTAGTGACCACATTCAGCACAGATTACTCCATCTCAGGTACAGACACTAGTTACCTACTACAACTTTAACCTTGATTATAGGGTAAAGTTGTCAGTTGATTCAGCCCAGCAGTTTGTCTGCAGCCAGCAGCTTTCAAAAGCAGAGACCTCTCCTAAATTCAACTCAGGTATCATTTCACAGTCTTCCTACTCCAATTATTAACCTGGGGTCTCAGACATGTTAATAGGTTTACTTACTGCAGGGTAAGTGTGTCCTACTGAACCGCTGTGTCTTCCAATATCAATTGTGAGGTCCTCTTCTGTAGTTTTTAGGTAAACGGGATTATCAAAATTCATGCTTTTCATGTTTTTGTGCTGCCAGTTACGCCACATAAAGTAGCCAGCTGCTGCAGCCATCATCAGCAATACTGCAGGGAGACAAAGAGATTGCACACATGCAGCAGAGTCAGGTCAAGGTCCTAAGAGTGGCTTGTCCCACCGCACGGGGTCCAAAAGGCTAGTAAATGCTGTACTCACCAGCAGGAAGAATGATCCAAGCTGCTGATGTTCTTCCAGCTGACGTTACTTCAGAGGTTGTACCATTAGTGTTGAATCCTGCATGAGAAATTGATGCAGTGAGCTTGTGTACTGACAGGCTGGCAGGTTGCCATATGAAAGCATTTCCCGAACCCAGAAGCTCTTGTTTGACTAGCTTCTCAGTAGCACACTGCTAGAATAGCCTGACATGCTTCATCCTGTATTAGTTGGAATCTTTATTGCTTGCCTTCTCTGAGCACTCCTGGGATTTCATGGAACCTATAGGTTCCACACTGTCACAGGTAAACTAATTCTGTGTAACACATGCTCCAGCTGTTACACTACACAAATGAGCTGGCCTGTGTTCTCTACTTGCATGCAAAGGAGAAAACTTCCGAGTAGGCTAGTTGGTCAGCTTGCATTTAATTTCTCTGTTTAGCAGTGTTAGTTATTGGGACCAGTACCTCCAGGAACTAGTCCAACAGTTGGAGATTTTTCTGTTGTGCTGGTATCTTTAGCCTCAGTGTAAGCCACAGTTGTTCCAGTACCTGAAACTAATTATAGATCAAGAACTAATTATAGATCAGTTAATCCTGAAGTTCTGCAATGGCTTTGCTATGAGAGCCATGGTAGTGGAGGTTTAGCAGATGGCAAAAATGATCATGCAGCCTGTTAGCTTCACTGGGAGCACTGACATTAGCTATTTCACTAGCACAACCTCAGCAGAGAGTTCTTGATGAAAAGTAGTTCCAAGAACAAGGCCAGACAGTTAACCACGAATGAATTACAGGTATTTAAAGTCACAACAATCATAAGCCATCCCATCCCTCACACAAGGTTTTCTGAGTGAGGTTTTAGGTTTACAAGTTTACTGGTTAGGTACAGCCTTTGATAGCCATTGCAACCTTTCAGAGCAGCCAGCTGAGGCCAGCATCCTTGCATTCAGCACTCTGTGGCAGTCAGAATTAACACACAATGGAGTAGGTGGCGCCTTGGAGTTTCTAGTTCCACTCCACTGGACAAAGCATGATTGCTGCATAGTCAGTGCTGACAACAGTAGCACAGCAGCATGTTCATCTGGACCAAAAAGGAGGTACAAACTTCATTGGACAGCAACATTAGCTGATCACCTTTAGAACACTGTATCTATATGTACAGCCATGTTAGTTTACACCCCTGTTTTATAAGAGGCTGAGTGTGTTTTGTCCTTGTGCTTGCTGTCTGCAGAAAGCCATGGAGGTACAAACTCTTGTTGCAAATGACGATGATGATGCAGAAGCAAAGCATGGACTTTGAACAGCATCTGCAGACTCTGAGGGCCATATTACTGCATAAGACCCTCCCCTTCAACTACATCAGAGTAATTCTAGCAAAGCTGTCAGCCAATACCACTGTATTTCCTTCCCACTAACAGGTTCAATACTCCCCTACTCCCTTCCCCATCCATCCTGGGAAAGATCTCAGTCATGTTACAGTACCTGTACATCTCAGACCATCCTCCTGCAAGAAGTACCCAGCAGGACATGCACAGGTGTACTTTGGAGAATGTTCATTTATCTGAGGAGCAGGCAGGCACAGGTAGCTACAGCCTCCATTTGCCATGTTCTCTTCACACCAGTTTCTACCTGTTGGTAAAGCAATTAAGGAGTGAATAGGAGTGAGCCTTCATGCTCCAGGTGTGTAGCAGAAGCATTTGCTCAGTAATTGTTTTAGTAGAATTCCTTGTCTGAGCTGGTTATTGATTTATAGCTACTCTAGCCAAGAAAGAGGAATTTCAACTAGACTTCTCAACCCCCATGGGGCTGCCTATGTTAGAAGCTCCAAGCAGAAGTAGAAATGGACTGCTGTACAGTGAAAGGATACCATTTGCCACCATCCAGGCAGGGCAGGCTTCTTACAAGTATACACTGACTTAACTATAAACTGTACTGAAATTACCTGAAGGCTGAACAAGTTCATGATACACAATGATGTCCTGTGCATCATTGAGGTTGTTCACTAGGGTAACCAACTCGGTTCCAGTAAATTTGTTGGCACCATAGACTGCCTCATTCTCTCCATCAATCCAGTACACACGGTCCTAGAAGACAACATCATTGCATCCCATTACTGCCATGATGCTATCAGCCCCATCGCTCCTGCCACATACCCGCAAGAAGAGCATCCTTGACAATGATTATAGGAAGTCATTCTTACCTCAAAAATGGTTAGAGCAAGAGGATGAGGAAGGAACATATAAGACTTCAGCACAATTCTACGATCCTGGCCATTCAAGTCCACACTTGACAGCATGTGTAGTTTAGAATCAAGCCAGTACAGGCGGCTTTTTACAAGATCTAGGAGGGGGAAAACACCAAACACATTTAGTGTCCACATGGAGGAAACCTCCAAAGCTTGCTGCAAGAATCGAAACACCCACAGGTTTGAGAATGGTGGCAGTGTTGCTCTAGTTTCTTACCATCCCAGCATACAGAGGGCTGCTGCAGTGATGCCTATGCGGCCTGTGCCTCAAGTATAACACAGAGCAGTTCAAGAAAAGTTACTATTTCAGTATCTGAGAAGTGCTGATGCCTGTTGCAGGGTCTTCAGGCATGCAGAAACTTCCCTTTCTCAGAAGCTGAAAATAGTTCTCTGAAGAAATGACCTTAGCTTTTGTAGCAAAAAAATTGCTAAAGCTCCAGAATACCTCTGGCACAGAGACAAGTTCAACATACCTAGAGCAATTCCATTAGGCCATTGGATTTCTGTTGTCACAAGCTGCTGTCTGTCAAATCCATTCATTCCTGCTTTTTCAATTTTTGCTGGCTCACCCCAGTCTGACCAGTACATAAAGCTGTGAAGCAGAATTTATGTTGTATGATGCACTATAGTACTGTGCAGTATCACTCTTTATTACGACCAATAACTAACAAAGGCTACCTAAGTCAGTTATCAGAACATGTAGTTGGGAGGTCTGCTCTTTTAAAAGAGCCAGGACAAATACTCACCCAGAGATAGGATCTACAGCAATAGAAGCTGGCTCTCTCAGCTCAGAGAAAAACAAAACCTTTCTTTTTGTGCCATCTAGGCTAGCCACTGAAATGGTCTTCGCAGTTGAGTCAGACCAGTAGATGTTCTTATAAATCCAGTCAACAGCTATGCCTGCAGGGCTGTGTATGTTGTCCAGGATTCTGATGTGCGCTCCAACTTTATCACGGGTATCAATAGAGGCACTGGAAGACAAGAATCACTTGCTTTCAACCACTTTCTCCGCCGATACTATCCCTTGGCATACCTCCACAAAGACTGCACAAGATTTCAGGCAGAAGACGCCTGTGGGACATTCCACAGAGTGCCTTTTGTACAACTGCAGCAGCAGTTACTACAAAGTGCAGTAGGCACACACATTGCTAGCTGTGTGAACTTGCATCAACTGTACTTTGTCGTTAGGACACCGGGAATCTAGTTCTCATTACCAGAGACCAGAGAAAGAGCTTGAGTAAAATATGGGATGCTTTAGGGAAGCACACTAGGTTCAGAAGCTAAGCTCATTTACCTGAAGATTGCTTTTTGGCTGAAGTCTGCCCAGTAAAGCTTTTGCTCAGCAATATCAGCATCTAGAGCTACAGAGTTTCTTAGCTGCTCTACGAGCTGAATGTATTCTTTCCTCTCAAGGCCGATCTTCCTAATATCCCGGCGGTTGGTGAAAACTAGACTTGGTTCTTTCCCTGTGAAAAGAGTTTAAGTGTTATCTGTACTTCTAGATATCCAGTCACATACTTTCCTTTTACAAAAAGTTTTATGAGTCATCATATTTAGTATTTGCCATTCCACACTTGCTAGCAGATGCTGACAGAGGTCTTGGCTGTACCATACCTCATCCTTTTCTCCCTCCACAACCTGATGGGGAGGATCCTCCTGCCCAGGGAGCAGACACAAGCAGTTTATGTCACACAGCTTGAAGTACTGTATCATGGCATCATTCGAAGTGTTAGTAGTGATCAGATCTGTACAAGTTATATCAGTAACACCACAACAGCTACTGAAAAAACCACAGTAGTAGAAACAGTGCATCACTTGCTGACTTATTTTGAAGTGGGAATATAAAAGTCTTATGTCAACACTCACCAACTGCTTTACACACCCCAGTAGCAAGATCCATCTGATAGCCACGGCTACATTCACATTTGTAGCCCCCTTTCAGGTTGATACAGATCTGACTACAGATGCCAGGGTTCTGACATTCATCAATATCTGTGAAAACAACAATATAGTTAAAGCTCACCTCCAATACCACCAGTAGAGTCCATGTTAAACTACTAGATACTTGCCTCCACAGGTTCTCCTGTCCAGAAGCTCAAATCCAGCTGGACAGTCACATTCATAGCCAATAATGAGATCTCTGCAGATATGAGAGCATCCGCCGTTGTTCACCAGACATTCATTTACATCTAGAAGAGAGAATTAGCCACTTCTGAGAAGGCATGCATGTTTAATGTTAATAGTCTTAGTCGTACACTTTAACAGGTACACATCTGTTGTCTGACAATGCCTTTCACATCTGATAAGCCGTTCTGGTACTCAAAGTCATGTGCAAGAGACCCCTCAAATTCATGTTTGCTCAGCTACCAGCACCTTCTCTGCGCTACAAGCAGGCAGCAACAAAGACTGAGGCTCCTGAAGTTTCAGTGTTTCTAATGCATTCAAGTGCCTTCTGGCCACAGTAGCAGCCAGTTTGGCAAGGATAAAACTAACCTATTAACTAGTTACAACTAGTTACAACTTACTCAGTTTTAAGTTCGCCACCAAGAGGTGCCAGTAGGCATTCCAGCTGACATTGGACAACTCAGAGGCTCTATCTAAGTATATCTAGTAGTCAACATTGTGCACATAGTTTATTCACTTACTACATTCCTTGAGGGGCTCATCACTCCAGTCCTTGCAGTCTCTCTGCTGGTTACACACTTTATTGATATCAATGCATTCTCCACTTCTGCACTTGAATTTGCCAGGTCCAGAGCACTGAATAACTGACATAATGAAGATTGTGTGGGTCACTATCAGCTTCAACAGATATTCTGCTAAGACTTTACTCTTGCTTAGTTCCACACTTACCATTGTTACAGTTTGCTTCATCTGTGCCATCCAGACAATCTCTCACACCATTGCACTGCCTACTCCCATGGATGCAGTTCCCATCTTCACATCTGAACTGGTCTGGTCTGCAGGTCCGAGAAGCTGAGGACACAGCCATTACAGACTTTTACTCCTGAGGTCTACTGAAGCAAAGGAAATAAAAGGAGTCAAGCAGTACCTCCTAGAGAAGGACCAAGTGAACTTACGGCAGTTGATTTCATCACTTCCGTCCTTGCAGTCAGGATCCCCATCACAGCGCCACTTTTTGTGGATACATTCACCCGAACCACACTGCACCTCACTGGCAGAGCACTTCACAGGAGGTGCAGGCTGGCGGCCACATTGCTCTAGAGACTCATCTGAGTGGTCGGAGCAGTCAGCATCATCATCACACACCCAGCTGAGGGGGATGCAAACCGAGCTCTTGCACTGGAACTCATGAACTCCACAGGTAGGAGGTGCACACTCCAGCTCATCACTACCATCACTGCAGTCATCCTGACCATTGCAGACAAAGCTCTTGGAAATACATTGCCCACTGCTGCATGTGAAGTCTGCTGGACTACAAGTCACATTGCCTGGGGTAATAGGAGTAAGAAAGATTAGTACATTATCACAAGAAGGCTGACTTCTGTGCGAAGGTATTTTGTTTTGCAGGCTTTTTATCAGCTGTTAGCTGACAGAAGATCAGCATCCTGTATAACGCAATAGGGAAGCCTAAATGACCACCTGCAGGACACTTAGGTTCCACAGACCATCCTCCTTGCCATTGGACATTGTAGGTGACAGGCAACAGATTCGAACTCAGTGAAAATAACCTTCTGAAGTAGCTAGGCTGTCCTGCACTTCAGATTGCAAGCCTTTCAGAAAACAGGCTCTAACCCTGTTAACCAAAGACAGAAGGTAAGAGAATTGCTAACTCAAGAGTACGGACTAAGATTAAGGTAGTCTGATGGTCAGCATATCCTGTAGTTTGAAACTCATGTGTTTCATGCTGGTTCCCAGGACAGCAGTGGCCCATTTGCCTGGACCAGTGGGGATAACAGGCAAAGATCTTGCCCAAGTTGATCCTGTGGTTAAGCACATCCATGCAATTTATGTCAGTACAAATTATGCTGGTTTAAAAGCAATGTAGCTAGCAGCTCAGTACACCTAGGCTGATAGTTTTATCACCTTCATTAGAAACACTGTCTGGAGATTTACTTGTAGATTAAGGCATTTGTTTGCTGAGTAAGATGGCAACTCCACAGACACATAGCAGAAGTCTATGTCTCTGTATCTCACTAGGCCATCCAGGTAAGGTGGTTCTGATGGAAGCCAGCCCTGTGGCTTTGGTTACAGCAAATACGTCTCAGGACAGCTGAGGCAACTCATATGTATGCAAATTCTTCTGAATAAACCAGGAATGCTACAGTGGCAGCTAATGCTGCAGTGGCAGCTCTGCTTATGCACCAGCCTGAAGCTGCCCCTGCCCCTTGCCACCCAAACACCAGAAATCCTGCTTCACAAATATTTCAGGATAGGGCTATAAAGTAGATCACCTATGCCCTTAGCTAACAGTTGCTACTACACTTTCAGGAGACAATTTGTTAATGTAAGCAGCAATTTCAGAAACTCTCCAGAGAACAAGTTCTGACAGTTGACTTGCCAGGTGACTAAGCCTACCTATGGCAACTGCCAAAATTAGCAGAGAAGAAAGACACACATTAAATAGCTTACATTACTGTAGCTCTTAACTTAGCAGGACAGAGGGTGCTAGAAAAAGTTTGCTTTAAGCGGCTGCAAAACAAGATGACTGTAGGAGAAACAGTGATACTATGAAAAATCCATCTTCCCAGGTGTACTGCCCAGCTAGCTCCCTTCCAGACAAGTCAATTTCAAACAAGAGTTATGCAGCCAGCACTTCTCTCCTTACCACAATTCTGTTCATCTTCTTCACTGTCACAGTCTTTTTCACCATCACATTTCCAGGACACTGGGATACACTGAGTTGACTGAGGACCACAGCTGATTTCATTTACCCGGCATGTTCTTGTATCTATTGAAAAGAAGTTTAAGTTCATCTAAGAGCTACTGATCTTGGGTTTCAGCATTTGTCCTGAAAATTGAGACCGAAAGGCTCCGGGTCTGGACAAAGTTGCAGTTATTTAGATGCCAAATTAATGGAAATGTATAAATTAATGGAAAAGACTATACTATTCTGTGGTGTTCAGTAAAAAAAAAGCTTCCAATTCCTGACAGATTAGTATTTTAAGGGTAGCTTTGTAGTGGTAGCTTTGTGATTGCAAACCAGTTACACTGCAGCAGCTTGAGCTACAACAGGTAGTGAGGAGTAATGCCAAAGTGCACTAGGACTTGGGGTTAAAGCATTCCCCACTGTGGATCCTGTTGATACAAGGAAATGACTCTTCCTGGATTGATAATCCTTTATGGGTTAAGACACTTCAGACCGGAGTTGCAAATTCTGAGACCTCACAGTCAAGCCTCTGCACTACTGCTTCCCACGCCCAAGACGTAGTCAGATACTCAGCCCTTACACTAGCTCTGGTAGTATTGGGATGGCACGTGCAAAATAGCTGCCTTGGAAAACAGCAATCACTTGGTGGACAAGCCACAGTGATGGTCAGGCCTCCCATGTTCTGCTTGCTGATACTGACTGTAAGTAAAACCTTGTACTTCCTATCTCTTACCAGTACAAGTGCAGAGTGCCCACTCAGTTCTGCATCTTTTTAAGCAGTGAAAATTCTCCTCAAGACCCTGACATGGCCAAGCACTTAGGAAGGTGCTCCCCAAGACAAGTTCATCCTTTCTTTAGGAGAAGAGTCAGACTGAAAGTAGGCAAGAAGTCAAAATGTTCCTTCCCCACAGGCTTGCCAACACCACCATGCCAGGTTCACTTACGGCACAGTTCAGAACTCTCATCAGACCCATCCTCACAGTCCGGATCCCCATCACACTGCCATCTGTTAGGCAAACACTGACCACTGAGGCACACAAAATCAGATTCGGCACAAGTCTTCTTCACTGCAAGGGAGAAAAAGACATTTGTTTAGGGACCAGAACTTAGCTTGTTTATCACTAACAGGGATCAGCTTTGTTGCCCTAGGAAAGTTATTCAATATCCTTGGTTCATGGACATGTGGTGTCAACCCCCACCAACCTAGTAAACAGTGCTGTTGAACACTTCCTACAGTTATTTTGTGCACAGAGAAATATTTATATTCATCTAATCAGGCACTGAAGCACCACTATGGCTAAGGAGACTAAGCAGGTTAGTCTATGTTAGCTGCTGCTTTGAACAGACTTGAGTTAAAATAAGGTTTATTGATATTAATATTTAGGTTTTGAACTCAGAGTTTATAGTCACGGCATTTGATTTGTCATTACAGAAGCATGGTACTATGTAACTCTAGGGTAATAGTTTAGGTCTGCTTGAGGAGACTGGCAGTTCAACCACATCAGTGATGGATATAGAATATGTTTTGCCGCGTCTCCAAGTAAATCTAGTCATCTATCTTGGCCTCTATGTCTGCTTAAAGCAAGGGCTGGCAGCCAAAGCTAGACTTAATGTTTATAGGAGACTCAGCAGAATCACTTTCACATATAAAACAGGGTTTTTAACCATGGAATAGCCAACAGCAGAATGCTAGTAACAAACATTTTCTATTATGTATTCAAGAAACAACTGAGAACAGGCTTATATTCTGTTGTCAGTCATCACTCTCACAAGTGAAGAATTTTGGTCACAAGCTTTGTCTTAGCTGCCAATTTCATGAGAGTTAGATAACACTCAGGAAAATTCAACTGCCTCAGATGGATACAAGGAATCAAAAGTGATTGTTTTAAGGAATTTTTCTTTGTATTCCGACTGCCAGAAGTACTGGACAGGATAAGCATCTCTCCAGCTATCCTTTGGACTCTTAAGTCCTCGCTTCCAACTACCAAGTACTACTATAGAGGTATTATTTTGATTACTTACCACAAGCACTCTCATCACTGCCATCTAAACAGTCTTCATCACCGTCACACTTCCAGATTTGAGGAATACAGCGTCCGTTACCACATGCAAATTGGGATTCCTCACATTTTGCTCTTGCGCCTTCAATGAAAAAAGGAATCTAAGCCTCAATACTGTTAAGCAATACTTTCTTGCTTTCCCCACTGATCAAGAAGCTACCCAGCTTAATGAACAGCTTAACATCAACATGAAACCAGATCTGAGCTCCAAATCTTTGCAGTCACCTTATTCAACCATGAAAGTAGAGCCAAAAGCTTTCCTTCACAGTACAAGGCCAGGGTTTAAGCAGTCCACCTGCCAAACAGCAGCAAACAGTCTCAATGTTATTCCTACTCAGTTTTCCTCTTCAAGACAGGGTCAAGTCTGCAAAAAACATGTGCCCACAATGACTCCACTGTCTCACACCTAGCACTGCATTCTCAAAACTCTTCACATTTTAAGCAAATCGGGTTTATATTTGACTAATGTCAAGCTGGATTAGCATTTCAATGTTCTGCTGCTAACACATTACAGCAGAATCCCCAAGACATCTATAAAGGTAGCTTAGATAACTGCTTTGTATCTGAGCAAGTTTTCAAGCTTTATGTTACTCCTCAAACAGTGGCACCCAGAGACATTCCTTGGTATACACTAAAAGAAGTGTGATGCTAAAAGAGCAAAGTAATTTATCACTTCCTTCTGCAATTAAGTCCATTGTCTCACAACTGGTAAGTCTTGATTTGTTAGTACACTTGAGTAAAATACTGCTTTCTGCAAGGTCCTTAAGAGTGCGTTTTCCAGAGTATCTTCAGCTCTACAACTGCATGACCCCATCCCTCAAGGGAGCATGCTTTGTCTTGGAAGCCCTGTTATAACTGTCACTAAAAGCAGCAGCCGGCATCTTCAGCTAAGCCAGAGCTGTTCCACTGAATGCACACAGGCAAGTGTGTAAGACCGTGCATCAGTATTGGCTGCACATGACTACAGCATGATGCAAGACTCCTCATCCTTTTTGGTTTATTGCATCATTTAGTGAGGGTGCTTTGTCCTGGCATTCCAGAGCTCAAAGGGGACACCAAACTTTAGTAGAGTATTATTTGTTATTTTACAGCCTCTCTGTATGATGTTGAAAATGCAAGACAGTTACCAAGTAGAAGGAAGGTACTCAGCCATTTTACATTATAGTGGCTAGCCATCATGCATGAGGCACTCACGAATGCTGGACAGTACAAGCAAGAACAATTTTATCTGCTGAATGTCTCACATAAATTCATGATCAAAGAGGTGAAACAGCATCTTACTGACTTCTGCTAATGTTTTAGTAGCCTTACTGGCAGAGTAAAGCAGTAGCCCACTTGTAAGAGTAAAGTTAACTTTTTTCATGGGAACTGTGTTCAAAAAGTACCAAAAATCAGAACATCAGCTCTTGTGTTTACTGTTCCCATCCCGTTTCCTTTTCTCGTTGGGAATTACATCAGCATGTGCTTTCTAATAGTGTGGTTTTGTAAAGCTACTACTACTTGGTCACGAGCTGTCAATCAATTACCTTGCCCTGTGCTAGACGGCACACCCCAGCCACCTGAGAGTGGGAGTAGATGCCACAATTAGCAGCTTGTTCTAAGCCTGATACCTTCTTGTCCAGCAACCTCCAAAAGTAGGTGAGCCCTGGTTACAGATTTTAGGTTTTACTGTACATAAAATATGCAACAACTGACTCCTGCTAGTTTCAGGACTTTGTCATCCAGGCATTCAGAGTGAGAACAGTCAACCTTTCCCAAAATAGCATACAGAGATATTAGACTAAGCCTGCCACTAAGGAGATCCCAAAATAACTCCACGGTCCTTAGTTACTCTATTTCAAGCTAGAATAACCAGAAAAGGCTTGCTAAGGCTGCCTGCTACATTGTGACTTACAAATGTAATATCATTTTGACCAAATGCTACAGGGAAGCTACACACAAGGCTACCAGAAACCATAGCTGAACTTGGTACTAACGGCTGTAACTTTACAATTACTATCCTAACAACAAGCCGTTCCAAGAAGATACCATTGCTTCTGCAGCTGATACCAAGTGAAATGTCCAAGCAACTATTTTTGATAGCCCACAAACAAGTTAAAAAAAAAAAAAAAAATCAACACCACCTAACACCTACACAGGTGCACAAAGGCATAGGTCACCATCTGACCGCTTCTGAAGGTGTCTGTCAGACTCTGATGGCCACTTGAAATGAGCTCCAGTTAAGATGGAGGTTAGTTACAGCCCTGATCCCCTGTCTTACACCAAGCACAGTCCTACAATGCCAAGTAACCATTTAGTTAGGCACTACCAGTCTAATCCACTGCTACTTAAGCAATGGAGTCATACCTCAGTTGCACCTTCAGTCACTAGACACCTTATGATTTTTGGATCAGCATCAGTTAGCTACTAATTCAAAGCTTCTCTTTATGTGCCACTCACACAGTAGTAGCACCTTCACACATTTTCTCTTCCTTAGAATATGGCTTAGGCTAAAAAATGTAGAGTACCAGTAACATCAGAGCCCGTGACTGTTACCACATACTATTCTACTTTTCCCCAGGTAACTACGTACTAAAAGTTGGCATATAAGCAGCAGTGGGTGTAGGGTGAAGGAGCACAGTTACACTGACTATCCAAGTTAAACTACCTTTCTCCATATCTCTGCTATCACTGTTAGCCTCAGCCCCTTAAGCAAGTTGCCAGATTACTTGTCTGGGCAGCTTCAAACATGTGACACTTGTGTACTGTCATCTGACACCAAGTCCCAGAAAAGCTTCCAACCGTGATTGGGAAACCTTTTGAGAGCTCACGCAGGAACTAGCTTAGACTTTTCCCAGACCCTGGCAATTGCAACGACTAGTAGAAGAGAGCTGATGGGGCCACTAATTCACATTGAAGGAACAATCAGAATAACTTGGTGAGCTAGTCTACTAATTACCCTCCACTGCATATCTTCTGTGATGATTTCTGAACAAAGTGCAGTAGCAATGTCAGTGCCAGCCGGCTTGTTCCTCCATTCTACAGCTGTTTACCATGTCTGTTGCGGACCTGGCTTGGGAGCAACCTACATGACTAGGACATGAGAGGTAACTAGGCAGACATTTCTCCTTTCTCTCTGTATGAGGACTGGATACAACAACGTGCTGGCAGGGCTCTACCCGACAGACCTCGTGTCGGAACTACCGCACACAGTTACAGGAAACACCGCCAAGATCAGGCACCTAGGCCTACTTCAGGACAATAGTCGGGAGATTTAAAGAGCCATACGACAAGGCAGACCTCAACTGCCCAGCTCCTACCTGGGAGAGTAGGCTGGAGCTCAGCTCCTCAAGGAAGAAAGGAGTCAGCCAAGTGATTACTACCTGCACTTAAAAGTAAAATATTTTTAAATGACCATCCAACTGGCTCAGTGTGCAGGACCCCTGCCATAGGGGCAACAGCTTCCACGCTGGGAAGCAGCCCTGGAGCTGGCCACGAGCAGCGCTACTGGCGAGCGCCCAGCCCAGGAGCAGGGACCCGGCGCCGGCAGGACTCAGCCTTGCCACCAGGTGGAGATCCCTCATGGTGGTTACCTCGGGCCCTGAACCAGAGCCATGCCAACACCGCTGGATAACACAAAGCCTAAGTTGCACCGCAGTTTGACAGCACCTTTAACGCCGCGAGCTTCCCAAGCGCTCCTCTTCCCCATTCCCCAAAGACAGTCCCAATCCTCCCCGACCCTCCCGCGTTAGCCCCAGCCACTCAGACCCTCCCCCTAGGCATCGATCTGGAAGCCGGGCCCCTACGGCAGCGGCGGGTGGTCCCCGGAAGATGCGCTGCCCGGGGCTCGGTACCCCCTCACGGCTCCCGCCGCCCGGGCCCCGGGGGGAAGGCGGCGCCTCGCCCGGCACGAGGGGCGGCGGGGCAGGCGCGGCGGCAGCGCCCCTCTGCCCACCCGGGAGCCCGGGCCCGCCCCCCCCCCGGGGCAGCGGGCAGGCAGCCCTAGAGAGCGGGAGAAAATAACAAGAGAGCTAGGGAAAAGGAGAGGGCGGTGGGAGACGAAATCGCCGCGGGGGGCAGCGGCGGGAGCTGCCCCGGCGGTGCGCGCCCCAGCCCGCTCCCCGGCCCCGCACTCACCGTCGGCGGCGGCGCGCAGGCAGCCGAGGGCGAGCAGCAGCAGCAGCGCCCAGCAGCGCGGGACCGCCCGCCGTCCCGCGCCGCGCCCGGCTCCGTCGGCCGAGGCGCTCGAGTCTCCGCGCTGCCGGTCCAGCCGCATCGCCGCGCCGGGGACAGGGTGCGCGGGCAGGCAGGCGCCGCGGGCGGACAGGCGAGGAGCAGAGGCGGCAGCCGGAGACATGTACGGGGGGAGGCCGTCCCCGCGGCGCTCTTATAGCAGCCGCCCGGCCGCCCTGCGCGCCCGCTGGTGACTCACGGCGCCGCGCCGGGCCCCGGTTGGCTCGCCAGCGCCGCCCGCCCCCGCTGCCTCCTCCGCGGCACCTGCGGCCGCCGCGGCGCGCCCGCACACCGCTCGGCGCGGCTGGCGGGGCACGGGCGGCGCGGTGAGTGGCGCTGCGGCGGCGCGGAGCGGAGCGGTGCTGCGGGCAGAGCCCCCCGCGCCCTCTCGCCCGGCCCTCCTTCCTCGGGGCGGGGACGGGCACGGGTGCGGGCGCGGTGCGACCCTGCTGCCAGAGCCCGCACCGGGGCGGCGGAGCGCGGCAGTCCCGGCGGGAGAGGGTCGGGAGGCGCGGCGGCAGCGGCGGCTTTGTTTCCCCTGCCGCTGGCCGCGGGGAGGGGGGTGCGGCTCCCCCGGCCCGGGCGGCACTGCAAGGCGTGCCGAAAGCCGCGCTGCGCCCTGGCTGCCGCCGGAGAAGCGACTGTTCCACGCGGTGCCCGCCGCCCCTTGCCACATGCTCGCGTGTCGGTGCGGTTTTCCCTCCCTCTGTAGCGCAACTTGATTTAAAACGAAGCAGGCGCGGCTCTCGGGGAAGAAAAGCACTTCTGCGTTATCCGATCGAGGGATCGTAGTTAATTAGTAATTTTACAAAACAATAGATCAAAGTCGTGTAATTACAAGGCTAACCTTTTATTTTAAGGAGGAGAATTGGTCGTTTTATTCCACGTTTGTAGCGTTTTATACATCCAATTACGTCTCGGTGAAATGTAGATGGAAAAGAAGGGCTGGTAAAATGCTAAGTTTAGGTTGTACACATCACTCTTAGACTTTTAAATTGTGCTTTCTAAAATCCTCCGCTTTTTTAAAAAAAGTATTTTTATAGACTTGCTAGTTTATAACTAGCACTGTGTGCTGTGCTTTTAATACTGTTGTGCAGACACAAACCTCAGCAAGCAGGTCCATCCAAAAATGATGAAAAAGCTGATTGCTGTTTCTTTCCTTGGAAATGAAGTCTTGATTTATTAGCTTAATACTTTTAGCCTTTTCTAGTAATGTGAATGATTCCTCCATTGACGCAAGTATCTTTGATTTTCCATGTTTCCGCAATGTCATAACATATTTCTTTGTATGTTACTTGCAGAGTGAAGCCCTTTTTGATTCACATCCAGTTGTATCATGACTACACTAAAGACAAACCATGCTACCACATGAATAGCTTTGGAGTGGATTATCTCTTGCAGCTCATGTAATGAATGACTGTCCACATCATCCAAATGGCAAATAGTTAATGTATCAGAGACTTGTTTAAAAAGTCAAGATTTGATTTCATGTAGCTGAAATACATCTGGGGATTATATTTCTCATATGTGTGTAAATGTGAAGAGAGCAGTTTGCCTCCCTACATTCCACCTCATGGCCTCAGGGGCAAAGACTGCTTTCCCAGCCTGCTTGGTATGTGGCATTAGGTGCTATAGCCTTGTTCTTGCCAACATATGCTGCTGCAAGCAAGAAAAATCTATTGTGTACAAGGGGGTTGACTGGGGTCCTCAGGAAGATGGCTTAGCGTAAGTAGTATGTTGAAAATATCATTCTTCCTGCAGATCTTCAGCACAACATACTGCCTTCAGTCGGATGCTCACTGCTCCATAGCCTGCTGTGCTTTGAGCTGAACAGCATTTTCACAAATGTCCCGCTGTCATTACAGAAATGTTTTCTAAGCTGTATACTGAGTGCAGCAACACTCAAGAAAACTCCAGTCATGCAGGAATACAGAGCTGGACATACCTTGGTGTATCCTGGTAGTTGATGGCCTTCCTTGTTTATCTGTGGAAGATACAGGTTTACTGGAGGGAGAAAAATTACTCTTTGTGCCCTGCGTTGTTGCTGCTCCATAAGCATCTGCATCTGGCTTTGTGATGGGGATCCAGCTTTCTATCTGGGATGTACCTAGCTGGTTGTACACCCCAGAGTTTGGACTCCAAAGCAGAACTTTCTGTAAAATAATTTTTGTGGTTTCAACTATATTAAAGCACTTGAGTAAGTTAGTGCGTGAATCATGTAATCCACAGGTTTTGATGGAAACTCCATAAAGGGATCTCAGACAGAAAAGCTTTCTCCATCCTTAGTACCATCCTTACAGGAACTCTGTTCAAGAAAGGGGCAGCAATCCTGCTGGATGCTATGAGATGATCTGCAAGATGGGAGCCATCTGCACTGAGGTTTTGTGCCTTTGCAGGAGCTATAGTCTTTCAAAGGCTTGCTTCATGTGGGAATGGGAAGGTATCTGGGGGGTCTGCAGCGTGTATAATGAAATAGTCACTTGCCCATACAAGGATGCAAGCCAGAATATATCCGTACAGGAAAATAGAATAAAATTGTGGTTTTCTGTCTGTTGCAAATACATGCACATGGGGGAATAGCAGCCCTACTGTGCTAGTGATAATGTAGGAGCAAAGCACCCAGGATGGTCTAAGGTTTAGGAATGGTACTGAATTTTGTAGGGAATGTGAGCTGGCTCTTGTAATTGTAACTCCTTTTTGCATCATGTTGGGGAAAACGCATTAACATTGTTTCCATTTGTGACCTGCAGTCTGTGTTTTGCTATATGTCTTGAGTCGAACTTCAGCTTTGGGGAAGTCAGGAAGCTGCAGACAGTAGGCGGGTAAGAAAGTGCACAACCTCAGTACAGAGAGGGAGTGTGAAGGGAAAGCTGGCATTGCCACCTCACTTAAGTAAGTCCCCATAGTCAAGTGGTTTATGGTATTAAATATAAATTTAATATATAATATATAAGTGTTTTATTACTGGTAATCGTTTTTAGTGAAGTCTCCAAGTCTCCACCTTGTTTTCTGGCCATAACTGGTGAATATTCTTGAACATGTGATGTTCCCTTGAAAAAGCTGGAAAATATTGCCAAGAAGCTAAGTGAACCAGTTTGGCATTGCCTTTACCTTAAAATATGATGCAACAAGAAAAGGCATCATATTACCTTTCCTTCTGGGAATTGTGGCAGATATTGGCTCCCTGAGACTTTCCAACATCAATTCACCTGTTAATGCATTTGGACTTAGGAAAACACGGATAAGTGGTTCCATCCTTTGGTTTGGATCTTTTGGGGTAATTAATTTACTCTGCTGGTTATAGAGTGTAAAGTCAACTTACAAGAAAAAATAAAGAACAAAAAGGACCTTCTGGAATACACATAATATGAATTCAGTGTGTTTTATTCCTTTGTCTTTTTGCCTTAAAGACCATATAGCCTCCATTTCCAAATGAATTCCTGAAGCACTGGGATTACTAATTCTGCCTGAGGTCTTAAATCAGTGGGACTTTTGCCTTCGGCTCCTTTGGTGAAGGACATGAAGTGGGAATGTGTCTACAATATTCAGCCTAATCTAACAAAGAAAAGGAAAGCTTCATGGGTAGAAAAAGCGGCAGCTATGTATTATGGGATAGCACCCTGCGTTAGGATCAGTTGCAGAAATATTTTTTTCATTGTGTGCTGGCATTAAAGACATTAACTGCTTATGAGATTGCATGCCTGAAATGACAGTAAATGAAGGAGGTGTGTCCATGGCTATATTTTGGAAGTGCAGAGCCAGGATCTGTATTACTGACTTCAGAGGAGTTGTGCAGAGGATGAGAAAGAGAGAATGCATCCTTTGGGAGTAATTTAAAATAGGTATGTGCATGAATCCTGATTTATATGGTTGTGTGTCTGTATCTAAGGGATAAATTGGCCTATTTTTTCTTTTTCCTTTTTTTTTCTTTTTTTTTTTTTGAAGGCTTCTCTGCAAACTATATGAAGGTTTATGCTCTTGTTAAAAAGTCCTACTCATGTCCATGTTCTGTGTTTTTTCCATGTCTGCAGCTTTACACAAAAAGAAGGGGAACAAAGAAACACATACAACTTTGCAGTAAAAATGCAACATTCCCATGTTCTCAGGATACCTAGGAGTAAATCAGGACTCACAGAAAACTTCCCTTTACCCTTCCCACCATCATCATCTGAGCTGTAAAAATGAGGCAGAACTTAAGTTTCACTGGTGATTTTAATCCACTTTTTAAATTATTTTTTTTAATTGTTAGTGGTACAAGAAATGTATAGTTCATCTCTGAAGGAGGCTAGAAAATACTTACTTCTTTTGGCTGTATTTTTCACAATGGCTAAAACAATGGATACAGTTGCCAGTATCAACATCAACTGCGATTTGCTGCTGATTCCTGTGAGGACAGGATTTCTTCCTCTGTGCTACAAACTGGTCAGTTTTCTTTGTATGGTCACTTACTAATGGGCATCCCTTGTTTGTGAGCATGTGTGATATGAACACAAATGCATTTTTCTTAGTGTTGTAGTATTAGAAGACTTCATAATAGGAAGGAACATGCCATGTTGGGAACAGAACCTTGGAAGTATTTAATTTGTTTTCAAAACCTGTCATAGATGGACTTCTGTATTTGGCTCTTGCATATTAAGTGATTTTAACTTTGCCCATCAAGTATGCTAATTGTTAATTGTTGTTTATTCAAATTACTTATCACCCGGTTAAAAGTTAATAAGTTTTAAAAGTTAATCACCTAGGTAAGTTAATTAAGAAGTGCTTCACATGGTTCTGTGTTAAAATCTCCCAAGTTTAGACAATCACCTGTCAGTTTTTCTCTTTTACCATCAAGTGTTCCTGTTTCAACTGATGCCATGATGATTTTTGTCTTTTCTTTTATACCCCTGTTATACCTTTTTGCAACTTCTGTATTCTTAGTGCTTTTTGCCTACATTCTTGGATGTGTTTGTTAAACTAAGAGACTAAACATTTTAGAAGCTTCGTAGTTAAGGTGCCAGGGTGCCCAAACCCCAAGGTCCTCTCCAGAACACATTTTGTAAACTAAGATAGAACCATCCAGGGGAAGGTTCCTTGAGAGGGGGGGCTCATTTGAGCCTCTCATTGGGGAATATTTGATAGATATGCTAATTAGTAAGACTTAGAATGTAAGACCAGAGCTAGAAGAAAGGGTCTTTGCGGTGGTGATGGTGGGGTGCACAGAAGTGTATTCAACCTGTTCGTGGTGCACCTAAGGATCCTTACAATAAATACCCAGATAAAACCCTTTTTCCCCTTCTAACCGTGTTCGCCTCTTGATTTTTAAGACCAGGAAAGGCATCACAACCACTGTTCATTTTTAAATGTTATTACCCTGTTTTTAAAGATTTCTAGAGTGTTTGTGGTTAAATGCAAGGTTTTTATCAGGTGTTTTTATGACTTTTAAGAATGTTTGTTAAGTTTTAAAGCCTTGTCAGACCTGGACTTCTAGCTGACGGGGCTAATTTTAGGGCTCAGCCCTTACCCTGCGACTCGCAGTCATGGCAGCCTGGAATTTTAATGAGGTATTTTCCCGCCTTTCAAACAGGTAACATCACTCCCCTAGACAACTGCAAGCCATTGGTGGGCTGGAATTCCCTCATCTCAAAGAAACACCAGTCCCACAGGACCATGGAGGCAGGACTGTGGGCGGTCTGGGGCAGAGACAGACAGTATAAAAATTCCCGACATACGGGGTGTGGGGCTGTTCATCTCAGACTAGCTGCAGGTGTGGCTTGACGCTGGGTCCTTGGCCTTTCTCTCACTGAGACACTGTAATTGCTCGGACTCTGGGCTAGCTAGAGCCACCCCAGCATTGCAGGCTCTCTGCAAAGGGGACACAGAGCCAGTCTGGCCATTAGGGTCTCCAATCCCTGTGTACTTGGGGTTTCTTATTTTTCTTATTTTTCTTATTTTCTTTTATCTCTTGATTTCATGGATCCTGGACTCTTTTAATTAATCGCACTTGTTTATTTTTAATTAAAACGCAATTAATTAATTTTTAATTAATTGCCTCTTTAATAAATTTTATTTTTTATTAAAAATCAAGAGTTGCCTCATTCCTGACAAAACCCAAGTTCTTATTTCATTGGTGGCACTGTGCAGTATGTAAGCCTGGAAATGAGAGAATTTTAAGTCATACTTTGGAACCAAAATTTCCATTATCCTTTTTTTTTTCAGTAATAAATGATAAAACTTCAGTTGTGATAAAAGCCTCCATTTCTGTTAGATGTGGCACAGAATGTGGCTTCAAAATACACCCTTACCAGTTTTGCAGCTGTGCACTTTTTATATTTATCTTTAGAAATGAGAAATTCTTAGAATATCATGCCCTTACATGGCACCAATTCTGTATGCTTAGTAATAAAGCAGATGAAACTTGATCTTGCTGATACTGCAAGACTTATAAGTAAACTGGAGTTTATTCCGATCAGATTTTCTGTGAGAAAACCTGCTAATATGCACACGCATTAAAATTCCACCAGAAGTGTGTGTTTGTAAAGTTTTCCAGTGGAAAAACAGGTATTTGAAGTTTGTTTTTCTTTAATGTACAGTGATGAACAGTATATGTTCACCTTTGTGGAAGTACACATGCATGCACATGGGAAATCTGACATTTGTGTTCCAAAAACTCTGTAGTAAGTGGAAAAGGATATTAATATTTGTTTCCTCTTTACTAAGGATGAAAAATGATGTTGTGTGTGTTAAAAATAGGGAGTGTGATTAATTAAGACGGTTAAAACTTAGGATTGCAGTGTTGTGCTTGTAGAGCATAGGAAATAGAAGAGGGAGCAAGACATTAGTGGCAGTTGGAGTGGGCCATGATGTTCTTGCACTACTTTGGGAATGTTTAGATTTGGAGGATAATGTGGAAACAGTATACAATGCATTAACCTGAATGTAAAAATCCCTGTGTATGTTCTTGGTTCATACAAAAGCGGACGTTGCAGAAAACCAGTGTGTACCTCTGTATAAGCAGCAGAGAACCATGCTAGGGAAATTCTCATTGTTCTTTGCAGGTAGACTGTGGGACCTGCTGATCAAAAAAAGAACAAACTAAGGACATGGTAAGAGAACTGCCCTGTGCTCATCAGTTATTTGGACTTAACAGTGGATTGTGTTTTCCGTGTCCCATAGTTCTTGCAGAAATAATCTGTTGTTACACTCTGCATTGCCGACTCACATTTTAAATGCAAATATAATTTTTCATCACTAAGGGTGTTTTAAACTCTTGCCGTTTTCATTCATTAGCCCTTCCTCTTCCCCATATGTTTAAGTTTCACAGTCTTTTTTTGGATACTCTTGTTAGGGAAGAGGTGTAATATTCGACAGGCAAATGGTCAAGCTTGTCTCTGATGCAGGTGGTGTTTGGCAAGAAGTGGTAGACAGATTTACAAACTGAGGAAATGCAATATAACAGCACTCCCTTAAATTTTAACTTATATTGAAATTGATCAGTACTGATGCCTTTGCATCTATATGCAAGATAATACTATTCTGCATACTGAAATATTGTTAGATTTTGCTTACAAGGAAATTGCTTCTGTGAAATTAAAGGATGCCATGAAATACAGTTTCTGTATCTATTTCAGTAGTATAATGTGTATAATAAAATGTGTCTGCCTATAGCAGTACACAGACTCCAGCTTTAATTCTGCAGGTTGAACATCAGCTTTCTTAGGCCTGGGTCACCTTAGGACATGCCCACATAGGATAGATACAGGTGTATTCTGTCCTTGGAAGGTCACTGTTTCCTTGTTACAACTGATTTCAGAAGGAAAAGAAGAGTTTCTTGATTATTTTTTCTTTATAATGACTTACTGTAAACCTTACCTAGAGTACCCTGGTGTCTTGTTTCTGTGTTACCTAGTTTCCTTCTAATTTCCACACAGAATTTACTTATTCTGTTAGTTTTGTTCCTGTTGTTTCTGAGACTGACATTTATTTGTGTTCAGTGACTGTGGCTGACATTATTCCCTGTCCTCTCTTAGTTCTCTGTTTTCCAAGCTGAACTAGCCAAACTCTTTTGGGCTCTTTACTGTTGACAGACCATTCCTCTAACCACTGTGACTGGGATCATCAGGCCCTCTCCCAGCTTGAATCCACCTTTCCTGGGCTTGACTGAACAGAAAGGTAGGTGGTGCTCCAGGGGTCAAAGAGCTCCACAGGAGGACTTTTTCAAGTCTTCTGTGCTGACATTAAGCTGACACTGATAATTTTCCTTGCTGGAAGTACCTTGACTGACATCCTGTGCTCTCCCTCTAGCTGCATCAGGTGGTGTTGTGGTCTCTGCTGCACATATCTACCTGCCCTAAGTATTTACCCTGAGGAGCAAGTTTACCTTTAAAATCAAAGAGGAGAAATGGACATCTCTGCATGGCTATTCAGAGACATTTATGCAATTTCTACTATTTAGTTCATATGTCAGTTGTCTATTAAAATGTGCTGTCCAACTTCATATCCTTAATTTTGTTAACCTCCTTCCTAATTTCTGTGTCTAGATTGTTGGTGATGATATTTAAGATTGGCGATAATACTATGTGATAGGTCCCGTGGCTGATTGCCTCTTAGTAACCTCCTTTGTCCTAAAGTTTTCTTTTCACCATTACTCCTCATATACTCTTTAAGCTATGTATGTTACCCCATCTGGCAACTCTTGTACAAATTGCCAGCATTTGCAGCTTAACTAATAGTTTCCCATCTTCATCTCATTTAGATTCTTTACTGAGTGACATGTGGACTTGATCTAGCTAATTAGTTGAAAAATTCAGATGGCTTGTTGAAAGACAGACTGGAGTTAGCTGGGTGCAGTCAAATTCTGGTAAATCCCAATTGCTTTCTCCCATTTTCCAAGCACACATGAAGTTTATCAAGTTTTCTGTTCTGTATTTGTTCTAAAACTTAGTATATTATTGAAGTTGAGACTGTAGGTGACTGGCTGAGCGGTTGGAGAAACGTCTCCCATTGTCTTCCTTAAATATAAACAATGTTCATTTTGTTCTTCCAAAGCACATCTTAGGATAGAGACTGGCTAATGCCACTGCAAGATCTTTGGAGTTTCACCTCTGTTTGACTTGTTCTGTTTCTTTTTTTTTCTTCTAACCATCCTACACTTGACAGCACAGTCATTGTTCTGTTGAAAAGTGAATAAAGTATTAATTTAGTTTCAGAGCTATACTTAGAGGGTCTTTAGTCTTAGTATCATATTCAATATGTGTGCAATGGACTTTACTTTTTTATTTATTAATGCATTTAATGAGCATTTAAAGGAATTGCAAACTCTTGAACTGTCTAGTTCTCTCAAGCTTTTAAAATTGGGTCTTTTACAATAGACAATTCTGTGGATCATTTCATTTGGAGTGATTCTTTAGGCTTTTCAACTGCACTTACCTTGTTTGTTTTTTTTTCTAAGAATATTCCTCAGGATATCTAGGTTCAGTTTATGGCTTGTCTTTGTAGAAATTTTTTTCAAGTGTTCTTGTGCAGATCAGTTTTTCGATGCATTTTTGCCCAGTAAAATGAGGGAAAACATGTCCCTCTGTTTCAGAAAGCACTTTGAGGGGGTATATTTATCAATATTTGGCAAGCGCTCAAGTAACTTAGTAGTAAATACACTAGAAATGGTGACTGGATGGTTCAATCCTCAGAATAGCAGTTAATACATTGTCAGATTTTTTTTTTTTCAGAAATGAAAGCTTAGGAAAATTTCCAAATACATCCACCATTTTGTAGAATAAACAGTTTGTGCCTTTCCCAATAGTTATTATTATTATTGGAGCTCTTGGCTTATTTTCAGGTAAATACACTCTACTATTCAAATTTTAAATTTTTATTGATATATATAAAAGGGAATCACTGTCACCTAGAGAAATGGTTTAGTTAACAATTTCTGTTATCAGAGCCTGCTGTCAGACTGATGTTCTTGTTACTATTTTTTAATTTAGCAAAAAATTGCTTGCTGTTGTGTTTCTTAGCATATGGTTGAAGGAAACGACAATATTTTGGACATTCATTCTGAGAATTCTCAGAGCTTTCCTTCTACACTCTGAGTTTAGGATGTGTGATTTGCCATTTGAAAATGAGGTTGCCTGTGCTTTTTGAGTCTCACTGTCACATAAAACACACTACCTTTTCTCAAGTAATAGTACTAAAATAATGAGTCTCGGGTTCATATAGCTGTGATTTTCCTACAGTTAGAATGGTGAATCCACCCAAGTCCCCATATCATAACAATTATTAAAAACAGAGATGATACAAAGGCAGTAATGGATGATGATAGAAAAGTAAGACCGCAGAAAAAGGCACTGAAAGAACTGTGTTAAATGGAGGACTCGGGAGATTTACAGTTACAGACTATAAATAATTGCAGAGATAATAGTGTAAATGAAAGAAGGGAATTACCCACATTCTCAGAAGAAAGTAAGACAAGGTGCAATGGCCTGAAGCTGAAAGAGGAAAATCTCAAGTCATAGGAGAATGTTTCCTACAATGAGAGTAATTGTGCAGTGAACTAGAGGGCAGTGCAGTGGCACTGCAGATGGGTTACTGAGGCCACGAGCATTCCTGCAAAGTGGAGCTGGACAGATTAGGTGACGTAGATGAGCTTCTCCAGCTGCTAGTTATTTCAAGAGCTTACAAAAGTCAGTCTATTTCTCTACGTCATCTTCGTAAATCCTTCTACAGCTGCCAGTCTTGTTGTTCCAATGGGCTATCATACTGAAATGCGTTTTTGCAGCCAGGGTCGTGAACCCCAGTGGCTTCAGCGAGATAAGGGTCTGTCTCATCTCATTTTCTGTAGAAATTAAGTGTGTTTTCTGCTCTGGTTTTCCCAGCATGCCCCATCTTTCTCTCACTGTTGTTTACTCAGTGAGTAAGTTCTCATTATCATCTTCATTGTCATGTTCAAGTGCACTGCAGTGCTTATCTATTGTGTAAGCATCAGCAAAAGCATGCAAGAAAGGTCCAGTGTGACCCTAACCTGTTTCTTCTTCCTATGTATCTCACTCTGTTGCTATGCTAGTGACACCATCTATTTCTGACTAATTCCAGCAGGTGAATACAGCTGTGGGGCTTATCTAGGTTTTACTTGGGTTATTTGGAGAAAAAATTGAGAGTCAAGGTCCACTTGCATTTGGCTTGGATATAGCAGAAGCCCTTGTGGTGTTAACCCACTCCAGGGGAAATCACCAAAAAAAATCTTGGGAAAATTCCTGATTCCTTTTCCTCTCCTGTTGGGAATCAGAAATTCTAGGTCCTCATTACTGCAAATTACCAAGAAAAACCACACCAGTTTTAGCTTTGGTGGTTTTGCTGGGTAGTCATTCCTGTGATGGGAAAAAGCAGGAAATGTACGTTTCGAAGTGTGTGAGTTTCCAAGATTTCCCGTGTCATGTACTGGTCTCCAGGCTGTCCACTGGTTTCAACAACTAGTACTTGATAGTTTGCCCTTGCTCATGTTGTTACACTGCTCTGAGCAAGTAACAAGCAATGAGACTTCCTGCTTTTAACCTGAAAATTAGCTCAGAAATGGTGTTAGGCTCCAAATAAATGGTGCCAGCGAGAAACTACAGCATGGGAACATGACTGTTTAACTGCAAAATGGGAATATGACCAGGCTTGGTGATGCTTTTCAGCTGGAGCTGGAAGGCCCATCTGCAGGGTTAAGATCACAGCAAGATTCAGCCCTTTGTCAGCAGGCTTTAAGTGGCTGCAGGAACTACTCTCTTTCATATTTATTTGCAGGGAGAGCGTTCTTTGGTACCTACCGACAGGCTGTGCTCCACAGATATCAATAATTTAAGCTTTGCGACAGTTCTGTGAAAGAACTCGTGCATATGAGCCTGAGGGACAGCCACAGGACTGGTTCAGCAGGAAGGCAATTGCCATGTTAAGCTGCCCTGGTTTATCCACTTCTTGCTGCCTCACTGCGCCATGGAGTCCTCAGCCCTGTTTTATTCGGTTTCACTTCTCAGTGCAGTTCCTGTCTCAGAAGGTGGTTCTGGACTAGTGATCCCCAGGAGCAGTGTATCTGAGGGAGAAAGCCTTGGGTTTGAAAAAGTGTAAGCACCTAAATTGCCCGACATCCTGAGGCTTGTCAAGCAGGAACATCTCATTGTTTCAGGGCCAACCCTCCCTGGGTATTGAAGTGCTGAATTTCTTCTGTGCCAAATGGATGACACTTTCTAACTGAGATCCTATCCCAGCCTTTTTAAGGAAATGTTGATATGAGTATTTTCTATACGGTTTTAGATGTGCTTTTCCCCATTAGTTCAGTTCAAATCCAGATTCTTCAATAAGGTCAACACATATGTGCTTTATATTGGAGTATAGATTCTATATTCGGCCCTTAAGTAGAAGCATTTTGCTACTCACTCTAAAAGTTAAGGACTTTTTATGTAGTCGAACTGCAGGCCTCTGGTTCAGTCAGCGTCTCATGTTTTCTGCTTTCCACCCCTATGTAACTATGGGCTGAAACCATTCTCAGAGCAGCATCTTGCCAAAGGCACACCTGGCAGCTGCCTGGGTGTAGCTAGCTGCTGTGTTTCTGATTTTAGTATGGCTATAAATGAAGGAACAAAGTTTCTTCCCAGGCTCCGATTTTGGCTAAGGATGTTATATTATTTAGCTTTGCATTAGCAGCTGGGGAAGTGCTTATATGGTCACTTAACTAATTAGTTTCACTCATATTTTTGAAGATTTTACTAATAGTTCAGACCATTACTTGAACAAAAAGCATTTGTAATATCCATGAATTGAAAAGGTCTGTCAGTATTGTAAACATGTTGGTGAGCAGCTGTGTATCTGCCTGCGTGAAGGTAGTATATAACATTCTGTGTGTAAGCTGGAGACAGATCATCCCGAGTGAAGAAAAAACTTCAAAAAAGAAATCTTAGTAAAGGTAAAGTGTAGCTGCTCCTTAGAAACCTAAGGTATAGTGATGTAAATCACCAGAGAATTGTCTTTCCACTAGGACAGAATTAATTCATCTATTATTATTTTATATCTGTTTTCATCATTACTAATGATTATTAATAATTAATCCTTATAATAAATAAAATCATAATGTCTTTACTGAATTTTTTAAGGCTTCCAGTGAGACTATTATCAGACTTGGGGGTGAGCAAAGGCTGATGTTAGTATTTGCTTTTGTAAACTTACATCTGGCTAAGTGCAGCTGGTGGTAAGTAGTGCAAGACAGACCTGCAGAAAAACTGGGCTAGAACTGCTCCTCCAAAGTCCTCTGATCCAACTCCTGCCTCTAGAGAAGGCCGATATTCCTAGGGTGCTCATGACATAGGAAAAAACATGTTTAACATATTTTTAAAGCCTTCCAGCAATAAACACTGCAGGTCTTTTTCTGCAACAGCAGGACATTATTGGCTCTTTCAGTTTATCTACAATTTTCCACCTGATATTTAAGATGCACTAAACCTTATAGAGAGGAAGTTAACTGTGCTAAGGATGCTACATTTGTGTTATGTTTTGGACAAGAATGAGAGGCTGTAAGGGTATCTTTGCAAATTTAAACTATGTAGTTTTATTCGTGGTTAAACAAGCCAGATGCTTGCAGCATGCCTGTCAAATGTATGAAGATATTTTCAAAGGCACTTAAGCAGAAGTGAAAACTTCAGTTACAGCTGTTGTGTGTGGCAGAAGCTGTCCTAAGATTATGCACAGATTCACCTGATGTATTGATCTGAATGGGACTTGGCGAAAGCTCACACCAGAAGTCAAAAGGATTTGAGTCACGTGAATAAAATGCTCAGTGTATGCACTGCCAACTGGGCTCCTTACTAGTAGCAGTCATGACGCAGGTGGGTGATGAAATCCAGCCCCTGCTAGCCAGAGGGCAGGAAGCAGAGAGCAGGATGGCAGCCAGCAGCTTGCTCTCTTTCCTGTGTGCAGCTTGTCCTGCTTCAGCCTCTGGCTCTGGTGAAGGGGAACGAGCCAGACCCCTCCCGGGCTCCTGCCCCAGCCCTCTGCTGTTTCCAAGGCAAAGTTTTCCATGACATGGTACTTTTGCACTTGCGGATTGCAAAGCAGGAACAAAGTCAGGTGGCATCTACCCCTGTACTAGAGGCCTCTGCAAGCTCTAGGCAATTATTTTGAAGTGGTTGATTCATGTGGTGACAGGTAGAGTTCTGTACTGCAATTCCTCGCTGCACCAGGCCACAGGGCAGAGAGCTGGCACAGTATATAACCATTGCCCTTTCCTCTCAGTCCCACCTTTTCTGTTCAGTAACTCCAACATGTTTATGCAGAAATGCAAGTATTCTGTCACTGAAACATGAACATCTCAAAACTGTGTTTGCAGGGGCAATGTGGTAAAACAACATTCATGGCCAAATTCACTTCTTCCCCTGTTCTCATTTCTAGAGGTGAACCTCACACTTCTGATTGGAAAGGTCAGACTGGGTGAGATTTTATAGAGTTTGCCTCACCAGAAAGATGCCTGAGGTTGTTGTCTTCACTGTTAATGTCAGAAGCAAACGCTTATTTGAGTACTTGGTGATGTAAAATGTATTGTTTCTTTACACTCACATTTGTTAGACGGCTTGACATAAAAGGTATAACATTCTACTTCCACCTAAATTCTTTGATTTGAATAGTTATCAGCAGCAGAATTGCACAGGAGAGCACACGTTATGAGAACAATACCTCCATTATGACCTACTAACATTGTAATCTAATTTGAGTTTAAAGAAAGACCTACACATTAACATCCAGTACGGTGGGATAGCTGAATGCATTTTTATAGTACGGAAATACTGATCTCTGACAGAAGGTCAGAGCATTGGTGTTTCAGGTATTTATGTTTCAGTGTTATTTACTTTGCCATTTCTAACTGGTACAATATTTCAGTTGAATTAATATTTGCCACCTTACACAGTCTTCATTTTATTTAGCTTTTGTTTGTTTGTTTTGGTTTGTTTGTTTTGTTATTTAAACATTGAAAGGTTTGAAAAACATATGATGTTGAAAAGACTTTGTTAATTAAGGAATGATTCCTTATTTGGAACCGAAATTGTGTCTCGAAACACTGAGGACACAAAGGAGCCTTAATTTACTCATAATGGCCTAGATCAAGGATAATGTTGTAACTGCAGTTATCAGTCATGGCCTATATCAGAAGCTCAGAAGCTTGCAGTCTATAATGTATTTCCCACCAGGGCAAGGATGGGAGTTGGGATGCTCTGTTACCTTAGCTTTACAGGCTGAGGGAGCCCAAAGCACAAGAGGTTCAATAACCTTCCCAATGTCATGGCAGGACCTCTGTGACAGAGCAGAGTTTGGGTAGCAGCAGTTGAGATCCTTATTCTCTGAGTGATACAGCTGCAGCCCTGTAGAGAGCCGGTGCAGGTTCCCATATGGACTAGATTAGCTGCACTGCATATTATAAACATGGCCACAAGCTATTTTTTTTTCTAATGCAGTATGCTGCGCTGGTGTAAGGTGTAACAAAGTCACATTAGCAGGAATTTCTTAACATCAAGTGCAGTTAACTGCAAATCTTGCAAGAATGCTTCTGTTTACATGTAAGCCCAGCTCTTGCCCTCTGTGGAGGTGATGGAAATCCCTCCATTTATGTAGTGGGTTCTTCACTGTGCTCAGATTTCCCTCTGTTTCTATCCAAGACATCTCCTAGAGGCATATTTAAGTGAGTCAGGATAAAGATACCTAAGGGGAGTTTAAAGTATCGAGTTTAGCTTGCTCATTTTAACTCTCACTACAAGCACTTATGCTCCTGGGTCACGTAGGCAGTTTAAAAACACTCCTTGCTCATTCTTATGCAAATTTGAATACTGGTCCTTGAGCCAGATCTCAGTTATGTATGCAGTGTGGCAGCTGGTACTTGCTCCCATTCCCACAGGGGAAAAATATTGACTGTTTATTTTTTGCTATTGGATTTTGGGTAACTGAGCTGTTTCCTTCAGTGCAGGCAAACTGAATTCAGCCATTAACTATGGCAGCTTAATTAAATAATTTGAAAGTTTCTGCTATCATTGTGCTAGTTGGTATGCTTAAATACATATTTTTTGGTGCCAATAGAGTTCTTCCAGCTGTTTAATAACACATAAATAATGGTACCTTTTTTAATAGAAGTTTGTTTTCACAGTGTCAAGCTTGTGAATCACACTTCCAAATCCCAATTTAAATAAGGTATTATGAATACCGAAAAGGCTGCAAGACACATAATGGTAAATAATATAGACAATTTATAAAAAAATAAAGCAACTGCTTGTGACCCAGTATGTGTGAAATTAAATAAGTCCTAACTGCCCTTTCATAACATTAGATAGATGTTGCACAGTAAAGGCACAGAATTATATCGTAACTTAACCAGAAAAAATCTCAGAGTTTCTTTTTGAGATATTACATGTGTTAGTTGTACAGGCTTACTTCTCAAATGAAATTTCAACATTCATCTAGCATGCAGATATTTGCCAGACACACCTAAGTTGTCAGAATAGCTGCCTAACATACATGGTGTGCCTATTCCCCACTTGAAATACCGCATTTTGATTTCTGCCTGACTTACACAATAGTAGGCCTATTTCTCCCTCCCATTCCTGTTCTGACTTTTAGATTACTTGTTCCTGCTGGAAGTACTCTCTAACATTTAATTACAGCTGCCATTTTCTGCTGTATACTTTGTGTAGTCTTTTATTCTTATGCATAGAGTACGGCCTTGCTTTTCAGCGTCTTTTTCTACACTTATTTTGTGTTCTGTTTGCATAACCTTACATGTTTTCAGATATATGGAGCTTTAGGGATTCAGCTTTGTCAATAGATCTTGGAGAGGAGAGAAAAAGCAGGGGAGAGTGAAAGAATTGAGTTAAGTTCCAGTTGTATTAATAAAATAATGCAAGTAGTAAAAATACTTTCTTTTGTATCAGTGGCGGGGTGTGGTAAATAATTGCAGCAGCCCAGCTGAAGTGTGCAGTAAGAACTGGGTAAAACCAATGATGGCCAAATTAGAAAATATATTAGTGTCTATTTATGTTGAACTATGATTGAAGTAATGTGAACTAAAACACTCATTAACTATATTACATGGTCATAATTTGTATAGGTTTATTGATTGTCTTAAAAAAAAAAGCTTAGCTGAACAAGACTTTCATAATGCATGGCTTCTTGAATACAAAATAGGGCCAAACTTTAGCTTTGTGAGACATAGCAGTTACAAACTGGAAGAGACATCATCCTGCGTCGTATGCCTTGCAAAACAATGGTAATTACAGGGATATTCCTCAAACCACATGGAAATGGGTGGTCCCTGCAGCAAGGAACAGCCAAGTCCATCCTATGATTTGCTTTGAGTAACCAATACCAGAATATATTGCATGTATGTTGAAATCTAGAATAGAGGCTTTGCAGCTACTGAGATCTTGTGGAGAGAAGCTGTAGCCTGCGGTCCGATGACACCATGAATATGTCTCTGTGGCTGGCTGAGCTCATGCACGAATGCCCTCTGCATGTGTGCTCGGCTTCCTGGACACCAGCCAGCTCCAGCTCAAAAGCATGTTTGTGAAGCCCAGCCCAGATCACTCAGCCTCTGCATATAGCTTATTAGCTTGGGCGCAGTGTCACCCTAGCAAGGTCACAAGGGTTTTCAGTTCGGCGCTGGCTACAGGCCCATTAGATTGGTGTGTAGGCAAAGGGAGCTCCTGTGTACTTTTTGCAGCTCGTTTATCCACATCCCATAAGAGCTTATGAGGATCAGCAGTAACACAGAGATTAAGAAAAATGAATGGAACGCTCTGGAACTCTTTTGAACAAAACTACTTTAATTAAGCAAGTTTGTATACTGCTTGTAGACTGAGTCATTCATATACTTTCAGAGGCCATGGAAAGGAGGGTTAAAGGCTTTTACTTAAAGGCACCCTAACTCACATTTAAAGTACTGCTGTGCCAGCCTTGTCCTGCATAGGGCTTGCAGGCACACCTGGCCTGCAGGACAGGACAGCTTTACCCACTCATGACTTAGTCAGCTGCAGTGCAGGCTGCCCTAGAAGGGATGACACTGCCTGTTGCTGTGCCTGACCACTCCTCGCCATGGCTTTCCACTGCAAGCATGGGTTTGGTGCAGCCACGTGGAGAACTGGGCTGGGGGACCACCTCTCTAAGGCCTAGTCGTTCCCCTGTTGCCGGCATTCAGCTGAGCAGTGTCCAAGTTCCAGCCCCTTTGTGAGGCCACATGGGCGATGGCACAGGCACAAGAGGGAAGGTGGCTGTGGGCAGGAAGGAGAAGGTGACACCACTCATTCTAGTGTGGCACTGACTTTCCTTGCGCTGCCTCTGCAGCCATCCCTGCATACTGCCTACCACTCTTGGAGTATGCCTCTGTGGCTCAGCCTCAAATTACACCCCTCCTGAGGCACATCTTAGCTCAGGTGTTGTGGGCACTGCTTCTGAGTTCCGATCTGGCTTGCAGTGGCTCCAGACACTGATTTGCAAGAAATAGGAATAACTGGAGTCTAAGCTTAGGTGCCACTACAATTTATCCTAACAATATCTGTGTGGTGGTTTTTTGTTTGCCTTTTTTTTTTTTCTTTTCTCTTTTATAAATACTTAGTTTTATGAAACATGTGTTGGGGTTTTTTTTTTTGCCTGATGTTACTTTTTCTGAAGTCCTGAGAGCTGTATTAGGCCCATCATAGGAACTGAACTTGGAGTTACGTGATATTGAGAGTGAAATCTTTTGTAGGGAAATGACTTTGATATTTCCTAGATGTAGTAGCAGGAAAGGTTTGGTTTTTTCCAGATCATCTTAAAAAAATTTAAAAGTGGAGTGTATCAGAGAATCGACTTTTAAGACCTGTTGTTGCAGAAGAGAGTAGAAGACTCACTAATGGGAAGCAGCTCCACATTTTGCAGCTTTCATGTGTCATCGGTGCCTTTTCTGAAAGTGTTATGCTTTGACAAATACCGATTGGTGGAAGTTGAAGATGAGGAAGTATATAATAACTTGATTTTATCTTTATGGATGGTCTTTCAAAAGCAGGCACAGCCTTAATGACAAACTATGATCATGGTATCTTAGTAGCTGGAAAACAAAGTCTATTCTCCAGTGTAAGATAATATAGTGAACATACTATGTCAGGCATTTTAGGCACTGTGTATGGTTACTGTCACAGTTCTGCTGTGGAATAGTATTTAGTTCTTCAGTAAGAAGTATCCCTTGAGGAACAGAGGTGAAGCAAGACTAGAATTCACATAGTTTTAAGTTACACATTTTTCTATAAATAGAGTGCCTATTAAAATGAAAAAATAGAGCACCTATTAAATCTGCCATGGATTTCAGTGGGAACTGAAGTGGGTCATAGGTCTGCATAGAAACTCAAAAAATAATGAAATGTTATGCATGGAAGTGCCTGCGCCATGCCCCAGATTCTTCATCAGGTTTTGTACTGTTCTTTTTCCACACAGATTTGAGTTCCTGCAATGACTCTTGATCTACTTGTGTTCGTATTTATAATTTTGTTTCAACAAAAAGGTATGATTAGCCTTGTGTTCTGGATATTGGCTTGTCTCTGGGGGTAACTTTTTTCAGCTCTTATTATTTATGTCTTACCCACAAGCACAGAAGTTGCATAGTAACCAACCTCACTGACAAGAAGGCTGCCTTATATCACTGTGGCATAGTGAAGGTGGCAAGAGTTGGCACTTGAGTTCTGTCAAATTATGTTTACAACTTTTGAATTGTCAAGGTTCTCTATGTTGCCAGTGCAGTGTAGGAGTGCCAAGGAGAGGTGGAGGACTTGTGCCTACACCTGCATCAGCAGAGGAATGGGATAGGCAGCTGACCACAACAACCAAGTTACTGAATAAATGAAGAGCAAAATGTTGACACACACCAAAGACAGACAATGTCTATCTGACAGTGAACCAGATTTCCATCATTTTTCATGTGTTACACTCGGCCAGAGACATCTTTTACAAAGCAAAACTTGATCTCCAGTTTTGTACAGAGTCTGGTTTTGCTGCTTACTTACGTGACTTTCTATCATTACATCTGGATCAATGAATCATCCATAAATATTTTTTGTTACAGCCAGAAGCATGGATTCTATTTCTTGTACATACAGAATCCCAAGGAAACTAAAATGGGTTAAGGGCTGAAACAATTACGTATTTTTCACTATCTAAGAATGTCCCATTTTGGTTAAGACTACTGGAAGTCATGAAAGCCTGTGATAGAATCTGAAAATACTCTAGCTACTATCGAATTTTTTTAATTTACACAGTACTCATGATCACATACAGAAGTGACTGCTGTGTTAGCTTACTTGAGAAGGGCTATTTATAATCAAAGTAATATACGCCTAGAATTTCAGATTGCCAAAAGGCCTCAAAAGAAAAATCAGTATTTCTGAAATATTGCCTAGGTTATAGTATTGTAAACATAAAGACAGAGCAACACTAAATACTGCCTTAGAAATCTAAGATCATATGGCTTCGCATTGCAGATCAGATTATTGGTTCCAGTCATCATCATCAGTTGTAATACTTATTATAGTTTTAAAAGACAGCTGCTCTTGTCTGCATCTAACCAACTGTGCAACAGGACTATATCACAGAGCAGATTACTTCTATGAGTGATCAATCCATTTATGCCAGTAAATGAGATTTTATTGTCCTTATCTTGCTTCTTGTGTGAACTACTGGAAGTTCTCAAATTTTCTTTTGTCTCTACTGAATAGCACAGACCTGCTGATGTGAAATATATTGGTAGGAGAAAAATAAATGTAAAGCAATCCATCTTGAGCACTGTTGTATCTAGATATGAACATAAACATATGACAAATATGTGGTGTCTATTTCAGAGATACCTGATGCCACTGGCAGATTTTTAGCAATTTGTGAAATCTCCCACTCTGATCCTGCATTTTGGGCTGTATTGAACAGAGGAGCCAAGAGGCTTACAGAACACTGACCCTCTCATCAACCCTTGAAAGCATTCATGAACACAAGTGTATGAAATATTCTTTCATTTAGATTTTTCAGTTCATAATGTATTTCCTTTGCTGCAGTCAGTTTTCTAGTGATTTTTAATGACGCATAAGCTCTGGACATTTTAGCAAAGCTCATTCCTAGGCAAGTTGTGCTGCACATTCTAATTCGTTTCTCTATAGAAACATGGTAGTCTAGGTGAAAATGTGGAAAAGTAATGGTTGAAACAAGGCAATAGAAGCTCTCCTTTGTGTTTGAAGATGCAATGTGCTACCTTCTTGGCAGTGTGTAACCGGTTATTTGATTTCTTAGCTTAATTAAACTCTGAAATCTCCTATATCCATTTTTCAATTCCCTGTGACTTAATTTTGCTAAGCTCTGACAGGTGGAATTTTGCAGAGTTCACTGCAATGTAGGTTTTCCCTTTGCCCGCAGAGCATCTAGGACATGTTCTCACGTCAGTCATATGGTTTCTGTTGATCTAGGAACTCTCCATGTGTATTGTCTTCCAGTGTCAAGGCCTTCCCTCCAAACTGCCCCTCCACCTCATGAGGCCAGTGGGCTGGGAATGGGCAAGAGGTTGGGAGGTGACCAACTGGGATAGCAGATGCAAACTGGTCATATGGATCTTCTCTCATACCATATGGCACCATGGTTAGCAATAAAACTGAGGGAAAAGAGGAGGAGGATACAGGGACAGTCTCAGTTATGGCATTTGTCATCCCAAGCAATCATTACGGGTGCCAAGGCCTGCATTGGACACATGCCTGTTGATGGGAAGTAGTGAGTAAATTCCTTTTCTTGTTTTGCTTCCAGGTGCAGCTTTTGCTTTGCTTACTAAACCGACTTTATCTCAACCCAGGTGCTTTTTCATCTTCCTTTTGTCCTTTCTCCTGCTGAGGAGGGGGACTGAGAGAGCAATTGGGTGGCAGCCAGCTGTTGTCAGTGCACCATTGTAGTCTTAGCTAAGACTGTATTTTACAATAAGACCACCATGACCAGTCTCAATAAACATGTTTGGCACATTTCATTTTACAAGACGATATTCCCGATGTAGGTTCTCAGGCATTAGGGTTAATTTTGTTGACTCAGAAAGTCATTACATGACTAGGTTTATTTCAATGTAAAGCCTATCTGCATAGCCTGCATCTACAAAGAAATGTTACTTTTTCAATGGAGAGTGATCTGGGGTTTGCAAAATAAAAGATTAGGATTTGGCAAACATTTAAGACAGTATCATTATTCAGGCTTTCCACAGATCATGTCTTCACAGTGATTCAAAGGCCCAGGAACTGTTAATACAGTTGATAATCAGGATGGTTGCTCACTCTGCTACCAGCAGAAGAGATTATGTCAGTGTGAAACAAAGCTTCAGATGGTATTTCCTGCAAAGGGAACGGTGAAATTATGGTATTTCCTATAGGGAATTGTGAAAGTCCATGAGAAGGGCATGGGGAATCACAGAAGGAAAAATTAATTTGATGTGAGTAAGAATGGTTTCTCTAGTTTGTTGCAGGGAGGACAATACATAAGAAAGTGAGGAGGTAAAATATTGGTGAATGTTATGAATAAATGTAACTCTCCAGACAGCCATTTCTCTGACAGTACAGTCCTGATTCTCTCAACCATATAAAATTATAATTAGTCATGTCCCATACTCAGCACAGCTTGCTGAATAGGCTGTTTGTATAAGATCCCTGTAGCAGACTTAGGAGCCATGGCATAGGAAATGAATGCTAGTATGAAAAATCAAACAGATTTTCCCATAAGAAGCTGTAGCATTGCTGAATTCTTGGGGTCAAAACCAGCCCTATAAAGATGAAAGAGTCATGTGCTGTTTCAAGCTACAACCTGGAAAATTTCTGCAGGTGAATATGGTATTTGTGCACACTGCACAAAAGTTACTGCATCCACTACATGATGCAGCAGGAAATCCTAACCCCACAGAAATTACTGGAAGCCTTGGCATGCGTTTGACAGAATCCCAACTTTATTAATCATTATGGCTAGCAGTAACTGGTGGAGCAAGGGAGTGTGATCACTCTGAGACCAGCCAGCAGGGTTTGAGTACACACCCTTTTGCAGGGTGCCACAGACAGTGATACACAGTTGTTTCTTGTAAAAATGACAGCAAGAAGCCTCTTGCTTTAGGATGAACAGGTGGTAAGACTTTGTAGCTCAATGTTTGTGAGCCTCCAAATTGGAGCATGAAACCTTTGCCTGTAAAAAGCACATTTTGGAACATTTTCCCAGAGCTTATTAAGTATCAGAGCTGGATGTTTAGCTGGAAACAGACTTTTTGCTTAGAAGCCTTCTTTGACGTTTCTTGAGGAAATTTGTGAGGAGAACATTTAACACCCAAAGCATTCAAGCGAGTGGCTTAACTTTTTTCCTGACTGAATGCGTAATTCAAGCATGCAAAGCCATGCTCCTGTCTACAGTCACGAATCCTCCTGTTCTGCTTTTATAGAACCCCTTACTCTGGGAACTGTGTGCAGCAACAGTACTGATGTGTGTTATGATAATACAAATAGTAAATACAGGAATAATCAGCAGCAGATGGGATCTTCACACAGCTTTTGCAGGGGAGTCTGTAGGAGCACCACCCCAGTGCAGCAGGCCACACAACACGGGACAAGGGAGCAGTCAGGATTCTTATAATTGAAATTAACTGTATGTTGTTTCAATTAATTGTTCCAATTAGTCTCTTTTCAGTTATGCCTTTCTGTAACAGTGTCATCTGGGATGCTGTGAGAAATTGAAAATGCCCTAATGGTCAGAATGCTCATCAATTAAGGAACTTTCTAATTAGTTCCCAGAGAAGAATTTATGGTAAGAATGAAGAATTTTATGGGTGGAATGGGTGAAAAGTTGTTTTTATTACAAGACTAATTTTCCTCTCAGCAATAACATTGTTTCTGTTGCCAAAAATAATTTTTAATAAACCCTTAATAGAAAAGACAAGAAGGAGACACCTGGTTTGTTTCTATGTAGCAAAGACTTGATCTTGTGAGCTATCTTCCACAATAGTTTAGTAGCTAGGATGCAAACAACACAACAGCTCTAAATCACTGTTTTAGAAAAAAAAAAAATCCAAAATAATCATGTGCATTCATACTAACAGAGCTACTTTTTATGAAGTCAGACCAAGAGGTACTCTTCTGGATTTTTAGTGAGACATTTCCTGAAAAATAGTGGTTAAAAATGGGCAAGTTTTAGATCTGATGAAAATCGTTTTGAATTTATATATTTTTTAAAATGGAAAACTGAAGTCTAAGATGCCGTTTCAAAGGTTTATTTTATTTTCCCCCAGTTTTTGTTTTCACTGGAAGTTCACACAGTACTGGGAGCAGTCGCCAGCAGTTGTTTCCCCTGAGGCTGTAAATGTAAAAGGACAGAAAGCTCTGCCTTGAAGCATGGCCCAACAGATGCTTTCTGCCACAGCCTGTAACCATCTCCATATCCAGGTGTATCATACTGCCTTGATGTGCTGAGATTCAAGGAGAACAGGTTTTCAAATAGAATTTTAAGTATGGCGTGCAGCCCACACCTTAATCCAGACCTCCAAAGCCTGAACACTAAGCAAAGGCCTTCAGCTGGAGAGCTTATCCACAAATGGAGCTATTGGTAACTTTGTCTAGGGTTAGTCTGTGTGTGCAAGTACAGTTTGTGAATGATTTTACCTTCCTACATGACTATCAGACAGGAGGGCTGCTCAGGAAGCTGTGGGATTTTTTTTCTGTTTATCCTCCATTAAGAATGCTGAGACAGATCTCCAGAGTTATTTAGTTGTGGTGTTGCTTCAGCTGTGGTGATCCAAAGAAATTTTGTCACATGAAGGTGACAAAAATTAGGGAAATGTGCCATCCTATCTGTCTGCTTTATTATATTGTATGAACATAATAAGATGGCACATGACACCTTCAACAGCTGTTTTCATGTTCATTAAAGGTATTTTAGCAACAGGAGGTTGCTAAACGCAGGTTCTTACTCTCCGGGTCTTGTTTCAGGTCTTAGCCTAAGAGAAGAACTTTACTGTAATCACCACAGATTTGAGCACTTCTGTCTCTGTATGTATATATAGGCATGTATATGTGTATATGTATTGATGAACACACACATAAATAGACATATAGATACATATATATATACATCTATATACTTAAGTTATAAACCAGCTTCCATTGTAGTCTTTGCTTATGATTTCCATGTCAAAAATCTGTGGGTGACCAGTGACGCTCATCATTACTTCATCCTAAATATTGTCAAAGTTTACTGATACTTTTGGAACTTCTCAGTGGAAATAACTTAAACAGCACCTGAAATAGTCCATTTTTGCATCTACCAAATTAATGGTCTTTGCCACAGCATTTAAGTGGCATAAACGAAGTGTTTTTGCATGTCTCTGTACTGACAATACGATTGATTTAATAACTAACCTCTGACACAGCAGGAGATTTAAAATCAGCTTTTTATAGATTATCTACTAAATAAAATACTTTTACAGGAAACTTCTGACATGTCTTGTTCAAACACTTTTTTTTTCTTATTCATTCAGTTGGAAAGAATTGAGCAGAGTACCCTCCCCATAAAACGCTCAGAAGCTGTAATTTCCTCCAGGCTGTGTCCCACTGGTGAAGAGACTTATGTAACCAGCAGTGATTTACACAGATATGTACCCCATCTGTATTTCTTATGATTTACACCACTTTGATGTGTTCTTGGAGGAGCAAGGAGGAGCATTACATCAGAACAAAGCAGTGTTTGGCAAATGATAAACCGTGGCTTCTCAAGAGCCAGTCATGCATTTCTCTGTTTACAGAGTATTCCTGGAGTGACAGTACAATGGCCCTGTCCCTAAGCAATGTGCAAGTTCACAATGGTCTCGACTACCAGACCGTACATTCCTGCTGCCTCTTTTGTGCTGGCATTAGCAGCTACCCTGGCTGCATTGTGAAAATGAAGCTTTTCTTTTTTAGTGAGATAAATGTTATGCAACATAAGTGAGCATTCCACATTGCTTTGGCTTATCCTGATTGTGAACCCAACCACTAGTGGGATGGTGAGGAAAACAAAAACTATCTGTCATTACTGTAAGCTCATATTTACAGTCTCTTTCATCCTTGTTCTGCATGAAAAAAGAGGACCAGCCAAAAGTAAATCCATCAGAAAGCTTCATAAATGACCTAAGGTTATCAGGGCATGCTGTTGCTGTTGCTTTCTGCAACATTCTGCAACATAAATTCTGCCAGTGATTTGTGTATTTCCTGATAGAACTTCCCAAGTGTCCTTCTTCTCCATGTTTATTCTCTCCATATTGGCTCTTCTTTTTATTAGCATTGAGCTCCTTAAATTCCTCCTCTGTCTGTATCTTCCATTTCTAGCTGATTCTACTGCATAAAACAGCATTGTACAGATACCCTTTCTAGAGATGAAGGAACTCTACCATTTGCTTTTGTCAGTCAGCATACCTTGGTACAGAGTTTTGGGTACCATGCAATACTGGACTCCAGAAATTTTGTTGTACTGGGTTTTGCAGATGGATGAGTAGACTGCATGGTGATAGTAAAAAGAAAGAAGAGGGATTACATCCTTCACTGTAATTAATTGTGGCAATAAGCTTCAGACTACGGTTTCTAGGTACCTTAGTATATTTACTCATATCGGGATCATTTTTTATTATTTTTTATTTTTATAAATAATAAAATCCTCCTGTATATGGAGAGGATTAAGAGCTGGAAAATGAGATGTCTCTCAAAATGAGTTTGGTTTGTGCTGAACTCAGGGATAGGCCCATTGAACTGTTTTGAGTGAATTGTGAAGTGCTTGCAGGAATCGACAAGGACATGCCAAGCAGGCTATGTTCTGGTTCAAACATCCATGAACTGACTCTACAGACAACCTCTTACTCTGCAGACAACCTCTACAGACAACCCTTAGAGAACACAACATCTTGGGACCACCAGATTAGACAAATATATATGTGTACTTTTGAAGGTTTCTTGTGGAAGAACTCTTGTTCAAAAGAGAGGGCACAAGTGAGCGCACTCTTCATTCATCCACTGCTGTGGGTATTTCATGCAATTCCAGAAACCAGTGTTCAGTGTGGGAAAGATTATAAAATTTGTCAAGTGATGGTAACGTGCTTTAGTAGTCACTAATGTCTCAATGGGAAGCATAAGCCAAGATTAAAAACATGTTATTTAACCAATTGTCTCAAGATATTAATCATTCCAATATGATGTGATGATAATAGCGATCACAATGGTCACTACAACATAGTCTAACACTATGTCTAATAATGCCAGTCTCAGTTAAAAAAAGGAGTTGACTTCTCCACCTCTTTTTCCAAGGCAGACCTTTCAACGAGTCTCTTTCTCTTGGCTCAAACCTTGCCTATCTCAGATCAGCTCTTGTTGCTATTATTATTACTGCCATCACCATCATCATCATCATCATCATCATCATCACCACTATCAAACAAAACTCCACCATGTAGATGGGCTACTTATGGCTATTTTCATGAGGATTTTGAGACATGTTATGTTCAATGTGCTGCAGACTTTATCTCAAATTGCTGTTTCAAATGTCCTTTTTTTAAGGACCACCTGTCCTTGATGCCAATGGTAGGAGAACAAAAATCAACTGCCTCTGTGTTATAGGAGGGGTAGCTGGACAGGCACTGGAGACTCTCTGAAAAGCAGTAGCCAAGTGTAAGCCTGTAAGGCAACGATGCTAATGACACACATCACTTTCAGCACTGTAGAAAAGTGTGACATAAGATACAGCCTGTGTGTTTCTGAGTGGGGCAAGCTATAAAGCAACTGTCTTCAAGCAACTCCAAACTATTCTCTCCTAGATTCTCAGACTAGATCTTGGATTTCCTTGACCTGAGATAACAGGAGACTCCAAAATCAAGAGAGCAACCATTACTCTCATGGTTAACTGCTGCTAATGAGCCGTGAGGATACTCTATTCAAACAGCTCTCAAAGAAAAGCAGAGAGCTAACAACAGAGTCTAAAACCAGTGTAAAACTAACATTTTAGGCTTTGTTATAATCTTCACCAAATCTCTGAAATATAGATTACAGTGTCTGTCTCTTGCACTGTACTTAATTACTAAAGCCATCACACATTCCTCAGTTCTAGTCATGGTTATATGGAATTGGCCAGAAACTGATTATAAAAATACCTTTCTCTTTTAACTATAAAGTTTTCATCTTCTAAGATGATGAACTTCAAGCCTTCAGCGTTAGGAGCTACAAGTTATTAACTTCTGGCAAGATTATTCAGACTGTGTGGTGGAAAAGGACAATGCCAAGACAGAAGTTGAACAGACCTGCAGCCAAAGGCCATGATGACGTAGCATGATCTGGACAGGAGACCATTGAACAAGAATGCACCTGGATGATACAGAGCTGGCAGAGGGTGCTACTGAAAGTGAAAAAGTGTTAGGGCTTCTCTAACCTTTGCCAAGAGCTAAGGATAACTCCACCAGGATACTAAGTGGAGGAGTACAACAGGAGGACATTTATCCTGCTTCTCCTAGGTATGCCGAGGAAAGCACAGCTGCATCTGCGTCTTTTCTGCTTAAATCTATCAACAGCTCAGCTACAGATTAACAGATTAGTGTACTTGAGAATAAGACAGCAGTTAAATTTACTGAAATACTTTGAAAAGACACCTTGTATCTTCAAATCTTCATCTGGGCCACTTTTGATGTGATGTGTTATTCAATCTATTTTGTGAGGAGCCAGTCTGTTAAAGCTGTCACAGACAATGAATGATTGGTGCTAGTGTGAGCCAAAATGTAGTTACTTGGTTTCCATTTTGTAAGGTTTACATTACATAGGTAGCATGTAATGTAATTCTAACTGATAGGAAAAATTAATTCAGTAATTAATTAAACACCTCTCTGGAACAAATGGACTTACGGGTATTCCCAAAACATATGGTACAAATTAGTGCTGATCAAGTCATAGTGTCTGCATTTACCTCATGTACTGGAACTTCCAATCAATCAGGGCATGGCTCACTGCCCACACTATACAGCTTTTCCTACGAGCTGTCTTCAATGGATATCCATAAAGCTGCTGAGAATGCTGTCAAGAGTGACTGATGAACCTTACTAGATTCTTGCACTTTTAGGACTTTGTGTTCAATTCTCTAGCTACAGACCTTAGGGATTAAAGGAATTTTGGAGACAGCAGTTTTTCTGGATCTGAGCCAGACAGCTTCAAGGCCCATATTGATAGGAGAAGCTACTCAGTGAACTCCTGTCTTTAGACTTAATTTTCCTTCCTGCACTGCTGCAAACAGCAGTGTTGTTTCCAGTGCTTTAAGCAGCCAGGATTCTAAGCCCACTAGTTTATAATATTGCTGAGACCTCTCTAGCCACTCGAGTTCTCTTTGGATTGTGCGGCTGACTGGTGAGGCTTGTTCACTTAAGAGTAGCAACAATGCTAGTCACAACTGCTTCGTTGAGAAAAATTGTAGCCTGTGTAGAGGGATTTGATTCTGCTTAGGAAAGAACCTTTCTGATTTCAGTAACAGAAAGGAATATAGACGAAGCGAGTGTCAAAATAAACAGAAGTCTAGGAATAGCCTCTGCTATTACTTAGCTTTTTACTTCTGGAGAGACAGAGAGGTGGTGCTTACCACTTAGTGAAGGGTGTCTCCCCGCAGCTGAATGAAGGTGCTGTTACAGTGTGGTGCTGGTTTATCTATGCCAGATAGTTTAAGATAGCATAGATAAAAAAGAAAGCATGGCACACGCAGTGTTTCACACTCTCTTGTGAGCCAGCAACTTGAACTTCAGCTGTTCAGGGAACTGGGTTGTGCATTCTCTTCAAGCTGTATCCCGTTGAGTTGCTTGCTAACTGTGTAAGTAATAGCACTAGTTAGCTCTAAATGTTCTTAATTTCCTTTGGGAATTGGATAACAACATATCTGAGGTTTGAATGTCCTTGTGGAGGGACCACAACTCAGCTACATCCAGCAGGCTCTGCTTTGCTTCTTGTTTAGCTAAATTAATTTGTTAGGCAGACAATTTGTCAAATTGCTGTTGTTTGTTTGGTATTTGTGACTACACAAGAGATGTACCTTAAAGTCCACTTCCTCTTTAATTAAATTGAAGAACTAAAATTATTTATACTGAACTGCAAAGCATGTGGTGGAGGAGACAGTAGATTCAGTGCATTTCATGATTCTTTTTGAACCCCAACAACACAATTGTCTTCTTATAATACCCTTTAACTTGAAACATCTCATAACCACCATCTTCTCTGATCTCTTTCCCCCAGATCAGCATAGCTCCAGTCTTCACAACATATGGCATTGCACCGCTTACTTCAAGCCCCTGAAATCCTCCACATAGACCAAGTAGGAGCCTGGGTACAGGGGAAGGCTTTGCTGCTCGCTTGTGGTGTGTCATGGTGTGGAACAAGTATCTCCATTTAGTAGAATCTGCTGTTGACTTGCTGCAGGGTTTTTATCTTGTTTCTGAAATGTGCAAAGAACATTCACAGGACAGATGTCTAAAACAATTGAAATAGCAAGAGAGAAAGAAGAGGAAAACTAGAAAAGACCATAGGTTACTTACATAAATGGGAATTTTAAAGGCAACAGAAGAAAGTACTCAGGTAAATTTTTTTAAAAAAGAGGATGAAGAAGAAATTATGTAAGATAACATACTTGGGTAGCAAAGACTATGTTGTGGAAGTGTTACCTTAAGTCTATGTAAGCGATACCTTTAGCAAGAATCAGAGTCAAGAGGTGCTTTTGCAAATTCTTAATTTCATCTGAAGCACAAGATGTGTTTTGAAACCAAACTGGCTTTCTGGACCTGAAGAGATATAGGTCATCTACTTGGAAAACACCCACAACACCTTTAAAGATGATGTTCTCAGCTTGTGGTCACAAATATGTGTTCTTTCACCCAGTGAAAACCATATACTTCAGTGTGTATGAAGCCAATTCACACACAGAGTTGAGAGATTTGTTAATTTCACGTCTGTGCAGAGATGGGTGCTAGGTGGTAAATCCAGAAAGCTAGCACACTTTCAGTATAACTTTTAAAATGAAAAACTGGCATTTCCCATATATGTAACAACTTAAAGCTGTAGTCCTTGGCTTTGCATTCTCCAGTCTCTCTTTGACACCGTGCACACGTTACATGGCACATGCTCCACAAGGAAGAATCTTATGTGAGTAAGGGGCAAGCATAACCTATGGGCAGATGTTTTACTGTGCTTGTGACTAAGATTAGCACAAAGTTCAATCAAAGTTTTTCTTTAGCTTTATAAACAGTTATTTTTTTTTTCAATAGTTTGACTTACAGTGTCATGTTCTTACTTCTTGAGTCATGGTTTTTGATTCCTGTGGGCTTGGTTCTTCCTTCTTTCTTAATAACATGAGGGAATAACCTCTTTTATTTATTCTGTATGATACTTCAGTAAATTTGTAACCCTCTCATGATGCTTTATTTCAACAAGCTTTTGTATTACTCTGCCTCATGCCCTTATAATGCACTTTATAATGCACTTATAATGTGTTTATAAGAAGAAGGTGTCCTCCAGGCACGATAGCCAAGGTAGATGATATTTATGCATAAACTTCTGACCCGACTGTAAACTGTACAGCTAGTGGAGATCCTGGAGTTTCTTCCAAAGAAATCAGCAAATCTATTGCATGGGACCAACAGTGCAGGACTAGTCATAGGCAGGTCCTGTCAGATGCCCTTACCTGGCACATCTCAGCACCCATCAGCTGGGTTATGTGAGAGAAGAGCTCTGGCCCCACTTCAGACAGCTACTTTCCTACCTGTGAAAATTTCCACTGGAGTTCTCTCATGTCCCTAGTGCAGAATAATTCCCTTTCCAAGTTCAGAGGTGTCTGCCATTGCATGGACAAACCCACACAAACTTTGGAAAAGGCTATACAGTCTCTGAGGATGAGATGCTGTTCATTTTTACAGAATAATTCCAGCACCATGAGAGCAGAGAAGGTTTTTTATGAATTTCTAAAAATTTCCTAAAAGCTGTGAACTCTTAATATAACTATATTTTTGTAGTGCCTTATTCTAGACCTGTATCCTCTCACTTGAGCATCTCTTGGTTCTGGCTGTCCTATGCCTGCATGGAGTTGCATTGCCCCAGGGAAGTCTCTAAGTAGATGGTGGGCTGAAAACTGGCTTTTTAGGCATATTGGGTGTTGACAAATTGTTTGGCCCACACATTATCTGGGCCGAGTTCAAGGACTAAAGCTGTAATCTATCTCTGAAAATTACTGGCCTTCAGTGGATAAAAGTGAGCAGAGCCCTCACTTGTCACAGCCTGAGAAGCAGAAGTTTGGTGCAGTCTGCATCCAGCCTTTGATAGAGGGAATTAGAGTAATCCAGCTCAGAAGCGATCACGCCTGGGTCATTGTGACCATTGCTTATCTAGGGAGAAGGAATGACTCCTGCTCAGCTGGAGGTGATAAAAAGCCTTCTTCCAGGCTTATTACAAATGTCCCGAGGGCTTAACTTGATGCACTCTGTGAGATGCTGTATGGAGGATAAGGCCAGTTGTTCAGCTAGTTCTTCAAAGGATTTCTACTCCCTAATCAGCACTAACTCAGCCATACTGGCTCCTCTTGAGATCCTCCTCGGAGGCATGCTGATGCCCTGAGGGACATTGCCGGTCATGAACAGTCTTTTAGTGTTTGCTGGCAGTAGCCATGGGTCCTGTTGAACTCCATTATTGAAAAGCCTGAAGCAATCCTGGCTGTGCTTCCTCTGGGACCCATCTTTTGGTCCTTGTGCACAAGGACACTATCTGCCTACATGACAGTTACACTGTCTAAATCTGGGTTATGTTCCCAGGCAAGCTGTTGGTCATCTGCACTGAGCTGAGAAGATAGTTACAGCCAGCAGCAAATTGATGTTCCCCTGAGGAAAGGAGGAGAGCTAAGGCTATTAAGGCTCGACTCACTCATGTTGTGACTCCTCCAGGGGATGAGCATCTCTGTGCCTACCCTGACACAGATTTTGAAAAACCACTAGTAAATTCAGTATTGCAGGCTGTAAGATAAATTTCCGGGCTGTCAAGAGTGTGCAGGCTCCCTCACAACTCCCCTGAGGTGTCTTCTTCCATAAATGCTTGTCACTCACCATTCATCTTTCAGCCCCCCAATAGCTGCTCTCCTTGGTCAACTTGTGGAGGTCCAGGGGAGTCCTATGTGTATCCAGGCCACTGTTATACTGCTATTGTTGCAGTGTGTGTGGTGTCCATTGTTATCAGTCTCTATCACAGTATATTGTTTCTCAGTGTGTATTTATTGGACAACCATTTCCTCTGCTTGGAGAGCAAACAATTTCTGTCCTTCATCGAAGACCTGGGAAAGAAAATAGTCAGCTCTCTTATGTTCCAGTTCCCCTTTTCTCATAGAGGTTTTGGGAGGATAGGGCCAGGGTAGCTTACTTCACCTCTAAGCACTGAGAGCTTTATTAGCCACCCTTTGCAGCTGGACAAAGAGAACAGGCTTAATTGTGGAAATTAAGCTATTTCTGTAACAAAACTGGGTTGCTAAAGGTTCACACAAAAAAAATATTATAACCTCATGCAGCTAACCAACATAGCAAGGGGAATACCTTTTCAATTAAATACATCAGATTTAAATACATTTAACAAACCAATCAGTGTATTTTGAAGAAACACTCTCTGTTCTTTCTGAGAGCACGGGATTCATTCATCGTCCTCTAGATGCTAATAGTGAACTGAAGATATGAAACAAATCTGATCATATTAACATAGTGTATTGATACGTGCAGTTCCAATATGCTTGGGAAAAGGGCATTGTTTTATTCTGCATACAGATGCTTCCTCCAGCAGGCAGCAGAAACATCCTAATGGCATAGTGGGATTTTCCAGCAGGAAAATCTCCTGGGGTTCTGAAAACAGGCTTTTGCATTTTGCAGGTGTGGAAAAAAATAACAAAGGCCAATTCTCACCTTAAAAGTGATGGGAGGAGAAGAGGAGGAAATCAGACAGAATATTTTCCATTTGATGCTACAGTTAGCTGTAAATATATATTTAAGGTAGTATTTTTCCAGTTAAGTTCATAAAACTATATGGAATCTCCCTGTATGGAAAATAATGCATGCTCTGTAAGATTTATTGTGTATACAACGAAAAATTATCTCAGTATAAAACAATTGGAATGACAGAGGGGTATATATGACAAGCAGTTGGGTTTTTGACATTCGTCCTTTAGTTCCACTTGCTGTATTTTTGAAAGAAGATGAGTTATTTTTAATTCTCCATAATAGCAATGTTTCTCCCAGTCCACAGAAGATATTTGATACAAAGAACCCATTGTATGGGTAATTAAGAAATATAAAAGTTAATGCAGATACTCTTACAACTGTTAAAAGCATTTTTTTAAGCATCTTTTATGGCTCTGAGTATGTTCAGTAGGACATACCTGTCAAGCCAAGACATGGTCTGGTTGGACTGATGTGGAAATCAGAAACAGTTTGTTTTCTTCAGCTGATTATTTTGTAAAATACTCTCTGGTTAGAAATCTTTGTTCAATCCTTGAGAGAGAAGCAGGCATAAATGGGCATTTTATTATGGCTCAGGGAATTGGTTGTCTTTATTATAGTTGAATGAATGCATCTTTTTGCATGTGTTAATGGATTACACCAGTTTTAAAAAAAACCAAACCTGTTGCATTGGTTATTTTTATCCCACTCAGAGTCTGATTGCTCTTAATAACACTGAGATTATAAAGAGGTTTTTGTACTGATGATCAAAGCACACTGGCATTGTGACATGTTTCCTAAGCTGGAAAAAGGAAGGTGGAAAAAACCCATATGGGTCTGAGAAAGATTTTGTAAGATGTAGAAAAGGATGCCTCCTTTCAGAGAGAAAGGAACTCTGCCAGTTGTTCTTGACAAGGCTGTCCTCTGTTCAGAGAGTTTATGTAAGCGTGCATTTCTGCTTGGCAAGGTAGGACATGGCAAACCACAAAAAACAAAGCAAGATTCTTTGTGAGCAAAGTCCTTTAAAGTATGTGAAGTTGATGGTGTGGTACTGAATGCCATTTCTTGGGCTGAGTGAACTTTTTGCACTGAAAAAAAAGTTTTCTTATTTCAATTCTTTTGTGTGCCAACTTTCTTGGTTGACAATATAGTTTTGAAGTGGAATCTTCAGTGATTTTTGAAGTACTTTTCGAAAGATTGATAATGTAGAATAATTAATTAGTCACAGTGGCTCTTGACATTTTGAGATAAGTCTGGCCTACTTAAGAGGATGACATGATGGAGGGACTACAGATTTGATTAAAGAAAGATGTAGGTCTATCAGGGATGAATAGGTCACTTGGTGATTATGTAAATGTTGCTTACTGAAGTTTTCTGTGAGTAGCATGGTATATCAGAGTGATGAATTCTCACAGAAATCTGAGGTGGGGGAGGAGGAAAAGTAAAGGGAGATGTCAGCTGCATAAAATAAATTACTTCTCTTGAAGAACTCTTGAATGACCAAGCTGAGTGATGTAAATTTAGCTGCAGCTACTAAAAAAGGTGCTCAGTGTCAAGCAGACCTCCTTCTGTAAGGGAAAGGAAAATACAGACTAAGTCCTAGTGTATGGAATTTTTAGGGTAATTTCCTCCCTCCCTACTGCCCTGTGAAGTCATGAAGTTGGTTTTTGAAAAGTGCACTGTGAAATGCCAGTTCTCAGTCTTTGAAGATACTCCTGTTGCCCTCATGCAGTTCACCCTGACCTAATGAGCCAAACAGAATCCTCTATCACTGCACCAGCAGCACTGCTCCCTGAGCCTGCCTGGGGATGGACAGTGTGCTCTGCCATGAGATAGCAGACCCCAAGGCATTCATATCTTTTCCTGGGGCCTCTCCATGAGGCTGGAAGAAAGCTGTACATCTGCTTCCAGACTCTGTGATCCACTTCTTTTCCAAGCCACCATCTTTATTCCCTCCACAGGTACAGGCATTGCCTATTTTATCTGGTAAAGCAGGCTACTGCACTGACCTATTCCCTCCATAAAGTAATTGCTTTTCAAGAAAACAGAGACAAATCAGCCGAGGTTGTGAAGATGTAGTGTTGAATTGAACCACGTTTTACTGCCCTGGAAGCTCCCATTCAGCTGTAACGTTATTAGATTGCAGCAACTTTCTCCTACTCCAGGGAAGATTAATTTCCTGTGATTGAAGAACAACTATATGGGAGTGAATGGGAGTCCTCATAGAGGGTGAAGGGTTAGTGAACTTAATTTATACTCTGAATGGATGTACTGCTCCAGTCCTGGTGTGGCAAACCCACACTAAATGCCACAAAGAAGTCAGGTTCAGTTTTTCGATTATTACTTTTGGTAGTGATGCACTTTTAAAAGACAAACACGAACTCCTGTGTCACCTGCCTAATTTGGGTGCCTGCGCCAGACACTTAGCTACATCTCAGTTTTCACCTTTAATCCCTCTTCCCACTTCAAATCATTCATCAGGAGTCTGGAAGTAAGTCAGTTCTAAGCTGGCACAGGGAAAGTTTTTTGACATGAAAGCACACATTTTGAATGAAGAGCTTTGTATGACCTTCTTGTCTGGGTCATTTTACTGTTCTACCCAGCTGCTGTTAGATATCATGTCATAAATCGACTGCTCACTTGAGTCAAGCCCCAGCAGACTAATGGCAGAGCTATTAGGAACTGTGGCAGTGTGCAGATCACAGACATGCAATTGCACCTTCTGTTGTGTGAGTAATTATTTTCTATTTTGCTGAGTTGAACCACCAAAACAGAGATTTCTCATCTTGGTGGGATTTTTTTTCTTTCCTTTTTTTTTTTTTCTTTGTTTGTTTGGGGTTTTTTTGGTTTTGTTTTGGTTTTTTGTTTGTTTGTTTGTTTGTTTCTGGATCCCAGTCCTGTGAAACTAGAAATTAGACCCATATAGTCCACATAAAGTAGTTAAGTATAGAGAGCCTGCTGGCAGAAGGATCAGTGTTGCCAGGCAAGGTATCCAGCTTTCCTGGGAAACATTTATACATTCACATATTCAAAACCCCTGCAGAAAACCCAGTGACATCATAAATGCCTCAGGATCTCCTTTAGTGTCTGCTTTATTTGATAAAAGGTTTGTTTACATGGTTTAATATCTCAAATTAGTCTGCATTGTTGCTCAACTGCTGAAGTAATTTGCATTATAATTGTTGTTTGAGATGGGTAACTGAAATAATTTTCTTGAAGTATTACTACTCTTTATGCTTTGTTTTATGTCCACATTTCATGGGTCCTTGTGCAAAACGATTGTTTTCTGATTTGGCTCAGCAGGTATTCCTGTGACCGGTCTGACCAGCTGTCTTCCTTCTCTTTCTTTTGTGTTCACAGATCAAATTTATCTCACTGAAACAAATGGTGCCAAGTGCTTTGTATTAATAATGCATTGAAAGCTGCAGCCGCATCTGATGTTTTCTTCACTCTTGAGGAAAAGGATTATTGTAAGCCTTGAATGTTCCTTTCGTTCCTCCAGTCAGAGTAATCTTGAGGGCTCTCAAGGTACTCAAGGAAGGCTTACAGGAATGTAAGTGGGCTTTTCTGAAAGAAAAAAGCATCCTACCTTTTCACTTTGTTCCAAAGGAGTGTGTTTCCTGCCATGGAAGAATGAAAGGTCTGGAATTACATGCTACCTAGTGGATTAAAAATGGATACTGCTTTCAGTTAAATCCCTCAGGACTGTTTCCCCTTACGTCTTTTTATTTGTCAGTCCTTTTTTCCCTGGCTCATACTTAAAGAAGTCAAAAGATGCAGGTGTTTCATCTCATCCTCAGAGTGGAGGTCAGTGAGGCTGTGAACATGTGTGTGATTGAGGCAACCAGATCTAAAGCCCTCTCCTGGGGTCCCAGAGCCCTTGGCACTGATCTGAGACCCTGCAGTCTGGGAGCAGGAGTGAGGTGTCTGTGCTCCGTCCATGCAAGGTGTGTAGATGAGCAGTGGTGCATACTCAGCTCGGAGCTGCAGGGAGACAGCAAGTGGGACATAGTACGGATGGGTGTTTGAAGTCCTAGCCACCTCTGTTGTGCCCAGCTTCACTGGATGGCCCAACAGCCTGCGCAGCAAACGGAGGACCAATGCATTTGCCCTAGAATCTTTTCCAAGTGTCGTGATTTTCCTTTCATACCATGTGAGTGGCACAGTTAGTGACAACAGGAAAGGCAGAGGGCATCTTCTCCCTCACTCGTACTAGACCAAACCTGTTGGCGCTCTCTCCTGGCAGCAGGAAGATGTGGCCGTCAACTGGTATCGAGAAGAAATGAGCTCTTAGCCCTATGGAAATGCTATGGGAGGAGGCAATACGTCACCAAATTGCATATTTTTTTTTTTTTCCATTCTCTCGAGCAGCACATGTATTCTTAAACCACCATGGTCGCCCTCAAGGAATTGCTCTGAAGGATTTTGAGCTACTTCTGTTACAACATGTGTTTCTGAATATGCGTTTTATTCAAACAAGATCTAACTGTATTTTCTGCTTTTCTTTTGTTGTTTTCTATTTAATTCCCTATGAATTAATAGATATGATGACTACTAATATCATCTGTTCATGGTCTTCCATCTCTTTCTCAGCATGTAGGCAAACGTGCCACCAAGTTCTGGGTCTCACATGCTTCCTTGCTACAACTCTGTACGTTCTCATGAGACAAAAGCACCTGCACAGGTCATTATCTTGGGCTTGCACTTCTTTTTTCAAATTGCAGTTTTATGGCACTCACTTCCAAACCTGTGTCTGTGTAGAGCACTTTGTAATTTCTGACACCAGAAGAATGAAAACATAAATGAGATCTGTTATGGCCAGTAGAAGTCCATCATAGATGGCAGACAGTGTGCAGAGTAGCAGTTACTTGGTTTTAATGGCACGAGGTGTTTTGGTAGATTAACACCTTCTCACATGACCTTGCAGGTTCACCGTGCAGAAACAGATAAGGCATTGGAATCCATATCAGAGGAGTGAATGGACCCTTTGCTGATTTCATAAATCAGACATCAGAATCTCAGAAATGTCTACATCTGCATTCGGGGGAGACCTGCAGAAGTACACTGTGTTTCACACAGAAGAGAAAATTTTAATCAGTGACTGAGAGCCAGCAAATTCTTTTGAAGTTCACATAAATCTTTATGCTCAATTTTTTACACTTGGTGTGTTTATGGGCTGGTGTTTGACTAGGACACTTGTCTTGAGCATGATTTATTGGCTTTTGAAGTAATGAAATACCAGCCAAAAGAAATTTGAAACTACAGGTTTAGTGGGATTATTTCTTTTCCTGTTTTAATGGTGTCTAGGGCACCTACAACTCTATTGCACACAGTTTCTCATATATCCATTGATTAAAACCTGCTCTTGAACTCTCTACAGATTTAACTTGAGATCCCTCCTGGATCCCAATAGGAAGGTCTCTGAAACAGCCTGAATGTTCCCCATATTTTGTTCTGAATATTCCCTATGTCTTGTTCTGAATGTTTCCCATATCTTGTTTGTCTTTTCTAGTATATCTCCTCTAGGAATGGAGCCATTTGTCACTGTGTGTGATTTGTTCCAAAGGAGTTTTTTGGTTTTTTGTGTGGGTTTGTTTTTTTGTTTGTTTTTTTTTTTTTTTGTGCTGCATGCATACACTTGGAGTATGTTACAGAAGGGCAAAGGAAGCCTGAGAGTTTCCTTTGTAAATGGTGGATGGGATCCTTGGTCTGGGCACCAGCTGCTGTCATGATGGAGTAGCAGAAAGATGGAGTGAAACAAACTGATTTGCTGATGTAAGGAGAGATTAGGGTTGAGACTGGAGCATGTGTAGAGAGAATAACATGTAAATTTGACAGATGAGAAATGGAAAGGGGATTGTGCTCAGCTGTATGTCTACACAGCTTGGGAGTAGAAAACTGGATGGGAAGGAAGAGAGTGAGTTAGGAGAAGTAAGAAAGTTCAGAGAAAAGGGAATTCTGTTTTTGGAGGAGATGGTTTGGGAAGAGTGAATGAGTTTTGATGTGGTGAGGAACAGAGAAATGTATGTGCTAATACATTTGCAATGTTGAATGATAGGAGTTCTTTAAGTCTAGGAAGACCAGCCAAAATCTATTACTGGGAAGTTATGTGAAAGTTCTGTATAACCAAGAAGTGTTCTGTTAGTTCCTCACTACATCCTGCTGCTGTGGTAAAGAAATACATTTTTTGTGTGCAGTTGTTCAATAGAGGATGCTTCCTATTGTAGCAACACAGTTTTTGCTGATCCCAAAATAGTTTGTTGGAGGGAGATAGACTTTATAGGAAAATCTCATGGGAAGATGTAAAAGAGAAGGCAAATTGTTAAAGTAACTTTCAGACCACCATTTGGTAAGCACTGTTCAGTGTTTACCACAGTCCCCTCTGCAGAGAGACACTCCACAGGGCCAGTGCTCTTCTCGAGTGCCTTTGAAGATGTAGGTGGCTTGTGAACGTTCTGCTGGATCTGTGCACACAGGTATAATTTAGTCTTAAGGTATGGCTTGTGTTGGAGTGAATCATGAATTTTAAGGCTTATTTTTGGCCCAAGGGTGTGTTCTGTCTCCTGATCTAAGCTGTCAGGGTTGCCAGGAAGCTGGAGCTGCCTATGAATACTTGTGCAGAGTTTATCCTTTTGGCCAGGTCTTTGCTTACTTAATGAGATCATTTCTGTAGCTAGACAAGGATGCCTCACTTTGCAGGAAGTTAATACAACCTCCAAATATAGAATGATGCAGGTTAAGTATCAAGTCAATGGATGTCACTTAAGTTTCTGTAAATTAATAGGAAGGGTATGCTTATTAAATCATCTTCAGGAAGGGAAAATACAATGAGAAGGCTCAGTTTCTTTTTTACATTTCCTCTAACATTGCCATAAAGTGGATTATACAATCAGTACCAAAAATATTGGATAATAACATGGCATTGGATTTTTCTATCTGATACCCATTACTATCCCTACTCAAAGATGGTCTAAAGCATTCCAGAGGAAATTCCCCCAAAAGAGAAGACTGGATCTGGTAGACCAAGTCCTCACTATAAAATGTATTAGGACTCATTCCATTCATTTTAGAAAAAGTTGACCACATTAACAGTGTCAAAAGCATAAATGAGAGAAAAATAGGACCTTGAAAATAGGCCAGGGTGAAAACTGAAGCTAAAGAAGGAACAATTCATGCGTATGTTGCTTATGCTGTGTGGTGTTGCTTTTGTCTTTACACCTGAGGGCAGGCAGGTGTAAGTACAGCCCCTCATCAAAACACAGTAAAACTATTGCATTCAAGTGCTTAGGTAGGGGAAGTTGAGACTACACAGCCCTGAACAGGGCAGGATGTGATTTTTATCATTTGAAACCACACTGGGAGATATTTTGTTACTGAAGTTATGCTACCTATGAGCAGCTCAGCAGAGACTGGCCTTGATTCAGCTGTTTATAATTCAATTTCTTTGTGTTCTGAACTGTAAACATGGTGTTACAAAAGATGGATGCATTTCTGACACAATCTGGAATTTGAAACAGAGCTACTAAAAGCACACTGTACTTGTGTGCGTATTTGTCAAGAGAGATCAATTAAGTCAAATACCCCATTGATTCTTGTAAAGAAAGGTTGAGTTTAATTCAATCAAATGGGGCAAGAACAGAAAAATCCATCACCGGCAACTTCTCTTGTGCAAGCACGTTGTTGGATTCTGTAGATGATTGCTATAAAATGGGCTGAATCTGGTTCTTGCTGCTAACAGGTATCCAAAGACATTGGCAGAGTAGGCAGTGATGAAAAAGATCACTTAAACCCAACTGCTTTTTGGTTTTCAATAGGCTTGTCAATTGTGTAGCAAATGTGTGGAAGGATCTGCTGTGTTTCAGCTGCACTGCTTGATCACTTAACCACAGAAACACCCAGATATACTAAACCTACAATTCTGTACTGTACTGAAAAAATGAAATATACATGGATCTAATTCCAGTGTCTTTGCAGGATTCTTGAATTGTTCCAGGCAGTGTAAGGACACTTTAGCATTCATGGGGAATTGACCCTAGAATACCTGAAAAAACACAAAGTGTTTTTTCTTAAAAACAATTGTATAAAGTATTACTTTTACACATCTTAAATAAATGGAGCAATGAAAGCTCTATACAACAGTTTAAGTTGATAAAAGAAATAGTTTTTGCAAGTTAAAAAAAAGTAAAGAAAATCTTTACTGGCCCAGACAAAATTTCTGTAAAATAGTGTAAATAATTTAATGAAATATAGACAAAATGAAACAAATATCTGTGGCAAAACATTACAGGAGCTGCTATGAATATAGGATGGCATGACTGAGTTTTCTTCCTAAACTGTGATTTTGCACGTTCATATAGGCAAATATTGTCAACACTTCAACATTATAACTATAAATACATAAACAGAGAAGATTTGGGATATCTCTGTACATAAGGTTATATGTGAAGTTAGCTTTGCATATGAAAATACCTTTTGATAACTTTGGACACAAATTTAATTCTCATGTTAAGAAGAATGCATGCACTTTTGCCAGTCTGTAAAATTCTATAGTTTAGAGTATCTATAAATAAGCTATACATAATCTCCATGCCTTATACTGACACACTGAATATGCTATGTGTGCATAAGGGCACTTCAATAGCTTTTGTTCAGATCTTCCAATGGTTAATTGTCATGGCCTCAAGTAGGATATGCTCCCAGATATTGAAAAGAGGATAAACAAACCATGTCAATGCTTTTGTGCAATATTCATCACTGTTTCTTCACATCTGTTTTTTGTACCTCTTTGCTCATGCACATACAAGCTAGACCTCCTTCCTAGAAGGTTTAATAAGAGCATGCCAAGCTGTGGAATTTCAACAAAGCTACAGAGAGTCTCCTACATGCAAATGCTAATCGAAGTCTGAACTTTTGTGAACAGTCCTGAGTAGAACAAAGCAAAAGAAAGATTCTCAGCATTTACTTCTGGCTGCATAAAAGCAGTGTTCTTGTGTTGGTGCACTGTACTAAATACCTAATATGGAGCTATAAATATAATTCAAATTAAGATAGAGATATTCAACGCCATGGTGGGTCAGCAAATATTCAATTTCCCACTGAAGTTCCTGGTTAGCCTCTGAAGTTTAAGCACTGTGATTCTGATGCTTATCAGTTTTTCAGTGGTGTGGTGACATTTTGATAGTATAACCCAATACAACTTAATGAAACTGATTTTACCTATTGAGAGCTTCCCTGGGATACCTATCTTGGAATAACCATCTGAGTCAACTTTACAGATCAGGTGCTTGAAATGGCTTTTGCAGCCCTTTAAACTAACATATTGGAATGGTTCACATCTACTGTATCCACATGAATCCCATGGATAAAACATGGTTAAAATTATGTCACTTCATATATCTAAACCTTAAAATTAGAGCTGAATGTTGCAGGGGAATGGGCTTAAGTGAAGAAAAATGCCCTAATGCAGTAAAAATTTAGGAATACGGAACAGTATTGGAAGTTTTAATGTATTAGGCATCCTGCAAAAAACCCCCACATTTTTCTGTGATTGTTTTCTCTTCCTCTCTCTGCTTCCTCTTTTCCCTCTGAACCTGAACTCTGGGTGAAAGCCAGTGAGGTGCAGATGATCATACATCTCTGGTGAGCTCTGACTTGTCCTTAATGGGAGCTAGTGAGTAATAGGATTGAACCTGGCATAGCCCCACCATCCAGTGATTCATCTCCAGCTTCTGTTGACCGTGGTAGAATGCCATTGCTGATGACAGCTTTTTAGTAGCCAGAGAGAATGATCAGGTACTGTTAGCCTATTACTTGTGACTAAATGGCTTGTGGGTAGGATGACCACCATGGAGATTAACCCACGGGCAGAATTCAAGGCCTGAGTGTTGAGAACACAAATGCTGCCTTGATGCTTTGAAAGCTGCTAATCGAAGTCAAGAATGAAGCGTGCAGTGAGGAGAATATAGAAGACCTGTCCCTTTGCTTGTTTCAAACACTTAACATTATATTCATTTAAAAGGGGTGAGGGAAAAAACCTCCGTCCTGCTTCAGATAGCTTGCACATACAGTGAGAAATGGCACAAGAAAGCAAGGAACTGTATAAACAGATAATTGCCGCTTCTGTACTTTAGAAAAAATACCAGGATAGCAATCTGTATTTGCAAAGGAACTGTAATGGCGGTTTGTGAATATGAACATACAAAAACATTTATGGTAGAAGTAGTCCCTTGAAGCAGAATTATTGTATCTCTGTGGTTTGTGCATCTCCACTGAGAAGGTGTCCCTGCATCCCTGCAAGGGCTCATTACGTCTGTAACACAGACATACCTGCTAAAATTGGTGCTACCTTGTGCTCAGCACCCTATCACACACAACTAAGACAATCTGTATTCCTGAGCATTTACAGTGAACAGAGATAAATGATAAACTGGTCATTATCTTTATTTACACAGCAGGGAGTCAAGGGACACGTTTCAGTCAACCTAAAAAATCTGGAGAGTGCCAAAACCAGGCTTTCAAAATCCTTTTGCAAGGAAAAACGTCTTTTTCTTCCCTCCCAGGCACTTTGATGTTGGTAGCTCTACTGAGACTAATCTGTGTGACTGTTGTGATAGAAATGCTAGGACTGATGTGCATGGGATGTGTGATTCTGGGAGCAGCAGGAGGAAGGAACAGCTGGAGAAGGGCCATACTAATGCCATATCTTGTCCCATGGCACCTCTATTACCATGCCACTGTGACCCCATCATCAGTATGTACAGTTTTTCAGGAAGCGCAGCATGTGAATGGCAGGCTAGAAGGAGGAAGACCCAAGACATTTAAAGAGCATGGCAAACCATAGAAAAACAAAGTAGGAACCATAAGAGAATCAGATAAACATGAAGTATGGTGAGCAAATCCTAACGATCCACAGAGGTGGAACGTTTGGAGAGAGGGACTATCAGCTTGCAGTGAGTACAGAAGATCAGACCAAAGACTGACATCTCCAAACTCAGAGTAATCCAGGGCACAGGAGGAGGAATCAGTAGCGAACATCCCTCATGCTTCATGTCCTCTTAAGAAGTTTTTGGTGGACATTTGGGATACAAGATGCAAGCACTTCAGTGCCTGACTGCTGGGCAGGCCACTGTGATATGAATGTCTTGCTTATTGTAAGCAAATGGGTACAAGAGAGTAAAATAACTTCTGTTTCAGTTTTGTTTCACGCCTACCCTCTTTAGGGTCTCATGTTAAGATTTGCTACTTGATTGTTGCAGTGTTGTAACACCATTTATTGCATGCAAGACCTTGATTTTGACTGTTCAGTGTGTGCCATTTGCATGTTTTTGCAAAAAGACTTTTTTGTTTGCCAGAGGTCAAAGTGAAAACTGGTCTTTCTGGCCACAGACCAGTTAAGATGACTGCAAGACTTGTCTCTTTATGTTTCCAGCAACTCTAGAAAGCAACACCGTTTTTCTAAATATGAAGTATTTGAAATTCTGTTATGACTGGAACTACTAGAGACAAATCTGGGAAGTGATCTTTGCTACAAAAGCACCTTGTCTAGTCTCGTAGGTTTCTCCCAAAGCAGTTGACTATTAATTTGAAAAAGTTTCATTACCAAAAGGGCTGAAATTTATTCCTCTTTTCATCTCTCTGAATAGTACTTTAAAGACAAAATAACTCTCAACAGGATATTTTGCACCCTAGCTTCCAGGCAGCTTCTTTTAAATTTGTCTAGGGAAATACTGTGTTCTAAGAATGGGTCAGCTCTTCAGTGGGGGAACTGGGCTTCTATGGGTTGGCAGTATTGTGTCTGCTTTGTCCTACAGACAAATGAAATGCTGCATTATTTGCAGGGGACAGTACAATGTTTCTCTGCATCTGGGCCAAAAGCAATCTTTGCTGTAATAACCTTTTCCAAGGTACTACTACTACCACCACCACCAATACAACTACTACTACTATTAATGATAATAATAATAATAATAATGTTGTTGTATAGAACATTACATCTACAGTTATTACTCCAGTGCTATTCTTGGGAGTCTGCTGTTGCAGGTAAACTGTAGTACAAAAATAGTCATTCCAAGAAACAGCAGCTTGTCTGTAAAAAGATTTCTAGATAAATGTCTTTTGTTCCCATCTTTACTACCCACTCCTCAACATATATACTTTGTCTTTATACTGCATCTTTTTATGTTCACCCTGGTTATTTCAGCTTTGTCAAAGGCCCTTGGGTGGGCAAGGAGTCATATGACCTGTAAGTTCACTGACCCATGTCATTTATGCAGTAAAGCAGAGGGTCTGTGGAAAAACAGGTACCCACATGCTTTTCCCACATTCAGAATAGTGTTGCAGATGTGAAAGGATGTAGGTTCAGCTCCAGCTTTGAAAGCCTGTGGCTGAGTTTGGTTGTCGTCAACAATTTATATGTTTTCTTTTTGGAAGTGGGAGTGAGGTCTCTAAATCAGGTCTCAGGTATTTCCTCTGCCTCAGCTAAAATGTTGCACAGTGTACAAGGCTTTTCTGCTCAGTCTGGCTATTTGAAAGCCTTTGTGCAGAGATAAAAACTCTGTGTGTCCTTATGCTCCATACTGTGCACTTCTGCCAAGGTCCAACTTGTCTAACCTTGTTGTGAAAAACTGTGGTGCTTATACAGCCCTGGCCTGGAAACACTGATACCAGGAGAAAAGCAGATGTCCTCTCTTGCCTGCCTGTATAATCATCAGGTCAATGCTGTGCTCAGGGGGAATTTGTAGCATTGTGCACACACTGCTTTGCAGGCTTTTTTTAAGATTACAAAATTCTTGGTCTGTTGTTTGTTTGTTTTTGTAGAAGATAGTTTTAAATACTTTCTTCTGGTGCCCAGAATAAAAGCCCTGTAGTCTAAACAGGCTTTATTTGTACATATATCAACCACTGTCCTTCAGAACCAGACAGTATTGTTGATGTATTCCCCATGTTCGGAAACCCCACTAAAATTCACTGGACTTCATTGCTATGGGTATTCTCCCCTCTTTTCATTTTAGCTTTGTCATATTAAATCAGTTTTGCCACAGTTTTTTGGATCTGTCTGTAAAACTATACATGTCCACAGTAAGAGAGAATCTTGCATGCTTTGATGCAAAGCACACAAGAGTTTGGGTGAGGGGTTTTTTTTCAGATAAAAAGAAGATATTATGCTGCATACAAATGCCTTGCTTGTCCTGCGGCACTTCTGTTGCTTTTAAAATAGCATTGTGGGTTCTGAACTCTAAACCTCCCTGCTCTAGGCAAACCCCAGGATTCCTCTTAGGGATCTGTCCTCTGGCCAGCCTCCTATGACAAGAGTCAAAAGATAGTTCACAGTCATTAATTTGACAGCCAAAAGAACAAAAACAAGCAAGAGTGTGCAGAGACTATAGGGAATCTCCTTTTTTTTGGAATGGACTCAACACAGATGAAGTGAAAGGAGGTAGGCTTAAAACCTTCCTGTCACAACCCTGCTGCACTGGCAACTTGTTATAAGACCCTGCATTCTCCTTGACACATATTTTGTCAGATGTATAACAATACATACAATAACATACAGTTCTGGAAGGAGAAAGGTATCAGGAAAGTAAAACTGGAAGGTGACATAACTAAAAAACTAAAAATTGCTCATCTTTTGTGGAACTATAGTCAGACCTAGAACCATTTATGTTCCTCTTAAGGGGAATTTCCAGTGATATTTGGTATATCAAAATATATCTAGATTCTCAGCAGGAACAGAATAGGTATTTACTTTAACATGATACCTCCACAAAATTCTTAAATGTAACAAAGCAATTTCAAGTGCTTAAATCAAGACTAGAAATAAACCATGAGATTTGTAATGTACTTTATCTGGGAAAGCTACTTGCTTTAACCACCATTTAAATGTTGCAGACTCTGCAACAGCTACAACAGCAACTGTTTTGTAAATGTCACTTACAGGGAACTATAATGGTCCAGAACAATGTGGTTTTCTGACCATGTTGAAAGTCGTGGGAAGTATACATGTTATCTGCCAGCAGAGTACACCTTAGCGGTTTTACAAACATCGGTATTCAATTAATCTAATCTTACGTTATATGCAATGCTAACCCTTATGTATGTCAGCAACTCATAACATTAGAGTACCTCTGAGGGGGAGGAATGCTGAAAAATTCAGCTTCTTTATCCCTTTCTCCTTAATCTTTCCATTCTACTGCACTGAAAGAATTGTATCACAACTCAGTCCTCCATGGTCTAAACCCATCTGTGCTGTTTGATAGCTCAGGCATTAAACATGCAGATGATTGCTAATGTTTAACTGCTCTACTTTTTATATCCAGGGCAGAGATGACTCTCAGGGTGGTGGGCTGAAGAGCAGGCGTACTGCAAAGTCTTGAATTAACAAAGTATTGGACGTGGTAAGAGTCTGACTTCAGTTTAATCATGGATTTTAAAATGTGTTATTCTTGTATGTTGATTGGCAGTTGGGAATCAAAGTAAGTTAGCTCTGATAGACTTTGATAACAACTATTTTTTTTAATAACACTGATTCAGGAAAACTGTTTTCCCTTTGTCTGCCCTATTGCAAGCAACTGCTATCTTAGATGACTGCTTTATGTCTTAATAAATTTTTCTACACAGAGGAAATCAGGAGGCTGAACATTCTTTTAGCCCTTTTTTGCACATTATTTCCAGCTATAGAATGACCTTCACTGCAAGAACATTTGGCAAATAAGCAATGTCATGTTCACTTGCTGTCCAAATAATAGCTATGGAGGTGGTTACTGGCTAGAAGACTCTAAGCATTCAAATAAAATCAATTAATAAAATCAGTATTTCAAGTCAGGTGGGCAAATTGCCTTTCTAATTTTGTGGGGGTTTTTGGGTTGCCTTTGAAGCACATAGCCTGTAATGCAGAGATCAGGTTTCAGTGAAGACTTTGCTACTACATACCCTAAATCCGAAGGAAGGCATTTTCCTAGTGGCTCTTCCTTTCCTGGAAAGAAGGAATCTTGTGGCTGTGTACTGAGCTAGGACTTCTTGAGTGTGTGGTCAGCTTTGACACTGTCTGATTGTGAGTTTTGACAAACTGCCATGTCTCTGCCTTGCACACAGAAAGCAGGACCTACACGTCACTCTCTCTCTTTTTGGGTTAGACTGCTTAGGTCTAGGATTAGATAGGGAATTTTCTGCAGCAACAGGAACAGTGGGCTGACTGCTGTGTACAGCTTCTAGCCCTGCTGTTGTCTTCTTACAGAAGAAAAGCTAGCATTACATGTGGAATCTAAACCTTGTCATCTTTGTGCTTTTGAACAGGAATGTGGGCACTGAAGCCTTTGTCTTGTGTTCCTAAAACATCTCAAGGACGTGCTGCTGTTTTGTATAAATATAGTAAGGGCCAGTCATGAAACTGATGCTAATATTCATGCCACATGCTTTGTTTTGAAACCTTATGTTTTTCACTTAGAATGTTGCATGATGTTTTAAAGTGCCAATGCCTGGAACAAAGCTGACTTTTGTTGAGTAAAAACCTAACTGATTTCTTAAAACTTTGGAAATGTTTAATAAAGTCAGATTGGAAAGAAAATACATGATACAGACCCTGAGCACTGCTAAGAAGCTGAGCAAAGAACTAAATCAGTGCTCTGCTGCTTTTTGCTTCAGGTTTGCATAAATAATTTTCTTAGTATATTAAACCCAGAAGGATGCACCCTTCATGTGCAATGCAAAGCAAAACTAATATTGGATCTGCAGCTACTTTGAAGAGAACTGTTTGAAGGGAAAGAGGTAATCAGACCTGAGAGAGTGAAGAAAGATGGATATAGTAGGATTTAATTTCATAAGGAACTTTGAACTTCAACTGTGTTCAAAAATGTTAATAATAGTCCTGACCTTACCTTAAACAGTGTGACCCTTGCTTATCACAACTTGTTTACCAGGACTTGTACTATTCCCCATAGGATGTGAATTCTCATATTAAAAGACTAATATTTTGTAACATACAAAATGTAAACCACCAACATAAATAAATTAACACTTTCTATCCGTCTGGGCTTCATTTTGCTGTGGCATACACAAATTGCCTGGCTTCAGAGCAAGTTAGAGCGAGTAGTGATTGGATCTAAGGCTGTGTCCTGCTCTGGAAACAGAGCAGGAGAACCAAGAGAGTTTTTGCTGTTAGGTCTCTGACCTGGTTAAGACGTTTTCTCTTTAACATCTCAGTCTCTAATGAAGACTGTCTTACATTAGCTATAGTTCAGCTAACATGAAATAAGAGGGTGATAATGAGGCAGAAGAAACTCTGGTCAGCAGAATGCTTCTGCTTTCTATGCATCTGCCTTCAGTCTCCTGGGAGACTATGTTATTGCATAGCTCAAGCTTTGAGGATTTATTTGTTAAATATTAAATATCCAGTTATTAGGACCATATCAGGTTCCATTCTATGAGCCTTACTGTTTTTGTTCTTAAGGTGGCTGTGTAATTTTTAAGTATGTAATTTAATTATCAGTATGCTATCTTGTTCATAAACTGGATGCTTTCCTATTTTCTCATGTCAAGGAGCTCAGTAGCCATGGACTTACTACACTTGATAATAGAATAAATTTTCATAGTAGAATGCTGTCTCCTGAGATGTTGCTGTCTTGTGAAGTTCTGTATTTTGTTCTTCTGGAGAACCACTCATCCAAGAACAAGCTAAGCTTTGCTCTGTTTTTGACAATGGATGAGATCAGTGCCTGATGGGTATGCTAACACAGACATTACATAATAGAAATTGCAGATTAGACACTAAAAGCAGACTGGGGATGTTGTTTAGCACTTTAATGCAATGTGGTTTCCTAGCAATCAAGCTACATTTACTAACAGTCTTCAAATACTGAGCACACTCTTTCTAAAAAAAGGTGTTACAAGCTAAGAAGTTCAAACACTCTTTTTCCCAGGTTATGTACGAAGAATACCAGGTTTGTTGTTGAGATCAAGTGAGCTTGTCCCGGGAACCAGTGAACAAGCTAGAGAACAAGCTAGGCAGCAAGTTGAAACTTTGAACTGTCCCGGAACATCTGATTGTGAAATTTATGCATAACTTTCAACCATACAATTACCTGACACTGCTAGTATTCTGAAAGTGAGCATGATGTTTGAATCAGTGAGTTGAACTTTTAGCAGATGTACATGCCCTGTTTTAAAACAGTTCTATATTTGGAAACTCTGTAAGTCATTGAATTGTTTTAAACTTTTGGTTTATGAAAAGATATGCAGGACAGTCCTGATGTGGACTGCTCAGCACCCACCAGTGCCACCCACCTCTGGCCAGGGAGGTTGCCTGGGTAGTATCTTAACCTACTCACAACAATCAGAGTGGAAGTCCTGCTATCAGCTTAAATAGAAGCAGAAAATAAGTCTTTGTATCAACATGGCTTCAGAAGATCTTCCTTTCTGCTCTCTGAAATATGGAGCTGGAAGGGGTCTTGGTGATGCTGGTTGGTAGATTCTAACTGAAACACTATGAACATATGGTGATGACTGGTTGTTCTCCTTTCAGTTGAACTCCTCAAAGCCTGTGAATGAAAGATGGGATTTGGTCCTGTGCTAAAAGGTTACAATCAATGATCATTTTACAGTCAGTTGAGGTTCTTTAGTTTCTCCACTAAGCACAGCAGAATTTCTGCCCATCAACTCTGACATTTGGAATAGTGATTTTATATTAGCCTCTGTTCAAGAGTTACTAGTCTGCCCAAGATGCTGTGAAGAAATTGGCACAATTTTCTGTTGACTTAGCAGCAACCTGCTAGCATTCCTGGTGAGTCCATTGGCTTGGAGGACCAATATTTGATTTGACAACAATACAGTTTATTTTAATAAGAAGATCTGTTCCTCTTAGAGAAGAAGGTATTTCCCAGAACACTGATGATTTAAAATATTGGCTTCACATAGTGGCTTCCTGTTTCTTTGGAGTTCCTAATAAGCCTAGGTTTTCTGGATGATTTGGGGCAGAGTGGGGGACTATTGGTTTTCCTTTAAGATATCTAGTGATTGCTAATAGAAACTGTCCATCTGACTCCCTCTGGAATTGCAGTAATCATGTCTCAGTTTGCTACATCATTCCCGAGTGACCGTCTTGTATATGAACAAGCTAGAGAAACAAGATCATTTGAAGACAGGTTCAAATAAGATGAGGTCATAAGCTTATCCCTCTTTCTTGTTAAACATCTGCTTGAAATATCAGTGGGCTTGTTTTTTCTATCGTACTTAGATTATTTTAGTTTCAGTACCCTAAAGGTGCACTGATGTTTATTGTTACACCTGCAACTAACCCAATTGATTTGTTACTGAGATTTGCTGTGTGAGAAGAAAGGAGAGGAGGAATTGTAACATAAAATGCCATGGGAAGAAGAGGGTACTTATGAAAGCTAGTATGTACTATCAATGTACTTTGAAGCACAAATTCTGGATTTAAGACAAGCAGAAAAGTGAAAGGAACATGAAAGGGGCAAGGCATAGCTGTGGCTTGACAAGAACTTGCTCTTGTTAGTCTGGACACAATGTATCTTGCAGGTACTACTGTTCTGGCCTTGTGTTGCAGGAGTTTATGTCAGATGTGAGTTAAACCAAATTTTTGTGGGATCATCCTCCTTTTCCCACCATTCATTAGAGTTACAGAGTAGTCTAAGGCCAGACACTTTCTAATCCCTGAGACCAGATATTCCCCCAAATATTTTAGGCTGTCAAAAACTGGTCTGTCAGATCTTTGAACTGGAAATGCTTCAGCAGTGCTCAACTGCTCAGGCCAAAGGTGTCTGTGATGGGTAGTGCTGCCACTCCACTCCTATCCCAATGTTTTGCCTAATGGCAACTAAGCTATCATATTAAAGCTACATGAATTCAAGCAGTTTGTGAATAATTCCACAGAAAGAATTGCTGCAATACAGCTGTGCTTCCATGCACATTAGATGTGAGATATAATGAGTTTTGAGAACATATTGCCATATTCGGCCAAGTGGAAAATTCATCTTTTAAATACAGCTGACTGCTTGGAATATAACAGGATAGTGAAATAATTTCACTAGTTGCAAATACGCATTTTTTGTAGCACTGTACCCTCAAGGCTGATGCTTTTGATGTCAGATGTTTTTTCCATAGCTATCAGAAACACACTTAATAAAAAATAAGCTTTATATGCACTATGGGTTGTTCAACATGGCATATCTCACAGATATACCAATGTAAAGTAGTGGACACAGGGAAAAATGAGTTTAATGTTTTCCAGTGTTGACGTAATTTTGCCTTTTGACTTTCCTAGGAACTTAGTTTTAGTTTCACACCAGCTTTCCATTTTTATAGCTTTGTCTTTTGTATTTTAATAGATGGAATCTTAGAATCATAAATTCACAGAGTAACTGAAGTTAGAAAAGACCCTTAAGATCATTGAGTTCAGCTATTAACCGTGCACCACTAAACCATATCCACAACTTTTAAACACTTCATGGCATGAGGACTTCCTTGGACAGTCTAATCCAGTGCTTAGTAACCCTTTCAGTGAAGAAATTTTCCTAATATCAAATCTAAACCTCCCCTGTTACAACATGAGGCTGTTTCCTCTTGTCCTATTGCTTGTTCCTTGGGAGAAGAGACTGACACCCACCTCACTACAATCTCCTTTCAGAGATCAGTGAGGTCCCCCATCAACCTCCTTTTCTCTGGGCTAAACAACTCTCTCAAGTGCTCCTCATAAGACTTCCGCTCCAGACTCTTCACCAGCTTCAGCACCTCAATGTCCTTCTGTGAGAGAGAGGCCCAGAACTGAGCAGAGGATCTGAGGTGTGGCCTCACCAGTGCCGAGTACAGGGGGACAATCCCTGCCCTGGTCCTGCTGGCCACACTGTTGCTGCTACAGGCCAGGATGCCATTGGCTTTCTTGGCCACCTGGGCACAGCCTGGCTCATGTTCAGCTGCTGTCACCAGCACCCCCAGGTCCTTTTCCTGTGGGCAGCTTTGCAGCCACTCTGCCCAGCCCGTAGCACTGCCTGGGGTTGTTGTGACCCAAGGGCAGGACCCAGCACTGGGCCTTGTTGAACCTCACACCACTGGCCTTGGCCCATCGTGTCCAGATCCCTCTGCAGATCCCACTGGCCTGTGCAGATCCCTCTGCAGAGCCTTCCTGCCCTCCAGCAGGTCAACACTCTCACCCAACCTGGTGTTATCTGCAAACTGACTGAGGGGGCACTCAATCCCCTTGTACAGGTCATTGATGAAGATATTAAACAGAACTGACCCCAGTACTGAGCCCTGGGGAACACCACTGGTGACTGGCCATGAGCTGGATGTAACTTCACCCACCAACAATCTCTAAGCCCATCTCTACAGGTAGTTTTTTCACCCAGTGAATAGGGCACCTGCCAAAACCATGACCAGCCAGCCAGGAGAATGCTGTGGGAAACAGTCGCATATGCATTAGTAAAGTCCAGGTAGAAACATTAATAACCTTGTCTTCATCCACTAGGCTGGTCATCCTGCCGCAGAAAGAGATCTTGTTGGTCAAGAAGGACCTGCCTTTAACAACCCCCTGCTGGCTGGGCCTGGTTATCCTGTATGTGTCATGTGATGGCACTCAGCATGAGCTGCTCCATGATCTTCCCTGGCACTGAGGTCAGGCTGAGAGACCTCTGTGTAATTCCCCAGATCATAGAGTCATAGAATCACAGAGTGGTTTGGGTTGGAAGGGACATTGAAGATTGTCTAGTCCAACCCTCCTGCTATGGACAAGGACACCTTTCACTAGACCAGGTTGCTCAGAACCACATCCAATCTGGCCTTAAACACTGCCAGAACTGGGGTATCCACAACTTCTCTGGTAAACCTGTTGCAGTGCCTCATCACCCTCACAACAAAGAATTTCTTCCAATCTAAACTGACCTTCTTTCTTTTTGAATCCATCCCCCTTTGTCCTGTCACTACACACTCCTGTGAGAAGTCCCTCTCCAGGTCTCTTGTATAGGCCCCCTTCGGGCTGAAAGGCTGCAATAAGGTTTCCCCCAGAACCTTCTCTTCTCCAGGCCAAACAACCTCCATTCTTTTAGCCTGTCCTCATAAGCCCATCCTCCAGCCCTCTGATGACAGCAAATCTTCAGCATCTAATGAAAAAATATTACTCACTCCAATTACTTCATAGAAACGTGAAGGCATTTCTGTTTCATGTCCTCACACTAGATAGCCATATGCTGCAATGGAATAAATGCTCTCTGCATGGGGTAATCCATGTAAGTATTTTGTGCTCCTAAAATATGAGGGTGGGGGAATCCCTTGGGGATTTTCTTGGTGCATAAAACAACATTATGATTGGTAACTTGGTATTAGCAGTAGCTCAGCAGAGACATGATGCTGAGTAATTTGTACTTCTAAACCAGGGACCTACTTTCCTACAGCTTTTGTTACTCTGTTAGCTGTGTAGCAGGGGGTCACCACGTCTTAGAGCCTGCCAAGGCACCGCTCTGCTACAAGGCACTACTCTGCTTCAAACACTTTCTTCAACCAGCCAAGCAGTTGGCTTTATCTTCTGACTCATGTTGTCAGCTTTGTACTAGATCATGAGATTCACAGGCTTACAACAGAGCTAGGCACCAGTCTTCTGGCATAAAACTGTTCAAGTAGCACTAACAAGACTGAGGGTTTTGCAATGCCAGTCTCACTAAAAGACAAATAACTAGTTCCTTCCTCTTTTTCTTTCCATTTTTTTTTTTTTTTAACAACTGTAAAGACAAAGGAAGCAAGTTTCACTTTAGCATATAACTATTCTGGCTCAGTAAAATATTTCTCAAAAAACTTCTTTATTAAGGCTGAAGGTCTGTAAAAAATAACACCTAATACTACTTTGGTTCATTTATACAAGAAAAATGCGGCAATAATCGGCATCTCTGAGCAGGGTGCAATACATATTGAAATACAGTGTTATGTCTTCTGACAACAAGGGCTGTAGTAAATGAGTAGTTAAAGTTGATGAAACATCCTCCAAGCTCAAAACACAATCACTCCATGTTATCACAGATTAGTTCTGTGGAGGATTCATAGTTGCTGTCATATGTCTCCTTTAATGCAGATGGATTTCTATCTGATCCTGCAGACAGACGTGCAGCTGTGGGCTGCATTGACTTTGGCAGGTGCAAGAGATTGCAGGTCCCTTAAAGCCAAAAAAACCCACAAGAAAATGGGTTTTCCCTTTGTATGCTTAAGAAACATCTGCTCTTTTGTCTGGTAAGGGACAACACAGAGAATCAATCTAAAAATCAGAGGACAATCAGCACTTTGAAGAACTAGGCTTGTAATGAAAATTTCCTGGGAATGTTTCTCTCCTTATATCAATGCAGGTAGTGGAGAAGGCGAAGGAAGAGCAGGAAGTCTGAAAAGAATACAATGCTTATTATTTTGTCTTGATATTTTAGAAAACACACTTTTTCAGATGTTAATACAGATTTCATTGCTTGTAAATTGCTCTTTCTTATGGTTTATGATTTTTGTGATATGGCATATAAATAACTGATGAAGTACTTCAAGGAAAAGCACAAAAATTACTTAAAAGGATGCTGTCAAAATGTATGTTACCTTTATGTGTTTTTCCTAGCCTTGAATATTTAATGACTTAATTTTCCCTGCTTCTTCCTTGAAAAATAGCTCCACCATGCAGCTAAAGAGTTGATTTTTCTAGAAGCAGAGCACAGTAGTATCTCAGTTATCTTAGTAGGTATGTATTTCTGAGGATATATGAAATAGCATGCAAAAATTGTGCTTATAATTTTATTAGATAGTATAAAACAAAGCCCCTCATGCTTTGTGAACTATTCAAATCAGTTTTGAAGATGGTCCATATCAAGTTTGAATGAGACTTCCAGATGTTGAAAGTATGTCAGTGCTAAACACAGGTATGGAAAATGGGAAGACATGGAGCCTGTTTTTGTGGATCTCAGAAGGAAACCAGTTTCTTGATGCCGTTTTTGAATGGAGTTCAAAGTTCAGCACTCCTCATTGCTTTTCCTAGAGGTGGAGGAGGAATAAATGCTGGAACCATGTTTACTTAAGTGAAAAGTATATGTCATTCACGATTTTGGAGCCACAATCATGAAATTACAGAGGACCATTTTCTTGCTTCCAGCCACAAAAAATCTTTCATCCAGCTTCAGTTCAAAATTTCACTTGGCTTTTCCTCAGTCTACACAAAGTCGTCTCTTTTGCTTTATTCCTGATCTTTTCATTGTTTTGGATGTACTATCCAAAAATCTGCAATCCAACATGTCGTCTTGGTTTTGTATTTATTTGCCATTGCTATTCAGTCCCCAAGGAAATCTTTTAGACCACAATTCAGTCTCTTTTCAAGCACCGTTATCTGCCAATAACTTACATTCTAAAAGACCTTGATATTTTAAAATAAATAATTATAATTATTCTAAAACTACATGCAAGTTGCTAAGAGTTTAAGACAGACAACAGCAACAATACTTTCGGCTTTATGAAATGGTGGCATGAAAGATTTTCACTGGGTGATGAGACGGTGATTCAGTGGAAGGACATGGTATAATACTAGCAACTGAGTTTTTTTGCATCTGCCTGTTTCCTTGCTCTTGCTGCATTTTACTTGGTACACAACCTCCTCAAACAGTATGTGCTGTGAGGTGAGTAGAAAGTGACAGTCTTGTTACAGCCATTTAGAGTGAATGGATCTTCTCACTGTATAAAGCAAAGCTGAAGTGGTAAGATAAGGGAAAATTTGTGCTGTGGAGGCGCTGAATCCATAGTCTGTCAGAGATATCACGATAAGGCTAATTGCTTTCTGGTAAAAGGTCTAGAAGTTTTCAGAAAGATTTACAGCTAAACATTTTTTCTAAAAGGTATTTTGACAAATTCTTTTATGCATTAATATGCCTTGTGCGATACAGCAATTAGGAAAAGTAAATATAAAGCAAAATTTATGGAGGAGAGACTTCTAATTATGAAGTTCCCTGGAAATATTTGGAAAGAGAGGGATACACAGATTCTTAGTTTAGGTCTAGAGGTGAGTTTATTTGCCATCATGATTTTTTATGTTGGCAAGACAGAAAACCCTTTATGATGGTTGAGGACAAATCAAGCAGTAATCATAGATTTGCCATGTAGATCTCCTTCCCCAAAAAGTCCTTGCATTGTCAATTTATCAGCTTTAGGGAATATATCTTAGTGATCTAGTTTTGAGATGTGCTCAGCCTGGCTGGTGACTGGAAGGCAACTGAATGTTTTAAGAGTTCTTATAAAGATGGCAATCAAAGAGCTTTCTTACATGATGTGTCAGTCTCTACAGCAACTTTTCAGGCAGGACGTGATCAGTCTAGAGCAAGAAATATATTAGGATCTTCACTATCATACTTTATGGTGTTAGAATAACACAAATGTCTGGAAAAGTGTACAGCTTGGGGTGCTTCAGGCCAGACTGGGTTGCACTGAAATGATTCAGGCTGTGATCCAAAACCCCTTGAGGTCAATGCAGAGGTTCCCAATCTCTTTCACTAGCTTTTGAATCAGAGCCTAAAAGATGGTGTTTTGCTGTCAGAAGTGCCTTAGGCAGACCATGAAAGTACGTATTTCTCACAAGAGCTGGAGAACACTGAAACTGGTCCATTCCCTGCAGCTACATTAAGGATTATGCCTGATTGGTAAAGCTTTCCAGAACGTTTAATCTTCAAATTAATTTGATGGTCCTGCTCAGCACAGGGTAAACACAGGAGCAAACTGTTCTGCAATATTTGTTCACATTTTTGAATGGATGATTGTCAACAGTGTTTTCTTTCTCTTTGTTTACCTTTCTGATAAATCATTCTAGTGAACAAGTTTGCTAGCTGGAAGGGATTGCTGATACAGCAAACCTTAAATTGGTTGCAGTCTGCAGTCTGTTAGCGGTGAAGTCCATGCATGCTACAGTTAAAGGTGCAGCTGCAGTTGGCGTGGTTATACACAGGCTGGTTTTGTACTGTCAGCTGTGCTGAGTGGTCTATTTATCCAGCAAATCACAACACACTGTGTAGCCATTGCAGACTGAGCTGCCTCCATATCCTAGTAAACATAAGGCTGGCATTGCTTTCTCTAGTGGAGTGACTGTCTGGTACAACTCCCACCTTTGGTAGGCAGTGTGTAGGAAAATGCATCACTTTTAACGTCTACTAGTTGCAGGAAATTTATGTATGACAGAGAAAATATGCACCAGCAAATTTTTAATGCAGTGCCCAGTAGTGGTAGGAAAATTATGAAGGTAGACTGGATGCCTAATTTGTTAATACTTCACTGAGTCTACATTTCTTTTCAAGTAAAGATCCTGTAACATCCATCTCTTAAGAGATTTACTTTTTCTAGTCAATAAGGCCATGCAATGACAATCCAGAGGATTGCACCAGTTGTCTGTTGTGAGCAGAAACAAAGAATGAGTCTGATTCATGATTTGGATTAAGGTTTTAGAAGTCTGGATTCTTTCTTTTTTCATTGCTGTACACACTGACTTCTAAGAACTTGCTCAGTCTCCCACTGCATTTCTCTACTGTGAAATAGGAAGAATATCCTGATTTTAGGGGAGAATTTGAGGGTGAATTAATTACTACCTGCCAAGGAATAATTTGTATTAGAAGCAAGCAGATCAAAATAAAGACTTAAAAATGTTGCTAGAATGGGTTTTATTTATACTGCAGTGCCATTGTTCATTTCACAATTGTTAAAATAACACAAAAGAAACAGTTGCTGTACTGAGGTTTATAGACATTTCTGGAAATCTAGGGGTAAAATCCCAGAAGATAAGGGGCTGATGTGCATGAAGCACGAATAGCCAGATAGCTGTGGAGCCAAACAGGGATTGTTACTAGTAACAGCCAAGGAGTGCCGGTAATAACACACCAAGAGAAGGAACAAGGTGTGGCTGGAGAAGGGGCCATGCAGTGGTAGAGCAGCATGTCCTGATTGCAGGAGAAGAGTGCCAGTTTAGCACTGTGTGAGTGTAACCAAACTGTGTATGTTTCTGTCATTTTCTGACAAACTGTTAATGATACGTCATTCGCAGAAGCTGCCCATTGCACATCTGACACCTGAGGCTACAAGCTGGGTGTTAAATGAGATAAGGGAGAAGAGGCAAACCCTGTCTTCACAATGACTCAGCTGTGACAACTCCCTCCGGGGAAGAACCAGCACAGTCACATCCATCCTGAGGGGGTCATCTTTCAATGGGTTGTAGTGGACTTAATGGCACCAGCAGAATAGGCAGCTGCAATGGCTTAGATCATCAAGGACTTCCAAAATATCCCATGAGTCACAGTGTTACATCGTGGAAGCTCCCTGCCCTGGAGGTGATGCTGAGCATTCCCACCTGAACCTAAACACGTACAATCCATATAATTGTTGGGTTTGGGGGTTTGAGACATCATCACTTGATGGATCTGGAGGAGGACCAGAACTTCCACAGCACCATTGCTTTTGACAAAGACTGCAACTATTCACCTCAAGAGGACTGCAAACACCACTTGATAGGACTGTGACTACCACCCTGACCCACAGGGTGCCAGATTGTACTGACTTTGGGGGTTTAAGCCAGTTTTATCTGTACCACTGCATTTATTGTAATCTCTCTAGTAAATTGTAACTCTGATCTGAAATCTCTCTTAAGGTAATTGAGTGGGGTTCATTTCTCTGTCTGGTTTACTTTCAAACCAGCACACAGCACTTTTCCAGGACAAATATCCTTGTTCTGGCTCCTGCGGGTAAGCACAAGTACTACTTAAGTGCAGGAATGAGGCTGAGGGGTGGGCATGGACTCTAGGGGTGGATAAGGACCACCAAGACCCCTGAAGCCTTCTGACCCAGTTCCAGAAAGATCTGAAAGAATGAACTGTGCATGATAACTAATTTGCATAGAAAGCAAGAAACTTAGCTCCAGGTTGGGGTAAACATTTATAGAACAGGTACCCCACAAAGTCTGACTGCACATGCACCACAAGATCTTGGACACCACATCAGCTTGGTCAATGCTGGAGCCAGAACTGCTGATCTCTTTTTCTCCTTTTTTTTCTTTCTTTTTTCCTTTCTTTCTCTCTCTCTCCACCCCCCCTCCCTGCTTCTCCCCTCCCCCCGCTCTTTAATTTATATCTCCTTTTTTCCCTTCCTTTCCACCCTAGCTCTTTATCCTAAACCCACTGCCACCTGCTAATACTAGGAGATCAGAAACTAACATACCTGTTTCCATGCTAAGTGTGTAATTTATTAGTAAAACTTTTTAAGCTTTTGTGGACCCTCTGACTTTTGTCATTCCCTTTGAACCACGAGCATCTATGAATGTTGTGTACTCTCTTCCCCTTAAGGGTGGGACCAGGGAAAGAGCTTTTACTCACAGTAGATAACAGAAGGCTATAGACTCCATGGAAACTTCTTGAGACTTGTAGACTGCAATCCTTTATGTTCAGAAAGAAGTTGTTCTGGAAGGTCAGTCAGACAAATAGGAGGATAAAGTGGGTTTATTACACTATGCATACTCTTTCAGTTTTAAAACATCATCCACTGTGAAGGATGTGATTATGCAAGAGCCTCATGGATAGCAGGATATGCCAGCAAACAGGATACAGCTGAAGGTATTAACTGTCTACAAGTAGGTGTCCAGGATGGCTCATCCTGCATGCTCATCCTACAGAATTCCAAATGGCATGCAAATGTTACGTATATATAAATATTTAGTACAATAATCTTCAAGACAAGGCAATATACTTACAAAAACTGTAAATCAGACAAGTTTGAAGAAAACTCTGGTTAGTGCTACTGCTTCTCCAAGCAGTAGCAGGATGTCTCCAGCAAGATCCTGGCATACCTGGCAAGATCACAGCATACCTGGTGACCCGGCTTTCCCTTCACGATACTGCTGGGCAATGAGCGCCCGGTGCAATTTTAGGTGTATTCTATAGCACCATCTTTCCATTTAGAGCACAAAGCAGAGGAGGGTACTGTGACTGAAACCACAGACAACAACTTCTAAATTTTTTTAGGGAATGTTTACCAGTCTTCTATTGAGAATGAAGGGCAAAGAGTGAGATCACTTCTATGAAGTGAAGCAAACCTCTGGGCCTGAAATCAGGCATTATGTATTACATATTAGTATTGAAAACTTGGAGAATCAAATGTGTGCAGAAAAGATACTAGAAGCATTGAAACATACTGCTGGAGCCCTGGGAAGTTTTCATTTTTCTCTCTCTTTTTTTTAACCATTTCCTGCTAGCTGTTGCAGGTTCTTCTGAACATATCACTGGAGAATTGAGGAAAAAATGGGAGATTTTTCTTTAGCCATAGGCAGAAATTCTACACAGTTTCCTTTCTTTTATTAGCAAACACTGAGATCCTTCCCTCATTTTAAATTACCTATCATAGCTGAATATATTTATGTTCTGCTGATGCCAATATACCTGCATTATATATTTTATGTTCATGTAAACTTTCTTTAGTTCTGTTACACAAACTCCCCCAAAACATTGCTAACACCAGAAATGACAAAGTACCACTGCTCGTCCAGATGAAATAATCATAAGGCATGTCCTGAATTGCATCTTTAGGAATTTACATCTACTTTACTTCCTCTTGTCAAATTCTTATAAAGAAAATTTGAAAGGCTATAAACAAATATTCTAATCATTCTGTTTCCAATAAAACCCCCGATGTCTGTGTAATTCCCAAACATTCAGGATGCATTGTGCTTTTTGTTCTGTGAACTATTTACCACTTTTACATAAACAACTAATGATGCTGCTCTTATTCTTCCCTGAAAAAACTTTTTTCTGGATGTGATGGCCTAGTAGCTCAGTAGTGGGACAATTGCATCTTGCTCTGAAATCTGAAGTTCTAGAAAGTGCCCCTGTGTCAGAGGAGGTCAGCATGTTCCCAGAAGCTGCTTATGGCAAAAAAAAAAAATGTCTCCTGCAATAAGGCGCTTGTCTGAACATTGTGGATAGTGTTTCATAAAGGGGCTGGGGGGTGGTTAAGGAAACACCACTCCTGTGACCTCTGCAAAAAATTTTTTTCTAATCATTTATGGCAGGCCCCGTTGTCCACACCCTTCCCACGTGTTGTAGGCTGGAAGCCAGGCTCCCACTGCAGCTGGACTCCCTACAGTCCCAGCTGTAAGGAGTGCCTTGGTCACCAGCCCCCAGTGAACAGCAATTCCCCTCCACCCCAGGACTCTGTGCTGCAGAAATCTGGGGCAGCTCTGCCATTTGCTTTAGCTTGCTTTCTGTCATACATCCGCAGTTGCTTTGGATTTGCTACTGACATGCTGCTCCCTGTGGCTTTGTGTTTTTACTATGCTCAACCTCCTGCCCGTGGCTCTGGTCCCATCTCCCACCCAGGGGATGTTCAGGCAGCCCCACATCACCTCCACACTGCTGTGGGCCAGGACAGACCACCCATGTTTTTCAGAAGAGTTAATGAGGCCCTCTGTTCTTGGTTACAACTCCACACAGAGCTTCCCAGCTCAGATTTTCCAGGACACTGAGCTTGACCCTGCTTCTAAGCAAAGCTAGCAGCAAAGCTGATGACGGCTTCGATACTTGGGGAGCTGGATCTGCGGTAAAGGAGAGTGAAACAGGAGAAGCCGGTTGAAAGTGCACAACAAACTCCCATAAAGAAGCATCCTTCTTGCATAAACTTGGGAGAGGTTCTAGCTCTTATATGAATGGAAGGATATGGGTCCTAAACTTGTGGGAAGCAACCAGTTGTTGTATGGAAGAAATACTTTGAAAATAATTGACTTCATGAAGAAGAGTGAATTTAATCTGAGTTTTCAGGAGAATTCATTTTGGCCTTACTCATCTACGCTGTGAGTCTTTAAGGGTGTATCCATGCTGAAAAACTTTTACTAAAAGCTGTTTCCATGAAGCGAAGAGCAGCCTTCTCACACTTGTTTTCTCACTCCATCTGTATTGGAGTGTTGTGAGTAGCAGTGAGCAAAACCAGGTCAAAATTAACACACGTGCCATATTCCCCATCCCTAGACCAGCAGAAACAGAAAAAAACTCAGTTATTTTACTGCACATCGTGCTTTACCCCTATACAAACACTAACATCTCTCCGTCTGTGTTTCTGAGTAAAGAGGGCTGGACTTATCAGATAATCCAGCAGATGATATTTTATGGGTATCACATGGCTTTGTGGGGTCACAGTGAGAGAGGGAGAGAAAGCTCTTTGCTTTCGTTGCTCTGGCGTGTTAAACCAACCTTGTCTGGGATTAATTTGAGTCCTGTCTCTGTCTGTCTCTTGTATTAACATCCCCAGCAGACCAAAAAACATTTCAATTTACGAAAGGTCCAGGCTAGTGGCTCTGTAGGCTTTCATTGGAAAAACGTTCACCAAACACTGATGGAGCTTGGGGCAGGCCTCTGACGTTGCAAGAGACAGCAGTCTGTAGCCAACGACGTGCTGGTTGTTGCAGAACCCATGTATTACTCCCAGAGCTGCCTGCAAATCAACAACGCTGATTCCCTTGTGTGACTGGAAATACACTGCACTGCACAGGGACTACAAGGCACAGAATTAAACAACTTGGTCTTCCAGCTACTGTCAGTTGGCTGCTGATAAAGTGTATTTTTAAACACTAATCTTTTGCTGCAACTCCTTTAAAAGGAAAAGGTGTCAAAATTGTCCTTCTTTCCTTTTATTCCTAAAGATGTGTTAGTAGAGAGATTATTATGTCTACAGCAGACTCTTAAACTCTTTAAAGATACTTTTTTATTTTTAAAGCCACTGAATAGCATTGGATACCAGCCATTATCCAGAAAATTCCTTTTCACTAATGAATTGGTGGACCTGGAAATCCATCCCTCCCACTAGGTTTTTCTGTGCTTTGATTATCTCTGTAGTCTTGCTTGGGTGTGAGTGCAAAGGTGACAGTGCCTCTGACTTTGACAGTGACTAAATAGTACCAACTGTCTGTGAAAAAAAAAAAAGCTTAAGTGAATTTGGTTTCACCATTTCTATTCTGAACTAGCTTATGTGTAGCGCTACAAGGGCTTTGAGACTTACAAAAGAAAAAAAAGAATGTGGGCATTAAGCTTTAAAATATCAGAGAGAAACTAAAGGAGCTCTTTCTTCAGGTTATTTCTGCTGTTGAACTACAGGACCATAAGTAAGTGCAGGTGACACACTCACCTACAACAACCTGAAATACTTCTAGACAGAAAGCCTATCACTGGTGCTGTTGCAGGGTGGCAGGCAGGACTAAACCAGATCCTAGCCTCTGGCTTGTACCACAGCTTCAGTGCATCCTGACTGGGAGAAGGGGAAAGCCCAGGGCTGACAAGATGTAATCCCAGGGAAGCATACAAAGTCAGTGACATGAGATAGTGACACCCAGAAATATGGCTGAGACTGGAAATTTCCTCTTTACACCCAGTGTATTAATTGCCAATATGCACTAACTACAAAGACACATCTGAAAGAGGACATGAAAATGTGCTAAAAATCACTGAGATTAGAATGGAGAGTGCTGGCAGCTGACACAGTAAGGAGAACTCCTTCATGCCCCCTCATTCTTATAAAGCACAAAAAAAATTGACATGATTTTTTAAAGTCTTCTGCTATGCAGAAGATTTTTCCAAAGCAATTCAATTTCTGTGACTGTTAATCCACATCCCAGAAGGACAGAGAAACAAAGTAGTGCAATGAGATGAATTACATGCGTTTTGTAGCTATACATCTTCTCCTATCTTACCTGACCAGCTGCAAAGTCATGTGATGACGGCTTGCTGCAAGAAGACAGGCAGATATGCTCTTATTTCAGGCCTTTCAAAGGACTGGGAATTAGCTCAGCAAAAGGGGAGTGAAGACTCTGGCAAGAAGAATTTCTCCCTTCAGCCAAGCAGTGCAGTGAATCACAGGTGAGAAAGGTGCGTTCACTTTACGTGTTGTTGTAAACCTGGTGCAGCTATTTGCAGGTGAGAAGGTCTTGGTGCGTGGCTCAGAAATGTCTGTGCAAAGCAGGGACAAGAAGAAGCAGTCCAAATGCAGCAAGCAAAGGAAATGGAGATTTTCTGCGTTTGCCTTCAGGGTGCAGTAACACAGGCACTGAAAGTACTGCTGTAAACAGAACTCATTCATTTGGTGTTTCATGCTGTGTTGATGCATGTTTAGAAGCTGGTTTAGTTTTACAATCGCTCGTCCTCATTGTGTAGGTCATAAAATAATCTAAATCTATCATCTTGATACCTCTTATCGCATATCCTCTGGGAGATATTAAAATGGAAGACCCTTTCCAGAATTTCATGGCTGCTTTAATCACAGAAAACAAATATTAAATATTCAGATAATGTCAGTTTGTCTTTTTCTTTTCCATGTTTAAACTTCATATTTGTTTTCTAGTATTAACTAGCCACGGTAAAAAAAATATCCAGGCTAACTGCACATTTTCTTTGTACAGAACCATAGACATGAGCTTGCATTTATCTGTACAGCAGGATTTCATGTAGGATTTGGGTATTAGAAAGTGAAATCATTGCCCTCCACAAAGTTCAAAACACCGATGTGATCTTGTCAATTATAGAGAATGCATGGTCTAAACTGAATAGACTTTATATTTTTACATTGTGCTCATCTGTAATTTTGTTGTATCAAAACAGTTTTCAGCCCATACACAGTGTTGCATCTTGCCTATGTAAGTGAGCAATGGCTGTGTGTGGAACTCTGCCTGGGCACAAGCAAAAAGCCACCTGAGAGCTTATGGATTAGAGAGCAGAGCAGTGTGGGTGATATTGTGGCGAGTGTCTGCTACAAAGACCCAAAGACCTCCTACTCAGGAGGAAAAAATGGACAAGGGGCATTGAGGGACATCTCAAAACAGTTGGAAGAAGGCTCACATTCACAGGTCCTGAGACACTAAGCTACACTGATACTTTCTGGTGGGCAACACAGCACATCACAAACAATCTAAAAGTTTCTGAAGTGTCTCAATCACTTCTTGACACAAGTGATTGAGAAGCCAAGAAAAAACATGCTCAGCTGAAACTCATGTTTATAAACAAGGAAGAACTGTTCAGGGATGCAAAGATTAGGGTAGCCTTGACTGCAGTGACCATGAAATGGCAGAGGTCAGGATTCTAAGGGAGAGTAGCAGAGCAAATCACAGAATCACAACCTTGGACTCCTGCAGGGCAGAATGTAACGCCTGTAGAGATCTGCTTGGAAAAATCCCATGGGAGACAGCCCTGGAGAGAGGAGGAGTCCAGGACAGCTACTGGGCTCCAAACTCAAGAATAGTCCATGCCAACAAGCAGAACCAGAGAGGGCAGGAGGCTGCGTGGTTGAGCAAGGAGCTCCTAACTTGGCCTAGACATAAAAAGGAGGTGTACAGAAAGTGTAAGGAGGGGTAGGTGGCCCAGGAGAACTATAGGAATTCTGTCTGACAGTGGAAGGATGGGTTTGGGAAAGCCAAAGCTCACCTGGAGTTGAATATGGCAGAGGATATGAAGGTAAAAAAGAAAGATTCCTGAAAAGGGTCATCAGGAGTAAAAGGCATCCTATATCAAATGTGGATCTGTGAGTATATGGACCAGGGATTTGATTGAAAATAATACAAAAAAGGCAAAGTTGCTCTGTTCTTTGCCTCAGCCTTCAGGACTCCCCAGTTCCTGAGACAAAGGGGAAAGCCCTGGGCAATGTAGACGTGCCCCTGGTGGAGGACAGTCAGGTTAGGAAACATTAAACAAACTAGACTTACAGAAAAAATGGTGCTGATAATGCCAAGGCTGTGGGGTTGATCCCCGTATGGGCTGCTCCCATAAGATTTGGACTTGATGATCCTTGTGGGTCCCTTCCAACGCAAAATATTCCGTGATACTGCGAAATTCATGGGCTCTGATGAGATGCACCGGGTGCTGAGGGAGTTGCCTGATGCTGTTTTCTGTGGAGTCTCCACCAGTGAAGAAATGCAAAGTTCTGCTGGATACAGCTCTCAGCAGCCTGCTTGAGCTGACCCTCCTTCACGTAGGGAGGGTGGAGTAAATGTCCTCTGTAATTTTACTCTCCAACCTCTCATTTTCTCCTCAGTATTTCATTTTTGTGGAGGGATGGAATTGTGCACTTCTGGGTGTCTCACAGCACATGGGCTGCATGAGCCGGCTCCTCAGACACTGCCTCACACATCTGCTGTGACAGCCAATGCCCCAGCTGTTTGGGGTGAGGGGAGAGGAGAATGCATGCTTCTTTCCCTAGAAGTCCTAGGCCTTGGCTACTGTAAAGCCAGCAATGACAGAGTTAACCAAGATTGTGAAAGCAGGTTTTTCAGAGCACAGACTAGCTTTCAGCTTGAAAGCATACTGTAGCTTTGAGGGGAGTTTTTCATTATTGGACAGGATCCAGCATCTCCCCATCTATGTTACAGTTTGCTCAAAGGCAGGCAGATTATGAAGAAATAGCAGCCACATCTGTGTTAGCTACATTTATCCCATCTGCTTTTTATTTTATCAACTTGGAAAGTAAATCCTAGTCATCACACAAGCCTGCTTCATAAGAATTAGTGCAAATAGTTTGGCACTGACAAAACATACATATAAAAGTTTTTCCTTCTTGACAACACATTTAAAAACTAAATTTCCAGTGGATTTAATTACCGTTAAAAGCTTTCACCATTTATTTTAGGACATTATTCAATGCCTACAAACCTCATTCAAGTAGTTCTGTCCTGGCCGTCATTTTTGCAACAGGTTATTAAAAACTACTACCACACCATGGTTTGAAATACAGCATGGGTTTGGATGCCCCTGATTTACCTTTGCTCAGGCCAGTGCTGCTACTGCCAGCAGGTAAAGGTAGGAGACTGATACGGATATGGTGAGTGAGAAGGAGAAGCAAGGGGACAGAGATACAGATCCATAACACATTCTCCTGTAACTGAGACCTACACCAGGCATCACCAGTAACCACAACATGCAATACTGTTTGTAAAGCTACCAGGCGCTTCTCTGTGATCTCGTTATGCTATTAGCCTAACCTCAATTGTCTGGAAAGGAGAAACCTTTCATTTCTGATTGAGTTCTGTGGGCACTGGCCATTTGTTCCCATGCCAACATTGGTTAATTGATTATTTGTCCCTATTTTTTTTGTTCAGATCTCCTCCTTTCGTATGTATGTCTCTTGACAAGTCAAAACCTTTTAAGAAAACAAAGGTTTTACTATACTAAGCAAGTCAAAGTAATTTGTGTTCCCTCTTCCTAATAATTTTTCCAGTCCTATACTTATTTCAGTTTAGGTGAATCTTCCTTTGCACAGTGTGCTGAGGAAACATTGCCAATGCCTTGTATAATGACATTAATATGTTCTTATCTCTACTGGAATTGATTAGTGTGTCAGACAGAGAGTTTTTGATCTTCCCAGGTACAGAGAAACTGCGTCTCTGGCACTAATGCACAGCATGTTCAGTTCTTGCTTTCTGGGTTTTACATGGAGTACATCTGAAAGGTCTTTTAAAAGGATTCTAGCATCGCTGTCCCCGTTTTACAAAGACAGTTCAGCTCATGAAATAACTTGCCCAAGGCCACACAGCAGACTGATAGACAAAATAACATGAAGACTATGTGTGTCTCGACCAACAAATTGTTTGTCCTCCAAGCTACAGATTGCAAAGAGAAATCAGATAGGCCTTTTAAAACTAAAGTTTAGAAAAAATAAAGTTAAATATTACAATTAAGGATGATGGAAGGCCTTTTGATAAACCAGAAAGTGACCCCCATATGAAATTCTGTTGACATTATATCCACAACACTTTTCAAAAAAACCCCAGGAAATATGTCAGAGCACAGCACTGCTTTGTACTCATGACAGTTTTCATCTGTGGAATACAGGCTATCCTTGCCAGGTCAGAAATAATTTCCAGCTTGCAAGGAGACAAGTAGCTGTATTACAGGCTCAAGTAATATTGCAGAGCCTTGACTCTGCAAGACTTAAATTTTTTACTTTATTCACTCTGATTAGTAGCAGCTGCTTACATGGCTTTTCATTAAGTACTCAAATGCATGTTTGGAAGGTTTTAGTCAAAAAGTCGTTGGAAACTGGAATAGTAGAATCCTCTGAATTTGGGATCTCTGTCCCAACCAACTGTCCTCCTCTAGATTTCTTAAAATGCTGCCATGGCTACCTTTCTCTGAGACAAAGAGAAAGCTTCTGGGAAAGTAGGTACTACTTACATTTTATTGCTTGAAGCAAGGTCTGAAAGAATAACCTTCACTGAGTTTAGATCTTACTGCAAGTTTATAATCATGTTATCTCAATTAAAGAAACACAGAACTGTTGAGGTTGGGAAATATTGGTGAAGATTGCCCTGTCCGACCTCCTGCTCAAAACAGGTCAGCCATGGCAGCTTACTGAGAAGTGTGTCAAGTAACACTGGAATATATCCAAGAGTGGAGACTCCACAACCTCTCTGGGTGACCTGTTCCAGTGTTTGACAGCACTCATGGAGAAAACCCCAAAGGTTTTTCTCATGTTTCAGGGAAGTTTCATGTGTTTTAATTTTTGTCATTTTCTTCTTGTTCCTTCAAGGAATGTGACCAAGAGGAATTTAGTGCCATTACCTTTATTGTCTACACACCACACCAGTCTTAACATGGATGTTAGGAGGTGGACAACTGGACATCTTGCCGAAGTGCAAAAGAACACTATCCACTTCTCTTTCCATGTTCATCAAGAAAGTCACCGTTTTGTAGAAAGCCATCAGGCAGATCACACTTGATTATTTCCCCTCCATAATCAGACTTGATTTCTCCTCCCATTCCATGTACTCCCAGTCACCTTCTTGTCTCCAGATGGTTTCTAGGATTATTTGCTCTATCACATCATAGACAAAGGGTAGGTCCCCTCTTTTAATTACTTCTAACTTCAGCTGAGCATCTTTTTTCTTGGCTCCTCCTCCTCAATCACCTGTGTCAGGAAGCTGTTGTTTACTATTTTATTAGAAATGTCTTGAATATCAGATCTACTGGTAACAAAAAGCTTATTTTTGAGATAATATCTTATATTTGAGATATTTTGAGATATTTATTTTTGAGATAATATCACATAGCTTCATAGATGTAGTTTTTTTTCTAACTGACAAAATGCTGACCCCAAGCTGAAACACTTGTCTGTAGTGTTTGCTTAATGCACAGATCAGGAACATATAGGCTTGGATACAGGACTGAGGATTACAGTGACTTACTCCTCAAATGAAATTGGCACAGATGTCAGGTTTTCCACCTCATCAAGCAGTGGAATGACAGTTCAGATTGTCAGCAAGTTCTCTATTTTAGGAGCAAGACATGTATTCTGCTGGACTGCAACTTCCAGAAAAACAGAAACATAGTTTTGAATCTCTGAAAAAATTTTGCCGCACAGGTCTGTGTATCCACATTAAATTGCATTTAAACTTACATTTTTACTATATTAATTTGCCATCTCATTATACTACAGTTAATTTGCTGTTTGCACAAGGTTTATTTGTTTTTATGCTAGTAGCTTTGCTGTGAGGAAGACTTTTATAGTACATCCATGAAGATGTTATTATGCAGTGATAGTTTCTCAAATAGAACTCATTTTTGCTCCACTCTCTACTTGATATTTGACTTGCAGCGGTAGTTTAAGAGACCTACTTGGGTTTGGTTTGTGACTTTGTATTGGGAAGGGGGAAATGGTGTGACTGTTTTGTGTATAAACAAAAATGGAGGCATGTTTTGTCTGCCAATACGTATTTAAAAACTGAGTTTATCTGGAAGAGGAGATGAGACCTTTTTATTTCAGCAAATGCTAAATCACCATGTGGCATGGGCCATTACCCATTACCCTTTTATCATTATTAGCTCTACGTTCTTGATTTACTGTAAGGTTCCCTAGGTCTCTTCTAAGTCCCTGTCTGGAGAAGGAAATGAAGAAAGGAATATGACTGCAGAAAAGGGGAGACAGCAATGCCGTGGGCTTAGAAAGTGGTCTTCATGCTGTAAAGTAGATCCAGCCCTGTGACATTAGGAGCAGTTGCTTTGGGAACAGTCCTTGCTAGTATGCTAATCTTTCATCCTATTGGCTGAAATGTCCTGAATCATGGGGACTGCAGGAGATGATGCAGCTTTTACTGCCAAATAAGACTTCAAGAAGTATTTTGTTTTTCATTTTACCAGTTTTCCAGTCTTCTTGCTCCTTTGGCATGTTGCATGCTTCTGCTATAAAGTACAATCAATACTGTGCTTGTTTTTGCAGAGAAGGTGTCACTTGCTAAGTTTAAAGAACTGCATAACTTTCAAGTGCTTTTGTATTACTACACATGTGCAACAAGAGTCCAAAATCTAAGCTCTTTTCCAGGCAATTAAGTTATTTAGCATAGAAAAATTAATCACACTTTCCATTTTCTTAGCTACAATTATGTCCATTGTATTAAAACTTGGAGCGAAGTCTATGTATTGATAAACCCACTCAGCTTGTGATTCAACTTGAGAAATAGCTTGACATCTTAAAATATTTTAGCGAAAAACCTTATTTTATTAATAAATGATTGGTTAATAAGGTAAAGACCTAGAATTAGTATCTTGACTTTTCTATGTTGTATATGTAGACTTCAATAAAGCATTTGACACCATTTCCCACAGATCCCACAGGATCCTCCTAGAAAAGCTGCTTGTTGCTTGGATGAGTGGATTCTTTGATGGGTAAAAAACTGCCAGGATGGCCGGGCCCAGAGAGTGTTGGTGAATGGAACTAAATCAAGTTGGTGGCCAGTCACCAGTGGTGTTCCCCAGGGCACTTTTGGGGGTCAGTCATGTTTAACATTATTGATGATCTGGACATTGGGATTGAGTGCACCCTCAGTCAGTTTGCAGATGACACCAAGTTGGGTGGGAGTGCTGATCTGCTGGAGGGCAGGAAGGCTCTGCAGAGGGATCTGCACAGGCTGGATCATGGGCCAAGGCCAGTGGTGTGAGGTTCAACAAGGCCCAGTGCCGGCTCCTGCCCTTGGGTCACAACAACCCCAGGCAGTGCCACAGGCTGGGGCAGAGTGGCTGCAAAACTGCCCACAGGAAAAGGACCTGGGGGTGCTGGTGACAGCAGCTGAACATGGGCCAGGCTGTGCCCAGGTGGCCAAGAAAGCCAATGGCATCCTGGCCTGTAGCAGCAACAGTGTGGCCAGCAGGACCAGGGCAGGTATTGTCCCCCTGTACTCAGCACTGGTGAGGCTGCGCCTCAAATCCTGTGTTCAGTTCTGGGCCACTGACTTTAAAACATACACTGAGCTCCTGGAGCATGTCCAGAGAAGGGCAAGACAGCTTGTGAAATCTTTAGAACACGTCACACAAGGAACCCCTGAGAGAGCTGTTTTTCTTTAGTCTACAGAGAAAAGAGGGCTCAGAGGGAACCTTATTGCTGTCTACAGCTGCCTGAAAGGAGGCTGCATTGAGGCAAGGGTTGATCTCTTTTGCTCTGCCTGTAGTGAGAGGATAAGAGGAAATGACCTTAAGCTGAGACAGGGGAGATTCTGATATTAGAAAACATTTTTTTCACCATTAGGATGATCAAGCATTGTAATAGGTTGTCCAGGGAGGTGATAGAGTAAACATCCCTGCAGGTATTTAACAGGCATCTGGATCTGGTGATGGGGTTTAGGGGTGACAGCAGTAGTGCTGGGTGGACGATTGGACTGGATGATCTTGAAGGTCTCTTCCAACCCTGATGATTTTTTGATTTAAATAGATGTTTTAGTGTTTTCATGCAGAAGAAAGTAAGTGGAAGTTCTCGGGATTGGTGGGATTTTGGGAACACAGAGATGTCACATAGATGATTTATTGTTGAATCAGTCTCATATTTATTGAAGGATGAGACAGGGGTTGGCAGTGGCAGCAATGGCAGAGGTAGCTGTAGCAAGCACAGCTACTGAGGTAGCCAAGGCGGCAGCAGCAGCAGCCGCAGCAGGTGCAGATGCCAGGGCAGCAGCACCAGCAGTGAGCGGTACTTTTTTTCTACAAGGCCTTCTGTACTTCTTTTAGCCAATAAGCAAATGCCACAAAGCTTGCTAACACATTTGTACCAATCATCATTGTACATGATTTTACCGCAATGCGTATTTGTTTAACCAATCAACATGTTGCTATTAAGGCCTATGGTACAGGCTTATATTGCTACATGTTAACTTTCTAAGAAGTTTCACTAAAAGATTTGTTGCTAAACTCAAAATTCTTTATTCTTTTACTTATCACTATTATTTCTTATATAAAGCATGTTCTTACTTGTTAAAAATACATTTCTACATTTATAAAGCATACTTATTTCAAAACTACAAAACTACAAAGCTACGTTCTCCCTTTAAGCTGCAAAAACAAAGCTCGCTTTTCTAACTCAGGCAGCTTTCGCCAAGGTCTCAGATCAAAACATGTATCCATTTCTATCTGTTTAGGCACAATGCTGTTTATGTACTTTGTCTGCACCTGTGAATTCTCTGTAACTTCACTTCCCACATCGCCCCCTCTCTGTTGAACTACAAAAATTCCCTTGATAGCTTTGTTAACCATTCGTCGCATGCACTGAAACAAGCAAGGAGCCATTATTAAAACAACTGTAACAACAAGCAATGTGTATAGACTTATTTTCAAAAGCTGTTTTAACCAGCATGCTAAACCCCATCCATCAAACAAATCATCTAGCCAAGTTCCATCATCAGCTTTGATTTTGGACATGCCTTCTCTTAACTGCTGTATGCTTTAATGAATGGACTCTGAGTGATCGGATAAATTCATGCAACACATTCCATCAAAATCTGTACAGCCGTGTCCATGAACCAATAAAAGATAATTAATTGCAGCTCTATTTTGTAAGGTGGCATGTCTTGTATCTGTAACATCTGCTAGCAAATCACTCAATGCAAGCGAGGTAGCATTGGCTTGTTTACTCAGCCAACACCCTAATCAATCCAATTGTTTTAATGCTTGTCCAGAGGCTACTTGGGGTAGAAATAATGATGCAGAAAACCTTTTTCAAAAACCCCAAGGATTAAAATCGTCACTGCACTCTGGTTTATATTGATGGACAAATGACCTTTTCCCTCTGTGTCTCATCTGGCTAATTGTTTTTATACTAGGTGTGAATAAAGTAAGCTTTCCCAAACAACATGGTCCACGTTTGATGAGCGACGGGATAGCAGACCAAGCTCTGTCTCCACAGATAAAGAACATTCACTGTGGTAGTAAAAGGGGAACTGTGCTAGATACAGATGGAGTTAAAGAAGTGTAGTTACACCAAAATGACTGATTTTTAAAGACAGGGTGATATGGAGAAATGTCTTTGACTGCTGACTGATCTTTTCTTGTATAGTCAAACTTGACACAGAAATCCACCTTTACTGAAGGTAAAGAAGCTCTAATTCTTCTGGTTCAAAGGATGCTTTGGGAAGGTGAGGAGTCCACCAATCCCACTTGTCTACTGGGGTCCAAGTGAGAGCTCCTTGCATTGCCTTAAGTTTTTTTGGTATTGGCCATGCATCTACTGGCATGCCCACTAAGCAAGTTGAAAATGGTTTTTCTGGGGTTGTAGTCGATAGACATATGGTATCTAGACCTGATGCATCAGCTAAATGCACCCAAACATTTGTCTTAGGCTGATCAACAACTATACCCGCATCACTAAAAGCAAGCAAAGCAAAAAAGCATAACCGTAACATCCAGCACAATTTCATCTTTCTCATTGTAACTCTCTACGATACATGAACTACAGTCTCTGCAAATCTCGCGGCCTAGTTAGGCAGCAGCCGCTTTCTGGGCCTGCCTCTAGATCGCTTTTCACTGGTGGGCTCTAGTTTTTTCTGAGCTGCTTTAGAGGGGTTCTTGTTCTTGCTTCCTTTGGGTCTTCCTCTTGGTCTTCTCTGAGGTTGAGGTTCTGCAGCTACAGGTTGTTCTTGGGTGTCAGCATGGACACGAGACTCAGAGGCTGCAGTGGAAGGCTGATCGGTAGTGGAAGGTTGAGTGGGCCCCTCACTCTGTGTGCTCATCAGGCTCTTGTTGTCTCTTGTGGTATGGTTTCACGTTCTTTGCTGGAACCCACTTAGGTCCTGCACCTGTAGAGACACAAGCATACCCTTTGCCCCATGTTATTAGAGGATATGTACCTTCAATTTGTCCTGTTTCGGGGTTTCTAATTAATAGTGGAGGATTCTCTTTTAATTTTGCTTGAGTACTATTGGAAAAATGCCTAAAAATTGATGGGTTTGGCTCTGCAAAAGAACTGTTTAAAAAGTTGTATACATGTAAAGCTTTACTTAAGTGCATCTGTGGTGTTGCTTGCCCTGCTCCCCCTCTCTGTTGGTCTAGAATATGTTTCAAAGTGTGATGTGTTCTTTCAATAATGGCTTGACTTGTGGGACAGTAGGGAATAACAAAAGTGTGGTGAACACCCCAGTCCATTAGATATGTGGCCAATTTTTGAGCTGTGTATGCGGGACCATTGTCTGTTTTTAGTTCTTTGAGGAATGCCTAATGAGGCAAATGCTTGCAAAAAATGCTGACAAGCATGAGTAGTTGTTTCTCGTGCATGTACTCAAGCAAAAACTGCACCTGAAAAAGTGTCCACTGACATGTGGATATTTTTAAATTTTCTAAAAGATGGGTATTTAGTGATATCTGTCTGCCATAATTGTAAACTCTGCAACCCTCATGGATTAACCGCTCCTGTAGAAACAGGGAGTTGCACCAGTTGACAATCAAGGCAGGCATTTGCAATTGCTCTTGCCTGCTCTTTGGAAATGTGAAACATTTGCACAAGGCTTGTGCATTTTGATGGGAAAAGGCATGGCTAATTTTGGCTTGTTCAAAAATGTTGGGCAGGGCATTTGTAACCACCATTGTTAGATTATCTGCTCTCGCGTTTCCTTCTGCCAAAATTCCTGGAAGCGAAGAATGAGCCCTAATGTAAGAAATAAAATATTGATTAGTTCTGTTTTGCAAAATTTCATAAAGACATGCGAGAAAAGGATACAAATTGTCATTACTAACATATTTTAAAACTGAACCTTCAATTCTTTCAACAATCCTAGCAACATAAACTGAATCTGTAATTTAATTGAAAGGGTCCTGAAAAAGCTGGAACACTCTAACAACTGCTGCTAATTCGGCAATCTGAGGGGACCTTTGTACTGTTTAGACATCTGATTCCCATTCATTAGTTCTTAGGTTTTGCCACACTATTACTGACTTGTGTGTCTTCCCTGAACCATCAGTAAATAGTGTCATGGCATCCAAAGGCACTTCACTTAACAAGGGTTTTTCTCTAAAGCTTAATTTGGCCTGCAACAATTTGTGACTTGGAAAATTAATAGAACAAACACCTGAATAACTTAACAATGCAATTTGTAACTCTTCTGAATTTTGGAATGCCCAATCACAATACTCTTTTTTCAAGGGTAGGTAAATTACTGCAAAATCTTGGCCGGCTATGGCTAACAATCTTGTTCTGGCCTTGATTATGATTGTGGATGTCATTTCTAGCGTTGTAAGGATTGTTTTTGGAGACCTGTAGATTATAAAAATCCATTCTATTACCAGCAAAGGATCTTTTTGAGAAGTGTCCCATTGAAATATGAGACCATAAAGTTGTGCTTTTTCTCCTAACACTGTGAGTAAAAAGGGATTTCTGGAGCACAGCGATGTGCTTGTCCTTGTTGAAGGCCTGTAGTAACTTTTTCAAGGGTCTTCTGAGGTTCAGGTGTGATTGTCCTGGGAGACTTGATGTCACAGTCCCCTTTCAGCAGGTCAAAGAGTGGTGCAAGTTCTTCATTGGAAATTCCTAGGGTAGGTCTGATCCAATTAATTTCTCCTAAAAGTTGCTGTAATTCTTGTAAAGTGTTGACATTAGCATGAAGCTGTATTTTCTGTGGCCTAATTGATTGTTCTGTCGTCTTCCATCCTAAGTATTTCCACGGTGAGGTTTCTTGTATTTTGGATGTAGAAGTTTCTAATCCTGCCTTTTGAACTTCCGTAATAATGCTGTCACGAGCTATTTCTACTTCTTTCTGTGTTGGTGCTGCAATAAGCAGATCATCCATGTAATGAAGAATCTTTGCCTGTGGATTTTTCTTCCAAGTTAGAGACAAGGCTTGTGCCACAAACCATTGGCAAATTGTGGGTGAATTTTTCATTCCTTGAGGGAGGAATACCCAGTGGTACCTCTGCAGTGGTTCTTCTCTGTTGATACTAGGGACTGAAAATGCAAACCGTGGAGCGTCTTCTGGGTGAAGCGGAATGCTGAAGAAAAAATCTTCTAGATCAATGATGACAAGAGGCCAATCCTTTGGAATCATCGAGAGGGAAGGAAGCCCAGACTGGAGGGGTCCCATATCTTCAATTACTTCATTAATTCTTCTGAGATCATGAAGCAATCTCCAGGAGTCAGAAGTTCTTTTGTGAATGACAAATACAGGTGAATTCCAGGGACTGTTTGTTGGTTTAATGTGGCCTTTTTGCAGTTGTTCAGCTACCAGTTCTTTGAGGGCATTCAATTTCTTTTCTTCTAGAGGCCACTGTGCCACCCGGTTAGGATCATTGGTCTTCCACAACAGCTTTGGAGTGGTGAGTGCTGTAGTGGCCCCCATTAAAAACCCACTTCTAACCTTGCTCCCCACTGAAATAGCAAGTCTCTTCCCCAAATTGTGATGGGCTTTGTCACAATGAAGGGACGAATGGCTGCTGTTTTTCCTTCATGGTTGTTGACTGTAATCATGAATTCACTCTGCAAGCACACTGAAACTCCACCAATACCTGAAAGGGAATCTAAAGGTATGACTAACTTCCAATCACTTGGCCAAAGCGAGTGAGATACGATTGTGACATCTGCACCTGTGTCTAGCAGACCTGTAACTTCAATTGTCTTGTTGTTATGTGTCAGGCTGAAGGTTCGCTGTGGCCGGTCACGGCCGATGAGTTCGGTCCAATAAACTTCAGGTGATGAAGTAGAATTTGTCATTGAATGCAGACCTTGCTGACATTCCATTTTTATGGCCTGATGTGTAGGCACAGTGGGCACTGCAACAGCTGTGGCAATCTTCGTTCCTGCAGGAATCACTGATGGAGGTTGTATAGCTTGAGCTGAAACTGTCAATTTTTCATGACAATTAGCTGCCACAATAGCTGGATAAACAACGAGGCCTATCATAGAGCAAGCATCTTTCCCCATAATTAAAAATCCTTGCCTTTCTTCAGATGTTCCAGTGACTCCTGTAGGTATTGCATAATGAAACTCATGTGTAAAAAATGTTAATTTGGAAGCTGCCAAGTCGCAGTAGGACCTGGTGGGTAGTAGTGTGGGGAGATGCTGGACAATCCTGCTGACAGTGTGTGGTGAGGGCCTCCAAATGCATTGGGCCTGTTCTGGTGGGCTGCCACTACTTGTTTCATCTCACAGTGGTGCGCGCTGCCCTTCCAGTTTCCTGACTGAGGCAGGGGATTTCCATCCATATCAAATTTAGAGCGGCCCTGGTTTGCAAAATGCCTTCTTTTTTTATATTTTGGGCAGCGATTAGGCAGCCTAGCATCTCCCGCAGGTTCTGGGCAGTTTTTTATTATGTGTCCAGGTTTTCCGCATCGGTAACAGGATCTATTAACAGCTTTGGCCTTCATCACTCCCTTAGTGCTGTTTAGATTGAGAGCAGTGAGTGTTTTGGTTAGCACCTCTTCAATTCTCTCCCCCAAGATGTCTGCTTGTATTGTGGCAATATGTTGCGGAGTGCCAATTTTGCTGCAAGCCTCTAACATCCGAAGCAGAGTAGGCTCTGGGTCAGATAAAGCTCTGATAACTCGTTTGCAATCATCGTTTGCGTTAGCAAAAGCAAGGGTACGGAGCAAAAGCGGCCGGGCAACATTGTCTTCGCATTGCCTCTCGATCGCTTGAGTTAAGCGATCAATGAAAGTGGCATAGGGCTCTGAAACTGCCTGGCGTATTTGTGTATAAAGATTTTCAGGGGTCCCTGCTGGTTCGATTTGCAAGAGAGCTTTACAAGCTGCCTCCTTGATATCACCAAGCACAGCTTTTGGTAAGTCAGCTGCCTGGTCCTCTGATTGGTCATGAGGCGGGTCGCCAGCCAAATGAGCAATTGTGAGAGCTGCATTAGGACCACCAGCATAGCCCTCTAAAACCCTATGAAGGAACCTTCGCCATTTAGATTCCCACATGAGAAATTGTGTCTCTGTTAAAATCATATGTGAAACATAACGGCAATCAAACGGTGTTAGATCAAAAGCAGCATACATGCCTTTTAGTAATTGTTTAAAATATGGTGAACTTAGTCCACTGTCCTTTATAGCTCTTTGTAAATCTTTAATTTCATCATGTCCTATTTTCTCCCATCTTGGATTTTGATTTTGTCTGTTGGGCATAGCAAAAAGCAGATTGCGCAGCATATCAAAGTCCCCCTCCTTGATCGCTTGGCGTCTCTCTGCCACCCAGTCTGTTACAGGATAGACTGCTGCTTTACTGGGCTCACGTTCTGGATTAACAGGACCCGAGTCTAGCGGATCAATGTCTTTCTCAAGACTGAAACCAATTGCTAGGTCTTGCTCTGTCACAACCTGTGCATGGGTTCCGGAGGTTCCAGATCCCTGTTGCCATTCCCTTTCCTCCGTGTCACTGGGAGCAGGTAGAGGCTGGGTAGGTAAAGGCAGTAAAGGCGGGGGGCGCGAGGGGTGCGGTGGTGGCAATGGCAGAGGGGCAGAGGGAGCTGCCAGAGGCCGTGGCGAACCTGAGGGAGGCGGTGAGGGCACAGTGGGGCGAGACCGTGATCTAAAAATCTCAATAAGCACCCGAGATGGTGGAAGCAGCTTAGCAACCGAAAAATCACGGTGAGTGATTGCATCATAAAGCTTAACTCCAACCGATTCCCACAGAGACAAGGTAAAAGCAGATGCAAGGTCCGCCTCAGTAAAATTTTTCTGTACCCAGAGGAGAAGATCTTTAAGCTCCGAATCGGGCACGGTATGAGAGCTTGACTGTATCAGCGACTTTAAATGGTCATAGACATCTCCCTGTTCCCGGGACATTTCTTGCCCCATGTTCCCCAGAGCTCACCTGTACTCCTCCAACAGGTGCTCAGGTACGGACCCTCTCCGGCTTGTCCAGCGGGCTCAGGTGTCCTGCTTCCTCTAGCAGCGAGTAGAAGTGCGATCCACCTTCGTTTCAGGTGCCTCTAGTCCGTGGAATCCGGTTTCATCAAACTGCACTTAAAATTGTTTTCTGGGGCGTCCCAACAATTGACAAAGTCTTCTGCTTCTTCCTCACACGGCGAGCACCAATTGTCGGGATTGATGGGATTTTGGGAACACAGAGATGTCACATAGATGATTTATTGTTGAATCAGTCTCATATTTATTGAAGGATGAGACAGGGGTTGGCAGTGGCAGCAATGGCAGAGGTAGCTGTAGCAAGCACAGCTACTGAGGTAGCCAAGGCGGCGGCAGCAGCAGCCGCAGCAGGTGCAGATGCCAGGGCAGCAGCACCAGCAGTGAGCGGTACTTTTTTTCTACAAGGCCTTCTGTACTTCTTTTAGCCAATAAGCAAATGCCACAAAGCTTGCTAACACATTTGTACCAATCATCATTGTACATGATTTTACCGCAATGCGTATTTGCTTAACCAATCAACATGTTGCTATTAAGGCCTATGGTACAGGCTTATATTGCTACATGTTAACTTTCTAAGAAGTTTCACTAAAAGATTTGTTGCTAAACTCAAAATTCTTTATTCTTTTACTTATCACTATTATTTCTTATATAAAGCATGTTCTTACTTGTTAAAAATACATTTCTACATTTATAAAGCATACTTATTTCAAAACTACAAAACTACAAAGCTACGTTCTCCCTTTAAGCTGCAAAAGCAAAGCTCGCTTTTCTAACTCAGGCAGCTTTCGCCAAGGTCTCAGATCAAAACATGTATCCATTTCTATCTGTTTAGGCACAATGCTGTTTATGTACTCTGTCTGCACCTGCAAATTCTCTGCAACTTCACTTCCCACAGAAGGTAGTGAGTAAAGAACAGACGGAGTATGAGGGTGACTTGTGTGTTAAGTCTTTACTATTCAAGGCTGGTATGAAAATAAAACAAAATGACATTGTTCCTGAAAAAACTTATGATGTCAGGGAATGGCTTGCTTACTTGCGTTAACTAGTTGCCTGCTGCAGATTTGAGGCTGAAACTGTCAGCTACAGGAAATGCTTCAGAAGGTGGTTTTACACAAGATCTCATGGGAATGTAATTCAGCCACCACCGTGCTAGAATGTGTCTCTTCTTCCCTTATTTGTAGCGCTTTCAGCCAACTCTTGGTATGCACTACAGAATTTGTGTGGAGATGGGAAATGCATAGAAATCAAAGCATACAACCATTTTTTTTTCAGGACTTCTGGAAATTAAAGCTGTGTGCCAGCTACAATGTGTAGAGATGAGAAACTGGTATGATACGGGCACTGGCTAGGTTCTGTCCATGTAAAAGTTAAAATCTGTGCTGTCTTTTTATGACACAGCTATCCTATGATGAAGCTCTGAAGAGTGCCTCATCACTTGGTTTCACAGATCCACAGATTTATCAGTGGTGTCAGAGCTGAGGAGAAGGTGCATTTCATACATGCTGTTAACACATTATTCAAGTTATTCAAATTCATCCGGGCTTAGCCTTCTCCTCTGACATACTAAATCTATAGCCAAAAACACAACTGAAAACAGCCAGGCAGTTGCAGTCACTTAGTTAAATATTTCCCCATGTTCTGACAGAAGCTCTGTCCTCCAGCTCTCCTAACTGGTACCATCTACAGCAATGAGACTCACTGCCATGGTGCATGACAGAGTGTTCAATAAAATGCTTTCCACCTCTTTCTCTGAGAGATGGATAACTTCAATGCCTCAATGCCTCAACCCCCATCTACTGACATTTAATATGACCTTAGTGCTGAACAGGTTTCAGCAAAGAGAGTTTAAAGGTCAGGGAAAGCAGCAAGCATGGATGAGCACGCATATGAAAACATCTTTACATCTTGTAAAACAAGAAATTCAGAATTAGCCCTGCTGTGAATAAGGACAGGTGTACCAGTTTTTAAAAGAAGTTTCTAGACAGAGGTGAAGTTTAATAGCTAACAGTTTTTAAAACCTTTTAAATAAAACAGCTTTTAAAAGGGCAGTTTTGGTGCAAAGTTCTTCACCTGGAGAAACATCTTATTTCTCTATAAAAGTCAAACAGAAATATTTAATGAGTTTTAGTACTTATTTGCAGTGCATGCAATTTTAACAGCAGGCAGAACTGTCTAAGAACTGATAGAAACCTAACAGAAAAAATCAATTTGATGCCAGATAACATAAGTTCCTGGAAATTGGTGTTGGACTCAATGGACCTGGTCTCAATATGGACTTGAGGATTCTTATGGGTCTCTTTCAGCTTGAAATGTTCTATGATTCTAAATACAAACAAAGGGAAGGAAATTTCATTATAGAACAATTGCATTCAGGAAATGAAGCACAGCACAGAGTTTGTTTTGTAGTGCTGGTTTCTTTGGCTTGTACTTCAAATAGCGCTGTGCTTGTTTCTAGATGACTTCTGATCCAAGTTTTTGGAAAATGTTTTACTAGAACATGGAATTTCTTCTTGGAGTAAATTGGATCTGGAAGCCAACACTCAAGAATTCGCATTTTGGCTTTGTATTCTTCTGATTAATTTCAAGCCAGATGACTAAACAGAAAAGGAATGGAAGTTTCAGAATTCTTAGCTTGAGCATAACATGCAGACAATATTTGGGATGTTTGAGGCTGTTCAGTTTTGGAAAGGCAGGTGTTTTCAACAAGGATACATCAACTTGAACAGACGATCTTATTTTTGTCTTAACCAAAGTACTTTTGTGAATTACAGGTGTTTTTATGAAGTGCAATCAAGTGAAGATACTTTCTGGAGTAAAATTTTCTGACACACTTCTCTGACCACATTGCACATCTTGTGTTGTCCTCCATGAGTGCAGAGGATCTCTGCACTTTCTGCCAAGGTCAGCTGGCTGGGTTGTACAAACCAGCTTAGATGGATCTTTTCTGCTGGTTATTCTTTAACTGTAACCTCCAACATGTCAGTATTTCAGAGAAGAAATGTACAGTTATTCCGTCTTGAAGAAGAGAGAGTCATATAGACTAAAGCTATGTTTCAGGGTTTTTTCCATCAATAGAAAATATAAAACCCAAAATATATGGGTATAGCATATGCAGCCCCAATACTAAAAGTGTTCTTCATCCCAAGTAATCATCCTATTTCAATCACTTGACGTTCATAGTTGTGCTCCCAATGAAGCATGGGATCCCTCAATCATTTTGGTTCTAGTCTTTTCAGATGTAGTAATAAAAAGTTGATGAAATATTTTCAAGATAAAAGAAAAGACAGACTAGATTAAGATACTTCTAGAACATTGCTTGTCTGATCACAAGCATATACTGCATAGCTGCATGTTACCAGACCATTTTAGCAACTTATCCAGATTTTAACAAAGCTTATACAGACTTTGTCTTGTCACTCATTATTCCTCCAACTAATTTTCAACATCTTGTGGTCTGATTTAGTCTTCTGGTTTTGCTGTGTTCTATACAGTCCAGGTAGAGCAGCACACATAATGTTTCAGGTTGGATATCCACACCAAACTGGAACAGGCTGATCTTTCCCTACTTTTTCTACTAGGCTCAAAGAACTTCAGGACAAAAAATACTGGTTTATTTTAGGTGTGACTGGACTATTAGAGGTAGCACAGCAGTTACACTTTGTATGTTCAGACAATCTCTAAAAAGGAATGGTTTAGATTACAGAGAGAAAAGAAAGCTATGGTAATTGTATAATGCAAAGAAGTGGAGGAGAATGCCTTTCAGACTATTATTGGTGCAAACAAAGATCATGCAGGGTAGGTGTGCAGATTAGTGTGCCTTGACTTACATGTTGTAAAACTGCGACTCAGAAGAAGTGAGTAATAAGTCCTATCACCTTAATTTTAAAAGAAAATTCATCAACAGTAGGAAAAGAAGAGAGGTCTTCTTTAGAGCAACAAATGCACAATAATAAAGTGTGGAGAGCAAGCTATATGTTCATTCTAAGTCAGCCTTTATTTGCAGTCCATAAGGCCAAATTTTTGTTGCTTAGCAGTAGTGTGTCGCCTTGGTAAAGACAGAAGATAGTATCCAACGTCCTATTCACTGTAGCCTTACTTTATGTGACCACGCACTTTCCTTGCTTGATAGATACCTTGTGGCTGATACAGCTAAGCAATGAAATGTTTCCCAGATGTCTTAGTGATGTTCCCCGTAAGTTATCAGGAACGAGTTAATTATAAATTATTGTTTAACATGTCCTGGAAATATTTTCTTTTCCTATTAAGTGTTCGAGAATCTACAGAATTTGTTGTACGTTAACCTTTCTGGAGGTAGTGATAAAGATATGTTCAGTGTCTGTTATCAATAGCTTGCAAAGTGAATGGATGATTGAAGTTCAGTAGCAAATTCATGAAAAACTGTGTTCTTTTCTCCATCTTTGATATCTCACTACCTGCAATTAGATAGAGCTGGACAGCTGTAGAAGACCTTTCACATTAATAAATGCAGGCCAAATTTTTCAATAAACAATCCCTGAAGTAATTTTGGCAATGTAATAAGAGGATTATCTACCCCAGCAACCTCCTTTCAGCTTTTTGTGCAGAAATTAGGGACCCTGGATTTTTTTCTAGCCTTCTCTAACTACTTTGAAATATGACATTAGCTTGCTGAGTTATTTAATAGTTCAAGGATACTTAAGCCCAGTCAAATTTAGTATTAATCCATAATTATACTTTGGATCTTCCCAGTTTTGTCCACAGAAAATTCAGTCTTGACATTTTGGGTAAAGTTGTAATGATATTCACAATAAAATTTGTGTAGATTGTTTTTGTGCTCTGTGAAAAAAAAATCCAGAGTATAAAACATTAGATTAGCATAGGAAAAAACATATTTTAATGAAATTATTTGAAAAAAATCAGTAAGTCCACCTTTAAAAACTTACTTTGGTTGTTCTTAGCACTGACAGTCACACATGTCTTATCACTATGGGTCTGAATCCCATTTTCAAGATGTCTTTAACTCTCCAGGGAGAATTTATAGCCTTTAAACGTGTTCATAGATTTTGGTCTTGTTACTGAAAGATAGTCTCCTCGGGAGGCATTCAGAAGGTCTGAATAAATGCTTGGAGTGATAAACCATGGAATGAGTCAAAGATTAACAACTTGCACAGAGACTGCTGTACAAGTTTTACAATTTACACCTGATGAATTCAGTGAGGATTATATGACTTTAAGTATTTGATATTAGCAAGTGGTAGCAGAAAACATGTTTCTATGCCATGTCTAAGAAGCAATAGATCCATGGCTTTGTAAGTGGTTAAAAACATACTTCCTCCAAGTGATATTGAGAAGCAAAGCCACAGAAAACAGAAGGGTCACCCAAAGGGCTTGGTAGACCTTTCTCATGATAGCTCCTTCTCCAAAGGCTTTGTGGCTGTTTGCGCAGACCTTGACAGGTTCAGCCCCTGCAGCAACTTCTGCTGTGTACTGACCTTTTAACTGTGCTTCTCTTTGCTCTTTGATACTCCCACTACTTAAGTGAACAAAAGCAAGATCTCAGACATAGCTTTATGTGAAATGCTGGTGCTTATTTCACTGGCACAGACGTTGTTTAGCATGGACTTGGTGCTTTCTGCCAGAAAAAGAGAGATCATGATATGCTGGCCCTCTCTGTGTAGGAACTCTAAGTATTTGACTGGTGGCATGCATCAGATTTATGTTGCATATTACTCTCTGCTAAAGATAGAGCCATTCCCTTATTGCCATAGTTTTCAGCTCCATAGTTTAGTCACTCTGCTGTAGCTTCATTAACTTCAATTAACAATCATGTCCTCTACCATTTCCCATATAACATTGTGATCTGAGCATCCATTTAAGTCAGATGTACAGTGTATACCCTTCATCATTCACTTAATGACTAGAGTCATAGATAGAGAACTGTGCTATTTTATCATTATTTTTGGTAATTGCAAGGAAAAGTGGAAAACCTGACCATGACCAGTGAGTCCCTTCTCTGAGAAGGACAACTTGTCTTCCATGTTAATGGTCATCATTAAAAGAAATAATCTACTCCTGTCCACATGTTAGTAGCTGAAGAAAACAGCACACTAAAATAGCGTCTGAAGAGGAGCAGTTCCTTCTAGTTTGATTTTACTGGATTTTGCTGCACGCTGGAGGCACAGTTTTGTTGCCCTGAATGTTTTGCAATGTATTTCTAGACAGAGGTTCATGAAGTGAAAAAAAAAAGTTAAGCATCTGCTGCCTGTGTACATCAATATGTACATTCATGTATTTAAGCAAGGATACTCAGTGGGGATTTATAACTTACTAACAAGTAACCACTTGAATTATGACAAAGAATTAATCCTACGAAGGGTGCAAAGGGAAGACGGGACACAGGGGAGGACTCGTGGATAGGATAAAGGATTCAAAGATCTTGATTCACTGGTTTGTGTACTGTCTCATAGGGAAAGTCTGCTGCCAAGTTTTGTGAACAGCCATTAAAACAGCCTCCCAGAGTATTCTCTTGCTAATGTTTTAAGAATGTTTAAGTCAAAGCTCTCAGATCCAAGTAAGCAACCAAGGAGGTCTAGACAGTAGAGAATAAGGACTGCATTATGCAGCCATGGGACTGGAATGTAAGACTGTCGAATCCCCTTCCCTGATGTCACCCAGATGCACTGGGAGCCTCCAGCAGAGCAGATGGGATTAGACTGCAGTTCAGCTAGGTGCCTAGTTTAGCTCTTCACTGATTATTGTTCTGTGTTTGGTTTTAAATAATCAGTTAGAAAAGAATAAAGCAAGGAATGAACAGAGGTTTGGTCCCAGTAAGCTGGTGCAGAAGCCTAGAAGATAAGAGGACTGATGTGTATGTGTCAACGATGTATCTGTCACCGATAGACAGATAGCTGTGGAGCCAGCCAAGGATTGTTGGTAATAACAGCCTGTGAGAAAAAACAGGATGTGGCTGGAGAAGGGGCCATGCGGAGATAGGGCAGCACTTTTCTGGGACAAACATCCTTGTTATGGCTCCTACAGATAAGCACAAGTACAGGTACAACTCAAGTGCAGGAATGAGGCTGAGAAGTGGACATGGACCTTGTAGGGGAGGAGTCAAGACTACCCAAGACCCCCCAAAGTCCTCTGGCCCAATTCCAGAAAGGTCTGAAAGAATGAACTGTGCATGATAACTGATTTGCATAGAAACTTAGCTCCAGGGTGGGGAAAACCTGTCTATAAAAAGGTACCCCCACCAAGCTTGGGAGATACCCCCCAGGATCTCAGACATGCCATCAGCTAGGTTGATGCTGGAGCCATCAGGACTGCTGATTCCTTCCTTCCTTCCTTCCTTCCTTCCTTCCTTCCTTCCTTCCTTCCTTCCTTCCTTCCTTCCTTCCTTCCTTCCTTCCTTCCTTCCTTCCTTCCTTCCTTCCTTCCTTCCTTCCTTCCTTCCTTCCTTCCTTCCTTCCTTCCTTCCTTCCTTCCTTCCTTCCTTCCTTCCTTCCTTCCTTCCTTCCTTCCTTCCTTCCTTCCTTCCTTCCTTCCTTCCTTCCTTCCTTCCTTCCTTCCTTCCTTCCTTCCTTCCTCCCTCCCTCCCTCCCTCCCTCCCTCCCTCCCTCCCTTTCTACTGTACCCCTTTATCCTAAAGCCACCGGCCTGTGCTTATATGGGTCAGAAACTAACATACCAATTTCTATGCCAAGAGTGTAATTTACCTATGAAATCTGTGGGCTTTTGTGGACCCTCTGATTTTTCTTGTTCCTTTTGACCATGAGAATCTATGAATCTTGGGTGTTCCTGCCCCTTAAGGGTGAGATGCCACAGCCAGCTGCCTTAAAGAAGGGAATGTAGATGAACAAATAGTCATGAAGATCACACCTTTGAAGGTCACCTACAGAGTGCTGCCTCCTAAAATGCTGCCCCACAATCAGGCAGCTGTGGGTCCTGCCTCTGAAGCATGCAGCCTTTTTAGGTGATTTTACTCTAAGCCATCAAATATAAAAGTTTTGGAAGAACAGGATGGATTTCTATTTACCAGTATAGAGTCACGGAGCAATATTTAAAATTCACATGACATAGACAAGCATCTTGCAACATTTGTACTTGTCAGTAGTTTTCAATAAAGCTGTCAGAACTGGCTGAGGCCCTAAACTAGTCTAAGTCCATGCATGTTTCACTTCTTCAGGTAGACTGAGAAAACTTGCTCTATTTCACAATGCAGCTAGATTTTTGAATAAAAATAACTGAGTTGCTTTAGGGTAACGTTTCTAACTCAGTCATTATTTCTATCTAATTAAGCAAATTCTCCATTCTGAATCTGTTTAATTTGAATTCTTCCCTATTTCTGGTGAAAAAAACACACATGCAAAAACTAACAAATGAACAACAAAACAAAAACCAAATCCACAACTGCTTCACAGTCAGCACTTCTGTTAGAAGAGGGGAATTTGCTTGGCAAACTCTGCCTGTTGACTTTCTACCAGCTTAAGTCTCCAAATGGGTAACAGTTGTGGCCTTAAGTAATAGAGAGGAAGGGAGAAGGCATCTGTAAGCCAATCAGCTGTCCTAAGCAGTAATGCTGAATAATTTCCATCCTGACATGGACTAAAGTTATGGAGCTCAGAACCAATGCCTTCCTGGTGTCAAGATTCTTCCCATCGCTAAGGATGCTCCCATGAAGGCTTCAGTAGACTCGTGTGGAAGAGAAGGACTTGGGCATTGCTTCTGTCCTTATTGAGTGGTTCTGCTGGGTGCATTTTTTTTCTGCTTCACTTATATCCCAGCTTCCACATGAATATAATGGCCTGATCCCAAGCAGGCCAAAAAAAACCAAAAAAACAAAAAACAAAAAAAAAAAAACTCTTGCAGGATTTCAGTAGAACAGTGACACCCCAGTAAGTTACTAAATATGCCAATTCTTCCAACATTTCATTTGTAACAGGGAAAAGAAAGCAAACAGAGGGGGAGATCAGCAGCACAATGGAAGATTTTGGCTTCCAGCAAGTATGTCATGTTTAATTTCCAGGCATCTATCAACTGTATTGAGAAAACAAATTGCTCCCTTTTTTTCCTGTCTTGCATTATCTGTCCTTTGTTAGTGCTTTTTCAAACTTTATGAACTCAATGGATTGTTAGCATGCATTAGTGTGTTAGTGTGACATGTTCAACAAAACATCCTAGTCATCCAAGATCTAAATACTTTCTGGGAATTCAGTCTCTGTGTTAAGTTACAAGATGCTTTGCTTTATCTGCACCATCATCACAAGATGCTATTCAACCTGGGGCCCCTCTAAGAAAGGAAAGAAAAAAGGAAAAAAATCCCCATATCTAGAACAAGCAAGATTCAAGTTACTGCTGTCCTCAATGAGCCAGACAGGTTTTGTTCTCTGAGTATGCTGCAATTAATTTTTCTTTTTCAAACTAGAGATTAGCGCAGGTGACACATACTTAACCTCACAAATAATCCTCAAATCTGTGAAGCAGATGGATCAAATTGAGGATAGTAAGTTCCAAGACTGGCTGAATTCTTCTGTATTTGTCCACAGCTATTTTTCCAAAACCCTTAAAATTTTAGTTGACTATAATATTTTCTTTAAAGCATGGCACGGGCTAGGCAGAACACATCACAACAAGCGAGACTGAGCTTCCTTTTCCCTGAAAAGGCCCTGAACATGAAGGCTTCACTGCTTATTGGACACAGAGCCAGCATATTCTAAAGGAAACACTGACTTAATCCAAAGTAAGTAGTCTTACACAGGTAGTCTTACACAGGTAGATTTTAATGAAGCTTCTACATTGAGATAGTCATTGCCCTCAAGTACTTAGCAAAACACAAGTTTACTGAAGGTGCTTAAAAGGATTTGTGCCAATTCAAGTTGCAGGTGAACCAGAAAATCAGTGTGAAGCAGACTTCACCTCTTCTGCCGAAGGCATAAAGACTAGTGAACTGCAATGGGCAATGTTCTGGGAGAAGAGCTAATTGCTAGGTGTTGAAAGGATTTCTCTATCTCTTTTTCAGGGAGAATCAGTTCCAGTCTGTGAGTTAGATTTAGAGACAGTCTTTGGACTCCCCTCTACATTGCATTTTTTCAGTTCATGAGGATGGTCCTTGCTGGAAGCAAAGAAATACTAAGCTTATCCATGCTTTAGCAGCCTGTGCCAAGAGCTGGAAATTCCTTGGCTGTATAATTCATCTGCACAAAGGCAAATCAGACTCCTACACAACACAGCTGCATCAAATTGGCAGGCTGTGTTTTTGCCTCCTCCTCTACTCATAATGCAGATAAAGCTGTTCTCAGGCATGGGTCTAGCAAGACTTGTACCAAATGCACACACACTCACTAGTATCAACTCAGCTTCCAGGAGTTCAACAGCAAGGAAGGCTGGGGCAGCTCTGTTTGGAAACAGACACATGTCAAATTACACACAAAACCAGCAGCACCCTAGAATAATGAAGAGACATTCTTATTTCAGTGATGAATTTGATGCTGAAGTCTGAGTGGATGTTTCTAAGTGCCCAACTCAGAACTTACCCTTCAGCCTTTTTTATAAGAAAAAAGGAGACATAAAAGCATATATTTTTCATACAAAGTAAATGCACTTGTTCTTTGGTGAAGCAATGATTAAATTGTAATTTATGCATCACAAACCCTCTTGCTTCCTGCTAACTGAAAGAGATGCAAAAATGGTATGTCAGGCTCATTACAAGATAGTTGCATTTTCATCCTTACGTGTTTTTTTTTAACAAATCCTGATTTGTAGATTGATCACTGAGGCTAAGTATGAGGACTTGCTGAGATCAATCCTTGAGAAAAGTAGTCCACTTCCCAAGGACAACTACTCCATGGTGCTGGAGCAAAGGCAGTTTGGTGTGGGGAGCTGAGCTATGCTTCATCCGAGCACTGAGTTGCTGTCCTAGGGGCAGTAGGATCCCTCTTGCACACTGCTGAGGCATTTCATTATGTTTCATTTCAGTGTTGCAATTGTAGGTGAAGTACTTCACACATGCCAGCATCAATTTACAGGGCACTGTGACAGGGTCCTTTGAATGACAACCTCTCCTGTCCACCTTGGAGGGCTGTGACAGAGCTTCTTTTTCCCGGATTCTCTATGGGAACCAGTTGTTCATTCCAGCCACTGGTACCATGTCCCTGTCCTCCAGTCATGTTGGTAGCTTCATGTCTTTTTCCAAATTACTGCAAGAGTCATATTTCATTAATAGTAATAAAACACAACAAAATGGGGGCTTCTAAGGAAGATCAGGCCACAGAAAAATTATGAAATAAAACAGACCTAATACTTAAAGGGAAAATGATAAATATGCACCCAGTTGTCTCTGTGCAGTAACTCAGTGGAATGGATTTATTGCACAGCAGGCTTGCTATTTGTTTTCCCTCTCTTCCCAGCATGGGGGATTTTAAGTTAAACAGTTTTATTCATATCCGAATTCACTTGTGTATCCCAAACTGGCTGCTTGCCAACATCATTGGCATTTCAGGTTGATAACGTCTTAATCTAGAGTCATTACAGTAACTGGGAGGGAGTCTGAATGTAGGAATAGACCCTTTCCTGGAGAGTTGTCTTTGAGATTTTAATGTAAAAGGGCATCCACATTAATTGAAAGCTTACCTGGAAAAGCAATATGCATGCAAGAGCTAGCTTTGTTTACATGAGCGATGAAAAATGCACAGGAGTGTTTGATATTTTCCCTTGGCCCCAGAGCAACATTCAACCCAGCAAGCGTCAGTTTCTGGATCATTTGCCAAGGATGTTCATTATATTATACATAGATTTCCCAAAAATTAATCTCATTTTCTAGACAGCAGTGAGAGTAAGAAGTATAAACAAAGCATTTAACTGTAGATGAGTCAAGATCTCACAAGAAGTCCTGTCAAGTTAGAGTAGAAGGAATCATCTGTTTGATATGGTAAGAAAGGTCGAAGAACAAAGGTTCTCCTTTCCCAAGTCTCCAGTTTCTTAACCTTATTATAATTATGTATTCATAATAATTACTTTTTGAGATTATGTATTTTTTTGCTTGGAAACACACTTGGATGTATGTTTATTTAATATTTTGTTAAATAGAATTTCAGTATGGAATAGGAAAATGTTGTGAGTTAATCCATGACCTCAGTGGACTTGTTCCATCAGATATGAGGAGGCTGTTAATGTTTATACAGAGTGATGTGATTTTCCATACTCAGCCCAGTCTCTCTAGCCTCACATGGATATACAGGCCAACACTAATTATTCAACACCTTTTGCTTTTGGTTTCAAGCCAAGATGGAGGATCTTGAGGAATCCTATATCTTCCTAATGAAACCTGTGGTCGTTTCGAACCTTAGTGCTCTGAGGGGAAATAGGTGATGAACAGTCACTTAGCCAGCTCAACAAAATCCAGTTCAGTGGTGAAGAGTGGCAGGCTGCAGAGAGAGCAGAGAAGGTGTGGACAGCAAAAAGGTAGATGTGAGGTTGATGTCACTTAAACCTACTCTCTGATTTCTGTCTGAAACAGGAGGTTCCATACAGTGGCAGCAAGGAGTGCATATCATTGTTTCCCCCAAAGACAGGCAACTGTCTTATGAACTGGCCAGAATAAAGACAGCAGAAAAGCAGAAAAACTACAGGAGGAAAATTTATTATTTGCAAGGAGAAGGAAGGGGTAACCACCCCGACAACCAGGATCTCTGTTTGGTTTTGTTTCAGCTTCATTGGACTTACACTATCTCCATTTGCATCAGGTCTTTGTGTCCTTCCAGTTCAGTGTTTCTTTGCATCAGGCTGAGGCTTTGTTCCAGAAGAAAGCGGGTCAGACAGAGAGAAATCTCAAACTGTATAAAATCAAGCACAAGTATCTCTATTTCTGATGAAGCATTAACCAAATAATGCTTCCAAGGGAGCACTGAAGGCCAAATAACTTCTAGCTTGTGGATCAGTTACATACTAAAGAAAGAGCAACAGAAAGAATGGAATTGCTGTAGAGATGGAAACAATAAAGTGATTATTGGCCTTTCAGAAATATGGGCATGAAAGAGAGAGGAAAGACATGAGAGAGTGGCATACAGTGCAATTAATGTCTTATAAGCGGCCTTCCTCCCCATCCCCACTGCCTGACCTCCAGCTGTACCCACCACAGATCTCTTCACTGACGCTGGCCAAAATGCTGGACAGAGGCCAAGGTGGACACATTTCTTGTTTTATTACAGAGGATAAATGCCAGCTAAAGTCCTTTGCAAGCCAAGAGGAAAACAGCTGCCTGTAGAAGGATGAGACAAAAGGAGATTGTCTGGGCCATGAGTTCTGCTTTGTATCCCTAGGCAATAGGCCACAGGGCAGCGAAATGTGGCAGTGGGGTGGGATTCCCATGGGGCACCCAGAGGGCTGCTCTTAGCAGCCTTTCTGTGCATATTCAGCATAAAGGACGCACTGGGAAAGAAGGGAACCAGAGAGCAGACCTCTTCACCTGGCTTCTGCAGAGACCCTGCTGCTGCCCCCACAGCTGCCCGTCTCAGAGGAGCAGCTCGCAGCCCAGGCACCCTGGGGACACATCCTTCTCACAATGCCCACACCGGGCAGGTGATGATTGCTGGTTAATACCTTCACCTCTGCTAGCTATAGCCCACTAAATCCCTGATAAGCCTGTGACCCAAACCCTCGAATCACCCAAAGAACTGCTCCCAAACAGCCCCTAGGCAGCCTTCTGACCCTTTCTTTCATTTATTGCTAATGGCAGGGCATCCACCCACAACAGGGTTGAACCCTCCTGTTTGGGAAAACCCGGTGACCTCCTGGGCTCTGCTGATCTGCAGCACCAGAAGGCTTCCTGTAATCATAGGCATACAGGTTTAAAACACTTTCTTTTCCATGTCCTTGATTGTCTTCCAGAGGCTCTTAATCACTCCACATCTTCATCCTGTTGTTTCTGCCAATGTTCTCTAACAGCATCTGGACCTTCTAGCCTTTTACGGATTTAGCTCTTTACACCTCACAGTAATTGATTCTACACTGGCAAGCACAGCCAAGTTCCCACATCGGACATTCCCAGGGTGCTGGGATAGTACAGGAGAGATTTGGATTCACTCCTTTACCAGTGGCCACAGTCCCCCTGGATTCTGGACCCAGAAACACATGTATTCTTGGCCAGCAGGGCAAGAAGGACAGTTTTTAAAAGACCAGCTGCAAGAGCAAGCAACAGTGGTTGGTTGAAACAACAGTGAAAGAGTGAATCTTGAAAACATCCCAGAAATTCACCACCTGGGATAAAATTATAGAATGAGATTTTGAGGTCTGACATGAGATCATCAGGTCAACTAAAGAGATGATGTTTCCATATCTCTACAGGAGTGCTCAGAGCCTGGATCACAGAAACTGGCCATCTTTACAGGCTACAATTCACATGGGATGCAACAGGAGATGGTTACAGATAGGTTCTCCTTTTGCTCATGCTTTATGTCCAGGTAACTTCATTTTCTTCCTTATCAGTACTCCCAGAATGTTTCTGTGTGAAGCACAAAAGGATTTTGTCTTCTGGCACTAAAATCAGCTGAAGTTCATTTGAACAAAACTGTAGTTGGGAAACAAATATTATAAGATTACGCTAATAACACTGGGGATTTATGATTTTATTAATATGATATACTCATCTGAATTGACTTGTTGATCAGAAATGGGGGAATTTTTCCTTTATTATGAGATGACATAAAGCAGATATACCCGGCTCTTTCCTCCTTCCTTATTTTTATATATAATTTGATTTGGTCCACATGATGTGTCTTTGTGATGTAGGAAGCAGGAACTGAAAACACATTTCCCTATTTATTACATCAGAAGATGTTTATTGGTTCAAGACTGTTTCATGGCATTGTGCCAGTCCTCCCCTACAAGAAAACGATCAGTACAATAATATTGTCAGACCTAGCTTGTCTCTCATGCCTTTTTATTTTACTCTTAGATGCAACACTGATAAATTCACAAAACCATCTTCCATGCCCATGCATTGTGTACATGCATGTGCAAACTCCTGTCCCAAGCCACCAGCAGGGGGGAAAAGTAGGATCAGAGCAGGCATAAATTACACTGGCATCGGAATTACTAAAATCTAAAGGATGAAAATGACAGCATCAATTCCATCATGGAGAACAAGAGTAAATGAGTGGGATGAAGAAAAGTCCTTTTTTTTCTGTAGTTGACGCTGAGAGGGTGGCTGGAAAGTGAGAATTTGTTGCCTGCCCATAAGCTGTGCTGGGAGATGTAGTCTGTTACTTTTACTGTGACATTGTGGGAGACATTTTCTTTTTAATCACTTAACTGCCATACTGAAGGTTGTTTTCTTGTTAGTAGAGCAATTTTGGCAAACAGCTGTAACCTGCACAAGAAGATTAGCATGTACAGATGGTAAGCAAATGATGATTAGTCAGAAGATGGAAAATATTAAAATTATGTATACACCTATATATCTCTTTGCCAAATTTGCTTATTTTTTTCTTACAGGCCCTCTTCTTGTGTGTGGGTGAGAATCAGCAGGGAGGCTGGAGTTTGGAGCAGAGATGAGAGGTGCTGCTGGGCAGGCAGGGGAGAGCAGAGTGGCCTTGAGGACAATGGGAGGGAAAAGTTGGAGATAGAGCGAGAAAATTAACAGAGAGAAAAACATGGGGAGTGCCATGGATTGTGCACATGTACATGCTGGGAAAGGGGAATTTTGCAATGAGAAAATTCCACCAGAGAAACTGAATCAAGAAGAAAGTTAAGCTGTGAGATGGAAAGCTTTTTAAAGGAATTTTTAAAACCCCAACCAAACAAAAATATGGGAAAAGGACAAACATGAGAGAAAAAGAGAAAACAAAGACTTTGAAAATGAGAACTTCTATAGGAATAATGTGGAAGGGAAAGATAGAGTCAACCTAAATGGTATTTTAAACATTAAGTAAGAACATTTCATTGTAATGATGGTCTATATGTGCCCCTCCCCTCCTCCGCTCAGCTTGTGTCAGACTGTGGTACTGTCTTACATAGAAAAAGCTATGATTTACTGAGCAGAAAACTGATAGAAATCTTAAATGTAGCAAGGGAAAACGGCAGGAATTTCATCTTAGGTATGTGTACTAGGAGAGGGAAGGCAATTACCAGCTCTGCTGGCGTAGCAGGTACCATTGCAATGCCCAACACAGATTCCCTGCAGACTCCTTAAGGAAATCAAACTTGTTTCTTTTAAAGTTCAGAAAGGAAAGTTTATGCAGAAATAGTGATTTCTATATACATCACCAAAATAGTTTGTTGGTTTATTACACAGACAGCCTGAAACTGTGTTCTTCTTTGTTTCTTAGGACTTCCAAGTCACGTGAATGCTCTGGTACTGCTGAATAGTACAATATAATCTTCAATATTGAATAGTTTTGTTTTAAACAGAGAGGCATATTTTTAAGTATTTCACATTTGCAGGCAGAGGCAACATAATTAAAACCAAAAATGTATCAGCAACATATTTTTAACATATTTAAGGTTTTGCTTTTTCTCATTTTCTTTTTTCCTTCTCATTTTTTCCTTTTTCTTTTACTTTTTTTCTTTTCCTTTTCTTTCCTATTAATTTTCCTTTTTATTAAAAAAAAAATCCTGTACAAATATTATGAATACATGCATTCAACTGAAGTACCCATACCTACATAGAGTAGATTTCCTGACCAAATAGCAGTTTTGGGGATATGACAAGTCCAACCCCATGTATCTGACTCACTCAACAATTTAGACCTGAGGCTGAAAACATAGACAAGACAGATCAAAAGACACTTTTGTGTGGAAATTAAGAGGGGTCAGCATCTGAACTGTTATAGAAGAGGTCCCTCTGACTTTCACAAAAGGGTCACAGAGAAATAATTGTTAGCACTTTCCAACCTGATAGCTTCAGTGTGGGAACATATCGTTGTTATTATAAAAGCTGGGAAAATCAGGACACAGAGGGGTCAACATGATTCCTTCAAGGACAGATAATGAGTCAGAGGTTGACCAACAGAGAGTGTTACTCTTCAGATTTCCAGGCCAGGGTCACAGCTGTTGGGTGCATGGACTTACTTGCCAGTACCAGATGAGGAACATTTCTAATTATTTACCAGTTGTGGAATTTCTATTTGTACTTCTGATAAAAGCCTCTGAAAACTGGGAGTCAGGGTCAGACATCTCAATACCAAGGGAGTTGAGTGTGAGTGAATTAAAACTCTGTTTACACTGGGGCAAGAGTACACAAATTCAGAACCAGCTCTGTGCATTTGGGCAGCTTTATGGCAAAACTGCAGTGCCATGAGAGTAACAGGCTTTCCACAGAGCTGACAGTTGTGCTGAAGTGTTAGGGAGATAGTTGGGAATTTAGATGCTGAAAGCAGGACTTAAACAGTGCTTGGGTCCTTAAATCCTTTGTAAAATTCAGCCCTTGAATCTCCATCTGTGCTTCTCTTTCTCTGGAATTAACTTGTACATTGATCTCTTCTATTTGAATGACAAGCTAGCAGCAGAAGGTCTAGTCCCACTCTAGAATTCTTGCCTATCTGGCTCCAGAAACCTCATCAAAAATGGAGTTGTCTGCATTGGCAGCCTGTACACTCTCCAGTGCTCTAATAACATAGATATTTCCCCCTGCACAAGATGTTCAGTTGCTGAGATGGTGGCTTGGCAATTTGAATTGCATTTGTGCACGCAGTGCAGCCAATGGTCCGCTGCAAAATGTTATTTCTATCACTTAAATGTAGCCATTTCCCTTGTCACTTCTAATCTAATACATTGTTGTTGTTGTTCTTGAGTTGACAGAAATGGAAATTAGCAAGTACTCAAGGGTCATTGATTTTATGGCACTGGTAACTGAGGCACCACATACACACCCCATCATGCAAGAAATATGCTTGCTACACTAATAAGGCTTTGGACACATCTTAGAGGGTTGCATTTACTTTTCGTGAGTCAAGTTTAGTAAACTGTAGTTTGTCATGGCATAATGTGCACACAAATTTTGCATTTGTAAAATCATGAGCAAAAAGCTTATGTGCCTGCCTGTGTAAATTCATGATGGAATAAAAATATGTCATTTCGAACAAACAGCTGAATAGTATTAGCTATTAATTAATTTGTCTTGGCAGTTCCAATTTAAGGAGAAACTTCATCTAATTGCTGTGTTGATATGCTGGATTTTCAGCAGTGTAAAGGCTTCTGGCATCATGGTTGGGATGCTGAAGGGTCACAGAGCTAGATTTTGCTTGTTTGAAGCCATCTTTTTTACTGTCACCAGCACATAGGCCAGTACTGAGACATTCAGGAGCAGTTATGGTGCCATAAACCTCAGTCATTGAAAGAAACACAATTTTTCTTGTACTTCAGACCCAGAAGAGTAACCCATGAAATGTAGCTTTTGACATTTTTTCTAGCGTAACGGTAAATGTAGTGTCCCATCTCTGGTGTTTTTCCCATTTGCTTGTCCCTGTGCCAGCCCGTCCGTGTGGGGCTACTCTGGCCTTTGCTTCAGGTGGAAGTTTCACAGTTGCACCTGCAAGTCCCTGGCTGGCAAATGCAGCAGGTAGGTCAGGTTTTCCAGGAGATGCACAAAATGAGCCAGAAAGCAGCCAACTATGAAATCCCACAGGCTTGTAAATCCAGGCTTGACTGTTTATTTCCAGCCATATTGCAGGTTTTTCACATTGTGTTGTTATCAGTGTTATTGTGGCTTAAACAGGAAGCTGCATACCAAGGGAGATGGGAGGAATGTGTCTACAGACAAGGGAGGGTTACTCGATGAGGTGAGGGAGTGTCCTCGCTGCTGACTGTTGTGGCGTATATTCAGTGGATGACCTTGAATTTTCTCCCTCTTGGAAACCATGGCAACCAGCATTTGTTCTTGTAAAATACTTTCTTGTCTCACAGTGAGTGATTATATATCTTCTCCGAACTCTGAGGTAAAATCTCTCCACAAAGAAGAAGAACAAAAATTACTAAAGAGCAAGCCTGAGTTGATTGTTCTGAATCCCTGTATCTTAAAAAATGTGATGCAACGTGGTTATCTATTGCCAGCTTAACAACAAGCTAAAGAGTAGCCTCTGGATGATTGTCTGATCCTGTTTCTAGGTTAGCATAATTTATTCTGAAATAAATACAGACATCTTTGGTGAATGTCCGTTTGTTTCCCTAATTAGCATCTGACAACAATCAGGAAAAAACATTCCAAGATTATAGTGAGGCTTTTGTTGAGCAGTTTGGGAATTACTCACACAGTAGTTTCCCTGTTCTTAAATATATTTTAAAGTGATAAAGGCCATTCACACGTTATCCGTTTTTCAGATAATCAGTCTGTGTAATTCTGCCTGTAGCACCTTATGTATCTTGTGCTTCATCCACACAAAACCTCCCATCCACCTGTGCGTTTGAGGGAAGAGAAATGTCTCTCATACATCTGTACAACCTGAAACCATCTGCTAAAAAACTTGAACAACAAACACAAACCCAAATACAACAAGATAACCAAAATCTACCCAAAAAATAAAGATGTCATAGCAGCCAGGCTTGTCTGTGCACCCTCACATCCATCACTTGTGGCCCCTCACTGGTGAAAAAATATGCAAAAAAGACATGAAAAATCCTCCACACCTGCTTCAGGATCATCTCTGAGGTATGTGGAACTTCATTTCACAGGGAAGCATGTTGCTGAGGTGTTCAATTGTGCTCTACCCATCACAGCTTTGTAGCTGCTTCCTTTCATCTGGAAACAAGGTGCAGATGCTAAAAATTGCATATTTTAAGCCTAGATCCAAAGGAAACAAGTCCTAAGGGGGAACCAGCTGTTTCTGCTTGTGAATAATCTCTCTTCTGCAATAACTTGGAGCCTTCTGGTAGAACTCAAACAAATCTGAGCGAGGACATGGAAACCTCAAGGACACTGATGCTGTTACAGGCATCTGAGCGTTGGAAGCTGGGTGGGAAGCAGATGCCAGGTTTTCCTGCTGTCCCTTCTGCTTGAGCGCTGCACGATGGCTCTGTGCTCACCAGCAGGTTACCAGGTGGTGAGCCCAACTTGCTCCTGGGGGCCCTGGGACTGTCTCTTCTGGCCCCGCAGGAAGGCCCACAAGTTCTAGTCTGGGGTCTTCTGCCCATGGCAAGAGGCAAGAGAGCACCCTGGGGACATGGATCCAACTGCTGTTGCAATGGCCCTTGGGAGCATTTCGTTTACCTGGCTCTCCTTGCAGGCTGTGAGTTTCCTGGGAGAGCTAACCCAGGAACAGGTTTGTATGCCCACCCACTGCCTGCAGTGCCACCATCTCAGCAGCCCCCACAGCATCCTGCTCTAAGGGCTGCCCTGGGAGCTGAGGGACACAGCTGCTGAAGAGGCAAGTGGTGTGGGCTGCCTCCTGACAGCACAAGGGAGCACCCGCTGCAGCCGTTTGGTCTCTTCTGACCCTTCCCTTGAGATCTGGGCACCCTCCCTGGAGCTCCAGTCTCTGCTTGTATCCCTCATCACCTGCACACCAGCCAGACTACAAAGGCAAGATTTATGCACACTGTAATATCCCCATTGCTTATGTGGATGCCACAGTATACCAAAAGGCTAACACCATTTGTTGCTTTCTTATATCAGAGGAAAAACCTCTCTACAATAGGCATAATAATGATTCATGGCATTATTAGTGACAATTAAATGCTGTGCTTGAAAACAGACAACATAGCTCCTATTTCATTGCAAGACTGCCCTCCTGCTGCTCTGCTATTAACAGTGACTTCACCCAGCAGCTTTAAATCGCCGTGCCAGGGCATACAGCTGAGTGAGGGCTCCCCATCAGCCAGCTAACACCCTCCAAGGAAAATGCAGCAAAAGCTCATTTTAAGAGGGGCTCTGACAGACATGGGGAGTGCAATCGGGGTGCGTTACAGTGGGACCTACATGCACCAGTTAAAGGCACTGCTGCCAAAACTGTGGCAGCAGAGGGGCCACAAGCTGAATTAGGTAGGTGTATGGACTGCTGTAGGAGGAGGCTCACTGCAGCCTGTGTTGGGGAAGGAGCCCAGTGCAGAGCTCTGTGGTGGGAAAAAGAGGAACTCTTTGAGGCCTCAGATTGGTGTAGGTGCTTGGGACCCCACTGGGGCCCACCACAAACCCTTCTTTAATAGCAGCCGTAGTTTAGTCCAGGGGGCATCACTGCACCAATGGATGCACATAGACTTGGGGTGCACACCATCCCAGCCCTAAAGCCTGGGAGCCCAGAGATGGGGGCTTTCCCCAGGCCAAACCAAACCACTTTGAAGAGGGTTGCAGTGGTGCTGCAGCCAGACCTGCAGCAGCCCCTCTCATACCCCCAGCTGTCCTGGGGCAAAAAGCACAGTGCCCACATGACTGTGCTGAAAAGGAATGCTTAGCAGACATGTTCATGAGCTCACAGATTAACTCTGCAGCCTTTTCCTTGACTATGAAGTGGGGGTTGAAATCTGAAAGCATTGCATGGGATTAGCCATGCATCTGCCATTAAAATCAATCCTCTGCACTGCTTTGCAAATCTCCATTTGCAGTTATCTGCCTCTTGGACACAAGGAGAAAGAGAGAGGATAAGAAGAAGGGGAGAATGAATCCAGAAACTTTTCAGATACATCCTGTGACTCCACGTCCGATATTAATGATATCCTAGGGGAATGTTCAGATTATTTTAGTACTGTTTCAGTTCAAAATGCCTAACAAAGAAAATGATAATATACTCTTTGGGAAGAAAAAGGTATCTGCTTGTTTTCTGTAATACTGATGGATCCAGGGACAAAACTTACGTCAGGACCTAGACAAACATATTTTTCAGGAGATTAAAAAAAATAAATTACAGATGGCTATATTCTGTTATTTTAAACTTCCGTGGTTTTTTGTTTTGTTTGAACCATAGCCTGGGTGAGGAATTCAGTACTTTCCCTGCAGCGTGTGTGCCAGAAACATAGTATTTGCATAAATAAACAACCCCCTGAAATTCTCCTGTAATTGCTCAGTTCTGGGTATTGCCACTTTCAGAATTCAGAAGCTTGCAGGCATGGCATGGTGATAAGCTGGCACCTGCAATGTGTGGGAGGGTGGTCACAAGTGCTGTGTGTTGGGAGAGAAAGAAATCATAATAAAACAAATACAGTAAAAAAAAATTGGAGGGAAAAAAAAGAGGGGTGAAATCCACGAAAGAGGTAGTTAAATGTTTCTGTGGATGCTCCTATTTTTCTTCCAGAAGGATGTTTTTCGTGTCAGTCATATAAAAGGTGAGGCAACTGCTGGTGTTAGCAAATGACACCAGAACAAAAAATAAAATCACGAAGCAATTGCTGATCACAAAGCAATCACAAAAAAATTCAAAAAGCAAAAATGTGGTTCCTGGCTTTGGTGCATAGCTGCCTCACACTTGTTTCTTATGGAGGTGCAAGTGAGAGAACAGGGTAACTGACTTGTCCTATAGCCTTCATTTTGCTCACCTGCAAGGAGGTCCAGCAATAAACATTTCTAGGAAGAAAAATGAGATCTGAAAGTGCTTTGAGAGTTAACAGCACAGCAAACCAAGAGATGAGAGGCAGACTGGGGGAGAGGAGGGGTTTGTTGTGGAGTGGCAGCTGGTGCTAGCGCATTTCCACCGGCTAGGACAGCAAGGAAGATGAATGGGGACAGTTGGCCATTGGAGGCTGGAGAATGAGCCAGCAGGGCAGTTCAGGGGAAGAGGGAGTCTGAGCAGTCAGACTGCTGGACGGGCACTGCAATTGCTAAATCCTTATTGTGGTACCAATTCCCCCCATTTCACTCCTCGCTTCATCATTTATTCTTACCAGTTAAGTGGAAACCTGAACATTTCCCTTTTGTACCAAATAAACTTAGCATTCTAAACAATCCAAAATGTTTGATTTTGCAGCCTGTGTAACAAAAGTAGAGGAAACAGCACAAAGCTCAAGGGTGAGCAGAATAGCAGAGGGAAGGTCTTGCTTCTTTCTAACCACTGAGGACAAGGGACTCAGGTTCCATGCACCTTTGTCTACTCTTCTGGTTTTGAGGCAGGGCTCTTGCAGGGGTGGTTAGACTGTTCTCCACTATGAGTCCTCCCACTTCGTGTGGCACATTTAATTGCACTTCAAGCAGTGTGCAAATGATTGGGACACTAGTCACAGAGACAGAGCATGAGGGTTAGTGTCCCAGCTCCACCAATATCTTAGTGGTTTTGTCACAAAATTTCTGTAGCAATTTCCTGGATCAGAAGAAGACATCAAACTTTGATCTCACACTCCCTAGGCAAGTGCAGATCCTGGCAGCAAAAGGTACTTCATTGGTGATCTGCCTGTTGCCCACCATCCTCCATCTGACCCCCTTATGCAAACAGTATTGCAATGTGCAAAAATACATTATTCAATGAAGAAACCATTTTCTCAAATCCCACAGCTCAGGGGAATAGCTTTCACAACACAGTTCTTTTAACAGCTATAGCAGCAGACAGTGGAGAAGGCTGTGAAACTAAAATGGAGGAGAAGATACGCTGTGTTTCTAAGCAGTAGCCATGCAATAAGAAAGCACCAAAATACAGAATGACAGTGGCTATCAAAACCAGACAGCAGGGTGCATGCTGGGGAAGAGAGCAAGACAGTGTAGGTGCCCTGGTACGAGCTGCCTGCAAAATCAGAAAGGGGGTGGGGAGCCAGTTTCGTTTGCACGCTGTTACTAACCACTTGTGACCAGCAGAGCTTCAAGATGCACAAACGCCTGGAATAATTAGGTCAGTCGTGTCTAGATGCAGAGACAGCTAGATCAGACTTGGCTGTGCTTTAGCTTTCCCCAGGAAACTGTGGCTGTCACAGCACCAGAGTTCAGGAGACGGGTATAAAAAATCTGCATCCCAGGGGTTATAAAAACTACCCTATTGTCAATAAACAGAGTGGGCTAGAGGAGCTGCCTGTACCTCAGCCTCCCCTTGCTCCCTGCAAATTGCTTGAGTAAGCAGGTCTCCGACTTCAGAGGCTAGTGTGAGTGAACAGGGGAGATCAAACATGCTCCATACTCATCCTGTTTAAACATACACTGAATTGTCTGTGAAGCAGGACACTAAGTCCATGCAACACAGTATATGTACAAACCCAAGGATTTCTGTGGGTAGGGAAGGACTGTGGGATTACAGCCTGAATGTTAAGTAGCTTTATCATCTCCACAATGTCAAAACATCATCTTATGCTCTAGGAGGGTTCTTTGATTAATGTAATTAACACTATTCTGCCCAGTATGTGAGGCAGCAGGTGTGCCAGGCCTGAGGTCCCACAGGCTCCTGCAGGCACAGAGGAGGAAAGGGGTGCTCCTGGCAGCAGAGCTGCTCCAGCAGGAAGGCAGGACAGGTTCCCTGCCTCGCTGCCTGGGGGTCTGCAGTCGCACGTGAATCGCCGCAGTGGCTCAGCCTTGCAGGGGTCACTTCTTCAGCATCAACGAGAAACATGCTGCTAGGGGAAGGCGATGATAAAGTGTTTGCTGTAGAGATTTCAAAACCTAACAGTGGCAATTTCTGTTACATGTCACCAGGTCTCAGACAGACCCATCAGTGTCCTCACACCAGAAAAATCAAGCAGTAACATGTTTTTGTTGCACTGTTCTCCTTTTGTTTTCACAACAGAACAAAGCAACCTTGCTAATGAGAGCAGGGGAAATTGATCTGATTTGGTTTTGTTTTGATCAGGATGTTTGCAGGTTCTAGTGACAGCAAAGAGAAAGCTTCCCTAAGTGTAAGCCCCAGGCCCAGGATAAGTGAGTTCTAGAAATTGGATCCATACTTCTTTTTCAATTGAATATCCACTGAATCATCTCTGCTTCCTTCTTTGATGTGTTTTAGAGGCCACATCATTTATTTTTCATTTGAGTTAAAGTGAAATGCAGAGAGACCTGCTAGTTAGCAGTAGCACAAGACCACAGTACAAGTGGAATTTAGATGACATTTGACAAGGAAAAAAGAACATTTTTTCCACATAGACATTTACAGATTTTTATACCTACACATAGGATTGCTTCTAGCCTTTGATGCAAGTTATTCTGAAGAAATCTTAGTGGTACAGAAGTGTGTTGATTCATCTAAAATTTTTAGATTTTGCCTTCCATTTGTTATCTTCAACATTTTCAACATTCTCTACAGATCACTGTAATTTCTTTCTCGACTATCACAATAGTATCATTAAAGGGCTTGGAGACAAATACAGGGGCTTATGCCACAAATGGAAACAGATCAATAAAAAGGTAAGTGATTTTCTAATCACTTGCAAAACAGCAGTTATTGAAACAATATTAGTTGATTACCTAAGCTACTCACCAACTTCCTGCATTCAGTCACTATGTATCTAGTAAGTTAGGAAGGAAAGGATTGCATTTAAATGCAGATTATGCTTATTGTACCCTCCATAGGATTTGTAATATAAGACCATCCAGCAGTTTTCAACTGTGGTAGCAAAAGTGTTAGCACACCAAGGACATTACATTATACACTGACCTTGGTTAGCCAGCAAAAATAGTACCTTACGACAGAGTTGTGGTAAAAATTAGAGTTTTATATCACAATTCACAACATAATTCCACCACCTCAGGGAAAAAAGCATGACAGCAGTTGAACGAAATATACTATATTTATGGACAGTAACTGAAGGAGAATTTCAGATGGCATCCTGCCAGGGAGTATACGACAAAATGGGCTGGACGGGACAACAAATGACAGACACTGCTAAGTGCTGAAAATCAGAAGCAGTGATTCCAGGATCCATCTTTCACTCTCATCTAAAAGGTGGCACTTACTATGTGCCTATGTGTCCCCTGTTCTGCTATTGTTTCAGGAAAAGCCTCACTTCCTTTCTTCTTATGATAATTAGCTTTTTCCATTGATAAATCCATGGCTCTCAAAGGCTCCTTACAAAGCTTGCTGTTGGGTGTTGAAGAAAGACACACTACCTGCAGCCTTTAGCAATTAAGGGGTTTGTTTTCTCTTTTTGAGTCCTTGTGTCTCTGCTTTGAGCATCCCCCACCTGTAACAGCTATCTTTTCTGCTAAAATGCCATTTATGTCATGGGCCTGAGTGAGCAGGCCTGGGAGCCATCCAAATGCCATGTTCTTTGGTGCCCTCTTTGGTACTGAGAACCACTGAGTCCCTGGGGACACTGGAGTGACAGTGGACAGACTGATTGACAGAAAGTTGGGAGAGACAGTGTGAGAGGAGGCTGGACCAAGTGCAGAATCAGTGTAACAGCATCCTGGCTCAAGAAAGGGTTTATCAGCCCAGTTTAGCCTTGCTTTACATTAGCTAGTGGCACATTAAATCTTTGGGAACAGTTCTCTGCCCATCCACACTAGCCAGGGGTTAAGCCACAGCAATCAATTGCCCTGGTGAACTGAATCACCTGTGCTTTTTCTGCAAGCTGTACCCACCCTGGGGATTCTGCAGTGGTCTTTCCCCTTTCATGAAGTCTGACCTTGTATTTAAATCTCTCCAACTAATTAACTGTGCACCTGTTCCTGAAAAGGGGACCTCTGAGAGCTCTAACAGCAACTGGAGATGTAGTTTGCCAAGGTGGGAGTGTAGCCAAGCTTGCATCACTGAAACATTTCCAGCCAATCTGGTCTAATGGGACTGAGAGAAGAGACAGAGGCCAGGAAAGAAATAATAGGAGCACTTTACACCACTTGGCTTTGATTTACTCTTCTGTCAGAGCCCAAGCACAAGGCAAGTTTGCAATGCTATCTTAGGAGTAGGATGGAGCTACAGGGACCTGCCTTAAGCTTTTTCGACAACTGCTCTAGAGTCCCCATGTCATTTGCTGTGTCTTTTCTTTGGGAGAGTCCCTTGGAAAAGGCAGCATCTCTGAGCCTGTTCACAGACAGGCATCCAAGAGGCAGTATCTTGACTTCAAATAAAAATTTCATTCATGTGTTTGAAGGTAGGTCAGAACCTCAAATAATGCATATCTCTTTGTCCTAATAGCAATTAGCACATAAATCAGGTCTCGGATCTTATATGAGTGCTTTGCTTTGTAAACAGAATGGTTAAGAGAAAATCAAGGAATTGATGAGTTTGACTATTTTGAGTTTACAGTAAGAGAATCAAAATTGAGACTCAGTTCTTCAAAAAAGATGGTATCACTTCAGAATTTGTCTGTGAAAGTCATCCTGTAAATCTTTTTGCATACATTGCAGTACTGAAACATCTGCATGTGCAATGTTCAAAGTTCAAATCCACAGCAGTTAATTTTTTTTTTCTAATTTATTTATTCAGTCCATATCAGTACTACCAGTATTACAACTGTCTTGCCGGGAAATACAAACCAACAAAAGGACCCTATGTCATCCCCACAGGAAGCTGTTCAGAGAAGCACACCCACCTAAATCTTGTCAGCGTGTATAAACACCTAAAGGTAGCAAAGCATCTGAACACTATCTAGGGCATCCAGCTCCAGGTAGCCCTGCTTGAGCAGAGGCTGGAGCAGAAGACCTCTAGAGGTTTCTTCCAGCCTCAGCCATTCTGTGGTTCCGTGGTAAGAGGTATTGCTTTCAGCAAAATTAATGCTGCATATTAAAAGTCGTACAGCTAGTTACTTGTAAGGACAAGAATGCATATTTGTCTGTAGGCAGCATACTTCATAGCTTTGTCCTCACCTAGAGAACAACATGTTAGACCAGTTCTTAGGAAGTCACAGGTTTTACACCTATTACCTAAGCAGAGGATATGGTCCAGGTATTTTTCATGTATTATCAAACAATGCTGTAAAGGTTGGGTGTGAAGTCAAACCAGAAAATGGATATGCCTCTCCTTAGTGGCAAGCATGTTATGTAACCTGCCTTCTATTCATACACATACTGCAGACTGGCTGGTCTTTATCACCACTTTTGTCTTAAATTTCATATTCAACAGGAGTCCAGCGCTGCTTCCTTTGAAATCAATGTTCAAATTACATTCAGCTTAATAAGAGCAGGACTGGTCTACCTGTCTGAATTTGAAAAGCGAGTCCAATACTAAACAGATGAAATTAAGTCAGAACATTTGCAAATCTTTTCCATACTCAGCATGTTGTTATGAATGTCTGTGGACATAACTGAGAAGAATGTTAATACAACTGGCTGTTAGCACAGAATAATAACTCTCTGTTGTTAGATTAGTGCCGAAGGAAAGGTATAATTATTTGCAATGCACAAGACATGAGGCTTGTGATAAGGCTGTGTTCCAGTGAGCTTTATTTCTTCACAATTGTCTAAATACATGTTAATCATTTTTCTGAGGGATGTTAATACTACTACATGTTCTTTCCCTTCTCACCTCCATGCATCAGAAGGGAAAGATTTCAGCTGGTGGAGATGCCTCAGCAAATCAATTTTTCTAAAGGCAAAATCACTAGATGTTTATCCCACAAACTGGGGTTTTAATCAATGGGGTTATGCTGGAGAAACAAAGTAAATGACTGTCTGATTGACTAGGAAACAGCTAAGGAGAGTTGCACAGCTGTGCCAAACTTCAGCTGGATTAGTGTGAATTCAAGTCTGGGGTATAACTTGTTCTGACAAGAGATGAGGCAGTGTGTGACTGTGAGGCTATCACATTACCAGTATTGCTCAGCAGGGTTCAGCAGAACTGTACTCCAAGAGTGAATCCAGCCCATTGATTTCAGGTCATACACATTTACCCTGGAATCGTGCTGCTTGAAGTTTCATTCAGAATGGAATTTATAAACTCACTGACATGTGATTCCTTTTTGCTTGTGTTATGAAGGTAAAAGTAACACTGCTGCAATTAGTGCAAAGGTTAAATTCCAGAATCAATTATTAAAAATAAAGGGTTCTTTATTTCTTGCTCTCTCCTGGTCAAGAATTGATTTTTTTTTTTTTTCTGAAGGCAATGCTTTCATTACAGACAAATTGCAAGACTTCTTACAGAGCAGCTGGGCAGAACTGTAGGGAGTGCATCAAGCAAGAACTCACTGCAAATGACACAGCAGAGCATTTTGAGTTTAGTGTTTAATAAAAGCAGGTAACAAAACCACAGCTGTATTATACTGCATAGGATGAATTTTCTTTGGAGTGATAATTTAAATTAAGTTAAAAAATCAACAAACAACCACCAAACCTAAACCTATTACTGTTTTGTATCTGATCAACAAAGCAAAAGATTTCAAGAGGAATCTGTGTCTAAGATGACTATGACATAAATGCAGTGTATGAGATAAATTCCCAGGAAAGGAAGTAGTCTAGGAGACAAAACTGTAAATAAAGATACATGTTGGGCAATCACTTTCATTTTGTTTTATTCAGACTTTTACCCCACAATTTGAATGACAATATCATAGCCAGAAATCAACCCAGTTCTTACCAAAATACTGCATAACCTGTACTGCCTATATGTTTGCTCTTTTACTGCTCTCTGTATCTTTCATACACTTAAAATGACAGCTTCCAACCAATGTCCCTGCTACAACACATAACCTTCTACTCCTAGAACACTGTGCCCCTGTTGGATTGTCATTATGAGAGCAAAGAGAGCACCACACACGTCAGACAGGACAGGGGCTTCTCAAGTAGCTCACACAGAGATACTTCCTCCTGGGATTCTTTTGGGTTTGGTTTTTTTTTCCACTTCTACCCTGAGGAACATGGTGTATCCTCATTAAAAAAGCCTACCTCATAGAAAATGGTTGTCCTCCAAACTGTGTAACATGGTCATGCTCTCAGATGTTTACTGAACTTCACTTCTTTCATGGCTGTGGTTCTCTGTCTGCCAAATATCTTCTCTATCACTGCACAGTTTAAGAAGAGAGAAGGAACTGCATGGAAAAATTGCAGAAAAATTTTCCTAGGTCTTCCTATGAATTTTGTGTCTTTTTTGAAAACCTCAAGCTAGTCACAGCACAAACTGAGTTTTATTGGTGTCAGCTAAGGGCAAGGATATAGTTACTGTTTGCATAGACAGTGGTAGGTAAGCTTGTAATGCCTGAAGTATCACTTCAGGATCAGCAGTACATCAGTTTCCTTGTCCTACTTAGATTGCCTGGATGTGTCACAAAGATAAACGCGTTCATCAGAATTAGCCTACTTTGTTAATTGGACTGATGCCACCTACAAAGACTAAACATTTCAAGTTACTGTCTTTTCCCTGTGGCAGGTGTCCTTCATCATGAAAACACAGGTGAGAGAAAGGTAAGTGCCAGTCATCTGGGAGTTTGGTACCTACAAGGAACATGTCTCTACACAAGGGCAACATCATGCAAAAAACCCCAAACAATTCTTGAAAACAGCTTTTAACACATCAGTTCCAGGTAAAGGCTGCCGGTTTGCTGATTCCTGTTTCCCATGATCTGTCCTGGAGCAGCTGGGGTATAACTTCCCAAAGTGTGAGGCACCTGCAGCTCTAGAGAAGCATTCATGCCTTTGGTGTTGCCCACCACTAAGCCAGAAATGCCAATATTACTTGGGCATCTGTACTGATGTCCTGTATCCACTGAAAATTGTCAGAAACACCTGACCTTGCTCATCTTTTACACAAATTAAACTTTTGAAAGAAATTACAGAAAGTGTTCCTCTACATAATTGGGTGCATATCAATTTAATGCACAGAAATCCACTGAAAATCAAAAATTTAACTTGGCAATACTAGTATTTTTAGATACTTACTGATAGTGGTTTTTTACCTTCCACTCAGGCACACATCTTTTTCTATTCCAAGCAAATAATACAGATAGCCACAATGATGGTACAGTCTATAAAACACATTTGATTTTGCTCACTATAGCTCAAGACAGATGTAACAGTAATGCAAGAACAAAAGGAATGACAGAGCACTGGGATGTTAAGCAAAGTTTCTTTCAAAGGAGAAAGTCAGTAGCTCAAGAATCAAGGGAAAAAGATACATGGTTTTTGCTCAAAATCACTGTAGTAATTCTCTCCAGGCAGGATTTCACCCATGATGAAAATGAGGGATCCACAAAAAGGTAAAATATGAGTGATAAGTCTAGGGAAAGTGCCTTCTTTATTTGGCCTTTATAATAGTAGAACAGGAACAAACGGAAAGGAAAAGCATTTCATATTAATATCAGGAAATGGTTTCATGCAGATAAACCCATATGGAACCTATTGTCACAAATTAAAAGTGAAACCAATAATTTTGGAGGATTATGGAAGGACTGGATAACAGATATTGGCAGCATGGCATCCTGCTACAGAAGGCTGTCAAAGACTAATTACTATCAAAAAAAAATCATTGTGCCATTGCCATGAGAATGCTAAAAATTATAAAAGGCTTCTCTTTTGTGCTCAGTCGTTAGTGACAGCCTTTATTGCATGTTCTTCTAATGTATCAAATACTAGCTTCAGTTAGAGACAGAAGCAGGACAGGTCCCGCTCTGGATATTTGTGGTAGTTTAGCTGTTTTTACTCATGTTTTTGCCTTCCTTTTTTTGGCAGGGACAGTGACCAAAGCAGAAAAGAAGGTGGTCAAAGGTGAGGAACATTTCCTCTACTCTTACAGCAAAATTCACCTTAGTTGCTGAACATAGTCCACTCATAAAAGAGATGTCACTTGGTGGCAGTCAGCTCTATTATGGTTCTTCCTAAAAATAAAGCAGATTTTTTGTAGTGGTGGGTGTCTGAAGATGCAAACAGTGACAAACAGCATCTCCTTTATCTTTGCATTTTCCTCTTGATGTCTTGATAACACACCCGTGTCAAATATTTAAAAGAAAGTCATCTTTTCCCAATCAACGTATTTACTCCTCCAGAAATGCTAATGGAGACTCAGTACCAGAGTAAGAAAGAAACACAAAGAGGGCAGCAGCACTGTACTTTCATCTGCTACAGCAAGCAGCTGTCAGCACTAATATAAAAATTATCCAGCAGGCATCCAAATTTATGCTAAGTAAACATTTCTTGAATCTATTACATACAGCAGGAACCTAGTTTTTCTCTGGCCATTGTTCTGAGAAACTATTTCTCAGTCTTTCTTTCCTGTGGTGCATACACCAAGCCAGTCATCTCATTGTGGAAGGCCATTGGGTTGGTCGGGCAAGTTTTTCCCTTCATAAGTCCATGCCAACTACTTGCAGACACCTTCTTGTCCCTGAAATGGTTTCCAGGATCAGCTGCTCCACCACCTTCCCAGGGATTCAGGTGAGACTCCACAGGCTCTAGTTCCTCAGATTCCCCTTCCCCTTCTTGGAGACAGGAGAGACCCTTGCTTCCTCCCAGTCCCCACAGTCTCTCCTCCACACCCTTTTGATTGCAAGCATCCTGTAATGACATAGGCCAGCACTTGTGGGTCCATTGCATCAGGGCCATGGATGCCTCTAGTTACAGTTTATTTATATATATTCCCTAACCTGATCATCCTCCACTGGGAGTAAATGTACTTTGCTCTGGACTTCTCCCCTGGTCCCTGAGATTACTGAGAGCAAGCTATCCCAGTAAACAGAGAGGTGAAGAAGACATTGAGTACTTCTGTGACCTTTGTCACAGGGCTCCCTGCCTACTTGAGCAGTGGGACCACGTTTTATCTGGTCTTCCTTTTGCTGCTGTTGTCCTTTTGGAAACCTTCCATGTTGGTGTTCACATGTGTGTTGCCATATTCACCTCCAAGTGAGCTTTGGTTTTCCTAAAAATTTCTACAGCTAGACAGCATCTCTGCAGTCCTCCTGACACCTGTACCTGCTTCCACCTCTTGCACACTTTCTTTCTATGTCTGTGTCTAGCTGGGAGCTCCTTGTGCATCCTCTGCACTCTTTGCTTGGTTTCTGCTTGTTGGCATGGACCATTTTTGAGCTTGGCGGAGGTTACCCTTAAACATCCACTAGCTGTCCTGGACTCCTCTCTCCAGGGCCATATCCCATGGAATTCTTCCAGCCAGATCTCTGGATGAATTTTGCTCTCAAGAAGTCCAAAGTGGTCTTGCTGTTTGCCTTGTTCCATCATCTAAGGGTCCTGATCTCCACCATCTCATGGTTCCTGCAACCAGGCTTGTCTTGGATCTTCAGATCCCTGACCAATTCCTCCTGGTTTGTAAATATCAGGGCCAGCCAAGCACCTCTGCTCCATGTCTTGTTGATCAGTGTAGGGAAGATAAGTGTTGTTTATTTATGCATTGGAAACGTCTTTAAAATTGAGTTTATTGCTGCAAAAGCACAGTAGATAAAACTCTTCCTTTTGGAGACAACAGCCTGTCACTTCATAGATACAGGCTCATGTCAGGCTCTGACCTGCTGTTGTAGTGACATAGTTATGCTGCTCTTGAAAAGGCTCTTGGACCATCCTGTGTACTTTTACACAAACCACTGCTCCCTGTTGGCTCCCTCTGTTGCATTTATCACCATCCAAGCTCTTCATTGGCTGCAGTCATCCATTTTCCTTAGAAATCTCTAAGGAAAGTCTAGAAATCTCTCCATCTTTTCATGCCAGTCTTATAATGCTCACCACAGCTACATTTCTGAACCTGTTTGTCGTCTGTGTTGCAAACAACTCCAGGATTTATTTGGCTTAACTTTGCCACAGAGACAGTGTAGGGCTCTCCTGAGATCACATTCCACAAGAATCTCAGCATTTTTATTAAATCTGGTTGACTGCAAACTAGAAAGAACAATAGATTTCACACAAAAATAGATTACAGATACAGAGCAGTTAGAAAAATTAAGGCATCCATATGGCACATGGACTGGACTCCAGGACAGAGGCACCTCTGCATACGGAGCATGACATCTGATCAGCTGGACACTGACACAGGGGCCAAATCTTAGTTTCACTTTTTTTCCACTGACCAAAAATACTGCTTAAGGATGAAATTCCTTTAACAGTTATCCGTCCTCTAGCTTGCATGCCTCCACTATCAGAAAAGAGCTGCAGCTTCCTTAGAAAAAGCCTTATTGGACACAGAAACCAGAAGCTCAACAGGATGCTGTAAATTGCTGAACCATCATATGCAATTCTAGTGGGAATGCAATTCTTTATTAAACTGAATTGAATAGCTACAGAAAAGCTGGGTGAAGTGCCAGGAAGGAGGTATGGACTGGATATTCCTACCATTTAATTCTTTAACTGCTAAAAAACCACTCTTTCAGACACTGCCAGCTCCTCTATACAGAAGAGAAAGAAAATTTTAAGACCTGAGCTAAGAATGAAAATGCCTAAACATGGGGATATGGCAAAAGCAAGGCTGTCTGAGGTATAATTCCCCCTTGCAGGACCAACAAGGGGCCTGTACACAACGGTGCCTTTCAATGAGTCACAGTCTGGTGGTGATGTTCAGCATATGCTCCACGGACTTAGCACTAAGCCTGCTTGGCCCCAGGCTGCCATGCTAACCAAAGATGCCAAACTAAATGAGTTAATTCCCAAAGCCACTTCATGGGAAACTGTGAGACAGGGCAGAGCAGGAGAAATGGTAGGCTGCAAGAAAGCATAAGGGGAACAAAAGGAGAGAGAGACAAAGACACCTACACATAGTGCCCGATTAAACATTTCAGCCGACCAAAGCCCTCTGGCCAAACATGGGCAGAAACACATAGTCAAAATTCAGGACTATTGTGGCTCCTAATAGAACAAGTTTTTATGGACTTAATTTATTTTCTTAATTAGTTTCTATATACAGCTCTAAGCACAGATATTCAAGAAAGCCAACTTCATACAGGAGAAATCTTACAGACCTCCCGGAAAGGCTTTAGTTGGCACTAAGGGACGAAAACACTGCCACAAACAAAGCACTTTATTTCAGTGACTTGCTGTAGCCAGAAAAGAAAACAGCTGATCTACTTCTTTCAAGACTCCAGGTCAGTTGGACAGGAAGGAACTTCTTTCAGCCTGAGCAGGCTCTTCCAAGATCTGAATGTCAGCTAACTTTATTATGCCAGCTAATTAAGACACAGGCAGAATGAAGATCCTGCTGAACACAGCGGGATCCCATCACAGGATTCAACAGACTGTACCAAGTCACATGGGGTGATACTCCAGGGCTGGTGATGACCCACATCCACGTGCAGGCTGCTGGTTCTGGGCAGGGATGTCTGCAGGGATTTTATTTTCTTACAGTTTGTAGATAATGTGAGCAGAAAAAACAGAAGAAGCAGAAAAATGTTGTCTTTCCCTTTCTTGTCTGAGATTTCAGATTTCTGTATCATTACAAGATTTAAAAACTCTGTAGGTTACAACAATCAGCTTTGCTGTGCTATTTCTTGGTCAACCGCCAGCGGGAATTCTGTCATAGAAGGAATATTTCAGCTTGGCTTTACCTGCAATTAAGGAAAGAAATGTTTTTTTAATTCTTGTGTTGATAGAGTAAGGTGGCTTTGAGTTGATACAGTGAAGCAGCTGTGAGTTTCTTGGAAATAAAGTCAACGTTTTCATTCTGTGTGCTACAAGTTAAAAGGAAGAAGTCTGCATCAATGAGAAGCCATGGTCATCTGAAGTTACTGACTGAGTTAATAAGAATTAAGTATATTTCACAGGCTGGTTTTGCATTATGACAGCTGTTGCTGCCTTGCCAGTGAAAAAGACGACCATAATGAGAAAACCGTTTCCTTCCAGACTCAAGGACAAGCAACAAAGAGAAAGTAACCAGGAAGAGCCCAGGACTAATGCAAGCTGAAAAATCTGCAATTAAGAGCCCCTAAATTTTATTTCCATCCATACATTCACCTTGGGGACTTCTGCACTTCCCTGCTGATTAGGATGTTGATACTTTTGGCTTTTGCTCACTACTAAAGATTAATTTCCCTGGAAACAGACACTATATTCATGAAAATAAGGAAGCAGGCTCTGAAAACTGATGTTTAAAGAAAACTCAGCTCTCTTCCTACCTGTTGAAAAGCAATTTTCATCTGTGCAGTCCATCTGCCCACAGAGATGAAAAATTTCGGATTGAAGTGATCAACCTGTTGATGCACACAACTGCCTTCCAGAGGAGGGTTTGTTTTAAAAAGGCCATTCTTGGTTGGCTGTTAAGGGCCTGCTAATTGTGTGGTATCACACTTCAAAACAGTGGGTTTTTGATAGTGGGGGGTTGTTCAGAGAATGCAAGATTGTCTCGGTTTGAAAGACAGGTGTCAGACAGGAAAGGCAGGAGCCTCCCCTGAAATGGAAAATGCAACCCCCTTCCCTCCGAATTATTATAAATCTGAAAATAAGGGGCTTTCAGGCAAAGATATAAGGGATAGGAATAACAGTTCTTTACTAATAAATATATATGTATAACAACACAAACAAACAGCAATAGCTGTGGCAGTCACAGCAAACAGCAGCCCGAACCCAGCGCCGGCCTCGGGCGCTTTCCCCTGGGTGCAGTTCCTCCTCCCGCTGAGCAGGGCGGGTGCGATGGTTCCCCCGCGGCTGCAGGGGGCGCTCCGCAGCGAGCTCGGGAGCACCGGGAATGGCAGCGCGGGGTCCCGGGCAGGGATGGATGAGAAAAACCTCACAAAACTCTTGGGCGTCCGGCCGGATCCTCAGGAACAGCAGGCTGGAACAGCAGGGGGCGAGCGCAGATCTCGGGACCGAACTCCGGCGCTGTAGCAGGAAAACCCGGCAGGTCACAGCGTAGGAGCTACAGAGTAGCAACAGCTCTCAGCAGCGGCAGGGGCCGAGTGGCAGTGCCCAGCCCCCAGCGGGCAGGGAGCAGAGCAGGCTTAGAAATCCCGGGGTTTGCCCGCAGAAAGCAAAACAGCCGAAAAAGCAGAAGCCCGCAGTGCTGACCAAGACGTCCGCACCGAAGGCAGGCAGCTCCCAGACTGAATGCTGAGCACCCAGGCAGCCCCCCCCCCCAGGGTGTCCCAACCCCCAGGTGACAAAAGGGTGGCCAGTCCCACCCCGCCTCTGTGGCCAGGTCTTTTGTTTCTTTTAAGTATCCAGCAGTTTGTCCCCTAGCAACTAGAATGGGTAAAATTCTTTAAGAGAAAAAACAGGCTAAAAATCCTAAACCCCAACAAAGATCATGTCCCACTTCATTGCTTCATCTGTATAAATTATTCACATTGACTGGTCTGTGCTTGATTTTGTGGGATAGAGCTCTTCAGAAATTCAGTGGTACCAGAATTCTTGCCCCCAAATTCAGTGGTACAGGTTAGTATATTAAATTCTGTTGTCTCGTTTCACATTAGATTTCTAATTAGCAACATCCTAAGAAGTCCAGGGTGGCACTGTGTGTGAGAGGGTTCAAGTGTAGACATTATGAAAGGTTCTCTATCAGCAAAATATTTCATTAGCGACAAAGCATGGAAGGTGTAAACAAAAAAGGCAGCCATGGGAGTTGATTTCTCCCTTCTGCTACCTGGTGCTAGAACCAATAATGAACATTTGACTGCAGGTGGGGTTTCCTCTGAGCTCTGGGAAACTGGTGCTCCCCTCACCATCTCACAGCAGCCAGGAGTTCAAGAACTGTGTGCACCCTCAGACCGCCCCACCCTGTGCCAGAGCTGTGTGGGGAAAGAGGGCATCCATCAGGGGTTGCTCATGGTTTGTTCTTCACACAGAGAGCCCCTGCTGGCATCTTCTCAGGTCTGCTGGACAAGGTGGAAGAATATGAGCAATTACTTTGTTTTTATTTTCAAAGGAAAAACAAAACAAAAAAACCCAAAAAACCCAAAAAAACCAACCAAACAAAAAAACCAACCAAACAAAAACCTGAAGGTTTGGTAAACCAGACCCTGAGCTGCTGAAGCCTCAGCAAGAGAGGTCATTTCCACCTGCCCTGGAAGCTGCTTTTAAGCTGGGCTCTTGTTTTTGGTCTTTGCCTGAGCTGTGCCACCAGTGAACCCTGCCTGGCCATGGGACCCACTGATCGTTCCATAGCCTGTGGGCAAGTGTCTGAGCATGACCGTGGCCACGTCCCCAGACCATGACCAAGTTCTGTCACGAGCCTGCCCTGCTGTCACCTGCAGCTCTCAGCTTCCCTGCACTTCCACCTGATCTTAATTTTCCCTTCTTTCAAGGTCTATCCTTTTGCTCCAGGAACACCAATTAGCTCAGAGACTTCAAATTGTGACTTAATGTCTGCCTGTAATATGTTCCAGTTGCCTTAATTTACAAGAAGAAAAAAAACCCAAAGAGCCTGAAGTTCATGGCTGTTAATCCAATACCATCCTTGTGCAGTTGTCCTTGTTTTATACAACCTCCTTTTAAGTTTGTAAATGTTTTCTTAATGTTGTTGTAACATACCAAAAACTGGGCTGTGTTTCTAATACCCTGAAAAGGCATAAATGTACTCCATTGCTGTGTATGTGATTAGACTCAGGATCACTTCTGTCATAAAACCAAGAAGCTGATGGATTGCCTAAGGAAATACTATTGCAAAGCATATTTCTCCCATTAAAACCCTGAAAAAGCTAAGTACTTACATGCCTAAAGGTATTGTTTGTTTGTTGCTTAAATCAATATTCTTTGGCAATGTTCGCATTTTGATATAATTCAGACATTCCTATCAGGCTTGAGATACACCAGTGCTGTACAAGGATTCTTGGGAGGTCTCCTCTTCCTTAGTCTTCTAAAGCTAAGAGAAGAGATGCAGTTTTTTACCAGAAGGATACCCTGGAATGGGCTTCCTAGAGGGTGTCATTGATGACTTGACCCTGTCATTGTTTAAGGAGCATTTGGATGATGTCCTTAACAATATGCTTTATCTTTTGATCAGCCCTGAACTCCTAAGGTAGTTGGGCAAGATGAGTGTTGCAGGTCCCTTACAGCTGAAATACTCCTATTCTATTCTATTCTATTCTATTCTATTCTATTCTATTCTATTCTATTCTATTCTATTCTATTCTATTCTATTCTATTCTATTCTATTCTATTCCATGGAAAACAGTGAAACATAAGCAAAACATCGAAGCTAACAACTGAGCAAGAAGGCTGCTGAACTGCTTTTTAAAACTTTCAATTAAGTTCTTCTAAAGCAAAAGGTAAGTTTGTTTTCTAGCATCCAATGATTCCACCTGGGTCATAGTTCACATGTGCTGATGTTCACTGTGTAAATGTCTCTGGCAGTTCTGCTGCAATTATTTCTTTTGGGATTTTTTTATTATTGTTTTTTATTCAGGGTTGTGTCAGAATATCTGGAGTTGTAGCAGCAAAGGATTTCTGGCCGCTTAGGAAAGCCTGACATACCGAACCAGCATCATGCTACAACTGCCTTCTGATGCTTTGGGAAGAAAGGAGGTCAGTGAGAGGAATCAGTCAAAATGAACTCTGTAAAAGTTCATAGGAACATAAAAAGGGAAATTAAATTGCATGGCATTTAGCAAAAAATATAAACAGAGGGAAGGAAAGGATGTAAATCTGGTATCCAGGGTGGAGCAGGATGATTCTCTAACAGGGTTTATACATGTTTGTAAATATTAAAATTTCCAGTTGTAGCAACATAGATTTTTAATACCGTTCAGTAAGTATTCTAAGAGAGTGGTTTTTCTAGTGTTTTTTTTTAATTGACTATTATTTTTCCCATTTCTCCTATATTTTGAAATATTAATTTTCAAACCTTGGGGTAGTTTGGACAGGAGTCTTGGGATTCAGTGAAACTCTGTTGAAGCATGTGAGCTGGCAAGAGCACAGCACTCATCTTGGAACAGCATATGTCCCAAGCCCAAACCAAACTTTAACCCTCTCCACAGACAGTTGCCTTCCAAAGCTGTTGTATGAGTCCACAAATGACACAGGAGAAAGGCAGAAGTGAAGGACCACACACATAACATTCATATGAAAGTAGAAGGAATCATGTAGATGCGAATTAGAAGAAAGTACTGTTCAATAAAAATAGGTTACTACAAGGTTCAAAGTAACAATAGTAAGATCTGCAACCTGGTAGCTTCAGTTCAAGCTGGAGGAAATAGAAGTTAAGCCTAGATTTATACAGACAAGAATTACTATAATTTGTCATCTGCTCGCTGTTTACGTTAGTTATTGAGATCATAACTCAAATTCCTATTGAATTTCTGTACCTCAGTGCAAACCTGACAGTGATTGAGATGCACTAGACATCTAAAAAGATCTGCGGCTGAAGGCCCTAAAGAGTGATGCATTCCCATAGCCTGTAACAGTGGTTTCTGCCATTCAGATTTGGAAATATTTTCATGGGTACCCAATCATTTGCAAGCAAAAGATGAAAATTCAGCTGTGCACCTCCCACAACAAACATTTTGTTCGCAATTTGCAATAATCTGTGCAAGCATTAATACTTACATAATTAGGACCGGGGATTTTAATTTAGTATTAATTCTACCTGCATGTCTCCCAGGCTGAAGTCCTCCTGGCAAAGGCTGCTTCTCCTGGTTGAGACCAGTTGCTTGAGAAAGCAGATTTCCCTCTGCTGTCTGCAGTGATGAAGAAGTTCCATGCTGGAATGGAAAGACCATGTGGCCAGATGTGTCTTTCAGAGGCTTCTACTAGCCAGACTAACATGGCTCCCCACAGCCCTCCAAAAGTGTGCCTGTAAGGCCTGTCATCAGGCTGAAATTAATTTATGTGTCACAGAGCAAGAGATGCTTCAGTAGAGATCTCAAAAATTACTTTCTGAAAAATTACTTTGTGAAAATAGGTGTTTTTGAAACTTCCTACTCATTCCTCACTTACTTCCATTTTCCTTTAGAAGTCTCCCCAGATTTGCCCTTAGGAAAGTCAATTTGTCGTTGCTATCTAACATCTCAAAGGCAAAATTCAGTCCTCTGCAAAGAGGGATAATTTAGGACACAGCTGATGGGTTGCTGCCAGCTGATTGAGCATGGTGCTGATAACGCCAAGGTCACAGGTTCAAGCCCTGTACAGGCCATTCACTTTGGAGTTGGACTGATGATCCTTGTGGGTCCCTTCCAACTCAGAATACTCTGTGATTCTGTGATACAGCTGAGTCCAGTGTAAACCTTGGCACTGACTGCTGGGTGTTCAAGCTGTCAGAAGGCAACTGGTACATTTATGTGAGACAGAGTGTATTTTCAGGCAAAACTAGAAGGAAAAATAGCCCGACCAGTGAACATGCAAAAGATAATGTATGTGTGACCTTCCTGGAAATGTTTACACTTTCCACAGAAGGCTATTTTTGTACCTCTCTATAATACTAAGGTTTGAAGAAGTGTACTGAAATTTCATGTTTATCTTTGCAGCATTTTTCAAGACTGAATGCTGTAGTCACATCACATGGCATGTTGTTAGACCTTGTTAGACTCAAACAGGCCTCTCATGTGATGGATCCCAGTGCTTTATACCAAATTATACCATAAGACTGAGGTGGGGGCTGATGGTTGAGAAGGATGACAGGAGGTTAGGACACATGATGTGCTGGAGACACTCTCTTGGCAAGTTCTCACAGGACTGTTTGCTCTCTTTTTGAGCAGCAAAGTGCAAAGTTATCTCATATGAATACTATCTTATTTTTGAAAATATAACTGTGAATTCTGTATGGCAGGTATTTTTCTGAGGTTAAAGTTATCTTTTCATTAAGCTGTCACTGTCTGGCACAGTATTTGTTCATCCTGTGTCTGGACAGAAACAATTCTGGGATGAGTTAAAAATACTTTACTGTGCAAGCTCATTTAGCTTAAAAGTATGTAGAGATTGCTCTTTGCTCAGTGACTCCAAAGGCTGAATGACCCCAAGTTGAACACTTGATGGACTTCAGAGAGGTGAGGTGGCTAGACATGAAAGACACCATTAAGCAGTGTAGATGGTGTCTTTGTTATTTTGTAGGATTAGTGTCTGTGATTCACCTGATGTAACTCTGATTGATCACAAAGGATCTACAGCAGCAAGCAATGGAAAGTGTGACACAGATTTCTCCTGGAACTCTTGGAAAGCAGTGAGGAAGCCAGTTGTGACTCTGTTACCAGTGAGGTAACGACTGCTCCCAGGGGCCAGAAATCTCTTTATCAGACAAACATTATGCTATTAAAAAACTGGTCTGGAGGAAACAGGCAGGACTGTCATCAGAGGAATGGTGACACAGGCAGAACAGGCAGTAAGGCTACTTGATTAATTCAGCAGGGATGCCACAAGTGGGGATAAGATGGATGCACTCAGCTGAGCTCTGAAAGGGGATGGCCTGCCCACTCACACAGCTGGGCTTACCCAAAGATTGCCCCCTTTATTAATCCCTGTGCCTCATTCAGGGAAGCATGTTCACCTAGAAGAGTTGCTTTGAATTAGTTTTTACTCCAGGGACTGTATCCCAGAATCACAGAATATTAATATTCTGAGTTAAAAGAGACCCCCAAGGATCATCAAGTCCAACTCTTGACCCAAGAGTCACACCATGTTCCTGAGAGCATCTTTCAATGCTTCTTGAACTCTGTCAGGCTGGTGCTGTGACCTCTTCTCTGGGGAGCCTCTTCCAGTGCCCAAACAGCCTCTGGGTGAAAAACCTTTTCCTGATACCCAACCTAAACCTCCCCTGACACAGCTTCAGGCCATTCCCTTGGGTCCTGTCACTGTCACCAGAGAGAAGAGATCAGTGTCTGCCTCTGCTTCTTCCCCTCACAAGGAAGTTGTAACTGCAGTGAGGTCTCCCCTCAGTCTCCTCCAGGCTGAACAGACCAGGTGACCTCAGCTGTTCCTCATGCAGCTTCCCCTCCAGACCCTTCACCATCCTCGTGGCCTCCTTTGGGCACTCTCCACTAGCTTTATATCTCTCTTACATTGTGGCACCCAGAGCTGCCCCCAGCACTGGAGGTGAGGCCGCCCCAGTGCAGAGCAGAGCAGCACAATCCCCTCCCTTGCCCGGCTGTGGATGCTGTGCCTGATGCCCCCAGGACAGGTTTGGCCCTCCTGGTTGCCAGGGCACTGCTGACTCTTGTTCAACTTGCCATCAACCAAGACTGTCCCAGGTCCCTTTCTGTGGCACTGCCTTTCCAGCATCTCATTCCCCAGTTTATCTGCACATCCAGGGCTGCCCTACCCTAGATGCAGAATCCAGCACTTTCCCTTGCTGAATTTACATGGTTGGCAATTTCGCAGCTCTCTAATTCATTGAGGTCTACCTGCAGGGCCACCCTGCCTTCAAGGGAGTCAACAGCTCCTCCCATTTTTATATCATCTGCAAACTTAGATAATATCCTTCCAGTCCTGCCTCCATGTCATTTATGAAGATGTTGAAGAGCACTGGCCCTAAGGAGGAGCCCTGTGTAACCCCACTGGTGACAGGTCACCAGCCTGATGCCGCCCCATTCACTGTAACCCTTTGTGCTCAGCCCATCAGCCAGCTGCTCATCCATTTCATGATGTGTTTACCCAGCTGTGTGCTGGACATTTTGTCCAGAAGGATCCTGTGAGAGACAGTATTGAAACCTTTACTGAAATCCAAAAGGATTCCATCAACTGGCTTCCCCAAGTAGGTGGGTTAGCCTGTCAAAAAAGTAAGTTCATTTTGACAGGCAGGACTTTTCTGTCAAGAACCTGTGTTGGCTGTGACCAATGACTGCATTGTCCTTCAGGTGTTTTTCAGTATCTCCCAGCATCATCTTCTCCATAATTTTGCCAGTCACTGAAGTGAGACTGCCAGGCCTATAGTTTCCAGGCTCATTGTTCCTGCTCTTCTGGAAAATTGGGTTATCAGCCAGCTTCCAGTCAACTGGGACCTTTCCAGATTCCCAAGTCCATTTGAAAAATCATTGAGAGAGGTCTCTTGATGACGTCAGCTGGCTCTCTGAGTATTCTCAGATGAATTCCTTTGGCCCTGTAGATTTACAGGGATCCAGCAGGAGCAGGAGATCCCATACAAATTCAGGGTCAGCTGGGAGCTGATCATTCTCCCAGCCATGGTCCTCCAGCTCAGGGCACTCCCTCAATCCATCACTGGCTTTGAGGACAGAGGCAAAGAAAGCACTAAACATCTCTGCCTTGTCCATGTCCCTGTTAGTGAGGTGGCCATCCTCATCCTGTAACAGGACATTATTTCTCCACTGTCTTTTGCTATTAATGCATTTCAAATCTGCTTTTTTTATGAGGTCTTTATGCCCCCTCTTTTTATGAAGTCTTTATGCCCCCTTTATTCTGGCCAGCTTCAACTCCAGCTGACAGATTTTCTCCCTGCAGTGGTGAGCAGCATCTCTGTATTCCTCCCACATCACCTGACCTTGCTTCTGCTGAGCCTACACCTTCCTTTTCTGCCTCTACCTCCCAAAGAAGATTCCTGCTCAGCCAAGCCATCTTCTGCCTCACCTGCTTAAATTCTGCCATTTGGGAATTACCTTCTCCTGTTCCCTTAGAAGATGGTGCTTAAAATGTGACCAGCACTGACAGACCCCAGCACCTGCAAAAGCATTTTCCCAGGGTACCTTACTCAGTAATTCCCTGAGCAGCCTGAAGTCTGCTCTGCTCATGTCCAGAGTTGGGGTTTTGCTGGCACTTTCCTCCTGTTGACACAGAATTTAAGCTCAATTGCTTTGCGGCAGCTGTGGTGAAAATGGCCACGCAACCTCTACTTTCCTCACAAAACCCTCTCTTGTTGGCAAGCAACAAATCAAGGAGAGCATCTTTCCTAGCCAGCTCTCTTAGTACCTGTATCACAAAGTGGTTATCCGTGTGTTCTATGAATCTTCTGGACCCGTTTGTGCCAGCTCTGTGGTACTCCCAGTTAACGCCTGGCAAGCTGAAATCCCGCATAAGAACAAGCAAGGACAGTTGATTTAGAGGTGTCTCTTAGCTCCTCAAAGATTAATTCATCAGCATCACCATCCTGGCTGGGTGGTCTATAGCAGACTCCCATGATGACATCTGCATTGTTTCTTTGCCCCTTAATCTTCACCCTAAAGCTCACAACTGTGGCATTGACAACTGTGAGCTCCATATATTCCAGCCCTTCTGTGAGCAAAGAGATAATACATGTGTGACCTTCCTGAAAATGTTTATACTTGTGGTGAATGCAGCCTTCACAGAAGGGTAGTTTCTGTAGCTCTCTGTATCACTGTTAAAAAAAGTGTACTGAAGTTTCATGTTTATTTTTCCCGCAATGTCTCTCACGTGTAAACTTTCAGCTTGGCACAGATAGAAAGGCAGAGAGCATCAGCTCCAGGGGTAGTCAGAACGACAGAATCACTGCATGGCAGAAAGAAAAAATCCATCACTTGAGTGGTTGTGAAGAATAAATTCAAGCTTCTCCCCTTAACCTACAGCTTGGTGCCTGGGTCTCAAATCAGCTGAACCTGGCATTTATGTTCTGGGAACAGGAAGGATGCTTTAAAGTGAGTCTGGAAAAAGATATAGTGATAGCCTTTTCAATTTGTTTGCCCATAAGCAGAAATAATCAACTCACCAGACTTAGGACAAGCCTTTTTTTTTTTTATTTCATTTGTTTGGTTTTTTGTTTAACCTATCCATCTCAGAGAAATCACTACCACAATATAGTTTGATTCTGATATGGACCCTGCTACACAGCATCTATGCATCCTCCAGATTCCCTAGAAGTAGTGAAAAAGTTAACAGAATCACAGAATCATTAAGGTTGTAAAAGACTTCTAAGATCATTGAATCCAACCTTGACCAAACACTACCTTATCAACTAGACCATGGCACCAAATGCCATATCTGGCTCCTTCTTGGCCACCTGGGCACACCCTGGCTCATGTTCAGCTGCTGCCACCAGCACCCCCAGGTCCTTTTCCTGTGGGCAGCTTTGCAGCCACTCTGCCCCAGCCCGTGGCACTGCCTGGGGTTGTTGTGACCCAAGGGCAGGAGCCAGCACTGGGCCTTGTTGAACCTCACACCACTGGCCTTGGCCCATGATCCAGCCTGTGCAGATCCCTCTGCAGAGCCTTCCTGCCCTCCAGCTGGTCAACACTCACACCCAGCTTGGTGTCACCTGCAAACTGAGGGGGGCACTCAATCCCCTTGTACAGGTCATTGATGAAGACATTAAGCAGAACTGGCCCCAGTACTGAGCCCTGGGGAGCACCACTGGTGACCAGCCCCCAGCTGGATGTAACTCCATCCACCACCACTCTCTGGTCCCGGCCATACAGCCAGGTTTTTACCAGCACACCTGTCCAAGCCATGAGCTGATGGCTTTTCCTGGAGAATGCTGTGGGAATCACTATCAAAGGCTTTGAAATTCGGGTAGATGACATCCACAGCCTTTCCTTTATCCACTAGGTAGGTCACCCTGTCACAGAAGGAGATCAGGTGGGTCAAGCAGGACCCGCCTTTCACAAACCTCTGCTGATGGAGCCTGATCCCCAGATGTCCTGTACATGCTGTGTGATGGCACACAAGACAATCTGCTCCATAACCCTCCATTGCACTGAGGTCAGGCTGACAGACTTGTAGCTCCCCCAATCTTTCTTTGACCCTTCCTGAAGGTGGGCATCACATTGGCCAGGCTCCTGGACAAATGACTTTCCTGTAATGACTTGAGATGACCATGACTTAAATCTTTACTATCACGCAGAAACAGTAGGATAGAAGATGGCATGAAGAAACAGCATTCAGTGAAGAGATGCAGCAGTGGAAACTGGTCTAGCAAGGTTTTCTAAAGCAGAAGTAAAATGTTCTTGTTTTGGTAAGATTGCCCCTTATGCAGCTGAAATTAATTGTGAAGTTTTAAATACCTATTTACTTCTTCTAAGTGCTTAGGTGCACTGACATGGAACACTTACCGTCTTTCGTGCATCTGCAGAATGTCAGACACGCTCAGCTTCACTGCCTTCTTCCTTGACCGTAAGAATGGCTCAAAGAAACTTCTAAACGTGCAGAGCACTGACATGTCCCTAGGGTTATGCCAGCAGACAACACCGTTAATAGAAACAGGGTGTCCTGGGCTCAGAAAAAGAGAAACTCTAAGTGAATCATTGGGCAATGCCTTTTCCCTCCTCCTTCTCTTTCTCATTTCATGTTAGAATGACAAAGGAGATAGGAAGTAATGCTGCACGATTATTCACTAACTTCTCTAAGTCTGTAAGGCATCCAAGTACATACAAAATTTATTCCAATGGAAGCTGATGGACAGAAGAAAAGCTATGCTGGAAGCCCAAGGGGAGAATGCATATAACAGAACTAGTACTGTAAAATGGAGTACAAACCATAATACAAATAACACAAGTGGATACACATTCACTTCTACCAGAAGCCATGTCTGTTTCAGAGAAAAGAAAATTACACTTGGCATATAAGTAGATCTTTTTCATTTGCAATAAATTAGTATCTTAGTATTAGGGTACTCTCTTGAATTTTATCTCCATCTCTTGGTGTGAGAATAGCCAATGTGAAGTTTGCATTTGCAGGCGGCAGATGATGCAATACGTAGCTTAAACCCTTGATGTCACCAAGTGATAAATGTAATGAAACATCACTGTATGTCACCACAACAATGGATTGTGCATGATAACATGACACTGAATACCAAGAACAAACCCAGGAAGCAGCTACTAAATTGGAAATTGTCATGAAAATGGTCCTTGTCTTGTGTATAAATCTCCAACACAAGTTTTCTGGTCCCTCTGAAAACGTGTAACTTCATGTTGCAGTTACGTGGTATTTTTTGACAGCAACTTTTTTGACAGCAACTTGGCATACAGAGGAAGAAAACAGAAGCTGTCACCATCGAACTGGGTAAGAATTTTGTTCTTACTATGTCTGCTGTGGTCACAAAAATAAGAGGGAAGAAAAAATACCATAAAGATGGAAATACAAGCTCCTTACAATAAAGACAGGGGAATACATGACAGTGTCTGATCAAGACTTCAACATGTTCTTCAGCACACCCATCTCTGCGTGAACACAGAGCTAAAAAAACGGTAAATGCTGCCACACTGACAATACTCATCAAGCTAATGGAGAGGCAACGATCAGCATCTGGAAAGCAGATGTGACTTCTGCATGAGAAAGAAGTACTGGTGTGTCTGCACCAGCTTGCTCTCACTTGAGCTCTTGTTTGTTATGGGGAAGTAAGAGAGTGATGCACCAACTTACAGTTAACTTTTGTTTTACTTCATGTTCAAGTAATTTTTGGATAAAATATACTTTTTGACTTTCCTCAGAGAAAAGGCAGGTTGTCTCTGGATAGTCCATCATGGCATTTTCATTTCAATAACAAAGTAACCCCCTGCGCAAACGTGGCCCTTGGCGTTTAGACACTTGTATGGCTGCACAGTCCTGAAGTTCTGTTCCCACTAAATGGAATGTTCAGTTTCATCAAAACACAATTAGGTAAATACTGACTGGTGACTTGTTTCACACCCTTTGCTTATTGCTTTTTTCTCACCTACCTTCTACACCTTGTTCAGCACAGAAAGATTAGAGGCAAGTTGACTCCTCAAATGATATATATTCAACTGCAGAGGAGTAAAAATTGTGCATCACTCACCTCTTTGCCTACCCTGAACCTACTTCCCCTTCTTCCTTAAGGTCAATACAACCACATAAACTACTTTTGCTAGCCCCTTTGGTGAACCTGTTTCAGCTTACAGCTGGAGTCCCTAATTGAAATCTGCAGAAACTTTAAAATATTTCAGAAGTTTTTAAGGGGATGAATAGAGGGGAAAGAGACCAGCCTAAAAATCTCTTTATAAAATATTAATTTTGCTTTTAATGTCCTGTGTCCCATTTTCTAGGCTAGACTGTGTTTTTGGTAAACCTGATCAACCAAGCATTTATGAAAAAGAGATAGTAGGCTGGGCATTATTAACAGAGCTATTAATGCTTAGGCAGGACTGAGCATGTACCAACAGCTCAATAAATGCACACAACTTTGAGGCTTTCCACTGCATCAGCTGTGACTCTGTCTCAATGTGCACAGAGGTTGTGGCACCATTTGCTGTATCTTTCTGCCTCCACAATCACTGAGTCGCCAGCTTCATTCATGAGCTGAGAGAGTGAAAAATACTTTGCACTCAGGACCAGACACATTTAAGGTGGAAGCTATTTATATTAACAAGTAAAAGATTCTGTATTTTCTTTGTTTCTTTCAGAAGATGTGAGGGGAAAAGAAATATTATTAATAGCATTTGAAATGTGTAAAAGCTGTTAAAAGTTTTTCATCTGGCCCACTTACACTGCTGCCTACTTCCCAGGAGAAATGGATGCATCAAGAAAACCTCCTGCTATTCACTTCACTTTGCTTGTGTTCCTCAGAGCCAAAGCTACACCGTTTCCATTTTTACTACAATATTTCTTAAATTAAGGCAGGAAATGAGCTAAATTTCCTCAATATGGACTGCAGCATTGTGCTTTTTTTGGCTACAGTCCAAAAAGTAATTGAAGTGTTTGCCACTTAGTACTAGACATGGAACTCTGTAGAAGAGAAAATGGTTTCATCTTAAACACAGATTTGTATGTACCTTAAGTAAAGATTTTCTCTGTTTTTTGGTAAACAGTCTGGAAAGTTACATATGACAACAATTTTCCCAGTACCTTTTTTTTTCATATAGTAATGTCCTAAGATTGCCAGGAAAACAAGTCATCTGGAAAAATACAGTAAATTCATACAAAGAAACAGCAAGGTAACAATTAAAATTCTACTCTGGTAGAAATGAACTCAAATCCTAAGCAAAATAACAGAACAAACTGCAGTCGAGGCATAAGCAGGACTTACACCCTAATTCTGCTTTATTTTAGTGTTAAAAAATAATTGCAGGTCTTTTGTGGTTTTCTGAAACTTAGAGAGGAAACTGAAAATATTTTGAAATTACTTAAACCTGATAAAAGAAACTGCAGCTAAGAATTCAATTGTATTTCTTCATGCAATCTGCTATCATCATATGACTTACTGACCAAAGCCAAAGCTACTTTCAATTTCAATAGAAATGTTGCAGCTTCTTAGTTAATTTTTATTCTCCAGCTGAATGCTCATCTGCAAATAATGAGTTCTTGAAAAACAAATCAAACTGGGTCACTGCAAAGTCATCAGGTACTCTGGGGATGGGTAATGTGATACTGTGCCTTTTATATCCAAGTTGGCAGTTTAAACCCAGTCTAGGCCAGCAGTGACTGGAGCCTACTGCTACATGCTTTTTGTCACGTGTAACAGGTTGCTAGACTTGGTTCATTTTGCAGTGAAAAAATAACATTTCTCTATGGTTTCGTGAAACTGTCACTGAAAGCTGAACTATCCTCCATCACCGAATCACAGAAAGACCAAGGGCAGGCACCTCTGGAAATAACCTGGTCCAGTCCCTCTGCTCAAGTAGGGCCACATCCAGGTGGCTTTTAAGTATCTCCAAGGGAGACTTCACAAGCTCTCTGGGCAATTTGTTCCAGGGTTCAGTCACCTTCACAGTAAAAGTTTCATTATATTCATAGGGACTGTGTGTGTTTCAGTGTGCGCCCACTGCCTCTGGTCCTGTCCTGAAAAGATCCTGGCTTTGCCTTCTTTGCACCTTCCCTTTCCCAATACTAATTCACATCAACAAGGTGCCTTTGAGCCCACTCTTCTTCATGCTGAACAGTGCCAGCTTTCTCAGACTCCCTGTGTATATCACATGCTCCAGTGCTTTAATGGTGTCAGTGTCCCTTTGCTGGACTTTCTCCAGTATGTCCATGTCTTCTCTTCAGCAGGAGTCCACTACTGGACAAAGCACTCCAGGATACATCTCACCAATGCTCAGGTGAGGCAAGGATCCCCTCTCTGGACCTGCTGGCAACACTCCTCCTAATGGAGTCCAGGATACCTTCTTAGTTAAAATAACACATTGTTGGCTCATGGTCAACTTGGTGTCCACCAGGACTATGTTCTCTGCAAAGCTGTTTCAGACACTGATCTCATCAATGTGAGCCTCTGAGATCAGTAACACCTCTCTGTGAAATAGTGGGTCTTCCATTCAGATGGGGCACACACTAGGAACAAGATGTTTGAAATTGCTGAAGCTAAGCAAAGCTGACTTCTCTCAGTGCAGGGCTAATATAAACAAATGGGCACCAGTCAAACTTACCAATCACTTTTCAAATGAGCTACAAAAATCTGAAGCAGTTAGCATACTGCAAGGCAGCATGAAGAGATTTATTCCAGTCACACTCCCGGAAGTTCATATAACAAAGAAATGTTTTGTTTACACAGAGGCTTCTAGGCTTGTACATTTTTATACAACATATGTTCAAACCTTTTGATTTTGCAGAGTAGCAGCGTTAACTGCAGATACGTATTTCAAATTTTTACACTACCACATCTTACTGCATCACCACAGTGATATCTCAAGGTAAGACTTTAAATAAACTGACTTATGGGTGGGCTGACTGCCTGTATAACTAATTGTATTCATACCCACTAAGGCACATGGACATACATTTCCTGAAAGAAAAAAAAAGTTTATTTTATTGCTTTATCACTTGAATTGTAATTAAGTAATGAATTATGCTTTTACTTCAAGGTATCAGTCTACTACTTCAGTTTTATTCTTCTTACTTTAACATGTGTTGCATATCTTCTCTCCATCTCAGAACATACTTCTATGATATTTGAATTTTACATTCTCATTTCAATGTAATTAACAAAGTTACCCTCTGCGCAAACACAGCCCTTGGTGTTTAAACACTCGTATGACAGCACAGTCTTAAAGTTCTGTTCCCACGGAATGGAATGCTCAGTTTCATCAAAACAGAATTAGGTAATTCCTACCCGTGGAAGGACCACAGTGGACTTCTCTACAGGAGACACTCCTGCCCTCTTGTTGCTACCATAAAAATATTTTTGTGGAACTTGTAACACAAGGTCGCATTTATTGAACTAAATTATCTCTTTATTAGGAAAACACCAACACCACATTCTTCAAAATTACTGGAATTTTATTTGCCTCAGGCTTATGACTTGCAACCAAAGACATTGTGCAAAGAAAGCAAAGATTAAGTACACTTTAGGGAAAAGGTGATAATCCACATTGGTAACATAGAAGATCAGTCTGATGAAAGAAGCCATACGTTACACTATATAGATTGCAATATTCAATAGCATTTTTAAAACCAACTTTTTAATAGAGAAAAAAAAGTTAAGCAAAGTTCACAGTAGACATAAATTTGATACAATTCAAAAAGCCTTTTTCTGAAGGTCATCAAGCGTAAAGTGGAAAAACGTATATGGGGCAAGGTGTATGAAAGCTAACTACTGAACATTTATAAGCTATTAAACAAAGTTGCATATATGTACCACAGTGTAAAAAATCAATGCAGGACAAATAAAAAATTTGAAAACTGCCTGATGAAAAATAAAATAACCAGTGGCTTTTAATGACTTCTCCTGGTTATCAATGCTACAAAAGACTTTTTTTTGTTGCCCTTCTGATGCCACTGAAAAAAACCTTATCAAATGATAAAACCAGGCACAATCAAACCATTACCAAGTCAAAACCAGCCCATAGAAATATACTATCAACCCACATTTTCCCTCAAAAGGTTTCTTTGTTGTTGTTTTTTGAGGCCCATTTGGTCACAATATGTTACATTTTTTTCCTTTTTTACACCATGATATCATATGTTTGTCTGGCACTAACCTAAAGCTAATTTATAGAGAATGAGAATACAGAGACAACCCAATGTCTATTTGACAAAAAGAATTCACTGGGTGTAAAATAGGAGAAAAGAGAAGAGAAGGGGAAGGGGTGAGTTCTGCCAAGAAAATAAACCCTATGGATCACTCATCATCACTTCCGCTTGCTTCCGACTGGTCCTAGAGGTAAGAGACACAAGACAAGTCAGAAATTCTTTCCAGCTATTCTGTAGAATTTGTTAAAGAAGGAAAAATAAAAGGAAGTATAAGGAAGAAATATGACAATTAAACTGACAAATCAAGATAGCCTGAAGAAAGGTACTGTGTTATTTAGTATTTCTCTTTCATGACATTTCATCTAATTGTGGTAGACTTCTTTAGAGAGGGAAGACAGAGAGTCAGGAAACACCAGCTCTTTCTTTCTATCCAGACATTTAAGAACAACTGGGAAGACATCTATTTTCATTTGTTGCAATAGCAGAAGCACCCACCAAAAAAAGGTAAAAAATAATCAAGCTGTAATTTTTCATCTGTGGACAAAAGCAAACAGACCATGAGACTTAAAGGTTCAATGAATGTAGGAACAGCTCGAAGAAATAAGATCCAAGCTTCTTAGACTTCTTGTCTTCCAGCACTGGAAACAAATCTCACAGGCACACTTAGATACAGTTAATATCCCCACCCAATTATCTTGGGATGATCACGATAGGTTAAACATGTGCTTAAGCATGAATAGTTGAGAATTCTGACAGCAAGCAGGACAAGGCAGAGACGCAATCACTGCAACCACTTCCACAGTCTCACTGAACAAAACTTACATTTTCATCTTGATCCTCATCACTATCATCATCACTCACGACAGGCTTGGCTTTTGCTCTGCTTTGCCTCTTCTTGCCTTTTCCTTTCTCCCGACTTTTTTCATCCTTCTTATTTAACTTGATTTTGACTTTCACTGATTTTGCTGCAAAAAGTTTAACAGCATACATTAATGTAACATTCATTTATCAACTTAAATGCTGTCTCTGTTCACAGAAATTCACCTCTGGTAGCAGACTGAAAAGGCATTTCCCTCTGACTTTATATGGACTGAGGAACAACAAAGCAAGAGGTATTGGCTTTTATTTCTCTACTTATTCATCGTTTTAACAATAATATATATTAAACTATGAAGACTGACTTTAAGCTGACCATGTGCACCTTCTTTTCATTCTCAGAATGCCTGGTGTCTACAGGTGGTATATGGTCCTGTGAGAAGATATACACTTAAAAGTATTTTCTTCCTTACCTATGGTAATGTTTAGCCTTTGCATAAACAGACTTTTTTTTTTTTTGTATTTTAAAGTACAGAAATGCTACGTAGAGGTTACTGGTGCATTTTGAGTTGACACCTTTCTAAAGAACATGTTATTCTGATTCCAGAATATCCACTCATTTCCAAATGATCTGCTAAAGCTGCATGCGTAGCACACACATATGACACGCTTGGAAGGGTAGCTCAGGGCCAAGTACTACAGCTTCTGTAACAAGAGAAAAAGGGTAGCTGGAGTTTGGGTAGATGAACTGGATGGCACAAAGTGCAATGAAGGAATCCCTCATTTTCCACTCCATCATGTTTCCAAGTCTGCAGGGGCTAAATGAGTGTTCTGGAACAGAGTTCCACTTCGTCATTGTCACACTGTAGAGTATTTTCACCATCATCTGGTTCTTAACCATGTGATGAACTTTGCATGTCACATCATGCCTGAGGTTGTGTGAATAAAGACTGTCTCTAGCCTTTCCAGGCACTTCCATTTACAAATAGCAGGAACCAACCCTGAAAGGCTGATAGTTATGGTTGCCCACAAAGCACCTGTGTGATTTCCTTCTGGCTTAAAAATAGTTTAAATAGAAGTAAGCCAGAACATTCAGTTGAAAGACTAAAACAATGTTAACACTCAAGCAAACTTAGTAAGAAACTACTTCCACCAATGAAAATAGAACCTTATAACCAGTTTCCATGCAGAAACAGCAAAATATCCCCAGACATACTTTATTTCAGTATCTAGACTCACATTCTGATTCCGACTCCTCTTCTTCATCTTCTTCTTCATCATCGTTGCTTTCATCCTCGCTTTCTTCTTCTTTGGCTATCTTCTGTCGTGCACTTTTGAACACAGACTGAAGAACAATGGAATCCTCATAGATCTACAGCACAGGCACAAATCTCTGTCAGAACTATGAAGTCAAGCAGGATCAAAAATTCACAGCATAGACGTTAATTTCCAGTGCAAATCTACAGAGTACATGGCATTTTCAAATACCAAGTAACAATGTTTGTTGCATTAATTGTATGAGAAATGCCAACATTAATTCTTCATAATCTAAATGAAGATATTAGTCAGTAATGAGCTGCAAAGAAGCAACTCTTACGTTTTACATCTAAAATGTCTAGTTAGTGTTTTTTTTTATTATTTTTACTACCATAGGAACTATTGTGCATTTTCATCAGATCACAACAGCCTTGAAAATCTGCCAAAGGAACAGACTTCAGCAGTAAACACCTTAATTAAAACATGGTTTACTGTCTGGCAAAACAGTTAATAATGACAAATGGCTAACCATCATTTAATTATCTTTAGTTTTTTTCTGAAATCCAAAGTGGCTACAAGGAAAATAATTTATCCCAAGCAGCTCATCCCTTCCTTCCTCTCAGATCTAAAAAGACTGAAAAAAAAATCAGGGCTTGCTCTAAAAACGAACATGTGTTCTTGAACATTCTGTAGTATCCAAAGTATCTTGAGTATATCAGATTTTAACCTCAAGCACGGGAGGTTCTTCAAGAGTGACTACTTTTGGCTTGTAACACATTTCTTAGATTAACACAGTAAAAAATCTTGTGTTGCCAAGTATCTGGTTCTTCGTCATCATGTGAACATATCATCTTGTGCAGTTTGTTCTGTAAAATGTCAGAAGACAAGCACTGGACAATTCAGCACTAAACAATTAAGAATAATTACCAGAAGAGTACAGAGTCACAGACTGCATTTGATTTTATCATCATCATTGCTGTCGTCACCTTCACCATCAACTACCTTGGCTGCCTGTCATTGTGGCTAAATGACACACTTTCTTATATAACGGGATGCCAGGTATTTGTGAAAAAGATAATGGAAGTATTTTTGGCTGCCATTATGCAATCTGTACACTAAACATGATAAAACTGCTGTAATACTTTGTGGGTTCAACAAACCCAATTAGAAAAAGTTTGTTCAGAATACCTAACATGAAATATCCAGTTCCCACTTTTTTCACTTGACCAAGTGCTTTTTTTGAAAAACTGCCTCTCACTGTGGATTGCTCCCTATTCTGTAAGTTCCTCTGTGCTTTTTGTTATGAGATGTTTGATTTGCTCTCAATCATGGTAAAATTTTTTATATCTACTATCTAAAAAAAATAATCATGAATGTTTTGAAAAGGCTGCTCTCCTGTCTTATGACATTAGTGAGCTGTAAGACTCCGGAACTTGCTTCCTTAAAGTCAAATAACAATTGACTTTCTCTCACAGCTACTTCTTTTCAAGTCAACTATTGATAGGACCTGCCAAGTTCCTCCTGAGAACTATTTATTTTTCATACACAAAACCCTAGCTCATTCAATTATTCTTAGGAATGGCTCTTTCAACTAACCTTCTGGTTTTTCTCACACAAAACACTTTTCTAAGACAAAAAGAATTAAAGACCTGTACAAAATTTTATTTTTTTAATGCTGGGCACTACATAGTTACAGCATCAATGCGACCCAGACTGTCAAGAGTTTCCCAATAAAATACAGGGGTTTCAAAAATTATTTTAACCTTCTTTATGTGGAATTACTTGTAATATTCATATCTATTTTGATACACAAAAAATCCCATGGGGCTGCTTCATGAAAAGCTGTGCAAATACAAATTTTATTATTTTGACAAAAACCCAATTCCAACAGGTTTCAAAAAATCAAGCAACAATGACAGTAGAACTTCCTTCAAAAAGGGAGAAGTAACAACAAAAGAACTTCACAACAAATGACAACATTCATGAGAAATCTTCTATTTGACACAGCATTTTCAACCCTATACGTCTGTGTGTCATTTCACCATTACAATATGACAAGCTTTCCAAAACACTGAGGTTTCATTGAGGACAAAAGCCTTAACACACGAAGTCATTCTATCCCTGAAAACCCTGAATAAGCTTCCTTCTCAGATGGAATTGCTTTGCTCCAAGGAAAAGCAGCATGCACCACACTAGAGAACACTTGCAGTCACTCTGTGCTTAAACAACTACATGAATTAGCCCTTTCATTTTGAGTGCACACACAAACAATCTAATTTACTGAAGTCAATTGGTTCGTCAGAGCAAAGGTACACAAGAACTACAACAAAGAAGACATGGTAGCACGGAAGCCTGGAAAACTGAAGGACTACTGGAGAAGTATCCTGCAACTCAGGGGAAATCAAAATGAATGGTGTGAGAACTTTACAGAAAAAAAAATGAACAAAAGTCTTAAGACACAAATTATTTGGGCTTCATGCTACAAAAAGTAGTATTAGGTTTGGTCATTAATAATTAATTTCTGGAACAGAAAATAATACTACAACACTGATACATGTTAGGTTATTTTCAAACAGAGTAGCAGTATCTACTTAACACTTCTATCTAACACAGTCAGGATTATTCCTCTCAATTCTACCACCTCTGCCTAACAAGAGACCAGTTTTCCATAAGCAGGTTGAGTCATTCTGATGTGAATAATTTCATTATTTTTCCCATTTCACTACTGGCTTTTCTTTACCTCTTTTTATCTCCTCCACCAACTCTTACCATCTTCTGAAGTTTCAGTCACACTTTTTGTTATTAACTTTACTTTTCTCCCTGTCTTGTTATAATTAGATACTTATAGCCATTTTACTACTATATGAATAAGCAGTAAATGAAAATTTACATCTGGACACATAGCAAAATTTTGTCCCAAGCATTCTACCATAATTAATTTACTTCAAAAATATTTTCACTTTATTTGTAGTTGTTTCCATGTAACTGAAGACAGTAAAAATAACAAATGTACATATTACAGAAAATATTTTGTCTCTTGATATCAAAAATAATCACTAAATTATGAACTGAATCCAACAACTTTTCATAATAAATTCCATACTCAATTTTAATTCTCAAATTTTAACATAAACTCCCCAGTTTAGTTAAATGTTATCACTAATGTTTAGAAATTTTAAGAAGACATTTGTTATTAGCAGCACCATCCTTCAGCTTACTTTTATTTAGACTTCAATTAACATCTTTTATTATCTCTTGCATGCCATGGAAGCTGTCTTCATGGTCTCTGTTTCAACTGAATATTGTGTTTGCATCACACTTTTTGGATGTCATATATAAAAATAATCATCCAAGACTCTGTTTCACTGTATTGTGAGACAACTTTCTCATCTGTCTCTTATCTTTCTTATCTTATCTATCATCAAGATTTCATAGTCTTTCCTTTTTTATCAGCACTCTATTCTGAATTCTGAGCCCATTAATGTGTACAAAACATCTGTTTGAGATGAGTTTGCCTTCTAAGCCTCTGAGACTCATCTGGGATTTATTACTACTGTCTTTTAAAATGGACACTGACCTTTCAACAACAAAAAAAACTAAAAACCAGAGGCTTCAGAGGATGAAAAGCTTTATATATACATCTTTACTGATGGACAACCTTGAATTTTTATCTTCCATGAGCAGAACTGAAGAGCTTTCTACAAGCTTTCTACTTCCTCAACATCTTGTCCTAGAGCTGTACTGTTACATCTGCTCCTTCTGTGATCCACTGTGGAAAACCTCAACCGATGTATCACTCTACACACACTGCCTTTACCAGAGATTCAAAAAGTCTTATTGCAGCTTTAAAGTACACACAAATCAGACAAAACTGATCTCAGAATTAGCATTACAAACAATTTTTCTGAAAAGACACACTGCAGCTGTGTCTGGTGAATTCTGGATTCTAAGAATGTGGATGCTTTTCTCTACTCAAAGTAAGAACTGAAACAGAGTTTACATACAAGAATAATAATCAACAAGCACTGAAAACATTGTATGTTCAACAGAATGTCTGTATGTTCAACAGAATGTCTGTATGTTCAACAGAAATTAACGCATTCAGACCTGAGATCCCTCCAAGTTGAATGTCTGAGCATTGTGACACAGCAGCATGACATCTTTCTCCAAATCCCCAAGACTCCTGTATTTATGGTTGCGAATTCTTTCCTGTTGCATTTGTTGAGGAAATGAAGACAAGTATTAATGGGCAGTGGTGCAGAAAGAAGAACAACAGAGAGGACACTGAATTATTATTTGAGTCAACACATTAAAAGCTTTCTCTTAAAAAATTTTACCTAAGCATCAAGATAAGGATCTGTCTAAAACATAGAAAGTCTTCAACTATGTTGTTAACGTATTACTCAAGGTAAAAATTAAGCAATTTCTTTGTGAACTGTAAGGGTTAAAGGCAAGAGAAATTCAGCTCTTTTGGTAAAAGAAGTTCCAGTTTTGTCTTTCTAGCAAAGAAACAAAATAACTGTAATACAAGTGAAAGATACAGAATTATAACATCACATGAAGTGCAACGTGCCACCTAGACCCCATCTGCCAAACACTGGATCTGACCTGGCTCTTCCAAGATATGAAGCTAGGGTCTAAAGGGGAAGCTGTATGAGGAGCAGCTGAGCTGATCAGGTTTGTTTAGCCTGGAGAGGAGTACACTGAGGACAGACCTCACTGCAGATACAACTTCCTCATGAAGGGAAGAGCAGGGGCAGACTCTGATCTCTCTGGTGACCAGACCCAAAGCAATGGCCTGAAGCTGTGTCACGGGAGGTTTAGGTTGGATATCAGGAAAAGGCTCTTCACCCAGAGAGTGGCTGGGCAGTGGAAGAGGCTCCCCAGGGAAGTGGTCAGAGCACCAGCCTGAGAGAGTTCAAGAAGTGTTTGGACAATGCTCTCAGGCACATGGTGTGATTCTTGGAGTGACCTGTCCAGAGTCAGGAGTTGAACTTGACGATATGTTGGTCCCCTCCAACTCAGGATATTTATGTTCTATGATTTTAAATGTGGGGATAGCTATATTCCCCTAGAACTATTAAATCTTTGCAAACAGTGCGTTTTTACCAAATCTGTTGACAGATTCACAATTAGGTCTTCGCAAAAAAAGGCACTGAGATGTCATTTCTGAGAGTGTCATTCATGTCACACTACTATAGTTTGATTTTACCTTGAAATTACAGTGATACATTGCAAAATACGCTAAACAAAATGACTAACAAGCTGTGTGACAATGTTTACAATCTAATCCTTTAATACAGGTGCATGAAATATTCACATTGTTATTTTAAAAACAACTTTATGCTCACCCCTCTGTAAAACCGAAAGAAATAGAAGAATCTCCACTTCCAAAATTCCTTCATTCCTTACCTTTATTTTTTTGAAGTCCACTGGTTTTCTAATCAATTCGTAATACTCTGGTAGTTCTTTCCTAGATGGGAGCTGAATGAAGACTTCACTTAGCTGCCGTCCTGAACTATTGAGAAAAACAAAGCCATAATGAAAAGAACTACTACAACTTTCTCACAAAACATACACGCACAATCTAATAAGAAAAAAATTAAAATAATAGAATAAAATCACAGTTTTTCTTTCAAAGAACTAGAAACTGAACCCTGAGTTTTAAATTTGGTACAGATAATTAATTTACAACTTTAAATTTTTAAGTCGTAACGTATCATTAATACGTCATTGACATCTAACATCATTAGAGAGGAATATGTCTAAGAGGCTTTATTAAAGAAAAACCAGGATTTGCATCAGAATCCCAGAGTCTTTTGCTGACTACACTCTTATTGTTTCCTTGTAATTTTTAGCAAGTCTCCCTTCTGTCACTCTTATATTTGTCTTCTTAAACACTATATAGTTGATCTTGAAATTCCTCATTGTAGCAAACCATACTGATTTCCATTATACTATATGCTGACTGCTATTAGACTAACTTGATGTTAGAACAACAAAAAACTAGTAACTTCTATTAACGACTGTTGGGTTTCTGGGAAGATCATTCCAACTACACTGAAAATCACTATTGCCAACTGTACTTCATTAATTTGAAATAAAGTGATAGATTATCTATAAAACTTTTGTACTCTTGGAACACTGCCTATAACTTAGAGGTGTCCGAACTTTCTAAGTTTCCCATACTTTCCCATGAAGGGAAGAGCAGGGAAATGTGCTGATGACACTTAAGGGCTTAGTTGTTCTTGTGTTTGTTTTTGGCTGGTTTTTTTTCCCCCAAGTGCACATAATTTTTCTCACCGTGTAGCAAAAAGAGCTCTCCTGTGAAGAAGTGCACACAGCATTCACAAGCACTTTTCAGTTCAATTTACACACTTCCCTCTCCTACAGCTACTTCAGAAAAGCCCTGTTTTCTCAGCTGAATTTTCAGATAGTATCTCAGGAATGCCAAACTCCACATAAGCTGGGCAAGAAGGCTACCAAATACTGGTTTTCACCTGAGCTTTCTCTTGCAGCCACCCTCCAGAGTGGTGTGGGATCTTATCAGACACATTAAACTAAAACTGAATTGAAGGTTAACTGAAGCAATTCTGCAATGGAGAACAAGGATGATAAAAAGCACAAAGCTGGCAACTGCTCTGCCCTTTACAGAAGTAATGAATGCTTACTATATAGCATGCATTTCTTAATGCCTGAAATAACATCAGAATTGGAGAAGGCACTATTTTCTTATGGATCTGACAGATTAATGAACAAGCAGGAATAAACAGATTTTCCTCACTTCCTAAGTATCTGGTGCCCACCTAATCCACGATTTTTTATTGTTCTCATTTTGGCCCTGGGACAATGCTTTTCCTTCCACTACAGAGGACAATAATGAAAATACTCTAACTGCAGACTACTAATCAGTATTGTTCTACCAAGATCTTGGGACCAACTAGCAGCTAGAGTATTTTTTCATTCAATGCAGACATAGAAACCAAAAGCCTCTGTCTCATCCCGTACCTTTGTGTCCAACTTGCACGAGCAGCAGCAGCCCTTGCCTGCTCAGCAGTAGCTGCCAAGCTGCCTCCTTGGTCTCACAAGGTTGTGGCACACGCCTGAGTGCGCTCCTGGGCATGGCCGCTGCAGGTGAGACAAGGCACTGGGCGTATGGTGCATCCCTGTCCCGGGAGAGAACACTGAAGTCTCTCTGCTCTCCATATGGCTGTTGGGGTAGACACTCACAGAGACCACTGGCACCCTGGCAGCAGCTACTAGCAACTTCACCCAACACATCTAATTTATTTGGGAAGCACCCTGTTACTAAAACAGAAGCTAGCATAAAATGGCCAGGTAGCTGTCACAGCCAAGTCTTACAATTTCCCTCCTGCCAGCAAGTAACTGTGAAATTCTGGCCACTGCACCTGCTATCTCCTTTGGTACGGACTCACAAATTCTTTACTTTCATACTTTCCCCATCCAAGTGGTTATACAACGGATTTAAAGGCACCAATCTTGTTCTTGACCTGTGTGTCTGTGTCATGCTGCATGACAGAACCTGTCTGCATCACAGACTACCCTCTCAAAGTGAAACTGGAAGCAATATAAGGAAAAGCAATGCATTAAATACATTCTACACAACTGCCTAAACTAATGTTTGTTTCTATTTCTTTGGAAATTGAGGACTTCATTTTCTTCTTTGTTTTGTTCATAGAAGGAAGTGTTGAGCAGTAACAGCTGCAACTGAGATCAATGAAATTTCTTCTAAACATACACAACACTATGAAAATCAGCAACTGGATCTTTGATACTCAAATGGTATCTTAAAATCTAAGTTTATATTCCCCGTTTATAAAATGAGAATAAAATGCTGTGAAGAAGTTTTGCATCTGCAAAACATTTGGACTTCTTAGGAGCATTATAAAGAAGCCCAGGGGGAATTCAACTACTCATTAAGTGATCACTGCCCACCTTATACAGGCAAGGCACTGATCCTGAGGAAAAGCAAAGCAAAACGAAGCAGTATCCTGTTGCACCATTACATGGCACACTGTAACTAACCTGCCTGTGCCTTGGTACAGTATGAACGTGGATTAGGTATACAGAAGGACTATCACTGCTGTGTGTTAATTTCAGCAGCCTTAATCACCATTCAAGTAAAATTACTGAACCACTGATGCCGGGTTTTCCTCAGCTGTGCTTCAGAGTTTAATACTGAACAGAAACACTTCATTAAAAAGGAAACAGCCACTAATAAACTAATTCTGATCAAATTTTAAACATGTTTAGCCTATTTGTCCTACTGAAACAGCTCCTGATGACTATAGCTTTTAATCTCATGGCTGATTTTTTTTGTCTTTTTACACCAACACACCCACCCTTATATGGTATTTTGTAATAAAAATACAGCTCATAAATTATTAAACAGCAATATTCTATTTTCCAGGTGCAAAATCAGCCAACTGTGATTTGTTCACACTATTCTATTAAACCAAGAATGCCATAGGAAACCCTTAAGCTTTTGCTTGATGTAATTTATTACTAAAATCATTTAAGGCCATGAAAAAAAAAGCATTAAGGGCATGACAGAAGACTACAGCCTGATTTTGTCTACTCAGATCAATAACAGCTTATTCTGTTCTATCATTTTTATAGAACCTACTCTCACAAAGAAGTACTATCTTGCACTCCCTTTGTACATGTGCACCCTAAAAATGAATGTGATCTTTTCTAACAATCTCAAATTGCTGTGTTGTGGATACAGTAAGAGAAAATTAGTAATTATTAATGCAACTCTGAGTTTAATCCTTTTGCCCACTTATGTAATTAGAAAATAATAACCACAACAACTACCACATAAAAATCATGCGCAGTAAAAAAAATCACTTATGGTTGCTTAGCAACTAGCAGGCTACGTGCTGAAAGGAAGAAGGAGCAGAATAAATTAAAAGATCTGACTGTGAAAGAACTGTGAGTGACAGTTCACTGCTACTGCATCAGCTCAACATGCTAGTCCCATGTGTGCTCACATTAAAAACACTTGCATGCTGCACAAGTTAAAAAAGCATTAAGAAATACTGCTTATTTTAAAAATGTTTTTGCTTAGAAAAATATTTGTGTGCAATGTTTCTGATTTTATCTCATTTCTGTCAAACTGCTTACAAGGTGCATACAAGCATATAATTCCACCCTTTTAGTCAGTATTGTCTTTGGTGAAATGAAATGCAGGAACCTCATTTGTATGAGGCTCCTTTTCTATTTGTTTTCCCTGGCATTATTTGGCCAGAAACGGCTGCTACAGGCCTGTTAAAAGTATACTACTACCAACACTCTTTCTCCTTTGGTTTCAAAAGGAGAGATAACTATAAAGCTAAAACTGCAACATGTTCTCATATTTCTGGCAAATTTCAAACTTTAAACAAATAATGAAATTCAATTTAGAGTGGGTAGAATGAAGAGTCCTGCATGCTTGCTCAAGTCAGAGTGCTCATAAACAGAACCATGGCTTGAAAACTACAACTTTGAATCAAATGCAACTCACAAAGATGCTATTTAAAAAACAAACGAGTGTGGGGGAGGAGAATTACAAGAGCTGGCATAGTGACTTTCAACAGTAATCCAGCTATGTAGGGACATGACTAATTTTCATCAGTGTTTAATGGTTCTGTTTGGAACTGACTACAGTAGTATATGGTAAACCTGTCCCCACCACTGGAATGGAAGTGGGTAAAAATAGTTAAATATGTAAGTCCTGGGTTTGACATATGGCTACATACTCCATAACGTGGGCTTGGATATAAGTAAGAATTATTTACTCTGTGTGTTTGAATACCCAAGAGTACCAGTTGGCATCATTAATTACTAATAGTTAGATCTGTAATGGCTAATTGCGTTAACTCTCCATTTTACAACAGTTAAAAACTGGCAACTTAAGAAAACAGTTGAAAAGACTGAATAAAATTCATTTCACATACAGAGAAAATACCCTGAGCTGTGGCATCAAAATTAAGAGTACCATGGGCACAAATTTCAACATGTTGGCTTTAATGATGCAGTGATCAAAATACTAAACACCACAGACAGGAGTACTCTCTTGCCAAGCAGGAAAAAGGCACAAAAACTTCACCCTTCAATTTTTTATATTGTTATTAGAATGTAGCTGTTTACAGCTACCTGATACCAGGAGGAGACTTTGTGAAGTTAATTGGTACACTATGCAAGTCCTTACCTTAAATCTATGAACAAATCAGATGGCAGGCAGAGACAAATGAAATCACTGTACAGAACAGAGCTATCAGCATCCCAGGACCCCTGAATTCAGCTGTTGCTATTTATGCAACATTAATGCAAACTAGTGGTAGTATCAAACTGGCACCCAGACAGGAAACATTATATTCTGATGCAAAGCAGAATAAAACAGCGGGTTTGTACGGAAGTTGAAGGATTACAAGGTATGAATGACAGAATCATAGAATGATTTAGGTTGGAAAAGACCTATAGTATCATCCAGTCAAGCCATTAACCCAGCACTGCCAAGTCTACCACTAAGTGTCACATCCTCACACCTTTTCAACACCTTGGGGACAGTGATTCTACCACTTCCCTGGGAAGTCTGGTCCAATGACTGAGCACCATTCAATGCAGTTTTTCCCAATATCCAGTCTAAATCTCCCCTAGGGCAACTTGAGGCCATTTCCTCCTGTTACTTGTTACAAAGGAGAAGAGGCTGAACCTCTTTCAGGCAGCAGTTGTAGGCAGCAGTAACTTCTCCTCTAAGACTCCTTTTCTCCAGGCTAAAAAACCCCATCTTCCTCAGCTGCGCCATATAGGACTTGTGCTCCAGACTCTTCACCACCTCCATTACCCTTCTCACGGTACTGGACATGCTCCAGCACTTCAGTATCCTTCTAGTAGTGAGGGACGCAAAACACAGGATTTCAGGTGGGGCCTCACCAGTGCTGATTACAGAGGGACAATCATTTCCCTAATCCTGCCAGAATAAAGTATGAGTCATTTTCTCTACTTAATTTTAACCATCAGGAAAAGAAAGCTAAACTTAAAGCCTGTCTTCCTCTGAAATAAACCATAAAGAAAAACCATCACAAGAGGAAAAATACAATTTTTAAGCCTGCATGTATGTGATTCAGATCAGCAGCTGGGGCTCAAATCTAGCACAAAAATTCCTTAGTCTGAAAATAAAATTATCAGCAGTAAAACTGCCTCTTCTTTCAAAAGGCTAAAGCATTTTAAGTGGATATACAAACTAATTTTAAGTGGACATGCAAACTAGTTTTTGTGTGCCAAACTGATTTGGTGGTGCCAAGCAATAGGATGAGAAAGAACGTGCAGATACTGATGCACAGGAACTTTCACCTGAACATGAGGAAGAATTGCTTTACTGTACAGGTGACCATGCACTGAAACAGATTGTCCAGAGAGGCTGTGGAGTCTCTCTCACTGGGGATATTTAAGAAATGTTGGCAGCAGCCCTGCGCCATGTGCCCTGGGATGACCCTGTCTGAGCAGGGAGATTGAACCAGATGACCTGCTGTAGTCCCACCCAAACAGACCCATTCTGTGGTTCTTTGATTTTGTGCAGTGAAAAACATAACATACATAACATACGATTCTATGACATTAATTTCTATGGGCATTCCTAATTTTAGAGGAAAAGTAAGACAAATTAAAAGCATGGGAACTAGAAAAATGTGAGACAATAATGTCGGACTGATGAACTGCAACTTGCTCTCTTCTAAGCAGTTTTACACTGCAAGGTTAGAACAAGGTACAAGGGTGTAAAGACACTTAAATCTTAGTTTAAGAAGTAATTGCAACAAAATCTCAGATTAATAGCATTGCAAATGGAGTCTGCAATGATGATGCATGTACTTTACTTGGGAGAATGAGGATCAATGTGTAACTGGAAACATGTTTCCAGGTCCCTGAATCTAGGGTCTTGGTATACCATACAGAACTTTTTAAATCCAGGAATGAAGGCCAAATCTATCTAGTTATTTCTGTCCCACTATTCCATATGGAAAGATTACAGAACTCTTAATTAATAACTTGTGTGAATTATTAAATGCTTCCAGTCATACAACCTTGTGACCACCATCTTGTATTTTTACATATTTCTACACTTCCTGTGCTTATGCTTCCCTTCCTTCCCAAGTTAGTTTACTGAGAGCAATCATCTTCCCCTCTCAAGACTGGATAAACAAACTAACCTGTTTCCTCTTGTAAGGCTCTCCCATGCTACTTATCACTGAAATAATTATTTACACTTGTCTCAGTGTAAGCTAATCTTTCTTGAATGGAAAAGCATTCAAGTACTATATACAGCAACTCAGAAGCATTAATATTATCACATGTAATGACATACACCCATAATGAGTATTTCCACATCCACAGAGGCAATAGCATCAGAGTAAGACTCCTGTTTTCTTATGTATGGACAATACTGATGGATCATAGTTGGTTTTAATCAGTAATTTCTCTGCCCAGGTAATTCTTTTTCTGACAGTTCCACTTGAACTGACACCTGAACCAGAAGAAAAGTTTCTTATTTTTGGTCTTTGAGCACCATATAATGCACTCTGAGGTACTTTACTTCATGCCATTTCTTTTACACCAGACCTAACTGTGTCCAGTCTGCTGTGATTATCACGCCACTACTGATGTTTTAATTTTGGCCAGGACACTCCTCATTCTTAATACATATCATAAATGTATTGTGATCTACGCCAACACAAATTCTCCAAGAACTTCTGTGTTATCTTTCCAGTTCAGCAGTTCCTTTTTTAACAATGCCTTCAGTTAAGATAGTTTTACTTCTTTTGACTCAGATTAATGAGCTATTAGATCTCCTCTTTCTTTCATATTAGCTTATAATGTTCCTGTGGTACCCTAAAAAATACTTTAGCAAAATCATAGAATCATAGAACGGTTTGGGCCAGAAACAACCTTTGAAGATAAACTAGTACAACTTCTCTGCTGTGGGTGGGCAGGGACACGTTTCACTAGATCAGAAGACTAGAAGTCAGAGGATTCTGACCATCTTTTCTCTTCTACTTTTGCTTCATTACAGATCTATTCTCCATTTTAAACCAGTATAGATGAAACCTATATTAATTCAGCTTTGCCTATGATGGCAAACCAGTGTAGAAGAGTAAAAAAGGATCTGCATCTATAGTACCACTACATGTTTTATGGTTTGATAAGGAAAGCCGAGTAATGAGAGCACAGGTGCCATTTAAAAAGGTAGCAGTGACTTCAACAGTAACTTTTACTTAATGATTTGGTGCACGTACCCCACAGCTCTTCAGACTGAGGTATCAGCTATCTGTTTCCAGTTTAACAAAGATAAATATGAAGATAAGATAAAGCAATACCTATCAATATGAAGAAAATCTTGAAGCACATCACCCAGTACTGGAATCCAATGCAAAAGAGGCTGCAAGAATCAAGCACTGTCAACTTGACAAAGACCTCAACAACTCTCACACCACACACATTCAAGCAGCCCAAGCTGAACATTCTCAGTGTCTTCCATCTTTGCCCTTTTTATCTTTTTTTAACTATTTTCTTTGCTATATTGGACACATCCCAGATACCTTAATTTCAGGAAACTAATGCTGCCTGCCAGTCAAATCTCACTGCAGTTTTTTCTCCTTCGGTGTGTTTCTAGCTCTCTAGAAATACCCAAAGAAGATCAGCTTTTACTTGTCAATTCCTCTCTAAGAATTATTAAACTTACTGTCAATGGAATGTTTCATTAAAATCAACATCACTTTGGGATTCACAATGGGAATAAAAGGAAACTGGAGGATTGCTAAACTGTGCCACATAAAAGAGAAAAACCTAAATTAAAAGACTGAAATTGCACTAAGGACTTGACAGAGATAAACAGCAGACTGACCTCAATGCTGACTTCCACCTTCTTGCAAGTGGAGTGCTTTAACTGAGGTTTACAAGTACCGGGATAACTATCTCGGAAATTCCTTTTCAGAGAATCATATGCTGCCCTTCTTCACACTGAAAATTTACCTCAAATATTGTTAACTAGTTTTGATCTTCACATTTAAGTTTGAACTGTGCAATTACTATTTACTAGAGCTTATTGTTTGTATTATTGAAATCTTTAGCTTTCCTTGACATAGGCAACCCAGCCAATTTTGTTGGATGTTTTTAAATAAGGAAGTAAAGGATGGTACTTATCACCAGATGCTTACAACTAAAGTAAAGTACTAGACAGTTAGGAAAGCACTTGGAGAATCCTTCCTTGCATCAACATTAGGCAGTGTCACCACAGAAAAGTAGCCAATTAGCTTTTCAGATTTTTGTGAGCACTATGGATTTTATGTGGGTTTTTTTTTAAAAAAAAGCTTTAATAAGAACAGAAGAGTGGTTCTGTATTTACAAGCTACTCTTCTCAAAAGCAAGGGAAAACATGAAATAAAGCACGCAAAGACATATTAGTTTAGTAATGTATTCTTTTCACTTTTTTTCCTGCTGCCCTTTAAACTGCACAAAACTTACTAAGGATTATGGAATTCGCTTTGACAAAGTAATTCAGGCCTAACTCAGTAATATTTTGGATGGGTATCACCTGACCACCTTTTGGGACACAATCTGGTCTCCATGGATGAGCCCTCTGGACTTACCATAAAGAAAAGATGAAACATCTTTTAGCACTGAAAATTTAAACTAAAGACAAAGATGATTCCAAGCATTCAAATACTAAATACATGAAAACCCATTTTTTTCCCCAGATGAAACTCATGGCCTACTTTTCTTCCAATTAACCTGTCCCTCTATACTTGCCCCAATTGCCTTCACACACACAAAAGCCCAGAGCTGAACAAACATGAACCCCTAACAAAGCTGAAGGGCTCCAATGCACCTTAATTCTAAAGCTGCAAATCCTGAAAATATTAATTGAACTCTAGAGCAAAGTTAACCCCAAATATTTTAAGATATTAAAGCTTCCTGATGCCTAAACTTGTAATTCTGTTCTTTCATAATATTGGGTGGTTTGATGCTAGCTCACAAAAAAATCAGAATGCAGAAAATTGGAACTCGTCTATATAACTTAAAGCACTGAAGAGTTCAGTTTAAAGAGGCATTTTTAATTCCTTACGGAATAGAGCTCTATACACTTTTTAAATGGGGAACCAGTTCTGTCTTGCATAAACGCGGGCTCCTGGGAGAGGAAACAGCATGCCTTGTCACTACATAAGAGCTCAGTTGTTAACTTTTTTTGACAGAAATCAGATAGGAACTTCCTGGGGCATGAACGTCAGGTAAAAATCCTTAACCTCCCCAGAAGCTATCAGTTACAATCAGTAGCTATCCCCTACTAGAGGCCAGCAGAAGCAACTTTGCTTCCTATTTTAAAAGTGAGTAGATATTCTGATCAGAAGTGCTTGGCTTCAGGAGAAGTTTCAAGGCCAAGGATCTAAAATGCAGAGATGTTTCCTTGCAGCCCTGACTGGAATGCGTGAACTAAAACACTTCTCCTTTCTCAGCTTTTCTGTTAGTTGAAAGTCATGGCAAGCTAAATACACTGAGATTGTAGTCAGCTTGCTGCTCATCCTGTTTGTTGTTATGAATGCTGTTGTGATGCAATAAAATACCTTTTGATGTACTGTAGAAAGAGCCCACAGAACACAGAATGGTTCATTTTAACAGTTATGTGCAAAAAAAAAGTCATGGATCACAGCAGTGTGTGCTTTACCAAGTACCACCCAGACTACCCTTGTACAAAGGCAGAGCCAGAACAGTAGCTCCAAAAAAGGGCAGAGTGCAAGGTGCCATTAAAAGTCACAGACTGAAAGTTGTTTACAGGCAAAAAAGATATTGCTACACCTAGGTGCAAGTCACCTAATGCAAATACTTCCTGACTTTCTCTGAATTCATTTAATATTAACTTAGTTTATAATAGGTGTTTATAAGATCTAAGTAATTCAGTGTACAGCAAAGAAGTGATAAGCACACAAGAAGGCTTTACTGATTCTTGGCAGATACAAACTGAGTTAAAATACAATGTCTGCAATCAAGTCTGATTCAAAGACATTATTAACTAATTCTCAATTTCTTGCTCATGAGGCATAGGTGATTTGCAGTTTGAAAATCAGCAAAATAGAAGTCTTCAGATAACACTTCCAATCAGGAGTATTTTTTTCTGAAGTCCAACTATTTAGCATATTTTTATGCTGAAAATGGGTTTTTTCTTGACAAACAGGCTTCCATCTCTGATGTGGACAACATATTTTCAGTATTTCTGTATTTTTTCTTTTGGCAGCTCTGATGCTCATAATATGAGCCCTGAACATTCTGGGCAGTCTTTCAGTCTTTCCTTGTGAGACCTATGTAAACTTGAATTAATAAATCTGTAGCCCTGTCTTTGAAAAGATTAATTTCAACACATGCTGCACCACTAAACTGAAGGAAAATCCTGCTCAAACTGTATTTTCTTAAGTACATATCCTGAGCAGAATGACTTCACTCCTAAGCAAGAGCTCTATGCTTACTTTTTCTTACTTTAATTGTGTTACAACAACTTTCTATCAGATGGGTGTTAAAAAAACCCTATGGAGTGTTAGGGAGTGTGAGACTTTCAGGATCAGGTCCTAAGAGAAAATACTTTTCAGAAAGGCCATGTCAGGAGGTCTTTCTAAAGACTGAAAAAAATGAAGCTGTTATAAAATGTAAAGAGTGATATCAGCAGGAAGGGAAAGAGCACATGCAACAGAGATAGACTGTCTCCAAGCTCACCTATCCTTGTAGTTTATCACAGTATCAATGATAGCGTTCATTTGTTTTGTCAGTTTGGGTGGATTGGGCGACAGCTTCTCTGCAGGGGGTCTGCCTCTTCTTTTCTTTGCTTTCTCTCCATCCTCCTTCCCAGAATCTTTATCCACGTTTCTTCGTCTCTTCCGCTTTTTAAGCCGGACTTCCTCTTCCATTTCTTCCAAATTGCCGTCTTCAATTGCCTGACAACCATGGATTCAAAAAGTATGATTTTTAAACAAAACAGATACTGCAAAGGGAAATAAAAAACTACATTTAAAAACAACAATAAAAACCCCCTGCAACTCCACAGGATGCAGATAATTCAACTCAAAATGTTCCGTTTATTTATGAACAAGAGTACAAGAAGAAACTAAAGCAGTCAAAGAGACACTAAACATTAATTTGCACTAAGGATCCCACTATCATCTAAATACACACGTTATTTATCTGAACCTTGAATTCTGCACCAAATCAGACTTCACACATAATGCCCTGTGGTATTGTCTCAGTGGGTGTACAACAAACATTAATTTTTTCACATCAGTGTTGGTTCTGGGTCACACAGTTCCATGCAAAACAGACTTTGACACCATATGTTTTCGAACAGGACAGTCCAAATTGTGCTCAGCTCCCAAAGCCAGTTCACACACAGTTCTTTGTGCTACACACAGAATAGGTACTTTATGCAGGAACAACTCATCTTCTCTTCCAACCCTTCTGAGCAACTTTTAAATCACCTAAGTGTTAAAATACTCTCTAAAATGTATAATTTTCTTCTAAAACAGAAGGTATGAGGTAGGCAGAAGCACTGACAGTATAGCGGTTTGTTGTAAACAGCACTCATAACATGGGATGCAAAAAAACCCACCCCAAAAACCAAATCATACACACAGTCACAGACAATGAACACTAATTTAAATTGTTTCAATTACCTGGACGTATGCTTTTAACCAGACCCAGCAGCTCTACGTAGAGGGATAAAAAAATTGCTACAAAAAACCAAACTAGGAATAAAAGGAACCTGTTCACACACACTATCAGATCCATATCATAAAGCAGGAACCTGAACTTTTTGTGATTTGAAAAAGCCAGAAAAAGAAAAGAAATAAAAATACCAGGTCATAAGAGAACTGACAAATAAAAAATAAAGTAAAACAAAAAATCTTGAAACTAGGGCTTTCTGATTAATGCTTTCTCAGAACCTAACTGATGTTGATATTTGTTGCTTTTGCTTTTCAATATTGCCTTGAGTACATGCAAATGCTAATCAATCCTTTCTCGTAGCTGAAAGAGCTCTAATCCTAAGGCAATTACCTTCATTTCTCCACAGCACCAAACATGGCTAATATTTATGATCATGTGAGCATAACAATCAATATAAAAAAGTGATTACAGCCCAGACATAATTTTTCTCAATTGTGTACAATGTCTCTTCAAAAACGTTTTGTGAACAAAACCTGATGCACAACACAAAATAAGATGGCATGTTTAAAAAACCAGTGGGATTTTGAAATCTGTTTCTTATGCATCCTCCGATGTGCAAATCCACAGACAAACACAAAAGCAGAATCCTGAGAGACAGCCTGAAACTAGGCCTTAATAATCAAAAGACAATTTACATCATGCTTCCACAGCATTCAGATATCTACTATGAAGGAGGCTCGAGATCTGATGAGTTAGGAAGAAAAGAAGGGAAAAAAAAAATCTGCACACAAATTCATTAATATTCATCTGGCTAAAGCAGGACACGCGCTATAAACCACTGTGACTAATGAAGATTAAGAAAAGGACATTTCTCTGCATATCTTGGAAGCTAGAAAAGCTAATACTAAATACAGCATGCAAGGCTGTCAACAGTTAATGTCATTGCTCTCCTCAAGCACTCAGTTGTACATTGAAACACGGAGAACACCGACTTTTGATGTGTTACACACCTACACATGCCTGTGATGTAGTTCTACTGAATCTTCAAGACGGCAATGAAAAAGGATATTTACCTTACCACTATCAGCAGGCCGGCTATCGGAAATCACAGTTAGTGGGGATAAAATTAACAAGCCAGCAAAGCAGCGAGCTGCTAGTCTCTTCATCAGCTGATCAGGAAAAAAAAGAGAGCTGGGGAAAGGCTATGTTTTCATATACAAGTAATTTTATTTTCCTGAAAATTGAATACTGAAAGGATTGTGGATACTGAAATCTGCTGTTTCATTCTACCTACTACAAGGCCTGAAGCCTTCCTCCTTCAGCCGGTTTTAATATTGACAACTACTTATCATATTTCTCCCCTTACTATTCTAGGCATTCAAATTAGATTTTTAGCTAGGCAGTTACAGATTCTTGTTATCCTTTTAGTAATAATACCACAATTAGACAATTTCATGTATGATTTTAAAACTGAAATTGGTTGCATGCATTTTAAAGATGCATTCATTACAGAAAACATATTCCTACTGCTCCACAGCAAACATACCAAGTTTTGGTTACTGAAACTGATACAAAAATCTATTCTGATTTACACGAAATTAGAAAAAAATAAAACCAAACCAAGTCATAATTCTGTTAACTTTGGTAACATTTTGCTGTCCTTCAGAAAACTTTCACTTAACTACAACATATTTATATTTTTGCTCACTTGACAGATTTTCTACCACTGAAAAGAAATCACAGTGGTCCTGTCATCACAGAGTTTACTAACACCTCACTTTAGAATTCTGCATAAAATTCTTGCTTAGAGTAGCAATTTTGGAAAATAAATATTAACAAAAAGAAAAGCTAGAAGTGCAAAGTTGGGATTTTTTTTACTATTACATATAGCAACATAGTAAAGACAAATGGTAAAAATAAAATCCAAGTAAACAAATATATACTCTTGCACTAGTGCTAGCAGGCAGCAAATTAATTCTTAGCAGATTACAAGTCTACCACCAAATGTTAAAATTTCTATTTAACCATTAATATATCAATCAATTACTATATTAAACTTTCAAAATGTCTACACATGAATGTAAACTCAGACATCTGTCTTTAATTTAAGACCTTAGTGACCCCACTTGAAAATCAGTCTGACAATACAAGCAGTATAAAAATGTTGCTATTGTGACTCTTAACATTAGTTCTCAAGTGACAAAAATGTATTTTGTACATAAACAATAACATCTAAAACTAAACCTATATGATTTATTCTGTCTCAAAAGATGGCTTAAAACTGTATCACATAAATCAATTATTGGCAGATAGATTAATGCTCTGTGCATATATCTACACATATGATCCAAGCATGTGTGTATTAGCAACAACATATTTATCATGCTAATTTATCTGACTGAGCTCTTTGTTAGAAAAGCTTACTATTCTAGGCCTGAAGTGCCACACTGAAGAGAACGCCCTTCCAAACCTTTACCAGTACAATAATGATACAAATCCCAGGCACAAATCTCCAGTTCCTGACTGATGATGGGCTGTGTGAGAGTACAAAATAACACAGACATCTCCCATGCTCAAATGCCTCTGGATTAGTGAGGTGAACAGCAAGAGAATCAAGGAAAATGGTACACTAATAAAAATTTAACACTTTCCTTCCCTTAAGGAAACTGAACAAAACAGTAACAAAAAAAAAGTCTGGACACCTCGTTTTTTTGAAAGACAGCTGTAAAAATGTAATGTCAAATCTTGCAAGTTGTCAGGCATCTCATGAAAGGCAAATATGCCAGTGAAATATGAGGACCCTGTGTTAAATTCTGTACTGACAAAATGTTCCTGCTTTTCTGACTCATATTGCTGTAACCTAGTCCATGTACACAAAACAATTTCATTTCTAAAGAGGTAAGAGCACGCTTATAATGGATTAAAGAAATCAAAACTGTCTTCCTCCAAGAAGCTTACACCTCCCAAGAACAAAAACGTATTTTTTCAGGAGGCAAGCAGAAGTTACTTCTAAGACAGTCTGTTTGCAATCAGATTTTCACCTTTCCTAAAGGAAAATAGTTGTTTTGAGGTGAAAGTATTTTTAGGGAATATCGATACAACATTGATACATGAGCACCAAACAGAAACAAAGTAAGGATAAAATGCAAACTGTTTCTTTTCTCCATTTGAAGGACAGGACATTACAGATGTATTCTTAACTACTTCTGTCGAATATGACATAGCACTGTGACTCAACACCTTTTCAATTCAGAATTACAGATGCAAATACAGACTAAGTACAAACAGCTCTGGATTTTATTTCACAACTGTGGTCTGCAAGTCAATAATTGTGTAGGACTTACACAACTAATATGCTTTAAAATAATTTTACAGGAACCATGTAACTCAGGTGTGGTGACAGAGTTAAATCAGTGGAGGTGCCCATCGTAAAATCAGCTTTGGTGTCTAAGGCCTGCCTCGCTTAGATGGTAAAACATTGTAGTACATAATTATTTTTCCTTTGATTGGAGATAACTATAGTATGGTTATGAGAAAATTCAGATGTAGTGAAAGCTTTTGACACTACTCATAGTCTAAGAAACTGGACACAGAGAGCAGAAGTGGTAGGGACCCATGCAGTAAGTCTGCCTGATGCTGTTCAGAGGAAACGGGACATGAACACAGGACATGCAAACTCTTCCCGTGTCCCTCTCCAATTTTACATCAATGAGGTGAACATTCAGATAATTGCCACATCCTTCAAATAGCAATGCCCCATGTCTCTCCAACTTGCAAAGTTGAAAGAAAGCTATTGTAACTAACATTATCATAGTGAGAAATACCCTAGCATGCTAATTAAACTCAATATTTCAACAGAAAGCTCATTAAACATAGGTGAACAGAAAAAACACACCACCTTGCCAACTCCCTGAACACAAATACTAACCCAATCACCCAAAATTTCCAAAAGAATGAGCTTTTCTGAGAACAACAAATAACTTATCAGGGCATTTTACAGACTACTGGCCAAAAGGCATTAAGTTTAAGGGCTGTTAAGCACTTAAAACCAAAAAACATGTCAGTAGTGTAGTAATGAACAACAGATGACTGCTTTGCAAAATGAAGTTCACATTTACTGTATCAGAAGAGAAGAAAGAAAGAAAAGAACTCTATGGACAGCTAATAACAAAGATTGAAAGCCCTAAAATGGTATCTACCTACCCTTACCAATTTCTCTCTTCAACATGATCCTTCTTGGAATATTGTACTGATATTCCAAGAGAAGTTCTCCTGGCTTTTTTTTTTTTTTGGCGTGGTCTTGCTCTATTTGATATCCTACCATTCTTTATTTTACATTTGTTCTCAGATTAAATCTGGCAACCAATGAAGACTTCAACTTTCCACACTGCAGTTCACATTCTTAAATAGAGCCCTTCAAAATCCATTTCTCTTGCTTATTTTTTTACCATTAACATTCCTGACATCTGAGACTGCTTCTAATTTCCACATGTTGGAACTGTTTCTTGGCTCTCTAGAGCAAGTTTCCTTACACTGTACTTGTATTTTGCTATGCAGCAGCAGAGAGGTCAGTATACAAGACCAAGACTGCGAGGAAGAATGCCGTTAACACTTGACAATTAGATTAAAGGGCTTAAGATACTCTATCAACAGTGCAATAATAAATACCTGAAAATAAAGATTGATGAAGAGTTATTTTAATTCAATTACCTTTCCTTGTTCGATACTACTGCACTACAGATTTACCAGTCTAGTTTTTCTGGGACTAAACTAAAACGGAATATAGACCAGGATCTGTCAAAGGCAAAGAATTAGTGACTACATCCAGTTCTAACTTGCTTTCATGAAAGTGTTGTTTTTCTAAGAACTCAAAATGCAATTGTTACAAAAACATATCAATTTGTTTTATCTGGTCTTCTCAGATAGGCTGAACTTCCACCAAATACAGCAAATGTCATACGGGAAAAAAACTTTGGCCATGTGCTCATCAATCAAGAGTCTGCATCATCACATCACTGAAACCAGCATCTTTTTAAGAAGTGGGAGTAGACAGACTGTTTTCTGTTTTACATTTGCAAATTATTAATAGATGCTTAATTATTTGCACTGAAACTCCAGCTGCCTATATTTATTTAGACATTAAGGAGAACAATAATGTAAATTATAGTTTTTTCCTACATTTTGATTTAAAGACTGATGTCAAAATGACCTGGTATAACCATGCAAGAGTGTGAGTTATCTTTAAAGAGAAAAAGTCTCAACCAAAGCAACATGCATAACATTAAAAAAAAAAAAAACAGGTATTGACTTAAAATATTAATAGGATCAAAGCTTTTATCTTCAGTGTTTTCTTTCAGGTCTGAAAAAATTTTTTCAGGTCAAATATCCTAATATTTTATCTTGATGTAAGATATCTTAATGCTAAAGCTTCATCTTTAATATTATTATTATGTAAAGCATCATCCAGAGCCAGCACCAGTAAACTCTCTCTAAGTTATGACAAACCTCATTGACAAGCACATAAAATTTTCTTCTGTTCACAAGTGAAATCTGGTTAAAAAAAAAAATCTGTAATTAGTCTCATTTCTCCCTCCCCCAAAAGGCAAACAGCGATTTTAAATGGAACTCCTCAAACTGATTTTGCACCAATGAGATTTTCCAGAACTTTGCGGACAGAGAAATTGGAAGAGCACAATTAACTACTCATGATACCAGGACCCAGTGCTTGCCTGCTAAGTGAGCACCCCGGAAGTGCTCCATTAGAGGGAAGGAACTGAGTCACAGAAAGGAACAGCTGTATCACACTGACTATAAATATACTTTGCTTAACCAATCAGAGCACAGAGAAAATACATACTGTGTCAAGAACCTGAATGTGGAACTACCAGAAAATCATCACTATTCTGTGGTCTATATTTACTCAGCCACGCTTTGAGAAGATCTACAGGTCTGTAACTGTCATGACAGTTTTCAAAATGTCTTGCTAAGAAGACTTAATTTTAACAACCTCTTGACCAAGCCAACCTCACCAAGGAGCAACATAAAGATGGGGGAGGAATTAAAAAAAATTCTATACCAGAAACTACTGATATCATCCTCGTACTCTTCATCACTGAACTGTTTAGTTGTGGTGGGGTTTTTTGTTTGTGTTTCCCAATCTTCTTCCCTTTGTTTTAGAAAGCCAGATAACCTGCTGAAGAATTCCTGTCACTTAGAATAACAGTCTGTTTCTGAACACAGGGAAAAAATGCTCTCCTTCAAGACTGCAGGACAATTCATAACAGACTTGTGGAATATTATGCAGGGAAATTGCCAGATGATAAACAAACATATTCCAAAAGGGATCTCACAATAGCATTTCTCAAGTACAAGGTATCCTGAGTATTTCAGATTGCCTTCCTGTTGTTCAGAACCTTACAGCATATTGATAACTCAAAGAGTAAATAACATTAACAGGCTACTATTGTAACAAGTTGCAGGTATCTTTGGAAGTATGATTAGAAGTAAAACTGAGAGACTGAACGAGATGTACTGGAAGACTGTAATGAAAGTACTGCAGATATGTTTCCTGGCTTTGGATTCATAAGCAATCCATCTTGAAGTAAAATCTGCCATGATAGAGATGCGTCATTTTTTGCCTTTATCTTGTTCACTGTGTCAGAGACAAAGATGCTTGTTGCATAGACAAGATTCTGGAGCATTTAGTGACTGGTGTTCTTCAGTGAGGAAGTGAGAATGGGAATGATTTCTCCCTTTTCCAATTTTTATCAGCATTTTTCTCCCTGTCTTATCAAGAATTCTGATTCAGGAAAGCCTACTACAGGAGTGTAGAGGCCTCTGTATTGACAAAGGTATTGAGATAATTCGTACTAGAGTTACGCTTTTTCTTGAACAAGTACATCATCTTCTCTAAAACAAGAGGCAAAGAAAATTATTTGCATTAGAAAATCACCTTTTCTGATGGGTATCAGGAGAAGGTAGGTGCCAGGGGGTTGCGGTGGTGATTACTTTTCTCATTTTTTCCTAAATTCCTTTAAAATAATAAACTTGGAATTTAGTCAACACTAAACATGTTTCTGTCCTAGAACAGATGTTCTTTTCTTCCCTGGCATCTCAGAGTTCAGAAGGAAAATATTATCAAGGTTGTAATAGCTTATTGTACTGAGGGTTTTGCTTCCTGAACTTCCTTCTTTGGCCTAAAATAAATATTTTACTGGAGGGATACATTGTTCTGTTGTTCCTCTGAGATAACTTTTAAATTTAATTTTTAATAATTTGCAAAAATAATTGATGAATTAATTTATAACTTATGAACAAAGTTTAATTTAGTAGTATTTCTGGTAACACCTACATTCCATTCAGGCTCACAGACAAATGTCACAGAAGAGGAGGAAATATGCTGCAACAAAGTAATGGAAATACTCATCAATAATGACCAGATCCAAAACCAAGAAGAAAAAGGAATTCAACATTCCAAGGATTTATCATCTCCCACTCTAGTTAAGATGTTGTTTGCTTTTCATGGGAGATCACGCACACAAAACCAATCAGAAACACACTTATATCTGACCACTAATAAATAGTTACATAGGATGCATTCTTTTCCAAGTTCTGAGACAAGTATTTACAGTTGTGTTTTACCTTGTATTTCACAAAATACTATTCCTGTTGCAGGTTTCTGGGTAATTCTAAACCATGTTAATTTATCTTTTTTCTCTCGACATTTACCTTTTTATAGACAAGATATTCTTCTGTTGTGGAAAAAGCAGGAAATTTTCACTTTGTAATGTCACCTACTGGCAGACTAGCAGTGTGGATGATGTTTTACAGCTCGTAATACTAACAACTAAAGACAGACTTCTTCTGTTTGATTTTACTCCTTATGAAAAAATTCTTAAAATTCAATTTAAGAATGGGAATTAATGGATTTTTAAAAATTATTTTTGAAAAAATTTCCAGGCGTTTAGCCCTTCTTCATCCAAGAAACTGTCTCCCTTATCTTCTAAGACCCTACTAATTAAATCAGAAAAATACCTGGTATAAAAACAGGGTTTATACCCTCATCAGACCAGCTCTTTGCAAAGAAATTGCAGTCTTGGCTCTTTCCAGGATATTTGCTTCCACTGAACGTTGCAAACATTTGCAGCAACAGGCATCTTCTCTATGGTAAAAATAAAATTGACAATTCTAAGCACTGGAAAAAGGTAAGAAGACATTACAAACTCTTGTTCTGCAACATACTCAACAGTAGGATACGGTATCTTAGTAGAATGTTTCCCTATAAAGAACAAGATGCCTTTTCTTCCTTTATGGAATCAACACAGGTGATAACTAAAACACAAAGGGATGATTAGCAGATTTCCAGTGTGGAATCACTCATTTTGAGATAAATCAGTAGTGTTAGAATAAGTGAACTATTTGTCTCTCAAGTAAACAGCTATTCAGTGGTGCCTTCTAAATTGCTCAGAAAAATAGCAGAAGTTTTCTCTCTTTTTGATTAACAGACTAACACAAGGCTTCTAATTTAAAGATGAGCATAAATTTTTTTGTGCCCTGAAACCTACTGCTCTTAATAATATAACATGAGAAGCTTATAGTACAAAACTTAAACTGACATTTTTACAAATGTCAAAGTAAGCTCAGCTACTGCCAGTAGTTATACCATCAAGTATTTTCTTTCGTATGTTCTTCTCTCTTATATTTAAGTACATTCACATACTCTGAAGAAGTTATCTTTTCTTCCAAGTTTAAAATGATGAACATAACTAAATGGGTGCAAAATTGAGACAAACTCAAAACAAAAGAGATAAAATATCTTGCAAAAAATATGTATGTGAGAAGAAAAATGTAACAGCTTTCAGAAACCATTGTAGTTCAATTATTTTTCAGTAGATGTTCACCGATCTCTTTTATCTAGTTACTCACAGAAAACAGATTAAGGATTTTTCCAACAGCATGGGAAATTTTGTTTAAAGATCTATCATTATTAATATAAGTACTCTGAGGCAATTAAGATTGGGAAGCACACAGTGCTAAGAGAGCACGACATGACAGAAACACAAGGCAAAAGGTTATAATACTCACTGCCTGTGGCAGCAGAGGAAAAAAATTGCTTATAGAAATAGACTGTATTTAAATAATAAAAAGCAGAAGGTAGTCCTTTATGACTATTCCAATATAGTTTTTCAATAACTTAGAAAAATTTGGAGGAAGACTGCATAGAATAAAAATAAGTCAAGCTTCGGAAAACTTGCTGAGAAAAGCTAAATTACATGTATCTTTTAAGTATTTTATACCAAAACAGTATGCTGTGATGCTAACTTTCAGCAGTGATGCAGTGAGTTCCATGTCCTCAGGACGCTTCTAAAGGTGCAGTTATCTGACTGTGCCAGGACTCACAGTAAACCTGATCCTTTAATATGCGTATTACAACCTCAAAGTAAAAATCGAGCATGGCCAGAATCTGTCTACAAGGCCTTTTTGTTCTTCTGGGATAAGATGCAATGCAAATCACAGTCTGATGAGCAAAAACTATTACCTAAGCAAACACTAACCAAACAGTACAAAGATTCCTGAAAAGCCAATGACTTAAGAGAACATGAAGCTTCTCAACGAAATAATGTATAGTATAGTATAGTATAGTATAGTATAGTATAGTATAGTATAGTATAGTATAGTATAGTATAGTATAGTATAGTATAGTATAGTATAGTATAGTATAGGTGCATATGCAAAAAACTGAAGTAAGGCTGTAAACAGCAACGAAGTTCTTGGTCCTGCATTTGAAACCCAGCTAAAAATGTCAGATGCAACTGCAAAGAATACATAATGAATATCCATGGAACTATGATCTGTAACTTGCTAAACATGCCAATTTCAGAGTATGAGACAAAATTACATGGTTGTGGTTACTGGAAAGTTATTGTAGGATTTTTTTTTAAGGTTAAAATTTTACTGCTAGAATAAGGAAATACACTATTGTACTCATCAAGCAGGGTACTTCAGGATGACTCAGGAATCCAATTGCCAGTCACGACATGCCTAAGCTTTGGCTGAACAGTTTTTGAGAAATTCAGTCTGAAACTTCCCTGTTTTCCTGTATCTGTTAAGTCAGTACTTCCATACTTGTTTACATACAAGAAGAGACAAGTTGCTATCATTCAAGTTGCTATAGAAGTAGTTGCTATAGAAGAAGCAGAGCTCTGCATACATATACCAATCCATCAGAATTACTTTTGCCTGTATGAGTACTGCATGAAAAACAACAGCATAAAGACTTCCACCACCTGCTCAGGTCTGCCTTCAGAAGATGGCCTTTTACAGTAAAGGTCTCTCAATCTGCCTCTTATGACAAGGCAAAATATTAAAAATGAATAAATACTTTGGCCACAATATACACTTGGAAAGGTATGGGTAACTTACCTATGTTGCAAATGCAAATCAACATATGAAAATGTATTGTCTTTATTCTAGGTGAGAGAAGGTTAGCTACTGCATATCACCAATCACTGTTACTGTGAGTCATGTCAGAAAACATAACAATGCAGTAGACACAAATATTAAAATGTCTGCTGCTTTTTGTTCCATTGTCATATGTCCCCAGCAACAATAATGCTTTAGACTTTTAATGCAGACTTCTGTTCTTGTGGGTTTTGTGAATTACTTAATAGCTGTTTTTGTTTCAGTTTTAGAGTCATAGAATATTCTGAGCTGGAAGAGACGCACAAGGATTATCAAGTCGACTCCTGGCCTTGCACAGGAGCACCAAAGAGTTACACCATGTGCCTGCGAGCATTGTCCAAACGCTTCTTGAACTTTGTCAGGCTTGGTGACCACTTCCCTGGGGAGCCTCTTCCAGTGCCCAGCCACCCTCTGGGTGAAGAACCTTTTCCTAACACCCAGCCTAAACCTCCCACAACTTCAATCCATTTCCTCGGGTCCTGTCACTGGTCACTACAGAGAAAAGATCAGTGCCTACCCCTCCTCTTCCTCTCATGAGGCAGTTGTAACTGCAATGGGGTCTCCCCTCTGTCTCCTCCAGGCAGCTGATCTGAATTTTGACCCTCCACATGAAGAGTATTTCTGGCATCGTAACCACAGGGCCTAATTCTTCTCATGAAAAATTTTGCACTTGAAACAGTACTGATACAACAAATCCTCAAACCCAGATTTTAAAATCAGCTTCCAGGCTACATAAGCTTGGTATACATAAGGTATATATACACATACATATGGTCAGAGGATACATCTATTTCAAAGAAAATTAAGTTTATTTTAGTCTAATGCTAACAGTGTTCCCCACATTTTTAAAAAGTAAGTACTTACCTGGCATTACTATTTAATGTTTTCTAGAGCAGAATAGATGTACAAATGCACTTGAAGTTATGTTAATATGTGTTACAGTACTTTACACATAACACTGTATAGTCAAAATCACAGACCAAAAAAAAAAAAGAATCCTATGAAAATATGGCACTGTTTCACTGATAACCAGTCCTCATAAGCAGCTGTTCAGATTCCGTGATTTGAAGTCTTTCTCACAAAAAAAAAAATTAACAAATGCTAAAAATTTCTTTATGGAGAATCCCTGAAATACTGAAGAAACATTTCAAAGTACTTTTTTAGTTTCCAAAATTAATACTCTCAACCCTGATTCCACATTCTGAGAAAAGACAGGAGAATTTCTGAGAAAGTCACCCGGTGTAAATCAGGCTCTTTCCTTTATAAAATAGCAAAGCCATCCTGCCAAAATAGTGAACCAAAGCTATCAGATAGATGCATTAAAATTCCCTCTCATCCATGAAAAACCAAGAAAACACCCTTTCCGCTTCACTCGTTTTAATTTCACTGCAATGTGAAAGCACCCTTTTTTCCCTTTTCTTAAGTAGATCCTGAACTGAATTTCACGAAAAGGACATGAAAGATAGATTCTGTAAGTATACAGAATATAAAAATGGCTTGGTTCAATGAGGGCTTGAAGTCATGTCCAACTTTCTAAACTTTCAAAAAGCAGCTTCCACAGGCACAAAACTTATCAGCCTCGCACTGAACATCTGAAAACAGTACCTGGGGCATTCTGATGATCGCTGGCCACAAAACAGACAACACCCTAGGCTGGTGGACTTTTTGATCTTCCAGTAACAGTCTTTTAAATGTGACTTGTTTTCCTGTATAGCTTAACAACTGGATCTGCAATTCAATACTACAGAGCAGGGTTTAGATCAGAATGCAATATTCTTCAAATGTCCTGCACAAATACTCACTTATTTGATTCTTAAACATGTTTAGCAGCAGCTCCTGCAACTCAGGAAACTTTGCAATTGTAATCAAAAATGTTATAGAGTAGAAATGACGAGAGAAAACCAGGGCTGAAGGGGTACTACATACATGAACTATGCAGATAAACTATTCACTGAGTAAAAACTTCCTTTTTTCCTCCTTCTAAGAATTTCAGCCTCCAATATAGACTAAAACAGTTACAGACTGTAATGCTAATTTTACACACCGGTATTCACTACCTAATGAAGACTACTTGAAATAGTAAGGCCTGAAGAACAGGCCCTGTGCCAAAGCTGACCTCTAGATGAACCTTCCAACCAAATGTTGTATGTATCCACTAATTAGTGAAGTATTATTACCAATATGATATAGGTATTCACCCTTCTGTATTTAGAAACTGGACAAGGCCACATATGGCCTTATTTGGGGGCGGAGGATCAGAGACAACTCCCTTAGTTCCTCCTTGAGCCCTGGCCAGGCTTTGGGAGAAACCCAATAGGAGAATAGAACCAGATGTTCCCACATTAGAAATAATGGTAGCTTGCTTATTATAAAGGCTGGGCTACTCTCACAGCAAAGTTGGAAAGCTCACTGCCTGCAAAGGTGGATGCACCACAGGATTGCTTGGTTACCAGGCATGGCTCTCTTGTCCTTCGCTGTGACACCTTCCCCCAGCTGATATGTGGATACGGATGAAGGGTAAAGTAGGGTAACTGTAATCTTTCCTAATCACTTCAGGGATGTTTCTGTAGTAATGACTACGTGTATTGCTTAGCTTATCCTTCTGTGATTCTTTGCAGTATTGCATTACAGTAAGTTTCATGATTACTGACGTTGATGTCTGTCTCTGACCCTACCCATCAGCAAAACACTAATGTAAAATCAAATTCCACCATCCCAGTTTACAAAAATATGTCTTAAAATACCTTCCTTGTATTGATTCTGAAGTTGAACATATAGAAGTGAAGCTCTCACAAAAAACACAAACCTACTTGAAAGCTTTTAGTAATTTAGACCAAGTTGTATCAACAAGCTGACCCAACTTTACTATCTCTGCTATGAAAAGCTGTTAATGGACTACTAGAGAGTGTGTAAAATCAAAAAGTTATTTAAAGTTCCAGTTGATGAGGAAATAGTTGAAAACACATCCAAAAATTTTCCTGCTAGGCAGTTTGATTTATTAGATAACATAACTTTAGTAAACATAAATAAAATTTATGTCATGACGATGCTACATAAACAGTATTCACCAGATATTCTGTATGAGTAAAAACCAGCACTGTCTGTAAGTAAGATTGACTAATTACAAACCACATGCATGAATTTCACTCACAATTTTTAGATCAGCAAAACAAGCATGACTTTGCATGTCTGCATGACATTGAGTACAGATAATTCAGATATATAACTCAGATATTTGTACCATGGCCAACATACAAAGCTATTTCAAATTAAAGTGTTAATTTTGAACTAGGGAGTAAAATTTTATTTATGTCACCTAGCCAGCAATTAAACTGCATGACAAGCTGAAACCAGATGCAACTGTCTTAAGGATCTTTTACCTACTCAAACAAATCCTCTGTTTCTTGAAGCCCGTCTTAGGCAATCAAGTTCTTAGTAGATGACCCCGCTCAAAAATAATATGCCATGGGAACCAGCAAAGTATTTTGCAGTTCTCTTAGAAGTGGTGCAGGGACAGAATCTGCTAGAGCATGAAATACTTCCAGAATATAAATGCTTTGTCGGATCGGGAAGCAAACTCCTCCTTCCAGATTTTTTTTTTTTTAAGGAAATATGGTTGTCATGCCAACGGTTAGAGAACAGCAGGCTGCAGCGACAGCTAGTGATGAAGCCTGTTTCTGTCTTAAGAGTTTTCCAGGGAGATTGTCAATGAACTACAGGGCAGCAGCACACTCTCACTAAATACTGCCTATGACCACAGGTTTGGCTTCTGTAATTATTTTGTCCCTTGCTTCCAAACTCAGGTACTTGACTTCCTAGTAAGAACAGAGCTGACATACTTGGTCAGCGTACATGCATGCCTACAGACCTTGAGGTGTACTGTCCTTGAGGTCCTGTTGGGATCTGCCAGGGCCAGAACTACACTCTCCAGTGTTGCATGTATCAGCAGAGGGTTTAGGGTCTAACTGAAAAGGAGCCAGCACCTATTCCACAGTCAGAGCTGTGGCTGCTAAATGAGGCAAAACTCCTTGGAAAAGAAGAGATCTAGTCAACTCCCCAAGACATAAAAGAGGCAGCTAAGGACTACATACCAGTATTATGAAACCAACTTACTGATCAGAAATACAAAGTTTTATTCAGAAAACCCCATGAAAAGATAGCTATAAAAGCTGCAACACAAGCCCCAGCATGAGAAAATTGTGAGGGGCATCCCTTGCTGCTGGTAAATAAATCTCCTTCTTTTGTAATACCGCAATAAAAACAGACCCAAGTTTACCTCTGGAGAATGGCATGACACAGAACGTAGCTAAAAGGATGTCTTATGAATTAAAGTATCACTCTAAATTCAGAACTTGTCTATTATTTTCAGTTCAGCTGATGTGAAGTAGCTCATGACATCCAAGTTAACATGAAACAATTCACAGTTTTCATGTGCTATGTATGACACTATTATAGGTTACAGTGACGAACCCACAAGATGTAAGTGCCTTATAAAGTAGATAGAAGTTTATGCTTATGCACTGCCACCTTTTTTATGTTTATACAGTTAAGTAGTCCCCTGAATATGTTGTACACCATTATTATGACATCTTCCAGAGATGTCATTACTGAAAAATCAAACATATTCTCAAAGACATAAAAGTGATACTACTGAGAGGGCAATGGGTGTGACAAAGAACTCTATTTCACACACACGGAAAATAAGAGAATGAAAAAAACCTTAGAAAACTTTACTTACATTTCATTATCTACCCAATTTTAGGTAGTTTTATTCTGAATGTGCATAAGCAATGTTACATTATAAATGTAATTCTACTGAAGAGACTAAAAAGTGTTAGTAGTTCTTATGTTTCCATTTGTTTCATCACACCCTCAAGTGCACCTGAAAGCATGTTAAACTATATATATAGTAGAGTTATATAGTGCTTGCAGTGCACTATGAAGCAGTCTGACTTAAGGCAACTTAGCTAATTTGAAAACACGCTTAATCACTCAAGAGAGAAGGGAGAATAGTTTCTCTCAACAGAATAACAAGCCATGGTGAAAAAGGGGTAGTATATTGTATACGTACCATCTTGCCTAGCAAGGTTTCTAACGTGGCCTCACAAAACAGTCTCAGAAGCAAACAATGAAAAGAATTACTATCAAGCATACAGGGAGCTGCTAAGAAATCGTTTTCAGAGTAGACCTTTATAGCTTTTTATCAAATTGTGAAAAGTACATTTTATAGTGCTGGCTTTCACAGATGGGCTGTGCATTGTAATGCTGGCTTTGTGGGAGTGGTTCTGTTGTTAAGTGCATTTTAATGTCGGTTCTGCGGGAGTGGTTTTGTTGACTTTCACTGGGGGGTTGGAGCTATTTTTAACATGAACGTGGTACTGAGATACCAAGGAGGGAATCGAAACTTCTTGAATGTATTGAAAAGTAACAACTGCCCTCCATGAAGACAACTGCACATGCTCTAAAAAGGCGAGATGGGGGAGGAGCGATATTAATTAGTTCAGGAAGGTTTTAATACGAAAAATTATTTATAAATATGAAATTAGCTGATGCAATACCCAGGGGTATATAAGGGGGGGTTGCTACTGTTGAGGGTATGCCTCTGGGTGTGTAGCTATGCACCCAGCGCTGTTACTTTTTGCCTTGTTGACTTTGTCCCCTATTAAATCTTTCAAAATTTGATTAAAGAGTGAGTTCTATCTCTCACAAAACAGTCTAGCCCCTCACTGTTTTTAGTGTCTTTAGAAAGACAATAGAATGTATGCCTACTAAATCTCAAGAAAACATGAAGCTGACCTGAAGTTCACCCAAGAACAGGCTAAATATTCGGAGTAATTTTGGTGAAAAAATCTTGGGAAATTATTCAACAAGGGCATATGCTAAATCCTCTTAGGAAGGAAAGATCAACTATATGAAACATAATTTTGAAAAGCTAGCCAGGAAGTAGAGCCACAGAAAAGGATTAAGGTCTTACACTGGATCAAAAATTTAACATGAGTCAATACATTCCATGTTAGAAAATGAATTACTGGACTGTGAGGTGTAAGTAGCACAGAAGTTACACAAAAGAACTCCTTATTCAAATGACACTGCATCTGGAATTCTGATGTCTAGATTTTGATCAAACTTGTAGAAAGATGTCAGTCACATGTAGAACAACAATGGGAAATCAATCAAGAGAAAACAATCGAGATCTAGGAAATAGGAACTATGGGAAAAGATTGCATAAGCAGTAGTTATTAACCTTATGAATTTATTAAATGTGGAGATAATTCTTCTATGACACAAAGAAATGTTAAAAGAAGAGAGATATCAGGCTGTTCTGCATGAGCAGACTACTTATGATGATGTAATTAGTGTAAAATCCAACACGAAAATTGGAATGAAATATAATGAAAAGCCGAACAATTAAAAACAATCCATTGTGGACTTCTAAGTTCGCTGCTCAGGAATGCCTAGAAGAGGTCAGATCCTGAACTATTATAAATGACGCAGGACTGGGTGATTCGGCATGGAGTACGACAGGGACCAGATGATTTCTTTTAGGCCTGCCATTTTTGACGATAATGTGCTCAAAACAAATACTACAGCCAATTCAAGACACAAAACATGAAAGCCAAAGCTAACTTCTATGCTGCCACAGACAGAGTGTCCCATCATTAAAAGAAGTAGCTGAAAATGACCCTGACTAGATGTACACTATACTGCAAGCACTTCCACTGTAGGATAAGGTAAATGTTCAAGAATCCAGAGAGGAATTTATGTTTCTAGATCTTTCTTTTCCACTGACTACATGAAAATGTCAAGTATCAAACCCCTGTAGTTTCATGGACTTGCTTAAATTTACACCTGATGTATAATTCAAGCCTCTTCTCCCCTACGCAACAGACCTGGATTAGCTCTTAGTACAGTACTGCACAATGCAGTCTCACAAATGTCCCATTTGAAACCAAGTAGGTAAGATTTTTACTTATCTTTAGCAAATTATACACAAAACCTACACCATATATTCTTGTTGGTATTGTCTGTAATTATTCTACAACAAAACTTACTCTGTCAAACCATGTAAATTAATTTTGCACTTACTTTACTTGCAAGTTTTGGAAATCATACTATTATCAAATTTCTGAAAAGCCTTTCCAACAATCATTCCTCACCTCTTTACCATGCTGTTGCTACCACACTGAAAAGACACATGCATTATTATTCATTGAATGGGTATTTCAAAGAACTGCAAGAGACAAAATCCCACACTTGGTGCAAGTTAAGTGTAGAATCTTTGCTTTCAGGTTTTAAATTCTTAAATCATTTATCAAATGTTTTGATCTCAGTGGAGCCAATAAATGCTCAAGCCTTGGAAATTAAATAGCCTGAGAGAAAGAAAACTTAAGTGAAAAATTCTGAATTCTTAAAAGGATTAAACACAGGTATTTAAAAATACAATAAGCTTCTGCAGCACAGAATGTTTTAATATACATCGACCAATAGTTTTCATGAACATCAAAGAATTCTTCATGTATCTGAAAGACGACACTTACAAAAGTACCTAAACATGTAAGATCCATGGAAATAAGAATAGTTCAAATAGAATGCTATCATAGTCCTGATTCGGCACTTAGTAACACTGATTTAAGTTTCTGCAGTGCAGCTCAAAACATACTTATATCTTTAACATAGCAGCAGAAGCTGGATAATGAGGATGTGTTAGGCCTCTCATGCTCTCTCTGGTGCAGTCTCCAAAATGACAAGAAAAACCCACCACAAACGAGTAAGCTTCAAGTGTAAAAAACAACCAACCAAACAAAAAGTTTCAAGTGCAAAATAAACCAACCAAAAGGTACAACCTACCCGCAGCCACTGTTTCTCTGTGAGAGCATCACTGTAGTCCACATCCCTGCGTTGACGGGATCCTCTTCCAAATATTTTCTCTTCCTCTTCTTCACATGTAAGCCTTTCAACTTCTGCATCATCCTTAATAATCCAGGACGGTAATTCATCCTCCTCCATCAGGCGGGGTTTACGTTTAGGGTTTCTGGCATCCTCCCTGCGACGATCCATGTCCATGCGCTGCAATGGCAATTCGCAAAAGATAAAAAAGTTTTAAAGGCAATTATTAAGTGAACCATGTCAATGCCTACCTACCTAATTACACTTGAAACTTTAAACAAAGTCCTTCACAGGTATCTCCCGTTCATAATACTCCTAAATACTTCTACAATGCTACTGTAAAAAGAAGAAGCTACACTCAATTGTTCATTTGCAGTCCTATTCACTACTACGTAACTAGCTTTCACTGAAGGAACTATGACAAACACACAGCCAAGTGACACAAAGCAGATCACAAGAACGCTGCTGTCCCCATAAGGTTTTACTACTATGTAACTAAAAAGAGTAACTGAAAATACACTTGTTTTGTGAGTTTCTTCTGGCTAACAGAAGAAAATTTAAAAGTTGGTATAAGAAACAAAGAATCAAAGCAGAATTAATAAATTCAGAGAAAGCTTGTTTACACAGAGCCAGAAAGCCAACATGCTTGAATCCCTTAATTTTTTTCTGATCTTACTGCTGTACTAGACAAAAATCAAAACACAAAAATATCAGATAAATTAGGTAAAGTGTTAAGAACATTAGAAGATAATGTTAAGACTTTCAGCTGAAATTGAAATAATTATTAATTTCAAGTGTGGTGAACAATTAATTCAGATGTGGATTCGGAGGATACATTCCCATTATCTACTATATACTCATCAGTGAGGTGTTTTATAATCCTCCGAGGGAAGCACCCATCTCTATCAACTATATGCTGACCTGGCTTCCTATGTTACCATGAATTGCATCTGGATTTTCTTAATAACTCAGATCAGGTAATATGTGAATATGCATTTCAAATATGCCTTTTGAAGAGTCATATAGTACTTGACACTCAGTAATAAGCTGCTAAGCAGAGAAAACAAACAGATGGCCACTGACATTTCATTTCTGAATTTGAAAAAAATTATGTAAATAGACAGGCATCAGAATTGGCTGTAGCATCGTAAAAGGCTACTGCTTTGGCCACTAAACCTTCATTAAAAACCGTTCTCAATTGTGTGCAAATGTCTCCCTCGTGTACATGATGCTGCACTTAACACACGATGCCAATTAGATATATCATCCTTTTACAACCTTAGCCAAAACACATGAATTCAGAGGTATAATCTCTCCAGAGGGACAGCTCAAACCCAGCCAAATTTAAAAACTGAGGCTTAGTGATGGCACCATTGAATACGCTGAATCTTCTCTCATCTTGGCACTTTTCAAACACAAGCATTTCTAGAATACTACCTGAGGGAGAGCATCTTACAACTTGTCTTCATCATCTTGCCTTGTGCACTATCTGATTTCTAAACTTGGTGAAAAGCAGAAAGCAAGATGTGTGTCTTTAGTCTGCAGGTCCAACTATGTTCATGAAGCAACTATAAATACATGTCGGTATTCCCTATTCCCACTACTGCAGACAGCAGTGAATGGGCTGTGCAGCCTGCAGTTTTATATAGCAGACTTCCATATTTCACCTTTTAAAGAACATCTCATTCAATTTGAATTAATTTCAAGAAGTGTCTCATTCAAGCCAGCCACGCGGCTTGGTTTACTGCTAACATGACAACCAGAAAGCTGCACCAAGAGACAGCTCAAATGGGATAAATGAAATAGATTTCTCTATTATTTAGTGAAGAACTTGAATGAAGTCAGAGACATCATATTTTATTGACATTAAGTACATGAAACCAATGCTGAAACTTTGTATTTTTTTCCTGATGAACACAATTCTTTCACTAAGACAGTATATTATAAGAGCTGTTTTCTGATTTAAAAGTGCCTGGGAAGGAAAATTAAAGACAATCTCAGCTGATCTGAGATATCAGAGATAAAAACTGACTTTTTTTTCCTGAGGATACTACTCAAACCATATTTACATCTGGGAAACCTCTGGTTCTATCTTCCCACATCTTTCCAAAACCACTTGTGTTTCCAAGAGAGATCCACATTATCTTTACATAACTATTAAAATAATTGTATGTTCACTATTCTCAGTAAGGCCTAAATGCTAAAAATAAAAGCAAGTCCTATGCTACCAATACTTAGACCTAAGCAAAGAACTTGAATGTTGGCACACTCAAGGCCTAAAATTTCCAGTTTAGAAAAACCACAGAGCACTGGTGTCCTGTGAACTGTGAACGGTTATCTCAGACTTTCCAAATCATAACAAGAGAGCCCTTGAAAAAAACATGCAAGCCACTCAGTGTAAAACAAGCAATTTATACTCTCAGTTCTACTAGTTTGCCATTTTGGATTAAAGGAGAATGACCGTATTAGCACGACCGGAGTTCTGGTCTTCCACTTTGGCCTTGCATTTGAAAGGCATTTTTTACATCAAAAATCATGACTTTTTAATCTTGTCTTTACTTAAGCCATTTTAACATTAAAATCAACCATTTTTTCCCAGAAAAAAGCACTACTATGAAATGAAAAGAGTTATACAGATCACATAAAACTACTGCTTCTTCTCTGAGCATTTTCTAAATCTTTTTTACTATATGAAGCCTTTAAAAGGCACAGGAACGAGTCCACTTGTCCACCTTCTTTCTGAACAGTGTATTTAGCTCTACAGCTACATTTCAGGTCCTGTGTCAAACAACACTTCCAACCTGCAAAGTTGACTATAGAAGAGCTTTTAATGGAACTAATCTCTCTTGTCAATTGTTTTGGAACTGCCTCACTTCAAGTAAGTAAAATACATGCTTTTACACACCTAAGACTAGTTAAATGAACAAACCCAAACTTTTTTTCTTGGGTATTTCAGTCTCCTGAATTCTGATTACATACGCACAACTTTAAAAGGGAATGAGATGGCATACATATCACTACAGTAAGGAGAATACAGACTGCCTTTTGCTCTTTATCTGACTATGGAAGACTTGAAATATTGATAAAAAGACAAACAGCTCTGACTGCTAGACTTGCTTTTCAGATTTTTCTTTTATGAAGAAACAGTTTACAAAAATTAAAGCCAATTTTTATATTAACAATTTAAATTCTTTCTTAGCCATTAATATTTAACTAGACTCTGTCTCACCATTTTCAAATCCCTTTCTTTCAAAGCATGTAGTTTTTCCTCTTCAAACTTTTACTACCTACTACCAACTCCTTACCTTCCCTGAAAAACCTCCATGTAAATTAATACGAAAGACATAAATTTAACCCACATAGCTTCATATATGACTTGGATGCAGGGACTTGGAGGGATACTAAGCAAGTTCACAGACAATTAAAAACTGGGTGGAGCTGGTGACTCCCTCAAAAGCAGGGAGGGACTGCAGAGAGACCTCAACAAATGAGAGGGCCGGGCAATGACCAAACATATGAAGTTCAAAAACGACAAGAGATAGATTCTGATTCTGGGACAGGGAACCCTGGATGCACAGACAGACTGGGGAATGAGATGCTGGAAAGCAGTGCCACAGAAAGGGACCTGCGGGTCCTAGCTTAGGGCAAGTTGAACCTGATTCAGCAGTGCCCAGGCAGCCAGGAGGACCAAACCTGTCCTGGGGGCATCAGGCACAGCATCCACAGCCGGGCAAGGGAGGGGATTGTGCTGCTCTGCTCTGCACTGGGGCAGCCTCACCTCCAGTGCTGGGGGCAGCTCTGGGTGCCACAATGTAAGGGAGATATAAAGCTATCAGAGAGTGCCCAAAGGAGGCCACGAGGATGGTGAAGGGTCTGGAGGGGAAGCTGTGTGAGGAGCAGCTGAGGTCACCTGGTCTGTTCAGCCTGGAGGAGACTGAGGGGAGACCTCACTGCAGTTACAACTTCCTTGTGAGGGGAAGAAGCAGGGGCAGACACTGATCTCTTCTCTGTGGTGACAGTGACAGGACCCAAGGGAACGGCCTGAAGCTGTGTCAGGGGAGGTTTAGGTTGGATATCAGGAAAACACTCTTCACCCAGCTTCTTCACTGGAAGAGGCTCCTCGGGGAAGTGGTCACAGCCCAGCCTGACACAGTTCAAGAGTGTTTGCACAGTGCTCTCAGGCACATGGTTGACTCTTGGGAATGTCCTGTGCAGAGCCAGGTGTTGGAATCGACCCTTGTGGTTCCCTTCTAACTCACCATATTCTGTGATTCTGTGAAAACTGTCTTCACTCTAGGCTCCTCAACTGTTTTACAAACTGTGTTATAGCCTTCAAACTTAATACTAAAGTTGAAGCCAACAAGCATAAATTCACTAGCTATTTTCAACCATGGATTAGTTCTTTCCTTCTGGGTCTGAAGGAGAAATCAGAGGTTCCTTTCTAGCAGCAAATCCACTTTCACAGAACTCAAGGTATGTTCAGTCAGTAACTCAGATGCAATTTTTTTTTTTGAGTTTTGGATCAAACCTCTTGGTTTCTGTCATGTAAATCTCCTTACACCCAAATCACCGATGGAAAGTTTAAAAAGACAGGTGTCTGTAAGCATTCACTTTCTGTGCAACTTGGCTTTAGTAACTTCAGTTCTGAGATAAGACTTAATGAAGCTTAGCACAAAAACACTAAACTGGCAAGTCAGCAATGATGAAGTAACAGTCATAAGGGGTAATATGGCCTTTTCCAACAGTGTAACTGAACAATCGTCACTTATGTGAAAAGGACGTCTGCACACTTGTGTAACAGCAAATTTTTACAGATGAATCCTTGAGCAGAAGACAATGAGGGACTAAAAACCTGACTTGGTTACACAGGTTTTGCTGTGGTCCTATCAGCAGTTGTTTCTGTGGACACCACCTTATACACTTCCATTTATGCACAAAGAAGTGTCTGTCTTGTTCCACCTTGCAGAACAAAGCAGCATCTGTAGAATTAGATGGCCTGGTGCTTTACTAAACTTCAGTACTTAAGTACTGCCCTGTACTGGTGTCAGTGAAACCCAGAGCTCCTCTAGCAATCTTCAGATTGTACGAACACTAAAAGGCAAGAGCGATGCCTATAAAGACATTTGAGTAATTATTCCATCAGTGCTGCAGTAGCATAGACAAAAAGGGAAGTACTAGTAAAAAGGAGTGGCTCACATTTGAACCACTAGCTCTATTTTGGTAACTGTTCAACAGCTGTAGGAGCAGACACGCAGCTAACTGGATTAGTGACAAAACCATCAACAATATGCCAGTTAACTCACCAAGAAAACAGCAATGTTAGTCTACTAATTTACTGGCTTGTTAAGTTACTGTAGTTGTGACTGCCATTACTGAAGTCCAAAAGTAAGAAGTAATGTTCAATAGTAAAAGTATGCTGTAGAATTAGCAAGACGAACTGTGACTAACATTTTTGCACTATAAATTTCTCAGGTTGTGTGAAATTCTTCCTACAGACTGTCACTGTTCCACTGACAGCAAGCATCTCTGAAGTCCTTCTGTCATTTGAGGAACTCTGTATTTAAGCAGACTACACTTATTCCCTCAGATAAACAATGCAAGTAAACAAAACCTGTTTCTCCGGTAAAGTGCTGAAAAACTTGAGTGACAAAAAGATTAGGGCCTTTGTTAAAAATGCTAGAGAAGATAATTTATTTATGATTATACTATCCTTACCATAAAGAGATCAAATTCCTCCTCACGTCGAGCAATCATCTGATTCAGAGTCTCATCATCAGGAACTTCATCTTCTTCCTGGTTGGAAAGATGGATAAAATTATTAGAAAGTACTCACATGCACCTTGAAGTAACAGCCTCCATCAGCTCAGAGCTCCACTGATCCTCTTTTGCTGACAACATATGTGAAGCACTTAAACCGAAACAAAAACTTTTGAAGTGTTCAGCTATTCAGAAGTAACAAAATAACACAGTAAGAGTGACAAATGAGACTTACTACCACCTTCAAAATTCGAGAATGAGGAAATGAGCAAATATACAACCAGGAAATTTTGGGTTGTGGTTTTCCTGGGTCAGAAGCACAGTTAGTGCTTTGGTTAAAATGGATGTATTTCCGTTCTGCTATTCTACAATACGTCTTCAGAAATACCATTCTACATTTTGAGGTGTTTCCCATCAAAGCAAGGGGAATGAAAAATTTCTGATTAAATGAAAAAAAGGGAACATGTTTTTATACTGGAAAATAACCCTGCTGAATCACTTTCTCTTGACCATTTTCTGCTTATGAATTCAGATGTGAACGTTTTACTGCAGACAAAATGCATTATTTCACAAAAACAGGAACAGAGACTAGAAAAACAATTTAGAACTGCAGTGTTCAATGGAAAATGTTAAAGCTGAAACAGTTACGATACCCATTTTAAAACAAAGCCCTCAATGTTTACTTTTCCTCCCTGAATTACTCTGAAACCACAGACAACAGGCTACTCTACACAGGGTTTTCTGAACCTGTATGACAGTATACTACAGACCTACTATTCTTCCCAAAAACTCATGTTTTGAACCCAGCTTAATGAGAGTATAAAATGCTGCATGTAGCATCTGAAAAGCTAATATCCTCTATTTTTTCCTTCAGAAATAAAAAGTCATTTATATATCCACACATCTTATCTTCCCTCCACTGTCAGGATTTCTACACCTCGGAAAAAAACCCGGAACAGTTTTCATTAATGCCATTCTCAAGGAATACCTTTGTACCTTGATCAACATATAACTTAAAGTGTAGTATGAACCAGGCAACTGGGAAAGTGATTACAAGAGCTAGGTCTTCTCACTTCTAGTCACTGCTCCTTCACTGTTCACAAAAAAAGGAAGTCACATGGTTACACACACAAAGAAAAAAAGATTCTTTGAAAAGATTCTTTTATAAATGTGACCGTCATGAAAGTTCCACATACTTCCTTACTATCTCAGAGTAACTTTTGACCTAAAAAAAAAAAATAAGTGATCCCACAGTAGAAGCTGTAACAACAGTGCCCACATTATCAGCAGTTACGCTGAATAATCCTGTTGCCAAACAGGTAGGCTTGGTAGAAAAAAAATTATAAATAAACTAGAGTGCAAACAAAAAATTACTCTATGAACAAGTTACTTCTAATCTGTTGTCATACACTGCTATTATTCTAATGAATCTTTCTAAATACACAGAAACTACCTCTCTGCTTTATCTAGTACTGCTAAAAGAAAAAACAGATCAAAAAGAAGAAAGAAGAAAGAAAAATAACCAAACTTTAAAAAAAGCTATTAAGAAAGTACAAACAGAACATAGTACTCTACATACAAGTGTGAAACGTTCAAAGCATGCTTAGGATGGGAATATTTAACTAGATATCAGTAAACAGTGTCTTTGTTAGACATGCTAGTCCACATTTGCAAGTCAAATGCATGTCAACATTGTTAATAATTTAATTGAGAGATTCATTTTTTTCCCGTCAATCTTCCATTTGATACGGAGTACTGCTGCAACGAAGGAGCAAGGGTGACCAGTGAAGAATGGTGCAAATTCAATTCTTCTTGGTCCTCAAGAGTTTGAGTGTTTGGGCAGAGTTTTGCATAGTCTCTGTTCACAAAGAAGTATTACTTGAAAGCTTCAGCTAGGAGTCATTCTACAACATTCTAAATGCTCTAGAGACTGACGCTGGGCTATGGGAAACACACTTTTTAAAAATCTGCTTGCTTCAGGATGGCAGACTAAGTATATCTGAACAGCACATAAGAAACAAATTGTTCTGAAGTCATCTACAAAATAAGGCATGTCACATAGGCCTGAGCTACAGCCCTGACTTCTGAAATACTGTCAGATAAATGCACAGGAAACGTATATACACCTAGTTTTAAAAAAAAAATCACAGAATTACTGAAAATGTCAGCTGGTTTCAGGTTAATCTATCTACTCATATAGGTAGTGTGGGCTGCTTTACAACTACAGGTTTACTTAATCAAAAGTGGTACATAAGTATATCATCAAATTTCTTTATTAACACAACAAATAAAAGACAATTACTGATAAAAATGCTTGTCACTCATTTAATTTATATGAAAAATACTAAAACAATACAAAATTTCGTCTTACTCATGCTTTTCTAAATGCACAATGCAGAGTTTACACAAAAGGATTAATGACTGAAAAAGTAAACTCCTTGATCTTTGAAACTTCATGTAATGAAGGATGCCAGCAAAACACAGGCTATAGAATCTTCTATCAGTGTGCACCTTATTCAGACATACAAGGCACACTCAAGAGGCAAAATCACTCCCAAAACCTCTGTCTTTAACCAGAACAGGCTATTTTCAAGGTGGGAAAAAGTCAGGGCTGAACAAAAATTTCGGTGTGTGTGTGATCAGTATAACTGATATATTTATTTAATGTCTCCCAAACACGGCTTTCATCCAAATACTGCATTTTGTTCAAATTAAGAGAAGAGTCTGCAGTGACAGGTGAAAGAATAGGTTCATCATTCCACACTCGCAGTTCCATAGAAGAACACAATGAAAAGACAGGGACATACACTCAGTGACTCTATAATCTCTCTTCCCACTATTGTAAGGAAAGACTTGAAAGCTGTTTTTAAACAGCTAATTATTTCTCAAAGAGGAAGTAGTGATGAGAAGTCCAGGCTGGACACAGCAACAGAAAGAAACAGTTACTTTCTGGCTTGTCCTAAGCCCAAGGCACATCAAACCCAGTCTTAACTCTTAACTAGGTTTCAAAGGAAGCACAAATAAGCAAGGTCCTTTGGGACTGGAACTAGGTAGTACTAGCTGCTCAGCATGTCTGAAAATCAAATTGCCTAGTTTAACATATACACTGGACTTAGGAGCTGGTTTATAATCTGTTCTGGAAAAAATCTTTGTTTGAATGCAATTATTTGCCAAAATGGGTTTTAAGTTACAATTCAATGTCTAATTCTACACCAACACTTAATCATAACCATTACATCATAACCACTAGGCTACAGCCCATTATTGTGACCATTAAAAAAGAAAAAAATTAAGTTATTTCTCTGACTGGATGGTAAGAGTTATAATGACATTTGTAATTTCAACAGTTACGACAATCTTTGTAAGTGATGAACAAAAGACGAGTCAGTATTCCCAAAACACTCTCTTAGCAATTATTTCTAACTACCTTACCTCATTTTCTTCTTCATGCTCCAATATAGCTTGTAGGAACGCTCTCCTTTCATGGCTTGAAGATTTCTGATCAAACATTCCTGCCTGAATAACTTTTTGATCTACATTCAGCTTATACTTTGCCGCAGCAAGTATCTTCTCTTCCACACTGTTCACAGTGCACAGTCGCAGGACTCTAACTTCATTCTGCTGACCAATTCGGTGCGCTCTATCCTGGGCCTGCAAGTCCTATTAGGCAAAGAACACAGAGAATAATTTAACAGAGAGTGAACACAGATATTCAAACTCTTCTTAGTCTCGCTTCCCTTACTTTTACATGTGGCCGTTGAGTATGATGTGATTTGCATATACTTGCACAACAGCTGAAAACACCACATAGTGACATACTTCCAGAGATACCAAACTTACTTTCTTACAAAAAGAAAAAAAAAGGTGGCAAAGACATAATTCAGTTACCTCTTCTGGCTTTTTCAAATAAGCCAAAGTGGTGTGATATGCTCTTTTCCTGGTGACCTGTGTTTACTACTAACCACCAGAGTAAGCTCAGTGCCTCAGACTGCACTAACATGGTCACCTAATTTCGTGAGACAGGTAACATTCAGCATAGCTTTTACTAAAGTATTGCAAACTATCTACCAAAGGCTAGGGAGCTGGTTATTATATCCTAAGGGTTAAAGAATGAGTACAGTTATACAAATGAAGCAGGTTTATAACACTTCTAGCACTGATGATACCCGAGACTCAGATAAAATATGTATGCAGGCACAGAACTAACTAACCAATTCAAACCAAAACATTTCCTCATTGTGGCAGTTTACCTCACTAATTCCTCTCAAAGCAGCATTTTTGGATTTCTTCCTTTCATCCCCAGCTCTATCATCTATTTAAAGAAGCAACTCAAAAAAGCGTCATGTATCCTTTGCACATTTCACGAAGATAAGAAAATAAAAATAACCTGATGAGGGTTCCAGTCACTATCAAAGATAATAACAGTGTCAGCAGCCTGGAGATTTAAGCCTAGCCCTCCAGCCCTTGTACTCAGTAAGAAGATAAAGTATTGTGATCCAGGTTCATTGAACTTCTTCAACAGAGCAGCTCGATCCTCTGATTTTGTTGTGCCTGAAAAAAAGAAGTATAATAAAGATGTGAACTGAAATAATATAAACACAATGTCTGTTGCTGAAAGTACATGTGAAAGGGTGATTTAATGCACTACTTTTTGACACCTCTGCCACATTTTCCGTAACACTGGCCATGAATGTTTAGGTCAACTGCCTATCACACCTACAAGATGGACGTCTAGAGGTCTCTTTAAATGCATTTGTTTTGACATTCCTGAAGTAGGTCTTAAAATGTTGGCTAACATTGTTATACCTTTTTATAACTCACATAAATTTCAATTGAAGCTACTATATACAAACAGAAGAGAGCTCTAGTTTTGATTAATGCCTTCTGGCTACAGCAGCATTAAATATTTTTAAAAGCTACTTATATAGAAATTTATCAAAATGTCACTATTTGCCTTCAGAGTCATAGTTAATACTAAAAGACTGAGAATTCTTAAAATATCCCAGCTTGAGGGTGATATATGTACAGAAGATGACATTACAAAACTTTTGTTATTACTGCGGTGGGTTGTTCCTCAGCTGGCTTCCAGATACAACCCCCTGCCTCCCCAAACTTAGCAGTGTATGGGGAGGAAATAAGACACAAAAGCACCTGTGCTGAGATGAAGGCAGCTTAATAAAAGTGAAAGGTGTGTATGCAAGGACAAGAAGAGGAATTTATTTATGACTTCCCATCAGCAACCAGATGTCCAGTCACTTCCTGGGAAGCAGGGCCTCAACACCTATGATGACAAATTGGGAAGACAAATGCCGTAACAAGTAATGTCCCTACATCCTCTTCTTTTCCCTCAGGTTTTACTGCTGTTCACAACCCTTTGGTCACCTTGGGTCAGCTATCTCATCTGGGTCTCAGTTCAATGCAGCCTACTGGCCTTGGGGGTGAGGGGTGTTTGGAGAGAAAGCCTTGACACTGCAAGTGCTGCTCAGCAATAGCCAAACACTGGGTGATGTCACTGGTGGTGTTACAAACCCTGCAGAACCACAAATGCAAAGCACAGCACTACATGGGCTGCTAGGAGGAAAATTAACTTCATCCCACCTGTAGCCACCACAACCACACAGCCAAACTACTGGCCCACTGCTGACCTAGTGAACCCCAAATAAACACATGAACTGGGTAATAAATACTCCATGTAAGAACATAATATCTTTATGAATACTCCATGACAGAACCTGGATAGATTGGATCCCAGTATGAAAGGTATCTGTTATTATGAAACTGGAAAATAAGAGAAAGGCTTTATCTAATTTAATGAACTACCTGAAAAAGACAATGAGGTGTGTTTACCATACCATGTCTTGCCATAAACATTCTGGCATGAAAAAGAATTAATTCAAGAATACATGATGTAAAGTAATCTAAAACATTTAAAATACAGTGTAATTTATCTTTCTTGAATAGAAGTATTAAAACACATGCAGGTCAGAGGTGTGAAGAGGAGTTTGTTAGCATGCTAATATGTTCTTCAGACAGTTTTGGCATTCCATGGCACAGTGAGATAGCTCATTTGTGTGTCCATTTCATAATCCCGTTTTACATTCAAGGATAATGTTGGTTCAACTTCATGTTCCTTAATATTTGTAAAGGGTAAGAGTATTTCTTGGTATTACCTTTTTTTCTGAATACAGCGTGAAGCTAAGAGTCAATTTAAAATTTAATGCTGTTAAAAAACACTCAGAAGAAACTTCAGGTCTCACTTATACTGTTCTCTATTATGTTAAGCATTTATCTTAAGTCATTGCTTCTCTGTTAAAAAAGTATTCTGATAAATACTGCTAGTCCTATGTAATACTATAATGCGTGAGATAAAACATTAAGTAAAAACGACCACTATTTAAGAAGCTCAGTATGAGGCAGACATCATGAACACGAAAGAAGACCAAAATGGAAACTTCTTTCAAACAAGTTTAAGACTCAGGTGGGATACACTATTTTTAGTTTTCCTTTCATAGAATTGCAGGAATCAATTAGAGAATCAAATAGACTGGAAAAGACCTCTGAGATCATTGAGTCCAACCTATGACTGAACACCGCTTTGTCAACCAGACCATGGCACTGAGTGCCTCATCCATCTTTCCTTAAACACCTCCAGGGACGGTGACTCCCCCACATCCCTGGGCAGCCCATTCCAGTGCCCAATCACCCCTTCTGTGAAGAAATGCCTCCTGATGTCCAACCTGAACCTACCCTGGGGAAAAGAGCCCAACCCCCACCTGGCTACACCCTCCTTTCAGGGAGCTATAGAGGGTGATAAGGTCACACCTGAGCCTCCTCCAGGCTAAACAACCCCAGCTCCCTCAGCTGCTCCTCACAGGACTTGTGCTCCAGACCCTTCACCACTTCTGTTGCCCTTCGCTGGACACACTCCAGCAGCTCCAGTCCCTCTTGGAGTGAGGGGTGCAGAACTGGACCCAGGACTAGCAGTATGGCCTCTCCAGTGGGTACTCACTCAGTACAGGGGGACAACCCCTGCCCTGGTCCTGCTGGCCACACTGTTGCTGGTACAGGCCAGGATGCCATTGGCCTTCTTGGCCACCTGGGCACACCCTGGCTCATGTTCAGCTGCTGCCACCAGCACCCCCAGGTCCTTTTCCTGTGGGCAGCTTTGCAGCCACTCTGCCCCAGCCTGTGGCACTGCCTGGGGTTGTTGTGACCCAAGGGCAGGAGCCAGCACTGGGCCTTGTTGAACCTCACACCACTGGCCTTGGCCCATGATCCAGCCTGTCCAGATCCCTCTGCAGAGCCTTCCTGCCCTCCAGCAGATCAGCACTCACATCCAACTTGGTGTCTTCTTGTGAATCTACTGAGGGTACCTTCAATCCCCTCATCCCTATCATCCACAAAGATACTGAACACTCAACAGAGATATTGAACAGAATAAAGATATTGGTATCCACAATGTTTCTAAACTATCATTTTATTTAAAGTAATAAAACATATCTGTATATGAAGAAATTCAGGCATGATGCCGAAATTCAGCTATCCTGTGAGGAATAGCAGTTGAATTTTAAACAGATTAAAATGAATTTTTTTTCCATTGGAATAGAGGCCAAACACTGTCATTATCATCTCTTATCGTGAGAATACTTTCAGGCAACTTAGTGATCACTAAATGGATTTTACCTGCATTTTAAACCCTGTGTGAAAAAGACGTGAGCCTCTAAGCAGCAAATTTATACATAATCTGCATTCCTGGAATGGACCTGAGTGTTTAGCAAAATAATCCATTGACCAAATGGTCTGCAGGTTAAACAGATAAAACACTGAAAGTGACAGAGAAAATCACGTCTACCAACAGAAGCAAAAGTGTACCTTTCTCAGTACCTTGTCTGGAAGAATATGGGAAATTATGGGAAAATATGGGAAATTAAACTTCCTCTGAAGGGTCTACTGTCGTAATTTCATGGTAAACACACTTGCAGGACTTTAAAATAGTATTTTGAACCTGTTTTCACTTTTGTATAGTCAAAACACAGCACTGTTATGAAAAAACTAGGAGGAAAACCCAGGGCTCCCAAGCCCAAACTAATGAAGGATGCTACCTCCTATCTTATTATTTATTCTTTTTTTCCATTTAGCTTACCATCGAGACGCAGGTAAAGGAAATTTCGAAATGCAAAGTAGTCTTCCATAATGGTCATGAGTGATGTCATTTGACAGAAAAGAAGCACACGATGGTTAGTAGCTCGTAACTTTGGTAGAATACGATCCAGTAGCTCAAACTTCCCTGAGGCCCGATAAAGTTCGGCTCTGTCAGAGAGAAGCAGCACAGTAAATGCCAGAATAAGCCCACATTTGAAAGTCTGTAGTCATTATTACATCACAGTATAACAAAAAAGACTAATTTACTTAATCTAAACAAGACTAATAGCACTTTTCTTTCTTTAAAATAGCATACGTTGATTAAAACTAACACATGTGAAGTCCTGCTTTCCTTATTTTTCTTCAATTACAAAAACTGTGCTGACTTTCAACCACACACAGTATCTTTATGAAACTCAATTCATTTTCATTATTTATTAAAACAAATGTTATTTCTCAGCCAGATAAGCATTTTATAAGCTAAGACATTCACCTGCTATTTCAACTGGCATTAAAAACAACTTTCAGTTGCAACTGCAGCTTCAAATTGTATTCATCGGACATATGTTGGGAACAACCCCCTTTCCGCTCAACTATTATGCACATGGAAGTGAAACATTGCAAACTGAACTAATATACGGAGATAGTGGCAAGAGTCTGACATAGGATATAGTCTTTATCCATACTTAACTTGTCCTGAACAGTGTTCAGCTGCTTTGATTAGCTACACTTTTGTCTTCTATGCAAAGAACTCCAAAACTGAGTCTTAGCACTGAAATTCAACCCATAACTCAGAAAATGAACAGAAGTAAATAGGATGTCTAAATCAGCATCACAGTGATACACTTTACAGAAACAAACTTCACGCAACTTTTCTCTAACCTTGAGTCTGTACTCTCAAAATATGATTTATCATTAGCAATGGTACAAAATCCAGAAGGTACACAGCCTTCTGATATGCATACATCTATAATCAGCCAAAGACTAAATCGTTTAGGAGACAAGTATTCTGGTATTCTAGCTAAGGAGACAAACAGCCTGGTATACTAGAAAAGAAAAAGAAAAGAAAAGCATTGTTATTAACACCTATACAGGAAGAAAGTTAGGTGGATGATAGACATTTTTTGTTTAGAAATCATCTATTAACTTGACAGTTGCACAAAGTGTCAAGAAAAATAAAGCAAATCTTTTCCATTTCAGATAATGGAAGAAATGCTACTTTAATTTGGAATAAAAATAGTAAAGAAGGAAAAGTAGAAGGCAAAGGTAACAAGAAAGAGAAGAAAATCCTAACAGATATCTCTAGAGTCATTCCAATGAATTTCAGATGGCGTATTATTATAAAATAAGGGGAAAGGAAGACACAAGTCTTTTCTGCCTGCCATCGTGAAAGAGACGGACTGCCATGAAAAGATCTTGCAACACTTCCAGTACTAATAGGTTTTGATTTACGTATGCGCCCTGTATCTCCTCTGCCTTTGTATGAACTGCCTGAGTCTGCTAACATGTAGCTTCCAGAAAAAGAATGTGATCATTAATTTCAATACAACACTATGGACAGGAGGAATAACAGGAAGAGTTACCCATTAATGACACCATTTGAGTAGCCCAGATGTTCAGCGAAGGACTCCTGCAAAGTTATAAGCAATAAACATATTACAAACTACATAGTAACCAAAAATTACACATTCTTATAGAAATGAAATTAAATATATGAGTGTTGAGGTTTGAGTTCAATCATGTTCACACTCTCAGAAACCACCCTGTGGCAACAGTACTCTGCTTAATGTTTTCCTGTACTATTATTTAAAATTCATGAAGGAGTGACTTCTGCAGATACTTTCTGTCAGATTACAAATACAGTAGAATACTAATTAACTTATACTAATTAGTAGACAATCCATCTGCAAATTACTCAATTTAATTACTCAGCATACAAGATAATGAAGAGTGAAAACTACAGTAATAATAATATTAACAACAGTAATAGTAATAATAATAACAACACATCACAGTAGATACTTAATTATATTTTCATAAACGTAGCTACATTCCAGATATCTATGACACTTTCTACCTTTTCAGATATATTTATGTACATAGATCCTACTGAGAGATGTTATATAGATAGTACATTTTTGCTGAAAAAACAAGATGGATGTAATAGAACAATTTTAGTTGGCACTGTAGAAGATTAGCAGTCTGCTAAGTACAAAGATTCTACACACGACATTTTGAACTAGTGCCTATATGTCATAAATTTGGTGTATGTGGATACTAAGTTGCTCTGGGTTGTCTTAAATTAACAAAAAAACCCTCACTTTTTAAAGACACTGTTCCATAAAATTAAGTACTTTAAAACTAGACTTTGGATTATCAATAAAAAAATTGCACTTGCTGACTATAATAAATGTTCTTTTTTCAAATCTGTCCTTTCCAGTATAAATTATGTGGACAGAGATGCCCCCTCCCATACACATAAGCTTTAGCAGCAGCTTTCTATTATTTTAGCCATCAGAATAAAAACAACTCTCAAAACCAAACCTATCAGTCTTACCTCAATGTGTTGAAACATGTATGGGTGATTGCATATCTTTCTCAATTGCATGATAGTGTTCATAAGAGTTTTTGCTCCACCTTTTCCCTAGAGGTACAAACAATGCAAACCAAATGATTGATTTCTTAGCTTATGAATATCATCTTTTAAAATATTTTTATTCCAAACCCAAACACTGCAGCACTAACAAAAACAAAAGGAAACCAAAAAACCATTAAAATTCCCCAATAACAGAGAACCAAACCAGGCCAAACCAAAACAACAAAAATCCAAAACAGTTGTCTTGCTGTCATCTGTCATAAGGATGCTCTTTAATGAAAAAGGAAGACCTGGAAGTAATCCATGAAGTGTACTACATTTCTACCTGCCGTATTCATGGTGGGAAGCAGAGCATCTACTGTACTGATTATTTATCCTGTTTATTATGAAACCATACCAACTCCAATAGTCTCTGAACCCTCTAAGAGGAAATCATTCTAGCTGGGTTCTTTTCAATTCCACAGTAACTTATTCAGTCTGTTAACTTGCTATATGGGTTGCTCACTCCAGGCCAAGTAAAACATCAGGCTACAGGTACAATAATGTTGAAGCTCACCACATTTATGAGTCATCTTATTATTTATGGAAGTATATTCTCAAAACATACACTACAGTTAATCCTGTAGGACCAGGACACTCATCAGTCAATCAGTTGTGCTATACCAAACTGTATTGTTTAAAACTAACTGCAGCTGGTCAATATAAGTTTGAGAACATTTGTATCACATTAACATTGCCAAAATCTTGTTGCTTTCAAACACCATTTTGTTTTGTTGCCATTTTATAGAAATATAAATAGAGTGGCATCAATATTCCAGGCTTACTGTATGACTAATTTAGATATATTTTTAGAATCTCACCCAAAATAATTTATCAATTTCAAGTTTTAAAACCAAGGGAAAATACACTACTTGATTATAATACATACCACCAATATTCTAGTCTTTTCTAGGAAGTACACTGAAATCATAACTTTCATCTAGAGCAGAAATTATCCATTTGAAGGGGGCACTCCACACATTTAAAACTTGGTTTTGTTCTTCCCAAGATCATCTTACATTTGCTCCAAAAGGCAGTTCATATTTGTTATAAAAATAATCTCCTAGAGCTTTCCAGCTTAGTGAATTGTCTCTAATCTCAGCTGGGTCCAGACCAGAGCTGCAGACAGACAAGACTTTTTCCTAACACAATAGTTGTTTGATCACTGAAGCCAAGCAGTCTTAACAACCACCTCCCTCTACTGACAACAGGTAGCAGTGATAACCCACCTCGATTTAACATTCAAAGAAAAAAATTAGTTAAGAGAGGGTTGCAAGAAAGGAAAAATTTTAGTCCCTTGGGGAGAGAGAAAGGAAAGGGAAATGTTCAGAAGACAGCAAAGGCAATTTTAACCGGTTAAACACAAAGCCGGGTAGAGAAGCAGGTAGGACAAAATACACGGAAGCTTTGGAGCAGATGAAAAGAAAGAGATCAGAAAAGGAAGAAAGTAGAAGACTGTGATACAAAATGAAATTTTTAGGACAAATATAAAGACATCAAACTACAAAACTGCATTAAAAACACAACTGAGGAACATGAATTAATGTCTAAAAAATGTTCAAACTATGAAGATGAGTTTCAACATCTAGGGAAAAAACCCTTTGTCTGGAGTTTAATTAAGCACCAGCAAAGAAAACAATTTGACTGTAAAGAACTAGGAAGGTAAAAGAAGATACTGAATAGAAAAATCACTCACTGTACCAATGCAACCTGAAAAAGGATTATGGAAAGACTACGTGATTGCACTGCATCGGCAATATACACAAGAGGGTACAAACTGAAACTGTTACATTCTAGATGTTCTGCAGTGTCTGTTCAAAGTATTTTACATTTACTACAGTATTTCAAATTTGTTATCATGTGAAAAGTTGATGAATGGCAACTTATTTACTCTTTATTGACTCGATCAAATCCCATGACAGCATAACCAACATTTACTAACATGGTCTAAATCTGATTATGTGACTTTGAATCTTACTGATCTCTTAAAGGATTTTGACACCAACAGATGTAAGGATGAACACAAGCATGCAGTCCTAGCTGACTGAAACAAAACTAACAGATGTGAAAGGCAAGATAAATGACCTTCTGTAGCCATTGCTGACACAATCACAATTACACAGATATATTATTGAATTAAACTCAACCAATGGAAATGCAGTTTTTTCTCAAACATTGCCTGTTTTCAGAAAGGTACTACAACTACACTGAATACAAGCAGTATCTTTTCCTTGTGAATAGCTGCAGTCTTGTAACTGAAAGGCATGCCTGAGATTTCTCTTCCCATGAGAGATACCTGCAGTAAGAGTCTACACATTAATTTTATAAAACAGAAATCACATTGTTAACGTGTTTACTCATAATACATTATTTCCTTCATATTTTAGTCTTTCTTTTATACCTTCTTGTCTTTTTCAGAACCATCTGTGAGAAGGATTCCCTTGGCTTGCATGTGACGGTACAGGATCTTTTGAAGAGCTGACATATCACATTTGATCACATATTCCACCTGGTACAAAAAAAAAACCAAACAACAACCATAAACACAACGACATATTAATGCTAGTAGGATCTAAATGCAGATTCTTGTCATTCTAGAACAAAACGAAACAAAAAAACCTTACTAATCTTTTATCTGTCTGTAACACCACATAAAATTTTCAACAACCAGCACTCCAACCGAAAGCACAGCAATGAGTATCTCAAAAGATTATCCATGAATCACACAACTGCAGTGAGACAGCTGGGTCCTAAGGATGCAACTGCAGGATTACCAAACATACTTTATTTCTCACCCTGTAATTTTTAAAATCTCAAAAATAATTTAAAATTAATTTTATATTTAACATGCAACTAAAAAAGTATTTTATGTTTAATAGCCAATGGAATTTACTGTCTGTTAAGCATTACAGAAATACTAAGCAAAGCACTATAAAAACATCATCACTGCATATCTAGTAATTAAGAATCCCTCATAGAGTCTAACTGGCATAATATTTACCTAGGCTGTCACAGAATTAAGTCATTTTCTCAACATACACTAAAACGCAGGGAATTAATACAGTACTGCATGACCCCTACATTCAGCCTGAATTGTTCAGCTTTGTAAAACTATTACTTAGTTTTTGACGGCATACTAGATTTAAAAACAGTAACACAAAGACTTCACACACCAAATTTATGTAATTTTTTTCCACTGCCCAATGTCCAGATCATAGTCACTATGTTTTTAGTAAGTTATGTTAAATAAAAACTATAATATAAAAAAAACACACTAGTGGCTAGAAATCTTTCAAGCTGTGAATAAAAGACAAAGCACAAGCTTCCTAAGGTTTAGTAAATAAAAGGGAAGAAAATTATCAGGTTACTTTCTTCTCAGAAAGACAGGACTATGAACTCCTTAAAGAGAAATTACTTTCTTCAACAGCTTCTTCACCAAGATTAGCAAAAGCAAATGAACCTTATTAACAGGCTTCAGTCCCCAGGTTCAATCCTCATGGTTGGATGAACTCTTTTTTTCAAGATAATGGCAATAAAAAGAAACACAGCCTTCTGAGTATGAGTGTGTATTGCAACTTGAAAATTTTTCCTCTCCAAAGCCTATTATTGGATTTATCAAACACTGTGGCTTGATTTCAGTATTATTTTCAAATGAAAGTGTGTTTTATTCTCAAATAAATGCTTCTGAGGGTATTAAGAATTTGACATTTGAAGAAACAAAAATTTTCAACAGTAGTAGTGTTGACATGATTATAAAGATGAAAAATAATTTTAAAATGCCTTTCTTTGTATTGTCTCTAAGCATCTGTACAGACGTCTTAATTCATTTAGCCAGTCAGCTCATAACACACCTTAAAATACTACAGTTTGGTATGGTTTTAATTCAGTTCACCTTAAAACCAAATTTTCCTTATCACACCTTCAAATTTAGTTTTTTTTATTCAGTTGCTGTTGTTATTCCAGGAAGGGGGATGTAGAATTGCAGAGGAGGACACAGTGGGACAAGATGAGTTACCCAGAAAAAAAAACAATTACCTTTGAAATCAGAAAATAATTTTTAAGTTTTGAATTAAAAAGCCACTAGTTAAAAAAAAAAAAGTGTAATTTCAACAAGAGACTTCACACAACTCCTGGAATGATAATGCAGGATCAATTCTGCCTGCTTTATGAAGTCCAGTAGTCCTTCAAGAATTTCAATGAACTAGCTTCAACCCAGTGCAAGGAGGATGATGCAGGACAGAATTTTATGCTCAGTGTATGGCTGACTCACAAATTGAAACCAGACACTATAGAAAGTAGTTGAATATCTTACAGTGGTTACAACAAACACATTTACAGTTGGTGAGGAATCCTGAGAATGCAGAAACTTCAGGTACTCAGGCTTCCTCAGTGGCCAGCTTTCTCTGAAGAAGTATAAACAAACAAATGCTAAAGAGGTCCTCTTCTGCAAAATATATCTGAAAAAGGGACATTACTTAAAGCTTAGAAAGAGTATTAAACCCTTTCCAGAACTCCTCCCATTACAAACCTTTTCTGGCAGTTGAGACTCAACCTCTTTCTTCAATCTTCTCAGCAAGAAGGGCCGAAGCACCTTATGGAGACGACGGATGATCAGAATAGTTTCTTCCTCATTTAAGTCCACCTAGAGAAGTTTATAAAAGTCACTACAAGGCAACTCAAATATATTAGGTAATGTCTTTTCCCACATGAAAGTTAAGAATGTGCAATAATTATTCGCATCTTACTGACTGAGTCAAAGAATACACTTCAAACATTAAAATTTTGGTACTATAAAAAAGGGGTCTTTTAGTTATGTTAAATCCCTAAGTACCAGAGCAAGTTCAAACACTAATCCTTCTGTATAAGCTCTTTTCTGTTTTCATCAAAGTGGTTTATTTCTGATCTTTTAAAAAACACTGCCACAGTACCCTTTCTCCAGTCATGGCAAATGGAGCGTTGAACCACTGTTCAAAGGTGCTGCAGCTCTTGAAAATGGTTGGAAGAAGGAAATTGAGAAGAGCCCAAAGTTCAGGCAGTTTGTTCTGCAAAGGAGTCCCAGTCAGCAGGATCCGCCGAGGGGCCACATAATGAGTATTCAAGACCTGAGTCAGCTTGCAGTGATGGTTCTTCATTCGATGGCCCTCATCTACTATCATGTACTTCCACCGAATCTGAAAGAAAAAGAAGAAAAGTTGGCAAAGTTAGAACAGGCCAGGCTTTGTCAAGTTCCTCCCAACAAGTATAGAACAAAAATACTTAAAGCCTGAGACATTAGTCAGTCTCAACCTTGAAGAAAGCCAAATCAAGCATTATGCAACTATCAGTGTCCTTGCTAGCAGTAAACATACAGACAAACACTAGGTATGCTCAATCTGATGTTGAATTCTGACTGGAACTGAAACAGCAAACAGCAGATTCCTTCCATTTCTGGGAAAGAGATTAGAATGACTGGCTCTTCAAGGCCAGAATATGGTTAACAGTGGAAGAAAGAAACCGCATAAACTCCAAATAAATCTGTCTGTAACAAGAACCTTGAAAGGAGACAAAAGCATTTTGAGATGAAGTAAGTATGCCCACAAACAACAGCAACCCTGAACTTTGTTTCAGCTAATCCTGTGTTTTCACTCGAGAACGAAGCAGCATAATTAAAATCATCTCTGTTACTGCGCTTTCAATCAAAGCTTCTATTTCTTAATAAGAAATCTTAAATGCAGTCACAGCAGATGTCGAAAGCTGTTCAAACTCTCTGTTACCACCTGTACTACAACATGGACAGTCAACACAAGTGCCACACTGACCATATGACCAGGAAGGCCTCAGTTTGTACTTTTGGAGGTGCTACCTAATTCCATTTCCCAGGACATGTCCTTCCAACCTTTCAGCAAGAGTGGGAAAAAATAGGGGAAAAGGAACATTATGTAGTCTCAAGCTGTTTTCAAGCATTCAGAATGATGCTAAGAAAATGCACTGCCTTTGTATTAGACAGGACAAACAAGTCACATGCAGTAAATATGCAGTATGTAACAGATGAAAATGAAGTGAAAATGAACAACAAAACTACAGAAGGACCATATGGTTTCTCTGTATAGCAAAATACCTCCTTAGTCTGCTTTGTGTGCACATGAAATAGTCTCATAGTACAGCAGTTTTCATTTTAATTCATTATGTTTGATACCTACCTGTAGACAGTCAGTGAGCCCCTAGGAACTGCAATGTGTAGACTCTTTAGTCTGGATACCAAATTCATGATATAGGTAACTATTTAGTCACGTGGGGAAAAGTCACCACGTAGCTGGAAGGGCTCTAATAAGAGTGAGCTTCAGGACAGAAATAACAGAAAAAATTAAAAGTCACTGATGCAGATTAGGCTGAATATTATGCAGAGGTGAGAAAACTCATTCTTCCAAGGACAGACATGATACAGTACTGACAGAACTGCAGGGAGGAATTAGTCCCCTGGCCACATTCAAGAAAATCCTAGTGTTTACATAAGGGAGAGCTGTGACTGAGAAGTTCTATCAAAAAATTAGGAACAGGAAAGTAAATGAAAGGGTTAACTTTTACCGAAGGACAGAACAACTGAGATTTTTCCCTATAAAACAAAAATGTGTTTTGTGGTATGCACCATTTGAGGGTGTCTGGGTCTTGCTGTAGAGAGATAATAGCTAAAATTACCTTAGCAAGGATATGTTTGTCCTTTATTATGTACTCATAAGTAGTTAAAAGAACATTAAATTTTCCACTTCGAAGCTGAGGAACAAGTGAGCGGCGCATTGCAGGTGTACCCTAAAAGAGAGAGACGTGAGATGTTATTCTCTACTTTGTTGACCAAAAGACATTGTTTTTATGAATTAGTAGACAATGAGCAACTACATGAACCTGCAAAACTACATGAAACTGCAAAAATACAGTAAATAGTACTGGATGTAATTCCAGACCTTCTCAGAGTGCTTTCCCTAAACCACTGCTAGACTGTAAAGCTGCTTACGGAGGTCATGGAAATACACAGCCAGTGGTCTGGTCTCCCTACAAATTGCTTGGCTGTATCACTACTATACAGCAGCTACACAAGAAAGTATTTAGCTATGAATAAAATGTTAGGTAGCTGCCATCTGTAACTTTCATCAGAAGCCTTGCGATGTGGTAATTAACAATTTTATTCTGCATTTTGCACAGTGGTTTACAGTTGTTTTACTTCTACAGTCTTTCACAGTTTGTTACAGTCTTCTTAGTATATTAACTCACACTGCTTGGTACCTGATATACAAGACAAAACCTGATGAGTAGTTCGAAAGTTTGCTCAGATAGAGGAAAAACTGTCCCTAGCTCTCATTTCTTCTATTCTACAGTCATTTAAAAAGCAGATCAAACCTTGTAAGATATCTTCACCACAGAAGGAGCCCATTTGTCAAATTCGTATGTCCAATTGGATAAAGTCCTATCAGAGAGATTACAGAGAAAAAGTAACATTTCATCATTTGCAGATCAAACTTTATAAACATTGCCAGCTTTTCAACACATTTTATGAAATCAACCCCCATAAATAACAACATATTTTAAAAATGCACTTTATACACTGCAACAAAACACAAGCATGTCAGAGGGAAGTAACCAGAAAAGAAGTGTGAAACACTCTTTCAGCTTATATTCAAGGCCCTTTCTGAAACCAGTAGAAGTAGTGTTTTACATGTACCTTTTTACTTTGGAACCTAGTAAGGATAAGAACAATATCTCTGAACAAAAAAAATAGTTTTTTAAGTTCTTCTATACTACTTATCATCCAAAAATGGACATTACAGCTTTTCAGACAAAGCCCAACGAAAGTGATAATAGACTTCATCTGTGTTCTACTCAAATAGAACTACCCACCACTGCCACTATGCGGATCCATTCTTGCACTGTTTCTGCTGTTTGACCACAACAAAAAAAGTTGTTACTGTGAAGCTCATTGCTATCATGAGACAACAGCAAAAAATAACCTTGAGGTTTTTCAACTGCTTGCTGGTTTTTTTCTTTCCTAGTGGACCGATGATGGCAGCAATACTAACGACTTAGAAAAGGCAGAGAAAGGCAGCTTTTTAAATGTATACAAGAAAGAATTTTTAGCTCCTCTCAGTTTTTAAAAAAATTATTAGAGTACTTAAAAGAAATGTGATTTTTTACTGTGCCCACATGAAAACTGACATTAATACACTCCCACTATTTTTGTTTCATTGCTCTTCCCTCAGGTGCTTCTTTTCAAACTAAGCTTATCATTTGTATCCATACAATTAGGCAAAACTGTGGCATTTATCTTAGTCAATCAGTTACTACTGCAGTGCAGCCAGAAGACAGGGCACCTCAATAGAAATCAAGAGATGACCACAAATCAAATTTATCCTAATTTGAGAACAAATTTGCATGCTCAGCACAACTGGTGGACAAATTAACTAATGAAATTACCAGGAACTTCTGAACGTCATTTAAGTCAATTACACAAAAAAATAAGAAAACAACTCCTCAACATCCTATAAGAGTTCGACAGTGTCTGACATTTTTAATTCAAATCACTAAAATCCACACCTTTGGAGAAAGGAAAATGCATTACAAGAAATGTATGAAACAAGCAGCATTTTGGAAAGCAAGGAAAAGCAGGCAGCACAATAAACAAGTCATAATCTGCACGCCTGACAAAAGTGTGCATATCAAGACTACATATATCCTATATACCTATACAGTACTTAAAACATCAACCTCATTAAAACATGCTTGCATGGTATCAGATGAGGCACCAGCTGCTTAAAGAAGTAAGCAACAGATTTTTAATATCAGTTAAAAGCTGAAAGGTGAAGTGCATGCATACAACAGGAAAGAAAAAACATCCCCCTCTTTTGGCTTAAGAGTGAATTACAGTAAATTCAATACTGTTTGCCAAAATTAATAGAATCAAGTGTTTTATCAGCTTTCTGGTTTTGCAGTGTGTTGTGTTCCAAACAAACCAATCTGCAATGCTTAGGACAATAATGCCAGAATGAAACCCGCTACTTACGACAAGGGAACAATGATGAGATAGGGGCCATTGAGTCTTTTGTGCTCCATCAGGTAAGTGATGAGAGCAATAGTCTGTATTGTCTTTCCTAGTCCCATTTCATCTGCTAGAATTCCATTCAGATTGTTATTATAGAGAGAAACCATCCATTCCAGTCCCTGGAGCTGAAATGAAGAGTAAGAGTTTCAGTTATTTTAAACTCACAAAAATAATTAATAATAAATAATTAATAATAAACCAGCAGTATGGGACTAATGTTCAACAGAGGCACTCATATGTCACGCTGATAAACACCACTGCAGGAATTTGTTCCTCAATTTCAACACTGTCAAATGCTAACGTTCTGTGTGTATTTCATGACATTTGCCTGTGTCAATTAAAATCTTTCAAAACGAAACTTGTCAAATCTGCACAAAACATGTAAGCTTCACACTTGCCAACTGTATTACTGGTATGCCAGAACTCTTGTAGCACATGTCCACTTAGCGTCTGCCATCAAAACTCCACATCAGAGTAAGCCACCTTCGTCCAAATATGCCTTGTGTATAAAATTCCAGAGCTGGAAGGAAGCCAGAGTTCTGCAGCTTAGCAATGTCTACAGAACAGAATTTCGCACACCAAGGAACACTGCAAGAAAGCACTATTCCCTTGTCAGACAGATTTCCACGTGTGTGTATCAGATTACTAATGGATTTGTGAAGTTTCTGCTTCTAACATCCAGAGTTTTGGAGTGTCTCATGCACAGTGAGCGCAGGAAATTAGGTGGACCAAGAAAGTCCAGAGGGAAAACTCTACAATACATGCTTGAAGTAACCATTTTGTCCCTGCAAGACAGTATCCAAAATAATGTTGCCAATTTACTGGCTTTACATACAAGTGGACTGGTTCATATTTACTATAAAGCCATCAAGAGTTGACTGGAATCTGTAGTCCCACTGTATGTCCCACCTACAAAGCCACTTCAGAATTGAGAAGACGACAGCGATCTTGTCTGCGTCACTATTTGTTATGTGGAGAGATACATATACACACAAATAATGTTCTAACTAGAGAAAAGATGCAGGCTCTTGGGAGTGACCCAGAAAGTTGTACAATAGCAGAAGTGTAGAAAACACATGTCAAGGACATTTTCAATCCCCTGTGAATCTAGGTTATGGTCAGAATACCGAAGTTCTTGGTTACTAAATCTAGTGAAAGTCTGTGAAGAACAGGTGACACCAACCTCCATAGTTCACCCCACTTTTCTTACTTTCAAATTGTATCTATCACTGCACCGAATTATTAGGATCTCAAGTAAACAATAAAATTCTAAACTTTTAAATACTGGAAGAAGGAAAATACTGTTAACCCACCACAAATTAAAACACTAAGAACTGAAATTACAAGTCAATGAGAAGTATAGCAAAATCAAAATATTATTCATCTGCAATGAAAAAAAGGTAGAGGTGGCTGTAGAAAGTTTGTATCATTTAAGCAGTACGTAAGAAACATTATCTGTGACAGGTGTCATTGTTTTGTCTGTATTTCCAAATTCTAACCTATTAGAGACTTTGTGTTTTTTAACAAGTTTTCAGTTTGTCATATGAAATACCACACTGAAATGCTTGGCATAATTCCAAGTTTTAAATAATTTAATGTTTTAGTGATTTCTCACCTGATAATGTTTTAATGTGCCATTAATGAGAAGGGAAGACTGCTTTTCCACCCTTTCTGTGATTGCATGAGCAACAGTGTAGTAGGACTGAGACCCTCTAGCACTATATTGCATGCTATATTCATCATCCACATCTTGTTTGGCAGTCCTGGAAAACAGAAAAGGAACTTGAGTGAATTCCCACGAACAAGTATTTTTTGACCAAGCTCACATATGTATGTCTAAAGAAACAGTACACGTCCTCAACTGTGATGAGAACACCAAAAGTGCAAGATTATAAACAGTATATAATTAAATTACCATGTTCCTTCTCCTGCAGATCACTGTAATCTAGAGATTACAAGTGCCTCAAATCACTGTAATCTGGAGAAAGCTACTCTTGTGAAATGTGACCGTAAGAAACCATAGTTCCGAACAAACAGCACTTAAGGAACACTCACTCAATTATTTGCTTTGCATCTTTCTCAGAAACTTCCTCGCTGTTAGGATCCAGGAGTATCTTCTCATCTGCTTCTAGTCTGCTTGACTCTTCTTCCTCATCCTACAGAACACAGAAAAAAACCAGAAGTTCTGGGAAGTGTAATGCGTTCCTCAGTCATACTTTGAACTGGCATTCACATACTGGTAGCTCTTGCTGGTCAGTGGTTTATGACAGACATCTGAATCGCAAGGTTCAATTTACACCTATTCTGCAACTGCACCGCAGCATTACGAGATGATTTATTTTTGACATACATTAACTGGCAGGAAGTCATAATACTTTGAAATAAAAACTATTTTCCCCTTGAATAATCTTATTTTCAAAAGGCTTTCTCTGACTACCATACTCATGGAGAGAATTCCAATATCATGGGGTTTTTTATATTGTATTCTAGATGTGTGATAAATTAATAAAGCTTAAAAAACTGTCAAGAACTACTGATTTAGGCCTCTAGTTTCTTAATTTTTTAAAACATCTTTTGGCTACAGTTGCAGCAGATAGCAAACAACTTAAAATCTCACGAAGTGAGATTCTGAAATCTGACAGGTATCAGGCCCTTCTCTCCTATCTTAATACTGACTGACATGTAGAATTAAATTACCAGAAATTAGCTCTACAAAGGCACATACTGTAACGTCACATAGTCCAGTCAGTTTCAGTGGTTGTTTGGTCTAGTATTGTGAAGACTGCTAAACTTAGGAGATCTGAGCTCTATACCTAGTTCTGCTACCAGGCTGTTGCTTGAACATGGTCCTTCCGTATTCCTCACTTCTGTTCTCCTTTAGAAAATAATGATGTGAAAATGCCATGCAAGTATCAGTGTTCATTATTCATAGTACCAAATATTAGGACCCTGCAGGGCTGGGATCTTTGTGTGTGTTACTTTTAAGATTCTTTTTAGAATTTTTGTAATAATAGTATTTAAATCATCATCCAAATACTGAATCAAATAAGCCTACCCTGAAAAGTCTGAATATAAATCCCTGGCCTAATTCCTAACATTTTTATACACATAATATATAAGTAGCAACCATGTTATTTTATTGTCTGTAAAACCTCTGATGCATAAACCTTGAAGATGTTAATTTCATTCAGCACAAAGCCACAATGCAGCGTTTTCTGAGATGTATTTTAAAACAGGAAACTGCTTAATTCCCTGGTTCATTATTATTAATAACCAGAGTAAAATACTCATTCTTCCTAACCACGATTACCAATTAGGCATTTAGAGCGTATATAAAGAACAACTGCTATAAATTGAGAATTACAGAATCAATTAATTTTCCTGTTTGTATTAGTCTTAAAGCACCTACACATCTGCTATCACTTCCCCTTTCTTCACTATGAAGAAGGGGAAAGTGAAATATGAAATATGTACTTGTTTTTTACTGTATTGTCCCAGTATTTCTTTTTAAAGATACATACCTCCTCCTCATATTCAGAGCCACTTTCATCTTCACTGTCTGATCTGGGAGCAACTTCATAGCTGCACAAAAATGACAGAAAGACTGTGAATTACAGTTAACAAGAGGAGGTAATAGGTTCAATACATCTCCTATTCAGCTTACATACAATATATTAAAACAAGAATAGAATTGGTAAACAAGAAATAAAGTACAACATGAAAAGTACCAGTGCAAATAGAGAAAACAGTCTACTTTGTACACGAACGACTTACCCAGGATTCATTTCCAGCCAAGCATCCAGCTGACTTGCTTTGGGTGCTTCTGGTCCAAGAAGAACTTTGCCTGTTTCAGTGTGAGTCACTTTGACTGGAAGGTCACTCATCTGACTGCTCTCATCTATGGGCTAAAAATTCAAGTGACATTTACACCATAAGGCAACTGAATTTCATGCTTGTCTTACATAATTAGAAAAATTAATAGCGTTATCAAAATTCCGGCTCTGAACAACCAGTGAAGTTTTGTTACTAGATGCCACACTTCCCCACATGATTATTAAGCAAGCACTGAGTCACAGTTTTTCTGTGTGTCACATATTCTATGTGACATCCACAAATACATCCCAGTAGCCCAAGTAAATTAAAAAGAACAGCATGGAAAAGAATACAATATTGGTTTTTGTCAAGACACAAGGTATGTATTCTCACAGGCATTTAATCCTGTTATTTATACCAACAGACATCTGTAACAAAAAACACACAGTGACTTTTTGACCTTTTTTTTTTTGAGAAACAAGAATTAAACAATTTAGCTAACTTTCCAAGCAAAGGACTGTTTTAAAGCTCTGAATGAGGCAGCATATGCTCTGCTACTGAATGAAGAATATTATTTGAAGAATGATCCAGAAAAATTACTCATTTCCATTTGCTTCCGAGGAAGAAAGAACTTCCAGATGTCTTAATCCATCATTACACTATACTCTGTCCTGTGACTGAAAGGTAATTACATGCAATGTCAAAAATGTATTTTTATAAAGATGAGAAGATATATACATGGGGTTTATGAGCTCAAACTAGAAAGCAAGTTGTCTATATACAGACCGCAAGAAAAGTATTTCTTGTAAGCACATGACAAAAATGAGAGGCAGACTTCAGCATACTCAGTGTTCTTCAATATACTGAAGTATATTCAATATACTTCTTGTTTTAGTCTTCCATTTTCAGAATAGTGACAGGCTAGCGTAAATGTCAACCTAGGTAATGATTATTTGTGTTTATCAACAATGGCTCCCAGAACGGTTGTCATCACAACTCTTCTTGAAGTTATAACCATAACGCACAATCCAGAACAATCATCGGAAAGGTTTTTTTTTTTTAAAAACCAAAAACCAACAACAAGAAAAAACAACCACCTTGTAAAAATTCATACCTCTCCATCAGGGCCAAGACCAGATGCCATTCCTTCAGCATTTTCTTCAGCTTTCTACAACAAATGAAGAAGTGAAAAATACTATGGTCAGATTAAAAGTACAGAAAGAATACTTCATATGATGTAAACATTTTGGATCATGAATATGTTTCACTTATTCCTGAACAGCCTGGGATTCGAGTTATTAAAGGTGGGGATGGATATAGACAGAGATGGGCCTTAACAATTAACACACACAAAGCATTTACTAATGTAAGGTGGGTATCTAGTCACCTCAGTCAATGTTATAAATCTGCATGTAACAAGTGGTTGGCTCACTGAATTTCTGGTTCAGACCTAGAGCTCAGCTGCTCATAGGCTATTCTAATGCAAATAAAATAGTCAATTATTTTCACGTGATTTACTACTAATTTCTTCTAAACTGCTTTAATCTCCATTTTGAAGGTGTCAGCAGGCATCACAGACTGCTGTGTATATTCACACAAGGCACTTTTATCTTGGGTGTATATTTTGGGTTTTTTGGTCTGACAACTAACTGGAAGGAGTATTTTGGGGAGTTCTTTGTACTATATTCCAATCATGGATAGACCACAATTACTCAAATTAGGAACAAAAGGAACCCTGGAGTTCTTCACTGGAGAAAGCTAGATTTTTTTCTCTCCAGGCACCAGCCTGAGAAATTAGCAGTATCTTCCTCAAGGCTTATCCTCATTTATGTCACTTAAAAATGTCAGCATAGTATAAGGAAAAATGAAAGACATATAGTCTGCTTCTGCATTCAAACTTTCCTAAACAATTCTGAGCAAGAAAGCACATTTTACAGGTTCTCCTTATGTCACACTGCTGAGTTCATAGTACTACAGCAAAATATTATTTTGGATACTAATGTAAATAGAATAGACTAACAACAGGAAGTTATCTGTTAAACTGTATTTTAGAGATAAAAAACTTCCAACTGTTATTAAAGCATGTGATAAATATGGACCATCAAGTTATTCCTTTTCTTGTTTAAGAACTATACTTGAGGAATAGCTGCACGTCTCAATATTGATATAATCCTTAGAAACTGCTTCAGACCTTTTCTTTGTCATTGAAGTCCATTATGTAAAGCATAAACTCGGAATGAACATCCAGCAGCTGATGCTTAGTAGGAACAACAACAATACAAGCTTCAAGTCTGCCTGCTTCAGCATTTGTAGGCAGCAGGTATGACTGCTGACAAAAAAAAGGAACTGTACCAGAAGTGAAGATTTTAAACACATGGGCAGGATAAGTCACAAACACACATATCTAGTCTTGGCTGAACACACTGCAGTGACTGAGGATACTTTCTTCCCGGATGAACCAGGGCTGGGATCCATTCTTTTACACAACAGAACACTGTCTAATACATAAAGATTGTTATAGCTTAGCTACAGGCAATGGAAAAGAACCTTACAACTCAAATCACAGAAGAGCAGTAAGCATCAGTGCTGTTCACTGGGCAAAAACCATGATGACAATTTAATCCTTGAATCAGGGAAATCCCAATATTAAAAAGTAGGAAGGCACATTATTTTTGTTCTCTGTTTAATGACAGGAAAAAATACTAACAATGAAGTGAAAGACTGCATAGCAAGTTGAACTAGCCTATCGGATGAAAATTTCATGTGGAATATTTTTTCTTATCCGTGACTACAGTAAGAAGCTAGAGACAGAAAACACAAATAGAGGAATGTGAAAAACAAACAGGGAAAATCTATCATGAAGATTACAGAAACTGTATCCCAGAGAAAGAATGGACTAATCTCAAATTTTATTCTACTAAGAATAGAGGGCTCACTTGGATATTCTATAATGAGTCGGGCAAAGATTATTTCTTCACCATCTACTTCCTCACTGCGATTCCTATGAGAAATCCTAAGAACTCCCTTTTCTCATTTCTCTGTAAGCACAAAACATTAACTACAGGTGTTAGTAGACTAAACTTTTGTATGGATTACAAAACATAGAAGCCTAAGGACTGAAAGTGTATGACTTTGAAAAAAGACACAGTAGCCACTAATTGCAATGTGTTCTGCAGCCATGCAACGACAAATTCATAGAATTCTAGATTAAAATAAAGGGTAATATTTATGTAAACTCCTACTTCCTTCACAGATGAGCAAAAGATTGCTGGAAAGAAGTTAATTACAAACAACAGGATGAAGATGATCAAGACAGCAAAGATTTTTTTCTCTTTTTGCTAATCTTTTTAGGTTTTAGAGTGGAATATACATAAACACTGAATATATATAAACACTGAAGATGGGATGTATTTCCTTTCAACTTCAGGGACAGAACATTATATCTTTACTGAAAAGGCCAGAAGATACACTGTTTCTCATAAATACTTCAGCTAAACTGACGTAGAAAGAGAAACATATCACAAATGTGGATAGTTAAGGGAATACCTATTTGTTATTAAAGTTACACAGTTACTCCACGTGCTGTCTCATTAATGATTATCTCTACTGTGCATTCCAATAAATCAGGCCTGTTTTCACTGGTAATACAGGCCAAGAACGGCATCCAAATTACATCTTAATTCTGTAGACAGGGTATTGTCCCTACGTTAAGAATATACCCTCAGTTACCCTATGTTAAGAACAAACCCACAGAGGTTTCTGTGACAGCAGGAGAAAACATGAACTATTTTTCAGGCCATTAATGTCCAAGATCGGTATTTTTCTATGCTGGCTCTTATTAGCATATTTCCAGTACTGTTAGTAAACCCTGTAAACATAATACTTGTATTTGTAGCAGTAACTAGTAGCAAACCAGGCATGGAAATGGATTATAAAAATCCTTTCACATATTCTGCAAGAGATGAAACATACTCTGAGGTCATAAAAAATTACAAACCATTCCTTAATCACTATTTTACGCATGGAATTATTTTTTTGAAAACTGCACTGTTCAATTTCAACAACTCTCTCTTGCAGGGTAAAAATATTTCATACAAAGAAAAGCGATCTTGAAAAGTTTCAACTGAAGGTTAAAAATGCACAACAAACAATACTACTGGCAAAATACCCATTTGCTACAATAAACCTAGCCAAGTTTCTTAGCCATTTCCAATGGTCCTAACAAAATGGACTGAGTCGAGTGTATAATGTGGAAGTCTAAAACAGGTGCCCTGCATGTAACAGCTACACAAACTAGACTCTTGCTATCTTCTTCACAGAATGTATTTTTGACACATTGCACTTTTGGGTACATTAACCCTAACTTACAAATCTATCCCAATTCTGTAAGTTTATAAGCATTCCCAAGTTTATAAGCAAATTGTGTTACAAAAATACTAATGTTAACAGCTAAGAATTTTATAATCTTGCCTCCTTTTCATCTTCTTTTAACTTAATAACAGCATACATATATTTCAATAGAGAGAGAGATGAGTTCCCTCAGTGTTAAGAATTCGGTGGTGTAGATGTTTTTAGACACTCAGGACTATCGGGTATCACTACATTTATCAACATTTAAATTAAGATTTGAAGAAGAAATGGCTTAAAAATATCAGCTGTAACTACTTGCCTTCTTTCTTCTCCTCCGCTTCTTCTTCTCTTTGGCTGCTTGTGCCTGCTTATGCTCCCACACCAGGTTAGTCAAGTTAGCCACGTACTCATCCGTCTGCTGCAACAGGTAGGCCAGGCGTCTGTCTTTCTTTTGATCAATCAGCTTACGATAGCCTTCTTCATCTTCAGCCTAGTGATACAAAAGAGATGCCAGTCACGACAGAAATGATGGTGAACCCACACCATTCAACTCCTATGTCAATAATGAAGTGTTATCTTAGGTCGTCACGATCTGCAGAGAGGGACAACTTCATGGGTAAAGATGATGGTCATTGGATGATCGGGCTCAGGAGACATACATTTGTATCAGTACATCACAGAATCATATGAGTTGGCAGGGACCTTAAAGATCACCTAGTTCAAATTCCCCTGCAATGAGTAAGGACACCTTCCACTAGACCACATTGCTCAAAACCACATCCAACCTGGCCTTTAACACTTCTAGGCATGGGGCATCCACAACTTTCCTGGGCAATCTATTCTAGTGTCTCACCACTCTCACAGTAAAGTATTTCTCCCTAATACCTACTCTAACCATACTTTCATAGAACCACAGCATTGTTACTAGGGTTGGAAGACCTCAAAGAAATCAAGTACAAACATCAACTTGACACTGCCAGGTCCCCCAATAAACCATGTCATCAAGCACCACATCTACATGTTCTCTGAACTTCCCCAGGCAGCTTCTTTCAATGCTTGACAACCCTTTCAGTGAACTACTTTCTTTGATATAAAATCTGATCTAAACCTTCCCTGGCACAACTTGAGGCCAATTCTGCTTGTCCCATTGCTTTTTATCCGGGAAAAGAAACCAACCCCACTCTGTTACAACCTCCTCTCAGATGGTTGTACAGAGCAACGAGGGCTCCACCTGAGCATTGTTTTCTCCAGGCTATAAACAATCCCAGCTCCCTCAGCCACTTGTGTAGGACTCACAGGACTTGTGCATCAGACCCTTCACCAGCTCTGTTGCCTTTCTCTGGACATGCTCCAGCACCTCAACATCCTTCTTGGAGTGGGGTCGTGAAACTGAACACAGAATTTGAGGTGTGGCCTCACCTGTGCTGAGTACAGGCAGACAATCCCTGCCCTGGTCCTGCTGGCCACGCTGTTGCTGGTACAGGCCAGGATGCCATTGGCCCTCTTGGCCACCTGGGCACACACTGGCTCTTGTTCACCAACACCCGCAGGTCTGCTTCTGCTCTGCAGGTTTCCAGCCACTCTCCTCAGCCTGTAGTGGGGCTGTTGTGACCCACAGGCAGGGCCTGGCACATCACCTTGTTATAATGGCACTTTGCCGTATCACTGGCCTCGGCTTTTGATGCAGACCATGCATGATACAGCTGGCTTTCTGGTCAGCAAGCTCATATTTCTGGCTCCTGCCCACTTTGTGATCCACCAATACACCCAAAATCCCTCTACACAAGGTGTCAGAGGTTCGGACTTTATCTGCAGACGGTATGAAGAGCCATACCACAGGGGTCTATCCTGCATCATGCTGTGTTTAACATGACTATCAGTGACATAGAGGAAGGGATAAAGGGCACTTCAGTCAAGTCTGCAGAGGATGTGAAATCAGGGGATACCTGTCAATATGCTCAAGGGCTGGGCAGCACTTTAGAAGGACCTGAACAGGCAGAGAAGTTGTACCATTTGTGACGTTAAGGTTTTCAAGACAGAACTGAAAAAAGCCTTGAGCAACCCGTTTTGAACTCGATGTTAACACTGCTTTGGGCAGGTGGTTGGACTAGAGAGGTCCTTGACAGGCTGAGTGACTCTGAGACAGAGATTCCATGATTCTACACATTTCCTACTCTCATGGACTAATGACTGGAAAAATCTGCAGTAGTTATGACTGGCAAAGGAGGAAAAAAAGATCAGTGCCACATCAGGCAGATTGCAATGTCCTGAAAGAGAGATGGTGAGTCTCCTACAGAGATGCCTTTTCAAAGACATGAAGTGCAGGTAGCTCACCAAGAGGAAGAACATGGGAGCTGGACGTAAAATTGCATTTAGTCCTTTTTCCAGTATGAACACAGAACCTTTTCTTCTAGCTGCCATGTGAAAATTTTATTTTATTAGATTTATCTATCACTGTTACTTCATCTCTGATAGAGGTCACAATCAGAAACAGGGCTCACCACATAAACCCTATCTCTGAGTCATCCTGGCAACGTCTGCATCCTTGTCATACTGTGTAAGTGTGCTGGACATACAAGGAATATTATTTTCATGTGCTGTGACGAGATAATACAGCATGTCAGAAAAATGCAACTAAAGTAGCAGACGTGCCTGTCTCGATTTTGGCTGAAACAACAAACCAAGAAGTATACAGTGCCTTATAAAAACCAAACATAAGTAAGAAATATTTTAAAGATGATTACTTTAAACAGCACTCTGGGAGATCTCCTACTTTTGTAGAAACACCAGAATGGCATACAGTAAGAAAGAATAGCTATAATGTTCAAATTGAGCTTGCAAAACTGCTTGCAAAATTCCATTGTTATGTTTAATCCATCAAAATTACAACACTCAAACCCCAAGTTTTCAGAAAATTATGATCATGATTATTGTTGTTGTTTTTGTTGCTTCTCATGTTACTGAATACACAGTCTGTGTAATCTAGCCAAGGTACTTCTTTTATACATTTAAGCATGTGTTGACAGTATCTTTTTAAATCACACCAGTGCCCATTTTTGCACATGGTATATATACTGCTACTAATGAGCTGTGACACAATCACCATTTCTAATCATAGCAAATGAAGGGAAATTTGTGGAATTAATTCAGCATTCCTGAAAAGATATGCAAAAAGTTTTAGACACAGCACATTTTCATAGACCACCCCAGGCATCTGGGAGAAGACGATGTTTTAAAAAAAACACTAGTACACATCTGCAAATTCCAAATTTACCACAACTGGACTAAAACTCAACAGGCAAAATAACCCCATTAACAAAACACAGATTGGTTCTGCAGAAGGATTTAATTGAGCAGTCGGTGCAAAACCCTGAACTGAAAATGCCTCTGAAATTCTGTACGTACGGTAAGAGGTCAACCAGTCTTGGTGAAGGTGTTTTAGGAGAAGGCACTGATAATCTGGGCATTCAAATCTACTTCATACTTTTCAGCAGTGGACATCTTCATTACTTATCACACTGCATATTCAATTTGACATTAGCTGAACCTCACAAGACACAAAAATATTTCCCAAATGTCAATATTGCTTTTATTTAAAATCAGCTCCTTTTTTGCTAATAATCAACATTTTTACAAGCTAGGCTAGACAAACTGCTGATTATTATCTCCAACTATAAAAAAGCCCTATAATACTGATTACTAAGTAACTTTAAGAAATGTTCTAGGGCCTACACATTTGCTACTCTCTTACACAAGTTCTTAATTTACACCTTACACAAGCTTTTACTTCCAAGTTTCTATTATTGTTACATTTAATTTTCTCTGCATTTCATTTTGTAATTTTAAAACCAAACTGTTCAGCTCATATTCATGGTGGGAACAGATTCTGGACAGGAACTAGCATTTATCTCTACATCTCTATTAGACACTTACTGCTTTCTGCCAGCAAGTCACAAAGTAAGCTTGTCAATTTCCTTTCATTCTGTGTTGGTGAAATGTTAATAAAATGTTAAAACAGAGATAACCAATGCTTTGAAAAATTTTCTTCTACCGCAAGTCACTGACATACATGTACGTAAGCAGTGATCTGCCTATGCTTCAAATTCCACAATTATTTTAATTCCTGAAATGTAGACAGCCCCCTGACTGGTTCCACAGCATTCTTAAGAGACATGATTATGTATAAACCCATTTTACTCTGTTCTTAGAATGATACAGCTGACAATGTGAGGGTACAGGGAAGGAAAAACCATGAGATAGAGTAATGAGTATGGTCTGAAGCATTACATGGGTAGAACTGACTGTTACTCATTCTCAAGATACATGCACTACTGCTATGTATTTTGTATGTGGAAGCAACTGTATGTAAAAATTGTGGAAAAATGCCATGAACAAGTTAATAATTCGAAATATTCAAAACTATAAACCTAGAAATAAATCAAAGCCCATTATTTGTAAAACGGGCCAATGGCCCTGCAATTATACAACAGTGTTAGTATATGAAGTTAGTAAGATTAAGCTACTGTTATTCAGAAGTGGCTGTGCTAAGTTTTCATGCTAGTGAACAAACCCCAACTATCCTTACACAAAAACCTTGAAAAAGAAGGAGCTATAGGTTAAATTGAACAGTATCACACTACCATTAACAGAAACATACACAACAAACTGTAGTAGTTTTGGATTTATACTTTTTTCATTACAGAGTACTTTGCAAAGGAAACACATGGGGGTGGTTGAGAGTACAGAAGGATACTAAAAGAATACAGTATGTGATTTTAACTAAAATAACCACATTCCTTCCTCTGCTCCTTACCATTAGTCTCCTCATTCTTTCTTTCTCGATTCTCTCAGTTTCTTTTTTCTGCTCACGTTCAGTGTTGGCGTGCCAAGTTGCCACAGCTTTAGAAAGTTTCTGAATTTTCCCAGCAACTGACCGGTGGTACTCTTTAAAATCTTTAGCATGCTGCAATATGCTATTCAGGTATTCCTAGAAAGAGAATCAAGTTAGTGCAGGCACTCTGACATAGCAAGGCTTTGGAATCAGGAATATGGGAGCTCTAATCTTAAAGCTTTGCAATTATGTATCCCACCACTTGGGAGTTTTTTAATCATAGAACTCCAAAGGTAAATAAAATATGTAAAAGAAGACCTGCCCGGCAAAGCAAGGTGCTTATCTGTCTGGGATAAACACCCAATAGGTTAAAATACCTGGTGCTTCTGCCTACGCTTCCTCTCCTGCTCTATCTTCTGCTGTTTCTCAAGCTTTTCTGTCATACGAGCCTCTCTCAAAGTCTGGCGCTTGCTTCGTTTGTAGGCTTTAGAGTTCAGTGCTGTCTCCAGTGTTGTGTCACGACGCATGCAGGCTACTACCTCTTGTCTTAGCTGCCAGTGGAGGGAGGGGGGGAAAAAAACAACACTCAAAAAAATATAATAGCTTTTAATAAAACAACTTCAAACACTGTTATGGCAGAGTAAAACAGTAAACAGCTCAAAATATATCCCAGCCTCCTCTTCCCTTTTCATTATAGCTCTGAAAAGATACAGTATTTATACAGCAACAGCTACATCTCTTACCCTAAACAAATCTTAAACCTTCACAGAATGGTCAAAAGTGTTAATCACTTTCAATCATAATTTCTTCCCTCTTTACAATATACTGGTAACAACTGTCCTGCTGCAATAAAAGGGGCCAGCTAAGACGTTACACCATCAAAATAATAAAACAAATTAAATATAAAATAAAATTAAAAAAAAAAATTTAAAAAAAATGCAAAGGGACCACATACATAACACATATTTTAGTGCTGAACCTGAATATAACTGACAATTTGTTTCATTGCCAGCTGTACAGAAGACAGGTGGGAGAAGTAAATGTTAAGAACTTGGAACAGTACTGCCGTAGTCCCAGCAGTAGAGCAGGGAGAGCCTGCTGCTTTTCATCTGACCTCTGACAAAACTTCATTACAAAGGAGTGCCAAGGGTAGAAGGAAGGAAGACTTGGACACCATGGCACAATTACTGCCAAGGCTTTTGTCAGGAAGTATTTTGCTTGACCTGCCAAACTGCATCTTTGTTCTTCCAGCTAGCTGTAAAAGCCAATGACTAGAGGCCCAGAACAGTCTGGCAGTGTGATTCCTTTTCTGAGATTCACTTGCTGATATAGGCACTCAACATTCAACTTAAAATCTTATATATGAACATGTTAATTTTCCAAGTCTGTGCCATAGTGGAAATCCCAAAAACAGATCAGAGAAATACCTCACAAAATACCAACATGTAACTCTTATTAAAACAAGGGGACTTGAGGAAATATGAAGTATGTCCAGAAACAGGTATCTGTTGAAAAGATCTGTGCTGAAAATCATCTTGCAGCCTGTCCAGCCCTTGTTTTGTCTTTGTGCCAATGCCATGTTCATTATGAAAGACACAGTTCTATGGTCACATTCTAGACTGGAAGATAAAGCAAGGAGCAAAAGTAACACCTGCACATTTTTATAACCAAACCAAAATAAAATCTAACAATTCCATTACTTGCTTATTGGTTGTTAGCTCTCATGCAGAATCTGCTTTCACTTTGCACTGCTGCAAAATCGCTTTCCAGTTTACTCTTTGCTGCATGAACATATTTGCTTGTGACCGCTATGAAAATTTTCCTCAAATAAATGGCATTACCTGGCGTTGGAAATTCAGTAACCTAAGTGCCTTCAACTCCACTGTAGCTTTGGTTCGCAGATCAGGGGGCAGAGAACCAGGCAAGTTCTCCAGTTCCTGGATTCTGTGAGCAATTCGAGCCTGAAGCCTACAAAACCAGAAAACTGAGTAAGACACCGCAAGAAATCTGAAAGCCGTTACTAAAATTATATACTAAAATAGTCTTAATAATTCAGGCATTTACATGTCTTTTTCTGGGTTTTTTCTGAACTAACAGGCTTTCGTAGAGATGACACTATCTTCTCCCACTTTGAAAATTGTCAAGTGATCAAAATGTCCCTTGACCTTTCTTTTCAACTAAAACTAGACACATGAAAATAAACTTGAGAATTATATTTTTCACATACTATTCAGGATTCTGCTTTCAAGCTTCTTTGATGGGTGTTATTTTTATGCAGTGTAGTCAGCGATGACATGGACTGTACTTGCCTTAATATCTGGAATTCTACCTCATTATTTTATTGACAAAGTATGTTTGTTCATGAAGTATTCACAGCTACATAGCTGCTACTATAAATCAAGTTCTACGTCACTCTTTCATTAGAAATTCACTTTGCATTCATTTGCAAATTCAAGAGAGAGAGAGAGGAAAAAAAGGGTAATAGACGAGAGAGATAGAACTTGATTTTTTTCAATTTTAATGTTATCAGAAGAATTCTACAGTTCCTGGAACAACAAATAGGACGTAATGCTGCATTACACAGAAGACTATACTGGTGTCTTCAAGAGAGCAAAAAATGGAAGCAGAACCAGATAATTAATGTTTGTTATACAAACTGAAAAGCAAATCAAGAAGAGTTATTTCCTAATTAGAGGAAGTTTCATTACAAGTGGAAAATATTTGTCTCGATCCAGAAAAGTTCATTATTCTTGCAGGAAAAGTCTACATTGAGAAAATGACACTGCCTTATTTTCTTATTTCCAGCTTATATACTACACTAAAAAAGTTCACATTTTGCACAACTGGGCATTCCAGTTAGTAAGAAGATATTCTAGTTCACCTAAGGATGTAAAATCTTGAAAATTAAGAGGTTTCATGGAGAGATGTACTAGTGCACATTCATATAAAAAAGCAGCCAAGCTGCTCTAAATCACATGCTCTACCTGTCACTTACCCACGCATGGATGCAATCCTGCATCACAAGGATTATTTATTACTCTTTTTCCCTTCCCAAGCAGCTGCAGTGCTTCTCTTGAAACAATCACCTACAAAACAGTTATAGCCAAATCCCAGTTTCCCCTCATTTTAATGAAACCTTAAGGGAGCAGTCACAACCTTTCCAAACCTTTCTTTTGAGTTGTGAACTTATTAAAGCAACTGAATACTGAACATATTTTCAATTTCTTTTTTCATTCTTGTTACCAGTGAGTGTTCCTTCTTGTACAATACATGAGGATGAGCACAAAAAGTTAATTCAGGTTCTCCCTGACGTACCTTGTGGTTTTAGATAACTAACTGTAAGAGTCACTTCCAAACAAACACGAAGTGAAATGTTGACTTACTAGTTCTGTTGGAATTGGTTTGTTCAGGTATAAAACATAAAGAAGTGCTTGCTGATGTAAAAGTTTACACAACAGAAGTTCAAGCAATTGCCAAAGGTGGGTTGGTCTTTACATTTCTATTATTAAAATTTGTAACAAAAATCCAAATATACATGTTTCTTGAGGTATGTTTAAACATAGTCAAAGCTCACAGAGTATGCTTGTTATGTACCATCAACACATCATGCAGTCCACTCCCATATAAAACACACTTCACTGCTAATAATTTTGTTTTTCTCAACTTGAGTTTATAAAAAAAGTGGATCAGAAATAAACACACTCAAAATTTTATCATTAAATTATAGGGCAGATAGTATATCCAGGATAAATTTTCCTTCAACTATTTTCCTTCATACATTGAAATGCACTGAGCTACAAACAATGACAGTTCAATGCTTTGGTGGATGATTATCCATCCTTTAATAACCCAGTCAGAGGGAAGGTATAGGATCAAAGAAAATCAGTATTTCTGAGTCAGCAGAGACATTACTTCAGAAAACTTTTATTGCAACTCAGATCAATTCTCTATTTAAAGAAAGTCCAGCATAAAAAGAAGTTGAAATACTAATGAAAATCTACAGTACACATATAGAAGAATAAAGAAATGACAACCAGATGGGTTACACATGAACCAAGAAAAAGAACATATTTTGAAGTTTAATTTCCTATTTTCCTAGAAGTACTATTTACATATATTATCTACAGTCCTAGTAGAGTAATGGTAATAATGTTTTCTCCAGTAGTCAGTAGGATTTTTCCAACTCAAGTAAATGCAAGAACTGCTTGAGCTATCTCTCACCACAGCCACCTTCTAGTCTTTAAAGAAAATGACTGCAGTTTGTTGTAATGTTGCTATCTTCATGGAAAAATGCTAACAGAGAATGCTAAAGAGAATCCAAAGAAAAAGGTTTCTAGATCTATTTACCACCACTTGGAGGCTATCATATCACCACTTAAAGGATGTAATAAATTAATCTTTGCAGCTCAGCAATTTCTCTTCATGCAGAAAGTGGCAACTGAACGTACACAGAGATCTCTTTGCAAAACAAGTGATGCACACCCATTCCTCATTAACTTGGGTCAATAGCAGGGGTTATGGCTGTACATTCAAACCTGTCTGGCATGGATGCCATGCCATAAACCAGGAAGATACCTAAGAAGATACTCTGCAGGTAACAGAAAGAAATCACATACAATTTATGTGGACATTAACAGGACATTATTAGGACACAAAATAGGACACAAAAATTATGTGGACAATATAGGACATTACCAAGTGTATTATTTTTCAATTAGCAATGAGAATGAGAAGGTGGAAAAAGCCTTTCAACATAATAGACCAACTTTAAATCATAGACATTATTATCTTTAAGACAGCTCTTCAGTGAGATCAAAAAGCAGCACTTTAGTTTGAAGAAAGCATTAAGGAGAGTTTTATAAAAACATTGTACTGGATTTGTGTGGCTAGGCGTTGCTAGCAGGGGGGCTACAGCACCGGCTTCTGTGAGAAGCTGCCAGAGGTTTTTCCTTTGTCCAGCAGAGGCAATGCCAGCCAGCTCCAGGACAGACCCTCCGCTGGCGAAGGGTGAGCCAATCAAAAATGGTCGTAATGCCTCTGTGATAACAGATTTAAGAAGGGAAAAAAGAGTTACTGGGCCAATCTAATTGCGGCCACAGAAGAACAGGGTGACAATATGTGTGAGGAACAAACATACACGAATATCAGTGGAGAAGGAGGGGCAGGAGGTGCTACAGGCAGCACAGCTAAGATTCCCCTGCAGCCCATGGTGATCATCGTGGTGAAGCAGCTGTGCCCCTGTAGCCCACGGAGGACCACGGGGATGCAGAGACCCACCTGTAATTCAAATGGTTTTCAAAATATAATGCCCCTTTATTAAAAGGGTTTAGTGTGAGATCTCAAGGGCCAACTGTTTCATAAAGCTTTCACTAACCTCAGTGTTTTCGGGATAAGGATGTTTATTTTGGCTTTTTTTCTACTCAATTTTTATTAAGGAATTGTGAATACACGATTCTGAATTAAACGTGCCTATATTAAAGCTAAATCCAGCACCATTCAAACCACAGAAGCTGTTAAATTGCTTTTTTCAAAACTTTTATCTTATGTTATTTATACAGTTTTAATTAATGAAAAGATTTCCAGGAGCTCTACATACTCTGGAATTCAAAGCAAAATGAAATACCAGTAATGTTCAACATTAAAAAAGCTTGGATCTTACATCTATGTTCTAGGATAAAAAAAATAAAATATAAAGCCCTTCTGGCTGCAGAATCCCTATCAAACTTTCCTCTTGCTCTGCCAAGAACATCAGTGTATTTAGAACCTAACAGATATGATGTATCTGTAACTGGTTCTCTAAATTAGTAAAAGCATCGGCATTGTTTTTTGTCACTTCTCACTCTCCTCTGTTTATGGACACTAAGACATAATAGCTCGGCACAAATAGTGCAACACAGCAGGGCGAAAACATATGAGAAGTAACAATTAGAGGTTAATTGATGCAGAAAAGGTTACATCATACTGGCCATATGATTCTTGGTTGAAGTTAGTGCTACAAGAGTTTAGTTAGTGCTAGAAGAATTTCTGTCAGAATAACTGTGAAACCATAAAATGGTGTGTTCTACAAGCTTTCTGAAAAAGATGCTGGAAAGTAGTGATTGCTCATGCTGAAACCATTACAGCCATTTGTGGAGGAAAACTGTGGTGTATATGTAGACATATACATATAGACATATAGTAAATAGGTGGACAGTCCAATCCAAACTTGTTAGATGAGAATTAAGCCTCTGCATTTAGGTAAGAAATAGGCCTCTGCATTCCTTTTCCAAGGCCACTCGTAAAACATCTGTGAGAAAGGGAACTTAACTCCCAGGTGTCTGAGAAGGAGCTTGGCAGATGAAATTATTATTGTAGCCTTCTGATACTGGACTTAGTGCACTAATTAGGATAAAGAAAACTGTGTGAAACCTTGTGTGGGAAAAGGCACTGTGAGAAAATAACTTTATTTTTAGCACTGTCACTTAATGTATAAGAATACTTGTGACTTTTCGAATAAATGGCTTCACTTCGATCATATGGATCATGTGTGTTGTCCCATTATTCACCCACAGCCATTCAGTCCTAAGGTACGTGGATAAGACTGGCAAGAATGACGACAAGAACGAACTAGTAGAATTACTTAAGCAATACCTGACACAAAATGTAAGAGCTTTTCTGTAATCAAGGCCTGAATTCTGGGCATGGCATCACACCCTAAAATCCTTCATGGTGTTTTACCTTCATAAAGCACAAGTCATTAAATCAGTTTTCCATAAGATCACCATCCCTCTTGGCTACCTTCCTCTACAAACTCAAAGTAACAATGCAAGATGCATCATTAGTCCAAAACAGGTAATATTCTGAATGCAATTACTTTCCTCTGATAATCATCAGGAACATAGGTTAGGTGCAGATCAAAATCCTTCTGCCTGGCAGATTCTCAAGGTCAGTTGTTAAATAGGCTTGATGATGAAGAGTGAAGAAGCCTCTTTCTAACTCCAAAAGTTCTGCCCTATACTTTGTAAGAAATATACTTCATCATCTAAACAGAACACTCAGGAGGCAATTTTTGAAAATCCTGCTTCCTGGTACACTTTTTTTTTGATCTTGCCTGTGACTTTCTTATTCTCTCTACTCTTCAGTTGTCCAGCCAAATCCATCATACTAATGAAAGGTGGATTTTCTGCGGCTACTAACTCCAGCCTTTTGACCCTCTTTGTTCTCTTCTAACTTCCCTTTGTTTGTAACACTGAAAACCTTGTGCACTAAATTAGTTTGTCTGTACACTACAAGGATTTTGATTTCCCTAACTTTCAGTGTTTGCAAGATCCAAGTAATACACTAACTCAGCAGAGCCCTTGAGCCTGTTTTAAACTTAAATGGTTTGCAATGATACTGCCAGCATGCTTTACTAGTGTCTTGGGGTGACATAATTTGGGATAGAATTAAATAATTGTCTGGTTTGATGCTTGCGTACTTCTCAGTTACACAGCCTTTCTCTGGAAACTTTGTTTACACTATTACCACTACAGTAGCAAGGAGTTCCAGTTAATGATGTGAAAATCATTTTAATCTTATTATTCACTTTTACCTATATTCACGTTCTTGGAGTATTTCAACAGGATCCAATCCTTGTGGCTTCTGGATAGGGCTGATGCGGTTTTGCTTTTGCTGCAGCTGGACAATGGGTGAAGGTTGTCCAGGTGGAGGCTGTGGTACAGAGGGCCCAGGCATGGTGGCAGCAGGCTGGGTGGCAGGGGGAGCAGGAGAAGGCCTCCCACTGGGAGCTGGTGCTGGGAGCTTTTGTTGTGCATTGGAGACGTTCATATCTGGGGCTTGGCCTGAAACATAAACAGTACTGATTCATAACACGAAATATGGAAAGCAGGGAGAAAATCAAGATGGCTTTCTGAACACAGGACATGAACGTAAGGTAAACATTCAAAATCACCACAAAAAGCATGTTGAGACTACACTGTTTTTGAAACAGACGTACTAAAATGCAAGTATACCATACATTGCAAGAAATGGCCGAAAGAAAAATGAAACACATGAAACTTTATGATGAATTCCATTTCTCTGGCTATTCCTGTGGACTTTTAATTCTAAAGTTACAAGAAATAAAACAGCTGTAGAACTGACTTCTGGCAAATGTTAAGACCTCATTCTACCTCTTGTTCACTATCCTTGCACTAGTTAGAAGAAAGCATATATAATCACAACCTGACAACAGCAGGTCTGATTTTAGACCTCTATCAGAACTTGATAACCGTATGAAAATTTTTACAGCTGTATTGATAAGTATCTGCCAGATATAAATAGCTTTTGTTTCATTACGATCTCCCATTAATTGTATTTATTTCAAATATCAGGAACTCAATTATTCTAATCATCTTGAAAAGCAAGACCTCAGTTAAAAAGAAAATAGCACCTGACATTTACAGTCACTAAGGGTCACAGATTTCAGTATTTCATTATGACAAGTTACCCATGCATTCAGATGTTCATGAATTCACTAATAAGAGACATTGCTAAAATAAAGATGCCACTTAACTGTCTGAAGAGTCATAGTCACTTAAGCTAGTGACAAAGTACACCTGCAATCTTCTAATCAACCTTAATTCAAAACCAACATCCTGAAATCTATAGAGATCACCATTTGTCATTCACACATCTGCATCAAACTCCAGAAAAGCAACTTGAGCACAAGCTGTAGATTCTGTATTTAGCAACACTGCATTTCAGCTTATAAAAAGAAAAAATAAGCAAGCCAATCAAAGCCTCTGTGCAACCTCAGTTCTCAGGGAATCTGAGAAGTTGAATGACTGCACAATGAATGACAAATAAATTTGAAGACATGGGGAAAGAAGTTACACTGCTCATTTGATCTCTAAGACTACACTGATCATTCAAAGCTATTTGATTCCAAAAGAGCAAAACAAACAAAAGGAAACAGCGTAATTCTACCATGATTCGAAAACTTTTGTTTACAGGAGCAATGGTGAAAGACAAGCTTGCTACAATTCAGCATGCTCAGAACATAACTTATTAAGTTTTACCTGTGCTCCTCAGAAAACTTAGATATTTTGTTCCGATTGCAAAAAGGTGCTTCATGTTCAGTCTGTCTAAAAATTGAAGTAATTTTATGTGTGTCTTTTCCAAATTAATAAAAGCTTAGACTCTCCTTGATTAAAATCTTTGATATGATTTTTCTGCACAGTTTTTTACTTTCCTTTTTTACTTTTCCCCACATCTTTTCCCCACTATACCTTCAGTCCAAGTTTTAGGGGTAATGGCAGCTGTATGTCCAGGCATCCCTGGAGCAGGCCCTGGCCCAGTTGCAGCACCGCTCATTGCATGTAACCCAATACCTGCAATTTGAAAGAACAAAAAAATTTGCTAAGACACAAAGCATTTCCAAGATTCAAAAACCATTGTTTTTTAGCATACTAGTCTATTCAGGCAAGTAGTACATTTCTCCATTAAATGAAGATTTAAGTGGGTTTTATTGTTAATACATACACCTAATGAAGTGTATCAAAATCATGTTTCATGAAAAAAAAACAACTTACTTAGGAGCAAAAGCCATATTCACCAAAATAAAGAGAACAGTGACATTATTAAAACCTAAGAAAATAGTATCGTCTTAACTCTCAATTCTAACGCAAGCTCAGTAATGGAAGTGTTCAGAAACTATAGGTGCAGGGTGTTTAATATAACACAGTTTTCTTAGGACCAAAATGTGCTTGCTTACCTCACAGCAAGAGCTATTATCATTGTGAGAAAAAAGTAAGTACACTTCCTTTTCCTTATGTTTTTCACTTAACAGCACACTATACATGGTTTATTTTCAACAACCTAAATAATCAGTCAGCTTGATCCAGATTATTTATCTATTTTCCTGCACAGCAACAGGAGACTGGAAATTCACTCAAAAAAACAAGGGAAATTGCTATCAGTAAAGTACAATTAACATTCAAAAACTGCCAAGCATATCAGGACAGACACAGGACTGTACAGTGAAATAACTTCTATTTCAGTTTTGACAATATCCTATTAATAACAGATGTTTTATGTATTTGCTCAAGTTTAATACCAAAGGCCATGCTATTCGCTTTGATGCCAGAATACAGTCCCAAATTACAGCCCTGCACAGCACCCATTTCTTAATCTATCACAGGTAGAGCTTTGAGAATTACCTGAGCAATGATTCTTACCAAAGGTTCACTTACCAGACTGTCTGTTGAAGGCACTGGGAGGCTGCTGCTGTTGAATGCCAGGCAGGGTTCTCTTGCCCTGGACAGCAAGCTGGAGGTTTTCGGGTAAGGGCTGACCCCTCGCCAGCATTTTGTATGCTAGAATCTGAGCCCGCAGCTGATGCAGCTGTGCAGGGCTGAAAGGGGAAGGCCCTCTGTTAGGCTGATTCATAACTTGTGGGTCTCCTCCTATAATGGGTCCTGGCTGACTGGGAGTCATCTGAGGTGGTGTTGGACCTCCTCCAGACATTGGACTGGACACATGCTCTGGTGCTCCTAGTGGAGATGGGTGTGGAGACATATAACCTAGAACAGGTAGAAGAATCATAAACTTGCCATTCTGCTAGTTAAACCTAAATTCCATCCAATTTTTTAACAGTACATAAAGTATAACAGTGTCTCTCTCACGACAGGATAGCTGTAGCATTTTCTGCAAAGACAAAAGTGCAATCCAAAGTTCCCTGGGATACTGAGATAGCCTCAGGAGCTCCTCTTCAAGAAGAACTACAGTTATTTAGTCCAATAATGCTAAAAATAACAATTAACTGCATATCTGGAGTAAGACAAACTAAAACATGAAATACAATACAGAAGCCTGTGGATACAGTGCTGTTTACTAGAACTCTGGAAAAATGTTTCTTTGTGGAACACATGCAGTGAAGTCTGCCTAGTTTATAGTTTATTAGTTTATAAGTTTATTTTGATGCACACACATCAAGGAATATCCATTCACTTCTACAGGCCCTCTTTGCTAACACTCACCAACACAGAGAAATAGAAATAAACAATATTCACTTTCTGTACAATTACTCTTTAATTTATACAGATTAAAGGTTTGAGCCAGACAAAATATGTTCAATACCTTTTGCCATCTGGGTGCTCAACAACTTGGAAAATCAACTGCAAACACAAAAATCGCCCTCTGAAGAAGCTGCTGAAGACTACATCAAGAGCAATCACATTTCTGAAATGAGCAGTGCTTATATCTTATTACAGCACTTGAAAATGCAGTGGTTTTAATTCTGAATATTAATTACACCTACTAAATATTTTCCTGAGCTCCACAAAGCCCAACAGACAGCTAGTTTTTGGGGATTTTGTCCACCAAGAGGAAAAAAGACGTAGCAATATTTACTCACTTGGCTCTGGTACTGTGGAACACAATCTTCTCACAAATTGGAAAAATCTAGAAATCTTCTGGCTCATTTCCATATTCCATGTTCATGAGCCACAGACCGTAACTCCAAAGATCACGGTACAGTTCATGATTCTGCGACACCCAACCTACTCTTCTCCCAATCTTCTTGTCATTTTGAAATGAAACTACATCAATTCCATCTATATGTTACACAGATCACAGAAGAAATTTTGCTCTTTCTTTAGCTTCACTGTTCTTACTGACCCTTCAGGAAAGGCAATATAGGCAAAACCTCAAAGTAGTCTCAACTTTTCTGGATGACAGCAGCTGTAAGTCACTAGAACTTCAACAAGTAAAGAGATTAGATTGCCAAAGAACTGAAATTTGTGCTCATCTTAAATAGTTTGTAGATGTATGAGACAGAAGAAAAAGAAGAGAGGATTTCAGTTCTCCTAAAAAAAGGAAAACGAGATAGAAGTACAGTGCGTAAAGGGGGGTTTGTGATGGGAAGAGACCAGACAAGACAGAAACAGACCAAGTTCAATTTAAAGATGATCATGACAGGAAAGGAAGATGATTTTGGTGAGAGTAAGAAAAGTTACACAGGTCAAGAGAAAAATGAGGGTAGAAGTTCAAAGAAAAGGAAGAAAGAGGCGTTAAAAATCTAGAACTACTGGAGCTATATACTAGTTCAATATAAAAATGGTCTATACATCCCTTGTTGGTGATAAAAAGTATGATAAATAACTGCAAGTTTTCTCCACGTATTCATCTTCTTCCATCAACTTACTTTTATCTTTTTATTATTTTAAGAAAAGAGGGGAATCTACAAATCCCTCTTGTTGAGCACACTGCTTAAAAAAAGCACCCATCACACCACAACAAAACAAAACATATGTAATAGCATTAGTGGTTTTTACTATAAAATGGGGTTTATTGCAATGTTTATCCATTATTAAATTTCTAAATCTCAGGATTTACCTTAAATGGCACCTAATCAGAATTACATCGTTTTCTGAACTGCTTTTGAAAGAATGGTTTCTGTCCCTCCTCAAGTTATATTGTCCAATTTGTAAATTGTGTAATGACTGATAGATTTCAGACCCAAGATCTTGAACTGCATCTGGACTACAAAAATTTAGAACGGTGGTCTAAAATGCTGAGTATTTGTTTTCAGTCCTGACAGTTCAAGCTGCAAAGTCTGTGACTAAGTTGTGCAAAGAGTTTTCAGAAGCAGACATTTTTCGATCTTTCCAGATATATATTTATTACTGACACTTTCTCTCTTCCTCAAAGTCCTCTGAATTAGAGTTCTTAACAATAGAAAACTGTGCTTGACAAGAGGAAGAACAAAAACAAAATTCCCATAAAATACATCTGGAAAGAAAAAAATCCTTCCAAACTTCTGGTAAAGGTAAAGGTTGAATGTGGCATTTATACAATGTAAATTTTATGATGCTATATGAAAATTTTCCTTTTAAGTCTGAAAACTTTCATACAATGACAGTGACAAAAGATACAGCCACAAGCCTGTCCTAATAAAGTATTTACACTACTTGCCTTTTTCCTATCTTATTACACCTACTCTGACACAGATAAGCATACACACGAGAAGATCCCCTAAAATTGAGTTTAGCCACCATAAAAGTAAAATACATAACCTACAGTTCTGAACAACACAGGGAATAGAAGTCACCCACCACCAGGAAAGGGAGGCCAAACAACCCTGCCTATCATTTAAAACTGTGGTAACTTCTAAGCCTTATCAGGCTTCTCCAGATCTTGTCTATTCTGAAAGCCTTGAATGATGGTGATTCTTAATCAGTCTCATGCTGAATTTCCTTTCCTGTAAGTCCCATCAGAATTCCACTTACACAATTTGTAACCATTACTTCTCTGCTATTACTGTGTAACTTTGAGGAGTGTCTTGTCTGTCTTTTCCATAATCCTTCAATGGGTTATAGAGAAGACTGCATCAGAAACCCTTCTCAAGTTTTCCTAACCATATGCATAATCAGAAACATATTTAATCCCCCTTTGGTATTACCTTGTTCAGCAGAAATACATCACAGCATGTCATAAACAATGTATATTCTTTACAGTATTAACATTGGAAGAAATCCTAGTTCTAACTGACAGAACACCTACTTGGCTAAGTACTATTGGAGGGCAGGCTGTACACGAAGTTTCTGCTTTAATTGCTTTTTGTTTCACTTCAGTTAACAGAAACAATAACATCTTTCTTTGCTGCTTTAAAGCTGAAAAATCAGAGTGCTAAAATTAGAGACACTTTTTTCTCCAGTTTTAATGCTAAAATGAAACAGAAAGAACACCTACGAATTAATTCTAAACCCTAGTAACGATACAGAAAGAATCAAAGTTTTAGCAGTCCAGACACTGGAATGTTCAACAGAGGTTTTGAAAATTTAGTAGATCTTAAACAACGGAAGTGTCTGAGGATCACGGAGGTCACATCTTTATGCTAAAACCAACAGCAAGGGTATATTTGTACTCAAGAATGTGACTGTCAGAGAATTTTTGGATTTGCAAGATACAGACAGGATTGAAGAAATCTAGCTGAACTATCACTTCAATCATCAGTTGAAGCTAGTTTAAAAAAACAAAGAAAAGGAATCAAGTACATCTCTGCAACACACAGTACAAAAACATAGTGTCTTGGAATACAGTGAAAAAGTATGTCCGTGTTGGACTGAGGCTAAAAACTTTCTTAAGGCAAGCAAAATATGAAATTTCCCTCTTAGTCGTGTGGCCAGGGTTAACAACAGTTCTTGTAAAACTGAACAAAAAAAAAAGAGAGGTCACACGTGTGCAAGTAATTTAAAACTAGGACTGCAGAAATAAAATTGTTGAGAGGTCTTAGACTGGCAGGCAGATGAATAAGGTGGCAGGTCTTTTCTCATCTTTAAAAGTCTGAAAGAATTCAGAGAAGGAAGTGCAACTAATTTAAGAACAGTAGGGACAACGAACGTTGCCTGTGAAGTAGCAGGATATTAGTGAATTCTGTAAGTTAAAAAATGGTGTGTCTGTTTAAGTTCAACAAATACTACATGATTATTAAAAATTAATATAGATCAAGTCCCAGAATCCTAAATTCCTTCAGCCCTTATGTTCCCATTTACAAACAGCAAGAAATGACAGCCAAACAATTCAAGTTGGTCTGTATTTCATGGCTGGATCACAGTAACTTCACTGAATTTCTACAAATCCCAGAAAAATACGTAGATTGTTTATTCCAGTCAATTTATATATTTTCATGAAGTCTATATAATACAAATATTTTATTTTGTATAAATATTTGGCTCACCTTTGCAATTTCTCCCCAATCCTCTTCAAAAGTCAATTTTAACCATGAGTTTAATGTTTAACAGCCTAACAATTTACATTAAATTTCATACTCCTCAAATACTGCGAAATTCACCACAGTTCACTCACAGAGTCAGAAGAGAGTTTCTAACCCAATTCAAAATCAGTAATGCACAGTAAGCTTACTATTTCAACAGCTATATATGAAGTGGGAGCAATGGATCTTCCATTCATTTAACCTATGAACATCAAAACAAAGGTATTAAGACTAAACTGGGACATCATTGTGCATAAGTTCAAGAAGAGAGAATCTGTCATTAAAACTAGTCAGGAATGTTACCCTTTCTCCAGTTTGGCAGTAAGACTGGAAGGAATAACTGCGAGGCGAAAGATACCAACTCACAGTATTTTCCCCCATAAATTAATGTCAGACTTCCAAAAATCATCCTATTGCAGTATGCGATAAAAGTATGATGATCTGTCTGAGCTAGTAAAACATTCTTTCTGCATGACTCGCATCTCACTGAGCACCAAGAAAAAAATAAACTCAGAAACTAAATAATAAAATTGCATACTTTAATGTAATAATTACTGTTCGCTAAAAAATTGCACAAATCTCAGAACAGTAACTGCCCTTCAAACGGAACAGGCACTTAAGTAAAATGACAAAGTTCACACAGATTTAGCTTTCAAATGTTTCTGATTTGCTCATCACTCATTTCACCTCAGAAAATAGTAATCAATTATTTAACATGGACTGTAAGAATCATTACTTCCAAAATTTTGTATCAACTTTCTCTTTTCCATTCACAACTGTATGCTTGATTCACATAAACCATATCTACAACTGCATGTCTAGTTGCCAATTTACTTCTAATTTACCACCCACATTTGTAAGCATATATTTTATAAAAAATCTTGCTCTTCTACTTAGAGACAATCTTTTGCAAGACTTCCTTCTTTACCAAAATAACTAAAAAGAACTAAAAAAACTGCTATTGGAACATCTGACATTTAAATGAAATCTCATTTTGTGATCACTTCCCATTGCAAACTGCATACAGAAGGACTACAGCCTATGGACTAATCACAACCGTTTCACTCAGATCTCTAAGAACGGAAGCATTTTATGAAGACCATCCACCCTGCCATTGTCAAAAAATATAAGGACATTGTTTCCCACTCTAGCTTACCAGTTCTCAGAATCTTGGAGCCCGTGAACAGGCAGATTTCTGTCAATAAGGGACCATTACAGCTACAACAGTCTACCTAACTTGTCCAAAACAGACCAAAGACACTTGTCTCTAAACAAGCTTCTCCCTTCGGTCTATGAAACAGATGAGAGAGACATCCAGTGTTGACTTAGCTTCTGTATGACACAAAAACTACCACAAATACTTGGGTAATCTTTGTTCCTAAGTTTAATTATCTTCATTAAGTAAGATACAGCTATTTTACACATTCTGAATTCAAGTAATTTGAATGTGCAGGTACTGAAATACACTGTCTCTTTTTTTTTTCCCTTTAAAGGCTCCATCTATTAGAAGCCCTTTTACTGTTCGGGAATGTGCAGACAGATAAAGTATTCTTTTAATTCTCTCATCAGATAGATTAAAAAATGGAGTTTAACATTTTCCAGGACAAAACAAACACACTCTTCTCAGCAGTATAAACCGCTTTTTAGGAAACAGCTTATACCACTACACAGCAAACTATTTTCCTCCTAGACATACAGTGTTGTTGGCTGTGCTAAAATCTATGCTAGAAAAATAAGCATATTCTTCTCAGATTCTGATCAGCCTTTGTAAACAACTTGTTTATTATTTACTGCTAAACCTCTGTGCTACATATAATTTTTATCTGTACTGACTTTAAACTCTTCTCCAGATCACAAATACCTTGAACAGCACTGAACCAAAATAGACTTCTAAAAGACTAGAAAAACCTACAGTTGGATAATCAACTTCTAGTTATAGGTAAGTTTATAATTTGTCATTTAATTATCTTAATATATTAAATGCAGAGTATATTGATTTTACTTAGTGGTATCTTTCTCTTAAATCACAGTATCATACAGTAACAACCCAAGGAATTTTTATGACTCTACCAGGCAGACAAGGTTGTGTCTATTGTCACTGCTACTGGCTTTAACAATGCACAGAGAAGTCCCAGACATGGACTAGGGTCGTTTTTCCTGACAACTGTACAAATACTGAATCACACCCCTCGACATTTTAATGAAGGAATTTAGCTTATGATCGCCACAAAAAATAACAGACTTGTTTGACTAGTATATAGAAGTAATAGTATCAAATTAACATAACATACAGTAAATTTGTCAGTCTAAAGGCTGACTTCATGCAATTCAGAAAGACTTGGACAAGCTCAGGAAGTGTGACTATGTCAACTTCATGAGGTTTAGCAACTCCAAGTGCAAGATGCTGCACAAGGGTTGAGGCAAACCCCAGTATCAACACATGCTGGGGAGTGAAGGGATTGACAGTAGCCCAAGAAGGGCTTGGGGATACAGGTGGACAAGAAGCTTGATGTGACCTGTCATGGTGTGGTCAAAGCCCTAAAAGCCAAACGTGTCCTGCATCCAAAGCAGTGTGGGCAGCAGGGCCAGGGAGGGGATTCTGCCCCTCTGCTCTGCTCTGCTGAGACCCCACCTGCAGTGCTGCATCCAGCTTTGGGGTCCCAGCAGAGGAAGGACATGGAACTGTTGGAGGGGATCCAGAGGACGGCCACAAATATGATCAGAGGGATGGACCAGCTCTCTTGTGAGGACAGGCTGAGAGAGGAGGGGTTGTTCCCCCTGGAAAAGAGAAGGTTTCAGGGAGACCTTATTGTGGCCTTTCAACACTGAATGGGGCTTACAAGAAAGCTGGAAAAAGACGTTTTAAAAGGACTGTAGTCACAGGACAAGGGGGAATGGTTTTAGACAATAAATTCAGACTTGATATAAGGAAGACTTTTTTAATGAGGGTGGTGAAACTCTGGCCAGGTTGCTCAGAGCGGTGGTAAATGCCCCATCCCCGGAAACATTCAGGGTCAGTTTCAATGGGGTGCTGAACAACTCTGAACAATAATGGGGCTCTGATCTAGTTGGAGATGCAAAAAGGTTGGACAGAAGGACTTCTAAAGGTCCTCTTCCAACCCAAACCATACTATGTTTCTATGATTCTGTGATTTTTCAAAAAAATTATTCTTGATGGTCTGAATTATAGACAACATCACAGAGAATTAAAAAGATACACAATTTTTATTTTACCTACAACAATATTTACTGATACTTGGCCATTCTCCCTAAGATTTCAAATTAATGGGCGAATTTGGGATGATTCATTTCCTGGGGTTGTGGACTTATTCAGCCACTTTACCTCAAATGTCCCCCCAAAATATTAATTAGTGCGTATTTATCTACTTCAGCTTGAGGACAATAAATAGTAAGACATGAAAAAAACAGACCTAGCACTAATGAGGTGTATTTTCTATTTGACACTTGTATTGTTAAAAATTGTACATAACTGTGTACTGCAAGCTCAACTATCAGACATCTACAAGGAAGTGAACCTTGGTTTCTACCATACCCAACCGAAGATTTTGTCAGGACTTCAAGAGTTACCAGGCATCCTTCCATGGATTCTCAGAGAAGTCATACTGTCCTTTTGCCATGAGTATGGGCATGGGTAAACCCTCTTTCACCACACTGCATATTTCCACATAGTATGTAAAAAAACAAGTGTCCTACTTTCTCTAATGTCATGGGAACTCACACAGAAAATACCCAATAGGCTGACAGGCTATTAAGAAACCTGATTTTCTACCCTGGACCTGTACACTAATGGCAAAAATGTACATGTCTAGTAGATGGGACTTTGCCCAGGCCAGCACTTCATATCAGAACAGCATCAAGTGCCACCACCACTTTTTTTATGGAAAAGATAAGTGCGTAAGAACAAAAAAAAAAATTGAGGCAATAAAAGCTGAAACAGTCCTCTATAATGTCAAAAAAGTATCTGAAATATTGGAACATCTGGGGGCTTTTTTGACCATTCCTTTTAAAAGCCTGCTCCACACCAGAACTCTAGTAATATCTGTTTACATTGTAACAGTTGGTGGCATACACAAAAAAAGAGAGTAGGAATCCATAGGCTCCAGCCTGACAAAGTTGCTACAAAGAAAATCAACTTTTTGCAGCGCAAAACAACCTGGAAATCTGACCTCAGGCAGCACAAAAAACCAACTCAGAAGCTGTTTTTGAAGCATTTTCAACCTATGCTCCTGTATTTTCAGTACACAATGTATGAACTGTCCCATCTTCATCTTTTGACTAAATGCTTCATTCATTTCATCCCAAGCAAAAGTGTCCCCTAAATGCAAAGACAAGAGAAATTTGTGTCTCAGATGATCATGCTTATATTTTGTTGAAATCAATGAGAAAGTTTTACCTGATGAAGAACTTGTCTCTGCCAAGTCAGTTCTGTTTTACTTAATTGATACTGAAAGGTTTAGTGGAAAAACATTACTTTCTGATTATCTGGGTCCCAGACTGGGATTCAGCTGGAAAGTTACACGCTAGAGTTTCAGCCGCATACCACTGAAAAGCCACAAAGAAGTTCAGGCTCAGTCTTTTTGCTGATTTGTACCTGTTTTCTCCTTCCAGCATTTCTCTTATCCTACGTACATACATCGAACAAGGACCACCTCCTAACAGATATGTACAGAGTGTGTCACACCAAGAGCCTAATTTCATTTGGGATTCTTCAACTGTTGTCGGAAAATAATTAACCACGCAACACAGAAAGCTTTATCTGCTGTCAAACTTATTAATACTAGCAGGTGTTTCCAGTTAAATCTCCAAAATACCAAGCTGCTCACAGAATGCATGTCCATTTATGTTCCAACCTACAGGACACAAAGGCGGCATACAGCAATGTGTTAAAAAGAGTTTCTATCTTCTGGCATAAAAAATATTGGAAAGAACTTTGATCAGAACTTTACCAGAAATTACAGATATTAAAGAGTGTTTCTCCAGGTTTGCTTGGGCTCTTCTCTTACAATTACTTCACCAAAGGATTAAAATAAATCATAAAATGCATATACATTTTCAGTGGCCACATAAGAAGTAAGTTGGTGGGGATTTTTTTTTTAGAGATGCAAACTGAAATCCATGATAGACTTGCCCCAGGCACAGACTTGAACCTTAGCTTTTTTCCAATACATGCCTGATGGACACTCCAGAATGCAAAGGGATTCAGTTATTTGCCTTGCCCTGTTCAGCTTTTCCAAACAAAGCTGAAAGGAAATAACTGGCAATCTGTTACATGGAACTACAGACTCTTTGTGGAACAAGGGGCCCCAAAATCATAGAGCATGCACAGTATGGATAAACCTTGGCTATGCTGGTCCATTGGACTCTGAGGTGGACCCATTCCAGGATGAGGAGGTCTCATACTCTTCATGGAGCCACAATGAACATCTTCAACCATTCCTTTTTCATGCAAGCCATCAATGGACTGTGAAAACAAAATAAGTTTTTAGAGAGAGATACTATATAAATCCACTCTAAAAATACCAACAACTTTAACTCAAAATCTAAACAAATACATGAAATGTAAAAACTTCTTTCAGCAGTCATACAAAATAAAAAAAAAACCAGAAACCTTTGCCCTTGAATTAGACATCTGGGGAAGCACAGAACACTATTAGACTGCTTGTCTCGTCTGTTTCTTTTTTGCCTTTTTTCTTCCTTATGAACTGGTTGGCAATGGCAGGGAGACAAATTGTCCAAATACAAACACATAACCTGTACTGGCCTCATATTACAAAGCAATGTAACACACACTAACTTATGAAAGCAGACCCTGTGGCTTGAGTTATTTTTAGTCCAAACTTTGCCCTTTCAGTCACTGCTCTACTGGAAAGTCCCAAACATTGTTTATCTTTAAAAACAAGAGTGACTTCTTCACCGACAAAAACAAGGATAGCCAGTCAAGGAAGTGAAAACAATACTTGTGCTCCCTACACATCCTGTCACCTCATACACTCCTCAAAAACTACAGTGCCCATGGTACTTCAAACGCAAAACAGCTCCAAGTGCTCTCTTTAGAGAGTGAAAAGAAGACAGCTTGGAGTCTGAAAAGCATGCTGAAGGGCATTCTGGGCACTGAAAAAGGCTCCGTAATAGAAACTGAAGGGCTCTGAAAGTAAAAATAATGAAAAAGTAACATCAGGAGGACAATGTCCTAAGAAACAATGAAGTTTTTCGTGAAAGCAAAACTTATATCCCTAACTATGGAAGGGATTAAACTAATTAACTTCTAACTTAGATCTCTGTAACGCTTTGTATTAGGAAAGAAGAGACTGGCATTACTTACTTAGCCTCTCTCTACAGCAATATGTGGCTCTGCCCCTCTCTAACACGTGCATGCGAACTAAATGTTGCTCTTGCAAACCTTAATGTGGATGAAGAACTTGTGGTCTGTTTTATCCAAATGTATATCTATTTATTGAGAATTCTTTTTAAAAAGAGACTTAAGATAACCTACTCCAGTGGAAAATGTAGGGAGTTAATTAAATGAGTGTGCAAGAAACTATATCAGCTCACAGAAAAAAAGTGTCACATATTTTTGAGGAATTTGTTGCACATGACTCAATTTCAACAAAACTAAACTAAGATCACCCTTTCCACAAAAGAAAAAATAATTCTAAATTTCGATTCATAAACCCTCCATAAAAATTTTCTACTTTCCATTGCAATCATCAGATTTGAAAGCACCTTTAAATGTACAGAATTTGTTGTTGTTCAGCATTTTTGAAGGATCTCACTATCATCTTTCTTTATCAGAAGTTTGGGTTAAAAGGAGGAAAGTTATAGAAAAGGAAAAATAAAATGGATTTTTCATGTTTCACCAAACCATTTAATTGTCATGACAGTATAGAAGTATTTGTGAGAAGAAATTATATCAGAAAAATACGCACTATTCAAGAAGCTATTTTTGATTACAAGAATTTGGGATACGGAATAGAAATGTAGACACAGATGACTGACACTTTGCTAACCAAGTAAATCCCAGTGCCCTCATCTGAGACATGAAGATCCCTCCCTCTCTTTCTGTCCCTTCTTACAAAAATAGCTAACACAGAAGAGAGCATTTGCTTCACATTCTGCCTGAACGAGCTGAGTACTACAGAAACCAAAACACCTGTAAAGCTGGACACATTCTTATTTTGTCATGGTATCTTTATGGCTGCCAAGAGGAGGAGACTTGCTGGTAACTTGATCTGATTTCCAGAACAGAAGACTCTAGCTGTACACATTTGTGGTGTAACTGCAGGGATGGGTTTCACTGCACTAATAGGTGGCAACCATGAAACCTCTGGGAATGCAAACAACTCAGATGGGAGTAAGATGGGGCACAGCATGTGTACATCAGAAGTACCAGCATAAAGAGGGTGGGGAAAGGAGTTTTCTGTTAAAAACGGGCAGCAGAGAAGAGAAAAGCAAGTACGTGGCCTTTGATAAAGGGAAATTTATTTTAAAAAAATAAAACAGGAACAGAGAGGTTGTGGGAGTTAGGTACTCCGCACAAATACAGGCTCTTTATCTTCACCTCTGGGAAGCTTCTACCTCGAGCCCGAACAGATGAGAAAAGCCTGCAGACATTGTTTCAGGTTGTTTATTTCTTATCTCTAGCTAGCTCTCAGCTCCGGCCGCACATCTGATGCCAGCCAAGTCCGAGGGGGAACTGCACAGTCCTGGGCCGTCCCGTCCTTTTTGTGCCCTTTCTGTGATCCAACCATTCTTCACAACATATTTATTATTTACTATTTTATACCAATTAATTTGCACCTACTCTAGACACGTAATTTCTACCTCTTTTTTATTCTACCAATCATTTTGTGCCACCACCACCAGAGAAGACGGAGGAGAACAAGAACAGGGCAATGCCCAAAATCCTCCACCTTAAACCCTTCGTCCTCACACTAAAAACCCTAAAATCTACCTTTTTACCTTCTAAAATACTAAACCACTATTCATTTTCACACTCTTGTGGCTTGCAATGATTCTCGCAGTGTTGGTAACTTCTCCCATGGGCTGAGGTCAAAGACAGTGTCATTCTGGGCTTTTTGCCAGGGTCTGGGACCCCCGTGCTGGGGCTCCTGACCTCCCAGGGCAGCCAGAGGCATGCCTTGGATTCCAGCAAGAGGTAGAGACATGACCATACAAGAATACTTTAACTCAAGGCATGCTTCTCTGGAAAGAATTGATCAAAAGAACAGGTTTTTGTAAAACAAGTACTATTAAAAAAAACCACAGACACAAAAACAACTGTAGCAAACTGAAATGCTCCAAATCTAATGGAAAGGAGACTAAATATATAGAAGAACGGGGTTTGCATCTGTTTGCAGAACTTATGTGGTAAAAAAACTGAAAACTTAATTCATTAGAACTCATAAATCAGCTTTCTACTAGCAAAAATACAAAATATGAGGATGGCATAAACCTCAGTGAAGCCAAAATTAGCTTTAAAGATTACGAAATTGCTAATGTATGCAGAGACTGGTTCTTCCAAGAATGTATTTCATCTAAAAGCACCTCTACAGGCTATGGAAAAAAACATATAAAATAGGGGAGGCAATTCAGCAGAGGACAGTGGTGGACTGCAAGAACTGAGGAACAGCTATTTCTGATAACTTTTTTTAATCACTGTACAGTTACAGAGGATAACTCTAAATCTCCTCTAAATCTATGCAACAGGTTAAAAAAGTACAAAGGGGATCTTACTTCAGACCTCAGTCTTCAGTCCTCAATAAATTACTCAAGCTATCTTCCACAATGACATTGATGGGATAGAAAAGTAACCTATATTACCAAAAAAGCACTACCATCACACTGGGGTACTTTTTTTATTTTAGTCTTCTAATATGACAGAAGGGAAACAACTATGAGTAGAAATTACAATTTTGATTGGTCCCCATAGGTAATGACACAAGTACTGAACAGGCCAAACAAACAATGCTTCTAGAAACAGAATGAGGGATGAACTTCAGCTGTAGGCTAGCACATGCCTATGGACTTGGCAGACTTACAGACTTACATAATGTCTAACGCACAAGGAACATTTTGCCTACACTGCTTTTACTATGAATTTAGCAACTAAGGTCTTCTCACAGATACATCACAGTTTGACCTATTTTCAGGTAAACTGTCACATTACAATGTCTGGGGTTCGTTTGTTTTGTTTTAATCCACTTCTTAAAAATACAACCAAGCAAAAAGACACTCTAGCCTTAAAATCAAAGACTGAGTACCAGACTAGTTTTCTTGTAGACCACACGTCCTCTAAAACAACAGAACTACACAAACCAAACAGCAGTGTGCTGTCATGAATGTAACTGCCCCTTAACTACACAGCATAACTGAATGCATCCCTGATGGACAGCCAGTCTGACTGTGGTTTTTGTAGCAGGAAATTGGCCACCAATTCCATTAATCTCTAACAAATCACTACCTCACCATTTTACATAATTTCTCTGTTGATCTTTCAAGGTTGGTGATACTTCCTTTCTTTTTTTACTAACATAGGCACAAACAACAAAAATAATGCAGGGAACATGCCTGCTGATGTTGCATGCTGTTACTTCTAGGACCATGACAGAACTACTTTGATTCTCAGAATGTCTACTGTGCATATATCTGTTACCCAATACTATTTGAAACAGGAAACCACTTGTCTTCTATTTCAATGGAACATCTGAGAGAACAACTAATATATTTAGTAAAAACTACTGTATTTCTGAAGAATTTTTTCTCTCCCTCACTTTTTATCTCACTCACCAAAACCAGTAATATCGCCCACAACATCACTGTAGTTATTCCACAGTCAGCAATCATTTACAGTACACATTACAAATTCACAAAAGAAGTGATTGTGCATCAGATAAACTGAGAGCTCACAGTACTCTATCCATCCCTCAATTGAGCATGGTGCAAATTCAATCTACAATGTTGTCTTAACCAGAAGTTAAGCAGTTAAAACCATGTGGTCCAGCTACTGAATAAGGAGATACAGAAGGCTGTATCACAGAATCATAGAATAACTTGGGCTGGAAGGAACCTCAAAGATCCTAAAGTTTCAAACCCCTTGGAGCGGCAGTCTCTAGACCAAGCTGCTCCAAGTCCCATCCAAACTCACCTTGAACACTTCCAGGGATGGGGCACCCCTGAGCAACCTGTTCTAATGCCTCACTAGCCTCACAGGAAAATAATTTATTCCTAGTATCTAATCTAAACTGTTGCGCCAGCCCCTCCACACTAAACCTCCTGTCTTTCAGTTGGAAACCATTCCCCCTTAGCCTGTCACTATCTCTCCTCCTAAAACGTCTCTCTGCACCTTTCCTGCAGGCTCCCTTCAGGTACTGGAAGGCTGCAATGAGGTCACTTCAAAGCCTTCTCTTCTCCAGGGTGAACAAATCCAATTCTCTCAGCCCTTCCTAACAGGAGAGGTGTTCCACCCCTCTACCATCATGGTGGCCTCCTCTGGACTCACTCCAACAGTTCCATGTCCTTCCTGTGCTGGGGACCCCAGAGCTGGATGCAGCACTGCAGGTGGGGTCTCAGCAGAGCAGAGCAGAGGGGCAGAATCCCCTCCCTGGCCCTGCTGCCCACGCTGCTTTGGATGCAGCCCAGGACATGTTTGGCTCTCCGGGCTGGGAGTGTCCATGGCTGGGTCATGTCCAGCCTCTCACCCACCAGCACCCCCAAGTCCTTCTGGGCAGGGCTGCTCTCATCTGTTCATCCTCAGCCTGTGCTGATATCAGGAACTGCCCCAACCTAGGTGCAGCACCTAGCACATTGGCCTTAAACCATCTCATGCTAAACCCCATGAGATTCCCACGGATCCATTTCTCAAGCTTGTCCAGGTCCCTCTGGATGGCATACCATTCTACAGGTGTGTCAACTGCACCACTGAGCTTGGTGTCATCTGCAAGCTTGCTCAGTCCCTTTGCCTATGTCATTAAGGAAGACATTAAGTAACACTGGTCCCAATACAGACCCCTGAGGGACACCACTTGTCACAAGTCTCCATCAGAACTCTGAGCCATTGACCACTACCCTCCAGATGTGACTGTCCAACCACTTTCTTATCCATCTAACCATCCACTCATTGAAACCATCTCCCTCCAATCTAGAGAGGAGAGTGTTGTGGAGGACAAAGTGTCAAAGGCTTTATCAGTTCAGACTAAAACCATGTAACCCCATTCTGTCTCCACAGAAGCTTTTATGTGGATGCAGAGGAAAAGTAAGATTAGGGCAAGGAAGGTAGCAACGCTTTCTTTTAATGTCTTCCAGCTTCCAGGTATTTTTTCTCACAAGACTCTCTAGGGCTGTTACAGTTTATCTATTTAGCAGTATCCCTGACAGACTTCTTAAGTATTCCTCCTTAAACATAGCTGTCATGCATCCAAGATACACTTAAGTAAAATCTGGAACTGTATTATCTTGGAAATTTGGTTGATAGTCCTTAAGAAACTAGCAAGAAATGCAGTTAATTTACTGTTTCTGTCAAAACTGTATTACGTAAACTAACAGCAAATTTTCCTGTGGAAGGGTTTTCTGGTTACTAAGTGAATATGCAATCTTTAGTTTTCATAATAACAGTTCTTAAGTAAACATACTTTAGGAATTATGATTTATTAATATAAATTTGTTTCAATCATTGTTTTAGCTATTGATTGATCCTTTGGATTTTTTAAAGCTTTTTGCATTCTATCATTGTTTGTAAGCCAGCCAAACATCTAACACAGAATACAGTTGTTTCAGTTAAACATGTGAATTTTAAGAGGAAGAACCACATCCCAACTGCATACATGCCTACCCCACAACCAGTTGTCTAACTGGGGCACTTTTGGTGCAATATCCCATTTTTACTGCATTTCATTTTAAAAAAGTGTTATGATATATCATGGCTTGAAAGTCAATGTGTTTGATATAGCACTAAGCAAAAAGAAAATGTTTATCTGGTCCACCTGCAGGTGGCTGACCAGTTTTTTAAGTACACTGAACAACACTCAAGTAATATTTGCAAAATAATCCACAGACAACCGTCTACAGCATTTCTTAGACCCTTCCAACAGTTATCACAATACACTATTTCTGGAGTTGTACAGAAAAACAGACCCAAAACCTCATTTAGACTGAAAATTAACCAAGATTTTATTTCATTTTTTCTTTTTTTCACTTGAATCAGCTCAACAGACCCGTTTTCCAGCTACACATACGAAGACATGCTTGAACCTTTGAAGTGGAACCTAGAGGACAGCAAGGCTGTTGCTACCAAAACAAAGACTTGTGAAATCATAGTCTTCATTCCATTATCAGAATCAAGGTATAGAAAAGGGCAAGTAATTTACTGTAACTATACTGAATGATCATCTTTGAATTGGCTATCCAGACTCTTTGTGGTGCATTTTTCAAAACATTTCGATGCCACCTCAATGGCAGAATTTCTACTCTGGCTCACAGAACCTTGTGAAATGTTCTCTGAAGTCCCTGAAAGAATGTTGTGGGATGACATTTGTTGGTTTGTTTCTAATTATAACACAGGATTAAATGGCTGATATAATAGGATATATCAGGGATATATCAGTTGAAAACATAACATGTGAAGCATTCAGCAATTCTACAGAAAATTCCTGGTGTCATCTTCTTCTTCTACAAGTAGAAGAAAAATAGAAAGGAATGAAGAGCATTTAGAACTCTGGCTGTGAAGTTTGGGGACAGAGTTCTGAAAAGCTGGGCTGTAAATGACCCCACAAACAAAAAAAATCCAACCGCACATGTCTCATCTGGCTAACAGATAGATCAGATACCTCAAGTTTCAAATGCAAAGGTTATAGTTACTGCACATACTGACCTCTCAGAGATTACAACAGATCAGTACAAATGGGAAGCTGGATCCCAATCTCCTTCACTTCAGCTAGTCTTTGTGCTATTAAAAATTTTTTAGTTCTTCATGTAAAAGATGATAATGTCACGTCCCTATGACTGGACACTGTTTAAATGGAAACTGATCCATATGTGAGAGTGTCAAAATGAAGAAGATGTCATTTCAAGAAGAAAATTAAAATATGTTCCTATTACTTTAAAACAGTTTTTTATTCCATTTTTTTCCGTACATGCATTTAACAATTCCAAGTGGAATCAACAATAGCTGCCAAAGTGTTTTCAATATCTTGGCTCTGCAAGCTGCTACTACATATTTCTGAGTAGAATATCAGTGCAATTGAAATTGTTCTGGGTTCTAAATCTCTGGTATACAACCAAACAAAAATGACAATACAAGAGACTATTCTCACAAAGAAATTTCCACACAGGCAAGTATTTCCTCAAAGAAAGAAAACATTAATGATAGTCAAAGCACATATACAATTTTAACCGTATAACAATAACCACTGAAGTGCAATTATTGACATGCTCTGCATGACACAGTTTTATATTCCTTTGTAAGATGGAGTCCTTATAAAATAACTTGAAAGCCACATTTTTCAACCACATTTTCAATATGGAAGAGTAAACAAATTTGTAATACAAATCCTTTACAGTGGATTAAGTTTGTTTGGGTGGGCTTTCTTTTAATGAAAAAAGAACAATAATTTCATGCAAAATTAAAAACCACCCCAGAAAAAAACATGGTATGTCCAAACAGTCAAGAAGAAGAAGAGGAGGAAGGTGGTTAGAATGGTGTGCCTTTAAGTTTTAACACTATCATTCTTTTTTTTTTTTCTCCCTTATAACATGTCTTATTGAAAAGTACAGTTTACAAATGAAGACTTGCGAACTACTAACCCTACAGTTCAAAGTACTAAGAACAAGGAAACTGTGTTAAACCTGATACATGAATAATCTTTAGTAATAAAGAAAGAAGCCAGAGTGTAGCTAAGTTTTGCAGGTGATGTGTAAGAGCATTTCAGCAGATCTAAACATAGTTTAAGTAGATTTTTCATCAGTGGAGAGAACTCTACGGAAAAAAGGTTCACTTGTAATAAACCATTACCTTATGCATTTGATGCATGCCTTCCTGTGGATAATCTGTAGGCCCCATTGTCGGCATTGGATGTGGGACACTGGGCGGACCAGGACTTGGCCCCATCATGCTGTGAACGGAGCCAGGAGATGGTCCTGGTCCTGGGCTAGGTCCCAGAATCGGTCCAGGTGAAGGTCCTGGTCCAGGGGAAGGACCAGGATGAGGCATGGCGCCAGGGTCTGTAGGCGTGGACATCTATTTTCTGTCTCCTTTTCAATTAGCAGAATGGCTCTAATAACAAAAACAAAACAAAACAAAACCAAAACCACAATTTCTATGTGACATTAGGGGCATTGAAAAAAATTTAAGTAAAATCTACTGGCAATTGTTACACACAGACACACACACAGACACACACACACATATATACACATACACATGCAAGCCGTCATCAGCAGAAAATGTTTACATGATCCTTAATGTTGCCCTTCTAAAAGCCCCTAGAAAGGTAAGGATCCTGGTAATTCCATCCATTTCTGGACGTTTTTATGGTAGTCACAGAACAAAGCAGCTGGTGTGCTATGAGAAACATCTATCAGAAACAACCACAGTTGAACTGACTTGCTATCACCAGATGTGTCATGTGGGCCAAGCACAGCACAGCAGTACTAAAAGCAGGAAAGATAGCTGGGCATCTCTGTAACCTACATGTCAAAAAATCTTTCCCTAAACAGCTGTGACTAGCCTTAAATTTGTACTTGTAAGATTCATAGTAACACACTGAAACAAGCATTAAAAGGACTATTAAGACTGTTTTCAGAACTTTTTCTTCATTTGCCTGAGAGCACTGAGACATACATGGAGCCAGCAGCCTGCTCTGGAGTGGCTGACTGGGCACAGGCGGAGCCAGCAGTGACAGTGACAGGCTGGAACACGGCCTAACTGCCCCAGCCACCCCTTGCAGAGGCTCCAGTGTGGAGCCATGGAGCGCAGGGAGCAGGGCTGGAGCCAGGGGAACCACAGCAGAGCACTGACACCCACACAGAACTGGCAGCTTGCCCTAGAGCGGCTGACTGTGAGCACAGACAGCAAGGATGGTGGCTGTCCCACTCCCTCAAAAGCGGTCCTAGTGAACGTGACTGGGGCACACTGGCAGAGCTCCCCTAGGACCATTTGGGAGCAGCCAACAGAGGCAGAAAACAGACCCAGTAGCTGGAGAAGAGGGGCATAATCTTATTAGTATATGCTCCCTCAAGTATAGTTTTGACATGCCGCAGAGCTCACTCCCCCTGAAGTCACTGTACCAGCCATGTCAGAAGCCTCCAGCCAGCCAGCCTATCCAATAATAGAAGTACCTCTTCAGGACTCAAGTTGCCAGGAGTGCCCCAGCCCCTCTGTAAGGCTGGGGCTGACTGGCACTCCTGTCACAGAAGATGTTTTATTGTAAATGAGCTGTTGCCAGGTGAAGGAGCCATGGGATTAAGTGAACAGCCTGTGCAGTACTCCTGAGAATGAGTGAGAGACTGACAAACTGTTCCCAAAGTGTCTCAGAAGTTTCAAACCTCCACTAAAGTGAAGATGCAGGTGGACTGAGAACCCTACCAAGCACTAAGGCAGAGGTCTCCTGAACACGAACACTGGAAGGTGGTCACTGGCCACTCTAGGCAGAACACTCCTGAAAACCTGAAGACAACAAATAGCACTGGTACCTTTTACAAGAGGTATGATGCCCTGAAACTGGAAGGACAGTCAACTGATGAGATAGACAAAGACCTTTCTGGGATGGAGGAATCACCTGGGGCAAGACAGCCTGCCACCTTCATCACGACTGCCCTGGTAATTAAAATGGAAGGGTAGTTGATACTGGTTAACTCCATTCTAAAGGGAACTGAAGGCCTGCTATGCAGACCAGACCCAAGCCACAGGGAAGTCTGCTGCTTCCCAGGGCATGTGGCTCCAAAACTGGAGTCACTGGGTGACATCGGCAGAATCTGCTTTTTTTTTTTTTTGTTTTATCATGGCATGGTCTATATAACAGTTGGTGTACTGACACCTGAAGGGATGCACCTTTTGCAGAGTGGAAAAAGGTTTCTACCACAAGAGCTAGCAGGCCTCATTGACAGAGCTTTAAACTAGACTGGAAGGCAGGAAGGGATAAAACCAGGCTTCCTAGTGATAAGCAACGGGATGGCACACCAAAACTTGAGAAACGGACTCAATCAATCAATCACTCAATCCGCTCCACAAGATGTAGGCTACAATGAACAGCACAGAGAAATGAGCAAGGGGAAGCTCTGGCCCAGTACCAGAAATACCTGGCATAAATGAAACTCAGTGGGATGAGTCCTGTGACTGGTGTGCCATGATGAATGGTTACAGGCCCTCCAGGACAGAGAGGCGAGGCAGGCAAAGCAGTAGTGTTGGTAATAATGGAGGGACAAGAACGTCTGGAGCTTACAACTGGCAACAGCAGGATTGAGACCCTCTGGGTTAAGATAAAGGTACAAGCAAATAATTAAGATGTCATCATGGGAGCCTGCTATAGACCATCTACGCACAACAATGACATCAATTCTTAAGTAACCAAGGGACACCTTCAAATTTCTCCTTATGGGGTAATTCAACCTGTCAGATGTTAACTGGGGACACCACACAGCTGGCACAATCAAGTCCCGGAGATTCTTAAAGCGCCTGGATGCTACTTCATAGTTCAAGTACTAAGAGAGCTGACTAGGAAAGATGCTCTCCTTGACTTCATGCTTGTTAACAGAGAGTCACTCTTCTGAGTGACATGGTGACTGGTGGTCTTCTTGGCCTCAGTGCCCACAAAGTAATCAAGCTTAAAATCTCTGACAGAAGGGAAAGTGCCAGCAAAACCCCAACTCTGGACATGAGCAGAGCAGACTTCAGGCTGCTCAGGGAATTACTGAGTAAGGTACCCTGGGAAAATGCTTTTGCAGGTGCTGGGGTCTGTCAATGCTGGTCACATTTTAAGCACCATCTTCTAAGGGAACAAGAGGAGGCAATTCCCAAATGGCAGAATTTAAGCAGGTGAGGCAGAAGATGGCTTGGCTGAGCAGGAATCTTCTTTGGGAGGTAGAGGCAGAAAAGGAAGGTGTAGGCTCAGCAGAAGCAAGGTCAGGTGATGTGGGAGGAATACAGAGATGCTGCTCACCACTGCAGGGAGAAAATCTGTCAGCTGAAGACCAGCTGGAGTTGAAGCCAGCCACAACAGAGGGGGACAATAAAAAGAGCAGATGTGAAATGCATTACTAGCAAAAGACAGTGGAGAAATAATGTCCTGTTACAGGATGAGGATGGTCACCTCACTAACAGGGACATGAACAAGGCAGAGATGTTTAGTGTTTTCTTTGCCTCTGTCCTCAAAGCCAGTGATGGATTGAGGGAGGCCCAGTGCCCTGAGCTGGAGGACCATGGCTGGGAGAATGATCAGCTCCCAGCTGACCCTGAATTTGTATGGGATCTCCTGCTCCTGCTGGATCCCTGTAAATCTACAGGGCCAAAGGAATTCATCTGAGAATACTCAGAGAGCCAGCTGATATCATCAAGAGACCTCTCTCAATGATTTTTCAAATGGACTTGGGAATCTGGAAAGGTCCCAGTTGACTGGAAGCTGGCTGATTTTTGATAATTTTCCAGAAGAGCAAGAACAATGAGCCTGGAAACTACAAGCCTGGCAGTCTCACTTCAGTGACTGGCAAAATTATGGAGAAGATGATGCTGGGAGATACTGAAAAACACCTGAAGGACAATGCAGTCATTGGTCACAGCCAACACAGGTTCTTGACAGAAAAGTCCTGCCTGTCAAAATGAACTTACTTTTTTGACAGGCTAACCCACCTACTTGGGGAAGCCAGTTGATGGAATCCTTTTGGATTTCAGTAAAGGTTTCAATACTGTCTCTCACAGGATCCTTCTGGACAAAATGTCCAGCACATAGCTGGGTAAACACATAATGCAATGGATGAGCAGCTGGCTGATGGGCTGAGCACAAAGGGTTACAGTGAATGGGGTGGCATCAGGCTGGTGACGTGTCACCAGTGGGGTTACACAGGGCTCCTCCTTAGGGCCAGTGCTCTTCAACACAGTGTCACAGAATGGTTTGGGTTGGAAGGGACCTTTTAAGTTCACGTAGTTCCAACCCCCCTGCCATAGGCTGGTACACTTTCCACTAGATCAAGTTGTTCAGAGCCCAGTTCAACCCAGCCTTGAACACTTGAGGAATAGAGATCTACAACCTCTCTGATCAACCTCTGCCAGTGGTTCACCACCCCCACCGTAAAGAATTTCTTCCTAACAGCTAATCTAAATATACCTTCTTTAAGTTTAAAACCACTGCTCCTTGTCCCAGCACAATGTGCCCACATAAAAAGTCCCTCGTTTTTATAAGGCCCCTTCAGGTACTCGAAAGCCACAACGGGGTCTCCCTGAAATATCCTCTTCTCTGTGCTGAAAACCCCTGCTCTCTCAGTCTTTCTTCCACAGGAGAGGTGCTCTACCTAACCCTCTTCAACTTCATGGCCATCCTCTGGACCCACTCCAACAGGTCCAGGTCTTTCTTGTGCTGGGAATCCCAGACCTGGACACAGCACTCCAGGTAGGGTCTCATGAGGGAAGAGTAGAGGGGGAGAACCACCTTCCTCGCTCTGCTGGCCACATTTCATTTGGTGCAACACAGGATGCAGCTGGCTTTCAGGGCTGGAACTCACCTTCCTAAGACTTGGATGAAGGACTTGAACAGATACTAAGTTTGTAGATGATACAAAAGTGGGAGGAACTGTTGACTCCCTCAAAGGTGAAGAGTCCCTACAGAGAAACCTAGAAAAATGCGAAGGCTGGACAATCACCAATCATATGAAGTTTAACAAAGACAGTTGCCAAATTCTGCACCTGGGATGGGGCAACCCTGGATGTACAGACAGACTAAATGAGATGCTGGAAAGCAGTGCCACACAGAGGGACCTGGGGCTCCTGGTCAAGGTTGAAAGTGAGTCAGCAGTGCCCTGGCAGCCAGGAGGGCCAAACCTGTCCTGGGGGCATCAGGCACAGCATCACCAGCCGGGCAAGGGAGGGGATTGTGCTGCTCTGCTCTGCTCTGGGGCAGCCTCACCTCCAGTGCTGGGGGCAGTTTTGGGTGCCACAATGTAAGAGAGATGTAAAGCTATCGGAGAGTGCCCAAAGGAGGGCCATAAACACGATGAAAGTCCTAAAATGGGAAGCCCCAAGGAGCAGCTGAGGTAATTGGCTTGTTCAGCCTGGAGCAGATGAGACTGCGGGGAGACCTCATTGCAGTCTACAACTTCCTCATGCGGGAAAGAGGCAGGACAGACATTGTCACTGTATCTCTTCACTCTGATGACAGTGACAGGACCCAAAAGAATGGCCTGAAGTTATGTCAGGGGAGGTTTGTGTTGGATATCTGGAAAAGGCTCTTCACCCAGCGGGTGGCTGGGCACTGGAAGAGGCTCCCCAGGGAAAAGGTCACAGCACCAGCCTGAGAGAGTTCAAAAAGCATTTGGACAACATTCTCTGGCACATGGGGGTGTCCTGCAGAGGACCAAGAACTGGATCCAACGATCCTTTGGGTGACTTCCAGCTCAGGATATTCTGTGATTTTATGACTTGATACCTTGGGATCCTGCTTCCTTGCAAGTTAAAACACAGAGATGCCTATGAAACCTCTTAGTTCAAAACCTACAGTCCTCTACAACCCCACAACATGACCACAAAAGGAATCAAGGTATCAAATGTTCACAATTGCACACAATAGCTTCCTCCAAGAGGCCTATGTTTGGCTGTATGAAGAACGACACACATTTCTACACAACAAATAGTTCTTATATGAGTCAATCATGATATTGCAAAATCTAAGACTGGCACTCTCACAGCTGAGTTGCTCTGTGCATTACAAGCAAAATTCAATCCATTTAACAAAGCAGATACCTAGCACCACCACCACCATCCAGAAAAATGTACACAGAACAATCAATTACTATCACTACACAGTATCCCAAAATACCTTACTTCTGAAAGATCTCTACCTACACCCATGCATTAAAATGGCTATCAAAATCTTCCTCTATTCACCTATCCACCCTATTTCAAATTCAACTTGTAGTTCTCGTAAAAACCGGCTCCAGTCTCAGGTCAATTAGTTATACTGCCATTTACAAATACATTAAAATATCCTGTATGCAAATTTGAAAAATTTAGATTTTTTTTTGCTAGGATAGCAAGTGTCCAAACTATGAAAAACAGTAACTCCCAGAGGTAAATGTGTGCACCACTTGCACCAGATCAAGTCCCTCCATCATCTTTCTCTGAGAGAAGGTAAACTCACCCAATCTCACATAATCGGGAATGGTCTTACAGATTTGTATTCAGAGATTTTGTATGTCAAAGAATATGTGGGGGAAAAAAAGTAATTTATAAAATCTATATCAAGGGAACATAAAGTACTGGAAAATACTACTTAAATGCAAGTAATAAATCCTGTCTGAAGACAGTCATGGAAATAAAGAGACAAAGCAATCTTCTCTGGCAACAGTAGTCCACAAAATTTAAAAAACAGGTACTGATCTAAACCAGAACACAGTATGGCCCTCCCAACTAAGTATCTGTTCACAGAACCAACCTGTTAAAAAGTTTACGGTTTAACATGTTTCAAAAATAGCTTAGTTTATATTTATTAAGTCTGAGATTGTATTAAAAAACCCATACAAATTAGGCACCCTGTTCTCATTAAAATTTAGTAGAAGCTAGATATCTAATTAATTTAGGCCCTTATCAAAGTCTCATTCAAGTCAAAGCAAAAATCTACAAAAAGACAACAGGTCCAACAGTGCCCAAGCTTCATGCAGATAGGACTGGTATTAGTTTGGCTAAATTCTAGTGCCTGCAATGAAAAAAGCAGTATGAAATCAACTCCTTGCCAAAGCCAGTGTTGACCTATTTCTTTGGACTGCTTTTTAATGAGTAATGCCTGTTAGAATTAAAAAGCAAGGGGGAAGGAGAGGCAAAAAAAGTAAATGTTTCCAACAAATTACAAGACTGTAGTACAATGAAAAAAAAATAAAAATTCCATCTTATTGTTCCAAATGACAAGGCTGTTGGCCCTGATTCTCAAACAGATTACATGTTGTTTAACTGTTTTTCAAGTGTCCAATCTTACAATTTCTCAAAACACTCACTGGAGTAATATTACTCACGTGACTTCAAATAGGATGGGTTTTCTCCTGAACTGTAATCCCTTACCATCTCTTAGATTTATTTAGATCAACATGACCAATTCTCTTTTGTGAACAGCCCCAAATGAACTACTGGCAACTGAATTAGTTGTGGTGAATCACATGGTTCTTCCTGTGGTGTCAAAGACTTTCTCCACCTCTGCTGGACACAACCAGAGCTAAGACAGGGAAATTAAAGAGGCACCTATCCTTTGTCAGAGTAAATTCAGCCAGATCCAAATACAAAGAAGAGCCACAAAACCAAGAGCTGAAGATTAAGAGAGGGACTTAGGATCTCTGCTCAACTATTTCTAGCTCAAATGGTTTGGGACAGTGAATAACTACACTGTAAACAATCTGAAATAACAGTCCCTAAGCACAAATATTTCTGCACTATCATTTTATATACACCTAGGAAGTTTTGTAGATGTAACTAATTCACTTTACAATAGGATCCCCACTAGTTCAATGTTTCTATTATACATATTTTGGTATAAACCTGCTACAAACCCAAAGGTATCAAAGGTAGGGATTTTTTTTGCATGAGGAAATGTTAGCAGATCCCAAACGAAAACACAGCAGGTAAAAAAACATTTGCATTACTTTGGAATTCAAGACCAGCTGTACACCCAAAAAGATCCAGGAATTACAGACTGCTTTGACAGGGCACACACCAAGTCTAAGAACAGATGGAGCAGTAGGTATTTATACTTCTTCTAGCTAGTTCCTTTCACCATCCAATATAACTTCTGCCTTTCCTCTCAACCTAAATTGAACCTCAGCCAGGATGTTTTAGCCACATCTCCTGCCTTGGGTATGTAGTGGAAAGTAAGGAAACTATACCGCTCAGAGCTGATCAAATGTGGACCCAAACAACAGCCACAAAGATACTGCAATACTGACTGTAACTTTGTCTTCACAGAAAAATAGTTACAGTTTACTTCTCCCCGCACATTTCCAACTGAAGTCATGATTCATAGGTGGCTTTGAAAAAATAAACTCTTAACTTCTGATACACAACAGGCTAAAGGAGCTATCTTTATTATACTGACATGGAAAACACAAAATTATACTGTCAGTGATTTGTATTACTTGCATAATCTGCTAAGTATAATCAAATGAATATGGTCAAAGTAGAAGAGCTGATTAATTACGACAGCAGCTCATCATCATAAAATAACTTACCATACTTAAAAGCAAATCAGTGTTTTGTATTGTACAACTTCGGAGGACACTCTGCATTATCTATTATCATGATTTAACTGTTGTCATGTGATTAAATGATGATTCAATCAATAAACATGTTCACAGGAAACAACAAAAAATCAGTGAAAATACCCAAATCTTCAACTAATATATATCATAGTTATTAGTTCACAAAAGAGAAGCCAAACACACTAACAGCTGAGATCCTGCCTTTGCATACTTGCGTATGCAGTGTCAGTGTAACTTGAAAACCTTCTGCAAGGGAATTTGTAGTTTAAAACACAAACCACAGAACCAGAAATGCTGAACCTTAATTACTTATCCAGACACTTAGGCCAGAAGAAAAAACCCCTACACGCTACTTTAGCTGCATGTCTAGCTCTCTATCAGAAACTGTTGCAGGCATCCTAGCAGAGCTCACAAAATGGGGGGAATGCTCACACCAGAAACTTCATTGTGGAGTCATGTAGTGTAAGATCCATTTTCACATGCAGAGACAGTTTACTTTAGGATGACAGTCAATACTCCTCACCTTGAAATACTCTTATAGAAATTCTTACTCCTACTGCATAGCTGTTTCAGCTTTACAGGAAGTTCAACTTTTCTTAATTGCTCTAGCTTACAGCCTACCCTCTTAGGAAAAACTCACATCAGCAGCAAAAAATGACTGGCTAACAGCTGGGAGTTGAATGTACTCCAGACTGTCAAAAGGCATAATCACAAATCAGAGTGCACACAAGTTAGGCTAAGCTAGGCTGCCAGACTTCACTGTGAAGATGCCACAGCACAGACATATGATCCTTTCTGATAGCTTTGCTGCAGAAGACAGTAGCCTTCAGGAAAAGAGGACAGCAGATAGCTGCAGTCACAAGTTTAATTGCCATTAGACAATGCCCAAGATCAAGCCCACGTTTGCTATGTATGTAGATTCCACTGTAAATTTCAGGCCACAGGACACTACTGAATGGTCATGGATTAAGTTTTCATACAGTGAGCTTTATTATGGGTATTAATCACAGTTATTGAACATTGCCTTCTCATTCGATTCCGCAATGAGCCGCAATGAGACATAGGCAGAAGGAAAGGAATGCACCATAGTACTGACAGGCCTTGGCTTTACTTAAACAGGGAAGAAGAGGAGGAAGAAGGGAGAAGATTGTTTTAAATACAAGTTACTTGTGGTAAAATATCGATGAAAATATACATGAAAAGTGTATAATTTCTGTAAAAACAAACTTATTTTTAGTATTTTCTGAAAGGTCCCACCTCTAAATGATCCACCTGGGTACCCAGACTCCGAAGTGATAAAAAGGAAATACTGTCTGCCAACTGAAGACAAACAGGAAAATGTTTACACCTAATAAGTAATGACTTTATACATGTCAGAAATAAAGAAGACAATTTTCAGTGTTAGTCGTCTTATTCTACTGTATCTACAAACTATCAAAAGATGTATTTAAGAAAGCTTTACTTTCTTCCCTTATTCATCCTGCTTTATTTTATCTTGGAAATAAGACATGAGCTTTTCTCTAATGCCAACTTTAGGACAAGTGATCTTTATGTCATAACATTGTGTTTACTATTCCACCAGAGAGTTGGGAAAAAAAACCAAAACGGATCTGATAAAAGTCCAAAAGTGATGGAGGTCCAGGAAACACCCTCTACACATAGAGAACTTTGACTGCAGCAGGAAACACATGGAAATGCAACAGACATTTCGATGAGTAATTTGCAAAAATGTTCTAAATCATACAAAGGACTAGAAGTTTCCTTCCGAAAAGGATTACTTGGTAGTTCACAGCAATATTACTCATCAGGACCACAAAAAACATTTTTTAAGTTGCTACTGTGCACATTCGGACCTTAACTTCAAAAGTCCAACAAAAATTGAGAAAAATATATCTGGAGATAGTAATTTCAAACACACCTTTGTCAAGAATATACGTAATGTAAGTATGCCAGCTGAAAGACTTTTTGTCTTGTCAATTTTCAAGCCTCAGGTGTTGGTGAAAGCATTTTTCAAACTTGACAAGAAATGCTCACAGACCACTTCAGAAATGAACAAAAGAAAAGATCTAAGACTGCTTTGAACACACTCTTTTGGCACACGTTCTATGCAACACCACAGAAATACCAGTCTTAAAGCTGAGACATAACTCGTGAGAGAAATAATGCTTTTAACGAAGCTTTACTCTCAACTCTGGCCAGTCCACATATGCTGTATGATGCACTCTAAATTTTAAAAGCTCACTATCCATACAGTCTTTCTGCTTTCTATTATTGAGATAGATAGATAGATAGATAGATAGATAGATAGATAGATAGATAGATAGATAGATAGATAGATAGATAGATAGACACAAAACCCTGCCGTGACACAAGCCTATCCTTGTGGTACACTACTTTTTTTTTCTCCTTAGAATAACAAAAGGACAAAAGAAACAAAGTCAGAGACAGTAATAGGGCAATTAGATTCCCAAAGAGAAAGTGTGCCCGTATTTGCACAACAATAGTAACTTGCACAGAAGAGACTGCCCCACCCCGAACAAGTAACTGGTATACTACCAAAGGAATTAAATTCTGGTACAGTGTTTATCGTTTGGGTCTTAGGGGCTGTGGTTAAAACCACTTAACACTTTAGAAAGCTAAAGTAAAACAGGAGGGAATGCAAACGGAACAACGGCGTATCACAGACTCCATATCAATTCTTCACTGAAAGCATGCAGAATACTTAAAGCGGTAAAAAACCCGACCAAACAAAAAAAAAATCGAAAAACCACCAACAACGTTTCATCTTAAATTCTTCAGCCGGTTATTTACTTGCATATTCACACTCACATAAATATTCATAAAAATACATCCTAAAAAGAACAGCGTTAACGTAAAGTTCGCTAAGTCTGAATATCGAACATAAGCAGATAGCAAGAAAAAACAAATTCGGTGCGATGTATGTAATCATGCAGACACTTTTACACTCCCTTTACTTGACCATAACGCACGCTCAGGGAAAAAACCAAAACAAACACAAGCCAAGCCAATCGTTAAACTGTAACTTCAGATCGAGTTTAGAAGAGCTGTAACTTTTCCAGCCGTGCGCAGTTCGTAGTTCCACCATTATAAATTTAAGAGGGGAGGAGACAACGTAAGAAACTCCATTTCCCCACGCACCGCGGACACAAGAAGAGCCGCGGCAGGGGATCCGCCGCCCGGGCAGCCCGGGGGGCGGCGGGACAAGGGCGGCCGCTGCTCCCCCGCTCGGCGGCAGCGCCGCTGCTCTGCCCCGGGGTGCTCGGGCCCTGCAGGACGGGCGGCGCGCAGGCCTCGGCGCCGGGCCGCCCGCCGCCTCCCCCGCAAAGGCGCCGGGGCGGGCGCGCACAGCCAGCAGGGCCCTGTTTTCCCCCTCCAGCCTTTCTGGAAAGTTTTCTCCCCGGCCGACAGGCTGTAAAACATGCCTGGAAATGCGGCCCCGCTGCCACCTTCTCCCGCCCCTCCACGAAGCAGCGGGTGCGCTGCTGACGGCGGTGTCCGCGCACGGCCCCGTACCTCGGCCGCAGGCGGGCGGGCAGGCGGGCGGGCGAGCAGCCGGGTCATGCCTCAGGGCTGGGCCGGGCCCGTCTCCCCGCCTCTTCTTCCCTCCGCCACCATGTCACGCCGACCAAACATGTCTGTGCGCCTGTGTGTGGCGGCGGTGACTTCCTGATCCGCCGCCGCTCGCACAGGCGGAGGAACGAGAAAGGCCACCCACCCTCCTATCCTCCCCCCAGCCGCCGCCGCCTCCCGCCTCTGCCCCGCAGCGGCCCGGGGACGGGCTCCGCTGCCCGCCGGCCCCGCCCGCCAGCTGGCTGCAGCAGCTCTCTGCCGCCCACCCCGCCTCCGGCAGGGCACAGAACTTTTCCAGGTGCCAAACACCGCCGTCTCCGCTCCCGATATAGGGGCAAGCGACCCGCAGCTACCTGAGCATCCGCGCGCGTGTGCATCCTCGCTCCCGCCTGGCCGGGTTAAAAAAAAATAAATTTCCGCGCACACCGGAAATAAAACGCTTTTTTGCTTGGCAGGCGATTCCAAAATTGTAAGCGCATGTTTTGTGCTACTCTGCTTGGGGGTGGGGAGGAGGAGGAGGGCGAATTTCTGCAGGGAAAACGGGAGGGGTACGACGACATGCAAGCTATTTTGGGAAGTAAACCGCGACACCTTTACAGCAGGAGTGGCTGCACAGTTAAAAACAAGAGACCGAAAAGCAACAGGAGCCGCAGCCCGTCGGCCGAAGTCCCAGCCCCCGCTTCTTTCCCCCTCCCCGGTGTGTGCAATGTTTGTGACAGGCAGACAGCGAGATGATCCGGATCATGGCCTCCCTGGCTCTGCCGGGGAATGCCGCTGCTCTCCTCTCAGCCGAGACCGCTGCCCTGCGCACCATGTTCCTCCCTCCCCGTGCCTCCCCACTTCCCCTGGCTCGGCTGGGTCTGCGCCAGCGTGTGCCACGGAGGAGAAACAGCCCCGCCGCACCGCGCTCTGCTGCCTCCGGACACCCTGAACTTCACCCTGCGACCCCCGGCAGCCGCGGCGGAACCGCCCACGGCCCGTCCGTGTGGGCTGTCGCTCCCCAAGGATCTGCTTCTCCCGCGGCCGCGCCGCCCGCAGCCCGTGACACGCTCGCTGAGCGGCAAGACCGAGAGTGCCGCTGACTCACGAGTCAGCCACCGGCGACTCCGTGGGGGTTCTGTCGCTCCCACTCCGGAGATCCGCATCGTGATTATTCCAGAATAATACCGGATCAAAAGTTTCTTCTCTCCACCCACAGGGGGATATAAATATTCGGGAGGGCCGGGCGCCGGGGAAGGTGGGAAGAGGAAGCAGGTGGCACGGCGGCGCCTGGGACCGGCGGGGCCGTGCGCGGGGAAGGGAGCGATGGAGAGAGGGAAGGTGGCCACGGTGCGAGCCGTCGCGGCCGCTGACAATAAAGGACCGTGCCGGGCACGGGGAGCTGGCGGGGTTGGACCAAGTTGCAAGTTGTATTTACCTTCCGCCCGGGCGGAGCGCCGTGCTGATTGCCGCTCCTCTCCCCCCTCCGTGAGTCACCCGAGCCCAGAACCGGAGCGAGGGACTAGATTACGAACATGACTTCATTGGTGACAGCCATTCCCTCCTCTTCCTAAACTCCTGCCCCTCCTCCGCTCCCCCCTTCGCGGACGCCACTGCTCAGGCAGCGGTGTTCCCATTGGTCCCCCGGGCGGGGAGTGCCCGCCCCCTTGCGCGGAAGGAGCGGCTCTATTGGTCGCAGGAGCTGCCGCTCAGCTGAGAGGCGGGGGGCGGAGGTGTGCAGGCGCGCGGGGCGGGGTGCGCGGCGCTCCGCGGGGCCGTGCGCAGGGCTGGCGCTGCGCTCCCGCGCTGGCCGTGCGGCGGCGGGCAGCCTGCGCTCCTGTGCCCCTCCCAGCGCGCCTCTGCGGCGGGCAGAGAGGGGCAGGACCTGTTCCTGTACGAAGGCGGCGGCAGGGCGCGGGCGGCAGTCGCGGGAGTAGTTTGGGGAAGAGGTGAAGAAGGTGCTGGAACCGCGCCGTGGCTGTGCCCCGCCGGAGGGGCGGGGAGGAGCCAGCCTGACGGGGCTTCGGTCAGCTGTGTCTGGCTGTGGGGAGTGAGTGTTGGTGTGTGTGTGCCTGCGTGCCCAGGGCCGCTGTTTCCCTCCCCTTGAAAAAAAAAAAAAATGTAGGGAGAAAAACTTCGGCCCCGTCCCGTCTCTCCAGTAGTGGAGGGTGCTGTCGTGGAGGAGAGGAGGCTGCTGAGAACATTGCAGCAGAACCGGCCTGTCAGGCAGGCTCCGGCTCCGGCTCCGGCTGCAGCGGCAGCGCCGGGCTGCCCGCAGCTCCCCGCGGCGCAAGGCCGGGGCGGCCGCTGGGGCAGACAGAATGAACCCGGGTGAAGAGCCGCGGCGGATCGCTTGTTCCTGAGGGATTGGGAGGGGAAGCAGTGCTCTTATGTTTCTTCCGTCTTGCTTGCTTCCCTTAGAGTAGGTTTTTTACAGCTGATTTGGAAGTACGCTTTCCAGTTCCATGTGCTGGTGCCGTTTTTTGGGGTTTTTTTTGTTTGTGGGTTTGTTGTTTTGTTTTGTTGTGTTTTTTTTTTTTGATGCTTTAGGTGTTTTACCTGGTTTGCAGGGGCTGCAGAGCTCTCATGTTTTTTGTACAAGCAATACCTGTTTGTATAACAGGTGACTAAGAACTTCATTAAAATAATGGGCCTGCCAGTCTGAGGGTTTTTTTTTTCCTTGAACTCAAGTTGTAGAGACAAAAAAAAAAATACAGCCAGACTACCGCAGTGGTGTTACATGTGGTTATATTTTCTAAGATCATGTCACATGGGCATTATTTGCCATTCTGAAAGTAGTATATCTCTTACTGTAAATTTCACTTTGTACCGTGGAGTACGAATATTCATAGAAACCTAAGTAAAATCAGTAGCTACTATAGCTGTTCGAGTGACTGACATTAACGTGAAGTTCCTCTGCTCTGGTCAGGTGGAGCAGTTAAAGACCCGAAGCAGTGCTGGGAGCACCTTGTGGTCTTTAAGTGACAGGTATGGTTTATGTTGTGTTTGGCTTGGAGTGCTTTTTATTGTTCGATCGCCAATTTACAGTGCTGGCAATACGATACTAATTACTGCTGTTCCTGTAGTTTTCCAATGTAGTCAATAGCTTCATCTTATTTTTTATGTAAATGACCAAAATGCTGAAAGATAAGTGTGTAAGAATCAGTGCTAACTGGACAACACTAAATATCAATAAAGTAAAAAGTTTAAAAGGCTGTATTTTCAGTTCACCATTGTCAGTGAAAAATATTTACTTGGGAACAAATTCAAAGAAATTGAAACATTCAAATCTTTATATTCAAAACAACTTATGTCATTATGTAAATCTTTTGATCCACTTGTAATTTATAGCTTCGGTTTTAGCTTTGTCTTAAGCTGCAAACTGGTGTCTAAGAGATAAAAGAATGTAGTTAACATTCTTGGAAAATTATGCTAATGGAAATGAAAGGGGTAAAGAGATCCTTTTTTATTATCTCTTTTTTTTTCTTCTTTCTAATACCCTTTTCTTAATACTGAAACTCTCATTAAGCAGTCATTTGCCTTTGTGGTTTGTTTTTCCTCCTCCATTCCCTAGCGTAAATCTGAGGACTGTTTGCCTTTTCTCTCTGCAGAAGAGAAAACAAACATTAAATAATGGAGGGGAGGCTTTCTTTCAAGACAGCTCAACTGTTTGTTGGATTCAGCAGCACTCGAACCATTCTAAACCAGGTCAAGCCATTCTTTTTGTTAGAAAGCATACAGAGAAGAAAAAGAAATACAGAGTTGGTCTTTCAAGCAAAAGAAAAAAAGGTTCTCGTGACTCTGGGATAGATACAGCTATATTTAGTTAATGATTATGTTTATTTCGGGAAGGTTGTAGCAGACGATTTCATTTTGCGAGAGCGTGAACATGCCTATTGCTGGTGTCAGTCTGAAGGCTTTTTCTTCTTGTGTTTTGATGAAGTACCATTGAATCTCATTGTAACTTGTACTAAGGGGATGGGAAACATGGGGTTTTTTTGTCAAGGGAGGCATGTTCAACTGACATGAAAATATTAATTGGAAGGGTCAATAAGGCTTCCCTGTATGGGATTCAAGTAGCTGAAGCATTGTCCATCATGGATATGTAAACATGATGAATAATCACACACTATAGGATAAATTTGTTTTCCCCTATTAATTTATCTAACAGAGCAAAAGGAAGAAGAGGGCCCTTAACTTGAATTCATGGTGTGGATGCAGCCACTAACAGTTAAATAGCACAGAAAATTTTCAAACTAGATAAAGTACCACTATGAGAAGAGGTATGTCTTTGACTAGCTAGATATGTTGTTGTAGAACTAAAGCTGATTTATATGAAGAATGATACCAACATAATAAGTCTGTTTAGAAACTGATGTATCAGTGGAACTCATGCAGGGACCCTTCTACCACAAGGAGTTCATTACCATCAGGGAGTTGCAGATATTTACAGCAACCTCACCATTACCACCTTGAAACCCCTGCTGTAACAGTTAGTGATGCTATTTCTGTGTTTGCTACCAATTGTCTGCCAGAGACAATTGCACTCACTGCAACAGAAATAGCAGAAAAGATTACTTTTTAATATTTCAGCCAGTTCTTAGCAGAATCCAGCTGCTTTAGCCTGGGTGGCCAGTGAAAAAAGTCTAAAGCTAGAACATTCCAAGAAGATGGCTGACCACACTGGTCTTCAAAGTGGGCAAGAAGGAGGACCCAGGGAGCTACAGGCTAGTCAGTCTCATCTTAACCCCTGAAAAGGTGATGAAATGTTTTATCCTGGAGGCCGTGTCCACACATGTGGTAGACAAGAAGATGATGAGGAGTAGTCAGCATACTTAACCAACCTAATTGCCCTCTATGCTGAGACAGCTGCCTGGGTGGATCAGGGAAGAGCAGTGGATGTTTTGCTGGACTTAGAACAAGAGTTTTGACACTGTCTCTGGTGATAGCCTTGTAGGCAAGCTCAGGAAGTGTGAGCTGGGTGAGCGGACAGTGAGGTGCCTGTATCAGGAATAGTGTGGCCAGCAGGAGCAGGGAAGTCATCCTTCCCCTATACTCGGCACTGGTGAGGCCGCACCTTGAGTACTGTGTCCAGTTCTGGGCCCCTCAGTTCAGGAAGGACGTGGAGACACTTGAGCGTGTCCAGAGGAGGGCAACAAGGCTGGTGAGGGGCTTGGAGCACAAGCCCTATGAGGAACGGCTGAGGGAGCTGGGGTTGTTTAGCCTGGAGAAAAGGAGACTCAGAGGCGACCTTATCACTCTCTACAACTTCTTGAAAGGTGGTTGTAGTGAGGTGGGGGTTGGTCTCTTTTTCCAGGCAACAACTGACAGAACAAGAGGACACAGTCTTAAGTTGCACCAAGGGAAATATAGGTTGGATATTAGGAGAAACTTTTTTACAGAAAGAGTGATAAAGTATTGGAATGGTTTACCTGGGGAGGTGGTGGAATCACCATCCCTGGACGTGTTTAAAAAGAGATTGGATGTGGCACTCAGTGCCATGGTTTAGTTTAGTTAAGGTGTTAGGGCAGAGGTTGGACTCGATGATCTTGAAGGTCTCTTCCAACCTGGTAATTCTATGATTCTGTGATTCTGTGCAGTGAGAACTGGCACTTCCAGTTCTGCTCATCCAGCCCATGCTTCCTGAGCTTGAACTGCAGATCCCAGAGGGCTGTAATCAGTGGCACAGGGAGGCCTGTCCCTAGTGGTGTCCCCAAGGGTTCAGTACTGGTCTGGTGGTGTTTAACTTGTTCATCAGTGACTTGGATGAAGGGGCAGATGCCTCCTCAGTGAGTTCACTGATGATAGAAAGCTGGAATGGGTGGCCGATCCCCAAAGAGCTGTGCAGCCCTTCAGAAGGACTTCAACAGGTTGGAGAGGTGGGCAGAGAGGAACTGTCTGAAATTCCACGATGTTTTCAGTTCTGGGCTCCTCGGGACAAGAGAGATTTGGAGCTCCTGGAACATGTCCAGTGGAGGGCAGCAAAGATGGGGGCTGGAGCATCCCAGTTATGAGAAAAGGCTGAGAGTCAGGGCTTATTCAGTCTGGAGAAGACTGTGGGAGGATCATATCAATATGTATAAGTATTTGAATATCTGACAGGTGGACGTCATGAGGATGGAGCCAAGCTCTTCTCTAGTAATGCTGAGTAATGGGCAGAAACTGGAACACAGGAAGATCCACCTGAGCATGAAGTTCTCTATTAATTGAGCGCTGGAGCAGGTTGCTCACAGCAGTTGTGGAGTCTCCTTCCTTGGAGTACTCAAAAGCAGTCTAGACAAAATTCTGAGTACCATGCCCTAGGGGATCCTGCTTGAGCAAGGAGGCTGGTGATGTCCAGTGGTCTTCCCATGACCTGTCTGTTAAATGGGAGCAATACATTCCCTGAAGTAGGTGAATCCAGGATGGAAGGTTATGCTTTAACCATCTCTTGTTCTGCGGTATGTAATGAAATGAGTGTACCATACTCTATTGTATGTGGAGTGTGTCTCAGCCTGGTATGATTGACAGCAAAGTCAATTGCAGCTGGTTTGAGCTTTTCCTTCTCTTGTGGAAGAGTTGATTACTACTTAATTTAAAAGTAAAACTTATGTTCAAATACAACTTTTATGAATGTGCTTGGTACTCATGCCCCTTTCCTCTTAGCCTTTTTTATGGAGACATGCTCATCTATCTGCGTTCACAGGTTTAAAAGATAGAGCCTGTTTCGAAGCAGCTTCATTTGCTCTAAACTACCAAGGTGTTTTTGTGAGGGTGATGTTGAAAAGACAATATTCAAGTGAGATCTTTTCAAGGCTACATAGAGGGTAATAACAATCTCCTTGGTCAAAAGAGCCTTTCTAAATACATTCCAGAATAAAGCTGGTATGTGAGAAAGGTGAGCTGGCTTGCAGAGATAATGTGTTACTGTTCTATTTATTTTGTAGTCTCTAAAGTTCTGGAGTTTGGTTTGCTGTCGTATTTTATGGAAGAGGAGAAGCACACGGTGGTGTTATCTCTTTCTCCCTTTGTTCTTTTCAGGCTGCCATTGTACTTCCCAAGCAAATAGTCCCAGTTTTGTGTGTATGTTTTTACAAGAGTAACACTCTACACCTGATTTTGTTGAGTTTTATCTTAATAGTTTCTGAGCCTCTGCAATTTCTCAACATCCATTTCAGTTCCAGTCCTGTCTTCTGAAGTGCTCGCCAAATCCCACTAGCTTTGTGTCAGCTGCAGATTTTGTAAACATACTCATTACTGAAGAAATTTAAAAGACTATTAAAGAGAACCATGCCCAGAATAGATTTCTCTGGTACTCTGATGTGTCCTCAATTATTAAGCATTCATTCCTGGGTGTTGACCTGTTGTTGTTCTGGCATCCCGTTATCTTCTTGTGTGCCTGTAGTAAGATGATTTATTTTCTAGTTCTAGCTCTTCCTGGTCTGTTACACAGCCTTCTGGAAGCAGTCAAACATCTTTTGTTCAGTGGAGCAAACCCAGAATTCTGAACCAAAGCCTCATTTCTTAAAGAATCCATTTTGCTGTTCTTCCTGTGGTTAACAATGCTCCTATGGCAAATGTGAATTTACCCATCTTTAAACACTCTCTGAGTTTGCCTCCTAAGTACAAGATGCAGGTAAAAGCTATCATGATTAACTTATTCTGGTGTTCCTTTTTAGAATCATGCTAATTACAGCGCAGTGTCAGAATACATAAAGAAAACTACCACTGTAGAACTTTGAATATACTAGATTGGGAAAAAAATTTCTTTGCTATATGATTACAAGGACTGTGGTAATTCAGTTTAGTCCAAGTGAAAAGAAAGTATGGAGGACAGTGGGTTTTTTCTTCAACTAAGACTCAAGCCACTATTCAAAGAATGGCATATATTACATACATGTAATATATGTTCGAGGTTGGAATAGGCTGTTTGGTTAGAAAGGAAGTCTGTTTAGGCAGTGAACATTGTTGGCCTTTGAAAAGCATGACTTGCACTGAAAATTCTCTATGAATCACAGCTGCATACCCAGGAAATCTTAGGACTCTTCAAATAGCAGAATTTCCCATAACTTGTTTTTTTTCTCCTCCATGCACTTTTCGTTCCTCCAATTGAGTTGTGTTCCTCTCTTTTTTCTGACAAATGTTTATCTTTGCACTTTTCTCCTTCCCTTTTTACAGTTACCTGATTTTTTTCATTTGCTTTATGTTTTCTTCCGGAATGGTTTTTTCCTTCATCAGTGCTGTTTAAGCCAGTGTTACTCACAGTAGAATTACACTACGTAAAAAATACTTCTTTGTATAAGCTACTGCTCACTGTTTAAACAACATTTCAGAGCCAGTTATGACTACTTTCTTGTCTTGAACTATGGACTTGGTTTTGCCCAGATACAAGCATGTTTAAGACAGTAGAATCTAAGTAAAGCTGAATTTGGCATGACTTCAACAGGACTTTCATCCTCCCTAAATACGCATTTTTTTCTCATACTTAACTTCATCATATGAAAGGGAATATTCTTGTCCTGTCAACCAGGGAAAAAAAGTTAAACAGCACAGATTAAAAAAAAAGCCTCTACTTCTCATTTTCTGAAGAGAAAATGTAGAGATTTTTTTTGTTGATTTCACAGTATTTTTCAGACGTCCTGTTGCCTGTTTCATGTGTACTTACTTTTCAGTTTACAAGGTTGTGAATCCACAAGCAAGACATGTGTTATATCAATAGTTTTTTTTAAATTGTCAAGTAGTAGAATGTGTTTGCAACTTCTCAGTCGTGGTATCTATTTTCACATAATACAATAGCAACTGAATACAATTATAGCATACTGGTAAATTTTATAAATCAGTGCACTGTATTGAAGTATGAACATGAAGTAGCAGAATGTGTTAAGATTCTCTCCTACCTAAACGTGTAACATTTGAGACAAGCCATGGAATGTCTCATTAGACGTCTTATCTCAAAAATCAACCTGGTGAATAAGATGATAAGGGAAAACAACAGTAAAATGGAGAAGGAAATGATCTGTTAAGAGAGGATTGTTTCAGTATTTTGTTAAATATGTTCTCAGAGTGCAAGGGCAAGTTTATTGTGTACCCTAACACAGTTTTCCCAGGTGAGTGGCTGCTATCTGCTCAGTTGTACAATTTGATCAGAAGTGCCAAAGGCAAATAGCAGATCTGGGATGAGTAAGTTTTTCTAGAGGCTATGAAATACCTGGATAAATTGGAGCCATCTCTGCTGTTACTCAGCTTGCAGAGTAATGACAAGATAAAGCCTTAAGGGTGTTCTGTCTGTGCTCCCCTATGAGCTCATTGCTAACTTACAGGAGGTATTTTTATTTTCTGTTTATACTACTTCTTTACTAAATCAGATGTAGGAACATGAAATACAGCTACTCAAGAAAGAAGGTATACAATTTAAAATGTGGAGTTTTGAATTCAGCTGGTCTTGTCGATATGCAGGCTTTTTCTAATTTAGTCTTCACACTCTGGTTAGGACATAATAGTTTGCTTCTGTTTAAAGCTAAACAGATCTTAAAGCCAAAAAAAAAAATCCTTCATCCTGGGATAGTGTATAGGACAGGCCATTCAGTAATGGCAATGAAGAAGGAGATGTCAGCTTTCTGCCACTGTTGTTTGCATTAGTCGCTGCTTCTAGTGATCTGCTGACACAGCAATTCATATGACCAGTCTTTAACACAGACATTCAGATAAATCAGGTTAATTTTGACTGATAAGGTAAATTGGGTGTGCTAGACATGACCCAGCCATGGGCACTCGCAGCCCAGAATGCCAAACATGTCCTGGGCTGCATCCAGAGCAGCGTGGGCAGGAGGGAGAAGCCCTGACCCTCTGCTCTGCTGAGACCCCACCTGCAGTGCTGCAGGTGGTCCCAGCCCAGGAAGGACATGGACCTGTTGGAGCGAGTCCAGAGGAGGCCACCATGATGATAGAGGACTGGAACACCTCTCCTGTTAGGAAGGGCTGAGAGAATTGGGTTTGTTCGGCCTGGAGAAGAGAAGGCTTTGAAGTGACCTCATTGCAGCCTTCCAGTACCTGAAGGGAGCCTGCAGGAAAGGTGTAGAGAGACATTTTAGGAGGAGAGATAGTGACAGGCTAAGGGGGAATGGTTTCCAACTGAAAGGCAGGATGTTTAGATTAGATACTAGGAAGAAATTATTTTCCTGTGAGGCATTAGAGGTTGCCCAGTAGCTGTCGATGTCCCATCCCTGGAAGTGTTCAAGGCGAGTTTGGATGGAACTCTAAGCAACCCAGTCTAGTGAAAGGTGGTGCTGCCCATGGTAGGAGTTGGAGCTAGATCATCTTTAAGGCTCATTGCAATCCAGACCATTCTATGTTTCTGTGATATGAGCCAACCCATTTTGGCAAAGTGATGCTGCTGCAGGCTGTGTTTTTGACATGTTACAGAGAACTTCATTCTTCACAAGAAATGTGATAGGTGAAGGCAACTTTTAATCCAACAAAACAGGTGATTCCAGAAAGAGTCATCCAGTCATAAACAGGATATGATAAAAGGGATAAATAATTTTGGGAAAAAAATGTAAATTCACATAGTCTGTCTTAGCCAGGAACATTTCTGTGTTAAGAAGGTATCTGTGTTCCTTTTAGAAACCCTTATGAGCTGTTCAGCCCTTTTACCTGTTTTGTACTGAATTACATGTAAATTCTGCTACTCACCTTGCAAGAGTTTTGTGTTCATTGTTGTAGTGACTTTGCCTACTGTCTGAGAGCTAGAGGCTGTTTGGCCTTTGCCATCTTGTTCAGTAACTTGTACATGTTAAACTTAGCAGCAGCTGTGGAGCATTGTTTTAATACACGATGTTTTAATCTGCCTGAGTCATGTACTTGAGTTAACTCACAATCATGGGCTTGACAGCTTCTGGGTAGGATAAGTGATAATGATACTTACTGTCCAGTTTGTCTTGTGCAATAAATGGTAAGTTAGCTGATACACCTAAGAGGTAGGTAGTTAGCCTCTGGCAAAGAAAGTTCTCAGAACAGCTGTAACTACATACTGTCTTCATAGCTTGGAAAATCTTCATACTTTCAGAAACTTAGGTATAAATGCAGGAGAAAAAGTCTGTCGGTAAATGAAATTGTGAGGCTCAGCACAGATTATTCTCACCAGCTTTGCTAGAGACCTGTGAAAAATTGCTAAACTCTTCAAGGTTCTATTAGGCTCAAATAGTGCTCCTCCCCTTACAACTCTTGACACAAATTTTAGTAGTTTGATATAAAATATTTTAATAGGACACTACCCCATGGGTAGGCTTCCTCTCCCATAAATCATAAAACATGTTCCTGGAATTGGCCCATTAGATTCTGAGTGTTTGCAGAGATTAAGCTACCAGGTCTAAGTTTGATGGTGCTGTTCCAGTTTAACCTGTGATAGCTGGGGTGTGGATGTGGCACTGCTTCTTAAGCCAAAACCACACAGTGATTTTTGCTGTGGGGCTTTGTGGATGTCTGAGGATATGGAGACTCTGTTACTGCCAACTTCACAAAGTCACCCTGCACTTTCCATGAAGAGAAAATACAGCCTGCTGAAGAGACTTTACATCATGGGACACTCCATTGTCCTGGCTGGCAGAAGGCAGAATGGTCTGTGTGTTAGTAATGTCTTTAACTGCTGCAGTAGTTTGCTGCAGTGCTTATGAGCCAGAGCCCTATATCTCTTGCCATGCACTTTTTAATGCACAGGTGGAATATAATATATGCGTGAGACTGTTATCACGATCAAAACATTGATCAACCTGATTGATCAATTTTTTTTTTTTTTTTTTTAAGGACTTTTAAAAGCCTTTATCAGTCTGAAAGCCTCTAACTGTCTCAAATGTAGATGTGTGTAGCCTCATGGTCTTCAATTCTTTTCTTAAAATAGCGAATAATCAGAGTTATATTTTAGTGAACAACTATTAGTAGGGTTATAAACTTGATTTTTTAATGGTTTTTGTAACTAAAGGAGCAGATTTGGGTACTACTTTTGGACAGTGTTAAAATAACCCATTTCTGATGAGAAGATACTCAGAGGAGTTACAAGCCTGTCACACAGAACTTAGCAATGGTTTTCAAATATTTGTGCTATCAACTGTCACAAAACAGAAATTGTTTTCCTCCTTTCACTTCCTCTAGAGTGTATAAAACACATGCAGTTAACCAACCATTCTAAATTTCTGAAAATTTACAACCTAGTAAAAATACCTGGGACTTTTCTGCAAAATTAATGAGGACTTTTTCCACTATAAAGTTTGTATAGCATGACTTGCTTAGAGCAATAACAAAATAGAGCAAAACAACTGTCAGGTTGCACCATCCCTGCAGCAGAGAGTGGGTATCTGGGATAAAGTCGTCATCACTGATCTACCTAGTTGTAGAGGTGTCATAAAGTGTCTTAAGTGACCTGAGAGCACTTGAAGAATCTTAGTACTAGACAACGATGAGAAAGATGCAACTAAATCTTAGCATACTAGTATCTGGAAGAAATTAGATAAGTTTAATAGCTCAGAGTTCATTTGTTCATTTGTTCAATTTGTTCATCTTGGATAAAAGATGTATCAGGGAAAGTAAGCCACCGTGTAACTGTGGATTTGTACTGGAGGGGTGTTTGTCTAATAGAGATTTAACTCTAGTGCACTTGCTGATTTCAGTAAATTTAAAGGGATGGATTTAAATGGGTCATCTCTGATTAGAAGCTTTGGAAGGCAGAGTGATTCCACTCAATGGAAGCCAATGAGCTAGGTAAACTTACACTCCTTAGTTACAAAGAGCCTGATATTAATATTCTGAAAAGTAGGTTGGTGTGTTGTTATTATTATATTGTCCATAATGCTTATAATTTTGTCAGTTTTTTCCTGTATTATTTATTGGCCCATTGTATTTGCTTCCCATTTATCAGAAAAAATGGATTTTTCTAAGCATGTCAAGGGTACAATCCTCTGCCTCACTATTGCCTCCATGCATTCTAATGTGTGCTAACAATAACATTAAGGACTATGGCTATGCACCTTTTGCCCCGACTGCCATCTGCCTTTTCACCAGGCCCAGTACTGTGAAAAAATTATCAAGCAAACCAAGGTGTCAGTGTGGTATGCCTGGGTATAAGTGTAGGCTGACATTTAGGTTCATGAGTGTTAGTGTGTGTGGTGTACAGATTGGTAAGCAGCACAGGTGCATAATTGTATTAAACTTGCTCAGGAGGCTTTCAAAAATGCAGAGAACCTGTATTCTGCTGCTGAAACTGTAAGACTGGATGCATTAGGAATAATTAACAAGGAAGAAAACAAATTATGAGTGGATAGATGCAAGCAGACTGAGATAGAAGAGTAATAAGACAACCATCTCCCCTGTGACCAAATAAAGTGACATTTAAAAGTTAACTGGAAACAGGTACTGGAGTGCTGTGTAAGAAAACCCCAGGGACAAGGAAACAACTATAATCAGTTACAAAAAACACACTAATATAGCCCTACATGTAAGGGATATAATGACAAAACAATCCCCAAGCTAGCAACAGCTTAATTGGAGATGCAGTTGCGTAAGGCCTGAAATAGGTATGAAACACATGGAAATCTCTAGCAGAGCATTCATTATCCTGCACCACTGTAAACAAACCAGGCTATTTTATTTTGTCATTAGAAAATTATTAGGGGCATTATTGTTAATTGATAATTGGAATTTATGATCATAAATTGTCTTTTGAAAGAGGAGATAATGGTTCTTGCCACAGGAAAATTGTTTTGAAGTAATGATTAGAGTTCTGTCTCTCTCTTCCCTCTTTCAGCTCTTCTTCCCACATCACTCCCGCTATAGTCAGCCATTGTCCTGCCTGTTCGGGAGGACTTGGAAGAGACTAAGCTTGCTCCTTCTGCCGTGGTATAGACACCCAGGAGAAGAAAAGAACTTGGTACTCCTATTGGTCCTGTTTGCTCCTGCTTCTGCCTTGCATCCCTCCAACTCTTTCCTCAGAAGCCAAGGTTATGCAAGTAGGAAGTAAAACCGACTCCTCAGGTTGTGTAGATTGCTGAAACAACTAATTGTTGCTGTCTTATCCCGAATAAAGCAGATAGTCAGCTAAGTTGCTTCCTACTTTGCTTGGGAAAAAGAGCTATTTTTTTTCACTTGTGAGACTCTGAACAGGCTGCATTTTAGAACCTAGGAACGAGCTATGTTCAGAGCAATCTAAATAGAGATTGCACAGGCATGTCTGTTTCTGAAGCCACTGCGCAGAGGGAGGACTTTCTGGAAGAATCCCTGAAAGCAAAGGTGTGGCACAAATCCTTGCACAGGGCAGATCCAAACTGGAAGGTTAACCCTAGATGCACCAGCAGTATGTTAGATTCAGAAACCATCCCAAAAGTTAAATAGAAATTGTCCGAAGCTGATTGGCTAGTGGGACAGACTCTAGCTAGTCTTGTTGCCTGGGGAGTTGACCTACAAAATCTGTGTTTGTCTCAGCATAGAATTTTTAAATAAAGGAGTTGGACCATATGCATGGGTAAGGGCACTGGCAGCCAGCCCAGTTAGCAAAAACTCGTGGACTGTTGAAGAATAACCCAAATACACTGGAGACTGTGGGTTTCACTTGTACATAGTCAGCATCCACAGAGAATAACGTTGACAGGATGTGAAAATGTATTACTCTGGCAAATCTAGATATGAGGCTCCATTATCAGCATCATTGATGTATCCATTGCTATTCCTTGCTTCCTGTACATCACCCATTAAATATGCAAAATTTTGGCCATTTTGAAGAATGAAGGATCCCCCAAAAATACTGCTCCTTCTAAATACCCATTCTTTCTTATACCTAGTTCCTGTGGTTTTGAGGGGGGGGGGAGGGTTTGTTGTTTTGTGGGGCTTTGTCTGTTTGTTGATTTGTTTTTTGTAATCTGCCTTTAAATACGCATGAAACCTGATGACTTGCATCTGTGTTCCTAGCTGGTACGCATGGTCTGCCTAGAAGAAAAATGGCTTTATTCTTACATGAGGGGGGAGCTGAGGAAGCACAAGAGAAGGTAAGAATAAGAGAAAAGTCGTAATGGGAATAAGAAACAAACCAAGTTTAAACTAATTTATGGGAAAAAATTCAGGCCACGGAATGTGAAATGGAGGTTCCTGGCAGTTAGTGGGAAGCCCGTTTGACTGAGCCAGTTCTTTTGCTTCCTCACGGCTGCTGCAGATTTTTCTGGTAGCTGGCATATAACTTCAAAACTAACTTCTATGCTTTGTTTCATCTGATAGGTGTACTCCGAACCTCCTGAATAAGCAACCTCACACAGAAGCAATTATGATTGTAGTTGGTTAGAGGATGATCTTAGGGATAGAGAAGACTCAGTAGAGATTGTAAACAAGTACCATTTTTATCATGCTACCATGGCTCATCGACACTATTATTTTTTGTTATGGTTAAAGGAGTGTTATACCAATTTAAAAAACAAGTGCCTTAATGCTGCTGCAATTGTGGAGAGGCTGATTTGAGGGTTAAGGCAATCCACCTCCAGAGATTTCAAATTTCAGTCATTATGAAAGTGTTTTTTTCCAAGCGTGGCTTATTCAACCAAGGATTTGGTTGTTGTGTAATTTTACTCGAGAAACAGCCTGGCTATTAGTAGACACAGATGAGTAGAAAATCTGTTGTTAAAAGGATTTTGATTGTGATAGTTACCACAAGCCCTGCAACAGACCATGCAATCAGTTCAGGAATGGAGGTCTGCAGTTTCATTGAGGTTTGTATTTAATGGTCAGGCTTTGCCAGAGGCTCTCTGGAAAATCAAAGCACTGGTTTCAAGAACTGGTAAAGATGTTAGTGCAGATGGTACTTGAAATGTCATAGATGGAACCTTTCCTACTTTGTTTCTGAAAGCACACTTGTGTGGTCTGGGCTTGTCCCTCTTTGGAAATTCTTTTATTTTTAACCCAGATAACAGCAAGTAAATTGCTGCCAAAACATTATGGAACTATGCTGCACATAGCTACCATATTTTCTTGTCCTGAGAAATTCTGCTTTCATTGGTTTTTTTGTACCTTGGCTTAAAGAAAGCAGCATTAAATTGCATTGGAAGCTAAACTGAGTAAACTGTACAGATCCCTGTTCAGATCCCTACCACTGGCCGTCTTAGTAAGTACTCCTGGCATACGGAGCCATGTTAACACGTGATGGTAGAATTTCTAGCTAAGCATGCCGTGGTGGTGCACTTTCTCCCCCAGTGTTTCCTTACATCTGCAGTGACACTGTGGAGAACAGTATTCTTGCGCTACAAATATAATTTGGCCAAACACCTAAATTCTTGCAAGTTAGATAGTCCCCACTTTGAAAGCATAAAGACAGCATGCAATTTCCCTGAAAGAAAGAATAAATTAGTGGCAGATCTGTGGACAGCACATAGAGGTCGACTCTTTATCCAATGATCTAGCTGGCAGGAATGTTGAATCTGTGTTGATATAGTGTGTTTCTTCTTGTGGCTCAGTAACTCGTATTAATCACTTGATGGGAGGAAGAGGGATATTTTGAAGGCATTCTGTAAAACAACCACTGTCAACAAGAATTTTGACAGTTGGGTTTAAATGCTTGTAGTTTCAAATTTGGATTCTATTTAGTAAAAATTTTTAGTAAACAAGCCACCCAAGAATAGATAGTGAAAATAAATAGTGACTTATCTTACCCTTGTAATGATTTGCTGAGTAACTTTGCAAGGTGGAAGTGTTTGTAGGAGGATGTACTTTGATTTCAAATACAAGCAGGGCTTTGTAAACATACTTAAATCACTGTGCACATGGCAGCTTTGTTTGCTCCTAGAACCTACTCTAGATGGGTTATATATTACAAATCTCACACAACAGTTACATTATTGTGCAATTACTATCTTTAAAGGTTTATTAAAATACTTTGCAGTTTTCTTTCTTATCCATGCAATCATAGATTTTTGCATTACCAAGTTATTTTGGTGCCATCTCCAAAAAGCACATTACAAGTGTGCTGCAGTATTGGGGTTTGCTGGTAGCTGGATGCTGGCTGGGTATCTGTGACTGTTCAGTTCCAAAAGAGCCATTTTGTGGTTGTGGGGTTTGGGGTTTTTTTGCGATATGATTCACAATCTACTGTCTTCAAGATCCACCACCCACAACTACTTTTTGGCCACATTTAAGACTGGAAAGAGGGGACACAGTAGTGACTGAGTCACTTCGGTTGTGTGCCAACAAGTTGCTCGCTTGCTGATTAGCCACCTGCTTTTGATCTGGATTGTGTCCAGACCTGCTCCAGCTGGCCAGAGAATGGGAATGTCAGCTGTAGTCAAGGATACCTGCAAAACACTGAGAGCTGCAGCAAAGCATCTTTGAAGAGAAGCACAGGGAAAGGCAAATTAAAGGGAAAGCAAGGGAAAAATAGAGGCAAGGAGCCAATTTCTGATCTCAGCATCACTGATGTCACCAGTATGAATTTGGTCCACAGAGTGCTGAGGAAATGAGAATAGAAACAGGTCAGAGGGAAAGGTGACAGACTAGCACAGGTGACAAGGAGGGAAATATTAATCATGTCTCAACTGTAATCTTAATGGCTACTTTTCTTTAACACTTGTAATGTCTTTTACTCATCCAAGAGCATAAAATTAATAAAATCATTCCAACAGACTTCTTGTCTTTCATAGCAGCTCCAGCCAGGGATTTTTGCTGGTGGTGCAGTTATCTGTAGATCCATTTGAAAAGGAACATGCACTGATCTAGTGAAGAGGAAAAGGTTTAAATCTCCTCGTGTTTCAAGTGAAATCCTATAGTAACAAACATCCTTATACTTAAGATCTTCCTTCTTATAATTTTCTACACATTTCCAAGCTTGCTTAGTTTCCTGGTGAATACCAACAAGCTTCAACTATGCTTTAGAACGTGTTCTTGTAAAAAATTGAAACAAACCCACAAAAAACTACCTTCCTGAAGTATTTTCTTTTGAAAATGCTCATGAAACTCCATTGATGAGTCAAAAAATATGAAAATAAATGTTAAGTTTGCTGCAAGGATGTATTTAGTTGTTTCACTAGACTATTCGTTCTGAAAGTAGTTTTTCTTCTAAAATAAGGAACAGAAAGTATGCATCTGCTTTCAAGTATTCTTCAATCTAAAAAAGCTGTGTTTAATTAATTATTTGTTTACAGTGAGTCAATTCTAAAGTCTTTCATTTTATTGAACATTTGCCCCTGGAAGGTTATTGGGTTTTTTGGTTTTTTTCTCATTTTGGTTTGGTTTTTTGGATTTTTTTGGTACATTGACAGGCAATCATAAAACTGAGGCAAATAGCCAATTTCATGTGTCTAGGTACCTACAAGGGTTAATATGATTTTCAGTATGGTAATATACATTGCAGTTACTGCCTTTCACTAAAGAGAAATAAGGCTTTGGAATTTTGTCCACTTGAATAGCAGCATGATTTTTGGAAGTGCTGTGTTTGAGAAGTCCTGCGGAACTGAGGGAAGGGAAGCATTGTCTCATATTCCTATTTGCAGGTACTTGGAGGCCTCATCTAGCAATAAGGTGTGCTATGTTGGTTTTCTAACAGTTGCACTAGAGAGTACAGGGTTTTTTTGCTGGATTTTTTTTTTGTATGTGTGAATTTATAGGAGATTGTCTTTGACTTGAAGCTGACAAACTTTGTCAAGTTTGAAAAATAACCTCTCACAAAAAGAAAAAAGCAAAGAAAATTCTACTTCAGTTAGTTACAGTCTTAGACATAACTAAGACAGATACTACATATTAAAACACAGACATGCCCTTGCCTCTAGAAACAGAACTGTCATCTGAGGTCAACAGTTTACATTAATAAGATATTTGAAATTCTCATTTCCAGGTATTTCTGTTGCAGTTTGATTTCTTTTGCTGTATATTACCCCAGCCACCCAATTTTGCAAGTGGAAGCAGTGTTACAGCCTCAGACAAGGCCCTGTAGAAGTGCTGCTCACACAGGACTGTCCCTGTATTTCAGCAGCATTGCCTGCAGTATTTAACACTTGTCATGTTTACAGATTTCCAACTCAAAGCCTAAACAGAGCAGGTGTGTGATTAGTTAATAACTTGGCCAGCTGAGCTTTTTAAAAGTTAATTTAAGTATAAAACATATTACATACAGACCCCAGTTTTTAATACTGCCAGATGAGATCATTCTCTCCTCCTAATTTGGAAGAAGCTTCAGTAGGGATAGATACCTATTAGGGAGTCAACAGGATTGTATGATTCTCTGCAATTAAAGTCAAATTATGTTATTCAGCAAATATTTATGTTTAAGATTAGGAAATATCTGTAGGTTTTTGCAACTCAGTTCCAAAGTTGAGGAAATTTCAGAATTTGAGATGTCTTGCTTTAGTAAGTTTACAAAATACCTTAATGCTATTATTTTGGAAAAATAAATGTAGTTGTTCTTTGCTTTTCACTATTGTACGTATATTTCTTGTAGAAATAAATTTTGTTTCCCTTAGCAGCAGCTGGAGCTGAGTTATACTCCATATCTTCCTGGTAAAATTTGTCTCAGTACAACCATTAGGGGCACAAGTTTGCACTAAGCTGCTAGTGTAAATTCCAGTATGCTATAAATGGCGCCAGTCCACTTCTTACCATGGCAGCTTCTCTATTGGTCCACTGATAAAGGATCTCCGCACAGTGATCCTCCTTGGAAGGGTGATCTGCTCTTTGTTTTATGTTTACTAGGAAATGTAAGTGAAACCCAGGATGTGATTATAAAGGTTTCTTCCTTTCAAGCTTGATTGGCTTTCCGTTATCATATCTTAACTAAAAGTCTGCTCACTGCAAAGATAGCCTTCTCCATTTGACTGGGAGAAGGAGTCACAAGATGATCATGTGCAGCACACCTCTGTTCTTCCTTCCCAGCAGTTCTTCCTCTCCTGTCTGGCAGCTGCTAGCTTGGAGGTGAACCCCATCCTGCACTGGGTTGGTCCAAACCAGATTCCACTTCAGCTGTTTCTAAATCAGAATAAGCATGTTTCAAAGTTGAGACTGCTGTAAATTGCCAACATTTGTTAACACAAAGCATACTTGTGAAGATGTGTAATGATAACATAGCACCATAATTCTCAAATGGTGTGATTTCAGGCAAGTGCTTTGAGAAAGACCCTTCAGCCTCTCATTAACATCTCTTTTACATGCTGCTCCTTGAGAAGATCCCCCTGATGCATGAATTACAGCCAGGAGTAATGAGGATGTATTAGGAAATCTTAGGAAATGAGATGACGCTTTGACATGACCATGACTAGGGTCTATGACTGACATCATAGTGGTGAGGTTGCTCTAATCTCTGGCAGAATGAGTTATCACACATTACAGAATGCAGGCAGGTGAGTTCCTTGCATCATAGGTAGTAAAAAGATCCTGAAATCCCTAATGAAAATGTTTCTCTGAAATCTGTAGTGCAAAATGATATCGGATGAATGTGAAGTATATGTACAGGAAATATATCAAAAAATCTGGTTTTCTGTAAGGATAAAAGTGTATTTGACAAAAAATGGAATTTAGCACCATCTGAACAAGTATTTTTCTGCTGGCAATGCCTGCTGTTTCCTAAAAGGGTATTCTAGTTCTTCATAGGATTCTCCTTTCCTTTGCTGCTTGTACAGTCTCACAATTTCTCTAAGAATATGAGGAAAAGAATTAATACTTCAGACTCATCTTTCTAGCTCATAGAAGTGTCAGAGAAGACAAGACCCTCTTTCTAAGCAAGAGCATTCTGTTTTCTAGCTTTCAGACCACAGATAATGCATGGGAAATTGCTTGACAAAGTTCTAATGATTTCTTGAGAAAGTTATGGAAGAGCTGCTTTTTTCTCATTCTTTCTCAAATCAGGGTAATGTAAAAAGCAGTCTCTAGCTCGAATCAAAGTATTCTTTAAGTTGTCTAAATGCTATACAATCTCATATAACATGATGTAGAAATTTATATCAGTCTTGATGTTATGTCAATAACAATATTAGCGTGAAATAATAAATTTGAAATGTTTTTTATTCTATCCTGCATTTTAAAATTATTTGTTTCTTTGATAGTTTTTCAGTCCAGTCACTTAGTCATCCTGGTAACTTCCTGTAGTTCAGAGATTCCAAGATAGGCTGCAAATATTGAGAATAGTTGGAGGTTAAAAGAAGTGCCAAAATCTGTCTGTTTTAATCTTCACCATGGTTTGAAGTAAGAAAAATATCAAGGCATGCTTTAAATGCAAGCTGGAAGTCAAAAATGCATCTGATATGTGGGAAGTGCTTGTATAGCTTTTTGAACCCTCCAGGAACTGGATTTGTATATTAAATATTTATAGCTTAGCTATGAGTCCTTTTGTATTCTGGTTTCTTCACCTTACAACAGGTTTGGTTGCTGGGGGAAGTTACTCCTTCAGAGTTTTGGTGGTCCAGTCTACTAAATGTCATTGAAATGGTGGAAAGTGGTGTATTGCTGCTTTCCCACAGTGACTTGCAAGTAGCTCTTTTAGTGTAATTACCTTCATTGCTTCACAGCTGGTGCAAGTGATTTGCCCATAACAGGTTCATATTTTGTCCAGAAACTGTAATTCCATTTTTTTTCCCAAAAGATGGATTTTCACTCGTGTTAAAAAATAGCCTATAAAAGGCTGGCTATGTGTTGTGCTATGTGTTTCTCACAGCTTTTTAGAAAGCTTTTAGAAAAAAGATGTTTTTAGAGAAAAATATTTTTCAACTTCCAGGTATAACTACACCTCCAGATATAATCAGAATGTGATTGTGCTGGTTTTCCCTAATTTCAGTGATTTCGTAGCATTTTTGCTGTAACATTTTCCTAGGCATTGTGACAGAAGGGGAGAACTTAACATTCTTAAATAATAGTTTTTGATCTTCTGTGTCATTTCACTTTTTACTGATGCATCTGCCGTTGCACAGGAAAAGGAAGTTTTCATAGCTGGGGCACATCTTTTTTTCCTGCTTGCTGACTGGAAATGTAACCTAGTATGATTACAGCAAAGAATTTGATTTGCAGAAGACTTTGTGTATTAATGACATTGAGCACCATCTGAATACAAGTTGCTCAGAAGAAATCTATGAAAAAAAGACAACAAAATAATTTTGTAAGACTGAGACTACCACTCTCACAGTTTCAACTACCAGAAGTATTCCTCTGTGGGTTAGTTTCTTTTCTAAGAAATTCATGGACTTGACTTTAACAAACATAGGTTTAAAAGTGAGGATGGAAACTAAGCAAAAATCCCCTAACAATTCTTAACATCTGATGAGATATCATAAAATGAGCACTTTGTGTCCAAGTAGTACTGTTGTTAGCATCACTACCCTCACAGTAAAGAATTTCTTCCTAATAGCTAATCTAAACATGATCTCTTTCAGTTTAAAATTATTGCCCCTTGTCCTGTCACTCTCTGCCCAGAAAAAAGTCCCTTTCCCTTGTTAGTGTAAGCCCCCTTAAGGTACTGTAAGACTACAATGAGGTCTCCCCAGAGCCTTTTTTCCAGGATGAACAAGTCCAGGTCTTTCAGCTTGTCTTTGCAGGAGGAGTGCTCCAGCTCTCTGATAATCTTCATGGCTCTTCTCTGAATCTGCTCTAACAGTCACATGTCTTTTCTGAGCTCATTTGGCACTCTACGTGGGATCTCACAAGGTCAGAATTGAGGGGCAGAATCCCCTCCCTGGCCCTGCTGCCCACGCTGCTTTGGATGCAGCCCAGGACACATTTGGCTCACTGGACTGTGAGTGCCCATGGCTGGGTCATGTCCAGCTTTTCATCCCCAAGAACCCCAGAGTCCTTCTCTGCAGGGCTGCTTTGCTCCCAGTGAGTTCTTCTCCCAGTCTGTACTCATATCTGGGACTGCCCTGACCCAGGGGCAGCACTTTATGCTTGGACTTGTTGAACTTCATGAGATTCCCATGGGCCCACTGCTTAAGCTTGTCCAGATCGTCTGGATAGGATCCTGTCTTTTCAGTGTCTCAGCTTCGTGCCATCTACAAACCTGCTGAGGGTGCCCTCGATGTCACTGCTGATGTCATTGATAAAGATATTGAAGAGCATCAGTCCCCAGACAGAGCCCTGAGAAACACCACTCCTCACTGGCCTCCGCCTGGACATAGAGCCGCTGACCACAACCGTTTGGCTGTGTCCATCCAGCAAATTCCTTAGTCACTGAACAGTACATGCATCAAATCCATGTCTTCCCAATTTGGAGGTAATGATGTTATTTGGGACCATAAAGACCTTAGAGAAGGAGATAGGAGAGAGATAGGAGACATCTGTTAATCTTCCCTTGGCCCTTCTATTGCTGTCACTGCATCATAGAAGACCACCAGATTGGTCAGGCATTTGCTCTCAGTTAAATTTGCTGGCTGCCTCGAATCACTTCCTTGTCTTTTCTGTCCCTCAGCATATCTACAAGGAAAATTTACTCCGTGATCTTCCCAAACATGTAAGTGAGGGTCACTGGTCTATAGTTCCACAGACCTTCCTTTCTCCCATTTAAAAGTGGGAATGAGCTTTCCGTTTTTCCTGTCTCTTCGCCTGTCTGCCAGGACTTTTCAAATATGATGGAGAGTGGCTTGG